>JASUAD010000009.1:25614044-30515474 GCA_037013555.1 Sextonia rubra
ATCACTTGTATTTGTTTTCCTCTAACTTTAAAATTCTTTAACTTTCACTACATTTATCCATTTGCAATAAAATTTATATATTTGAAATCCTTTTTTCAAAATCTATAAAATAAGATGTATGTAGGTTATTTAATTCCAAAAAAAAAGATTTTATCTAGTTGGTATATTTCTATTGAAAGCAACAGATAAAATTTATTAAACTCACTATTGTGACTCAACAAATAAAATACCAATAGATTTTTTATCTGTTTGATAATATTTTATTTGTTGGAAATATAATAAGATTGGGGAGACGCAACGGATGAAATCTATTTATTATATGTTAGTTATTTAATAACTAAAAATAAATAATATGTTAGTTATTTAATAACTAAAAATAAATAAAAATTTATCTGTTTTGCATATTTCTATTGAAAGCAATAGATAAAATCTATTGAACTCACCATTGTGAACTTTATAGATAAAATGCCAACAGATATTTTATCTATTGGAAATATTGAAAGATTAGGGGAGACGTAACAGATGAAATCTATTTGGGTCTAGAGTTTTGGTTGGTTTGGGTTCTAAGGTTTTGGGAGGAGGAAGAGAGGAGTTTTTAGTGGCGAGGAGGAGGGAGAGAGAGATCCAGATGATGAGGAATTTGAGGTTTTGGGGGGGGGGGGGGGGGGGGGGGGGGAAGAGAATGAAAGGAAGAGGAGGGTTATTTTTTTCAATGTACAGTGGTTTTTTTAAGTCAAAGACTTAATGTAGAAAAAATTTAGTCCTTGAACCTATCATAACGTAGCAAAATATATAGGGATCCATGACTGAAGTTCTCTTTTAAAAACTCCCATTTTTACTTCCCAATGCTTTTAAGGCTTGAAGCCTACCTTGAGCCAATCTAATCATTTCATACACACACTGCCCTTGGTGATTTAGCCCTTGAACCAATCGTAACGTAGCAAAATATATAAGGATTGATGACTAGCAAAATACATACACTACCCTCGGTGAATTGACATAAATTTTAAATTTGACACTCATCAAACTTTTTTTATTTTTTTTGCTGTCTTGGTCTAGTGGCCAGGAGTAGAAACTATAAGATACCTACCATGGTTTGAACCTTGGTGGGCACTATGAAAGTGGAGGTCCTATCCATTAGGACAACCTGTGATACTCAACACTTGTACAATATTTACTCACCCTTATTGAAAGCATAAGAAAGTGATGCTCTAAATTATTAAACTTTGGGACCGTGGATCAATGGATTAGGATAATTTAATGGGTTTTAAATTTTTTTTACATAAATAGATTTCATATAGATTATTCCATCTAGCTGCTTTGAATAATTGTCATACACCATTGTGAGCCAAACTAGGAGGGGCATTTTATATATATATAAAAAAACTCATTAGAAGTTTTCTAGCACCCTTATATGTATAAATATATAAAAACTCATTGGGAGTTTTCCAATGCCCTTTTATATATGTATATATAGGGGACTATTACTATGCATCTTTCCCTAACTATGTTCGTGGGACAAATGCTTATTTGGAAATATTCATGCACAAAAGAGGAAAAGTGTGTGTGTGTATATGTATATATGGGAAATTCATGCCCCATTAGAAGAGGGGTGTTTTGCCCCTTTTGGATGGTTCACTAATATAATATCACGTCAAAAGTATTAAATTAGCCATCCCTCCAAACCATGAAAAAAATTAATGTTTCTCATTCCAAGGGAAAAAGAAGAAATTAAAGCAATGAATTCGTTGTTAGCAAATGAAAGCAAACTCGACAGTGCAACTTCCTTTCTTTAATGAAAGGAGACAAATAAGAAACTTCCTTTCTTTGATGAGATGAGAGAAATAAGGGACAGTTTACACTTAAAAGTTGCAAAATTTTGAAAATTTTGGATTGGAGAAGGAATACAATTATGACAACCAGTCCACTTTGTATATAAAAGAAAAGAGTTTAACTGTGGACATCCAGATTAATTGCTTTCCTAATAAGAAGGAGAAAAAATAGGGAGAATAGTTAATCATTAGTTGATTTAAAGATGAAAGAATGGAAAGCAATGAATGTAGGACTTAATGCATCTTTTATCATCGGCAACAACTCTAAATGTCATATCTCTTCTTATTAGCTGATTAAAGGGGCTATGGAGACTTCTCATATATATATATATATATATTTATATACGGTTACACTACAAGACTCCCCGGGCATTTTTTACAAAAAAAAAATGCCCATTTTTTAGCCTATCAAATTTTAATACATATCATTAACATCTCGTTAGAATTAGTTTTCTCTTATTTTTTGCATTTCAATTGTGAGGTGGCAGATTTTTATTAGACATGTCGAAAAGGGCATGAACTCCCCTTTTTTAAGTGGGGAGTTTTTTAAAATTCCTCATATATATATATATATATAGGGAAATACTACTACGCATGTATCTCTCCCATTATTGTGAGGGATAATTCCTTTTTTAGACTTAATAAGGTGAAAAATGTGTCATAAAGTGTAATGATTTTATTTTTTTACACATTAATACTTTCTAAGAGAGAAAGTGTCCCCCACCATAGTGTCAAGGACATATATATTTATTCTTCAAATGATCAATTCAATACGTATATGCCACTTCAATTTCATCGAATGCTTCTAATTTTAATACAAATGGGGCATGTGATAACAACACCTTTTTATCAAATAAAGTTGTGCCCATGTTAGGCTACCTGTGGTGGACGACTCAGATGGCTCAACATGGGATGCCCATCAATGACCAATACAATCCTTTCATATACTTTTAACAAAAAGAAAAACGAAAGTCTATTCCTTTCACATGCGCTTCACCAGTTCAGCCACTTGAATTAGGAAGTCCTAAAAAATCGATGGCAGCACTAATTACCACCAGAACGAACAAGGGTTGAACGCTCTACCTGTCCATCACAAGCAAGGATCCTGATGCCCGGAACCATTTGCTCCAAGTAGAGAGGAACTGCTGTTGCATTTCTAAAATACAACGAATGAACGTACAACATGGATAATATACGTGTATTGGCAATCATGCATGTTTTCTAAAATACAACTAATGCACATACAATGCATAAAAAAGTGGATGCAAGATTTTCGTTTGGGTGAAGCGGCAATAGTAAAATAAAGAAATTAAATAATAAAATTAAAAATTTAAAGATCTTATCTAAGGGGGTTATTGGAATCTTCCAGGGATTACACTTGAGTCTGCCCTTGAATATGCATATTGTCAAACTATGCAAACCTAAGTACATATGCGGCGGGGATGATTGTACGGTTGCCTGATAGAATACAACAGCCACTGAAGTAAGTTACTGGAAAGTGAAATTTTGTTTGGAATACTCTAACCACCATGAAAAAAATGATGATTTTAAGTTCAGTTACCAGATGCCAACGAACTCATGGCTTGGTGTTCACACCATCCTTTCATGTGACTGTCTAGGAATTGATCACTATGTAGGAACGTTGATATCTAGTCCCACTGCCCTGGAGCATGCGATTTTTTTTTATTTTTTTAACACCTGTGATTTATGTTCAACTCACTGCGCAATCGAGTCAAGTGCTCTCTCTTCGGGGGAAAAATACATAAATGAGTAGTGTCATAAGTGCAAATCGAAGTAAGTTCTGAAATCAAGTCCACCCATCACCAGGCCTGCGCTAACTGCCACCAGAGATTGGGACTGAAAACATAGAAGTATCTTGTACAAATCATGTGACCCAGCTTTCCTGAGCTCCAAATGGTAGGCCACATAGTAGATGGTGCCACCAGAACAACCGGAGGTTGGCAGATCATATCATCTAGATTATGTGTATCTGTTTTCCTTAAAAAAAGACATGTCTTTCGTTCTAGATCGCTGCCTAATTCCTGTTGCCAGTGCCGACACCTTCAGAGCACAGATGCCTATGAATGGATTATAATTCATCTATTCAAACTTGTATTTGATTTGATAACCTAGATGCATGGTTGATATATCTGTTTAAGATTTGGGCATGTTGAGAGTAGGTCAATTATAGTACCGGTGAGAAAAAGTTTCATAAATTGCCTATCAAAAGGTAGGCGTACGTCCAAGAAAACATTGATGCATGTCATTAAATCAGATTTGAAGAAGTAATTTATTTAATGATTTGGCTCAAAATAGAACGAAATAGATAAATAAAATTCATGTAGTTAACCCTAACATGGTTGGAATAAGGTTATGATGATAATGATGATGCATTGTTGATATATACGAACCGAGAGAGATGAGGCATATCCCATTTACAGCAAGATCGATGAACAATCGGTGATGGATTCAAAATTCTTATTTATAGGGTGTGAGCAATCAGGCGACAACTCAAGATCTTGATGTGGGTTTTAGGAGTGGGTGTAAAAATTTTATATGAAAACCTAGCTACAATTGTTATTATAGATTTAGAAGCAGACCGAGGTCCAATGAATGCGACCACCGCTATGTGGATGCATTTGGGTCTGCCCCAACATGAAATCATCATTCCTGGGCTACTCCTTCTGGTAGCCATTTTCTCACTCCATAGTACATTCTTCTAAACTTTAATATGAAGCGGTCCTTCAAGCCTACATCCAGCATAATTGATTAAAGACGTGGGTGTTTGAATAGAGTCGGTGACTAATGAATATGGTCAGCATAGAGAAACAAAAATCTAGTGACCAATTAATCAAGTCCTGATGAATTGGCACTCTATCTTGGTTTAGTCCATTTCACTTTACAGCGACCGCACCAGGGAAAGTAGAACATGATATGCAGTCGAGAAAGGGACGGTCACGAAGAAACATCTGGACAACTGGTGCCACTTGAAGAAAATGCCGCTCACGTCCTCATACGTGGCCCGTGGGGACTGAACTGGAGGGAGCCATCTGAGTATGCCAGCAACCTTTTTATAGAATTGAAAGATGTTTAAATTTGTCATTCATGGCAAATTAATAGGATTAATATTGTCATTATATAAAACTGATGGCAGGTAAGCAACTCCCATCTGCATCCATACATGGTTTGGAAGATTACCTTTAATTATCTACAAAAGCTATTAATTATTTGGTGGGGTCTATTTTTAAAATTCAAATTGCTTATTACGACTATCCTTTTTTAACAATTTTTTAAACTACACTTGAAGTTAGGCCTACTATAATTGTCACACTCAAAATATGTATTTTAGTTATAAGAATTCCTTTTTGGGAGAACTTGAAATTCTTGAGAGAACATCTTAACTTGTTTGGTTGCAAGCATTTGTGCAATTTATTGTTTGGAACATTCATCGAGTTCCAATGCCATCTCATGGTCAAATCAAATAGAATTTTGAAATCCAAAATTCAAAAGAAAGTCTTTTCCCGAAAGTGAATTTCCACTTGGCTGGCTTATCAACTTCTCACCACGAACAACCTAGAGATAACATTACATTTTTATAAATTCGTGCTAGAAGTTCTCCAACCCAAGCAAGTTCCGGGTTATTACCAAACCCTCTATTTCAGTTTAGAACATTGGATTTGAAAGGCTTAGAAGGGGTAGGTAACCTCTCAAAATCAAAAGTCAGAAATCTCCAACACGCAACATTCTTTCCCTAAAATCTTTCACATTGCCTAGTCTCCTTCCCAAAATTTTACTCTTCATGAGAACTGACAGAAAAGTTATCTAGATGATAGTGACTAACCCAAGATTTCAAATAGCAAACCGTGAACTTAGCCCGATAAGAAAGAAAAAAAAAAAGCTAAAATTCTATAAATTAATCGAGGCTTTTGTGCCTAAAACGTGGCCCAACACGACAATTTATGTAAAGGCCGGCGTCGATGGATCTGGACTCTGGCGACCGTGTTCCGCACTTGGCAATGGCACCAAGCCCGTGACCGAGACACTAGCTTTCGAAGGGTTCGAACCTGCCGAAAGCTGACAAAAAACACGCTCTCCCCACCATTCTCTCTCCTTCTATTTACGGGGTTACTCGCTCGACCAACTCGAAGAAAAGCATAAACAAAACAGAAACTGAGCGCTTCTGATTTGACCTCTTCTTTTTCCCCCTTTCTCTTTCTCTTTCTCTTTCTCTCTCTCCGCTTTTTTCACAGTTTGAACTTCAAATCCCTTCTTCTTCTTCTTCTTCTTCTTCTCATTTCAACTTCTTGCCGCTCTCTCTCTCTCTCTCTCTCTCTCTCTCGCATTCTTGAAATGAAGAAGAGGATTCTTCCATTCCTCTCATCTCTTCGCCTTCTTTCACTGCTGCAGAGATTTCGTTAGATTTCGTTGATCCAGGTATGCGATCAACGGTCCGGATCGTTTCTTCACTGTTTCCTGCATTCTTCGCGGAATGCCGCAGCGAAATCTTCGTTTCCGACACTCTCTCTAGTTGTAGCAGCTTGGTTCTTGAAATCTGATGACTGTACTACTCCCAAAGTCTTCGCAAAAACAGGATTTTTTTTCCATGGATTTCGTTTTCCGCTGATTTGTTGGATCTGTCTTCGCTATTTTTCCTTCATTGCTTGATTCGTCTGTATCTTTCGTTTCCTTCGCATTTTTCCCCATTTTTTCTCGATTTCTTGTTCTTCGAATCGCATTCTACAGTGAGATTTGTGACCTGCATTGTATTGAAATCTTGAAATTTCGGTTTTTTTTTTGTCGTTTTCTGCTGTAGATTAGTGTTGTCGATGGACAATGCACGTGTTGAGTTCGATTTTTCTGCATCTTGTGGTTTCGTTTGGATCTCTGCTGAGAAGTTTTTGATTTTTTTTGGATTGTGTGGTGAGAAGGTTGCAGTAGAAGCGACGAAGGGAAGCAGCTCGAGATGGAGCATTACGAGGTACTGGAGCAGATTGGGAAGGGCGCTTTTGGATCTGCTCTTCTTGTCAGGCATAAGCACGAGCGGAAAAAGTACTTTAATCTTGTTTGGATTTTGGCGTTGTGCTTCAGTTTCTTTGATTTGGGACTTGTTTGAAATGGAAAGAACAGAGCTTTAGTTGATGATTGTGCATTGTTGTTATTTTTCTCGCTTGTGAAGGTATGTTTTGAAGAAGATTCGGCTTGCTCGCCAGACTGATAGATGTCGCAGGTCTGCACATCAGGAGGTAACTTCATTTTTCAGTATGTTTGTGAGTTTTGTTTCGTTTTCCACCTTCTCTTTTGTAAAGTGATGTGATTGATTCGGGGGAGTCGATGGGAACTTCTCCCCTTTTGAGTTGCTTCTGTTCTGGGTTTTATCACATTGGTTCTGTTGTGGGCTCTGTTGTTGACATTTCAATAATGGTGCTATAAGTGGAAGGAATTTGGGCATGGGCATGTTTGGCCGAGGATGAATTCCTCGGCTGCAGAAACCCAATTGCTGAAGAATGCATTTGACTTTCATTCATTAAGTGCTTGGTCATTTTCAGAGTTTAAGAGGGAAAGGTTGAGAAGTGACCCTGATAAAACTAAAAATTGTAGGACATTTTATGCAGATACATGTGCCCCAAAATGTAACTATAGAATGTACTTACAAAACTAAGAGGCAGCCGTGGAAAGAATCTTGAAGAGTTTTCGCTTTATATATTTGATATAATGAAATTTATCAAAGTGTCTGAAAAAAAAAGTTAGAAGGAGTGGGTGATGAGTGAGTAAAAAAGTTGATATTTTTGTGGGGAAGCTACTCTCTTGGTGAAAATGCTTTAGACTGAAACGTTGGTAGCTTTAGTGTAATATAATTCAGATCACAGCTGAAAGACCACATTGCTACATGTTGAATTATAGTGTGTTCTTCTTCATCTTATTATTTTTCAATTGATGCAACTTTTGCCGGTTCCTCCATGACTGTCAGTTTGGTAACTTTGATTTTGCAGTAAGAAATCTAGATGTTCTATGTCACCTATTTGATATATATATGCATAGTGCTTCGATGTTCTGACATATTCTTTTTATGATGTAGATGGAGCTTATTTCGAAAGTGCAGAATCCATATATTGTAGAGTATAAAGATTCATGGGTAGAGAAGGTAGGCTTGCTTTGTTATACAACTTTTAACAGTTTACCCTCCACGTGATTTGTTTGATATTTGCATATGTTCTTTACCTGCTTATTTTGTTATGCCTTCTGTATCTTTCTTGTCTTATGAACTCCATCAGATTTGGTCCTTTGATGCATTTACTTCTTCTTTTTCTTTTTAATTATCGATTGTATATGTATCTTGTTCCTATTTCTGATGATATTCTTCTTTTGACAGCTGTTCCCCTTCTTCTCGTGTTTCCAATTTTGGAGTTCTATCATCCTTTTTTTTAATGGAGCTCTATGATCAATTACTTGTGTATTCAGTTTTGCACAATCGCTTCTTGGGCTTTCCATAGAGTATCATAAAGCATTTTTCAATAAAATGTAACTCTTGATATTATTCATTTCACTGGCGACATGCTATTAGAAATCTTATGAATCATCATCATCATCATCATCATTGAAGCCATATCCCATCTCATTGGGGTGCTAAACTGAAAGTTGAGACTGAGAATATTATTTGATATAATTGAAAGGACCTTGAAAATATGAATTGCCTTGTTTTTTTTCAGTTGAAATTGAAATTTGTGTAGCTGCTGGACATTCTGTATCCCACGTGCTCAACTAGGTTACTTTTGCAATAATGATATGATTTTAAAAAGATATTTATTCATTTGGTTCTGTTTAATCACTTATTGCATGGGAATAGCTGACCATGGTTAGATGAATTGATGGGACAAGAGGGCGATGATGGTCGCAACGACAGTGATGATGGTGGTGGTGGTGGTGGTGGTGGTGGTGATGATGATGATCAGATGGAAATTGAATGAATAACCATTACCCAGGTACCCAGTTATATGTGTTATCTAAGATTGAAGATGCCTATTTCAGGAGCAAAAGCTATGAGTATTTGGGATCAATCATCTATCTTTCTAAACTCAAATGTAACACTGAAATTGATTTTGTAATACACTTGCTGTTGGTATGTATTGTGCTATTCCTTATTTATATAATTTGACATTTTTAATGGACATATATGATGCTTGTGGATGTGATATATGGTATGATGCCTGCTCATTATACTAACGACAGTAATTCTTCCAGGGATGCTATGTATGCATTATCATAGGTTATTGTGAGGGAGGAGACATGTAAGGTTTCTTGGTTGCTTCAAGTATTTGATAATACATGGATTTATTTGCTTTTAATCTAGTGTCAAATCATTTGAATAAAAGCTTATTCATGATGCCTATTCTTTTGTTATATAGGGCAGAAGCTATAAAAAGAGCCAATGGTGTTCACTTCCCTGAAGAGGTTGTTTTAGTTCAAACCTCAATTCTATATTATTTCCCAGTTATTTTGTGTGATTTTTTAGTTTTTTTTTACTATTAAATAATTGTACGCCTGCAACGTGTATCTCTTAATCTTATTGAAATTTGAAATGCATGCAGAAGCTTTGTAAGTGGGTTGTACAGCTACTGATGGCGCTTGATTACTTGCATATGAATCATATTCTTCATCGTGATGTGAAGGTTAGTGATAACTCTCAGTCCACTTTGTGGTGGTATCAGTTAGGTTCCTGTTGGAAAAGCTTTTTGGAAGTCTTGAACTGATATTCTTCCGCAATTACCTCAGTGTTCGAATATATTCCTGACAAAAGATCAAGATATACGTCTAGGTATGTTGCTTAACGCTGGTGTTACAGTCTTGGCTAGACACTGTTATCAGTTTAGAAGTTAAAATCATAGTGATGGCTTGCAGGTGATTTTGGTCTTGCCAAAATGTTGACATCAGATGACCTTGCCTCCTCTGTGAGTGATGTAACTCATAAATTGGATTTTTTTCAATCTTCCTTTATCTTGAAGTGGCATCCATGTGTAATAGTTCAACAATGGTGATGATGATAAATGTGGTTCACGGATATGTTGCAGGTTGTGGGAACTCCTAGCTATATGTGCCCAGAGCTTCTTGCAGACATACCTTATGGCTCCAAGTCTGATATATGGTCTCTAGGTAAACTACAGTGAATTCTTGTTGAATGACATACAAGCAATTAAGCATCTGCACTGCTAATTTTGTGGCAAAAATCAAGATTCATTTGTTAATGCCTTGATTTGTCCAGGTTGCTGTATATATGAGATGACTGCACACAGGCCTGCATTTAAAGCATTTGTAAGTTACCAGAATCCTCAGCTTCAGTTAGTTTCTACGGTTGCCTTTGTTGAATAATGGTATATCTTGGTAGTTGGCACTAATTGTCCATGCATTTGGCATAGAATACTGATAGTGCCAAGGCTTTAAATCTTGGAATCGGGGGGTGACTCAGTCCCTCTCAATTTGAGTTGAGATGACCAAGTCACATTGATTTGGTCCCTAGATTCCAAAACCCTTAAAAAATAATAAAAAAGTATGATGAGAAATCTAAAATATAAAACATAATGGAGAATCTTCATACGCATCCGTCCCTCACCATTTTTTTTCGTGAGAACTCTAGGTGGGGCCCATCTATCACTCAATCCAAACCTTGCAACACACATGGGACCCCATGGTAGCAACTCGCCCCAACTTTTGATCAGATCCGAATTTATTGGACCGTTGGATCGACTATACACCAATCCGAACGGAATGAATTTATGAGCCATGGATGAAGGAGTTAGGGATATGTGATTGAGATCAAATTTGATATGTAGGGTGCTTTCACATAGATCTTTCCAACCCCCCCAGTTTCATCCCTTGGTGGGGTCCACAGTGGGCCCCACCAAAGAGTGTGCACGAAAAGTCCATGAGGGACGTATGCGCAGGAAAAGGCCCCAAACATAATATCATATAAATATAGAAGTTTAACAATAATCTGTTTTAGTTGGTACACAAATTTAGGTATAATTACATTTTGTCTTTTGTTTTATTGCATCAAATGAATGGTGCGTATGATCTTTCAATATTTGGAACTTCCACAAAATGTGGTTAATCTTCCAAAATTAGTGTAATAGATCCCTAAAAGCGTCCAAAGCTTCTTCAACTAGAAAGTAGGGAGAAAAGTTCTGTTAAAAGCCTTTTTGTGAGCGCAGGGGTGACTCAAGTCGGAAGGTGGCTGAGTCTGAGTCAGTTGATTTCTAAAAACCATGAATGTTGCTTCTCTCCATATAGTCTCACAAGTAGTAAGGAGGCAACCAAGTTCCAGTTCTGTTGTATGATGCCTGTGGATGTTGCTAATAAATTATTTTAGTATCCATACCCTTTGTGTATCTACTGCAACTTCAATGTTGAAATTGATGATCGGACTTTGGAGTCTTCTATTTTTTAGTTAATAAAAAGATTTTGCCTTTACTGAATATGGCTTTTATGCTTGATGAAAAATCATGAACTTTGCTTGGAATGCTTACAGCATCCTTAACAAAAAAAGCCTTTTATCAGAAACCATGATTGGACAGTGTGTGTGTGTGTGTGTGTGTGTGTGTGTGTGTGTGTGTGGGAGAATATTAGTATAGGGTGGGGGACACTTCCATATTTGGATGTATTAATGTGCAAAAGACAAAAAGTTATATGACAAAGAGGAATGCTCAAGTACAAATAAGGAGTGCCATGTAAGCATCCCTCACCTTATGGTGAGGGAAGGATGCATACTAATATTCTCCATATACATATATTATTGAAATGCTAGATCTTTTGTAGGTCCCAGAGGTGGTTTTTATAGGTTCCTCCCTAAAAGCACAGTGCACAGGAATGCATATCAATGCTGGCCTCACAAAAAAATGTTTACTTTGTTCATTTCATTGTTGTTCTCACTATATGATGCCTTAAATATGTGACTGTTTAATTTTTCTTCCAGTTTGTGCCATCAACTGTTTGTTCTGTTATGTGTGTTTTTTTTTTAAATTATGTCAAAGGATATTGCCCTCACTGGCCATATGACCTGAAGCCACATTTTACTCCCATTGCTTCTTTATGTTTATTTTTTTATTGTTTATTTTTTATTTTAAATTTACATGATGGCCCCTCAATGAAACTTTCCTCCCTCCCCCCTTGCTTTGGAGTCTAGTTTGGTCATTTTCGTTTGACTCATACCTTGGTAATTTGTGCTGATTTCATATTCTGATTGAAAAATTGCTTAAATATCTAGCCTTAGAAAAAAGATGTTTGCATATATCGTGGGATTTTCTGGCCTTGTCGACTAATTTGATGTTTAGCATGCTTCTCCTGAATGCACTGAACTGATTGTGCACCTACTTGTTTGTATGCATGTCAATATATCTTGTTAATTTTTTTTCAGTAAAACAGTAACTGTTAAAAAAATTTATTTCTTTGTTTCTGCCTTTTGATCAGGATATGCAAGCACTGATCAACAAAATTAACAAGTCTATTGTGTCTCCGCTTCCAACCATGTATTCTGGTGCATTGTATGTCATTTATCCCATATTACCATTTCTTTTTTGTTGTATTGCAGTTGATTATGACCATTCTTTTGCATATAAGTGAAATCTTTCTCATACTTATATTGTTATGTGCAGTAGAGGACTAATCAAAAGCATGCTGCGAAAAAACCCAGAACTTCGGCCAAGTGTACAAACTTTAACAACCTTTATTTTCTCCATTTTTTTTTAATTTTTCATTCAATGGGCACAGACTCAATTTAATTTCATCAATCCTTTTTTTTTTCCTGTCTTTGAGGTGAGCTGAATAAGGATTCTCTTTCTGCATCTCGAATCACAATTTGGGACCAAGGATTCCATTTTATCATTAATCCTGTCACATGATGCCACAACCTCATCTGATTTTGATTTTCCATAGTTGTTTTTTGATGTGGCATGCTTATGTGACATCCATTGCAAACTTGAGGTGGGAACCAGCTTTTAGATTGGCTCAATTGTCATGCCATCCATCCCTTATAAAAATAATGGTAATAGTAATATTCATAATTATAATAATTACACCAACCATCAGGCTTGACTCTTCATGTGCTTTGAGTTTGGGACTTCATGGTTTTCATTTGTCCAAACTTGACGTAGAGACTGTTAGGAAGCCCACATTCCTCATCGCCCAAAAATGGGTTCTGACATGGCTTAATATACATATTTGGGCTTTCCACCCATAAGTTTGAGCTTTTGTGTTGGTTCCTGACTCATGAAATGTTATGAGAGCCAGTTTCTTGTGTTGCCCACGTAGTAGGCCCATTCACAAAATCTATTGGGCCCGTACATGAGGGGGAGTGTTAGGAAAGCCACATCCCACATTGCTCAGAAATGGGTTCTAACATGGCTTAATATACATGTTTGTGCCTTCCACCCATAAGTTTGAGCTTTTGGGTTGGTTCCTGACTCATGACAGAGACAAAATAATAATAGTAGTAACTAGTAGTAATCATATACTCATAATTATAATATTAGACCAGCTATCGGGCTTGGCAGTTCATGTACATTGGGTTTGGGAATGTTTCTGTTTTTCATCTGTCCATTTGTTCATATAGTCCATCACACCTGATATGTTCAACCTGATTTTGGACCAATGGGATGGCCTTCAGTCTGGCTTGCACATATATTCCCACCTTGGGTTATGTATCTTTATGGAAAACAATCTGCTAGCTGAGTTTTAGAATTTGTAAACATTCATATTCATTTCTATTTTGTATCTGTAGATATCTTTTCTTTAATTCAAAGTGTTTATCATCTTATCTTCAGGCTGCAGAGCTCCTGAGGCACCCACACCTTCAGCCCTATGTTATCAAGATCCACCTAAAATCTAGCCCCATCCGTAATAGCTTACCAGCTCACAAGCCCTCCAACAATTATATAAATCAAGCTTGTTTTCCAGAGTCTGAAAATGTCTCTCTATTTGTTGATCAAGAGAAAAGGCTATCATTCAGCAATGCTCGGACTTTTAAACCAAGTAATCCTACAATTGAGCAGGATTCTGTGTTCTCCACTCGAAGGGTGCAGGATTCTCCAAATTATCTGAATCAAAGAATGACAGAATTATCAGTTGGCAGTAGCCATGTGGAAGAGATAGGTGCTTACAGGGTGATGAATCCAAAGACCCCAAAGATTGCAAAGACTCCAAGGTTTACTCCAGCCAAAGCATCTGGTACTCCAAAAAGACGAACAGAACCATCAAAGATGGTGTATGGTGGTCGAAATCGAGAATCGGTATGCTCTAGATGAATACTTGATCATAAATTATAAAATAATATTCATCAGGACTGTATTCTATCACTACAAAGTGCATTGATGTGGGCTGCATTTTACTCCTTTCCAAATTTGGAGTGAGGAATTTTATGGAATTACTGAAATCTGGTGGAAAATATTCAGCTTCTAAAATGAAAGCAATGGGTCATGCATATATGTAGCTTTGTTTATTCAAATATACTACAAATTAGGGTTGTAAATGGGTCCCGGATTCTCTGATTACCGGGAGGTTCCGACCCGTTAACAACCAGGTTTGGACTGTTGTCTAGGTCCCAATAAGTAAATGGGTTCGGGTCTTGATCCTTCCGTTGGACCTGTGACCTACGTGGTTTTGAGTTTGGTTCCACCTTAGTTCCGGCCCGTGAACCTGAGACCTGACGTATTACCTTAGTTTTTGAGAAGTTTTCCTAAAATTTAGTTAGTCAGTTAGGTTTTGTTTGTTTGTTTTTTTTTTTTATATTTTTTTATTTTTGCATTCTCTACACAAGCCCAAAACCAAATCCGCCCCATACATGGAACTAGTTCTGGTCATAATTCCATACTCTCAGTAATGGTTCTGGTTCCGTAACCAGGAAACTAGTTCCGAACTAGTTTTGATTCCGGTTCTGAGTCCACCTTCTCGTTAACAGTTCCAGGCCCACACTGGACCCGGACTGGTACTGACTTGTTTATAACCTTACTATAAATACAATACGTCATCCCTCTAAAAATTGTGGTATTTATAGCTTTAACTGGTTAATTAGTTTGAGAAATCAGCACAAAGTATTTGTTTATTCAACCTTTTACTTGATACTTCTTGTTCAGCTTCCGGCGGAGTCGAAAACACCGGCCAGTAAGTCTGCCCGGCCTACTCGCAGAGCCTCTCTTCCTTTGCCTGCTAGAGCTTCGCCTGTTGAATCACCTTCAGGGCCCAATTTTGGTCTCCTCCACCGCATGAACTCCCCCGATGTCTCTGTCAATGCCCCGCGAATTGACCGAATTGCTGAATTCCCTTTAGCTTCATATGAGGATCCTCTCCTTCCCATACATAAAAATCCATCAACGCCATCCGTTAATGGCTCCTCTACTTTTCCACATAGTGGAGACCGATCGATCACAAAAGATAAATGCACAATTCAGATCCAAGATAGAGCTTTTGCCAGGCCAAATTTCAGTGGTGAGATAGGGAATGGGATCCATCGCGGCCTGTTTTGGGTTGATGGGGATGAGGGGAGTGAACTTTCAGAGAAGAATCCCACGGCAGAGGCTTCAAGTCGTGGGTCATCAGAGTCACGGCAAAGACGGTTCGATACCTCGTCGTACCAGCAGAGGGCCGAGGCTTTGGAAGGTTTGCTGGAGTTTAGTGCGCAGCTACTACAGCAAGAAAGGTTTGAAGAGCTTGGGGTCTTGTTGAAGCCATTTGGGCCTGGCAAGGTTTCCCCTAGAGAAACGGCAATTTGGTTAACTAAGAGTTTCAAGGAGACAACTGCGAAGCAGGAATAGGACAGCTCTGAAGGGATTTGTTTCTTTAACTTCGAAAAGTAGTTCTGTCAGTTTGGCTGTGAAGGTAGAGACTGACTCTGTAATGTAGTTAAGAATTAGTTTTAAGAGAAAAAAAAATTGTGCATCTTTGTCAGAATCCATTTGCAGTAATATGATTCCAGGCCTGGGCTTTGGAGATGTACATGTGGGGCCTATTGATCAATGACATAGACAGGTAATCCAATGACATCCAAGTTTGATGTATCTTGCCACGGATATGAACCTGATTGGGAAGATTACTGCCGTATGATATTTTCTGTGCTGCAGGTCATTTCCAATCCATTTCTTTGCCTACTGTTGATCTAAGCCCATGTATTTTTAATTTGTATTATACTCAAGGATACCTAAGCAGCGCCTTTCCATCAGTGGGACTAAAATTGAAGAATTAAAGGAGAAGATTAAAACAGGGAGATCAAATATTTTCTCCCATTGGTAGTTAACTATGAACCCACCCCATCATCAAATATTTACCATCACCTTCGTTAACTGGCATCCTCTTACATTCTCCTAAAATAAAACCCCTTCTTTCTATCAATTCCTACACTGTTTTCATCAGGTAAGCTGTCAGGATTGCTTTGAAGTAGTTTCATCATCCATGCCTACCCTTGAGGGTGTATTAATTAATTCAGTCTATTTGATCATGGGAGCATGGCACTCAGTTTCTACCATGAAATCTGATTATTTTCAACTCTTTTTTGCATGTTAATGCTTGAGACAACCGTGATTATCCAAATGCAATAAACTAAAACTGAGTTGTGCGTGATGTTTATGAAAATTAGATGAGTGTTTGAAAAATTTTTTTTTTTTTGAATGATAAAGAGTGTTTGATTTTAGTAAAGGTTGAGAGAGACAGAGAGAGAGAGAGAGAGAGAGAGAGAGAGAGAGAGAGAATTAGTCAGCCACCTTTACCTGCTGTTAAAAAGGTTGAAAAAAGTGCTGTTGTGCGCTATTGAGGTCAGATAATGTCAATTCCATAGTATTTTTTTTTTGTATTAATTTTAGTTTAAGAACAATATACTTGATGTTTTAGTTTCACTTATTCTAACTAGGGTCAAACACTGAAGTGAACGTTTGAGTTTGATCTACTTGTTAAAAAAAAAAAATTTCTTTACTGTCAGTTAAAATGGTTTACTTCATTAGAGTCTAGGTACTTGAACGGAAACTAAAATTCTAGATGAGACATAAATTTCCATGAAAATTGCTTCTTGTTTCATTTTTTGTTTAGACTTTTGAATAAAAAAAGGAGTATCCCACAGTCCAATTTAATCACATTGCTTCGACTGGTGTGATCCACATCCCCCTAGTTTAAACAAAACAAGCTCTCTTCTAACTGGTGGGTCCTTCAGCGTTGGTTATCAACTGTCCATTATATTTTAAATTGAGTCCCCTCCAATCCATATCCAATCCTTAAATGAGAACTATTCATGCCGTTAAGTTAGTGGCTCAGTTGGCTTAAGCCTTGAATTTGTTCTCGTTATAGAAGAGTTCCTGCTCGTGAATTGGGCAACCCCGGACAAAGGCCAGAGGCAAGGGATACCACACGTCATAAAAATAAAATAAAATAAGTTGAAAATTATTGATGAGATACTGTTTCACTACCATCCAAACGGGACCCAGAACCCGTCCTATGTAAATAAAAAAAAAACATTAAAATCAGGTGCCTTGTAGATGCTGGGAATCAAGGGTTTAAGCTTCCAATCATCAGTCTCCCTCTTTCTTCTTCCCTGCTCCCTTAAACCCTACACCTGCAACATCTCCACCCCTTCCCAAACCCTAACTATGAAAACCCTAGACGAATCAGACGTCGGAATCCTGTGCTACATCTCCCAGCTCCCCGGCTTCCGCGGCGTTTTAAAGCAAAGGTCCATCTTTCCCATCTCCACTTCCTCTTCTGTCTCGCTTTCGATCTCTGATTTTCCCCTTCTCGTTTCTCTAATCAGGTATGCAGACTTCATCGTAAACGAGGTAGATTGCGATGGAAATGTCGTTCATCTGACCTCCTTCGATCTGCCTCCCGAGGTAATTCTTCTTCCATTTCATGCATTTCCTTGTCCTTCTTCTGCTTCCTGTTTCGTGAGATTTTTTCATGAATTTTGTTTCGTCAGAAGATAGAGGAGAAGAAAGCAGAAGCTTTTGATTCTACGGTGAATAAAAGTTATGCAGATGAGATCGAATCTTTTAGATCTTTAGCCGGCGATGCCGATGCCGAATCCTTGAAAGGGTTTCTTGATCGGATGGCATCCGGCGCTGAAAGCGATGTCTCCCCCATTGTTCTTTCTCCTGATGCAGACAAATCCCATCGAACGGCAAGTTCCAATTTGAATTCTACCTCATTTTAGTTCTCTTAGTTCGTTTTCGGTTCATTTATTGTCTGTTGTTGTTAAGGATTGCAGGAAGTTCATAATTTCTTCAAGGCGAAATTCAAGTTCTTGGTCACTGACACACTGGATGGATCAGATGCGGCTTCCAAGTGTATTAGAGTGAGGTTCTGTTCTGGGGGGAAATCTGACAAGGGGAGAGGCTCTAGAAAGCGAAAAGAGAGGAGTGATCGTGTGGATTCAGCGCACGAGCCTTTCGACTGTAGAGGCTCTAACGACTGGCCGGAGGGCGTTGGCAAGTTTCTCAGGTATGCGGTTTTGGTTATTCTTGCTCTGCTTTGATTTGTTGACGATGATTTGTTAAAGCTGGAAGGCAAGGACTTTCATCTCTTCGATTAGTAAATGAGGTCTAAACTGCTTTGTCTTTGTTATTGTTCTTTAGGTTTCATCTCTATAAGGAGAATAAGGATACACAAGAGGCTTTGGGACTGATAGGAAAGATGCTAGGCATCCAGGTAGTTTAGATTACTAATGGCATTTCTTATCCCTTTTGTAGATCAAAATCTTGGCATTTTATTGGATTATTTAACGTTTTTGACACTTAAAAAATTGCATTTTTGATGTTTTAAGCATATGCAGTTTTCTTAGTGAACTGATAATTACACAAATTTGTTTCATCTCATTCCAAAATTTGAATGCACATGCTTCACTTATTTTAACATGTTGAGCTTAGAAATTTGTGGTGAACTTACTATGTGAAGTATTGCTGAAATGTGTGCTTAGTTGTTTATATTTTATTGCAGCAACGGTCATTTGGATTTGCTGGTACGAAGGATAAACGTTCTGTATCAACTCAAAGGGTAGAGTTCTCTTGTCATTTTTGTCAGTGGCCCGTTCGCTACTATCACTTTGCTGTTACGCATTGTAGTTCACTCTTTTGTTCTCTTTTCCCCTGAACGTTAATTATATTATTAAGTGACTTTTCCATTACATCCCCACTTTCTTTTTCTAGTCAGATAAAGAGTCATTGATGAATAGATATAACTAAAATACTCTCTTCACTTTCAGAAAATTGTATGACTATATCACTTGACTGATGGAAGGAACTGTAAGTTTGTAACCATCAACAAAGATTGCTAAGTGTGTGAAATGTCAAAATTTCCCATGCCGCATTAATTTTTTTTTAATAAATTTTTTGGCTTTGGTATTTATTCAAGCACCCACATACACTCCACCCTAGTTCCAAAGTCCTAACCAATAGAGCTATAACCAGTGATTGATACCTGATTGCTTTTGTTGAGAGGAAGATGCCTCACCACTGAGCTATCAGTGGATTGACACTATGGTTGTTTGTTACACTTCTTCATGCATGGTACTTAATTTCTCCACAAGTTGAGCCCACCAATTGATGGATCTTGTGGTCGTTGCGTTGCCTACATCTCTGTTAAATCATGGTGGCCTTCTAAGTATTCTGAAAATATTGACCAATTTATTGGAGCATTAAAAATAATGGTAAAATGGTTATTTTATATGCTAGTGGCTTTACTTGAAGGTTACTATGCATTCTGCGTTTGAAGGAGCTAGTTATAATTATTATTATTTTCAAAGTAAAGGACTTTAAGAAATATCAGTTCATCATTGACTTCTCAGATATGTAAACTGACATACGTTCATAATTACATATATACACACATGTATCTATACATATACATGTATATTGTATGCACATATATATATTCTATATATTTTGTGTATGTATTAATCATATATAAATATATTTGAATGTTGTGTATCAATCAAATATTTTCTTTTTATTCCTTAAATCTAGCTGGACTGATTGGATGGACTTCACAAGAATGCCTTGTCAATTTTAAATATGCCAACGAGTCCGAAGGTGGAATGAAGGGATGTGATGTGAGAGGCAGAATAAAGCAACAAAGACAAAGCTGACTGCACATTAGAAGTTGCTGTGAAGTTTAATTACGACAAGAACTCATGCTTACTCCCAACCAGGGGAGAATGGGTATTTGACTTGGATCCTTGTCCTAGCTATGGGGGGTGACTACTTGGATTGATTGGATCAGACCAAGAGAGCAAATGAGGAGCGTGCATCATATTGAGGAATGAGGATGGCTCACATCAAATTAATCCCACGGACTGAATGGGACCATGTCTAGGATAGAATGGACTTGTGTAGAGAATGGTAGAATGTTCTAGAAGGTTGTGGTGTTTTTGTATATTCTGAATGTGTGTAGACATGTGGAGTTTCCTAAAACGGTGTGGAAGTTTTTCAGTAGGAAAATGGTTGTGGAGCATTCTTGAGTAGGGGCCTAGAAATTTCTTGTATGTTAGACGGGCGACACATGGATCAACCTAGTTGTATCATAGGCCTCATGTGACATAAATCTACCCAAAGCATGTGTTCCTTCTTGGTTGTTCGTCTTTTATGCATGGGATGTGTAAATGAAATTTTCATATGTATGTGAAACATATTACTATGTTTGTTTGCAAGCACCATTGTCACATGAGTAAATGATATGTGGCCCAAAAGGGGAAAGAGAAAGAAACGATCTATATCAATTTTTATACAATTTATGGGTTCTAGGACCCTACAACCTTTTTTATAGCATAAATAATGTTTCTCAAACACAGTGAACGGTTCGCATCATGAATTGTGGTGTTGTAAAGTTCATAAAATTAGAAAAAGGGATTATTATTATTTTTTTATTTTTTTGGGGTGCATATTTCACAAAAGCTGTGAGGATTTAAGATATGAATCTTGAAAAATCGGTATTTGCCATATCTATGAGAATATTCAATAGTTTGGATCATGAATCGATGCCCACAAAAGTGTAGATAATCAAAGGTGGGTTTTAGTTGTTTTGGTGTTTTTTCTCACGTTCTTCAAAGTCAATGAGGATATAAGATATGATATGGAACTACACCTCTTCAGGCTTATCATTTATATGAGAATGCTGAATGGTTTATATGAGAATGTTGAATGGTTCGGACTTCGAATCATGAACTGAGGGTCCACAGTAGTGCAAAAAATCAGATCTATAGATTGGGCTTTTTATATGAGAATGCTGAATAGTTCACACTTCACAGAGTGTTGAATAGTTCACATGCCCCATGGGTTTTGATTCATCTAAATGGACTAGACTGCTGGATTGACTTATCACCATCCGAAACAGACTGAACTTGCCATGGATGATAGTTCACACAGTGTTGCATAGTTCACACACCCCATGGGTTTTGATTCATCTGAATGGACTGGATTGTTGGTCAACTGATCACCATCCAAATCGACTGGACTTGTGGGCCACGGATGATAGGGTTAGGATGATTTGATAAGGCTGATTTTTTTGTACATAGAAGGGGCCCACCTAAATCTTCAGATTCCCTAACCCCATCTTGAAGTGAGCTAGCATGTGGCCTGTCCATGCACTCCCGCATAGAATAACAACTATATAGAGAGAGAGAGAGAGAGAGAGAGAGAGAGAGAGAGAGAGATGTCCTCCAAACATTAGGGCTGATTTGTAAAAGTGAGTTGGGTTCTATACTTAAGTTGGACGATTCTGTGGCACGACCACAAGGTTGCCTCTTGAAAATTCAATACAAAGACCAGTGACGACATTTCAAACCCCTCGAAATGCTTTGCATTTTAGTTTGATTCAAAGCACTAACCGACAATATTCCCAGCAAGGTTGTATGAGGTGAGTCTATGTCCACATGGATAATGAAGTTTTTTTTAGGAAGAAGATAGTAATTATGTGGAATTCACTGTGTGGCGGAACCTAGGATTTTCATTTGAGGGGTGCAGACCTGAATATGTAGTTTGGTTTTGTGGGCAAACTGAGGATTTCCAATGGGATTTTAAGGGTAGACCCATGGTTTTTATTGGTTTTTTGTAAGTGGATCCAGAATTCTCATAAATACGCTTTGAAAGCACAACACAGTTTGACAGGGGTGATCACACCCACATGCCTGTACTTGGGTCCACCCTGAATACACATGCATTTAGTTTAAGGTTTTTTTTTTTTTTGTTCTTTTGGTGGATTGTTTCTTTGTGGCTTGCGTAAGTGTATCCCATGGTTTAAAGTAGGGCCTATTTTGAAAATAGCGGCGCTACAGTCTAAGACCTAGTAGAGCTAAGCAATTTTAATTTATAACATTGTTCTTCCTATTTCTTCTCTTCAATAGCATTTTCTATAGTTGTCTCTACCCTTATATGGTTCCAAATCATTAAAAAAAAAAGGTTGTCTACTACACAAGATTTGATTTTTTTTTTTTTTTTTTTACCATTGCTACGTGTCATTGCAATTGCTACGTATCATGAAGCAGGTCCTAGGGTTAGGGCTTGTGTAGGGTGTCGAAGCATGTGTCCAAGGATACTTTGAATCATCTTCAACAAGATTTCAACACATGAGGACGCACCTCCAAGAATAAAACCCACAAATCTATTAATTAATCCAAATCTAATGATTTTTTTATCTACAATGCCATCTATATAATAAAAGCAAAACTTAATGCCTAAGTAAGCAAACCCTAATATATTAATAGAAACTTTCCTAATAATGCAATTAGAAAGCTACTAATAAAATAACACAGTCCTAATCTAATTAGATTTGAATGTGACCACTTGTGGAGCCCATACTGCATCATCTCACCCACTACGTAGCGTTTTGACAACTAGCCGCTATGCCTGCTGTAACTGCTATTTTTATCTTTGGCGCGTTCTTAGCCAGTGGCCCTAGGTCTTCGGTCACGTTTCATGTTCAAGCTTGAGATTGTTTGTGGTATTTTGGGTCTTGTTCTTGTTTTGATGGATTTCATAGCTTAAGACTGGTCTCAAAGGAATTGTAGCTTGAGAGAGCATTTACATTTGTGTTCCATATTGCTTATTCCTTAAAGTTATTCATTATTTGTTTTAGAGCATATGTTTTAAATAAGTATGCTTATTCCACTTCTTATCAGGTTACAGTCTTCAAGCAGCATGCCAAAAGATTAGCTGC
Source organism: Sextonia rubra (assembly GCA_037013555.1). NCBI lineage: Eukaryota > Viridiplantae > Streptophyta > Magnoliopsida > Laurales > Lauraceae > Sextonia > Sextonia rubra. The sequence goes on from JASUAD010000009.1 coordinate 25,637,045, forward strand.
TTTGAATGATCGATTGTTTGGTATCAAAGTAGGAAATTTTTGGTACGATGAATATGCTTTCCTTTTTTCTTATTATTTTTATCTTTTATTCAAGTGATGCCTGTGCATGTTATAAACTTGTTATTGTCCAGCTATGTACAAGAAGGCCTTGTACTTGGGCAGCTCCTGGGAAATCGATTTACAATTACTTTGAGGTACTTTTCCCTCTACTGAAATTTACAGAGTTATGGTTCTTGAACTGGTAATATCTCGTTATTAGTTCATTGGTAATGTCTGCATGATATGCATTGACTTACGTTTCTTCTCAGAGGAGTTGTGGCAGATTCTGAAGGCATTATAAAAGGAGCTGCAGACAACCTGGGGAGGGATGGGTTCATCAACTACTTCGGTTTGCAGGTAACTCTCTATCATCTTACAATTAGCTGTGGTACATATCTGATCAACATTCAAAATATTGGTATTATTGGCCATAGTGATTACTTGGATGACTGATACATGTTAGTGATGCATAAGTCATCTGCCATGTTACCATGAGTTTTTTTTTTTTTTTTCTCTTCTCTTTATGAAGCCTAGAAATATTTAAGAAAATCCACCAAATCCAGAATATTGGAGCATGGTAGATTTATGTTTTTTTCTCAGGTAATATGTGGTGTTGGTTGGATTTGGAACCCTAAATGCCATGTCAATCTTGTGTCACTTTCTGATCCCAATTCATTAAATACGTTGTCTTTTACCCATTCTGTTCACTCCATTTACTTAAAATTATACAAATAGTAGTTACATCATGTTTAATTAATATAAGAATGACTAAAATCCCTGTATTTAAGCATTTGAACAAAATAGATCTGGGGTAAATAGCTAATACTCACAACTTGTCATCATCATCATCAAAGCCCCGTCGCAACTGTGTTTTCGGCTACATGAACTCTTTTTCCCCATTCCAATCTATCCTGAGCCAATCACAACTTACCTATATACTGATGAATTTGGGAAAAAAAAGAGAAGATAAAAGGAAAATGAAAAAATAAAGAAAATATCCCAGCGGTAACAACAAGTAAAATCCTTTCTTAGTACTTGAACTTATTAAGAGAATAAACCTTGGTTTAAACAATTGATTCGTTATTTCTATTATAAATAACAGAAAATAGTAAATAGAAACAATTGTTAATATTATCTCAAAATGCGCAGATTTACCATTTTAACATTTTAGATATAGTTCTTGAAAACTGTTTATTTTAGAAAACGAAAGCACTGGAATAATCTCAAAATATCATATGTATCCTTAAAAATCCTTAATCATGCAAATCGTGCACAGATTTCCATTATTTTCGCTTTAGTGTGATTTGACACAGAAATTCCACACAGAAATCTCAATTATATATATATGGGGAATCTTTATACGCATCCGTCGCTCTCCATTTTTTTCGTGAGAACTCTAGGTCTCCTATATGTATTTATGTTTCTGTAGACATGAAAATTTCTGGTTTTGATTCAGAAATCTGACCTTGGGTGCCCTAGAAAGGTTTATTCCAGTCCTCTCTTGAAAAAGAAGGATAAAAGACGATATAGCTGAAATTGAGGGTATTGTACATGATGTCAGAAACAAAAGTATCTGCTTATACGAGTGATATTTTTGGCTTATAAATGCAGTATTTACTCTATGCTGATACAGTTATTATTGAATTGATGGGGACTGGAGTAACCAATATGTTCAGGCGATGTTTTGATCATGTCAATACATGCTGGCTGATATTTTGATTCATGGTACTTGTGTATTCTATCCGCAACTTTTGCATTGCTAGACGCTTTTTGTATCTGTAACTTTGATAACTGCCATATTCTTGTCAGGCTGACATGAAAATGGTTTTCAGCGTTTTGGAAGTGGTTCGGTGCCAACTCATCTCGTTGGGGCAGCTTTACTTAGAGGAGAGTGGAAAAGTGCTGTAGGGTTGATTCTTGATCCACGGGAAGGAGATATCCTTAAATTGTTTTCATATTTTGAATTTTAGTTTGACTTATTGCTATTAAATTAGGGAGGTTAATTTAACGTCATTGACAGGTATCCAAATTCTTGTGAGAGGCTAAATCCACAGTGTTGAGTGCAATTTAGCAAATGGTATGAACCCTGTAACTCATAAGATCAGGGATTGGACGAACTAGCTTTCCAGCCACTCCTCATGGAAGGGCTAGGCATCAGAAGATGTGTGTAATCCACTTGATCTATTAATTTTTTATGGACCATCCATAAACAGGTGGACTGATGGATGGCTGTGGACTTTTGGTGTAAATGATTTTTGGTTAACCATTTATCCAAGTGGTGCTCTCCTAATTTTAGGTTAATACTGTTTACTAAAGTAAACATTCAAAAAATTTTAAAAAAAAAGTTCCTTCTGGTTGTTGAAATTTAATTGGAATAAACAACGGGCGGTCATCATGGAGGCACGTGAATATTTCAAGGAAAGTGGAGATATTGATGGCACTTTACGACAATTGCCTCGCCATCTGGTTGCTGAAAGGGCAATTGTAAGTTGCTTTTTGATTTATTATTATTTATATTATTTTTTGTGGCTGTTCATGCATGTAAATGTTCCTGCTTTGACTGTTTGAGAGATCTACTACTTGCATTGCCCTTCTCCTTTTATAACTTCTCAAAAAAGGGGGAAAAAAGAGAAAATTTAGTGGTTGTGTGTCTCATCATTTTGTCTGGCCATGTTTCTATATGTTCTTACTGGTAAAATCTTGGTTATTGCTAGTGATTAGACATGTAGAAGTCCATTTTGGGAACATGCAATTTTGTGAAAAGAATTTGTATCATAGTTCATATCATATTCTGCACAATAGTAATTGTTGATGACTTTTTTTTTTAGTTCTGTCACTGTCAGTTTGCAATTCAAAGCTCCTGCTATTGGTCGTGCTGTTTGCATTTGTTTAGTTGATATAATGCCCTTAGTTTGGGATGTTTATTTATTTTTATTTCCTTACATTCAAAGAAATTGCTATTTTACTCGGTGAATCTGAACTTTTCTGATAGATTTTTTGTGGTGTTATTTGTTATTTTACCTGGTGAATTTGAACTTCTCTGAACAGTTACTTGTTTGTGATTGTCCATGCACATTGATATTCCTACTTTGACTGTTTGAGAGATCTAACACTAGCCATGCCCTTTTCTTTTAATAGCTTTTCAGAAAAAAAATCTAGAATTTATGTGTCTTATCATTTTGTCTTTTCCATATTTTTATTATATGCTTTTACTGATAAAGTCTTGGTTATTGTTAGCGACCAGACATGTAGAAGTCTATTTTGGGAACATTCAAATTCGTGTAAAAATATACTTGTATCATACCATATTTTGCACAATAGTATGTGCTGATGAACTTAATTTGCATTTTCAGTTATATCACTGTCAATTTGCCATTCAAAGCTTTTGCTGATGACATATGTTTAGTTGAGAACTTGAGATAATGCCCTTCCTTCAGGATATATATATATTTTTTTTCATGTGCAAAAAGAGTTACTATTTTACTTGGTGAATCTGAACTTCTTTGGTAGATTTGGTGTGGTTAATTGGCGTTTTAAGAATGCAATTTCAGTATGGGTGGGGCACATGTTAGAAGAGGGGCTAATTGATGTGGAAGTCAATACCCACAGGGATGTGGACTGTGTTGGAAGAGAAGTTAGAGTATTTGAATGTAAAGAGATATATGTGCAGGCAACTATAACCTAGATAGTTATGCAGATCTGGAAGCTAGGACCCAAAAGGAAACTGACGTCAAAATTCAGCGTCCACACGTTGCTGAACCCAAACATTGTATTTTCATGCTTATTCTATATGCCCATCATCTTTTCGCTCAGAAAGGAGAATAAAGGAGAAAAATGACAAGCTGTGATATATATATATATAGGACAAAACTACTATGCATATGTCCCTCACATTATGGTGAGAGACACCTACTTTTTTGGAAAGTATTAATGTGCAAGAGGACAAAACCATCACACCTCATGATACTTTTTTGACCTTGTTAGGTCTAAAAAAGGAATTGTCCCTTACCATAGTGTGACGGACATATGCATAGTAACCTTTCCCATATATATATATATATTTTGATGATAATTCACGCTGTTTGGATGAAAGAAGTAAAGTGAAAAATAAGGTGGTGATGTGACTGTTTTACTTCATTGCTGTTTGGATGGAAAAAGGGAGGGAAGGAGTAAACTTCAATGTGACACCACTAGTGCCTTCTTCTCCACTTTTGGCTTCTTTTTTCTACTTCTACCTAGGGTAATGCAGTGTATTGGAGTTCTTGCTCCCCGTTCCAAGATTCTTTTCCTCCCATTTATCTCCATCCTTCTATTCCAAGTCCTTGTGATCTTTGTCCAAAATCCTTCATTAAAAGATTGCATGTCTCCATATTTATTTCCATAGGACATTCCCACTGCTTTTGCAGTCTCCAATGATCTAATCTTCAAGCCTATCATGGTAATCACTATCAACAATGTCACAATTAGCCAGCTTCTTAGATGCATCACCTGTGTCCTTGAACACTGATTCTTCATTAGTCCTGACATTGGGATCCTTATTACTTGGTTAACCCACTGACACTATAACCTGGCTTAGAAGGGGCTGGTGAGTTAGGCATTTTTTCTTCTGGAAGCAATGGAGAGAAAACAGGAACTAGAAATATAAGCATTGTGTTTTAAGCTCTGCGGATGGTGATTCAACATTTTTTTGTTTCAAAATGTTCCTTTGATGTGACGAGTTGGGCATTTTTTATTCTATAAGCAATGGAGACCAAATATGAACTAGAAATATAAGCATTGTGTTTACAGCTCTGCAGATGGTGATTCAGAATTTTTATGTTTCAAAATGTTCCACCACTGGCATGAATTAGGAGCCTCTGGGATTGGAAATTATCTTGCCCACTGCGGCCTCCTGATAAAATCCTCTAATCTCAAGGGCTGTATCAACATCAACTATCAAATGGTCCCAATCTAACTTAGGAGGGAACTCTGGGATCCCTCAAGGAATTGCCAACTGCTCATATCAATATTCAATTGCACATAAGGCCTCAAACTTATTATATAGAGCAAAAGGGCCTATGAACCTATCTTTATGTTGCACTGCACAATGTTAAAAAATAATTGTCATATGAGTTGCTTATGACTCCACTACTTCTCTCTGAAACAGGAACCTTTTGTAAGGCTTTAAATCAAAACCACCTCAATCTCTTCCCTAAGTAGCTTAAAACTGCTACATACTTTCAACTTTCAAGTGAAGGCAAAATTGTTGGACACAGACTTTTCACATCATCAGTTGGGGAGAGATTTTGTCAGAGAAGATTTCTGGTGCCAAAATTCACTTATGAATGGAAAAACCAGTGTCAGTCACCGTCCTCACAAAGAACCACACATCATCCACATCATGGGTATTATAAATTACAGTTCAATAGTGATACAACTCTCTGGGATTGATATCACTTTTAAGAAAACTTGATACTTGGTTTTTCACAAATGATCTTGCTTCTATAGCTTGGAACAAGTTGATTTAACTGTATATTTTTTGTACAATATCCTAGTTTCTTGGGTAATTGTGTTACTGGGTAAAATGGAATCATCTTCACCTCTATTTTAATTACACTTCCTTTTCTTTTAATAGCATTATGGATAAATAGAAATTTCCTTTTAATTTATTAATGGTAATTTTTTCCATTTTCTATGATTTATTTACTTGTTTGAAAATTTTCAAGAGAACTTATGTGAATGTCATTGGTTTTTTAGCGGACTAAATTTCTTTCTTTTTTTCTTCTTCACCAGCTTCAGTGTTTGAAGAAATGCCCTGGTAACTACTTGCAGGCTCTAAAGGCTATACCCAGAACTCTGAGAATGATGTACGTGATTGCTTAATAAGAGCTACTTTGTTTGCTATAGAGAACTTCCATTCCAAACAGCTTCGTTTTTAGAACTAATTAGATGTCTCCAAAATAGGCACTTACAATGCTTAGAACTCTTACTTATAATCTCCTTTAGCAAAATATGGTTATTTTGCAAAATATGGTTATCTTATGCTCAGAATCTCCATCATAAATATCACTTCATAGTTCATAAAATATGATTCCTAAAGTAGAATTGTTACCCTTCCCAATAGAAAATTTCGTATGACAGGATCATTAAGAAGCTCGCCATTACAACTAGTTGGTCTTTTAGTTTTCATTCAATGATGCAGTTGCCATCATTAGCTGCTTGTATTTGTGATTGATGGCTACTTTGTATAGTTCGTATTTTAGCATGTGACAGTAAATAGTAACTCTTCTTCTTCTTCTAGAAAAAAGTCTAACAGCATCTGTGCATATATTCTTTTATCATTTTGATACATATTGGTGGTTTTTTACAGGTGCTATTTGTTTAATATTTAGGTGTGTGCAATAGTTACCTAAGTTAACTGTACATTGTGGTTGGTTTTAGAAGTGTTAATATTGTTGTTGTTTTTCCTTTTTTTTTTTTTTTTTTTGACATTTAGGTATGTGCATAGTTACCAAAGTTACTTGTGGAACCATGCAGCAAGTAGGAGGGTACAAAGATATGGTACGTTCTCTTTCTATCCATTGGTTGTCCTTAAAGAATTGATAGAATCAGCTTATGAAATAAAATGAGAAGCCAAGCCAAATGAAAGTTAAGGGACATTAGAGACTAAACCTTCTACAACTGAAGATCACCAAACACACACACACACACACACACACATTCATTAGCAATCCTAGTTCATTAACTACTCCTTTTTTCCCAACCATTCATAGCATTGACTAACCAAGGACTCCTATTGAATGCAAGCATGGTAAATGTTTAGGAAAAAGGCTAAGGGGTTGTTTGTCATTTTCACATGGGATATGAAAATGTTCCAAATGTGTAATGATCCACATGTGAGTCATTTTCATAAGCAAATGAGTCACATGTGAAACACAATCCCATGTTTGTCCTTTTCACACCCCATCATATGTAAATCTGAATGCATCCAACAGTTGACCATTTTTCACAACATATTCCATCATTTTTCACAAATTTCTTAAATTATATAATGAATAAAGGCATGAAACTTGACCCCTCGCAAAAAATGACCATTTTGAAGTGGATCAACGGTTCCGATCATGAAAATGAGGCCCACAAAATTCAGAATTTTAGATTTTTAGATGTGGACATTTTTTTTACAAATATAAAAAAATCTATGAAGAATTTAAATATGAAATTTGGTCCCATGGCTGTTTTGGTCATTTTAAAGAGTTTATATGGTTCAAATAATGATTGTGGGCGCACACACATATAAAAGCTTTAAAAAACCGAACTGGGTTCAAGGGACATCAAAACAGTGTATAAAAACCACTACATACATCCAACGGTTGTACTTGTTTTGTAAACGACTCACAATCCATGATGAGTTAAGATGTCAAATTTGGCACCATATTCGTAATTGGACTTTTTTAAAGGGGTTGAATGGTTCAGACTTCAGATCAAGAATATGGGGCTGACAGATTCCCAAAGTGGCCAGATTTCATGCTTAGAGTTTTTGCAAATATCTCACAATCTAGGAAGAATCAATGGTTGAAATTTGGTCCCATATGGCCGTAATGTGCCTTTTGAAGAGGATGGACAGTTAAAGTTTTATGGTGTTATGTCAAACCTGGGCTAAAAAACATGCCATTTACACCCATTTTACATATTTCATGTATAGAGCAACCCAAACAAGCATAACTGTGTGTAACCATTACGCATGTGAACCATTTTCATTTGTAAATGGCTACAAACAAATGAAATGACCTCTTAGCAATAAATATTCTATAGCTTCTTGTAGCAATTATATCTCTGATTCCCATTATAAACCCATTTAAATTTATTCATAAAGTTATTGAATAATCTAAACTCTTCTGCTGGTTGTCTTTTATTTGTTTCTTTCTCTAAATTTCCTCTCTTTCAATATTTAACTTTGCCATCAGGTTTCATCTATGACAGGGAATGGCCAAGTTGTGTTAGGAGATTTGGTATATAGTAAAGGAAGTTCTCATGAAAAATCAGTGGAAGTCATTAATGTTGAACCTGAGGATGACAGTTCTAGCAATGGAATTGATTATAGTACTATTACCGAGATGTCTGAAACAGAACTTTTTGAAGAAAAGGTTAAGTCGGTCAAGGTAAGATACTCATTTTTTTGTGATTACAAAGGACGTTGTTCATTTTGTACTTCTTGCAGATGATATTGGAAAATCCTCTCTAAACTGGATTCGGTCTTTATTAAAGACTTGTACTGTTTTCCATTATTTTTGTAAGATTAAATGGGTTTCGATAATTTAGTTGGAGATCTATAAGGATTTTCTTCAAAATGTTCCCATCCATTAGTATTTAATTATTTGTTCTTATGTCTGACTTTCGACTACAGATGGTATTTTCAATTGCTTCTGATGAAATTGTCCTTTCTAGTCATAGTGAACCATTTTTTTAAGAAATTATCTTCACAGAGCCTCTCAATTAAAGCTGATAAACTGTGTGTATTATTTCTTGAGGGCCGGTCTTTTCCACTTTTTCCTGTATGATTAAATGGGAGACTTTCTCCTACGTGCTGGATTTTGGCCCCCGCCTATAATTCAGTGGGTCCTGCATTGTGGATGGCTAGGATTTGATAATCCTGCAACCCTTTTGCAGGATTCCTGAAGTTGGAAAACACACATGATTAAAGTGCCACACAGTGTCAGAACTAGAAAACCAGTGCTTTCAGTTAGCATGTAGCCTTTTAGTGGTCAGTATCAGCCACTGGAATTGTAGATGCGCATATTAGCGTTTAAAAATATGTGGAGGCTATATAAAATATGAATAAGCATATTTTTGTCAAGAAATTTGAAGCTGTGTTGTATGATATTTGGGTCTCAAGAGTGAGTGCTTCTAAAAATGTATATTCAACTAAATGCATGATTTTAGGTGTATTGCTGGCCAATTTCATGAAGTTTTGAGCGTTGGGTTTTTGTAATTCCAACACTGGACCAGATAACTTCTACCAAAAAAACACTGGACCAGATAAAGTATGATGGTAACCCTCTTGTTAGTTCTTAAGTTTATTGTTCTGAAGTGATGCAAGTCTTTGAGATTTCATTCTTAAGTGAGTAGCTCTGTTCTGTTTAGGTATATCCTCTGTCATGTGCTACTCTATTTTCTGAAAAATTGCTTTATCAGATGCTTGGGTCCTCCACTTAGAACCCCAACCTCCTCCCTCCAACACCCCAAACCCAAAACATGGCCCCACCCTAGAAAACACCCACCACCAACACACACCTACACCGCAATGATTAGCTGTAAGGATGTGTGAATCCTTTTGTTAACGATCTTAAGAGAAGAAGTTGAACACACAGGAATTGAGGAAATTGTCATGTTCCTTGGATGGGCATCGACCTTTGCATTTGTGATGTGTATTACCTTAATTAAAGGCTGATTTACAATTATTGATATCTAATTACAAGCAAATAAAGAAAGACAATAAATCATATAGCTATACACAATGTTGACTAATGCTAACTAGATCCCTCACTTGGGATGGATTGCTGCATTTGGGCCTGATGGGCCTGATCTTACTATGCTTCTACATTAGCATGCATCCAAGTGGGTGCCAAAAGGGAGGTGCACACCTGATCATGACTCATATATACCCCTGCTTAAATTGGAACCATGATGGACTTCTCCAGGGCCTACTTATGATCAATCCACATTTCTTGGTTATCAGAAAAAAAAAAATCAATCCAAGTTTCAAAATTCTTCCAAACCTCCTTAACGCACACCAATTGGTATGCGCTCCAAATTAGCCACCAATGCAATTGATTTTCATTGTTAGAATTATCATTAAAAGCATTGACTATTCCAAAGTGGTTTACTAGGATATCGGTCATGTGCTTTATTTCTGGTTGACAGGTAACTTTTTGTGCTGTTAGTTTTCATTTGTATGAGAGAGAAAAATAATAATGCAGAGTTTGGTAGACTGAAAATGCTGAAAGCTTCTATCAATGGCAGGCTGTGAATGCTGAGGATCTACTCAAAGGAGAGTATACAATTGATGATGTCATACTTCCTTTGCCAGGGTAAGAACCACCTAGAAAGCCTTAATTTAAAATATTATTATCAAATGCCAATAATATTTTTCCATTTTGTCCCAGTTCAAGAGTACTCTATCCAACAAATGATATTGCCGAGGTTTATCATGATTTGGCAAAGAAGGTGACCTTTATCTTATTCCTACAATTATCCAGTTCCTTATTCTATTAGCAATAGCTGCAATACCTTTTCTTTTCTGTAAAGTGTTCTGTATAATGTTGTAAACTGTTGGTAGTGAGTTGGAAAACTCAAGCGATTAATAAATACTGAATTCTGCAAGGATTGTAAGGGTTTGATTTTAAAGTGAAGGGTGCATGTGTCAAAAAAGAAAAAAGAGAGAATATCGGGTAAAAAGATGAAACAACTTGGGCAAGTCGGGCATCAAATATGTCTTCAGTTAGTGGACCTGAATTATAGTATCTTGCCCAAGTCATATAAATAGAAGTAAATTTATTAATTTGATATAATAGCTTTGCGGCTCTTTTATACTAGACATGATATTTGGGTCATTCATATTTCTTCTATTGAGAACTTAGCCCTCAAAAGGTAATGAGTGGCGAGGTGTAACTCTAAAAGCCAATCCCAGATGGATTAGAAAAGGCTTTGATGATGGTGGTGGTGATGTTCATCTTTCTTTCATGTTGATAATTGTTCAGAAATTCATTTTCCCGAACTACTGATAGATTAGCTCTTTCATCTTGTTTTATGTTGTCTCCAATTTTGTTTACATGACAACCACAAAGATGAAGATTTTTGGCAATTTATTCTGCCAAGTTTTTCAGCATGATGAATTATTTGATTGACATTATCTTGTGATAAGGGTTGCGCAGCAATCAAAATTTTTTTAATTGTTATGCTTCTGTTCAAGTGGTGATGCCTTATTTGTTAAGATGGATTGTTACACAGGACGGCATCACTTTGACAGAAAGTGTGCACAATGCCAAGTAAGGTTCTGATGTTTTAGGCCTTTTATTTGCAATGAAGTGTTCCCAAATCAAGGATTAGAATTCTAAGTTGATAAAGTTGAGAAATGTTGTAGGGAGTTTTCAATGATCTGTATGACTGGAGGTTACAGGCGGGTTTTTCAGCGGCCAATTGATTTTGAATGGTATTTATGGTTTCCTTAAATTTATCTTGCACTCATTTCTAGCAGTCCTACTATGGTTTTCAGTCTGAAGTTTTATGTAAACTGTTACAAATGCTTTTCATGCTCGATGACAGGGAGGTGCTCAGGTATAGAGATCCAAACATACCCTTGGCAGGGACAGATATGGATGCCATTGCCAAGTCAAAACCGGTTAATGTGATTGCAGAGGCTTTAGCTAATGGAAAGATGGACAACCCTCTTGCAGTCCATAATGTGCCCCAAACAGAGAATCTTAGAAATGATCAAGAAGATTTACCTGACACCCATGAGGCAGAGGATGAACGGTCCATATCAAAACTGGTTAATGTGATTGAAGAGGCTTTTGATGATGGAAACATGAACAACTCTCTTGCGGTCGATAATGTGGCCCAACGAGAGAATCTTATGAATGAGCAGGTAGGTTTACCTGACACCAACAAGGCTGAGGATGGACTAGAGAAGAGACTACCACAAATTAAGTCATTTTCCACCACTGATATTCAATCACCCCAGATAGCCCTGAAGTTGAGCTTTACTTTACCTGCTTCCTGCTATGCTACTATGGCCATTAGGGAGCTGCTGAAAACATCAACCTCGGTACGTGTTCTTTTTTTTTTTTTTCTGAAAGGTTTTTTTTTTTTTTGGAGGGTATTAGAGGTGGTCTACATAGCTTAGTCGCTAGAAAACCTTAGCTGGATTCTGATATGCACCAGTTCAATGTGAAAATGTTTGTGCCTTGAACTTTGGAAGATGTTATGTGCATGGTTCAAAATCGCAGTTGCAGTCACCGTCGCAGTCATCGCAGTTATTGCATTGCTGTTTGCGGTCCATCGCTGTGCGAATTTTTATTTTACCCCAAAAAAATCTAAAAAATAGCCAAAAAACTCAGAATATTATAAAATGCTAGAAATTGATATATTTTTTTCATTAGTAAACACTTTAAAGAAAAATATTGGTACCCCAAGTCATGACACCTTGTATTACTATCTTATTTGAAACTTGTAAAGTCTATTATGAATTAAATAAATTACTTGTATATATATTAAAATAAGTTATAATATTAAAAAGTTTATAATATGCATTGCAACCATGATTTTGAACTAATCATTAGTGTTTAACACTTAAAGTAAATAAACTAATAATAGTAGTACAAACATAAAGTACACAATTACTGAATCATTAAGTAAATTGACATTAAATTTCAACTTTCAAGTAACATTTACTACTACATCAAGATTAACTAATCAATTAAAATAACATAGTATAAACATGGGGGGTATTGTGGTTGAGGAGGGAGGAAGCCATAATATGAGAGTCTACCAAAATTTTGCAAATCACTTGAGTGTTGGCAAAAAAAGGAAACCTAGAAAGCTTTAGCATAGTGTTAAGAAGCTCCACAAATGGTTTGAGAAAGATAGAATTGAAAAAATGAAGGGGAAAGAAAGCTTCTAAAAAAAATCATTATCGGCCATTATGGACCATTATTTGCACTGTTGTTTTGACACCATGACCGTTATGACTGTTATATTGAAAATAACGTAATGGTATAGTGGTAACGGCCATTATTTTAAACCATGCTTCTGTGTCATATCAGAAGCTTGTTCTTTGACAACAATAATGCCTTAGATATAGTTGGTCATCCAGATCTTGATTGAGTAGTTACAGCTTATTAGATGCTGGTTGGTGGGTGGCACTACTAAACTTCATAGAGTGGGAGAGGGAAGGGGGCTTTGGTCATTAGGGCTGCTTTTAAAAGGAGTCACAATTATTTGGGGGCCTAAAGTTTGTTGGTTACTTTTAGTTTAGGAGCCTAGTTGGAGTCAAAACATCACAAAATTTTGTTTGTGTTATTTTTCCCTTTCGTTACTCTTTCTCCTCTTCAGTGGGCGATTCGCATAATTTATATCTCTATTTGTCCTCAATGGATTATCACATGTCTAGTTAAAAATAAATAAATTCTCTTACCTTGTATTCACTCTCTTTTTCTCTCTTAACCATACTAGGTTGTATCAATTTGGTATCCGAGCAAATTGGAATCACTACCCTAGTTTTGTTTAACATGTTCCATGTCAATGGTAGCTGAGCATGGTTAGAATCTTTATAGATATTTGAAAAAGAAAAGAAAGAAGTAAGCAATTGTGAATTATTTTTTTTTAATGCCTCTTATCATTGAAGGTGATTCTAATGATACAGAGGGCGGTTATCTTTTTAGGCCTCTTATTATTTAAGCTTATTCTTCACAAACAAAAGGTTGTCTCAAGTTTCTAACCAATACACCCAAATGCCTATGCGTTAAAGGTGCGGCAAACTAACTACTTAACACCCCCCTTGGGCGGGACACCACCTGGACTCAAAGCATATGCCCGCATAAGATGCATCATGGGGCTCTTTTGCCTTGACCACTTGCGCCTGCACACAAAACGCAGCATAGGGCTTTTTTTGCCTAGTGTGGATTTGAACCCGAAATCTGTTGGCTCTTATACCATCTCTAAGTTGTTAACCAATACACCCAAAATGCCTAGGCGTGAAAGGTGTGGCAAACTAACTACTTAATAGTGTTAAGTGGAGGTCTGAGCCTTGATATCTAGCATATGGGGCGAGTGAAATTATGTTTATGCGTGATTCCATTCCCTTCCATTCTGGTAACTTCTCTACGTACTAAATGTTTGACTAACAATGTTGTAGATTCCTGGCGAAGCTGGGGGCAAATATGCTGATTCCTTGGGGTTAGGAATTGAATGGGTTTCTGGGAAGAGAGAAGTTTGTTAGAGGGGAATATATGTGTAGCAATTTACTGTTGTCCACCGATTGCTCCTAACATAGTTGTGAACCTAGGCATGGAGCCCACTGGGTAAATTGCAATCATGGGTGATGGGGGATTGACACCTAGGGTTGGCAAAAAAAGAAAAAGAAAAAAAAAGGAAAAGAGAAGAAAAATCAGCCTTGCCTTATCATCTTAACCTTTTCATCATTGAACCTCCAAGTTTCATCATTTTGAAGGCATCAATATTTTGGGTATTTACTTTTCTATCCTAGAGTGAGTATTGGATTAGTGTACAATTCAGTAAGTGCTTTAGGAGGGTGCATGGACATGGGTGGGCTAGGTGCCCCAAAAATGGTAGGTTTGAACCTTATGGTGGTCAAACATTCACACCAACTTAATAATATATATCCCTCACCATAACATGGTGAGGGATAGATGCGCATGAATATTTCCCATATATATATCCTAGCAAAATCCTCGAATTGCACTTCTTCATACCCATCCTTTCTAGTTTCATCCATGTCCTCTTGGGCCTAGCCTGCCTTCATTAACTTGCATTAAAAAAAAAAAACGTTTCCTCGCTGACAAGTAGCACCATAGCTGGTCTGCGTTGGACATCTTCATACTACCTCAAATGAGTTCCTTTTTATCATATATTAATGTTACACCTAAATGCTCCTTGATAATTTTATTTTATCATTCCTAGTTTTTCCATACATCCATCTCAACATTCTCATTTCGGCTACACTCATATTTTGCACGTGTTGTTTCTTGATTGGCCAATATTTTGTTTCAGAGGTCATAGTTGGTTTGATCGATGTCTTGTAAAGTGTTCCCTTCAACTTTGTTGGTATGCATTGATCACGGAGAATTTCAAAAGCAAATCTCCACTTTAACCATCCAATTATGATCTTGTATTTGACATTCTCCTCAATATCCATCCGAATTAATTATAGATCCATGGTATCAGAAGGAATCTCTTTGTAATATCTCTTAAGCTTTGTTTCTCACGGGAGTTACATCTCATGAGCTCGGTTTTCACCTAAGGACATTTCTCATGGGAGACATCATGTCATATGGGAGCCCCTCCTGGCACAGGAATTGGAACAAACCCGAATTCGACACTCATCCAATTGTTACTCACTATTGGATTGAAATTTGATATATATATATATATATAAAGATTCTTTCTGAAACCATTAAACTTTGAGGGGCATGGATCAAGGGATTAGGATGATTTAACCGAGTTGAGATTTTGCACAAATGTATGTCCCATCCAGATCTTGCAGTCCCCTGCCTCTCCCATGATTGTTGTGGCCCCAGGTGGGCCGAACAAGGAAGTCCACTGGTGAGCACAACAATTTGATATAGGAAACTAATTAGGTGGAAAGTGATATCATCTTTTGACCATAACATGTACCTCAAGTTAGATCCTTTTAAGTTGTTGTAGTCTATTGTTCAGTTAATATAATTTGGGAGATGAAGCTATTAAA
Organism: Sextonia rubra; assembly: GCA_037013555.1. Classification (NCBI taxonomy): domain Eukaryota; kingdom Viridiplantae; phylum Streptophyta; class Magnoliopsida; order Laurales; family Lauraceae; genus Sextonia; species Sextonia rubra. Next base: position 25,652,547 of record JASUAD010000009.1, read on the forward strand.
CTATCCAATGATGTAATTGATGGATTTTGTTATGAGTCTCTAGGAGTGAGGATCCAAGAGTGCAAGGGAAGAAACTAGGTCGTAGCTCATAATCAATCATACAGTTAACTGGCAGGGACTGGGGGGCGTTATCACTGCAAGAGGAACTGTGGCCTAAAATTACATCATTATGGCTTTTTAATTGGAGTTTTAATTATTTATGTGCCTAAAATTTTCTATTTTATTTTCTTTGATTATTATTTTTTGGACAACTTTTAAGTGAGTAGCCTAGTTGTATATGCTATAGTGTGTGTGTAGTGCTGTATAAAAAAGAAAAGGGAAAAAGAAAGTGAAACAATTTTAAATGATTCCAACATTTGCAGTAGACTTCTGTTGCATTTTAATATATCCACATTATTATTTGGGACAGTAGTTCTACCTTTTCCTTTTTGAGTATTATATTGTTTGTATGTAATGCTTCCCTTGGTAAGCCCTTTCATATAAGAGACGGAACTTTTTCATCCTGAAATCTATGTTGTCTACTTGAGGTCTATGTTGAGACAAATCATGATAATTCTTCCTGTCAAAACTTAAAAATTAGTATTTAATAATGACACTGAAGGTAATTAATTCTGTTTCACCTTAAAATGAGATAATGCTTCTCTTTAAAAACATCGAAAAATACACCATTTGTGGGGATATGCATCTCCAGCTGTCAGCTTTCAACATGAAGCCACTGCAGGATTCTCCCACAAGCAGTGCGATGGATTTTCAATACTCTCTCCATCTGATTACAGGGTCAACTCGTGCTTGAATGGTGTTGACTGAAAGTCCCACACACAAGTGCTGTGCAGGAGTCTGGTGGGGGGAAAAACACACTGTTGATACAGCTGACAGAAATCGTGTGCTGGTTGTTTGCATGTACGCAAAAGCTTGCCAGCTCACAATTTTCCTTTGCCCATGCCCATGCTTTAGTCTATTGCCCATATTTAGTGTCTCACCACGTGATAGGACTATGATTTATAACTGAACTTGTTTTGTATGTGATATGCAGGTTGCTTTTCATAAAACACTGAACCAGTAAGCTCGATTGTGATTTGCAATCTTGTATTGAGGGTTTCTCTTTGAAAATGGAGGCAGATGTATAAAATCTGAGAAATTTTTTGGCTTTATTTATAAACAGAGGCTAAGCAGTATCTTCATAGGCAAACGTCTCACTTGTCAAGTACAGTTCAGTCCTATCTACATTGTATCAACTGCAAGTTCTTATAATGCTAATCCTGCCTTTCACAAAGTTCAGTGGCTCAATAGTTTTTAATGCATACGAAATATATACTTTTGAACATTTGTTGATTGTAATGCTCTAGTGTCGGAAAATTTTGTGCTATTGCCAGTTAATAGCATGATGTTCCTTGCCTACTACCCTCTGTGAAATCCGTTTGCTACAACGTTCTATGGCTAATTCAATTAATGGTAAATGATAATAATACAAGGTTGTAGGAAATAAGAACCCATACACTAATCACTTCATTAATGGTAGTTACCAGTATTGCATATAAAAATATCGCACTTCTTTAATTTTTCCTTTTTTTTCACTTGCTCTGTTAAATACTAACACACTGACGGGCACAGCCTATCCAAGACCCTTAGCCATCAGCCCTGCAAGCAAGGATGGATTTCTTGTTGTTTCTGTGGAGAGGGAGGTGCATCACCACTGAGCAACCTAAAGTACTTCCACTTGTTGCTTTACAGTTATGTTGTGTCTTTAGTGTGAAGAGTTAACTATTCCTATTAAATTGAACAACCAACTTAAATTCACATTTTACATAAGAACCATGTCGTAGGAGTACATGCAGCATCACTTGGCCAATGAAAAGACAAGGGGAAGAAGGTGTTGAGAAGGGGGAGAGACTTTTTGGTATTTGGGGTGTGTGTTTTTAAGTGTGTGCTGGTGTGACCGTGGCTGCATGTGGGCGGTGGGTGGGTGGATGGTGGTTTGTGATTTACACAATTTCAGTGCTGCCTGCTGCTGCTTCCAGCAGGTCATTACAGCGACAAACCAATCTGAATTAAAAATGTAATCTTACCCGGTCTGCAGCTGCTTGTAAGGTATCCTGACCTAGATGGATATAGCAATTTGTACAGAAAATGCATCGGAAAGAATCATGGATTTCTGAACCACATCACTTGTAAATGTTTTACTTGACTTCCAGAAACTCTATTTTGTACACGCTATCTTCTTTTTTTTTTTCTCTCTCTCTCTCTTATGGCTTCAGTGTTACTCACCTGTCATAAAATGGATTCTGCTAGTTCAACTTGAATAAGCCAAGAAAGAAAATGAATCCAGTTGTATAGAGTTTTTATTAGCTCAAAGCATGTATCTAATATGTCCAGTAGGCCAGAAAATTGTAAAGGGCCCATTTGTTTGTATGGAATTGAATTTCTAGGAATTCATTGTAAATAGGTTCCAGTGAAGCAACCTTTAAGAGAGAAAGGGTGGGATTAGGGAATAATACAGTTTTGTTAAGAGGGTTGTAGTCCACTGTCCACATTCTGTTTGTCTGTATAAAATTCATGTTTTATTGTAACTTACGAAACAACTCCTAGTACATATCAATGGGTATCTTATAAGTCGTAAGAATTCATGCGAGCGAAATGGAGCACGTCTTCCTCATAGCAACCATGACATGAATTCGGTCTTTCATCTCCCACATTTGAAGGCGGCTGACCCTTCTATAGCCTATATTGGAATCAACATACATACCTAGAGGAATCGATGGTGGAAAAGAAAATAGTTTTAATTTTTCAAGTAGCTGCTTTTTCGGTCATTTTTGTTACACATCTATTTTTTTATGACCCAGAGTATTCTTCGCTAGCCCAGTCTTTGGAATGTTGGCCTCTAGCCTGAAGATTACCTAATTCTGACAAGTAAAGATTGTTCCCTAAAGAATACATACATGGCCACATACGTAGTACCTGGATAACATAAGAGGCCGGAGTCAAACTTAAGACCTTGGGAAGCAAACCCAATGCTTAAACTAACTAAGCCAGTGCTTTGACGGCTGTGGCACATCTTCTAAACAAAAACGGGAAAAATGAACCGATTTTTGCAAGGATTTTAAGTTCCTATGTCTAGGGTATGAATGCAAGATTCTTCTTTATTACATAAATGGAAATATGCAAAAAGAGGAATCCTCTTCCTACACAAACCAACCCTTGTATACCAACAGCCCTTAGTATAGGAAATGTTCAGCAAATGGCATGGCCAATAGCCTGGCAAAACTAGAATTCTCAATAGTGACAATGCTGTGAGCATTTCTCCCACAACTGATTCAATACATCTTCCTTGAAGATTAGCGTAGGGCTGAGGCTTAAATAAAGGATTTTTATTACCACCATTACCAAGACCAGTACCTAGCAAATTTTAGAACATTAGCGCAACAATAATTATTTGTGCACACACTAAATTGCACACAAGTGTATTTATCCTATAAGGTGGTAAAAAGTGTATTTATCTTATAAGATGAGGAATAAAAAGTGGAACACAGTTGTTATTGTGTGGTGCCATATAAGCTATTGTGCATTTTGTATGTATTTTAGTGTGTGTACATATCACAACTAATGTCAACAAACATCGACAAATAATTTGTCAACGTCGATGAATTTGCACTACTAAGCAGGATTTCCAAATAGATCGTTTAACACTATACGTCGACGTCGATGAATCTGTACTGTTATGCAAATTTAGAAATAGCTAAGCAAATATAGCTCATTTTAGTGTTCTTCTTTATTATCTTTAGATCCTTCATTACCTTATCAGTAGTCTATAAAGTCTTCACTCTCATTTTATCTATCATAACGATGATGATCAACTTTAGAAGAAAATTCATTTCACCTTCCCCCACTTCAATCTAACATCATTGAAAAAAAGACACTCAATAGATAGAGAAAAAGTTTAAGAAAATACTACTTAGGCATTTCAACAAGCATATGGAAGGCAACACTTCAACTCTAGATATCAATGAAATGACTCTCTCTGTGGAAAAAAGTTTAATAAAATATCACTTAGGTATCTAACAAACACATGGAATGTAACACGCATTTACTTTTCATCATTTTAAGAACATCACCTCCTTTATCCCTCTTTTTTTTCAAACAATCAATACAATCCCCTTTTCACCTTTCATCATTTATAAAAAAGAATAAAAAAATTAGATTAGATAAATTAACAGGGGTGAAGGTGACAACCATCCCCACTCAAGAATAAAAGGGGAGATAGAGTTAAATGGAAGATGGAGAGAATGGGAGATGGAGATGATGAGAGATAGAGTTGGTAGATTTTTCGTTTTGATGGGAGGATAGAAATGATCTTCTCTATGGTTTACTTCCTCTTCTCCTCCTCTTTTCATTTTTCTATCGATTTTTGGATTATGTGATTTATTGACATCAACAAGTGATGGGCAAAAATGAAAGGAAAAAAAAAAAGAAAATTTTGCTGGAGGTCCTCTTGTAATAAAAAAAATTGAGGTCCTCAGTTGTGGTTCTCATTTGTAATGGGATATTTTTGGTAAATGTCCTCATATTTTTCTAAACAATTTTTTTACTTTTTAGAAATGGATAATGAAATTATTGAAGACCATGTTCGATCCATCCAAGCTGAGGGACCAACCAAAGCCAAGAGGGGTAGAAAAGAAAAGAAGAATATCTCATGGACGGACTACTCCAATGATTACTTGATGGACTTATTTATAAAACAAATAAAACTTGGAAGAAAATATGAAGGTGGGTTTACTATTGAAAGGTGGAAAGAGATCGAATGAAAAATGATGAAAAACATTTAGAGATAACTATGATAAAGGTAAAATTAGAAATCACCTAAGAATATTAAAAACGTGCTACAAACTAAACAAGACTTTGGTTGGACTAAGTGGGGTCGAGTGGGATGACAAGGAAAAATAGGTAATTGTAAAAGACCAAGTCTGGAATGCTTATCTCAAGGTTAGTGGATCATTAATAAAGGATTCTAACCTTGATACAGGTTAAGATCTTAAAACAGATTTCTAAATGCAAGCAATTAACCTAAGTTAACAACAATCAACCATATGAGATAAATGCAAAATTTTAACTTGAAAAACCCAAACAAGAAAAATCACGGGACCTAACACCGGTCCACACTCAGAATAAGTATTATGAATGAAAATGTTATAAGATCTACTTACTATCATTTTTCAGTTGCACACAACCAAAAGGACTAAAGGCTTTCTTGTCGACACACATGCCAGTTGTTTTTTTCACGCTTGATCTATCATGCCTTGAAGTCATTCAAGACGAATTTCCAAGAAGAGTAGGAGAAGGAAGATCTAAGGAATTCAAAATTTCAGCACAGCAGGAAATAATTGCTCCAGAGAAAAAATCCCTCAAAAGGGATTCTAAGGTTTAGAAAAATGAGAGAGGTTATTAGGGCTGAAAGTAGTGGTGAATTTATAGCTCAATATTCGTGGGACACAAGTAGGGTTTCATTCCTTGAAGAATTAGGAAGTTTAGTTCAAACATGAAGGAAATACGCAGAGTCAGTTTGAAATCTACTGTGCTCGATCGATCAGGCAGTGTAAACTGCTTTAGGTCTGGTCGATCAATTTAAGGTTTCGTTTACTTTGTCAAGACTAATGAAGTTCATCTGATCAATTAGGCATCCATCTGATTGATCGAGTCTTGTAAATTTTCTTATTTAAGTCTTTGAATCTTTTCTTCAGCTTTACAACTTAAGACACACCTCACTTCATTTAGAAATATAAAATCACAACTCTATTGAATCCAAGTTTTGTCCAACCTATGAATTAGCGAACATTACAATTCTTACAATTAATTTTTAGTTAAAATTATATCTCATCAATTGTGTAATTTATATACTATTTATTTTGTTTTGTCTGATTTGTCTAATTTAGATACATCCTGAATATGGAAAGTATTAAGGAAAAAGTTGTGATGACTATGAAAAGTTGGTTATTATATTTGGAGATACAATAGCAGATGGAAGATACGTGGTGTTAATAAACTAACGTTGACCACATCCTATATCAGCCCCCAAGAACTGATTGATGAAGCCGCAGAATATTTATTTAGATCTCATGAGATAGCAGGAAGTTTTAAAGATCCAAGTTTTAGAAAAGACACATATGCAAGTTCTCAACGCAATGCACAAGGTGAAAAAAAAAACTAATAGTGAAATTGACTTTGCTATGACTGCCATACTTAATTCGGTGTTTTTGTATTTGTCCAGGAGTTATAATTAGAAAAACCTTTATGTGGAAAGGCGCTTAGGATACTAAGGAGCCCACAATCGTTCGAGCTAATTCCTTGCATTTGGTATCAAAGAAGACCAACGTGATTGAGTTTTAGAAGGAATTAAGTGATTCAATGTAGGACCTATTGTGACTTTTTTGAACTAATATAGTTTTATTCCATTTGCCTATCCACGCACATGTAGAAAAGACGAATGAATGAGTAATAATACATAATAAAAATTAAAAAAAAAATTATAAAAACCCTAGATTCGTTGGATGACCCAATTTCTTTATAAAATGGCGAGAGGATTAGGGTTTATTGACCAGCTGGCTATAAAAGGACGAGAAACTAGGTCTATTGCTTCGCCTTCTTGATTCTCTCCTTGTCTGCCCTAAATCTTTCTATCAGCCGCCGTAAAACCTCAAAACAGCAACCATGGCTGTCGGGTATCTTCTTTCTTCCTATCTCATCTCTCTTTCTCTCTAATCTCAATGGCACAGATCTCATTTCCATCTCCATTTCCATTTCAGGAAGAACAAGAGGATCTCCAAGGGGAAGAAGGGAGGAAAGAAGAAGGCGTAAGTTTAACAAAACCCTAAACTTTACTTCCCCTATTTCTGAATCTTCTCCTTGTGGTGTTGTTGTTGTTGTTGTTGGATCTGATTTTAGTTCATTGATCTGTACGAGCAATCCAGGGTCGATCCTTTTGCTAAGAAGGATTGGTATGATATCAAGGCACCATCGGTCTTCAATGTCCGAAATGTCGGTAAAACCCTAGTCACACGGACACAGGGTACCAAGGTCTGTCTCCGAAAGAGTTTGGGATTCCGTTTTTATACTTGGATTTGTTGCTTTTATCCTGCTTTTATGCTGTCTGTAATGCATGGAATGATTTAATAGATTGGTGTGAAATTAGGGTTTTGTGCGAAATCTGTTTCTGAGAAGTCTCGTGCGTAAAATCATTGTATTAGCATTAATATTGTATAAATCCAAGTAGGAAAGAAAAGAGTCTATGATTATGTAAGGATCTCAATATATCGTGCTATTGGGTTCTTAGGGGCTCAAAGCACTTGAATTGATCACTACTCACCTCATTTATTCTCATTTGTTATACCACGCTTTACCATGAACTTCTAGAAATTCAATACAAAGCAAGCAAAAGCGCCCCAGAAAGAAGTCCCTTCGAACCTTTTCCTCCTGATATGACCCATGGCCAGTTTATATTTATGGATGAATGTGGGTCCAGCGAGACTGCTGTTGTAAGGCAAATGCAAACTTAAAATGTTTTTTAAAAAAAAAACCAGAAATGTCTTATTCTTGATGGGACATCCAGTTTATTTGGTGGAATTGTGGAAATTCTTTAAGCAGTTGTAATGTTGAGATGCTGTTTCATTCATGGATTCAGTCGCTGATTGGGTTGTAATTTTCCAATTTGGAAAAGCGAAAGCCTTAAGCATTTGCTTTTTTGAGCAACTGATATCTAGGGTTAATGGCATGTTCAGTAGCCATCACGAATTGTGGTGTATCAGTTAGCATCTATTTGGGGTGCTATCATGAAGCTAATGTTATGACTTATGAGGTCTTTTCTCTTGTCTTTCTCTAAACCTTTTGTTTTTGTATCTATATAAAGATTCTGCTATAAAGAAGTAGTGTGGCTGCTGAGGGGAATATGTCCTTTTGGCCTTGTTCTGCTAATATATTTCTCACATGTCCACAATTTCTTTAATCTAAATCATCGATGCATGAACATATGGTGAAGTTTCACATCATTGCCATTTTCTGACTTGACTTGATTGCTTTTCTCCTTGACTTTAACCTCTTGAAGCATTTTGTGTTTTGCAATTATGCTGCAAAAACATGTCCACTTTCTCTTTATCCCTTTTAATACATTCTCGTCTGTAAATTACTTGGATTTTGTTTGGGCTGATAAGAATGACCTTTAATTGTTCCATCTATTACAGATTGCTTCCGAGGGCCTTAAGCACAGAGTGTTTGAGTGTTCCTTAGCTGACCTCCAGAATGATGAGGATCAGTCCTACAGGAAGATCCGACTGAGAGCAGAGGATGTCCAAGGGAGGAATGTCCTCACTAACTTTTGGGTGATGATAAGATTCTCCATGATTTCTTATTGTTTGTTCCTAATGAAAACATAAAGACTAGCGCACGCGCGCACATTAAAGAAAAAAAAAACCTGACCTTATTTTCAATTATTAGGGAATGGATTTCACCACAGACAAGTTGAGATCACTGGTTCGTAAGTGGCAGACATTGATTGAGGCGCATGTAGATGTGAGGACTACGGATAACTATAGTCTGAGAATGTTCTGCATCGCATTCACCAAGAGGCGCCCTAACCAGGTGAAGAGGACCTGTTATGCACAATCCAGCCAAATAAGACAGGTAACTATTTACTGTAGTTATTGCCACGCTCATATGGTGCCTTCTTGCTTCAGCCATACATTTCCGGTACTATATTTCTCATCTTTTTTTTTATGATTATCATATGATTTACAATTTGAATAATATTCCCAATTTCTTTCTTTTCCAAAGCAATTCTATATTTTGAGTCTTACAATTTTTTTGATAATGGTAAATTTTATTAAAGAAAAGAACTGTGCAGAAGTGGAAACAAGCTAAAAAAAAGAAGCCGGAAAAACAAAATAACTTAACATCAAAAGAAATATTTGACTAAAGAACTCCATCCTTTGCAAGACCATCTACCATAGCATTAGCTTCACGTAGAATGTGATTAAAAGAAGCTCCTAAGTCCTAAGTGAGTCGAGATATCTTGCACCTCCTTTACCAAATCTTCCAACCTTCTTTACCAAATCTTCCAATCTCCATGGGAAAGGATATTTTTCAAAGGCCCATTGATTTGCTGAAAATGAGTCACCTTCAATGATTGTTTTGTAGCCTCCCAACTTATGCAACTCGCGGCAGCCAACAGGTAAAGTATAAACTTCAGCAGCATTGGAATCTGACGATCTCACTGGACCAGAAAAATTTCTCTCAAAGAACCCCTGAAGAGGCCCAACTAACACCTCCAATCCCTCCCAAATGGATATGCTTGAACAAACTGTCATCAAAATACAACTTTAGGAGACCAGCTGGAGGAAGGTTCCACTTAATTCTATGGACAGTTTTTGAGTGGCATCCCTCTATTAAATTGGCTTCCCAAGATCTAATCAAATCTTCCACGGCAAAGAAACTCCTGAAAATTCTACCTTTTTACTAGCCTAATTCGAAACATTCCAAAGAATGGACTGAACAATCTCATCTGCACATTTGCTTTTTATTTTCCTAAGTTTGATTATTACTCTCCAACCAAATCTTCCAAAGGCTAGCATAAAGGGACAACCACCATAATTATGACCCCGGATTGAACTTTATAATCCTGCTGTTGGAAACGCTCCATAGCAGTAAAAAGCATAGCCTAAATCATGTCAAATATAGCAGTAACTGAATTACAATTTTCTGGTGCCTTAATTAAGAATTTGAATGCTGTGCTTTCACCACTAATCTTATGATTATATTTTTGATTTCTAGCAATCAGGATCTTTAAATGCCATTAAACATCATCAACTCAGCATATATTTATATAACTTTCTATACCAATGTTCGATTACTTAAATCTATCATGACACTAGTTTTTTTTTTCTCTTTTTTTTTTTTTTTTATACTCGATGAATCCTAATTTCTAAGATCTCTCCCCATCTATTTCGGCTGTGTTGCCAAATGATGGCTAAAAGGAAAATCTTACATTATTAATGTTTTTTAATGTCAGAATATTGGCAATTGAAATTGCAAACATTAAAAAATGAGGTGCTTGTAAGATGACGGAATATTCTATGAGCAGCGCTTAAATGCTTCCAGATTGTGGGGGCCTGCTTAGATGCATGTTTATGAATTGAGAAGGGCAGATGGTCTCTCATGGACAAGGGGGATCCATGCAATCGAACCCCCCAGATTATCCTGGCCCTTGATTTAGCAGCTTTAAAGTTTAATGGCATATTAATTGTAGATTTAATTGAGATTCAATCTAATAGTGAGTGAAGGTCTAGTAAGTGTAAAATCAGGCCTGATGCTAGATCATGAGATGTAAAGAGTATCAAAGGGCCTGCACTAATGAAAGTTGTGTCCAAGTGGGCTCCACAGTGCTGAATTGCACTTGCAGTTGCTTGTAGGACAACATTTTCCTTGTAAGATGTAGCATAAAATGAGAATAGTAGAGCAATAACACACAAGTTAATGCTACCGTAAGCTGTTATTGTTTTTGGTGCTTATTGAAGTATAATCCAGACTTGAGTTGTAATTTAAAGATGCGAGCATCTAACGATGGACATTGATGGGAAATAAGTGCACTATATCTTCCTATGTTTTCAACTTTGCTTATGCTTATGTAAACATTTGTAAATAATCTCAATAAAATTAGGAAAGCATATGCAACTTTGCTTATGCTTATGTTTTCACTTTGTTCACCGATAACAAAATCATCAGTATGCATCTATCCCTCACCATAGGATGAGGAACTTTTGCACAATTGGAAATATTCGTTTACAAAAGACAAAAAGTTATATGAAAAGTAGGAATGCTTTTGTATAAATAAGGAAAGCCATGTAAGCGTCTCTCACCATAGGGTGAGGGAATGATGCATACTAGCATTTCCCGTGTTGCTATATGATATGGTTTCGATGTCTCAGATTGTGATATGCAAAGATTGGATTATTGGTTGAGGTTCCTTTTTTTTTTCTTTTCTTTTTTTTTTTTTACTATAAAACTGTTAAACTTGTGGGCCAAAAATCAAGGGGTTAGAGGCATGTGACTCACTTCATTTTTTATATTCTATTTATACTTTTCTTTTGGATATTTTGTGGTGTCAGATTCGCAGAAAAATGAGAGACATCATGGTGAACCAAGCATCATCTTGCAATCTGAAAGAGTTGGTATTAAAGTTCATCCCTGAGGTTATTGGAAAGGAGATTGAAAAGGCAACATCCAGTATTTATCCTCTGCAGAATGTCTTCATTCGGAAAGTCAAGATCCTCAAGGCCCCCAAATTTGACCTTGGCAAGCTGATGGAGGTTCGTTCCCTTGCCTGCCATCTTGTTCTGATATTGTTGTGTTTTTCCATGTTCTGATATTGTTGTGTTTTTCCATTTGTGGCGACAATCTGCCATATAATTTATCAATTTAAAATAAAATAGACTCCATTAAGTAATAAATGGCTGCACTTTTTAGCGAAGCCCCCGGCAACAGAAAAGGACTCTGTTCTTGAACAGGAATGAACAGGAACATTGCTAGTTAATTAACCACAAACATATCATCCTGTTACATAGGTGGAAAGCATTAAATTCTATTATAAGCTGCTAATACTTGAAAAAAGAATAAAGAGATTAGAGAAACTTAATTATTTATTTACAAAATCAGGTGGTGTTGTATATGGAATGCAGTAATCACCAACTTACTGAAATATATAATTATTGATGGGGTTGTGTGGGTTCATGGAAATATATAATCACCAATTTGCTTAATATATAATTATTGTTGGGGCTGTGCAGGTTCACGGAGATTACTCCGAAGATGTGGGAGTAAAGTTGGAGCGGCCCGCTGAAGAAACCATGGTTGAGGGTGAGAATGAAGTTGTTGGGGCGTAGTAATGTTTGGCCAGAATTTTCTGCTATGATGGGCTGCATAGGTTGCGGTGTGGGATTTTCAATCCCCCACCGACCACCAGTGTGGGGTTCCCATAGCAAAATATCTTGGTTTAAGTGTTTTGTTTCATCCTTTCCTTAAAATTTTCCTGGTGAGTTTATGCTAGGATCCTTTAAAGATCTTATGGAACTTATAATACAATTCTCTTTCGGTTAGAAGAGTGGGATTCAGCTAAAAAAAACTGATTTGATATATGCTAGCCAATCATTTATGCTTTTGAAGTACTCAAAATTGATATTTTTAATAGGCTTTTTGCTCAGATTTTATTTGGGGTATCTATTTATATATTTTTTCATTATTACTTGTATTCTGCTTTATATATTTGGTGATGTGGCGTTATCATATACCATAGTCACCTTGTGGGAGCCCATAAGATGGTTGAATGTGCCCTTTTTGAACCTCTTCAAAATCTGGTCTCTTCAAGACATTTGATAAAAGAACACGTCTGACATGTTCATCTTAACAATTAGTTCATCTAATAATATGGGAATGGTCATGTATGAAGGATAGAAACGGGCCACCTATGATCAAGTTACTCCTCTCAATGAGTCAGTTAATTATGGGTTGAAATCCAAAAAAAAAAAAAAAAAAAACAGATGCTTTCTGTTAGTTCAAACAGTTACTACCCGGTGAGTGCATTTTGTCATAAAGTAATTATGATTTTATAGATTTGACCAATCAAACTGATTGCTTTGTATCGATGTCCTGCTTGTGTATGTTACAGAAGACTTCATTTCCTTGGGGGTGGCTTTGATTCCTTAAAAATCGAAAATTTCTTGCGGCTGCGAAGAAGTTGGTTTGATTTACTTGTTTGCGTCTAAAATGTCATTTCTCAGCATTTGCTTTGATTAAACCTTTGTGTTTACTCCCTTTATCTCTACGAGTTCAGAGAAGGCCCCGCGATATTGGTTGATAGGTGGGGGGTCTGGAAAAGGTGAAAGATGGGACAATATCTAGGGGTGGCAGTTCACCTAAATTTTGTAGTTTCTTATTGCTATTTTTGCTAAACAAGCATACCAGAGTAGTCAGTTTACACGATTAAAACAACTGCTATACGGAGATTTGGACAATGTGACTTTCCAATATCATGCTATATGAAAATGCCAATTGTCTCTCGTTGTGGGAATGATATCTCAAATCAATTGGTAATTATGAAAATAATTGATTTACCCACTACCCACCCCCGTTGTTTGAATGCGTCTGGAGGAAGAATACCATTGGTCATTAAGTGGGCAACTAACTGCTCGATGAATTTGTACGTGTAAGTGGTATTTAGTGCATTGGATAAGAAAATTGGATTGCAAATGTTAAATGTAAATTTTGGTCGTGTGAAAAAGAAATGCATATGCAAAATTTTCATGGATCTTGTGCTTTTGGGAAGATTCAAGGGAGGGAAACTTACTATTTTAATTTTCAGTTCTGAAAAATCAAAAACTTAATGTCTGTGTTTAATGGGCTAAAAAATTTGAATGATTTAGACAAAATTTGGGACTCACAGGAGTTGCACAATATAAACAGCAATGATGGGGCTTCATGCCATTTGATTCGGCAACTGTGGACGCACATTTTACTGGGCTTCCCTAGTGATGATGTAGAACCCTTCGAATGAATGGAGATTGAATACATAAAAATTCATGCCATAAGTGGCATAAATATATATATAAAAGGATTATTAAATAATTTCCTCCTTTCATGGAAAATGAATAGATGGAAGATGAAAAATGAATATTCAATCCTTTACCCTAGTAATTCAAATTTTAGAAAAAAAACGAGGTCATATACGGCACTGTTCATCTAATCATTCACGGGGGATTTCTTTATTATCTATAGGTCAAGTTCATTTGACTTTGAATTCATATGTACTTTAATGCAAATAAGTATTCCCTTTAAGGTGAGGATTTCATAGGACAATTGCTCTATTTATTACCATTTTAACACCTCATTCATGCACATAATGGATAACTAAGCAGGAACAATGAAACAAACGCACATAACATGTAGGCCTACAAAAAAAAAAAAAAAAGAATAATAACATTTACATATATAAATGAGTGCAAACAAATGACTCCTAAATTGAAAGCTTCCGAACTTGTATTCTGGTTGATAATTTCGAGTATCTTGACAGTCCTAGTACCATGTAAAATGCATCAAAGCCATAGTGAAATTGAGGCTTTTGGTTCTAAAATATAATGGTAAAGTTATTGTCCATTCGGGGCAGTAAGTCCGACAATCATGTGGGATTTATGTCTTGACCGTATGACAGACTAGCCATCCTCACTGGTTGAACCTTCATTTTGGATTAAACGATTAAGGTGAAGGGAACGGACGATTATCTTGGTAAGGTTAATTCCAGAAACTTAATAGCATAGACAAAAATCTTGGAAAGTTTTTTTTTTTTTTGGAAATGGAGGATAGAAGATATTATATTATGTATTTCCTTCCTAATAATAATGTATTCCTTTTTTTTTTCCTTTTTTATTATTATTTGTATTTGTTCCTTTTTCTTTGTATTATAACATGGGTTACAATAGGATTATCCATTCTTTTATATATGTTCCTTGTTGCTCAAAATCTTGCGGAAAGAAGATTTTTCCACAATTTGAAAGGAGTGATTAAGAAGGCCTCAGTTCTGTATAGACAGTCACTAATTTTTTTCATGCTCCTTGTTTGCTTTTGATCTTTTTTTTTTTTCACTTTGGTTTTTAATGCTCAAATATTATCTCTGTAATTGTTTAGATCAGTGTGGATAATTCTATGACTGGCAGTGGAAGTAGTCACTCTGGTTTGAGACATTGGATCAGTACGTCCGAAAATTTTCTACAACGAAATATTATAACCAGTATTTACAATTAGAAGATTTAATTATAAGATTTAATTTATTGCATTGTCATCATTCACAAAATTATATTTTACTGTAAAGAAAATCATTTTATCATGCAGTATTGGAAGTTTAAAGTCTCTTAACTTCTGGTTTAGTTACTTTCTCTTCATATTTTTTATAAAGATAAAGTAAAAATCATAATGATCACCCCCAATTGGGATGAGGCTTCACGGCCATAACAATGATGATGATAATTCTTTTTGGGAAAAAAAGAAATAATTTGAATAACTAGTGTGAAGAGCAGTGACCCCTTTTTCCCCGGAGACACTAAAATGTTATACACGCTGATCCTAACAATTTGATGAACAGGAAAAATATGGAAAATTAATGATCATAAAATTCGCGGGACAGATCATTCGGGATCATCTCCCTCCTGTAGTGCGCTGTGATGTCATCGACCAAAGGCCCAATTGTTTGCATAGGATACAAAATAACTAAATACATATGAATTAACGGTCAAATGAGCTCCAATAATGGATATTAGAGAGGCTGAGGAGCAGAGGATGTAAGGAAATGGCATAGATGGGGCCTTTCTCTGAGGATTTGAACTGCCACATGTTGACTGGGGAATTCATTTCCCATTTTCCATTGATTCAATTCCCATTAAAGGGGAGGCTCTTGGATGATCATTTTTTGAAATTCACCTTTTGATTCTTCCTTTTTTTTTCATTTTTTTTTTTTCGCTAACCCAAGGTAGCCCTAATCAGCCCAGCTGAAGACCTTTAGCCTCCAACATAGGGGTTACCCAATTCTGAAAAGCAAGGACTATTCTTTGAGGGGTATATACATGGCCACACACATATTACCCGGAAAATGATTTGATTTGATTTGATTCTTCATTTGTAAGCATTCACATATACAAAGTCTTAGAATTCCAAGGTAGAAGTAGAGAGTATCAAAATTTATAGGAATTCAAGTTCATGAAACAAACAAGCACTCAAACAGTCCAGTTGTTCTGGAAAAAAGTAATAGAGTTTAAAAACAGGTTATTGCGGCATGACAGCAGTAAACTGAGATGCATCATGCATGCAGTTGCAAATCATAATCAGAACAAAGGCACCAATGTCTTTTGAGTAGGTGCGAATATGAACTGGAAAAAATGAAAAATGAAGTGCAATTATCATACAAGAACATATAAAAAATGAAAAAAAATGTTTTGAACACTTTGGATCAAGGAAAACTTAGGCCCCCATGAGGCAACTTTAAGTCACTCACCTGCGCGGGAACTCCCAGGGGAACGTCAGCATAGGATCAGTCCTCAAGAATAAAACTATACTCGTCTAACTTGAGAATCAAGTCTCCCAGGGAAAAAAAACAGGTTTACTCAATGGTTTTTACTTACCTACTGATGACTCATGGAAGGTTTCACAAGTTAACGCAATTTTTTTTAAATTGGCTCCACAAGAAATAGGGAAAGAGGCTGGCAACAATGGAGTTCCCAATGGAGTTCCACCTACAGAAAGGCACATGCTCCCCATGAGAAGTGATGGGGCCCTACCACCCCGTCCTTCCTGTGCAGCTGATCTCACAGCAGTTACTAAATTTCCAAGACAAACAAGTGCCATGAGCAAGAAATATACCATCAGGCAGGCAGTTTGAGATGAATTGATGAAGAAACCAAAGCAAACAAGCTCATGGAAGCAACTTCAGTTATTCATATCACAGTCGACATGTACAATTCTATAAATGAATATCTGCTCAGTTAACACAGACAAATTGCAAGACACCCAACATCTTAGATATACTTATATATATATATATATATATATATAAAGAACGAAAAGAAAAGTTTCAGGCCTCATGAAGTTTGCAATTTGTATAAATGCTTACCCATGTACCCGAGGTGAAGCAAAACACAGTATAACTAGCTGCTCTAGCTCTGAAAAGGTTTCTCCATTAGTGAGTAGCGTACGCGAAAGTTAGTCACCCACGGTTGAAGGTCTTGCACATGCACAGAGGTGTGCTTTCTTCCGCCTGCGGCTTTGTCTAACACCATAAAGATAGTCCCTCAAAATAACTTTTGTTCTTCTGTCAAGGGCTTTGCTTCCTTTGTTTTCATATTCACGTTCGAGTTTGACCATGACAAATTGGATTCTTTGCACTTCCAACTCTAGCCTTCCAATCTTTTCAGACCATCTCCGTGCTCGTTCTGAAACCTGCCGTCTTCGCATATTCCCCCCTTTCCCAAACTCCTCAGCCTTACCACCAGAAGGATAACCGTCTTCAACAGTCTTTGTTAGTTTCTCATTGACATCAACCAACTGAGAAATGGCTTCATTGACTTCTTTTAACTGTGCTTTTACAGTATCATATTCAAAACCCAGTAGCTGGTTGGCCTTTTCAGATTTCTCAAACTTAGTTTTGAGTTCTTGTGCCCTTGCTTGAAGATTTGTCAACCTCTGAGTATCTGAAGCCAGCCTTTCTAAGATCTTCTTGTTTCCTTCTCGCTGCAACTCTGAAACTTTGTTTGGTACCTCTAACTTGTCGACCTCCAGTTCTTTCTCAATATGTAATTCAGATGAGGGGTATTCACTTTTTTGCTCCTCCACCGCTTCAATCTCATGATACTCTATCACGTCATCGAAAGTTGACGAAGTCAGCTTGTGTGTTTTTTTGAACATTGATGGTTCACCCTTATAATCCTGTTCCACAGTTTCCCAAAGTTCAAGCATTTGGTCCTCTCCCTCATAATTTCCTCTCCTAGCGGCACCACGTGCATCAACACCATTTTCATAAGATGAAGAGTCAGATGCATGATCCAACTGAATATCTTTCATCATAAGCTCATGCTTTGCTTTAGAAATATCTGATTCATCATTCTTTTGCTCAACATCTTTTCTGGGCTTCCCGTCATCTGCCTGTTGAGTAAGGACATCAATGCTTGTATTCAGATCTCTTTCCTGCACCAAGCTGCTTTTGGATTTCAACTCTTCAATCTCTTTAATTGCAGCCTCTAATCTGGCATCTGCATTGGCGGAACTCTGATCTGAAAGCCTTCTCATTTCTATTATGGCCTTCTCAACTGCTTGAACCTGTGTCTGCAACTTCTGCAACTCCACTACCCCAGCTGACAATGTGATGTCATTAACAACAGTTTCTCCTTGACCACTGACATCATGCAGATTCCCTACTGCTGCATCCTGAAACCATGTCATGAAATGTTCAAATGTAAATCAATTAAGAAATTGCTCAAAATACACAAAACCTTTGTGAATTATATAGTTACAATAAACACCACACAAAACCTTTGTGAATTATATAATTGCAATAAACACCACAGACAGGTGCTCTCTCTCTCTCTCTCTCCCTCTCTCTCTCTCTCTCTCTCTCTCTCCACCATAGTTATAAGAATCCTATATCCCAAATCTTAAGGAAAATTATTCGTATCTATGTGACGAATCCCATTTATAGATGAATCTTAGGATTCATGTGTGAATCTCATGATTCAATATTTGATTTATCTAATAATACGAATCAAGCGATTCAGCCAAGCGAGAATAGATTCAAGTATTCAACCAATAAGTTAATATTGCCAATCTTTTACTTTTTTCTTTCTTTCTTTTAGCGTTTTTACTTTTACAAAGTTAACGAAACCTCTTAAGACTTTTTTGGGTCTGGGGATGTTTAGAAATGATTAAAGAACATGCATTTAATTAAAGTGTTCGGTGGTATGCATGGCGCTTGTCTATATTTGCTTTTTTTTTTAATTCTTTGGTTTTTTTTTATTTCTTTTCATGAACAATTTTTTAACTTCGAGAGATATCCTACCGTGTAAGATTAATGGTTTGGATTTTATTTTTTACTTTTATAGTTTGATTTAAAGATAACAAAAAAATAAATACATATTGATACCTTAACTTATTTAACTATTTACACATCATTTACTATATATTGATACAAGTCATGATGCTCTTGATATGATTGTATCATGGAATTATTTGTCATTGTATTTATACTACTATAAATGGGAAAATGGATTGTTTTGAATAACTACATTTTTATTTTTCCTTTAAAATTTTAATTTTTATAAGAAAAATAAAAAATCCTACTATTTGCGATACGATTCAAGATTCAACTCAATTTATGGGTATGAACAACTTGCGATACCATTCTGACTTTCAAAACTATGCTCTCAACAAGATGATGATGATCAAAGAAAAGGAAATTATACTAGGCCCAACTTTTCTTGATCCAAGCCATTCATATTGTATACCATTAGAATATGCACAAGCCAAATTTCAATACAGTTACAGTAATATTCTGTTAGACTGATAGACATAGACGTGTAGATAACTGAGACTTGCCACAACAGTTAATTTCCTTTTTCTTTTTTAACATATTGGTCATTCTTACATGAGTACTACTCCAACTAGAGTGAAATTTGGGCAACTATATTTTCTTAAAAGCGTGCGCAATGTGCATGGCTTGGAGCAAAGGCCAGGCCCATATGTACTAGGGCTGAGGAGAAATTTTCATTGAGGGGGCTCATATGTAAAATACAAAAAGAATACAAATGAAGGGACCACTCTCTGAAACTAATAGGGCATAGCCACCACTGGATCCACCAAGGAAACTCCCATGCAAGCACCATCATCAGATCATTCCACATGCGTGCCTCTAAAAGAGGCAGTCACCTGCCTGTGGAACGCACTTAAATGTGTGCAAAATCATGGGGTGAGTGTGAATGGAAAGCTCTATGTAATGCTTAAGAGTGAGCAAAACTAGGGGACCATCTTAACATTATTTTAAGGACCACAAAGTTGGACAACTTTCAGCCCTTACATGAAGTGTGTTTTTTTTTTTTTTTTTTGAATGACCAGACTGTTGGTGACCATATATATTCACACATAGTGGCAATCTCCTCTACAAGATTTCCACGAGATTAATGGGAAAACACAGTGGGGTTTGGGTTATGCATAGATAGAAGCAAATAGAAACTCAGATTTTAAGAATCTTCGATGATGGAGATATGCCAAATAATTTTTTCTCTCTTTTCAAGGTGATATCAAAGGTGGACACTTCAGATAAGTGCCGAATTGTGACCGTGCCAATGGTAGAGGGATTAGGTTCTACCATGTCACTTATACACAGACACTTATGTATTTGCATGCATGTAATTACATGAGTAACATACGCTTCCAAATGTCAATGAGAGTACCTGAGTTTCTTCACTGTCAGTTACATGAATCTTCGTGAAAGTGTGAGTCTGGTCTTCCAGAGATGATATGCTTTCTTTCAAAGACAGGATGAGGGGCAAATATGCATCCAATTCGGCTTTGAGACCTCCATTCTCTCTTTCCAAAGCACACACTTTTTCTTTTAGCACCATGTTATCTGCAGTAGTTTTAGCCTTGTCATCATTAAACATCTTCTCTTGAATCATTGCATTTTCTTCGAGGCACTTGCAGGAACTGATCAGCTCACAAGCCTTCTCTTCAAATAGCGCCAAGCAGATGGCTCTGATTTGGAGATCCTCATAAAGTGATGCAGCCTCCACCTCCAAGAGTTTAACCTCATTAATCTTTTCTTGCACCTCAGCATTCAATTGTTCATCCTTGAGTTTAAGCTCTGAGATTTCTTTATGTAATTCTTCTCTATCAAACTCTTCATCTTTGAGCTTCTGATATGCTTGTGAGAGTTCCCTTTCCTTCAGGCTCAATTGGTTCTTTCCAATTTCAACTTCATGATTCAATTGTTCACTTACAATTCTGACTCCATTCAGTTCATCCTCTAAAACCAGAGAATGACTTCTGAACTTTTCCAATGCTGAATTCAATAGTTCATCCTTGAGTTCAAGCTCTGAGATTCGTTTACGTAATTCTTCTCTCTCAAACTCTTCAGCTTCGAGCTTCTGATAAGCTTCTGAGAGTTCAATTTCCTTCTGACTAAAATGGTTCCTTCCGGTTTCAACTTCATGCTTCAACTGTTCACTTGCAATTTTGACTTTGTTAAGTTCATCCTCCAAAACCAGAGAATGGCTTCTGAACTTCTCCAATGCTGCAATTGACTCATTGAGACTGAGATTTTCTGCTTGTACCCTTTCAGCCATCACTCTAACCTCCTCAAGCTCACTGCAAACCCCATGAAGATGATCCAATTCATCAAAAAGTGTTTTTAATTCAGTGGCTTTCTCACTGCTAATGCTCTCGAAGATCAATGAAAGGTTACCCAGATTGGTTGCCTCGCAAAGGAGACTGCTGTTTTCCTCTTCTAGAACATGGTTTTCCTCCCTCAAATCATAGATTTCCTTCTTCAATAATTGGTTACCACTCTGCACCATGCAGTTTTCTTTCTGCAACGTCTGGTAAGCCTCCTGTGAATCCAACAACTGTCCTTGCAGAATTCCCACTTCACCAGTTACAAGTTCCACCCTGTGGCTGCTTTCATACACATCATGCCTCAACTGGTCATTCAACTTGAGCAGTTCATGTGTTTCACTTTGAAGCATCAAAAGCTCCTTGGTCGTTGCTTCAGACTCCTGCTCAAGAACATGCTTCTCTGCTTTCAGATCTGATGCATCTACTTTCAGTTGCTCCAGAAGAGTGGCGATAACAATCTTTTCAAAAAGCAACTGTAGCTTCTCATCCTCTGTTTCCAAAACAGAATTATACATGGTTTTGATTTTACCCAAAATAAGAGAGAAAAGTTCTCTCACAGTTCCATTAGGGCACCCATCATCCACATCAATATTGAGTGACTTTAACACCCAATGAATCCCTGTTCTCAGCTTTTCATTGTTCTCTTGTAAAGAATCTACCTTCATCTTTTGCTCAAGTATTTCTTGCTCCAATTCCGAAATCAATTTCTTTGCTCGCACAGAAGCCTCAATGTGTTCCAGGCATTCGAATGAAAGAGACAAATTCCTCTCTCTCATATCATGAATACATCTCTGCAAAACAAAAATCTCAACCTCTGCATTCATGATTTTATCTTGTTCTTCTTCAAACTGTTGTTTCCTCCATTGGGATTCTTCTTGTAGGAGATGTAACTGGTTTCCTAAAGTAGCTAGCTGAGTCTGGCTTGACTGGAAGTAGGTTGCATGCTCTTGCTTTTCAAGATTCAAGGAAAGCTGTAGCTCATCAACACATCTAAGAGCTGATTCTCTCTCCTTTCCTAAACATGAGTGCTTGTATTCTAGCTCCGCATGCCTTTTCTCCAAGTCCTCCAGACACTGCCTAATGGTTTCTACCTGAGACACCATCCCATTTCTCTCCACAATAAGGCTTGATTTTTCACCCTGGAGTACCTCGCAGGAATCTTCTAAGTTCTTTGCCTTTGCTCTCAACCCTTCAAGTTCGACATTTACATCAGACAGAGTATTTTCCAACATGGAGCTCTTCTCCGAAAGCTTCTCAATATTCTGCGTAATGCTTTCTACCTGAGATACCAATAGGCACTTTTCAGCAACAAGGGTTAATTTCTCTCCCTGGAGAGATTGAAAGGACTCTTGCAATGTATTTAGCCTTTCTCTCAACCCTTCCATTTCAGCACATGCATCTGACAGGGAGTTTTCCAAGAGTGTATTCTTCTCTAGAAGCTTCTCCATGTTTTCCAGTTTCTTTGTGAGTATTGCATTTTCATGTTCATTGCCTCTGCAAATCTCTTTGAGCTTTAAGTTTTCATCCTGCAAGTCCTTTATAGATGTTCGGAGGCAATTTGCGTTTAATCCCACTGACTCAACTTGCTCTATTACATCTCGGTGTTTCTTGTCTAAATCATTCAGTTCCTCTCTGAGAGAGTAAAGCTCATGTTGAAGCGCATTCCTTTCTTCAATGCAGAGCCCAATGTCTTCTTCAAGCTTCCCTTTCGCCTCCTTCAAGCTAAAAATCTCATCTTGCAGATTATTTATTGACATGGCAGAAGACTGGTTTCGTTCATTTAAAGTATGGTTTTCTTCTTCAAACTTCTGAATTTCTTCCTCTAAACATTGTTTCCTAAACTCCATGTCCTTCAGCTTTTGAATCCCATGTTGAAGCTCCAACGCCAAGATCCTCTGCTCTTCCTGAGATTGAGAATGCAGACTTTGCAAAGACTGGAGAGATGCTTCAGCACACATCAAATGCGTACGTTCATCTTGTATGCAAACGTTGAGTTTCTCCAACTCCTCATTCTTCTTCAGAAGCTCCTGCTGTTGCACTGTTGCATTCTGGACTAAACTGTTGACCTCTGACTGCAGAGATTGATTTGCCTTCTCCAGTAGAAGAAGGCGCTCTTCGGTAGCTTTTAATCTCGTTGCACCTTCCACTATCTCGCCATTGAGCTTGCTGACTTCTGCTTGTCTGCGTGAAATTTCAGCCTCCAGACTGGATAACTTTTCCGAGCACTGCTGGTATTGAAGAACAGCAGCTTCCTTTTCAGATTCTAATTTAGACAGGATTTGCTGTAGGCTTTCGACTTCATTTCTGGCTTGATCTGCACGCTCAGACTCTGATAGGACCTTTGTCCTGAGATTTTGGTTATCAGCTGACAACTGAGAAACCTCATCTCGAAGACAGCTAATTCTGCTGCCATTGCCAGCTATCTCTTCCTCCTTGTGCTTTTGGATGTCTCTAGATATATTTTGTGCAGTAACCTCAGAAATCTTTCTCTTATCTTCTTGAAATTTCAGGCCTTTCCTGACCCTTCCTTCTGCAAATCTTGCATGGTCTGCTCCATCTCCAGGTATGAACAGCTCATTTAGTTGTTTCAAACCTTTTTTGTTTGTTAAGGCGACACTGTCTTCCGAATATGCTCCATTCCTTTTGATAGCCTGGAAATGTGATGACACCCCCAAAGAATCCTTTTGCAAGTCATCAGGGTCTAACAGGGCACGTATGGGGTGTGACATCTCAGGCGTATGCGGTTCTGTCTCAGCTGCTGAAGAGCTCGACGGAGAATCATCAGCAAAAGGAATTTGGTTAGGGAATGCTTCTGCCATGGTTCGATGTGCCTGACGCAGTGCCCCAGTTGCATGATCATATCTTTCTGCTAAAGCACGATATGCGCGATAAAACTCCTCAACCAGCTTCATAAGCTCTGGACGTTTCTTGTAGTACATCTCCGCCCGTCTTGCAAAAGAGTCCGCATCTTCTTCTATAAGCTTGATCATTGCTTTGACCTTGACATCCATATCTATTAGGAGAACAAAAACATCTGCTCAGAGAATCACAAATACCCTATTTCTGTAGCTACTTCCATAAATTTTCAACACAAACACCAGAAGAAAACACAAGCAATAACAGATTACGGTTACGGTCAGAAAGGAATAAGATGGTATTGCACACAGGATATATACGATAATGGTTTGATCCCAATGGATCGACCGTATTACCACACAAGATATATAAATTAGCGGTTGGTTCCGAACAGATAAACATGATTTTGACTTACAAACCCTTTTTACGAGATTGATGATCCCAAATACATGCTCAATTGTCAAAAAATGACAAAACAATGCATGAAATAATAAAATAAACTGATTATCATCATCTATTGTGCTAGGCTAGTTTTAAAACATTAAGGATTCATTTCCTTCGCACCGTGGCAGGAACAGATACAAAAAAGGCATCATAGAGGAAAAAAGAAGTGAAGAAATAGCAAATAAAACCAAATGGCAATCCTAAATGGAAAACTGGTTTCAGGGTGACAGAAGAATGTCATGGCTTATAATGTCAATACATACAACATTTAATACTTGAGTAAATTGCCTTCAAATTCTTGGTATTAGGAGTTTTTATGATTTTTCCTCATTCACATGCTTAGCAGTGAAGGATGCAAGTGAGCATTAAAAGGCAGAGGTTTCAAAAATTGTATCAAAGCCTACTTATGTTGGTTTAAGCTCACTAAAAGTCCTAGGCCAGCATGAGACTGCAAACGGCGTTATTGTTTCAGTATAGTAGTTTACATGATCACAATCCATGTTGCGACTCTTTTTTTTCCAACCTTTTACCAGCAACTGTAAATTTCATTAATAAATTGCAGTAAAGGTCCAAGAAAACATCCCAGAGATGAGATGGCTAAGATCTTCGGACTTGAGAGAATTATGGGCATTCACCATTTATGGTTAGTTCTATAAGCTCTATATTTTGGCCATTGAACCATACCCACACGTGTGAATGTGGACGCCCTCTTTGCCACCACAGTTCAAAACAAATAACTTATGTCTATGCTATCTCCTTGCTGCATCTTGGTATCAGGTTTTCATGTTTGCATGGTGCTCAAAACAAGACTGTCAGCCTGGATAATAGCGGGACTATCATGCCACAAAGACCACATAAATTGGCCAAATCATCACAGTTGACACATGCACTCTTTGGAGCTACCCAGATGCACAAGTAGATTTCCAGGTCCTGGTTCAAATCAAGAGATTTTCAATATAATGAAACTGTTTCCATCTGGATCAGTTTTTTCTCCAACTAGGTCAAATTAGCTAAGCAATTAAAACCATCCTTCTCAAAGCCAGTACGCATGACATAATGAATGTTTTCTCATTACTGGAAATGTCTACCAGAACGAGCAAGCCTAGAGTAAGAACATCTTCATATTAACACATGCATGCCGGGTGCGATGGGAGCAACAGATTCCAAGAACAAATAACTGTAAGAAAGGATGAGTCTAAGATACAAACAAATAATAAAGACCAAGTGCTTGGTCACATGAATTGTTCACATGAATAATCAGAAATAAAAAATAATAATAATAATATTCATGTTCACATGAATTGGGCAATCATATAAAATATGCGCTTGGCACTAGTGAACTGATTCATGATGGCTGTTGTGATATGTAACAGCTCAACTAACAAGAATTCTCTGCCCCTTAGACAGAAAAACACACACTCAAATGGGAATCTGTTGAATATGAAAGAGAAAAAAAAAAAAACGTAATCACAATTCCTCAAACAAGGCAACTGTCTTAAGCTAAAAACAGGGGATACATGTAAATATACCTGTCAGATTTTCCTGAAGCCATTTTGAATTTTTTGGGCTGATATGACTGTCCCACCACCAAGAATACAGGCGTCTAGATTCAGCATGTGTCAAGGCTGCCATTATACTATCCCAAAGAACGGTGTTGCTAACAAACTATCTGTTCTCACCTCTACAAAGAAGCCTGATCCTTTCACCAATAAAAATTCAGGTGACAGATGGAGGCAAAAAAACCAGATCCAGAACAGATTCACCAAATTCACGCCTCAAAAACCACAAATTCAAAACTACCAAAGAAACAACTGATAATCTTCCAGCTTCCACACCTGCCCATCACCAATAACAGCAGCAAAAGGCAAGAATTAATACAAGCAAACATAATCAGCCTGATCCCATGACCTGCCTCATTGAAAACAAGGTAAGAACACTAGAACACCCTCATACAACATCAAAACTGCCTTATCAAAGAAGCCCACATGCAAAATTCAGGTAACAGATGCAAAATCCTCACTCCAAAGGCATAAAAACTACATGATCAACATCACCCACATCCAAAATCTAGGCCAAAAGAGCCAATACCCATTAATAGAAAATCAGAACACAAGCACAAGACAATAAACAGAATCAAAACATGAAAATGATCAACCAAGTAACATAAGGAAATCTTCAAAATTCAAAACTACCTGATCATCAAAGAACTAGAACCAACACCCCAAAAGACTCCCCCCTCCATAGAATCAAAACTCCTCTGCTCATCCAAAACCCAAAAACAAAGCAAAAACTTAGAACCCATCAACACTCAAAGCATCAGATACACAAATCTTCAACCCCAATCCAAAACCCAACAACCCATAAAAAAAAGATTTCATCTTTTCTTAAAAAAAGACCAAAACAACCACAAAAGTTCTATTTTTTTTTTCAACCCAGTCATCAAAATAGACATAGAAACACTTGGGTCACACCAAAACCAAAAAAAATCGGATTTTTGGAAGAAGAAGTAAGACTCTGACCAAAAGAAAAGCAAAAGCCGAGATTTTGATTGAGAAGGAGCTGTTTTTCAGAAGATCACCAGCTGCTTTCTCTTCCTCTCTTCAACCCATCTTGCATTACACCTCTCTCTCTCTCTCTCTCCCTCACTCTTTCTCTTTCTTTGCTGCTTTTGGGACTTTTTATTCTTCTTCTTCTTTGCTGGCTTTTGTCTTTACTACCAAGGTTGGTGGCAATGCCTTAGAGACATGCCGAGGTTTACGAAAACGCCCCTCCTTCATCGATTGTAACGGTGTTTTTTATCTATCGGCGTTCCAGCCCGAGACGGCAGCATGATTTCGGCAATGATTTTGCTCTCACTCCAAGTTTTGGCTCGGCTCGTGAGCCATTTGCGCCGATATCCACGCCGTTGATGGATGTCAGCTGCTGTGATGACATGGCCCACTTGCTCAAAGTGCCCATTGTTTTTGAAAGATCTCAGCCGTTAAAAACGAATGGGTGGCCACTTAAAGATTTTGATGGTCTGGGTTGGGTAAATTTGATAGTACTAGCTGTTGGCTTGAGCCAAATCAACTTGGCTTGGTCTAGCCCTTGCCCTTATTTGGTGCCCAAGAGTAGGGCATCCAACGTACCTATAATTTTATTTTACCCATGGGCCCAAATTGTGAGAGTGAAAAGAAATGCATAGGGGTGGAGAAGTGAGGGTGAAAACTAAAAGTGGAGAATTCTTTTGCGGAGAATACAATTTTTCTCTAGTAATGATTTGTCTAATGCATTTGGATTTGAATTTAAGAAAGCTACCTAAGGAGAAGATCTTCTTGAAAAGCTTTTAAATAAAAAGCAATTTGTTGAATAGTTCGATGTCAATTTTTGTTAATGAAAAAACTTAATTTAAATAGAGAAAATGATGTTTTATCTCCTCCATGAGGAGAAGACCTTTTCGCTTATATAAGGAGAATTATTTCTTCTTAATTAGAATCAGTAAAATTTACATGTTGGATACTAAGTTAAAATCTCTTTGTGTGCATGGTATGTGTGTTTTTGTTACTTGAGGTTGGTTTTCCACAGTTGAGGGGGGCAGTAGTAAAGATATTTCTCCTATTCCACTTCCCTACATTTGGATGGAATCTATTAACTGATCTTGATAAAGAAACAAAATTGAAGTCACTTACAAGTAACTCAAGATATCTAGCTTCACCATTAAAATTTGATATCCATGCGATCAAGCTAAGCACACTCAGTTTTTGTCCAAAGGGGCCCTGATTAGTTATTAATTCCTAGGGTCCTCAGCTCACTATCACTTATGATCTGATCCCCGATTCCAATGGAACCGCCAATATCATTGAGCAAATGAGCTGCTCCATCTGACACTGTTAATGACTAGATTATTGATAGCGAACATCTAATCAGGCAAATGGTAGAGGAGAGTGTGAAAAATAAGTGTCGAACTTCATAAGCTTATAATCAATGGTAAATGCTAGATGGGCCATGGCCCATTTAAACACCCATTTACTTGACTTCTATGACCCCATTCAATTTTCATCAAATCTCCATTCTTCATTTCTACAATGGTTATGTTTGGAAGTCTCCTAATCCCTCAACATTAATTGTTAAAAGCAAAACTTTTATATTAAAGCGTACTTTATTGTACAAACTAACTGTCCATTTACTTGATTGCTATTGAATTCTTAGAAATTCTAACCAATTTCTTCCTATTTTTTTTGGGTAAACTTCTTCCTACTTAAAGGGGTTAAACTGAAGAAATAAAGGTAAAAGTCTACCAGCAGCCTTCAAATGGCCTTTGATGGAAATTAATTACTAGACCATCACCTTGCTAAATCAAATCCTAGAAACTGAAGTTTATATCCTTTCCTCTTTCTTCTTTTAAGCTTTTCTTCTTAAACCTCACTTTACACTAAGCTCCTTTAAAATCAATACTGAGCAACAAACAAAGCCCCAGTAGATGTATCTCTTCATGGAATGACCCTACACACCGAAATCACAAAAAAAAGTATGCCAGAGATACTTGCCTTCGAGACAACTTTTCGATTCCTATCTCACTTTGATACTTCAATCCTTAAATAGGTTGCATTCGGATGCATTATTCCAACTCCCTCTCTCTCTCTCTCTCACACACACATATATATGAGTAAAAGCAAAAACGGGAAGGTTTTAAATGTTCAGCCTGTAGATGAGGCATTTTCAATCTCTACTTTCATAATTTTTCGTATCTTTTACTGTTTTATAACCACCCAGTTTAGTTTTTTTTTTTTTCTCCCTGTAAATACATTACACATGACCACTCATGGCCTAGACCATCTCAACACACACCAGAGGTAGGGATAGTACGTCGTGGTCATATTAGATTCAAGAAAACTTTGAGATCTAGTCATTTTAAAATAAATAAATAAATCTATTCATACTAAGGACGACAAGCCCACTAAGTTTATATTTATAATTAGTTGTTTTGGATGAAAAGGATGTCTACCTCCATTGGATTTAGATTTTGTAGATGGCTAATTTTAAAAGCCTGTTATGTTTGATAGGTTCTGCAGGCCAAGAAAGACGTCCTACTCACTATTTTTCCATGGTCAGGGAATCCAAAAAAAATCTTTAGGTGGGCCTGGAAAATAAGTGGTGCAGTTCGGGCCAATTAATTGCTCATCAACAATGAGAAACATGCACCTTCTTATCAGCAATGAGAAACATGCATCTTGGCTTGTCATGGTGAGGTCATCTGGGTAGGACCCAAAAAATTTTACAAGAGGCCATGGCTTTAACATATGAATCTAAAACAGTGAAGCAGTTTGGATTTTAAACCACTGACCGTGGTCCATGGCATCCTTACTTTTCTGAATTTATCAACCATCTCTTTACAAATCTCGGCACTTCTTCGTTTAAAAAGGCTTTGGTAACACCATTTTTCACTGGATCATAGAAGATTTCAATATATTTTGGACTGAAGTAAGTTTCAAATAGTTTTTTTAAAATGGATGATTGATTGGTAGCAACTGCCAAGCTATAGTATTAATTGAGTGGGGACCAAAATGATCGTTGCTTTACAGTTGTTTAAGAGGTGAATCCACACCTTACTGATCATAGTGATGCTTTTAAATAGCTAGCATTCTACAAGAGTTAGAATTTTGCTGCTTGTACTGAATTGGAACCTAAATTCCTGTGGTCCAAAATTCATTAAAATGTATAAAAGCCAAGGGTTTTTGGCTTTAATTCATTCTGACTGTTGTAATTTTGAGCCTAAGTTATCCCTTCTTTTTTCAAATGTTTCATGTTCACTTCCCATTTTCATCTCATTTAACTATCTACTTATCTTTTAATCTCATGAGACCACGACCCAGGCGTAACTACGTGATTGGAGACGCACCCTTATATAACACTATAAAAATTTTAATTTTATTTTTTAACGTCTTCATTCAACCATCGCTCACACTACCTAAAAAAAAATCCTACGTCCGCCATTACTCACATATATATATGCTCTCCACTTCTCTTGACTTTTCAAAGCTCCACAAGTTCCACTTTCTCCCTTCCTCATGAAATAAGTACTCCCATAACATTTTCTTCTTTTGTTTTCGTTCTAAGATTTAGGAAGTTATTATTATTTGGAGGTTTTCTTTAGAAGGTAATAAATTCATGAGTTGATTTTAGTCACAAAGGTTTTAGTTGTTTTTAATGTCCCTTCTTATGCCAATTACATTTTCTTTACAATTGTTTAAATTTTTATTATGACTACTTAATTTGCAATATGTGGACATAATACTGTTGATCACGGTTTATTAGGGTAGTAATAAATTATGATCAAGTCATGAACCTATTCATAGCTTGTGATCATGTTTAGTGGTAAAACATTTCTCTTCCATTGGAACAACCAAGGACCAATTCAAAGCTACATTGACCTATTAATTAATGACTTGTGTACCATGTGTAAGTATGTACATGAATATTTACCAGACAAGAAAAAAGAAATCCACTAGTTGAAAGTCTAGTTTTAATAACTTTATGTGCACACCCAAGCCTCACTTAAATTTTTTATAATAAAAAAAAAACTTCGTGGTGTGTCTATACAAGCAATCTAAATATATGAATTTCATCATATTGCAAATAACCATGTTTAAAGATATAAAACTTAGCCCATCGTACAACTAAAAACAGGTTATATTGTGAACCACTAATGGATCAATGGCAAAAGCACCTCAGTTCCGCAACACTGATTACGGACTAATCTTTGATTTCTATATTGTTATGCCATTTCACTATTCGCCCAATTAACGAAGGCAATATATATATATATATACACACACAAAAAGGTTGCATTTATCCAATAAATCTAAATAAGTGAATTATGTTATCACCAATCGAAATAACCATGTTTAAGTGTGTTTTAACAAGTCTTTTATTGAGACTTCTGTTCAATTAAAGTAAGATGGTAGCTATAAACTTCATAAAAAGATGCAGTTGTTTCTCAAACCCTGAGGATATGTTGGTGATTTGGCGGAAATGGTTGAAATATTGTGGGCATAGGAATAAGGTATGGCTAGTATTCCTCCATTGAAAAGGTGGGCGGTGCCGTCGTCAATCCTAACAGTTAGAAGACAAACAATTCCACCACCACCTGTTAAAAGTTAGATGTTTTTTTTTTGGTAAACTATTAAACAATTAGGTTTCGGAAAACGAAATACTATCATCCTATTCTATTCTCTCAGTCATTTCGTACGTGTACGATTGGCCACGGCGAATTTGTAAAGAGAAATTTTCAAATAAGCCCTAAGGTTTTGCCTTATTGCAAAAAAGGACATAAATTTTAAAACTTTTTAAATTAATCCCTAAGTTTTCCAAAAAATTTTCAATTAAAGACACCTGCCATTTAAAGGTACTTTCTAGCGAATTTTTTTTAATTTTCTTAAAATACCAATCATTTAAAACCATAATATGGTGTCAGCAATGACTACATGTAGCCAATTACTGCTGAGACACTAATTATCTTTGATCATCATATGAATGTCGAAGAAGAAAATGAGAAGACTATAGTGTAATTGAATGAGGACTTTATTTTAAAAAAATTGAGGAAAAAAATGGCAGAATAATAGTTTTAAATTGCTGAATGTCCTTAATTAAAATTTTCTAAAAAACTTAGGGACTAATTTGAAAAGTTTTAAAACTTATATCCTTTTTTAAAATCAGTCAAAACATTAAGGTCTTATTTGAAATCTTTTGAATTTCTAAACTTGACAAAAGTGGATCTCACTTTGGGTTAATTGAATTGGGCACTGTCTGAAGGAAACAAGTTGATGGCCCAAAATTAGATCACAGTAGTAAAATGAGGAAAATTCTATAACTGCACTCAATGTGAAAGGTTATCAAACCCAATAATTAAAAACTAGTTTGTGTAGCGAGAGGATTTCCGGGTGTTCGGATTTTTTTTTTGGCAAAAGAGAGGAATTCTATATTCCTACTTTTTCAACAATAGATAATTGAAATCTTCTCAATAAAAAATTAATTTATTCTTTTTCTTTTTTATAAGGAAAATGCATTGCACCAAAGAATGTAAAAGTGAATTCCACATTATCTAATCACCATAATAGGCGACTTAAGGCATCCCTAATTGCAATGTAAATCTTATCACCATAATTGGAGACATAAGGTATCCCTAATTACACATTTACAATAGTCCAAGGTACGTTTGGATGGTCTACTAGGTCAGTTTAGTAGGTGGCCCTACGTGACTTGTTCCATAAGACGGTAAGGAAAGCTTATAGAGGAGCATTACTCATTCATATATATATATATAACTAGCAACAAAGGCCCAAGCTTAATATATATTAAAATCTAAAGACCAATTTAAAAGAAAATAAATATAAAATAAAAAATATATTATTTAAATAAAAATATATGCATCGAAATATAAAGGAGAAAATTTGAAGTAAATAAAATTTTAATTCAAGTAAGGGCTTTAATCTTATGAGAAGTGTTCTTACACACCTACCATGAGTACTTTTTATAGGGCCCACTTGTGGGTCCCATTTGGGGATGGGACCAGGGGGATTGAAAGATCTATGTGGGATCACCTTAAATATCAAGTTTGGCCCCAATCACATCTCCCTAATCCCTTCATCCATGGCCCATAAATCCAATTCATTCAGATTAGTGCACAATCAATCCAATAATCCAGAAAATTCGAATTTCAATGAAACTAGGGGCGTATGACTATTGTGGGGGGTGGGGGAGGGGGGTCCATTTGTATTTCAAAATTTGAATTAGGTAATAGATGGGCTCCACCTAAACTTCTCACAAAACAATGATGAAAACTCATTCTCGTAGAATTATTTCCTTTTAAGTAATATATTAATTAATCAAATAAGATCCTAGACAAAAGATAGAATCTCAAGATTGAGTCTTTTAACTTATGGGTCTGCTTTTGTGGACGGTCGGTGCTCCACCACTTTTAATGAATTTGCTTTTTTGCTTTAAATTTTGGGCCCCGCACAAGCCCATCCTACCCGAGTTTGAACCGTACTGTTCACTTAAGGTAGGCAGTTGGAAGGAAAACCCCACGTCCATGTTCATACGAACAATAAAAACGGTTGAACTTCAAATGAAATTCAAATGAAAGGAATCTCCGACCAGAAAGTTCAGAGTTTTGATAAACAGTTGATCTGGATCATCAAATGGTGGTTCATGCAAACAATTGCATGTTTATGAAGTATGGCCGGCACCTCAAATAATGAAAGTTAAAAGAAAGGCTAGCTCATTACCGTAGTGGTAAGGAGCAGTAATTGTTACATTAGTCTTCATATTCAAACTCTGAATAGGTGACCTTTTTTTTTTTGCATTTGTAGACTGCCTTGCCACTCTCTAGGCTTTTTTTAATTTTTGCATTTGTAGGCCCTCTTTTAGTTCCGTAAGCTTTTTACCTGTATAGGCTCTCTTAGGTCTCAGCCCACTTGACTGGGTTGAAAAAAATAATAATAAATAATACAGACAGGATTTGCCGTACTTCAAAATTATCAAAAGATAAAAATGGGAAGTCGTTTGGGTCCATTTGCTTACTTTCTATTGAATTCTAGGAATTCATAGCAAAGTAGGTGGTTTATATACACTGAAAGTAGATATGTAGATGAGATTCTCACTTAAAATTTGATGATTTGCTTGAGTGATGGTTCCTAATAATTTTCCAACGGATAAGTGACTATTGGATGGGATCTCACTCTTCTTAAAACTTGTTTCAAAATTCCAAGACTTCTATACAAAGCAAATAAGCGGGCCTTTAAAAAAGAAATGGCCGAGCATTCACGTGATTTTGCGCATCTTACATTTCAGTGAGTGTTCCAAAAACAACATATTATTATCATTATCTTAGGACCCATTGAATTATATTCCTAGGAATTATGGGTAAATTTGGCTACAATAAAAGAATATTAAAGAGGCGAGGGGTGAAAAATATAAGGTAGAAATGTAGATGAGACCTAATATTTCTCAGATTTGATTTATTGTAGTAGATGGGTTAGGTATTCAATTTGATTCTAAGGAAAACTATTTGATAGCCCCTATGGATCTTTACCTTTGTTTTTTCATTTTTTTGTCACTTTGACTATATGCATTGCTTAGATTTTCAAGAAATCCAATGAATTATACATAAGTAGATATCACAGTATGCGAGGCACCTCACTTTTATAGAAACAACTCAAAATCAATTTTGTATTGTAGCAGTGATGGTAGAGACTTGGGAAAGTGTGCGTAGGTTGAGTGTGTGAGTAAATTACCCTAAAAAAAGATTTCCAAATAATCCAATATTCCAATTCAATTCCAACATATCCTTAGTAAGAATGAGAACATTTTTTTACCATTTTTATAGGAATGTGTCCCGCATGATCACATTAGGGGTGTGTTACACATCACAATCTATGATATTGATACTATAATTGTGGATCATCTCTATATAAATTATTTAACTGGACAAGGAATAAAATAATGACCCAGGACATTAAATATTAGATAATAGAGAGGAATGATTATATATAAATGATCAAGTGATAATTTTGGTCTTTTCTAACAACACTCTAACCACCTACGTACATTACACTAAGTTATAATGAGTACCCTTTTTTTTTAATTTAGAAGCATCCTTAGCTTTTGGTTTTAACTCTGCACATGAGTAATAGTATGATTAAGCACCGTACTTTCGGCTACACAAGATAATTTCTTAATAAAGTCTATCATTATTGATATGTGTTTGAAGAGATTTTTGTCTAATCAGAGATCTGTGTTTGAAGAGATTAAGGTTCTATTAAGCCACTTTAGTACCTTTAAGGTGCACCATGTGGGTCGAGAGGGAAATGTTGTTGCTCACAAATTAGCTAGGTATGCTAAATTTGTAGATGACATTCGCGTCTGGTGACACTCTATTTCAGACATGATTAAACAATATGTACTTGTCGATTCTGATTTGGCTTCTTATTAATATATTTTGAGGTTTTTTTTAATCTAAATAAATAAAGACTATCATTTGAGAGCCATTAGCATTAATTCAGAGAAAAAATAAATTTAGATGATTCAGATTCATGTAATCAGTAGGGGTCCGGAGTCAAAAGAGCTCATCAAAGAAAGGGAAAAAATAGTCTCATCATAAAAATAAAAATAAAAGAAAACTAAAAGTCTTTAGTTCTAAAACCTAATTTATCATGTGGAAAACTCACCTTAAAGTGCAAACTATCCAAAATTTCACTTTTGGTTTGAGTGATACGAACCATTGGATTAATTAAGTGTCAACAATATATTTAAAATACAATCAGTCAAATTTTCATTTCACTCTTATTCATGCAAGATTTGGGTGGTTTCCGATATGTCTGTGATACGATTAAATTTGATCATACTAAAGTGAGTCTCAAACACACTTTTCTTAGAGTTCTCTAGTTCTTGGGCATAATTGGTCCTTCTGGATCTCAAAGCAGGCCAAGATTATATACTATAGACCAGAGTGTTAAATGCCTGGGCAACTGTACGAGTTCTAATTGCCTTGATGGCATACATGTTGGCCCTGCCCATGTTCCAGTAATTAGATGTGATGGGCCACACCGCTGATGGGGGTCTCTCAAAGACTAAACCTTTTTCAGTATGGAGCATTGTCATGTACCTTTATGGATCATCTATTTGTAGACCACCAATCAGAGATCTAGAAACTTTTCATACAAAAGGATTTGCACATTTTAATATGTACCCTTTCGGCCTTTCCGGTCATAAACTTGTATCTGCTTTATCATTCATTGTATCAGCAGTATGGATCACTGATTTACCGACCCACATGTATGGAAATTGAGTATCATAAAAATTGTACATTTCCATAGACTCAGAAGGGCCCAACACCTTTTTACAATGAGGCCTGCTGCATTGTAATTGAATGGATTAAATATAAAATGCTTGACCTGATCAAAAAATTGTTTGGGTAAGTTCTTTATGAATTGTACTACTAATGGGGTCCTCAATCATTATTTTGTGGTCCAAACTAATAATATAATGGTCGCACCGTCGGTGGGCAATCAAGATACACAGATCTCCTTGACCTGAAGATTTTAGCCATCCACTTGGTGTTTTTACCTTATGTTTATAATCATCGTTAAAGCTTTGTCCCAACTATATTAAGTCAGTTACATGAATTTTATTTCTCCATTCTATCCTACTTCAGGATAAATTCTCAGAAAAATTGCACTTCTTTAAATTTATTGTTACTATATATTTCTATTCACTTATTCTTCAACCTACTTCTCTTTGATAGACCACCAATCTATATGGAAAAATTTTTCCTTTTTCTCATTGATGTTGTTGTTGGCCTATGCCGGACATGTGTAAACTATCTCAAACGGATTTCTCTTATATTATCACCAATTCATGATATCCCTAAATGGTCCTACAAGCGCCCATTTCTAATTACATCATTCCTCATTGTGTTTTGCCCTATTTTATCCATTTTTTATTAGAGTGGAATAATTTTTAATTGATGATTTTATGGAGAAAAAACCCCTTAGATGTCCGTTGCATGAAAAAAGATATCATAGTCTTAGTTGCACAAGAAAGACCCTCCATCTCATTTTAGCTTTTTTAAAATGAGTTAGGATATTCAAGGTTAAGGTGAAGATGAATGGTGTACGAAGGTAAAAATAGGAATGAATTGGTTAAGATGAAGGTGTCATGGATGATGGAGATGTTGTGGGGAGTGAGTTTGGCAGGAGTAAAATGAAGGAGCGAAGATATCGTTGCTCAACAAAACTAAGCGATGATATTATCACTCACCTAAAAAAAGTTAAAATTGAGCTGAGAGCCTTTCTTGTGCAGTTAAAATTATGATGTCATTTTTCGTTTAACAAACATTTAAGGGGTTTTTTTCCTTAAAATCCTCTTTTTAATTTTACTCTATCACCAATAAAATGATGATGGCCCACCAATCAATTCTCAACCTCACCAAAGATATGGCAATTAATAAATGTAATGTTCATGTTTTCTGCTCTAATGTGATGATTGATTAGATGCAAGAAATTTGCCCACTCCCAACTACCAATTTCAACAGCTTTCATGGAATTGGCTCACTTCCAACCACCAATAGTTAGGAGTGACTTTTAGTTCCAGTCATGCGGATATATGACCAGAAAGCAACAAATTGCCAATGGGAAGATTATTGTTTGGCATTGCATGTGATGGTCAGCTCTATCTGATCTCAACTGGTCTAGAAAAGGGGGAACACTGAAATAAACCTCTTGGAATTTTATGCCCTCTCTCTCTCTCTCTCTCTCTAAGATTGGGAATGGTCAAATCAAGTACCCAATTAAATTGAGCACTCCTAATCCTATTAGCCACCACTAGAGCTGACCATATTTAGATAAAGTGGGCATAGCGCAGTGAGTATATTGGCCTAAAGATGACACTGGCACAGGCATATAAAAGTGACCACAAGTGCATGGCAAATCAAGCGCTGCATTAGGATTCTTTCATGACCATGGCATACTTTGGAAACTGAGTAAGACCAACGTGACCTCGCGAAGTTGACTCAGGTCAGTAAGTCACTGAGTTGGTCTAATCAATTGAGTCTGGCTAACTTTTTTGGTCATGAAGCCCAAAACCACTCAACTTAATGACCTTCCAAATTGAGCCGAGTCTCTGAAATTTTAAACTATGGCCCCCAGCTGGCCCATCTGCAAAAGGAAAATAGGCCAGACCACGGTCCATAGACCCGGCTCGAATTTAGTGAATATGACATTAATAGGGCTTGATGGGCCTGATTACTAATTTCCATCCATGCTGGAGAATTACCACACTCAAGGAGTCAATGGTTGTAAGAATGTGAAAGAGGGAGCCTTTCAGGACAAAGCAATCAATCCTTACAGCGCAAATTGTGAATGAGACAGGCCCATCCTGGCCCTAAAAACTAAATTATTTTTCATCTACCCAACCAACTCCGCAATCCTTTCTAAAGATCACATGTATCACAATGCACAAGCACTCCCCATCACTCGAGGAATGCCATCTTCAGACAAGAAAAGTAAATAGAGATGGTGAGGTGGGTCCACTACACCCAAATCATTTTTCGTTTTGCAGTGGAGCGGCAAGCAATGTCCCCTCTGAGATCCCAAAAGTGCATTTATTATTTTCTTGTTGGGTCATGTGTAAGCAAGTGTGAAAGAGAAGACTTTGAAAGTCATTTTACAACCCAGCAAAATAAAAATAAAGAATTATTTGACAGTTATGACTTATGAGACCACAACTAACAGGAAGAGGACGACATGCCAGGGTCTAGATGAGGACCACCAGCCAATGGATCCGAGCCATTGAATTAGTGGGCCTTCTCTTGGATGTCAGTGTCCCAAAATTGCAGACATTGGAATAATTTAGTGATATCAGGAGTAAGAATAAATAATAAAGGTTTATTTTTCCATGGGTATTGAATTCCTAGGAATTCAAATTAGTCTCATCCTTGGTGAGAAATGATTTCATTAAGGGCTATAGGCTTATCATCATCTTCACGGCTTTCCACTTCACCTTTTCATAGCCCATTTGTTTGTATAAAATACGAAAGAATTTATGGTTAAAGAAGTTCTATTAAAAGATTATTAAAGATGTGAAAGATAAAAAATAAAAGATAGTAATTTGATGGGACCTTAAAAGACATAGCCATATAGCTAGCACCTTAATTTTCCTAGAATCTGAATTATTCAAGTGATAGCTCCATTTTCCCTTATTCGATTTCCATTTGAAGGGAGGTTGCTTAATATTTATTTTTGAATATTTACCTTTGATTTTTCGTTTTTAACAGTGGGTAGGAATTCAATTACATGAAAAGAACGTACCCTTAATCCAGCTATTTTTATGGCATAAATCGCTAAAACCTTCCACTTCCAATAGACAGTGGACTCTACCGATGCAAATATGAAGGTCTATTGATGGCATCTCAAGGTCTTGGATCATGACTTGTGAAAGGATGAATCATGATCGAACTCGGTCTAAGATTTTGAGCCAATTGCAATCTTAGCCATGAACCTATACTACTTTTTTTATTATTTAAAGGACTAGCAATTAGTCTAGATCAAGTACGTATATCATACTGGGCTTATTTGTTTGCATTAGACTATATAAGGGTTCATATTCAAACGACCTTCATGGAAAGATTATTAAAGATGAGATTGGTGAAGGATATAAAATAGGGGTGTAGATGATACCTTGACCTTTTTAGAATTTGAATTGCCACTGTGATGGTTGGATATTTTCTTCCATCCCACAAAAAAATCTATCACCAATGATGAGATTTGTAGTGCTTCTCCCACTAGAAAACCGCTTATCTTACTGCCTGCCTCTCCTTCCAACCTACCGGCAATGTCCTTCTCATCCTCACTCGGCTCCACAAATATCCCAATAGCCCCAAATTATCCATCACCCTTGAATCCCCAAGGAAAAAGGTCTTAGGGAAAAGGTGTGAAGAAAAAAAAAATTTTTTTTTTTTTGGTTTTTATACTGCAGCTCAAGAAAATCACATGGCAATGATTCGTACAGAGCCAAGTTTTGATACTCTAGATTATTTGAGGGTCATTTTTAAATAGTGACCTTTGGTTTTTATTTTTAACCACTTATAGCATGTCCTATGTATTCTATACAAAGAAACATACTCCTTGAAAACTATTTCTACTCGAAGTAGTTAGTGAAGTCAGGAGACTATATTATATAAACACTATATTTTTGGGTAAAAAAATTATATAAACTCTTGATCATGCCAGTGAAATTACATTTTAGGTAGGAAAAATGTACAGGAGATTTGGAGAGATGGCCAAAATGTCTGAGTAACAAATGGACTCTTTACTCAGATTTCTAATAGGAATTCTGGCCGTAATAAATGGACTACGTGAACCTAAGTCTAACCCAGGAATCTCCCCTAATTAAATATTTGGTTTGCTAGATAAATGGGCTGAGCCCCAGCCAATGTTTGCTGGAACTGTGCGCAGGATTAATAAAAATGATGGCATTGTTGTAGGAAATCGTGTGACTCACACACCACAGGTCCTACTAGGTCAAATAAGGCAATGCTAATAGAGAATACAATCTCACTTAATATAAGACTTGATCTTACCCCATAGTAAGACTCCCAATCAGATCAGTGAATATGGGTTTTTAATGAAAAAAGTCTCTACTAAGTTTGACTCTTTGGGACTTGTCTATTAAAAGCACAAGGGAGCCCTATGGTTATATCTCACCATTCTTGTAGAAAAGATAAAAAGCGAAGAGATCCGCGGAGCTTCGCAACCACCGGAATGCACATGGATCTCCGGCTATATGTCAGAGTCTTCCTATCGAGATCCATTAATTATAAATTACTAAAAGAGTTTCCATCAGGGTAAACCCGATCTTGAAATACTTGGCCTGACAAGTAAATGAGCAGAATTTGGACAAGACCAACCCATCTACAACCAAATGAGAGAGTGGTTTTGAGGCCTCCATGTTGACCAAGTAGGTGCAAACCAAGTGGGTTCATTGTCTTAGATAGTTTCCATAATTATATTAGAATTTTCTGTTTGTTAAACAGTAGTTCCTTAATAGGATGAGGACTTTCCTTTTTCTAAGAATAGAGTTCTTGAAGGATACGGAAGTAATGATTATATATATAATGTAATCTGTAACCCTAAACATATGCTGAGATTTCAAGGCTGTAGATTTATAAATTGGAGAAAAACTTAGTAGAAATTGGTTTTCTGTGGACGTAGGCATCTTTGCCAAACAATGTAAATCTCTTGTTTTCTTGTGTGGTTGACTGTTGATTTTGGTTGCCTACACACATACGCACACAATGGTGATATCATATCCACAACACTCCAGGCTCCCAAAGACTAAAATATTGGCACAAGTACAAATCTTGCGGTATTTCAAGTGTTGTTTACTGTTGATTTTGGTTGTCTACACACATACGCGCACAACAATGATATCATATCCACAACCCTCTAGGCTCCCAAAGAGTGAAATATTGGCACAAGTACAAATCTTGCAGTATTTCAGGCATTAGTCACCATTACTTTTATTTTTGAAAAAAAGTATATGTGTATAGTTATTAACTTAAAACTATGGGCCATGATCATTCAGTCCATGTGAATATTTTTATTCCCCTATCTACATATATACCTTTTTATTAAGCAGCCTTCCTTTCATTGCCATACATTTAGGTGGGCCCACAAGGCTTTTTCTTGTTTATGAAAAAAGAGCTGACATGAGAGAGACAGAGAGAGAGAGAGAGAGAGAGCAGTCACAGGCTATTGGTTTTGATAGTCATAAGCAATGATTCTATTTTAATGACCTCAAATTCTATTATCTTTGTGGAACCAGATGGGACCTGTGTGATCTTAGCCTTTTATATAATATAATACAATCCTTCCAAAGGATAGGTGCAAGCCTGAATTCCTTTCTAATTGAAAGTATATACACTGTTCAATTGGGATAACACACGCAAATAAATTTATTTTTTTATTTATTTTTCCACTCTGGTAGACACACCCCCATGCACCCACAATACTCAAATCCCTCTTGATCGCATGGATAGAGATATGTCTCACTACTGGTCACCACTTGACTACTAGTGGATTGGCACGCACATATAAATAGCTTTATTCAGGCAGGGCACAAAACAGAGGGAACAGGGGGTTTATGGTGGTAAAAAAAAAATTTTTTTTTTTTTGAGAACATATTTTCAAGTGGTCCCAAACACTATTTCTCACTTTTTATTCCAGAAGAATACAAAATTATTCCGTAAGCAGGATGCCAAACGGGCCCTTATATGTTAGGTGGGCCTTCCGTTGCCTTTTGTAGCAAGGATTCACCCAAAAAATACAAATTCCTGCCGCCGACACTATATTCGGGTGAGAACCATCACTGAAGATGGCGTGGTTTGGCCTGTCATGCCAACGTAGGCCTATTCCTATCATGTGAGAGGAGGGTCTAAAGTTCAAATGGATTTTGTAGAAAATTTCAACCCCATGAAAATATCCTAACCATCTAATCTATGCCTCTCTCGTTTTGTTTTGTTTTTTTTTTTTCATTTTTACCCAGCTTAGGGGCTGGGACCCTACCCTATCTCGGGTGAGATGAGGGAGTTGTCTAATGAGGAAAGTAGATCTCGGATGAGGTAGACAGCCTTTTAAGAAGGTGACTGCCTCGTTTCAAACTTTGCATAGGCATATAAAAACTAAAGCCTCTTACCATTACAGTAAGAGGT
This sequence comes from Sextonia rubra, assembly GCA_037013555.1. Taxonomy (NCBI): domain Eukaryota; kingdom Viridiplantae; phylum Streptophyta; class Magnoliopsida; order Laurales; family Lauraceae; genus Sextonia; species Sextonia rubra. The sequence continues at coordinate 25,695,049 of JASUAD010000009.1, forward strand.
CATTCTTCTATGGCTTTTTAGTTTGAGGGATTTAGAGGGTATCTTTTCTCTTTTTTTTTTAAATTTCACAGTGAGTCATGGTTGGGTTTTGTAGCAATTCACGGGGGTAGTTGATTGTAAATCAGCGACATGGCCCCAAAAATAAGCCAGACTACACAGTTCCTATGTATGAATGGTTCTTACTTCAACTTTTTTGTATATACTTGTGTACACGTGTATGTTTTATGTTTTGGACCTTCAAATTTTATTAATTTAACATTTTTTTTTCAATGGAGGGTGTCTCAATTCTTTGGGCCGGACTAATTTCTTCGGATTAGGCAAAGGAAAATCTCTTGTAGCCGTAGTGTGGTAGCAAATGTACTTGCCTTTCCTCGAAACAATTGATATTATCTCGTTTGGAATATGTTATATGTCATCTTTAAATTTGCTGTCTGTTGGACATTTTTTACCCTTAATGGTAGAAAATCAACTAGGGAGAACAAAGAATGTTTAAGCCTGGAGATGGATAAATGATATGCGTAATATCCATACAATCAAATGATCCTTAGCCTTAAATTTTAGAGTAGAAGTTTGCCGAGTGTATACCATGCGAGTTTACTGTGAAAAATTTCAACAGTGGCTGATATCCCAGTCACCGGCAAATTAAGAATAATGCCAATTTGGATACGAGAATGAAGTTGTTGGGTTGCATGAGAATGGATATGTATAATATACCCCTTACAAATGAAAAGATAAAAAGTTAGCCATGAAATAAAAGTGCTTGGAGAATTTGCCATTGTATACAGTTTTAGAGCACTTAAGGGACAAAATAAGAGCACTTAAGGAACAAAACACATCTTCACAGATAACGAGTTAGCTTTTACAATTTTCTCTATTGAATGGTGGCAGTGATGGCATAAGGTCTCAATCATTCTATTCAATCCTCCCTTCTTTTCTAATAGAAACTAGAGGGTGCTTCATGATTATAACAAAGACTAACAAAAGACTAAAAATAAAGCATCATCCTTTCATCACAGTAATCTTCAAAAGCTATCACTAGATGACAAGATTAGATGAGGAAACAACAAAATTTCAGCTGTCTTTTGGGCCCTCACTTGAAGACAATGAAATCGCTGGATTCTTTTTTGAATGACTCATTGCCTTACTAAATAAAACACTAAAATACCAACCCACAACTAACTGATGATGTCAAATCCAATATAGGTGGATTTATATGGTCCTGAGCTGCAGGAAGTATAGCATTCCTGACCCAAAACTCTCCCAATGTGGAACCTGCATGTGGCTCCGATTAGGAGATCCAGTGGGTTGATATGATGGGACCCACCACAGATTGGGTGTGCCCAAAATAATACTTGAGAATTGAAAAAAAAAAAAAGATATTCATTCTTTTAGCTATTTTCTGACAGATTTTTTAACCATTTGTGTTTCAACCTCCAAGAAAGAGAGGATCTTTCACCACCGGACAAATTTCTGTGCAAAGACTACGAATTTGTGAAACCCAGTTTGAGGTAAACGTGTTCTTCACATGCTGCAGCCAATAATATATTCAAGGAGTCACTCAGATGAGGATAAAATCGGAGAAGATGAGAGTGGAGAAAATTTCTTGGATAAATACACAATGTTCAAGCAAGAGAGTTACAGTTTTAAGCACTTCAAAGTTATCTAAATCATAGCGATTTGATGACACCAGATAAGTACCAAGATTTGCATGATCAATTGGAGAGCCTGCACAACTCTGTGTGAGATGGGCTTAAGATTGATCATAGGAGGGGGTCAATGGGCTTCTCAGGCTAGATCATCCTAAGCTCATTAAGAAGACAAAAAATGCATACAAATTGCACATTCTTTTTAAGTGAATGTTTCGGTCAAGAAAGGTTTGAAGTGATTAAAACCACGGACTGGCAAAGTAGTTGATCAAATATTGTTAAAATAGAGATTGTAATATCAGAAAAGGCAGGCGGTCATGTAAATTTTCCTTTACGTAATGATTGCACCATGCTACCACAAACCTGTGAATCCCAACTCCAAAATTATTTGCATATAATTATAACTTTTATGAGCAATTGATTGAAGGAAGAAACAATATAATACTGCAAGACATCCTGTAAAATTGGAATAATAATACTGAGGCAGTTAGTGCAGAAGTTTTTGGGCCCTGTTTGAACTCTGAGGAATCAGGACTAAATAATGTTTGCGTCATAATCAGTTGGACACAAATGAATAACTAAAGTGAAAACCCCAATTCGACGATCCACACTATTGGGTAGAATAAGGATTTTCTCTCTGTATAAAGTTCCAGCCAAGTTAGAGATATTTTTCATTTGGATCAGACAAACAGCGATTTAGCTTTCGTTTTTCACATGCACAAACCAACGTTCAATCCTGCTCTGATTGACTTGACTTTCTGACCAAACCAATTCAGGTAGATTCTTTTTAACTGAAGGTTTGGATCATGCCGTGTGATCCCAAAAAGGAAGCATGTTAAGTGTGGGATTCAACCATGGTTTTCTAACCCAAATCATTTGTGCCTGACACATCTTTTGAACGGTTTGGACCTTTACAAAATGGACAATATATGTACGGTTTTGTGTTGACCTCACTTAACCGTGTGCTCTGGTTAATCTAATATAATAGTTCAAATTGCCTTTACAGCTTCCATCTTTACACAAGTTCGCCAATAAAATGAACACAATAAAAAGGAAAGCACAAGTACACCTGCAGCAATGAATCGATATCTTGGCAGAGTAGAATAGGTAGGTAGGAAGCAAACAGCATCACCGGGCCTTGAGCAATCAGAGAACTTATTTCCAGCAAACATCCTTGTTATTGCTACCGTTGCCATGAAATTCAGGAGGGTCCAGGTTGTTTGATGGGTACCCTACCTTTTCAACACTGCAGACATCCCATAGGAGAGGATTTCACAGCGATGCTATATCCAAATGCTACTCCTTTAACGATCCATCCAGAAAACCGGGGTTGAAATGAGATGACTCAAGTGGCCCCGTTCATGTCTCTAAAATTATTTGCCGTCACAGTTTTCCCAGGTACTTTTGGAGGTTATGGATTCATTTAACGACAGAATGTTACAGCCTCCACAAAGGTAATCCATAAATTCTCCAAATGCAAGCTTACAATGGCGATTTGTCTGTCAGATCCAATACTAAAGGAAGTCATTGAATGCAATCTCTTTATTGCCTTTATCCTTCATCCCTAATGCAGAAAATGTATCTAGCAAGAGCAGAGAACAATTGTGTGTTGGTGTTACAAGAGAACTCTACAATCAAGAGGAAAATTGTTCTAAATTTCAATGCAGCCCGCTATGCCGTTGTTTTGGCAAGACAATTTTCCTTGCCTAGACAGGAAAAAGATCAACTGATTTTCCTTGATGAACTGGATTTCAATTTCCTAAGAGGTTTTCTACCAAAAAAAAAAAAACTTGAGGAAGGAACACAAGTGTCCTCTCTCCTGTGAAAGCACAACTAGGCTGAGCACAGAATCCTCACTATTGTACAAAAAGTCCTCTGGATGCAGATTGTAGTCCATCATGCTCTGTTTCATTTTATTTGCAGACCCAATGAAGCAAAAAATCTGATGCCTCTCTAGAAAAACATGAGATCGAACAGCATAATGGAGCAAAGAACAAAGAAAGAGAAAGCAAAAAGAAAAGAAGAAAAAACAACATTAATAGGACACCTCTATTATTGTACAGAGAGGTAGGTATAGGACACAATGTAAGAGAAAAAAAATACAATAAAACAAAAATACAAAGTATCAGACATAAATAACTGCTACACCTCACAGACATATCTCACCTCATGATAAAGAGTCGAAACATCTTCATTAAACACCATTTGATTGATGGTAGGGAGTGAGAGATGGAAATGAAGGGATAGATTGAAGTATCAGTTTCCTAGTTGAGGTGCTCCTCTGACCAGGAGACGACCCAAGTTCTCTATTTGGAGGGGAGACCCTCTTCCCATTTGGGGAGGTCGTCTTCACTCCACTTACCGGAGAACAGTGACCTCTTAGAATCTCAGGTGTTTCATCTTCTGGGTTGATCTGGAAATGCTTCTCAAATGTCAACTGGTGTTGCAAGAAATCACATTTTTTGAGTGATCGACTGGTATTCATGCAGGAAGATGACCCACCAGTAACAACAGAAGGCCGTGGAGGCTTCCCACTAGAGAAATATGAAACTTTAACAGATTTTCTGTACCATAAATATTTGAACAACAAATTAGTACCTAGAAAAAAAAAACAAAGAACCAATTCAAATTACTCAACAATTTGACTATAAACCTGCAAATTTGGAAAGGTGTCATGGGCAAAACAGCATCTATGAGTTGTTCATCCTTATGGACTTCAATGTTCTCCTGGCATTTGTCAAGCCCATCCTTCTCGCCAACTTCTGATACTTCATCTTCTTGTTCAGCTTCTTCTATCCCTACTAGGGCATAGCCTGCTATAAAGTTAAGGCAAAAAAAAAAAAAAAACACTGTAAAAAATTCAGCATAGAACAAGCATTACAAAAGATCATTTAGTAGGGAGAGGATGAAAACTATATAAATATATATATATACATATAAGGAATATTAGTATGTATTCTTCTCTCGCCATAGGGTGAGGGATGCTTACATAGCTTTCTCCATTTGTAATTGAGCATTTCTCTTTTTCATAAAGCTTTTTGTCTTTTGTACATTAATATATCCAAATACGGAAGCATCCCTCACCCTATTGAAAGGGATGGAAGTATACTAATATTCTCCTATATATATATCACCCTATGGTGAGAGATTGGTGCATACTATTAGGATGGATCATTAGTATGAATCCATTCCACACCATAGGGTGAGAGACACTTCCATATTTGGAAGTATTAATGAGCAAAAGATAAAGCTATATGAAAAAGAAAAATGCTCAAGTACAAATAGGGAAGGCCCTCAAAGCATCCCTCACCCTATGATGAGGGATGTATGCACTTGAATATTTCCCTTATATATATATGTATATGTGTGTGTGTATGTGTATATGCATCCTTCCCTCACCTTGTGGTGAGGGACAGTGACATGGCTTTCCCTCTTTTCAAATATGCATGTCCCTCACCAAGGATGCATAGTGTATTCCCCCTATATTTATATATATATGGACAAAACTACTATGCATATGTCTCTCACATTATGGTGAGGGACACTTCCATTTTTCGAAAGCATTGACATGCAAAAGGACAAAACCATCACATATTATGACACATTTTTGACCTTGTTAGATCTAAAAAGGAATTGTCCACAAAACCATCACACATTATGATACCTTTTTGACCTTGTTAGGTCTAAAAAAGGAATTGTCCTTTACCTTGTGGTGAGGGATAGATACATAATGCTTTCCAAAAATGGAAATGTCCCTCACCATAGTGTGAGAGACATATGCATAGCAGTTTTGTCCATATATATACAAAGGAGACCTCCGCTGAGCACCAGTGCTCACGATAAGGTGAGCACCAAATTCCTAACTACCTAGTGAGGCCAAATTTATGATCCATCCAAGTGGACCATAAAATAAGGACCCCCCAATGATAGTTACCCATCCAAAGTTTGGCACTCATTCAATTGAATTGGACCGTTGGATCTGATCACACTGAGTTTGGATGGTGAAAATTTGTCAGCCATTGATCAAATGGTTAGAATGATCATTTAAACCTCCGTCACGATGTATGGATCCCATTTCCCAATGGGGCCCCAAATAAGCCCCACTAGAAAGGCAGAGGTGCTCCCATATATATAGAGAGAGAGAGAGAGAGAAACTCTCAAAAACTCCCCATTTTAGAAAAAGGAGTTTTTGCCCCTTTTGACATGTCCAATGAAAATTTGCCACCTCACAAGCATAAATCAAAAGAATAGGAGATAGCTAATTTTAAGAAGATAAGACGACATGTGGTAAATTTTTATAGGCTAAAGAGGGGTTTGTGAAAAATGCCCGGAGAGTTTAATATATAAGAATACTACTATGCATCTATTCCTCACACTATGGTGAAAGACACTTCCATAGTTGGATATATTAATGTGCAAAAGACAAAAAGCATATAAAAAAGAAGAATGCTCAAGTACAAATAGGAAAAGCCATGTAGGGATCCCTCGCTCAATGGTGAGGGAAGGATACATACTAACATTCTTCATATATATATATATAAACGGTGAGGGACAAAATACACATGAATCTCATATATATATAGAGAGAGAGACCATTGATCCCATGCGTGACGAATCAATGTGCACACCTCACGGTGGGGCCCACATGGCCCCACCTGGGACTGAGACTAGGGGGATCGAAGGATCTCACTGGGCCCCTCCCTGCAAAAAATCAGTCCCATACCCCACTGGATCATCTCTATCTGGGCCCGAAAAGTTTAACGGTACACAATCCATTCAGTTGGATGTATAGTCGATCCAACAATCTAGTCTATTCGGATGGGACCCAAAGTTGGGTGACGGGTGCTACTTAAGGGGGTGTTGTCTGTGGTCCATTTGAATGAACCATCCCCAGGTGTGCATCTGATAACCAGCATATATATCATCATCATCATCCAAGCCTTGTCTCAACTATATTAGGGTTGGCATATGTGGGGTGTGTGTGTGTGTGTGTGTAAGTGAAATAATCAGGTGAGAATTGTTCTTACAGTTCAAATCTTGAGAACTATGTGTGGGGCTATCACCCAATCTAAACCTTACAATGGACAGGGACCCGTTATAGTCACACAGCCCGGCATTTCAAGCCCATGCAAATAGACTAGACCACTGAATTAACTCTACACCCATACAAATGGACTAAACTCGTTGGCCATGGATGAAGGGGTTGGGGGCATGTGATTGGAGCCAAACTCGATATCATGATTGTATCAATGAGGTTAATTTTGGTACAACAATGAGCCAAACGGAACAACAATTACTCATGTGAGACCCCAATTTGTCTGCATAATCCTTTTAGCTAAGATCGGGTCAAGTCAAGTGACCCTATGAGCTAAGAAAAGGGAATCCACATGAGTAACGGAGGTGTGCTTCAGTTAGCACCATGAGGCTTTAGCCAAGCCCCACATTAGAAACAACCAAGTTCTAACTATGGGCTTATAAGTGAAACCCATCTTAACTCAACATAATGCGTTTTAAAACAATCCAGCACCAAATCCCATAAGAACTTCAAAGTTAAGTGTGCTCAACGGAAGCTAGGGTGGGTGACTACATGGGAAGTCCTTGCACATATACACATGCTAAAGCAAACAATATCATAGAGATCTGGGCGGGGCTATGACAATCGGTATCAAAGCTGAGAATGACTCAATTTCCAATGGAGGAGAGTGTGAGGCCCTAATCCATCTGCGTAATCACTTGAGGCGAGATCAGGTTAAGTAATCCTATGAGCCAAGAAAGGGAAATCCGCAAAGGTAAGGGTAGAGTGCTTTAGTTAGCATAGTGAGGCTATATCCAAGTCCCACATTGGAAATATCCGAGTCATGACCCTAAGCTTATAAGTCAAACATCGGATTAACTCAACATTATCTGTTTTAAAGTCGTGTAGACCCAAATCCCAAAAAAACTCAAAAGTTAAGCATACTTGGGCAAGAGCAATACTAGAACAGTGGCCATTTAGGAAGTCCTCGCACATGCACATGAGCCAAATCAAACAATATCATTCTGAGCTAGGCTGGGCTATGACAACCTAGCCACCAAAAAAGGGTGGAAAATGTTCTTTTTCTCCAAAAGCAAGAGTCCTGAGAGTTTCGGGGAAGAACTCCGTACCCATTTTCTGCTAACTAACTTTTCCTCACCCCTATTCTATCTAAGGCCTCAAAATGCAATTGCAGAGAAAACTATGGATGCAAAAACTGGCAATCTAAGGTTGCCTTAAGAATAGGAAAACAAAAAACATAAAACAAAAACAAGAACAGCTTTCTAGTTTCATGACAATTTCATAATCATAGAAAAGTCCCCCAAAGATCCAAAAAGAAAGAGATGTTTTTTATCAGCTTCCAGATTGGGAACAATACATTCAGCCAGACCAAGAACCTGATATGGAAAAACAAATTGGAATAGACAACTTTGTAAAATTGCTGTGAAGCAATTAAGTCCATTTAACAGCATATAAGGCCATTTTATTGAACATATCACCAACACAACCCAAGAAGGGAAAAGAGAGATAGGAGAGCACAGAGAGACTCACCACCTTTCCTACCATATGCATTCTTACAACCTTCACATCTGCAATTGCTGGAGCACCCAACACCACCCTTTAAAAGCAAAACAGCTGTTCAGAATCAGATTAAAAAAAACGTGGAAAGTAGAAAATGCATCAAAGGAAATACCTGATAGCATTCGCAATACTTCTTAAGACAACTCGACTTCTTGCAATTGCACCCTCTCTTATGTCGGGCTGAAGCCGGTGTGTTGTTACCTTCTTCCTGCAGAACATGCTCTAAAAATTAGAACTGACTCAAGATGTCCAAGTAAACCAAAGCAGAGGAAGCAGTATTCCCCACCCCAGTTTCCAGAACAGTTTCGGAGTTCCTAATGACTTTGGGAGCAAATGCAAGTGGATTGCGTGATTCAATCTGTTTGCGAGTAGCCAGAACAGTATCTTCATGTACAGGCTTGTTATAGCAGTCATGACATGAACAAGGCTCTACACAGTAGACCCCCGCAGCAAAGCATTCACAGTAGCTGAATGAGGAAAGGTAGCATGTTAGATCACTATCAAAATTCACAAACAGATGTAATTCGAGAGGGGCAGCCCCCAGAATAGGCTTTCTGGATAGTGAGTTAAATCCAGCCAAAAAACATTGGGCCTAACCCAAGGGACAGCACATGGCCAGGGGCCCACCACGGGGTTTAGTCATGTTTTTAGAGCATTTGCTTTATTACAAGTCAAAGTCCTGTTATGTTCAGAAGTTAATTTATTAGATAGACCACGTAATTGGCACTTTGGTTGTAATTGGCTAGAAAACAGAAAACTGGAGTAAAATCCCATCTTTTCAAGAGACGGGCCAGTTCAAATACAAAACACTGTTTGATTGACACGAAATTAAGTCCTTCAGATCGATTTTCAGTTACCCAAAAAGGAGAACCCAAGATTGTTTGATTATGATGCAACTAATAGTCCAGTAATGACCTTACGAAGATTGTAATTACATTGGAGTGCAACTTGTGCATTTCCAAGGGGACATCTAGTGCATATATTAATTGATAGAATAATATTGACTCGATTACTCTTATCTAGTGATTGTCTAAAAGCCTTTGTTCAAGAAATCTAGAAAGTGATCCATCCATAGGCTAAGGCTTGGAGACTGAGTATTGCTCAATCGTCCTCTTCCTTGGCTGCATCAATTGGTATCAAAGCTTGCCTCTCTATGGTTTTGGTATCAGAGCTTTGGCCTCTATCTAATGGATAGAAGTTGCAAGCTAGAAATATATAAATATATGAAGAAAAACAAGAAATTGTAATAACAAGCACCTGCTTTAAAAAGAGAGAAGAGCATTTAATTACCTATAAAAGCGGAACTCGCAGGAGCTAGATAAATTTCTTTTCTAATTAAAAAACATGACCGATTGACTTGTAAAGGCTGTGAAGTTATTCAATGAGAAAATTTGACCACACGACATAGGCTATAGCTTTAGATATTTGCATTAGAAGTAGAAAGAGAGGGATGGATAGTAAATAAAATGTACCCTAAAACAAAGTGGAGGAATTTGAAAGGTGAAAGAGCAACAAAATTTAAGGGCAAAGTGAATGAGGATGGAGAACGGGATTTTGAGGGAGAAACTACATTGATGTAGAATCAAATAGCTAATTGTATTAAAAATGTTGCTAAGATGTGTTTGGAGTTTGGAGAGTCGAAAAGGAAAACTATCACAAAGAAACCTAGTGGTGAAGTGTAGAGGTTCAAGAAGCCATTTGAGAGAAAAGACGTTACAAAGTTTGGAAAGGACTAGGAATATGAAAAACTATGAGATGTAAAAAAGGCAAAGAAAGAAGCTAAGAAAGTGTAAGTGATGCACACTTCAAAGCATATGATGACCTATAAAATAGGTCGGGAACAAGAGAAGCAGAGAAGGATATTTTTAAGCTTGCAAAAATAAGGAAAAGGAAAAGTGGAGACCTAGACTATGACAAATGTATTAAAAACAACGATAAAAAATGTTCTAATAAAGGAACATGATATAAAGAAAGGTAGAGGGAATATCTTAGCAAGTAAATGAAGACAATGTAGGAGACATAAAAACAAGAGATGATACTTTATTAGTATAATATACTCTTTTTCACAGAATTAGAGTGGTGGTATAATATACTCTTTTTCATAGAATTAGAATGGTGGAATGGAAAAAAAAATGAAAATAATGAATGTTCCATATTACATCCCAATGGAGGCTTGGAAATGCTTAGAAGAAGTTAGAGGAATTTGGTTAACAAGGTTCTTCAGTAAGATATTAATAACAAATAAGGCATCAGATGAATGGAAAAGTGTTGTAGTACCTATAATATAAGAACAAGGGAGATATATAAAATTGTACCAACTATCGTGTGATTAAACTTATGAGTCGTGTTATGAAGCTAAGGATAGACAAATGAAGCAAAGACTTAGAAGTCTAAGATATCTAAAAATCAATTTAGTTTTATGCTAGAGAGATCAACTATGCAAGCTATCTTCTCACTTAGACAACTAATGAAAATATATTGAGCAAAGAGGAAAAACCCACAAATGGTCTTCATCGACCTTAAAAAAAAACTTATGACAGGGTACCTAGAGATTTAATTCCGTGGGTTTTAAATAAAAAGAAATGTCAAAGAAGGTATGTTTAAATTATTAAAGACATGCATGAAAGAGTGGTAACAAGTATGAGAATTACTTGTGAAGAGACAAGTGAGTTCCCAATCAACATAGGCTTGCATCAAGGGTCAGCCCTAAGCCCTTATCTATTTTACATTGATTATAGATGAGCTAACGGCATAAATTCAAAATGGTGTACCTTGGTGTATGTTTTTTGCAAATGATATAGTGTTGGTAGATAAATCAAGATGTTGTGAATACAAAACTTGAGAGGTGGCAGGAGGCTTTAGAATCTAAAGATTTTAAAATAAGTTGTACAAAGACAGAATATACATATTGCAACTTCAATGGGCATTTACAAAGAGCTAAAACTACTGTGAGAATTGAAGCCGAGAAGATACCACAAAGAGATTCATTTTGTTATCTTTACTCGATAATTATCAAGGATAGGGAGATTGATAAAGATGTCGAACATAGGATAGAAGCGGGATGGTTAAAGTAGAGACTTATGTCTAGAGTACTTTGCGACCGACGAATGCTAACAAGATTTAAGGAAGATTTTTACTAGACAATAATTAGACCAACTATGACCTTTGGCACAAAATATTGGCCAATCAAAAAGCAACATATGCACAAAATGGAAGTAGCATAGATGATAATGTGGAGGTGGATGTGTGGTAAAGCTAAAAAGGATAAAATTAGAACTAAACGATTTCGAAAGCATTCAAGGGTAGCATCAATAGGAGATAAAATTAGAGAAACTCATTTGCGATGTACTAGGCATGTCCAACATAGGCCGGCAATGCTGCTAGTAAGAAAAAAATTTGGCTATACAAGTTGATGGCCCATCGAGGAGAAGAGGTAGGTCAAAGAAGTCATGGAAGGAGGTAGTAAAAATATATTTGAAGAAGTGTAACTTCACTAAATATTTGGCCCGGTATAGATCAAAATGAATAAACACAATTCATGTAGCCGACCCCAACATGGCTGAGACAAGACTTTGATGATGATGAAAAGCAAATCAAGCATCAAACTATGCAAGGATTGATGCATAATAAATATATATATATTAATGCTTGTGAAGACTCAAACAAGCTAGTCTCTCGTGAAAAACAAATGCCCATGCAAACAAATAAATAGCATAAAATATGCTCTTCTTAATAACCTTGTATCTGCTGTAGTAAGATTTAGTTAACCATATAACTCTGCTCAAAGAGTATTCAAATTTTCAACCTTGTCCGCTCATGGCCAAAGAAGGAAGCTGAACCACTACTTAAAAAGTTCTATATATTTAGAAATAAACAGCACTCGAGCTGACTCACAAATATAGAAGTGACACGATACAACTCCATGCACTGTATAAAGCTACAAATTTCTCTTAATGGGACTCATTATTCTGAGAATAAAACTTGCATCACAAATCGTTCAATGGGTCAAATCGAATCATGAATCATAGAATTTTTTATAAAAAATTAAACTAAAAATTAAAAAAAAAAGTATCCATTAATCAATCCATAGCAAAATCAATGCAATTATAAATTAGACTGTGATACAGTCATGAAGAAACATCGCTGACACATGACACTAAAAGGCCCACTTAATCACTAGGTAGCTTCTCAATAATGGAAACAACAAAAATGGGGAAAAGAGTTTTAAATATTGACAAAACTTAGCTATTCAGCAATGACATTCTGCCAAAGAAATTGCTTGAACCATAAGAATTGATGCAGCAAGTATCGAACCTAAAGATTAACTTCTAAGTAGGATTTGTTGCATAGATACGAATTTGTTTCCCTAGGATCCAATATGATTTGTAAGCCGTAAGATCCCAAATTGTAAGATTTTAACAACAACATGTGGGATTATTGATCATTAAACAAATGAAGTAACATGCTAATGCAGTCTGGGTTGGGATTAAACCAGTAAGTTGAATTTACACAATTCTTTTTTCATTTGTTATCTCTATGATAGTAGAGAAACTGTTGAGAAATTGAGGGAAAAAATTCCAGTTCTAGATTCACTGAGCACATAAAGGTTTTGGTAAAAAGCCATAAAAGAGTAAACTTGATCAAAATTTGGAAAGAAATAAAAGCATAAACTTGATGTGGAGAGGAACTGAGAAAAAACTTCAATGACTCACTCTCTGTAATCCATACAAGTTGGAGGTGGGCCACCATATTGCCCAACCAAATCACATTCTGAATAATCTGATCATTAGTCCAAAATGCACCCAATAATCCAATATCTAAATCAGAATGCATCCCAATGAATGTGTTGAATAGGGATTACTATTGGGTCAACCATACAAATTTTCTTATCATGTTTAAAATCCTTATGCCATGGTAGGGGACATAGGTCCGACTTGAAATATTAGAAACACTAACAGCCATCAAGTTTTAAATTCAAAGGAAACAAGTGAATGTAATATACTTACAGTTTCAAGCATTTAGACTTCTTACAGTTGCAGCGCTTACAAGCCTCGCCTTCTCCAGCATTTTCTAGCCTCCGCCTGTTCATTGTGAAACCTCAGTTTTCAGGAACAAAGTGGAAGCAGAAGGCAGGTATGAAATATATCAGGGTCCTAGAACAAAATTAAACAAACAGCAATAAATGGAATAAAGTGCATGCCTCTTCTTCTTGGGGCTATTCTGATTGAACTCTTCACCAATTTCAAGAGCAGGTTCCTGAAGATCATCTTGCATAACCTGAACTGCATTGCCATTAGAACTCAAGTCTCCTTGAGCATTGTTTGGAGCCAAGGATTGATTTGTCGAATTCTGAGTAGCAGTTAGGGAATGAAATGAACCAACAGTTGTTGGCATACTAATTAATCGGCTGACAGAAGTCAAAGACTCATGCTTGACAATTCTGAAGTCCTTTGAGGTACTTGCAAGAGCATTCAAGTGCAAACCAATACCAGGTAGCATGCACTGTGATGATGAACCAATTCCAGGCCTGAGAGGAACCAGTTTTTTATCATCAGAAGCACATTTTCCCTCAGACTGCACGGTATTTAAGGAATCACTGTTTGAATCAGCCACCACATTCTTTTTATGAGCACCTAGATCAAAAATGAGACAGCGCCTACGCATGCCACGCTGCTGCGGAGTGTCAACCTATATACAGAGAAGATGAAACACTTCATCAGTTTATCTACAACTAAGTAATTCATAAAAGCTAAACAGAAATTCATAGATTTTTTCAAGAGATTAAAATGAGTTAAAAGAAAATAAATGTGCAAGTTTTATTATCTACAAGAGGTACATAAATGGGTCCATAGAGGATATGGACAAAAGGCCACACTCCATCAAGGGATAGGAACAGGATGAGCTTTGGAAATGGTCTATGAGTGGCAGTCTATCAGCCAGAACCATGTGTCATCCTTTGATTTGCAAGGGCAGTCATGCCTACCTGTTGATCTACTGTTACAACAAAATTTAATAATCCCGATTTGAATGGATATCCTTTGTAAAGAGAGTCAGTATTCAGCTCTTATACCGACTTCCCTTGTCTTTTTAGTTGTACTCCATTTCTTATTCAATAAAATTTACTGTTACCAATCAAAAAATATAATAATCCCTCTCTAATCTATCTGGTTTGGACGTTCTTTCCCCATCTTAACAAAGTTACAATCAACAAAAGTTAATAAACAGGAAAAAAGAAAAATGCAATGAAGTTCAGTGTGCAGATCAGTCATTGCAAACTTTAGAAAAATTTGCACCTTTTTACCAAGTGAAATGCAATCCCCAATTTTGTCATCCATTTCCTCATTTAGATCACCGGTGTCTTGCTTATTCTGATAAACACTTGGAAGTAGCTGTGGGGTGTGATCTGTTTCTTTCTGCTCCCCATCCCCAACTTCTTCAAGCTGATTGAATGGATTTTGTTGTTGGTGGTCGTGGTGGTGCAGAGAACTAACTGGCTGTACATTGTGTAGACCATCAACTTCCTGCTGTGGAGGTTGTGAAACAAGAGCAACAGAGGCATTATGCAAATCCACCATTTTGTTATCTTCTTCTCTGCATGTAACAGATTCAGTGGATGAATTGAAAATTAAGACATCAGGAGCAGAATCAGAAATGAGCTTCTCCCAGTCATAGCATGACTCGTCTTCCTTAGTCTGCTCAAGCTGATATTGCCCTTGCATTTCCGCTGAACATGCCATTTCTTTGGGATCCTCTTGGGAAAGTTTTTCAAGTGATGCGCCTTCAGCCATTTCCATCTTAATAGCACTGCAGGGTGTATCATCGCCGGGCCTATCACAATCATGCGAACCAGTATACTGCAGCGCTTGGGGTCGCTTAACAGATAGTTTCAAACGCTCATTAGGTCGCTCAACATTGAACTCTTCTATAAACACACCAATGTCAAGTTTTTCCTGCTCACTGGCTGAGCTGCAATCCGACAATTTGGCACTGCCCAAAAAGCCAGTGGCCGCTTTGCCTCCATCCCCATCGTCGGAAGAAATCTCGAGTTTTGCAAAGTCCGAGAAATGATGCCTAAAGCAGAGCAGGTCCACCACAAAAAAATTATTTCAACGCAATACATTGAGACAGAGCGCGATTTCAATAACACATCATCACATGATGATTACCTTCCAAGGAATCTTGATTCCTTCTGCGAACTGATATGCGGCGAAGTGAACACAGAAGGGATGGATGAGAAATTGAGTGACTGAAAGGTTTGCGCAAAGTGCGAATATTTGACAGGTTTAATAGGAGACAGATTGTTGATGTAATTGAAGACAGGGGAGTCCTGAAAGGCCAAGAGAAAGCTAGTTAGACGTAATCACCGCATAATCACGCAGAGTTAATCGGTCATGACTGATAACCGAAAGCAAGAACAAAAAGGAAGATCCAAAGAAAAAAAATGCAGACAAGCAAATCAAATCGCGCGAAAACGCTCCAGAAACTAGTGACAACATCGCCTCAAAATTCAGATCTGACAATTCTCCGCCTGTCATCTCCTCTACATCCAAACACACCCTAAAACAACAAATCGAAAGCTAAATCTCAAAGCAAGACATCAAAACACACATATGCATGAAGCAAAACAAGCAAAAACGCACCGAAAGCCCTCATCTCAAGTCAAAACACCAAAAAAAAACCCTAATCAGAACATCAACGCTCCCAAAACGCATTTCAAACATCAAATCGTTGAAATTGCACCAAAAGAAGACGAGATTCAAAGAAAAGCACAGATCGAAACCCTAGAAGCATCGAAGAAACGAAATCGGAGAGAGAATGACCTCGAATTTAGAGATGGGAGTCCCGATCGGGTTCCTCTCCGGCGAATCCATGTGGTCGATGCGATAAGGAAGAAGAGGAAGGCCTCTTCCACATCCTTTCTCTCTCTATCCCTAATTCCCCTTTTTGTTGGATTATGAGAGAGACTAAGTAGAAGTAGAGAGAGAGAGAGAGAGAGAGAGAGAGAGAGAGTGTGTGTGTGTGTGTGTTGAAGGCGGGAAGACGGAGATTTTCAGGTTTCAAGGAGTCGGGCCCACCACAAGGGCGCTTTCGAGAAATAGAGTAAAACAAAATATTTAACTGCGGTCACAGGTCAGCAGTAATTAGTGCGGTAATTACTAGTATCTCCGCACATCGCTCTCATTATCAGATGTAAGAAAACGGAAATTTACATTTTTTTACCGTTTCTGAGTAGTTTGGTTTTCTGGGTTCTCAGTGTTTGGTAAATAGTAGATGGAGGCTTGTCCTTCATCAGATTTTCGTTGCGGACGATAAGGGTTTGCTCAAATCTGTGGTGCCAAAGATTTGAACAAATAAGTTAGGTTAGGGTTGGTTGCACGGTGGACCCGGGCTTGTATGTGCCTAAATCTTAAACCAACATGGTCGGTCTAATTCATGGGTTGGGGATTGAGTCCAATGGACCAAATCGGAGTCTCAATTTGTTATTATGTATAGCATTTTTATTACATATAATAAAATTAGTGTAGTATATATTAATGTATTATGTATTTCAAAACTTGATAATGTTTATCTGGTGTTATACGACTCATAGCTCAGTGTTGAAGCACCTTAGGGAAGGGTATGGTCCTGACATTAGAGATTTCATTCGTTCGCTAATGATCTACCCAAGGATAGGGAAAGAAAGGGAAAAAGAAAATGGACCTAAGTTTTCATTTGTCTAAGCTATCCATATCACATGCTTGCAATGAAATAGGTAGTCACCCTAAAAGAAAATAAAATAGACAGTGGCCTAAGTTTCATAGTAATTGAATCAATACCGATTGTAAGATAGATAAATAGGTGAAAATGAAATCAACTATTAATCTGCATTTTTGCCCTTACAAAAGGACAATTCAACGGTGTATATCACTTTAAATGGAAAAAAAATTGGCCAATAATATGTTCCATGGCATGGGTTGTCTGGATCAAGTAAATGTAGGGTGCACTTGATCAAATTCTCTTATCCACATGGAAACTCCTATGCATAAATTAATATATGAGCATTATTTGAATATGTTCTATTGGCATTTGTGATAGGGCTTACTTGTACTTACATTTGGGTGAACCCCAACAAAGAGAGACACCCCTCACAAAGATAATGTTTGATTTGATAAGATGTGTCAATTTTTGTATCATGATAAGAATAGGATTTATTTGAGTTTTATCCAATTACCTTATCCTTATTATCTTTCCATTCAAATTTGAAATGAGAGAATTAGATTCAACTCTCTATCCATATTTCTCCATTTGACTTGAATTTGAGCTTATCACCCAATAAACCAAAGGCTACAAATAGATATGAGAAAATTGTTGTAGATCTTATATCAATACTCATAACTAAAAGACTATAGCTAAATCATGTATCACCATCTTCCACAATAAGGCTCTCCATCCTTACCCTTGGATCGTGAAGAGTGAATCCCACGGACTGATCTCTACATATAGTGATTGATCACAGTCGACATTGTCCAAATCGCATTTGTAGCAATCCCACAATGATAAATCTGCGCTCCAGCAACACCTAAAACTATCAATTACAAGTAGCATACCTGGACAATTAGGTGCAAAATGCCAACTGGACTTGAATTGATTTTGTACTAACAAAGATCCTGTACATCAAATGGGTTCCTATGGGCAAGTGAGTAATCAGGGTCCATTGACATCTCCAAGGACAATGCATGGTGAACTAGGTCAATTAAACGAACAGCTAGAAAATTCCAATCAAATAACTAGCTACCAAATAATATCATATTAATACGCTCACATCTCTATCTCTCTTTGTGTGTGTTTTCTAGTGAAAATGGTTTTGCATCAGTTTGTGTGTCTATTGTTTTCTAGTGAAAATGGTATGCATCAATACAAATTTTATTTTGAGCATTAGGTTTATGTCTTGTATTCCCACTTAGCCGCATTGGTTCATTAATATAACCAATGAATGGTTTAGGGTTATGGGGTATTTCGGTATTGTTATCAGGATTTTCTTTGGGGTCAAAAAAGCAGATATTATATGTACATGCACTATAATCCTAGACTCAATTAAGGAGATGCGACAGATCTATTTCCTATGGTGATTAATCACGTATGACCATGTAGGGTATGTAAGAGATGACATCTCTCTTTCCTGTGGTGTTCATAGTATAATCCACCATGTTTGGCAAAGGCTGTGAGAGCAAGATTGAGAACTATGATTTATAGTGAAATCGAACAGATGTTTATATCCCATGAAGATAATCTTTATGGTGAACCACGTAAAATTTGGTTGAACCACCTAAAGTTCATGTCATGGTTGCATATTTATTTTTCTCTATGCATGTGATGCATGTTGTTGTATTTGCTCTAGATCCAATATAACAGGTGGCATCAGAGTCAACAATTGGTATCAATGCTTCCTTATCTACACAACAATGAGGCCCATCTAGCTCTATGCTAATCACAAAGGGAGCTGGAGTGTGAAGATCTCAATGGGAACTAGAAATAATTAAACCTAATATCAACTCTATTCGATCATCGTAGTGCTTTCATCTAAGACCTCAAGTTTACTTATTTTAAAAGGCAACAGTAGTAGCTAGAAAGATATACTCCTCATGGATTACAAGTGGACAACAAATCAGTCATTAGGTATATCATTTGTTTTACAAAACCATGTTTCGGCTAAGTTGGACTCTTGGTGTGGAGTAATACTTTCGAGTTTTAACTTGAGTACTTAGGGATTGACCTCTTGCCAAGTGTATGAAACTAAGTTGGCAACATCATTGAACAACAGTGTGTTGGCAATTTAACTAAAAATAGTTCAGCTAAGACACTTTTCATCTTTTAAAGCCAATATATATCCGCATGCTATCAGCTGGTAAAACAGTACCCCAGCCTCTAATAATTGGCCAATGTGATTGATTATGATACTCAAAGACTATATATTGGAAGTATATATTCATAGCAAAAGCATGGTCCCTGATCAGGATTGTTCCACCTTAAATGTCCATGATATAGCAAAATCAGTTTGAAATTTTGTGAGATCAAGATCAGATGAACGAAAGCCAGATGAACGATGTTGATGAGTTGGCGATTATTGGGCTGGACAACGTGAGATTCGTTTAGTCCTCCAAGGCTAAAAGATAAGTTTAGTCATGTTACGTCCCTCATTAAAAATGAAGGAAAGCCGAAAAGGTCAACTGAATCTCATCTTCTTTAAGAAAAGACGAAACACTACGTATCTACCAATCCGGTAAACAGGAGTTTATGTGTTTAATAATAAGAAGAAGAAACTGAGAATAAAGGATTCCAAGAGGCCCTTTTGAATGTGAATCTTTTGAAGTTGGAAAATTCCCTCTCACTTTTAACAGTGGCCCACTACTGATCATTTTATCCACTCACCAAGAAGCAATCTTTTGAAAGGGAATGTTCTCCCACAAGTAAATTACATATATTTTTTTTATAGCGAGTCTAAGGCTTTGGGACCCACTTAGATGCCTATCTACCCATGTGGTGGGAAATATAAAAATTAGAAAAGTCTCGTCATGGACAAAGATCAATAAGAAAAATTAACCATATTCGATTATTGTAGCCCTTCATTTGATAACAATAAGGTTTAGTGCTATTTTAATCATTAATTTTTTGAGAATCAATCTAACAAAGAATAATGCTTGATCACTCATCAAATGTGAAATCACAGCGATAATTCATTTACCGGGCTTGCATTTATCTTAGTGTCAAAGATGGATGAAAAGTCAGCCACGCTACGTGGACAGCACATGTCATGAAGCCGGCTAGCACTCAAGTCACTTTTAGATATGTCTGATTTCCAACTAGAGTTGATTGGGCAAATAGTAACCATTCATCTGGAATATTATTAATGGGATTCAGTAGGTCTACCAGAATTAATATTGCTCCTTAATTTTTTTAATAAAATACATTCAAAATATAGTTAATATCAGTTACAGGCCACTAATATGGCATTAGCTCACATTTTATTAATCACTTAACTACCATGTTGCTCAATTAAATAATGGGACTTGTTCCTTTTTAACAAAAACCAGAGGACATATCCGTAGAGGGAATGAGATTTATCTTGAACCATGGAGACTCTTTTTGGGCTCAATGTGGAGTTCTAGTTGGCATTTATTATATGATTCTGTGTAATAGTTGCAATGAAATAGATTGAGTACTTGATTCATAGAATTCAAAAAAAGTTATGTTTAGTGAATATCTAAAATCCAAGACATAATGAAATTCTTAGATGCTTCTAACAAAAGGTGAAGGATATGAAATTTTAAAATGTTAACAGACATTTCAATCTTTATAATTTGATAGAATTCAAAAATTCCTATAAAAAAAACATAGCACTTCAAAATTTCATGAATAACTCATTACATCATGTCTCAAAATTCCTAACATCTCAAAAACCTGTCATAAATTCTTGTAAAAAAACATGGGGATAGATTCCTCCCAATGTGAATAGGCAGTAGCACACAAAGCAGGTACTGTTGCCGCATCTCCTTCAGGGTGAACGTGACATTAGAAAAGACTTGGAAAAAACATTTGCATTGAATGATCAAATCAGATTCAGACGAAAAACTCTTTCTTTCTCTTGTATTGAAGGAGGAGAACTAACCCATCTCGCTAGACCCATCAAAAAATTCAAATGGCTTTAATGTCTGATGAACCTTTTGCTGGGCCAGGCAACAATTCATGGGTGGTTCAATCTGGTGACCTACCAGCCGTATTAGGTGTTGGATGCCTCGTCTGATTTCATATGCACATGATAGTAAAAGTCTGTCACATGGGTCACATATAAAAAATTGTTTAGGACACATAAAAGTTACATAAGATGAATTTAATGAAATCAAACATTGAGAAATTCCGAGCTCCTAGTTGCCATCATAGCATCACGTGGTCCTCTTAATTTGCTGCCTAAAATTGTTACCACTTGTGGTCCTTTGTCCAGCATAAATGTCATCACACTACACGCACAACCACTCCAACCTATTATGATGTTTTTGGTCTTTACCAGTACCTTTCTTTCCCGTGCCCTCACGGACTCAGCCCCACACTCTCACCTGCCTCATGTCATGATGGCCCGCGCCCATGCGCTTCTTCCACGTCACACGGCATGCTCATCTTGGCAACAGGCTAGAAGCGTCCAGTGGGCCTCATA
The DNA here is from genome assembly GCA_037013555.1 of Sextonia rubra. NCBI lineage: Eukaryota > Viridiplantae > Streptophyta > Magnoliopsida > Laurales > Lauraceae > Sextonia > Sextonia rubra. The sequence goes on from JASUAD010000009.1 coordinate 25,716,479, forward strand.
TTAAAAAACAGACGGTTTAAAATCAACGTCTTCGCTTCCTCAATGACTTTGATTTCACCTCAAATTGAGTGTAGTCAATGGTCGCATGTAAATCTGACTTGTATTTTGGTCAATTAAAGGCAATCCATCTTTCAACCAAGAAACATCAAAGGAAGAAAGGTCTGTCACATTTTTTAAGACATGTTTCTTTGCTAGAAATTTAAAAAATTTTATCTAAAAAAATGTAAAATTTCAAAAATAGTGAAAATGTTTATACTCCATTGTACTTGAATATTTAAAATTTTTACTAAAAAAATAAAAGAAGATTGAATTCTAAAATTTTAAAAGTCATTTAAAACCTTTCAGCTCGGTGAAATTCAAAAATTCTTTAAAAGAAACATGGCAGTTGAAATATTAGCGGACAAGTAATCACTTTATCTTTCAAAAACCCTAATATGCAAAAAATCGGTCAAAAATTCTTGTAAAGAAACAAAGCCTTACGCACGATGTCGCTATCTTTGATTTTTTTAGAGATTGGTTTTTTTATTTTTTTATTAGAATTCAAAGAATTACTGCTTCAAAATTGATAAATTTGCCAACATGTGGAATTCTTTAATTATTTATGTTTATTTGGGCATATTGAAACTCTAGTAAAAAGTAGTGCGAATTCAAGAAATTCTAAATATTATTTGAGACTTTTTAATTGGCAGAAGATTTAAAATTCTAATGAGAAAATTGACATTTATAAATGCCAATGGACAAACCATTAGATTATATCTATGAATGCCTAAACTACTAAAACTTTGTGAGGTATTCTAGCAAAGAAACAAACCCTTGAACTCAATCTACAATATATACAATCATGAGGAAATAAAAACGTTATACATATTTTGTTGAGTCAAGTTAGTGGTAATTCAAAGAAATAACATGTATTTTTTTCAAGGTTTAAAGTCATGCAGAATTAATATTTTGGACTTATTTTTTAGAGGCATTTTTAGCCAAAAAAAAACTATATTAATATAATAGTTGCAATTTAAAAGTATATATTTCATCATAAGAACTTTATATTTCATCATAAGAACTTTGAGTTTCAATCCATTTAAAAGTAACAAATAGTCTTTAGAATTCTCAAATTTTAATCACCTTATCATTTCACAATGTTGAATGGCTCACAAGAATTTAAGAATTTTCATATGGGAGACGGCATTTGAAAATTTTTATAATTATTCCATTAAGAATTCTCAAAATTATTGCAAAATACTAGATAATTTCTACAAAATATTGGTGGCTCAGAAGATGATAGAAATATTGTAGCGAAGGACATGGCCATTTGAGACAGAGAAGAGAGAAGAGAGGGAGATTCCTTCGCATGTGCCTAGAGGACCGCTACAAAATATAATGATGACCTGATGATTGGGGGGTAAGTCTTCTGCCATAGTTGACCACTAAGATAAAAAAATAAAGAAAAAAAATCGAGTCCTTGGAAACTCAGTGAGTTCGGACAAAGTATGGGACAAAAGACCAACCCACCTAGGTAGAGAGTTTGTCTGTAAGTGCTCGTCAAGGGAACCATCCATCTTCCTAATTCGTGACTGTCCATTGATGAGACATATATGTATTGATCTTAAATAATCATACCCATCAATTTATAGCATTCCAATAAATAGGGTTGTTCTTCGAAAAAAATGATTTATGACTATAAAATTTAGAAAGAAGATTAAAAAAAATAAAACACTCACAAAACAATTCAGCCATCATGTTACCGCTCTATGCCGATGCCACTCCTTCCCATAGTTTAAAAAAGCCAAAATTAGGTAGAAGTCCTTAGTATGACAGAAATTAAAGGCGCAGCCCACCAACTTTTCCTTAAGGCATGTAGTTCCTGCCAGCTAGACTTATTTCAGGTAAAGGTCTTTAATGAGGCTACTTAATCATTTTGATGACTAATTTGCCATTCAGCAATTATTTAGGTTTTCTGCGTTCCAAAACTTTGAAATACCATAACTTTTGTTCACGATATCTATTTTCTTTAATGGTAAATTTAGGACATACTCATCAAGACCTTTCAAATAAAACTCATGTTGCATATTAAATGCCGTAAAAAAATTTTTCAAAATTAATCTGAAAAACTAAGATAATATTATCTAAGTTTGTAGAGAAATTCAGATAATATCAAAACTCAAATAAACTATTATCTGAGTTTGTGGAGAAACTCTAGTAATATTATATGTCCGAGTTTCAAAATTTTAATACAAAACTCAGATAATATTATATGAGAACACATAACTCAGATAATATTGTCTAAGTTTGCAGAGAAACTCATATAATATCAAAACTTAGATAAATTATTATTTGAGTTTGTGGATTATTTGAGTTTCAGATTCTCAACGTAAAACCTAGATAATATTATTTGTTTAAATTTTAGATTCTCAACACAAAACTCAGATAATACTAAAATTCAGATGAATTATTATCTGAGTTAGTGGAGAAACTCATATAATATCAAAACTCAGATAATATTATCTAAGTTTGTGAAGTAACAAAAAAATTAGAAATATAATATTATTTGAGTTTGCGAAGAAACTTAGATATCTTTGTAGCCCACGTGATACAAACTCATATAGTATTATTGTAGCGTCAAATTATCAACAGAAAACTTAGATAATATTATTTGAATTCACTCAGATAATATTATTTGAGTTTCAGATTCTCAACACAAAAACACAGAAAGATAATATCATCTGGTTTTGTGAAGAAATTTAGATATCTTTGTAGTCCATGTGATCAAATCCCTGGTAGATATTCCCTCAAATTATGGATGAAAATCGCGGTATCGGTCGCGGTATCGGTCGGTCCCAAAAACCGATACGGTATCGGTATCGGTCGCGGTTCATGGTCTATCGAGGTCGTCGCGGTGTGAATTTTTTTTTAATCCAAAAAAATTTGAAAAAATATCCAAAAAATCCAAAATATTAGAAAATGCTGGAAAACAATATTTGTTTTCATTAGTAACAAGTATAAATCAAAATATCGGTCCTCCTAAGTTATGATATCCCGCATCGCTGTCCTGTCTGAAATTGTGATTTTTTTTTGTAAGAACAATAATTATAACTTATGAATTATCTTTAAGGAATTTCCTAGTTGGCCTTACCTATAAGTTAAGCTCCAAAAAATAATAGAAACCAAGACAAATCATTTTAGCATTTGAAATCTCAAATAGGCACATTTAAATGATGCATTAATTTTTTTTTCTAATACCATATTTTAATAGTCCAAAAATAAATTCACAAATACAAAAAATATTGACATAATCACATAAATGATAAAATAACTATGAAAAATTAGCATATATGAACTATAGAATGATTATATAAAATTAAGAAATGACATTTATAGTGAAAACCTAAATATATAATAGTTTAATATTAAATTATTAGAAAATATGAAAATAAATTTTAAAATATAAAACAAATTACATAAACGAACAATGAAAAAAATTATCAAACATGAAGCATATAATGATTATGCTTATTTTACAAAATAAATTAGTGATGAAATCCTCAAAAATCTAATTTTAATATTAGATTATTAAAAAATCCGAAAATAAATTTGAGAATATAAAAATAATTACATGAAAAAATAATAAGAAGCTATCATATATAAAGTATGCAATAATCATACTTACTTAAACAAAAAACAAACTTGTGGTGAAATCCTCAAAATATCCTATTTTAATATTAAATTTTTAAAAAAATTTTAAAAAAAATAAATATTATATATGACCAATATTTTCAAAATATCGGCTGATACGGCCGATATATCGGCCGATATTTCAATTTGGCCAATATTTTAAAATATCGGCCGATATATCCCGATAATTTGGGGATATTTTGACAGAGCGATACCGAGACCGATACACATCAAAATATCGTCTCGGTACCGGCCGATACTGGCCAATACGAACCGGTATCGGCCGATTTTTTTAACCATGCCTCAAACATCTTTTTAGCAAAGATGATGGAGTTCCAGGTGATGTTATTTCTTTGGGGTATTTCATCGAACAAGTGGAAGGCATCTTGGATGCTGCTGCATTTTTAGTGCATGGCAATGAAAGAGTTGGGTGTGTGGAGGAGGTTGTTGTGATGCAAGAAGAAGTTGAATGTAAGAAGAAGAATGCAGACCTGACAGCCGTATTAGAGAGAAGAGAGAGCAGTGCAGGCTTTGAAAGCAATTGGATTGGCTGCATGTGGAGGATGTGAGCTTCGCCTCACTAGAATCCGATGTTATTGTCGCCGCACATCATCATCGACTGCTACCAGGTCTAGTCGATCGTCACCGTTGCAGTAGCTGGGCTCCAAGTGCTGGTCAACGTAGTTGAGGAAGAAAGGCACTCGCTTGTGCTATATATACTGAGAGGGCATTTTGAACTTTTTAAATGCTTAAATTTGAAAATAGAACCTCTGCCTCCATTACAAAAGATCGTGAACCTCTCATCGTAATATGAAATGTTGAGAGATCTATAGCCGAATGCCCCTTTCAAAAAACCCATTAGATAAATAGGAATTTAAAGCCATTTTGGCAACGGACCCCATGATAATTTTTCAAAATGGCCTCCTAAGGCCTATATCCATGTACTACCCTGGTTAATTGTGTGACCTATTTTTATCCAATCAATGTGCCGCTTCATTAAAAAGATCGAGGAATAAAACTTATAAGCTCAACTCTACGAAATGCTAATTGATTCAATTACAATCAAAATAATCAAACTAATATAACAGTTAAATAAATAATTAGAACATAAATAGACAAGAGTACAAACCCAATGTGCTAAAAGAAATAGACAGTATTGTGACTAGGGGTGTACATGGTTTGGATTGGATCTAATTGACTAAATTCGTCATCAAAACATTACTTATGAATTGATGGTTTTATAATCCATCATCGATCCGTTGCCCTTTAAAACTAATCTAAATTAAACCGTGGATCAACGATTCGAATCGGTTAAAACCGTTCAATCCGTTGGTAAAGCTCATGATAAGAATTCTTTTACAATAAAATAAAAAAAATAAAAGTAAAAGTTTTAGGTAACCCTTTAGTAAAACTTGATCATAGGTGGCTCGTCTCTATCCTTCCTATGTGACAATTCCCAAATTATTAGATGAAGTCATTGTTAAGATTAAAACGTTGGACATGTTCATTTTATGAAATGTTTTAAAGAAACCAAAATTTGAATAGGTTTAAAAAGGACATATTCAATCATCCTATGGGCTTCTACAAGGTGATTATGGTATAAGATGAACAACGTGATTATGGTATAAGATAACTGTCACATCGCTAGATATATAATGTAGAATACAGATAATAATAGAAAGATATACAAGTAGATACCCTAAATAAAATCTTTAAGCAAAAACCTTAAATTTTAAGTACTTTAAAAGTATAAATGACTGGCTAGTATATTTCAAATCAATTTTTAACTGAATCACACTCTTCTAATTCAAAGAGAATTGTATTACAAGTTCCTTAAGGTCTTTAAAGGACCCTAATAAAAACTCACTAGGAAAATTTTAATAGAAAGATGAGACAAAACACACAAAATACTTATATTTTCTGGAAAATATTTTACAATGGGTACTACACAAAACACTTAAACATTTTGGAAGAAATTATTGTCTTTTAATATCTTGAATATAAAAATAAACATATATATTTTTTATTTCAACGGATTGGATCGATTTAAATCTACATATTAAGGATAAAATCCGTTTCCAATTCGTTGCTAATGGATTAAGATTTTTCTAATCCGTCATCAATCCATTAACCATCTGATCGGTTAAAAAACCGCAGATTGGATTGGATCGGATCGGTTTAACGGATCGACGGATTTTTTGTACTCCCCTAGTTGTAACCTCAATAAACCCCCATTTACCGAGTTATTCAAATAACTGACTAAAATTGCTTGGGCAAGGACTTTTATTCTTGATGGATAATATGATTTGGATCAATCTAACCATAAAATCAAACTTGCCAAACAGGCACAAAGTTGAACATTTTCCGAGCAGGTGGCTCTTGCGTCTGATGACAAACGTCTAGTGAAAGGTTTGATTCATGTGATATAATTTTTGTATATGTATTGGGATGGGATTCAAGCTGGAGTTAAGCCCCGGACCAATTAGGTCCATCGTTTTGGTTCTGGGCCCATCTAAACTAAATTGGGCGATGCTCTAGGTCTTCAAATGTAGTTGTACCAGCTCTAACACTCTTACATTCCTTGTTAGGTGTATTAATCCCTTGCTTCTTATTAATTCCCATACACCTCTTAGGGGCCATATCCCAAACAAAAGCGTGACTACCCCGTGTGTGGGGAGACACAGGGACTTCACCTATGACAGTACCAGTAAAAATAGTCGGTTTCTGGAAAGGCCAGAGACCATTGTCAGAGGAAAAAAAACGCGAGAGAGAGAGGTGTAGATGTAGGATATTTTTTGCTTTTGCAAGCCACAATACAACATGTATGGTTTTTCTGGGTCTTGTTCTGTTAAGAATAATGATCTATGTCTAAGCATCCTTATTCTACTTTTCCATATGAGTTTAGGAGAGTATGGATTGATATTAGTTCTATGATGAGACAACACTATGCTTTGTCCAGAGATCAAGATCAGCTTGAACATGTGAAAAACCAATCAGTCGAAAACAAGGTTGAGTTGGATAAATTGTAATTCTACAAGGGCATTCCGGTTTAATATTGAGTTGTCATAAGAGAGCTACTAATCACACAGTTTACATAAATTTTCAAAATACCACCACCCCCTTTTGTCCGCACACACCACTTTGATGCTTTTCTATCATTGGAGACTCGACTTAGGATGGATTAAAAGGTCTCTTTACTAATGAGGGTTATGCAAAAAGTTTGTCCCACTAAATTATCTAATTTAACAGCAGCTTAAAGTTTGATAGAAAGTTTCTTTTTAGATCTAATAATGAGTAAAGTTTATGAGCATAAAACTCGGCATGGTGTTAGATCATGGAAGGAGAAGAGGCCATGAAAAGACCGGGAGTGATCAAAGGTGGGCCCAAGTGGTGAGAAAAAATCTCCTATCAAAACATAATAGTTGCATGGGTGTCAAATTAAGAGGGGCACCTGAAGTTGTAAAGATTATCATTCTTTCAGATACCCCTCTCTTTATTTACCACCTGAAATTTGAATAAAAAATTTTCTCAGATTTCTTGGAAAACCTTGGTTGTTTGGATTGGTTTTATCAGTTGGTTAGGGGGTTTATCAGTTGGTTAGTGCGTCACGTGGGTTGGTGTGAGAGCACATGAATTCCAATCCCTTGAAAAAATAATTATATTTGAAGAAACAAAGGTTGACAATAAGTGGTTGCACAATTGGTTGAAAACCACATACGTCACCTGACTGCAACGAGATCGGTCCTAGGTATGCCACTCTTTTCACTTGTGTGGGCTTTCTTAAGTCCCAGCCTGCTTGGTTAGAGGGCACCCAAATAAAACTATAGCTGCAAATAAATATAGTTAAAGTTTTCAACTTAATTAATTTTATTAGTTATTTATTTCAAATATCTGAATGAACAACTCAAGAACTTGTCATATCTATGGTCTTGATTGTATGGGCAAGGAAAATTACTTGCTTTGCATAATAGCATAATAACATGACAAAATTGGTTATTTTAAATAAATACTCAGATTGATCAAAATCATTTGAAATGAAACCAAAGCTAAACGCAGATAATATTGTTATTGATCAAAATTATTCCAAATGAAACCAAAGTAAGTGAAGATAATATTTTTCATGACTTTTCTGAAAGACCCTATCTTGTGCCATATTAATGATACATACATAATTTTGCGATTGGATCATATCTGTGAGAGAAAAACAATGGAGACAACATGACTTATTTAAAAGCAGGTAATTAGAAATTAGAAGAGAAAACTGTCTACATCTACATGCCTTCCTATTTCATGTAATGAAGACCATTTTGTGGCCACATCAGACATAGCAGAGGCTATTATTATGGGTTCTTAAAGACTCATTTAAACCATGATAAAATTGCAATTTAATTTGTATATTGAATGGCTTGTATGGTAACCGACAGATTTTTTTTCAGGACCTTGAATTTTTTTCCGTGTTTGTACACCTCCAATAAATTTTGTAATAATTTTGCACTAGGTATAGGAATTATTTTTTTATTTATTTGGACAGTAGCCTTACACCTTGCATTCAACACATTGAATTTATTGTGGCCTTAATACCAGATCCAAATCATTAGTTTTTTTTTTCTTTGTTTTTCATTTTTAAATATTGGGCATTTGGGCTGGATTTGGAATTACAGTGATCAGGGGTGCTCACTGCTACAGTGACCCGGGCTAGGGTTGTCCAAGGAGCCAAAATCCATCCTCATAAGGACCAGGCTAAGGTCATGTTTAGGCTGGCCCCGCACTGAGCAGCCCTAATAAATACAATCATCTATTGGGTTGATGCATTTCCTTGAGCGCATCTGGGGCTGTTAAACTTAGAGCATCCATTAAGTCATGGGCCAAGCTCGAGCTTGACTCAGGCTCTTCAAGTTTGAGCTGAAGGTCAGCTTCATTAAGTTTATGTATGAGCCCACAGTCATCTTCAACCTTTGTCCAGCTCAACCGGAACTCAAGTTCAATAAATTAGTGAGGAGATCTTGACCTAGAGCTTAGCTTATCAAGCTCGACTGGGGCTCCAACGATGGATCCTGCAGTGGTTTTTAAGGTTTAGCTTAACTGAGCTTAACCTGGCTCAGCTCATTTTCACCCCTATCAACAAGTCCAGTTGTTGAACAAGAAGGGTACCCAAAGTCCGCCCTATTTAGTTATCAAGCCTAATACTCAATTTTGGATCCAGTTGATATGTATAAAATCTAGCCCAGGATATGTTGAGCCTGATGGGCCTTTAAATCAGGCCCTGCCGATTTAAATTCTACACAAGGAATTTATGCACGCCTATAATCACAGCTTAACGTACTATATAATGTTATCAATTAGGGATGTAGATGTCTATCAAAAAAAAAAAAAAAAAGGGGATGTAGATGAGCTGAACTGAGGTAAGCTTGACCAAGCTCATGTTCAAGGTCTAACATGTATTCAAAGCTTGAGCCCCAAAGTCAAGCCTGACAAGTCCAACTCAAGCTTGGCTCGACCTACCTTTCCGAGACTAGCACGTTTTTCAGGACTCGCACTAATCTACTTGACTAACCCAGGCTCAAATGTTAAAACTGTTTAAAACATTATAGATCGTTGAATAATTAGCCATTAAGCCTGACGTGTCCATTGCAGCTTTAAATTAATCGATGCAACTCAATGGCCATGGATCACTTTCAACTCTATAAACTATGCCAATTTTGAGGTTCTTAAAATAAGTATTCTAGAATACTCTTAACTCAGAAAAACAGATATTACAGAGTTATCATCTTGTACAAAATAAAGCTCTATTTTCCTTTTATTTTTCTATGTTTGGGCAATTCTATATTTAGCCTCTTTAGTGCAATTTTGAGGCACCAAGAGGGATTGTACCCTAATGACAGACTTTTCATGAAAACAATCTGCATATGTTGAATTTACTACATTTGATAGCATCTTAATTGGTGTGTTTTGCCTTGCTTTTATTTATTTTAATTGTCTATTCAATTTTTTATTCTACTTTATACTTTGTAACAAATTTTCTTAATAGTTGGGCCTCCCTAAAATGCTGAAGCATTTGCCGACCTACTGAACAACTTAGTGGTAGAGGCATTTCACTTTCCAACGACGACAGCGTTTGGATCCTGGCATGCTAAATTGGATCCATTGATCCAATATATCAGAGAAAAAAAATAGCCCTTTGCATTTGTAATGAAGCCCATCAATAATAATAACAGTAACAATAAGTATAAGGTGTTGTTTCACAGGTCTACTTTTTTCATCCACTTAAAAACCAGTTGAAGTAGGGGTGGTCATTGGTTGGGCCAATCCAAGCCCGATCTGAGCCCAGCCAGCATTGGGCAGGGCTTGAATATGTAATTAGGACGCGTTTAATAATTATTTGGAGATAATTTAACTAGTAAAATCAGTTATTCAAATGGTCGCGAAATTGATGAAAAGCCAGATTGGTCCAACCTGGTTGATTTAATGGGTGCGCTTGGACCTGACTTTCATGGCCCATGTCAGGCCTGGGCCAATGTTTCTAAAGTCAGGCCCAACCCTGAACCTGGCTTTGCCCGGACCAACCTGGCCCATGAACACCACTAGTTCAAAGATATGTCTAGTGCTTTAGACAGATTGAGAAAATTTTAATATCAATGAATGCTTAAGTTCATGATATACGGAGAATGTAGAAAGAAAGTTGTATTCAGTTGAACAAGATAAAAGCTTAGTTTATGAGCTAATCAAGTGCTCAGCTTGACTTTGTTAGCACGTGAGCTTAGCTTGAACCCAACCCTATTGAAGCCCCACCTTGGCTGGTTCACATCCCTTCCAGCAGCAATAGAGCTCGACCGATGTGCAACCGACCGCTGTACTTATTGCTAATGAGTATTGTCCTATTGCAACTATGCAATATTTTTAGGGCTAGAGGCATTTTCCCTAAAATTTGAAAATTAGCACATCAACAAAATATTCAAAAAAGAGATGCCGCATAAAAGGTTTTTCACGGTTGACAAATTCTGTGATCGTTGTAGAATTATTCAAGGTTGACAAATTCTGTGATCGTTGTAGAATTATTCTCTCTCTCTCTCTCTCTCTTTTCTTGTCCTTTTCTTTCTTTCTTTCTTTTTTGGTAAGAAAAATTATTCTATGTTGAAATGGTAATTTTGATGTTTGACGCGGCTATGGATTCCTCATCCATGTTGTCCAATAAACATAGCATGCAGAAAATACTTACCAATAATAGCAGAAAAATCAAACTCAACATAACCATCAACAAATAAATATAGAATCCAGTCAAATCCAACAATAGTAGAATAATCAAATTCAACATAATCAACAACAAGAACAGAGAGAAAAAAAAAAAGACAATGACAACTCAAGTTGTAGAAAAACCAAATCCAACATAATCAATAGCAAGAATACAACATATATTTTCTCATGAAAAACCGACAACTTTTTTATCAAAATGGGTTACACAAACGTGCCATTACGTATGAAATACATTCTAAACAGCAAACAAGAAGTAAATACAATTTTTAAATTCATACAAATTTATTTGAATAGAGAAAAAAGGATAAATATATAAAACATAACGGATTTCTTCTGTTGCTTGATGCATGTGTGATGTAGTGAGGAACTGTTTGTGTGAGATGAGACACCCTTAACCACTATGGCATCTCATGTTTCTTGATTAAGGGCCTCTTTGTTTCCTGTAATTGGATACATATGAATAGTAAGAACTCTATTTCCAAAAGTTGTTAAATTGTAGACACAAAATTGAATTTGTAAAAATGATCATAATATGATTTTCTCTTCAACCCTAACCTCTTTAATAATACTTAAGTGGAGTCAAAGGCAATATGCAGACGAACATGCCTTAAAGCAAGAATGCGAAGAAGACCTGCATTAGGAACAGGAATTTAATGAAAAGAAAACAAATAAAGTGTAAATAATAAGAAATTATAGTTATGTGGAGACATGACCTGATCTCCTCTATGGAAACAATCAGAGATTGGTTCCTTGTTTGTTGCACAGATGGTGAGGGGCTTGGGTAAAGGATGTGTTTGGATGTGGTGAGTATTATTAGAGAAAAGAAGAGCTAATTAGAGAAAAAGAATCTAATGGCTATGTTTTGCTAGAAAGAAGCCTGCCTCATACATGCAACGACATCTAAGAAATAAAATTGTTGGTTAATATAAAAGGTATATCTCGTTAATAGAAAAGGTATATTGTGCACAAATACTTTTGGTTTATTACGTAGACTAATATATTTTTTAGCAGGCAAAAAATTGTAGAATTACTTCTGATAAATGTCGCAATAGTGAAAAAGTATATAGGCAAAATGAGGAAAAAATGATAATAAATGATGAATGAAAATTAATTGGAATACACAAAAAATGAAAACAAAATAAATCTGAAATATCCACGAGCTTTGGAAAAAGAAAGAAAATGATTGAAACTCCTAATGGTGAAAGAAAAATATTAATTGATTAGCTGAGAATATAATGTAATAGTCATTTTTAATAGGAGGGCATGAAATATAGATGAAAAAATTTGTCAAGATGAACTAAGCCAAAGGAGAATTTTGTAATTAGATTTAACAGACTTCTAAGGAAAATGGTGAAGAGTCTGATCAGCAAAAAGATCTTAGATAGGAAAAACAAGTATATATTAAGTAGTAAACTATTACATGAAAAGTTGAAGTAGAGAAGAGCAAATTGGCAAGGTATAAAAAAAAAAGACAAATTAAGTAGATAATATCTAAACTTTTTTTTTTAGCTGCTATATGTACACTACTTTTATCTCTTCTTACATAGCAAAAAAAAACCACCAAAACTTTCCAAAATGTCCTCACCCTTCCTCTCTACACACCTTCTCTCTCCTTCTTCTCTTCCCCTTCCCCACCTTTCCCTCCAATTGGTGATGAGCTCTAGCTAGCAGAGGGGCTCTCCCTCTCCCTCCGAACCGTTTCTCTCTCTCTCTCTCTCCCTCCTCATTTTCCTTCTCTCCCTCCCTCTATTCTTTCTCTCTCCCTCCCTCTTTTCTCCCTTCCCTCTTTCTCCTCATCCCTGCATCCGGCCTCCCTACAGTGATCTCCCTGCTGCAGGAAGAGACCGTTGCAGCAGCTCTCCTGACTGTAGGGAGAGATCGATCTCCCTATAGCACGGGAAATCGGACCCCATGTTGCAGGGAGAGATGTGGCAAGTAGGGGGAGAAAAGGTGAGGGAGGATTGTTGTAGGGAGGGGGGAGAAAGGGGAAGGGAGGAGAGAGGGAAAGAGAGAGAATAGAGTGAGGGAGGGAGTGGGAGTGGGAGAGAGAGAGGGGAGTCCCTTCCGCTATTCGAATTCGTCGCCCGCTAGAGGAGGAGGTAGGGAAGGAGAGGGGATAGGAGGAAGGGAGAGAGAAGGTATGTAGGAAAAGACGGTGTAGGGGCATTTTGAAAAGTTTTGATTTTTAATTTTTTGGTGTAAGAAGAGATAAAGTGGTTTACATATAGTCAGTTCCCTTTTTTTTATTGCTATTACATGTAAGGAGTGTTAAAACTATCCTAATCCTAAACTAGGCTAGCCTATCAACCTGGAATCACCACGAGGGCACTCCATGCTCACCATGGTATTTTTTCCATATATTACTCTTCCTTGAATATGTTCCTACTCTTGTGCTTTGCACTAGTGTGCCATTGTCGATGTTCTACCTAAGGGGGATGTAAGAATAAGATGCCCTTTTCCACCTGAGCTATTTTGTCTTCTCATCTAAATTTTCTGCCAACCCAAAGAAAATAGTATCGAGATTTTCACTTTCGAACTGAGGAAATTTTCTCACCAATTTTCTCGTTGAGCGAAATATCTATACGCATTGGTGATATGGATCGTAATAAAGGGACCACATCCATACAAAAGGTTCTAGTGAAGTTAGAACAGAAGAAGAAGAAGAAACCAGGCACATTTAGCAGGCCATAGTTCCAAACCTTGATTTCAGTCGCCTGGCCTCAGTCATGAGCAATGTCACCTTGATTATTATAGTTATTATTATTATTATTATTATTATTATTGTTGTTAGGTTTATGTCTTGTATTCCGGTTTAGCCGGATGAGTCCACTGGGTTAGCCATGGACTGGTTTAAGGTCAAAGGTATTTTGGTAATTGTACCGGGGCTTTCTTGGTGGCCAAGAAAGCGGAGATTATATATATGTATAGTCTGTAACCCTAGACCTTACGGCGGCAGTAGTTGCCCGTGGTGTTCCCACACCACGTAGGAGAGATGAGGTGAGAGTGTGGGAATCTCTTGTATGCTTTACTTGTCATAGTGAAGATGTTCGTCCTCCTGTGCCCGTGGATGTAGCCCTGTTAGGTTTATGTCTTGTATTCCGGTTTAACTGGATGAGTCCACTGGGTTAGCCAGGGACTGGTTTAAGGTCAAGGGTATTTTGGTAATTGTACCGGGGCTTTCTTGGTGGCCAAGAAAGCGGAGATTATATATATGTATAGTCTGTAACCCTAGACCTTGCGGCGGCAGTAGTTGCCCGTGGTGTTCCCACACCACGTAGGAGAGATGAGGTGAGAGTGTGAGAATCTCTTGTATGCTTTACCTGTCATTGTTGACCTATAAAAAATTGCAAATACTGCAGCGAAGACACCTCATCCCAGCTTAATTTAGGCTACAGAAGTTATTTGCAGATCATGGGGAATCACTGTGAGAACCAGCATTCCATGAAGGTCAAGGTAGCTGGAACTCTCAGAGGAAGTTCAAATTTCGGGTCGAACAGAGATCATCAAATTCAAAAGCCACAAGCATGTCAACCTGAAGTCAATTTCCCCCAAGCCAGGGGGTCACTGACCAAAGTCCTGCTTCCCGATGTCCAAAATTAATGAAAATTTAGACGCGAAGCTTCAGTCATGCTCAGAAGATACCTTGCAAATTTTCAAAATGAAAAGACTCTGTTTGGCCTAAATTTCATTACATGTCAGCTTAGAGGACAGTAATCCTGAATTTGGGGATCATCGCTAAGATCTTACTTCCAGAAGGCCAAAGCAAATAAAATTTGGAAAAAATGCTCAAAGAATGCCCCAAGTTATTCTTCCAAAGTTTCAAGTCAAGGGGAGGCTGTTCGGATAGAAAACAGGCTAACTATCTCAATGTGGAGTGAATAGTGACCTAACACATGCAATAAAGAGGTTACTGTTCGAAATCCTACTTTCTCGAATCCAAACTGCATGAAATTTGGATGAATACTCCAAGATGTTCTTGACGTCAGCCCCTCCGAGTTTCAAATCAAACCGGGGTCATTTGGGCTTCAAACAGCTGAAACAAGGGCCCACTGCCATAAAAAGTCAACTGGAGAGTTGACCAAGTTCAGATGGTCAAACAAAGCTGAAACTTCTGTGACACACTCAAAATAGTGTCAAGAAGTATCCCTCCTAGTTTCGTGGCCATTGGACACCGTTTGGGCCCCGAACAGGCGGAAACAAGCCACATATGCAAAATTCCAAGAATGGGCCTTTGGAGTGACCGGGGGGCCCACAAACAAAAGGAGTTGACCATGTTCAGGTGGTCAAACAAAGCTGAAACTTCTGTGACACACTCAAAATAGTGTCAAGAAGCATCCCTCCAAGTTTCGTGGCGATTGGACACCGTTTGGGCCCCGAACAGGCGGAAACAAGCCACATATGCAAAATTCCAAGAATGGGCCTTGGGAGTGACCGGGGGCCCACAAACAAAAGGAGTTGACCATGTTCAGGTGGTCAAACAGAGCTGAAACTTCTGTGACACACTCAAAATAGTATCAAGAAGTATCCCTCCAAGTTTCGTGGCGATTGGACACCGTTTGGGCCCCGAACAGGCGGAAACAAGCCACATATGCAAAATTCCAAGAATGGGCCTTGGGAGTGACCGGGGGCCCACAAACAAAAGGAGTTGACCATGTCCAGGTGGTCAAACAGAGCTGAAACTTCTGTGACACACTCAAAATAATGTCAAGAAGTATCCCTCCAAGTTTCGTGGTGATTGGACACCGTTTAGGCCCCGAACAGGCGGAAACAAGCCACATATGCAAAATTCCAAGAATGGGCCTTGGGAGTGACCGGGGGCCCACAAACAAAAGGAGTTGACCATGTTCAGGTGGTCAAACAGAGTTGAAACTTCTGTGACACACTCAAAATAGTGTCAAGAAGTATCCCTCCAAGTTTCGTGGCGATTGGACACCGTTTGGGCCCCGAACAGGCGGAAACAAGCCACATATGCAAAATTCCAAGAATGGGCCTTGGGAGTGACCGGGGGCCCACAAACAAAAGGAGTTGACCATGTTCAGGTGGTCAAACAGAGCTGAAACTTCTGTGACACACTCAAAATAGTGTCAAGAAGTATCCCTCCAAGTTTCGTGGCGATTGGACACAGTTTGGGCCCCGAACAGGCGGAAACAAGCCACATATGCAAAATTCCAAGAATGGGCCTTGGGAGTGACCGGGGGCCCACAAACAAAAGGAGTTGACCATGTTCAGGTGGTCAAACAGAGCTGAAACTTCTGTGACACACTCAAAATAGTATCAAGAAGTATCCCTCCTAGTTTCGTGGCCATTGGACACCGTTTGGGCCCCGAACAGGTGGAAACAAGCCACATATGCAAAATTCCATGAATGGGCCTTGTTAGTGACCGAGGGCCCACAAACAAAAGGAGTTGACCATGTTCAGGTGGTCAAACAGAGCTGAGACTTCTGTGACCCACTCAAAATAATGTCAAGAAGCATCCCTCCAAGTTTCGTGGCGATTGGACACCGTTTGGGCCCCGAACAGGCGGAAACAAGCCACATATGCAAAAATCCAAGAATGGGCCTTGGGAGTGACCGGGGCCCACAAACAAAAGGAGTTGACCAAGTTCAAGTGGTCAAACAGAGCTGAAATTTCTATGAAACACTTAAGATGGTGTCAAGCAACATCTCTCCAAGTTTCGTGATGATTGGACATCATTCGGGCCTCAAACAATGGAAAATAGTCCGCATATGCAATGTTCCAAAAGTGGGCCTTGTCCGTGACCGGGGCCCAATTAATGAAAAAGTTGACCAACTTCCTGAAGTCAAAATGGGCTGAAATTTTTATGACATGTAGAAAATAGTGTTAAGAAGCATCCCTCCAAGTTTGGTGGCAATTGGACTTCGTTTGAGCCCAAAACAGATGAAAATGGGCCTCATACGCGAAAAACCTGAAATTGGGCCTCGTCCGTGGCCCAGTCTGCGGTCACGGACATTCAAGGGAGGTTTCCCACGATTTTGGGTGGTTTCCCTCCACTCCTCTTAGAAATCCAACTCCCCACAACTGCTATTAACTCCCCAAAACTGCACAAAACTGATTGGGAGTCTATAAAAAGAGGAAATTTGGAAGAAACAAAGGAACACACATACACATAAGGAAGAAAAGTGAAGAAATTGAAGAAAGGCACCACCTAAGGCAACAAGAAGCAAACTCCAGCAGCACTTCCACGACCATTCCCACCTTCTTTTCTTAATTTTGAAGGTGAGCAAGAAAATTCAGAAGGAGAGAAGGAAGTGGAATGGCCAAAGTCCATACCATGTTCGTACGACGCCAATTTTTGAGAGGATGACATTGTCACCTCTGTTTCTCTCATTCGTAGGGCTTCTTAGCCATTACAAGAGTTGTGAAAGAAGCCTCTCTAGGCCTCATTTTGTTCCTTGAAAATGATAGGTTCAAATGACACAACTCCGGCTTCAAATTTGCCCATTTCGGACTTGAAACAAAAATGCAGTCCGTAAGCACGAATGATGAGTTACAGCGGTTTCACTTGATTCCATGATAAAAAGTGATCTTCTTGATGGTTGTCCACCGCTCCAAAGTCATGAGAATGGAGTTCCGACACTTGAAAGAAGTTCCAAGAAAGAACCAGCGCGAATAGCACAAAAAAAAACGAAGGCACAAGGCCATTGTCTGTCAGTGACCGTGACCCCCGGTCACTGACAGGTTCCAGTGACCGCGGGTGAGTCACGGTCACTGGAAGGCCCCAGTGACGAGTCACGGTCACTGGAAGGCCCCAGTGACCGCGGGTGAGTCACGGTCACTGGAAGGCCCCAGTGACCGCGGATGAGTCATGGTCATTGGAATGGGGCAGTGACCGCGGGTCACGGTTACCCCCCATTTTTTCCCCTTTCCCACATTTTCTTCCACCTTATGTACATTTTCTTGTATTTTCCAAATTGAGATCACATCTGAGACTTGAGGGAGGGGTTGTAAACTTTCAAAATGTATGTAAACAACCTGCATCCCCGCGGTCAGGGCACTTGAACCCATGTAAACAAAAGGGAAATTAATGATGAACTGTAATTATTTTCCCATTCTTCTTAACGCTTAAAGTGCGTGAATGTCGGACCTTGATTCCGTAATTCATTTCCACGCCTACATATTTTTAAGCGCGATCAGTCATAGTGAAGATGTTCGTCCTCCTGTGCCCGTGGATGTAGCCCGGTTTGGGTGAACCACGTAAATCTCGGTGTCCCTTCTTCTTGTGTGGTTGATTGTTGATCTTGTGTTCCGTGGATGCGCACAACGGGTGAATGTCAGAAAATCACAACAATTGGTATCAGAGCCACAATAATTGGTATCAAAGCCGAGGTTGGTGTTCCTCGGGTTTCTGAGCGAGGTGGAGATCGCTCAGTGGTTTGGAGGTTGTGCGCATGAAGATTAACTGAGATCAGGTTCGTGATTTCTGGTTAGGCCACCATCGGAGAAGAAGTAGATGAGATTGGGTTCTCCGGTCTCGCTGAGATCGGAGGAAAAAGGATTCACATGTTTGGTTCAGATCTTGGAGTTGACCGCTGTGGATGTGATCGGATCTTGTTGGGTTCGGATCTGTTTTCGTCGTGGAAACAGGAGATCTGGTTTTCCAGATCTGATAGGAGAAGACCGGTAGGTGGGCCACACGTCGATCGGAGATCTCTGTTTGAAGACAGAGAAACCGATTCCGGAAGAAGAAAACAGAAGAAGATGGACCTCCGGTTCCAGAGCAGCGCCGTGGCCGCCCTGCAGGAGGCCGCTGAGGCCTATTTGGTGGGGGACGGTGGCGCTGAGGGAAATCAGAAAGTATCAGAAGAGCACCGAGCTTCTGATCAGGAAGCTCCCCTTCCAGCGCCTGGTGCGCGAGATCGCTCAAGACTTCAACACCGACCTTCCTCATCGCGCCGCTGCTGCATCGCCGGATCAGACGAAGACAGGCTGCCAGATCGCCATGCCATCGCCGGATCAGACGAAGACAGGCTGCCAGATCTGCGTAGTAGACCCGAAAATCGCGCGCCTTCCTTCGTTGCAGTCGCCACCGAGATCTCCGCCGAGATCCTCGCCTTCTTTGTCGCCGGAGAAGACGTTGTCCGCCGTCACCGTGGGGCCGTCGCCGTGGGGCCGCTGCAACCCGCGGAGAGCTCGCCTGTTGCAGACCCAGACGCGAGCTCGCCTGTTGCAGACCCAGACGCACGTCAGTCGCTGGGTTGAAGATGACCCAGTCTTCTGGGTCTTGGGTCGGGTCGGGTCTGGTTACCTGACTCGCGGAGAAGAAGAAGCCCAGCGCTTCTTGTCAGGTCAGTTCGGGTCCGAGTTGGGTCAGTTTGACCTGCCCCGTGGAGGAAAAGCCCAAGCAGCACAGCAGGTTCCAGGCCGGGTCCGGTCAGGTGCGACCCGACCCGATTTCAGCCCAGCCAGAGGGTTCAGGCCGGGTCAGTTCAGGTTCGACCCGACCCAGTTGCATCAAAGCCCAGCAGTTCAAAGCAAGTTCGGTTACAGGTCAGGTCAGGTTCGACCCGACCTGTTTGCAAACGGTCCAGCCCAGCGCAAAATAGAGTTCAGTTCAGTTCCGGGTCAGGTGAACCCGACCCGGGTCCGCTCCAGAAGCCCAGCAGACAGTGCAGTGACGTCAGCATCGGTCAAAGGCCAGATTTGACCAGTTTCAACGGCTGAAATTGTTTCTGCGATATCTTGATCGTCCGATGTCCGATCGGAGATCCGTTTGAGCCTACGGACTAGTTTCGAGCAGATCTACGCAGTGGAAGAGGTTGATTGGCTGTTTGACAGTCAAGGAGGAGGTTTGATTGATTGGAGCGTAGAAACTTGTTTCTACGTTATCGGAGCCATCCTGAGTCGAATCTCAGATCCGTTTTTTCCAGTGTGCTCGTGTCGACGAGATCTATGATTTGATGCAGAAATCTTGAGGAGATCTGAACAGATGTGGATTCAAGCTTGAATCGGGTCTACTCGACCTAGTTGTTGTTGCAAACCCAATAATAAGAGTCGCCGGCCTAGTTGCAAAGGGTTTGCTGATCACATGATCGCATGTGATGTTATTCATCTTGCCAGAGCTAAGCCGGAAAAGCAGCAAGGAGGAGCTGATGTATCAGCAGTTGATCGGAGGCCCAGTCAAATGGAGTTTTTGACTGCTCGGAGGCAGAAGTTGTTCTGCAATGGAGTCATCTGGACTTGTATTCCCGATCTGTTTTGCTTGCATGCTTGTGGTGATTGGATCTTCACAGTGATGTTGAAGATGGGGCAGGATGGTGAGTGATTCAGATATCACTCAGATTCGTCAATGGTTTCGAGCTTTTAGTTTGAGGTAGAGTTTGACGAGGGTATGAACTTTGCTCAAAGTTCATGTGCTGGTTCAACATGTCAAAGTGTTGAAGAAGACTGTATCGTTGGTGCAGTGACGTGCCATTCAGCAAGGTACGTGAAGACATTACCGGTTTTATCTCCTAGTAGCTCGAGTTGTACGGAGTTGTACGGAATTCAAGCCAAGGTGGAGATTGTTAGGTTTATGTCTTGTATTCCGGTTTAGCCGGATGAGTCCACTGGGTTAGCCAGGGACTGGTTTAAGGTCAAGGGTATTTTGGTAATTGTACCGGGGCTTTCTTGGTGGCCAAGAAAGCGGAGATTATATATATGTATAGTCTGTAACCCTAGACCTTGCGGCGGCAGTAGTTGCCCGTGGTGTTCCCACACCACGTAAGAGAGATGAGGTGAGAGTGTGGGAATCTCTTGTATGCTTTACTTGTCATAGTGAAGATGTTCGTCCTCCTGTGACCGTGGATGTAGCCCGGTTTGGGTGAACCACGTAAATCTCGGTGTCTCTTCTTGTGTGGCTTGTTCTTGTTGATCTTGTGATTCCGTGGATGCGCACAACGGGTGATTGTCAGAAAATCACAACAATTGGTATCAGAGCCACAACAATTATCATTATTATTATGGCAAAGGAAGTCACCTTGATTATTATACTATAGGAAAGTCAATCATAAACCGAGTCAGCTCATCTAATGAATCGGCTATAATGATTTCAAGGTGGGAGTTGGGACCCAGCTACGAGATGGTCCACTTCTGTAGGCTGTAGCAAAGTGATGCGCCCCTTTAATATATTTTTTGTTCATTCAAAGGCATGAAAGTAGTGATTCACTCATCACCATGTTTTTAACTAATGGACCAATGGCAATGCGATACAACAGCCATTCTATACATCTCTTCATGTAACACTAGAGGCTAGAAACGATCCGATCCTCACCTGGATGTGTAACAATTATGGGCCTTTGGGTCTCCCCAAAAAAAATAAAAAAAAAACCTTGGCTTAAGGTTTGCAATTTTTTAACGACGTACTTTTATTTTTAAAAAGATAAGTGAGTCTTTCATTTTCTCAGTAAAACATGATTTACCTGGATGAGGATGAACTTATCCTCCAATGGGGCACACCCCCATTAAAATCAAGAAATCAAGTACAAAGAAACCACCTGTAGCCCGGGTCAAGCAAAAGCATAAATGACAACCCACAGAGAGCCCGGGTCAAACAATAAATTAGAAGCCCACAAACCTGCTATAGTGGAATTAATGAGTTTTAGCGCTAGTCGTCTTCTTCTACTTCTTCTACTTTTTTTTTAAAGATTCTTGTGGCCCTAAATCACAATTTGAACCATTCAACCTTTTTGAGGAGGTCAAAATTAGCTAGGAGTCAAATTCAACCATTAACTCATCAAAAATTTTGAGAAATTTATGAAAAACTCCATACCATTAGATTACTTTTATGGACTATCCCTAATTCATGATTCAAATTATACCCCTTGTCTAAAAACCCAGAAACATCTAGGGGGATTAAATTTCACGTCTTAGTCTTTCTTGGATGCTAAAAAGAGTGTAAAAAGGTGTACCAATTGATGTAGTATAGTGCAAGTGAGTGCTTCCGCTATGAAATTATGATTCCTCTCCATAGAAAAATCTCATTGACGCGAAGTTTAATTCTCCTATAACAAAGGAATACTCCAACTTAGAGATTTCTCTTATGTTACCAAATGTGCACTAAGTCATATGTGACAACTAAATCCCCTGATAAACAAGGATCTTCACTTTCCACAAATTAGTAAGAACCCCCTATTTGGCAATTGCAAATATGGAAGAATTTAGACCAATGGAAATCCTAACTCTAGGGGATTTCCAAGTCCACCCCTAGTAGGATTTGAAATCCTTGCTTTTGCAGATTTATGCACTAACACCAATCTTTTCCAAACATGTTTATCAATATACATCGATATATATGTGAAATCCTCACTTATGTAAATCTTCAGTGAAGATTTTCTATTCCAAGGGAAATGAGGAATCCTCGCATCTGTGGATTCTTGACTTGTTATTACATTTTCTATTCCATGAGCATGTTAGGTAACAAGTGAAGAATCCACAGATATAAAAGATTCCTCATTGTCGATTATTTTAGAATTCCTTATTGAAGATTTCATATCAATATTAGTAAATATGAGTGTAGAAATATTCAAAACTGTAGATTTTCAAGTCCTGCTAGGAAAATTAGAATAAAAAACCGTCACCCACTAGTCTAAATTCTTGAAATTTCATAATTGTCAAATGTGAATTTTTAAATTCATGCAGAAAACAGTGAGGGGGGCCCTTGAGTATTTAGTTGACAAATGTAATCTAAATTATTTACTTTTGGGATTTTCACAGATAAATCCATTCTAAATATGGATTAGACGATTTGATCATAAAAAACATATATTTAATAAATTAGGGTGTGGCATATTTTTTTGACAATTTTGCCCTAAAAAAATGATAACGATATCATTACCTGAAAATTATATACTTGCGGAGAACAAACATATTTGTGTCAAATTCTAGTGTCATTTCTTGTATTTATTCACCTCAATGTAAAGATATTACGAATCCAAAAATGTGTAGAATCTATAAAGAATGATAATGATATCGTAATCTGAAAATTATATAATTATGAAGAAAAAATATTTATGGGTCGAATTTTAATATCTTTTCAGTGTTTATGCACACCAGTATAAAGATATTACGAGTTGGATGTCGGAGACAAAAAATGGGCATAAAATCTACAAAGAATTGTAAAGATATCATTACCAAAAAATTATAGAGTTGTAAGGAAAAATAATTATAAGTCAAAATTTAGTGCCATTTTTCGTGTTTATGCATTTCAATATAATTGCATTACAAATCGGATGTTGGAGACAAATAATGGAGGTAGAATATATAAAGGATGGTAACGATATATTACCTGAAAATAAAAGAGTTGTAGGAAAAGTGCATTACCGGATTAAATTCTTAAGGTAGTGTTTCTTTATCACCATTAGAGGATAATGATTCCCAAATTGAATTGAAATAGATGTTAGGAGGCCTGATAACTGTAGGCATTTATAAAGTCCATAACTATAAAAGCCTGTGCAAATGACAATGTAAAAAAAGATGGAGCTGGTTTAATTGGTGGTAAGGAAATGAAGTGAGGATTTAACTCATTGATAACCACCATGTAGCTTCAAGCTAAAAATTTGGTATATGTATACATTTCCCTAACTCATTTACATAAGTAAAACCAATTCATGATAATCTCGAATCTATAATAATAGAATACACAGTTACAATTGTACTATTTGTATCTCCAATGACACTTAAAGTTCAATGGATATTACCTAGGATGATACTTATGCTGTAAAGCTATTTTCATAAGCTGCTATTAAAGCTAAGGTATCAGATTTGGTATTGGTCACTGAAAATTTGGTATTTGTTAGCATATTATTATTATAAATTTGTATACATGGAAAATGCTAGTATGCATCATCCCCTCACCATAGGGTGATGGATGTTTACATGGGTTTCTTTATTTGTATATGAGCATCCCTCTTTTATTTATATCTTTTTGTGGTTTACACATGAATATTTTCAATTGAGCAAATGTCCCTCACCCTATGGTAAGGAAATGATATATACTAGCATTTCCCATATATAATGCAATTGTATTTTAATTAAAAAATGATTTAATATAACACCAATATGTTGATTGTATTAGGCTTGTATTCAGCTCCTTTTGATGACATATGAGTTGTATCTTACAATATGTTTTAGTCTGGGCACCTTTCTTTTGTTCGTTGATTGCTACTTTGCTTTTTGTAGTCATGTGCCTGGGTCTTCTTTTTTCATTAGTCTTCTTGTCTTATCCATAAAATAAAAAAAATAAAAAAGAGAAAGACTGTGTGTGGGGGGGGGGGGGGGGGGGACAGTAGTAACAAGGCCCATAGGAGACATCCAAACATGTGAATCTCTACGACAAAAACTAATACTATAACCTCATAAGAAATGTTTGCCCTATTTTCAATAGTAGGTGTGGAAAGTGGGATTAATCAAATCTATAGCCATTGTACCATATGATCCCTCCGCACTCAGCTCCTAATGAAGAATAAATTGGGGGGGGGGGGGGGGGGGGGGGGGGGTGTGGTGAGACAGTAGTAACAAGGCCCATAGGGGACATCCAAACATGTGAATCTCTACGACAAAAACTAATACTATAACCTCATAAGAAATGTTTGCCCTATTTTCAATAGTAGGTGTGGAAAGTGGGATTAATCAAATCTATAGCCATTGTACGGCGCGCAGGGGGGGGTGAGACAGTAGTAACAAGGCCCATAGGGGACATCCAAACATGTGAATCTCTACGACAAAAACTAATACTATAACCTCATAAGAAATGTTTGCCCTATTTTCAATAGTAGGTGTGGAAAGTGGGATTAATCAAATCTACAGCCATTGTACCATATGATCCCTCCGCACTCAGCTCCTAATAAAGAATAAATTTGGGCATACAAAATGCTTTGACCCTGCCTTGGGCATATATCGTATATTCAGACCCATTGTTAAGGCATATATTATAAAGCGATTTTTTACAAATAAGTTCATCCCTAATAATTTGATCCAGTAATGTGCTTTCTCTACAACTATATAATTTTTAGGTAACGATAGTATTACCATCCTTTGTAGATTATATGTCCAGTTTTTTGTCTACAACATCCAATCAGTAATATTATCATACCGAGGTGCATAAATACTAGAAAGGACACAAGAATTTGATCCATAATTGTTTTTCCTCACAATGATATAATTTTCTTGTAATGATATCGTAATGATTTTTAATAGATTTTTATACCTATTTTTAGTCTCCAACATCCAATCCGTAATATCTTTTTACTAATATGCATAAACGTTGAAAAAGATACTAAAATTTGACCAAAAATATTTTTTCTTTGCAATTATATATTTTTCAGGTAACGATATCATTACCATTTTTTATAGATTTTATACCCAATTTTGATTTCCAACATCTGATTCACGATATCTTTATACTGAAGTGAATAAACATAGGAAATGACACTATAATTTGACACAGATATATTTGTTTCCCACAAGTATATAATTTTCGAGTAATAATATCGCTACTATTCTTTATGAGGCAAATTTATCCCAAAAAAATATACCACACCCTAATTTATTAAATATATAGTTTTTATAATCAAATCGCTTAATTCACATTTTAGATGGATTTATTCGTAAAAATCCCATTAATTTTTCTCCAGTGACTCTTTTATATATTTGTTTTGACATAGTATCCATTGATCTCCTACCTTTGCCAATGCTAGCTCCAATTGAGATTATCCGTCTGGCAACATGGCATACACTACTTAGGTGCACGACAAGTTGCCCCACAGTGCCGTGGTGGAGTGAGTGGTCTCCCCACAACCACAAAAAAATACTCGGAAGCTCCGGACTCAGGTCCTATATATCCACTTCAGCCATTCCTTGTTCAAACGTCTCTTTGTGGGTGGTCCTTTGTTCCTTTCATTATTTTATATGAATTGGTGGACCATAGACGTGTTCGGTGTTCCCCTTTATTGCAGAAATTCCGAGGACCTTACTTTAATGAGTTGGCCTGCCGTAACGAAAACGGAATTTTATGTACGTAGGTACTTCATTTCTTTGATATTCCGGGGCAAATCTAACATTGTTTAATGAGTCTTTGTACTATTCTCCCTAAAAAAAAACAAGGGGCTTTGTGCTGTCTCGTGCGTTTGTCTGTCCATTTTAATACGGTCCATGTAAACCTACCAACTTTCTTGTTGGACGCTTTTGAGCACAGCCAGGTTTAAAAAGACACCTGCTATTTCCAGGCATTTCGTCCCTGTCAACAAGTCTTGCCCACCGTTTGGATCGATCAAAACAACTGAAATATGATGGTCAATGGCCTCAATGGTCAATACATGCAGGCCTGCTTGTATGGGAGGGATATGTATGAATTTCTGTTGTTGAATTCTAAATGTTATCCTCAAATTCACAGTTCTTGGGCATTTTAAGAGCTAAAAAAAGTTAATTTATCAGTTTGAATTTTAAAAACTTACAAGTCAGAGAGAAATGCAAGAACCATGAAAACAACTGCATTCTTGCAAACAAATGTCTCTAGGGTATTTATGACTTTTTTCTTTATTATGATTTTTTCACAAGAATTTGGTGCGTTGGAAATTCACAATATGATGAAATTGCTTGTCCACTAACATTGGTAAATGTTATATTTATTTCCAAAATTTTAAATTTTCTACCACTCAAAAAGGCCTCAATTGGCCTTTGAAGTTCTTGAAATCCTAACTCATTTTTTTCTTTTTTATAGAATTTTTTGATGCTTAAGTAAAAAAAATTTTAGAGTTTCACATACCTTAGAATTTAGAAATTCTTCAAATATAGATTCTCTAAATTCTAGCCATGAAACATGCCCAGTTTTTTTTATAAAATTTTTGGATGCTTAAGTAAAAAAAAAAAATTTAGAGTTTCACATACCTTAGAATTTAAAAATTCTTCAAATATAAATTCTCTAAATTCTAGCAATGAAACATGCCCAATACTCCTCTCCTCCATTTTGTGCCTACCAGACAATGAAATACAGTCAATGACTTGAGTCACTTGACACATGAGAACACTTATCTTCACCCTTGACCATTTATCCAATCTAACCTTTTTTTTTATAAAGAAAATCTGGTATCAATCATATCAAGCGCACTACCATCTTTCATCTTTTAGACTTTCATCCATTCTTCTTCAACTCATAAAAAATTATATTAAATAAAAAATGGTCTAACTTCGAGCCCATTAAACATGGGCTGGGACTGTTCTAAATCAATTTTTGGGGCATGATTGTGCATAGATGAATTTTAAAAAAAAATCTGACAAAAAAGAAGAATTTGAAAAAAAAGAAAAATAAAAACAGGGAAGCAACGAGTTTTCTGTTTCTAATTTTTTCTCATAATTGGTGTTGAAGAACACTCTATTAAAAATCAAAATTTTCAAGCAATATTTATTAGAAGAAAGAATTTTGGCCTCCTCACAACCTCAACTTTATCTTCCATCCAAGCAGGCCCCACAAAATGGATCTCCTTGAGATGTAATCCCCACATGAATAAATCTCAAGACTCTATGATAGCAATTACAACGGCCCCATTCCCAGATGAAGTGGGCCTTATAGGGGGTGCACCACGTGGCAGCATGGCTTGACCCACCGAAAGCAAGCAGCGAATATCACTATGCCAAGTCAAACATACCAAATGGCTTGCCAACGCCTACTCAGAAAATCCGCCAAGGCTGATTTTTCTTTACCATTCTGAGCGCATTAGGAGTCAACCTCAAACATTGTGCCCCTTAGATTTTGTCTAAATTGGTCCTTAGGATTCTTCAAAGTACAAACGGCCACACTGAAAATATAAAAAACAGACCACACTGACATTACCAAAAGAGATCTTTTTATGAGTGTGTGTTTGAATTTTTTATTAAACAATAATGTAAAGTAAAATAGAAGTTAAAAACCCATAAAATAGCACGTTTGCTTCTTTTTTTTTTTTGTGAAGTAAAACCTTTTGAAAGCTAAAGGTAAAAAGGTTAATTTTGAACTTTAATTTATTCCTTTGTTTGTGACTAAGCAAATATGGATAAATTAAAAAAATTGATGGTTGGGATTTCTTTTTCATGGCTGTCACCTTATCTATTGAAAAACAAACATATCCTTGATAAAATTGATTTTTCAAGCTTATATTTGATGACACTTGTAGGGATGAAAAGATATTAATGTTACTCCTTTATAACGGTAGACCCCAAGATATAATTGATGGGATAAGATTGTGTTGATGACAATCTAGTGAATATTATAGATATATTTAAATGAAAGTAAGGCTGTGTATATCTTATCCTTTCAAGATTCCGCTATATGGAAGCCTCGTACACTAGGCCGTTTTTTTTTTTTATAAATATGAAATTCATGGGCATAAACTTGAGCTTGAATCATAAATGCGTCAATAAGTAAAAATAAAAAAGAAAATGGAATCAATGCTTGAAACGTCCCATTTGGTCCTTCAGGTATACATAGGCCCTTTTACATTTTTACAAAATTTTCCAACTTTTTTCATCATCATCTCTCTCTGGGCTCTTGTATAAATCAATCTTCATGGGATGGAATAGAATTAGATAAATAACGACAAAATGTATGTCTAGAGTCTATAAAAAGGTTGTTTTTTCAATGAAATTCTAGAAGCCCTTACCTCAACCTTTTTTTTCTCTTTTACCAACAAGCTTTGAAGATTTTTCTCACTATTAAGTTACCCTAAAACCCATCAAGGATTAGATTATTATTACTTTTATTATTCTTCTTTTTGAACAAAATGCTAACATTCTCGTTAGGTTTGCAGGGATTGAATCAATGTGCTTCAAACCATTCATCTAATTGTAATTGAGTATCAACTGCTTATTCATAATAAATATACTTTGAAAAATCAAATGTATGATGAGAATAATTTTCTCCTCGTGTGCACTCCAAGCCCCACCTCTAATCAATGCAATTTGACTGTGGAGGTCTATATGATGATAATTCAAATTATTAATCTTAAATTTCATTTACCTCCAGTGACACAACTCCAAATTTCACTTCAATATATAGAGCTTATGACCAAGAAATAAAATAAAAAATTTTAATTAATAATACACAAAATTACAATCTTACCGTAAGACAAACTCATATAGACATGAAACTAAGGTATGCCAAGTAATAAATGGATAACTTATTTCTTGGTAAGAAAAATGGAGAACCTATAAAAGGGGCGACGGGAGACCCGGATTCAAGTGAAAATGATTTTGTTCTAGGAATAGAATATCACATGGATCGTTTACGGTGGCATTAATAACGGTCAATTTGGGGTACTTTTGTCATTATAAAAGATCATAATTTTGTTTCGGTAAATCCGTTACCATTCTATTTTAATCCGACCAAGAAAAGAAATCCAAATCCAAATCTCTCTCTCTCTCTCTCTCTCTCTCTCTATCTTTGGGCTCTCTCTTTCTCTCTCTCTATCTTTGGGGTCTTGTGTGTGGGATGGTTTGAAGCAGTCATAAAACAACCAATCTTTGAATCTCTGTCTTTCTCTTCTCCTTGGTCTGCTTCCTCTCCTTTTCTGCTTTGAATCCAGGCCACGAATCGAGAGTTTGGCCGCAATAGACGAATCAGCGGACGAGATGATGTCATGGAGGTCCTTGTACTCCGTCTTCGTGCATCATCTCTGAAAGAAAAAGGAGCGGCTCAAGTTCACCTACGCATTTCTCTCTTTCACACGGTAGTCAACGAATCGCCTCCCATCTCACACTTTTTCCTCCTTTCCTATCTGGGTTTTCTTTCTTTGGGCTTTTCTTTCATGGGT
The DNA here is from genome assembly GCA_037013555.1 of Sextonia rubra. Taxonomy (NCBI): domain Eukaryota; kingdom Viridiplantae; phylum Streptophyta; class Magnoliopsida; order Laurales; family Lauraceae; genus Sextonia; species Sextonia rubra. Next base: position 25,746,179 of record JASUAD010000009.1, read on the forward strand.
TTTGTTTTTCTGGGTCTCTCTTTGAATCATCTCAATCTCTACTAAATTTGCTCAATATATTGATATATATGTTTTTCTCAAGTTTTGGTCTTTGGTCAATCTTCTTGTATCGAAAAGTTTCGTTTTTTGGCGTCTTGGGGACGCCGTGGGTGGTGGGTTGCTTGCATATCTTCTAAAGGATTCTGGTTGTTTTGCCGTTTGTTTGCGGGAACTGTATTAGCAATCACCTGCCTGCCCCAGATCGTATGGTGGGATATTGCTTTCAATACAGGGCTTATAAATTTGAGATTTCTTAGATTCTTATTCTTCTAGGATTCTATTATTTTAGGAGGTATTTGGTGTTGGGTGTCCCCCCAACCCCCCTAATTTTGTCGGATTGGGTGCATTCATTGGAGGGAGTTGCTATTGGTTTTTATTTCCCGATAGAAGCCTTTGTAATCAAAATTGGGTTTTCAAAAGAAGGCATTTTTTTTACTTCTTTGGCCCTTAATTTGCTGATTTTCGTGGTAATTGAATTGTATTCCTACGGTTTTTTTTGGTCTCTCCAAAAGCTCTGATTGCATTATTGGGCTTGAATTTGCAATATATGTGAACTCAATCTGATTATCAAATCTGGGATTTCCAGGAGTGCTGATTTAATTGCGAGACTCGAGTTCTTTTGTACTGGCATTGCATCTTCTGTTGGGAATTGAAATATGGCTTCTGGCGCTAGTACAGTAGAGAAATCAAATGTTGAGGAGGGAGGAGTGGATAAAAAGGTGAAGGGTGTTGGGAGTATTAGTGGCAAGGACATGTTCATTAGAGCGGATCGGATTGATTTGAAAAGCCTGGATTTTCAGCTTGAGAAGCACCTCAGCAGGGTGTGGTCGAGGGAGGAGACTAGGCGGCCCAAGGAAGTATGGGAGATTGATTTGTCAAAACTGGATATAAGGAATGTTATTGCTGATGGGACTTATGGTACGGTTTATCGAGGAATTTATGATGGCCAAGATGTTGCAGGTAAAAACTTAATATACTTTTCTTCCTTTATGTTCATTTTATTTTAGTTTTTTGCTAGAACTTTTCTTCCTTCATTTATTTGCTCTTCATTGAGGACTAGTATATTTATCATCTTATATGCAAGGTCTTCAATCCATCACTTTAAGTGGTTCTCTTCCTGTTGAAAACCTTGATGTCGTCACATGTTCCTCTGGCTGCCTCCCTCTTACATGCGAAAATTGCAAATTGTAACTTTGGTTGTAGTCAAGATCACAGGAACCATTTTGAATAGCAGAGATCATGATTCTAAATGTCAGAATCATGTTCTCATCTGTGACTGCTGATAAAAGAACTAGATCGGGCGATATATTGGTCATATCCAACATATCTTCCAAATTTGAATGTTTATGCTGATGAGTGCGTTGCTAATGTTTGAATTTTTGAGGGGGAATGATACCTGCTGAATGTTGAATTTGCAACACCAGCCCAAAAGCTTCTAAAGATACACATATATGTATGTATGTATGTAGTAGTTATATATGTGCATGTGTATGTGTGTGTGCGGCAGAATTTTCTCTTGTGGGAGTCCTGCACAAGGGTGGTACAGGATTTTTAATTCTTTCAGTCCTGCTGGCTACTGTATATATTATTGGAGAGAGAGAGAGAGAGAGAGAGAGAGAGGGTCTTGTAATATTCTGTGAAGAATGATGAAAAATGGTCTTCCGTCTTGTTATTTTGGCTCTTCCTCTGGGTGAATGATTGCTGATGTCTGTTGTTACTCTAATTATCTCCAAACTGCATAATTATTTATTATTTTTTAGTCACAGATTAGATTTGTTTTCTGTTTGAAATCTGGCAAGTAGTGCAAGTTAGCATTGGGACATAGTGCCTTTCATGTTTCTAATCCCCAAAAGATCCTCTTATCATATAACACTTGCTGATAATACCGAAAGATGATTTTATCTAAGATTTCTATAACCTGACAACTCAGTGAGGACTCTCATAAAACTATAACAAACAGTCAAACATCTAACAAATTCAAACAGAAAAATCAGAAGTTACTAACTAATCCAAATGATGTCTTGAACGTGTGGCACTATAAGAGAAGTCCAAACGCCAAATGACGATTGTAGTCTTCAAGCAGGCCCTGTATCTGGTTTGCAAAGTCCCCCTTTTGCCTTTATTGTAGACAAAAGTTCATAGGCTGAAAAAAAAAGAAAATCATAGGCTGCATCAAAAGCACTTATCAGCACGCACATGTTGAGCTAAAGATTGGCGAGCACAATTTATTAGATATTGTGGCCATTTTAAGTGAATATAACTGATAAACACATAGGAGTTATTTCAATTTAAATGAGTTATGAATCTTTAAAATCTTGGTCATGTACTCGCCAACTTATAAATTTCAAGAATCTACAATAGTTGTTTCTACATCTGTGTGAGGTTATAGCATTTTACTCCTCAATATGATTCCATTTATAAAAAGATTGTTTTATTTTTGTGTCATTAGGTCAAAAAGTTCCTGGTTTAATAGAATCAAGGGTTGACATTAGTTATAGTTTAATACGAAAATTAATTTCAGATACTGTTATATAGCTCTTTGATGATAATGAATGATGACGACGACAATGATGATGTCTGTTATAGAGCTCTTCAGGGGCTTGGCTGGAGTAATCATCTTATAGATTGACTTTTACTCCAAGGTAGAGAAGCCCTTTTGTTTCTTCCTTTTCTCTAGTTGGCACGTTTCTTCTGTAGATTTTTTGAAGTTTTTTTATTTTCTGTTGTAATTAATCATAGTAGTTTTTTTTCTGTTTTTCCATCACTTTATTAACATGTGAATGCAGTATCTATTGATTTGTAGACTGTGTTACTTTTTTCTTTTGAGGCTTAGGAGTGAGGACTGATCTTACAATACAAATGAATTAGTGATAAACTAATCTTATACTGTGGATTTGTGTACTTGTGAAATAGTTTTTAGTTACTGACAAAAAAGGAAACTTATGTTCACTAATGATTAGGCTTAATTGTTACTCCAATATGATTTCATATATTTTAAGTGCTGAAGTGAAAAGTGTTAGAACTTAAAAAATGAACTCAACCTGAAAGTTCACCAAGTTGGATTGAAGGTTCCACAGAGTCTTTGTGAGGTATAGCAAATTTTTTTTGAGTATAAAAATCTGTCAAAATACAAAAATATAACTAATTGATATCTGATTTTTCTGAAGCGCTTCTTAGTTATGGCTGAGTGATGTAACTTGCAAGCCCTTGAGAGAAGGCTTTATCGATAGGGATGAAAGTGTCGGAGCATGAGACTTTCATGAAGAGCAAACTTTAAAAAATAGAAAAATTTTATTATTCTCCAACTGACTTTCCATTTCTTTACATGCCCCAGTATGAAGAAAACAAAAACCGTAAAACTAGAAGTTTTCAAAATAGAAAAGCATATTCTAACCTAATCAAATTTCTAACTAAAAGTCCTAATCACAACTCAATGAATAAACAGCCACTAAAAATTCTAATAGAAAAAGGTTTCCTTTTACTTTAAATGAGTTGTAATGAATTCCCCTTTTTTGGGCCTAAATTGGGCTACAGGTTTGGCTAGGTCAGCACACCGAACTTGCTTGATTCTCTGTGGGTTGGAAAGAGCTCAACCTCTAGCTTGAGATCTATTTGCATTTCCTTTGTACACAAGCCGCACTTGAAGCAATTTCGTTGTACTGCTTGACTTTGATGCTTCTCTTTGATATTTCTTGCTTCATAGGTTAGAGCGTAACAACTTTTCCATCTTTAATAGATGTAAATGAATTGTCACTCATCCATTGGATTCCATTCTTGTCATGCATCCATGCCCTTTGAAGTAGGACATTCTAGCATCCATTGGCACAACATGCAACACACTTTGTCCTTATTGTCATCTCTAATATCAACCTACGCCAAACTTTTACTTCATCAACTGTCATTAGTCATTGAACAAAATAAGGTTGAAGATGTTTGTGCACCCTTAGCTATAGGTGATCCATAAGAGCTTGTGACACAATATGGTTGGAGCTCACACCGTTAATCACTGTAGTACAAATCAACCATGGCTCGTTGAATGAAAGACGTCATTCCAATATTCCATAAATATCTTGTTTCAACAGTTGGTGTAGGTTCCTCTAGCACCACCCTTTGACTCATTGAAATTTTAGCAATGGAGTTGCCACAGAGATCAACTTGCTCTACTTTTTCTTCTTTTCTTTCTGTGGTTAATTGCCCTTTAGATTCTGGTTCATGGTTGCCTTAATTTCTTGCTCTTGTGTCGCATGTATCAAAGCTTTTGATTTGTTCTGGAGATTGGAACAAAACATGACCTCTTTCCTGATAATGATAACCCTAAGGCGAGTTATTCTTGTCCTTCCTCATCTCATTATTAGATCAAAAACTTGAACTTTTGTTTTGGCTTGATTTGACTTGGGCACTTGTATGCAGTGGCAAACAATTGACCATCCCTTTTTATAAATGATGCAAACTTATGAGCTTGATGGTTGGCTGTCTTTTCTGTTTTCTGTGCATGTTGCACTGTCTCATCTACTATCTCAAAGTTCTGAAAAGCCAAGAGATGTTGTATAGCCAATTTTAGGCCATGCTAATACTCATGAGCTACAACATTTTCTAACTTGTCCAAGTTACACCTTGCTTGGATGATGTAGTCTAGTCCCCACAAGCAGCCCTTCTTTAAATTAGATTAGGATTATATTTTTTTTATTAGTAGATTTATGTTATTAGGGATGTTTCTATTAATAGCATAGGGTTTTCTTACACATTAAGTTTGCTTTTACTATATATATGGCATTGTAGAGAAGAGATTCTTAAATTTGGTTGATTAATAGAATTGGGTTTTATCCCAGAGAGGCACGTCCTCGTGTGTGTTGAAGTCTTCTTGATGATTCGAAGTGTCCTTGGACACGTGCTTAGGGACTTTCACGCAAGCCCTAATGCTAGGGCTTGCATCATTGGACTAGAAAGAACTCTGTATAGTCAATACCTGACTTGAGGTGTTGTTTCAATTCTTGAAGTTCATAGAACTAGTCCTTTTGATAATTATTTTTGAAGGAATTTTTGCTTTATCAGATTCCTCATTGCCACCTATGGCTCCACTGGATCCATATTCTGGCATCGCTGTCATTGCTACAATTCTATTCATTGGTATCATCTCGTCCAAATAGATGCAACTTTGTCTATATAGTTGCATGTCCATGGAATCTGGTTGCCACTGGTGTTACTTTCTGGCCATTGGTCATAGGCTTCTGAGTAAACACATTCTCCATGCAGACTAGCCAATCCATGAATGTTTCTGATTTCACTTTTTTATCGCACTTATGAGTAACAATCTTGATACCCAAATCCTATCAAGTTCTGTGAGCGAAGGCTGCATTGATTCCGAAAATTGGGCTTTTCTTCTTGATGCTTATTTTCCAAATGGTTGTTGTCCATTGAGTGCCTATTTGATTTAAATAGTTGTTGAATTTTTGGAAGACATGAAATATTATGCCTAATTTGATTGATGTCTGCTACTAATCGGGAATGGCATGTGGTGAGCTTGGTGGCTAACTAGCCACACCCCAATTTTCAATTCATATATCTATTATATCAGATCAGAGATTGACCTACTCATTTGTTTTCGGGTCAAAATGGTCATCTCTGATTGTTATTTTTTTAGGCATCTTCTTCTCCTTGTTTTTCTTTTCCTTTCTTTTTATAATATTCAACAAATAAAATGGAGTAGCTTGCAATGTTGATTTTCCTCGGGAACATGCAGGCGAAAATCTATCCTAAATCTAAGGTTCAATGGCTCATGAAATTGGACAATGATTCCTGGCCCTCGCTTGGTCAACTCTAGCCATTGCTTGGTGCGCCAATGCCAACGTCCCTTTGCTGGACAGGCTGGGCTCTGAACTGATCTTCTAGATTGGGTTAATTGAGATTAACCTAGTCAAGTCCCATATGACGTGGACCTTAACTAGACTTGGGCCCAGGCCCTTTACTGTAGGGAGAGGGTGGAAGGTGTTAATAACTAGTAACACCAAAAGCTCAAGCTATTAGTGTAAGGCATAACAACGTATATCAACACACCCCCTTAAATGGGAAGCCGCTCGAATTCGAAACCCAACAGATAGACAGATGGCGGTAATATGCCTCCCAAGGGTTTCGAACTTGTGACCTTTGGCTCTAATGCCATGATAATAACCAGTAACACCTATTAGTGAAGGGCATAATAATGTATATCAACAAGAGGCACTGTGCGGTTTGTATAGAAGCGACAATTTCTAACACGTCTTACGAAGCGGTGATGTTATTGACATTTTGTTTGGTCAGTCAGTGACTTAGCATTGGTTGCTGATGATATGTCGATCTATCATAGCAACACATGTCCTCATATTCTCTGGATTTATGCCGGAGGGGGTAAATTCCTTTGTCTTTTTTTTTTCAGACAACAAACAAGCTTGTCCCTGCTTTTCCGTGTGTAGATTGAAACAAAGCTTTTGTCTTTAGGTTGAGTCGGCTTGATTCCAATCTAACCTGAAGTTGTCTTGTCTGGAATTGTTGGAGGCAAGGCATGCCTAGACATACGTAAGTGCTGAATAAGAGTTGCCTTTCTCAAACATTGCTACCACTGACCTAAAGTTGATCTGGTGTGGATTGTTATTGCCCAATGTGAATCCTCTTCTTGGCCAGATCTCAATACTTGTCGTCCCTCAAGATCTAATTTGCAACAAATAACATTTTATCCACCCTTTTTCATTCTTATGCCTTGATCAAAATTAGGATGTATTTCCTTAGGGCCCATGCGACATCCTTCTTATCCATTTTCTCTTTCAACAAAATGAGGGAGAAGCTGTCTCCAACCCTCTGGATCATGAGATTTGATTCTGATTACAAGCAAACAAAGAACTCTTTCAAATCCATACATCGCTTATCTTGAGCTCTTTCAAATCCATAGAAAAGGCTTAATCGGTAGGGGTTAAAAGTGCCAAAGCACGAAAAGGATGTCTGCAAGAGACTTTAATAAGGAACAAAACTTTGAAAGGTAAATTTTTTTTATTAATCTCCAGCGAACTTTCCACTGCTTTACATATCTCTGTATAAAGAGAACAAAAACCTTAAACTTAGAAGTTTTCAAAATTGGAAACTATATTCTAACATAATCAGATTTCTAATTAAAAGTCCTAATCATAACTTAATAAATAAATATCCTCTAAAAATTCTTGTGGACAAATATTTCCTTTTGCTTTGGATAGTTGTTTCAAAATCCTCTCTTTTTGCCTGAAATTTGGGCTGCAGAGTTGGCCGGATCAGCCCACTGAACTTGGATCGGTGAGTCTTACCCAAATTAGATGAAATCAACCGAGTTTTAATGAACCAATTAGTTTTGTTTGTGCCCTCTCTCTTTTTGTTTCTATGGAGTCATAAAATATCTGATTTAGTCTGTTTGGTTGAGTTGAGTTCAGTCTTGGGATGTAAACAATGGTGCTAATCATTTGCAAAAGAACCTAATGGTGTGAAAGAATTTTGCAACTTCCTCACCATGCCCCTTTCCATTATGTTTGGCTGCACTGGTGGAGTATGAAGGCTTAAAGAATGTCAAGTCATGGATTGGTTGTATTTCATATGGAGAAAAATGAGTTCCTGCATCACGAGTTTCCTAAAGCAATTGTTGTGCTTGAAGATGGCCCTGGCATCTGCCTTCCAATTCAAATTGTTGCTCCAACTCTATTTGGTCATTTCCTCGTTTGTGAGGTTCTTTTTCATATGATTTTGCATCTATTCTTGCAGCCCATTTTAATGTATTGCTTGATCATTCCAAAATAGTTTTCACCTATACTCCAATATAATACATTGGATCTGTGACCAAACTCCTGTTGTCATCTACCTTTGATGGTCCAAGTAAACAATCCATTACTTTTCCACATATAGATCTTAAATGTGTGTTCTCATCTATTTTCCACATCATAATTTCCCTTTCAAAGTCGTATAGTTGTCTGTTTAAGAAAACATCATCTTATAACCCTAGGAGGAAGCTAAGCTGGCAGAGGACCATGGTTTGCTACCGGAGGTTGCAGGTTCGAATTGCGCTACCACATTGGGGCCACAAGGGATTTACCCAGCTCCCCTTGGGCCCAAAGGGAATAATCCGGCCCAATTGGCGGGGACACCCTCCGTTAGCAAAAAAAGAAGAGAACATCATCTTATTCCACGCCGCCCCCCCCCCCCCCCTCTCCCTCTGTCTCTACATCATCTGCTTTACCTGTTTGTGTATCATTAGGTGCGTGGTGCTTGTGTTTTGATACTACTCCCTACGTAGGTTCTATTATTAAATAACTTGGTCATTCACATCCCTTAAAAATAATTTGAGAAATGCAAATATAATAAATAAATAATAATAAAGAAGAGGACTCTTGCTATCAGTGACAACCAAGAAAATCTAGGGAGAAAACAGGCTTCAGTTAGACCTATCTATCCCATGTGAGGGGTAATATCAATTCCACAGAACTGACTTTTCCTGGGATAACCTCCTTGGTTAAATAGGTAACAAAAGGCTCACACTTTCAAATACGTAATAAATGACTTTTACAAGTATCCATACAGGGTGAAATTCTCAGTTGTTTTTTGGGTGGCCACTCTTCCTTAATGTTGTTGCATCTCCACCACTAATCTCATTTTGTTAAAATGGAAGGAGCTGGTCTTTTCTTAGCGGGGTGCTTAGCACTTTTGTGTGTGTGTGTGTGTGTTTTTTTTCTTTTCCTTTTTTTTTTCCTTCCTGGTTTCTTTTTGTGCCTTTAGCCTCGAAACTGGGTGTCGGTTCTTGCCCTTCATGGGCTTCTTTTTGTGTTTTCTTATCAGGGTTGGTTTTCCCACTAAGATGTGCTTTCGCTTGTCAGTATCTCTCTCTCGTGCACTGTTAAGCTATATAAGTGTCTAGGCACTTAATGACTTCAACCACTGCACTGAAAAAAGGCGAGGCTAGTTTAGGTTTACTTTCCAGTTAACCAGCTTGCCCGTTAGGCCCTTAAAGGTCCCACAGTCAATTAGAGGCTGAGTAGAAAAATAAAAAACTACTGCTTTCTTGGATGAGTTTATCCAACATGCAAGTTTCCAAACTATACTTATATAGGTCTATTAGTACATCTACTTTGTTTCTCATTCAGAGGATTTCAATGTTTGTTTCTATCATGTTTGGAGTAGTATTCATGTCATGATGAGTCAATGTTTCTAGCATATAATTTTCACACACACACGCACATATATAGTATCCCCATTCATCCCTCACCATTTTGGTAAAAATGTATATACTTGAATATTGTCCATATATATATATGAGGCACCCTCTCCTTAACTCGAGCTGACTTGAAACATGTCACTCATTTTGTGGGGCCCACTTGGGGACCCACATGGGGATGGGAATGGATGGGATTTGAAGATCTCTTTGGGACCCTCCTCTTTGCAAAAAAATCAGCTCCAGCCTTTATCTCTGTCATCTCTATCTGGGCCCCATATTGGGGCCAACCTGATGGTCCATTCAAGTGGACCACACAAATGCCCCCCTCTAGGTCACATGCTTCTTGGGCTTGCACCCATGCAAATGGACTGGACCGTGGATTGATTGTACACCAATGTGAATGAGCTGGACTTGTGGCCGTGGATGATATAGGGTTAGTATGATCAAATGGGGGGGCTTTTTTCCTTTTTCTTTTTCTGTAGGAAGGTCCCCCTATATCTTCAAATCCCAACAGGTGGCCCTGCAACGGGGCATGCATAGGATGCCAACTGCATAGGAAAATTATTATCCTATGTGTGCCATGCACATTGTACACACCCATAGTGAGCCCACCTAACAGTCCATTTGACTGGACCACGCAAACACAACCCCCCTCACCCAGGGTCTCACGACTCCTGGGTTTTCACCCATGCAAATGGACTAAACTGTTGGGTTGACTGTACACCCATGCGAATGGTTCAGACTTGTGGGCTGTGGATGATAGGGTTAGGATGATAAGATGGGTTTTTTGTATATAGGAGGGCCCCACCCAGATCTTTAAATCCCCTATCCCAAAGCAGTCCCCAGGTGGGCCCCACAGCAAGGTGTGCTTAGGATCACGACTGTATATATATTAAAAAAACAAGAACATCCAAAAGAAGGGAATCAATGAAAATATGCAGAGGTACAAAGAAAAAGTTTAAGAGTGGCAGAAAGTGACTTGAGAACTGGGATCAACACATACATTGCTAACTGTGGCGTTGCCAAAAGCTGCAGACGCCTGATAGTAGCCAAATAAAAAAAAAAAGTAAAAGTATATGAGCCAAACTGCAATTACACTGTCAAAGTAGATTATGAGACCCTAAAATGACAAATAAATGTACAATATGTACATAAATGTCACAGCAGACATGCATATAGTTGAACAACATAAAATCACAACTAACAACTATGTTGGTCAAAACATGGTCAATTATGCCACACAATTCAAGAACAACTCCTGTTGTCCAATACAAACTTTCGTTCTCGTTATTTTTGAAAGTCATACTTCTTAAGGACCCTCAATGCTGCACGTCTACTTTTCTCCAATTCATCATGAGAAGAGCAGGATCGATAATAATAATTATAATAATAATAGTTATTATTATTATACCAGGAGGAAATGAAAACAATACAATCCTTCACCGTTCTATGAGTTCAAGTCTGACTCTGGCTTGGATGGATGTGACTTAGGGTGATACGTGTGGGATTCCAGCTGAGGTGCCACCTGTCCTGTCAACCTCATTTGACGCCATCTGTATACATGTGATAGAATGAACCTAGTTTTCATTCCATGAGTTGATTCAAAGGCTGAATCCACTCATATGGTAGTGCATGCCTATAATCAAACAAAGATTGGTTGTATGTCAAACTTGTCTAGCCACATTCTGTTATATCTAAAGACTGAGAACTAATGTTTCTCTCAATAAAAGATGGTCATCAGTGCTATTTTCCATCCATGACTACTAAAAGTTGCCTTCACATTAGTCTTGTTAGTTATTTATTGATTGTTTCTGCACCCATGTCCCACCATGTAATTTCTACAGAATGGATATTCACTTTCATATGGCCCTTACATTTAGTTTTAACCATTCAATCATTATGATTTGTGGAGAGGAGGGTGCTTCTTGCAACCCTTTTGGACACTAAATCAACAACAACAGATCATTACTTACTAAGAATAGGAAGGGCAAAACTATTATTTCCATTAGATTCCTCACCACATTTTCTTTTGCCGTATTATAGTGAAGGTTTTGGACTGGGGGGAGGATGGTATTGCCACAGATGCTGAAACTGCTGCTCTTCGGGCATCATTTCGGCAGGAGGTTGCTGTTTGGCATAAACTTGACCATCCGAATGTTACCAAGGTAATATCTTATTTATTGGAATAGTGGTTACTCTAATCAGAGGATACTAATGCTAACAAGTTATTATGGGAAAATTTTCCTCCACTTGTGTTTTTTGGAAGTGATCTGAATTTTAATTTTGTTGGGAGCAACCTGAATTTTAATTTTGTTCCACTGACTAGTTAGAATGTCACTCCTCAGGTTGCTTGTTCTTTTTCTTGTGACTCTTACTTTAGGTTTTGGTCATCTTCAAGGCCTAAATATGGCAGAATTCCTTGTGATGATCCTTGTGGTGATCAAATTATGAATTTGTGTATTATATATTGTACAGTTTGTTGGAGCATCAATGGGTACTTCAGAACTTAAAATTCCACCAAGAAACCCTTCCATTAACAGCCGCAGTGATCTTCCAGCTAGAGCGTGTTGTGTTGTTGTGGAGTACCTTCCTGGTGGGACACTGAAGCGATTTCTAATAAAGAATCGAAGGAAAAAACTTGCCTACAAGATTGTGATTCAGCTTGCCTTGGACCTTTCCAGAGGGTTAGTATTGATCTCTTGGTATTTCCATTTGAACCACAAATGGGCTTCCAAAAATCTAAAATATAGCTTCTTTATTCTGATTTTGTAGCTTGAGCTATCTACATTCAAGGAAGATCGTACACCGTGATGTTAAAACTGAGAATATGCTGCTAGATGCACATAGAACTCTAAAGATTGCTGATTTTGGGGTTGCTCGTGTTGAAGCTCAGAATCCAAGGGACATGACAGGGGAAACTGGCACACTTGGATACATGGCCCCAGAGGTACCTTTAGCTTGCATGATGACTCTTAAAATTTATTCTTTGGTTCAGTACCTTGGACCTTTTCAGCTATTTTTTCTGATGCCATCTCCCCACTTGGGTTCAGGAAGAGTTCGAGTAATCATATGGATTTCCTAAATGGGCAGACACTTTATACTCTGATGAAGTTTTGAAATATAATTGTCTGGCATTCTGCTCCCCTATCAATCAATTTTCTAACAGTCCTTTGTACAGGTCCTTGATGGTAAGCCCTACAATAGAAGGTGTGATGTTTACAGCTTTGGTATATGTTTATGGGAGATATACTGCTGCGACATGCCATACCCTGATCTCAGTTTTGCTGAGGTTTCTTCTGCTGTTGTTCGACAGGTTTGCTTACTATTATTCATTTTACTACCTTAAATGTACTTTGGCACGGTTGTTACTGCTGAATTAAACAACTTTTGCTTGGAGTTTGTTTAACTTGATGTGTTGATTTTGAGCAGAACTTACGGCCGGAGATCCCTCGGTGCTGCCCAAATTCACTGGCCAACATCATGCGGAAGTGTTGGGATGCAAATGCAGAAAAACGACCTGACATGGATGAAGTGGTAAAGCTATTGGAGGCGATTGATACAAGCAAAGGAGGAGGGATGATACCTGAAGACCAGGCAAATGGGTGTTTCTGCTTTGCCACCACTCGAGGCCCATGAATTTTTTGGGTGTGGTGGTTTGATTTTATTCTATTTGGTTTGCACATTTTTCTTTTATTTTTCTAATGAACGTGAAAGTTGACGTTGAAGCTGTTCTTCCTAGCTGTTTGCTTTGTAGGTTCTCCTTCACTTTAGATTGGCTTTCTATTTGATTACATAAGCAAAAATTTGGTCACTGATGTCTTGCAGCTGCTACTTCAGCTGGTAAGGGACAACAAAGTCCTCCAGGGAACACACAGTAGCTAGGTTCAAGCCTGGTTGGAGCAGGGAGGCAACATCGGGCAGTGCCTTAAGAAAAATAGGTAGATATGGTAGCTTAGGAAGGTTTATTAAGATTGCCTAAAAAAATGGTGAGGCATTGATTTCTTTGATCATTGCTGTAACTATGAAACCTTTGGAAACCTTTTGCTGTAAATAAATGAGTTTTGATTAGCACACTGAAGAGAGAGCTTTTTTTGGTGGCAATATGTTGGTGGTTTTTGTGGTTTTAGCTGGTTGGACTTCTTGTTAAGCTAACCGCAGATTGAAGGGATAGTGCTTAACTGTTTTGCCATATTTGGATCCTTGGAACTCAGTTACTCTGTTTTCAGGCTACCTGTAACTTCAATTACCTTTCTAGCTCTTGGCTGCCAGAGAATGATTGTTGCAAACCAGGATAGGAACTATAGAATTGCTTGGTTAACTTGGTTATTCGCAATTTTGCATGCAAGAACTGTGGCCTTGCATAAAATTTGAGTCGCCTGCACTTTCAGTTAGGCAGATCCAAACGTGTCCTTAGTATGCAGGCTTAATTTCTGTTCAAGGAATATAAGTTGGTTCCACTTTTGACGCTCATTTTATGATCTTGGAATGTGTCCTGACTGAAGTTTGATCTGAGTTTCCAAGTTATGCTATGACAGCAGCACATGTTTCCAGATTTCTGTAGATGTGATACCAATAAGAATGTGGACAAACATGTTACTTTCATCACATCATAGCATACGAGAGCATCTTCAAATTGAACTTGCGTCATTAGCTACCATCTAGTGTTAAAAAGATTCCTTCACTCTACTATCATCCGTATCTCTTCTGCACTTGTTTAAGGTTGGCCACAAATGCTGCTTTCCTTGTATCATAATTGTTGTCTGACTAGTTTAATAGTCCATATTATAGCACATCCCTTTCTTTTCAACTGAAGTATGCATTATGTTTCTAGTCCGGTTGGCATGACTTTTGCTGCTGCATAGAGGTGAAACCCACAACAGGTCAGGGCAAATGATAAGTCCACATCTCAAAAAAGAATAAAAAAAAAAATCAAGGTGGTGTGGATAATATTTTTATAAAAAATGAGCTTGATAGGAATTGGTTCTAGGCCATGAAATGGATGAACGAGGGAGCTTTTTGTTTCTGACTTCCGTCTATTTCTAAACCCAGGATCAGTCTTGACTGTTAGTTGAGGTATGACCAACATACCATGCGGTCTGTATTTGTTTGATTGTTCTATTAGTGTAGTGGCCCTTGGGTGAAATCCGGCTGGCGTACCTTTGGTGATATGGAAATTTTTTTTATAGGGTCGAGTTGTTTCTCTTTGGATTTCAACTTACGATCTGTTGGCTTTGATACCGTATTAAGTTACTAAGCTAACTATTCCTACCAAAACAAATGTGTTAATAGAGGTAGCAAAAATACTTTTTAATAAGGATTCATTAAAAGTGCCTAGTTAGATCTCTATTAGTTGCTACCAAAACAATCTTGGCTTTGCATGATTATGAAATAAAGGGAATTTGCACCAAGGTAATGTTGGTTAAGGAATTCTATGAATTCTTGAAATGAAATTGCCCCGAGCATTGATTACTTAGGTTGTACTATGTTTTTTTTTTTAACTTAAATCCTAAACTAAGCCTAATCTAGCCCAGGAGTTATCCCTGGGGTGCTCCATTTCTTTGTTGTGCTTCACCAGCCATAGTTCTCTGCTCGAGTGCTTCGTACTCTTTGTTCCCCCATAGTGCTCTGCTCGAGTGCTCCATACTCCTCTTCCACCACAGGGCACATTCTAGCTGTACACTGCTGGTGCCAACGGTTGATCCTTCGCACAGAAGGTGAGTTGGGATGCCCTTTGCTACTGAGCTATCCCACGTTTCTCACTAAAACCAGAGTTGAATGATACACATATACAATCTAATTTGATTTTAGTGTGTCAGAAGTTTAACATTCAATGTAATGGTAAAATAATAGTCAGATTAGTGTCAGAGATTTGTAAACCAGTGAGAAAGTTGAACCTAAGTGGACCCATGTAAAGAATAGAGATTAGCAAACCCAGAATTATTTTATAGTCGCTTTGTCCTTTCTGTGATCTTTTATTGAGGTCAGCGACCCAACAACTGATTGAGATTGAGCAAATTGGTGGAATTTTCTGCTCTCTCCTGTTGGACATTTGCATGCAGATGTCTTGATCCAAATGTCAAAGAGTGTGGATCCATCAAGGAATTTAATTTTAGGGGCTACGCTGTAAAAAATTTGGTTTTATGCCATGGAGATCAACTATGAAAACTATCTTTTCAATTAGGCAATTAATGGAGAAATATCGAGTAAAGAGAAAAATCTACATATAGTCTTTATCGATTTGGAAAAAGCCTATAATAAGGTACCGAGGAATTTAATTTGGTGGGTTTTAAAGAAAAGGAATGTTTCCAGAGGTTATATTGAAAATTTTAAGGATATATATGATTGAGCAGTAACAAATGTGAGAACCGCTTCTGGAGAAACATGTAGATTTCCCTTGACTATAAATTTACATCAAGGATTAACCTTAAGTCCTTATCTCTCTGCATTAATTATGAATGAGTTAACTGTGCATATACAATAAAAAGTACCATGGTGTATGTTGTTTGCAAATGATATAGTATTGGTGGATGAATCAAGAGATGGTGTAAATGCAAAGCTTGAGAGATGGCGGGGGGCATTAGAATCTAAAGGTTTTGAAATAAGTCGTATAAAGACAGAATATATGGATTACAACTTCAGTGGACATATAGAAAAGTGTTGAAATCACTATCAAAATTAAAACTCATGAGATATTACGTAGATATTCTTTTCGGTACTTAAGCTTGATGATTGGTAAGGATGGGGAGATTAACGAAGATGTGGAGCATAGAATAAAAGCTGGATGGCTAAAGTGGAGACTAGCTTCTGAAGTGCTTTGTGACATATGAATGCCAATGAAATTGAAGGACAAATTTTACATGACAGTGGTTAGACCAGCTATGACATATAGAACGGAATGTTGGCCAATTAAGAAGACGCATATTCATAATATGGATGTAGCGAAATGAAAATGCTTAAGTGGATGTGTGATAAAATTAGGAAAGATAAAATTAGAAATGAATGCTTTCGAGAGCATTTAGGGGTAGCACCAATAGGGGATAAGATTAAAAAAATCCATTTAAGATGGTTTGGGCACGTTGAGCGTAGGTCAGTAATGGCACCGGTGAGAAAAAGTTTGGCTATACAGGTGGATGACCCATCAAGAGGTAGGAGTAAGCCAAAGAAACATTAATGGAAATCATTAATTCAGATTTGAAGAAGTATAACTTATCGAAGGACTTGACTCAAAATAGAACGGAATGGAGAAATAAAATTCATGTAGCCGACCCTAAAATGGTTGGGATAAGGATTTGATGATAATAATGATGACGAAGAAAGGCTCTAAAAAAGTCATTAGTGTATACGAGAGAACGTCCACATAGAAAATTTGAGTCTCACAGTGTGGATGTCCTGAAGTTGGTTTTTTTTTTTTTTTTAGTTCAGTTATATTTGTGATTTGTAATATGTCTCAGATTTCTGTTTCTGGGTGGAGACGTAACCCAATTTGCAATGGAATCCTTTGTAGTACACCTATATTGATGATATGATTCTTTCCTTCACCTATAGCCAGCTGACATCTTTACTTGCCGTATGTGGAACTCAAAGGTCCCCTGGGGTTTGACTCGAAGAAATTCAGGCTTGACAGGAAACTCTTTACTGGGATCAGCTGATAATAAACATCCTTCATATCCATCTGCTAGCATGGTGATCCGTGCTAAGCTCGGACAAGACCTAAATAGCTACGGTCACCGCTCCAACAAACTAAACTTAAAAACAAAAAAAAAAAATTTATAGGCATTTTTATATTAAAATTGTTTGGTGTAGTGATTAGGCCATTTATTTAAAAATACGAAAGTTTATGAATTTAAATCCCACCACATATAATTTCTTTTTAAACCTTGTCCCCAAAGCTCAATAAAAAAAGTCAAAATGAAAAGCAATTTGGTTAAAATTAAATCCATAACTCTTTGCTTTAATATATTATAATGGGGTATCTGAAACCCTCTAATTTTACTCAAATGAGAAATCATTCTATCAGAAGATTAACTGTGAATTTAAAAATGTGATTTAAAGAATTCTCTTTATATTTGATAATTATGCTTCTTTATGAAATAGTAAAATTGGTTGATACCCCATAATTGGGATCGTATTTATTTTTTTGATGCTTAAATTTTTAATAGATGATCCCTATCATGGAGTTCCAACCCATCCATTCATGATTTCTCTTGCTCGAGGAGAATCTGTACTCCAGCAAGTTGCAGGAGGCAAAATAGTCCGAATCCACTAGGGTGTCAATGAGAATTATTCATATTCCAATGTACAGGTACACAGATGGCTATGTAAAAGCGTGATCCGAGTAGGTATATAATGATAACCATTCCGGTTGTTGATTGTGGGGCTCGTTCTAGTCCTATTTGGGATTTCCACCAATCACCTAGAGAAATCTTGACCTAGAGAAATCTAAGTTAAAGGACTGGAAACCACCTCACAAATATATATATATATATATATGAAAAATAATTTTATAAGAACTAGTACTCGCATTTTATTTTGAGAACTCTAGGTGGGCCCATTTATCATCAAATTTAAATATTGTAATACACAGGAAAACTCCTGATAGTCACTCACCCTAAGTTTCGTCACATCTAAATTTATTGGACCGTTGGATCAACTGTGCATCAATTTGAATGGACTGAATTTGTGAGCCACGGATGAAGGGTTTAAAGATATGTGATTAGGACCAAACTTGATATGTGAAATGCTCCCACGTAAATCTTTCAATCTTCCTGATCCCATCTCCAAATGAGACCCATAAGTGGGTCCCATAAAAAGTTCTTACGGTAAGTGTATGAGAACAGTTCTCATAGGATTAAAGCCCTATATCTATGAGATATATCAACTTTTATGTCAATCATTGGAATTGACCATTTAATAAAAAAAAAATGTAATTAACACAATTCTATACATATTCATTATCATGTTTTTTCATCAAACCATCAATCAAAGGGTGAAAATCTAAAACCTAAAATTTGAAGATACTTCATATATTTGGCGTGGAGTTTATTTTGAACAATTTGAATTTTATAATATGAATTCTACTGTGCAATTCCACACTTCCAAATTTAGGGTTTTTTAGTTTTTTTTTTCTTTGCATGGGAGAAATGGAAAACAATCTTATTCCTAAGTTAGTCTAATCGTGGGCTTATCCCAAGGATGCTCCTATCCCAAACTTTTGTTGGTGCTAGGGGTTGATCCCTGAGACTTAAGGTGTGCTGGAATGCCCTTTACTGCTGCACTATCCCACTCGAGTCTGACTTGCCTATTTTAATGCCTCAAGGACGGTAGAAAACTACCCTTGGTAAGGCGCCGGATTTTTCTGGTGCCATGTGAGGTGTGTTTGGTGCAACGCACTTTTACAGCGAAAATGTCCAATTTTTTGTTGTAGTTTATGGATGGAGTGCATCCGATGTTTTTATGTAGGATGGTAAGAAAACAAATCCTTGCGGATAGTATTAAATAAAGATGTGTTTGGAAGTGAGATAAATTTTTTCAGCGGTATTATTGCATGGGATGAGACTCTATTTATCTCACAGATAAATTCAATCCGATATTTGGTTGCGTCCGGATAAATGGGAGATAAGGGACAAAAAGACCTAAAAAATATAATTTTCCCCCTCCCCCCACACCACCTTTCACTTAAAGCAAACCCACGTTATCCCATTTCCTATGTGAGATTATTTAAGCCCCCATATTAGGTATTAATTTACTATTTTGTCGGGACTAGGATAGTATAATTTTGAACACTATAATTGTAACCAAATAAGAAATAAATGGGATATGATGCAAAAAGTTACTTATCTCTCTACTTATCTCCTTATTTTACTTCCAAACACATTCTAAATGTAAAAAAAAAGGGATTAAACTGTGGATGGGTGAATGAAACACCGGCAAGTAGAATCCGACGCAAGGATTCTTTTTGCTTTTTTCAATGCAAGTCAAGAAGAATATTTGAGCGAAGCAAAAGGACGGAGAACATCCTTTCCATGGAAGGGGCTTGTCATACCGCATGAGCCAACTGTTTTCTGATAAGTGTGCTGGCAGATTAAAATTGCTGCAGATCCGTGACTCAGTTTTTGTGGATTTGGATTTGGATGGCAGCTGTAGGAAATTCAGAGGTCGTGTCGTTTCTCCCGTCACAAACTCTGACTGAAAGGGATTGTGTTTGAGCCTCTGAGGGACCACTCAAAATGGTCGTCATGGTCGACCACCTGCTGATAGCACTTGCAAGGGGCCGCTATGAAAATATAAAATCTTTGAGGGGCCAATGTAAAATTTTCTAAAAATTTCTACTAATAATAAGGGACATTCTGAAATTTCAGGGGGCATTTTCCCCTCCCTCCCAATTGAGGTTCGCCCCTGAGCAAAGGCCACATCTCGATTTGACAAACAAACTGTTTGGGAGTTGTTGAGCCAGGATCCCAATGTCTATGACATGAAATCCATCATTGAACTCACCTATTGTTAGTTGAATTGAGATTTTAAGAATGTTTGCCCCGCAGTGACCGTAGATGGACCACTTATGGTCACCATGGGCCAATCACTTATAGGATCCGGACTCTTGTTAATTTAAATCGATTAAAATGAATGTCAGATCCTCTAGTGATATATAATTAAAATTTTATTTCAATAGAAGTTGATCTCTAAATACATTTCTAAAAGCATGATTAATATAATTTTATATGTTAATCATATAACCAATCACATTTTCAATTTACTCCTATATAGGGAAGTAAAATCTGATAATATTTAATTGAAAGGGGGTGATAATTATTTTGAACTGTCCAAATTATCAATAGTTTAAAATCATGGAGGAGTTCCACAAATACATAAGGGTATCTCAATAATTGAATAGGACTTTTTGCGATTTGTCAAGGTGGGAAATCGATCCTCACCTGATGGACAAGTCTCAATGATTGCTTGGGTGCTGAGGGTTTCCGCAGAAAGAAGGTTACAAATGATAACCTAAATGATAGGTTTAACATCAATTTATAGTGACGATATAGCAGATACTTATTTGTTAATGAGCTGGCTGATCTTATCCGAGATTATTGAATGATATCGCGAAATGGCCACAGCATTCTTTTACTCAGAATGGTACGCTAAGATTGTATGCATGAATACCGGAAAGAAAAATTTTGAGGACCATGACCATTTTTTTTTAAGTTCCATATGTAATGGTGAAGGATACTGCATCCTTTATTGTATAAATAGTTGTGTGATAATTATTTTTTTAAATAATATTTTGGACGAAGGTAGGATGGGCTATGATGTTGTGAGAACTATTCTTTTGCACCCGTTGTGAAAATTTTTTATAGGGCCCACTTGTGGATCCCATTTGGAATTGGGGCTTCGGGAATAAAAAGATTTATGTGGGATTACTTCAATATCAAGTTTGGCCCAAATGATATGTCCTTAATCCCTTCATCTGTGACCCACAAACTCTATCCATTCGGATTGATATATAATTGATCCAATGATTTAGTAAATTTATTGTTAATCAAAACTTATAGAGTGTGATTATTAAGAGGATTCTATGTATCGAAATATTTGAATTCAGTAATAAATAGACTCTATATAGAGTTTTCACAAAAAAAATATGATAATAATTAATTCTCCTAAAATTATTTTCCACATTGGAGACGGTTAAAGCACACAGAAAATTGAACCTCCACAACATTTGCTTGGATCTTTCACCCACTGCAAAACATTAAAGGATATCTGCTTAGCTGGAAATTGACATAGCATACAGTTGGCGGCGAGCGAATTCAAGTTTCTTGCAAAAGGAATATTTTTAGTTGTCCTTCGCATGGGCATCTTTCTTCTTTGCTCGTTTAAACTTGGGTACAAAAATAGCCACGTGGATTGTACATGAATATTCATATAAAAATAGCCACATGGATGGTACATGAATATTCATATAAAAATAGCCACTTAGATGGTACATGAACATTGTATGAAAATTTTTGACAACCGTGACCATGACCGTGACCGTGACTGTCCCAGCCTGCCCTTGGTTGGATAGGGTGACAGTATACAATCCGTCGTGAGTGAATTCAAGCCTCACGTGTGTAAGGGAAAATTTCTATGGCGCTCCGCACTCTTCTGCTAGTGTAAATTAGGGTACACCATAATATGTTGAGATCCTGTCATCCTGACAAATTTTAATACTTACCCAACTTTATCTGCAAATTCCATTTTTTGGTAGAAGACCAACTAAAAATTGGATTACTTAAGATCCCTAAAAGTTAAAATAATACTTTACGGCTTCTATCCTTTTCTCCTGTTTTTTATTTTCTTTTCATATTGGTAGGTTATAGAGGTATGGCACAGGTAAATCAAAAAGATTTCGAGAAATACTAGCTATACTTTTCATCTCACAACTCATCTTACTATGTGGTAGTTTTTTTTTCCTTATCTCTACAATGTTAAAAGCAAAACAAATTAGTTAGGCATGCTATATAGGACAGTTGTGAGATGGGTTATGAGATAAAGAGTGTCACTATCATTTCTCAAAGATTTCAATGCTTTTTCCTGAGAAAACATTTGGCGACGTATCACATACATTGTGCCGGCATGATAGAGTAGATATCATTATGTACTATAATGTAGGTCCATGGGACATGGCACCGCTAACTATAGGGCAGCTTGATTCAGGTGGAGCCAGCCATTCATTCATTCATCTTAGGTGGACCCCCACTGAAAGCCCCACGAGTGGTCCATAAGAGGAGAGTGATGTTTTAAAAAGTTGCGTCCCACATAATATCAATTCTACTGCAAGATGGGATTGTTCTGAGACGATAGAGAGGCCCAACAGCGACTAGTGGGAGCTCACTCTGTCTTCCACTTCGCTTGCTCTCTCCCATAAAAGGGGATGGAGAGAACCGTGTTTTTGTTAACTTAGCTCATTCTCTGTCTGCTCATCTTCAATCTCCCTAAGCACGCAATCGACTCCCCAAACGTAAACCCTAATCCCTTTCTTCTGCTTCTTCTTCTTCTTCTTCTGTGTTCGATGGGATTCGAGAGCAAAGATCCGCAGTCGGCGATGGCGGATTTCCTGACAGATTTGGGCGGCTGCGCGGTGATCGACGGCGGCCTCGCGACGGAGCTCGAGCGCAACGGCGCCGACCTCAACGATCCTCTCTGGAGCGCCAAATGCCTCCTCAGCTCTCCTCACCTCATCCGAAAGGTGTTGTTTTTTTTTGTTTTTTTTTTTCTCTATTGGTGTTTGATTCTTCTTTCATGTTTGGTTTTGTTGATTTGAGATGTTGAGATGATTGATGGAGGCATTGGAGGTGGAGAAAACGAGTGGGGAAGGTTTCGTCTGAGTTTGGATAAGTTGACAACTTTCTTCAACATCTCAGTTGAAATGTGAAGTTGGGGTTCACCCTGATTTTCGATTCTATTCTGTTATTGCGATGAATGGAATCGGGGTTTTGTGGATTGGGAGAGAAGAGGTGGAGAAAGCGAGAGGGGAAACTGGGGGGCATCCCATTCGCCTCTCGGGTTCTCTTAACTTTCTCGTCATTGAAACAGACCCGTAGAGCAAGTTGGGTGTGGAGAAAACTGAGGGGGAAAACGATTCTTCTGTGGGGAAACCTCTTTTTTTCATTGTTTGGATTTTATGTTTAGATACATTTAGAAAAGTAACCGATCTTTAAAAAAAATTTTTTTTTGGCATAAAAATCAATTTATAGTCGCTAGGGTTAGCGCTTGTGGAAGTGGCAAATCACATGTCTAACGACACTGCGAATTATCTTCAAGAAGACTTCAAGATATGAGGATGCACCTCTAGGGATAAAACCCACAAATCTATTCAATTATCAAGTCTGTAAAATAACTTATTAAAATGTCATATAAATAAGAGAAGCAAAATGCCATATAAATAAGAGAAGCAAACTTAGTAACTAAGAAAATCTACAGAAAATAGAAACTATCCTAATTACAATTCAATTAAGAAAAATAAAATAATACTAATCTATCTTGAAAGGGGACCACTTGTGGGGCCCATTCTGCATCAATTATGGTGTTTTTAGGTTTAGCAAACAATTCTATTTACATTGAAACTTTTTGGTTGTCTTTTGATTGGTTTACTGTTTACCAAACAACCTCCCATCTTTTCTTGAGGTACTGTTTTGCATTGTATCCTTATAAGCAACCTCCCATCTTTTCTTGAGGTACTGTTTTGCATTGTATCCTTATAAGTTCTTAATAATTTTATCCATTAATGATACAGGTTCACCTTGATTACCTTGAGGCTGGTGCAGATATAATACTCTCATCATCTTATCAGGTACTTAGGTTGTCCTCCTTTTTTTTTTTTGTTATGTTTCTGATGATAAGGAATCTTTACCATGTTTTCTGGATTCTAACTTTCGACTTTAACTTTTTTGGCATTTGTCTAGGCTACTATTCAAGGTTTCGAGTCTAAAGGTTTATCCAGAGAAGAAAGTGAAAATTTGCTTAAGAAAAGTGTTGAGGTTGCATGTGAAGCACGCGATATATTTTGGAAGACTTGTGCAAAAGAAGTTCAATGTGAAGGAATAAGTAATGAAGGGGTTTTAAAAAAGCGCCGCATACTTGTTGCAGCGTCGATAGGAAGTTACGGAGCGTATCTAGCAGATGGTTCTGAGTACAGGTGAATTTGTTTGATTATACTCTCGTCATTACTATCAGTATTGTTTACCTTTTCACATGACATAAGTATTTGGTGCATCCATTTTGTAGTGGGTACTATGGTGACACAATTACATTGGCCTATTTGAAAGATTTTCATCGGAGAAGACTTCAGGTTCTTTCTGAGTCAGGAGCTGACATTATAGCTTTTGAAACAATTCCTAATAAGCTTGAAGCACAGGTAAGTGATGTGCTAGCTTTCCCTCTTCCGATGTAGTTTCTTTTGTACTGAAATGCTTTTATTCTTCCAATCTTGCTATATCTTTTTTTCAGATGCTACATTGATGAACAATGTGTGGTTTTCAGCTATGGGCACACCCATAGACTGTTTGCTTAATCGTCTCCTGTTCTAATTCTGCTTGCTTTTACTTTGTAGTTTGTTTAGAATATGACAAGCGCGACAAGTGAAAAAAAATCCATATTCATTTAAGATTAAGTCATTCAGAGTACTTTCATAAGTGGAATAGTATTTCCATTATTTTGTTGGAAAGAAGGATTGATGTTTTATTTACTATTTTTGGTTTATTTCATTGGTTTATATTCTTGTATCTGAGTCATCAAGATTAGGTTAGTTATAGCCTTATAGGAAATCTATTATTTTCCTCTTTTTAATAAACTTACTGTTATAAAAAAGGAAATCTAATGATTGCAGTATGTTTACATTATTTTTTTCATTGCTTTAGGAGCCATGGATGCATGTTTTAATTAGACAAGTCTCCATTTCTCTCTCTCCCTCCCTCTCTCTCTCTCTATATATAGAATATTTCACCTATTTGGCAAATTACCTCATCTCAACCTTTGGTCTGTACTCTTGCAGGCATATGTTGAGCTTCTTGAAGAAAATGAGATAAGTATTCCTTCATGGTTTTCTTTCAATTCGAAGGATGGAATCAATGCAGTCAGCGGGGATTCATTGCAGGAGTGTGCCTCAGTTGCTGACTCAAGTAGGAAGGTCATTGCTATTGGAATCAACTGCACACCTCCTAGGTTTATCCATGACCTGATTCTCTCAATTAAGAAGGTGATCCCTTGTTCTTTTGTGGTGATGAACTTATTTGAAATTCCTCTCCCTCAGACAGTTATTATTATCATTATTATTATTATTGTTATTATTTAAATTTATAATTCTTTCAGCATTCTCATAATCGTAATCTGCTGTTTTTATGCATTTCTTGCCTAGATTAAGGTGAGACTTTACAGCCCTCTTTCTCTTGTATGGGCTGGGATGTTGTGCACCTTGTCATCTGCAGTGCAGACAAAGTCACAAACAGGGTTCCCACACCACACTATATACAACCTATTATTGTACTGTGAAAAAATAATTATTCTAGGTCTTTAATGGGTTGGTATCATCTACCTTGACCTGCTTGACCCAGGATCTGCAATGGTCCCACCTCTTATATGTCATACCAGAACTTTTCCTAGCCTTCTGTGGACAGCCCAAACCATCTCAAAAAAATTCCTGTTATTATTATTATTTCTCTTCTATTGAGGCATCACATAACTTCCCTCTTATATGCCCATTCATAGTTATCTTTTCATACCTTAACACATCCATTTTGGCAAATGCATCTCAGCCACGTTCTTTACCTTATCATTTTTTTTTCATCTGCTCCATTCAGCAATGCCTATCTTAGCTGCTACTCATAAAAATGGTCCTTTAGACACTCAATGAGTGCATAGCGTTCCTCTAGCTTGTCTTGGTTTCTCCTACCTTTTTCCAATTCTCCTTTTGCTTTATCCAACTCAATTCCTCCCTTTTGTTCTATCATTGACTGTGTGTGTTGGAATCTATGGCAAGTGTTACTTTAGATTGTGCCCAACTTGTTCTTTGCACTGCCAAGCTGCTAAACTTGCACCTTGTATATTTTGACTGTGATTTGCTAATTAAACCATTTGATTTGGAAGGCCTACAAAATTTCAGCCCATGATTTACTATTTTTTTTTTCTTTCTAATTTTTCCTAGGACTGACTAATGAGTAGCATGTCATATGCATATAGCATACACCAACGAATTACTCTTGCATGGCCACTGTTATTGTTTGTAACCAATTCAGATGAATAAGGGGCTTGACGTGGAGCAATGGTGCTATCCTACATTAAATGGGAACTCATGGATGATCATGCACACAGTTCTAATGGTTGAGGCTACCCCTTTATTTATGTTTTCTATGGTTTTAATATAGTCATCAAGCATTTTATTTTTCATGAACCACGGTGCTTCCCTACATTAAATGGGAAATGGTGGTGCCTGCCGCTTTATATATCTCCTGTATGGTTTAAATAGTCATTAAGGATGTTGTTTGTTTTTTTTGTAAAATGCTCCACCAATTTTGAATTGATTTGGAAACCTATTGTAAGGCTTATTTAAATCTATAAAACTATATATAAGAATTTCCTCTAAACTTTCCATGTATTGCCTTGATAGGAAAATATGTTATGTATTGGTTTTGATTGACCTAGGCATTGGTTGATAACTCTTAAATTTCACTGAAGGGCTTTTCCATTGGTGTAAAGTTTTGAATATCTTTGTTGTTCTTATTAGAAAGGGACTACTGTGCTGCTATGCTCTTTCTCTGCTCGCATGTCATTCTTTTTTTTAATAGCTTTATTAATGCAAAAGAAAGATCACATTATAAGAGGCTGAATGTATAGAAAATTATTTTTGTTGCCTTTATGTGTTGCTGAGCTCTTAGATAACTTTATATTGTTAATTTTGCTTGTGTATGCTAGTCACCTGTTTTAAGTACTTTTTGTTTCGAATGGTGTTGTAAATACTTGTCTAATCTGGAATTTTTTTCCCTCCTGTCATCCTTCAACGTAACAGGTGACCACTAAACCAATACTCATATACCCAAACAGTGGGGAGATGTATGATGGCGATAGGAAGGAGTGGGTGGTAAGTTTATTCAATACACTCATAGGATGTTGTATTATCTATTTTTTGTTTGCTTTGTTCCTCGCTATGCTGAAATGGATAATGAGTATTCATTCAATGTGCCAGAAAGAGGTTGGTCAGCCTCTTTATGTAACAAAAGAAAACTGCTGGTTTTCAAATGAACTGACCTGAAGCATGATTCACAGCTACCAAGCTGAAATGGCTTTTTTCCACCGCAGAACCTCTCCATGCGATTTGCGCAAATCATCATTATAGGGCAGCCGTTCCATCACTGACCAATATTTCCTGACCTGTGGTTTATCACCTCATTATCCTCTATGTGAAACATGAGTCTGTCGCTCTGGTACTCCAGCATTTATCTTGATTCCCTGTAAGTTCAGTTCGTTCTTCTATGAAGGTTTAATGACCTTGTGGGACAATTATAGGAGGTTCATGGGTCCTACTGACAGACCATTCTTGCCATACACCTGAGTTCTGTGTACTTGCTTTTGGAGAGATTCCTGGTACATGCATTTCAATATGATAATATGGGAAACATTTGAAAATGTTCCACACTGAAGTTGCTCATCCACTATATGTGGTATACAGCCAGCATTCGGTCCACTTTTGATATTGAGAGCCTTATTGTGGATCTGGCACATCATGATACTCGTGTTGGTTAGACTATCATCACTATTTACATTGACACTATTAGTTGGGCAGTTTAGAAAAGGTAATAGTAAATGGTCCAATTTCAACAGCTAAGTCATATGACTATGTTTTTTTTTCTTTTTTTTGGTAGAAACATCTGGATGATGTTAGGGTTCATATGACTATGTTTAATCAGTCCTTTGTGTTCCACATTTGACTTCCCCGATCTAGATGAACAAAATGCCTTTCACATGGATTTATCGACAGTTTTATCATTGGTTTTAAAATATATTTATTCATTCAATTTTCCAACTAAATAAGAAATGTTGCCCTTCTACCAAAAAATAAAGAAAAAATAAAAATAAAAAGAAAAAGAAAAAGAAAAAAGAAATGTTGCCTGATGATGGTTACTTATAATAAATGTTATAATAGAGGCCTTGAGTTTAGATTATTTTTCATGACTCATGGCATAATTGGTTCACAAAAGCTCAAAACCAGTGTTGTCAATTGTGTCCATGAGGAAGATCTGCTCCCCTAGTGGGACTTGCTAAATATGTGTTTTGTTGACGTGACATTATTTATTTATTTTTTGTGTCTTAGCACATGTTATTTAGTTCCTTCATTTTGTTATCCACTTCTGCCCATTTTCATGTATGAGTTGATAGGGATCGAGCCGAGGGAAGAAAAGGAAAGAGCAGCTAATAATAAAATCTTCAGTTCACATTCTTTTTGTATTCTTAACCAATTATTTTGCAGCCATCCACTGGAGTTTCAGATGAAGACTTTGTCTCCTATGTTAGCATATGGCGCGAAGCTGGAGCATCTCTCATAGGAGGTTGTTGCAGAACTACACCTAATACGATCAGAGGCATATCCAGGGCTCTGCATAAGGAATCTGCTGCTCCTGCGCCCCTAGCATGATCCATTATTGGCTCCAAATAAGAACCAACTTATAGAGCTGTAAATGTTTTTCTTACCAGTTAAAAGTTGTTTTTAGGTGTTGGAATCAGAATATTTCACCCTGGTTTTAGTAATGAAGTAGATGAACACATTCCCAAAATTTGTTGAGGACATGCCTCGGTAATACATAAATTTCTTCTCCCTCTTTGGCCAATTTGCAAGATGGTTTCACTACTAGATTTTAGAAACTCTATGGGGATGATCTTCGTCTGGTTGAAGATACTAGAACGAGAAGTGTGGCTATAAATCTTGTGGAATGATCCTGTCCAAAAGCTTCGCCATGATTTAGTCCTGTTGTTGTTAGCAAACAAATCTGCAATATCCCCATCTTCATTGTCTGATGAACCTTAATTATGTATTGAATTACTATGGTGATGGTTGTGTATTCATTTTCCCTTAATTATGTATTGAATTACTATGGTGATGGTTGTGTATTCATTTTCCTGTCATTGTTTTATTCTATTTCCCTTGGAAAGGTTATTCGATGTCCATTTTTAGAAATTCACCTTTGATTTTCATTTTTAACTCCTTATGATATGAAAATCTTATGTATTCTAATACAAACAAACAGGCAAACAGCCCTGAGGGTTGAATGTGGATACTCATACACCATTTACAACTTCATATTGCTATCCTTTTACTCATTGATATAAAGTGATGATCTTTTTGTAATTTAATTTACTTGTCTTTTAAGCCATGAAACTGTTAATGATGAACTTGAATCTAGTTTTTGGGAGAAGGTTTAATTCATACACCGCTCTTGTATTTGGTGTGTCAAGTAGCATCCAGACTATGATACATTTTTGACATCGCGAGGTAACCTAGCTCCATAATTTGCCAGATTATGTGAGTGTCATGGGGCTTCCATTGTAACAGTGATGCATGGGACACACGGTTTGGAAGTGTGGCCCAAAAGCTGATTGATTAGTTATTTGTGAAAATCAGTGTCACCAAATGCTATTAGCTGTTTTGATTAAAAGAAGTGAAGCTGAATAGTAAAAATAAAAGTAGCGAATGGTTCACAATCATTATCTTATCCATTTCCAAAAATATAGGATGAAATCAAATTTTATTGGAAAGTAATTGACAGGATCTCTATCATGATAACATGCACTAGCTTCGGCTGAGCAACTTATGTAACACTCAGGCAGGTTTTGGGACCTATTGACTCTATCGAATACAGGAGACATTTTGGATAAAAAAAAAGTAGTAGGAAGCACATGGAGAGCCGTCCGATCCAAATTCGCAAAACAGATAGTTAACAAAAACTTTACCACGCAGGTGCTGATGGAAAATTTGATGAGGCATCATTTCTTACTTGACTGTCCAGAGTTCAAGGTGTGTCACCTTCTCTCACTGGAGGTTTTTCTCACCTCAGCCAAAGTTTACTTTCCTCACTCGAGGCCTTCATCACCTCACTTAAGGGCAGTGTCCAGCTCTTATAACTGTGTAAAAAAAAAAAAATCTGGATGACTTAGATTAGATGGTTTGTGATACATGACATTAACCGCATTTGAACTTAAAATTAGCTGCAAGATGTTTGAATGAGTCTACCAATGGGTGCTAGCTTAAATGGCGGATTCTACGGCTCAAGAAGTGGAGAGGTTTTGTACTTGGACCCTCATTAGTGACCTCCCTTAGTTTTATGTGATGCATGTGACTAGAACCTTGGGGTTTGGATGTGCCCTAGGGATTAGTGTCTCTCAAGCTCAGAGTGAAAGTCTCCTAGGCTGGTCTTAGTGGGCTGGGCCAGCAGAAGATACATTGGGGTATTGAATGAGTCCGGATCCCCTATTACAGCCATTACATGCAACAATGCAAAACATGTGGAAGAACTCTATACGGACACCACATTGCAACACGTGCCTAGTACTCCATCGTGGGGTGCCCGTACATAGAGGTATAATCTAGACCATTCCATATGAATCTAATTCCCACCAAGCATATATCCCAAATCTTCAGTCAAATAGGAGTGGGACCCACTGTCAGACTAAGCAATTGCTCATTCCAATGGTGGGCTACACTCCTATTGATCTGAAACTCTAGTATATATCCTTGGAGTTGGAGGATGTGCGATTCATCCGAAATGTTCCAGAGTATATGACTGTGGGGGCCACGATGGAGTTTCGCTATGATCTAAAAGGAAGGCTCGCCGACTGGTGATCTGCTTCCAATCGCCTATTTATATGCTAAACAATTTGACAATCACTATCTAGATCGATCATCTGGCTCATAAGCACTTTGGTCCACACATCGACGGCCATGATGATTTATTTGATAGGTCCACAAATCTTAATTGGTGTACATGAACAGTGGGATTAAACTGCGATCTAATTCCATACTCGCCCATCCATCTCAAACCACTACTCCCAAACAAGAATCCAATCTCAACACCACTCACGCGACTCAAACCAATCTTCCAAAACAAAAATCAACACCCCATGAGTCAAAGCAGAAATCACCAACATATCATCCCATCTCTACATCATAGGTTTGATGGGTTCAATCCCGTTCACTTTTTTTGCTTCGTTTTTTATAAAAAAACAGCCCCTGTTAAAATATATTATTTTTTTCTGAATCTTATTACTGGGCTGTTTTGTGACACGCCGCACACTTGGCGCAGCCTTATTAACCCACTCACCGTAGGGATCTCATTGGTGCAACAAAGGATCGGACTCAAAACAAAGGTACCCTAGTAAGCTCCTTCAAACTAGGCTGCTGCTGCTGCGTCCCCATTATCAACACCGTGCTGTTACCCTTCACTAGGCACTGAAGTATAGGTATCTCTCTCTCTCTCTCTCTCTCTCTCTCTCTCTTGTTTTTTTTACATGTGTTTTCTATCGATAGCCACTAGATGGGGGTTTCGTTTCATAATATCTGCTCTTGGGTGATGTTTGCTGGGTTGGGTCCATCTGAAATGCTGTTACAACTCAAAGTTTTCAAACGATTTTTGCATTTCGGGTCACGTCTGGCTTGCCCTGTTAGTGGAAGATTTGACCGCAACTCGCTGTTATTCAATGGTTTTTGCAATATGAGCGAGTCGCCGGAGCTTCCGGATTGGGTTAAATGCCCTCCCGACGGGAGCTCTCACGGCGTGGATTCGGATGACGATTTCGTGCTTCCAAAGGGAGATGGAGGCTCGAATGATCGGTTCCGTAGTTGGGGGACTGCTGATTTGATTGTCGATCGCCATGTCAGAGAAGTAAGCTTTGTCTTAAGGAGTAGATTCCAGTCCCCCAAGGCAGTCATTCGAGCTTTAGATGCTTGCACTCCCAATGTTTCCAAGGAATTGGTAGACAGAATACTGAAGAGGTTCGCCAATGAATGGGTTCCGGCTTTCGGTTTCTTTAAGTGGGCAAGCGCGCGGGCAGGTCATAAACATTCAGCGGATTCTTATGACGCAATGGTTGACATTCTAGGAAAATCAAAACAGTTTGATATCATGTGGGTTTTAGCCGAGGAAATGGTTCGCATTGGTGGGCTAATTTCACTCGTGACAATGAGTAAGATCATGAGACGGCTTGCCGGTGCGGGTAAATGGATGGCTGCCGTAGAGGCTTTTCATGACATAGAGCATTTTGGTTTGAGTAAGAATACTTCAGCCATGAATATACTCTTGGACACTTTGTGCAAGGAGCGCAGCGTTGAGCGTGCGAGAGATGCATTCTTTGAGCTGAGAGGGCAGATATATCCTGATTCTAGTACTTTCAATATACTGATACATGGGTGGTGCAAAGCTAGGAAGATGGATGAAGCTTACCGGACTATGGACGAAATGAGATGTTATGGATACAACCCTTGTGTGGTTTCCTATACGAGTTTGGTTCAAGCGTATTGTATGGATAGAAATTTTCGTAAGGTCGATGCCATCCTAGATGAGATGCAGAATGAGGGTTGCCCTCCAAATGTCGTCACGTATACTATCATAATGCATGCCTTGGGAAAGGCAAAGGAGGCTCAAGAAGCTTTGGATGTTTTTGAGAAGATGAAGAGGAGTGGATGCATTCCTGATGCATCTGTTTATAATTCTCTGATTTACATCCTTGGAAAGGCTGGTCGATTGAAAGATTCCCGTGATATATATGAGGAGATGTTGAAGAGTGGGATTTCTCCAAATGGAACCACATACCACACCCTGATTTCTGTTGCTTGTGATCATTCACAAGAAGAAACTGCCCTAGAGCTACTTCAAAAAATGGAAGAGAATTCATGCAAGCTTGACCTTAAAATCTACACCCCCTTATTGAAAATGTGTTGTAAAAAGAAAAGGATGAAGGTTCTTTCTTACTTATTGAATGATATGTTTAAAAGGGATATCAGCCTTGACTTTGGAACGTATACTCTTTTGGTGATTGGGCTATGTAGAAATGGGAAATTAGATCAGTCAT
This sequence comes from Sextonia rubra, assembly GCA_037013555.1. NCBI lineage: Eukaryota > Viridiplantae > Streptophyta > Magnoliopsida > Laurales > Lauraceae > Sextonia > Sextonia rubra. Next base: position 25,779,006 of record JASUAD010000009.1, read on the forward strand.
GTTTGTTTTTTGAGGAAATGGTATTGAAAGGGATGGTACCTTGGCAAAACACCTATGGTGCACTAATAGAAGAACTTGAGAAGAAGAAGATGGGGAAAGCAAGAGAAAGGATTCAACAATTGATGGTACAGGCAGAAAGTATGAAGCAATCTTCTGATCATCCGCATGCCCTTGATAAGCTTGAGGCTTAATAGGTTGGTTGGTTTGTAGTCATTTGTGTGTCTGCTTTAATATATATGAATTTCATGACAAGCTATTGTTTCCTTGTTTATCTCATATGTCTCAGTTTTTGTAAGATGGTATTAACATTGAAGATATGAACTCTGGATGGTTGCATGATCTGGACTGCAGCCCTATCACTGCATGAAGATGATTCACCAAGTGATGCTTGGCACATTATATTTCCATACTTGTTATTGTATTGTGAGACACTGCACATCATATTTCTATGCTTGTTATTGCATTGTTATACACTACCACACACACCACTGAAGTTTGAATTTTTTGTAAAAAAGTCCTATGCTAAACAATGAAAGATTTCTTACTAAAAAAGGTAGTGTGCTTTACCAGAATAAAAGAAGTAGACCCAATCAGGGCTGCCGGCCTTACTAGTGACTACAACCTTACCCCTAATTGTAGGTGAAGGAAGCTTTATTGTGGGACAATTGCATGGGCCAACATACAAGGCAACAAGGCACTTGGACAGGGACAATTAAACAAGGGTCGTTAAAAGAGAGGGACATCATTTGTCTGTCCGCCTCTTGTTAATCTCATGACTATTGTACTTCAATAAAGAGAAAAGAAAACACAACAATTAAAGAAAAAATACTGGATCGGATACCCGAGTAGATTACATGTTCCAAATGCACAAACCAAGGCAGAAATTATATGTTCCAAATACACAAACCAATGCGGAAATTACATGTTCCAAATACACAAACCAATGCGTCCCTTTCAATCTTGACCTATCAAAGGAATGCATGAGAAGCAAATGATTGAGTCCATATAACAATAAACTTAGCAAGGTCCCAAGGTCCCCAAGCATATCACACAACGCAAAATAATGGGGGATAACAGCCTCAAAAGTCCCATGAAGTGAGGAATGAAAGTCTCTAAAGTGATTTTGAGATAGCAGTGGTGATCCAGCCTCCCTTCAACAACATTTAACCAAGAAGTAGGAGAGAATATTGGAAAATTTCATCTTGAAGGTTACAGTCAATTTGTCCTGTTCATTGCATTTAACTTTGGTCATGTAGCTTTTAGGTAACCTTATGATGCAGGTGATATAACATCTCCAGTTCCTACCTCTAGCACCTTCTCATTCTTGTTATTTTGAGACTGATGAGAAGATCTCAAATCCATGGCGCTAGTGACTATCAGGCTTTGGATGATTTGATTAGTGATTTTTTTTTACATGTGCTTTATGGAAATGCCAAGTTTCCGACGAGTCAGAGGTGCCGGAAGAACTACAGAAGCAGATAGTTTCTGAACAAAGATTTTGCAGTTCTTCTTTCTAGCTATACATCTTGAGAATGGAACCTATGGAACTAGTTTTTAATTAAGAATGTCATGTATTGCCTTTGTGATCCTGAGTTGGTCTTCAGGTCATGCAATGCTAGGGACTTTTGACATTTGCCTAATGTTTAAATGGGAACGTGGCTTTGATCAAAGTGGCAAGGATGAAGACTCATGAGTGGACATCTAGAAATGCTCAACAGGATTTCATTTGGAGCAGGCTGCCCAACGAGGCTGTGGAGCAGCTCTAATATACATAGAAATTAGTTTACAACTTACAAGGGATATAAGAAACTCAAGAAACCAAACCATTCACAGCTATAAAAGTTTCCCTTTCATCACCTGCTTTTTCTAAAGCATCAGTCCTTAGGTTTTCTTCCCCAAGAATGCGCATAAATGAAGCAGACTGGTATCTCGTGTAGGATGTAAAAGAGTCTCCAAAGGCTCTCAACATCACTACTTACCCAAGATTTTGCATTCCACGAATCACCTTCCACTATTATTAGACCATGAAAATGAGATCATAAAAATTCACGGGTAGAGGTTGAAGAACATTTTCTTCAATAATTGACCATCCACGGGGGTAATCCAATCAACAATCTCTCTATATCTCTTACCAAGAATGTCCAACACTCCCCTTTTCTTAGGAAACCACTTGGAATCTGCCAGGCATGCCTTTAATTTCTTGTGGATTCACAAAGTACTTTCACTTTCCAATATTGGGTTTTATGTCTTGGTCTAGGGAGTTTCTCTTTGCATTTGTTTGACCACTATGACACAGTTCTTGCAACAGGAAACAGGACAAGCCCAATACTGGGACCAAACGGACACAAGCCCAAACATACAAAAGCACAAAAAAGCAAAAAAACTTAAACTACACCTATAACCTGATAAAAGAAGAGCTATTGCTTTCTAGTTAAGCATAATCTGATCAAGAGAGTAGTCTTCTCCCATTGGGCAACTGAGAACTTAACTTTACCGCATAGCACGTCTTCCTTAGTTGATATTCCATTGAAGCATCTAGCATTCCTCTCCTTCCAAATATGCCATATGATTGCAAGAAAGGAAACCTTCCGCATCTCCTTTCCCTTCTTTGCCCCGCTATAAGATTTCCATGCCTCAAAATGGTTCTGAAGGAGGTTTGAGTCGTTTGACAAGACCCAGTTTCACCCAAACTAGCTTATGACTGAATTCCATGCACCCAACGCATATCTGCATCTCATTAGAAGGTGGTTTACATTTTCCCTGTCCTTCAAACACATTGGGCAAGCATTCACAATGATCTTTCCTCTTTCCTCAGATTATCTAGAGTAAAATTCTTCCTTGGAGAGCAATCCATGCAAATACCAATATCCTGTGAGGAGCCTTAAGTTTCCAAATTCTACTGTCCCTTGTAGATAGTGCGGAATAAAAGGACGAGACAGAAATTAACCCATCTTTAGAGGCTTTCCAACCCTTACATCTTCTCGTTCACCTGGAATCTTAATGTCCCTCAACCGAGTTAGAAGAGACAAAAATTGCATCTCCTCGTTTTCTTTTAGATTCCTTCTGAAAATTGGGCACCAATCAGCTGTCCTCCTAACACAGGTCAGTCAAGATAGCTTTTAACCTTTGCTTTCTTTTTTGAGAGCACAGTTTGCCAAATCTGGGTATTTGGAAGCCAACGGCCCATCACCTACCGAATTATCTTCCCAAAAAAGAATCTTCTCCCTTGAGTACGCCTCAAATTTAATATTTTGCATGAATTTCACCTTTGTAGAGATTATACCCTTCCACATCGCTGAGCATTTGTTGGTAGTTTCATGGACCTCCCATCCTCCCCTATAACTTCTATACTTAGCCATAACAACCGATCATAAGCCTTCTACCTCATTTCCTAGTCTCCAAAGCCACTTTCCTAACAAAGCTTGATTCATATATATTAGGGATCTAATGCCCAATCCTCCTTCCAGCTTGGGTATACAAACTGTTCCCCAATTTATGAGATGGATCTTCTTATTGATGCTCGTCACGCTCCTACTGTGCCAAAGAAAATCCCTTTGCAGCTTCTCAATCTTGTTAACAGACATGAGGTAGACTGGGATATTACCCATCACTGCTTTTATCAAAGTTATGCTACCACCAAAGGAAAGGTAATTAGCTTTCTAGATTGATAACTTACGCTCCACCCTTTCTACTACTGGATCCTACACAACCTTATTAGCTGTTCCTGAGCTCAAAGGAAGGTCTGAATTCATAACTGGGAAGGATGCCACTTTGCACCCAAGAATTCCTGCAAGGTATCTCGTAAGAGATTCCTCAACTCTTATCCCTATGAGCTCACTTTTGAAGAAGTTAATCTTTTATCCAGACACTGCTTCAAGACATTTGAGAAGGGCTTTGATGTTTTTTATTTGCTTTTCATTACCTTCACAGAAAATGAGGGTGTCATTGGCAAACTGTAAGTGGGATATGGATGGAGCCATCCTTGCTACCCTAAATCCTCTCATAAGGTCATGGTTTTCAGCTGCCTTCACCATGCTACCGAGAGCCTCTGCCACAATAACAAAATGGAAAGGGATAACGGATCACCTTGCCTTAAACCTCTCTGAGCTTAGAAGAAACCTTTTGGGGACCCATTAATAAAATAGAAAAATAGGCTGAAGACACACATTCCTCAATCCAGTTTCTCCACCTAATAGGCTAACACCGAAGCCCATTCTATTGAGGATATATTGTAGAAATCCCCACTTCACTCTATCATAGGCCTTCTCCAAGTCCAACTTGCATATGAGACCTGGATTCGTTTCCTTGTCCCTTGAATGCACACATTTTTTTGGCTATGAGAACTCTGTCTAGGATTTGTCTTCCTCTAACAAAAGCCCCTTGTTCTTTTGAGATAATCTCTGCTAAAATTTTTTGAAGCCTCCCTGCAAAGACTGTTGCTAGAATCTTGTACACACCTCCAATCAAGGTAATGGGTCTGAAATCTTTCACACCTATTTCCCTCTCCTTTTTCGGAATTAAAGCAATGAAAGGTGCACCTATTCTGTCAAAATGCTCCAAAACCTTTGAAAGAATGCTATGGGAAAGGCATAGGGACCCGGAGCTTTGTCACGTGCAAGAGAGAATACTGCTGTACGAACCTCCTCTTCATCAAACTTCCTCTCTGACCATTGAGCCTTCTCATCCCCAATCTTCTCAAACTCCAGATTATCCAAGGATGGTCTCTTCCAAGTCCTTAGAATACAAAGAGAAGAAATACTCCTCAATATGCTTAATAATATCCTCCTTTCTTTCTAAGCTTTTCTCCCCATCCACCAAAGAGGAGATTCGATTACTCCTTTTCCTTGAGGATGCCAACCCATGAAAGAACTTAGTGTTCCTGTCACCTTCTTTCAATGACTTACATCTTGCTCTTGGCCTCCACATTATTTCCTCTGCCCTTATCTTAATTTTAAAATTCTTCAATAAATATTCTTCTTGCTAAGTCTTCAGAAGATAGCTGACCAACCTTCATATCAAGGTTCTGAATTTCTTCAAGCAGCTGACTTTTCTTCATCTACATGTCTCCAAAATCTCTTTTGACCACTCTTTGATCTTACCCTTCAGAAGTTTTAATTTGGTGGGCCAGTCTATAACCAGCCCAGCCCTCCCCCTCGAACGCCTTCCACCATTCCATTATCATTTGTGGGAATTTGTTCTCCTCCAACCACATTAGCTCAAACCTAACGGGAGCAGGACCACACCTTTCGCAATTTGTGTCCAACAGTATTGGGCAGTGATCCGATGTAGGCTAAGGAGGGGCTAATTGGCAGACCTCTGGATACAGATCCACCCATTCACTTGAGACCAAAAATCTGTCCAACTTAAAGAGCTTATGTGTACTTTGGTTATTGGACCAGGTAAAGGAAGCATCTTTCATAGGTAAATCAATCAGAGATGGAGAATTTATCCAGTTTGAAAAGGTCCTCATCTCCACCGTAATCCTGCAATCCCCCACCTTTTCACTGGGGATTCTAACTATATTCCAGTCTCCTCCAATGTACCACACTCCATCCCATCTTCCTCTTTCCTCATCCAGCTCCTTCCAAAACTCCTTCCTTCTGCTGCTATCATTTGGGCCGTAAACATTAGTTATAAGCCACTTTGAATTGTTGGAAAGATCCTCCAGTAAAGCAGACACAGAAAACATATCTCACCATGTGTTTAGGACTTTAACTGAACAATAGTCCTACAATAAGGTTATCCCCCCTGATCCCACTGCTTCTACAGTTCTACCTCCACCCACCATATGAACCTGCTTCCCCAAATTTCTTTCACAATCCTATCATTAATATCTTTTAGTTTGGATTCTTGGATCATCGCAATCTGCACCTTTCTACTCCTTAGCATCCCTTTCACCATCATCCTGCAAAGGGATCCCCCCAGGCCCATAACATTCCAAGAGGCTATCTTCATTTAAATTCTGATGAATCCCCCATGACCTCATTTTCCACTTTTCCCTGAATTGGGTTTCTCCACCTGAAAGTCCCTACTTTTCTCACAATTAATTGAGCTGCTCAAACTGTTGAGCTCTCTTACTCCATTTCTTTTTGCTTTCCCCTTACCTGATTCTGCTCTATTTTGCTCTTCCCTTCTCTGGGCGAAGTTTATGAGCTCTGACCATCCTTCTCCAGTCTCATCCACCGTCACACCTATAGCCTTTCCACACTGAACAATCTTTTGTGGTAGCCATGAGAGCTTCTGATTAGTCATTTGCATGCTGTCTTCTTCCATCTTCTCCTTAGATTCATTTTCTCTATTGTTCTTGTGGGCTAACAAACTGAAATCTTTATCTCCATTACTCCCTTTCAAGCAATCCCCTTTCGCTGGTGTTGGAATTGATACCCTTTCAGAGCTTCTGCAACATTCAGGAGAGTCTTCCATGATCCTTTGTCGCTGTGTAGGTGCCGATCATGCACATTTCCTCTTTAGAACAGAAATCCAGCTATTTGTATCCTTCTTTGGTGTTGCGTAATAGCTGTTAGTGGTGAACAGATGGTTCTTCGCTCCATCCATAAAGAAAGCCCCCTCTTGTCAACGATGTTTCCCCCCTTGAACATGCATAGAAAACCTCTTCTGTTGGTTGATGGCATCCATTGCTCTTGCCAACCCCTGGATTCTCTTCCGCTGTGTACAGTCTCTGATTGTCTTCTTTGTCAACTTGGCGGTCCTCAATCCAGGATCTCACCACCTCCGTAGACGACACCAAATCCTTCCTTTCTCCCCGAAAGTGCTCGTTGGTACAGTAACTGCCCCTGTTGCTGGTTGCTTCGTGATCTGATGTCGAATCCTCTTCCCTCGTGCTGTCGTCGTCGCCTGTCGCTATTGATGGTCTTGTTTCCCCTCCTCCTCCGAGCACTACTTGTCTACTCCCCATCTCCTCTCTTCTTTTCTCCCCCTATAACACTATGCTCAGATATTTGTTTCTATTTGAGCTAGGCTCCATTGGCCCTTTTTCGCTGGGCTTAAGTTTATATCCCTGGCCCATCGACTTAACTGGACTCATCATGGCCCACTCCTTTTCAGCCCAGTTAGATTTTTGACTCATTCTTCCTCTATTCTCCTTTTTTTGGGTGGTCATTTCAAAATTCAAACCAGGGGGGGTGATGTCACTGTCTTTCTCCCACCTCCCCCGCAACATGCCTTCTCCTTCCCTTCACTGGCTGCCATTTTGGTTTTTTTGAGCCTCAGCTTCTTTGTCCAACTCAGCCTTCACTGTAAATTGAACTTCCTCCACCCATCTTGAAATTGAAGGCAGGAGGACCTATCTGTTCAAGAGCACTTTTATTCTCCCCTCCTTTAAATGCTCCTCATTGATGGTTTTTTCATCTATCTCCACCGTACGGCCCAGACATCCTCGTAGCAGCTTAAAAACCTCTACATGCCAGGTATGCAGAGGCACTTCTCTTAGCTTAATCCAAAATGGTTGCGGGGGATGTCCCATACATTCCATCCACCTATCCACGGCTATAAACGGTGATGGGTCACCTTTCCTATTTGCTCTCTCCAAGACTTCCTCAACTTCCTTCTCTGTTAGGAACTGCATCCATACAACTTGGCCATCAATCATTTGGATCTTGTCTGCCATCTTGCCCCAACACCTATCCAACCACTTTTCTGCCTGCTTTTTTCCATTTATGCTTGTGTTCAAAAGACCTACTGTGCTGCACAACAGGTTTTTCTTTTGTTCCTTAGCAACCCAGGTAGCCACCCTAACCCCTTGCTTCTTACCATCCTCTACAATCCATCCTGCCAATTTTGGTTACTGAGCCTGCCATTCGCCTTTTTGTTTTTATCAGTCACTCCCCTGTTTTTGCCTGAGCCCACTACTGCTTCCAGGTAGTCTCTACACTTCCCTCTACAGTCAATCTTGGCTTTTCGGCTTCCTTTACCATTTCGACTGCATCTTTATCCCATTCCTCGAGGGAAAAATAGTGATCAATATTAGCCTGCATCCTTCTTCCTTGCCAAAATCTTCCATTTACAATGTCGACCGCCTTTTCAGCCTCTCCTTTAGTGTCAAAGCATACAGAAGCAAAGCGTCTATGCTTCCTAGTTCCTTTCTCCATGGGAATGAAAATGTCCACTATCCTTCCAGCCCCAAAAACCAGCACCTCTAGTTCTGACTTCAGGATTGTTTCCCGTAGATTGGAAACATAGACTGAGAACATCTTCTCTCTAAGCCGTCTTAGATGTAAAGGGAGAAGGGTTTTCATCATGTTTCTTTTTACTTCGGTGCAATGACAAAGATCTTTATTAATATTTCAAACCATAGACACATTTTATTTGTTTGGTATTTTATCTTTTGAGAATGTGGTCAGGTACAAGATATGAAGGGAGTAGAACTATGTGGGACTCTGAAAATGATGTAGCCATTGCAGCAGGTTTTGTAGTTCTTAGGCTTTGAATCCCTTCTTGTTTTCTTTTCCTTGTCATGAAATTGACAGAATAATGAAAAACTGCCCTTGTCTGGTGGATGGATTGGACATGGGAAACGACGCTAAGGTATAAACCAATTATTCTTGCCACAGTCATAACACAGATAAATACTGCATATCTGCTAATCTCTTCTTAACCTTTGTTTTCAATTAATATTAGGCAGCAATAATGAGAATTGGGTTGAGAGAGATGCGCGGCTTTTCCAAGCTCATGTTTTCATCTGTAAAAGATGGTACCTTCTTTAGTGTTTCTTTTCCCTTTCCAATGTCTTTTTAGTCCTTTCATAGAAGAATGGCAGTTGGTCCCATTTCTAAATGGGGCCGACACTCAAAAATAGCGATTGGGGCTATAAAGAACATGTTTTTTCTTCAATCCCTCATCAATTGGTAGCAGGTGCTTTGTGATTAGGGCATACCAATAAGATTGAAGGGAAGATTTTATAGAACAACAATTAGACTAGCCATGACCTTTGGAGAAGAATAGTGACCTATGATGCCTAGATACGGCAGAGATTGGACACGCCGTGGACACGGATTTTATTTGTAAAAAGTGAAGTATCGGATACGGTATGACATGATACGTTGCCCATTTTGAAGCATCTGTGCATCATAGATGGTGACCAATCAAAAAGCAACACATGCACAAAATGAGTGTAATAGAGATGAGAATATTGACGTGGATGTGTGGTAAAACTAGATCAGATATGAGCATTTTCGGGAGCAATTAGGGGTAGCATCAATAGGTAATGAAATAAGAAAAACTCATTTGAGATAGTGTGAACATGTCCAACATAGGCCAGCAACAACATTGGTACACAAAAAGTTTTTCTATGTTGGTTGATGGCCCACTAAGGGGAAGGGGTAGTATGAAGAAGTACAACCTATCTGAAGAGAACGTGGATAGTAGTAGTATGAAGAAGTATAACCTATCTGAGGATTTAGCTTATGATAGATTGGAATGAAGGAAGAAAAGAATTCTTGTGGCCAGCCCCGACATGGTTGGGACAATGCTTTGATGATGATGATAAATTGGTGGTAGGAGAATCATTCAACATCAAGCCTTGGGTGGATGCATTTCTGTAGACTACAGTTGTGTAGATGTGAGCAATGACAGTGAAGTTTGTCTCATCTTGAGAGAAATGCAACCCGATTTGCTAGCTAAGCAAGCAGACATCATAGGATTGAGATAGAAGTGGAAAATCTTGTCTCGTGTTGTACTAAAATCTATGATGCCTGGATATAGCCTAGATATGATAGCAGTGGACATATGCAGGGATACAGATTTTACATGTAAAAACAGAAGTATTGGATATGATGCGACACGATATGTCGCCCATTTTGAAGTATCCGTGCATCATAGACTAAAATGGGTTTTCGACATGCAACTTAGATTGAACCTCTGTATGATATGCAGTTGAGGCTCAGATTGGAATTATCAACTAAACTATTCTTTTGAAGAGAATCACATGATTGAGCATTGCCTGTTGATGAACCATAGTTTCAAGTAGCACTAATTTCTAACAATGGATTAAAATATTTTGTTACCATCTCATTTTTAAATAAAGTAAAAAAGATATGGTGTTCATAGTTGCATGAGTGTGACTTTTGATGTGTTTTGCAATTATCTATTATGTTTGATTCCTTTTCTTGCATTCAACTGTTTTGAGGTAATTGCAGTTAAACATATACTTGCTTCCATTTTCAGCTGAGAAATCTGCAAGCTCTTCATTATGGAGATCAAGAAGGATGATAAAGAGGGTTTTGGTATTTTGTTGAAGCAAGGAGCTGAAGCTGTGAGTAAATTTTTACTTGTTTCTTTTTAATTTAAACTCTACAGCCTTGTGATTTTCAATTCTGATACTGGTTTTATCTTCTATAGAGGATTTTTGAGTCAACCTTTCTGGGAAGACGATCAATTGTGAAGGAAAGATTTTCCAAGAAGTACAGGCATCCAGTGTTGGACTCAAAACTAACTTTGAAACGCTTGAATGCGGTCAGTTCTCTTCAGAGCAAAGGGCTGTTTTTTTTTTTTTTTTTACTCTTAATGCATATTTTATTTAATTTACTCCTAATTAGTGTGCACCATTTAAAATGGGCTGTTTTTTACAAATCAATAAGGGCATTACAGACTCTACCTATCACTTATCGCATCCTTTTAAGTTTGAATCTGTTTGGCTTGACTGTTTATTTTATATCATGGTGATTGATCAAATTTACCTGCTTTTATAACAATATGATTGCAAACCATGTTGTGGAGCTCATTTAGGCCTACCTTTTTGCTTGGCTGATTGTGAGGATCCTGTGCATATTATGCAAGTTCCCATCTAATTTGGATGATCCCAAGTATCTGAGAAAGGGTCTAAGCAAGGTCTGAGAAAGGGTCTAAGCAAGGTCATAGCAGTTACACTTCATATTTTGCCTGGACCTACAGATGATTGTTTACGTTGTGTTGCAGGAAGCTAGGTGCATGACTAAAGCGAGGCGTCTTGGTGTTTCAACTCCCGCTCTGTACGCAATGGATCCTTCACTTTGCACCTTGACATTTGAATACGTGGAGGGGCCAGCCGTGAAAGAAGTTCTTCTGGCCTTTGGGGAGGGTGGAATTATTGAGGAACGGCTGGATGATCTCGCAACGCAGGTAGGAGAGGCAATCGGAAAGCTGCATGATGGGGGCCTGATTCATGGCGATTTGACCACATCAAATATGTTAATCCAGAGTGGAACCAATCGGCTGGTGAGTGAGATCATCACCTATTCTGTAACTGCTTAGTCAGGCACAGGATTGAAAAATGACTACTTAACATGCTGTGTAAACATGAGCAAATATATAATTTTCTCAACACTCAGAAAATAATTCTCAAATACTGTACTCATATGCACTTTTTACCATTAGAAAATTTATATGTTATATTGTCTATGTTTATTTTTCATAAACAAAATTGATTTGAATTCTCACACTATAAATATATATTTATATATTAGATTCTTTAAGTGATGACTCAAGCACTTTGCACGATCTCCTTCGCGTTGTTTCCATAATTGAAATTGTATCGTAAATAGTTGAAGGGGTGGAATTGAAACTAATTGTATTGCGAATCATACATTTTTTCTCCATTTTTTAGAAATAAAAAAGTAGTAGTTAATCCTTTAGTTTTTAATCCATAGCAGCATAAATATAGTGACAGTTAAATGATAAAACTATATGAAGAACATCATTGTCATATACTAGTGTATTATAAGTAATATTTGTATAAACAGTTAAATAGGTTCAGGATATCAATAACATTGCAATGAAAAATAAATAATTTACAGATTTTTTTAATCTTTAAATAAAAAATATAAACAAAAATTCAAATCATCAATGTTACATGAAGTCAAAGAAATGTTCATGAAGAAAAAACTGAAAGAAATAAAAATAAAAATAAAAGGTTATAAGACAGGACACGTACAGTTGAATACTTCAATTATATGCTTATTCCTTGTTTGGGCCCTGTTTGGATGCACAAGAATGTACAAGATTTTTATAGTTTTAAAAAAGTTGTCTTAGCCTTCAAGTTGATGTTGTTTGGGTAACTTAATAAATTAAAAGAGTATTTCCTTTTCTTTTAAAATATTCAAAGATTTTTTCCTACACCCCTATGTTGTAGGAAAGAATCTGCCAAGGATAGTTTCTTGTATTTCACGGGCTATCCTGTATTCGATGGGTGGGGAGCTGTTTGACGACATCTCCTCTTTCAGCTCTTCTTCTCCTTCTTACTCCCATCTCATCTTCCTCATGATTTAGTAACTCTGAACTGCCTGGATCTTCTGCAACTGACAGAAAAGACTATTGTTTCTTCTTCTCCGGCGATGGGCAGCAACACCCAATTTTTTTTTTTTTCAAAATCAAACCGAACCAAGTCCCCATCTTAGAGGTCTCTCTGTGCCGTGATTCTGCAACAGGCGAGTGGCCACAGGAATTCTGATCCGAATGCGAGACAATAACAGTGCAATATTCCTGGATTACTAGTTCGTCAACAATAAAAAAAACTTATTGACACAGAAGGATTGGCTTTTCTAAGTTTATATAATTAAAAAATGGCCCACTTCTCATTCACTTAGGGCCAATGTGACAGGCATGTATTCAGGCAGATTGTTTGGATGACCGAAGGCTAGCATGTATTTGTGCATCGTTGCTTGGTGGCCGATTTGTGGCTGCAAGATTATTGATTCGATTGCTTATAGCGGGCGTTTCATGAAAAATTGAAAAAACTAGTGCTATAAGTAGGGTATGATGATTGGTTGGTTTCATTAAATATGTGGTGACTTATTTAGCATATATCATAATCTTTGGCAATAGCCAAACGACTTATTTTAAAATATGTTAATTCTTCAAAATATGCTAAACAACAACAATGTTGTTATATTATAATAATGCACTATTATATTTTACAAGATTTGATTCTGCTACTATTTAGATAAAAAAATATTATATTCTATATGTATCCAAACGGGCCCTTATCCCCAAAACATATGGTGCCCAGATACGAACATAGGTGCGGACACGGATATGGGGATCAGGGATACGACTCTGCACTTTGAAAAATTTAGGACATGGATACGGATATGGGTGTCCTTAATTTTTCTTTAAATTACGATTTAATTTATGAAATTATCATTGTTTATGTTCAATTCTAACATTTTCTATATTGAAAAGTAAGAAAACTTACAGAAATACATAAAATAATAGATTTGCTAAGTAAGATATACTAAACTTATACCACGAAAGTATCGGTGCAGTATCAGGTACCGGTACAAGTATCGTATTGGTCCGATATGGATACGTTGGGCTTGTACAAGTATCCAGGTATCATAGCCCAAAACTCCCCCGAACACTAAAAATTTTTAGAAAGCTTCATTAATCACTAGATGACCTCTTAAAAATAAAAACACTATAAAAAAAAGGTAAAAAAATCACTAATATTAGCCATTTGGTCATGGCTATTGCTTGTCTGGAGGAATTACGTAAGTCGTAAGATTGATAAAGTATGTATCGAATTGCACGATTCACCTATAAATGGGATTATTGTATAGATAGAAATCTTTTTCTCTAGAATTTAATACTTTTTTTAAAATGGGATTTAATATGGGATTGTTGTATTTTTTAGAAATCTTGTTCTTTAGAATTTAATATGAATCGTTGGATTCTTGTAGGATTTTAAAGAAAATGATTTTGCATCCTATTTCTTTGAAGATAGCTAGGTCCATGCACATCTCTTGTTTCATGCACCTAAGCTATTCCCATTCACCATCAATGCATTTTTGGAAGCTTAAAATGCATGTATTTTCAGGTAAACATGGCCTGGTATGCTTATTGACTTGTTATATGAAATCATAATTGCAGGTTCTTATTGACTTCGGCTTGAGCTTCACATCAACAATTCCTGAAGATAAAGCTGTTGATTTGTATGTGCTTGAAAGAGCATTGCTCTCAATGCATTCTTCTTGTGGAAATGTGGTGAGACATTGGAAGGGAAAAATAAAGTGGGCCCTTTATTGGTCTCAGTTATTATTGTTGTTGTTTTTTATGTTATTATTGTTGTTATTGTTGGTCTGTGTTCTTGATCAGATGGATCGGATACTCGCAGCATACAGAAGGTCATCTAAACAATGGTCCGCCACATTGAACAAGCTGGCTCAAGGTGCATTGCCCTAACTCTCATTTAGTCATTTTCTTTGTGCTGTTTGTCGCTTCTGGCTCTGCATTCATCCATTTTCTGCCTCCTGCAGTGAGACAGCGAGGTCGAAAGCGCACAATGATTGGGTGATTATGTTGGAGCTCACCAAATGTTTGCACCTCATGGAAATGGAAGATTCACGGATGCCCCTCCGGGATAAGGGGACTCATTGACTGCCACTGAGAATTTGGCCGACTGTATAAGTTTTGTGGCTTTAGTTGTCTATTGTTCAAACGGATGGAATTATATTTAGCAGTAGGTATTTTCCGCATGACCTATTCCTTGATTAAATGGCCAAGATCAAACACACGTCTGCCCAAGTTGTGGAATGGGCTCTTCTATATAGTTGGATAATCTTATGTGGTTGGATAATCTTCGGCTACCACTGAAAGCCTACGCACACTAAATAGTTTTTTGACTTTAATAGTCTGTTTGATCAAATGGCTATGATTATTAACAATGAATATCTTCATGCATGATCAATTCCTCCTTCAAATGTCTAGGACTGGACAGCGGCACCTAACCTGTGGAAGTAAATTCACTTTGGTAGTTCCGCATATTCCTAGAATGGAAATCTGGAATTGGACAGGGACGGACTTGATGATTTCAATTCTCCATGAATCCCTAGTAATTTCAATTGGACTTTAAAACCGGAGTCCTCTCTAAATTTGGATCAAATATTCTAGCAAAAGAATGAGATTCATCCAGGGAAAACAATCTATCCTTTTTTGTCATCTCTGTTAGGTGGTGATAGCTGTTGAACCAAGACTGAAATTTATATTGATTAGTTCCTTTGGCATTACAACCATTATCGCCAGTGGTTTTAATTTAGTACGACTGGGTTCTATGGTCAATATAGCCAGTTGGGCCCAATGCCAACTGAATTGAGATTCACTGAGCAAAACCCCATGGTGATCCGTGGGGTTTTTAATAAGAGGATCCGGACTCGCAGGCAATGTAGAGGTGACTTTGAGGTGTTGGGTTGATGCTGCAACGGCATTCTAGCTGTCAAATGTGTTGCGATTTTCTGTAGTTTCTGCCCGGGCTGAACTCTGGGTCAGGTTAAAAGTATACGGACCAGACCCGATAGTTGGCGGAGACACAACACTCCGACTAGGCCCCTTTCCTGGACCTGCACCTTTTGGTCCTGGATCACTCGATCATATTTCCATTAAATTCATCTTTACTACAGTCAGAATGCATAAATCACGTACACAAATATATAATGTTAAATTGTTGTCAACATCAACGCAACTATTATTATTGTTATTATTTAGGATAAGTGCTCAGCTATACCAGTACTTTGGTATGGTCGATGACAGCTGGACTCAACGCAATCATCAGTCATACCTATAGCATGGCTCACTGCCTGTTAGGTCCACAGGCCCTTCTGCGGTCTGCTAGCCTTGTGTCTTTTACTCAGGCGTTTCTCTGCACATGTATAACGGGCCCATTTCATCCACTTCCTGGCTACAATGTCTCCCTATCAGTGTTGACAATGACAGCAGTGTGGGTGACTCATCATCTGATCCTAGGCCCAGGATGTAAGGTCAGACAATGAAATGCCCAAGGTCATCCAGTAAAGGTGTATTCTACTTATTAGTAATATCAAACGGCCAGAGTTAAGGATACTAGATCATAGCACATCAAGATTTATGTAACTGCTGTTCTTTAACCATCCCCGCATCCTTATCCTTAATGAAATAAAGAGTTTTGCAAGACAAAAACAAAATTGTTAAGTGCGTTGCAACTGCATCAAAATTAAAATTTTATGTTTAATGAAATGGGCAATTGCCAGTTGCTCTCTTTCCTTTTACAAAGCATGTTGACCCGTCGTTCTGTCAACCATGAAAAGTTACTGCTATAAATATGGATTACAAGCATTGCAACAAGACTTGAAAAAAATGAATAAATGAAATGTGGCACCAGATCCCCCAGGCTGTGTTGGATGAAACTTGATACTCTCCGTCACAAACGAGAATGACAAGAACTCAACTCTCCAAAGCTAAGCTGGTGTAAAGGAGCTACCAACTGGAGGAAAAATTGGAAACAAGAAAAAGGCTGATGTAGGAAACTACTATAAATACTGTGTGATTGCTGGGGTAAGTAGAGATGTCCGAGTTGAGTGTGCAGACAGTCCCCTAGACCTGGCCCTTGGCATTTGCCATCCTAGCCTCTCCAAGAATTCTTCAATCAATCTAACAATTGAATTAGGAAAAAATAAGTTTCAAAAAGCAGGAAAATAATCACCCAAGCTTACTTTTTTTTACCACTTACAAGCTGCATATGGCTTTCTGAGAAGAAGCCAGCTCGCGATCAGGAAAGCAGTCCTCCAATCGAAAACTCAACCAAACATAAAGCTCCAGGACCTTCATTTAAAGATCAGAAAAACGAAAATAAAAATTCAGTCACATCATGTACCATGAACCAATATCACTGAATGACAAGCATCTGATTATCTCAAAACTTATTTAAGTAATAACTCTCCCAGTTATGCTTCAGAATTATTCATCACCAGTGAGAAACTTCAAATTTTAGCTCAACTTGGATAAGTTACCTAATTATATCTGACATTCATTATGTAAGGCCCTTTGGTTAGGCCACTCAACCCATAGAGTGGTGTGGAAGCTAAGTTCTGAATCTCTAACTACCAACCTTTCATGTTGTGGAACCCAGAAAGGCTTCAGCAAATTTCTATTTATGGTTAGAAATAATTTCATAATGAAAAAAGTTTTTAATTACCTTGAGGGTTGCTTAGTGGTGACAAGCCCAGTTGAGGTGAAGATTAGGCCCAGTCCGTTATTTATACATCACAAGAAGATGAATCTTGGTCTATTTTGGTGGAAACCAAAACCAACTGAGAATTACCTTGTGAACGGATTCGAGCTCCTTAAGTGCATTTTGTGACTTTGGTACCTTGAGAGTTCCAGGTGTAAAAATTTCTTTTAGTCGAACAATGCCTTTTTTTGCATAGTTCTCTGCAAACTGGTTCATGAAAACAGGAAAATCATATTTGTTTCTTATTCAAACAATAATCCATCAGAAGATGATAAAGGCAGATTGATCATCACCTGTATAAGACCTTGAGCTGAAATATCATCATTTATGTCTACTGGGCTGCAAATCAGAAAATTTGGGCATGGTCATCAGTCCTAAACAGGAGTTGATGTGATCAAGTGACTTAACCAAGGATAGCACAAACAGTTGCAAATGAGTTAAATCACACTGTCATAACAGAACCTTACAGAACTACTTAGAAATTAAAGCTAACTATAGATAGAAGAACATCTGGTATGTGCAAAACAGCATAAATATTTCTCCATTATATGGGTGCGTATTGATGAAAAATGGTTCTTTCATTTGTTTCCTCCTCTTATACATCAGTCTACTCCTCTGGAAACTGCCATGCCAGACAAGATAAAAGCCGTTACTTTGTAAACATTCCAAAAGAATGAAATAAAGGAGATCGCGATTTGAGGTTACCATTGCTTTAACAGAGTAAATTTTGTATTATATAGCAATCTATTGCCTTGGTAGACTGCAATGACCTGTGTACACCTCCTTTTTTCTTAATAAATTCCATGTTGCTCTCTCTCTCTCTCCACACTCTTTTTCTTCCTATTTATTTATTTATTTTATTTTCACGATACAAGTTCACATCAGTGCTAGGTTCTACCTTCACCTTTCCTATTAGAAGTTCACTGGTGCACTGTTACTTTTAGTCTGTCTGTAATTCAGTAGACAAATGCTTCATCATCAGCAACATAAAATTTATGTTCCATCTATTTGAGGCCACCTTTGTGAGCTCTAGTTCACTACTAATTGCTTTTTAGCACTAGAATAAATGCTTATGATATGCTATTATGAACTAATATTATCATATAATTGTACAGATATTATCTCATCACACCCAGCTTTCCATAGTAGTGACTTGCAACATAGGGACACTTCATGTCCAGGTCTAAACCAACCATGTGCATGCCCATAAAATTCTACAGACAATTTAATTTCTGAAGACAGAAAATAGTTACCTGATACAAAATAGGTATTTATCTTGCAATCCAAGAGGCAGCTCATCAATAATGGTAGCGATTTTCTGCAATCAATAACAGATGTTTGTGCAGGAATAAGAAAGAATGCTTGTGGAACTCATCATGCCAATAAAAAACATTACGAGCTATAGAGCAATCCCCCCAGACCACGCCCCAACCCCTTTCTTCTTCTTGTTCTTCTCCTCCTCCTCTTTTTTTCAAAGAGTAACATGGGGTATTCGATAATATTTCTTCTTATTAATTGTCTTTGTTTTCACATTTTGTGGCAACAGGTATCCAAAACACAAAACCAAAATGCAGAACAGTGCTCTTGCTTACAAAGAGAATACAAAAATTATACAAGGGGAAAAGCTGCCTACCAACATTTCTTCACAGTTAGCAATAAAATAGTTTGGAGATAGTTTCGCCTTTTCTAGGAACTGTTCCTGCATAGCCAAAATTAGATGATAAAAACATAAGACATCAGATACAATATTTTTTTATTTTTTTGTGACTGTAGACACCTGTGTGACATGAAAATAGTGTCACATAAAGATATTGTCTGTACTGAATCTATATAAAGATAACATCAGCAAATGAAAGCAAAGTGCTGACAATGACATTTAATAAAAGATGGTATCGTAGGACATTGAAGGGAGGGGAAATTTGTATGATATGGTATGATGCAGGCCAGACTAATGGGCCCTGCTTGAAAGTCTATACCACAGGCCCAAGTCCAAAGCCCAGTAGTGAAGATTAATTTTATTAATAATAGTTGCTTTATTAATAGTAGTTGCTTACTTAAGCTTTAGAAATTGAATTTATATTTAAATTAAGACTTCTTGTTTGGATTAAACTAGTTTGTTTCTTTATTCTGAGAGTAGTTTAGTTATAAATGGATGCAATCCCTTCTCATGGGATATACTACATTATTTTGAATAAAATTTCAGTTTTCTTCACCATGTAGGTTGAATTTCTGTCTTTGGTGTGAGGCTTAGATAGTTTATCCTAAGCCTTTTAGCTTGGAGAATAGCCCATTGGCTATTCTTCTTCTCTATGCTGCATCAATTGTGTGTTTTTTGTGGTGAAGGGAAGTGGCTGTGAGGGGTGGGGGTGTGATCAGGTTTTTCGAGGGAAGGGGGAATGGTTTCGGCGATTTTGAGCAGTGGAAGGGGTTTCGGTGATTGTGATGGAGCTCCGCAGAGGGGTTTGTGAATGCAGATGGCTGACGAGGGATGGGTGACGATGATGGATGGATGATGATGATAATGAGATGGTGATGAATGGATTGCAGTATTGAAAAAGAGGAAGATGGGGATACCGATGGATGTATGGAAGATGGTGAACGATAAATGGATGGGTTACTTCGGTTCCCTTGGATCGGCGATCGGAGCGGCTCTTCGTTTTGATTCCATAAATATGGCAATTGGTATTTCGAGAATCAGCTCTTATTCGAACAATTTCTCACCATGAAGAAAAATGAGTTGTCCGTTGATGAATATTTAGATCAATTTTCAAGATTGCATCAAATATGTGAATTGGAACAAAATGAATTGCATGATTTGTTTCGTTTTATTAGAGGCTTAAAGACCAAGCATTTTAGAGAAGATAAATCACTAAAACACCATTTACGAAGCATACGACGAGGCTATTTGAGTTGAGCACATACTTCGACGGTCCTGCATCCGACAAGTCAAGTCTCAAAAAGAAAATTTTCCGCTACGAACGAAAGCTCATGTAGTGGAAACAAGAGAAGATAATCCCGCACTAGTCATTCACAAACTTCTCACCACCACTAAAACGGAAGAAGAAGAGTGGAAGCAAAAGACGAGATTTCGAACTTGAGCTACGTGTGAAGACAAGTTAGCTAATATGGTAATTGATAGTGACAGTGACATCAATTTGGTGGCACAAGAAGTTATTGACAAGCTCAATTGGCCTACAAAGAATATTTCGAAGCCTTACAAAGTTACATAGTCTAATGATTCTGCCATTCCTGTGACTCACAGATGTTTGGTATCTTTCAAGATTGGTAGATCATCATCATCATCATCAAAGCCTTATCCCAACCATGTTAGAATCGGTTATATGAATTCTGTTTTTCCATTCCATTCTATTTTGAGTCAAATCTTTAGATAAGTTAAACTCCTTCAAATCTGATTTAATGATTTCCATCATTGTTTTCTTTGGCCTACCCCTTGCACCTGATGGGCCATCTACCTGGATAGCCAAACTTTTTTTTACCGGTGCCATTATCGGCCTACGCTTAACATGCCCAAACCATCTTAAACGGGTTTCTCTAATCTTATTTCCTATTGGTGGGCCTAAATGTTCTTGAAAGTGCTCATTTCTAATTTTATCTTTCCTAGTTTTACCACATATTCATCTAAGCATTTTTATCTCCGCAACATCCATCTTATATATATGCATCTTCTTAATTGGCCAATAATCTGCTCCATATGTCATAACTGATCTAACCACTGTCCTGTAAAATTTGCCCTTCAATTTTGTTGGCATTCGTCTATCACAAAGTACTCCAAAAGCTAGTTTCCACTTCAGCGATCCAGCTTTTATCCTATGCTCAACATCTTTATCAATCTCCCCATCCTTATAAATCATTGAGACCAGATACTGAAAAAAATTCTTACGTGGTATCTGATGGGTTTCAATTTTGACAATGGTTTCAACACTTTGTATCTTTCCAGATTGATGGATATAAAGATAAAATTTAGTGTGATGTAATCCCTATGAATATAACTCAAATTCTTTTGGAAAAACCATGGATTTCTTTTCGGAATGTTAACAATGACAATGAAAAGAACACTTATATCTTTAGGTGGGAAGGACGATGGGTCACGTTCCTTTCATCTTTATCTATATCATCCCATTCAATTGAAGAGCCAAAAGAAAAAACAACTCTCATGGCTAACATTGCAAAGCAAGATCAAATAATGGAGGACATCATGATAAAGACAGATGAGACATCATCTAGCACTCCTTGAATGGATGATAATTCAGAAGAATTAGAAGCCAAGGAGCCCAAAATTCTTTCTGTCGACAATGTTGATCAAATGGTGCAGGCACCAAAAGAGGTTGAAACAAACATTGAAGATTTGGATATGGTTAGTAAAAAAAAAATGACTGTCCACCATCAGCCAAGCCGATTGGATCATCGGAAGCCAAATCACTTGTTTCACTAATTCACTGGTTTTAGAAGAAAATTTATCTGTTGAAGTTCCTCATATTGATTTCATCCTTGGAGATCAACTATTGCCAATAAAAGAGTTTGATTTATTGGTAAAGCATCTACAATTGAAACATCTAATGGTTAGAGCATACATCCGAGCAAAGTGCAGTCATTCAAAGAAGCCTCACCTCAAACCTACTTTTACTTGAAAGAAAAGATCACATCAAGCTTTCAAATTCTGCCCCCACAATAAAGCTCAACAAGAAACTTGAAAGTTTGATCGAATGATTTTCGACCCAGGTGGACATTTACCGAACTCGAGGACGAGTTCTCCTCTAAAAATGGGGGAACTGATGCAGGCCAGACTAATGGGCCCCGCTTAAAAGTCTATACTCGTAGGCCCAAGTCCAAAGCCCAGTAGTGAAGATTAATTTTATTAATAATAGTTGCTTTATTAATAGTAGTTGCTTACTTAAGCTTTAGAAATTGGATTTATATTTAAATTAGGACTTCTTATTTGGATTGAAGTCGTTTGTTTATTTATTTGGAGAGTAGTTTAGTTACAAATAGATGTAATCTTTTCTCATGGGATAGACTACATTATTTTGAATAAGATTTCAATTTTCTTCTCCTTGTGGGTTGAATTCCTGTATTTGGTGTGGGGCGTAGACAATTTATCCTAAGCCTTTTGTCTTGGAGAATAGCCCGTCAATTATTCTTCTTTTCTGTGTTGCATCATGGTAACTAAAAAGTACAAACAAAATTATTTGGCACTGCCCTATTCTGAAAGGATTAGATATACCACTGGCCTTGGGCATTGGGGGCACCCTGATATGGCACAGACAAACACCACAACCCTTGGAGGCAACCTGATATGCCAAACAGAGAATACAATGTTCTATTTTGATCTATCGCCGCTAGAATGTGATAAAATAATTTGACTAAGAGATGCCGATTTGGTATTACCCTCCAGACTTGTCAGCCAACATCACGTCTAGAACTATAAGTATCCTTCTGTTTTTGTTTTAATAGGCAACATGACTTGAACTGCCAACTTCGTGATCGACAACCCCCTTCCAACTGTGCTGCAGGCTTCTATGCTGGTATGTAAATATCCTAAACAGATATAGCAAATTGGTATATAAAACAACCACCCTTGTAATTTTGTGTTTTGGTATAATGCTTTTATACCTTCTTATCCCTCTCTTCATTTTTAGAGAGGGTCCTTGTATTCTCCTTTCTTCTTCTTTACACTTCATCATTACCATTTCAAAAAAAAGATAGTGCAAATTGTTGAGTTGCTCCATTCTACCTCAGTAGATTTCTTCAAAATTTAGAACCTCAGATAATTGTCTCCTTATTCCTCTCAATACCATCTTCCACAAAGAAACTACTAGCACATCAACACAGTGGAGCAAATTTGTCCAAGAGAGGAGTATCTCCAACCAATGTGTTCATCCAAAACTGAATCCTAGATCACCTACTTGGGAGCAGATATGGTTTGTGAAAGGACAACTCACTTAGTTGATATTCCTCCAGATCCCATGTGCTTATCTGATGCACCCAATACCTCCCATTCTTCGTTGGGAACAGCATACTAGGCGAACAACATATTCTTCCATAGGCATTCCAAGCCATCTCCTAATCTCCATAGCCATTTCTCGTGAAGTTCTTGATTCATCGAGTGACTGAGGCCACCTTATTTCTTCCATCCCTTGCCAACCAAAAAAAAAAAAAAAAAACAACAACAACAACAATAACAACAACAACAACAACAACAAAAATAAAAAACACAAACAAAAGAATTGGAGGTGCTATTGAGGATTGATGACAACAACCAGACACCTAAAGAGAGAGATCTAGAGTGGAAGCTTTGCAAGCATCATTTTTGCCAAGGTAATTCTACACCCACAACCACCCACCGAACCCAAAGAGAGATACTTCCAAATGGGACCAACATCGTTCATTCTTTCCAGCATTGGGCCAAAAAACTATTACATGCAACTCCAAATAAGCCAAAAGTCCCTAGATAAGTTGCCAGAAGCTTACCCTACAGCGTAGCATAGCCACGATCACCTCCAAAGGCCACTCTTTACTTTCAGCTTTAGACTTTGAGAAATATATTCACATCCCCAAAATTGTTTCAATAGATCTGATAATAGCTTACACAACCTTAATTTGATCAACTTCCACATCACAAACAATTAGTGCATCATCCACAAATTACAGAAGACTTGACTACAAGGTGTTAACAATGACGGTTATTTTACCCAGTGGGTTAACCAGACCAGCTCGGTAGGTTGATGAGGCAAGTCAACAGCTAATTCTTTAGTCATTCTATTATAAATATATAAAATTCATAATTTATATAATATGAATCAAACTACTCTCCTCCCTCCACAATCATAGTGGACGGATCAATTTGAGGATGAGTTGTTTTTCTTATATAATTAAATAAAAAAATCAATTCAATGCACTAAATTGAATTGATTGATACTCCTAGTAACTTCGATAAATCCAACAAACCAAGTAAAAATGAATTATCTTCACATTCCTTTTAATTGAATATTTCCTTTTTCTTTTTCTTTTTTTATATTTTCTAATAATGATCCAAGCAAAAGTGGAATTGGTTTTTTTTTTCCCGAAATAATATTTCAAGGAAATCTTACCTACCAGCATTTGGTGGAAATTGACCATAGGATGTAAGCGTGAGTATAACAATAAGAGATCAAATGTGGGGAACAATCCTGCACGCTGCAGAGATAAATTCAAGGTCTTTTAGCAAAAAGAAATATAATAAATAAATAAATAAATTATAGTGTGCATTAATACCAAGAAGTATTTTTTTATTATTTTTATCTAGAGATAGTACAGCAAAAGCTCATTTGGAATATAAACTTACCTTCCTCTCATTGCTAGGTTAACAACACAGTTCATCGAATATCTATTTGTAACAAGTAATTCTTAAGAGTATCCTAGTGATGAATCAAATTCCCCAGTACTACTTCTCATTACTTCTTCAATTAGTTGAAAAATCCACCAAAATTAATGAATTGATATCATAAGGATTTTTGTATGTTAGGTAATTCATGGGTTGGACAAAACTCTGGGTCCATTAAGTTGTATTTTAACTGTGGTATGAGTTGCCGGATGCACTGAAGTGAAGAAATCGAAGAAAGAGTGACAAATTGAAGTGTTTTAAACTATGATGCCCAAATATGGCATGGATATGGCCAGGACATGTCATAGACAAGCTAGGGACATTAGTTTTACACATAAAAAGTGAAGTATCGGATACGATATGACACGATACGATACGTTGTCCATTTTGAAGTATCCGTGCATCATAGGTTTTAAAGTATTTTTCTGAGGTTAACATGGATTAAAAAGGCCATATCTCACAAACTGAGCATCGAATATGGAAAAGCTACCTACCATTAGAAAGCTTGTTTCATGGAGATATCCGTAGAGCCCAAGATTACACCAATAAAAGCTAAAGCAACAAAGTTATGGCTTCAGGAAGTTTGCAAAAATTTGTGCTGAAATTCATTCAATCAATCAGGCAAACATCTGACGATCCAACCTTTGACCACTCGATTGGGAGATGCACAGAAACCCACCGCCAGCACATAATTGTTTCTTGTTTGTGTTAGAGTTGCTGTTTTGTTCCTACTTAGACTCTAACCTTAAGGCACGAATAGTGGCTTATAAAAAGGGGTTTTCTTTCAAACCTAAGTATAAATCTCATCGATCTAAGTAGAGATTACACATTGGAGATATCAGCTCTTTCAAACCTAAGTATAAATCTCATCGATTTAAGTAGAGATTACACATTGGAGATATCTTCTCTAGAGCTTTAATTGAGAGTTGAAGGACTGAAGCTTTGTTTTAGAGAGCAATTGCTTCTACATCTCTTGTAGATATTTTGAGGCTATCTTCAGTGATCAAGGTATGAGTTGATTAAGCGGAGAGCAATACACGACGAAGGAAAGTCGTGTGGCAGAAGGAGTTGCGCAAGAAGAACTCAGCCCTTAGGGTACGAAAAGGGTGTTAGTATATCTTGTAAGTGTGCGTTATTGTTTGATAGTTAATCCTTGTTGGATTCGTTGTTTTTTACATAGTTAGGTTTTTCCACATTAAAAATCTTGTGATGTGTCCTTGTGATTGATTGATTTAATTTCCGCTACCTATACATATTGTCTGATTGTTTGTAATCTAGAAATCATATACATACTTGATACAAACCCACCCCCACACCCCAAAAAAAAAAAAACCTTCAAATATATTCCTTTACGGAATTCATTTGCCTTCCCAGCAACCGCAACACAAATCTAGTAACTTCCAGATTTTTGGCAACTTGAGGGTAAACGTAAGTCCATTTCATGAATGTTTGTTGCTATGGGACATGATGGAAATTTTATGAGCAAGAAACTTGGATGTTGGATCTTTAGAATTCCTACTAACTGGTGAATTAATTTGAAACAAATTACAGCTCATTTTTCAGCAATCGCCTCACCTCCAGAACAGGGGAAGGAGAACCCAATGATGAGTGAAGCAATGGTAGGTCCTCAGCATCAATACAGGTTACTTCACCAACAGGAAACTTAGAGCCATACCTACCGGCCCTCCCTACAAGCAGATGACCCAATTAGCTGTCTAAGCAACTCACCATATATGGCAAGTAAAGAGAGTATTTCAATAAAATAATACATACACATGACCCACAAAAAACTGAGCATCTACTTTTCACATTTGCCGCTTAAGAGGGCCAGAAAGAACAAACATAACAATATAGGCAGCAACATAGAAATCATGAATTGCTATCTGAAGATATGCTATTCTGTCTCAATTCCACAATAAGTGAGCAGAATGCTGTAGGTGTTGCCATAAAATATTGTCTAGCAATGATGTGTGCCAGCCCTCTTCAATTAGTGTAGCTTTACTTTTGATAGGCAATGCTACTTTATTGAAAAACTGAAAAAATACATACTACAGTGAGTAAAGGCTTAACTAAGTGGTCAATCAAGCCAATAATGAGAATGAAATCTGAAAAAATAATTTCCAATCTCTTATAACGTCTTCATAATTATTTCTCCCGGGGTATTAAAAAACAGACTTGGGGGGCGACTGGCCCCCATCAAATCGATTCAACTCAGCTGAGTTACATACAACACGGCCAACTTGCGCTCCAGATTCCCACAATCTTCATAAATATAGAAACACATGATTTTAAAAAAGTGTAAAAAATGTCCTGTAAATGTATAATTTCTTAGGCATCATGTTTTACTTTGTATGAGCTTATTTAAGTGCAAATAGATGGTGCAATTTGTTTTTCACTCAATCGAATGAACAATGCATCCAATCTTTAAATGCTTAGGGCTACCATAAAGTGTCATAATCTTTTAAAAGATATTGGCTCCTGAAAAGCTTCCCAAAGCCTTTTCCTATAGAAAAATAGGGGGAAATGATGAATCTATGGCATCTTCTAAAGGAGTTGGTCAGAGAAAGACTGGGAGGTGACTCAACTCTCTCAGTGCTAACTAAAATTTGGTTGATTTTTAA
Source organism: Sextonia rubra (assembly GCA_037013555.1). Lineage (NCBI taxonomy): Eukaryota > Viridiplantae > Streptophyta > Magnoliopsida > Laurales > Lauraceae > Sextonia > Sextonia rubra. Next base: position 25,805,980 of record JASUAD010000009.1, read on the forward strand.
AACCATGATTTGTCTGTGATAGCAGCCATTCTAGTGCTGATTTTCCAATAGCTTGTGATTGGTGAAACAGAAAAGAAAGATGTGAGGGAAATCGAAATTTTCCCTGGACTGACTAATCAGTATATGATATGGCTATCACATGGGTGGAGAGCACAAACTGACATGTAGTCAGGAACCCCCCAAGTTACCCTCATGAACATGTTTGGGATGGATTGCTCCTAGGGAACCAACCAATTTGCATACAGAGACAGAATAGTAATGCAACTATTGTTTCTGATAAGACGAAAGCCCCAAAAGTTAATTATGAATGTTATTTTTTTTGTCAATAATGAGTAAACAAAAATACCTCCCAATACAGTGTTACACAAAATGAATGAGAAAACAGTTGCCACTTTATTGCCAACACCAAAAATTCTGAAATAGAAAAACACAAATAGTTGGCAGAGAAATAACAAACCTGCAATTTGTTTGATCTCCGGTACAGTAAGCTCACGCTTGCTGATTCCATCAAACTTCTTCAGGGTGGAAAATATGATTCTTGAAATGTTCAGATTAAGACCCATTCCAATAGCATCACTCACCACAAGAACATCAAACTCGCTGCTTTCATCATTGAACATCATTGCCTGCAATCCTAAAGGTAAAATTTAGGAAGCTGGTTCTTTAATTCCCACCTTTTACAATAGAAACAGATATTCAGACTCGTGTTTCATGCAAAACTTTAACATTGTCAACTGAAAGAATATTTCCATCTGGTAAGTAAGAATTGCGAGTAACAGTGTTGCTCATGTGTAACTAAGAAGTTCTGAGCCAGCCAACCGAGCAGCTTGCAAGAAAATATATTGAAAGGAGACAGGAATAACTGCACTTGGACATAAGATCAAGTGAGATAAGCAAGACTTCTAACAAGATTTTAAAAAGTGGATCCAGAATTTGGACAAGAATAACTGCTACAATGGGCAAAGCAGCTAATATGATGTACAACCGACATACTGATTCATACTGCTGTCATAAAGCCTCCTCGTATCTAAGCTGATCACAATGAAGCTGATTTTCTAGCAAAGGCCACTAGCAGCAGGACTTCAAAATTTGGAAAGCAGGTATCCAATTTGAGGTAGCAAAAAGTGGAAGCTGAGAGTCACTGGATGCCAGTGAGGATACTTATCTTTCTTGTTCAGTTGTTGTTATATCAGAAAGGATATCAATCAATTTAAGATATGTTACTGAAAAAAAAATTCGGAAGATAAAAGAATGCAAAAAGTATGAATAAAGCCTCCAAAATATATTCCTTTTATTTCCTTCTTCAGCTTTGGAATTTCTTGGAACCATTTATGAAGAAATATTTCTTTTTTCTTTTTCTTTTTTATTGGTACCATATACAAAAAATCAGAAGAAACACATGAACAATCACACTTAAATAGGAGAAGATAAATCAGTTTCCATTAAATTCAGCTACTATAAGCTTTCACTCTTCAGCACGTGATATGCAGACAAACATTAAATGGAATGAAGTACACGTACCTGTCTTGTTCGAGTCTCTGGCGGAAGTGAACCATAGACAACAGAACAGAGATGCTTTCCCCCATTTTCAATCTCTCTCTAATAATATGACAGAAGATTAAAAAATAAAGTCAAAATACAAATCTAGCAATTGGTTGTGATTTATGCTAATCAAGAAATGATCTTGCACACATTGATTACAAATTTGCTCTCATTTTTGGAAAGTAGTCATTGATTAGCATATTCTTTGGCTTGGAGAGTAATCATCGATTACTCTTCGCTTCTTTTTTTGTTTTGGTTGATAATAAGTTTTAATCCAGATGGATGCACGTAGCAAATATTGCAGCAAGTTTTATGAAAAAGAAAACGCAACAAACAGCAAGATTTGTTTTTCTTAACCTTTAATTTGTATATCTCACGTCGTGAAAAGGTTACAATGCAATCGCCAGTTTGTATGTTGAAAAACGACCCAAGTGGTATCTTCGAAGGAATAAGTGGAGAGAGCCTCTCATAGTATTGGATCTGGGGGAAAAAGGCATAAAACAAGAAATGATCTGATTAGGGAGGGAGGAAAGGAAGGGAACAGCACATTGAATTTCAACAAAGAACAACCTTTATGAATCAACTTATTATATGCAAGGCGCATCTATAGATAATAAGCATAGAACCAACTTTTACCAAAATAACAATAAAAAAGAAAGGAATAGAACCAACATCAGCAAACTTTAGCATGTATTTAAGGGAGATCCATCTCACCAACAGTCCATGTAATCTTACAGGATCATCAATTCTAGCTGGATTTTTGAAGTTCTTCAAGAATCTAGTTTAGCACAAAAAGCCCATATTCTACTTAAGCACACTACCAACTGAGACAGATATAATGAAAGAAACTATCACACCCATGATAAGTTAATACCTGGATGATATCGCCTGTTTCTTTGAGTATTTCCTGAATAAGTGGAACAGCAGCTGGATCTCCACAAAGGTGGAGCTCATCTGCACAGATCCCTAATAATGCACGTGTGAAGGAAAAACCTCTTGATCTACATCCAACCATCTGAAAATGGCATAAAATAAATAAACATGAATTGCAGTAAATAAAAAAATTAACCTACTCTGGTGACAGTTAAATTTATCTACCTCACAAACAGGTTTAAGTATGAAGTGGAAAGTGCACAAAGAAGCCTCTGCGAATGCTCAGCACATTTCAGAGAAATTAAAAAAAAAAAAAAGGAGCACAGATGCATGTGGTTCACATAAAAATATTGGTAAGTAATATACATGGAGGGAAATTAAAAATCTAACTCAGCTTCAAACAGAAGCTTGATAAACAGTTTGTCCAAAAAAGAAGCTAGTAATGTGTAATTCTGGGGTCATACACTGCCACTTTTATGCAATGACTCAAGTCAATCAACCATGCATTCCCCTATTACCCCCACACCCAAACCAAAAAAATAAAAGGAATTGCCATAAACAGATACATGTATGATGTATCACTAACAAGAAAAGAAAATATGCATGCACACTTTTCTGAAGAGAAAAGTGCTAAAATGCAATAGAATAGTATTTTGAAAAAAAAAAAAAAAGGAGGTCATTAGTCAATAGCTGCCAAAGAAAGAACTATCATTTTTAGTTCCCTTCCCCAAACAAACAAGAAAAAAACATACAGTATCACTGAAAAACTGCAGATTCACTCATGATTTTGGTTACAATTAGATGAAAAAAAAAAAAAACAAATTCTAAACCCCGAGGTGTAGCTCAGCTGGCTTAGGACCAAGGTTTGCTCCCGAAGGTTATGGGTTTGAGCTGCGTTGCCACACTGGGGCCATAGGTGATTTATCCGGCTCCCCCTAGGCCTGAAGGGTTGCGACACCCTCCATTGCCAAAAAAAAAAAAAAAAAAAAAAAGAAAAAGAAAAAGGAAAAAATCTATATATGCCCAACCAAAATCATCTTCTTTTTATCCTAGACTTTCTAAACAAAACAAGACCCCAAATCTAATAAAATACTATTAAGTGATGCAACAACACTAATATTTCGTTGGAGACATACTCATGGGCCACGTGTGGGACCCAAGGGAGTCTAGAGATTTTCTTATTTTATTAGTTTCTAATTTTAACTGAAGAGTTGTAATTAAGAAGGCTTTCTAATTTCTGTAGGATTCCTATCTAGTTTCCAAGTTTGATAAGGGGTAAGAGTCTTAGTCCTAAGTTTCTTTTACTATTTATATGGCATTATAGAGATCATAATCTCAGAGTTGAGTTAATATAATTTTTCCCTTATGGGATTTTATTGTTGGAGAGTGTTCTTCGTCATGTGATTGTTTCTGCGAAAACCCATCATTGTGTTGCTGCACCTACGAAAAAAGTCCTACCCATAGGATTTGCATCAATAACGTAAATTAAAATGAATCTAAATCTAATGTGATTCTTTCCTTGATGCAGGATAGACTCATGGTCCCCCATGGGTTGACTTGCCCTTGGGCCCAGCCCACCTGTCTTAGTTTATTTAGGATTTTTATTATGTTTTTTAGTTACTTTGGTTGGTTGTTATAATCCTGGCCATCAGTGTGTTTCAATGGTCTAAATTAGTTTTAAGTTATATTATTTGTCTATATAAGTGATGTAAAGCCTTTTGGCTCCTCAGTCTTTGATGAATAAAAAAATTACGAGTGATTTTTGGGGTTTCCCAGAGTTTCTCCTTCTCGCCTGTGATGGGGAGTTTGGTGTGAAGCCAATTTTTCAGGCAGAAGCTGACCTATCCCTTCCATCCTCCATCTCTTTTCTCTCCACCTCTGCTCGCCCCACTTCTGGTACCCCGCTCCACATCATCCTCTTTGCATCATCATCTTATATATGTGGGTGGTCCCACGTTTCTAGCACACAAGTTGGATGAGTCCAATATCACTTTGGTCACATTGTAATAGGTGTATTATTGCACATTTGAAGTGAATCAGCTCCTTAAACCAGTTAGAGTCATGGAGGGTCATGGGTCTCCTCTTCCACATGAGTGGGATTTTGGCCCACGGGCAGGGCCTACAAGCGTCGTTATCCAAAAGTTCATTATGTCACAGCCACTCTTAGGCTGCATCATTTGTCAAATAGTTTCATACTTCAACTTCATATGGCATGAACTTTATTCCTTGGTTCATGAGTAATATGAAATAACACATTGATTACATGTGTTGTAACTTCTATTTCTTTATAATGTGAGCCAATAGAGTGAATAGAATGAGAAAACCTCTAACAAATCCAATAATTTAAACTCATACAATGATGCAAGATCGAATTGACATTTAGGAGTCCCATTAAATAAATAAAATAAAAACCTACCATTATTCAATATTGTGGACTTTTGGGTGGCGTTTGTATTTTCTTGGGAATTAAACAAATATTAAATGCAGAATATATGACCAATAACTGACAGTGATACTCATTATTGATACAAATTGGTGTTCCTATCCTAGGACATTATGGCCATCAATACTATATTTTCAGCCATCCTTCTTTTATATGTATGATATTTAGAACAATTACATACAAACCTATCAGAACAATTAGTACAAACCTACCATGAAACTAGGCTATTAACTTCGAAAAGACGCTATAGATTGCAAGCATGAATGTTGAAAATGGTAACTGTATAGACCAATATGAAACAGTAACATCACTTTAATCATGATGATAGCACTACCAGATGGTAACAGTATAAGCATATAAAAATGGTGTAAAAGAAATATAATGAGATAACTCTAAAAAAGTTTGAGAATGAATGAAGGTGATGTAGCAGAGCATCAATCAGAGGAATGAATGTTCCTAATGATGGAGAGCTAATGAACCACTAAAATCCAAAACTGAAAATGAAAATGGTAAGAAAATTGTGAAAGTACATTGTGAAAATACAGAAGGTGCAAAGGCATCAGGTCAAACCATCACTCAGACAAAACTGAAACAAAGCAATCTGATAGATGACTAACAGGCCATAATTTCATTCTTTTATGATAATGGCTCAGTGGCTCACAGAGAAGAATTAATTAAGTAAATAAAGCAGCAGCTCTCATGTATGTCAATCATACAAATTACGGTTTTCTTGATGGGTCGTTAACATGCCTGAATTTCATCAACAATAGCGCATTGGTATTCACAGGTTACGTCAGCCATTTCAACAGTTACTGCAGTGTGTTTCGCACCATCAATCTCCTCCCTCTCCTGTCCTGTAAGCAGGTTGCAAGGAATATTTGCTTTGTTTAACCTCTTTGACACCTCCCATGCCAGTAGTCTTAGAGGCCCACAATATACTCCTGTAACAATGCAAAGATTTGGTGTTAACGAGATTAAGGCTTCAGGTGCCTTTTGTATGCTTTATAATGACAGAACCTCTTGGGGTTTTCTGGGTTGACTGTTTCACGCAGAATATATGGGTTTCCTGCATGGTACTAAAATAAGAACAAGAAAAAGTCATATACTACTGAAGAGATACCTGAAGAACTTGATTGCAGTTGTTTTAGTGCATGGTATGTTTTACCACTGTTTGTAGGGCCCACATGCAAAAAGACGTTTCTTTTCTTTCTCCGAGCATTTGGGTACCATGTATGAGGACAGCTGCAATTATACACAGTTTCAGTGCTGGAGAGATTTCCACACAATGCAATACGGTAGTTCTTTCCTATTTCTAGAAACATAGATATAGTATAATAGGTGGGTAAGGCTTTGATGATGATGATAATGATGGAGACAATATAATTCACATGAACCAAGAGCCACCAAGAAGTTTTCTATAGCAAAAATACATAAGGACAGTATTCAAAAAACTGAGAGCAGAATTAGCACAAACAGATTTCAACACTATAAAAGAAGTCTCAGAATTGACTATCCAATGAAGAAAACCAAGAAAGAACCTGAACTAAGCAGGTGACCAAGAAAGAACCTGAACTAAGCAGGTGCAACTTTCAGATCGATGAAGTAGAGAATGATAATTTTTATTGTTATCACCTAAAATTGCTAAACTATTAGTCCCCAGCTGGTGCTTAACTGGTTAGGGACATATGTGAATCTTGTAAAGCAAAAACTAAAATAATATAAAATAACTAATTAAGTGATCGTAAGAATTATTATAACCAGTGTCCAAATTATAGGCAATGATCTCCTTACGTTAAGTCAGTCAAGTCGAACTTTTTTGATGCGCCACATGAGCTTGTAAAACCCCTCAAACTACACCGAGTGCTGAATAGTGAATCAAAATTCAGTTGCTTTTGAAAGGGCCTCATAGTATCTGCAAAAAACAAAAATCAGAAGCAAATCAACTGGGGGAAAAAAATTAGGGATAGTTACCAATTTGTCAAATTGCTTGATTACATCAAGCATTTGACAACTTTTTACTGGAAGGGGCAGGGTTGGGTAACAATTTTTAAGTTCGACTAGCCAATATATCCCATGAGCTTAAGTTATTAGGAAGCGGAAGACCAATCTACTTAACACCACACCCACCCTCAAACGAGACTCTATTTGAATCTGCAACTCACACAATACGTGCCTACCCATGCAACCTGGGGAAACAATGCCTCCCCAGGGTTCGAATGTGAGAGCTAGTATGGCTTTGACAATATGTCAAGCCCGAGTAGCCAATACATCCCAAAAGTTTAGCTACGAAGTAGAAGACCAATCTTTTTAACAGAAATGTACCACTAAGAAGGGGAGAACATGAGCATGTTCACCTTGCAGACAAGAAAAACTGAGGCAAAGAAGAGGAATGACATTGTTATTATTATTATTATTTTTCTATTAATGGCATTAGTCAATAGCTACAAAAACCAAGAAGTTTCCAATTTCAATCTCCCCAAACCATGTTCTGCACTACTATAGAGCTGATAACGCACTTGCCATTTGGTAAAATCAAATGCACCCTCGTTATTATCATCAAAACCCTGCCTTAGCTATGGTGGGGTCAACTCCAGCCTCCAGGAACTATGTTTCTCCTTTCCAATTTGTCTGGGCCAAATCCTCCAATGGATTGCACTCGTATAGATTTATCCTTGCTACTTTTATCCATGTCCTCTTCAGCCTGCCCCTTTTCCTCATAGGGCCATCAACCTACATAGAAAAACCTTTCTTCCCCCGCATTTTTTCTACTGGGCCTATGTTGGACATGACATATTCACAGCATTTCAAATGGGTTTCTCTGAATTGATCATCCATTTATGCTACTCCTAAACGCTCTTAAAGAGCTCATTAATCACACATCCATCTAAACATTCTCATCTATGCTCCCGATCGATTAACATTTTGCTCCCTAGGTCATGGCCGGTCTAATCACTATCCGATACAATTTTTCTCGCACTCCCAGAGCAAGTCCCCACATGAACCATCCAGCTCTTGTCCTAGCATCACTAATCATAAAAAGATGATGTTGTGCTTCCGAGGAGAGAAACATGATACAGCTGAAGGAAGCAGTCATTCCACCGAACACCTGGAGTGCAAATGAGAGCCGTAAACCTCGTGGGCAAAAATCTGCTCACGCAAGGCAACGATAGCACGGTGGATTGCAGAAGAAAGAAATTAGAAGGAGAGATCAAAAGAGAGAATTTATTAGGGATCCGAAGCGCACGTACACGTACTGGGGGTGGGAAAGAAAGGAAGCTTGCGACGAAGAACATAAGAAGCCATCATTGATGTTGTTGGCGAGTGCTCGAATGCATGAAATGAAATGAAAGAGAGGAAGAAGGAAGAAGGTTATGAATGAAATCTAGAGATGGAAGGGGTTGCTCGCCCGAATTGAGCAAATTAGCGTTTGGGTTACTTATTTATTCAAGGATAGCCTTTCTAACGACGCCACGTGGGATTCTTTCGTTGGAATCTCGTAAGCATCATTGGGCCCACGTACAAATAATCGGAGCCGTTCAAAACGAATCTCATCTCCTCTAATGGTATCTCATGTTTCAGGTTAAAAAGAGTAGATCCCACTGAATAATTCAGTGTTCATGATGGAAACATAATTAACGGCTTGGGGTTTTAGAGATAATAAAAACCTACTTATGTTCAGATTGCTCTCCCTTGGTTTGCAGCAATCGGCAGGTTTAGAATTTTTGTTTGAGTAGGGCTAAAATTTGTAAATAACTTAGAACGTAGAAAAATACATATAGGTTTACCAAATACTCTAACCAGTAAAATAAGCTCTAAATCACAAACTAAAAGCCTATTTTTAGATTAACCAAATGCCTACGACCAAGACTTCACATTTTGATTTAATCCCGATAAACCTGATTTTTTTACTAAATATCTTGATCAATATTAAGGAAATCCATAGCTCTTCATAAATATATCTGCTATATTAGAAGACATGCAATCCAGACTGGTTTTCATGTATAGCAAAATAAACAATTAGTTGAGGACGAAGTGCAATATCTAAGTCCACCATTGAGTTCGGAACAGTTTCCATCAACATCGACTTCCAGTGCACATCCAAATGAGTACAGAAAAGAAATTTTAAAACCATCATAGTTTTCTCAAGTGCCCTTGCATTTGTTTGATATTTGTGATGAATGATAAATTTGTGAATGGACTGTTAACAAAAATTAAATATTTCTAGCCATTTGATCTAAAACAAAATAAGAATGAAGCGAGAACAGTTGTGTTTTCAATAGATCCTTGAGTACAACTAAAAAAAAACTAAAAAATAAGACTTTTAACAATGTCACATGAGCTATCTATTGTATCTAATGACTTGATGAGTGACTAATCTTGGTTATGAATGTAACAACTTATAGAAATCAACCAGCCCCTTGCTTTGTCAGGGCAATTTCAGTAATGTACTAGGAAGACAACAACACTACAATTTGTAATTATCTCAATATTCTCTCCGGCTGTTATCCCTGTAAGTATAGTTTTCATTTTCATCAAAAGCGGGCATTGGCAGCTTGTACGGGTAATGTATTGGTGTAGAACTTATATACAAGGAAAATTTTCTCCTAATAGTAGGCCCCAGCTCGTAGGGTTCATTTAAATGCATGTCAATCAGTGTGAGATGAGTAGATATTTCCTTTGCCTTTCATTTAACCTTAATATTTCATGGTCTTTCAACTATAGATTTTTTAGAAATTCATTCAATGGTTTTTTTTATTTTTAAAAGAATTCAATCAATGGTTAGCGAAGGTTTCTGCTTAGCTTGCTGATTTGAAAAAAAAAAGTGTAAAGAGGGCTACACTGATCAAAAGGTGTGAATGTGCCAATAGATCTAGAGGGCTACACTGATCAAAAGGTGTGAATGTGCCAATAGATCTAGACTGTATTTGCCTTCTGAGGAGAAAAGTTTCCCTCCTATAAATGATAGAAGTAAAATGATTAGAAATCTATCCCTGCTGGGCCCTATGCCGGATGAGCCAGGATGAAAAACGTGTTTAAAATATGAGAACTGATCCCAATCTGCCTTCACAATGATGCAGCTGGCAGCTGAAACCTGATTTATCATATGCATGGCCCACCTAAAGTTGATCAAACTGCCATTAGATAAGAAATAAATGTCTATTCCTTTCTTTACAGCAGTGAAATGGTCAACAGCTATCCATCGCTAGGCCCACTTAGATTTAAAAGAAAGAAAGCAAAAAAAATAAAATAAAATAAAATAAAGACTTCAACCTATAATTAACTTAAAAAAATCAGATTGATTGAATATTATTAGATTTTTGTTCTAACTTCACAAAGTAGATACATTGCGAGCTATTGATAGTGTAACGTCCAACCCTCATTGGGATATTTATTAATTATTTAATAATTTATAATATTTTATTTTCTTATATATTGTTTGCATTTTAGTTAAATGGAGAACGGGTTTCGCGTGGGACCATTAGTTGGATTTCGTTGGGTTAGAAATAGATTTGGGCCATTAAGTGAAAAGATTCGTTAACTTGCCCTCTTGGCTCACTTAGAAGCTTATTAGATCTCTGCAATCCTAATCTTATTATTATAAATTACCGCTTCGGCCTTGTTTAATAATGATATTATTTGTAAATAAAAATATTTATAATATTTAAATGTACTGTAAATTAATATTAATATAAAATTCATTATACAATCATAATTTCAAATATTTTAGTGCACGGTTAAAAAATTAAATATCATATTATTAAAACTAAAGAAAAAAGGAAAATAATGTACCCGTAGAGTTTCATTAGAATATTAATAACATAAAAGCTGGATCATTTTTTTTAATCCGTAAACTCAACTCAAGAGAAATATATATATATTATATGGTTTAAGAAATAAATGGAATAATCTGATGTGCAAAGAATCATCGGGTCAATCAACTCTCTCACTATAAAAAAAAAATTAATTACTTGAAATTGAAATTGCCTTTTTTTGTTTCTACAAAAAGGCAATTAGAATCATCTCACATGTCAATATTACGCTTCCTTTCTTAGAAATGGGTAATATATATTAATTTTTTCTTTATAAAAAGCATAATTTGTATTTTAAAAATGATGGGAGAATTTCTATTACCAATTTGACTATGGTCTACTAATTGAATAATTAGAAAGTTTGGATGGACTTTCTTTCCTTCTTTCCACCTTTCTAATTTGTGTTCATCTTGTAATCTTCAACTGTGGTCCCACTTAATGCTAGCATTAGATTTTTAAATTTAAAAAAGTTCTGAATTCATGGAGCCATGGGGGGTGCTACAGCAGTGTGGACGCAACCCAGAATTCAGCAGCTCCCTTGGACGTTCATCTGCATCTTGATGTCTCCTATTGCTAGTCTTTCTTGTTTAGGATTATCAATCAAATCTGGCTTCCTTTTTTTCGTATTAGAAAAGATAATTTATATCGTTTTTAGCAACAATTTTGAATCCTAAATGGTGTGCGACGTCCATAGTTGTAGCCTCTCAATTTTGCAGGATTTTACCTCCATTTTAGAATCTTGATACTCTAGCTCTAATATCCTTCCTCTTTTAGAGGCAATTATGTAGCAAATGAAACGCACCCCATCTGATGTGCCAGATGACACACGCAGAAATGGTTATAAAAAATTTTCAAAAGAGAAATTGATAGAAAGCACGTGTTATTTACTCTCCATTTTGAAATATGAGTTCTACCCTTTTATTACATCTGGCATCCTAAAATTTAGGCCTTAACTGTTTGATTTGAACGTTTCCTTTTTTATGGTGGGACCCACACCTTTAGTCAAATCAATTCTAAGCCAAAGTGATTTTAGAGGAGGAAAAATGAGAGAAATTTTTAGGACCTTAATCTGAGAGAGCCCTATGTCATTCTCTTACAAATAAAATTGCGCTACATGTCTATCCTTATTATATTATGCGGAAAACATATTTTTAGAAAACAAAGGTTTCTTCCCCTCCAAAAACCTCCTCTTCTTCAAAACGCACCTCCCTCAATCAAAACCCATAAGAGAAGAGAGGATCACCGACATAGGAGTGCGCGATACAGTCTCTAGGATATCTCTTTGCACTAAACACTACCAATCGCGGATTTCAGGTTAAGTGTTGGATGTAACTTGATGTAGTTTGGCTTTTTTTTTATTTGGTTAGTTCTTGATCATGTAGATCCCGTCCATATGATGTAAAAATAAAAAATATTAAAAATATTAAAAAAAGGTTTTCATCAGAAATATAAAAATAAAAAATAAAAAATATTGAAAAAAGGCCACTGCAGTCAGCCTTGGGCAGCGCTGCTGTCCGCATGTGCAAGCAGCAGTCTGCTGCCCTGCATGTAGGCAGTGGGCCTGGTGGGTGCTGGGTTGGGCCTGGTAAGCCAAGGGATTTCTGATTTTCAAAAAAAAAGAAGGAGAGATTTTGATTAAGTATGTATTTAACTTTAGTTAGGATTTAATTACGGTATGATTAGAATTTGGATTAGGGTTTATATTATGATTTGATTGGAGTTATATTAGGTTTGGTTATAATTTTAATTAATATTTAATTAGGTATGATTAGAAATGTAATTAGGTTTGACTATAATTTTAATTAAGATTTAATTAGGTGTGATTAGAATTGTAATTACATTTGACTATAATTTTAATTAAGATTTAATTAGGTGTGATTAGTATTTTAATTAGTTCGATTATAAATCTAATTAGGATTTAATTGGAGTCTATTTAGGATTTTAATTAGGGTATAATTTGGTTTTGTTTCGCTTTTGGTTCCAGGTTCTTGTTTAAGATTTGTTTCAAGTTTTTCATTTCGGGTTTAAAATCCAAATATGGTTCAGGTTTGAGCTTGGGTTTGACCGATTTCCTTTTCATATAAAACAATTAGCTATTTTAATTTACATTAATGATGATTGAGAATCTATTTGTCCCCTCTCCTTTGATCATAATGGGATTTAGTTCGGATTTGGAATTTGATACAAACTTGAATACTTTTTATCCAAATTTGTAAAACACATTAACTTTACATACTTAGATTAGATGGATTAAATTTAAATGTGGGATATGACACTTTTCCCCGAATCTTGAACACACTAATTTCACATAAATTAGTGAGACCCTAACATGAGGCCATGTTTGGGAAAGTGGTTCTCACCGATCGTGATTAATTACTCGTACGAACTATAGAAACCATTGTACGGTCGTAATTCTATACATCTTTATTGGGAGCCCTTAAGTGGGCCTATGCACCAAAATTAGTAGGATGTGCTAGGTTGTACCTCACCTGTGGTTCTAGTCGAATTGTTATGTAAGTGAATATGGTCTTCAGCCTTAGTAGAATTTGCGGGTTTTCCTTCACTTTCGAGTTTGTATGCATGTGTTTCTTTTAGTTGTTTCAATTAGCATGTATCTTGTATTGATATGAGTAAGAGTTGCATGACTTTAGAAATCAGATAAGTTAAATGAGGTTTAGTTTGGACATTAGTATGTACTTGTCAATCATCCAGCTTTTTTGACTTAGGTTTCTATGTCGAGCAAGTATCATTTATATGGTTTAGCTATATAATTATTATATTTCGCAACTTTATATATGATTTAGGGCCAATTTTATGGCTGCAATTTGTTTCAATTTTGTACAGCTTATTGCAAAATTCAGTTTAGTTTTGTTTGATTATCTGATGGTGGACCCGTTGTACTTAGTTAGCTAGAGTTAATCACCCAAAACGGAAGCTTTGCTTTCATGTATGGATGTTTACTGCTCACTTTGTTAGCATGTTTAGTATGTTTCGTTTATTTTGGTAATCTTCTATTGTCTTAATCATATCTAATTAATGACATTAATCTCTTTTGACCTTGCTTGGTTGTTCAAATTATATTTATAGCTTACCTTTGATTTTGTTTCTATGGTTCATAAGTACCAATGCCTATTTTACCGAAGCATAGGCGGAGGATCAAGCGTTTAGGGCATCCGAGTCAGTTGATGAGACTTAGTGGGGTGATGGCAATGGCTACGGAGCCATTTAGACTAGCACATTAGTGATTTGCTATCATAGAACACTTTAACAAACTATTATTTATAATTGGATTTATTCAAATTTTATATGAACTTTATTCATAAATTGTTTTTAATTTTATTTGCAACTTGAGTCCCTAAAATTATTATTGTTAGTCGTGATTACTTCAAATAAATGACACTACGATACCAATTGTTGCTAACAGTTAGTCGTGATTACTTTAAATAAATGACACTACGATACCAATTGTTACTAACAGTTTCCGCGACTCACCGTGGGCCTACGATTTTGTATGGGTCCATTATTATAATATGTGTTGTGTTAAATACGAAGAAAATTTTAAATTAGCTCTAACCCCAGGTCGTATTTTGGGGGACATGACGGTTATTATTCAAGTCATACTTATAATATGGTATTTTAAAGGTTTTCCAGCCCAATTGCAGTGTCCACCCGACCCACTTGAACCTGATCCATTTGGGCGACCATGAAAAGCCTGCGCCGGCCACTTTTTTCCAGTTTGCCGCCCTCCATATGATGTATTTAAATCCCTGATTCATTGCCTCTGCAACCAGAGAGAGAGAGAGAGAGAGAGAGAGAGAGAGAGAGAGAGCGCGCTAATTCAATTCCACCCACATCAATGGAAGAAATGAAAAGCAAAGAGTACGATTCGTTTGCGAAACTCAAGGTCGTCCGAAACCCGGACGGGTCGGTTACCCGACCCGAAATCTTCCCTCTCTCTCCACCAAACCCGGTTCCTTCTGTATCTGTTTCAGTCCTATCCAAAGACGTACCCCTCAACCCGGCCCACAAAACCTGGATCCGTATCTACCGACCCCCTAACCCGAACCCAACTCTGCCGGTCATCATCAACTTCCATGGAGGCGGATTCATCCTCCTCAGCGCGGCCTCCCAGCCCATCCACAAGGCCTGTGAGGACTTGGCCCTCCAAGTCCCCGCCCTCGTCGTCTCCGTCGACTACCGCCTTGCTCCCGAGCACCCTCTTCCGGCCGCCTACGATGACGCCATGGACGCTATCCGTTGGATCCGCGAAGAGTCCGATAAGGACCCTTGGTTTGAATCCGCGGATCTGTCCCGCTGCTTCCTCATGGGCAACAGTGCTGGCGGGAACATCGCCTACCATGCTGCGCTGAGGGCCGTCAATCTGCAGGTCACCCCGCGGTTCAAGATCGACGGTCTGATCTTGAACGAGCCAGACTTTGGTGGGGTCCAGAGGACGGAGTCGGAGCTGAGGCTGGCAGAAGACCGGGTCATACCTCTTCCTGTCCATGATCAGCTTTGGCAGTTGGCTCTACCGGACGGATCCGACAGGGACCACGAGTTCTGCAACCCGATGGTTGGCGGGTCGGATGGAGGTCGGGTCGGGCAGCTGCCCAGGTGCCTGGTGACAGGTCACGGGCAGGATCCGCTTGTGGACCGGCAGCGGGAGCTGGTGAGGATGTTGGAAGGGCGTGGGGTCCACGTCGTGTCCCGTTTCGACGAGGACGGGCATCATGGCATAGAGTTTACCGATCAGAAGAAGGCCCAGGAGCTCCTGATGGACGTCAAAGATTTCATTTCAGCCTCTCCGGAATGATTGCATTGATACATGTTTTGGGTTTTTAATCTCTTTTGGGACCCACCCTGGATGTGGAGAGGGAAGAATCTTACGAGTTACAAAATTCCATACAGATAGCCGTGGTGGAGATCGGTTCATACCGTGGATCTCTTTGTTGTATTTTATTTAAAGTTGAGGTTTGTTTCAAGATATTGTATTAAAAGTGTGTTGAAAATGTATGTGATATTTAAATAATAATAATGCTGCGTCTGCATGGCAAGAAAATCACGTTTATAATTAAGAAAAATCATACTGAGAATAAATGGAATGAACTGCCAATGTGGCAGGTGAGGCTTATGAGCAGTAGCAGACCTGGACTTTTCTTTGAGTGGAGATGACTAGCGGGACATATAAAAGAAAGGACAAAAATAAAAATAAAAAAAAAATTGAAAACGAACAAATTAATCAAATAAAAAATGCAAAGACTCATCCAACATGCACATAGCTTTAGAAAACCGTGCATCAACAAGCCCCACTGCAACCAAAATCTCATCTGTTTTGGGTTCTTCCTATCGTCTCGGTATTAGGTCATCGCCCACCACTTAATTCTTCCTATACACTATTATTAGATTACATAAATAAAGTCTCAGTAAATCATCACAAACTCCAAAACCCTCCCCCACACACCACACCAAAAAAAAAAAAAACCCAAAAAACTACTCCCAATACTTCACACGCCCATCTTCTGTGCAAAAAAAATAAAATTAAAAAAACCTCCTACATAAATAATTTATAATTTAGTGTTTCTTATATTTGGTCATTAGAACCCGAAGGGTTGCTCAATTGGCCTAGGACCACAATTTGCTCTCAGAAGTTACAGGTTTAAGTTGCCCTACCACACTAGGGCCGCTCGTGATTTAACTATCTCCCATTAGGCTCGAAGGGATTAGTTTGACCCAAGGGGCGGGGAAACCCTTTGTTAGTAAAGAAAAAAAAAAGAAAATAATCCTATAAAAACTAGTTTTCCCACTTTTTTTTTGGTGAAAAGTCTTGTTGTGACCCATCTATTACTTGACTTAAATCTTGCAATACACGAGAACCTCTCTGATAGTCACACACCTTAAGTTTCGGTTAAATCCGAATTTATTGCACTGTTGAATCAACTGTACATTAATCCGAATGAACGAGATTTGTGGGTCATGAATGAAGCGATTAGGAACATTTGATTAGGGTCAAATTTGATATTTGAGGTGGTCCAACATAGATTTTTCCATTCCCCTGGGTCCTATCCCCAAATTGACTCAGAAGTGGGCATATAAAAAGTTCTCACATAGGTGTGTAAGGACAAATCTATGGCAAGTGTCCTCCTATGAGAAATGTTTTCACACATCTACCGTGAAAACTTTTTATGGAGCTCACTTGTGAGTCCCATTTGGAGATGGGACCAAGGGGATGTAAAGATCTATGTGGAACCACCTCAGATATCAAGTTTGGCCCCAATTACAAATTTCTAACCTCTTCATCCGTAATCCATAAATCCAATCCATTTAGATTGGTGTACAGTTGATCCAACGGTACAGTAAATTTGAATTTGACCAAAATTTAGGGTGTATGACTATCAGAGGGGTCCCTGTGTATTATAAGATTTGGATTGGGTGTAGATGAGCCCCAACTAGACTTCTTACAAAAAAGTAGTGAGAACTAGTTGTTATATGATTATTCCATATATATATATGGAGAGCACTACACAGCGCTCTGGCATTTTTTTAAGACAAAACGCCCCTCTTAGTTAGGGCCCACTGAGTTGCATGATGATTATGAAAGTCCATTTGATGTGAAAATCCATATGAGGCCTACCTATATGAAAAGTCTTAAGTCAACGTGATCATCGTAAAATTTTAATCTATGGCCCTAAAATTTAATGATTTAAAAGTATCATTTTATTATGATTTCAATCCAACGATGAAATAAAAGTGAATGAGTATCAAATTTGGACATATGGCTATATATAAGAGGGCAGTTAGTATGAAAAGCTAATTTGAATCAACATGGGTCCCATGATTAAAAAATAGATGGGTAGAAACATATGCATTTTTAATGTGAAACATTTTTTAGAAATTTCTATATATATATATTGGGTCATCAGATAACTGCGATTTCCCTAAGATGGAGACAGATCCCAACGAATAAATAAACGTAAAACAACACAAATGCATACCTCATCTTATAGTCTGTAAATGCTACTAAAATTATTCCAATAAAGATCTCTCTGCAGATGAGAGAGTCTTTGGTCCTACTCTTCCTTCACGAAGAAAAAATCAAAGGCCAAACGCGAACAAATATCAAAATCCAAACAATAACACACGAAATTATAAAGCAAGAAAACCACAAAAAGACAAACCTCTTGAGAAAATATCAACTTAGATCGTATTAACTTTATAAAAACCAGATCAGACCAAATCTAGCAAGATCCGAAGTAGATCAAATCAAATAATGGTTGGCCATAGCTCTGATGACAAGGATCTCGTTTAGTTACAG
This sequence comes from Sextonia rubra, assembly GCA_037013555.1. Taxonomy (NCBI): domain Eukaryota; kingdom Viridiplantae; phylum Streptophyta; class Magnoliopsida; order Laurales; family Lauraceae; genus Sextonia; species Sextonia rubra. The sequence continues at coordinate 25,823,960 of JASUAD010000009.1, forward strand.
AGGTTAGAAAAAGAGGATCTCGTGCAGGCGGTCCATAGTTGTCAATCTTGTTTTAGACCGTGTTTTAGTTAGGCCTCCAAATCAAACATGATAGGGACGGCAACAATGACTATTTCACGCCGGCGGTCCTTTTTTTATTCTATGTTTTTTGACCTTTAACTTTGTTTCAGAAACCTAAATCGCCTCCCTACCCCTGTCACAGAGGATGAAGGAAGAGGGGGTTTGTTCTAGGGGTGGGGCAACTATTTTGACTGAAATAAGGTGATGGACCAGGGACCTATTCGATTCTTTAAGGATTTCTTAGTCCAATCTGCGGTGATAGCCATAGATGGCAATAACGTAGGTCCGCTCTGGTCGTAGCACTGGTTATAAAATGACAGTTGTACTTGGCGATCAAACATGAATTTTGTACTGCCACATCTAGAAATGAAAAATGACAGCTAGCCCTGCAATGGGAATGGATTGTTCTTTGTTTTACTCCATTTACAAATTATCTTTTTTTTTTTTTTTAAAAAGGATGATGTTGAAATTCCCTAGCCCACCTTGACCATAAAATCAGAGTCCCTCCTTTTTCCTGCTAGAAATGGTGGATATAGAATTCCTAGCATTCAATGAACAAACCCTCTTTTCAACAACTGTAACCGACTATATCTAATATTTTTTAGTGGAAGATTTTATGGAAAAAAACTTCTTAGATATCCCATGCATGGAAAGGCTCCAAAAGATCTTTACAATCAATAAATGCCCTCTTATTGATGGATCTGAATGCGGAGATTTCGTCACTCGGCCAGAGATCTATGTGCGTTCTGGTGATGGAAAGCTCCGTAGATCTCTTCGCCTTTTGTCTTTCCTAGAGGAATGGAAAGAATAATTTAATTCTAGGGCTCTCTTATTCTTATATAGACAAGTCCCAAAGAGCTACACTTACTAGATACATTTTCCACCAGAAGCCCACATCCACTGATCCTATTGGAAGTCTTATTATGGAGCCCAGATCAAGTTTTATACTAAAGTGGAATTGCAATCTCCCACTTGGCACGAATGCCATGTATATCAAACATTTCTCAGTCCTATGCGTATCAGATGCTTTGCAAAAACCTCTGTAGGCAAAGCATGGTGAGAGTATTAGCAATCAATTCCTTTAAAGGCATACAAAAAATCTCTATATTATTCTTTTCGGCCTTTTCTCTAACAAAGTGATATTTTAAGTCAACATGTTTTGATCGGCTGTTAATCTTTTGCTTATTCACCATAAAAATGGCTGACGTACTATCTACGCTTTATTGGGACATACTCTTTCTCATTTATTACCTTCAAATCACACAAGAAGTATTTTAACCAAAGAGCCTTTTCGACTGTTGTACTGCAAGCTATATACTCAGCTTTTGCTGTTGATATAGCTGTGGAGGTCTGTTTCTTTCTACCCCAAGAGATTGCACCTCTTCCGAGGGTGAACATATAGTCGGTTGTTGACTTTCTCTGGTCTAAATCACCGGCCCAATTTGCATATGAGTAGCCGCGCAGTTTCAGGACTTCACCTTGACAACATAAGCGAAGGTTCACTGTTCCTTTAATGTACCGCATAATCCACTTAATCGGATACCAATGCTGTAATCCTTGGTTACTTAAAAATATGTTTACGAGACCAACGGCGAATGCAAGATCTGGTCTCATACACAGCATCGCATACATGATCCTGCCCATAATTTGAGCATAAGGTTTTAATCTCATCATTTCCCTATCATGCTCATTGGTGGGTCCTTAATCGTTTGACAATTTTGTGCTCTTGCATATAGGAGTGTCAATTGGTTTACACATAGCTATATCATACCTTTTTAATAAAGCTTCCAAATAGGATCACTGTGATAAAGTCAATATCTTATTCGGACGATCACGGGTTATTTCAATACCATGGACATACTCTATCTCACTCATGTCTTTCATCTCGAATATTGACTTTAACCATTGTTTGATTTCATTTATGGCTTCCAATTTATTACTATTGATCAAAATGTTATACACATATAATGACAAATATAAATAACAACTCATACTGCATTTAATATAGAAATATGTATCTGCACTATTGAGGATTAATCTAATTTCACATATGGCCTAATGAAATTTTCTATACCATTGCCTTGAGGCCTATTTCAATCCTTACAATGCGCTAGTAAGTTTGTACACTTTATCATTGTGACCTTGCACCACAAAACCCATGGGTTGTTTCATATAAATTTCTTCTTTAATTTGCCGTTCAAGAATGCTGTTTTTACATCCATTTGGTGCAATTCAAGGCCACGACATGCTCCCAATGCTACTAAAGTTTATATGAATTGAAATTTTATGACCGGAGAAAACGTCTCCCCGTAGTATACTCCTTCCACTTATGTGAATCTTCTAGCTACTAACCGTGCTTTATATTTATCCAAAGATCCATCATTCTTAAATTTCTTTCTAAGAACCCATTTACATCCAATGGTTTTTCGATCTTTAGCTAGATCAACCAATTGTCATACTTGGTTATTTTCAATTGATTCCATCTCCTCATTCATCTCCTTTAACCACCACTGCGTATCCTGCGCTTTGACCGTTTAAAAGTTGGCAGTTGGATCCAAATCTTTTACGGTTTTTAACAAAACTGCAATAATCATCTAAATATGCCGGTTGTTTCTTGCCCGAATCAGCCTGCCAACTAGCTATTGGGTTGTTCAATTACCTCAAGTTAGCCCTGGTTAGGAATTGTATGTCCAACGTCATTTTCGTCGGAACCCCCACTTTCTTGAACCCCCTTGCCTAGAGAGATTTTATACAATTTTACACTCTGTGGTCTTACTTTAGGATTGACCGTCAGATCCTCAAGGAAAAACACATCTCGGCATTCTATGATTATCTTATTGTCGTGATCATACACATGATATCCTTTAGAATGTGATGGGTAGCTAACAAAAAAAATAATTTTTCTTCGTTTTTGCTTGCAATTTATGTCGATCTTGTGGTGGTAGTAGCACGTGTAAAGGACAGCCCCAAACTTTCATATGCTCTAATTTTGGTTTGGCACCAGTCCATAACTCATACGGGGTCTTCGGCACACTCTTGGAAGGTATTTTGTTTAAAATATATTGTGCAGTGTTTAATGCTTCTCCCCACAAATACAGAGGAAGACTCGCATGGCTTATCATTGACCTTACTATATCCACTAAGATCCTATTCCTCCTCTCAGTCATTCCATTTTGCAGCGGGGTATATGGAATTGAATATTCATGAATTGTTCCCTCATGTGCATAATATTCTTTAAATAGTTTTGAAGTGTATTCACCCTCTCTATCAGATCTAATCCTCTTTATTTTCTTACCCTTTTGATTTTGGACTTCAGTAGTATGTGTTTTGGAACATTTTTAATTCTTCATGTTTATGTTTAATTAGGTACACATATCCATATTTGCTATAATCATCAATGAATGTAATGAAATAGCTCTCCCTAGTTCTATTGTGTATATTCAATGGTCTACATATATCTAAATGAATTATAGTCAATATCTTAGAACTTCTAGTTCCTCTTGGAAATGGTTTCTTGACCATCTTCCCACTTATGCATGGTTCATATATGGGGTACTCAATTTTACCTAGGTTTGGTAAAAGTCCATTTTTAACCATTTTATTGATTTTGTTTTTATTAATGTGGCCCGTTCTCAAATGCCATAATAATGTCAAACCATTCATGCATACATTCATACAAACAAAATAATCAGAAATAGACTTTTTTTTATTATGAAGAATATCAAGCAAATTCAATTTTTCAGAAAGAAAAACATGGACTAAAACTTGACTATGCATTCCAATAGTAACCTCATTGTCTTTGAATCTAATTTTGAATCCATTCATTGCTAACTAGCTCACAGAGATGATGCTCCTCCTCATCGCGAGAGTAAAAAGGACATCGAAGAGATAAAGGAATTTTGCTATTGGTAAGGAAATTTTGACTTTCCCTATCCTCAACACATCACAGAATGTTTCATTCCCCATACATATACTTTATTCTCTGGGTTTTATCTTTTTGAATTTGATAAGTCCAACTTTGGTCCTTGATATGTGTTTGGTGTCTCCAGAATCAGTCCACCAATTCTTATCATTAGTGTCTACTATCATGGACTCAGTGACCATCTCAATATAATCTCTATGTTCTTTAGTCATTTTACCTTGCTTGCTATTCTTACTTTTTTTTTCTTTTTTCTGTATTGAGAACTAAAGTGTCCAAGCTTTCCACAATTAAAGCAAATACCATTTTTAGGCCCTTTCTGTTTTGGATTGCCTTTAAATTTTTTTTATTTTTCACGTTGGCGGTTAATGCACTGCTATAGCTCTTAGTTTTAGCAATCATAGCAGAATTTGTACGTGTTATATCATGTGCAACCTACCTTTGTCCTTCAGTAAATAATTTTGCTTAAACCTCAGTAAGGGTTACACCCTTTTGAAGGCTAAGGGTTTTGAGACACATTCTCTTACGAAGGTGAAAGACTCATCAACAAGTATAGGATTTGAAAATCCTCATCTATTTTTTTTCCAAGGCTGCAAGATTACTATGTCGAACCGACATTTTGTCAATAAGATCCCTTATAAATGACTCCTCTGACATCTTGTAATTGACATATATGCTAAATGTTTCAATCAGATGAGATTTGGAGGTTTCATCATACTTGTCCATAGCATAATCCCAGATTTCTTTCCCCGTGGTAAAATGCTCAAACTGTTTCACTAACTCACTGGATATGAATCCGATCAATAGATGCATCGCTGATTTGTTAATCAAAGGCCCATTGCTTATATAATTCATGGTCCTCCTTAGAGGCATTATCAGCGGGCTTAGAGATTGGATCAGGTTCAATCATATAAGTCAGTCTATTTAAATCTAGCAATACGTCCATCTGACATTTCCACATGGCTAAGTTCTTGCCATTAAAAATATCAGCCTTTAGAAGATCATGCAAGGCTGATTTGGAAGATATGATTTTTATTTTTAATTAAAAGATGTTTCAGATATCACTGACTGTATGAAGGGAAAATACCACCCTTTTGTGTAAACCACTGGATCGTCTTCCTTTTACTGCCAATACGTAAATCTGCATAAGGATTCCTTAGGCGCAAACGGATCATCAATCTAACTCCGGATGGCCAAGATATCATAGTTGGAAAATTTGACGGCGATCTATACCTTTGCCTGGATCAGTCGAATGATCTCTGCATCAGCGTTGACGTCATCATGAGTGCCTGCGTTAGCACTTGAGTCCAAGCTAGATCAAATCTAGGTTGGTTTAGGTCCACCTGACATAACCTGTGATGCGTAGAAGAGAGAGAGTCAGGAGGCGGACTCTGCACACTGGCTAAGGTGGACAGCGACTGCTTCCCTGTTGCTTGGCGCTGGAGTGCATGCGCGCCTAGGCAGTTGTTGTTTTTGTGTTTTGAATGGCTTGGGTAGATTTGCTTGGCTAGGTAGAGCCTCCTTTTCGTTTCTTACAAAAAGGACAAAAAGAGAGTCAAGATAATAGTTGGCTTAGATGGAGCCTCTCTCCTTCTTTGACTTTGTTCCTTCTCAGAGTAAAAGACAAGCAAAGCTTATCTTCTTTTCAGTACAGTGAAGACAAATAGAAAACACATTGTACAAAAAAGGAGATAAAATAACCTAAAAAATACACTTCATCCTCTTCGTTGAAGTGCTGTGTTGTAGAGACAAATCAGATTGAAACTTATGAATTTGAAGAAACCCTAGATCTACTCTAATCCACAACTCTTCTCCAAAATCCAAACCGATGAAATGCACCGCATTAGTCTCTGATACCAATTGATGGATCTGGATGCGAGGACTCCTTAACACGATCGGAGATCTATGTGCGTTCCTATGATGAAAAGCTCTATGTATCTCTTCACTTCTTGCCTTTCATGTGGTAATGGAGAGAATAATCCAACTATAGGGCTCCTTTATCCTTTTATAAACAAGTCTCAAAGAGTCTCACTTATTAGAGACATATTTCATTAGAAGCCCACATCCACTAATCCTATTGAGAGTCTTGTTGTGGGGCCTAGATCAAGTTTTACACTAAAATGGGATTACAATATCTATTGGTATCTGCCTAGCTTAATTTGATGTGGGGCCCATGGCAAGTAGGCCACATGATTTCTTACACTTATCGCTTCATTTATTTATTTATTTGTTTTTGCCTTGTAGCATGAGCATTGATCTCGGCACAAATGAATTATTCTCAATGATCATCGCAGTATTATTCCAGTTGAGCATTATGTCAAAAGCTCAATACAAGTATGCAGCTCAGATGAAGAGCGTTCATAGGAGGAGATACCCACATGTAGGGTCTAATAAGAGTTTGATTTGAGAAAAGTAAGCCCACCTATTTCATGGAAGAGATAGCAACTTACTCTATAAAAATAATAACAAAACTGAGTTTGGATTCTTTCACAAAAATGACAACCAAAAAGAAAAATCTAGAAGTCCATCGATACATCAATAGAGATTCATCTAGTGAAAATTGAGATCAAAATGATGGAAATCTTCGTTCACTCCATCTGGGGTATTTACTTCAATTATAATTTGGATTCAATTTTAATCAAATTCCTTTAATTTTGACTTTTTTTATTGAGCAAAAAGTTTTGAAAATATAAGTGGCGTGATTTGAACTTATAACCTTCTGCATTTTTAAATAACTTACAATTTGAACTCATAATCTTTAGCATTTTTATAATATTACACAATATTAATATGTGATTACTTATCAGAAAATTCTCAAAAGTAGTTACACGGAGCGGGGACCCTAGCCATGTGGGTCATGATCGTGCTTAACACGGGTTATAGTGTTTAGTAGAAATTAGGCAATCTATTAGATTGATAACGCATGAAATACATAATCTTAAGAGATCATTTGTGTGCAAGGGTTGAATTTGTAAGAATTATAAGAAATTTATACGTAAAAGCGGCTAATATTGAAGAAACATATAAAGATCCATGAGTGAAAATAAAAAAATGGAATATCCCATTATCATCATTTTTACGTATTTAATGACTTTTTTTTTACCCATTTTATGTCAAATTCTTGGCAATTTGAAAGCTTGTTTATTTAAAAGTTGTTGAAAATGAAGAAATTAAATTGAAATTCGAAAAGTAACCATCAAATAATATCCCTAATATAAAAAAGTACAAATCTAAGAGGAGATCTCGTCCTCATCTCTTCTTTTGAATCTTCACCCTTTACCTCTTTAATAATCCTCTCTTTCAAACCTATTTACCATAAATCTCTACTCCCTCTAACATTCCAAATCATTTCAAATTTACTGTAAATTTCCATGCAATCAATTCCATGGGCAAACAAAGAGTCTCAATCCCTTAAGAGTCTCCCACATCTTCATGTGGCTCGGCATGTGTAGAATTCTATAGGGGGTGGGCGCTAGACCTAGCAAATGGGTTAGGTTTAATCAAATTCGGGTCGGATCGACCTGAATCTGAATTTGTTGGTTCCAATCCTAACCCGATCCGTTTTTAAAACGGGTTGGGAAACTTCTACCTACACTCTTGGTGGATCAACTAGACTTGACCCGCCTAACCCAAATTTGATGCAAGTTGGGTCAATTTGATTCGATCTAACATATTTAATTCCCATTTTGTGTATGATTTAACTCATTTTTTGTGGCTCAATTTCATTTGTAAAGCTCTCCTTACATCTAGATTCATTTAAAATATTGTATTGAGTATGAATTTATAATTTATCAACTTTCAAGTTGTAAAAAAGGGGAATCTATAAATATTTTCTAGCCCATATATTAAGAATTTGAGATAATCCCTTTTCAATTTCTTTTCAATTTTATAATTCCATATTTAAGTATAAGTATAAGATTTATCAATGATACTGGATTTCAATCATATCCATATTTTATAGATAAATTTATATGCCAACAAAAAAAATAAAAATACAGCAATATTTCAACTACAAAAACATTATATTTTTAAATAAAAAAATAATTTTTATATTTTAAGTATTAAAATTTTACATAACTCTTCTACAAAAAATTAAAAGTACATAGTTTATAGCCCACATAAATAAGAAAAGTCACATCACAATTGAAAAGTCATAGTGATTTAGTAAAATTTAAATGGGTTAAGGTGAGTTAGGTGGGTTAACCCTAACCCGACCCGTATTTCAAATGGATCGGGTTAGGCGGGTCAAAAACAAGTCTGGTCCGGCTGGGTTAAATTTTGCCAGCTCTAGCGGGCGCACAAAATATTGGCAATTAGGACCATTCAATGAATTTCATCCCTAACATTTCCTCATATATGAGGAATTATCAAAAGCTTTGCCCCAGGGTAGGGTTTCACACATCCCACCACTTGATTGCAAAAAGAGAAAAAAGAAAAAAGAAAAATAAAAAAGTGGAGTAGGTAGATAGAATATGACCCTACTAATGTATTCGCCAATCTAACAGGATGTAAAATATTCTGGTGAGACCTTATCTCATTGTTTTTCTAATGACAGTAAGGAGAGGGCCATTTATCACTTGATTCAAATTTTATAATGGATATGAACCCTTTCGATAGTAACGTGCCTCAAGTTTGACATATATTTAAATGGATTAGACTATTGGATCGAAGAGACACCTATTCGAATGAACTGAATTTGTGAGTTATGGATGAAAAGCTTAGAGACATGCATTTAGATCAAACTTAATATACAAGGTCCTACAGACATCTTTTGCATCTCCTAATCTTATTCCTAGATAGGATTCATAGGTGACCCCACAGAGGATCATTCCACAAGAAAAGAAAACAGATGGTTACACACGGGGTAAGAAAAGTAGTACTCTCACCATAATCATATATAATTATAGAGGAGCCACCAACCAATCAGCAAGCGACGGTTACGTTCGCAGCTGACTCGTGACCTAATTCGGCCATACGAAATCCCTGACGAAGGACATGAGCTCTTGTAACTTTCGAGGGTCAAAAAGCTCCACCACATGGAACCCATCCTCGCTGAATTGGCTAACCACCTCCACCCCACGCCCTTCCAACATCCTCACCAGCTCCCGCTGCCTGTCCACAAGCGGATCCTGCCCGTGACCCGCCACCAGGCACCTGGGCAGCTGCCCGACCCGATCTCCATACTCCCCGCCAACCATCGGGTTGCAGAACTCGTGCTCCCGATCTGCCCCTTCCGGCAGCGACAGACTCCACATCAGATCGCTCGCGTGCTGCGGCTGGATCCGATCTCGGACCAGCCTCAGCTCCGAATCCGTCCTCTCCTTCCCGCCGAAGAACGGCTGGCTCAATATAAGCCCGGCTATATGGGCGGAGCCGGTCACAGCTCGCAGCCCCGCGTGGTAGGCGATGTTCCCGCCGGCGCTGCTGCCCATGAGGAAGCAGCGGGAGGGATCGGCCGAGTCGAACCAGGGGTCGCGGGCCGAGTCGAGTTGAACCCATCGGATAGCGTCTGCAGCGTCGTCGTAGGCGGCGGGGAGGCGGTGCTCGGGGGCGAGGCGGTACTCGACGGAGACGACGATGGCGGGGGTCTCGCGAGCCATGAGCTCGCAGGAGGCGTGGAAGGGGTGGGAGGCGGCGCTGAAGAGGATGAAGCCGCCGCCGTGGAAGTAGATGATGATGGGGAGGGTGGTTTTAGGGTCAGGGTTTTGGGGACGGAAGATTCGGATCCAGGTGTTGTTAATCGGGTTGAGAGGAACGTCTTTGGAGAGAACGGGAGAAGATGGAGAGGAGTTTGGGGGGGAGGGAGGGAAGATTTCGGATCTGGTTAGGGACCCGTCGGGGTTTCTGACGATCTTCATGAAGGTGTAGGGATCGTCTTCGCCCTCGTTGTAGTTCCACAAATCTTCGAATGAGATTTTTGGGATCTCCATCTCACAGCAGTGGCTGAAGAAGACGATCGCTGGAGGGCAGAACAGCGATAACAGTGGCTAGTGGCACCTACTTATTCTGTACCAACTACCAATCATGACAACATAAGTACCACCAGTCGAAGTCTTAAATTTTTTTATTGGATCGTACAGGTTTGTCGGGTTTAAATTGAATTAAGAGGGTCAAATGGATTGAATTAACATAATTGGAGCTGAGTTATTGAACCCTTTTAGGCCAAAAGACTCTTTTGGAATTTCATAAAACCCACTAGAAAGCAGGGAGCCCTCCCTTGTAATTTGGAAAAAAACCCTCTCTCTATATAAACTTTACTCTTAGGGTTTTCTCCATTCTTCCATCTTCTTCCTCTCTTCTACAACCAAGCCCTAGAAGTTTTTCAGGGGGAAACCAAGGTTGGATCTTCTACTCTTCAGATTTACTTTTGGCTTCGAGATCCAGACAAGTGGATAGTTGTAAGCAATGGCTTTTGGTTGCTTGTAATATATTTTGGTTGCGTTTTGGTTAATATGTTTTTATAGAGTTTCTTCGTTTGGATTCAAACTTTCATTTGATTTCGTCGTCCGATTTAGTATATTGATTTGGGATCAACTAAGATTGAGATTTCTTTTCTTTAATATATATATATATATGAGTTTGTCTGGTTTAAAAAAAAAATTTCGGCGCTATGCAGTGCAGGCGCTGCTGCCCGTTGGCTGCCAGGTGCAGCACAGGTGCTGCTGCTCAGGCAGCAGGCAGCAACGTGCTGCCTGCCTGCCTGCCTGCCTGCCAGGCCGGGCCTGGCAGCGCCGGCCCGGGTGCTGCTGGGCCCAGCCGGGTTGATGGCAAGTTGGGCCCATTTGTTTTTTTTAAATATATATATTTATATAATTGTAATTAGAATTTTAGGTTATTAAATATAAACATTACAGTATTAATATGTGGTTGATGTTTTAGAAGATTAAAGAAAACGTGGTTATATTAATTAATTCTTAAATTAGATATGATTAAAAACTCGATTATGATTGTTATAAAAGTAGTTGGAGACCTGGTACTTGAGATTAGTATTTTTATTTAGATTGGTTACCAATTAATTAAGATGTATTTGGTAATTATTAAATCTTAACTAGATTGTATTTATAATTCTAATTTGGATTTCTAAATTGAGTTTGATTTCAAGCTAGGGTCCGAAATTTGTACCTTTTGTTTTGAATAAAATGATAAGGTGTAATTATACACAACAATGTTATTTAAGGAAATAATTATGCCATTTTCCCTTTGATCATAACTTGATTTAAATTTGGATTTGTAATTTAAACATCTTTCACCCAATTAGTAAAACATACTAAACATACATAATTTACATACATAATTGGATTAGATGAATTATGTCTTTAGGAAAGTTAGCTGAATGTACACATGAGAATTAAATTAAATACAGAATGGAAATGTGAGGTTCGGGATGCACTACATGATAGGCACCAAAAGTAGTATATCGGCATCGTGGACTCACATTTTTATTGTGAAAGAGGGTTGGTTCTCATGTGTATATTTAATTAACTATGACCGTTAGGTGGTTTAGTGCTTACCCTTGGAAAAACTGGAATTGATACGGGTACATAATACATTTTCAATTATAAAAGTTTACGTACTCAAATTGTTAATAGTATGAATATTGGGGTTAAAGGTGTCATATCATGATTCATTCTGCATCGGTATATATATGCATTTGTAAATATATATATATCTGACCGACTGCAGTTCGGAGGTGGACGTACGCCATCGGGTCAGCGTATACTGTGGATTATAGTATACAGCTATGCCTTCTGTTATTATCTGCTGGAATACCCGATTCTGTTATTATCTGCGGGATTATCCGATTCTGTTATTATCTGCGGGATTACCCGTTTCTGTTATTATTCTGCATCTGTTGTATAGAAAAGGAGATAAAATAAAATAAAAAATACACTTCATCCTCTTCATTGAAGTGCTGTGTTGTAGAGACAAATCAGACCGAGACTTATGGATCCGAAAAAACCCTAGATCTACTCTAATCCACAGCTCTTCTCCAAAATCCAAACCGACGAAACGCACAGCGCTAGTCTCTGATACCAATTGATGGATCTGAATGCGGAGACTCGTTAACGCGGTCGGAGATCTATGTGCGTTCCTATGATGGAAAGTTCCATGTATTTCTTCGCCTCTTATCTTTCCTATGGGAATGGAGAGAATAATCCAACTGTAAGGCTCCCTTATCCTTTTATAGCAAGTCCCAAAGAGTCTCACTTACGAGAGACATTTTCCACCAGAAGCCTATATCCACTAATCCTATTGGGAGTCTTATTGTGGGGCCCAGATCAAGTCTTACACTAAAGTAGGATTGCAATATCTATTGGCATCTGCCCAACTTAATTTGACGTGGGACCCGTGGCATGGAGGCCACATGATTTCTTACACTTTTCACTATATTTATTTGAGTGTCAAAATGGACACTCGTCTCTTCTTTTGCTTTTCTTTCTTCCTCATTCTTCATCTCCCCTCTTCATTTCTCGCGCAGCCCACTAAACTCAACACCTCCATCATCATTAACTTGCTATCCTCAACGTTCTCTATCTCCTCAGTTCTTTCTTAGGTATCTAAATACCAATTTCACGGAAGTGGGAGTCACAAGTTGACTGAAAAGTTTAGATGAAGAGCGTTCATAGGAGGAGATACCCACATGTAGGGTCTAATAAGAGTTTGATTTGAGAAAAGTAAGCCCACCTATTTCATGGAAGAGACTGCGACTTACTCTGTATAATAATAACAAAACTGAGTTTGGATTCTTTCACAAAAATGACAACCAAAAAGAAAAATCTAGAAGTCCATCAATATATCTAGAAATCCAGTGAAAATTGAAATTCAAAATGATAGAAATCTTCCTTCACTCCATTTGGGGTATTTACTTGAATTATAATTTGGATTCAATTTTAATCAAATTCCTTTAATTTTGACTTTTTTTATTGAGCAAAAAGTTACAAAAATATAAGCGGTGTGATTTGAACTTATAACCTTTTGCATTTTTAAATAACTTACGATTTGAACTCATAATCTTTAGCATTTTTATAACATTACACAATACTAATATGTGATTACTTATAAGAAAATTCTTAGAAGTAGTTACACGGAGCGGGGATCCTAGCCACGTGGGTCATGCCCGTGCTTAATAGGGTTATGGTGCTCAGTAGAAATTAGGCAATTTATTAGATTGATAATGCATGAAATACATAATCTTAAGGGATCATTTGTGTGCAAGGGTTGAATTTGTAAGAATTATAAGAAATTTATACGTAAAAGCGGCTAATATTGAAGAAACATATAAAGATCCATGAGTGACAAAAAAAAAATGGAATATCCCATTATCATCTTTTTCACCTCTTTAATAACTTATTTTTGCCCATTTTATGTCAAATTCTTGGCAATTTGAAAGCTTGTTTTTTTAGAAGTTGTTGAAAATGAAGAAATTAAATTGAAATTCAAAAAGTAACCATCAAATCATATCCCTAATATAAAAAAGTACAAATCTAAGAGGAGATCTCATCCTCATCTCTTCTTTTGAATCTTCACCCTTTACCTTTTTAATAATCCTCTCTGTCAAACCTTTTTACCATAAATCTCTACTCCCTCTAACATTCGAAATCATTTCAAATTCATAGTAAATTTCCATGCAATTAATCCCATGGGCAAACAAAGAGTCTCAATCCCTTAAGAGTCTCCCACATCTTCATGTGGCTCGGCATGTGTAGAATTCTATAGTGGGTGGGCGTTAGACCTAGCAAACGGGTCGGATTAACCAAATTCGGGTTGGATCAATCTAAACTGGAATTTATTAGTTCCAATTCTAACCCTACTCATTTTTAAAATGGGTTGGAAACCTTCAACCCACACTCCTGGCGGATCAACCCGACTCGACCAGCTTGACCCAAATTTGATGCGAGTTGGGTCAATTTAACACGATCTAATATATGTAATTCCAATTTTGTGTATGATTTAACTCATTTTATTTGACTTAATTTCATTTGTAAAACTCTCCTTACATCTAGATTCATTTAAAATGTTGCATTGAATATAAATTTATAATTTATCAATTTTTAAGTTGTAAAAAAGGAGAATCTATAAATATTTTCAGGCCCATTTATTGAGAATTTGAGATAATCCCTTTTCAATCTTTTTCAATTTTATAATTCCATATTTGAGTATAAGTATAAGACTTATCAACGATACTGGATTTCATTCATATCCATATTTTATAGATAAATTTATATGCCAACATAAAAATAAGAAATATATTAATACTTCAATTACAAAAACATTATATTTTTAAATAAAAAAATAATTTTTATATTTTAAGTATTAAAATTTTACATAACTCTTCTACAAAAGATTAAAAGTACATAGTTTATAGCCCACATAAATAAGAAAAGTTACATTACAATTGGAAAGTCATAGTGATTTAGTAAAATTTAAATGGGTTAAACGGGTTAAGGTGGGTTAACTCTAACCCGATCCGTATTTCAAATGGATCGGGTTAGGCGGGTCAAAAACAAGTCTGGTCGGGCTGGGTTGAATTTTGCCAGCTCTAGCAGGCGCCCAAAATATTGGCAATTAGGACCATTCAATGAATTTCATCCCTAACATTTCCTCATATATGAGGAATTATCAAAAGCTGTGCCCCAGGGTAGGGTTTCACACTTCCCACCACTTGATTGCAAAAAGAGAAAAAAGAAAAAAGAAAAATAAAAAAAAGTGGAGTAGGTAGATAGAATATAACCCTACTAATGTATTCGCCAATCTAACAGGATGTAAAATATTCCGGTGAGACCTTATCTCATTGTTTTTCTAATGACAGTCAGGAGAGGGCCATTTATCACTTGATTCAAATTTTATAATGGATATGAACCCTTTTGATAGTAACGTGCCTCAAGTTTGACATATATTTAAATGGATTAGACTATTGAATGGAAGAGACACCTATTCGAATGAACTGAATTTATGAGTTATGGATGAAAAGCTTAGAGACATGCATTTGGATCAAACTTAATATACAAGGTCGCACAGACATCTTTTGCATCTCCTAATCTTATTCCATTATGGGATCCACAGTTGGCCCCGCAGAAGAGTACAGGATCACTCCAAATGAAAAGAAAACAGATGGTCACACATAAGGTAAGAAAAGTAGTACTCTCACCATATTCATATAATTATAGAGGAGCCACCAACCAATCAGCAGGCGACGGTTACGTTCGCAGGTGACTCGTGACCTAATTCGGCCATACGAAATCCCTGACGAAGGACATGAGCTCTTGTAACTTGCGAGGGTCAAAAAGCTCCACCCCATGGAACCCATCCTCGCTGAATTGGCTAACCACCTCCACCCCACGCCCTTCCAACATCCTCACCAGCTCCCGCTGCCTGTCCACAAGCGGATCCTGCCCGTGACCCGCCACCAGGCACCTGGGCAGCTGCCCGACCCGATCTCCATACTCCCCGCCAACCATCGGGTTGCAGAACTCGTGCTCCCGATCTGCCCCTTCCGGCAGCGACAGACTCCACATCAGATCGCTCGCGTGCTGCGGCAGGATCCGATCTCGGACCAGCCTCAGCTCCGAATCCGTCCTCTCCTTCCCGCCGAAGAACGGCTGGCTCAATATAAGCCCGGCTATATGGGCCGAGCCGGTTACAGCTCGCAGCCCCGCGTGGTAGGCGATGTTCCCGCCGGCGCTGCTGCCCATGAGGAAGCAGCGGGAGGGATCGGACGAGTCGAACCAGGGGTCGCGGCGCGAGTCGAGTTGAACCCATCGGATAGCGTCTGCAGCGTCGTCGTAGGCGGCGGGGAGGCGGTGCTCGGGGGCGAGGCGGTACTCGACGGAGACGACGATGGCGGGGATCTCGCGAGCCATGTGCTCGCAGGAGGCGTGCAAGGGGCGGGAGGCGGCGCTGAAGAGGATGAAGCCGCCACCGTGGAAGTAGATGATGATGGGGAGGGTTGTTTTAGGGTGAGGGTTTTGGGGACGGAAGATTCGGATCCAGGTGTTGTTAATCGGGTTGAGAGGAACGTCTTTGGAGAGAACGGGAGAAGATGGAGAGGAGTTTGGGGGGGAGGGAGGGAAGGTTTCGGATCTGGTTAGGGACCCGTCGGGGTTTCTGACGATCTTCATGAAGGTGTAGGGATCGTCTTCGCCCTCGTTGTAGTTCCAAAAATCTTCGAATGAGATTTGTGGGATCTCCATCTCACAGCACTGGCTGAAGAAGACGATCGCTGGAGGGCAGAACAGCAATAACAGTGGCTAGTGGCATCTACTTATTCTGTACCAACTACCAATCATAACTACGTAACTACCACCAACTTGTGAAGAATTTTACCTTAAAAAGTCACCTTAACTGGGACAAAAAGTCTCTTTTACTTTTCAGGGGAACTAAATGCTCTCCAACAACCACTTAAATGTGTTTTTGTTATAAGATTTATTATTGTAGGTGGATGCCCATGTTGGGATCCACATGAGATGATGAGATTAATTAGGGTTAAAATCTTATTATATTAGGTTGCTTGAAAAGGAAGCAATTTTGTTCTATAAATATGATCTTCCTCCTCCCTTATGATATATACACGACTCTAATTAATAAAGTCTCTCTCTCCTTTCTCTTTATTCTCTTTATTTCTCTCTCTGGCTCTCTCTTATTTCTAATACGTTATCAGCACGACGTTCTAAAACAAAATCAATCGTGATTTGCTCCACGGTAGACATGGGATTTTCCCTTGCATACCCCATCTCGGTGTTTTCTTTTTTCCTCTTCTTTTGCAACTACAGAATAAAAAACAAACGTGGAGCCATCTGTAACCAAAGCCATTGGAAAAGGCCTCTTATTTGTTACAAAACATTGAAAAGCCATCACGTGATTGTTTCCTTGAGCATGTTTTTAAATTTATAAGGCTTGATATAATAGGTTCGTGACCTACATAAAGCCACAACGTAAATTGGAAATCTATGTTGGTTATTATTCACCCCGATTATTAGATATCTAGACCCAATGATAGGAAATGTATTCTTGCTCATTTTGCTGATTATCATATTGATGAGACAGTCTTCTTGCCGTTAGGAGGAGATAAAGGTCCTGAAGAACACCTTGTTCCTATAGAACAACCCATTCCTAAAGAATGGCGAAAATTAGCGTAGAATATTTCTACTCTGTCTCATCTAAATCTATGTACTTCATAATGTGAGAATGAAGTATAGAGAATTGTGTACTTCATTACAAACGAATTCCTTAATGCTTTTAATGATGCAGCAAAAGTGACTAGGTCACATGTACCGACTATGAACACACAAGCACGAATTAGTATTCCTGTAGGATACAAAGTTCAAATATGGCAGTAAATGAATCTATACATGTCAGAAGCATAGTAGACTTATAGGTTTCAAGGACTCAACTCCCCAGAAGAGGAGAAATGAGTAATTATATCCCAATCATACTTCAGAAGAGGTATACTCCCGAAGCGTTTATGACAAAATCTACTTTTTCTAATATTCCTGAAGAAATTAATGTCCCGGAAGAGATACGAGTCCCAGAAGAGACTCTAGAAGGCTCCGAAGAGGCAATGGGTACCCAATAAATAAAAAGATCTCTATACTTTATACTTATTCAAGAGAGAGATGAGATAGAAATAGAATTATCATTGATGACGCATTTGCATATGCGGTAGCTGGAAAAATGAGAATGATGATCGTGATACAAAACCACATTCTATAAATGAATGTCAATAAAGAACAGATTGGTTAAAATAGAGAGATGCAATTAAGGGATTACAGTCTCTCAATAGACTGTATTTGAATCTATAATACAAACCCCAAAAGATGTTAACCTTGTTGGTCACAAATGGGTGTTTGTAAGGAAAATAAATGAAATTACTAGATAGAAGGCAAGAATTGTGATATAAGGTTTCCTGCAGAAATTTGGGATTGGAAACATACACAGACATATATATGAAAATTTCAGAAGGATTTGCTTTGCCTGAAGCAAAGTCAGAGAGTATGTACTCAATATAAATAAGACGTTCATTGTACGGCCTGAAACATTCCAGAAGAATATGGTACAATCGTCTTAGTGAATATTTATTTAAGAAATGGTATGAAAACAATCTCATTTGCCTGTGTATCTTTATAAAATCCTTAAATGGATTTTTAATAATAGAAGTTTATAAATCTAATCAGGACTCCAAAAGAGCTCGAGAAAATTATTGACTATTTTATCTCGACCCGCAGATCGAGAGAAGTTCTAATGAGATTTTTCATTCTTTGTAAATATGCTTGCTATATATAGTTTCACACCAACTCAAAAATATTGTATTGGTATCAAACAAATCCTACTATATTTGCTACTATTTTGTTCTTATGGTTGTAAGGATTCAAATTTTGTAGGATATGCAGATTCAGGATGTATCTCTGATCCTTGTAAGGGTCGATTATAGACATATTATGTGTTCATTAATGGTAATGCCATCATTTCTTGGCATTCTATTAAATAGGTTTTGGTAGCTGCTTTTTCTAACCATGCTGAGATTTTAGCCCTCTATGAAGCCAGTAAGAAATGTGTATGGCTAAAAATCTTTAACTCAGCATATTCGTAGCTCTTGTCAATTGCCTCTTAGTACAAGTACCCCAAGCATTATTTGCGAAGACAATGGGGCATGTATTCGACAGATTGAAGAATGATACATTAAAGATAACAAGACGAAACACATTACACCAAAGTTCTTCTTCACTCATGAGCTTCAGAAGAATAGTAAAATTGAAGTCAAGCTAGTTCGTTCAAGTAACAACTTGGTTGATCAGTTTACGACATCTTTGCCAAAAATCAGTATTCTAGAAACTTGTATTCAAGATTGAAATACCTAGCTATGTGAAACGTTGTTATCATCAGGGGGAGTAGTCCTGAAGTATGCTACTCAAGACATATGTGCGCTGCACTCTTTTTCCTTTTCTAAGTTTTATCCCACTGAGTTTTCCTAGTTAAGGTTTTAACCATGCAGCATTATGCATGTCCAACACCAAATCAATGATCCTGTCGAACGTTGTACTCCTTTTCCTTTGCTTTGGTTTTTATCCCACTGGGTTTTTTCTTTGCAAGGTTTTAATTAGGCAATTGTCATTGAATGGTGGTCATCCAAGGGGGAGTGTTATAAGATTTATTATCATAGGTGGATGCCCACGTTGGGACCCACATGAGATGATGAGATCAATTAGGGTTAAAATCTTACTAAATTAGATTGCTTTGGGAGGAAGCAATCTTGTTCTATAAATATGACCTTCCTCCCCCCTTATGATATATACATAACTCTCATTAATAAAGTATCTCTCTCCTTTCTCTTTATTCTCTTTATTTCTCCCTCTGGCTCTCTCTTATTTCTACCATTTTTAGTATACTGGGATTGAACTCGGCGCTCATTTTAAAATATACTGGGTCAAATGTACATGAGCATCTTCTCCTCTTGCCTACCCACCCAGGTTTGAATTGACCCTATAAATAAGGGAATGTATAAGGGTGTGGATTTGAACTCATGATCACTTTCCCAATAAATATGTGACCTAATCACTTTGGCACTCAAATATTGATGTGTATGTATTTACCAAAAAACATCAAGACTAATTATATGGAGCGTAGACCTTGGCCATGTGAGCCATGCCTGTGCTGAGTGCTAATTACTTAATTAGTGAAGTGAAATTAAGAGTCAATTTTGATAGATAGGAACAAGAAAGAGTGTCAAACAATAAAAAAAAATACTCTTATATTTACCAAAAAATGGCCAAAAGTTATTATCTCATGTCACTGAAAGACGCAAGCAAAAAAAAAAAAAACTTCTTTTTACCCAAAAAGTAAAAGAAGTGCTTTTATTTTTGTTAAAGAAGTCAATAGCCTATTCTTATACCACTAAATGACAAAAAAATTATTTTAAAAAAGTCATAACATGACTTTTTGTTTTACATTGAACACTTTTGACTTAATCCCTTCTTTGTTTTCTTTTTTCTTAATTGATTATTCACTTCACAACACTATATAAATAAATTACCCCAACAAAAATAGTTTTTTTCATTAATATGGAAAATTTATGTTTGACAATTGTATATCTTTGTGGATTTGGATTGTGTAAATTCTTAGCTTTTAAGGATTTTAAGTTTTGATGACACCCTAGAGGATTTGGAAATTCTCAGTTTTACGAATGTCCACACACCAATGTCACAAACATGCACAAACATAGGTGGAGAATATGATGGGCCATGTAGTTTAAAATACATGCGAAACTTTTCGGAACATCTAAAACATAATAAAATTCCATTTTGACCACTATGATGGCTCTCTCTCTATCTCCATCTCTAACCGCGGGGGGAAGGATTGTTCTCTTTTCTACTCCATCCACAAATTATTTAAAAAAAAGAAAAAGAAAAAGAAGGGAAGGATGACCTTGAAATCCGCTGAGCCATCTCCACCATGAAATCAAAATCCCTCCATTTTCATGCTGGAAATGATGGATATAGCTAGAATTCCTAGCATACATTACACAAATCCACTTTTCAACAACTAGAATTGACCATGACAAATATTTTTATATTTATTATAAGTTCGCTGCGGCACATGCAGTTCACTTCTAGGAGAAAATACAACCAACTAAATTAAATAGGCCTTCTACAATATATATGTACCATCCCCTAATCGATATCATATAAAAGTAAACATTGTCATATCCACACCAACACACTCATAGTTTAGTGGTGTGTTGGCACCTTGGTTTCGTACAAATGTTCAAGAATTGATCCCTCACTTATTGAATTAATGTACCACTTCTAGAATAGTAGCCCAACTTAAGAAAAGAAAAAGAAGAAGAAAGAAATTAAAAAAAAAAAAAAACATCAGCACATCCATGCGCTGCATGCACCTGAACACAAAATCGAAACATTAGCATTATATTAGTAGCAATGTGCTAATATCAAGTATCCATAAACCAATGTATGAGAATGATCCTCCGTCTGATAACCCCACACAAAGGTGTTGCGTATACCGAGAGATTTCCAACAGTCAATGTACCCACATGCAGAGTCTAATAAGAGCTTGATTTAGAAAAGCAAGTCCAAAGAGAATATTTCATAGAATATACTGCAACTTATTCTGTATAATAATAACACAACTGAGTTTGGATTCTTTTATAGAAAAGAAAAAAAAATTCTAGAAAATCTCAATAACCCACCAGTGGAGGGTTAACCGATGAAAATCCGTACTCGAAATAATAGAAACCTTACTTCACTCCAGCTTGGGCCTCTACTCCAACAGAAATCAAGCCCATTTTTAGATTGATAATGCATGAAATATATAATCTTAAGGGACTATTTGTGTGCATGAAATTAAATTCGTACAAGTAACAAGAAATGTAAATCTAAAAATGGTTAATATTGAAAAAACAAAGATAAAGATTCGATCTGAAAGTTATCACCATTCACGACTTGAATAATTTTTATTTAAACCCAATCTGAAAGTTTGTTTTTTTCTTTTTTAGTTTTTCCTCAAAGGTGTTTGAAAATGAAGAAACAAAATTGAATTTTTAAAAGCAACCATGAAATAATATCCCTAATAAAAATAAATAAATTAAGGGGAGAACCCAAATAAATATTCACCCATCACTCTACTCATTCAAATCTTAGCAAAGTTAAAATTTCATAACTTCTCACCATTTACCTCTTTAATAATCTCAACCACCAACCAGTGAGCGACGGTTAGGTTCACAGCTGACTCGCCACCTTGTACGAGGAAACGAAGTCCCTGATGCAGGACATGAGCGCTTCCAACTTTCGAGGGTCAAAAAGCTCCACCCCATGGAACCCATCCTCGCTGAATTGGCTAACCACCTCCACCCCACGCCCTTCCAACGTCCTCACCAGCTCCCGCTGCCTGTCCACAAGCGGATCCTGCCCGTGACCCGCCACCAGGCACCTCGGCAGCTGCCCGACCCGATTCCCATACTCCCCGCCAACCATCAGGTTGCAGAACTCGTGCTCCCGATCCGCCCCTTCCGGCAGCGACAGACTCCACATCAGATCGTTCGCGTGCTGCGGCAGGATCCGATCTCCGGCCAGCCTCAGCTCCGACTCCGTCCTCTCCTCCCCGCCGAAGTACGGCTGGCTCAATATCAGCCCGGCTATACGGGCGGAGCCAGCTACAGCTCGCAGCCCCGCGTGGTAGGCGATGTTCCCGCCGGCGCTGCTGCCCATGAGGAAGCAGCGGGTGGGATCGGCGGAGTCGAACCAGGGGTCGCGGCGCGAGTCGAGTTGAACCCAACGGATAGCGTCTGCAGCGTCGTCGTAGGCGGCCGGGAGGCGGTGCTCGGGGGCGAGGCGGTACTCGACGGAGACGACGATGGCGGGGATCTCGCGAGCCATGTGCTCGCAGGAGGCGTGGAAGGGGTGGGAGGCGGCACTGAAGAGGATGAAGCCGCCACCGTGGAAGTAGATGATGATGGGGAGGGTGGTTTTAGGGTCGGGGTTCTGGGGACGGAAGATTCGGATCCAGGTGTTGTTAATCGGGTGGAGAGGAACGTCTTTGGAGAGAACGGGAGAAGATGGAGAGGAGTTTGGGGGAGTGGGAGGGAAGATTTCGGATCTGGTTAGGGACCCGTCGGGGTTTCTGGTGATTCTGAGGAAGGTGTAGGGATCGGCCTGGTTCGGGTCTCTGGCAGACCCGATCATCTCTTCGTTTGAAGTTTTCGGGATCTCCATGCTTGGTGTTTCTGGGAAGAAGAGCAATGAGTAAATGAGGGGAGCAGTTTTGCAGCGGTTTATGTACGTGAATGTCCAACAAAGTCAATGAGAATGACAGTTTTTTTTTTACAATAAAAATAAGAAAAATGATTTTTTTTTCAAGGAGGTGGAAAATCTTAGCTTTGTAAATTTAGATGCCAACATCAATTTTTATTAGCTACATACATCGATGCACAATAGTAATAATGAAAAATGCTAAGCGATACAAGTCCTCAATGAGTAATCTTTAAATCTACCGTAGTGAAAAAATATAATATGCAAATACCTCGCATATTAATAAATGTGCCCCATGTTTTTTTCTGGGTCACATGACTATCTCACCGCTTTTCACTCTACAATGCCTAAAAGAAAACCCATAATACTAGTCCGCTTTTGTAGTTGGATTGCATTTAACGAAGACACTGACATTGCCTGGGCAGCCCTTCCTCATAGACAAATGAAAGTTACTATGCATTTTTATTTGGTCCCAGGTAAGGGGCTGGGTGCATGAGAACTTTCATAGCCAACTTGTATTTGCGAGGTAACGAGAACTCGTGTATGCAAGGAGGGGGATGCCATGTTCAAAACATGGTCCTTCCACTAAGAATAGATGCATCTTACCATTGGGATAATGTGAGAAAGTTCATTTTAGTGTTAGTAATATGATAAGTCCTTCCCCAGACAATATACAAAAGGTGGGCAGTTTATAGGCATTTTAGAGAGCATGAAGCATTATCATGGCCTGGTCCTCAAATACTATAGTCAATTTATTTCTCGTAATTTAAACTAGCAACTAAGGCCTGTGCTTAGCCCGGGCTTCCATAAAAAACGTAAATGGTTTATTAAAAAATATATAAAAATATAAAATGTTGGATATTTTTAAAAGTTAGCCTCTTAAAGGAATAAAGTAAAAATTAAAAAAATGTCTAAAAATGTAAGAAGCCCATTAATGATTCTCGTGGTTTAAATAAAAGAAAAAAAATTCAGTTATTAAATTTTATAAACATTTTAAATTTAATTATTTAAATAAACTTTGTAATAAACCATTTAAATTTTTAGCATTATAATTTGATGGTTGGACTAACTCCTATAAGAAATGGAGTCATCTATTTTGATTGGTGTAAAATATTTATAAATAGCCCTTACAAGAAAAATTAGCATGTCTTCATTTAAGCAACAAATATGATTTAGCTAATATTCTTGAGTTGACCGATACTAGAGAAGTGATTTTAGGGAATGAGAGTTTTTAGGGAAGTCATTGAAAAAGGAGGGATTTTGGGGAGGAATTGTGTGATTTTTTATTTTAAAATAAATGTTGCACAAAGTGATGTAACATGCTAAGAAAAACAGTAGAAGGGGGACATATTGAAGGGAAATTTTTAAAATGAGAGTGATTTAGGGGTGTGATGGATGAGAGAGAGATCGTAGGAAATAATTTAAAATCGAGTGAGTATATGGGTGATAGTGGTAAGGGAGATATTTTAGGAGAGTTACTGATTTTTTATGCTAAGTAAGGGCTGAAAAAAATTGAAAAAATATTAAAATCTAGGGTTTTTAAAATTTAAAACACTTTTGAAAAAAATAAATATAAAAGTATTGAATATAGTATGTATTACTCATAAAAGTTTTTTTTATCAAAACTTATTCAAACAAAAAATTTATAAATAAACTACAAATCAAAATTTATTCATTTGGTAAAGCCCATTGACGATGGAATAGAGTCAGAAATTCAAACTTGATAAATAATTCTAGTGGGAAGAGAGACATCAAACACAATAAGAGAATGATGATGATAATTGAATAAGAGTCATATCTATCATCATAATACTTATGATAATTGAATGAGAATTTTCTTCTCACTGTCAAATGACTTATGCATGTGTGCATTATTTGAATTTTACAAAGATTAAAAAAAAGCATATAAAATGCTTTTACATATTTTTAACCTGATTAAGTATATAATTAATGATGATTGCTCACCAGTGAACATCCCTTTTTCTTTTTCAAAAGTGATTAACAAAAAGTTCAAATATGAAGAGTATGATAGGATATCTTGATCTATCATCTCAAATTTTTAAATGAAAACCAATTTTCGCCATTAATTAGTGATAATTGAGTTCCTTACAATTGTAAGCAGCAGTAACGTATATGGCAAAAAAAAAAGTAAAAAAATATATAAGTGAAAAGAAAAATATATATTAGAGAATTAAGGGTGAGAGTTAGTTCCAAGGAAATGCATTACTATAGAATTTTGGACATAGAAAGCTAATTTTAGTTACTAAAACACGGGCAGGCTCTCTACCTTTCCAAGCTCACAAAATCATTGTCAATGTCAAGCATCAAATGAGCCACAATAGACGTGAAGGATTACTGCAAATAAAAACAACAATATTGAAAGCAACCTTACTCGACTTTGGTCTATTGAACTTTTGTGTGCATATGGGTTCCGCGTAAATTACAATCAATCCAAATACTTGAGAAGAACTAACAATTTCATACGGATATATTGACCTGCAAATGTGGTAAAGCCCAAGTTAGGAATTATATATATGGAATTAAGCATTTCATGTTTTTCAAGTTCCAACCCAAATCAAAATTAGCAACCAGTAAATAAATCACACAAAAGCCAAGCTATGAACCTGCCTTGTGTGTCATCATTCCTGCATGATTTAAATATAAGCTCACTTCGATCCAAGCCAGTCGTATGAGTTCTATAGTTTCCGGTTTCCTATTTGCGGACCGGATTTTTGTAGCCAGAGAAGAAGAGCATAGAAAAAGGCTTGCTGCATCGTCATGCAAAAGAGATGGATTGCAAAAGGGATGCTTACATTAGAGGAATTATTAAAGAGTTCTTGAAGGAAAATCTCCTTATTGCTGTAGAACGTGTTGATAAGGAAAATCTCCTTATTGCTGCAGAACGTGTTGATAATGGGAGCTTTGAGAAGATAATTCTGACTAGGTAAAAAAGTGGAGAATGGGGACAATTTATGGGGCCTGTGATTTAGAAAAAGTTTTACGTGCCTCCAATCGGAACTCTAATTTTTTCTGCAAAAAGATGATGACACAAGTGAGAGGGATAGGAAACAATATCCCACACGTCTCTAAATGTTATTCAGGGAGCACAATAAGTCAGTCAATGTAGAAAAGGCTGAGGTAAAAGACAAAGTTGAAAGCGAAATGTGTAGTTGTGGACATCATCGAAGGTCTCTCTATCTAATTGGTTCTTATCCAACTATCAATCGAAATGATTTTTAGAACCTAGTAAGAGGGAGGGAGAGAGATTATAGGAGGAGAGACTTGAGTATTTTAGGTTGCTGACATGGGGTTTTAGAAAAAAAGAAAAAATAAGGAATGCTGATGTGGCACCCTCTAGAGGATTCCATTCTTAGAGCTTTAATATATATAATTGTCATATTATAACAATAGCATAGTCCATTAATCACATGCAAAATGCTCGAAACAAACTTTTCAAAGAACTTAGATCTTAGATGAGAACTTAGCATAATAAGCTCAATGCTTGAGTGTAAGCTATGAAGACCATTGATTTAGTTAAATGTGTCAAACGTGTTGTGCCATGCTGGTACAACACGATCAACCCTGGGCACAACACGCTTTGTGAGTCGTACAGTGAAATTTTGTTTCTTGGCCATGCCTGGTCCTATGCAGTGCCAATGTGTCGTACTTCCGTACAACCCTTCTAATATTTCGTGCTTCCAACTTTTTTTTGGGTCTTAGGCTAAAAAATTTAAAAATATATACAAAGAAGAGTATCTCATACAAATTTAAGTGGTTTGGTTAAACTTGACTTACTCAACTGAAAAGATTTTATTTAAATTTCTTTTACCTAAGGGCTTTTCAACATAATTACTTTCGTAACCTTTACAATTTTTACAAATAATAAAAAAATAAAAAGTAAAAGACTATATTTTTAATATTTACACTAAATAAAAGAAAAAAAATATAAATTATATAGAAATATGAAACAAACTATTAAGAGGTAAAATGAGCCATGCCATGCCACCGGCCTCGGAGGGTAGCCTAGCATGGCATGGCCCGCACGGGTTGTTGACTCTTATTATGGGTGGCACAACCCATTTTGACACCTCTATATTTAGTGACTAGATGACCTAAAATCCATGCCACAAAAACTCATGTGTTTTTTTCTAATGCAAAATAACCCTCAAAAGCAAATACTAGTTGTTGGTTGGACTAAAGGAAAATTAAAGGTGAGTGTTAGAGATGATTGTGAACATCTTTGAGTTGTCAATAGTGAGCCTTGAAATATTAAAAACCTAATGCAAAAATTAGGTCAAATGGAAAACAAAATTCATTTTTACTATATAAAGAGAATGGTAAACTATCTTGATCCATCAACCTAAAAGAATGCATTAACGATGGCAACAGGTCAGGTTCAGTCAAACCCACTCTATCCTGTGACGGGCCACTGATTATAATACCAAACCTGCCCTGTTTGAGTGGGTTAAGTCAAATTTAAACCTTAAAACTTTTAAAATATGTAAAAATGAAAGAGAATATGTGTAGTAGAGTTTGAACATGTTACATTCTTTTCCTATATGACTTATATTATGGCCCAAAGCCACCTAGACCATATGAGTTTTGTCTAATTACTATAGTAATAACTATATAAACGGTATATATTTGGGGCGGGGTGGGTTGGGTAAACAAAGACTAAACTACTATGAAACCCACCCCTAATAGGAGGGGGCAAGCCAGGGCATGACAATTATTGCAACTGGGTTGCATTTCGACTGATGTATATGGCATAAGATGAAATTTGAATTGCAATTGTTGCGCTTGGGAATTTAAGACAAGATGAGGTTTTAAGCTTTGCCCTCTAATTCTACCAAGTTCAACTATAGGGAGACTGCCCTCACCCTTAAGTGAGGATAGTAGGCCTCACGTGAGGTGATGGAGCCCTTTAAAAAAAGTCTGAGAACCCTTAAGTGAGAAAAGGTGACAGTACTATTTTATTAGCAGTGCTAGTGGTTAGCTGTCATAACTCCGCTGCTTACTTGGCTACTCCTGCATATGAAATATAAAATGGCAATATGGGCCACATCAGGAGGCAGGAAGATTTTGTCTATTTGTGGCTTTGGTCAAGTTTGGGAATCAAATCATCGGGGATTCCACTCACGTTTGAAAAACCTAAGTTTGGCAAATTTTATTTTATCTAGGATTTAGGCTAGTGAAAAAATATATAGTTTTTAGGATTTTTATGTCCGAACACCTTCATATATATATATATATATTTAGGATTTTTATGTCCAAACACCTTCATAGGTATTTTCTTAATGTCTTGAAATCAGAATTTTCATCATCAATTGATTTGTCTAAGAGTGTCAGATTTGGGTGAATGTTAATGCACAAGGGGCGGCATGTTTTCTTTTCTTTTTTTTTTTTATTAAAAGGAAAAATGTCTAACACAAGTACAACATACATAAAGTAAGAAAACATACTAGAGAAACTAATATTTCACCCAGAATTCAAAAATGTAAGCTAAATAAAACTAGTATATAGCTGCTAAACTTTTCAAACGGACAACTACATTCAAGTCTTTTAACAGCAGGGAAGCCATTTATTCATTTAGATCTCTCCCATCTAATTCTTGTTCCTGCACATTAAAAAAATTAATATCAATTAGTAGAGAATTTGTGAAGACAGTATATACTGGAGGAGCTAATTTAGATAATGCATCTGCAACGGTATTTGCCGTTTTAGAGCAATACATAGAGTAGGGGTGTCAAAGGGCCGGGTGAGGGCAGGAGTCAGGGCCTCGAAACCATAAAATCATCATTTGAAAACACTGTTATCAAATATAAAGTCTCAACTAAACATTATCTTGTCTAACTTCTATTGGAAAAAGACTACTAAAAAAATGTTTGGAGAATAGAAGCTATCTCTAAAAATTTTCTTTTAAGGGACAAAATCATATGTGCTTTGGTGACTTGGGTTCTAAATGTATTATTATTATTATTTTATTTTGTCAAAGAAATGGTTACGGAATCTATTCTATCTCATGCATTTCACAATAACTTTCACATACCAAATCATTTCAGCGGTGTTATCTATGAGAAATTTAAAACCATTTACATTCACCTACATGTTATTAATAACATTATTTTCAATTTAGCAACGATCTGAATAGTAAACATTGTTAAATTTCATTCACAAAAATAAATGCACGGAACAAATTCTATTATTACAACTTTTAAAACTTGCGAGTTATAATTATCTAAATAAAATGATATTTGGATTACCCCATATCTTTAAAGTTCCATGTACATGCAAACTGCCATTATGAATTGATTGGCAAACCAGGCCATTATAAAGAGGAAAAAGTTTATTCTTATTAGCGAGGGAACACCTCCTTTCGTTCTAGCAAAAATTATATAAAAAAGAGTCTAAATAAGAGGCAATAAAATTAAAAGAAACGGATAAGAAGCAAGGAATACTCAATTTCATATGCATTAAGTATAATACATAACTTAAATAATTAAATAGAGAATCAAGTATGTGTGTCTATAGGTTTTTAGCATAGTATGTAATGGGTATGGGGACAAGAAATAACCTTCGGATCATCATTTTGCTATTGCTAAGTAATTTTTATGAAAGCATTTTAGTGTGTGTTTGTGTATATATAATTATTAAATAAAAAAGTAAAGGGCTAGGGCAAGGGAAGGGCGGGGTCAGGCTACTATTGTTCAAGCCCAGCCCTAGGGCTCTTTTTTAGGAACAAAAGCCCTCATTTTAAGGGTTTTTTCAGGATTGGGCCTGACACCCTTTTCCTGGGGCCAAATTGATAGGCCTAACACAGAGAAGCATTGATTAATTCTTTCCACATAAGCACCTATTTTCTTCTAAGTTGAGATTAGCTTCCAAGAAAGTATTGAGTGACCCTGAAAATCTCTACAAATTAAAAGAGCATCACCCACGATAATGACATTTCGTAACTGACGATGGATAACAAGTTTCATTCCTCTCTTTGCAATGTGTTATTTGTGTCCATTTGAGTTGCATAACTTACAATCATGTTGCCTGTATGATTTCAAATTATTCCACTATATCCAGCATAGTGTAGCCAAGTTAACCGAACCATCAAAATTAAGTCTAACAAACCCATTAAGTGGCGGTTCCCATATTGCACTGGCTGCTGCAGATGGCACACATCCAGCCGAGGCATTTGAAATATACCATTCATGTAAAAGAGAAGCTGATTTGGTAGGAACAGAGGCTGGATGTAAGGGTCCAAGTTGAAAAATATAGAAATTTCGGGCTTTCTAGATGTAGTCGAGGGTGATAAGGCCAATAGATGAAGTGGTTTTAGAAGAATGCAAGAACAAATCCCCTAAGGCTGCAAAGCTGGTAGGACTAACTAAACATGAAGGGAAATCTTGCAAGCCAAAATTACAAAACACAGTAAATAAAAAGATAATCAATTGTTTCTTATGGTTTTCTACAACACACAGTCTAAATGTAAAGCCCGTATGATTTTGTGAAAGCCTCCTCAGGTGTTCAGTCCTCCATGTAGCAAATACCAACCAAAGAACTTAATCTTTAGTGGTAAAAAGAAATTTTCAAAAATGGTTCCAAGAGCCTTGGGTTTGCTTAGTTGGTTTGAGTTTTGGATTTGCTCTTCAAAGTTTCAAATTCGACTCTCGTTCCTTGCGATCCAAAACTTGTAAGTAAGAAATTCCAGGGTTCCAGAGAATAATTTTTATAAACCCCACACTATGGAGCCAATGGGGCTAATGGAAGTCAAATCCTTGACTAACTTGGGACCCAAATGTGGTCATTAAAAACATCAATCTTTGAACCACAGCACCCACCCAGTGTGCATCTTATTGTGCCAAAGAAAGTTTTTTCTAGAATGGGGAATCCCTTGGCTTGGCCTGCAAGTGATGAAGTTTGGAAGATCTTAAATATTTTTGTTAATATTTGAACCTAGTGCCTCAGGGCGAGTATGGAATCTCTAAACCATTTCGGCATGAGAAGCCTTGGATTGAATTGACAGATTTTGAATATGGGGTAGTATGTTTTGATGCTAGGCGTGATGATGAGCATGAAGAACATAGATCGATGATTGGGAGTCACATGGTCCCTTTCTCTAGTGTGGCCATTCAATAACATGTTTGATTATCAAAAAGTTGAAATAAGAGGAGAATATTTGATGGTATTGGTGAATCTTGTCTTTGGACTCAACGATTTTAGAACCCTGATAGAATGTATTGCATTGGATTCTCTATATCAACCATTGGAATTTTGTAGCACTTTATTTTTTTTAGGCAGTGACCATCTAAGAGATAGCTATAAGAGTTAAATTTGAATATGAGGCTAAGTATTAGACCCAATAACTAAAGAAAACTAATCTCAGGCTGTTAAATGCCAACATTAGAACCACATAATATTCATGTTCAGATAAACCCACATATATAACACTTTATTTATTTATTCTTTGCCAATGAAGGTTTCCCAATGGCATTTTCCCAATAGGACTATTCATTCAGGGAAGCTGCACATATACAACAATTGTATCTAGATAAGCCATTGGAAGAAAAGTACATAAGAATCATGTATGGCTTATTTACATAAAAATAACAAGTATATAAAAAGTGATTTAAGAATCCCATAAAAATCTACATAAGAATCACATAACATCTCGCGAACTAAACCCACTTATAAAAACTAAAAAAAATAAAAGGGCCAAGCAAGGCATCACGTTGTCCAAGCCCAACCCTTGGGCTTTTTAACAAGAAGAAAAGCCCTTGTTTTGTGAGCCTACCAATCAAAAACCCCCAATTGACAGCCTTATTATAGTACTACTAAGACGGGATGATACTTTAAATGAAATAGGGATATTAGCCATAAAGTAGCCTTAAATCTGATATTTATCCTAAAATAATTGAAAATTTAATATTTTTTGCGAAGCTGGTTATATAGTAGCGGTACGATATTACACGACGGCCCTAAGATATCATACAAGGTAATATGTATGATATCGCATGTCTTTAAGATAAGGCATATGCAATGTTATATTGTCGTAAGAAATCGAATAACTATGGAGGAAATACTTAGACTTTGACCGTTTAAAGGTAAATATCATGCACAAAAATAGTTCTTTAGGCAATATCCTAATAAAATATAACAGAGGGGTCCGTGGTATGAACACATCTCAACCGCACGACTATGCGTATGGAATTTTGTAACTAGTAAGATTCTTCCCTCTCAACATCCAAGGTAGGTGCCAAAAGAGATTTAACTGTTCAAATCACCCAAAACACTTTTCAATTCTGAAATTCAGAGATGAGAAGCATTACCTTCAAACAGGCTCATGTAATGTCTTGTACTTGCGGAGAGGCTGAAATGAAATCTTTGACTTGCATCAGGAGCTCCTGGGCCTTCATCTGATCGGAAAACTCTATGCCATGATACCCGTCCTCGTCGAAATGAGACACGACGTGGACCCCACGCCCTTCCAACATCCTCACCAGCTCCCGCTGCCTGTCCACAAGCGGATCCTGCCCGTGACCCGTCACCAGGCACCTCGGCAGCTGCCCGACCCGATCCCCATACTCCCCGCCAGCCATCGGGTTGCAGAACTCGTGCTCCCGATCCGCCCCCTCCGGCAGCGACAGACTCCAAATCAGATCGGTCGCGTGCTGTGGCAGGATCCGGTCTCCTGCCAGCCTCACCTCCGACTCCGTCCTCTCCTTCCCGCCGAAGTACGGCTGGCTCAATATCAGCCCGGCTATACGGGAGGAGCCAGCTACAGCTCGCAGCCCCGCGTGGTAGGCGATGTTCCCGCCGGCGCTGAGGCCCATGAGGAAGCAGCGGGTGGGATCTGCGGAGTCGAACCAGGGGTCGCGACGCGAGTCGAGTTGAACCCATCGGATAGCGTCTGCAGTGTCGTCGTAGGCGGCGGGGAGGCGGTGCTCTGGGGCGAGGCGGTACTCGACGGAGACGACGATGGCGGGGATCTCGCGAGCCATGTGCTCGCAGGAGGCGTGGAAGGGCTGGGAGGCGGCGCTGCAGAGGATGAAGCCGCCGCCGTGGACGTAGATGATGATGGGGAGGGTGGTTTTAGGGTGAGGGTTTTGGGGACGGAAGACTCGGATCCAGGTGTTGTTAATCGGGTTGAGAGGAACGTCTTTGGAGAGAACGGGAGAAGATGGAGAGGAGTTTGGGGGAGAGGGAGGGAAGATTTCGGATCTGGTTAGGGAACCATCGGGGTTTCTGGTGATTCGGAGGAAGGTGTAGGGATCGACCTTGTTCGGGTCCTTGGCAGACCCGATCATCTCGTCGTTTGAAGTTTTCGTTATCTCCATGTTTGGTGTTTCTGGGAAGCAGAGTGATGAATGAAAGACGGGAGCAGATTTGCAGTTGTTTATGTACGTGAATGTCCAACAAAGTCTATCAGAATGACAGTTTTTTTTTTAACAATAAAAATAAGAAAAATGGTTTTTTTTTCAAGGAATTGGAAATTCTTAGCTTTGTAAATTTAGATGCCAACATCAATTTTTATTAGCTATATACACGACGGCCCTAAGATATCATACGTGGTAATATGTATGATATGGCATGTCTTTAAGATGAGACATATGCAATGTTACGTTGTCGTAGGATATCGAATAACTCTGGAAGACTTTGACTGTTCAAAGGCAAATATCATGCACAGGGATGGTTCTTTGGGCAATATCCTAATAGAATATAACAGAGAGGTCCGTTGTATGAACACATCTCAACCGCACGACTATGCGTATGGAATTTTGTAACTAGTAAGATTCTTCCCTCTCAACATCCAAGGTAGGTGCCAAAAGAGACTTAAGAGTTCAAATCACCCAAAACACTTCTCAATTCTGAAATTCAGAGAGGAGAAGCATTACCTTCAAACAGGTTCATGCAATGTCTTGTACTTGCGGAGAGGCTGAAATGAAATCTTTGACGTGCATCAGGAGCTCCTGGGCCTTCATCTGATCAGAAAACTCTATGCCATGATACCCGTCCTCGTCGAAATGAGACACGACGTGGACCCCACGCCCTTCCAACATCCTCACCAGCTCCTGCTCCCTGTCCACAAGCGGATCCAGCCCATGACCCGTCACCAGGCACCTCGGCAGCTGCCCGACCCGATCTCCATACTCCCCGCCAACCATCGGGTTGCAGAACTCGTGGTCCCTGTCGGACCCGTCGGGTAGAGCCAACTGCCAAATCAGATCGACGACAGGGAGAGGTATGACCCGGTCCGCTTCCTGCCTCAGCTCCGACTCCGTCCTCTGGACCCCACCAAAGCCGGGCTCGTTCAAGATCAGGCCGTCGATCTTGAACCGAGGGGTGGCCTGAAGATCGACGGCCCTCAGCGCAGCATGGTAGGCGATGTTCCCGCCAGCACTGTTGCCCATGAGGAAGCAGCGGGACAGATTCGCGGATTCGAACCACGGCTCGCTATCGGACTCTTCCCGGACCCAACGGATAGCATCCATGGCGTCATCGTAGGCGGCCGGGAGAGGGTGCTCGGGCGCGAGGCGGTAGTCGACGGAGACGACGAGGGCGGGGACTTGGAGGGCCAAGTCCTCACAGGCCTTGTGGATGGGCTGGGTGGCCGCGCTGTCGATGATGAATCCGCCTCCATGGAAGTTGATGATGACGGGCAGGGTCAGGTCCGGGTCAGGGTTTGTGGGTCGGTAGATGCGGATCCAGGTTTTATGGGCCGGGTTGAGGGGTACGTCTTTTGAGAGGACGGTGACAGATAAAGAAGGAACTGGGTTGGGTGGACAGAGAGGGAAGGTTTCGCGTCGGGTAAGCGACCCGTCCAGGTTCCGGACGATATTGAGTTTGGCATAGGGATCGCACACTTCGCTCTTCATTTCTTCCATTGAAGTGGGTGGACTTGGAATACTTCTCTCTCTCTCTCTCTCTTTCTGTCTCTCTCTCTCTCTCTCTCTCTCTTTCTTTTTCTGTTTAGTTGCAGAAGCAATGTCTCAGGTACGTAAATACGTCATACAGGGGGCCCCAAAGGGATAAAAGAAAGCCGCAAGTGGATGGTCTATTTACAAGAGTTGAAAACGACTCCAATGTGTAGACTTTTCTCGGTCGCCCAACACGGGATAACGTTCAAGTGGGTCCGGTGGAAACTGCAGCCTTACAATGGCAGGATCACACTTCATTCACCGTATATCCACTTTGTGAAGTTAGAACATATTCAATTTACCTGACTTTTTAAAGTTAATTATATGTTAAAGTCCTCTGCTTTTTAATCCGACCATTTCACTGCTGTAAAGAAAGGAATAGACATTTATTTCCTATCTAATAATGGCAGTTTTATCAAATTTAGGTGTGGGCCATGCACATGATAAATCAGGTTTCAGCTGACATCTGCATCATTTTGAAGGCAGATTGGGATCATTCCTCATATATAAAACCATGATTTTTCACCTTGGCTCATCCGGCACAGGGCCCATCGCGGATGTATTTCTAATCATTTTACGTCTGTCATCTATAACAGGGGCAATTTTATCCGCAGAGTGCATATGCAGTCCAGATCTATGGGCCCATTTAGGAACACCTTTGGATCAATGCAGCCCTCTTCACACTCTTGTTATCTCATGATCTAGCACCAAACCCAAACCTTCACTAACAATTGATTGAATCTCCCAAACAAAAAAAAAAAAAACACATCTATGGTTGAAAGACTATTACACTTTAAGGCTATTAAATCAAAGGATAAGATAATATCTACGCATCCCATGCTGATGGGCATGCATGCATTTAAATGAACCCCACAAGGTGGACTACTAGGAGAAATTTTCCTTATAGATAAGTTCTACCCCAATGCATGACCCATGCAAGCTGTACATGCCCGCTTTCGATGAAAATGAAAATTTCACCTACGGGGATAATATCAGGAGAGAATATTGAGCTAATTACATATTATATTGTTATTGTCTTTACTGGGACATTACTGAAATTGCCCGGACAAAGCAAGGGGACCGTTGATTTCAATAAACTGTTACATTCAAAACTTAGATTAGTCAGTCACTCCACATGTCATTAGATAAGCTAATGTGACGTTGTCAGATATCTTTTTTTTTCTTTTTTTCTTTTTTTTATACTAACAGGTCAATTGAAAACAACTGCAACCTTTAACTATTCTTGCCTCCTTGTCATTTTGTTTTAGATCAAATAGCTAGAAACTTTTAAATTTTTGTAACAGCCCATTCACAAATTTATCATACATCACAAATTTCCAACAATGCAGGGGCATTTGAGAAAACTATGAAATTTGACAGTGTGGTCTGCCACTCTACATGTAAATGGAATGGAATATTTCACCTAGAGACCTACAGATGGATGGATATAAGAAAATGGTTTGCATCTTGCTTTTGCTTTAAGACAAACATGACAGTGCACTTAAACATTTTGTTAAAAGTATCCTCTCACCTTCCATTACCTGTCGCAGAGGCACAAGCTGCAGCATTTACAGTGAATGGAGTTCTCAGCTCTGGGCCTTGAGCTTCTACAATTGGATGACAGAATGATACATCAACTCTGAGAATGTAAGCCAGTACTTCCAACAGCAATAGTAAACCCACTTCCACAGTAAACCCTGAACCAAGCAGGAGGATCTAATTGTCCACTTTCCAGTGGTACTGCCTGAGGAATCGTATGATCACACGTGTCGCCCAAACCCAGCTGTCCATGTTCTCCCCAGCCCCATGTCATTATTGTTCCACTCTCTGAGCCATGACACAAAAGTACAGAAAAATGAATCTACAATTGCCCAAGTCTCCAAGAAAGAAAATATATCAGAACGTATTATAGCTCACCTGTAACCAGAGCTGAATGCTCAGCCCCAGCTCCAATGTGGACGACCTTAACCCCATCAAGTCCAGGTACTCTAGCAGGGATCAATGTCCTGCAGACTTCTGGAAACGTCAAATTGACACATGTCATTCTTCTGTGCCTACAGAAAATAAGCTACTGGCTGAAACAAAATGTAGGCCATTATTGATATGCTAGCACAATTCATGGTTGAAACAATCAATAGGACATGCATTACTACAGAGGCAGCCCCCCATTATATGATTATATCATGCGGATGCAGTTGCACCAGGCAAATTTTAAAATGTCTTTAGAGGGCCATGGGCCACGTCTCAGGTCTTGACCAAACCAGCTACACCACCCATATGTTGCTGCCCTAATTCTAAAGTTCTCAATCCAGCCCCTTGACGAGGGGGCCCAGCCGGCTTAAAAGAGGGCAAAACAAGGGCTTTTCTTTTTTTCCTAAAGCCCAAGGGTAGAGTAGGGCCAAGCTAGGGCTTGACTTAGCCAGCCCGACGGGGCCTGATCTGGCCCTTTATCTATTAATATATAAAATAAATAATATGTATAATATATATATAAGGATTTTTATTAAAAACATTATAAAGATCCCCACTAATTAGCAATTAATGACAAAGACTTAATATTTGACCAAACAATAATAACCAAATCTTAGGTAGATCTTTTTGATAAATACCCCAAAGATCACAATGTTGCCACCTATATTTGATTTTATGTTTGCCCTAGTACAGGGATATATTCTTCAATGAAAAGAAAATTGAAATTGTCATTAATTAGATTGACTTTCACTATTTATGGAAACTATTGAAGGTTGAAAGTTTAGATGGATGGGTATCAACATCATCATTAAGTGAGATTGATCTTTAACCACTAGTCCCTGATCGATGCCAATTTATTTTTAACCCTTTAGTTTCATGATTGTTGTATGATTCAAGCAAACCCCACATCTAGAGTTAAAGTTTGTGACAAACTCATGTTTAGATGCATCAAATCATCTTCATCATCCCTCTTAGATTGTAAATGTTTAATTGCTCTATTATAAAATCCAATGATGATATTTTAAAGAATTACAAGTTTCAGTTAATGCTAATTCAAGAGTGATCTAATGTTTATTTGAACCACACATACTAAATAATTTATTTGGAAAAGTTCTAATTCCTATTTGAAATAAATCTAATTGAATCATATGAGACTTGTCAATTTGGCTTTGATGGGCCATATTATTGCCCTATAAAAAAAATGTAGTATATGCACTAGTAAAAAATTAATGTTATAACTATTAGAACTTCAATTGTAACAATCTTACTAATGGACTAATGATAAAAAAACCGAGCACATTACTTAAATAGTGTCTTCCATTTCCTAATTTCATGTCATAATACCATCAAATTACTTTATTTCATTTAATTGTAAATAATATCTTTTATATAAGGACAAAGTAACTTGTTTCGTGGGTTCGTTTAAAATTGGCAAAAAAGATCGACTTTTATATTGCACAAGTTCTTAGCTTGAATAAAGGATGGTTAGCATTATGATATAAATAAATTATTATATATAATAATATTTAAAAAATATTATCCTTTTGGCCCTGGCACGGCTTGGCCCTTGAGGATAGGGTAAGAGCCTTGGTATTGTAGGCCTACCAAGGGTTTTGAGGGCTTTGACTCGACCTATGCCCTACTCACATATATGAGGGGAGGACTAGGGCTTACCCCAGCCCGGCCTGGGCTCTGCCCTTTGACAGCCCTACGGCTAATTCCTATCGCATTTGAAACCCTCAAATCACAACGTCTCCATTTGAAACCCAAAATCGCAAAACCTCCTGTGTCGGATTCTAGTTAGGCAGCCACCTTCTCCTACAGTAGTAGCATCAACAATGTCTTCTTCTTTCTGGCCGGCCATCTCTCTCTAGCGCGTGCACCCTTTTCAGTTGAGGCTTGTTCGATCTTCTCTTCATGGATTTTTGTCTCTTATTGTCTGATTTGACGAACTTAATCGATTTGGGATTTCTAGGGCTTTTCATGTCTATGCTATGAGTTTTTAATCTACAGAACAAAAGTATGTTAATCTGAAAATATTGATTATTCCTTGGCTGCAATTCTCACAACATTTTCATCATTTGAGGTTAGTTATTCTTTAGTTTTAAATTTTTTTTTGTCTGTACTCATTTGGATATGCATTGGAAGTAGATGTTGATGGAAAATGTTGTGGCCTCAATGGTGGGTTTAGATATCGCATGAACTCAATGGTGGGTTTAGATATCGCACTCGTTTTCTCGACTAATTGTTTAATTTGCTAAATGAAAACCAGTTGGGATTGCATGTCTTCACATATAGCAGATATATTCGTGAATAGCTCTGGATTTCCTTAATATTGATTGAGATATTTAGTTAAAAATAAAACATAAAAAGTTCATCAAGATATCTTTCAAATGTGAACACTTGCTTAGGGGGCATTTGGTTACTCTAAAAATAAGCTTTAGAGCTTATTTTACTTGTTAGAGTGTTAGGTAAACCTTTAATTGCATATCCTAATTTTAGAGTTATTTACAAATTTTAGCACCACGCAAATGAAAATTTGAGTCCACCACTGCATTACCATGTGTGTCATTGAAGAGAAATGATGCAAGCCCAAGGCACGCCAAAGTGTCAAGAGCCACACGTGCAAGGAAAATCACTACATTAGATTAAATTTACAGTTTTTCATACATTTATCAAATGATGTTCAAATGACAGAAAGTAGGTACATTAGATGGGTCTGCATCCAAGTTTGTACATTTTTGAGCAGTATTGAAGCTGTGGCCTATTGCCTAACAAAGCATAGCATGGCTACAAGTTTTAATAAGTATTTTAGTCACTACCTTAGACATGTTAAATGAGAATCTTAGTCTTAACCACACCACCCCCACACCACCACCCCCCCCCCCTCCCCTCCTCCTTTTGTTCAAGTAGTAAATAAATCTTTTGTTTCCGAGTTTGAAACCCAAAATCCCAGCCGTGCAATGTGAAGGCTCATCAAGAAAAAATGATTTGTTTTGGAATCTTCAATTACTACATTCATATCAAAAGGCCTCTGACAGTGGTAAAATGTAGTCAACCTAAAAGCCACAGCGCTGAGTATGACAACCAAACTGCCAAGCCTCCAATAGTTCACTCCATGTCCTTGTGCATTATTCATTGAAATAAAAAAAAAAAAAAAACTCAAGACAGTCCAAAATGTCTAAGTAAAATGGCTACAGATCAGTAACTCTCCAACTCCCTTAGACAAAATGTGCACATTAGGAATTATAAGCCAGCATCTCCAGTTACGGTTAATTCTTAAGTATCTTATTGAGAGACACCACTCAACAGAAAGCTAGTATACAAAGTGGAGGTCAGTCATTGTTAAGTCAGTCTAAACTATGAAGCCCAAGTAGGAAAGAGGTCTTTGTTTCCAACCGGGAAATTAAATTCTTAGCCGATTCACATGCTTAAGAGGATCTATATTTTTTGACCCGCAACACTTTGGAATAGCATAGAATTTTATACAAGCCTATTGAATTTTCCACCCTGTCTTGTTTGGTGATGACTCCACAGTCCAGACTGCCGAAGGTAATGTTTCCTTTTGGTTTTTGGTGAGAACTTCAAAGGTGAACTTATGTGTTGATTCCTGGGGTCCCTCCTGAATCAACTAACGTGTCTATGTATGCACTGTCCGGATTATTTATATGGTGCTTTTAACCGTTAGAAAACGAACAGGGCATAATACCATTAGAGGTAGTAGATGGTGTACTGCAAAGGGGCACCTGCTGCTCAAGGCTTTCTTGTCGACCACCAAGCATTCCACCGAGCATAAACACTTCTCCACAATCTGTGATGTAATCCAAAAGAAAGTAATAATCCAATTTACCATTGATTAAGTTGAAAGTTCAAGGAAATAAAATAAAGTAGCTTTGAGTGGCACAGTGACCTGTTAATAACAATGCATGATTCCATCCAAGAGCGACTTGAGAAAACTTCAATGGTGAAGGCAAGAGCTGAGGGAGATGATCATTTGAAGTGCCACTGAATCCTCTGCCCCAAATGTACAAATGCCCATTAGCTGATGCAGAAGTATCAACAAGTCAGCAGAAGTTGATCATGAGGAGCATAAGCAGCATTGTGGCCACGTAAAACAAAAATGGGTAGACAGAAGTTACCAGACAATAGAGCACTATGATCTCCATTCGCACTAACAGCAATCATCTCATCATCTTTAAAAGAATGAATAGCTTGTGGAACAGCAATGGATTTCCTAGAAGTGTCCAATGAAGTACCAAGTTGCCCACGTCTTCCTGAACCAAATGAGTAAAGTAAATCCACCAACCCTGATGGACCTGCATCAAAATTCACTAATATTTAATAAACTACTTCTGTGTCATACTAGTCACAATCATAAACAACAAGTATACCGCTGAATGTGCTGCTTTGCTAATAATGTTCATAACGTGAAGCATGCAGGAATTCAAACAACAACCATCTCAAAACGAGTCTTAATTCATTAGTACATGAATATTATGTGAATGCAGGAAGCCAGGAACAGTCTACATAGGCCCAGGCCTACAGAGACAAACCAAGATACCAAAACGAATCACAACTTTGTGCAAGGGGATCTGGACTCCAATTAATTCATAGAGCATGATCACACCAATAGTTCATCATGTTAACCTCAGCAATGGGCCACTGGGCTCCAACAGAAACTTGCTGATCTCAGCGTATCAATCTTTTTTTTTCATATTGGAAACAGGACAAGAGTGTGAAACCTTATGGGCAGTGAGCACCTTCCAACTGTGCTACATGACCCTGTCTGCAGTACAAAAGCCTTAGTAGAGATAACTTGATTAAGGGTAAAACTTTCGTAGAGATAACTTGATTAAGGGTAAAACTTTCACTTACCTTCTATAATAGGATTTTCCAAAACATGCTAAATGTTGGATTCTTATTTTCAAGAGCTTAGATCAGAATGACATTAGCGCACTTACGGTAATCCCTTTTTGTCATTGAAGCAAAACCCCAAAAACACAGGTGGTGCGATGCTTAGTATCTGAGATAACATTGACAGTTAATTTCAGTAAATACACAACCGGTTCCAGCAATTTGGGTATATGCTGAAAATTCCACATGGTTTCTTCACCTCTGGCTTTGTTATTAGTAACTACTGCTGTTTCCCTTCTCTTTATGTCGGCACAACATGATCTATTTTCCTCTTCTCTTCTTTTTATGTCAGCACAAAATGATCTATTTTCCTCTCAAGTAATACAAGCTCACCAAATCTTATTTTATTTTATAATTATCACAAATGCATGTAGATGAGGTAGTCAGATGGTTGACACCTAAAATATCTGTGGTCTGTCAAAGTAGTTACAACAAAACAATGAGTCCTCTAACTTTGCATAAATTCAAAGCATGGAAAGTATCATAA
Organism: Sextonia rubra; assembly: GCA_037013555.1. NCBI lineage: Eukaryota > Viridiplantae > Streptophyta > Magnoliopsida > Laurales > Lauraceae > Sextonia > Sextonia rubra. The sequence continues at coordinate 25,865,978 of JASUAD010000009.1, forward strand.
TACTTCTCAAAACTATTATAATCTGCACATATGGGTGTGCCAGTGACAGATTTCATAGGGAGCCCCTTGCCTAACAGCTTGTGTCCATGTCCAACACCAACAAAACAAGCTTGGGTCGAAGTCACTAAGAATCATAGACAATATAGAGAAATGCTGAGGTTATCGGTAAGCAACATTGCATGTGTTTACCTTTTGATAGGACAAGCGAATGACGCATCCCACAAGCTATTTTTTCAACATGCTTAGAAGTGAAAAATAAGACTTTGGCAGGGGATGAATGAGACTGATAATCACCATGTCCGAGCTGCCCAAATGAGCCATCCCCACAAGTAAAAAGCGAACCTGAATCTGAAAAAGAAAATATGCCAGCAATGAGAGTCATACGTTAAAACTGGAAGTGCCAACCAAGAATGTAGGGAGGATAAGCCACAAAACCTAAACACAAATTCGCCAATGAGAACAACATCAAGACCATCGCTACAAAGATGATGGCATGTGAAATATTTATGAACATAAATGAAGATTTTTTGTATAAAGTACTGGTTTAAATCTTTTCATAATGATGCAGGGTGCAAAACTAAATAACTTCTAGAAGCTTGATTTTACTACCATTTCCATACATCTATTTTTCTTTTTCTTTTTTAATGGTAACATGACTCGAATCCACAACCTTGTGGTTTTCAACACTGAGCACCTTCCAACTATGCTACAGGCACTTGTCATGTCCATCAAAGTAATCATTATTAAATCCTTATTTATTTACCACTCAAAAAAATTTATTTGGGCGGGGGGGGGGGGGGGTGGTGTTTCTGATTTTTACTTTTCCACTCAACCTTAATTTGTCTCCCCCTTTCCCCGACTCCTTTAACTTGTAACATTTCAATCCTTAGCACCACAGAGCTGTTCTTGTAATCTTCTGTTATGTGCCCAAACCATCTTTAAATGACATCTATAATTTTTGTTTCACCTTATAACGGAGATTCCCATAGGTTTCCTCCTATGTAAACATTCTTAATTTTAAATTTTTTTGCAATTCTACAAATTATTCATAGATGTATATTGTGAGAATTCAGTCCACTAGCACTCCTAACCATGAGGTGAAGTATGTCGACCATGGGGCTTCCAACAAAGACCCTCCACCGGCTCCACATCAGATATGGCTGCCCAAATCCTTGAGCTTATAAGCCAAACCCCGTTTTATTTCAACATGAGGCATTTTAAAGCTATATGGCCCTGGATCCCACAAAAACTTTAAAGTTAAGCATGCTCAGGCAGAAGCATGGTAGTACTGGGATGGGTAACCGCTTGGGAAGTCCCTGTGCGCACATGTGGACCAAAGGGGACAATATAATGCTAAGTTGGGCGGGACTATGACAATTGGTATCAGAGGGCGAAATAATGTCAACCACAGGCTTCCAAAGGAGAGCCTTTGCTAGTCCCACATTGGATATAGCCATCCAAATCCCTAGGCTTATAAGTGAAACCTTGTTTTATCTCAAGATGATGCATTTTAAAGTTGTGCGGCCCCTAGATCCCATAAGAACTCTAAAGTTAAGCGTGCTTGAGCAAGAATAATACTAAGATGGGAGACCACTTGGGAATTCCTTGCGTGCACACATTGGCCAAAAGCATGACAAATATTGATATACTTTAGCTACTCAAGCATGACACATATTGATATACTATAGCTACTCAATCGTTCAGTGCTCAACATTCAAGTCCATAAAACATAGTAGGTGTAAGCACCTTCTTCATACAATATAAATGTTAAATGCTATGCATAACTCTTGTAAGTTATAACGACCCGAGCCCACTACCCACACGATATTGTCCTCTTTGGCTCATGGGATTTCAACCCAATCTGGCCACATGGTTTTAAAAGGCCACATGTGGGGTTAAAGCCAAGGACGCACTTATATACCAGGATCAGGACTTTGGATATATCCGATTTGGGACTTGAACAAAGTCTCACAGTGCTAATGAAGCATTTCACCCTTACCCCTATGGATTCCCCTATCTTGGCTTATAGGAGCACTTGACCTGGTCTTGCCTCAAGGGATTACCCAAGCGGATTGGGGTCTCACAACTCTTTACACATAAATGATAGTTCGTAAAACGGAAGCATTACTGTTACCCATCAATCATACAAATAGAAATATCACAACTATCCTACAATTGGACACATGCTGGTTAAATTAAATTGCCAATTTCAACTGCCCCTTAGATGGTTAATGGTTGGGTGGCGATGACTTGTCCTCTTTTTCTTGATTGGCAAGTTATGCACCATTCACAATGAGGCACATGAGCATAATTGCAGAAGCAGTGTGCTTCTAAATAATCCACTACTTTCTGCCACTATTATATAATTTTTCCATATGTAATAAAAGTATATGTTATGCATTATGGATCATCAACAAGCATATAAGAGATGCAATGCGGTCATCAAACATACGAGCCCTTCACCTCTCATTCTCAATTATCATTGCTACAATATGTAAAAGAAACAATATCATTATCTTTGCCAAACAAATGCCAATACCCAAAATCCCACAGGCAAAGTTAGTTTGAGACCATCTTGCTCATGCATGTCCAGCACAACATGTGTAACTGCAAACAAATTCAAAGTGGTGATCCATTACCCTAGGAGTTCCCTAGGGCTTGTTTGCGCAGGCCAAACTGAACCATGGTCAGTAACTAGCACTAACCACATAAAATTGTCAATGGTACAGAGTTTCATCAAACAGAAAATTGAGAATTGTGCAGTATGCAATAATCAAATTAAAAAGGCTAATGAATTTGTATATTAAAGGGGTTATAACGGGTCCAACAGTAGCTATGATGGGTCATATGAGTGCAATGCTATGTTTTTCCATATAAAACATTTATATTGAGAAGTGTGGAATATAGAACTTCTGGAAAATGTGAATCTCTGCTATACAAAAATCTTGATGAAACTGATTAAGATATGACCAACACTCATAATTCAACCATCACCCATTAAGCATTAAAGTTTAAAAATTGCATCTAGTAAAGGGAATGGGTAATGGAATAATGTCAGTGGTATCAGATGTGGATAACTAGTGCAAAAGGAGAACCGACAGGGTTATAGAAAGTCTGGATTTAGTGTACCAAGTAACAATGTTATTTCTACCGACATTATTATTTAAAAAAAAAAGTTGAACAAACTTTCATTAAGAATCCCATGAAAGACCACTACCACTCCCAAATTGAAAATCTGAGCTCATTGCAAATAAAACAGGATAAACACTTAATTTGTGTACATAAGAAACATTTTCCTGAGGCCTGAAGCAAACCTGTAACAAATCCAGAGTGATTCCATCCTGCAGAAACATAAGAAACAATAATCTTTTCAAAAAACTCAACAGGCTTTGGTTTCAAGCAGTTTTCAAGATCCCCATGACCAAGTTGGCCACAGGTGCCTCTCCCCCACGCCAATACCCTACCACCTGCCAAAAAAAAAAGGGAAGGAGACACCACCTCAGTTGAAATGTCATTAATTTCTGCTGAAGATTTCAATGAGCAATTTAGAAAAGTAATGTTTCAAGCAAAAGAATCTCTGAAGTAAAGAACTAAGTTTACTATAGTTCCTTTTTCCTTTTCCTTTACAATTAACAAAGTGCCGAAACAAGTGAAAATAAAGAAGGAAACCTTGACCTCATTTCTGCTACCAATGAAACCCAATTAAGTCACAAATGTTCATAAGCTGGTGAATGGTGATAGCTTTTAAACCTAGTTCAATAAATTAAGATAAATTACCATAACGCAATCACCCTGATAAGAGCTTACTGATTTTAATTAGTAAACTACCATCATCTGCTGAGCTTTATTAAGTAGAAACTCTTCTTGCCAAGATGGATACCCTAGCCTACTTCCCAAAATTTCAGGGAGCTCCTTACAGTTAGAATCATTGGCAGTGATTTCCTCTCTAAAAATATATCTTTAAATGATTTCTGCACTTCATAGATTCAATCATCACAGAAGTGAAGAATATGAATGATGAAGTATTACCAAAATACTGAGGTTCGTATTCTGTAATATTAAGGTATGTATTTTGTATAATAAGGTTGACTAAAAAGAATACAAAGGTTTTGGAAATAGGGAAGAAGAAGACAATCACAACAATAAAGAGATAAACAGGGAAGTCACATCCTCCTTCTGATCTGATATTAATTCAGATAAATCAGAACATATTCTGCCCTCCAACTAGACTTTACCAAAATATATAACATTCTTCCTTCCTAGTTAATCCCAAAAATGACTGCAATAAAGACTACAACTTACTAGGCCAACAACTAACACTCCCAACACACCTAACTACATTAAATATTACAACTTACTAAGCGCAGCAACATACCCAAAATCAACAAAACTTACAAGTATTGATTACTAAGCAACATAAATGCTATGAGTTACAAGACAAACAACATAATACTAGCCTAATTATCCAAACTTCTTTAATTGGACATCCGATTTGACACAAAGGAGCACATGTAGGATAGGTGTGGATGTGCAGAGGAAGTTCAACCTTGTAAGAATTGTCATTGATCTTCTTTAGAATTTGGCATGGACCAACCTTCTTTTCTTTGAGCATGTTGTAGGAACCTGATGGAAAACGTTGTTTCTTCAAATACACCCATACAAGATCACCTTCCTTGAAGATTTTCACACAATGGTGAACATTAACTACTTCTTTATACTTTGCATTGTTTGCTTCTAGCTTCTTTTGAACTTCTTTATGAATCTTGTTCATTACAGCAACAAAGTCTTTGGCCCCCTCAACTGATAGGGTTGCTCAGAAAATGGTACAAGATCAAGATAATGCACTAGAGTTCAGCCATAAACTATTTCAAATGGACTCTTCCCAGATGAGTGAGTCACCACAGAATCGTAAGCAAATTCAGCTTGAGGAAGCAATGTGTCCCACTTTTTGGCCTCTTGCTAAACATTGCAATAAGTTACCCAAAGTCTGATTTACCACCGCAATTTGCCCAACTGTTTAAGGGTGATAAGCACTACTATTTTGCAAATTAAGGCTAAGCTACTTCCATAAGTTCCTCCACAAATGACTTAAGAATTTGGCGTCCCAATCTAAGGTGACTGACTTGGGAAGACCATGATGCTTCACCACTTAATTAAAATAAAGGACGAGAAAAATGTGAAGCATCCATGGTTCTTTTACATGGGATAAAATGTGCTACTTTAGAAAAAATCGATCAACAACTACAAAGAAGGAATCGGTACCTCATTGAGTTTGTGGCAACCCCACTACAAAATCCATATTGACATCGGTCCATGGAGCTTTAGGAACCGGTAATGTAGCGTAGAGGCTTGTGTTTTGAGCTTGTCCCTTGGTAGTTTGACATGTCTGACACCGCTTCACGAATTGGCTCACATCACGAAGTATGGTTGGCCAAAAATACTTTTCATTTACCGACAAGGTGGTCTTATCCCTTCCAAAATGTCCACCTAATCCCCCCAAATAAAGTTCCTTGATGAAAACTTCTTGTAAAGAACACTTACAAATGCACACATGAATTTTCTTAAAGAGAAAATCATTATGAAAATGAAAGTCTTCATAATAACCATTTTGGCAATCTTTCCAAATTTCGCCAAAATCCTTGTCATCAACATACAGCTCCTTAGTCTCATGGAACCCAACAAGTTGAGTGGCCATTGAGAATAGGAATAGTATTAGCCTACTAAGAGCATCAACCACCTGATTGTTTCACCCACTTTTATGTTTAAACACAAAAGTGTAGCCTTGTAGGAATGCAGCCCACTTAGCATGTCTTTGATTTAGATTTCCCTGAGAATTGATATGAGAGCCTCATGATCAGAATTCAGGATGAACTTCTAATGAATGATGTAGTGCCTCCAATGTCGTAAGGTCTGAACAATTGCATAAAACTCAACATCATAAGTATCTACCTTTTCCTCACTTCAGTTAGTTTTTCACTAAAAAAAGCAATAGGATGACCCTCTTGACTAGTTACTCCACCAATGCCCACATGAGAGGCATCACAATCAACTTATAAAATCTTTTCAAAGTCTGGTAATGCAAGCACAGGAGCAGTTGAGAGCATTTCCTTAACCCGCTGGAAGCTCTTTTCAACTTCTAGAGCCAACTTTAAATCACCTTTCTTCATGCACTCAGTCAATGGAGTAGAAATGGTGCTGAAGTTTCAAATGAATCGTTGATAGAAAGATGCCAAACCATGGAAACTTCTCACCTCATGCAAGCTTTTGTGGTGTGAGCTAGCTTTGAATAGCTTTCAGTTTCCCCTCATCTACCTAAATCCCTGTAGGAGTCAAAGTAAAGCCTATGAAAACTAGGCAATTTGTCATGAAAGAACACTTCTTAAGATTTACATAAAGTTTTTCACCACATAAAACTGTTAGTACTGCCCTTTGATGTTGTACATGAAGACTCTTATCATGGCAGTAAACAAGTATATCATCAAAGTAAACTACAACAAACTTGCCAATGAAAAGATGAAGTACATGGTTCATTACCCTCATGAATGTGCCAAGGCCATTGGAGAGACCAAATGGCATAACGAGCCATTTGAACAAGCCTTCATGTGTCTTGAAAGCAGTTTGCCACTCATCACCTAGTTTGATTAGAACTTGATGGTACCCACTCCTCAAGTCCATCTTTGAAAACACTTGTGCACCAGCCAGCATATCAAGCATATCATCCACCCTTGGAATAGAAATCGGTATTTAATGGTAATCCGATCAATTGCGTGATTGTCAATGCGCATACGCCATGATGCATCCTTTTTAGGAGTTAAGAAGGTCGGAACCGCAGATGGACTCTTGCTCTCTCTTACATAGCCCTTTTTTAATAAGTCCATAACTTACTGATGTAATTCCTCATCTTCTTTTGGACTCATTTCGTAATGAGCCTTGTTAGGCAGACTAGAACCAGGAATGAAATCAATTTGGGGTTGGATTGCCCTCAAAGGAGGAAGCCCATTTGGTAAATCGTCCGGAGTGACTTTTGAATTCCCCCAAAAGAGGTTCCAAAATAGTTGGTACACTTAACGGCCTTTCCTTTTCTTTCTCTTTAGCTGCCAACATGTACACAATTCCACTTTCTTTACTTTCTTTCTTAAATTTGGACAAAGTGGGAAAATTGCAACCCTTCTCTTGAGAAGATTTGCGTGCCTTTTCCTCTTTATTTGGTAAGAGAACAATTTCTACTTTACCCATCTGAAAAGTGTTAAGTGTTCTTGTGGCCATTATGTATAACACTCCTACCAAATTGCCAAGGTCTTCCTAAAAGTATGTGACGCACATCCATAGGAACAACATCACCAAACCTGATCCTTGTAATTTTTACCCATTGAAAAGGAAAGAAGACATCCTTGACTAACACTTATTCCTCGCTGCCTTTCTTGAACCAAGAAATGCGGTAAGGCTTTGGATGTGGTTCAGTCTTTAACTTGAGCTTGTTTGCCATTTCTTGTGAAACGATATTTTCACAACTCCCACCGTCAATCACAAGAGAGTACTTTGCCATTGGATTTGCACCAGCTCTTGAAGATGCTAGAATGTAACCAGTCTTCATTGGAGTCTACTTTGGGGGTGGTAAAAGCTCGATAGATCATCAAACTCTCAACTTCCTCAGGACTAATCTCTTCATGCTCCATATCTCCATCATCATCATAAATGGGTTCACTCGAATCAGCCAAAAGCTTGTTCTCATTTTCTTCATCAATAAGTGTCACACGAGCATCTACTTGTTTCTTCAGACACTCACTAGCACAATGGCCAGTCTGCCCACAGATGAAAAGAAGAAAAGGGACGATTAAGACGTCTACCTTGGCCTTCAACTCACATGGATTCATTTAGATTGTTAGGGACTGCTTGTGGAGAGGTTTTGCTGTTGTTTCTAGATTTTGAATTCATGCCTCCACCACATGAAGTCTCACCTTTGACAATATGATAGAAACTTTGAACGTCCATGTATTTTTTTGAACCACCACGAACAAGCTTAGCCTCCACCTTTAGAGCAAGCTGATAAGCATCTTTTACCCTCCACAAACGATGTAGTTCTACTATGTCATGGATTGGTACCCACAAACCACCAACATATCTTGCAACAAGTTACACATCTATTTCTTAGACATCATTACGCACCATTAACTTATAGAGCTCCTTGGTGTATTCGCTCACATTTTTAACCTCTTGACGAAGGTTGTTGAATTGAGAGAAGACAGCTCAAGCAAAATCAACCAGGAGGAACTTCATTTTTTTCCATGTTGAGATCTTGGGTTTTTCTTTTCGTATGCGCATCTCTTGCACCTTGTCACACCATGCCAAAGCATAACCACAAAACCTTGTTGCCACTAACTTCACCCATTGAGTTTCGGAAATATCTTAGAAATCAAAGAACTTCTTAATGGCACTAAGCTAGTTAAGAATTTTCTCAGGATGAAGTTGACCATGAAACTCTGGTATGTCAACTTTATGGAATCTAAAGCACGCCAATGCCTGCTCACCAATGGTTCATTTTTGGGCATGGCGATTGGCAAATGTGTTGATGTCAGATTTGTCACGGGAATAACCATGACTTGATACATGGTCACTACGAGTCTCTTGACAATCAAGCCACATGGTTAGTTCCTCGACTTGTCTCTGAAGTGCTTGTAGTTCTGCATCTCTCGTTTCTCCCATCATACGATTGCCACGTCCACCATGACCCCTTCTAGCCGCCATGAAAGAAGATGGTGGAAAGTGAAATCAGCCCAAGAGCGTAACACGAGCTTTGATATCAAATGATGAAGTATGACCAAAATACTAAGGTTTGTATTCTTCAATATTAAGGTTCGTATTCTGTATAATAAGGTTGGCTGAAATGAATGCTAAGGTTTTGGAGATACGGAAGAACACAATCACAACAATAATGAGAGAACTAGGGAAGTCACGTCCTCCTTCTGATCTGATATTAATTTAGATAAATCAAAACATATTCTTCCCTCCCACTAGACTTTACCAAAATATAAATAGCACTCTTCCTTCCTGCTTAATCCCAAAGATGACTAGAATAAAGTCTACAACTTACTAGACATATAATTAACACTCTCAACACACCTAACTACATTCAATATTACAACTTACTAAGCACCCAGCAACATAACAGACACAACTTAAGCATTAATTACTAAGCAACAAAAATGCAATGAATTCCAAGATAGTCAACATAATTCTCGAAACTTCTCTAATTGGAGATCCAATGTGGCACAAAGGAGATCACATGACAAAGACGCCCATATGGCAGTGACATGGCACCAACTAGGCAATTGCATCAATGAAATTACACATAGCTCAACCTTATCAATTAGGTAAGAAAGATGGCTTCATCAACCTAAGGCCAAAACAAGCCAGGCTAATATGACCTGTCCTTCACAATCTGTTTTTGCAGGTAGGTGTAAGTTTATGGTGGGTGGTTTACGCATAGCTCAGTTTTAAAAGACATCATTTTTTTTTACTACATTGCAAGTACACTTTCTCCAAAGATGCTCTCTAAAAGCAGAAGATTTCCAAACAATTTTAGCAATTCCTTGTCCACCTAATGATGAAAACCACAACAATTCCACTAAACTCAATTGTGCACATGCATGTATTTATAAAAAGGGAAATTTTCAGAAAGATCCATTAAGTTTCTGAGTTTCTAAAAAAGGACATCATAAATTGCTTATTTCAAAATAGTGTGGGTTTGGAGTGGGTGGGTCAAAATGATGTACTTTTTTGAAAACTAAGGAAAAGTTAAGGGTGTAATTGAGAGAGAGTAGGAAAGAAAAGAGGTATACTAGCGATTAGGGCAATAGAATGGGCACCGCCGCAGGCGATCTGAGAGATGGGTCGGGCAGCAGGGGCAGGAGGAAAGGAGAGGAGCAGCTGAGGGAGGTGTTGGTCGTCGAAGCTGCCCGTCCCAAGCTGCCCGTCCGAGCCGGCTCCCCAGCTCCACCACACCTCTTCCACTTCTCTTTCTTCTTCATCCATCATCAATCATCAAACACCAAACCATCTCAATGCCTTCCTTCACCGTGTCTTCTGATCTGGACCGTCTAACTAGATGGCCCACTTCTTTTATGGGATTCCTCGTCTTGTCATGGATGGTTGGGAAACTTCCGGAGCAACGGACCAGATGTGTCTTGAGTAGATCCAATGGGCAAAAAGGTTTGATGGCTAAAAAGGCTTTGGCTAGTTGGCGTGGGCGCACTTGATTAGCTGACTCTAAGTTATCTGATCGGAGAATTTCCTTCCCCGAGCGGACGGCATCCAGTACAACTCCGGGGGTACATTTATTTAAAATTCTATAAGTGGGCCCCACAAACTTCAACATGTAAATAACAAATTGATTTACCACGTCACCCTTGAATTGGTGAAGTGAAATGGTAAATAACATTTGCATGGGACCACCAAAGGAAAAAGTTAAATGTCCACCCATTGTGTGGAACTAGGTAGGCGAAAGGTCCAACCAGTTACCTCATTCTAACCATTATACCTATTTACATGTGATCATCAGATCCATCCTCCATTCACCCATGTATCCATCTATGTGGGAACCACTAGATGTAAATCCTACACGTCTTTCCTTAAAATGGGATCCACTTAACCAGGCCACTTACCCAACATTATCCTTTGTGATCATCTATAATGGGACCAGCCCACATCAAATTCATTCACCCTTCCAAGTTTCATGGGGTCAGATAAAAGGGTGATTGTATATTTCATCTGGTGTGCCATATAGATGGATAGATTTGTTAATCTAATTGGAGACTCTTTGAGACAATACGAGATTGCTAAGTTGGTTGGCAACCTTATATTTCAGTTTTAAAATTCAATTTTTAGTATGCCACTCTTTTTATTTTGACCATTGTTTTATTTGCCCATAGCACTCTCCTCTATATTTTGGAGTTTTTTTCTTCCTATTTGTGTGGGCTTTTTTGGTTTCCAATCGTTTAACTGAGATACAAAGAAATTGAAATCTTATGACTGTGATAGAAAAAAACTGATTCAATTATGGCTTATTTAAAAATAGAATTGTATTAATTAGACCTTATCTGTAGTCACTTGGATGAGTATCAACGGCCAGCCGTAAGTATGTAAAAGAGGCCAACGGAGAAAAGTTCGTAAAAAGGACTAACTGAAAAGAGGGACTAATGAGACAGCTCCTTCAGTGGGACCTTTTTACAAACTTGAACTACCATAGTGCTCACATAAATGACGGCTAGTTTTTACAAGCCGGCACGAAACTCATCCATATGGCCACAATTATCAGTTGTTCATGCTAGTTATAATTATGCATACAAACTTGAACTCTCTAGAATGTCAACTTATCCAGTCTCCATGTTCTAGAAAAATTAAACCAAACGAAAATGGTACTCTATGAAAATGTGCTGATCATGAGTTTAAACCCCATGTCTTGGGCTCACCAACATGTACGGGGCTACAAAATCATGCCAACCATTTAATCTCACCACCTGGACGTCGGATTTTAGTCCAATCTGTAGCGACGTCAATCCATCAATATTGGATGAGCTTCTCTAAAATTCATAAAAACTACATAGATAAAATACATAGCGTTCACCCCAGTGCGCAGAAGAAAATTATGCTACCTAAGAGTGCACACAATTTGAATTAAATTGGATTGAGCCTAACTCGTACCAATTCATTACCTGCAGATTAGCATTTTGTAATTTGTAGCTAATCCGTTACCCATTAAAAACCGAATCGAATCGAACCGCGAATCAACAATTCGACTCGCTTAAAAATGTTCAATTTGTTAACGATAATTTCAACTGTTTTTCCACCATTTTATATGGAAGGTAAATAGCTAAATTGAATGTTAGATGATGAATGGCTAAAATGTTACCTTTTAATATTTCTTTATATAAAAAATATTTATTTATTTATTTATTTCAACAGTTCGGCTCTGTTTAAGTTAGCGGATTAAAGGTAAAATCTATTACCAAACCGTTATTAACAGATCAGGGTTTTTTCAATCTATCACAAAACCCATCAGATCAGTTAAAACCACATATTGAATCAAATTGAATCAGTTTTATAGATCGACGAATTTATTGTATACCCCTAATGCTACCCATTGAAGAAGGGGGACTTGGGCTGCGAAACCTGTCCGAATTAAACTCGGTGATTTTGGCAAACACTATGTGTAGATTTCTCAAAATCCAACAACACTTAGTTCGACTTCTCCAGCAAAAATAACTAAATAAACCAGCCAGGACTACCATCAAAGCAGTCTGATTCTCCTTTTTGGAAACTCTTAATGAAGCGCACAAGTACTATTTTTTATAGTAAAAGAATGGGTTGTTGGCAATGGCCTTCAGATTGAGATATTCAAAGATAGATGGGTCCCGAGACTCGATTTACTATAAAATGTCCTGACAAAAATTCCCCTCAGCGAACTAGACCATCCCATCAGCAAGGGAATAAGACTTGATCATGAATTTTCTGCGGCCTGAATGGAATACAAGTCTAATCTCTAGCCTCTGGAGTGATGAGGTGGTTGAAAAGATCACAAGCATACCGTTGGGAGGGCCAGACACTAGATGTTGGGGAACAGAACCTGCGGGAACCTATTCTCCTAAATCCCTCTACAAACATATCCAAGGTCCATCCATGGGTTCTCATCTTCCTTGGAAGAAGTTGTGGAAGATTGCTATCCCTTCAAAGCGTAAACTTTTTGCATGGAAAATTCTTAAAAATTGCCTTCCCACAAACGCAAGACTTCACTCCTTTGAAAACCAGATCAATCCCATATGTTCACTCTGTTACCAAGACGATGAATCTTCAGACCATCTCTTTTCCAAATGTCCAATCACCAATATAATATGGAGGATGTTCCCTCGCTATATGTGGAGGGCCTACCAGTCTTATCCCACATTCTCCCATTGGTTTTGGCACATCAAATCAGATAACTTTCTCAAAATGGGAATTACAATAAGATGGTATATGTGGAGGGCCTGCCAGTCTTATCCCACATTCTCCCATTGGTTTTGGCACATCAAATCAGTTAACTTTCTCAAAATGGGAATTACAATAAGATGGTACATCTGGAAAATGCGGAATGAACATTGTTTTAATCCTGCCCCGATCAACCCAAGAGTAATAAAATTCAAGACTCTCTCTGCATCTTTAGAATGGACTATCACTAACTCTTTTTTTTTTTGCCTTCTCAAGGTTAACAGGTTTTCCTCAAGATTTATTATTGTCTCCCCCAGCCAATTTTGTGAAACTGAACTTTGATGGATCCTACAATCCATTCACACATTCTGGAGGTATCAGAGGCATCATTCAGAGTTCATCTGGATCTCTTATAGCGGCATATGCTGGGAAAATGGTTGCTGAAGGGTCTCTAGATGCTGAGATTCAGTTGCTGCTAAAGGGGTTTGAGGTGTGCATTGATGCAAGAATCTCAAATGTGATAATTGAAGAAGATAGCTTGGTCCTAGTCAGCGGAAACACTCCAGCGATTTCAACTCTATCTTGGGAAGTGATAATAACAGTGAGGAAAATACTTCAATGCCTATCTCAAATTCCATGGTGGGAAGTGAAGTTCTGTCATCATCGCTCTTCGAATGGTGTGGCAGACGGTCTTGCAAAACTTGATTTCCCATTGGTTTCTACATTCAAAGCCTACAGCCACCACCTATCCATGAACTTTACATCTATAACATTCAGATGATATCGCAGTCCAAATACGGTATGGGCAGTCCATTTCATCATCATCCAAATCGTATGTGGGAGCATGGTCAGTCCTAAAATTCGTACACCAAATTTGAAGCATAATAAAAAGTAAATAGGGGTTAGTGAGTTAAGTTCTCACCTATTGGTCTAGTTATGTTGATCCTTTACATTTTGGGGTATCTTTTTGTATTGTCTTTTAAATGTTGTCATGTCAGGTCTAGTCTGTGATAGCTTTAGGTGTTTTTGAAGCGTAGATCAGGATTATAGGGTCAATACAAAAATGATGAGGACTTTATTAGCTTGGATCAAACAATGGACGTAAACATCCTTGACCGTTTATTAGAGATCAACTATGCAGGATTTACTCTTCACAATCTCAGGATAAGGATGGACACCCTAGTGGAGAAGATGGTGATGGATGACTTTTCTCTAGATTTTGCTTATTGGTATTGAGATGCATGCATCTTTTACCACCTTGCTATATGTATTTATAACATCTAGCCTATTGAATGATCGAGTCCAATTCATGTTAGAATAGAATGAGGAAGGAGAGTTATATTAGACTCTTTCAATTGGTGTTTGAATTTTACGAGTAATACATCCTCTTTCTATCCAAAAAAAACTCCTTGTGAGGGGTGTCTTTCTATGTTGGGGTTATCCATCAGTGGGCCCCATCACAGATGCCAACAATCTCCCACTCACACATAACAAGATTATTCTCATTAGATCCCAGTCATCCATCATCTAATTCCATAAAATAAAAAATAGATTTGAAGAGTGGGACCTCCACGATGCTTATTTACGAAGAGAATGTAAACAAAGTCGCCATCTAACAATAATACACCAACTCACCGACACATCAATCTGCCTTAGACACTCGCATGACTACACTGGATTGGACATGAACTCATATCTTAGAGTCGTGTTCAACTCACATACATGCTTATTCAACTTATTGGGAAAAAATCATTTTGCAAACATTTTCTTAAAAAATTATTTATATATATAGATAATTTTAAAATTGTTTGCTTAAATAAACTTTCAAAATACGTATTTAAATTTTTTCTTTTTCTTTTTTAATGGTAACATGACTCGAATCCACAACCTTGTGGTTGCAACATTGAGCACCTTCCAACTATGCTATAGGCACTTGTCATGTCCATCAATGTAATCATTATTAAATCCTTATTTATTTACCACTCAAAATAATTTAATTAAGGGGGGGGGGGGGGGGGGTGCTTTGTGAGTTCTACTTTTCCACTCAACCTTAATTTGTCTCCCTCTTTCCCCAACTCCTTTAACTTGTAACATTTCAATACTTAGCACCATGGGGCTGTTCCTATAATCTTCTGTTCTGTGCCGAAAGGAAAGAAACGAGTACCACAGAGTACTGAGGAAGCTTTTGAAGCCGTAGAGTCACTTCTGTTATTACTCCCAATGTGCCCTCACTTCCAATCATCAAACGGGTCAAATCATATCTAAGAGTGAGGAAATACGAAAAAGATTAACTGCATGGCCAACTATAGGAGAGCTGAACCATTTATCTTCATTTATTTCTACATTTCTTTATTTGAAATGATCTACATCATCCAAATATAAATGCTTTATCTTCTTTTCATTCCTTTTTCTTACTTTTTTTTAATATACTTGTGTCTTAATATTGAACAAGCTATTGCTACATTATGAAACGAAAGGTATTTAAAGTGCTAAAATTGTAACACTCCGACCCGAGTTGATTCGAATTAGTAGGTAATTGCGTGCGATTTTGTTGTTAAGTGTGTTTTGGTTTTGCTTTTCTTTGGTTTTGAGTCATGGATAGGTCGTTTGAGTTGAGTTTGACCTGGTTTAGGTAGTTCGAACCCTTTTTCATAATTTTTTTTTGTTTGACCTTGTCAGTTTTGCTTCATTTTGATGTCAACGCATGTATTTCGTTGAGCTTGTCGATCTTCGTAACTGTTCTGAATCCAAATGATTTCGTTTGCTCTCGTTGGATCGTCAGTTGACTCAAACTGGAAATTGTGTAATTTGTTGGACTTGTTTGTAAATTGGACTCCTTTTATCTTATAAATGTCTCACCTACCACCACTCTACATTCCTTCTCTCCGTTTGTCTCTCCCTCGTTCAGCTCTCTTCCTCTTGCTTTCGTTTCTGTCTCGTGAGGAAGAAGGGAGCAGTGCCTGTCAGTTGTGTGTGTGTTTCCAGCGGATTGAGCCAAGTCAACGACCGGTGTGTGTGTGTGGATTTTCACTGTGAGGCAAGTATAAGCACAAGTAGCATGAACACTGATTAGTATTATTTTGATTGTTTGTATTCTTACTCTTTGTTGTATGCATCATTGTTATACAGCCCTATTGAGTCAGTTTTGCTCTTATCTTTCTGTTTACAGTCGAGAGTTAGCCATTCTGTATGTCTGTGACTATTTCAGGAAATGGACTCAGTGCACTCACGGGTAAACCATGAAATGTGCTACGGCTGAGCCGTGATATGGCTTACGGCTAAGTCGTGACCCAACCATAACCCGAACTGTAGATCAATATATGGTGACATCTGAAATAACTGAGAGTTGGCAATTTGCTACTCTTCTACGGCCCAGCCTGATCTAAGCCGTACGTTGTGCTACGGCTAAGCCGTGGACTAGGATACGGCTGAGCCGTAGAGTAAATTACGGTTAAGCCGTAAATGCAGATGAACAGTTTGGGGAACCTCGACTCCGCCGCAGTGCAGATTATGGCTACGCCGTAAGATGCCTACGGCTAAGCTGTATGTTCACCTATGGCTACACCGTATGACCCTGAGAACTGAATAAAAAGACTAGGCTTAAAGGAAGAGACCGAATATGACTTTCATGTTAGAATGTAGATAACCTGAACATGCCCAATGGAATGTCTAAGTGATATGAATGAGGGCGAGGGCTGCATTTCATTCATGTATGTTATCCAGTTGTTTAGCACCTCCCCAATGGGTGTTGATTTAAGGGATTTTGATACACATTCGGAATTGAATGCAACACTCCGTGATTGAACAACTGTGTATCGAATACCTTAAAACTACATCAGCATGCATGGTTAGAAACACTGGATAAATAGGTTAGGATGGGCTTGTAATTGACCTTGATTCGTCAAAGTAAATCTGGTTTGCACAGCATATTGATTTCGGTCTTGCCATCTTATGTGTTCTGCGCTGGGTCTCTCGATTCTGTGGGAAATGCAGCAGCCCTAGAGTGAAGCCCGGGCAGGCACAATCTACTACTATGTAATTGTCCTTACTCCTGTGGAGTACTGGAGTTCAGTGATTATTTGTTATTTGTTTTCATTCGTCCGTGCTTCTTTGCATTGGTTATTTGTATTGCTATGCGCATTGAGTATCAGTATATGTGATGCACTTCCTATTGTTCGTTTATTGTGATAGCTTGTGATATGTGAGATATGTATGTGATATGATTGAGGTGCATCATCCGATTTGATTGTGATTATTATATGGCGCTACTGAGCCTCAGCCTTAGAATGCCCGACGGGGTTGACTTTGGTTTAGTTTATGTGTTTGCCTCTGCAGAGTGCTTTTGTCCTGGGATTCCAGACCCCTGGAAATAGAGACTCATGCGTACCCTGGCCCGGACGCTGGTGTTCTCATTCCGTTTGCTCTCGAAAGGGAGAATATGGCCAATGTAGTAGCCACTTTGACCGTTATCCGTTTATAATTCTGATAGCATGCTTATTCCTTTGCACAATTTGCCTAGTATACGAACATGTTTACTATGGATCTTGCATTACTCTTTATGCTCATTATTGATACGATTCGCGTTATCTTCTTGTGGCTTATATTTTACTAAATCGTTGTACTTATGAGTTGTTCTTGGTGTTGCAGGATCAAATCCCTCTTCCGATCCTGCGTCGGTCTACCCGACTTCAGGAGAGGCTCGCGAGCCCCCCTCCGGCTTAGAGGAGTGGACTTGATGTCACAACCCGAGCCCAGGGTTCGGGGGTTAGCAAAAGCCAAACCTAATGACACACGTACTCCCGTGCATGCACACGTAGACCGAGTCTAAATGCACACGCACAAGGGAACATTCACACGTGCCAAGCAAGTACGCGGAAGCTGTAAATATCAGAAACATAAAACTAACAGTGCAAGAAAAGGATACCAAGAACAAACTGACATAATTACATAAGAAAGTCTTACAAAAAGAACAAAATAACATATACAGTCTGACATATACACAAGTCTGAGATCCTCAAAAAAAAAAAAACAACAAGAACAAGACTCCGATGCAATGCATGCCAGGAACGCTCTCCCGTGGAGTGATCACATCCACTCCTCTAGGCCTGATGGGGCCCCGGGGGTCTCATCTAGAGCCTGGCCGACCTGCGGGGGTTCGGCAGGGGGATCTGGGCCTGCAACACCAAAAACAACTGTGAATACGAAGATTCAGCAAAGTATAAACCATAGCAAGTTAACACACGCTGTGTCTAATAGAATAAAGAACATCATGTGATTAAAGAAGGCATTTTCGTATACAAGGCTGTCATGCAAGAAAGAAATATGCTGAGTGAATTAATGAATACATGCTGTGTACATACTAGTGGCTACTACATTACCATATGCTCCCAAAAGAGGGATCTTATAACGTGCAAAGAACACCATTGTCCGGGCCAGGGTACAATGGGTCTCGGTTTCCTGGGGTCCGGTTCCCCAAGACATATCCATACTGCAGCAGGCCATATAAACTATACCAAATTCACCCCGTCGGGATCCTAAGGCTGAGGCTAAGTAGTGCCTGACTATACAGAGTCAATCATGAAAACCCTGAGTAGATCGTGACAACAGATCGTATGTGCATATCTGAGAGTGAACATATCATACATGCATACTCAAGGTAAGTAATCACAATGTGAATATAACTGAACACAGTAAACAGGTTAGAGAGTTGAGATCACTGATCGAATGCAATATGTTGTGCAACAAATCATGCGAAATCGAAATATCTGTATTTACAAGCCAATTCTAATCTAATTACCCGGTGTTTCTAACCGTGCATGATGATGTAGTTTTAAGTTATTCGATGCACCGTTGTCTAGTGTTGCATTGAATCGGGCGGTGCACGAAGTCCCTTAAACCAACACCCATGGGGAGGTGCTTAACATCCGGATAACGAACATGAATGATTCGCAGCCCTCGAGATCATTCACGAGTTGTATCATATTCCATTGGGCAGGTCTGGTGCTCTACATTCTATCATGAAGGCCATATCGGTCTTTTCTTTACACCTATCCTTGTTTTCCTTTCATTAGTCCAGTGTGAATACGGCTTAGCCGTGTGTGTGCTACGGCTTAGCCGTGTGTGGTCTACGGCTTAGCCGTGGCTGGGCCGTAGAAGGTTGGTCAGTTGCTGACTCTCAGTTATTCCAGAAAATGCACCCTGCATTGATCTACGGCTGGGCCACGGCTGAGCTTCGGCTTAGCCGTGCCCTAGCCGTAGAGGAAAACTGGGTTTTTCTCCTCCCTGGATTGTGAGCCGTAGGTGCTATACGGCTTAGCCGTACCTGCACGAATTCAAATTTCCTGAAACACATACAGAATTCCTGTAACACCATTAAATTTGCAATTCTCAAATGGAGATACTGAATCAACTGAATCAATGAGTATCAAATGGGCTGTAAACACATGTTTCCATATCAATTCATGTAAAATCAACCAAATCAAATGCATACCAACATGGGTTCTCAAAGTTATGGTTATACTTGCCTTAAATTGGAAATCAATTGCACAATGGGAGCCCTTGGATCCAAACACAACTTAATGCAAATCAAACCACATGCATGCATGAGAATTGGAAGGAAATCCAAAATGCACAGACACACCATGCAAAGGAACAAGAAGGAGAAGAGATAGAGAAAGGAGATGAGAGGAATGGAAAGACTTCCACTCACCTCGCATGCAAGAACCTTCTTCCTCTATTTGAACTTGATCGATGGAAGAGAGAGAGAATTCAAGTGAAGAAGGGAGATTCCACGTGCAGTTGAGGAAGAAATGGGAGGAGGAACGTGAGTTGGTCGATAAGATGGGTTTATATATAAGCAATGGGTTGTTCAATTTACAATAAGGGCCAAGTTAGAATTCTATTTACAGTTTGAGTCAAATCCGAGTCCAATCGAAGCACACGACCTCGGTTGCAATTGACGTAGTTACGAAAGTTAACGAGCTCAACGAAAGACACGTGTTGACATCAAGATGATGCAAAAATGACCATGTCTTAGAAAAGCTAAAATTACAAAAAAGGGCTTGGTCTACTTAATCCAGGTCAAACTCAACCCAACTACTTATCCATGACCCGTAACGAAAATAAAACACGAACAAAACACGATTAGCAACGAAAACAAGATTAACTAGCCGCTAAACGAGGTCAAGCTGGGTCGGAGTGTTACACTTGATCCCTTTTCCAGAGTGCGGTTTGCATTATTTTGTTCTCCCCATTCATTGTACCTGGGCTTATTGGGGGATTTTTATGTAACTTGTATTGGGGTTTGGTTGAGATCTGTATTTTGATTATTGTGGACTAGCCCCTCTATTTTGTTGTAAATCATTGTAATCAGTTTAATCTTTCGTAATCCATTCTGTCTTTTGTTATCTTGTGATATGTCTTGATACGTACAGCTTCCGCGTACACTTGTTTGCACGTGTGATTGATCCCTTGTGTGTGTATGCTTGGACGGGGTCTAGGTATACATGCACGGGAGTACGTATGTCATTGGTTAGGTTTTCTCTAACCCCGATTCTCTGGGCTCGGGTTGTGACAAAAACAATAAAAGTTTGTGTAGCTAGATTAAATGGCATTTAAATTAATGAGACTCTGTGCAATCAATACTCACTCTGATGAGATCTCAAAAATGAAAAATATATTAATGTGCGTTAGTAAAGCATGCCCAATTAATGATATCACAAACAAAAGAGTTATACAAAGAATGTTAAGAAGATTTATATATTAGTGAAAGTAATAATGGATAGGATGCCCCTTAAGCTCTCACGTCTGGTGGCCTAAAACATTCTGCAAGTTCTCAATTAAGAGTTTTCATGAACGACTGCTAGGTATGAGAGAGGACTCTGAAAGATTCACATATTTTTGGAACATTAAAGGCCCACTAGGCATTCTAGCATTTATTTACTCAACAGGCCTTGGATAAATTAACTATTAACCACCTTCGGAATTATCAGATATGTCATCAAAGTTTGCAGCATTTACACAAGGTTTTTTGAATATGTTCATCTTCAGCTTATATATACTGTCCATTTGCTAAAATAGTTTGGATTATCATATACAACCTTTTGGATTGAAGTGGGTGTGGCCTAGAACAATAACGACATTCTTTCAGAATTGATGTTTTGGTTATCCTGATCTTTTCATTTGGATCTCTGGAGGTGTTGGGTGGAAAGAAGTCATGTCTCTTTTTCATTCGCTGATTTTGTGTTTCTAGATTCTTCATGTACTCATTGTCCTCCTAAGGTTTGTATCATTCCTGTATATTATAGCTCTCAACATGGAGAATCAGTTCCAATTTCAAAAGAAATAAATAATGAAAGAACACAACCATTGATGACCAGATGCGGTATAGAAATGGCAGGAACAGTCCATGAATATGGAAGGGGACACAGATTTTGCACATAAAAAGTGAAGTATCGGATACAATATAGATATAAACATTAGTGTGATGTAAAGGGGTCTTCCCATGGAGTTACGAGGGTCAGAATCAACTAAGCAGCATTTATAGCATGACGATTTGTAGACTCTTATGTCGTCGTGACTCATATGTAGCTAAAGTAGCATTACCCAATCTCATCTATCCAAAGTAGAAGTTGGTATAAGAGCACAAGAACCTCAGGAATTAGTTTACACAATAACTAACTCCAAGCTCAAGAGTCACTTACGCGACTAACTCTCGTACAACAACTAGGATTCTAGGGTATCATCCAGTTGCTCGTAGGTAGGTCGTAAATACACATATCCGTAAACAAGCGTCGCAGTGTGAATTGCATTAATTTCACAAATAAGCCTATATTGATATTTGCACCAATTCACTACTGAGCAAACAGGTCATCACAAATACAACCACGCTTGGTTTTAAAATAGGCTATTAGACTTACTAAGGTATCAATTTGTCTAACAACTAATGCTAAGTCTTATTCGGTCTTGTGATCTATATCAACCCAATGTACACAAGACTGAGTTGGTGTTCCATACAGCTGCATGCACTAATAAGACCCATATTGACCTAATTGGCATAGCACACAAATGAATGCATCTTATCCTATTAGTCATTAAGATATTACGGGCAGTCTTTATCCGTACGAGTGGATGACCAAGCGTATTTGGTGCCACGCATATATTTTAACACAAGCTGCTCTGTGTTTGTTGCCAATATAACATGAATGATACGATATGCATGAAAAATGGATCATACATGTTATCCATAAAACAATGAGAAATTAATTTATTAAAATAAGTCTAATACACTCCCACTGAAATAAAGAATTACATATAATGCATTCCCATGCTTTTTGTATGAATTGCGAATAACTCTTGCGCTAAGGGTTTGATCATCAGATCAACAATCATTTCCACATATGGCACATGAGATATTGTTATCTCTTTTGGTTCTACTTGCTCACGGATGAAATGCCAATTTCTTTTTCTATGTTTCGCCCTTTAATGAAGTTGAGGGTCATTTGCTAAGCATATAACAGTTGTAGTATCTGTTCTTAATGGAATAGGATTGTATGCAATAGGTATGAGTCTCAAATCCAACAAAAATGCCGAATCCATGCGGTCTCCATGGCCGCCAGTGCACAAGCAACACATTCAACATCAGTAGTATATATGACGGTACACTCTTGTTTTTTACTGGACCATAAAATGGCACCCCCGCCCAATAAGAATACATATCATAACGTAAATTTTTTCTGTCATCAAGATCATTCGAAAATGATAAATCACTATATGGCAACAAGCTCAAGCTACTACCTTGATAGCAAAGCATCATATCTTTTGTACCCTTTAAATATTGAAAGAATCGTTTTACGGCAATCTAAAGAGCAATACTAGAATTAATTTAAAAGCGACTAACCAACCCAACAGCATAACAAATATCGAGACACATGCACATCATAACATATAAAAGACTGCCTATAGTATACTAGCATAAGACACAGAAGCCATCTTTTTTGTTTCATTAGTTTGAGGATATTGCATTTTACTCAATTTAGGACCTATGTCAATTGGGGTCTCAACAAGTCCAACATTAGCCATTCTGAATTTCTCTAAAAATCTCTTAGTGTAAATCTTTTGGGACAACCTAAGAATGCATTTTTTATGATCTCACGCGATTTTAACTCACACAATGAACTTAGCTTCACCCAAATCTTTTATTTCAAAAGCAGCTGATAACCAAGCCTAGGTCTCAATTAAAAAATCAATGTCATTGCAAGCCAAAACAATATCAGTAAATAAAAGGATAACAACACAAATTTATGTTTAGATCGCTTAATCTAAACAAAATGATCTTCGTAACACATGGAGAAACCATTTGACATGATTGTAGCATGAAACTTTTTGCGGCAATATTGTGAGGATTGTTTAAAGCCATAGACTGATTTATTAAGCTTGCAGACTTTATCTTCATGGTCTTTTTCTACATATCTAATTGGTTGTTTCATGTTCATCTCTTCCTCGAGATCACTGTTTAAAAAAGCGGTTTTAACATCTATTTGGTGTAATTTTAAATCTATGAGTTACAATAGATAAGACCATGCGGACAGAAAAAAATCTCACCACAAGGAAGAAAGTTCCCTAATAATCCACACTTTTTTTCTGTGTGATCCCCTTAGTCACAAACTTAGCCTTAAATTTTTCAATGTAATCATTAGCCTTTCGCTTAATTTTCAAAATCCATTATTTGTAATGGCTTTTTTATCTTTTAGAAGATCCACAAGATCCCACACATGGTTTTTAAGCATAGAGCTGATCTCATCATTCATTCCGAGCATCCATTCCTTCGAGTTTACTGATTCCATTGCTTCTTGATAAGAACATGATCCATCCTTGTCAATTTCATTGTATGTATAACTCAATGTCAAAAAATTTCTTAGGAATTAACCTATGAAAAGAACGACGAAAGGCATTTTGATCACTCCCACTTGCCTTTGAGTCTGTAGGATTTCTCCTTGTCTTTTTCTTTTCAAGATATTGAAGCTCGAAGTCATCTAAGTCACAATATTCCATTTTAACCAATTTGCCGTTTACATCCTCTTAAACTAGAAAGTATCCTTTTGACAACTTAGAGTATCTGACAAAGATACATAGAATTTTTTTATGCTCTAATTTGTTTAGATGCTAAGTAAGTACATGCCCTAAAGAACCCTACGCGTGTAGATCTCCCAAAGAAATTTTTTTACCACTCCACAACTCATATAGGGTTTTTGGAACAAATTTAGAATGAACTCCATTTGAAATGTATATAGCAGTTAGCAGTGCATTACCCCAGAAGGTAATGGGTAAATTGGCATGAGCCATCATAGATCTGATCATGTATAAAAGAGTCTTATTCCTTCTTCTCGCAACTCCATATTGTTGTGGAGTGTAGGCCATAATTAACTGCCAAAAAATATCATTTTCAATGCAAAAACTTTTGAAAAATCTCCAAAGTGTATTCCCCACCTCCATCGGTCCTTAGGGTTTTTATGTTTTTATCAAACTTATTTTGATCTTCTTTTGCAAAAAAATTGGAAATAATCAATTGCCTTATATTTGTGGGAAATTAAAAAACACACAATTGTAACTAGAAAAATTATCGATGTGGCCGAGTTCCTAACACTTATAGCATCTAGTTTTGGTTAAGTCCCTTGGCTTGCTACTATGGATGCTTCTTTTGGTTTTATTTGGGTACATCTAGGTTTCGTTCTGTTTTGGGGTTTTTCTCGCAGTTTGTCCCCTTTTGAAACTTACTTTTGCATTTGGCCCCCTTAGGTCCCAATCCAGACCCAGGTTGATGATTAGCAACTTGCTTGTCTTGCGACTTCTACCTAAGCTCTTTGGACTTCAAGTTCACGATGGGACACAAATCCTTAAAGATCTTGACTACCTCAGAATGAGTTAAGATTTATTTTATTGCACACCATGAGTTAGGTAAAAATCGTAGGACTGCAATGATCTTTTGGTCGTCAGTTAGTTTATTTCCTACTCTTGCAAGATCTGTCATCATTTGACTCATTTTGTGAATGTGGTCTCTAAGTTTAACTCCTAAGGTCATCTGATATGCATCAAATTCCATGGTCATGATGCAGGTTTTATTGACAGTAATACCAATGTATGCCTCTTTCATAGCTTCTCACATCTCCTTAGCCATGCCATAGATCATAAGTGGAAGCCAATTCAAAAAACATGCTGCTCAACATAATGTTATAAGCAGTACAATTATCGTCCTCTCACTTATTAAAATTATGTAATGCAAGCATAAGTGTAACATCATTTTCAAGTTTGGGTCAAGTCATAATCGTTTCCAAAACATACGTGACCTCTTGTTCATCGAATAATTAAGTCATGCATCTGTACCGCTTATCATAGTTATTACCATCTATTTTATCTCCCTTATTAAACTCAGTAATAATGCTCTTTGAAGTCATCGCTGAAAATGAAGAAAAAGAAAAAGTTTATCGATAAATGCACAACATTGGCAACATACACATACGTATTAAATGTCCTTTTTATATTCAATTCAATTTAAAATTTAGACATCGTAGTAAAAACCCTTCTTGCTTAGGGCTAATTTAGGGCAGTCAAAAATAATAATCGTAAGTAAATGGGTGATTTGATGGCATCATGCAACACAATACATCAATTTTTATGCAATTATAAAACAAATGCCAAAGATTTTGGGAAACTAATAAGTTTATCGTCCCCCGCATATTTTAGGGACCATTAGTATAAAAACAATTTTGATATAAAAAAATACAAGCCCATAAAAGTACAACTTTAGATTAAAAGAAACTAAAGGATGTCATGACCCAACTATCAGACTCAATATTCTGCCCAAATAAATCCAACTAAAGTATTACTTTTTGGGTCAAAGATATAAGCCTTAATCTAGTCCAAATATTAAATAGATTTGTTAGGCAGTATATTATGGAAACATATACAGCTGTCTCCAGTATTGCTCACAGATTCATTATTCATTCGATGGGTACCTGGCTTCATGGATTTTATTAAAAAAGAAAAAAAGGGACCCACCAAAGAGAGGAACATGGTGTATATAAGACGTGCGTGGAAAAACTTGTGTAATGATTTATCTTCAATAGTGAAGATGGTTAACTACTGCCAAGATGAACAAATTAACCACAACTAGATGTGGCTCAAACGTTAAGAAGTATTTCTGGTCCCAATAATAAAAAACTTACCAAGAGATCCCAAATCTCATTAAATCATTATGATTAAAAAAATTTAATAACAGGAGTCATAATCTGATTTTCAGTAGGCCCAAAATAGTTTGGCCACGCTTTCTTTCCTTGTCAACTACAGACTCCACATGTGTCTCAACCATCGCTCACGTTAAGTTGTCTCAAATCACATGGCTACTGGCGTAAAAGAGGGGGCGTTTCCGCTTAAGGTACATGTCAACATGATGAGCCACGTGTTTATTTCATATGCAACCTCTTTTATACATTAACTAGCACTTCAGGCCTACACTGAAAAAATAATAATTAAGTTTTATTAAAAATTATTATTAAGTTAAATAAAATATTAATGAATACTTTGGCATAAATTATAGCAAAAATATAGTTAAAATCTTGAATCTTTATTTTTTTAAAGGAGAAAATATTTTCTTTGAATCATAGATGTATAAAAGTTGAGAGTGAAAAAAAATCCATTGATATTAAGTCATCCTTAATGATTAAAAGAATTACATGTGGTCTAAGGAAAAAACAACCATTGATATTTGTTTATTGGCAGACACTTGTTTCAGTAGTTGCACTAAGTTCATCTTCTCCGTTTGTCTCGACAGTTACGCTTATTTTATCTTGTGCAGATCTTTTAACTCTTACACTTGTTTCAATTTATGCACTTATCTCAATAAAGTTATTTGTTTTCGGTATTGCAATGGAAGTACTTGGTCCAACATCTTGAAATTTCACATTTTCTTTATAATTTAATTCTGGCGCAGGCCTTGTTTAATAAGTATATTATTTGTAAATAAAAATATTTAAATGATTTGTAAATTAATATTAACATTAAATTCATTACACAATCATAATTTTAAGTATTTTAGTGCACACTTAAAAATTAAATATCATATTAGTAAAACTAAATAAAAAAGAAAAATAATGTACCCATATAGTTTTATTATAAAATTATTAAAATAACTTAGTTCATTTTTCCTTAAATTGGTAAACTCAACTCAAGAGAAAAAAAATATTAAATGGTAAAAAAATTTAAATGGAATAGTCCAATATACAAAAAATCATTAGGTCAATCAACCCACTTACTATAAAAATATTGATTAGTTGGAATTGAATAGAAAAGAAAATAACCTATACCAAATGCAGCCCATTTGAAAATATATATACCATATAAGTAAAATAAAAACATAGCGCAAACCACACAGTGAGGACTTCAATGTTATGCTCAGGCAAAGCCCATATATAATTATGCACTGCCAATGGCTAGGCCATGTTGGGCCATGCCAAGTTCAACAAAGTCCAGTTCAATAGTTATTAAAAAGCAATTATATTTTAAAATAAAACCATGTAAACCAATTGTAAAAATGTTATATGGTAAAAATATTATGCCCATAGACTCTTATTAGAATATTAATAAAAAAATTAGATCATTTTTCCTTTAATCCAGAAACTCAACTTAAGAGGAAAAGAATTTTTATATGGTAAAAAAGAATTAGTTAGTATAGTCCAATGTACAAGAATCATTAGGTCAACCAACCCTCTCACTATGAAAAAAATTAATCAGTTGGAATTGAATAGAAAATAAAATAAACCAACGTCCAATGTTGTCTATTTGATAAATATATGTAGGTGGGCGCCTTGCCTTCCCACTTATAGCCACTGGGGCAACTTAGGAAAAAAAATAACTAAATCATAGAGAGTGTTAGAATGTGTAGAGAATTTTTAGTTTGGGTCTTCATTGGGCAGGCCAAGTTAAGGCATATTTAAGCTTGACTATAATGAGATAAGGAGGAAGTAAGACAATTATTCATCTTAAACTTTTTAAATTCTAAAAAAAAAAGGAAAAAACATTGTAATGCTTCAATAAATAATAAAATGGAAATGAGTCTTTTCCATCTTAAGAGGATGTCCATGAATAACACGTGACAACACCACAATCAACCAACTGAATCATGCTCTCTCTAGGCTACAAAACTTATGATCGGGACTAAAGAAGGAAAAAAAATTCCTACTAAATAAATAGAGTGCCACGTGTCATTCTCTTACGAAGGGGCCGGTGTCCAACCCTATAAGAAAATAAATATATTTTTAAATAGAAATATTTAAATAAATTATAAATGAAAATGTTTTAAGGATGCTAAGTTTTTTTTTTTAATCGTGGGACTATAAGATGGATGGTGTGACCAAAATCAGCAGCACCATTCATAAATAATTACTTTAGTGATCAGATATTGGTGTCATTTGGGTCCTTCATGTTTAACAGGGATCGAGAGATGCAATTAGCGTCTTCATGTTTAATGTTTTGGTCCATCTACTTGCGCAGACAGAGTACCTAAGGTTCATATGTGAATTTGGACTCAAATCTTTTAATCTATCTAAGCAATCTCTATAACCTATACCGTGAAAGATAAATGCAAATCTCTAAAACTTTATATCCATTAATTAATTATCTTCAAATATATAAATGCTCATAACTTACTCTTCAGCTCAGCCTGATTGATTAAATAGACAGGCTTAGACCTAGCTTTTACTGCTCGTATCGATCTTGGGTTGGGTGTGGGCCATTGCTTCCAAAATCTAGGTTGGGCCTAGATATGCCGTCGCCCCGACCAAGCCCCAGCCCATGAACACCCCTAAACATTGATTCTTATCTTATGAGAACTATCGTCAGCACCAGGTAGTCGGCAAAGGTTTATATATATTGTATTTTTAGAGAATGCCTCATAGAAATATTGTCACAACAAATTCAATAATTATCAATTTTATAAGATTTTTTTTTGTTGAAAAGTCCCCATAACTTAAAAGGAGTAGTGCAATACTTACCCGCCTAGAGAACTACAAATGCTAACTTTTTTGTTTTTTGTTTTTTTCTCCTCCTCAACATATTAATCATAAATGTAATATTTTGATGACATTTATTTTAATTTAAAATTAAATTATAATTTCAACAGTATTTTTATAAAAAATAATAAAAACACAAAGTGTAAATTACCCCATAACTTTTTTTTTCCTAAAAAGGGGTGGCTTTATTCCCTATTTGTATAAATTACCCCATGACATTTTTTTCCTTAGAAGGGATGACGTTATTCACCATAACAATATTTCTAACGTTATATGTAGAGCAAACCATGACATTTAATCTAGTTTTTGAGTCTAATCCTAGCCGATCGTCTTTTCAACTACTTTTTGATTTCAAGGCCGAAAACTTTTCTTTGGATAGACTTCAAAGAAAGCATTTGTGGGCATCCATGAAATATTTTAGGCATTCTATTTAAATTTGAAAGATTTTAGGGATAAGGGATAAATAAAAAAAGTTTAAAATTAAATGAAAGTTGTTTGGGAGAGAAGATTTGTACAATAGAACTTTATTGAGAGTGCACCACGTGTCGCTCTCTCATGAAGAGAATTGTGCCACGTGTCGCCCTCCCATGAAAATGGGGTATTGTTATAATATATATAATAAAGAGAGAGCATACGTGTTTCTACAGGCTTTGCTTATTGGTATAGAGATGCATCTACTGTCACTTTATAGCATCTACTTAGTACATGATAGACTCCGGTTCAAATTAAAATAGGATAAAAAATGAGAGTTGGATTAGACTCTCTCGATTAGAATTTGAATCTCAGGAGAATTAACACATCTTTTTTCTATTAAAAAAATTTCTTTGTAAGGGTATCTCTCTGTGTTGGGGCTACCCATTAGTGGGCCTCATCATAGATGCCAACAATCTGGTCATGGGTGTCTATCTATTTTGTTTCTGCTGGTTAGTCTTCTGTTGTATGCGGTTGGCTTGCTTTCTGTTAATACAATCCTTGAAAAAAAAATAATAATCATATCTGATGGTGAGTCTTCTGCTGTATGCTGTTGGCTTCGTTTCTGTTGATACAATCTTATTTCAAGCAAAAAACTAAAATAATAATCATGCCATCCAAGAATAACTTTCACAAACATATTCATTCATGCAAAAGATAAATGGCAGCCATTGAAAAATTCAGTAGTGTTTTTTCTTTTTTTTTTTTTTTTGTTTTGTTTTTTTGATAGAAGAAAAATTCAGTCGTCAACAAGACCTTTTTGCATTAAAAAGGTTCTTAATGTTGCAACTCCAAGGCTGGGTTCAAGTCATTTTGTCCATAAGAAAGAAAAAGGATATGAAGCCACGAGATGTGCATACTCTCCTAGGTATCCAAAGTACTTCACACCTAACAGCACAGTCGATGATAGGTAAGGAATTCACAAATCCGAAAATCCCTCAATACCCCTGCAGCATGGATTCCTCAACAAGAATTTATATACTTGAGGATTTCAAGTTGTTATCAGTAGATATTTTTAATGAGTGAGATTCACCTGGTGAAAAATATTAAAAAATATTTCCACTGCCTCTATGAAGACCTTGAGGTTTTGGTAGAAACGGTTAACTAAGGAGATTTAATAGATATCAATGATATGACCGGGAAAAATTAGTTTATAATTGCGCAAATCTGCAAAATTGAAGATTTTCAAATCTATGGGGGGTAGGTTGGATTTGAAAATCCTCAGAAAAAAAAATGAGGATTTCAATAGGTGTAAATCCTCGGGGATTTAAAATTGTCAAACATAAATTTTTCATACTTTTGTAGAGATCAAAAATCTTTTCCTTGAGGATATGATTGTCAAATGTGACCTAAGGGTGTGTTTGCATGATGAAAGGAATTTGCATTCTACGGATTCACTTTTATGGTATAGAAATTGTGAATTTCTACCTCTTGTATAAGAAATTGAAATCCTTTTTCCAGATCCTTTTCTTGTAAAAAAAAGTGTCATATAAAATCGATGACTTTTTAGAACCTCCAAAGACAAAGGGTTCAAGGTCCTAATTCAGATTTCTACATTGCAGTCCAATTAACAACGGCGGAAAATAAAAGGAATTGAAATCAATCAACCGCACAAATAAAAAGGTATAAGATATTTTACGTGAAAAACCCAACATAGAAAAAACCACGAGTCCTATCACCCAAACCAACGAGAAAACAAGCACTATGAAATTGAAGGTTATAATATATACTCACAGACCATTTCCCAATTGAACTCAACCTAAGAACTGTAATTTTTCTTATTAGCATCTCATTGTTCACTATCTACTGTGCTTGAAACTACCCTACCTTGAATTCGTATGGCAAATGAATCTTCCACAAAGAGTAGAAGCAACACTCTGTAATGCTTAGATCTTCATCACTCTCTAATGGCTGCTCTAGAGAAAAAGGACATCTTTAATGAGTAATCTATGCTCAAAACAAGGAGATTGGTGGTTTAGGGTTGAGAAAGAACCCTTTTTTTATAACCCTTAGGTCATGGGAAGCACTTAGGGTTTGAATAGAACTCATCAGGCAAGTTCCACTTGAAAAAGGAAACAAAATCACGTAGGTCGATGGTGAATCTGTTCATCATATGCTCGAGCGGGTAAATCTTCTGTCTTGGTGAAATTCCAAGCTCCGCTCAAGCGGGTGCCACATCCACTCGAGCGGATAGAGCTTCTGTCCTAAGTGAAAATCTTTACAAAATTCTTCTTTTTCTTCGCTGTCTTCGCTTCAAAATCTCTAGAACTTTTGCCGAGTTATGCTACAATCTATTCTAAAAGAAATCTAAAATTACAACTAAATGGAACCCGAGCTTTGTCCAACCCATGAATTAGCCAACATATAAATAATCAAATTAGAAAAACAATAAAAGATTATGTTTGTGAGGCTTTAGACCATAAGCCACCCCACAAGACTTTGGTCTTAAGGGGGCGTAGCATGTTAACCATGGGGTCCACTAGGCAAATTATGGTCTCAAGGTTCCATACCGGCAAGGGAGTGTCCAGATATCTGGGCTTATAAGTTACACTTCATGTTAACTCAAAATGACATGTTTTAAAGCCGTGCAGCCCCAAATCTCATAAGAAATTCGGAGTTAAAGCATGCTTCAGTGCAAACAATAACTTGTTGAGATTGGCGTGGCTGTGAGAGTTGGTATCAAGCCGATGAATACTCTGTCTCCCAGTGGGGGATTATGTGAGGCTTCAAACGAAAAGCCACCCGGCAAGACTTTAGTCTTAAAGGGACGTAGCATGTCAACCATGAGTAGTGGACTATATATGGTCTCAAGGTCCCACACCAGTAAGGGAGCATTCGGATCTCTGGGCTTATAAGTTAAATTCTGTGTTAACTCAACATGACGCCTTTTAAAGCTTTGCGGCCTCAGATCCCATAAGAACTCTGGAGTTAAGCGTGCTCGAGCGAAAATAGTATGAGAATGGGTGACCTCCTAAGAAGTTCTCGTGCGTGCACATAGGGCCAAAGTAGATGATATCATTTTGAGTTGGGCGGGCTATAATAAATTATTATCATCCTATTTTTGATATTATACTCCAATGTGATTTATGGTTGGCATCTCCCATGGGTAGAACAAACACAACCCCCCCCCCCCCCCCCCCCCCCCCCCCCAAACAAAACCCCAAACAACCCGCCAACAAAAAAAAAAAAAACATGCGGAAAAAAAGTTATCATAGTATATAATAGAAGCGGATAAGTAAATATCTGTCTCCTTAAAATTACTTTTCCTTTTTATATAAGAATTTAGAAATGAGACTTTGCTTATGTATTATTGTTTTTATGATTCCAAAATGAAAGCAACAATGGAGAAAGTTTTGTTTAATCTTGCATAGAAAATAATGTGTATATACTATAAACTTATACATCATTTAACTTAACCTCTAAATGCATTTCTTCTGAGAATAATTTTCTTATCTCAATTGCCTAATTTTCTTATCTCAATTGCCTTTTATACTAATTTAAGAAAATGTTATAGATAGAGAAAAGATAACAGAAATTATACATGCAAATATATTCTCTATGGAAACTTTCAAATGATAATAGACTAAGCAACAATTCATGTTGATTTAGGTTTATAAACCCCCATTATGGGGTGTAAACACAAAGAAAGCTCACAAATGACTGCATCTTGTTCTTTCTTCAATAAAACTGGGTACAATTTTGAATACAAGGATGATGTTTTAACAACCTCGACTAGCACTTTTCAGTCTCACTTACAAGGATGAATGTGTTTAAACCAAACTCTCGAGAAAAACTATCTGAGGTTCTTCCTTCTCAAACCTAGAGACTAGAATCCAAGAGTCCTTGAATCTCGTGCATGAGCATAAATTAGCTTGAGAAGTTTTAAAGTAAACAGCAAGAAGTGCTCGAATGCTGAATTTCATCTGTTCTCTAAGGAGAGTGGGTATACTAATGCACGCACGGTCGCCATAGCATTTGCGCTGTTCTTGGGATAGTCATAGGAGACCAGAAGGGGCAGCGGATCCAACCCTTGCCAGCACCAGAGATTGCACTGTTTCTCATCACCTGCTGCTCGTTCTGGACTTCAAAAGACATCATTTCTTCTCTTTCTTCTATGTACTTCAATTTTTCACTGGGCATTTACCCCGTGCTCATCATGTTTGCACCAATTCTGATATATATATATATATATATATATATTTTTTTTTTTTGAAGTGGAAAAAAAGATTAGTTCTCATGTGGTTCATATGGATAATTCTGATAATTAGTTCTCATTTTATTTCTCGAGCCTACTATTCTACATGGATTCTTGTCAATCATTGGTTTAGGGTGAAGAATGAGAAGGTTTGATGTGGACAGGCACAAGGAGAGGCGGATCCAAGTACATGCACATGGGTGCGGTCATACCCATTAAACCATGATTCGTTTCCAAAACCTATATAAAAATTCTGAGTCCAGTTCTAAAAATCCAATAACAAACATATATCCAATCTTAAAATCCACATGAAAATCTTCAATTTGCCTCAAAACCAAACCACCTGTTAGGGTCTACACCCCTTAGATGAAAATTATGGGTCCACCATTGGGCACAAGCTTTATATTCTTGAGTTTTGTGTTTCAATGTAATGTCAGATAGTGTGTGGATCAATGTTAAAGTGAAACAAGTGCACACCTAAAGGTGTCAATGAGTTAAATTTAGCTCGAACTTACCCATACCTAAGCCCATGACTACTAACGATTGAAGGGTCTGAGTCCAGGTGTAACACGGACAGTCCAGTTCTAAAAATCCAATAAAAAACATATGTCCAATCTCAAAATCCATATGAAAGTCTTCAATTTGCCTCAAAACCAAACCACCTATTAAGGTCTACACCCCTTAGATGAAAATTATGGGTCCACCATTGGGCACAAGCTTTATATTCCTAAGTTTTGTGTTTCAATGTAATGTCAGATAGTGTGTGGATCAATGTTAAAGTGAAACAAGTGCACCTAAAGGTGTCAATGAGTTAAATTCAGCTCGAACTTACCCATACCTAAGCCCATGATTACTAATGATTGAAGGGTCTGAGTCCAGGTGTAACACAGACTCTAGATCCCAACTTCAAAATATAGAGTTCTTGAGTGTGCCCATTAAAGGCTTGAGTCCAATTCTAGTTCTAGGCTGTTGAAAGCTTGAGTCCAATTCAAGAAGCAATGTAGACAGGACGATGAAAGAATTCCTTGTTTCCATCTTTCCTTGATACACTTTTTATCAAAGGGGAGGGCATTTGATAATCATTTTTGTCTATTTACCTTTGATCTTCACTTTTAACTAATTATGGCATGAATTATTCATTTCCTATGTATATGCAACCAAATAAGCCCTTTTTCTTTTTTGGTAAAAGAAACAAATAAGCCCTTAAAAAGTATTATTTGGTACATTTTTTTACAAATGCACAGGTATTCATGTATACACAATATAATGAGGGATATGGGTCCTAAACATGGGTTTGGGGCCTGGCCTGTTGTGACAGTTTGCATCCTCAATTATTGGACTTGTGCTCGAACGGATTCAGGATGAATTCATTGACGCCAAATGCACCTTATTGAATAGAATAACAACGTCATATATGAAACTCAAAGCTAATGTTCGCTCTCTCTCTCTCTCTCTCTCTCTCTCTCTCTCTCTCTCTCTCTCTCAGGTTTTTTCTCTTAGGGTACGACTATGAGTTGAAAGAATATCACCTTTCAACTATTCTCTGGGCTCTTGAACGCTGATATTAGCTTTAGCGATGAAGAGAAATCAAATTATCACACTGCTTGGGTGAAAAGCTGAGAGGACCATCTTTTTATCGAGATCCCGTGGATCAAACATCCCTATATAATGGATCACCTAACCATTTGGGCCATGTAAATATGCAATAAATGACACCCACATTTAGAACGCTGGAGAGAAGATCATTTGTTTACACGGGCGAGAGCACCTCTTCTAGATGCAAGAGAGGAGCTAAACATGGAACATTGGGCAGTTGGGTGAGAAGGGGACTTCCAACCATTGGGCTATCCCTTTATTCTCTACACCCACATGATAACTTAAAAGTAAGACTGCTTCCAAATAAACCTGCACACATGCATGCTTCCATCATTAAATAGTAGCAAATAAAAGCCAAGTACAGAAGAATGACAGAGAGAAAGTGAGCACACAGAGCATCCAACATGAACTATGCAAGAAAAACCATGTGTGCTCACTCTCTTCTGTCATCCTACTTACACACTAAAGTTTCCGCGCCTGCCTGTCTTTTGACCAGCAAACAACAGATAATCTACAATTGGTACAAAAATCACAAATCCAAATGAAAGGACACTGCATTTCTGAAGAAGAAGAGGCTACTCCTGCCCCTTAAATAGTGCTCAGAAAGAGAAGGCTAGTTGCATTTGTTCATTAGTGGAATAAATGGTGTAGCCGATCTCATTGGCTTGCTTATTTAAAAAACTCATTTGCCTCATACAGAACTAACCACTTATTTATTCCAGCCTCACCCATTTCTCATACCAAT
Organism: Sextonia rubra; assembly: GCA_037013555.1. Lineage (NCBI taxonomy): Eukaryota > Viridiplantae > Streptophyta > Magnoliopsida > Laurales > Lauraceae > Sextonia > Sextonia rubra. Next base: position 25,902,009 of record JASUAD010000009.1, read on the forward strand.
GCATCTAGTAATTCTGACCACAGCCAATGCCCATCTCGCCATCCTTATCCCATTCAATGATCCAATCACTTTGGTTACCATGCATTGCAGTCACTAGCCTTATTCAAAGGTCGCATATGCCATCTCTCTTCCACTCCTCCTTTGGTGTGGAATATTATCAATGAAAATGGCCTCCATTTAGGAGAAAAGTCGTAAGTAACGGCTTTATTTCATGCGGCCAGCCAACCACATATGGACAACGGTTTGGTAATTTATGCCCAAGAGAGATTTACAAGAGAGCAAAAGTAGGATGAGGGCATCAAGATCTTTCTCCTTTACGTTAAAAAAATAAACTGGAATGCCCAACTCATGATCTCCTTGTTCAAAATCTTTCAATTAAAAACACCATCTTATTGGGTGTGGGTTCTTGTGTCCATCTTCCTAGCTATTTGTTGTTGTTTAGAGAACCGTGACACAATAGATATACCCCACAAAAGCATGACGCGTTTTGGCATTTTTTAAGCTTTCTTTTTGGTATGATATGTTGTGGAGCATGTTCGCACGCAACAGAAATAGGTGCTTCTATACCAATGCTTTTTTAGTAACATTATTCTTCGTGGTAGTAGTACTTGATTTTACTTCTTTTAGTTTCTATTTTCTGTCAAACTGACCGTCAATCTCTTTTCCATGTTTCTACAGGTAATATAACATAAATATTCCATTTTTAGTTAAATTGTATGGAACCTGAAGACCAACAAGTCTCTTCATCACAAAAAGAAAGGGACACATGTTTAAATTTGGGGGTGGCAAAGAGGGTTGGATTGGGTCAAAATGGGTCAAGTTAACCTGAGCTGTATATGAGTTGAAGGTCAACAAGTATCCGACCCAAATACAGCTTGCAACGGTTGCAAATCATCCCATATCCATTGATATCAACCCATTTAATCCAACCCGACACTATCCAACTTGTAGAAGTTTGGCCCAAACTCAATCCATTTCAAGTGTTAAGGTTATATTCGAGTTTAGCTGTAGTTCAAATAAAAATAAAAAACAAAAGCCCAAAGTGTACAAAGATTTAACCAGCATATCATGCTTGACCTAACCTGATCCATTTAAATGGTTAAATGGGGGTCAACCCAAACCCAGCTAGTTTATTGCATATTATTGGGTTATGTGGGTCCGCTTACGCAGATGGTTTGAATTTGTCTGTTGGGTCAGATTTTGTCATCCCCATATTTAACAATTTAATCTAATATGTCATACATTAGGAGTTAATGGAGACTTCTAATCAATAGAGGGTTAAACTACTGGGTCTATCTTCTACAAACCAGAATTTTAATACTTATCCATAACGGATGATTGCACTGATACTCGTGCAGGTATGGGCACAAGCACTGGAAACGAGATACAGCAGCCTGTGTCCTAAAATCCAAAATACATGTGAGCTCGGCGTTTCAGGTGCAGGGTATACAATTTTGAACTCTGTTTTATAATTTCTTATTTGATAGTTTCACTTTAGGAATTTTTGTTTGGATAGTATTGATCGTAGGAAATCAATGGTATATGCTCTAACAAGAAATATTAAAAAGATGAAGGGTGAAAAAAATAAGGTGAAACTATAGATGGGTTTGTGACTTTCTTAGCATTTGTTTTAGGAGGGAAATGTCTAGTTATTCATCTTTCATATTATCTTAATTTATTTTTCACTGAAAAAGAGATTATTTGATAGTCATTCATTTGATAATGAGCATCTCACTAGTCCTTGTCACTAAGGTTAGTGGAGATTAACATTGAAGATGGCAGTCATGTGGATCTTCTACCATGCAGATCTTCTACTGTTATTTCAATCATAGTTCTTAAAATTGGAATCATTTCGTAAATCGTTCATACTGACGAATCGAATCGAATAGCGAATTGTATTGTGAATCGTACTAATAAAAATTAAAATTTATAAAAGAAAAAAGTAATTAATCATAACGATCCATTTTCCTATTATAGAAGTATAAATATAATAACAAATAAATCAAACATACAATCATATCAAGAACATCATAAACATATATTAATGTTGGGAAAAGCAGTGCAAGGGAAATAACCCGTGATCAACGGATCAACCACGATGAACATAAATCAATCACACTATTAAACAATCACGCATATGAACACAGCAATTTTACGTGGTTCACTCAAATAGGGCTACATCCACGGCATAAAGGCGATCATTTTCACTATGACAAGTAAAGCATACAGAGACTCGCTCTCTTACATCATCTATCCTATGTGGTATGAAAATACTCCGAGCAAGAGAGCTCTCACCTCTCTTCAACTGTAAGATCTAGGGTTACAAACTATACAAATATAATAATATCTGCTTTCTTGGCCACCAAGAAAGCCCCGATATAATTACCAAAATACCATTGACCTTAAACCGGTCACTAGCTAACCCAGTGGACCTATCCGGCTAAACCGGAATACAAGACATAAACCTAAAAATTAATATATACAATAATATTTAAATAGTTAAATAAGTTTAAGGTATCAATATATATTTTATTACCTTTAAAATCAAGATATAAAATTCAAATTCAAATTCAAATTATCAATGTTACATGTTAGGATATCTCTTAAAGTTAAAAAAGTGTTCATGAAAAAAAAAATTGAAATAGATTTAAAAAAAGAAGAAGATATAGGCTTAATTAAATGCATATTCCTTATTCATCTTTAAAACCTCATCAAAGCCATAAAAAATTCTTAGGAGGTCTTGTTAACTATTAAATAATCTTTAAAAAAACTCTAAAAGAAAAAAAAGAGTAAAGAAGAAAAAAATGAAAAAGATTATTAATATTAACTTATCGTCAAATTCAATGAAATGAGCATCGAATCCTACGATTCACACTTAAATCCTAAGATTCATATGTAAATGAGATTCATTACATGGATACAAATCGTTTTTTTTTTTAAATCGGTATACGAATCATAAGATTTTGATAATTATGGTTCCAATATCTTAAACTATCTTTCCAATATCTTAACTGCCCAAAGTCGAAGGAGAACTAGCAGCATGGTAACTATCTAAAGCTAGAAGAAATGCACATACAAACGCAAGAGCAAAATCAACTAAAGAGAAAGATGATGAGGGTGTCAAAATTGAAAGCAAGATCCTTGGCGAATTAAGAATGAACATGACTATAAATAAAAAGGCCTCTCATAGACCCAGTAGGACCGTTTGAATGAGAATCTCTTTTCTTTTTGTAAACCTATTTTTCCTTATAGGAGTTCCTTGGAGGTGGAGCAATGCTCCTGTGAACTATATTTTTGCAAAAAGATGACGGGCACATCATTTTCATAAGTGAATTTGAATAATATTATTAAAAACTGACATTAAATTATTTAGCAATTTTTATGAAAAAAATTATAAGGAAATCTAATTATTGCTAACTAATGATAAGAAGTAGAAAATTTACCAAAAATTGATAACCGTTAGTGCTTAATAACATTTTGACAATGTAAGGAACTCTACTTTTTCATAGTCTCTCTCTGCTGACGGCAACAAGTTGGCAACGAAAAATTAGCAAAATGTTGGAATGTGAAGGAGGTGTGATCCAGCTCTTCATACATTTTACTAATGACAACCGTAAAGGAGGTCGGTAGGTTCTCATCATAAAAAAAGAAAACTCCTAGTACTTTTTTTATTATCTTGCAACAAGTGTTGGATTAAATGGTGGATCTTTCAATGAAACCTTCACTATCCAACAATAATAAAAGTCATCCGAAATAATTCCCAGAAAAAAGAAATATCATCTGCTATATTTGTTATCAAATAATTACTCCGTTGGATTCCAAGGAGGTTGATATAGTTTTGCAAACCATAACTGCAAAATCATCACAATATGAGCAATTTTCCCAACAGTAACATAGAAGTGGAACAAATGAATATGAATACAAAAAAAAAAAAATAGGAAAAAAAATTCCTCCAAAAAGAAAGAGAATTTGTAAGCAAAGTTGCAAACCCTAGCTACAGAACCGGGACAATTTGGCAATTCCCAGAATCTTAAGCACGGAAGGTAATAGAAACAAATTCTCATTTGTCATTTTGTGATTTTCATGATATTCTGATAATATCCCGAAATTAAAAAAAATTACCATCAAACGATAATATTATGATATTTCAAAGTAATCCATGATGCTTGTGAAGATGGCTGCTGCTACAAGATACCTGTCACACATTGAAGTCTAGTCCTTCAGTAGCTTCTCCACTCATTAGAGCTGCAAAGTTAGTGGATGACTTCAAATGGTAAATGGAATAATTTGATTTCTTTCATCTACTTGTTTTATTTTTCTTTAATAAAAAGTGAACTCCCTTTATAGGTGGGCTTTCGTAGACAGTTTTTTATGACATAATGTGCAATAGTGAAGATTCTCTCATCATACTCGCCGTAGATTCTATCATCCACTAACTAACTAATTGACTAATTGTACGTAGGAGAGCTTTGCTTTGTTGTTCCAATGTCATTGTCTCATGCTCAACGTAGATTCTAACATCCACTATCTAACTGACTGACTAATTTTCGCTGATTGCCTATAGGTCACAGATCTAGGGGGCGCGAAATCGAACTTGGACCACCCTGGGGAAAGCTTGATGCCTATGCCACTGGAATAACAGTGCATTGGCTATTGTTCCATTGTCTTTGTCTACTCTACATGTCCAGGTGACTATTCTAAGAGCTCATTTGCAAGGGGGCGATAATAAAAGAAAAATTCCTACTAGTTAGAGAAATGAGAAAAATATTAGAGAAAAAAATCCACTTAAGTGAATCATCAGTTCTTTGTAACAACTTTTCCTTTATCTAGATATAAATGGGAAAGCTATGTAGGAAAAATCATTTTGAAGTGTTTATTTGAGTGAAAAACAATATTGAAACGTTGAATGTCACATTTTAGATAAAGAGGAAAGGAGAAGAAAAAATTTCACTGCCAAAATGCTTTATTCTATATTGACATTCTTGTGCATTAAACCACTTTCCTCCCCCCCTTTTTTTTCGAGTCCTACAGTGGATAACTGTTAAAGAGATATTTGTAATCATTTTCCTTGTTACTTATAGTGTATGCCTTGTAGGTAGGTTTAGGTAATGGTGACCATATGTGTGCGTGCTGGCCACCTGTGCGGCGCCAAGGCATGCAAGGCAGCAAGCGTTTGTGCGTTCTTGGATCCTTAGTGGGCCGCAAGTGTATGTATATACTTGGATCTGGATCCACTATCCATTTAGTCCGTTAAAGGGAATCCAAGTAAGCTTCTCATCATCCATCCAAGCTCTTCTCTTTGGGTTTTTTCTTTCCTTAATTATTTAATTTATTTATGATTTTCATAAATTATTTTCTCAACATTCTCTATTTGAATCTATTTGTAGGGAGAAAAGTAATTATCCTCTTCGCTAACTTTTTCAAAAACGAGAAATGGTGGTTAACTAATTACTTCTCCATTGATATTTAATTTCTTATTATAAAAATCAATGCTTTAGTTAATTGATTAATTTTTTAATTATTTTAAAATTATCTTTTTCTCAACAGTAGGAAAGTCTTCATTTTCTCGACAAAGAGAGTACAGAAAGGACACTATCCCAAGCAAAAGATAGTGGACCTCTCCTTCCCCTCCCTCTTCCTCTTCTTGATCTCCCTCCTTTTATTCTTTCTCCCTTTCTCCTCCCTCGTGCAACAAGGAGACCCGCCATGAGGAGGGGGAGAAAGTGGTAGGGAGGAAGACAGAAAGAAAGAGAGAATAGAAGGAGGGAGAGGAAGAGGAGGGGATGAAAAAGGAGGGGAAGGGTAGGGAGAGTCCCTTTCCGCACTGGAGCTCATTGTCGACCAGAAGGGGAGGAGAGAGGAGGGAGAGGGAAGGTGTGTGAGGAGAGAAAGGGTGGTGGTATCTTGAGGAGTTTATAATTTTTTTTTAAATGTGTGTAAACTGGTCAAACTTGGTTTTGAAATAGCAGCTCTCATTATTGTTCTTAATTTCTAAAATTACATAAAGGTCCCTACATATTATTACATTTGCATCAAGGTCCTTGAGTAATTCTAAAATTACAAATAAGTCTCAGCAACGTATAACAACCCCCTTAAGCTGACACATAGATATTCACTATGCCCAACTTGGAAAAAACATGATTCAGCTTAACTTTATTTACTACTTTAGTGAAAAAGTCTGCTACTGATCTATAGTATTAACTTGTACCAATAACACATCATTTGTTTTGTAACACTTTGACCCGACTTAATATGGTTTAGCAACTAATTAATGACGTTTTAGTTGTTAATAGTATTTTGATGTCGTTTTAGTTTTGTTGCGAGTCATGTTAGGTCGTTGGGTTGAGTTTAACCTCGTTTAAGTAGACATAAGCCCTTTTTCATAATTTTAGATTTTGTAAGACGTCATCATTCATACATCATCTTGGCATCAACACGTGCCTCTCATTGAGCTCATTAACGTTCATAACTGCCTTGTATGCATTCGACTTCGTTTGCTTCCATTGGACTTTTATTTGATTTGAATTGTAAATTGTATAAGCTATTGGACTTTTCTCAAATTTGGCCTCATACTTATCCTATATAAACCAACCTCCACTGCCTTTCTCCCTCACTTACTTCTCCTCTCTCACATTGGCTCGCTTCCTCTCTTTCTTTCTCTCGATTCTTCTTTTCTCTTCTCCTTGATCAAGTCAAGCAAGAAGGGGAAAGTAGAGCACTTCGTCTTCATTTCTTCTCGTGTGACTTAGGTACGTTTGGTTTTCTTCTTCCTCTTCTTCTTCTTGTCAATCACGGTTTGTGCTCACTCTTTCTCTCTCCCCTTCTCATGCATGATAGCTTTGAATCGTATTTGGACGTCGATTTGAGCCCAAAGACAACCAATTTCATGTTAGCTTTCATTTGAGGCAAGTATAAGCATGATTTGTATAAACTCATGTTGGTATATCGTGATTGTTATGACTTTCCTTTAATCCCGCAAGTATGTATGGAATTACAGCCCACGTGATATGACCTTCTTGTTATACACTGCAGGTTTCATCCCAGTCGTTCTATAGTAGAACAGACTGTCCGACCAGTCGGGCGTCAGAGCTAACCGATCGGACACAACCAGAACCGAAATTCGACTAGTCGGGCCTTCATCCGACCGATCGACCCTGTAACACTTTGCTTCATGAGGTTCAGCTTGTCCGTTTGGAACCTTGTGTTCAATTATATTCTTCTCTCTTGCACACCAACCAAGGAACCTTTTAGGCTATATTTTCGGGCCCCGTGGCTTGTGAACTCTATAAGCAAGTCTTCTAAGGACCTCCAATAAAAGGGGTAGGTATGTACTGGACCTAATAGGGCTTTCACATTAGAGGATGATTGTGACCCTTGATTTGCCCAATGAAATACGAGTATCGCATGAATGGTCTTGAGGGCTGTGACGCATTCATGTGTGAGTTGTTCAGTGTTTAGCACCTCCCCATGGGTGTTGGTTTAAGGGACTTCGATACACATTTTCGATACAATGCAATACTAGACAACAGTGCATCGGATAACTTAAAACTACATCATTATCCACGGTTAGAAACACTGGATAACTAGAATATGGTTGGCTGATAAAAGAACTTGATTCCTGCAGAAATAATTTGATTTACATTTGCATCTTGCCTTCGGGTTTGCCCTCTACGCGTTCTGTGCTGGGGCAAACGATTGGATATCCAGTGAGGCTCTATCCATGGTTAATCCCGGGCAAACACAACGTTCATTTGCTCTATGTAAATTGATAAGTCATGACTATTGACTTCCATTCTTCGGTATGATTTGTCTAGTACTTGGATATTATTTGATTCGGTAAGTCTGATTATTTGTATGGTTTATCGTAAGTGATATACTTCTCTTTATTGAATATGTACACATGTATGTATGAAAGGACCATATGCACGTATGATATATGTTCGATATGATCTGATATGCATGATCTACTCAAAGTCTAGTATATGATTGACTCTATATTGTCAGGCACTACTCAGCCTTAGCCTTAAGATACCCGACGGGGTGACTTTGGCACAGCTTATATGTACTCTCTGCAGTGAGTTTATGTCTTGGGACTTCCGGACCTCAAGAACCCGAGACCCATTCGTACCATGGCCTGGTTGATGGTGTTCTCAATATATTATAAGATCCCTTTTTTAGAGCATATGGCATATGTAGTAGCCACCTAATTATGTATGTATCACATCTACATTGATTCGATTAGCATGTTTCCTTTGAACGCACAATTGCCTAGTATACGAATGTGAACTCTATAATCTATCAGTTGTTATTTACTCTGTTAGACACAACATGCGTTAACTTGTTATTACTTCTACTTTGCTGAATCGTTGTATTCATAAATTCTCCTCGATATTGCAGGTTCAGATCCATCCTCTGACCCCGCGTCAATTAGCCAGACTCCTAGGAACACCCCCAACACCCCATCAGGGCTAGAGGAGTGGATGTAATCCCTCCGCCGGAGCGCGAAGAGGTCATGCATGCATATTGGTCTCCTTCCTTTTGGGATCTTTTTGGATTTTTGAGATTTTGATGTATTCATGTTTGTATATCTGTATTTTGATTTATTTTGTATAACTCTGATCTTTTGTATCTCAAGCTATCATTGTGTTTACGTGTCTTTCCTTGTATGTTCGATATCTACAACTTCCGCGTACATAAATGGCACATGTGAACGTTCCTTTGTATGTATACATTTAGACTTGGTCTGATGCATATGCACGAGAGTATGTGCGTCATTAGTTAGGTTTTTCTACTAACTTCCAATCTCTTGGCTCAGGTTGTGACATGTTTCAACTTTTTTCTAATGAAATGACAATCAACTTCCACATGCTTTGTCTTTTTATAATAAACTAAATTATTCGCAAGTTTAATTGCAAAAGTGTAGTTAGAGTGCACATTCATTGGACCATCTTGTTTGAAGTCTAACTCTTTAAACAATATTCAAAGCCATAGTAATTTACAATGTCCATGAGCCACAACCTTATACTCAGCTTCTGCACTATACTTGATTGTAATAGCTTGTTTCTTGCTTTTCCAAGAGATTAGATTTCCTTTAACCATTGTACAATATCCTGTGGACTTTCTATTTGTCAATGATTTAGGCCAATCAACATCGGTGAAAGCAATGGCATTTGTATGCTCATATGATCTGTATATGATTTTTTGACCTGAAGATCCTTTTAAATATATAAGGATTCCATGCACATCAGCTAAATGATCAATTCTGTGAGCATGTATGAATTAACTAATTAGAGCATAAGAGATGTCAGGTCTTGTGATTGTAAGATAAACCAGCTTTCCTACCAATCTTTGATACATTCGCCTTTATTTATGCAATTCCTCACTTTTTAAGTGTAGGCTATGATTTTGCTCTATTGCATTATCTGCGTGCTTCGCACCAAGCTTCCTTATCTCTTTAAGAAGATAAAAAAAAACTTACGTTGTTTGTGATATGAAAATTCCAACCTTAGACTGGGCCACCTCAATTCCTAAAAAATATTTCAATAATCCTACGTCCTTGATCTCAAATTTCCATTCTAAGGAAAATTTTTAGTTTGTAAATTCTATCAATATCATTTCCTATGACAATTATGTCATCAACATAAACCACAAGTATCACCACTTTTAGATTCTCCTTTTTTCACAAAGATAGTTCGATCTGCAAGATATCTCCAGAATCCATACTTAAGCAAAACTCTACTAAGCCGTTCAAACCATAGTTGGGGTGACTGTTTTGGTCCATAAAGAGATCTTTTAAGAAAAAAAGCTTTGTCTTCTTATCCCTTGACAATAAAACAAGGTGGGGGATTCATATAAACTTGAGGATTTATGAAAAAAAATAACCTTAAATGACCAGTATATTAAAGAGTATATATTAATTGTATGCATACCACGAAACAACTTTGGTGTTTTTTTAATGTAACATACTAGGATAGAATTGGACCCTCATTGTAACAGATAAGGGTCGAGTTTGACCCTCATGCAAATTAGAAATAAAAACAATTATGTTCTTTTTTATTTTTTAATTCTTTTTTGCATCCTTTTTCACAGTTTCTTCTACTTGCCAAAATATTCGAGTACAAGAAAGCTGAGCTTCTAGAAATCCCGCCATATCTACATATTTATGAATTCTCCATATCCCAATGGAAAGTACTGCTCCTTTAGCATAAGTGCATGTGTGGCAAGTCTAAAATTTAGGCTCTTATTGTCTAAATGTCTAAAATTTATAGAGTTAGAAAAATAGAGGCGTTTGACATGCTTTTTAGCTCTATTTAATTTAGACAGTAAAAGGCAAAAGCTCTATTTTGAAGAGGAGGCCATGTGATGCATTTCCAAATCAGAGGGAAAAAAAAAGAGGCGCCCAGCTACAGTAACTTGATGGATCACGCCCAGTACCTTTTTTCGATTTTTCTCGAAATCCGAGCCCCTAAATCTACATCCAAACCGTTGAAAATGTTCACATGATCAATTACGGCCACCCATCCAAATTTCAGCCGTTAATTCATCCTGAATCTCGAGATATGTGCAAGAAAGCGTGAGCCATTGGATACTAGTTTTTGAATTCTGTGGGGCCCAAACACAAGATCCAAACCATTGGAAGTGTTGGGAAGACGAAGAACGGCTATGGGGTCAATTTTCAAGGATTGATTCCTTGTGGATCTCAAGATATTTGTGAAAAACTTTCAACCATTAAATTTAATATGCTGAATTTGTAACTAGTCCACAGGCATCCCCTTTTTTTATTTTTTATTATTATTTCTGGGACAGTAAGTAACAATCCAAACCATTGAAAATGTGTAGAAGGTTAATGACCATTATGAGACCAAATTTCAGCCGTTGGATCATCACCAAACTTGAGATATTTATGTAAAAACGTGAATTATTAAATATTTTTTTAAAAAAATTGGGGGCCTCAAACACAAAATCCAAACCGTTAGATCTCTTTGGGAGGCCAAACGTGGTTATGAAGTAAAATTTCAAGGCTTAATACCTACTAGATCTCAATATATTTGTGAAAAATTTTCAACTATTGATTTAAAATGGTCTATTTAAAATAGATGCTTTCTTTGCCAAACACATATTTTAAATCTAGCCTCTTTTTTTTATAGCTCTTTTTTTAATAGCTCTATTTTAGATGGTCTATAAAAATAAGACTAGACCTACCAAACAAGCCCTAAGATTTCTCAAGGATAAAGCCCAGAGCATCTAGATTTGAAAAGTGAAGTGCCCTAAGGCCAGGCCATCGGTATTGATAAAAGGAGGGTGGTTCGATCCCATGGAAAATACTAGTCCAATTATGATTACATTGGTCCTTGCAAATTCATTGTTCATAGATTGCCAATACCATATGGGGAGTTAAATTGACCAAAGGTAGGGCCTCCTAAAAAAATATGTGGCTGGGTCATTATCATGTATCAAATTTCTACGTGTAGAATATATTCCACCTTGACCATCGAGCTAAGTCTCTCAATTTTCCCACATACTTTTGACCATTTTATTTTCGAAGATGTCATGGCTCCATTCACATCACTTGTGGACAGGCTCTGGACTCTGAACGAGCAATCATCACCTGCAACTAATGGATTAGTACCATATTTTAACCCATGTTAATTAGATGATCCCAGCCACTCGATTTGGAGGACACTCGATGATAGGGAGATGGAGGATCAGGTACAAAGCCAAACGGGGTGCGATGTTCATTTTCCAAGCATCTTATGGGGGGCTTTCTTCTCTTGAATTCATCGAGTTTCCATATGGAGGATTCATAAATTTGTAGATATCGTGGGATTTCTAAAAGCTGGGCTCCATGTACTTCAACATTTTGAAAAGAAGACGAATATGTGAAAAAAAAGACCAAAAGAGGAAGAAATAAAAGAATGAGCATGATTATTATTTATTTATTTATTTGAATGAGGAGTTGAATTCAATCTTGATTTATTTTACATTAAAAAAAATATCAATTATGCATATAACTAATACACTCTTTTTAGTATATTGGTCACTTAAGGTCATTTTTCCCATAAAATCCTCTATAAACTTCTTCTTTTAAGTCTCCATGAAAGAATGTATTTTTGACATCTAGTTGATATAATGGTACATTATTGTTTGCCGAAGCGGATCTCTCACCTATGTTATTAGTTTTGGAGTCATAACCATTCGACGACTTTCTTCTTCTTGTAGTAGGGCAAATACAGTACCAATAGGAGGCAAAGGGTCCTAGCTTGTTTACTTGTATATGAATGAATTCATACTCTTAGTTAAGACCACTAAGAGTTCAAGTATATGTTGATCTTTCAATAATTTTGCCTTCTTTTTGGCACAACAAAGTTCAAGGCTCGTGTGAGACTCCAATTCTCATCAAAGTGCCATGAACTTAGAATAATAGTCTTCAATTAATAGTGGTCCCTATTTAAAATTTGCAATTTCTATCTTCAATTCTAGAATCCTTGCATTGTTTCTCTTTTGTGCATACTATCTCAATTGATTCCTAAAATTCTTTTGTAGTTTTAAAATATTTAAAACTCTTTGCAATCACTTTTTTCATCGAATTATGAATCTAGTTCATAATCAATATTTTTTCTAATTCCTTAATACCCCTATTGATATAACCAAGTCTTCTCGAACCTCCAATGGCCATTCTGGCTGAATAGGCCTAGTCCTTATAGTTAGTAACATTAAAAAGGGTAGGGGTAATCCTTGTATTAGGATTAACCACATTGGAAAAGATTAATTGATTTGATCCCATGGTTCTTTCACCTTTTAACTCCATTTAACACACACTGTCGTCTACGAAAAAACACACTATACTTAGGGGGAAAACCTATTGAAGGTCAAGAACAAAACAAGACACCAATTTAATACTTGGATCCCCAAACCATCAAGCCAACACATCAAACATCAGTTGGCACAGCAAAACAGAAATGCAAATACATGTAGACAACATTCAGGTCACAGTCGACACGCATATAACATCCCAACAGCCACACCCATGCTTTGAACATTAAACCAGCATCATTAAAAACACATACCAGGTCACAGTCGACACACCTATAACATCCCAGCAGCCATACTAGTGCCTTGAACATCAAACCAGCATCATAAAAAACACATACCAGGCTTCTATGGCCCAAATCAGACATAAGCTACTGTTTCAAGAACGCTACACAGTAGTAACCATTGCATCAACTTTGACAAAAAACCCAAATGAACCTATTTTATGGTTTGGCTGGATTGGAGACCATGGTCGGAACTAGGTTGGGGGCCAACAGGGGCCTGGTCCCCCCGCCCTCTAAAATTTCAAAAAACCCCTTTATGTTTTTAGTCCACCCCCCTCCCCCCCCCCCCCCCCCCCCCGCAAAATAAATAAATAAATAAATAAATAAATAAAATTTTTTAGAAATATTTTAAGAATTATATTTAGTTTTTATATGTGACCCTCCAAAACTTTTTTATATATATAGTGTTCTCCCTCAACTTTTTTTTATAAATAGTGGCCCCCTCAAGGAAAAATTCCTAGGCCCACCCTAGTTGGAGACCTTTCCAACTTTGTCCTTCTCTTTCATCTGAACCAACGGGCTTAATTGTCTTTTTCATCTGAACTAATGGGCTTGATTGTCTCTTCTGTTTAATTTGAGTCTTTGATACCAAGTTGAAGTGCTAGATTCGATTGGATCTAGAGTTTTTACCGAACTTATTGTGAGAATGACAAAGAATATAAAAATAGAAAAGAGTAGAAAAGAGAAGGAATTTGGAGATCAAATAGAAGGATGATCTAAACCTTTTGGTTGGTCCATCACCCCTATATTAATATTCTACTATTTTTTGAAATTACATAAAAGGTCCCTACATATTATTACATTTGCATTGAGGTCCTTGAGTAATTTCAAACTTACAAATAAGTCCCACCAACTTATAACATGTTTAAAATCTCGTTTGCAGTTGCCATTGTGGTCAACCCTAAAAACTGTTTAACACACGATTGTGTCATGGTTTGTGATCATTGTGATGTGAATTTTTATTTTATCCCATAAAATTTCAAAAAGATATCTAATAAATTTAGTGTATTATAAAATGCTAAAAATAACAATGTTATTTTTTTTACTAATAAACACTTGAAAGCAAAATATCAATCCCTTTATCTTATAACATCCTGTATCGCTATCTTATCTGAAACTTGTGAATTAAATAGATTTTCATGTATATATTAAAATAAGTTGAATATCATAAATTTTACAGTATGCATTGCAACCATAATTTTGAACTAATTATCAATACTAAACACTTAAGATCAATAAACTACTAGTAGTAGTAGTAGTACAGTGCTCAATTACTTAATCACCAAATAAGTTGAGAGTGAATTTCAACTTTTGAGTAGTATTTACTAATAAACAAATGTGAATGAATTAATTAAAACAACAGAGTATGGATATAGGGATATTGTGGTTGAGGATGGAATAAGCCTTCAATTGAGAATCTACCAAAATCTTGCAAATTAATTGAGTTTTTGGTGAAAAAAGACGTTTAGGAAGCTCTAGCATAGTCTTAGAGCTCAACAAAATTGTTTGGGGGAGAAAGAAGCGAGAAAAATGAAGGGGAAAGAAAATTAGAAAAGTCATTATCAACCTTTGTTTTGCCCATTATTTTCAAAATAATAGTCATTATGATTGGTATTTTCAAAATAACGGCAGTTATGACCATAATGCACCGTTATTTTCATTGTTCTTTATATCATAAATGTTTTGACCATTATATTGAAAATAACATAATGGCACAGGCCATTACTGTTTCATAATGGCCGTTTTTTATTATTTTTTAAAATTATGAGTGAAACTAAGGCATAGGCAATTAGCATTTCATAATGGCTATTTTTTTAAAACTACGAGCAAAACTAACTTTTTGGGTCCTCCTTGTCCACAGGGATACTATTCTATCTATCCTCCTCCCATTAGACATGTGTTTAAGTGAACCCTACGAACTAAATTGTATATGGATATCATCCAAACTGCTTGTAAAAGTAGGGGTGCTCGTGGGTCAGGTTGGGTTGGCCCGAGCAAAGCCCAAGCCCAACCTGGATTAAAATCCTTAAGCTCAGGCTCGGCCCAAGCCCGACTAAGGCCATAAGTGGCTAGCCCTGGCCCAGTCCATATAAAATCTATGAAGCATGAGCCTGGCTCATGTATTAATCGGGCCAAGCCTTCTTCAGACTTGATTATTAGGTACCCTTAAATTGGTATCTTAGTGGGGGCCAACGTGGCTATCATCACCAATTCCTATTTATACAAACGGTTATGTCTAAATGGATCCATCTAAAATGCAATTTCTTTAATTAAAAGTGATTACAATTTTCATATAAGATTATCTTTTTTGCTCTTTGAGTAGATATTACCTCTTTTTTTGTTTAATATATAAAAGCATATGACTTTTTAACAAAATAGAACTGCACTGGTGCAACCAATAGATCTTTGTCTAGTACAAATCAATTAAAATGAACAATGCCTGCCTTTAAAATAATGTTCATTGATAAATAATTTTTAAAATTTCTACCATGAAAGATTTGCATACAATATAAGAAATTTAAAAAGGGGAAGTTGCAACTTAATCCACCTATTTGGGCCAGGCTAGGCTTGCGACCACTTAGCCCAAGTCCAGCTTATATAACAAGCGAGCCTGAAATTTTAATTCAAACCCAGCCTAATGACTTGAATCTAGGTCCAAGCCAGGGCAAAAATGAGTTGTGCCTGGGCGGGGATCGAGCAACCGAGCCCATGAGCATCCCACTTTAAAGACTTGTCTGTCAAAGAAAATTGTGTCTTTTGTAACCTGTTAGTTACTGTTTGCAATGAATTTTAGGTTTACAAACAAGTAGGTCTCTGGATCCAAATAAATCTTTAGATCCAAATAAAGCGAGTATAAAATTTATTTTTAGAATACAACCCTAGATTTCATCTTAGATCCAGATCTACGAAGACTGGTCCAGGTCCAAATCCACCATGGTTCCACCCAAAATCCAAACCGGGTTCATCTTCAGCTAGGATGCACATATTTTTGGATGGAGTGAAATGATTTGCAAACTGCTACTATATTTTAAAGTTCTTCAGCCCCAAATCAATTACTCTCTCATCTCATACCTTGCATAGTTGTAAATAAAGATTTAACAATCTATACATACTCATCCATCCATCTAGTCCCAAAGACACAAACAAACCCATAAAACATAAACCCTCGTCGATCCCCCAAAAAACAAAACAACAAAGCTCAAGCTTCCATCCCATACTCAAGACTCAGCAGCAGATCTCCTACAAGGGAGAAGTGAAGTGAGAAGAAGACAGAGACTTTTCTGATAGCAGCCCATGGCATCCGAATCCAACGGCCAGGAAGGGGCCGCAGCTACACAGAAGCTACAAATATACTCCTCTTCCTACAGCGGAGTCACCCCTTACTGGAAAGGTGGATGATTGCATGCACCGAAACCCCCCAATATTATCTATATATGAACCCACCTTTCAAATTCTAACGGCCCTTTTGCTTTGCAGACAAGTACGAGAGAGACGCCGTGAAGTATTGGGATGTCTTCTACAAGCTTCACCAGGACAAGGTTTGCATGCAATCTTGCCCTAGAAATGCTTTCTCTCAACAAGCACTTCCTCATTCTTCTTCTTCTTCTTCAATGATCAGTTCTTCAAGAATCGGCACTACTTGAGAAAGGAATGGGGCAGCTATTTCTCTGTAAGTCCGAGACACCCAGATTTGAAGTTTTGAACTTTGATGATTTTTGATTCATGGGTGTTTTGATTTGTGTTTCAGGTGGAGGGGAAGAAGGTCGTTCTCGAGGTATATTTTCTCTTTTGCTTTCATCTGCATAGGATTTAATTTGTTGGGGTGAAGTGCGATGTTTACACCTTTAATCCTTCGCTTTTAGCCTCCTTGATGGGAAGGCATTGATTAGAAATTTTAGGTTTCGACACCCGATTACGCGCATTTGCAGATGACAGAACCCACCCAAAGTTCTAGTTTAGGTGTGGACTCTTAGATTGATTTTGACTTGCAAGCAGAGTGAATATCACTCAGATCAGAGTAATATTCACCGCTGTATTGGGTTTTTGATTTTCTTCACTGAATAGATTCGTATGAGAGAGATTACTCAGGATTAGGTGACATTTCATTTGAGGTGTTAGCCATGGGGCTTTGTTTTGATCTGATGGTCTGCTTTGACCGGAAATGGTTCCCATAAACCTTTATTGGAGCTGAAGTTGTGATGTTGCTTGTATGAATGTTAAGCTGAGTTTCTCAGCTGTTTGGTTTTTACCGAGAAAATTCTTGTTTTCTCACATAAAGACATGGATAATGACATTAGCGCTTTGCGTATAGAGTTGAATGTAATGAAATTAGCACAATGCGGGTGCAAATTTTGGACCAAAGTTGCATTTTAGAAAATGTCATTCTTAATGATCTGAGTACTTTCCTAAATGTTTTTCCTTGCATTGGAATTCTTTTAACTTGACTTACATGTATGTGATTTATTGTTTCTGTTTTGGCCTTTGATTGTTTTTAAACATATGTTGGATTATTGTTGATTGGTCTGTTCATCAGGTTGGCTGTGGAGCTGGAAACACCATATTTCCTTTGATCGACACTTACCCGGCTATTTTTGTTCATGCATGTGATTTTTCGCCACGTGCCATCGACCTGGTTAAGGTTTCCTTCTATCTGTATTTATTCTACTGGCATAGATGATTAGGTTAAATATGGACGTCTGTCACAAGTTCTCAGTTTTTGCACCGATTTTAGTAATAATACAGTACAATATGAGAGAGAGAGAGAGAGAGAGTAGTTATATTCTATTATATGGAGCTTTTATAGAGCCACATTAAGTGTTTTGGTCATCGTATTACACTCAGTCCATATGAACATGGTCAGAAATTCATAAAGTGCCTCTTTTTTTTTTTTTTAACAAAGTGTCTTCATTCATGTTTAACGGATGGGGAGTGAAACAGAAAACAAATATATTTTTCTCATTGCAGGCACACAAAGAGTTCACAGAAGATCGAGTTAATGCATTCATTTGTGATCTCACGGCAGATGACCTTAGTGAGAAGGTTTTACCATTGTCGGTTGATATTGTGACCATGGTACTTGACAAAACGGTTCCTTTGTACATTTTGCAAAATTGTTTTGTTGGGATGAAATATTTGTTGGCTCCTTATGATGTCATTAACAAGTTCAACGGCGCAACAGGTTTTTGTGTTGTCTGCTATTGCACCAGAAAAGATGCCATTTGTATTACAGAATATCAGAAAAATTCTTAAGGTAAGTTATGTTTAGTGAAATGTTTTGGAATTGCTTTATTCAGTCATGTTGTTAAATTGTGATGTAGTGGTTCCATCTTCTTTCAGCCAAATGGTTATGTGCTGATTCGAGATTATGGTATTGGTGACCTTGCTCAGGTTTGTTTTTGTTACAGTTTTAGTTGTGCTTGTCGGTTTCCTTCAATGATTTATTGTTCTGGGGAGAACGTTTATATGAGATTTCTGTTGAACAATTGGATGCTAGTAAATTTGAATGTACTTCTGGTGGGTCTGCCTAGCAAAGGATTAAGAATTTGACTGACGTTTTTCTGCTAACACAAAAGCACTAATATTTAAAGCTAGCTGGTTAGCATTTCTTGGGATCTCGTTATTTGTTGTTCCACTGTATGATGGCATATTCCTAGTTTTGTAAATGAACATCTTATGCTATGTTACTGAAATATATTGTTCCGGAATTGCGCAAGTAATCAATAGAGGGTTGTACTTGTGCCACTTTGCACTCATCTATCACTTTCTTTCTTTCCCATATTGCCCTTGCACATTGATTTACACTTTACCAAATGTGCGTGCATACAAACAGTGAGGGGGGCGAAAGAAAGAGAGGGAGGGGGGGCGCTAATTTTATGACAATCAACCTTATTTAAGCTTTGCCTTGGGGTATAAAAATGGTGATTTTGATACTCCAACTGCTTCTGCCACTGTCCTATTCTACTGATTGCCATGTATATCTCTTTTTTTTTTTCCTTTAAACATGGTGGAGGAACACTGTTTAAAAAACACAATTCTACCGAGGTGTCATCCTTATATAATCCAGTAAATTCTGGGAAATCATATTTCCTAAGCCCCAAAACATTCGACTCCAAACGGTTACTTGTAAATTGTTCAGTATTTTCATCTAAAACCATCATATCTTTGATTGGAATTGTCAATATCTAGATGTGAGTTGTGGTTGGCTAGTTTGTTTTCCTTGCTTGAAATGGTGATGAGTTTCAATAACTTGGATGCAGTCATTGTTGAAAATTAATGAATGTCATTCACAAAAACCTTTCTTATGATAGGTTACAATCATATTGCGCTTTTCTATTATTGCTGCTTGAGTGAAGTCTCTGTTTTTTTATTGGGAAGCCATGTTAGGGATTTTTGGGGTAAAAAGATTCGCGGGGTAGCCCTCAAATTTTGTTGATAAAAAAATTACCAGACACAATGACTTTCAAGTTGCACATTTTGAGAGTTATTTGGTGGAGAGTTACTATGATGGAGAAGGCCCCTAAATCTTATTTGATTTCCTTCTACAATCCTGTTGCTCCTTTATGCATGTTTGATGAACATACTCTTGAAATGTATTGAAAATGTTGATATTTTCGTTAATAGTAATCATTATGTCTTCCCTTTTGGTTGATCCCTTGTGATCACCATTTCTTGTTCTATTCTCTATTTGCGATGGCTCCCTTGTGAAAGACAGTTTGATGATTGGTAATACAAAGCATGGGGAAATGAAACTTTTGTAATGTGGGGACTAATAATGTTTCGTTTATCAAATAATTATATAACTATTTGATATTCCATATGTGGAAATTTTTCTTTCTGCTTAAAATTATCTCTTTGAAGCTCAAAGTGGTTAGTTTTAGCAATAACCAACCTTCCTTTAATCTTAATTATCTGGTTCCTCATGATCTCAAATGCATAGGAAAGGCTCATTTGCAAGGATCAACAAATTAGTGAGAATTTTTACGTCAGGGGAGATGGTACTGTAAGTTCTTAAAAGCCTGGTAATACCTTTCCTCTAGAAAATCAAGATTATTTAAGTGACCATCTTTTGATCAACCCTTTTCTGTCTCCAGCGTGCTTATTACTTTTCTATAGACTTCTTGACAAGTTTATTCAAAAGAGAGGGATTTGATGTTGAAGACATTGGTATGTGCTGCAAACAAGTGGAGAACCGCTCACGGAAGTTAGTGATGAATCGGTAAATAACAAATTTGAAGGAAATTTTAAGCCTAAAGTTGACACATGGTATAGGTCATTTCATTGGCCATGGCATTTGTTTGAAATTCAAAAGAATTTAAATGCAATACCTTTTGTGGAGTGGAAGGTGTTATAAAAATGTGGGTGCAACAACGGTTTTACTCGGATTAAAATTTTCATATGAGGTGGCAATAAATATGAACTCAAGATTATCATTAAATATGAACAAAGGTTGCTCTTAGCCAAGCATGTTGTTCAAGACCAATTAGAGGCAATCGTCATCAAAGAATTTGTTTAAAATATCACATTGGATGGTGTTGTTTATGGTGCATTATTACGTTTAGCCAATATAGATCTATTTTTTTGGGCTAAAGAGTATCTCAACTATCTAGTTTTATATATTATGTAAAAAAATGTCGTCATCATATCCTTGTTCCATCTATGTTGGGGGTTAGCTACATGAATTTTATCACAGCTCTGCCCAACTCAATATGATATTGTCCCCTTTGGCTCGCGCGCACACAGGGCCTCCCGGGCGGTCATCCATCCCAGTATTGCTCCCACACGAGCATGTTTAACTCTGGAGTTCTTATGGGATCTAGGGCTGTACGGCTTTAAAATGCGTCATGTTGAGTTAACATAGAGTTTGACTTATAAGCCCAGAGATCTGGACTCTCCCTTGCCAATGTGGGACCTTGAGACTATAATTTGCGAAGTTGACTCCCATTATTAACATGCGTTGCCCTTTTGAGACTGAAGTCTTGTGGGGTGGCTTCTTGTCCAGGGCCTCACATCACCCCCCACAAGGAGACAGAGCTGTCCTCGGCTCTAATACCAACTGTCGCAACTCTTCTTGACGCGGCATAATATTGTCCGCTTTGGCTCACATCTATGCGTGGGGACCTCTTGAGCAATCACCATCTTAGTATTACTATCACACAAGCACGCTTATCCCTTGAGTTTTTATGGGATTTGGCGCCGCACGGCTTTAAACTACGTCATGTTGAATTCACACGAGGTTTGACTTATAAGCTTAGTGATCCAAACGTTCCTTTGCCAATGTGGGCTTGGAGACCATAGTTCGCTAGTTGACCTTGTGGTTGACACGCTACGCCCCCTTAAGACCGAAGTCTTGTGGGGTGGCTTTTGGTTTGTGGTCTCACAAATTTTGTTTGGCCTACCCATTTTCCTCAGGAGGCCATCAACCTGCATAAAGAAACTTGTTCTCATTGACATTGTTGTTGGATTGATTTGGACATGTCCAAATCATCTCAAATGAGTCTCTCTTAATTTATCACCTAGTGATCCTACCTCGAAATGCTCCCAAATGCTCTCATTTTATGCTATTTTCCCTAGTTTTACGGCACATCTCTCAACATTTTTATCTCTAGTAAACTCATTTTTGCATGTGTTTTCCTAATTAGTTAACATTTTGCTCCATACATTATAGTTAGTCTAATCATTGTCGGTAATTTTTTTCCTTCAATCTTATTTGTATGCACCAATCACAAAACACTTCAGAATCAAGTCTCTATGTCAACCACTTAGCTATTATCCCATGTTCAATATCCTTATCAATTTTCCCAACTGTACTAGTTATAGAGTCTAGGTATTGTAAGGACTCTCTTTGTGGCATCTCTTGAACTTCAATATTCGCGGGAGTTGCATAATTTTGCACATTGCTGTTGACGTTGCAATTGATATGTTCCCTCTTTGTAGGCCATTATTAAGCTGTTGGATTCCGAAGCCTCCTGTCACCTCACAAATTTTACATTTATGCTATCTTTTGATTCATCCACGAACACTATATCATTTGCAAGCAACATACACCAAAGTACCTCGTCTTGAATTTGAGCAGCTAAGTTATCCATTATCGGAGCAAAAGAGATAAAGGCTTAAAAGCTAATCTTTGATGCAAACCTATGGTCATTCGAAACTCACCAATCCCTCCATAGCTAGTTTTCATACTTGTTATCGCTCCCTCATACATTTCCATAATGATGTCCATGTAACCATTATGGACACTCCTTTTTTTTCCACTATAGTAAAAAATATATTTTTCAAATATAATATTATGTGCATATCAACTGGGATGGTTTTATTTCACACACACACACACACACACACACACACACACATATCGCACAAAGAATTATATGTATCATTCCTTTTGTTTTTGTTTTTCTCTTCAAATTCTTTTCTGTTTCTATTAAGAAGTGTATACTCCACTTCTAGTTCTTCAAATGATATGTGGCTCAATATTGATATAGCCCAATGTAGATATATGTTCCTCATAATGGAATCAAATGGCCTGTGGGAAAGAATGTGAAAGTTTTAAATTTTAATGGCAAAATTTGTCGATCTTGAATTATAAAGTTGAGGTTTAGTTTAATATGAAAAAAAATAAGGGCAGTTTAGTTTCAGTTTTTATCTTCTATCAAATCTTAAAACTACCAAATCCTTTTAGAATGTTCCCTGTTGGACTTTCAAAGTTTTAAATACTAATTCTTTCTTCATGAAACAATAACTAAGTAAACCTCCTAAGTTTTTCTTCTTATAAATGCTTCATGCTATATCATCAATATATATGTAGAACTACAATATTGATTCTTGCTTCTTCTTGGGCAAAGGTGATTTAGTGTTCTTTCCAATTAATTCATTGCATTCCAATATACATTTTTTAAATTTTCGTTGTCACCTTTTTTATTTGATCTTTGAATGAAGAAGTTGGCATTTTTTGTGCACTTGACTGTTTGTAGCACTTTAATGAGAAAAAGAAAAAAAATTTGTTTGCATCTCTGTTTCAGGCGTTGGATTCAAGCTGTGTTACGTTTTACAGACATTGCTCAGAACTCTTCTATTGAAAATTCCGGAAACAAAGTGGATATTTTCAGTCAGAAATTGGATGATATCAAGCTTGGCAACTGTGCCTCTTTGAGGGAACCTGGAAATGAAAGTGAAATTGACATTTCTGAGAGTATAGCCATTGAAATGTTTGGTATGAAACAATCCACTGATGAGGTAAGGATTTAAATTCTATCAGTGTTATTATGTTTTTTCCTTAATCAAACATGCCTAGGATTGGTGGTTCTCAGGCCATACAAAGCAACTCGATGCCAAGAGATTGTGTCACACATAGGTCATCAAACTGTGGCCTTGGTCTTGTCTTGTGTGGCCACTACGCTGTTGGTGGGTTAGCTAGGTTCTCGTGTAGTAATTAGTTATGGCTGTTTGGAGGTGAGTATCTTGTGTATGTCTGTGGGACCTGTTCCTAGCTGTTATGCCTGTTTTCTTTTAAAGCAATATAAAAAAGGGAAAGAAAACAAATTAAAAAAAAAAATGCTTAGGTAGTCAAGGCTCCAAGGCCAGTTGAAACTTGTGGTGAAACAAATAAAAAAAAAATGCTTAGGTAGTCAAGGTTCCAAGGCCAGTTGAAGCTTGAGGTGCTAAGCACAAGGCTAGCACAGGCCTAATTCTGGTAGGCACATGTTTGAGGGAAAAAGAAAAAGAAGAAAGAGGGGGATATAACCTAAATTATTCATATAAAAATTTGGCTACAGTAAATGTTTGCACAAAATTTACTAATCGATTTATTTACTGCATATCATGCATAAAATTTCAACATAGTTGATCATTGTGTATAGAATTTTGGTTCTCCCAGGTCAGCCAAGTGGAATATCGCCTCATTAGGTGCAAATTACTCAAAATCAGTGTGTGAACTTTCAAGTGTTGGTTTACCACTCACACAAGAAAAAAAAAAAAAAGAACTTTTCAAGTGTTGCTGTTGGATGATTTTAGTCCAATCAGAGATTAGCCATTGTTATATTGTATTGATCACATCAAAAGCACATGACTAGCCTCTGGCTATAGCTCAGCTGGTTAGGAACAATGGACATGGGCATCAATGTGAAAATGCATGTGCTCAAGTCCTTAAAGCCAAAAAGAAAAAGAAAAAATAATGATGCACATGACTAAGTTCCTCTCATTGGATTAAAAAAGAAACTCATCATCAAGATTGGGGTCGAAGTTTGGGACAACTCAGGAGCTAAAGGGAGTCCCCCGCACCCCCTTCCCTTTTTTTTTGGTTTCTCTAGCTAGTCATCTTTAATGATCCAACCACTCATTTAATTGGTCTCACATAAAAAGAAGAATAAGAAGAAAAAAGGCACATACCATTGACTTCCTCTGATTGGATTGAAAAAAGCAAACCATTATCAAGATCGGGGCAGAAGTTTGGGACGATTTTGGGCATAAAGGGAATCTCTTAGTTTTTGGCTTCCCTTGCTGCTCGCCATTGATGATCAAATCACTCATTTTGCATGTACCACATTGGATAGACGACATAAAATAACCCAATGGTTCATAGTTCATACAATTAATTGGGGTTTGGGTCACATGGAAAGCAACAAGGAGATGCAACAAGCAGCTAGAATTTGCATTCATTGATAGTCAAACTGGCATAGCCCCGGATTTCCAATTGAATGTAGAACAATCTCCCGAAGGATTGTTCGAATCCAGAGATGGATTCCAGCTCCTAGGGCACAATTATACTCATAGTAGAAATCATAGTGATAGAAATCTCTGAAATTTTAATTGATTTAAACATATCCATTACAATGAAAGACTCTTCCTTAGATAGGAGTGACTAGGAGTGACTGTTTCTAAACTAGGAAAGACTATCTTTAAACAATCATGGCTTACTAAAATAAATTAAGCAAGTACTAATTTCAACTCAACATAAAATAGAAATTAATAATTAATTAGAACTATTTAACTCAGGATAGGGATCCCTGATCTTGAGGAGAACATGGATCAAGTGGGGCACATCAGTGTGGCCTATCAATGTTAGGCCAGATCTTGGATCTGGACTGCATTAGCTCTCTCTGGCTCCAACGAGTTTGCGAACTTAAGAAATGTCGGGAAGAATTTGACTGCAAGTTGGGAAAAACTTCCTCTATGATCGAAAATTAGTAGCACAAACTTTTGTCTTTTTTTTCGATCTTCATTTTTAGTGCATGCCATAGAAGCTTGATGCATCCATTTCCTCCATGTAGAAGTAGATTAGAAGAGTTGCATCATCTGATGCCTGCATTTAACTTGGATGTATAATCTCACCATTAGATACCTTGATTATGGCTATGCAAATAGGTCACAATCCTCAAATATCCATTAGTGGTCCCCGAAGATGAAGTCAATGTGGGGAACTTCAACAATTTGATTTGCTTGCAAAATCACTGAATCAACTAATTTGATTTCCGAGGAACCAATTGTATTTGCTGGAAGTGGTGTTATAATCAAATCTTTCAGATGTTTAATATTCTTGTTAACTTGCTCAAACTCCTGAATATATTCTTGTCCTTTTTCTTCCTCAACTCTTTGTGGCTCATGGGTGACATTGTTTTTAGCAATGTTATTTGAACGCATGAAGTCGGTATTGCCATAAACTTGCTCTTCTATGACTAGTTCTGAATTTTTCATGAGATCGACTTTACCTTGAACTTGCTCAGTTATTACATCCTTACTGTCAGCTGTCATAGTTGGCATTTTCTTTGATGCAATTTATGAAGCACAAGTATCAGTACGGGCACCAATATAGGTACGGTGCGAGTATGCTGATATGGCAAAATCCTAAAAAAAACAGGATATGGGTACGGCTGGGGTATGTCTATTAAAGAATTATTTTAAAAATTTAATAATGCAATATGCTAATAATTAAAATAGGTTGGGATTCTTAGATGCAACATGCCAACAATTACTTAATACCATTACAAATTTAACCTAATGAAAAAAAAAAGCAACAACAATATTATTTTTTATATTTCATAATCCAGCATTCCTTCCTTCTTCTTCTTCTTTCGCCTTTCCATTTTCTTTTTTTTCCGTTGGAAGCGAGGGGATTGGAGATGGGTTAGGGTTAAAGCCTTTTTCTTTTTAAGTTTATCGAGGAAGGTTAGGGCTAAAGTTAAAAATTATATTTTTAACTTTTTCAAACTCTTACAAAAATTTTTACAAAAAAAAAAAAAAAAAACTCTTACAAAAGTACTAGAAACGTACCTATCCTGTATCCACAAATATACCCATCCCATACCTACGAAGTCAAAATAAACCGGGTGTATTTGACCGTACCCGATTTGTTTTTTGCCGTTCCCATACCCGGCACGTGTATTGGTATATACCCGGTACGGGTACGTGTACATTTTGGAAGTATTCGCGCTTCATAGGATGCAATCATGATGTCATGATTCTAAATTTCTTCTTTTTGCTCTTGCTTTGGTTCTTCAATTGAAGAGGATGATATAGATGAAGACCGGACTGTTGATGGCAATGGATGGAGTCTAATCCATTTTCTTTCCCGTGAAAGGTATATGTGTTCATCTTGTTATCATGGCGCGCTTGTTGGTAAAAAAATCCATGGTTTTCCAAAAATAATGAGCAAATTTATATGGATCACATCACACCAAATTTTATCTTCATAATTATCAACCTTGAATAATACCAAGCATTTTTGAGTTACAAGGATGGCATATCCATTAGACCATGTGACTCGGTAGGGCTTTAGAAGTTTCTCAATTGGTAAATGAAGCTTGTCAATAACTTCTTGTGTGACAATTGATTGTACTACCATTGTCAATAGTCAAATTGACGGCTGTGTCTTTGACTCTCACCCACTTGTGGAATTTCGTGGCATATCTCCATTTTTCTTCTTTCTTCTCATTTGTGTTGAGGAGGCAACGAATGACAATCCTAGGATTATCTTCTCTGGCAAAATTTTTTTCCACAACATATGCTCTTTGTTTTAGTTGAGATGCACATTGTTGCATGCGAGCCCTTCTCAGTATATGCTCAATACAAAAGGCTTCTAAATATGCTCCTCTTGATTGGTTTGACAACAATTCATACTCTCCAAGATGTCTGATTTCCAGCCTCTGATATAACAACCCAAATGATGTGTTTGAGTCTCCTCTAGTTCACAGATATTTTGCAACTTTCGAAATTGACGGGTATATTCATCAACCGTTAATCCTTGTTACTTCAAATTAAGAAATTGCTCAAAGTAGAATTCATTCGCAAAATACCAATCTCTATATTTGTATTGATACATAAGTCTTTGAATTTCAATCGCGTGCTCAAAATTCTCATGATGATTTGGATGGAAGGAGAACAAATTTAATCTTTTTTGAAAAATAAACTAACCTACTGTGTGGATTTTGATAAGTGAAATGAATTGGAGTAGACGGTCCGTTGATCAGATATTTGATGGTCCCAATATCACTGCTGAAAGATCAATGGTCCAAATGGAATAGGCTGAATTGAATGGATTGTGGCAACTTTTTTTTTTTTTTAAAGAGAAATGGTCTTGGGTTGGGTCAGACCTACTGTAGGCCCAAATTGGAGAGCCGATAAGATGGGTTTTGGGTTGAACCCAAGCTTAATTGCGGGCCCAATCAGGAGTCAGGCTCACTTGGGTCAGTTCGGACCTAACTTAGGCCCTAACTTAAAGATGGGTGACACGTATGATTTAAACACTTGATTGGAGAGGCTTTTTCTCTCTTTTTTTTTCTATCCGATTGGTGTGTAGGACCTGAAAGAGAAGAAGAAATTTTCTTACTTGGATCTCTGGAATGCGATGGTTAGTGCTGCAATTGGGATAGTTAGTGCTGCAATTGGGGTGCTGTTGCTGGAGCTCAACCATGAAGTTACTCCCGGGTGGCGACAAGGAGGCTCTAGTGATCGGGGCTTCTAATGCTGCTCCTGCACTACGATGAGGAAGGCTCGGGGGGCATCAGTGCACGGTGTGTCCTCTTCCGCTCATCTCCTTCTTCTCTTGCCACTTCCTCTTCTTCTTCTTCTTCTTCTTCTTCTCTCTCTCTCTCTCTCTCTCTCTCTCTCTCTCTCTCTTTTATTTTTTATTTTTTTATATTTTTTGTCACTCTAGGTATCGGATGGTTTCGATGTTGTTGGGAGTCTCATGGGTGGAGGATGTGGCATGGGCTTGTGGGTTGAGGATGTGGTTGGGACAACGGTGGTGGTGTCAGAATAGTTGGGGTGTCGGAATGGTTGGGCTATTGGGTTTAGGGTTTATAGGAATAATGAGTTTGGTCGTTGGGTTTTCTTGGGGCTTCGGTGGGTGTGCAGTGGATGGATTCGTGGGTGTTTAGTGTTAGGAAGAATAGGCAGGTTAGGTGGTGCCTAGGCTCTACTTTGGTCAAGCGTTAAGGATGTTTGGGGATTTGGCTGGGCTGTTTGGAAGGTGGGCTAGGTTGGTTTAGGGTTTTGGTAGAGTGTCATGGGTTTAGGGTTGGTGTTAGTAGTGACAGTGGTTGGTAGGGTGGGTGGTGGATGGACTGAGGCAAGAGTGAAAAGGGCTTTAGGGTTCGGCTTGGGTTTGACTGATGGTTGATGGTGTTGAGGGACGGTGGAATGGTGTTAAAGGCTTCTCGGGGGTTTGGATGGTGGCAGGGGCTT
Organism: Sextonia rubra; assembly: GCA_037013555.1. Lineage (NCBI taxonomy): Eukaryota > Viridiplantae > Streptophyta > Magnoliopsida > Laurales > Lauraceae > Sextonia > Sextonia rubra. The sequence goes on from JASUAD010000009.1 coordinate 25,930,784, forward strand.
CGGATGGGTTGGTTAGGGGTTCAGTAGGCCTGTTGATGAAAAGGGAAGATGGGTTTCGGTAAAGGTGTTTTGCTATCAGATTGGATGGGCTGTTGGGGTCTTTACAAGATGGGTTGTGGGGATTCAACGAGGTGGTGGTAGATGAGAGATGGACGAAATCCGGGAAGGATAGATGTCTCCAGGCGACTGGATTTTAGCTTTGATACCAAACCGGTGCAGCCCCAAATCTTCGATCAAATTTAGGAAAATCTCCCAAATGATGCAGACCCTAGGGTTAGGGCTTGCATAGGGGTGTCGAAGCACGTGTCCAAAGACACTTCAAATCGTCAATAAGACTTCAACACACGAGAATGCACCTCTCGGGGATAAAACCCAATTTTATTAAACAATCAAGTCTGAAAATCTCTTCTTTATAATGCCATATATAGAGTAAAATAACTTAGGGCTTAAAAAATCTAATGAAACTAGGACACTACATAATATAGGAAACTAAATCCTAATTACTACTCATTAAATAAAATTAACAATCTAATGACATTATTATTAAATAAAAATCCTAAATCTAATTTGGCTCTACACGTGGCCATGAGATCAATACTGCATCATTCTCCCCGGCTTGGAAAGAACTCGACCTCGAATTTTGTAAATGTCCTCCTGGATCAAATATCAACTATTAATCAGACGAACATTCGATCTGCTGGTTGATCATGAGTTGCTGTGCACATCTTGAAAACTTTATGCAATTTTTGTCCCCACTTTGAAGTAATCTTAATGCATTGTTTGTTCTGGAAGTTGAAGTCAATGAGGATGTGCGATCGAACCGTTGGATCTAGCCATTCTTCATCTCCCAGTTTTTATTGTTGATCCCCGAAGACAAAATCAATTTGAGAATTTATGTGGTGGAGAACAACAACTGTTTGCACTTTTTTATCATCATTGCTCATAGGAGAAATATTGAGGCCAAGTGTTGATGTGGGATCTTCTGTGTTTGGCTCTAGCTCTAGCTTCCCAATCTGCATTTCCTCTTTCACTGGTTTCTCATCATGGTATATTGTTATTTGTGGAGACTTGTCATTTGGAGGCATAACTTTCACCAGATGATATCCTTTAAGCATCTGTTCTACACGAATTGCTTCTCAATATGCTTCATGAATGTTCTTGCAATCATTCATTTTCTCCACTATTTCTGATCTCAAACCTCAGACAAAACTAGTCAAGTTATGTTCTTCCTCATCTTTGAAACCATACTTGTCTTGGAGCCATGAAAACACGTCACCATAATCAAGAATAGACATATCTCCTTGTTTCAAATTAAGGAATGACAAAAAATAGACTTGATTTTCAAAATACCATGAGCCATATTTTTCTTCATATTTGTATCTTTGAAGAATATTGAAGATTATAGTATCACAAAATTTCATCATGGATTAAAGAATGGATTGACCTGAGAAGTAGATCTGTGCTCCACAAACACACTGGTGAAGATGGATTGAAAATCAGGCTTTAGATGTTTGCGAAATCATGAAAACAATTTCTGGCCCTTAATTTGGCTGAACGTACTAGATGTTTTCGGTCATTTTTTTTTTTTTGGAAGATGGGATTGGACGAAGATTTGGGAGGCGCATGGGCCGATATATCAGCCATAGCGCCCATGGGCGCTACACTATTTTGAAAATTGCGGGCTTCACAAATGTAGAGGCCCGTAGCAGCCGCTACACATGCGTAGCGGCCGCTACGTAGCGGGTGGGGTTAAAAACCCCATCCGTCGACCTTTTTCACTTATTTTTTTCATCTTTACTCATTCTCTTCTCTACTTTTCACTGCTCCAAACCCCTTTCCTTGCCTCCATTTTTCAAATCCTTTCAAAAAAAACACTAGAATCATAACTAAAAACATCAAGAACATCAAGGTAGTATTCAAGATTCAAGCATCAAACTCAAAAAAAGGTGGGTTTTGAGGCTTATTTTTTTCTACTTTGAGTTTATTTCTCTCTTTTCTTCCATGAATCACTTAAAAATGAGTTGTTATTGTTAAATCCATGTTCCGCTTTGATCAACTCCCTCTTTTTTTTATCACTTTCTTAATTTTTTTATTTTGAATTTTATTTTCGGATCATTTTATTATTTGAAAAAAGAAATCTATTTTATTCATGGAAAACCAATAAAATGAGTTGAAAATGATTCCTAAATGTTAGATCTATGTTTCCCATAGAACAATCCCACATAGTTTTGTGTTCTTCTAATTTTTTCATATTTTTTATTTTCAGATTTTTATATTTTTTTATAAAAGTAAACTCAATCAAATGGGTTGAAAATGGTTCCAAAATGTTAGATCTATGTTTCCCATAGATCAATCCCACATATTTTTGTGTTTTTCTAATTTTTTTCATATTTTTTATTTTCAGATGCTTGTATTTTTAAAAAAAATATTTTTTTTATAAAAGTAAACTCAATCAAATGGGTTGAAAATGGTCCCTAAATGTTAAATCTATGTTTCCCATAGATCAATCCCTTTGGTATTAGAGCTATCAGCAAGGTATTCCTTCGTTACAAAGTCTTTACTCTTTAAGTAGATTAGTATATTGTTTTTCTATAAAGTTTGAACATAGTTTATCTTTCATTCTTGAATGAATCTTGATGAAATTTGTTTATAATATTTTTTTATAAGCTTTAAGTTAGTATTTAAGTTGACATAACTAAACAACATGAATCCATATGAAAAATATTGATTGTTGCCATTCTTTTCTATTGATATAGCGATACAGGACCTCATGCAATGAGGGGACCGCTACATACTCATATACTAGTTACTTTTGCAAAACAAATATATATTCCATCATTTTCCAATATTCTGGATTTTTTGAAATTTTTTCGGAATTTTTTGAAGACTTTTTTAAATTACACCACTACGCCGCTACGTATCGCCCGCTACGTATCATTTCGGTGGCAGGCCGCTGCACCCGCCGCAACCGCTATTTTCATCCTTGGGGAGGAGGGTATTGCTTGTGTGGGTATGTGCTAAAGAGGGTTTCTGGACTGTTGGGTTTCCGGTGTTGGGGTTTTGGTGGAGATGAGATGGGTCTGGTAGGGAGATCGTTGGTGGATACATGGCAGCAGTGGATGGGGGTTTCTGTGACGAGGACGGTCAAGGATGACGATTATGAGCGAAGGTGGGGATGAGGATAGAGAGTAACATGCTGATCTAATTGAGGACCGACTCTGATATCAAACTGATGCAAACCCTAGGGTTAGGGCTTGCGTGGGGGTGCCGAAGCACGTATCGAAAGACACTTTGAATCGTCAAGAAGACTGCAACACAAGAGGACGCACCTTTCGGGGATAAAACCCAATGCCATATATATAGGGCCTAAGAAATCTAATGAAACTAGGAAACTACATAATATAAGAAACGAAATCCTAATTACTAATTAAATAAAATTAACAATCTAATGACATAATTATTAAATAAAAATCCTAAATCTAATTTGGCCCTACACATGTGACCATGTGGTTAATACTGCATCACCGAAGGATTGTTCGAATCCAGAGATGGATTACAACCCCTAGGGCACAACCATATACACAGTAGAGACCATAGTGAGAAATCTTTGAAATTTTAATTGATTTAAGCATGACCATTAAAATGAAAGAGACTCCTTATATAGGAGTTATTGTTTCTAACCTAGGAAAGACTATCTTTAAACAATCATGGCTTACTAAAATAAATTAAGCAAGTACCAATCTCAACTCAGCATAAAATAGGAAATAAATAATTAATTAGAATTATCTAACTGAGGATTGGGATCCCTGATCTTGAGGAGATCATGGATCAAATGTGCCCATCAATGCCAGGCCGGATCTTGGATCTGGACTGCATCACAAACTCAATGCAAAATTAAGTTACAATTTGATCATCATCCAGTTAGGGTAGCATGAAGACAATAATAGGTGTTTAAAACTAGGGGTGCTCTTGTACCGGGCTGGCCTGAGTCTGATCTGGGCCCAGTCCAATTTGGGTTGGGATTGGGCCTTTGGTTTTAACACTCAGGCTAGGCTCGGATGTTTTATTTTGGTCCGATTAACAGATGGGTGATGCTTGGATTCAGCTGTAGCGAACCCGAAGCCCATCCCTGCCCAATTGAAAAAAGATAATAGGGAATGTAGAGAATAGGGATTTGAACCCAAATAACGTTTCACATAGGCAGGCAACATGCCAGCAGTTGAGCTACACTTAATTTTTGAAATTTAACTCTCTTTATTAAATATATATCAAACTCAGGCTGGCCTCAGGTGTTCAAATTTCCAAGTGGGCTGGGCTTGGGCAAGCTCCTTTTGGCTCGATTTAGGCATGGGCTGGGCTTGGACTTACAGTTTAGAAGTCTCAGGGGTTGGATATTCCTTAGCCCATCCCAGCTTAGCCCATGAACACCCCTACTGAAAACCCATCTCTCAATGGGAATAGTGATCTGAAAGTTGGTCCAGCCATTGCAGCCGGACTGCCTATTTAGGGAAAAGAAACCCTTTTTGGGATGGGATTAGAAAATAATAATAAACATAAGGGATTTTTCATGGAGAAATACCCGTAAACCCTTGTAGAATCGTAGAGGGGTGAAATATTTAATATTGACAACGGAGGGCCTCCCTCCATTTTTTGTTTTTTGTTTTTTTTTTTTTACCAGTTTACCCTTATCCCACAATATCGTGGGATGTCGGGATCCCACCTACAAATATCATGGGATGTTCTTTCGTGTAATGGGAACAGCGATTAGAACGTTGGTCTAGCCATAGCAGCTGGACTGGCTATTTGAGGAAAAAGAAACCCTTTTCGGGATGGAATGAGAAAATAATAATAAACTTAAGGGATTGTTATGGAATAATACCCCTTAAACCCTTGTAGAATGGTGGAGGGACCAAATATTTACTATTGACAACAGAGGGCCTCCCTCCATCTTTTGTTTTGTTTTGTTTTTTTTTTTTTAAACCATTTTGCCCTTATCCCACAATATCGTGGGATGTTGGGTATATCCCACTCACAATATCATGGGATGTTCTTTCGTGCATCTTCTCCTTTGGAAACAAGTGCAGGATGCTTTGAGTACCTTTGAAAAATCTCTACAAAGACCATGGGGTGTTGTCATAATCTTCGGAGAGGACTTTGTGAAGTTGAACTCTTAAAATCAGCATACACCCAGAAGGTCAAGGGAGATGCAATGAGATGAAATTGAACAATTCCATATCCTTGCTTATTTCCGTGTCATTCATTTATAATTGTAAAATTATAAAGCAATCACCTTGTGCTGCCAATGAAGTCATCCCCTTGGAAACAAGTGCAGGATGAGGGAGAAGATGAATTTCTCTTGGAATGTGGGGTTCTTGCCCAGTTGCCCCCATCAAAACAGAAAATCAGTTATCGCAAACAAAACCGAGTTTAGAAACCCAGAAAGAGGCAAATGAAAAAGTCTAGGCATTAGAGGAAAAGGGTAAAAGGGAAGATTCCACATGTGAGTATGTATTATGGGTAAGGAGGGGTACCTGTGGTCCTGTGCAGGTCTATTACAGAACTTGGTGTTGGTATATTTAAGGTAAACATATGGATCATGCACTGAAATATTATATAAAATGAGATTTGTCCAAGTATCCCTTTGCAAAGAGCAGCTACACAAACAATCCATGTCCGATTGCAGATTTGAATCATTGACAGAGAAAATTCCTACAACTATTTTCAAGTGAGAAGACACAAGGAAGAAGAACATCCCATGATATTGTGGGATATACATGGCATCCCACGATATTGTAGCTTAAGGACAAAAAAGTAAAACAAACAAAAAAAAGAAAAAGGGTGGAGGGAAGGCCATTGAGTATCAATATTAAATATTGGGTCCCTCCGCTGTTTTACAAGGGTTATAGTGGTATTACCCTCTGCCGTTGTAGTCTTCTCCTATTCTTCTCATCATCTTCTCCTTTTTCTCTTGCTTTCTTGAGAACATGAAAAGAATAGGGTTTTGGACATTGATAATATTTATTTCCTTTTTATAAGATTATACTTTCACCCTTTTATACATAGACATTTATTTGTGCCTTAGTTCGATACAATTAGTGTGCCTAAGCGCACGTGGGTTACCTGGGCCCCTAGGTGTTCCCAGGCAGATGCCTAATCAGGATGTGTGACCGACCACCACCTAGTGTCACTTCCATGTGCTACAAACCTGGTGCTTGTGCATTGAGCCTAGGCACTCATGAGTGATAACGCTGGTTTTTTGGCCCGTTGTCTTAGTAGGTCTGTCCAAGGCCTATGTCTGCCAAAAGGTCTTACCAACTGCCCTGGGCCGACATTGTTTCACATAGCTGGACCAAGCACTTGGCTAATGCACCAGCTTGGCCTGATTTTCATTCTTAGGGGCTAGACTCGATCATGAATATCCAGCCCACAGAAAACGATGGTGCCTGGATGAGCCTTGGCCCAGTTTTGTCCCACTGCTGTGATAAACATCTATTATACGTTTATTGTTTTGCTAAACAAGAATAAGTATCGGGCTCATCTTTGAAATTTGGGTTGCTGTTGTTACTTATGCCACGAGACTTGAGAGGGAGTTTGGGAATAATTTTGAGAAGTCAATATGAAGAAGGGCTATGATCTCACTCCCTTGCTTAATTGTATGCTTGGAAGTATAGGTTTTGGATATGGATGGGTTGATAGGTAATCTTGCACATCTTTTTCTGGATTTCTTTTTTCTTCATACTGAGGTGGGTGGTCGTGGTAGGATTATGTGGGAAGGAAGCACTGGTATTACAGTTTTACATCATTACGTGGCAATGCAAATATTTCTTTTTTTTTCCCATATTCAATGTTTATGACTTAATCCTTTTGTGTGACTATAATAGGGCAATTTCATGTCTAATGAGGTTCAGATACCATTTCAGTTTGGCCTTCAAATGAATTGTTTCGGCTGATTCAGAAATTTTGGTGAAATATTTTTTAAAAAAATTACTATATATATTAAAATGTAAAATAATATATGATACATTTAATTTATTCTACTAAATCAATGCAATATGTCAATTTTTATTTGATGGGCTATTTCATATTAGACTGGAACTTGGCTAGCTTATTCATATTAAAATGTTATTTATTGGAATAAAATTTAATTAGGGCCCATATAATTATTTAGATTTTTAATAGATGGGCGGCTCCACAGTGTAGCACACTAATTTTTTTAAGACTAAAGGCCAAAAAATTATTTTTTACTTTTACTTTTAAGTTTAAAAAAAATGTTTAGCCCCCAGTTATCATTTTTTTCTATTTTAAAACCAACCTACATGCTGGGATGATTAATTGGACAAATCGGATGAATTGGACAAACTAGCTGAAATCATGACTCGGGCTGAATCAGATTAATTGGAACAAATTTTGGGACAAATAATTACAACGGTTCTGTTCGTTTCAGTAGAGCGAATGAATTGAAATTATTCAGATTTTGGCCGAAACAAACTGAATTTCAAAACAATGCATGAAGGTCCTTGTGTGAACACAGGAATGCATTTTGATTGTTGGTATCGAGGTAGATGTCATTCCTGATGGGTTTGTTGGGTTGATGAACTGTAAGAAACATCAGCTGTTTCTGTGTGAGCTGTGTCCTTCTCCGGACCTCTTCAGGATCTGCTGATGGTAGTCAACGATGTGGTATTCTCATTGCGCACTCCCCTTAACTTTTGATCTTTTTGTGCATTTTACATGTCTAAGATTGAGTGGTTTGGGATTGAAAATTGGAGAAACATGTGAGGTAGTGGGGCATGTTCTTGGAGGAGTTTTTATATGTAAATGGGAGTGGACATATGGCTTTGAGACGGCAATAAGGCCTGAACGTCTGCTGATATTCCTACTTGTTGGACACTAAGTCTAAAAGCATGAATGCCACCAGTGTTGAGGACAGGCCAGAAGACCTGGTAGGCTATGCTAACCCATTGCTTTCGTTGGCAACCTGCAGTCAGAATGTGATATTAAGAGGTAGACAGTTTTTGCATTTGCTGGAACTCCGTTAAGAAATGGGATGTAGTTTGTGTTTGCTTGAACTCCCCAAGTAATGGGATGTATTACAAGATGTTAATTTGTTTTTCTTTGGTTACATTTTCACATAGGTCATTGAGATCAAGTTGAGAGAGTGCAGCTTTAGGATTAAAGGGCTTCCAAGAGAATTCCAACACACCTGCAAATCAACGGGCTTGATGCTGTGGGAATCAGCTCGCCTAATGTCTGCAGTACTATCAGAAAATCCTTCTATAATTGCAGGGAGAAGGGTGCTGGAGTTGGGTTGCGGCTCAGCTGGCATCTGTTCGATGGTAGCAGTTAGAAATGCGGACCTCATGGTTGCTAGTGATGGGGATACAAAAGCACTAGATCTGCTGAGCGATAATGTTGCCTCAAACCTTGAACCTGCTCTCCTCAATAAACTGGCCATCAGGAGACTTGAATGGGGAAATAAAGATCATGTCCAAATTGTCAGAGATTTGAATCCTGAAGGTTTTGAAGTCATCCTAGGTACAGATGTCACATACATACCTGAAGCAGTCTCTCCCCTGTTTGAAACGGCAAGAGAACTAATATCCAATAGAGAATATGGGGACTTGAAACCAGCTCTTATTCTTTGTCATATTTTGCGCCGAGTTGATGAGCCATCAATACTTTCAGCTGCATTGCGGTTTGGATTCAGGCTTGTGGACAGGTGGGCTGCAGGGGAAGCGCTTAATTCAGCAACTGGCAGGACTGATGAGCAAACAAACAATGGCATCATTAGCTCTTGGTTCTCTTCTGACCTGGAGAGTAGCATTCTGAAACAAAACCCAGCAGTGAACATCATGTACTTCCGTGTGTAGCGGTCAGTGGATTTCATTTTGAGCAAATTAATTATTAGAAATTCATTGATATTAGATGGAAAGAGCGAAAAAGTCGAATAGATGGACTTTGATGCGGATAGTTGTGGGCTCAAGTTTTAAAGATGCCCTTGTAGTGAGTATGTTTACTTAAATTTATTATTATTATTTCTTTGAAAATGGTGATTCTATGAAGAACGAAGAAGGTTCTGATGCGGCCCTTAAAGGTAAATTTTGACACCGTCTCTAACTATTTATGGGCTTGTCTCTAAAAAATTTAGCGGGCTTTATGCTTCCCAGCTTACTTTCGAACTGGCATTTTATGATCCTCCACCTGGTTTTATTACAGAGTACACTTGAGCATCGCGATTGTAATGTAGATACGTACTACTAGATTTACTGTTGAAGACTGATGAACGTAACAGGTGACAGACTTGCAGATGAACAACTGAGAAGTTAGCAGTCTCACATCTGAAATCCACAAGGGTATGCAGCGAGTGGTTGATACGCTGTGCAGATTTCCTTTTGCTCTAGTGAGAGGATTCCTGCCTGCCTCCCCAAATTGGAAACCGAAATCCTCTTTGTTGGGAAAATCAGCTCCTTCTCTTCATTAGATCTCATATTAATATTGTCCCATTTCACTATTGCACAAGCAGGTCATCACAAATACAACCATACTTGGTTTCAAAGACAGGCTATTGGACTTCTTAGGGTGTAGTTTGTCCAACGACTAATGCTAAGTTTTATTCAGTCTTGTAATCCATATCACCCCATTGTACACGAGACTGAGTGGGTGTTCCATACATTTGATTGCACCAATAAGGTCCTTGGCCTAATTGGTATATCACACAAATAGATGCATCTCACCCTGTTAATCACTAAGACATCATGGGTGGTCTTTATCCATGTGCGATGATCTAGCCAGTTGGTGCCACGCATATAACCATAAGTGTGCTGTACCAAACAGCCCCTGCCGGTGGGTGATCAAGCCTGTGTGCCATGCATGTATCCATGAGTAAAGTGTGCTGTACCAACAACTAAAAAAAAACTGCTGCACAAAAAATCATAGCAATTTCTCTCTCTAGTGGGTGGGTCTCTCATCCCTCTGATAGCCTCCAAACGTGTCAAAAGGGAGCACAGGGACAGCCACATTCAATAGTGGCTTATCTCTTCTAACCTGGGTTGGATTTAGATGTTCAGTGACGGGCTACCATCCAGTCGATGGCCTGAATGGCCAAATGGCAGGTTCACCTTTACAACTGAAGGCTTGAGTTCACATTCGAAAGCCATGGTTCGTGATTGTATCATTCCCCTCGGAGAATTGGCATATTGGGGGACAATTATTATCCACTGTAGATGTGGCCTATTTTTTCAACAATTCAGCTTGAGTTCGTGATTGTGTCATTTCCCTCGGAGAATTGGCATCTTGGGGGACAATTATTATCCACTGTAGATGTGGCCTGTATTTTCAACAATTCAGCTTGGTTGTGTATGAATTTCTAACGACTGAATATTCGCTTGTGGTTGGCAGCCAATCAAATGGACAGCGAAAAGAAGACTCATCAGCAGTAGACTACAAGTTCATTCATCGTGGATGGATTTGGATCGTCTTGAGCGTGCTTGGGCCTTCTCCAGTATTCTAGTTCACCCAAACTTGATCAGTATAAGCCATGTCGAGATTAATACTGTGTGCTCCAGGTCAAGTTCTAGACAGTGATCAGACCCACACAAGCAATGCAAATAGGCTGCACCATTCCGGGCCTGATTTTGTGAGTTACAATGGCCTCTAGGCTGGGGCCACCTGAGATTTAGAACCCGATCAAGTTACGAGGTTATCGATGGAATCAATGGACAATACAAATACTTATTCCATCCATAAACTGGGGTTTGGATTTGCTGTAGGGTAGCAAGCAAGTCCGTGTCCCAAACTTAACAAGATCCTGTTGTGTCATACACTGCTCCATGAAATGGCACTTGCAAAATTTATTCTGATTTCGCATTTGGATAAATTTAGCTCGTTGCTTTTACATGACACAGTAGATCCAACGATTATCATCAGTCTGCTCATGGTGAAGCTCTTGGAGTCCGGAGCCTTTGAGGTTTTGACATGGAAAAAACCGACTTTCATCGCCACCGCGGTCATCATCATTGATGGGCCTAGACAAATGCTTCACAAGTCACAACCCAGTGGGGCAAAGAGGCATCTTACCTTGGGCCCGTAGGTCTCACTGCATTGTTCCAGTGATTGGTACACAGTAGCAAAAGAAAAATTAAAAAATAAAAACTGACGGGCATAGTATTGTATTATGCCAGAGTAATAAGGAATTATCCGGAAATCAGTAGGTATCTGTGGGGGATTTTGCTCATGGTATTATTTATTGTTCACTGCCTACACCTAAATTATGAGAATACAATGCTCCAAAAAGGAATAATACTGAGGGGAAAAAAAAAAAAAAAAAAAAAAACACATCAATGCATTGTTTTTTAGAACTTTTCATCAGCTGATTCAATTGAAAACAAACACATCAATTCATAGCCTATGATAACCGGATACTTCAAAGCTCTTATGTCCTTGTCTTGCCCATGGCATGCCCCACCATATTCATCCTGTATTTGAGCATCATAGTTCAAGTCACAGGATGCAAACCAACTATACCAACTGTAAAAAAATCAGATAACACCACCTGCTGCATGGATGTTCTTAGCCATGAGAGATACAACCATCAACTTCTGTCTTTCACCGGGCAGTGGAGTTTTCACAACCAAAACACACAGTGAGAAAGTCAAAAGAAACGGAACTCTATCTTTTACTTGAAACAAAACTCTAATCCACTTGCAGAAAATCAAATCCAAAGCAAGGGTGACTCAAAACCTGGATCACGACATCATCCACTCTTTGATCCAGGGAACAGTGAGTCATCTGGCTTTGGAACAAGCGTAGGTTGAAGATGAAGGTTACAGGGTTTGCAGAACACGCCTCGAATCCAACGCCTAGCCATTACAGTCAGTAATTAGAAGAGCAGAAAACAAGCCACAAACAGAAAAGGAGGACATCAGCGAGCTGACAAGCACCTTAAAAGAAGTGAGACAGGATTGGTTGCTGGGATGTCAAGGGTTAAACAGATATAAGCTTTTTAGAAGGGTTAATCAGACGAAATCGATGTTTTAAGTGAGAAAAAAAAAATTTTTTTAAATAATGGATGTTTTCATACACTCCAATTCACTATTCCATCCATAATTTTTCAGCTTCTACTAAACGATGTTTCCACCTCTTGATTCTCTTCAACTTCACCATGAAGTTTGTTAAAATAATTTTGTTTTGAGTGCAATGTAGACTTTGAACAGCATTTCACTAAGTTAAATGGCCAATGTAGGGAGTTATACTCAACATGTTTTATCCCATTTTCAGGGGAAAAGAAACTTGGAGTTCTTTCTGCCTAGATGACTGTCCTATTTCCATTTTTTTAATCTTGGCTACGAAACATATTACTTTAGTATGCAAGAGTTCTTCAAATGGAAGGTGAGATTCTGTACATGTGCTGCAAGCCATTTATACATACTATGCCAGATTATCAAATGTTCAGTTTTACATCGAATCCTTTAGTTAAGCTATAGGACCAATGTTTTTTATAGGGTCACTTTCATAGGTGGGGCCCATCTGATGAGCAATTCAGAATTCATGTGATCTTTTCACACATTTGCTTGGGCGTAGAGGTGGCATCTAGAGATAAGAAAGAGTGAAAACTATTTTAATGCATAATCTTTCAATTGTTTTGCATGAAATTCTCAACTAGAAACTCTAACATGAATGAAATAAGGAATTCATAAATGATGGATTCAGCAGCATTCCAAATTCTCCAACATCGACCAACATGAATTCCATAAATACTAGCAAACAAATGAACCCTGAAGCAGCAAAAATTAAAAGGGATCGGCATTAATTATTTAATGCACACCACTTATGAGTGCAAAGTAAAAAAGTTATTACACAATAATATAATCAAATATAAATGTCTATAGTTGTGTCCTTGGTTCCAAAATTTAAAGCTGAAGAAAGTCCAAAAACTAGATCTCTACCATACGTGTATCAAAGCAACGTAAAACCATAGCTTCTTTCCAACCAACTACCTACATCTACTTTTGTCTGAGTAATCTTATTGGTTTCATATTCCTAGAGAAGCTTCCAAGTTCCAAAAATTATTTCTTCTCCCTAGCATGAGTAGCTCTATAAAACAAAGTTACCCTAGGTTGTTTCAAACAATGCTGCCCACAGTATGCTATTCTTCTTGTTATTAATTAATTAATTTATTTTAAGCACCAGTTTGTTGTAACTGACAGTCCCAACCACGGATGAAGGAGTGGGTTGCATTAGGTAAGTTTACAGCCGGTGTAAAACTTTCGTCTCAACAGTGACATAAATTCTGATTATGATGATTTATTTCTTTGATCAGTAACATGGCTTGAACCCACAAAAAAATCAAGATTGCAATAGTGAGCACCTTCCACTGTGCCAAAGGGTTATTACCTTATTATTATTGTTATTAGCAACCTCGTGATTGCAACAGTGATCACTTATTCAAAGTCCCAAGCTTCATTATTGGTGGGCCTTATTTACTTAAATATTTAAAAATCTGGTCAACAAAAACAATAAGTGGGAATAAGAAGAAGCATATTTCCAGAACATGCTTATATCCTAATTAAGGTTACTACAAACGTTTCCACTTAAGGCCCTGCTGGAGATAACATTTCATATGTAAGAGAGACTGAAATATAGAAAGGTAGAAACCTCCTAAAAAAATTATCATAACAAATAAATGTAAATGTATGAAATTTTGAAATCAATGTTGGTCCTACCGGTCCATAACTATTTTCCTGGAGCGGTTCTCAATTTCTCGGCCGTACACACTGAGTTCCATCATGCTAAAGCCATTCATTTCAAACAAGGTTGACAAGAAGTCTTTGGAGAAGTAAAATGCACACTGAAAACATAAAAAATGAAGAGTTATAGAAGTAGCCTACTCAGAAAATAGAGTGTCCCTCTCAACAAACAAAAAAAATCATGGTTAACCATAGGAACTTACAGTACCATCACCTCTGACATAGAAATTCTCACTAATCAACTGATTTTTTTCCATGAGTTTCACCTACAAATTTTATGGGACAAATGTATATTTTACAAGACCAGGAGGATAAGTGGGCAATAATAACCATTGACAGCAATTCCATTAAAAGAAATATAACTACAACTTCAAAAACAATCTCAATCAAACAAAACATATGCATAAAAGGATTATGCATTCACGTTTGCAGATTAAAAGGCAATAGATATGCACATATGCTATTAGGAAATAAGAGATTCAAGATGATAGAACAGACATGAATGTATCATAATACCCTGCACAACAAAATCATCATTTCTGAAAAGAATTTTGATCTGAAGCAATTTCCAAGAGGCCTTACTGTTTGCCATTTGTTTAGATGATGTGTGAAACGTTTTAGAAAAAGTAAAAGAAGACTGGAGGGAAAAAAGGTGGAGTGCAAGGTCTGATCCAACCTATTTCCAATCAATCCAACTCAACCATGATGCAAAAGTAATAAAATAAAATTTTCAATAATTAATGGTGGGTCCAAGTAGTTTAATTTCAACCTCAAGATTTTACCAGCTTTGACAGTTTTTGCTGGTTTTGACCAGCTCTCTACCAGTACTCAGTTTTGATCTAACTAAAATGGTGCAAGAAGTGATTCTGGCTAGTATGGTCCAGTTTTTAATACATTGAATGAATCCACTGTTGTAAAGATCTTTCTGAAATTTATAATGCTATTTCTACAACTTTTGCGAGGTTTCATTGCTTTAACCCCCAAATCTGGGCCTATTTTTGTTTATTTTTATCTTTTTTTTCAACAAAAAAATAAAAATAAATAAATAAATAAAAACAAAGGAGAAATGACAGAGAGGTGCAGCCCTAGATGGGATCCACTAATAGCAACACAACTGAGTGGGAAAAAGCAGTACACGTCAACATAAGAGCCACACACTCCAAACCCTCTTTTGCTGACAGCTTGACTGCAAAATACACAGAACAAGCTTGACTGACAGCTCCCTCTTTTGCTAAATCCACATCAACTTTGGCTCCACGAGAGAACACATTTGCCTCGCAGCAAGCCGTCGAGTTCCTCACATATTTGAGCCAACTTCCACAGTACCCAGCTGCCTCCCTCCACGTGCCTCAAGGCCCATGAATAGTTCCCCCTTGACAACAAGTGGAAATAGCCCAAGAGAGATCACCTCTTTGGCCCCTTAACAGCAGGGCCATGGACTCAGCTTCATTGATGCTTCTGAAAGCCACAGACCTTAGAAAGAGAAACAAATTCCGGACAAGTACCTGATACGAACAAAGGTTTTTCTATGGGTTTGATTTTATTTGCAACTTGGAAAGGTAACTTTAGAATCTCTCTTTTAGTAGGTAGAAGTTATCCACCTGAAAGCAAAGGTTGGCCTTTCTTTTTCTCTGTTCCCTCTTTACAATTAGATGCTTCCTTCCACTTGCTATTTATTCTGCACGAAAAACTGGGAAAATTCCTTGTTCCATTGGAACAAACACAAACCCCCACCTTGAAGCAAAATTGAATATAAATGATGTTGATGGTGGATGTTTCATCAAAACAATGACACTTTGCCACCAGTTATTGGTCACAATACCACCAGTTATTCATATTGGTGGTAGCACATGATGGGTGACATAACATCCAGTATACAAGAAGCCTAAGACCATGGTTGTCAAGGAGCCTATAGCTGGCCACTTGAGCACCTGAGCTAGGATCCAATTGCCACAACAACCACAATAAAAGGAGCATATGCCATTTCATATATAGCCATTAAACTATTAGCAGTTATCCTTTGACTCGGATAAAATACTAAGACTGCTGATACTGATAGGGCAAAGTAGTCTTCTAACAACAACTCTGGATTCTAAGGCTTGGACAGAGAAGACACAAAGTTCATGGAAGAGTGCAAAGACAGACACTATGTAGGAGATCTCATGCAAAAACAGAAGCAGCTATGAAGTCTAATGTATCCACATTCCACCAGCTTTAGTGAGGCATAATTTTGAGCCATTTCAAATGGATAATTACTTTATTTCAAAAGTCCTTTTGGCATTGCCAGAGGTTTTTCTACATCTTTAAAGAAGTAAATACAGAATTTCAACTAGGAAGAAAACAAAGAAACAACGAAAATAAGAAGACAGAGAGGAAGGCCAAAGTTTTCTTAGTGATGACTGAATCTAGGCACCAAGGCACTAGACTAGGTGGATCCCCACTTTGTCAAGAATCCCCAATGTCTCTTGTAAAATCTCTTCTTAAATGAATGCAACCAGAACAAAGTTGAAAGTTCAAATTCTTCATCAGATTCTTCAAGTCTTTAAATTCTCTGGATGCCTTATAGAGAGCTATGGATGTTTGCAAGCGTCATGAATAATTTGAACGTGCTCTCCACCCTTCTTTATAGAGTTTGGGTCGAGTTCACTGCCAAGTTACACCAAGGAGATTAAAAATTGGGAAGTTTTCCTTTGAAATCAGGCCACCTTCCTGTGACTTAAGATACCGTAAGGCGCATGGTATGGCATACTAAATCAGGCGCCTGCTGGTGTTAAATACACTTTGATTATCTTTCTTCATCTTTCTTCTTCTTCTTGGGCTGGTGATCACTTTTGATGTTCTTAAGGCACAGACTTGACTAATGTGCAACATTTAAAGGGACAGAGTAACCAAAAGCATAGTTAGTGATCAAAAGCATTGTTGTCAGTTTTGTTTTGGACAGTGTTTCGGTTTGACTCTAGGTCAAAACATTTTGGTTGGTTTGTCATTTTGGTGTTTCATTTCTGAGTATTTTATTAACAATTTAAAAATATACATATATTAGCAAAATAGTAAAAACAGGGGTGGGAATTTGGTTAAAATCCCATCCCCATTCACAACAGAAAAAAAATTTTACCTTTTAACTTCTAACCATAATGGAGAGTTTTTTTTTCCCAATAAAATCGGAATTAAGAAAGGAAACATTTGCACTGGATTAGTTTCAGCCTAATTTGAATCCACGAATTTGAAACTGAATGCAGATTTAGAATGATCACGCCCGAATTTTGGACTTAATATGTTGTGTGGGGTTGTTCAGTTCTGTACAGACTAACAGAACCTAATAGTTTCAGTTGATTCAGACAAAATGGATAGAATTTGACTACTATGGTCAAAAGCCATGCATCCCACTCACAGACTAAGAGGGAAGAATATGAAAGGCAAAATTTTATCCCACGGCCATGAAATAAGCCTTTGTAATATTTAACCAAGTTAAAGGAGGAGGCCTGCCAGTGAGATTAAGGCCAGATGATTACCTTAACTAGATCTGAAGTCTTTTATGCATACACAGGAGACTTTGTTGTTTTCAACCTATAAGTGAACCTAAAATAATGTTCTATATTAAGTGTCCTTTTTCTTATATTGCATTGTTATAACTTTTCAATTATGTTATGGAAACTGAGATTGGCTTCTACTTAATAAGTGGAGAAAACCCTTCATAACACTCACCGCCCAGCCATGTTCAAGGTTTTTTTAGATGGAATCAGCGTTGTTTTCTGCTTTGCAGATTTTCTTGTTAGATTGCAATTCAGTTACATAAACACTGATGATGACATCTTAGCCGATCAAAAGTAAAAACGATAATAAAGAAAAAGAAGATGAGGACATATTACAGCATTTTTAAACTTTCTATAACAAAACATGATGTCATGCTTAACAAGAAAAATGAGAAACTAGCATGTGAGGGATGGAAACTAACTTGAGCAAAATCTCCAATCGCATAATCTCGGAGAAGCACATGACCATTTGGCTGCAATAATGAAGCAAACCGTAATGTCCAAATGGGGGAGAAAAGAAGTAACAAAATTGACCACTGCAACTAACAATTCACCGCTTGACTCACCTTAATAACTTTTCTTATATTTTGCAATACCAAGGGCATCTTACTCGGACAAACTGCAGACAATGTAAAAACCTACCAAATATTTAAGGCACTCATTCGTAGAGAAGGTAAAGGAAACAATAAATGGTGTCCAAATTAAAAGATATACAATGGAATTCATCTACCTAATTCGAAAGGGTACAAACAAGATATTATCGAATGACTTAATTCAAGGCGCGGATCTCACTAGCTAGATAGGAGTCAAATGATGCAATAAATACAGCTGTTCAATTTATGCCATCTAAAATGTATTTCGTATGCACACGAAAACGCCATATTTTCTCGCGAATGCAGAGATAAGACATGATTAAGAGAAAATTAAGCAAAGCACATAACAACAACAACACATCTCACACTGCATTCCCTTACCAGAGTCACAACATCAACCGAATCGGGCAAAATCGTCTCCACAAGATCATCCACTGCGACATCAGCAACAAAAGCGTTGACGCGATCAGCTCTAAAACCTTGATGTGCCTGCATTAATCCAAGCAATGGCTGCATTACCTTCTCTCATTTAGAAAAAGAAAAAATTAATTAATTCAAAAACAATGGATGAATACCTTAACAAGCTCAATGGCATGAGGAGAGAAGTCGCAAGCATGAACAGAGAGATTGGGAAACGCGGCGATAAGAGGAAAGATAGTATTCCCCGCTCCGCAACCAATCTTTGGAGATTTTGCGAACAAGGAGGAAATCAAATCAAAGCTTCAACGTACAAATCAAATCAAATCAAAGAAGAAGGAGAAGAAGATGATGAAGGCGATGATGGAATGATTGTAACCTAATACCTCCAAAACGACCTTTCGTTGGCTGGATTGGGAATTATCATCACTGGAGAAGTAGCCAGTCCAGTCCTTTTGCAGGTAGTGACGATCCTCGAAGAACTGGCATTTGCATTGGCGTTTGTGACCGTAGATGAATGAGTGAGGATGAGGAGAAGAAGAAGAGAAGAGAAGTGAAGGTACCTTGTTTTGATGGCGGTTGTAGAAATTGTTCCAGTACTTGGTGGGGTTTGTGACGGAATTGTTATTGATGCGTTTGGACTTGGAGTTGAAGGTGATGGCGGCGGTGTTGAAATGAGAAGAGCACTGCCACTGGGGACAGGAATTCTGCAGTCTCAAGTTCAGACCTCGCATTCTGCTTTGCTTACTTCCCTCTTTGTCTCCTCTCCACTTCCTTATTTCCTAAACTCTCACATCTTCCGAGGCCAAAGCATCATCTCATCACACTTTATCAAACCCAATCCCTGCCCTCTATTAGCCTTCCACACCACCACCAACTCAGATTTGAAGAAAATTAAACAAAAAAGAGCTCCTAGGACGATCACAGTGAAATCATGTCTACGATGTCTTTTTTAATAGAGAGTGCACGTGAGAGGATTTTTTCGTCCAGATTTTATTTAATGCAAACAAAGAATGCTGGAGGAATATCAAAGTACCCAGGATGGGGATGACACTTTCGAACAAAGTACTATTAGATTGTCTAAGTATTATTTAATAATGTTTTAAAAAGTTCTTTGATGCTTTTTTTAATAATTATTATCTTTGATCTTTGTTTTTTGAAACGCCCGTTTAAGATTATAAAAAGAGGGCTAAATCAAGGCCTAGACTATCAAGCCTATGGGTCTAGTTAGGTTTGTTGGCATTTTTTTATGAAGGGATAGTGTGTGTATCAAATATGCCTAATGAACTAAGAGAAATCGGCAAAACCTCCCCGTTTGAAAAACCTCCTTTTTGCTCCCCGTGTTTTTTTAAGCAGCGGAGGACATCATGAGTCAATTTAGTCTTTTTACACATACGAACGTCTAATGAATTTTCACAATTTTGAATCTAACGCTCATTCAACTATTATTCATAGTTGGATTGACATTTTAGGAAGAGGGCAGATCTCCCCTGCAATGGTTGAGCGCCTCATGCACTCTTTTGCCTTTATTATTATTATTATTGAGAATCTAAGAAAAAAATTTCTTCGAAAGTTTTTTAGCACTCCTCGAAAAATAATGGAGTTTTTTGTGAATAGCCCCTAAGGTTTTTAAAATTTTCAAATAGACCCATGTAGTTTTAATATTTAAAAATAGGCCCCTGCCTTTTCATTTTAATACCTGCCAGCTCCCAAAATAAATATTCCTAACAAAAATGGACAACCATCATGAGGTTTATGGCGAATTTTCTAAAAAATATCATCCTTACCCTCACACCTATTAAACCAAAAATGAATATATCATTATTTTCAAAAATATTATTTTATCTAAGTTCCAATAGCCTCATTGTCAATAACTCTCTTATACGCATGAAGCCTAATCATGTATTTTAAAACTTGCATGAATCAGACGGTGGGCCAAATCATGTATTTTGAAACTTTCATGAATCAGACGGTGGGCCATGTACAAATATGATCAATTATAACCAATCATAAGTAGATGTGTTGGTTGTCATTAGGATGGATTTAGACTTAATAAAATGGTCCTTGGATTGAGAGAATTATATTTTTGTAGGATATACTTGTCCCACTAAATCCAACTCTTAATGTTAGAAGAGAGGGGAAAAAAAAGCAACTAAGCTTATGGATAAAAAAAGATAGGCAAAAATGTTATTTCACTCTAAAAATTTATGGCAATTGGAAGTCAACGGAATTTGGAGACACAAAAAGTCTTAAAATGAAAAGGGAGGAGCTTACAAATACTAAAACCACAGGAGCCTATATACCAATCCTATAAACATTAGGGGAATATCTACAAAAAGCTCAAATTAATATCTTATATATGTATACAATATACATCCATAGCAACTAGGGGTGGCGCATTTGGTTGGCAACCCAATTGTCACATCACTGCTCAAGAATCAACCCTAATTATGCCACTCTTCCAACATTATGGTCTTCCTCTTCCCACTTGTGTGGACTCTCTTTAAGTACGAGCCTTGAAAAAAAATCATGTAAACAATAGTTCATAGTTGGCCTTAAAGATGTGATCTGGGTTTAAATTACTGATGGGTTTTAAATGAAAGATCAAGCCAACTATTTAATTTTTTTCCAGATAGGCATACTTGGTAGGGGTATAAACAATTCAAATTGGTATGGATTGATCCTAATCTGCCACCAAACCGCCGTTAACGGTTTTTCAATTTTGCAATCTGTAATTGAATCGTTGACTATTAAAAACCACACCAAACCGAACTGTAAATAAACGGATTAGATAAGTTAAAAACTAAATAATCTACATTTTGTTTGGAAAAAAAAATCTTGGACTTGAGATCACTGTAAAGGTCCATACAAAAAACCAACACAATAAAACTCCACTGCAAAGCTTTGCACTTAGCCCATTGCAAGGAGGGGATTGGCTTAATAAAAAATGAGAAAAATATGTTTGCTATCATCAACCGTTGTGGGATGAGGTCCCTTCTTCTTTGTAACTTAACTGCACAACTATTAAAACTACCATGACCCGAAATGCCATTATACTATACAAATACTATACAATACATATAAATGTGAAGTATTAGGACTGACAATGGGTCAAGTCGGGTTGAGAATTGTAGTTAACATGCATAGTCTTAACCTAAACCCGTTATTTATTAATCAGGTTAATAATGTCTATAAAAATTCAACTCAAAAGTTATATGCTGAGGGTTTCAAATTTAATAAATGCACTGCGGACATTAATGAGTACCTTCCATACATAAAATGGTGTAAACTGGCATGTCGAGCCCACTAGGGGCTATACCAATGATGAGGGGGTGAGTGTGGAAGGATTCGATCATGCCTGACCGTGAACAAATATCAACCCCATTACATCAATCATAACCCTTCATCTATGATGTTTAACCGGTTCTTGTGAGCACAAGATCCCCTCAGAAGAATTATTTTGAGCAGTTTAGTTCGAAAGTGACCCCTTAATTCATATTTGAATCGCCGCAAACATTAAACAGTAAAACCTAGGGATTCCAGGTTGTCATCCGCACCAGTAAAAACCTGATCGATGAGAGCCATACCTATGACATGGACCACTCTATGTAGGAGCTATCTCAAATTCAATCCAAATGAAATGCAAGTGCAGTAAACCATTGAATTGACAAATCTATGTCTAACACATGATCAAACTAATGGTTCACATCGCTCCGAAAAAAGACCGGGTCCATAAAATAATGCTGCCAACCAATCAAATGATAAGGTCAAAGCTACTAAGGTGCCATGGCCCATGGGGGTTATGTGGTTGACCGAAACTTTATAAGTTTGCTGGGTTAGAGATAAATATCAAGCCAAAGATTGCTTTAATCCAAGCCCATTTCACGGCCAAAAGATTTCTTTAATCCACACCCATTTCATGGCCAAAAGGGTTCTTCTGTGAGGTAGTGAGCAATCCACTAGAAAATCCATGTTTCCAATTAGAATCATTGTTTTAGAACTCTGGACAAAAGAGAGCTACATATCCCAATAGGGGCACCAGCGTCACCCATTGCCAATATAAAATTTCCATGGCTTCAGTCCATTCTCATAAAAAAAACCCCTTAAAAAAACTCAAAATATTGAAGTTCCGCTCACATCACTTTCAGATTCTTACATTAATCTTGTTTACCTCTAAACACTCTAAAATCCAAATCCATACAGCCGTCCATGACATTGATTTAGTATGTAACCGTTGGGCCTTGTTCCATGAACCATACCTTGACAACATTAGCTGGACCATTTCCGCTGCGTAAAATAGCATTGAAAGGCAAGAATGAATACTACATTAATCCAGAATATGCAGCACAGGCACCAGTCAGGTCTACTGAGGACAACATGTCCAACTAAATATTGAATTACACAAACAACCTAAGCACAGAAGTGGATCTAAATTAGGTGCAATGCATCATTATAATTTATAAAATGGAAGGAATTAACAGTGGCAAGTACGCGACTCCCAGATACAGCTTGCATGTGAAAGACTAGAGACAAATTAAGCATGTGAAAGACCAAGATCAACACAAAAAATCATCCTTTGACAAGAAAGTAGAATACCTCAGAGAGCTTCGAATTCGGAAGCATAAATGAATACAATCAAGCAGGGTGTTGCCTGTTTAATGTCAGGGGTGAGCATAGACTCCTTGATCGATCAACTGCCAAATAGCTCAAATTTACATTCCCAGCACTTTGCATGGGCCAAGACAAACCACTTACATCATTATAAGGGGTGTTGCACAGCACTAAACAATATGGCTATCAGTATCAGTCAGATGCTATAGTACATACAGAATGCTGTCTCTTACAGCTATAGGCCCAAATGAAAAACAATTGGGCTCAAGCTATGTATAAATGGGGAAAAGATATGGATCGAACACAGTTCTATATCATACAAGTTTAAAATCCATAGTAAAATGATGGACAAACCACTCACTGTCAGGTTTTGCTCTTGAACTTTCTATGTGCTTTCAAGTCCACCACAATAACAGTTATGTTGTCCTTGCTTCCCCTCTGGAGAGCAAGCTTTGAGAGAAATTCCGCTGCTGCTTGAGCTGCAGGATCAACTCCTTCACCCCTTTCCGTGGAAGAAATAACTCCATTCTTTTTGTGCCAGAGGAGGATCCGCTTGCGAGCCACTTCGCAGACCTCTTCATTCGTAAGGACATCCCATAACCCATCACTTGCTAAAATAAGGCATTCATCGTCTTTTACCCGTGGAACGAACATGACTTCTGGATTTGGAATAATCCATGGTTTTAAATATCTATCACCTGCACCCACCAAGAAAATATAACCAATCTGAGTGCAGCACTGAAGACTCACTACTACTACTACTAATAATAATAATAATAATAATAATAAATAAGAAAGATGCAACACCAAAGTTATCAATGTCTACCAACTGAACAATCACATTTCCAGTTTGAGTTCACTATATTCCTGGAGCATTGAAAGATTCTCCTAACAAAATGGGTGCACAAACTTAGAGGTTTGTTTGCACTCATTTACATATGTAAATGATGTACATGTATAATATTTACAAATGCTTACATTTGTTTGCAATCTCATAAATGGTGTGTAAATGAGGGCATTTCAGCCTCTCATTTTCATCGTGAGGTGGTACATGATTACACATGTAAATGAGGAGAAGGCGCGCTAGTGCACATGTAATAGAGCTTCTGCATGGTATAGGATGCAGGATAAACATGGTTACGTGTTTCACAAATATAAGATTTGCAAATGAAAAAATCACATACCCTTAACTTATGCAAAACTCATTTTTATATCCCACCCCTAAGAGAAAACTCAACAATTCTGATTTGCATGAGGCAGCAGACAAAGTGACTAGGAACTAAATATAGAGCACAAGAACCTATGGGCTAGGGCAATTGAAAAGGAACATATCATTATAAGTTATAACCAATGATCCACTACCCTTGTTGTGCCCTCATTTCTTTCCCATGTGGAAAACTCAACATGTGAAATTGATAAACGAAATCTAAGTTGTTCATTTATCTGGTCTCACAGTAAACAGGTTAGCTCCAGCCACCAGTGAGAGCACAATCATAGTCTGCATAATTGTTCACAAACAAGCACCAAAAAAGAAAGAAAAAAAGAAAAAAAAGAAAAAGAAAGAACGACTCACACTCAACAAACAAAAGTTCTAGACTGAATGATTATGATCATCAGACAACCGCAAGTTTGTCAGAGGGAAAAAAAAAAAAGACAGATCCAAAAGAGACATATACAAGGTGAATGCCAAGATTTTTCATGCGCCCACCATATCTAATACAAGTGGTTAGCAAAGCCATGTGTGGTCATACATGTGAAATGTGTCCAACCCAAGCAGCAGCCCACCTTGTCAATAAATTGGCGTGAAAGCCAGGAGAGTCCACTCGTTGAGTGAGTGAACATAAATGTTGAATGTGGACATGTTCGAAAGTTTGAACTGTCTATTTAGTTCCTACTTCTTACATGCGTTAACCAGTTGGTGAGTGCGCTGGGCTGTTTTTTAGGACAAGGTCACAAGGCACATGCATGATGGTGCTTGCATGAGGATATCCTGGATCTATTCCACCAGTCCCCCACCTGAGCGATATATCTGTGAATGCTCTAAATTTGTATGCAGGGGCTTAATGTAAAAATCAATAAATAAAACCCCTCCATATATGATACGCATTTTTAATGCTATGTCCAATCTAATAAGGTATGGAATACAATATGCCACTATGAACCAAAGGATACTCATTTTATCTGTTGTGACAAAAGAACTGCATTTTTCAGGTATAGTCGCATAGGCATCAAAAGAAATTCCTTGCAGCCGACATTAAAGAAGAAATTTGAGTTTCATGGAAACAAGCTCCATAAGGATTTTTTTTAAATAAAAAAGGAAAAAAAAATCTCTTCTAAGGATTAAGGACACCTAAAGTATGCA
The DNA here is from genome assembly GCA_037013555.1 of Sextonia rubra. Classification (NCBI taxonomy): domain Eukaryota; kingdom Viridiplantae; phylum Streptophyta; class Magnoliopsida; order Laurales; family Lauraceae; genus Sextonia; species Sextonia rubra. Next base: position 25,956,045 of record JASUAD010000009.1, read on the forward strand.
TTAACCCTTGAAGTATCATACAAATTTTGCAGCTGTTAGAATGTTTGACTCTCTCTCGACAGACGTGACAAAATCAGAAGGGTAGTAGTCTACAAAATTTTGCCGAAACCTTTGCAAAGATGATGCTGAATCAAACATGACAATGAGGAAAAAAAAGAAGAAATTACACAGAATAAAACAAAATAAGCATTTCAATGGCCTTTTGAATGTAGAGATATTTGCTAATTGATTAATGGAATTGCCCATTTAATGCCAACAGGAAAAGCCTAAGTAAAGATTGGATCATTTATGTTGTGAGAAACCTTATCCCATCAATTTGGGGTCAGCTTTCTCAGTCATACCTTTTCACTTAAATCTATTTAAAGCCAGATTTCTATTAACTCCACTATTTATCACGTCTTTCTCCAATACTTCATTAAAATGTATTTATTAGTCTCTCCCTTCCCCAATTCCTTGAAGTTGTAACCCTTCAATACATCATACACAAGTTGTTTCTCATCTTATGTGCCCAAACCATCTCTAATGATTTTTACTATTCTACCAGTTGCCACCAGTAAATTTCCTCTCATGCAATCATTAGCCATTCAATCATAGTTGCACCTAAGGTTTTCATAGCACTTCATTAGCTTGTCTTCACTTTTCCCACTCTAAGATGATCCTATTTGTTGCATGCACCTCCATTTTTATTTTTTATTAATTACTCCTAAATATCAAAACCTATCCCAGTGTGGCACCATTTTACTCCAATTTTAACCACCTCATCTTCCTTGCTCTCAAATCCAGTAAACTTGCAACCCACACATTTTGTCTTTAATCTGTAAAATTTTAAACTCATTGGACCAAAAAGCCTTTGTTGATTTCTAACTTATTCACTAGCTTTCTTGTATGATTTATGAGTATTCAATAATCTACAAACAATATTCACCAAAGAAGCATCATAATCATTAACTACTGCTAACAATTAGAACAGTTGGAAGGTGCAAATTGTTGCCACCATAAGGCTGTAGGTTTACCATTAAGGAAGAAAGTGTTTGTGTGTGTGTGTGTGGGGGGGGGGGGGGGGGGGGGGGGGGGGTGTGTGTGTGAGAGTTGGAGATGACCTCTAAGCAGGCCCTTGGTCAATTCAACTTCAAGTCTTCAACTAGAAACTTGGGCCTCTCCCAACACAATGCACATCCAATATTGTCCCTTCACACAACTTTGTAAACTTTTGATAAAATCATTAGAGAACCATGAGGAGTAGCTTAGCTAGCCTAGGATCACGGTTTGCTTTTGGAGGTTGTGGGTTTGAGTTAGCTACCATACTAGGAACACAGGAGATTTAGCTAGCTCCCCCTGGGCCTGAAGGGATTAGTAAGGCCCAAAAGGTTGGGACACCCTCCATTATCAAAAAAAGAATAAAAAAAATAAAAAAAACATTTTTCACTTTCAATGTTCACCAAATACTAAATAGTCTAATTAGGAACAATCAACAGCCCACAGCCCATCTATTTTTTAATTGCATATCTAGTTTCTTACTTGATGCCTTGCAAGTATGATTGCACCATTTACATATGTGACTAATTGTTTTACTAGTTTCATATGCCATTCTACATATGGTGTGTGTGTGTGTGTGTGTGATTGATTGTTTTACTAGTTTCATATGCCATTCTACATATGGTGTGTGTGTGTGTGTGTGTGTGTGTGTGTGACTGATTGTTTTACTAGTTTCATATGCCATTCTACATATGGTGGGTGTGTGTGTGTGTGTGTGTGTGTGTGTGTGTGTGTGTGTGTGAAATATTGAGCTATTAATCCTTGGATCCAGAATAAAATGAATAAACAAAAAAAATGGTATTAAATTAATTTTTTCAATTTTTCAAAGGTTCATCCGATATTTATTTTAAGCCATTAAAGATTGACTAAACGTTGGCAAATCCAACATATTACAAAATCACGTATCTTCTTAACAAATTTAATAGCTTAAGATGACACAATGGCAAATGTCTGCATGACATTTAGAAGCCAGGACATACTCATATATTGTTATTGGGGAATTTCTACATACACTTGGTATGCAATGTGATTCTACAACACCAATCACCAACCAAATGTTATGGGATGCAACCAAGGCAACACACATCAAACCACCCATACATGTAGGTACAAGAAAACAACATAAGAAGCATATAAGACACAATATACACATAGTTCAGCCTGACCTACATCCATGGGAGAACAATGCCAATTTTTTTTTGTCACCGCGCTAGTGAAGATTACAAGCTAATGCCAAGTGAAGCTCTAGAGAACCCACTTACAAATACAAGATTACAAAGCTTTCTCTCTTCTCCTTTCTTGGTCTTCTTGGAGAAAATGTTCTCTCTTACCTCTTCTCCCAATCTATACACTCTCTACCAATGAAGACACCATTTCTTTTCCCTTAAGGGCCTATTTGTTTGCCATAGAATAGAATAAAAATAGAGTAAATAAAAGCTGAAGGTTGCATTTTGTTTTTACTCAAAAATGTGTATACAAAGATTGTAAGCGACAGGCAAGGAGTAAAAAAAATGCAACCTTTAGATTTTATTTCACTTCTATTTCATGGCACACAAACTGGCTCTAGTACACACGCACGCACGCAAGCACACACACACACACACACACACACACACACACACACACACACACATACAACATATATTACCAATGCATCAAAAAAATATTATTATTTTCTAATGCTCAATTATTACATTTATAAATTTACGTATTGTTGTTGACTGTTGCTTGTGAATTTATATTAGTAATGTGAAATTTCAAGGCTTCAAAATGTTTTTATTTTGAGAAGCAACAAAACCAAAGTAAAGTAAAGCAATGTGTTGGTCACTACAAAACATGAATTTACATAGATACAGATCAGTTCAGGTCTGAAACCCCTGACCTTGTGATAGTATCTCTTTGAGCATTTCACTCCAACAATATCTCTTTTTTTTTTCAAGATGGTGGGGCTAATCCTTATGCCAGCCCTAAAAGATTACATGAAGAATTGATTGTATAGACTGATACAGCTGATACACGATCTATGTTTTCTATCTAATACAGCTACTTTCTGAACCGTAGATTAGAGAAGCTAGGATGGCAAGGAAGAAACAATTGGTAACAAAAGAAAGGTGAATAGTTCACATACCAATTGATCTTGACATGGCAAGAACCCCAAACACACGGTGGCCATTCCATTGTATAACCTTGCCTCCAGCTGCCTCGATTCTTGCATACTCATCTTCTCTGTTTGGCTGAAAAACAAAATAGAGATTCGTTTCTCATTTATTCATAGCTTCAATTATAATAAACAGGGATGCAAAACTACAACTACATGCCTTACTTTATGATCCATTGAAAGGGGCAGAGGTTCTTTCCCCCGACATAGAACCGCCCTCGAATCACCACAATTTGCAACAATGATGTGGGAGGAACACACAATGGCAACTACTGCAGTAGATCCAACAGTTTCTGGAGCAAGAGGTTCCAAGCTGCCCTCAGTGGCATCAGTTTGGCTTCCCAAACCACCTCTGATGATCTTCCCTTCAACCTCAGCATCAATTTTAAGAAAGCAACTGGTGAAAGCTTTCTCCCAAAGTCCCTGCCAATCACTGCAGCTTCTTCCCTCCGAACTCTCACTTAAGCTTTCTATTTCCTCAATCAGGGCCGAATGCAGGTGTTCCTGACAGTAATTAGCTACCTGCAATAGAGAAACCTAGTTGTGAGTAACCTTTCATGATCGCAAAGAGTAAAATAAACAAGACAACAGCAAAATGGTACCTGGGCGCCACCATGGCCATCATATACTCCAAAAAAATGAGTAGTGGAGTGACTCATACTTTGGTTCACACCATTCACCACAATGTTGCCGACAAGCATTTGAAGTGGAATCTTCAAAAACCGAGGAACAGTTGCAACAGCATCCTCCATCTCTGGCCTCCTCCCGCAAATAGATATAGAACCCCAGAGGGGCACACAGTCCAATTCAAATGAACATGGGCTGCCCATTCCACTGCTGACCCTTATGGCTTGAGGCAATGGAAGAACAACCTGTGATGCTTTTGGGTAAGAATCATCTTCCACCGTTTTATCCTCTGCTGCAATGCTTGTTGCTCCACCAAGGAGATTGTTTGCATGGTCCAACCGGACATCAATAACTTGTTCTCCCAATGAGGGCCTTGGAATAATCTGAACATCGCTAACACTTTTTTCAATGTCCAAAGAAGGTGGAGTGCTGGCCTCATAAACAGCTTCCAAACCCATGAACTCTTCAGCACTGATGCTACAAGTATCGCTAGCTACCGAAAGAGAACATGAGCTATCAAGTATTTGCTCAGTTCCAATAGATAAATCTTCATCTTCCTCACTTTCTTGAATAACAGCAGCACTATCACTCGTACCAACCCAAACACTCGCGGGCATCATCTCGAACAAAGCGACGCCCCCTCCCTCATCTTCTTCTTGTGCCGTGGCCATGACATCGGCTTCTTTTGGCGGATTACTACAATTGCAGCCCTCATCTATACGGACAGAAGACTCAGGCAATTTGGTTGCAGTATCTGACAGCAAGTTGGCAGTATCAGTGATCAACTTAAGGCGGGTGATTTCCATAGGGGTGGTTATCGACGGGTCATCACATATTGAATTCCCTATCCTAAATGGCACTACAACCGCCGGAGACATCTCCTCCATCAATTCCCCTGTCAGAGCAGCAGTTCTCGAAACGCTCCCAGTCCTCCCAATTCACATACCCAATCATTTTCCAGCCAGTTATTCTCCTCCACCTTTTCCTCCCATCCGGAAGCAAATCCTAGAGCAACAACTCACGGTTTTTTCCAGACCTTCTTCCATGTTCAAGAAATTCAAACTTAAGTTGTCATCCTCTTCTACAACAATCTTGAAGCGTTGAAAGAATGACCAACGACTTCAGGAAGCTAAAGACAACCCAATAAGAAAAAGACTACCACAAGAGTAACAGATCTATGACAGAAAGGGCGGATCCAGACGACCAATCATAGAAATTTCAACAACTGCTACAGCAGACACTACATTAGATTAAGCAGGAAGCCAATAACACCTTCATCTAGACTCTTCTTTCATTTATATACCCTATGTATTCAGACCCAACACAAACACAGATTAAAGAAGGAGAAAAGGTAGAAAAAACTGCACCAACCATTGAAAACAAAGAGAATCAAAACCAACCACTCATCCCTAAGCACAAGAAAGAAGAGGAGCTAGGAAAGCATGGCAAGAATCACAAGAAAAAAGGCCCAAAAGATGGGGGTATGAGGCCTTTTTTCCATCTGGGTTCCCTGGATCTGAGGGAACCCATTACAGCCTCTAGAAACTGTGACCATCCCTCCTTTTCATACAATCAATGATTTCTGGGTTGGCAGTAAAAATCAACAGCAATACAAAGGGACTTCTCCTCTTCTATAACAAACAAGAGAGCTGAAGATCTACATAAAAACCAAAATGTAAGGATGAGCTGATTAGCTTACCAGTGGGTTGGACTGAAGAAAGACCTTAGAAGAGTGCAGAGTGATTTTTCACTCTCTCTCTCTCTCTCTCTCTCTCTTCCTCTCTTTTTGGATTTCTTTTGGATTTGGATGAAGGAAAAGTAGGAGTAATGTAAGGGAAGAGAGACAGAGAGAGGGGGATAATAAAAAGCATATGCACCCACCTATATCTTCTCAGGTTGGTTTTGGCCTTTTTAATTAAAGTGAAAAAGGAACAGAGCTAAAAATAGGAAAATTTACATGTAGTAGCTATGAATAACCATTTGCCCTTTTTTTAAAACTTTACAATTAATGACCTTAGTCAATCACATATTCCTCACCTCATATTCATCATACTCTTCTTGGAGATACTATTATTCTCAGAGTTGTTATTGAGTTTCCTATTGCCCTGTTGAGCTAGAGTGAGGTAGGTACAATTGGCTCCAAGGCTCAGAAATTTTTCAATATAGAGAAGAGCTGAGCAATCACCTCACCTTACAGTGGTTTATTCAATCATTTTATATAAATAGAATATGGTAGGGGAATTTTCACCTGCAGACGTCTGACAAGATACCGTGGATGAAAATCATTAGAGCCTTTGATGGAGAGGAAGGCAAACATGATTTCAATGGGGGCAAAATTAATTTTTATACACCCCACCAGCGTTGGCAGCAGAAAATCTCATGCATGAAATATATGTAGTTATCTATGCTATAGATGAAAGCTTTAGAAACAAGTAAATAGTTTCTAACCTTATTATTGATGTGAAATTTTTATTAATCTTTTAAAGACTGATGCTTCTCTATTATTGGGTAAAAATGTGGCTGGCACTGGGTACATGAATTTACCATGAACTAAGGTAGGAACAAGTAATACAAAAACAGGGGATATGAAGTGCACTGCCAAGATGCTATGTTTTGTTTCACCGGCCATTACGTATCAGTTGAGCCAATCTTCCTGATCCAGCTCTGTCATAGCGTAATCAACTACTAATTGATGGGTGACTAAAAAGATATTTCTCTCCATATAAAATCATGGACACCGAACTGATTAGCAAATGCCTGGTCCCATGAAAAGACATCTAAAGATTGGCGAGATGGCAATAGTCACACAAATCGTGTGCTTTTTCATTGAATCCTGCACAAGAGCAATGTGGGATTTTCAATTCATTCCTTTTGAGAATGTAGGGTCTTGAATTCGAAATGGAAACTAGAAATCTGGCATGACGGATGTAGAGGACACTCATAGGAGAAACAGGCCTAGCTCAACCACATAGGCTTAAAAACAGGGGAATTATTCTACTTTCAAGTTCAATCCAACATATAGGACCCACTTTAGCTCACCTTTATTCAATGAAGCTTTTTTTAATGTTCTTTTCATCCTATGATATGGCATTATGCCCAATTTTATACTCATTGAACCTTCACTCATTGACAGAATGAAATTCAAGAAAATCTATGGATAAGATGTCATTAAACTTTAATGTTGAAAACTAAAACAATTGCATAATCCGGTGGGGCTGTTCTTTTAGTCCCCTTTGGCCATGAGAGGACCTTTCAATTTGCTTCCCTCTCACCAGCAAATTTGCGTTTAGGTGAGCCCCAAGAGCTGGACTGCAACTGGTAAGTGAATATTCAATCATAAATATCGAAGAACTTTCAAGCTCAAGGTTTTAAGCCAAAATAATGATCAATCAATGGCATCTTATAGCCATAAGTGTTGCATGTTGGTGATCTTTGGTAGATAGCTAATTCAAAACTTTTTTTTTAATTTTACAATTATCATGGGCCAATCGGGTGTTGCTTGAATAAACTTTAGTTACCGTCCCCATTTTCCGTGTTGTAAAAGATTCATGATATATGACTTGAAACAGTTGTCAGAGTCATGTATTGGGTGACAATGCTAATCTGACTAGGCTAAAAAAAGATGAGGGAAATCTCAGTTCTAACCAATTACATCTGGGACTCAAAACTTTTAGGATTTACATGAGGATTTCCACACCAATCAAATCAAATAAAGTGCACTATACAAAAGGGTGATGCATCATGCGTCAATATACTTGGACACACCTCTATTGTGTCAAATACCAAATAATGAAGCAAAAGAAAAATAAAGCTAATGGTTCATATCAAACTAGACTCAAACACAGTGGATGCTTTGTTCCCTACCCAAAGTGAGTCTCATCATCAGATACAGCTCCCCGCAGGATGTATTGATTTGTTTGACTATTTGAATTGTATACTCTCATCCACCTCAGTAGCATAGTTAGGAATGAACACCAAAGTCTTTGAAATGGTAGAGAACACAGGCTCAAGCCCTAATTGGTGTAAGAAGATGAATATGTAATCTATGCTCTTAAAATGTAGAGGACACAAGAAAATTTAAACAGTTAGATTAGATTATTTGAAAATAACAACAAAAAAAAATTAGCATAGGGTCTCACATGTGCTTCATTGTGCAGTGCTACCTCCAGCTACATTCTCTTTATGTTCCTGTCAGTTTATACAACATTTAGAGCACCTAATTCTCCTTCATTTGAGTCATTTACTTAGGCTGTCGATTGATGTTTATGGCTTGTGAATGAGTACAATTATACCATGGTGTAGATTTAACTTTTGTCACGTCCCTTTGAAGAATTTTGTGCAAAGGAAACCTTGATCCCGAAGTGCCAGCACTGCCATCAAAAGTGGCAGCTTTTCACGGTGTGCATCATTGGGTTGTTTGGTGTGTATCAATTTTGTGCTTATATTTTGTGGAAAAGAAGATATTCATTTCTACTTAGGGAAGTAGGACTCTTCCACATAAGAGGAAATGGGCGGCTGGCGCACAAACACCCCCATGAGGTGAAAAGTTATTGATTGAGAATCTAATTCCTTAAAATACTTTAACAAGATAATTGTATGATGGTTCTCCTCATAGGTTTTGGGAGGGCCATGGAATGTTGGAAAGAGTACATTTCTTTTAAAATGCAATTCAAAGTTGGTACCATGCATTGTTTTAAAAATTAGAATTGCATTGCAAATCATTTGAACAAATGAATCAAATCATATCGTGAATCGTAGGATTTCATAATCTCTCTTATAAAAATAAATAATTAAATAAAAATTTAAATAGAAAAAACAATAGCTCGCAATCCATCCATAGCAATATTAATATAATAAAAAAGAAGGCTATGATAAAATTATATGAAAACATCATTGACATTTATTACTATATTATAAATGATGTTTAAATAGTTAAATATGTTTAAGATACCATTGTTATTAGGGGGAATAAACCAGCTGCAATAGTTTTTTTCGTTTTCTTTAAATGAAAATTTCAAATTTTAAAATAAAAGCTAAATCATCATTCTTTCATATTATGATATCTTCCAAAGCTAATAAATTGTTCATGAAGAAAAATCATTAAACAAGGATATAAGATAAAAACCTTCTATGTATAGTTGAACACTATAAATGAGTGCTTGTTTTTTATTCATCACTAGAACCTTTCTAAAAGTGTAAATTTTTTTAAGGGGTTCATTGATTAGTAAACAACCTTTAAAAAAAGGCTAATGAATGAATGAAAGAAACAAAAAAAAAATGTAAAATTTTATTAATATCAACCTCTTTGCATAGCTATTCTCATTCAAACAAAGCGCCTAAAAAGTAAGATTCATTAAAAAGAGTGTTGAATCGAAAGATTCACATCTGAATCTTAAGATTCACTTGTCGATAAGATTTGTTGCATATATAAAACTATTTTATTTAGAATTTGACATGAATCGTAGGATCTGAATACCAATTGTAAGATATTTATATCAATAAAAATATGATTTATTTTTGAAATATATGAATAATCCCCTGAGAACTTTTTGCATATTTTAAATTCCGAAACTCATCTAAAAAACATGAAAACGGTTTTTCATTTTAATAGAAGTAAAATCAAATAAAAATGCATTGTAAACACAAGAGCATACCTAAAATTGATTAAGAAACAAAACACATGATAAAAAATAAAATTAGTAACCAATATAGACTATTGAAGTTTAATGACATAGTAGAGATTTTCCATATGTTTAGGATATGCTTTTCAGCTGCTTTTTAAATGTTTCTTGTACGTGTTTTCATAGTTGTTATTACTTTGATTACCCAACATTTATTATTCAAATCTCAATTTGATGTGTACATGTATTCTTTATACTTCATTTCCTGCCTGTGCTTCTTTTTATATTTTCTTTCCTTCTTATTTTAGTAATTCATTTCTCTAGGTAATTACAATTCTTATTAGTCAGGTGATACGTGGCATCCTATGAAAGTGTCCGATTTTATTGGTAGTTTTTAAGTGATCCAATCATCAACTGTAGAAGGTAAAGGCAAGCAAGCAACTGCATAGCTAAGCCAAATGGTGAAGTTTTCAACGGAAAGGGACTTCTAGCTTCATCAGCTTCTTTTTGGGATTTGGATTAGGATTTTCTCTAAATCTCTAGTTCCAGACATGCTCTTACAATGGTCAATTCACAGCTGGGGCATGAGAGACCCAAAGCCCTGTATAAGAAATTTATCCAGTACTCACTTTGTGGAGACATTCTGAGACTTCACAATATCTAGTTAACTAAATAATCTAGTTTTGAATAAAATTACATTGGTGCAAGCTGTTTTTTCCACCGAGAAAACCAAAAATGTAAACGTTTAGGGGGGTAATGGCAATACGTAGGACCCACGCACAATAAATAGTAGTAGCACTTGGACGTAAATCTTACATGCTAAATGTCATTACTACGATCATCATCATCAACACTTTATCTAAATGAATTACTTTTTGTTATTCCAATACCTCTCAAATTTAGTTGTGCCTCTTCAAATCCATTCTTATTATATTTCATTATTTTCATTCATCTCCTCTTCATTTACTCATTTTTCAAGGAAGCATCAACTCGCAAAAATAAACTTTTCCCCTATTAACAATGTTGTTGGTTTTTGTTGGACATATTCAAATCATTTCAAATGACTCTCTCTTAATTTGTTATCCATTGATATTACTTCAAATGCTTTAGATTACACTTATTTCTTATTTATTTTTTCTGGCTTTATCATACGTCCATGTCAAGATTTTTAAACTTGTAGGAAAGTAATAAGAAAACATGCGCTGCAGCCCATAGATGACCTTTCTAACCGTCCAATTTAAGTCAATGATATAAGCTGCCCACTAAGACTTAACTTTTGACTCTCCATTTTAAACCTCTGAATCTAAAATTGTCCAACAAATAAGCAACGTCCACATTGCTCCTTGAGGTCCGGTGATTGTTTACACCAGTTAGGATTACCGACCACCTGCTGCTGCTATTATCAAATTTTCAAAAGATTTGACAATTCATTTGCTTACTGCACAAGCAGAGTCCACTCAACTCGTGAAGTTGCAGAGTCACTGGCATGACTTTTTTCATCTTATTTTATTTCCATGGATTGAATTACTATGTTTGTGCCATAACACGAGTTTTATTGGAGGGTTATTAAAGATACGAGTTGAAAAATATAAAGTGGAGATATAGGTGAAACTCTTAACCTTCATAAGATTTAATTTATTAGAATGATAGTTGAATATTTATTTACCGTCTTTCACTTTTTTTTCAATTGAATGATGATTATTTAATTGTCATTTATGTATTTTCATCTTTATTTCTTCAATTGTAACTGCTTTTTAGTAGGAATACATTTCTCAAGGATTCAACCATGTGAAACTGCTTCATGGGCCCTAAGCAGTGATTTGGTTTAGTCAAATGTAAATTGAAAAAATCATACCATTTCTTGTTTGTGGCTAATGTTAATTGTCATTTATGATCGTGGCACCCTTCTTATTTACTTGTCTGCCGTAATTGCAAGTTAGCCCACATGTGATTCAAGCAGGATGGTTTAGGACCAGCTGGGATGCATGAATGATTGAATGTCAGCCAAAAGCAGGTTAAATTGACCTTGTTTGCCGTGGGGAGATCCTATCTTGCATTTGGGCCCACTCAAGCTTCTCTCATTGCCTTAATTGTCCTGTATTATCCTTCAGATGGCCCCCACGGTCCTTCTCTCACATAATGATCAGTCCTTTCCCGTAAAAAGCTATCGACTTTTCAAGCTGTGCGTGACTCAACCCACAAAATTTCCAGTGGTGAATACGGCACGGATGCTTTCATCGACATTTATTGTCAAACAGGATTCATTGTATGCGACGAAGTTGGCACAAACTGTCCCTTCCATCAATGACAATTGAAAGCCCTATCCACTCAGCATCTCCTCAAAACGGTTAGTAGGAGTTCGTTCATGCATGAACAATCCAAGCCCTCTAAGAAGCCCAGCTGCCAACTTCAATAAACTAACATGCAATCCATTTAAACATTTTTCTTTAGGGCATGTTTAACAAAAGAATTAGCTAGAGTAAAGTTAAATTTTAAATTTTAAAATTTTTTCTCTTTTTTTCTTTTTAAATTTAAATTAAAATTTTTTTCGTCTCTTTTCAAAAAAAAAAGTCAACAAGTTATCATTAAACTACAAAAAAAAATATCTACTTTTTATATAAAAAGTTAAAAAAATTTCATATTAAACAACTAAAAATAAAAAGTCATCAAACCCAATCATATATATTTTTTTAATTTTGAGTTTAGTCTACTTTACTTTACCCTATACTACTTCCAAACATGCTCTTAGTACCAACCTTATTGAACTCTTAGGACACCTTACTTATGCAAGAGTGAAACCACTACAAGCTGTGGAGAAGGCTGCACATGTAAAGAAGGGGACTTATGGTTATAGGTCAAACATTGAGTAGTTAGGGGAGAATGGGGCTATCAATAACTGGGCTATTCCTTTATTGTCCAATCCAATTTAACTTTGATCTAATTATTTTCACCATTGTGATTAGCTTATGATAAGTATAAAAAAATGCACTTATAAAATCATTACACTTAGATTCCTTAGAAATAAAGTATCAACATAATTAGATATACGGTAAACTCCTAATCAACATTATACTCCTCTCGCCATCCACTCTTTCACTGGAATGTGTTGAGGTATGCTCAATGTTAAATTTGGACGTAATCGTAGAAAAGAAATTTGGGTTTTTATAATACTGCTCCGCTCACATCTGTAATTGTACCCAATTGAATGAAACCACAAGTAACAAGACTTAAGAAAACAAGTATGTTAATGATAGCTTAGTGCTAACAATAATAAAATACGTTGGCCAAATCCGAAGGCATCCAACTTTTCAGTAGCTACGAGGAAAGTGTGTACTGTCTCGTGACTCACGAGAGGCCCAAATCAATAACAATATTATATATATCTCGATTACTTCCTCACAGGGATATGCGCATTTGATATTGTAGAAGATCGTAGCTTATAGTTTCTTATTGGTTTGGGAGAATGACTACAACCACCAAAATGATATAAGATTTGACACATGCAAACATGCACGGCTTATAAAGCTGTATATAATTTGACCCAAGCAGGCCTGTTGTGATCCATGCTTTTTATTTGATGGCCTCACATCATTGGTGTATTTTTGAAGCATTTATCATGTCACGGCCGACCCAAACTTTCTGTGGAGTGCTGGGCATTTGCCTTTGTGCATTCTACTTTCTGCAAAAGAGGAAGGACCCCTTTCGTTCTGTATGCAATTCTTTCATTCAACGTAAGGCGTAAGAGGAAGGACCATTTTCCGTTTATATATAGGCATGTTTGACATTCAATATAGAACTTCTGTTAAAACAAAATGAATGAAAATTTTTCTCCAGAAGTATTTGAAAGTCTTATAACCCTTCTCATATGAATTGTTTCTGCCCGTTACATTATACAAACATATCCGTTTGGTAAGACTAATCATAACAATGTTTTGGATCAATGAACTCCAAAGCTTAATATCATTAGATGAGAATTTACTTTGATTCTTACCAAGTGTTCTCCCATGGTTCATAGAAATAGAAAAATTAGGCAACATCATAATAATTTTAAAAAAATAATAAAAGAAACTCATGACATTGTTCTATTATCATTTTAAATGCTAAAACTAGATTCATCAATTGGGTTAATAGAGTAGCACCTCCATAGGTTAATTACAAAATAAAAGCCCCTTTCGATTGATTTGAAGAAGGAATGAAAATTATTTAAAATCAATTACAAGTTTCACTTAAAAAAATTTCTTTTTAAATCATAACAATCTTTAAATGGGCACATCATATTTTAAATATTTTCAGGTCTGTGAGAGTCAAATAAGAGATAATTAATAAAATTAAATTGGAAAGCTATTCTTATAATATATTTTAATTTAAGAGGTTTGTAGATGATCCGATAGGGTCAAAACTGAAAAAGTAATGGTCAAAATTAAATGAAAGCCTTCTCCTATAATATATAATAATTTTTTGATGTGCGGTTCTATGAAAATCACGTATTAAAAGTTAGGGGGCGAAAATCAAATTAAAAGCCTTTTGCAATAACTTATAGTATAAGTTGATGCCGGTAATAATAAGAATCAAATTGAAAACCTTCCCCTATATTTATTATAGGGAGCAATAGGATTCCGTGAGAATCAAAATTCAAAAATAGTGGTTAAAATTGAATTAAAAATCTCCTAATATGGTAAATAGGTAATTCTTGGTTCTTATGTCTATTCAATTGTATTAAGAGCACTTAGAACTTAATTGAACCTTCTCATAGTTACTAGCACTCACCCCGGTTTGATAATATTTTAAATTTATGCTTTTAATAATGATTGCAACTAGTCGAGTTGATTTAGGTTGATCATAAATTTTAAAAATAGTCCAACATTTTTCTCTCATTGAAAATGCCTATATTCCTTTGCCATATATCTACATAAATTATATCTAAATTAAATCAAGCTTGCTATTTTTCATTGAATTATGATACACCGAGGAAAGGGAGAGGTACAAATTATGATATGTATGATGATGAGAGTGTGGTCCCCGTCTGTGATGACGGCGTTAGACAGGGAGAGTGGTCTTGGCGTCGAATCGTCTGTGTCTGTTAAAACGGAGAGAGGGGAGAGATAAGCACGTTTGGGATCTCGGGTGTGGTCGAAGTGGAATAAAAAAAGACAGCAATTTCAATGTCGGCTTGTGTTACCGTCGCGCGAACATTGACGTGTTTTAGACCACTTGTTTTGCGCCACGCGTCCCGTGAGCCAGACATGGATCCCCAACCGTCATCTGCCACGCGTCCTACCTGTCACGGATATTGACCCCTCCTCTTACTTTATTGCTGGACACGTTGCCTTCAGTCACCACCTCTCCCTTCCTTCCTTACTTCCCCACTCTGCCTCTCTCTTTCAGTTCCTTTCTGCATTCATTCATCAATACATGTACCCAAAAAGGTGTTTTATTAGGTAGGCCTCTCACATGCCCTGGGCTCCACATGTGATGGGCCTCGCTCATTAATGATGATCAGACCTGATTAAAAACTGAATGGGCAGATTATAATTCATAACCCATGCCATGTTTTTTTTTCTGTTTTCCAATCTTATTTTAAATTTTTGTGTGTAATAAACAATATATATCTCACGCATTACGGTAAGGTATTTCATTTTCACAAGGACAGTCTTGATTAATTTATCTCTAAACAAAGAGTAGAGGAACTTGAGGTTGCCCTTATCAGCTTAGAAACAAGTGGGGATGGAGTAGATCTTTTTTTTCTGCTCTCTCTCTCTCTCTCTCTCTCTTTTATATGCTTTTCTAGTTAAGAAGTTGTGGAGTGTGTGCAAGGATTGAATGGTTATCATTGAAAAAAGAGTGCATATGTCACACAACGACAACAGGGGTACAATAAAATCCCAACGGGTTCTACTAAAAACCAACCTTATTTTAAAAACATGGAAGAGAAAACCTATTTGTACAAATAGCTCATTTCCTTCCACATAATTCAATATGTAGGAGTCTATAGTTGAATGGCATAGAACAAATTACTAAAGAGTTGAGTGAAATACATAAGTAAAAGATATAGATGAGACCTTTACGTTTCTAGGATTTTAATGGTTAGGGTGATGGCTAGATACCCATGTCTTATTTCTCCTCCATTAATTTTCCATTAAAGATGAGATTATTTTATATTGATTTTTTCACCTCTCTTATTTGTAAACCCCTTTAGATGATTTCAATTATAAGAATCAAACAAACCCAAAGTAGCATCCAATAACTCAAAAACCAAACATAATCTCATCCTATCCCATCCTACAATGTTAAATCTTCCGATTTGTGAAGAAGTAAAACTAAATTCCAACTTTAAAGAGAAATACCACCGAAACTTTACCCGACTACAATCACAAACAAAGAAACTTAATGCCCATTTGTTTGTATGGAATTAAGTACCCATGAATTTATGGTACAAGTGGGAATTCCAAAAAGGGCATTTTGAAAGGAGAGGGGTGAAGAGATAAAAATATGGAGAAATACATGGACCATGACTTTTTTAGAATTTAATTTATCAGAATGATGGCTAGGTATTCATTTTCCACCAAAGAGGGATTATGTGATAGCCATTTTTTCATGTTTATTTCTTGAACTTTTAACCATAGTTAATAAATAGAAATGCGTTTCTTAGAATTCCCAGGAAGAAAGTGAAGTCTTAGCATTCAACCAAATTGAAGCAAGAAAAGAAAAACTTTTTTACAAAGAATCTACATATTCAAAAATTTGACCAAATTGAAGCAAATCTATAAGGAAAAGTAAAACGAACCAAGGCCACTATCAACACTCAAACACAAAAAATTCAATCTAGGGAATGAAATATCATCACCTAATAAAATGAAACCCTATCAATAGCAAGATTAGAGAACCTTGGCGTTAGGGTCTAAAGGCCTTTTTCTACTAATATATGCAATTTCAAAAGAGTGATGATCTGCTCAAGGTCATACTCACGCTAAATTTGAGAGGCTTCGAGTAGCCCGCTTATGAAATACATTTACCTTAAAATTAAACTACCAAGCCTTATTTAGGAGGAAAAACATAGAGTAATATTTGTCATGCATCCATATCAAAGGGAAAAAATATTTATGTTTCAAGGAGTTATACATTAACTTGATCAATTGAGCATTCATGTTGCGAGGCTATTTCCATGCAAACTCATTCAAAACTGGAAAGAAAATAAATTCATTGATCACTACAAAAGATCAACCAGTTGAGTTTTTTTTTTTTTTGGTATCCCAACTTTAAGGGGGCTGGGGGTGAGGGAAGGCGCCTTGTAAGAGGTTAATGAACCCTGTTGTGAGGGAAGAGAACCTCGGATGAGGTAATAAATTTTCAGGTGAGGAAAGGTAAATAACATGTATAAAACAACATATATATATAACTAAAAATACATAGGTAATTATGTAAAATTAAAAATGATTGAATTGATGCAAATAACATATGTGTGTGTGTAAAGATAGAAGAAGTAGGTTACTTTGCAACTTGAACAATCCCCAAATCAATGCTGCCAAAGACAACTTGAACAAGCGAGGTTTTGTTGTGGTGGGGGCCAGTTTGGCCTAATATAAAAAGAAAAAAAATGGTTTAAAAGGTACTTTTCAGGCCTCTTTCAAGTATGTTCTCTAGGTTAGCTTATGTTAAGAAGTCAAAAATGGTGTCAAATGCCACAAGTTTGCCCCAGTTTCACTATCCACTATATTTGAAATTCGCCTTAACATCCATGCTCAGCGTCTACCAAAATGGAAAAAGGAAAATCGAAACCCTATAGTTTTTATTGTTTTCACCTAAATCAAGCCCAACCTTTTATCAAATCCACTCGAAACATAACTTCACAGTACTATATCTTCTAACCACCCATCATCCTTTGAAAGAAAAATAGGGGATCCGTTGTCTTCGGTTCTAACTTCTAACCGATAGAGGACACACAGCGGATCCATATCCCGGAGTAATTTGTGCAGGCAGGAAAGTAGGGTAGCCAGGTGAAAAGATTCACTTTAAACTTGGGCCGAGTGTTACCTAGGCTTCCCTCCCCCAGTGGGTCTTGTCACGGCTTGGACCATACAACTGGGGCTGGAATTTGGATGGGAAACCTGTTTGTGTGTTCCATGCCATAAGAAAGCAGTCTTAGCTTGTTGATGATTTTTCCGTCTTATACCATGATCGGATCACAGTAGACCAGTGGTCTCCGTAATTATGAGCTCCCTGGGTTAATGGTCGAAAGAGTTGGGCTTTGTTAGTGTAAAGCGCAGCTTAAGAAAGTGGAAGTAGAAATAAAAAGGGAATTGCTATTGGCCCTCAAAAAGGGACTCTTCCCACTCACCCATTAAAAAAAATCTATAAATTACCCAAATGCCCCACTTACCTTCCCCACCTCCCCCTCCTCCTTCAGCGATAATTAGCGGCTCTAGCAGAGGGGGACTCTCCCTCTCCCTCTCTTATGCTCTATCTCTCTTCCCCCACCCCTCCCTCCTTTTTCTCTCTCCCTCCCAGCCAAATGACGAAGGGAGATAGAGTAGAGGGGGGAGGAGAGAAAGAGCGAGAGGGTGAGGAGGGAGGGAGAGGGGTAGTCCCCCTTCACCGGAGCTACCAATCGTCGCTGGAGGAGGAGGGGGAGGTGAGTGGGGAGAGGAGGTGTGGCATTTGGATAATTTCACATATATTTTTTTTATAAAAAATTGGTGAGTGGGAAGAATCTCTTTTTGAGGACCAATAGCAATTCCCAATAAAAATAAGGAATGAGGGGGGCAACTGCATTTTCAAAGCCAAGAATTTCAACTTCAACAATATGATGTCAAGTCTAGTTATAATACTTTTAAAGAGCTGCTAGACGTATACCAGTTTAACTCAATCTACACAGCCTTAAAAATAAAATAAAATAATTTTTTAAAATCCCCAAAATACACCCACCCCCTTATCTCCCTGCACACTTTCTCCCTCCCTCCCTTTTCCCCTTCCCCAGCTCCTATCCTGCCGGCAACGAGCTCCAGTAGCAGAAGGGGACTCTCCTCTCCCTCCCCTCCCCTCCCTCTCCCTTTCCCTTTTTTCTCTCTCTTTCCCTCTCGCTCCCTCTCTCCTCCCTCCCCCTTTCTCCCCCTCCTTGCTGTGGGAGACTGCTGGTCTCCCACAGCAGGGAGACACTGTGGGGATGGGGAGAAAGGGGAAGGGAGGAGAGAGGGAGGGAGAGGGAAAGAAAGAATAGAGGGAGGGAGAGAAAGAAGAAGAGAAAGGGGGAGAGAGAGAGGGAGAGAAGAGTCCCCCGCCACCATCTGAGCTTGTCGCCGGTAGGAGGGGAGGTGGGAAGGAGAAGAGGGAGGGAGGGAGAGAAGAGGGTAAGGGTATTTTGAAAATTCTTATTAGTTTTTTTATTATTTTTTTAGGGCTATATAAAGTGAATCCAAAATAGTGTACATTTAAAAGCTCCCTACTTTTTTACCAGTTTCTCTACAGTTTTAACCAAACTGGCTGGAGACCTGCCGGTTATGAATCAGTAGCAACCCATGGGGCCTTAAGCCTTAATTGCATGTAGGCGTGTTTTGGAGCCAGCTCGTGTCAGGACAAACGTTGTACAATCCAGCATATGGAAGTGAAAGCTAGAGCCCAGACCGACCCCTTCATCAGAATACAAACACTCCCCTAGTGAACAAATTGTCAGCCCGAAATATCCCCAAGCTGTAAATCACTGGTACGGCCGTACGGGACATGGGGGTGTGTACATGGGTGCATAAGTTCAAGCTGCTAATGCTAAGGACAAAAAGAAGCCACGCCCTTAACCATAACTAGGCTCTGACCAATCCATGATTAATTATAAGGCCTCATGATTAGGCAGAGGGCTAGCCCACATCTTGGAAACATCTTTCAATAATTCATGCGAGATGCCGTGGTTGGTTTGAAGGGTTTACTCTCCAAGGTTTTAAATTTAACTTTTACCCCTTTTATTATCCGAGCACTATGTGTGTGGCCATGTATATATCTTATAAGGAATAATCCTTGCTCATTAAAATCAGATAAACTCCAGGTTGGATGCCAAAGGTCCCAAGACTAAGCCAGCGAGGGATACTCTAGGTCATAAAAAATAAAAAATAAAAACTCATACGAAATATTTAAGTACACTTTGCAGTACTCCAAGATTTCAAATTCCTAATTAAAAAAAAAAAAAGAAAGGGTTAAAAGAAGAAGAAAGAACCAGAGATCTAAATGAAGACGCCTTCCCTCAATGCGGGTCATGAAGGGACGAGAGGTAGGCAACAATTTCTGCATCCCCACAGCAATTTTTGTTTCATTTTTTATTTTTATCGGAGAAAACTTGCATTAACGAAGAGTATAAGAGCGTTGCGGATACAAGTTGCTTACATTGGTTTCATTTGCTGGGATGGGACATATTGCAACAAATGAAACCTTTGAATGGACAAGAAGCATGCCTAAGCTCATTAAAGCTGTTTCTGTAGTTAACCGACTCCGGGATGACATCACATGAAACAAGGTATATATAAAGTGTATTGCTGTATACTCTGTTTAGTTAGGAGTTTGGGTCCTGTGGTGTTCGAGTTTGATACAGTTTCAATTATTGCCATAAGGTACTGAGAAAATGAAATCTGGTCATGAAAGCCAGTGGGACGCACCATTGTGAGTTACATTATTGAATCCATTTTTATTATCATCCGCACTCTATTTTTTATATTTGAATCTTGAGCAAGAGAGGACATGTCGTGTCCAGTATTGAAGTCTATATGAAGGAGCATGGGGGCACATGTGAAGAGACCTTTAGTTTCGAGAAATGGCCGCAGATGCATGGAAAGACATAAATGAGGAGTGCTTGAAGCCTACTACTTTTCCAATGGCTCGCATTATAAGACCTGTAAACCTTGCACGTGTGATTGAAGTTCTATCCCAGCACAGAGATGAGTATACAGAGTCCACACATGAGACCAAAGAACACATCTCATTAGTGCTTGTTAATTCTATTCCTGTTTGAAAAAGAAACACCAGTCATATTACCTATCCCATCTATATATAGTGGAAAGAAACATACTTACATTGCTCTTGATTTTGTGTGAGAAGTTATAGTGTACCTTTATTGATCTTTTGGAAGAAGTTATGAGCTTCACCTTATTTGAGATAGCTTCTATTTAAATTTCTTTCATAAGGTGGCATGGAAGATGTTTACATGCAACCAAGAAGCCTTTGTGAATGGTAAGGGTACGCTAACTAGGCTAGTGTGCTGACTCTAGTCGAACATGGCAACCACTCCCATCAGGTTGAATTTTATATTAAAAAAAAAACTAACTTAAGAAACCACATTAAAGTTTAAGGCCCCCAAAACCAATGGTTGTAATGATCCAAAATCCAATGGAGATGACATTTTTCCCCAAAATAAAATCCACAACGAGACCATCCCCTCATGATCAATATGCATCCAAGTGGGCCGACAAGTGCTTTGATTTTTGTATTTAAGTTTAAACAGAAAAGTTGATATGGAGCCAAAATTCATTTAGATTCAAGGGTATTTTAGTCATTTGTAACAGCCTAACAGGTGTTTCTCAGGGCCTAAGAAAGGAGGCATTCTATATTAAAAAAAAGGGAGAAAAAAGATTGAGAGAGAGAGAGAGTCTCTTTCAAGTGGACATAGGCAATCTTGTTGTGTTTCCCTTTGTGTGAAAGGATCAACTTGTGCATGATGTGGTTGTGCGACATCTCAGATTTCCACTGCACCACCACGAGTGGCATCAAAGTAAAGTTCAATTTGCTTGGATTTGGTTCTCAGCCAACCGCTTTAGCAAAGAAGTCTATTTGATTGTGTGATCAAAGAGAGGATTGGCAAACACAGCCCCCTCCACTGGCCAGAAAAAGAAGGTCAAATCCAATCCTTCTTGTTTCAAGGACGAACAACAGAGAAAGCGTCTCTTGGACTTACCCGCAGGGCTCTTTTGGCTTTTAATTCTTATAGAAAGATGACTAAACAGCTGGGGTTTGAGAAACCCCAGGTAGGATGGAGAAGAATCTCTCTCTCTCTCTCTCTCTCTCTCTCTCTCTCTCTCTGAGCTGTGCAGAGAAAGTGGTAACAGATACCCGCATGCTTTTGGCTAACCTGAGAGAATCAACAAGCACTTGTCGACTACCCTCTCTTGATGCAGGAAATGCAACAAAGAGGAGAAGGGTTCGTATATCGTGAGGGACTTCTACAATTCTGATTTCACTGAGCACGACAGAAAAAAAAATTGAGAGCCATGGTGAGAAAACTTACAGAATAACGAGAGAGATCAAGGCTTCATACATCACAGAGGACCCAGATTCATTGCAAAAGCATGATGGCAGTAGGACTTATTCAATGTAGAAGAAAAGAGGAAGGTAACCCGATCACGTTTTCTGGCTCAGATCCATACCAGCTAGGTGTCATGCCACACGCTGTCAATCCATATGGTGGCCACATCACTGCCGACCGGTTTCACCCATCACCGATGTGAAAGTTCTAACAACTATCAAATCAAGCTGCCTAGTAAGGAGCGTGCATCCAGCATCAATGCTCTCACCCTTCAGACTTTGTAGTTGGATCAAGTTCATCCAGGTTATAGCAGTTGGACCAGGTTCAGTCCATGTTATAAGATTCATGGAAGGATTACAAGCGGTTAACCCAGATTGAATTTCTATGCAGCCAATTTGGACTGTGGTAGAGACTATCCAGATGGAAACTGGGGCTGAAACTCAGTTTGAGAAATGAGTGAGGAATCAAATTGCCAACATACCTTCTTATCATTGAGCCAACATGATCTACACTACAATACAGAATCATACGAAGGCATCAGTGAAACGGCAGTATCAGGAACCTTGCTGCCATGGAAAAAGATTCAAAGACTATGATGCATGGATACTTCAAAATGAGCAACATATCGTGTCGTATCATATCCAATACTTCACTTTTTATATTTACAATTCATGTCCTCACCGTGTCCTCGCCGTGTCCGTGTCCATGCCTTATCTGGGCATCATAGTTCAGGAGTGCGCCAGGCAAATAGGCTGCGAAAAACATCATTGTCCAAAGACAATCCTTATTCTCATCACCCTCCAATCAATGTTACAGGAGCAGAGATGCAAAACATCGGTCAAACAAGCGTCCTCAAATGAGGATGGCAAACCTAGCCGAGGATGGCAATCCTAAGTCTAAAGATGACGAAGAAGATGACTCCCGCACAACAGGATGAAGAAGAGGTAACATATGAAGATAAAGGGATCTCTCTCGTGGTGAGGAGGTTGATATATGTCCAGGTAAAGGTCAATCCCAGCACCATAATATATTCAGGTCTAGATGCACAACCAACAAAAGGGTCTACGATGTGTCTTATTTATTGCAACTCCTGTAGGTCCCAAAATTTTAATCCAAACCATTCAAGTTTTTTATTGACCCACTAAACCGCTAAACTTTAAATTATTATCTTGAGAAAGCATTGGAGATATTCATCATCATCATCATCAAAGCTTTATACCAACCATGTTAAGGTCGGCTACATGAATTCTGCTTCTCCATTCCATTTTATTTTGAGCCAAATCCTTCGATAAGTTAAACTTTTTCAAATCTGAATTAATGACTTCCATCAATGTTTTCTTCGGCCTACCCCGACCTCTTGATGGGCCATCCACCTGTATAGTCAAACTTTTTCTCACTGGGGCCATTATTAGCCTACGCTCAACATGCCCAAACCATCTTAAACGGATTTATTTAATTTTATCCCCTATCGGTGCTACCCCTAAATGCTCTCAAAAGCGCTCATTTCTAATTTTATCTTTTCTAGTTTTACCACACATCCACCTAAGCACTCTCATCTCCGCTACATCCATCTTATGAATATGCGTCTTCTTAATTGGCTAACATTCTGCTCCATATATCATAGCTGGTCTAACCACTGTCCTGTAAAATTTGCCATTCAATTTTATTGGCATTCCTTTATTACAAAGCACTCCAGAAGCTAGTCTCCACTTCAGCCATCTAGCTTTTATCCTATGCTCCACATCTTCGTCAATCTCCCCATCCTTGCTAATCATCGAACCTAAGTACCAAAAAGAATCTCTACGTGGTATCTCATGGGTTTCAATTTTAACAGTGGTTTCAACTCTTTATATATGTCCACTGAAGTTGCAATCCATATATTCTGTTTTTGTACGATTTATTTTAAAGCTTCTAGATTCTAATGCGCACCCCCCCCCCCCCCCCCCCCGCGCCATCTCTCAAGCTTTGTATTTACACCATCTTTTGATTCATCCACCAATACTATATTATCTGCAAACAACATACACCATGGTATTTCTTCTTGAATATGCACAGTTAACTCATCCATAATTAATGCAAAGAGATAAGGGCTTAAGGTTGATCCCTGATGCAAACCTATAGTCACGGGAAATCCACCTGTTTCTCCACATATAGTTCACACATTTGTTACTGCTTCTTCTTACATATCCTTAAAATTTTCAATGTAACCTTTGGGGATATTCATTTTCTTTAAAACCCACCAAATTAAATTCCTCGGTACCCTATCATAAACTTTTTTCAAATCGATAAAGACCATATGTAGATTTTTCCTATTTGCTCAATATTTTTCCATTAATTGCCTAAGTGAAAAGATAGCTTCCATAATTGATCTCCCTGGCATAAAACCAAATTAATTTTTAGAGATCTTGGTCTTCTTTCTCAGTTTTTGCTCCATTATTCTCTTCCATAACTTCATAGTATGACTCATTAGTTTAATCCCTCGATAGTTGGTACAAATTTGTATATCTCCCTTATTCTTATATATAGGTACTACAATACTTCTTCTCCATTCATCCGGCATTTTCTTTGTCACAAGTATCTTATTGAATAGTCTACATAACCAACTCACCCCAACCTCTCCTAAGCATTTTCATACCTCTATCGGAATACTATATGGGCTTGTTGCCTTTCCTGTCTTCATTCACTTCAATGCTTCCTTCACTTCCACCATCTAATTCTACGGAGAAAAGTATGCTCTAGTGATAAAGTATCATCCTTAACTCTTATATCGTCCAAATGTTCTTCATTTAGAAGTTTGTTAAAATATTCCTTCCACCTTTCTTTAATATCATTGTCCTTTACCAGAATATTTTCCTCATTGTCCTTGATACATTTGACATGATCTAAAGTCCCTACTTTTCTTTTCTCTTATTTTTGCGAGCTTAAAAATATACTTTTCTCCTTCTCTTGTTCCCAACCTATTATAGAGATTATCGTATGCTTTAAACTTTACACTACTTACTACTTTCTTAGCTTCTTTCTTTGCCTTCTTATATAGCTCAAAATTTTTCATACTCTTAGTCCCCTGCCAAACTTTGTAGCAATATCTTTCTGTCGAATAACTTCTTGAACCTCCACACTCCACCATTATGTTTCCTTATTAATATGTCTCTTTCCTTTTGATTCTCCAAGTACCTCCTTTGCAACATTCCTAATGCAATTTGCCATTTGATTCCACATTACTGTAGTTTCTCCTTCAATATTCCATTCTTACTTCTCAATCACTTTGTCCTTAAATATATTTGCTCTTTCCCCCTTCAAATCTCTCCACCTTGTTTTAAGGTCCATTTTGTTTACTACCGCTTTCTTTCTACTTCTAATGCAAATATCTAAAACTCCGAGCCTATGTTGCATAGTCAAACTCTCTCCTGAAATAACCTTGCAATCTAAAGCATTGAAGATATTCAAATTAGGAAATTTTCAAGGGATATTATCCAGAACTTCACAAAAAATGAATAAATATAAAGTATTTTTAAATATCTTTATAGACTTTTCCAATGTTCTCCATTTTTTATGAAGATATTTTGTAAGTATTGCAATATTATCAGGAAAATACCTCTTTAGGGATATATTGCGATATTTTAAAAATATTGCCAACATTTGTGATGGTGGACACAAAATTACAAAAGGGTACCATTAAAAAAATGAAAATTGTTATAAAATATTGCAAAGCACTGTGAGGTGCAGAAAACATATTGCATTATATGGGATGGGATCTCTCAGCATATGTCTAAAGCCCATAGTCCTCCAGCCGATTAGTGCAATGGGCTGATCAACCACAGTTTTGTACTATAACATAATTAAGTTGATGCAGAAGTAAAGACAATCAGATTTTACATCATATAACAACAGCTGCAGAGAAGTCTACTAAAAGTGAACCTCAACACATTAACATAGTGAGTGAACTTCAGTTCAAAGATATACAGATGGAGCTTGTGTCATGATCAAACTCTGCAAATTTTAGAATCCACTTTGCCCCCAAACAAACTGAGCAAACGTAAGAATCTAGATGCTTTGAACAACAAGAGAAACAAACTACTCTAATTTAAGGATAAGTATTACAAAACTTCCTTTAAGCAGATTTCTTTTTTGATTTTAGCATCACATACCCAATAAAGATGCTCAGAAGACTAAGAACCGCAACACCGGCAAACACTGGTATTATCAAAGCATATTCTTTTGGTAGGAAGCAGTTATGTATGAAATGATCACTGTCCACAAATGGCTGTTACACAACAGAAAATTAAGACTCAATAATTCCAGAATTGATCAAAGATAACAATGTAAATTTGGAATTTAATGAAAAAGCAGCAGTGACTAACCAGGATGATGACCCAAAAAGTATAATAGGTGAATATTGATAAGCTGATAACACACAGCAACAACCCCACTGTCCTGTCCACCAGTTCCATTTAGGTATTTGACAATCTCCCTAGTAATAACAACCAATTCAATGATACTCAGCAATCTTCACAGACATTCTGGCAAATGAGAGAAACATCTTGAAATCAAATCAAGTAGGAGAATGATGATTAGCCACATAAAGTCCAAATATCATATGTAAAGTAGTTCCTTTTGATGAATATTTCTTAGTAAAGTAAAAATTAAACAACTGCCGTGAGCTGGGAATGAGCACAATTTCGGTTTTGACGAATACTTCACATTCATTTAAAAAATGGTGAAATAACCTCTTTCTTTAAATGGTAATGATTAAGGACAATAATCTATTAAAAGAAGAAGCACAGGACAACAAATGGTATAAGAGATTATTCCAAAATAACAAAACAGAGAAACATAAGCACAAACTGGCTAAGAGAAAGGATCTCTAATGACAATAAAATGAAACAAGTTGCGAGATCAACTTATTCCCCCAACATACACAACCCCCTGCGTTGCCACAACCTCAACATTGACACTCATCCTACCATTCTATTGAAATCTTTCAAAAAATAAAACTAGAAAAATAAAAATAAAAAAATAAAATAAAAATTAGGCCTTTTAAAACCATTAAACATGAAGGCTATAGATCAGCGGGGCAAGGTTGATAAGATGGGACTAAAATTTCCATCCCCAAAACAACCCCCTCTCCTACCTCCAATCCCTCATGATTGGCATAGCACAGGTGGGCCGTATGGCCAAAACGCACCATCCTTATGTGCCAATGGTTCTCCCCTGAATAAAGATAAATAATCATCTTCATTAAAGCCTTTTCCCAACTGTGTTGGGGCCAGCTACATAAATATTTGATGCCCCATGGGTCAACCTGCTTTTGGGCCCAGCCCACCTATCTTAGGGCACGTTTGTGTAATGCTTTTCCAAAGAAAATGGGAGGGTTTTCATCGGAAAACCCATTTTTAATGTGCTTGGTGCAGCACATTTCCTCGGAATCAATTTTCTACCAGGTCACTACCACGTTAGACTTTTCCTTGAGAAGGTTGGAAACAGAGTTCCCATAGGAAGCCATTGGACTTCCATTTCTACAGAAAAGTTGAGCCCCTTTCTAATATTGTTTCCGATTTTATTTCTAAACCGAAAACCTATTCGTTTCCCCTCCTCTCAACATCTCCCGCCATCAACAGGAGCAACTCAAGCCACCAGGTAACCTTCTCTCCCTCTCCTCTGTTATCTCACCCCTTTCTCAGTCTTTATCCTCTCTCTCACAACCCCCACCCCATTGACCCTCTCTAATTTGACAAGGAAGCGCACCCCCCCCCCCCCCCCCCCCCTCCCTCGGATTTTATTTCTAAACCGAAAACCTATTCGTTTCCCCTCCTCTCAACATCTCCCACCATCAACAGGAGCAACTCAAGCCACCAGGTAACCTTCTCTCCCTCTCCCCTGTTATCTCCCCCCTTTCTCAGTCTTTATCCTCTCTCTGACAACCCCCACCCCATTGACCCTCTCTGATTTGACAAAGAAGCGCACCCCCCCCCCCCCCCAAAACTCCCTCCTTCTTCTTCCTCTCTATCTCTCACGACACCCACCCCTAGCAACCCTCTCTCTATCTCTCTGAACTAGCAAGCCAGCACCCCCACCCACTCTCTGTTTCCTAAACCAGAAAGGCCTCTCTCTCTCTCTCTCTCTCTTCCAGCCACACCTGCTTTATTTTCCTCATCCACTCTTTGTTTCCTGAACCAGCAACCATTGTCATCTTATTATTTCTGAGCTGATGCTCTAAGCAGTCACAAGCAAACTAAAACCGAACAAAGTAACACAATGGCCATCCCATGAACAAAGTAGCTAGACCTTTGAAAAATCTCAACCATTCCACATGGGCAGTAACAACCAAGCTAAAGGATTGAAAAGGCCAATAATTTATATGATTGTTTATAACTAAAAAAAACTAAGGCTTGACCAGGCCCAGTCATATTGACATGCTATCAAGTGAGACAAGAAAATTTAGTTGATCAATTTGACTGAACTTGTCCTACTCACTGAATTACTTGACTAAGCAGGCTTTAGAACTGCTTCTGTCTTTTGGGTTTTAAAGCATTAGTTTATTTTAGTTCTGTTGATCAAAATATAAGGGTAATTTACAGCACCCATCTGATCTCTAGTATATCTCCCTCTATTTCTTTACTCTCCCCATCTCTTTCCACCACCACCCCTTTTCTTTATCTTTCTACTTCCTCATAAACCAGCCCGCCAATCCATCGCCTACAATCTGATTGAGCTGAAAAAAGAAACCGAAGAAAGATATTTTTAAAATATACAAGATCAGGATGCTATATGATAAATGCAAACAATTGCCACCTAAATAGTCATTTTCACCTTGTTATGCATTCATTATGTTCTTAGTGACAAAAGAGAAATAATTTTGTAGTACTACAAAATTATTTCAGTAAATCACTTTAGAGAGTCTGGTTATTATATTAGTACTACAAAATTATTTTAGTAAATCACTTCAGAGAGTCTGGTAATTATATTAATGTGGTCCATTTGTCTTGCATCTCAGGCCCTCAACATGTAGATTATGCATAAAACTATGTATTCCATTGGCTAAGTGGACCAAAAGATCCCAACGAGTAACTAAAAGCTGGACTCATTCAGCTATATGCATGCTATTCTAAAACTTGCTTATGTGCTTTCCAAATGATGTTCTTATGAGCTTGAACCTGAGGTAGCATTCTACAAACATGCAAAACATGAGACTGGCATCTCCTAGCTTTCTATTAGCATATGTTACTTATGGATATATATTCTAATATTAGCCTTCCATCTTCTATATAGGAATGGAAGATCAAAATATAAATGATAATCCTAGTGGATTACCGAAGAATTTGAAACGGACCTCGATCCAAGACGAGAAGCTGATTGAACTAATGGTAGATCAATGCAAAGAGAGACGTGGTATTAAGGGGAGTTTCACATGTGAAGGTTGAAACCTTCTGACACGGAACATTAAGAATGAGTTTGGTGCATCGTTTAGTAAAGATAAATTAAAGAATAGATTTAAGACTCTGAAGAAGATATATGAAAATATAAAAACGATGTTAGAACTCAACGGATTTGGCTGGGATGAGACTAGAAAAATGGTAACTACAGAACTTGAGGTTTGGAGGTAGTAGTTGGCAGTGAGTTATATTCCATACATTTAATATAAGTTTTTTATTAACATAATGATGCTGAAATTTATGCAAAATGAAGTTTTATTATAATTATTTACAAGCACATCCTAAAGCCATTCAATATAAAGGCAAAAGCTTGCCAAATTGGGCATCCTTGGCAATTATTTTTTTGGGATAGTGTTGCAAATGGTAGGGATGGGTTTGCGAGCAATGATCCCGAGCAGTTGAAAGCAGATGTTGATGATGACATGGGTTTACACAAGTTGATGAAATGGCTAATGTATTAGAAAATGAAGAGAAGATGATGAATTATCTGTGTGCTTCGAGATGCAATTGCTCAACAAATGCAGAATGGTTATTAATATGCAATCTTTATTTTAATGTATAAAGTTTATGCACTTTTTTTAGAACAATGGTATCCCTTGATGTCAAGTATATGTTTGGAATTTATGTGTGTGGAGCAGTTGATGTGTTTGCCAATGGTTTCATGTTGATTGCGATTTATCATTGTCAAATAGATAGGCTTGCCTCATGATTTAAACTGCTGCGATTTATCGCTTTCAAGGTTTTATATTGTATTAACCACTACCACACAGGTTTGTTAGTCTCACCAAAGAAGGTAAGTCGTATAGCTGACCTTAGTGAACAACTTTGAAGCATTGCAGCTAGTTCTAATTTTTACAAAGAGTACGTCCTGCTGCATTTTGCCATTGAACTCACATTTCCAATTGGGGTCAATCGTTGTGTGTGCTCCACTTTTGTTAAGCAAATTGATGAAATATCAAAACACAATGATCAATTGATCATAAAAAAAAAATTATGGCCCATTATATTTAGACATCCTTATTAACCAATTCAGGGTTGGTCCTTAAAATGTAGCTTGTTAGCTAGCTTATGGATTTTTTTTTTCATTGTTCATTGTTTTTTTAAAGTTTACAACTCTCTTTCTATGAGATATTCTTTGAAGGAATATAATTATCAAATTTTCTCACTAGTGCCCCCATCAAAAGTGGAATATGTCAAATGTTTGATCCTAACTTACGATATGCGTTGTCCAAGACTAAAAAATGTGATTGTATAAACTACAGTGTACCTGGACTTTATCAGAACTTGTGATATGCACACTCCGAGTGTAAAAATCTTACTGTATAAACTGCAGTGCAAATCATTCCATTAATTTTTCCTTGCTTTTGGGGAAATATTTATCTCGTTGGATATATAAGCAATAGCTATGCAAGTAACTTTTACCATAGAAAAAAGATCTGTCCTACTAATTTATGTTTCTATCAAGCCTTTTAACTATGAGGATAATATTTGCAGTCAAATTAATATATACCTTTAATTAATTGATTAATTTTTACTAAATATGTCTTCAATTTAATTATCTTCATGTCGTTTCGGTAGTTTGTATTTTTTTATGTGGAAAACTATTGCACCAAAGGAAAAAAACTAGTTTTCATAAAAAATCCACAGCAGCACCAAACAACATTTGCATCATTTCATCAAAGAATAAAAATTCGCACCAAACATGAGTTTCATGCTTCTGCAGAACTCCTTTTTTGAGGTTTTCAATTACCATAGAAATTGCCGACGTGGCAATTTTCTCTTTCTGCAGAAATGGTGTGTGCACAAGCATGCCCTTAGTCTATTTAAGATCTTCTTTGCTTATTTATATTTTAAGTTGTGCTTAGTGGATTTTTTAATCTAGGCTGTCAATGTGATTGGATGGTCCATATTAGTTCAAGGGTTATTTCTTTAGCCTCTTTGGCTAGTATTGAGTTAGTGATTGATGATTTATGAAAGTTTTGGGATCTTCCCCAAGTTCTCTTTGAATTCTCCTCGAAATCTCTAATACTTCCGGTTCAGAGTTTGGTGAGAGACCAATATTTTTCCTTCTATCTTCGTCTTCTACCTTGTCCGTCCTACGTTATGGCCCTCCATTCCGCATTAATATTATTATATAATGGGCCTAGAACCCAAGGCCAAAGTCTGGCTCGATAATAATTGAGCCCAGCCTGTTAGTCCCAATGTTTTGTCCGAGTCCCCAACGATTCAGCTCTGGCTTAGAACAGGATCAGGTTGTACTCGCATCCATTGACAACTTTACCAATAATGATGATATGTAACTTTAGATATTCAAAGCTCACTTCGATAAAAGTAATGATCACCGTTGGACTCATCGTTTGTTAGAACAGGTGATCTACAACTAAACTATAAGAACATTATTCGTTTTCTCCACCTAATGAATTCAACACTGACTATCACTCTAATTCAGGTGAGATTTATGGGTTCAAGATCTCAAGTGACTAGGAATTCATTTTATGGTTCAGATGTATGATGCCCAGAGGCCGCGTCTATATACACCATGGACATGATAGGGAGATTCTTGGTTTTTTTAGGCTGTTTTTGAGGAAGAAGATGAAGATGAAAAGGGGTACCTTTCACCGACAGCCGGCACGATCCTCCTCCTCTATTTCTTCTTTCCTCCCGCTCCCCTTTTCTCTTTCACCTTCCCCTTTCCTTTCTCAAAATGTTTCTGTCTCGACTCCGTGGCCAGACATGTAGGGATTTCCTCTGGTTAGTACGGCGCTTAAGATTTATGGTCCCACGATGGATCCAAACCATGTAAGAGGAAGGTCTTGGCGTTCATATCCTAAAGAAGGACTAAAGGAAGTAGGGACACTTCTATTGATTAAAAAAAAATGGTTGGGGATTATTGCCCAGAAATGCCCACGTTCTTGTATTATTTATCGGAGTTTTTACGAAATAATTCATCGTAAACCTTGATTAAATAGATTGATTATAAAAAAAACACATATACAAGCACAAATTAGGATGTTATGCATTTTTTTTTTTTGATAAATTTGCCCTAGAATGATATTGTTATCTAGGTAATAATGTTGTCGGACTCTACCTCTTCCAGTCCTTCACTTTTACTCCTCTGGCTTTCACCTCTTCCACAAATGCATCAATCACAAAAACTAAGCCAAATAAATCAAAATTAGACAATTCCCTCTTTCATACAAGAAAACAACACAGATTATAAAAAGAATTAAATCATTAAAAGGCATATGTAGTTTTCTTATTTTCCTGCAAAACTACAACACATGATTATAAAACAATGCAATATAAGCATCTTTCTCATTTTTTCATCAAACAAGAAAACTTATACATAGATATGCTCATTTGTTTTAGTCCTACAAGAAAGAGAATAAAGAGAACTCATTCCAACAAATGAAAAATTCCGCATCAAAAATAGATTGACGAAAATAATAATATTAAAAACGGAAGCAAAAATTAGAAAGCTCATTTTATAGAAATCTAAAATAGTGAATACACTTAAAATTCAACCTCAAGACAACCACATTTCAAAAAAGTTGTGAGAACTCACCTCATTGTCATGTCTTTTAATTGTAATTTTCAAATCAGGGTGGCAGTGAATAACGACTTCGACCAATAGATTCGCAAAGGGAGATGATAAAAAGACTAGCAGAAGTAGAAAGATGGTATAGACAAATGAGAATGGTAGTTTACATTCTTTGATGGGCGAATGAAATGGCGATAATCAAAAAGTTAGTAATAGGCGCAAAGAGTAGAGAAGAACGAAGAAGGGAAAAAGAGTAATCCGAAGGTTTCTAACATTAGCCTAATGATATCAATAAGGAATACTCATAACAAATCAGATGTTTTTCTCTGTTTGTTAATAAATCCATTTAATATGGGTTTAAGGCTAATATTTTTATGAAAACCTCTTATTTATCATTTTCGATGGTGTCCATCCTACTTCCTTAAAACTCATCGAGGAGTTGATCCACTTGTTGGACCTCACCACATTTGTGCCCTTAATTGGAATAAAATAACTATTCTGCTTAAAATAAATCCCTAATCAAATATATATATATAATTTTAAAGATGTACCCATATCCATATCTTAAATTTTCAAAAGTTGGCATATTGAGCCCTTGTTCACCATGTTCATGTTTGTAGCAATGTTTGTATTTGAGCATCATAGATCACAACCTTGATTTAGACCTTACCAGTGAATCAATTAAATCTCTTATATATTACATCCTTGTCGCACGACAACAACAGGAGTACAATAAAATCCCACTAGATCTAATGCACTTATTTCAAAAACAATATAAAAGAGAAAACCTATTCACAGAAAAGGGCTCATTTCTTTCCATGGAATTGAATACATAGGAATCTGTAGTCAAATGACCTAGAACGAATTATAAGAGAGGTGGTTGAAATACATAAAGATGTAGATGAGACCTTTACATTACTAGGATTTGAATGCCAAGGGTGATGGCTGGGTAGCCACATCCCATATCACCTCCACTTATTTTTCATTAAAGGGGAAATTATTTGATGGACGTTTTTTCACCTCTCTTATTTTTAACCACTTTTAGATGATTTCACTTATATGAATCTCTCTTGTATTTTAGTTTAGTTGAATCGGTTGTCTGGATTAGCCAAAACCGAGGTCAGGGTGAGAGGTACTTTAGTTATTATGTATGGATTTTCTTGGTGGCAGAGAAAATGAGATATATATATTAATGTAATGTGTAACCCTAAATCCTTGTAGAATTGTGTTGAACACAGCAAAGAGAGAAATGAATATAGTGAACTTTTCTCCATGGATGTACATATCTTGGCCAAACCACGTAATTGCTTGTGTATCATCTTCTTCGTGATTGTTTGATTGATTGCTTATGATTATGTGATTTATGCGTGCTGTGGTTGATTGCAGATCAAATATATTTCCCAACATCAAACAAACCCAAAGTAGCATCCAATAACTCAAAAACCAAACAAAATCCCATCCAATTCTAATCCTACAATATTGAATCTTCCCATTTGTGAAGAAGTGAAGCTAAATTCCTGCAAGTGGGGTTTTAGCATTCAACAAAATTGAAGCAGGAAAAGCAAAAACTTTTTTACAAAGAACCTACGGATTAAAAAATTTGACCAAATTGAAGCAAATCAGTCAGGAAAGGTAAAACAAAACAAAACCAATATCGATCGGTACTCAAACACAACAAAGTTGATCTAGGGAATGAAATATCGTCACCTGATAAAATAAAACCCTGGCGACAGAGAGTTAGAGAACCTTGGCATTTGAGTCTAGGGAATTATTCTACTGCTTGATGCAATTTCTGGAGAGTATGGATCTGCTCTGGGTCATACTCACGATAAATTCTTGAGGCTTCGAGTAGCCCGCTTATGAAATACGTTTACCTTAAAATTAAACTACCAAAGGAGGCCAGGCCCTACTTAGGGAAAAAAACATAGAGTAAGTCATACATCTATTTCTATGGAAAAAAGTATTTATGTATCAAGAAGTTTCACATTAACCTGATCAACTTAATGTTCATATTCATGAGATTATTTGTGTAAACTCATCCAGAACCAGAAAGAAAATGAATTCATTCGTCACTACGAAAGACCAACCGTCTGATGTTAGTCATGTAGTCTAAATGACCATGGAGGGCTCATGGTTCGCTTCAGTTGCGACCCTAATCTTTGTATTTCTTTGAAACCCTATGACCCAAATGCATAATTTTCATTAAGACAAAGTTCTATGATGGGAAAGAAGTAATCAAAAGTGGGTTCCAAATCATCCCTCCACTCTACACCCATCTTCTCTGGTGAAATGGTGCAAATGAACAACCAGATTTGAAGATGACTATGGTTTATGAAGCCCATGGAAAGTAGATGATAAGCATTTTCCATGAATTTTTTACGTATAAGGGATATCATTAACTGTGAGATTTTGGGTCATGACTTTGAAAAACCAAGTTTGTAGGTGGATATGGTTTACTAAGCTGATGGGAATTAGGTGATTTGGGCCATGATCTGTTAAAGGGGATGGAGATGATTTAGAAGTCGAATCGATCAAAGTTCAAATAGACAACTTCGCCAATCTAAGTGATGATTGTATAGCTAATTGTTTTTAGTAATGTTTCAAATCCTATTGATAATTAAACTAACCAACAACCTACCTGAATGCAAATCAATTGTTCATCATCATATTCATTTTTCCCTTTACTCGAGAGAAAAAAAAACTAAATCCAAATAGATAACTTCTTTAAGTAGAATTATAAAAGCAACCCAAATTCCTAATCCCCCAATCTTCTTTTAATCAAACTAATTGCCATGAAAGTTTGGTGAAGTGAGGGAAAATAACATAAATGGCAACGTATAAAGATACGAGAAACAGGTGGGCCATGCATGTGGAAGCCCCATCATCCATGGTTAGAGCCAAATAGGGGCCCATAGGTGTTTGCAATGAATTTTGTGGAACATGCCCTAGTTTGAATTGAAAATGCTCTTTCATTACCAAAAAACTAAAAAAAAAAAAAAAAAATTATCTTTCTCAAATAGGTTTGAATTGAAAATTAAACCCACAATTTTTGCTATATCCAAAATTATGAGCCTCAAGCCCAGTTTTTCTTGCGTCTAAAATTACAAGCTTATTTTTTCCCCTGCTAAATGGATGAGTGGTACACAACCTATAAGAATATCCCTAGCTAGGCAATCACGTAAGATTATTAGACACCCTCTCCATTGGGGTGTCTCGTGTTCCTCAAGTTGGGTTTGTGTGAAACTGTATTCTAACCAATCATGCAACTTGTTCGGCCTAAGTTTTAAGCCAACCCAAATTCGTCTTTGAATTGTAGAAAGACTGGGGCTTTCCATAATTGATCCTTATCTTAAAACCCAATCCAAGGTCGAGCCCTACTTATAAAACCTCCCTACTTGCTTATTAGACCTTCATGGGTTCAATTGGTTGGAGCCCAAAATTGAAACTAATGGTGCCCGTTTTATTTGAAATCAGTCGTTTTTGCACACAGAATACTCATTAACTAAAAATTCCTTGTTACTCTCAACTGTTAGGTTGAGAATGAGAGATATTGGGAATCCCGCCTCTCACCTTGATGACTACAGATTTATCCCTTTAGACTCTCCTCCCTCACATGTGCAATTCTTTCCTTCATACAGGTGCAATCATGTGTAGAACTATGTATTGGCATGGCCCCCTCCCTGGAATTGTAGATAGCTCCCTTAATTTTTTACAAAATCCTACATCTATTGGGAATTTTATAGGTTTATTACGTATGGGAACCCCCCCCCCCCCCCCCCCCCACCCAAATTTTTTTCTTTTTACATAGCGGCCCCCTCAATGAAAATTCTCAGGCTCAGGTGTCCTTTCCTCACATGTGTATGTGCTATTTCCTTGCGTGTGCAGGTGCTCTAATGGGTCCCAATTCCCTTGGGTTGGGGTTTAAAAAAGAATAATAAAAAGTATGTGAGTGTTTGCATTTGTCATTTTGACTTTTCATGGAAAAACTTGTTTGATGCAATATAAATAGATCTCTGAGGAAAATTCTCAAAATCTCTCCAACTTTCCTCTCAAGCATGAAAAGTAGTGTCTGACCAAGTTTCCCAAGAAGTGGAAACCCTTCTTTCCTTTTACAGGTCGACATAAATGAGTTCCAAGACTGGGAACTTAAGGATGTCCAGGTGGTTAAGGCTCCCACTCCCATATCACCCACCAGGAAATTGACACCTAGTGGGTGCGCTTACCTTC
The DNA here is from genome assembly GCA_037013555.1 of Sextonia rubra. Taxonomy (NCBI): domain Eukaryota; kingdom Viridiplantae; phylum Streptophyta; class Magnoliopsida; order Laurales; family Lauraceae; genus Sextonia; species Sextonia rubra. Next base: position 25,992,961 of record JASUAD010000009.1, read on the forward strand.
CTCCCTCTTGGCCATTAAGCCAAGTATGAAAAATAAAAAAAAAAAAGATTCCCAAGACTTGGTCACATTCTCAATAGATTAGGCCAAAAGACAGGCCCAAGTGACCCATAGGAAATCTCAATGAGACATAACAATTTGCAAAATATCAGCCACATTAGATTTTCCTCGCCTTTCATCCATGGACCTCTATTTTAATAGTTTTAAAAGGCTTCAATCTAATGAGCAATACCAATCAAATGTCTATGTAATGGATTAGTTGATCATAATTCGGCTAGATGGCCTCAAAAACAGGATAGACCGCATAGATGGTTCTCACCCGAATGTTTCTTTATATAGAAACACATATCATAACATATATTTTTGATAGACCATATGTTCTATGTACAAACGGTTCTCACTTGAATATTTCTTTATATGAAAGTATAGAGGATAACATTATGGGAGTTTAACCCAAAAAAACCCATTAGATGGGCTTTACACTAAAAAAGACTATATAGTTTTGACAGCATTAGATTATTCTTTAGAATTCGATTTGGTGACAAAATTGAAAAAAGTGTAGGAACGACATCAATGTCACCGAAAGACGTTAATGTTGCTCCTTTGATATATTACTTTTGAGCGATGTTAACTTCTCTTAAAAGCAACTATTAAGCGATGTTAATGTCCTTTAAAAGTAACTTTCTATGTTTAAAAGATTACATTGGAGGCAAAGGGAACTTTCTATCTACAAACCGTCGTTTTTGCACTACTGTTCAGCTACTGTCTTCTTCTCCACTGTGGTCCTCGAGATCCTCGTCTTTTTCAAATTTTCAACTTTTGTACTCAGATTTCCAACATCTTCGATATATTCTAATCCAACTCACCTCTGTATTTTCTTGTTTATAGCTACATGTGGAGGTATATATATCCCATGGTTGTGTTTCATGTCACAACCCGAGCCCAGGGGTCGGGGGTTAGCAAAAGCCAAACCTAATGACACACGTACTCCCGTGCATGTACACGTAGATCGAGTCTAAATGCACACGCACAAGGGAACATTCACATGTGCCAAACATGTACGCGGAAGCTGTAAATATCAGAAACATCAAACTAACAGTGCAAGAAGAGAATACCAAGAACGAACTGACATAATTACATATGAAAATCTTACAAAAAGAACAAAATAACATATACAGTCATGACATATATACAAGTGAGTAAATCCTCAAAACAAGACTCCAATGATGCATGCCAAGAACGCTCTCCCGTGGAGTGATCACATCCACTCCTCTAGGCCTGATGGGGCCTCGGGGGTCTCATCTGGAGTCTGGCCGACCGGCGGGGGTTTGGCAGGGGTATCTGGGCCTGCAACACCAAAAACAACTGTGAATACAACGATTCAGCAAAGTATAAACCATAGCAAGTTAACACACGTTGTGTCTAATAGAATAAAGAACATCATGTAATTAAATAAGGCATTTTTGTATTCTAGGCTGTCGTGTAAGAAGGAAATATGCTATGCGAATCAATGAATACATGCTGTGTACATAACTAGTGGCGACTATATTACCATATGCTCCCAAAAGAGGGATCTTATAACATGCAAAGAACACCATTGTCCGGGCCAGGGTACCATGGGTCTCGGTTTCCTGGGGTCCGGTTCCCCAAGACGTATCCTTACTGCAGCAAGGCCATATAACTATACCAAATTCACCCCGTCGGGATCCTAAGGCTGAGGCTAAGTAGTGCCTGACCATACAGAGTCAATCATGAAAACCCTGAGTAGATCGTGACAACATATCATACGTGCATATCTGTATGATACTCAAGGTAAGGAATCACAATGTGAAAGTAACGGAACACAAGTAATCATATCAGAGAATAGAGGTCAATACTCGAATGCAATATGTTATGCAACAAATCATGCAAAATCGAATCATCTTTATTTACAAACCAATTCTAATCTAATTATCCGGTGTTTCTAACCGTGCATGATGATGTAGTTTTAAGTTATTCGATACACCGTTGTCTAGTGTTGCATTAAATCGGGCGGTGCACGAAGTCCCTTAAACCAACACCCATGGGGAGATGCTTAACAGCCGGAGAACGAACATGAATGATTCGCAGCCCTCGAGATCATTTACGCGTTGTATCACATTCCGTTGGGCAGGTCTAGGTGCTCTACATTCTATCATGAAGGCCATATCGGTCTTTCCCTTACACCTATCCTTGTTTTTCATTAGTCTAGTGTGGATACGGCTTAGCCGTGTGTGTGCTACGGCTTAGCCGTGTGTGTGCTACGGCTTAGCCGTGGGTGGTCTACGGCTTAGCCGTGGCTGGGCCGTAGAAGGTCTGTCAATTGATGGCTCTCAGTTAAATCCAGAAAATGCACCCTGTACTGATCTACGGCTGGGCCACGGCTGAGCTTCGGCTTAGCCGTAGGGCAATACACGGCTTAGCCGTGCCCTAGCCGTAGAGGAAAACTGGAGTTTTATCCTCTCTGGACTTTGAGCCGTAAGTGCCATACGGCTTAGCCGTACCTGCACGAAGTCAAATTTCTGAAGCACATACAGAAAGCCTGGGAATTCATCAGAATTGCAAATTTTTAATAGAAAGAGATAGAATAGTAACCAAATGGGCTGGATACACATTTTTCCATACAAACTCATGTGAACTAACCAAAATCAAATGCATACCAACATGGGTTCTTCCAAGTTATGGTTATACTTGCCTCAATTTGAATTCAAATGCACAACTTGTTGTCCTAAGCCCAAACACAACCTAACACCAATCAAACAACATGCATGCATGAGGAATGTAAGGAATTTCAAAGTACAGACACCATGCAAGAGGGAAACAAGAAGGAAAAGAAATAGAGAAAGGAGATGAGAGGGATGGAAGGATTTCCAACTCACCTCACATGCAAGACCCAAACTTCTCTCAATTGAGCTTGATCGATGGAGGTCGATGGAGGAGAGAATTCAAGAGAGAAGAGAGAAACTCCACGTGCACAGTTGAGGAAGCAAAATGAGAGAGAACATGCTTGTTGTCGATGGATGAAGTATATATAAGTTAATGGGGTGTCCAAATTACAAGAGAGTCCAAGTTAGAATGCTATTTTCAGTTTGAGTCAAATCCGGGTCCAATGGAATCACACGACATCGGTTGCAAATGACGTAGTTACGAAAGTTCACGAGCTCAACGAAAGACACGTGTTGACATCAAGATGATGCAAAAATGACCATGTCTTAGAAAAGCTAAAATTACGAAAAAGGGCTTGGTCTACTTAATCCAGGTCAAACTCAACCCAACTACCTATCCATGACCCGCAACGAAAATAAAAACACAAACAAAACACGATTAGCAACGAAAACAAGATTAACTAGCCGCTAAACGGGGTCAAGCTGGGTCGGAGTGTTACATTTCATCTACTACTTCTTTGTTTAACCTTTACATACATGTACGTGGTTGTTTCGCCTCCTCATATACTTGCTTGTTTAGGTTTCTTCATTTAACCTTCTTCTTGCATCTTTGTTGTTGTTTAGTCATCTCATGTATTGTATGTTGAACGTGTTGAATGTTGCATATATGGTGATGTATATATGTAATATGTTGTAGAACAACTTACATTTTGATATCGCATGCTTTTGTAAACATTAAACTCTGATCAAGCAAACAATAGTGTGTTGATTTGATTGCTTAAACGCTACCTTGTTATTAATAAAATGCTCTATAATTTTGAAGTAAGTGTAGACAAAATCCTAACATTTTTACATTGAAATAAATGAACTATTATTTAGCCTTATATATAGTGAAAATAAATTGTAAGCAAGTTAAAGTGATTTTAATTGCATGTTATTTAGGGTTTAAGGTTGAATTACATGTTTTCATTATTTAAGTTGAGGTAAATTGAATTACATGTAATTTAACCTTATGTATTATTTGAATTGATCAAGGTTGACAAATGGCTCAATCAAAATTCTTTGAATCTTCCAATGATGAGTCACCTTTGTTGTATGAACGAGTGAGTCATGTGAGTACAATAGTTGCAAATGGTAATAAGCACAGAACATATAAAGTATTAAAAACCAATGCTGATAAAAGAAATTTGGGCCCTTTCAAATCAACAGAAAGAATATGTGGCTCGGTGTGGATTAGCACATCTAGCTAAGATTGATTGCATAAGGATTGACAATGTTCTCATCACGAGTTTAGTTGAGAAATGTGGCTGGAGACGAACACCTTTCATCTCCCTTCCGGCAAAGCCACGATTACCCTAAAAGACGTTGCATAGCTTTATGTTTTACCCATTGATGGTCCCATTGTAATGGGCTCCACTTTCTCAAAGCAGAGGATTGTATCAACCTATGAAGAGTTGTTGGGAATAACTCCAAGGCTCAATAGAGATACAATTGGAGTAACCATAAAATTGAACTAGTTAGAGGACAACTTCAGCCCTTAGATAGAAAAGGATGAGATATTGAAGATAATAGCTTACTCGTTCCATGGTTAAATAGTCATGAATGTTAATGATTCGAAAGGGCAACCATGGGCACTTGAACTTTTTAAAGAGTTCAAATCCTATGTACAGGGTCCACCATGCCTTGCAAACTTGTACAAATTGCTTTCAAGGGCAGTTACATTGTTAAGAGAATATAATTTGAAGCCAATGGATGTAGATGTTGATTTGGATGTAGATGTGGTGGATGTGAATATAGGAGGAAAAAATAAAGAAAAGAAAATTACAGTGCTTCATATCCTGTCAAACCCCATTCAGTTGTTACATGTAATTAAAAGACATTAACTTTCTCTTATTTCATATTGTTTCATATCTTTCCACTTATTGTAAACTAATGTGTTTAATAATTTATGCAGATATGGGCATATTTAAGAATAACAATTGGAAGGTGCACCCCACTAAATTCAATTGACATTCAATTTTCGTTGTTCAAGGCGTGGTCTTCACATCTTGCAGGGACACACATAGTCACCTATCTTTGGTATTTTAGAAAGGAAATCAATGATTTTGCTGAGAATAGGACAATCTAATAACTATCTTTAGTCATTAATCATAAATTAAATTCATTTATTTATTATGCTTGTATTCTCATACGGCTTTACTTTTCAAATGCAGTTCATTTGGCAACCTTATGCCCATTTTGAAAAAAAATTTGTCTCGAATGTTGCAAAGGCAAATCGTGACCTATTTACTTGATATACGATCCTATGTTATTTTTAGATTGTTGAAAGGCATCCCACAAGACGTGTTATGAAACAGTTTGGCCTTGGACAAGTCATTTCTCATCCGACTTACCCTTTAATAAGTCATGTAGAAAAGGTTGAGTGGACGACATCTAATTATGAAAAGCTCGATGATAAACTTCAAGAAATATGGGATCGGAGGAGAGAATTAGGACTAATGAAAAAGAAGAAAGATAATTCAAAAGGGTATAGCGAAGCAAACCCTGCGTGGTATCGAGCTAATACACTCCTCATCATTCAAGGAATAACGAGAAAAGATATTGCCTGTCGAACTCCAAAAAAATCAATAATTGAGGAGAATAATGAAGAAGGAGAAGAGAAAGAAAGCGAAGAAAAAAGAGAAAGATTGAAATAGAGGAAGAAAGAAAAAAAAAAGAAAGTCAAGAAAAAGGACAAAAAGGAAAAGAAGAAGAAAGACATAAAGGAAAAAAACTCAAAGATGAGGGAGTCCAGGTTAAAGACACAAAGGATATTCATGTATGTATCTTTATTTGTAATGATTTACATTTTACATTATAGTTCTCAATTAAATTCTTATTTCTCTTATTTAGATTATGAAGATAATCTCTTGTGCTTTCTTTTTACAAATTCTTGAATTTTTTGAACATATAATAAAAGAAAAGAGAATATTAGCTTTGATGTGTTTGCAGCTCAATTGCAAGAGAAAGTTGATACTTTCAAAGCTGTACTCTCTGTTGGGTTTTGTCTTGTATTCTGGTTTAGCCGGATCGGTCATCTGGTTTAGCCAGAACCGAGGTTCAGGGTTAGGGGTATTTTAGTCATTATGTATGGGTTTTCTTATTGGCCAAAAAAGCGGAAACAATATATATTGATATACTGTAACCTTAGATCCTGAGGGGATTAAGATGAGATCAAGATAGATGAATTCTCTCCGCTGTGGACGTGGTAAGGTTACTGAACCACATAAAATTGTTGTGTTTATGTGCGTGATTGCTTGATTGTGTGATTGCTTATGTTTATCATTGTTGATCCATTGATCGCGGGTAGTTTCCATTGTGCAACTTTCTCAACACTCTCAACTTCTTTTGTTGATTATGAGAGATAAGAAACATAGAGTTCTCTTTCAAATATTGAGAATATGCATTTATCTCTGTTACTAATTAAGAATAAAGAATTATCTCCGATTTTAGTGAAATAAAAAGAGAAGGCAATAAAACAGCCCATCAAAAGAAAGGCACGGAATGTTAGTAAGCCTCCCACAACAAAATTAACTTTTGAAGCGGAAGAGGTAGTTGTATATAATCCGAATTTGGATGCATCTCCCCGAACACATTTTACGTCTCCCAAAAATCCACCAATTAATAATGTTTCGAATTATCCAATTAAAGTACTAAGCGCTAGTGAGCCTACCTATGTACAGGGTCCTTTATTAGACATCAAGATCTTAATTAAAAGAATTAAACGTCTGCAAAGGTAGAAAAAGATCCGAAGCCAACTAAATATTTTCATGCTGGCACTTAAGCATTCTAAGTATCACTTAACTGAGGATGAACACACTCTTCTTAATGTCTTCTTGGATTTCTCACTTTCAAGAATTACTAAGCCAAACTCTTGGTGTACTATGATGTTACTCCCCTACATATGAGGAAAGAGAGGGAATGGCTTGACACAAACATCATGTATTGATGGTTTGAAATGGAGAAAGAACGAAGTCCGAATACATATTTTTTCGATCCGGGTGTTTCTGTAAGTTTTCATCCCCTTATTGTGTTTAACCTTTGATTTACTAATTGAATTATGATCTTATTTAGTGTGTTTGATGACAGAATTGGTTCATCCACAATAATAAGGAAAGTTTTGTAGAACATGTTTTTAGATATGAAGGAGAAGGGTTTGTTAAGGATAAGAATTCAAAGATCATGATTTTTGTGTTATGAAAATCAAACTACTTTACTGTTTTAATGGGCTATAATGATTTGAATTTGTAGGAGTTTTATAATAGCCTCAACACTAGTCTAGACACAAAAAGTTATGCAATGATTTTGTAATTTTATATTCATTAGCAATGTATTCAATGTTCATATATTCTAATGTGATTGTTTCCTTCACATTATCTAATGGGTTGTGTTTCCTTGATAGATAAAGTTTTTTTATCAAAGAAATTTGTGAATTTTTTGGATGGACATAGATCAAAACATGGTAAAGGGCTGTAGTTGACAACATATATAACCTATCAAACTAACGGATTCGAGGGCAATGTTTTTGCTCTCCCATTTGCTTCACATTGTGTGTATCAATAAAAAATAACATTTACTTATAGGGATATGACATATTGTAGGTGCAAAATTATTGTAGATATATATGCGAGAAGTGGGATTAGAAACTAGTAAAAAACAAAATATTGATCCAATGACAAAGTGAGAACAATGTTGTAAATGTAACTGTAATGGTTATATAATCGTTAGGTTGTAATAGTTATGTCAATGTTGTAAATGCAACTGTAATGTTATGTAAGAATGTGGATTGTTGGTATGGATTGTGTTTAAGAATGTAGAAAGTGAGTGAGTATATCATTTGAGGAATGTGGATTGTTGGTATAGATTGCAGAGTTATTCAAGGATTGATTCAATTTTAGGAATGTGTTATTTCAGCGGATAACTATATACAAGCAGGAGAAGAAGAACCTTAGCACCTTATCAATTTAAAGGTTGCAGTTATACGACGTTGAAGTCATTTGTCTATAACCCTGACTCATAATAAGCTCCAGACAGAAGGACATGCACTTAAGCTAGTTCAATGTAAGCTTAATCCTGCACAAAAACCTTACGCGCTTAAGCTGGTTCAATGCACGCTCAAGCCTGCACAAAAAGTTTACAGTTGCTTTTGCGACGTTGGCATCTCTACTCTATAACGTTAAATTTTTTTGTCGTTATGAAAGATTTATAATGCCCAAGATTTACTCTAAATTGTGATCTGTTTACTATTTTTATGCAGCGGAATAATAAAAACAATTAATTACACAAAGAAGACAACATACAATTTAACGTAGAAACCCAAACGGAAAAAAAACCACGACTCTAAAATGGACAGAATCATTTACCAACTTCTATGGTATAAGATATAATCATAACCCTACAATCAATCCCCAAATACAAGGCGTTGTAGTTATTCTTAATGGATCTCTACATCACACAGTCCCTCGATGCCCCGCTATTAATACCTTAATCTCCACAATGAACAATTTTTATGCTCAGAGAATAATCTTCTACAAGGAAGTATAAGCCACAAATCTTGTACGAATGAGTAAAAGTACCAACTCTAGAACTTGAAGCCTTTAACCTAATCTCTCATGAAATCTCTAGAAAATCTCTCTAATAGCATTCACAATTCAAAAAGGAGAGCTCTGTATGTTGTGTTTGTACTTAGGGTTGAAAAAGATCCTCTTTTTATAGCCCACAATTTATGCTTTAGTGTTGAAAACCAAATCCAAGTGAAACAAGTAGTTCTTGAATAATAAGAAAGAAATCTGTACAGTTCGCTAGACTTTGCCGCTTGCACGGTTGAGCTCATGTAAGCACCTGTTCGAGTGCGCTACGCACATCCAGTTATTTGGTATCCGTTTTATCAAGCTTGAGCACATTCTTCATGGGCTTGAGCGCGGTCGTCTCTGTTTAGCCCCACTCAAGCGCGTGAGTATGTCCGCTCGAGCGCATACAGTACTTTTTGATTTCTTCAATTCAGCACTTCTTGCAAAACAATCAACAATCCATACTTAAGAATATGAGATACAGAATCATAAACTCAAGTTTTGTCCAACACATGAATTTAGCCATTACAAAAAAAAGCTTAACACTTGCGATCCGAGAGATATCCATGTTTTATAAGATATAATGGAAGACTAACTTAATAAATGAAGCCAACTACCAAAGTAATTTGATTAAAGGATGTTAGACAAAGGCATGGAGGTTCTAAGACAAGATTCTCAATGTAAGAGGTAAACATATGAGGACAATGAAAATGCTGAAATGATTCCTTCCACATTAGTCATGTATATATAATAACAAGCGACGTTAATGTAGCTAGATTAAAACAATTATAAAAAAAAACTAAGAGCAAACACTATAATTTTTCTATCAAGCTTGAGAATAGGCTGGATGAAAGCTGGGGATTTAAAAAAGAGTGATTTGTTTAGCTTTCCCATTTGGCAGGAGAATGGAAGCTGTCATCATCTAATAAGTCTGATCTTAGAATATGGATCTCTAAATAATATATCAACAAAAAAGGTGTGACTTCAAACATGTATTTCATTTTTATAATCACAAACCTTAACTACACACTTTTTTTTTTTTTGACATTTTTGCTAAATGATCCATATCCAAAGATCAAACTTATTAGCTGATTCAAGCACCCATTCTCTCACCAACTGGAAAAGGCTATATGAAACACCATTTCTGTACTCATATCTCTCATTTAATCTATGCTGAGGCTTGAAAGGAAATGACAATATTAAGAAAAAGCAAGAAAATTGAAAAGAATATCGTGTTAAAGACTGAATGAGTATAAACAGTTTATAGAGAAGAGAGAAATATTCATACCATCAGTATCATGTTTATGTTGCCCCTTAAAAAACTTCTAATAAGTCCTCTCATCTTTGAAGTATTATACTTATGGAAGGAAAGAATATTGTGGTTGCAAACGTCTATTAAAAATATTACTTTTAAGAGATGTTAACGTCGCTTAAAAGTTACATATAAAAGGAGCGACATTAGCGTCTCTAAGGGACGTTGACATCGCTCCTCCACTTCTTTTAATTTTTTAATCGGATCGAAACCTTAGGAACAATCTAATGCTGTCAGAACTATAGAGTTTGCTTCAATATAGGGCCTATCTAATGGGTTTTTTTGGTGTTAAATCCCCTGACATTATTTTGGATGGATCTTGTGTAACTAGATTTAAAGAAAAAACTTATTGTCAAAATGAACATGTATCAGAATACTACTCCCTTGTGTGTATAGCTAGTGGCATGCGTACCCAAGATTTTTATTTGAGTGGGATAAATTTTTGCCGTAGTCAATTCAAAGATAAAGTCAATTACATCAAAATCATTACCAACTACCAATAATCTCCATTTATAGCATAGGTTAAAGACATGATTTTGAATTTTTTATTCTTTTTGCAAAAATTTTTCTACTACTAACACCCAATTCGTAAATAAATTGCTTTAACTACAACACCCAAAGAACGTCTCCTTACCCTGGCCGTAAGGAGTGACAGTTATTATTAGACTATCCAAGGTGAAACCCTAGGTATGCACCCGCATGTGCTAGTTGCCTTCCCACTTTTGTGAGCTCTCTTCTCACTTTTTTAGGATTAGATCCTAGCCCCTTGACTGGATTACCAAAAAAAAAAAAATTTTACAACAACATCCAAGTTCTAATTTCTTAAAATTAGCAACCATACTATAATAATAATAAGGGAGACTGCCCAAGGTCAAGTCTACATAGGGGCGATCATCGGATCTTGACGTGGGGTGAATATTACATGCACGTGGGGCATGGTTCTACCCATGCTAATCTCTAAGTAACTTCAAGACTACTACATATATAGGCCCGCCAGTATAGCACATGATTGATAACGGTGAATTTCACACTTTTAATTTGGAGTGAAATTAGGCCCTACAGGGATGGGTGTGCCATGAATGCCTTAATCAAGCAACCGTGGGCACATGGTTGTCAAACAGGTGATCAGGATGTTCTTATACCCGAATATGACAATCTCTCAAAATACTGTAATTGATGGAGTGAGGGAAACTTACCAATGGATGATCTTGGCCTATACTTAAATGTGCAGTGAAACAGCAAGTGACTGGTTTTGGATTTAAACAGAATGACGGCAACTTAAGCTTTTGGATATCAGCAAGTGGTAGTCTCTCTTCCCTCGTAGAATTAGTGTTGTACATTTCTGTTGTCGTCTCTGTTTTGTTCTCTAATGTATGTTTCTCTTGATGAATCTACCCTCTGCGAGCCAGCCAGCCCAGAGAAAAGGGTCTGTATGGTGCATGTGGCCATTTTTTTGTTTGTGATGGATACATTCCATAAGATTCTAACCATTGCCACAAAAGAATGCAACAGAAGACAATAGGGCAGTGACTTTGGTTGCTAGTAGGCAATTTATTGACAAATATAGATTGTCTTGCCTATTGACTCAACCAAAACTAGTTCTAGCGTACATGCTTTACATAAATGACTCATACACCCGTAACCTAGTTACGGGATATGTAGGCGTGCGCTTGCTGGGCTGTCAGCATTTAGGCCCACATGTTGGAATCAAACTGCAGCCTGATCAATGACCAATGCTAAGAACTTGGGCCAAGACTGCCCACTTGTCCAATAGCCTCAGGTTAGCTACATCAGGAAGAATGACACCATCGATCTCCAGGCATTCCATATTAAGCTCCTGTTGCTGGCAAGGCATCAGATGCCCATTGAAAGTTTAGTGTAAAAAAAAACTTCACTTAAGGGATGTAATGGGCTGCGCTTAGCCGAAGCTTGATGTCCGTCCAAACAGCTACGAGTATACTTGGGTGTGAAATTAGTTGGGCCCACTATGGAATTTTAATTGCATGAGCACCAACAGAGCACGCCTAATCTGAACTGTCGATTCCATGACATGAAAATGGACGGAGAAAATTGAAAATAATAATAATAATAATAATAATAATAATAATAATAGTAATAATAATAGAAGAGAGGGTAATGGGCAAAGGGCCAATTCCCTGAGGCTATGGGGTTGTCTCCGGATATAATTGCATGGTCCAAGGGACTTCTGTGGCAGATGCGCTGGCCCAAGATTGCATTTTCCCCTTTGGTCTATGTCTTCCCTTTAGCCCTGATAGACTAGCATTTTTCGGACTAAAGCACAATTTGGCTCGAACTTCGTTCATGGGTTAACTTGGACTGGGCCTGCTTTAGTCTCACATTCTTCGGGCTATGGTCAGACAGAATGTCCTAGTTGTGGCCCGATATGTATATCACGGTAACCATTCTGCACCACCAGGGTGAAACCGTTTTAGTTGCGCCAATTGTTTATATAAATCTAATGATTCAGACAGTTTGATTGTTTTTTTTTTTCAGTGGTCGCCCTCTCTGAAGCAACTGAACCTAACATCTGATTTTTTCTGTTAAAAGGGGTAAACACCAAGTTTTAACCAGTGTTTATACCCTTGAAAACTTCGACTTGACTCAGTCAGGTGGAAGATCAGAATGTCGAGTAACTCAGGCAGGTCTGGTATGTGTTCATTCCGATGCCGAGTCAAGTTGACGAACTCAGTGAGGCCGAGTCAAACTGCCTTCTAAACAACGCCTTGAAGACCACGTATGCCACCAATTGAATTCAATGAACTGTCCGATGGTGCAAGCTTGTCATTTGGACCTCTAAGTTGACCATTCTATTGGACGGTTAGTATCGATTTTACTGTGAACCAGTTGGTGTAGACCATTCTGTTTTTCCTCTTCTCATGCCATTGTTGATAATTGCATTCTTGCACAAATATAGAATCTTTAACTATGTGGGTTCAACTATAGGGATTCTATTTTTCCATTTCATGAGCAAAATTCAATCCATATTTTAAATGTGACAAAAATTTTCTGTCAGCTTTCAACCTTTACACGACAGTTCTTTGCTTGGGCTTGGAACCAGGTAGTATTTGTAGTAAACTTAAAGTTCGATGGATGGAAAAAGAAAAAGGTTTTTTTTTCCGGAAAATAAGAAAAAGGTTCAAGGGATGATACCAACCTTTCCTCGGCATCAGAGGCAACATGTTGTAGACTTCAGGGATTATTTTTATAAAACCTCATGTATTATTCTTCATTATGCAATGTTTATCCAAATGAAATCAAATGAATGAGACAAATATGAAATTTCAATCATGTAATCCTAACATCTAATCATATTAAGGATCCTTCCCGATCCCATTGGACAAATAAATCTTGCAACAAATTCCAATAGGCATTTAGCAACTATATTCCAACTTCCAACAATCGCATAGTTCTATCAAAATTAATCTTTTGAATGAGTGACTGATTTTATCTCAAAAAAATGTTTGTCATATTGATCTGTCACCCCTTATTTTAGAGTCTTATCAATGTCACATCTACTCATTTTGACTTTGTTGGAATTGATTACCTACTGTATCACATTTGTTGCGATTTCTTCCAAAAGAAAGGTAGAATTGTCCACCTTAAAAAAAATAAAAAATAAAAAAACACTCTTTGAAGAATTGGAAAAAAGTAATGGTGAGATCATACTTTAATGATTGGGTGGATAAGAGAGGTTTTTATATGGATACAAGAAGGCAATATTTTTTATTTAGATAAGAAAAAATGCATAAATAATAGTAGAGAATGATCGATGTACAATGATTAAAAAGCAGGAGTGAGGCCAGCATGAGATAATTGATCTTTCCCAATCTTATCGAATAAATCTTTATACAAATCCTGACATATTCAACGCAAAAAACCTTCCTAACATTGAAAATTCTCTTTACTCATCACTTTCATAAAAGAAGTAAAGCTTCATAAATGAAGAACATGACTATGAACAAAGACGGAAAGAAAGTAACCAGGCTAGTTGGTGCACTTGAGTTATAGAAGTAGTAGTATGGACGAGAGACCCCGTTCCCTGGTGGCGGTGGAACACAAGGGGCATTAATAATAAAGTGAGGAGGGGCAGGTATGCCCTCGGAGTTCGGAGGCGGTACATGTAGTTTTGGAGGTGGAGGTGGAGGTGGAGGTGGAGGCGGTGGAGGAGGTGGTGGTGAGTGATGAGGTGGCGAGTAGAATTTAAATGGCGGCGATGGAGGTGGTGGCGGTGAGCAGATCACAGGACATGTGACGCACTGGCTGATGCATAACATGTTCGTCGTAGAGGGCGGTCCACCGATAGGATCATCAGCACATACCTTCGAAAATGCAACCAACCCCATGATCACCCACCTCAATAGCCACGAAGACACCACATCACTCCCATGGCAATCCATATCTCTTGAAATTTCATAAGCTAACATCCCAATGTAGGCTCCCTTTTGTTACTGAAAACCTTCCCTTTGGATTTGGTTCGGGGATTATATATGTCCTGCCCACCCCAACCAATGTGCTTGCTTCATCATCCTTCCATATGCGGTTCTTATAAAATCATTGAAAGAGAATATATATGTAGTGTGGCATTTGCTGTAAAGGAGAAGATGACTTTCCACCTCCTATGCTTCCTATCTAAAGTAGGTTCTTTTGTTAGGAATAGTATTCCATGCAGTCATGGCAAATGAGGATTTGTTTTTAAGAATGTGAATGGAGGTGGCACTAAAAAATGGACTCCCAAAGGTCTTCAGAAGAAGAAAATGGTGCATGATCGTCTCGATTTACGAGCTATGTGGGCCATGTCTTGCTGACTATAGCAACCAATTGATCAACTTTGATAAATGTTTGTTGGATGGAAGGTTCCTTGCCTCTGGCTTTTCCTTGCATTTTCATGTAGGAGAATCCGAGGCAAAGCGTGTTGGAGTTGGACTGCATTCCAATCTCTCTCTTTTGCACTATGTAGGTAGGAGTCACATTTCCATGCTTTTCGGTGCTTTCCTTGGCACGTGCACACACTCTAATTCGTGTTTTGCAAGATATATGCATCACTTCATGTTTTAATGGATGTTGAATTCCAGATGTTTCTAGTTTCTGCCACTCTATTGATGGTCAAAATCACAAATTAATCTAATTCTAACCTTTTTGGTCGAAAATGATTATTCAACCATCATTGTCCCATAAACATCCTCCACTTTAATGCCCTTTTTCGTCACCACTCTAACCTTCCTTCCTATTATTAAGAATTCTTGGGGATTAAATGCGAACAAGCCAAACAGGCTTCTGCCATTTTGTGAACTAGATTCCGTAAATCATGGCTAAGGGAATTCATGGTGTAAGAAGATAGGGATGATGGAATGGTGGGATTCATTGCCTCCAACTTGTAATTGCGTATTGGTATGATATTACAGGTAAAATCTAAATCGCTGAAAGTAAATGTATCCTCGTTCTATTGGCACTCCCAAATTTCATTATTATAGGAGTTGTGACTATAGTTGGGTAGATTGGCACAATCTCCAACAGCTGAATTGAAATGAGTTATTTATAAAATTTAGGAACTAGCAGAACAATTCGTGGTAAGCACAGGCATGACCCACATGGCTAGGCCTCCGAAAGGTTCTTAATGAGGTGAGGATGAATAATATAAAAAATAGATGAGACCTTGACTTTTATAAGTATCAAATTACTATAATAATGGCAAGGTACTCATTTTACATCTTCCTTGTATAATTTTTATTAAAAGAAGAGGTCATTTGATAGTCTTTTTTTAAAACATTGCTTATAAATACAATCCTATGTATCCACATCACATGAAAATAAACAGGCCCTACATTTCCCTCAATCTGAGTCTAGAATCACTGTTACTCAAGTTGGCTGCTCTGGGAGTCTCCCATCTACAATGGGCCCATATGATTTACACGGATCAGATTGACATGGGCATCGATTTTGTTTTTTAGTTTTTTTTAGCTTTTTCTTTGGATATAATAGGTAGAAGGATGGCCTCTCTAGATATGCCTTTGGTGGAGAGAAAGGCCCACTCGTAAGACCCTCCGCCAAAAGACCTGATGCAATGTAAGTGGGCCCCAGAGCACGAACCAATTAAAGAGGGTGTCCTTTTCCTGTTTGTAGGGTGTGTCCACCACAAATGGTATCATGGCATATATTCGTTGCTTGAGCACTGGGGCTTTCTTATCCATATCATCGACCTTTCTTTTGGTCGAATCCTTCTTTCACATCGGATAGTGGGCCCCACCGGATATTGTTACTTCCACCAGCCTTCCTCATAATAATTAATGGACTGGATCACCTTAGTTTTAGTTTCTACCGAGGAAACATTTCCAGGCGATGCATTCACTTTGCATGTGGCACGGGACCCATCAGGTTCAAGTCTAGTCGGGTATGGGTCCATAAGGAAATAACCAGTTGGGGTTGGGTCAAAAGTTTCGGAGCAAAAAGATGAACTAGAAATAGCAGTGGGCCCGTTTACCCAACCACCTGAAGCACTCCCTTGAGTTAGGTCCCTGATTTGGGGTGCAATTGATATTCAGGTTCTGGATTGGGTCCACACTCGCTACAGTTACATGACCTGTTAGGTTTCATCTGGGCTTGGGTCTCACAATTTAACTCATGCTTACTGTGGGCCTAATCTGATCCCCGCCCATTTTTATCAGGAAGCCTTTCCTTCGTCGATGATGGGCATATACTGAATAGCATCACATAAAATTGAATAACGCAGATCATAAGAATCCGCAGTCTGTCTCCAGGTGTAATGCATGGGTAGGACCTTTGCACCAGCTATCATAGTTGATAGTAAAAGTGGGCCTATAGTGGATGAATGAATTGATAATCTTCATAAATGGACAATCGAACACATTTTACGACTGGCTAGCAAAAGAACAGACAGTGGCCCATGCCAGGGGTGGCACCAATCGGAAGGTCGAGATCGGTCAAATACCAAATGAACTCTTTGGATCACTGAAATAAAAACTCCACTTAAATAGATAGATTTTTTTTTCCTTTTTTTTTCTTTTTTGAGATAACATATATAGATAGATTGCGGAATGCTTAATTGAAACAAAATTTAGATTTTCTCTTGTATTTTCATATGCTAAGACATTTACTCAATGCAGGGTAGTTCAAGTTATCATCATCATTAAAGTCTTATCACAACCATATTAGAGTCAGCTATATGAATTCCGTTTTTCCATTTCATTCTATTTTGAGCCAAGTAGTTCAAGTATTACTTTCAACTTTATTAAATGAGTTTTCAACTTTTCATGGCTAAATATGGGATGCCAACCTATCATTTCAAATACTTGGAAGTTGGAACTAGCACATGCTAAGACATGATTTGTAGCCTCGAGGGCTGCGTGCACTGTATGATTCCTCTATCGATGTCTTAGGTGTTGGAAACCTTCTTTTATTTTTTTTTTTAACCTTTTTTTCAGGTTTCTTTGAAGTAGGCCAAGTCACTGGCCATTTCAGTCTCCTCTCTTCTTAGTGCAAGTAATTTTCTATACATTATCTCATATTAGTTTAGTTCAATCCAGCTTTATTGCAACAATCTCATTAATTAGAGATGCATTCATGTGTCACTGCGGGATCTTTATTTAATGAAATTGCAATTGCAATCGTGATTCCAGTGCACTTCTTATTATTATGTTAAAGTGCAGTGAGTGACTGAAGAGACAAGTTTCCTAGAGCTCCATTAACCTTAATCTAGCTTATTCCTAAATTGAAGTTAACAAAGATAAGTGTTTGGTTTAATCTTTGTTAGGATTTTGAGTGTTGGCTAATTCTTGGGTTATGGACAAAACTCTAGTCCAAATTAAGTTGTAATCTTATAATTTAGAGTTAGACTGTAGCATTCTTTGAAGTGATGAAAATGGAGACAAAATGTGACTCTAAAAAAGCAGAGAAAGAATTGGACCTTGGTCAACCCAAGACTGTGCTTAGCCAACCCAACCTTCTCAGTAGTTCTAGGTTGGAGACGGAACCATTGCCGAATCAACCCAACCACAACGTTGGTCGACCAAGCCTCACGAATTCAATAAGCCACCTAGCGAAATTACCTTTTCTATTCCATCTGTGGTTACTTGTTCAAGCCCTAAATGGACTTCCATCTTAAACCATGAACCCAAGGCTAATTAAAGCCATCTCTAGTGAACCCTAAGTATGTATTCTCCAAATTCTAAACTTAGAATACACATTAGAGAATTTATTCTCTCTCTCAAGCAGGTTTGAAGGGTTCAACTGGAGTTCAAAGCTTCAGCTTCTGGTGTATCCTCTTCTACGCTCTTGTGGTAGATTTATGCATTTTGAGAGGCATCAAGCTGAGTTGGTTCAAACACAGGCAGACGGTGAATGACTTGTTGTCGACAAGAACTATAATCCTTAGGTTGAATTCAATGAAAAAAGGTTGCGAGTAAATCTTATTACTGTTCAATTTCTTATACCGCTTGGTTTTCCTTTGGACAGGAGGATTGGTCTCATGGTTTTTGTTTTAACCTTTTAGGGTTTCTACATAAAAAATTTGGTGTCTTCTTTGTGGTTTGTGATTTGATTTAGCTCTTATAATTATCAGTTAAGTTATTTGAACTTCATAATAAAATTTTTCATGACCTAAATCTTTGGTGGTTCTCTCAATGTTACATTACATTAACTTGGGAATCTTATCCACACAGCCATTCTAAACTTCTAATTAGCCAGCAACGCCAAACATTCTCAACTTTTCTTATTTAAAATGATAATGGGCTATGTTGCAAAAGCAAGAAAATGGGCTTATGGCTAAATTAAAAGAGCATAATAATAATAATGAAGATTTTCAAATAATGCCTTAATTTTTTACCTTATTTTAAAAAAAGACACAAGTTTCAAAACTTTTCAAATTAATCCCTAAGTTTTTCAAAAAAATTTCAGTGAAGGACATCCATACTTTTAAAGCCAATTTTTGGCAACTTTTTCCCTCAATTTTTTAAAAGTGCCCATATTACCCTCTATTGAATTAAAATCCACATTCAATTTCTTGATATTCTCCTCATTTCCTTCTCCAACATCCTCACGATGATCAAATACAACTAGCGTCCCCATGGTGATTGGCTACATGTAGTAGCTATTGAAACAGTATCACGACTTTAAATGATTGGTAATTTTGGTGTTTTCAGAAAATTGAGTAAAAAAGTTGGCATGAAGTACGTTTAAATTGCACAATGTCCTTAATTGAAAACTTTTTAAAAAACTTAAGGACTAATTTGAAAAATTTTGAAACTTGTATCCTTTTCTCTTTTAAATAAGGTAAAAACTTAAGGCCTTATTTAAAACTTTCCCTAATAATAATAATAAATCATTTTAAACCTTTTTTTAATCTTCAAAGGCATTTACTATCAAAGTTAACTTATATTATAAGAATTTAACTTATATTATAAGTATCCTCAAGCAAGGGGCAGTGTGCTGTCATCTCAAAGTTCTACATTTGAAATCATTTTTAACCTCTTGAATCATGCTTGGGTATAAAAATGAGTACTCAAACATGATTTCGAATCATCTTCATGTTTAAAGTTATCAAAGTCAATGCTCGAAGTACTGTTTAAAATCATTTTACACCTTTTAGATTTGAATGGTTGGCCCCACCGCTCTTCGTGGGATAGAGTGGGATGTGAACCTCTCCTCTAGAATATTGGCGAGGACTCATTATTCACCCAGAACTGAGGGTGATTTGCCATTTGATCTATCAGAACAATAGTCATGATCAAGGTGACTTGTCTTTTAAATCCAACCGTGAACATTACTCTGATAAGTACAACATTCATGCCTATTGGCTATCACTAATCAAGAGAGGAGGTTTCTATCATCAGTTTGCCATCTTAACAGGTAGGCAAATCGAAGTCCAGTACATATAGTCGGCTCCCCCCCGGATCATTTCATTCGTGATTAGAGGTAAAGCAAAAGTAAAAGAAGGTCCAAAAATCTACCAGTGAGTAGTTTTCTTTCTCCTTCTTCTCGTTGCTGGTATGAGGCTGGTTGAAAGAAGGAAAAAGCAAAAAAAGAAAACTAAGGAAAGATGAGAGAAAAATACGCATTAAAGAAAGAGAGAGAAGGTAAGTTCCATGAGATGGGTTTGTTTAGGTTGGGGGGAGAAAGAGGGGTGAGGAAGATAATAGGATGATGGGAGTTTGATGTAATAAAGACCACAGAGGATGGGATGTAGGTGTTTGGTTGGGTGCAATTGGGTTCGGATATGATATAGCGAAGAAGGACGGGAGAATAGAGAGAGTGTTGATGGTGATGGAATGGTGGGAAAAAGTTTGAAGAAGGAGAGGGAAGAGGAGGAAGATGGAAAAAAGAGCCAGGATACTAGCTGAATGCGGTTGAGCCGAGATATCTGCCCAGCTCAAATTTTAAAAAGTTAAACATAAAAGGAATATTGAGATCAATACGGTGGAAACATGTCGTTTAAATCCTTTTAAGTTTATAGTGACTCTTAAGAGGATTTTTTCAATAAAATCTTTTGACTAATATCAAGCAATCTTTATAGGGCAGTATGTATTTGGTCTTTGTGCAATTTCCTCCATTCTATTTGCTGGATGCATAACAAAATATGCTAACTGCCATAGATAGAGAAATAATGATGACAGTAAATTCTTCAGTGTATTTTAGTTTCTTGTTTTTTTTTTTTTTTTGGCTACTGGTGCAAGAATAATACTTTCACTTGAGGACCTCGGAATAGATCATAGGCCATGTGGGTGAGATTTTGATATACCTTTAACCATCTCTAACCCAAGCCAACACTGAGGTGTAATTTTCTTCCAAATTCCTAGGATTCGCTACAATCTAATTTTCTTGACATGTTTCTACATTAAAATCATTATCATCGCCTTACGTGAATTCCACTTTACCACTCAACTCTCTACTTAAGATTGTTATTAATTACTAATCATAATTTTTTTCTTTCCTTATAATATCATTTGAGACATGCTTGTACAATGTCTATGATTTCTTAATTAAAATGTCGAGCCTCCAATTGTCCATGCTTGCCAACTTTTACTGTTTGGTGCAATTCTTTTCCACGCAGAAAGAAAGAGAAAATGACGTAACTATTTCTTTTTCTCAACTAGGCCAAAAACATTTCTTATGGGAAGGTAAGAATCACTTTTCCACAGCACCGGAGGAAAGGAATCTGTGGTACACTGCAATTCCAGCGTCACAAAAGCAATGTGTGTCCAGGAAGTCCTCATGGGTCTTCCCCTTCCAGCTGAACAAAAATGTAAACTAGGTTCTACCTTAATGACTCTTTCTTAACACAGGTGGACAGCTATGTGCAAAAATAGTTCAACTCACGCAAAACCAATCAAAGATAGCCGGGTAAGGTGTCAAATGATAATCACGACAATTATGTTGCTCCCGAGATTTGGCACGGAAGTGTGTCACTGGCGTTTGGCCTAGTTTTACGCCTGTAGAATGTTACGATGGTTGAGCTCTTACAGCCCATCATGCCTGATGGACACTTTACAAAAGTATTTCATGAATTCCTTCTAAGATAAAATTCATCATGACCGATCACAACGGATATGATGGACATGGGACATCGCCCTCTACCAAGGCTACAGCCATTAGGGCCCATTACATAGTAGCCTTTAGGTTAGGTGCTTGATGTTAACATCTCATAGATCAGAGCAACTTATAAGGCCATAATTATCAAACGTTTGATTCTTGAAGAGAAGCATAAAATATCCACAATTGTTCCAGGAAGTTGAAAGATGAACCAGCATCCTAATACACATAATGCAGTTCTCCTCATATGTGCAGAATTTCTTCTGAAGCTAGATAAGAATGCATCAAACATATCAAAATGAAGAGACTTTCAGATGTTTCAGCAAAATGTCACGACCAATAGATACCTTGCAGAAGTGGGGCACCACATTATTGACAGCACAAGTCTAGGACATTTTGGATCAAATCTTGGACAGTCTCAAGCATGGCTCCTCCAGAGATTTCTAGATTAAATTCATGCTTATTTGTATCGCAATCGGCCCAGCTTTGCTTTAAAATTGACCAACAGTCGGACTCTTATTCATTTCCAGCAATCATGGTTCCAAATGCCCACTTACAATGAAGGCCAGAAATACTGTGATCTCCCCTGGCAATTTAAGCTTAAATTCCCAGGAAATGGCTGAAACAGTATGCAATTGAAACTGCATGTTGCGATTCATGTCATGCTTGATCACATGTATAACCCTTATATAGATACGTGCCTTGCAAAATTGAATGTTGGATTGACTCTTCAACCAGCAGTTCCGAATGAACACTCTAGGAGGTACTTGAGATTTTTGAGTTCGCTTTCCATTCTTGTATGGCAGAACGCAGTGAATGATTTGGAATTAGGTGGTTATGTGAAAGACTAAGCTTGGTCACAGGAGAAATACTATGCCTCTCAAGCCATGCTTTGATTGCTCTGTGTTCATAGGTAAATCCATCTGCTGCAATATGGGGATCTTCCATCATTTCCTGCCCATGAACAGAATGATAGACGTACCAGTGAGATGTGTAAAAATAGGAAAGCATCATGTCATAGGGATTTGCGCTGAGGTTGCATTACTAATTCATGGGTTTTGAATTTACGTCACGGTCAATTCTTGTCTGAAATAAGGATCATTAATAAAAGTGCCAGCACTGGACCTAATATTGCCAAAATTGTCTGTTGTGGCACAACACAACCTAACCACAGATCAAGGTGCTTCCGTATCATATTAGGGTAAAACTTGGCCAAGTTTGAGGCCAAAATTATAAACAGGCTAGGTCAAGCTTGATTTATGGTCCATTCCTAAACCTCACGGGTTCATGCCACAGCTGCAAAGGACCTTATGTGAATGGAAGAAAAGGCAAAAGAAAGGAAAAGGGGGGAAATACTTAACAAAAAAAGATAGTAGAGAATGTTTCAGAATTTGTACCTGAAGGATGGGACAGAAATAGTGGCTTGGAGCATCCGTGTTGTGTTTCTGTAATCTACAATGAACATCTGCAATATATAAAAGTTCTTCAATTATGGGCATTGCTTCAGATTCAAGATCAGGTCTGTCCCTGCATCTGAGTGCACAACATTTCAGAGCAAGCCGAGCCAACTTCTCTGCCTCTGCAAGTGGCCAATCTGTAATTGAGCTATCGAGTATTTCTTCAAATGACCCACTGTCTAGGGCACTTTCAACAGTTGTCACTACCCCTTGTGCTTGCTTTGCAGTCAGCAACTGGAGAATAATAATTCCAAAAGCATACAAGTCTGATTTGGGCCGGATTGTTCCAGTTCGCTGGTATTCAGGATCCATGTAAAAGAAGGTACCCGCAAGAACAGTATCTCTGTATTCTGTGATACTGTCAGGAACCACATTTGACATGAGTTTGGACAGCCCCACATCTCCAATCTTGCTCACATAATGCTTGTCTAGCAAGATATTCCCTGGTTTCAGATCCCGATGGACAATTGGTTCTGGCTTTGAACCATGTAAGAATGCAAGTCCACAAGCCACTTCAAATACAATTCGGAACCGAATAAACCATGGAAGGGGTGGCGTGCCTCCATGGCAGAAAATCCGGTCCTCTAGGCTTCCATTTTCCATGTACTCGTACACCAGAGACCCATTTTCAGGACAGGCCCCAAGCAGTAAGACCATGTGAGGATGGTGTAGTTGGCTAAGAATTTCAACCTGCAAAACTTTCATGTAAACAATAAATGGTTCCCTTTATCCTTCAATGTAACAAGACATAGACCAAGGTCTATTTTTCTTGCCATTTTTATAGGCTTAGACAATAGCCAAGGCAAAAAACAAAACAGATGTAGTATGATTTAACTTTTAAAATATATAATAAGATGATAACTAAGGGCCTTAATGAAACAATAACTGAATCCAAGAGCAGTAGGATGGTGAAAGGAATCTTTTTGAGGCCAACCTCTTTCAGAAATTGATCTTTCTTATCAGATGCATCTTGATGAAGAACCTTAACAGCTACAGGAGTGCGATCAAGATTGCATTTGTATACTATTCCATACCCTCCCTCGCCTATCTTTTTATCCTCAGAGAAGCAATCTGTTGCAGCCTCAATTTCAGCTTTGGAATACCTTCTGTACCTCTTGCCACTTGAAATTAAAACTTCAACCAATTTATTCCTCTCAGATAACTCGTTGAGGGCATTCATTTCTGCTATCTGCCTCTCATGGGCCTCTTTTGCAAGTAATTGCCTTGCCGCCTCAACTTCCTTAATGGCTTCCAAATGCCTGGCTTTCTCTTCTGCAGCAATTTTCTTCAACATCTCCTCTCTTTCCAGGGCATCTTTAACTTTTTTGGCATCGTCAGAGCATTCGGCAAGTAGTAGTTTAACCTGCACAAAAAAGTAACTCCATTAAACTAACAGGAAGCATACATGCATTAATGCGATGATACATACATACAAGAAAATGAACATACATAAGCACATAAAAAACAATGTCTCCACCATTTACATTTTCATTTATGCGTGTGTGCGGTGTGGAAAGTATATTGACAGATCAAACAATCACCTTGTTCCTGGCATAGACTAGGTCTCTACAAGCTTGATTGTACATTGCCAGAGTATTCTTTAGCTCTAGCCTCAACATTTCTACCTCAGCCTGAACCTCAGACTGCACAAATATTTCAACCATAGTATGTAAGAAAAAAAAAATGCCTGGTTTATCACAGAATGCTGTGTAAAGAATGTGGTCAACAAGGGTTGCCGTAACTTGGAACTGTGGATCTTCTGCATATTTTAATAAAAAGAACATAGTTGGATGTAGAAAAGCAGCACTTGAAACTACTCACCTGGTTGGCGGATTGGAGAGTAGAAGGGTTTCCCTTCAAATCAGGCACAACATTTTGTTCATTACAATTTTGAACTTCGAGCAAGCAGTTTGCTAAGGAATGATGGTTTCCTTCATGATGCTCTTCTCTGATAGAAGATAAAAGAAAAGTGTCTCGGGAAAACCCATCTGCACTGGTGAAAGAATCATCATCTTGTAATGACTGAGGGAACATATCACTAACTTCTGATTGTTTCCGTGTTTTCAAGGCTGCCTCACTTTTTGATTCCAAATAAGACGACAAAGGTGTCCTTTTATCAGTTCTATAAACTTCTCTTTGAGAAACCACTTTGTGCTGAACCCTTTGTTGAAACTGCTTTGAGTTATGAAATTGGGGAGGAGTATTGGACCCTGCAAGGATCAAACCATAATCAGAGAACAGGTTAGTTGCAGAGAATTCATGTGTTAAATTCAAACATTTGACTTTGAGAAAGAAAAATACATACCATGAACTGCAGACAGAATAGCCAATTTTTTCCTAAGCTTGTACCGTGAAACCACATAAATGTTGCAATTATTTGGGGCCAGCTTCAGGACAGTTGATGGTACACTTGAGCCCTTTAACTTCCTGTAAAAGTGCAAGTTAAATATTAGAAGCATGATAAAGTAGGTAATATTTTCAACCAAGATTCGAAGCATCAGTTATAGAGGGGGTTGGATTCCCAAAAATACACGTCTTGGGTGGTTATAGCAAATTTTATGGCTTCTACATATATTAGCAAATGTTAGATTTTGATTTCTACTTATATTAGCAATTATAATAAATGTATGTATTGGAGCCCTCAATGTCATACAGATCAGGTATTTCTGTGATTTAAATAAATAAATAAAATTATTTTCCACGTATACTCATGTTGCTCATGTCTTCGAAGTTAAAACCCACTGAAATGTTAAACGAACAGTTGAAACAGCTTTTTTTGCTATTTACTTCTTAGCCGTTGGACTTTCAAGTATGATAATGTTTGGTGAATTTGGAGAATAAAGACAGCAATCATTTACCTGTGGTGGAATCAGAAAGAGAACAAGGGAGTGGAAGGGGGGTGTCCAGGGAGCATTGATTTAGTTTGGTTGGGGATTGGTGGGAGCGTATGTGCCTTAATGATTGTACTCAGTTGGAATCGTAAGAGGGTTGAGGAGATCAGAAAAAAGGAGAGTTGTGAGACAAGTGGCTAGAAGAAATAGGGTGGATGTTATTGCTTTAGGAAACAAAGGTGGAGAATAATGGGGAACAGGTAATTGTTGATGTCTGCGGATCACGCAGCTGTGTGTTACAGATCAATTGTTTTACCTACGAGGCTACGACTTATAGCCCATGCAGGGCTTGAGTAATGCCCTGTGCACTTAGCAAGTCAAACTTCCCACCAAGCTAGTCAAACTTCACCCCGCACTCTAAGGCTAGAATCACACTCACACAAGAGAAGAACACTAGGAGAATGTTAAGGAACAAGAGAGCTTCTATTGCTTGAGAGCTTCTTACAACTCTTGGTTAGTACAAATAAGGGAGGCCACCCCTTTATGTACACTTCGGCCTTACAATGAGTGGCCAAGAATATGCCATGTGTCATCTATCCAATGGTTTACACTTCTCTAGAACTCTCTCTAAAATATTCTACACATGTCTTTACATACCAACAAAGTTTCTAAACTATTCCAAAATTGCAAAGAATTAGAGAAACTTCTAGAGAATAGACTCTTGGTCTTAGATTCGGCCTTCATTTTGGCCATGAAAGAGGTTGGCCCATGAAGATCCATCTTTGGCATAACAAAGCCTCCTATCTCAAATGCAAAAAGTGGGACGTATTAGCAAGACATGACATATGGGTGGGATAGAGTATCATTAGATGGAGCTTCAGGAGGGTTGATTTCAATTAAAATGTCATACGGGGGATGTGTTGAAGATGCATTGCATTTAGGCCATTAAGGTTTGTCATGAGGGCGGCAGTTTTGTTTGGGCAATAGCATATGCTATGGTCCTATTCAGAGGGTCAAATGGGACCCTTTTGGGAATCTCTGTATGATACAGTTTCTCATTGGGATGTTCCTCGTGGGGTGGTGGGGTGCGTGCGTGTGTTAGAGAAGGGCGGGAGAGGGGGGTGGGATGGGATGTGTTATGAGTCAGAAACCAACCTAAGAGCTCAAAATTGAAGGTGGAATGCCCAAACATGCATATTAAGCCGAGTCAGAACCCATTGCTAAGCGATGTGGGATGTGGGTTTCTTAATAAGATTTGGTGTGTGCATAACATGAACAAATACCCTCAGGAGAAGAATAGGGTAGATGTATTACTTGCAACATGGAAAGGTTCTTAGATTTTTTTTAATGATAGTACCTCTCTTGCGCAAAAGATTTGCTTGGTTAAAACATTAGGAAAGGGCGGCAATGAGCACTTGAGTAAAATTTATTGTTTCTCGATTCTAAGGAATGGAAGGATCATTTCCTAGGGCCATTCAATCGGCTCTTCCCACAGTTTTGTGGGACCATTGTCATATTAAGCTTTCTTCAATAGTTTTGAATTGGGGTCCCAAGCCTTTTTTATTTGAGAATTATTGGTAAGAGGTAAGAAGTTTACTAATGGTTCAAGAGTGGTGGGTTTATGCAGAGGTTCAAGTCTTTGCAAGTTACAGAATTGTTAAAAAGCTTCAAGCTCTTGAAAGGCAGAATTACAATCTACAATAGGGAGGTGTTTGGAGAAATAGAAGTGGTCAGAGATGTTACCAGGAAGGTGGAGAAGTGGAATGGGTTAGTGATGCAAGACAGACCAGTGGGCCAAGTTTGAAAGTTTATACCTGCAGGCTCAAGTCCAAAGCCCAGCACTGAAGATTAATTAATGGTAGTTGCTTGATTAGTAATAGTTGCTTTCTTAAGTTTTTAGAAATTAATACTTAAATTAAAATTTTCTTATTTGGATTGAACTAGATTGTTTCCTTATTTATAAAGTAGTTTAGTTATAAATAGATATAATCCCCTCTGATGGGATAGACTACATTATTTTGAATAAGATTTTAGTTTTCTTCTCCCTGTGGTTGAATTCATGTCTTTGGTGTGAGGCCTAGACAATTATCCCCAACCCTTTGGCTTGGAGAATTGCCCGTTAGCTATTCTTCTTTCCCATGTTGTGTCAGTTAGGGGAAACCGGGAGTCTTTTTAGTCACAAAGTTGAGGCTAGGCATGTTGCAGTAAGAACTATATGAAGACTCTTTAAAATGGAAGAAGTAGATTGGCATTCGAAATCCAGGTTGCTATGGCTTAAATAAGGTGAAAAAAATATGAGATTCTTTCATCAGATGGCTAATGTGAGGAGGGTTAATAAAACACAGAAGATTAGAAGGGGGATTGGGTTAGCAGAAGGGCCGGAGGAAATTAAAGAGGACTTATTTTTTTTTTTTTTTAATTTATATAGGAGTGAGAATTTTCTGGAGCCTAACCTCAACGGACTTTCCTTTCCAGCTATTTTGGTGGAGATGCAGAGTTGGATGGAGAGGGACTTTGAGGAGGAGATTAGGGCACTAAAGGACTGGTGCTACTAATGCTCCAGGTCTAGATAGTTTTAACTTTTCTTTTATTAGAACAGGGTGGAATTTTTCTTAAGGAAGACTTTTTTGGTATGTCTATAGAATTACACTCGAGGAGTAAACTGAATAGAGATAACAATGCAACTTTCTCAACTCTCACCCAATAGTGCAAAACTTGGTGGAGCAGCGTGATTATTAAACAATTAGCCTGGTGGTGTGTGTATGTTATCCAGGGTGATGGCTAATCATCTAAAGCACTACCAGAAATAATCAGTCCTTTTCAAGGGGCCTTCACTGGAAATATACAGATTTTGAATAGTATGCTTATAACTAATGAATTTATTGATTTCAGTAAGCATCTACATAAGGAAGGGCCAAACGTTATGGAACTAACCAATATGCCCGAAGCCTGATTTAAAACGTCAAAGCAAGCCCTATAATTATTTAGGACCGTAACACAAACACCTTTTTTCCTCAACTTTCTTTGAAATACTTGCTTAAAAAAAGATTTTGACACTTGGTAAAGTCATCAATGTCACCTGATATAGTTGGCTGCAGGGGCAAACCTACATATATTCATATGGGTGCGGTCACCCCTAATGGATCTTCATGAGTTTCCAAAACCTATATAAAAATTATTGGTCTGCTTACATGAAAATCTTGGGTTTACCCCGCACTAAAACCCTATGAATTAAATCATACTAATTTTTATAGAACTATAAATTATAAATGGGATTACAAAAAGGTACAACACTATGAATTGAATTATAAAGAGGTATTAGTTTTTGAATCAACTGTTTTTATGTACTTGATGAAATTAATGTAGCTGCAACATGTAAGTATACAAAAAGATGACGGTATATGGAATTCACCTGTCTTTTTTAATCAACTAAAGTTTTTTATATATCATGCAGACATAACCAGTCATGTACTTAATCGGACGGTGGACCCCACTCCTATTGGTATGAAATTCTAGGTTATATCATTAGAGGAAATGGTATTCATTTTGAACGCCTCAGATTATAATTATGTGTGCCCAATAATGGATCTCGAGAGGCCTATAAGTTAACATATAATAGAATTTTTAGATATTTCTAACTTATAAAAGGACAGTATGCTATAAAATAATCTAGTGGGTCATCACTATTGCCAATCTACTCTATCCATTTACATAGCCCTCTCCAATCCAATCTAATCAAAATTAATCTCCTTGATAGATTTTTAAATAACATGATATTAAAAAAAATTCCTCACAACATAAAATAAAGAAAAAAATAAATAATAACAAGAAGTAATTGTATTTGAAAAAATAACAAATGACATGAAAAAGATTAATATATGCATTTAAATATACGCACCAAAGAGGTATCTATTAAACTCAAACAAAAAGGAAAAAAGAAAAAAGAAAAGAAAGGTATAAAAGAAATAAAAGGAAGATGAACTTTTTGAATTACCTATATAGTTGTATTTGAGAATGCAATAAGTATTGAAGAATGAAGAAGAACACAAAACCAATGCTAGACATGCAAAAACAAAAAAGGCATAGGGAAGACAAGAGAGAAATAAGGCAAGAAACAAGGGGCAAAAAAAAGTGGAGAGGATATTGCCATATACGGAGAACCAAATCATGACTTGCTTTTGAAGAAATAAAAAAGACAATTATCTCCCAGTTACTTTTTTGTAGCAAAAAGTGAGGAGGGACAAAATTATTAATTACACATAAAACGAATCTACAAGGTCTCATCCCCATGTGAGGATTTCACAAAAATGAGGAGGGGCAATTGCCCTTTCTTGCACAAGTGTGGTTCCGTCCCTGGTCACAAGTTGGCTGATAATATAACTGACGTTGGACCAACCAAATGTCAACATCATCATCATCAAAACCTTGTCCCAACTATGTTGGGGTAGGCTATATAAATTATGTTTCTCCACTATGATCTATCCTTAGCAAAATTCTTAGATACGTTAAACTTCTTCAAATCTAATTTTATTACCTCTAACCACGTCTTCTTCAGCCTACCACTTCACCTTGGTGGGCAATCAACCTGCATAGCCAAACTTTTCCCTATCAGCACTGTTGTCGGCCTGCGTTCAACATACCCAAACCATCTTAAATGGATTTCTTTAATCTTATCCCCTATTGATGCAACCCCTAAATGCTCTTGAAAGCACTCATTTCTAATTTTATCTTTCCTAGTTTTACTGCACATCCACCACAACATTCTCATCTCTACTACATCCATTTTATGCATATACTACTTGATTGGCCAACATTCTGTACCATAGGTCATAGCTGGTCTAATCACCATCTTATAAAATTTTCCCTTCAATCTTGTGAGCATTCATCAATCACAAAATACTCTAGAGGCAAGTCTCTACATCAATCATCCCACTTATATCCTACGCTCTACATCCTTATCAATCTCCCCACCCTTACTAATCATCAAGCCAAGGTAATGGAAAGAATATCTTTGTGGTATCTCCTGAGCTTCAATTCTCATAGTAGTTTCAGTTTTTTGTATATGCCTACTGAAGTTGCAATCCATATATTCTATCTTTGTACGACTTATTTCAAAACCTTTGAATTCTAAAGCCTCCAGCCATCTCTCGAGTTTTGTATTTATACCATCTCTTGATTCATCCACCAATATTATACCATCTACAAACAACATATATGAAGGCACCTCCTCTTAAATATGAGTAGTTAATTCATCCATAATCATTGCAAAGAGATAAAGGCTTAAGACCGGCCTCTGATGCAAACCTATCGTAATTGGGAACTCACTTGTTTCTTCACAGACAGTTCCCACACTTATTACCACTCCTTCATACAAGTCTTTAATAATTTTAGTACAACCTCTTAGAACATTTTTTTTTCTTCAAAACCTACCAAATTAAATCTCTTAGTAACCTTTCATAAGCTTTGTTTAGATTGATGAAGATCATATGTAGATTTTTCCTCTTCACTGAATACTTTCCCATTAATTGCCCAAGTAAGAAGTAACTACCATTGTTGACCTCCCTGGCGTAAAACCAAATTGATTTTCAGATATATTGGTCTTTTGCCTAAGTCTTTGCTATATTACTCTCTCTCATTCCGTCACAGTGCGACTTTATTTACCCTAGAAAAATCCAAATAATAACCAAAAATCCAAAATATTATAAAATGTAAAAAAAAACCAATGTTTTTTCCATTAGCAAACACTTTAAAGCAAAATAATGGTCTCCTAAGTTATAACATCCTGTATCACTACTGCTTAATCTGATTGTTAAATATGCTATATTCTAGTTTAACTGTATAATATATTTGAAATTATTAATACATTATGTACATATTTTATCGGTGATCAACACGACAATCGGTCTAACTTTTTAACAAGTGTGATCAATGTGCTCGTGTACCTAACACTTGTGATAGTAAAATTTGTTAAGGGCCCATTATAAATAGATACTGTCTTTTTAGTGGTTTCAATTTTTTTAATTGTATGAAGGATTGAGTTAGAAAAAAGTGCATTGGAGCCCACCAATCAAAAAGGTCCAATTTGGGGCACTCTCTCTCTCTCTAATGAAGGGGGCCATGAACTTTTTTCCAATGATTTTATAGAAAGAGGCTCACACATAATCGTGTGGGAGACTCACAAGGTAAAAGAAAACCCTTGAAAGGGGCAATTTGCCTATTCAATGGTTCTAGAATCGATAAGGGAGGGGAAAGGAGAGGAAAAAATAAAAGGGAAAGAAAAAAGAAAGGAGGGGAGTAGAGGAAAGGCAGAGAGAGAAGTGAGAAAAAGGAAATAAGGAGAAAAGAGAAAGTGGAGAAGAAGGGGAGTCAACGGTAGTATGCAGCAGAGATGAGCTAGCAGCAATGGTGGAGTGCAAGTACTTAGAGTTCTACCGCTCTAGGTTTCCTCTCTCTCTCTATATATATATATATCTCCCCCCCCCCCCCCCTCCCCCCTTTTTTTAACTTTTCTCCATCTCTCTCTCCACAACAAGGCTACAACTATGCTTTTCTTAATTATTTTTCTTTTCCTGCAAGTGAATTGAATCCTAATACAACCTTTAGAAGAGAAAAAGACGCCTCATACAACCGATATTTTCAAAATATCAATCTTTATATTTTGGCCTTTTTTGGGTCTAGAGCATTACAGTGCCGTTATAATATAAATATCATAATAGTGGAGGCTGTTACCATTTCATAACAGCTGTTATGAATTGGCAACAGTATGAAACGGTAAATGGCCATTTTTCTAAACCCAGCTCATAAGTTTATCCATGATAGTTGGTACACTTTTGTATAACTCCCTTGTTCTTATATATATATATATATATGTATATATATGGAAAATAATCGTATGAGAACTAATTCTCACTACTTGTTTTGTTAGAAGTCTAGGTGGGGCTCATCTATCACCCAATCCAAATCTTGCGATTCATACAGACCCACCTTAATAATCACACGCCCCAAGTTTTGGTCAAATCCAAATTTATTAAACTGTTGGATCGACTGTGCACTAATTTGAACGGATGGGATTTGTGGGCACCAATTTGAACGGATTGGATTTGTAGGCCACAGATAAAGGGGTTAGGGACATGTGATTGGGGCCAAACTTAATATTTGGGGTGGTCCCACATAGATCTTTCATCCCCCTAGTCCCATCCCCATGTGGGACCCGCATAAAAAATTCTCACGGTAGGTGTGTGAGAATACTTCTCATAGAATTAAAGCCAATATATATATACACTTTATCTCCATTCATCAGGCATTTTCTCTGTCATTAATATTTTATTGAAAAGTCTAGTTAAGCAAATCCCCCCAACTTCTCATAAGCATTTTCAGGCCTCTATAAGAATACCATCTACACCCGTAGCCTATGATGCATGAATACTTCAAAATGAACAACATATCATATCATATCATATCGTATCCTATACTTCACTTTTTATGTATAAAATTCGTGCCAACGTCGTGTCCATGGCGTTTACGCTGCATCTAGGCATCATAGCCCATAGTCGTTCCTGTCTTTATTTGTTTCAATGTTTCCCTCACTTCCACCACCCTAAATTTGCGGAAAAAAAAAGTATGTTATGCTATCAAAGTATCCTCCTTTATTCATATATCCCTTATATTGTATTCATTTAAAAGATTGCTAAAATATTCCTTCCACCTTTCTTTGATATTGTTGTTCTTGACTAGAAGCTTTTGGTCATTGTCCTTAATACATTTGACATAATCCAAGTCTCTAGTTTTTCTTGCCTTTATTTTTGCAAGCTTAAAAATATACTTCTATTGTTCCAAACATATTATAAAGGTCATTATATGCTTTGAACTTTGCACCATTTATTACTTTCCTAACTTCTTTGCCTTTATATACATCTCATAATTTTTCATATTCCTTGTCCCTTACCAAACTTAGTAG
Organism: Sextonia rubra; assembly: GCA_037013555.1. Lineage (NCBI taxonomy): Eukaryota > Viridiplantae > Streptophyta > Magnoliopsida > Laurales > Lauraceae > Sextonia > Sextonia rubra. The sequence goes on from JASUAD010000009.1 coordinate 26,026,589, forward strand.
CAACGTCTTTCTCTCGAACATCTTTCTAAACCTCTACACTCCACCACCAGGTTTCTTTATTATAATGCCTTTACCCTTTTAACTCTCCAATTACCTATTTTGCAACATTCCTAATATAATTAGCCATTTGACTCCACACAGCGGTAGTTTCTCCCTCAAAAACTCATTCTCCCTCCTTAACTACTTTATCCTTAAATATTGTTTACTCTTTCTCCTTTCAAATCCATCCAACTTGTTTTAGGAAACATTTTGCTTACTATCCCCTTAATCACTTTATCCTTAAATATTGTTTACTCTTTCTCCTTTCAAATCCATCCAACTTGTTTCAGGAAACATTTTGCTTACTACCCACTGCTTTCTACTTCTAACGCGAATATCTAAAACTACTAAGTCAATACATTTGCCACAGCTAATGATTTCAGGATAACAGGGTGGTAGCAGCTGATACCTGACAATTATTTCTTAAAACAATGACTTAAATCATAAAATAAAAACACAAGAATATTAATCATGGCTATAAATATTGGCCAATATGTCACTATAAACCATAGTTGTCTGTTCTTAGATTCTAAAAATACTATATGTAGATTCAGAGGGCTCTTTGAAGAACGTAGACAATAGTAGTCAATCCCAAACACCCTCTCTAATTGCTAGAACGTACTGTTCTAAACACCCCCTCTCGTTTTTCCTTATAGATTATAGTCAATTTGAATTCCGCCAGTTTTTACTGCCGGTCCCAAGCCCGGGTAAAGGAGGAGGGTTGCGTTAGGTAGGTTGACAACCAGCGTCAAACTTTGTCACAACTCAAACATGAATTCTGAGAAAATAATATTTCACGATAAGGCTAGGGCGTTCCCCGCTTTAAGCGATGCATTGCAACGTCGCCCGACTGCAGTGAAAAGTGTACAAGGGCTACTACATGACTTTGAGCTAGTGCAGTTAAAGAAGTTAGTCCATGAGAAGAAGAAGAGGAATAGGAAAATTAGACTTGCTACTTGGAATATAAGAACCTTGACAGGCAACAATATGGAGTTGGTTGAGGTAATGAAAAGAAGAAGAATTAGTGTGGCTTGTATACAAGAGACAAGGTGAAAAGAGAATAAAGCTAAGGAGCTCGGGGATGGATATAAGCTTTTCTATGCAGGAAAGAGTAATATAAGAAATGGAGTGGGTACAGTTGTAGATAAGAATTTGAAAGAGAAAATTGTAGGGGTAAAGAGGTTTGGTGATAGAATTCTAACAATTAAACTAATTCCAGAGGAAGACATAATTCATATCATTAGTGCATATGCTCCCCAAGTAAGACTAGAGGAAAGTGTGAAAAGACAAATTTGGGAAGAGATGGATGATTTAATGCGAGAAATCCCAAATAGTGATAAGATTTTCTTTGGAGGGGATTTAAACGAGCATATAGGAAGAGATAATAGAGGATATGAGAGAGTGCATGAAGGGCAAGGATTTGGAAAAAAGAATGAATTTGGAAATACTATATTGGACTTTGTAGCGGCATTTGATCTCGTAGTAGCAAATACTTACTTTAAAAAGAGAGATGAGCATTTAATTACCTATAAAAGTGGGAGTAATAGGAGTCACATAAACTTTTTTTTAATTAGAAAATAGGACCGATTGGCATGTAAAGATTGCAAGGTTATTCCAGGAGAGATATTGATTACGCAACATAGGCTTGGAGTTTTAGATATTTACATTAGAAGTTAAAAAGAGAGCGGTAGTAAACAAAATGGACCCTAAAACAAGGTGGAGAGATTTGAAGGGGGAAAGAGCAAATATATTTAAGGACAAAATGATTGAGAAGGGAGAATGAAATATTGAAGAAGAAACTACAGTAATGTGGAATCAAATGGCTAATTATATTAGGAATGTTGCAAAGGAGGTACTTGGAGAATCAAAAGGGAAGAGACATTAATAAAGAAACATGGTGGTGGAGTGTGGAGGTTCAGGAAGTTATTCGCCAGAAAAGACATTACTACAAAGTTTGGCAGGAGACTAAGAGTATGAAAAATTTTGAACTGTATAAGAAGGCAAAGAAAGAAGCTAAGAAAGTAGTAAATAGTGCAAAGTTCAAAACATACGATAACCTCTACAATAGGTTGGGAACAAGAGAAGGAGAAAAGGATATTTTTAAACTCGCAAAAATAAGAAAAAAGAAAAGTAGGGACTTAGATCATGTCAAATGTATCAAGGACAACGAGAAAAATATTCTGGTGAAGGACAACGATATTAAAGAAATGTGGAAGGAATATTTTAGCAAACTTCTAAATGAAGAACATTTGGGCGATATAAGAGTTAAGGAGGATACTTCATCACTAGAGCATACTTTTCTCCGTAGAATTAGAGGGGTGGAAGTGAAGAAAGCATTGAAGCAAATAAAGACACGAAAGGCAACAGGCCCAAATGGTATTCCGATAGAGGTATAGAAATGCTTAGGAGAGGTTGGGGTTAGTTGGTTATGTAGACTATTCAATAAGATACTTGTGACAAAGAAAATGTCGGATGAATGAAGAAGCATTGTAGTACCTATCTATAAGAATAAGGGAAATATACAAAATTATACCAACTATCGAGGGATTTAACTTATGAGTCATACTATGAAGTTATGAGAGAGAATAATGGAGCAAAGACTGAAAAAGAAGATCAAAATCTCTGAAAATCAATTTGGTTTTATGTCAAGGAGATCAACTATGGAAGCTATCTTTTCACTTAGGCAATTAATGGAAAAATATCGAGCAAAGAGGAAAAATCTACATATGCTCTTTAACGATTTGGAAAAAGCTTGTGATAGGATACCGAGGAATTTAATTTAGTGGGTTTTAAAGAAAAGGATTATCCCCAGAGGTTACAATGCAATGTTTAAGAATATGTATGAAGGAGCAGTAACAAGTGAAAACCACATGTGGAGAAACAAGTGGATTCTCCGTGACTATAGGTTTACATCAGGGATCAACCTTAAGCCCTTATCTCTTTGCATTAACTATGGATGAGTTAACTGTGCATATTCAAGAAGTACCATAATGTATGTTGTTTGCAGATGATTTAATATTGGTGGATGAATCAAGAGATGGTGTAAATGCAAAGCTTGAAAGATGGTAGAGGGCATTAGAATCTAGAGGCTTTAAAATAAGTTGTACAAAGATAGAATATATGGATTGCAACTTCAGTGGACAAATACAAAGTGTTGAAACCACTGTCAAAATTGAAACCCATGATATACCACATAGAGATTCTTTTCGGTACCTAGGCTCGATGATTAGTAAGGATAGGGAGATTGACAAAGATGTGGAGTATAGGATAAAAGCTGGATGGCTGAAGTGGAGACTAACTTCTGGAGTACTTTGCGACAGACGAATGCCAACGAAATTAAAGGAGAAATTTTACAAGACAGTGGTTAGACCAGCTATGATATATGAAGCAGAATGTTGGCCAATTAAGAAGACGCATATTCATAAAATGGATGTAACAGAAATGAGAAAGCTTAGGTGGACGTGTGGTAAAACTAGGAAAGATAAAATTAGAAATGAACGCTTTCGAGAGCATTTAGGGGTAGCACCAATAGAGGATAAGATTAAAGAAATTCGTTTAAGATGGTTTGGGCATGTTGAGCGTAGGCCAGTAATGGCACCAATGAGAAAAAGTTTGGCTATACTGGTGGATGGCCCATCAAGAGGTAAGGGTAGGCCGAAAAAAACATTGATAGAAGTCATTAATTCAGACTTAAAGAAATTTAACTTATCGAAGGATCTAGCTCAAAATAGAATGAAATGGAGAAACAGAATTCATGTAGCCGACCCCAACATGGTTAGAATAAAGCTTTGATGATAATGATGATTCTAGTCAATTTGAACTAGATAATGTGTTCCAGCCAGAATAGGTGAAACAAACATGTTCTGGCTAGAACTTACTACCACTATTCCACAACAAAGAATATTACTCCTTTAAAAATCCTAAACCTCTACCCCATACCAGTCCAATGAGAAGGCTTGTATCTTCTTAAAACTATTATTCATACAAGAATATCCAATCCCCTATTTGCCTAAGTAGAAGAGACTCCTCTTTTGGGGCTTCTTTTCCAAATGAAAATGCATTCGTCTTTTTTTTTTTATTTATCGACAATGGGCAAATTTCATAAGAAATCAAAATGGCTACAAACAAGAAGCACCCATCGACTAAAAGGATCCCAGGTAGAAGAGCACTAAACCCCCAATACCATATTACAAAGAAACAACCACCCAAGGGGAGCCTTATCCACCCCTTGCTTAGTTAAAGTGTCTACCATAAAACTAGCCGATCTAACCACAAGAGAAAGAAATTCAGCATAAAAAAAAGAAAGAAAGAAGCTTGATCTCATTAAACATTAACTGAAATTTTCATGGCTTCATAAAAGAGGTTGATACCCACGACATAGCATTCATAGAATGACTTTCCACCATAAGCCTGCCATGAAAGGAGAAAGAAAAGATCCCCAATGTTTATACAATTTCCAACATCTCCACTTCATTTAAATCTTTGAAACCCGCTGATGTAGAAAACATTGCCAACACATCCCCTCCAAAATTTTGAAGGACCCCTCTGATACCCGCTAGCCGTGTTTCCTTCTAGCAGCTCATTCCACATTGAACTCAAACATTGACTGCGAAGGAAGGAACCACAAGATAACTTTCTTCTCCTTGCCCATCCCGCATGACATGCAAGCCTCCCAAAAAAACAAAATATCATTCATATGGATATCTTTGAACCGAAGAAGAAATCATCATGTTATTCCTTTCCTAGTTTCCTTCCATGGTGTCCAAATAATGGCAAAAGGAATAATCCTTCAAAGAGAAACCCCGCATCTATGGAGTGGCCTGAAATTTCAAACTTCCGCTAGCTCTCCAAAGAGACACCTGCTAAATGCATTAACTTTGTGGGAAGGAGGTCACTTATGCTTACATACAAACCGTCTGACCCCATTTTCAGTGTCATTTTATAATTCTACTATTTTCTCTAATTTTTTATTTTTAACAATTTTTAATTTTCTTACTTTAGCTGTTGGTTGTTGTGACTTTTTGAAACAGAACAAAAAGGAACAAAAGGGATGCTGGGACTACAACAAAATGGGAACTCGAACAGACTTGGCAATTACGATGTAAATGATTATATTCAATTTAGAATTGAAAATTCTCTAATAAATTCAAGCCATTTGAAAGAAAACTTTCGATGTCTTGCAGCCATCTTTCTTTTATGATTTCTTTCTTCGTGATGAATGAGCAAAAAAAATAGTTGCAATGGCTCCTCCAATCCAAGTTAGAAACATGTACAATATTAAGTTTGCAAGAACTGCATGAAGAAATTATTCTATTAACAGATTTCATTATTAAATTCCTAAAATAGATCTATTGTCAGAACCAAAAACAGCCAAAAATATACAAATTCCAAAATGTGTAAATAATCATTCTATTACTCTTTTAATTGTTTGTTTTATAGTGAACCTCTTCCAAAAACTAACATGATGTTAATAAAAATAAAATAAACAATATATTACAATTCACGTCCCAATAGCTTTTAAAATATTTTTCACATGGATATGGATGTCAAGAACTGCAGTTAACATCCAAAATGTAAATACAATATGATGAACCAATTTGGAAAATGCAAAAGAAAGGAATTTAGGAGAGTCAGAATTTGTACCTCACTACAAAGTTCAAAGAGGAAGAGCCCAATACCAAAGTCTTAGTTTCTGATTCAGAAAGATATCTCAAGAGTGCAGTAGAAGGATTATCATCAGCCAATAACAAAGTTTCCACCTAAAAAAAATAAAGAACCTTTTAAATACGACCATTCAGTCTTTTAAAATTAGTTCAATTAAGAATGAAAATTGAAATAGAACAAGAAAGAATAACCTCTCTTCTTCGGCATAGTCTCTTAAATGGGAGGAAAATTTCTTCCAATTTTAACTTCATGTCCTGCATATACATGGCCACCACATCACCAGGAATTTTCTCGATGGGGACGTGGTTACCTGCTGAACAAGGAAGTAATCACCAGTAGTAAAATCAGTCTATCACTCTTAATAATTCTATTATTGAATTACATTTGCACTACATATGTTGATAATTGTAGACAGAAAAGGAAAGTTTCATAGCAGCATCGGCTTCTTCAAGGAAGTGGAGAATTTCTATAGCCGTATGAGAAAGAAGAATACAGCTAAATTTAAGCACTTGCCACTTGAAATCTAAATATAAGATCCAAAAGAGCACAAAGAAATATTTTAACTAGAATGTATTGTCAGACCGCCAGCTCATATAGCTATAGAAATTTAGCTGATGCATGTAGACATTCATGTTACTGAAGCATGTCCTTGATGCTTTTTTTTCTTTTTCTTTTTTTTTTTTTTTTTTGAGAAAGAAGGATACAGCTAAATTTAAGCATTTCCCACTTCAAATCAAAATATAAGATTCAAAAGAGCAGAAAGCAATATTTTTTTAAGTAGATTGCATTGTTTGACCACCAACTCAACGCATCAAGAAAATTTTCACAAAAAAAAATACATCAAGAACATGCTTCAGTAACATGATGGTCTACATGCATCAGCTTGAAAATTCACAGATTCAAAATAAATAAATAAGTTGCTCCTACTTTAATCCTTTTGTTTTTCTTTTGGAACTCCAATTCTTATCTTGATGGACCAATACTTGAACATGCAAGACTTTCAAATCACACTAGGAAACCATGGACGCATCCATATTACAGATACATTCTTCAAAGAGATCATGACTCATGAGATAGGAAATTCAAGAGTCACTATTGATGGAATCCAAGGAAGCAGTTGGGGACAACTGCTCCAACACTGTAGCAGATGCCGTCATTAAATTTGCTCTCCCAGATATTTGCTCACTGTGCTGGTCCAAGGAAGAGTTTTTTTAAGCACCTCTTCCTTCTACCTCCGTTTACTGTATGCGTTCTTCCTTTCTTTGTTTGGTGTCTCCTTTACCTTGCTTGTTTCTTTTCTTCCTTTGATGGAAGGTTGTTCTAGCAGAGCATTTCCAATAGGAGGCAAAATAATATAAAAGAATATACCTTTAGCAATTGCACTGGGAATATTGAAGAAAATCAAGTTTTAATGAGAACCAGAGTGGTGATCAATTGACTAAACTCATGGATTTTGAATGGGACTACAGGATATGGAGGTTAGGGGCTTATCCATTTTGGAATTGGGAATGAAGTTTAATGCTGTTATAGAAAGGCTCTAGACAAGCATGGAAAGGACGTACTGCTGTGCTTTCCTTCGGCCCAGACAATGGGAACTCAATAGTACCAGAAGTTCCTTTGAAAGCCCGACCCATCTAGTTTTGGAGATACCATCAAGACAGATGAAAGAAGAATTACTCAGTCCCATGTGAAGTGAGAGATTCCAATAGTATTCTCAGGTCCATGTTTAGTATGAGATTCCAAAAGAGTTAAATAGCAGCCATTTCTAGAAGAAAGAAACAAACAAACAAAGAGATAAATAGTAGCATTAACAGAAGGATTTAAATGCTTTATGAAACAATTTTTCTGGAGCCATGTATGTGGAGGCTGAATTACAAAATGCTATTTCTTGGGAAAAACATGGAGTCAACCCTCCAGGGATGCTATTATTTTCCAAGGGGTAAAGAGATCATGGCATTATGTGTTCCATGATCGTGTCTTCCATATTCCATCAGAATAGAATGATGCAGCAGATGCTTTGGTGAAAGCAGGGGTGACTGGCTGTTCTGGTTGTAAATAGTTTGCACTTATGAATAACCACAGATCTTCTCTCTTTAGGTTGACTGTCTATAATCTTAACACACTTCTTTGACTGTTATTAATGAAAATTTCTTGTTTCTGGACACAACTATCAGAAGTCTCCAACTATTATAGTTCAGATTTGTAATTCACAAAAATGGAGAAAAGAAATATTCCTCCATTTGATGTGATGCAGCAAAATTGGAAAGCATTCTGACACGGCACTCCTTCTGCACCTTTGTGTGGAATTTCAGCTTCCTAGGGGAGATGTCAAGTTTCATTTCCATGGAACATGGAATTGGGTTAAGCAGCACCCACGATTTCCGCATTCCATGGAAGTTACCAAACAACCTTTATAGGAGCTAGTGTATTCTAGTGGTAACCTTAACTCAAGCTGAAAACACCAGAACAGTTTGGTGAAATATCCAACTGAAAAGTACAAGGGCTGGATCAAACTTGGACCTTCGATATTTATGCAGCAAAACATTTTGAATGGAGGAGTTTAAGATTTAAGTCCATCAACATGGATTATATATACTCACAACATTCTTGATGAAGTACAGTTACTCAACAAGTTCTATATCTATCCAATAGTAATATGGTGGTGGAATAATGAATATAACAAAGAACCGCATTGTTTACAACTAAGGTCATGACTGAAGAAAAGATAAAATTGAATTTGAGCATGCTTTGTGAGTGAAGCATACAAACGAGGGTGATAAAAATATACACAAATCTGAGAAGTGGAGGAAGAATCCACTCTAGAGGAGAAAAAATGATTTTCTAAGACAAGTTAATGAAGATTGATGCCAAAATTGTTTCATTTCTATGCTAATGTAAAGTCACCATCATTGAGTTATCTCAATCTAAAAGAGAATGGTCTATCCTAAGTCATCCACAAGATAAACCCTAAGAATTTGAGGTTTGTAGGCTTCCTTATAATGCATAAATTGGCTTCCTGTTGGGAAAGGTGAAAAGGGTTTATTAATGATTATAAGTAAAATTTAGTAGATCCCAAATCCAGTAGTAGAGAAGTGCTAAGAAGATTAAAGTTTCATTTTTAGGCCTAAATTGTATTAAAACCTTCACATGCATGTTATGGTGTCCAAGCCTTCAAATGGGGTCATCATCAATGCACAAGAACAGCTGGATAAGATGATTCTCTCTCTCAAGCATGGATGTCCTAACAGCTATTCTATTACATGGTTACAATACAAAGTGTTAGGTTTTTGAGTGTTGGCAATGCTTAGGTTATGGACAAAACTCGAGTCCCAATAGAGTTGTAATTTTATAGTTTTTGATTTGGATTGTAGCATTCTTCATTGAGTCGCTCTAAGTGAAGAAATTGGAGACAAAATATGATTTCAGTTGACCCAACTTCCTAAAACTACTTTGACGCCTAGCCAGTATACCTTTCCTATGCCATCTCTAAGTACCTGTTTGAGCCCAAATATGATTTGCTAACTTGAGGCACGAACCAAAGGCTATTTGAAGCCATTCTCTTTGAATCCTAATCATCTATTCTGCCAATGCTAAACTTAGAATACCCATTGGAGATTTCTACTTCTCTCTGGAACAGTTCTACTTGGAGGGTTTACTGCAATTCAAAGCTTCTGCTTCAAGAGGATCTTAATCTACACTCTTATAGAAGATTGAAGCCTCTTGAGAGACATCAAGGTGAGTTCCTGATTCAAGCACAGGCAGAAGGTGAACAGCATGTCGTTGGCAAGAATAACTACAATCCTTAGGTTGAGTCCAACGGAGAAAGGTCTGCAAGTATATCTTGTAACTATTCAATTATTCTAGTGCTTGGTTTACCCTTGGACCGGGTGTTAGGTCTTGTGGTTTTTTCCGTTTAGAGTTTTCCGCAATAAAAAATTATGTGTCTTCCAGTGTGAATTGTGGTTTGATTTAGTTTTTACTATTATTGTTTGAGTTTTCCAAAGTTCATACTAGAAATCTATCAGGACCTGAACCCCTGGCGGTTCTCTTTCACAAAGCATCATTTAAATTCCCAACCCTCCGTCAATTTTTAACATGAGTCAAACCCACAACCATGGCTGAGACAATGTGCACCATCCAACTGAGCCACAGGCTCGGTGTGCAAAACAGCAGCCAAAACAATGTCAATAACACTGTCCATTTTGAATCTAATTGAGCATCTGATCCAGGATATGATAGGGGGAGTTCACATTTCCAAGCCGCACCCTGCATAATCCATCCATTAAAAAAAAAAAAAAGCTAAAGCTGACTCGAGCATGCAAAATTGTGCTAGGGACTCCTGTCAACATCCAACATTCTATCTGATTCATAGGTAATTGCAACTGCCCAAGGTCAAGACTTTCACACAAACAGCGATTCCTCATTGTTTTAGTATCATAAGAAAAGAATAGAATTAATACTTTTTTCTTATTTTTTTCTAGGAAACTTCAGAACTAGACGAGGCCATGGCGTATTGGGCCACTCTACTTGTCTAAAACTAATGTTTCAAGTTCTAGTTGGCTGTTTGATGAACCCCACCAAATTCCTCCAAAAAACAAAGAGATGCCCAAACTAGCATTAGTCATATTAGATGCGAAAAGGTCAAAAAACATGGAGAATTACAACTACTTTCCTCCACCGAGTTTCTCCATACCCAACCAACCCCTAATAAAACATCAGCTCCTTTGACCATTTAGGGAAACAATTCCTCCTTGGCTCCTGCCACCCTCGACCGAATCCAACCCCACCACGACCCAAACCCCAGAAACCAACTATTTGTGAATAGAATTACAGATCTTCTATCACCCAACTTTCCAATTCAACTCATTGGGTAAAAAACCTCGAAGTTCCAATTCAAAAACCCTTTTGAGAAGAGAACTAGAGAGAGAGAGAGAGAGAGAGAGAGAGAGAAGGTACATGGGGTTGGTATGGAAGTAACGAGAGGAGCGACATGGATGAGAAGGAAGCGGTCGGCTTGGGGCATGAGCTTCTTCACTGCCCAACGAACCGCTCGTCGGCTGCGGCTGCTGTCCGCGCGGCTGACCGCAACGGCCACGGTCGTCATCTCCTTCGAGCATTCGTTGCTACTGCACATTTCATCAAACACCTCGTGTGCAATTGAAGAAGATAGGGAAATCAGACTCCGAAGTAGTCGGCCAAAAAGGCGGCGTAAACGAGTCTTCTCCTTCTCACCTCCTTCGCATTAAGCAGTCGGATAAGACTTGAAAAGTCACCAAATATCAAATAAATAACTCGCAGTACAGAACCAGGCGCGGCGTTTTGACATTTAAACAAAGGCCTCCCTAAGCGGGCCCCACCTTGATGCATGACCATCAAAGAAGGAAGGAGATGATAGAATTGGCTGTGGATTGGGGATGTGCTCAATTTCAGCTTCATCAAATGAAGTTGTCCTTGTTTTTATAGGACATTGAAGTTTGATGGCCACATATCATCTGACATTTTTGATGATATAATCCAACGGTGGATGATGTTTTATTGCAGTTTAAAATTAGTGCCAGTGACAATAATAGGGGTGTAGATGTCTGTGAATGAATTGGATTGATTTCAAGTGGGGCATTTTGTGGAAGGGATAAATGATTGCTTGCTGGGGTTTTGCCCAGTTAGGAGTTAGGACAATAACGCTGTTTCCTTATTTTGTTTAAATGGAGTCAAGTCAGTCAAGTCAACTGGGGTGGGCGGCAGAAAGGTACTGCTGCAGCTTGCCAAGGATAAAGCAGGGCATTCAAGATGAGCTTTTAATGCAGTCGTTGATCAAGGTAATTTCAAGATCAAACCGTCTCATTTCATAAATCCTTGTTGGTGGAGGATCTCATCAACATTTATGATCTTGGTCGGTGGGGATGACACAACCAAGAAATATCTCAAAAAAGGTAAAATTTCAACATCTATGATTTAGGGCTGCTATGTTAAAAAAAAATTTCTTGGAGGGGATGTAAGTAAGAAAAACAAAACTTACTTAAAAATTCTAGGCCAACCTAAGCCAGTTATAGTGAACATATTTTCTAACATTCAATCTAACAAAAGCAAGGCCGAATAATTGTAAAACTAAGATGTGTCAATTCTAACTGAAACGAAAGGAAGATATTTGGATGAATGATGGTTCCCCCACCAGCAAAAATAGAAATTTCATTTGAAAAATCTTAGGATTTTCTTGATTCATACTAGGTTTTCCATGCATCAAGCAAATGATTGATTATAGGATATTTGAGAATTCTTAGAATTCCTATCAAGGAGATGTTCAAAAATTTTAAATGTTGTTATTTAATTGGCATCGCAAATACTCAATCGACTTTGAACATTTTAAAAAACAAATATATGAGATTTTAAAAATGAGGAATTCTCAAAAACTCTTTATTTAAAAAATGGGAGTTTATGCTCCTTTTGGACATATCCAATAAAAAACTATCACCTTATAAGTGAAATACAAAAAATAAGAAATAGTTAATTTCAAGGAGATGTTGATAGCACGTGTTAAAATTGAATATGCTAAAAATGACATTTTTTTGTAAAAAATACCTGGGTAATTTTGTGGTGTAACCCTTTAAAAATTCTATAAGCAAATACATTTATATATATATAGGAGATTGAAAATCAAATAATAGAGACCTTCCAAGGTTAGGGAGACAGCTAACAGGCTAACAACATGACTCTTAGGGTTTTCCAAAATTTGAAGACTACAAGGCATTGTGTATGGCCATCCTTGCTAGTAATAGTTAGTTGGCTATTTTTTAAAAAGTTCAATTTAGCAATAATGGAGGTCCAATTAATAAGGTTGGCAATGGGTCGGGTTTAATGGGGACCCAACCCAATTTGCTCTTATTAGAGGTGATTTTGATAGAGGTTTTAGGAATTCTGCCAGAGTTTGGGTATATAGATATTAAAAACCCACGGGTACAGGGCGGTTTTGGGTTTTATCTAGTTGACCCAATGGTTGCCTGTTAATCGCACAGAACACTGCCATTACTGAATGATTGTGCCGATTGTGTTGGGATATAATATCCATTGAAAATGTTATGTGGTCGATTCAGTTTAGATTTCATTAACAATATATTGTCTTAGGATGTTTTTCTTCAACTTTTATGTGGATATAAGTTAAATTGAGATTTTTATGTAGTTGATACAATTCAAGTTAAGTTGAATTGAAAATTTTTTGTGGTCAGTTGAATTGGGATTTAGGTTGAATTAAAAATTTTGTGACAATTGAGTTGGTACACAATGAATTATAATATTTTTATTTTTCACATTTTTGAGGTGGCATGCAGTTGCTTTATCAATTTTTTTAATATTCATAGATTTAGTATTTTAATTTTTATCTTTTAATGTGGCATTTCATACTATGCATCAAAGACCAGACCCAGCCTCTCACACATGGAGCAGGGCTGGTATGGGGTCCAATGAAAGGTTGCAGGGTGGGTTTGTGATGGATTGTATATCAGGCGGCATGGGGGTATGGAATCACTAGGACCTGACTACGACCTGCCCCATTACCATCCCTAATTGGGGGTGACAATTGGGTCAAGTTGGGCCAAAATGGGCTGGTTTAAAAAGGCGTATTTACTAGTTGAAGCCCAGTTTGTATTCAAACCTTCTTTTAAATGAATAAAATAACTTCAATGTGAAACCATAATTCAATGCAAGTAAACCGATTTAACCCAACTCAGCTTGTAGAAGCTTGCTTGAAACTCGATCCATTTCAACTATAAAGGGCATGCTCTTTTATAAGAATTCGGTATGTTAAGAATTCATGAATATGATGTGAAGGTTTGTCCTGACATTTGCAAATGTATGGTTTTTTTATTAGAATTTTAAAATTTCAGCCACCTAAAACGTCTCAAATGACTTTTAAAATTTTAAATTTTCAACCTCTTTATTGTTTTTCTAGGATTTATTGATGCTCCAACCAAGAGGAGAATTCTAGAATTTCACATGGCCAAGGACAGTTTTTGAAGAAGTTGTAATTTTTCTATACATAAATTTTTTGAATTCTAGTGAAGAGATAGTCTATATTTTTAAGTTGAAGGTTGAAAAAACTAAGAATTCATATCTAAGGGATATTTAAAATTCCAAATGCTATCACCCAATTTAATTTAGATTTAAAAATCAGCTATATGAATATTTAGAGAGTTTTGTAAGCAAAAAAAGAAAAAAAACTTCAACATATCCCGTTTTTTTGTAAACCAAACAGAGTATTTCAAAAACTAGAGAGACACCTACCAACATGGTAAACAGATACACCCAAGTTTCCCAAATTTTGAAGAGGAGAGGGAAGAGGCATTTGGCCACCCTTGTTGCCGGTGGTTAGCAGCCACTTTTTCTAAATTTTAATCTAGCAATTAAGGAGGTCCAACTAGATTGGGTTAACAAGGCATATCTATGAGTTGAAGTCCAACATGAATTCAACCCTTTCAAAACAGGTCAAGTAACCTTACCCACATAACTCACACTCATTGTTAGTCAACCCATTTAACGTAGCCCAACCTATAGAAGCTTTGGCTAACCCAATCCATTTCAAATACTAAGGTACATTTGAATTAAGTTGTAGACTACAAAAAGTCCAGTTCATGCTTAGCTCATTCCATATAAAATAAACTAGGTCTGTCAAATTGGCCTTGAGAAGAGGGGGACAGGCTGAACCCTCAAAAAGCTCTTAAAATGAATGTTTTTATTGTTAAGGAAAAATCATAGGGCCAGGCTTTTAATTTAAGGACTAGGCTTAGATAATATTGGCCTAGCCCAACCATGGCTCAAGTAATTTATATCTATATAATTACGCTTTTTTCCCTTTCTTCTAATTTTATTACTTCTTCTTTGGGCTTCTATATATTATTGTTAGTTGAAGTGCGATGCACTCCTTGTTAATAAGGATATACTTCTTCTTATAAACAAAAAGAAAAGGCATTATAAATGCCTCTTTAAGAGTTATCCACTTCAAATGTGGGACTCTTACAAAAAAAGAAGGGAGGAAATGTGCTTTAATATACAAGAATACTAACACATATAACCCAAGGCCCCTTATGGGCTTTTACCGGAGGCTGAAGCCCCCGCCAGCCAATATGTAGGTCTGCCCCATATGGCTTGCAGATTCATCGTATTTGTATTATTTGACTCCATGAACATTGAACCTTGCATCCATCCTAAGTATTTCGTATAGGTTGGAAAGTCTAGTATTATTCTGGAGGTCCACAGTTCGAATCCCTTTTAGTGTCTTAACCGATACATTGTGCTTACGAGTGATATCATATATTTAGGATTTTACCATCGGCCTTACAATATTTGTGAATTGGGTTTAAGGGTTCCATGTCATTAAAAAAAAAAAAACGTTGAACCTTGCACCATTTAAGTCCATCCTTACTAGTAATATTGGCCCCACAGTGGATGGGCTCCAAAATAAAATTTCACTGATTTGGAAATTTTAATTATTAAGACCGACTAGGATCACCCTTATACGAGTCCCACACGCCCCTGCCAACGCCTGAATGCCAATTGTGTGGATAACAATAATTTTTAAGAATGCAATGTGGGTTAGGAATGGATAAACAGCACTCCCATTTCTTCATTAAATAGATTTGCACGACCAATGCACTTAATTATTCAATCAAATGGCAGATAGTGGTCATATCAATTTCAACATGATTGCAACTCATACGAAGATAAAACTCATACGAAGATAAAAGAAAGTGGTGAGCTTCAATTTATGATGAGAAGGTTGGGTTGATGATTATTTATTCCAATCTTCTTCTATTTAGAAATAGGATATTGAAAATTGAAGTTATCGAATGTATTTGTGCATATGCCTATAGAAGAAAGAATCTGACTTCTTAGCGCATCTCCAAGGGTTATTTTAAATTTGGAGATACCAAAATGAATTTGAAGGCTTATGTAAAAAATTTGACATTTGAAATTTGACATCATCAACTTAGGAACTCCAATGGATATGTCGAATTTAGTATTTTATTATTTTTTTACCTTTTAACTTCATTTGTTATATTATATATATCTTATTTTAATTTAATGGAATTTGGTACCATTTTAATGTAATTAAAATAATTACTATTCAAAAATTAAAAAATCATTAAATTGTAATTAACACATAGTTTTTATTGAAAAAGTTAAATTCAATTACTTAATATTATAGTCAATCACAAGCTACTTCAGATGCCCCTTGGAAATGCCACAGGTGCTCAACCAAATCGACTGTGTCCTCTTATCGCGAATGCACAGGTGATATTGAATAAAATCCAAGAATTTTGCAATGTGCTCGCGTGACACTACAAGGTTACTACATTCACCCTCTTGTGCATCATAATTGAGTAGAAGACTTTTATCGCGTTCATCTTCAATGATCGTGTTATGCATTATAATACATGCCTTCATGATATGTTGAAGTGTTTGGCAATCCTAGAAATGAGCAAGCCCACGAACATTCACAAAACACTCCTGGAGTACTCCAAACGCTCGCTTCACATATTTTCTTATGAACTCTTGATCTACAGCAAAATTTGTGGCCTTTGGCCCATTTGGACATGGAATTGTTTTTATAATGTCGCCCATAATGGATATATGCCATCAACAAGATAATAGTCAGTTGTATAGTCTGACTATTAATTGAGTAGTTGGCAGGAAGAGCTCAGCCTTCAATGAGGTAAGTAAATATAAGAGATCGACCCAACACATTTATATCATTATATGATTCCAATAGTCCAAAAAAAGCATGCCATAGCCAAAGATTATACGAAGCCACGACTTTAAGAATCAATGAGGGCTCATGGTAGTCTCAACAAGAATACATGCCTTTTTCACGCAACTAGACAGTTCTTCCACTTTCAGTGCATACGGTTTATGCTACCTAGCATCCCAAGGAACCCACGTCTCTCACATTTTGATAACAATCTACGAATGTCAGCGTTATTCGGTTTTCTCAAATAATCATTGCCAAAAACATCAATGATCACTTAAACAAACCTTTTCATTGATTCAATTGATGTGCTTTCAACGTTCCTTACGTAATTGTCCACAGCCTTTGCTGCGACTCCATAAAGCAAGCATCCTCGTTGCAGCTGTGCTTTCAACGTTCATTACGTAATTGTCCACAGCCTTTGCTGCGACTCCATAAAGCAAGCATCCTCGTTGCAGCTGTGACCTTTTTGAGGCATTGCAACTGTAACCTTTTGAAGAGGTGATTAACTAAGACGGCTTTCATAGTCACTTTTTTTTGTTGAAAGTAAGGGTCATGAGCTTCCACTACATTTACAATTCGAAGAAATAGAAGTTGGCTCATTCAGAACCTTTTTCGAAATTGAGAGGGCATGTACACAAGGTTCTTACCAAAAGTAGTCATTGTACAGTCTTTAATGGCCTTCGATTTGTCCTCTGTTGATAATTGCATGACCTTGAATGGAACTACAATGTAATCTCATTCTTATTTCTCGTTCTTCTTGCAAAGCAGCCTTGTTAACATCTCCAATTCTTCATCCGAATTAGAATTTATGAATTTATGCCAAATCTTGTTTGCCGAGTCAAAAGAGGAATCATAAACATTTTGAGGCATGTTTTCTTATTCGGAGAAGAAGAAAAGTATCAAGAATTTGGAGTGTAAAGAATTATATAAAATGGCTAATTTTTTCTAATGATAATAAAACGACTAGTTTTCTCTAACGGCTATCAAACGACTAATTGTCTCCAGTGGCTATAAAACTGCTAGTTTTCTCCAACGGCCATAAAACGACTAATTTTATCCAATGAATATAAAAAGGATGCTTTATAAAATGTAAGTACAATAGATATTTAAACAAACAACAATTCATTAATTGAAATGAAAATAAAATTTTTTTTTCTAAAAGCAAAATACATTTCAAACACCACCACCTAACCCTCCTCTCATAATTTCCCATCTTTTTTTAGAATAGTATAGCCATTGCTCTTTAGACATTTGGGACGTATCTATACGCATAATCTCCATCTCTATTTGTCTTTATTTCAATTGCCCCTTCTTTTCATCCTGCTCAATTTTTTGCTTAAGAAGCTTTAGTTTTTTTTTTTTTTCAATATCTTTCCTTTTTATCATCCATTATATTTTGGATGAGAGTACTAGGTGTGGGTTCGTTGTTAGTACTTTGTTTCACCTTTCTTTTCTCAGCCTTTCTGCCTAGTGGTCTTGTCCCGGGTCCGTAAACATCATTGTTTGAGTCATTCTCCTCAATATTTATGGGACTGCTTGGATTAGAAGATGATGAGTAGTTGGAAGAGGAAGTTATTTATTTATTTATTTATTTATTAGTTGTCTTCTCCAATACATCATGTTACAGTTGCACTCACTTCGATTGGTATCTCAACAAAATATAAACATGGGCCAAGGTGAATTTTGATCCATTTAGATGTTTATAAGTTTCTTTTACTTCCACAATCTAGAAATTAAAATTTAGCTCAAATTAAGAATAAAGAAAAAAAACCGTCATTCAACTATTTAATTTTACTTTGTCTTGTTCATGCATGCCACTTTGATTTATGGTGATAATTGTGGCAAGATATCTACAAAATTTGTTGATAGGCGCTTAAAACTTATTCCATCGTTTTGACAATATTTTATCAATTCGAGCACTGGCAAATTGCTTGTTATTGTGATAGTACTCTCTCACTTGTTGCCAAAATGCCTCAAATTTCTACACATTTCTATGGACAGCATCTAGGTTGGTGTTCAGTCACGAGCTCACAAGAAGATGGTCTTCTTCTATACTAAAGTAGGCATCTTGAACAACAATCTTTTTCTTTGGGGCCTCAGCAGGGATTTCGGAGGCTTCACCAAAAAAATCATGATTGTTGTGTGGAAAAATAGAAAATTGGGAGTATTGAGAATCCATAGTGTGAATAAGAAAAAATTAATATCAAACATTTCTAATTTATATGAAAGTTCCAAGAGTTGTTTAAAAAATAAATATTTTTTTAAATAGTACTATTTAAAATTTTTTATGAATTATTGGTCAAACAGCCACTTCAATGAGTTGAAGATGTAGTTGTTGCTATTGAAAACTAGTACAGCAAAAACAACAAAATCTCCAATGGAAACTTTTTTTCAAAACTTTATTTGGCCGTTGAAAATAAAATAATAAAAATAATCAAAAGGACATGGTGTTTTGAATCATCAAATTTGACGTGCCAAGGGCAATGTCAAATTCTAAATTACATATGACGTTGCCCTTGGAACACCATTTAAGTGCTTTTTGTTACCGTTTCCATCCCAGGTGGCCATTTGACCATGCCGTCGGATGCACTTCGGCTGCAAATAGGCATCCTCTGCTGTAAGAAAAAAGATGTTGAGGAGTTGCACCTATTGCTAGGATGTTGAAGAATGTGAAGCATTAGACACCTTTAGCATCTCAGTTTTGGCAGCAGTGTAGTTTCACAAATAAGTTCCAAGGGCAGATTTGTGTACATCCAGGAAGAGAAAAGTAGCATTCCTCTTAGAAAAGTATTTTTTAGAAAGGCCGGGTTCAACTCTTGTGTTTATGCAAGTCTGAAAAAATACTTCATTTTTCGTAATTCGCGGCAATAATTTATGTTGCACCGAACAGATGGAAGGGACTACAAGAGATAATGACATTCCATAATCAAGGAAACGAGTATGTAGAAATGTGCCTACAGGTTGCTGCTAGTATGGCCTTTAATATTGTTTTATTGCTGATATGAACGTTTGTCGATGGTAAAAGTTGATGCCTTTACTGTTGATAATAATGTTTGTATATAGCAAAAATTGATGGGGCGACATAGAATCTGCAATTCTGTTTTGCACACGCACTAACCATTGGCCAGTTTCCAAGTCATGGAGTCTCGTGGAGCTTTTTCCTAATGCAAGTCCATATGCTCAGAACCCTCAAGTCAAAACGTTAGAATCATAGGACTCATCCATCCTATCCTATGCCTTATCATCTTTACTCGGCAATGCTCATGCATCGAGGTGGGCCTCCCATAAAAATGAAACTTTTGAAACTTGAAAAAGAAAAAGCAGGATTGGTCAACACTCAACATCAGATGTCAGCTCAATTATGAATGGTTCATATGGGCATATGATGGAGCACACAAAGTCCGTTCATTTTTAGCTGATTATCTCATGTCATGTGTTACATGGTCAATGGCCTCGCCCAACTTCCTATGTTTGTCTTCATTCGCTGCCAGGGTTGCTTGGCCTTCTCTCAATTTTCTTGATACAAATCCTTTGCAGGACGTGACGTGACAAACAACAGGACAAGGGATGGAAGTCAAACTGAAATTGTTTGATCTTTGCGATTGGAACTGGCGTGTTCGGCGTCGTTCAATGATGTCGTTGAAATTGGCTGCTCTTAGTATGAGTCATCCCTTGCGTCATGCCTCGCTAAGCAGCCCATTTGTGTGATGTAATTCCAAGGCATGCATCGCCGACGATGACGCCACGCTTAGGGGCTATTTGCATGTCTTTACGTCATCAGAGAAAAGCGCTTTTGATCCTGATCACTTGACAGGGCACAGCCACTACGCTTTTGATCCTGATCACTTGACAGGGCACAGCCACTGATAAATGTGCGATGAAACTTAGGTGGCTGTTGATCCAAGAAATGGATCAAATCCTATTCCATTCGTGGTTTTTTAATCGATTCAATTGTCAATAGATTGGTAACGAATTGAAAATATCATAATCCGTTAGTAATGATTTTGTGACGAATATATCCTTTATCATTCAATTTAAATTGATCTAATCCATTGAAATAATCTCCATTGTAATTTCCTTACTACACTCGATAAAAGAATGTAAAATAGTGAGAAAAACTACTAATGAATTGAATGGTTTAAACCGATTTGAACCGTTGATCTACGATTCGGTTTGAATGGATAACGGATCTGTGGTGAATTACAAAATTATCAATTTGTAGATAACAGTTTAGTAATGGATTTAGCTTAATCCGATCCAATCTAAACAATGTATACCCCTAATGAAACTAGGGTTTCCATGGGTAAGGTTAAGGTGTCATCAGTAAGGTGTCCTCTAAGAGGATTACTAGAAATTAGGATTTTGATTCCACCTAATAAAATTAGGGGTTTATTATTATTATTATTATTTTTTTATAAAGATCGATAAAATTGGGTTGTTGGATTGAAAACTAGTGTGATCAAGGGCCCTTCGATTGGGCCAAAGTTTGTGTATGTGCATGTGGGTGTGAAGTTTCACCTTGTTGACTATCATTTGCTGTCCAAATAGGGGTCAATTTTTAGGGCACATTTGTTTCACATAATTGATTTTTGGGATGTTGTTCGAGCATTGGTCGTTAGACTTACATTCGCCCATGAAACGTTGAAGTTTATGTGTTTCCTATTAGAGTACTCGTACAACATCCTATGGCCTTGCGATATTGCATAGATTGAACTGTGCAATATCCTAGAGTTATCCGATATCACACTTATTGTCTTGTGTGATATCCTAGGGTCTTGTGGTATCACACAATTATTCTATGAATAGATCCATGCAAAATACTCAAAATTCATTTATTTTGGGGTAAATGTAAGATTTAAGGGTAGTTGTAGGCAATATCCTTTGATTGTTTTTAAGACTTGTATTCCTAAAGTGGTTAAAATTGAAATAACAAAGGAGAGTATTCTCAAATGGAAAATAAATTAAGGCGAGTTGGAGAATGGGTACTTAGGCTATCGGCTATCACTTGTTATTCAATTACTAGGAAATCAAAGTACCATTTATATATTTTTTCCTTATACTTTACACCCTTCACCTCTTTAAGTATCTTTTATTGGAGTTTATTTGGTCATTAATTCTCATGTATTGAATTCAATGTAAATAAATGGGCCCTTGCAGTCTTATAATTTTCTTTTATAAAAATCTTTTTGCTAATACTAGTTGGCATAAAACTTCACCCATCAGAAGCATTTCATCCAAGTTGATGGATCCTTTGTGTAGCAGTACTGGTAGAAAATGGTTTTCAATCTCTTGAGAAGTCCTTGTTGCTCAGTCGGTTACGACATATATGGTGTCTTTGAGTGCATGAGTTTAAATCCTTGTAAAAGGGGGGAAAAAAGAGAAAAAAATGAACATGCCTTCACCTAAATTACTGAAAAATATTGAAATGGCACAACAAAGAATCAACCTTTACTTCGAAATATTTGCTTATGAAAAATATACGACAGATACAAACACAAACACATGCTAGATTCAACCAAAAAAAAAAAAACAAAACACATGATAGAGGCAACGTTCCCACTTGAGAAAGACCTTTGAATTTTGACTCAGCTTGATGGGGATACATCCTCTGAAAATGGTTGGTATCAAGATTTCAATTGTATATTGAAGAATGTGTGGGCTCACATTGGGTAATGTCCTTCTGGGACAGACGATGAGGTTTCCTCAACTACCATTCAACTATGATCTCATTGAATATGTAAGTACATCATGCAAGTCAAGTTAACTATATAATCTCACCGTCCATTTGATTACCTCAAAAGGAATGGATAAATAAGAAAAATCATACTTTCAATCTTGCAAATACAAGTGAAATGCCAATGGTCGGATCTAGTAACAACTTGAGGGTCAATCCTTGGTATAGTGCTGATAGTGAGAACCTGGGGTGAGCGTATGTGTGATTTTGGCTGTGTGAGTATTTAAGAGAAGAAAGGGCACACCAATGAAACAGGGATGTCTAGCATTGACAGATATATTCAGTTTTGGGTTGGTTTCTTTTTGGTAAAATTCGGGCTGTCTGTTGTTTCACATTTTATATGTACCAAGTCTAGGCTACCACGGAATTTGACCAAGCAGTGGAAGAGTAACATCATAGAGAACCTCCAAACATTCTCCCCTATGGTAGTGTGGTCTATGGCACCGACATATATGGTGCACTGTTGTCAATTAATGCGGCAAGTTAGTAAAAAAATGGGGTCCACAATTCGTTGATTTTAGCCCCATGATCTCATTGGATGCCCCCCAAAATATGGGAGACTGGAATAATAAGAAGTTGACCCAAGACATCGATGCAGACGTTCGTAGAATGAGCAGCTCAGCATCTGCTTTAGATGCGACTCAGATCCAAGATTTAGATTGCCTGTTTCATTCCGACTAATGATTGTAATTAGAACCGAGCAATCTAAATTTTGTTTTGCAAAGGGGTTGTTTTGCAGAGGCTTATATGTGACGGGGGCACGTGTTTGGCCCATTTTTCCTTTTGGGCATTTTTCAAATTTGATATAGGCCATTGTCCCCAAAATCATATATCTAGATCTAGAGCCAGTAAAAAATTGGCTTGACCGACGACCAATTCTATTTAACCCAATTTTGACCATCCTAACTCGTCTTGTTTAGTAGGTGAATTGGTAGGCTTGCTAAATATCACTTGATCACAAGATGTTTCTGGCTGGGTGAAACTTGTGACTAACATACGTAATTATTTTCAATCTAATTACAGCTTTTGCTATTCTCGTTTTTCTGTTGGAATGTCGGCGCACCTGTTCATGGGGGTGGGTTTTGGATTGAACAATTTAGGACAGACTTTATTTTTATTATGTGAAAAGGGAGAATGAATCAGGTTTACCATTTGCCACAATTAGTGGAACTCAATTCGTGTTTTGCTTGGAGGGTAAGGGAGATAATTCACACTTTTAGAACACTCGTGCGGATACAATTCTTCTTAGTTCATAATTATGATGTGGCATACATCTAAGATTTCAAGCTGTTGACAAAATCGGTTCGTGTGTCATCTTGATCCGACCTTATGAAATAGTTCAACAAGTAAATAACTCTTGGCTGGTTTCTATGAATCGTACTCTTACTTTTAGGACATAATCAATCCAAGTTGATTATTCCTTCAAAGAGTAGGAAAGTATGGCTCTACCGTCACACGACAATACCATTTCATTTGACTATTTTACTTTTGGGTTGCCTATGGCTTTCTGTGTTTGATGCTCTCTATTAATTTTCAAAGTGAGAAATATGGGAGCGTCAGTGAAACTCTATTGGCCAACTTAGATACACGAGGTTTTAGAATCAGCCATTTGTAAGTGAAGTATTTTGTTTTTTCCACCTTCCATTCTCTGTTTGGGCCTTTGAAGGATGGACTGATGCAGGAGTGCACCTCAGCACGCGCCACAGAAAAAGGCTATTTGCATGTATGAAAAGGAGGACCAGAGGATCGAACAGTGACATCTGAGGAACAACAAGACTCCCAACCACTAGCGTGTCCCTTTTATTCTCACGTTTTTATTTTCATTTTTTCATTTTGCTACATCATTGTTTTCAATTCTTTTATTTCTTGAGGTTTTTTTTGAAAAAATTATCTTAGAGTCTTTGTAAGACAAAAAGAACTTTGAAGATTTTTATGGCCTGGGTAGTTTCCTAGGCCCTTTCCTTTTTCCTCTTTTTTTTTTCAATATTATTCACGAGCAATGATGTTTATGCTCAAGCGTAACCATTTTCTCATTCCTTCTTTTTTTTCTTCGTCTTTTTTTCCTTTTCCTCTTTCCCATGTTTCATTTGAGTTTTATCTAAGGCAAGGAGGGTAAACCAAGAAAAAGAAAAGAGAAAGAGAAAACAAAAACAAAGACAAGGAAAAGGAGAAAAATAGAAGAACAAGGAAAAAAAAAAACATTGAGAGGAGAAAGACAATGAGAGTGGTTTAATGAAAGGTGGAAGAAGAATAAAAAATAAGAAAAAGAAGAAGCAAAACATATGAAAAAAAAGGGAATCGGATGAAGGAACCAAAACAAGAAAAAAATTAAGAAGAAGAACTCATTTTTGTCTGTGGTGAGTATAAAAATCGTTGCTCATAAACGATGTCAAAAGAAAAAAAAAACATGATTCTACTTTGGGTTTATTAAAACTGAGCATGGATATTTATGCTCAACCATAATATACCGATTTTGCCTTAGGTATATTATACTTGGGTGTAATATACCCAAAGCATATCAAAGGTAGAATGAGTTTTCTTATTGTTTCAATTTCTTCTTTTGATTTTCTCTCTCTCTCTCTCTTTTTCTCATTTGTTTTATTTCTTTCTCATTCTGCCATAAGTATATTATGCTTGAGCGTAATATACCCAAAGCATATCTTATTTTTTCAGTTTCTTCTTGTGATTTTCTCTGTCTCTTCTTTTTTTTTTCCTCATCTGTTTTACTTTTTTCTCCTCTTCTTCCACCTTCTATTAAACCCTTCCATCTTCTTTCTCTTCCTAACATTTCTTCTTCTTCTCTTTTTTTCTTTCTTCCTTCTCTCCTTTGTCTTCTCCTTTTCTTTTATTTATGTTTTATCTTTCTCTTTTTTCTTTTTATTAGTTTTCTCCTTCTCTCCCCAAATAGAATCTAAATGGAACGAGGACAAAAGGAAAGGGAATAAGAGATGAGGAAGAGGAAGAAAGAATATGGTAGGATTACGCTTAAGTATGGATATTGCTGCTTATGAATAATTATGAAAAAAAAAAAGGAAAAGGCATAAGGGACTACTCCAGGACATAAAAATCTTCGAAGTCCTTTTTTTTCTACAAAGATCTAAGGGGATTTTTCTAGGAAAAACCCCTTATATCTTTTTTCATTTTTATTGCATTTAACTCACCAACTCATAAACCATGGTTCTAACCAACTGAGATACCGCTAGCAAATTTATTTTTGCCTTTCATTCTTAGTAATCTCTAATAGGTTTATTTTATCGCTAAAAACATCTAATAGAGCTCGAAGGATTCTAATATTAACATAGGTTAAAGTCCCAACGTAGATTTCTTATCTGTAGCTAAAACAAATAATTAATCTAAGTTAACAAGTAATCAACTACAAGAAATGGACGTAATATTTTTACATGGAAAACTTATATGAAAAAAAAAACTACGAAACCTAATATCGGTTCAACAAGATCAAGCACTATAAACTCAAAGGTTGCAAGATATATTTACTACCGTTTGTCTAGTTGCACATAATCTAAAGAACTAAAACTCTTTTTGTCGACGTACAAGTCGTTCGCCTTCTACGTATATGCTTGATTCAACACACCTTGAAGATATTCAAGACAAATATCTAGGAAGAGTAGGAGCAGGGGAATCTCAAAAACTCAAAGATATGGGACAACCGACGAGAATTACTCTAGAGAAAAAGATTATCTCTGAAAATATATTCTAAGATTTAGAATGAAAAAAGGGTACTCTAGGCTGGGAGGAGTAGTGAAATTATAGCTCAAGTAGAATGCAAGTAGGGTTGCAATCATTGAAAGATTAGGAACTTCGGTGCAAATGTCTAAGTTAGAAAACCGAAATTGTCATACGCGCCCAAACGCACTAGGAAAACTTTTAGTTATTTTACTACTTACGAGGTTTGGGAAATCTTTGTCCTTCATATTTTTTTGCATCAACTTATTTTTTAGCCCATTCTATAAAATACAATGATGGATCCTTGTTCTCTCTGAAACCAAATAAATTTGCCCCACACTCAATTTTCTTGCTGACCTAATAATCTGGCAGTCCGTAGAAAAAGTAATTTCTTAAACCTAGCGAGAAATGACAAAGGCAGGGAGACTTGGTGTACTCTCTCGTCGCTGACAGTCGTTTATAATTACTAAAATATTATTTTAAAAGATCATGCCGAGTAGAGAGCAGTGGAGGATCCAATTATTTTGAATTTTAGGGTGGGGTCATCAACCATTCAACACCAAAAGGCGGTGAACGAGAAGGTCGGCTAACAAACCAACATTACATTGCTATAGAATTTGACTCAGATCATGGACCCATAAAACGTTTTTAACATCTAATTCAAATGCCACGAGTCCCCACTCCCCACAGAGAGGCACCCACCGAAACATCACAGCACACGTGTCTACATCCCCACTTCATCAGAACCGCTCGTGAGCTGCACATCCCTTCCCACCCCCGTGCCGCGTCGGCATTGAATACTGTGATTGACTGTTTTACTGTCCTTCGCAGTACTTTCTTGTTTGATGAGCCCCCACCCCACCCCACCCCACCATCATTTCCCTTTCTGATGCATAATCCCAGATTCCTTCTTTCTCCCAGAAAATCCCTCTCACGCGGTCTCAATTTATTCAAACTTTTCCGCTCCTCCCACACTTTCTTTCTCTTTCTCTCTCTGATGTCCGGAAAAAGACCGCGTTTCCGCGGCTTCTAGTTATCCCAAGTCTACTTCCCTGAAGGCCCCAATTACGCGTTCACACCGACCAATCTCCCTCTCTTTAAAAGTGAGACCCTCTACCATATCCCAATCTCGCACTTCTATCCATATGTCCCACCCCAACTACGAATAACTCCCTCTTCCAGTTCCAAGCCCCAGCATCAGCCCTCTATTTTTATTCTTCGGACTCCGCATTTCACATCAGCAGCAGCAGCAGCAGCAGCAGCAGCACAGGTGGTAAATAAAGGCTAAAGGCCTCTTTCGTGTATATGAAAATCACTTCATCCAGCGAAGACGACTTTTCCTATTTCGACAGCACCTTCTTCCAAGGTCTCACCTCTCTTCCCCCCATTGATATGGGAGGCACCAGCGCTCCTCACAACAACAATAATAAGAGAAGACGCAGCAGCGACAACAACGACAACAACAACGATAACGAAGCAGGAGGAGGAGGAGGAGAAGAAAAGCATATACAAATCAGGAAGAAGAAAGCTATGACTGAATTAATCTCGTCTCTCTTGATGCTGGAAGAAGAAGAGAAAACTGACAAAGAAGACTGGGACAGGGACGCAGAGCAGGAGAAGAATCAGTTTGAGGAGAATCACAGGCAAAAGAGGGAAGCGACTCTCCAATACTACACTCAGTTGCAGAATTTGTATTCGGATCTCGATGAATCCGATCGGATCCGGACGAAGCGCGCGCGTTGCGGTGCGGCCGCGGGAGCGGCGGCGGCGGCGGCGGAGGAGTCGGACAAGAAGGGAGGGGCCGCGGAGGCCGCCGCAGCCGTCCACCACCGCCGGCTCTGGGTGAAGGACCGGTCGAAGGCTTGGTGGGACCGCTGCAACCACCCGGACTTCCCGGAGTCGGAGTTCCGGAAGGCGTTCAGGATGGGGAGGGCGACGTTCGAGATGATCTGCGACGAGCTCGGATCCGCCGTGGCGAAGGAGGACACGATGCTCCGGGCGGCGATCCCCGTCCGGCAGCGGGTCGCCGTCTGCATCTGGCGGCTGGCAACCGGGGAGCCGCTTCGATTGGTGTCGAAGCGGTTCGGCCTGGGGATTTCCACCTGCCACAAGCTCGTGCTGGAGGTTTGCTCGGCGATTAGGACGGTTCTGATGCCGAAATTCCTCCAGTGGCCGGCGGACGAGGCGGCGCTCGGGCAGATCAAGGGCGAATTCGAGGCGGTTTCGGGGATCCCGAACGTGGTGGGGGCCATGTACACCACGCACATCCCGATCATCGCCCCGAAGATCAGCGTCGCCGCCTACTTCAACCGGCGGCACACGGAGCGCAACCAGAAGACCTCCTACTCCATCACCGTGCAGGGCGTCGTCGACACCCGCGGCGTGTTCACCGACGTCTGCATCGGGTGGCCGGGATCGATGTCGGACGATGAAATCCTGGAGAAGTCGGCGCTCTACCAGCGGGCGGCGGGCGGCCTCCTCAAGGGCGTCTGGATCGTTGGGAGTTCTGGTTACCCTCTCATGGATTGGATTTTGGTGCCCTACGCCCACCAGCATCTGACCTGGACGCAGCACGCCTTCAATGAAAAAATTGGGGAGGTACAGCGCGTTGCGAGGGAGGCCTTTGCGCGGCTCAAGGGCCGCTGGTGCTGCCTGCAGAAGAGGACCGAGGTGAAGCTGCAGGACCTCCCGGTGGTGCTCGGCGCCTGCTGTGTGCTGCACAACATCTGCGAGATGAGGGGCGAGGCAATGGAACCCGAACTCCAATTCGAGCTTTTTGACGATGAGATGGTGCCCGAGAATGCGCTCAGGTCGGTGAATTCGATGCAGGCTAGGGATAACATTGCTCATAATCTCTTGCACCATGGACTTGCTGGCACTGCATTTTTATAGTAAACAAAGAAAAAAGCACTGTTACATTACCATTTGTGATTCTTTTGCTGTTGAACATTAGAATTCAGTTATCTGTTACTGGTTCTTGTGGGGATGGGCTTCTGTAAAGTATTTCTTATGCCCCTCCGAAACATCACTTTTTTTTCCCAGTGTTAGAATTATCAGTTCTCCATTGGTTAGAATAGACAGAGACAGAGAGAGACAGAGAGATAGATTATAAATGTAAAACATGCTTGGGTTGATTGAGTGGAACTCCCATGTTGATGAGGGAACTAGAGCATGTAAATTATATTCTTTTTTTGTAGCAAAGGAACTGAATAATAATTCATATATATTTTTTTAAGTTGCAATGAGCCATTGTTTCAGTGTTGTTGTTACGGAGATCGTGTCGATATTTGTTTCAACTCTCCGACCAGGCTAAGCACTTGTGGCAAATGTATGTATGCTGAGATGGATGTGCACAGCTAGAGGATATGAGAGATTAGGAATTAAGTAAACGAGAGGAATTCTAAAGGTTTCTATATGAATCAAAGAATGATTTCGGAGGCGATATAGGCATGAGCCTTGTAATTAGAGTGGCCATTAAAGACTAGGAATCAGTTAAAATAAACATGTTAGATCATGGAGAGGCTAAAAAACTTACTCCTAGTTAAGGTCATTTGTGAAGAAGTCGATGGCCCAAAATATAGATAGGATAAGGCTTTCAAAATGATGATATGATTGGTCAAAATTGTTGTTCTGAATGAACTCTCAAAATGTAGTCTTGAGTGTCAGAAGCAGTGAAGAGGTGTACTTGGCTCAAATTTTATTCATGTATCCTCATATGGAAATGATAGGTTGTCATTGTGTTTGTACTGTGAACGCATGTCTTATGTGCCTTGCAAATGTGGAGTTCGTTGATCACCTACTGCTAAATTGTAGACGTGCACAATTGTTGTGGAAATCAAGTATGGGCTGGTCCGACTGTAGCTTGTTAATAACCAATGACACCAAAAGCTCGAGCCGTTAATGAATGATATGACAATTTAGATCGAGCTTTTGCTATTACTGGTTCTCAACATTGTATCAAAGTCGTAGGTCGCGAGTTCAAACCCCTTGCGAGGCATGTTACCTCCATTTGTCTATCTAGTTTGTACGTTCTGTGAAATTAGAATTGCTTTTGTTTGAGGGGGGGTGTTGATATAAATTGTTATGCCATTCACTAATAGCTCAAGCTTTTGTTGTTACTAGTTATTAATAGAAATATCCTCTTCTGAATTTATTGCCCCAGTTGTTTGATTTTTAGGGGATGGGAGTGGAATCCATAAGAGGTAGGATAATGTGGAAGATTTCATTCTTGGTGGTTGTTTGGCCGATTTGGAAGGAGAGAAATATAAGATACTTCGAAGGTTTGTCTTCAAGTGATTCCCAGGTGGTGGACAAAGTAAATTACTTAGTGGCTCTTTGGTCCTCCGTTCTACCTCAACTCCAAGTCTTTCCCTTGATCACTATCTTGCACAAGTGGAAGGAAGTGGCTTTCTCCTATCCTCACATGCATCTCCCAAATCCTCGTTGGACTCCACCTTCAACAGGTGCATTGAAGCTGAATTTTGATGAGAGTGCCAAGGGCGATCCAGGTGTGGCGGGTGTGGGAGGAGTGATCCTTAATCATGAAGGATTTATTTTGCTGTCATTTTCGGGTCCAGTAGGTTTCTGTTTTATCAATGCTTTTGGCATTGAAGATTGGTTTGCGTGAAGCCAAGAATCTCTACATTTCTCATCTTTCCATTGAAGGTGACTCCTTTTGTGCGATCCAATGGGCTGCAGAGAAATCAAAACCCCCATGGTACTTGTTAGACATTATTGAAGAGGTGATTGATTTCTCTAAAAGCTTGGAGGTCTCCTTCCACCGTATTAATTAAAGTGCAAATGAGGTTGTAGATTTTCTGGCAAAAGAGTGAGTCTCTAGATAATCTCTTCTAGGAGTGTACAAAAAATTCGTCGATTCGTAAAACCGATCTGACCCGATCTGCAGTTTTTTAAGCGATCCGATGGTCATTGGTTTGGTGACGGATTGAAAAAAAATTCTAATCCGTTGGTAACGGTTTGGTGACGGATTTTACTCTTAATTTGTAGATTTAAACTGATTCGAACTGTTGAAATAAAAAATATATTTATTTATTTTTTATATAAAAAATATTAAAAGGCAACATTTTAGCCATTCATCATCCAACTTTTAATTTCAGCTATTCACTCTCCATATAAAATAGTGAGGAAATAGTTGGCACCACCGTTAACGGATTGAACTGTTTTAATCGTTTGGTTCAGTTTTGAATGGGCAATGGATTACAAAACTGCCAATCCGTAGGTAGCAGATTGGTGATGGATTATGCTCAATCCGATAATCTCTTCTTATCTTTCTTTATAATTAATTTTTGTTTGGTGTTCTCACCCTAGTTTTTGTGAGGGGCTTTTTTGGTTTAGTATAGTTTTCTTACACTGGACAGTAGGTTTTTTTTTTTTTTTTGTTTGTTGGTTGGCCACTGGCCAGGAGTTGGAAAGTAGAGGGCACCAACTAGGGTTTGAACCCTGGTCAGCTCTATGGGAGCGGGAGCCTAATCCACCAAGACATCCTTACTGTACAGTTTTTGAAGTAATGATATAGTCACCATTAAAAAAAAAACTTCATTTTTCAGAAAGAGATGTTGGAATGATATTATGATGAATCATGTTGGGAAGACCAACAGAGGGATGAAAATTCAGACTGGAGCAAATGGTACAAAAACTGCTTTCCATCCTCATTTTTCTTCTTTGGAGATGGTTTAGAACATTGTCCTGATTGGGACCGGATAATCTGCGAAGGCTATAATACTCAAAAGCCTTTGGAGTTCTCCTGGATCCACCATATAAATTGCGTCGCAAGAGTTTGAATAGCAGATAATAAAAGGGGAGAAGAATCCCCTTCAAATGTTTCTATAGAAGAGTAATCCCATCAATGTGTGATGTTCTTATGCAAATCAGAGCAAACATCCTTGTTACCATCGAACATTATGAACAAACATCAAGGAGAGAGCCTGACTGCTAGCGAACCTGGAGTCCAACATTATGGATCTGAAATGTTAGGACCAGTTCTACAAAAAAAAAAAAAAAAAAAAAAAAACAAACAAACAAACAAACAAAAAGAGTCAGGGCCAGGCACGTGAAGCTTTCTGAATTGGAAGATCCCATTTTTGTTTTGAAGATGGCACACATGGTCATAATTATTTTGATCTATATACGCTTTGAAAAAAAACCTAAGCCCAACAGCATCTGACTTGGACGCTGCACTCCTTCAATGAGAAAATTGGGGAGATATGGCGTGTCGCGTGGGAAGCGTTTGCGCAGCTCAAGGGGCGTTGGTGCTGCCTGTAGAAGAAGACTGAGGTAAAGCTGCAGGACCTGCCGGTGGTGCTTGGTGTGTGCTGTGTTCTCCACAACATCTGCAAGATGAGGGGCGAGGCGATGGACCCCAAGCTCCGATTCAAGCTTGTCTATGATGAGATGGTGTTGGAGAATGTGCTCAGGTCAGCGAGTTCAATGCCGGCTGGGGATAACATTGCTCATAATCTCTTGCATCATGGACTTGCTGGCACTGCATTTTTTTATAGTAAACAAAGAAAAAAAAAGCACTGTTACATTGCCATTTGTTATTCTTTTGCTGTCGAACATTAGAATTCAATTATCTGTTACTGGTTCTTGTGGGGATGAGCTTCTGTGAAGTCTCTCTCATGCCCCTCTGAAACATCGTGGTTTTTTTTTTAAATGTTAGAATGATCTATTCTCCATTGGTTAGAATAGACGGAGACAGAGAGATAGATGATAAATGTAAAACAGGCTTGGGTTAAATGAGTGGAACTCCCATGTTGGTGAGGGAACTAGAGCATATAAATTATATTCTTTTTTGTAGCAAAGGAGCTGAATAATAATTCATAGTTTTTTGTTGCAATGAGTCATTGTTTCATTGTTGTTTTTACTGTGATGGTGTTGATATTTGTTTCAACTCTCCGACCAGTCTAAGCACTTATTGTGGCAAACGTGTGTATTCTAAGATGGATGTGTACAGCAGGAAGAAATGATATATTAGGAATTAAGTAAATGAGAGCAATTCTAAAGGTTGCTATACGAATCAAAGAATGATTTCTGAGGTGCTATTGGCATGAGCTTTCAAAATGATGATATGATTGGTAAGAATTGTTGTTCTGAATGAACTCTCAAAACGTAGTCTGGAGTGTCAAAACAGTGAAGAGGTGTACTTGGCTCAAATTCTAATTCCTGTATCCTCATATGGAGATGATTGGCTGTCATTGTGTTAGTAGACAAATTATATGTTCTCCAAAATGGAATTTCTTATCCTTAGCACGTACTGGAGGAACTGATGACATTTCAAAGATCAGATTAGTCAAATACTGTCGTAGTTTGAATTACAAATGATTCCTTCTATTCATTGTATTATATGCCTTGGACCACTGTTTTTGATGGTTAGGTTGGACAGTCTAGCTTTTGAATCAAAATCTTCCACATCAATGGCATTTCTAGTGGTCAAATTGATGTTTTACTTTCAGCTTGTTATTTTTCAAAAACATTATCTTTTTATTTGTTATCCTAGCTTTTGATTTTATTTAATCCTCAACAAACACAAAAACAGATTTATTGACAGAAATTATATAATATAATTATCATACATCTGCAGCTGCTAGCAAGTTGGTTAGGGATATTATGTAGTGTGCAAGTGGATGGGTTCAAGTCTCCAGTAAATATATATATATATATTTATATATAGCTGTCGTACAAAAATGCTGATGCAGTATACTTTTATGCTGATGATGGTAATGTCTAATATTCCCTGTAGCTTACTTTTTCCCTGAGTTTTAAGTTTTTAACACGTGACCTGGTTATGGTCAGAAATGTTCAGAACCAATCTGTTTATTGGTGCAACGAGGCCCAGGTTATGGAGATTCCATGCATTAAAAAATATGAAGTCATTAGACATCTAGTGGTACATATCCAATAACATCACAGACAGCGATATGCAAGTCAAAAGGCAATATTATGAATTCTGTGAACTGTCACAAAATGAATTTAAGGCAGCACATCCAAAGATATATTAGAATTGTTCAGAAAGAGATGTTGGAATGATATTTGATGAATCATGTAAGAAAGACCAACAGAGGGATGAAAATTCAGACTGAAGAGCAGATGGTACAAAAACTGCTTTCCATCCTCTTTTTTCTTCTTTGAAGATGGTTTAGAACATTGTTCTCATGAGGGACCAGATAATCAGAGAGGGCTATAATATTTAAAAGCCTGTCTAGATCTCCTGGATCTACCATATAAATTTGCATAGCTAGAGTTTGAATAGCAGATAATAAATGGGATGGAGAATCCCCATCAAATGTTTCTAAAGAAGAATAATTCCCATCAATGTGTGATGTCCTCATGCAAAGCAGAGCGAGCATCCTCTGTTACCATCATACATGATGAACAAACATCAAGGAGTAAGCCTGACTGCTGACAAACCTGGATTCCAACATTATGGATCTAAAATGTCAGGACCAATTCTACCAAAAACAAAATCAGGACTGGACACATGAAGCTTTCTGAATTGGAGATCCCATTTTTGTTTTGAAGATGGCACACACGGTTAGAATTATTTGGATCTTTATAAACTTTGGAAAAAACCTTTCTCAGACCTTCGCGGAGGAATTTTAGACATCATATTGTTGTTTGATGCGATCAACCCATGCCAGATCTCCGGCTCTCTTCTTTTGCCTATTGTTCATCTCAAGAAACAGGTATGTGGGTTAATGTATCTATAGTTATTTTTATGTTGTACAAATCTGATCTGTGTTCATTTTGTGTTCTGCTGAGCTTACTTGTCAGTTAAGAGGGATGATCCACTGGATAGGACAAGCAATGAAGCATTATTTTGTGGCCATAACCTTTTTCAGAGGTTTGGATCTTTATGAGCATATGCTCTCAGTGCTACATAAGTTTATATGGGATGATTTATATATATATATATATATTCGCTGTTCTGTCTATCTGGTTTATATATCTGCTAATCCATGATTCTTTTACTTGAAATGAGTGAGTATGAGACAAGGATTGTTTCAAGATAGAAACTCCCATGTTAAGTGTCCAGCCAGTGGTATCGAAGACATCCTGTTCTTGAGGTTGATACATTGATTTGTATTTCTTAAAATAGAAATTACAAATAAACATACTTCTCTCTTGTTCTTGAGGTTGATGCGGAAACATTAATGTGTTTTGTGGGTTGGGTGGGGAGGGGAGGAGCTGAATTCCAAAATTCATATTTCATTGGGCGCATTATCTTTTTTATTTATTTTTTATTGGAAAATAACTATCCTAAGATAATGCATTTTTTTAATCTAATGGTAGATTAATCCCAATTGTTCTGACATATTGGAGAAGATCATTCTTCATTTAATTTTCATTATTGGTATCTTTTTCAGCAAAATGATCTTTATGGACTTGGAGCTTCAGGATGATTTCCTTAAACCCATTCTTAAAGTTTAATTCTATTGCTGCATTAGATGCACATATATTAGCCGCATTTTTTTTGGTGTTATTTATAAGACCCTATCATTTACAGGTTACTTGGAATCACATGAAGAACAACATTTTTTCTGTTCAAAGATTATATATCTAATTATAGTGTTTGGAAACATTATTTTTTTCCTTTTTTTTTTAAATCATTGCTTGCAGTTAAATGGCCTTCTTTGTTTTATAGGTTTAGGGAAATGAAATGGAAGTGCAGATTGTGGGCCACTAGTTGCTTGTTTGCTCAGGTTGATCTGTATAACTTAAATAAAGTTTGATTTGAAATTCTGTAAAAGGTGATGGTGTTAAATTTTAAATAGGGTATTTGATTTTTTTCCCTGATATATCCTGATTGAAATAATACGATTGTGGCACGTTACACTTATTCTGCCTTTTCGCGTCCTTTACTACTACAGTTACAACAAAATAGGCCTCAAATCCTGCTACTTGAATTGTATTTCAATTTGGTACTCTTCACATTGGGTTCGTCGTGTTTTTCATTTGATCATTACAAATAGGAGTTAATATGAGGAGTTAATTGTTGTTAAGGTTGGAAGCAAAGCTGTTTGACCCACTGTGTCTTTTGGTAGGGAGCCCTTGTTACAGAAACTACAACTACCCTTGGTGCAGAAACTACAACTATGTAATATTGAGTCTAATATTGTGTTTCTATGACCTTCAGTGCCATAACTACATTTGAGTGAAGAATCCAGGTTTTATTTTGATGATACTTTTTTCCTTCCTATGAGTGGACCAAATGCGATTCCAAAAAATATATTGATTTGTTAATGAAGTATGAGATGAAAAACATCTTTTTTCTAACCTAGCTTGGTTTAGGAATGACATTTACACCGTAGTCATCTTTGATGGGAACCTTTTCTTGCAACAAATTTACTACTACAAGATTATTTATTGTGCTTCTGATTTACAAGTTGCAACTTCAAGAAATGCACCTGTTTGTATTCAGATTTTGACTTATGAAAATATATGATTTTCCTGATTTACACTCCTTAAAGCAAGCAGAGAGGAAATAAATAGCTCTCCATGTCTGCACAGCTCTAGTTAGTTTCCTCATCATTTGAGCGTCTGTATCATTTACTTATACAGGACTCATGGTTTTACCTTGTATGTAAATCTGCTTTCATTGTCAAGTTCCATTTCTCTGGTTTATGCTAAGGGATCCTAGTGGGGAATCTTGTTTCTCCCAACAAATCGGCTCTCTCAGGCCATTTCATTGTCATTGCTCTTTTTACCATTTCTTCCGTCATTTGTTAGGTTCGGCAGCACATTGTGATAACCTAGCACCCTTTTCAGTATCTGTTTCTCTTTTAGTTTGTTACTTTCATTACTTGCTGCAGGTCACTTTGTTTCAAGGTCTAAAAAATTAAACTCGAGACCCGACTTGGTCATCACTGAGTCCGAGTCGACTGGGTCAAGTCGCATAACCAAATCCCATAGGACTCAGTTGA
This sequence comes from Sextonia rubra, assembly GCA_037013555.1. Taxonomy (NCBI): domain Eukaryota; kingdom Viridiplantae; phylum Streptophyta; class Magnoliopsida; order Laurales; family Lauraceae; genus Sextonia; species Sextonia rubra. The sequence continues at coordinate 26,063,388 of JASUAD010000009.1, forward strand.
GTCGCATGGGACTTGGCCGAGTCGCATGATTCAAGTCTGAGTCCCATAGGACCTGACTCGAGAGGGGTTGAGTCCAAGTCCGCTCGGAGTTGGCTGATTTTTTAAACCATGCTTTATTTACTTCTCAGTGTGCAACTGATTGGTTGCAACTTGCATGTGCCTATGGCTTATTACCTAACTTGAGTATATCCCGCTTGTGACCTGATGGACATGTCTTTGCTACACTAAGCATGACAGTTTCTTGATTTAATGCCTTCCTGTTAACTGATTAAGACTTTGTCGTATAGTTGTCTTGCCTTTCTCATTGACTTGTGCTAATTAGATTGCTAGGCATCAATCTCTGAAGAATTCGTTGCTTTTTCTTTTTCCTTTATTGTTGGAGGGGTGGTTTTGCCACTTAGATCATGCACAAAGGACTACAGTCATTGACAATAAGTTTGCTGCCCACTCAACTGAAGTATCTTGTCCATGCTGTCTTCCTTCTATGTGTACGAGCACACAAACTGAGGTGGAATTCTTTGGGCAGTGGCATTAGTTTTGAGAACAAAGGAAGGGCATTCCACAAAACATCATCCAACGCTTGTGATGAGGTTGAATATCAGCCTTATATGGGTGATATTTACTGTTGGATCAAACCCAGCAGTGGGACTTGATTAACTGTCATGGGAATGAATCGTACCTGATGGTATGTTCAATCCAACGAGAAATAAGCGGGTTGTTCATACCCGCACCTAGCATGGAGGAGGTTGTGTTTCCATATATTCCAAATGATCTCAGTTTGGGTTTGCAAGAACTGCTTTTGTGAAGCGATCTGACCCTAAAATTTTGTTACGCAATGATTGGTTGCTAACAAAGTACTATGTGTAACTTAAATTATCCAAACACAGACAGCCATCATTTTTAGTTTATCCAAACGCACACAGCCGTCATTTATGAGTAAACCAAGATACCTGCACTCCGCTTATGAATATCCAAATGGGCCTGTGGGATCCACTCCTATATCTGATCTGCAGGTCCTATTTATGATTCTTGAGTTATTCAACCAGGGGTGTATCCAATAATTTTTCCTTTGGAGGAGGGGGGGTTCCACTATCTAGAAAAAAGCTTTGGGAAGGCCTCATATGAAAGATAAATATAGTTTTTAAAATAAGTAGGGAGTTTTATAAAAATTTTGGGGGCCATATGTAAAAATTTTCAAAAAGATTAAAAACTTGAAAGGGTTTTATGAAATCTTGGGGACCATATGTAAAAAAAATTTAAAAATATTAAAAAACTTTAAGGGCTTTGTGAAATGTTTTTTTTTTTTTTTTTTTTTTTGGTGGGGTGGGGGGTTGGGGGGCTCTAGGCCTACATTTGGGTCCACCCCTATATTCAACCGAATTCCAGCTGGTCTGCCCTGGTAAAGATCTCACTGCCAGTCTTTCAGTTTAGAAGATGAGCTACAGAATCACCAGCATATCAAAACCGTTTCTATCGGAAAGCCAGCATAGATAGATAAAATGGTTGAACTCCTTCTATGTGCATTTTAAAATGAATGGGAAGTGAGAAATTTTTTTTTTTTGATCCTGCTAACAAAGGGTAGTGCATGATGTGTTTTTGTTATTTGCCTAAATCCTTTTGTGGATGCATTTCAGGTAAAACCAATTCAGATTTAGGGATGAGAACAAAAGGAATATGAAAAGAAAGCTATATGATTATATGTTATAATCCGAGCCCGGGCTTTCCTTGATTGAGGTAATCTTCGAATTGTGACATATGTACTTTTGTGAAATTTCTTTTCGACTCTGTTTCAGGACAGAATCCACAAAGGATATTTACATTCTTCTCACGTGTGAGGTTACTCGATGACATCTATCAAGAGTATTCAATGCGGTAGTCTGTACTTATCACTTATACGATTTCATAAATTCACGTGGTATCATAGTATGAACATCCCATAATTTGAAATATATATATATATATACACACACAAGTTATAGATTTCATTCATATAGAATAGAGAAGCACCAAAATATTATACATGCTATGCCAGTGTATATGCCATGTCTATACAATGTGTACAAGTGTATGACATGAAGACATTGGCTATAAAATCTATGTAGAGCATTTGTACAAGTCCACAATATACTAGATAATACCATTATTAGTGTCATTGTAAGAATGTATTGTTAATTACGTGACCCAAGTCTAGTCTTGCTCTAAGGAAGATTAAGTTACATCTATGAAGATCAAGTTAGATCAAGGAAGCTCAAGGTTTATCAATGAAGATCAAGCAAGTTCAAGGAAGATCAAGATCAATTAAGAAGATTCTCTATGAGTGCCAAGGGATAAGGTATCATTGACCCTTCTTGCCCATAGAAATAGAATAGGAAAAAGGGTTTCTAATCACCCTGCATTTGTACTACGGCTTGGATCACGGCTAAGCCGTAGATCCTACGGCTCACTCTCTAGAGAGTATATTTTGAATCATTTTGTTCTACGGCTGACCCTACGGCTGCACCGAAAAAGGGTTACGGCTAAGCCGTAGTGTGTTTCATGACTAAGCCGTAAAATCTACGGGCCACAGTCCAGAGAGTGCTCTTGGCCATATAATGCCTACGGTTGACCTTGCTGCCAAGCCGAAAGGCCTTCACGGTTAAGCCGTAATGTGATTCACGGCTAAGCCGTAAAGATTACTGGCCACTCTTCAGATAGCAGTTTTTGGGAGATTTCAGCTTACGGCTGACCCACGGCTAGGCCGAAAGGTGCTCATAGCTAAGCCGTATAAGGATTTACGGCTAAGCCGTAAGCTTAACCGTAAGAAGGAATTTTTGTTGAATCCGGTCAAACTAACCGTCGGATGTTGTCAGAGCATACGGCTAAGCTGTAGACCATTCTGTTCTTAGCCGTAGATCTATCCGTTGGAGCTTATCTGTATTTAAAGAGGACCTCTCCTTTGCTCCAACTACAGACTTTATTACTGAGAAAATCATCAGTATAGCTGAGCCTTTGCACCTCCATTAAAATCATTTTTAAAGCTTCCACAACCACCTACTCTTCAACACCAAAAAATGCCATTATTGTTTCAAGAAGAGTAGTTGGTCATTTCGGAAAGGCTTCATTAAATCTGAGAGAATATCTTAGCCTTCCAAACCCTCTTAAAACCTCTTCCCTTGGTTGAGTACTCATCTGAAGATCTTCATTTTCAAGGAGCAAGAATAAGAGGTCAAAGCTTGGAGGTAGTCTTTCAAGCATCAAGAGCACCACTCAAAACCAAGGTATACAATTCCTTGTTTAGGTGTTCTTTAATATTTCAATTCTCATTGCTGTATTTGGTGGGAGACAAACCATTGCATCAAAAATTATTGTAGTTGGTGGACTAGATCAAGGATCAACCACCTGATCAAAAAACCCCAGTTGGTGGAAGACAAACCACCGAATCAAAAACTGTTGCAAGAGGTGTATATTATGTAAGTACCTCTTATTTAGTGGAACCAAGAGAGATTGCTCTTGAGAGTGGATGTAGGTCTAGGACCGAACTACTATAAATCACTATGTTTATTTCTTGTTGTGTGTGGATGTTGCCTTACATTCTTGTCACTTGTGTTGATCATCATTTCTAAGCTACATATTTGTTACTCTAGTTGCATTTCTACACACTGTAAGCACTCACAACTCTGAACATCTCTCTTAATCTTCTTGGGGACTCTCAATCTTAATTAATCCTTCAGATTGCACACTAATAAAACCTAATTCTTGAAAAGAAATTTTTAATAATCCTATTCACCCCCTCTCTAGGACTTGGTGAGACCTAGCTATTGCACTTTCAATCATCCTTAGGGCCGGTTTGGATAAGTAAAAAATAAAGTGGAGTAAAGTTAAATGAGCCATAATAGCTTTAAATTTCAACTTTAACTTGTTTGGATGAGTCTTGCCTAAAGATGAAGTATTGTTGTTTGCCCATATATACTTCATTTTACTTTAACTCTAAATACTTCAATTTTTTTGAGTAAAAGTCAATTCTACTCAAAAAAACTTTTAGATTTCACTTTACATCAAATATTCAAACAATGTGAAGTGAAGTAATCTACCATAACTTCAACCAACTATTCTTCCACTTTACTCCTCGTACAAAATCTATTTCATTTTATTCTACTCTTTATTTATCTAAACATGCCTTTTAAGTCTCTTTGGATAAATGAGGAGTAGACTAGAGTACAGTAAATTTTATATGAGAAGTGAAGCGGAGCAGAAGTAGATTAAAGTCAAAGCAAATTAGTTCACGTATTTAGATGCTTTTATGTCAAGTGAAATCTAAAAATGTTTTGAAGTGGAATTGACTTTTATTTAAAAAAAATTAAAGTACTCAGTGTTGAAGTTATATAAAAAATATATGTACCCAAACCAATACTTCATCCGGTGGCTAGACTCATCCAAAACAGTGGAATTGAAATTTTAAGCCTCTTTTACTTCACTCTGCCGTACGTTTTTGCTTATCTAACTGGCCCTTGGGTTTCCGAGAAGGAGTGAAAAATTGAAGGGCGCGAGGAAATGCGAGAGAGGGAGAGAAATTTTGAAGAAGAAGATGGCGCGGAAGGAGTGTTATTCGTATGTGCAGTCGATGCATCTCTTACTCCGTTTGAATCCGAGTGACTGTTGCGAAGGTCGCTCTAATGATTTCGAAGTTGCGCATAATTATTCCGGTTCCGATGGTAGAGTGCCGATCGGGATGGGTGATATGGTTGTGGGTTCCAAAATATATATGGTGGGCAGCATGCTGCGTAATCCAAATGAAGAAAAGTGGGTCAATTTAGATGATGTTTATGCCTTTGATCCCACCAAGTCAGAGGATGGATCGGTTCCCGTCCGTGACGGTGCCGTACCCAGGTTGAATGGTTCTCAGACCAGACATCTCGTGCCCACCTTGAGGGGAAATTCTATCTTCAATCCAAAAGACCATTCCTGGCTTTCCAGGACGAATACATTGAGCCCGTTTTTGAGGTTCTTGATCCCACCCTCCCAGTCCCATCGTGGAAAAGCCTCCCTGATCCCCCCCTCCTACCGCAAAAGATTTGGTGGCATGAAAATCACTAAGTACTTTACTTGGAGCCACAAGCTCCTAACGCTGCCAGATTTATCCATGTTTGACGCTAAGGATGAGAAATGGACAAATGGGTGGTGGTTCAAAACACAGTTTTCCGACAAATCTGCGTCTTTTCCGTCTGGCGCCGCCGTCGAAGTCAAGGGCATTGTATTTGCCGTGCCACTCGAAAACGATGCTGTCGTTGCCTATGATTTGGACGCCGATGGGCACCTCAAGGCTCATTGGGTAGGCTAGATGAGTTTTCTGAGGTGTTCGGTCCTCCTTTACTCGACCCTCGCCAGGGCGGCTTCCTCACCCATCCCGGTGGTGGTTGTATGTGTTTACTGTTGAACGGCATTGATGAGGGCAATAATTGGACTACATGCGTGGGGGTCTTTCAGGTTTCCATAATCGGTGGTGACCGTCCTGTGGTACATCGCGGGAGACTGCATTCTTTTGATCTCCGATCATGGAATGATTGTTTTACAGTGATTGACTCCATTGTCATGTAAGCAAATATTTATAACAACCCTACCCTTTTTTATGCTGTCTTTGTATTTCGTAAATTCTAATTTTTTACCATGGTGGTGATGATGTATAGGTTATTTTATGCCATGTACTTGCCCGTATGTCTACATTTGTTTAGCTTTCCGTGTTATGGTATTCATCGTGTATGAATTTAGGCTTGATGCCATCAATAGCTTGGGTAGGATTAGCAATGGAAGAAAATTATGTGCTAGATCACATCCCTCTTCTTATCAGCTTTGTCTGGTTTTGTCCATGCCGAATTGCATTTAAGAGTGCAATTAGAGAACTTTGTCACTGTATTGGTTGTTAGTTGTTAAGCTTTTTTTTAATTGTTGTGAAACTTGTGATTTAAAGGTGCCATCCTTTCTCAAAAGAACTTCCACTAGTAATTGGTATGCATTTGGAAGCTTTTCTGCCTAGTGTGAACTTTATCATAGCTGTGAGACTGTTTTGTGCAGTTAGCACTTAGCAGGAATGTGGAAGATAAGGATCGTTGAAAGGAATAAAATGCTATCATATTCAGGAAATATTCCAAATGAAAGTTAATAGCTACTAAATGTTGGTATCCTTCTTGTTCCTATATTTTCACCTCCTTTTTTCAGTATATACTTGTTGAAACCTGAGTAATTTGAATTTGTTTTTATATTGGTCTGAGCACTCTCTTAATTGAGCCTACTAGAGGAAGTGAAGCTGCATACGAGTTTATTTATTTATTTTTTTAAATAAGGAAAGCTACATAGAAGCTTTATGAAGCAAAAGTCTTTTTGATTGAAAAAGTTATGTTGGATTCATCTGAGCACTCTCTTAATCGAGCCTAGAGGATGTGAAGCTACATAAAAGTTTTTTTTTTTTTTTTATAACAAGCAAAGCTATATATAAGTTTTAATGAAATAAAAGTCTTTTTGATTGAAAAGGTAATGTTGGAGTTGTAATTTTATGTCAACAGAAACTTTGGATCTCCTTTTCATTCAACTTTGTTCGCCCTCTCTTAGCCTCTATCTTGATGAGCATTGAGACTTCTTCTTCTTCTTCTTCTTCTTCTTCTTCTTCTTTTATAGGTGTGATCATTTGAACAAGAGTGATATTGAGGCTGATGCAAGTTCTGGATCGTATAGGTCTGTTCTCTGTAATTTCATTTATTAGTGGCCATTTTAGGCGTTATTAGATTCCATTCTGAATTTTATAATATTGTTATGAGTATGCAACCTATTCCTAATTCGATAATTCTCTTGTATGTGGCATTTCTCTTGTTTATGAAACTGAGCAATATAGCAACATATACTATCTTGGATAGGGTGAGCAATGGAAGACATTGTGACTGCATCCCTCTTGTGAGAGGCATTTGATGGTTATCAGGGCTTGCCTTGTGTTTACTTTTAGGTTGTGCACAATTGTGTTTGATATAGCATTCATTACTGCCATAGATATTTCTGTGGGCGGATCTTTTTCTAACGAGTGATTAACTTATCGGGCTCTTTCCATTAAGTGTCAACTTCGCTACAATTTTGTATGGGGATAATTACTTTTTTTCACCTTGTGGTTTGGTCCAGGAAAACATTAACCTCCCTAATGTTTAAAAATGCTCATAACCCCCTCTTGTTTTCTAACCAAATCGAAATCGTCTGATATTCGGTCCAAATTTATGGAAGGTGTAGCACACTCGCCACAAATGTGATGTTAGTGTGGGAGGAAATTGTTTTCCTCCAAATTATTCATTTTTAATGACAAAAATGCCCCTTTAACATAATTATGAGTCCTCCATTCTTCTTTGAAGCATGGGAAGGGTACTGGATCGTTGAAGCAACCAAAAGCCGAAACCTAGGGCTGGTAACGAGTTGAGCTTCAAGATTCTCAAACTTGGCTCGTTAACAAAATGAGCTTCAAAATAGGCTTTAGCTTGGCTCGTCACGAGCCCGAGCCGAGCTCCACTAGAGCCTTACCAAGCTTTCAAATAGAATTAAAAATTCAAACTTCAAATCAAAGTCATTCTACCCTAGATCTAACCCTAAGAATCAACATAAACCATAGTTTCTTCTAATTGATGCCTAATGTCATGTTCAACTACAAATACACTCATACACAATATATACATATACAAAATCACACAGCCTGTGTGTGCATCGTGTGCGCGCGCGATTAATTTCATCTAATTGAACAACAAAAAAACTCCCAAATTAAAAAACTTCGCAAAGTCTTCCCTAAAATATTTATGCTCAAATCACTTAGACAATCTTTAGTTATTGAACCTTGCATGTATGTGTGTGGATATGTATTCTCTCTAATGAGCTCTCAAGCGGAGCCCGAACCGATAACGAGCCTGTTTTAAAGCTCAAGCTTGGCTCGTTAGTTTGAACAAACTCGAGCCGAGCCTGAGCCGGCTTGTTTCAATTACCAGCCCTACTAGAACCAGAACATGTAAACAGTGACACTTACCTATCCCCTCTCATATTCTTAATGGGGAACTGCCTTGTCCCACTCTCCCATTGTCACAAGATGCTCTACACTATTAGCCATGGCGAGGTGTTGGGCATCTGGTGGGAGCTGAATGGCATCTTGCCCTAGAGCTTTGTTAGCAGAGTGACCATTAAGATGTTTCGCAGTTCAATTCTTGCACTATTGAATATCCCAATTGGACAAATATGAAAATTTTCATGACTGGGTTTTAACTCTTTAACAAGAAGCAGTGTTGAAAATCCATAGAAGCACCACCAATGTACCATTATACCAATCTCTTTGTTACTGTAACCCAATTATTATATATGAAGCTGATTGAATCTAATTGCCAATTAATATCCAATTTCAGATTTGATTTTGACCTATCTACAATTTTTGACCTCCTACTAATATTTGGCCTACTAATGGCCCACTAATTCTCCATTAATAAGAGCAGTTTAGTGGCCCTAACAATGCCCATTAATGACCCATTACCCATTAAAGGAACAATTTCGTTCTCTTCAAACTAGCCTCTTATGATAACCGTTTCAACAAGCAACCCTTAGTCTCCCTATTCTCTGTCTCCTCTTCATCTCCTTCTTTATTAACTCCAAAACCTCTGCATCTCTCTTGATCTTAAGTTCTTTGGCTTCTTTTTCTCTTTGTAACTCGATAATTTTATACGGCATTGAGGGATCATCCCAACTGCCCACTTCAATCTTTGACATAGGCTAGGGTCTCATCTACCTCTCTGTTAATGCAACAAGATTTCCAGTTGAAGATGAAGATCGAGGCACATGGAGGAATCGCATCAAGTACCTTTGCCTTCCTTTCATATACAACCTCTCCATAGTGCTAATTGACTATCTCTCCATCAACTTTCTATCTATCGTCCTATCTCTCCCCACACTTTGCAATTCTTTGCAACAGAAGGTTATATTTCAAAGCATTTTGACATTTCGAAGGCATTTTGCAAGGATTTAGCATTTTTGGGCACATCACTGCAAGAAACTCAATATTAGGATCAGTGTTTTGAAAGGCGCGCCTAGGCGCAATGCGCAGCCTTGCCCACCTATTGCACCTCGCCCCTTATGGGGTGTGGCGATTTCGTTGAGGCGTGGCTTAGCGCGCGCCTTATACTGAGGCGAGAGGCGCACAGGTGAGGGCATCTTTCAAGTTTCCTTAAGTGTTGAAATAAGAAAAAAAAAAGCAGGGGTTTAAAAGTAAAAGAGGCAACCTATATTTAGAGGAGAGCAGCCTAGTGCCCTACCCTAATCGTCTTAAATCTTGACAAAATAAGGAGAAGAAAATGAAGCAGCAGCCAGCGACGAAGGAGAAGAAAAACAAAGAAGCAGCAGTTGGCGACGAAGGAGAAGAAAAACGAAAACGGGAAGAAGAAGATCTGCATCTGGCGAAGGAGGAAAAAAAAAGAAAAGAAGAGAGCTCAAGTTCGGCCGGCGAAGGAGGAGGAGGAAGGAGGAGCTCAGCCAGTTTTGGCGACCCAGCCAGCCTGCTGCTCACGTCCTGCGAGATACATTTGTTTGTTTGTTTGTTTTTTTTTTTTTCCTTTTGTTTTGCTGCTGCTTTTTGTTTTTGTTTTGTTTTTTTTTTTCTATTTGGCTGCTGCTCACATGTAGACGGACTGCTATCTTTGTTTTTTTTTAGTTGCTTTTTTTTTTCTGCTGTTGTTTCTTTTTTTTTTTTTCCTTTTTTTCCTTTTTTGCTGCTGCGGCTTTTTCTTTTGCTTTTCTGTTTCTGCTTTTTTTTTCCTTTTCTACTGCTGCATTTTTTTTGTTGCGGTGCTATTTTTTTTTCCTGTTTCGCTGCTGCTGCTGTTTCTACTGTTTTGCTGCTGCTGTTTCACTTTTTTTTTTTTTTTTTTGCTGCCATCTGATTGTTTTTCTTTTTGCTGCTGCTTTTGCTGCTGCTTTTTCTTTTGCTGCAATTTTTTTCTGTTGTGTTTTTTTTTCCATGCTTTTTTGCTGCTGCTGCTATCTGCGTGTTTTTTTCCTTTTTTCTGCTGCTATTTGCTATCTGCTGCTTTTTTTTCCTGTTTATGCCTTTTTTGTTGTTGCCTGCTATCTGCTGCTATCTCCAGTTGCTGTTGTTTTTCTGTTTCTGTTTTTCTTTTCTTTTTTTTTCTCTCTCTCTCTACTGCTGCATTTTTTTTTCTGCTGCTTTTTTTTTTTCATGTTTTTTCTGCTGCTGCTATCTGCATTTTTTTTTGCATGTTTTTTTGCTGCTGCTCACGTTGATTTTTTCTTTACCACCTGCTGCCGCTTCTGTTTTTGCAGTTTTGTTTTTTTGCTACTGCTGCTGCATGTTTTTTTCTGCTGCTGCTCCGGATTTCTATTTTTCACGAATATTCATTTGGTGTTGATAATGCATTCTCTGTTCTTCTTACTTTGTCTGTACATACTGACTGCCATGTTGATTGTTGCCTTTTGTATCAAAATATGTCAGTTGGGCTGGAGTGGATTAATTGTTTATCCCTTTTGTAATTTGTATGCTTGCTGTTTTTAATTTATGTTTTTTTCAATTGTATATTCTATATAGATGTCAACCGAAGGTAGTATTAAAAAGGACCCAGCATGGCAATATGCACACTTGGAAAATATGACAACATATCTATTTTTTTTTATCTATAATTTGTGCCTCTCTTCAATGAAGCCTGCGCCTGGCGCTTAGGCCCCAGGATACCCTTAGCGCGTTGTGCCTTCAAAAACACTGATTAGGACAATTCATCATATTTTTACTACTTTTAGAATGGGGTTTTTAGGATTCATGAAAGTTGAGGATTTTTGTCATTTTATTTTGACTGACTTCCTTATTTATTCGAATACTACTTTTTGTAAGTGTTTGTGTTACTTCTTAATTTAAACAATATAGTTTTATTTTATTGAAAAATAAAACGAGATGGTTTTAGATGTATAATCTCTGTTTAGGTGTTATTTGATCCGTGTTGAATTTAATTTAGGTTATTTTATTAATTCCATTTGTTAATTATATTCAACCCATTTCGTGGGATATAACTATTGCTAGAAATAAGTATTCTGCCTACAATTTTGTTCCTTCCACATTCTTTTTTATTGAATTTTAGTAAAGTTGATTCATTACTAGAGAAAAAAATAGAAATGAAAAAAATATATAAATACAGAAGCCGACCCCAATATGGTTGGATAAGGCTTTGATGATGATGATGATGATGATGATATAATACAAAAAAGGGTAGAGATACAGGCACACTATTTATCTAACTTCCATACCCAAACACACTATACAGGTATTTCTAGATGTGCACACACATGCAAACCCAACCCCAACATATTATGGGCGAGTGATAGATGTGGATGCTGTATGACAACAGAACTTTCTCTAGAACTTGTTCTTCATGTAGTGGTTTTTTGTATTCTTTTAATTCTTTGTTTGGTTTTTACTCTATTCGGGGGGTTTTTTTTTTTTTAACCTGAGCATCTATGATTTTCTTCTAAGGTATGCTTTTTTATATGTTATATTGCAAGGCATAAGTGGATAACAAGGGGCAGAAAATTGATTATGGTTTTTATTGAGTTTGACATCACCAATTAGTCATTTATCCCCTTGGTCATTTTTTTAAAATAAAATATTAAAAAATGCTATAATGGTTGGGCATGGTTTTTGAGTTCGATGGAATGAATTGGGTAGTTTCAATTTATGTTTGATGAAAATAGTATACGAACAATATCCATGTCTTAATCATTGTTTTTTTTTTTTTGCATGTCCACTAAAGGCACCTTTGGTCAGCTTTGTCGGATTTATATTCTTTCCTTTTTTATAGCAATAATACTCGATGAGGTTGGCAGCATATGACAGTGTTTGGTCATAGCACTAATCCCCGGTCCATATCTATTCACATGTAATCAAATTACTCTGCCAAAAAATGTGTACACATTTGTTTAATATCCTTGCCTGGAAATTGGATTATTCATATTTATTTAGTTGTTAGTAGTTGCCCTCCATGGTAAGTTTCATCGAGTAGATGGCATAAAAACCATGGGCATAACATCCATTATCATCATCATCAAAGCCTTATCCCAACCATGTTGGGGTCGGCTAATGGGCATAACATTTACAAAAATAGTAAGATATGGAACTACCTAATTTTCAAGACCTATAACTTTCTTGAGTTTAAAACTAGAAATGAAGAGCATAAGGCTCACTAAATCAAGCAATAAGGGAGAGGATGATGGCTTAGTTTTGGAAGATTCCTAACAAATGCCTTTGATAAAAAATAACACCACAAAGCCATAGCCTTTGTCAACTCAATTTTAGGACCCACTCATGTAGTTGCACAATGCCGTAATACTATGACAGGACGCTAAATATGGTGGAACAAAAATACTGGCTGCTACAAATAAGATGTTACAACCATTTTTATGTAGGAGATTGCCTAAATGATATTAGGGGTGCGTTTGGATGTAAGGTAAATTAGAGTCGAGTAAAATAAAATTTTCAAAATTCAAAATTTCCTCCTTTTTTAAAAAAAGTCAAATTTCCCTCATTCTTTTTTAAAAAAGTCAAAAAGTCATCTCTAAATTTAAATAATCTCTACTTTTTATATAAAAAATAAAAAAGATTCCATAGCAAACATCAAAATATAAAAAGTCATCATAACTCCATCATATATTATTCTTTCTTGATTTTAGGTTTACTCTACTATATTTTACTCTACCCCACATCCAAACACACCCTAGATCTTACTATATTGGTTGTGCAATAGTTAATTTATAGGAGACTCAAACAAGGTTCACTAAGCATATTTTATAAACGAGGAACCCATTATCATCAAATCTATTGATGTGATAAGATCATGGCTCCATTATATTTTATTTTTCTTTTTCTTAATCAGTGAATCAATTCATTGAACTTGGAATTGGGTTTTTAACTTCTAATAAATTCCATTATATCAGCTTGAGTGTTATATGTATAGAATATTACAATGGTTGGTATTTTTTTGTAAATTATAGTAGTATGCTGTTGGAATTTTAACTCAACAATTGGTGATAAAGATAGGGATTCCATCTTCGTGAAAGACAATATCATTTTCTTATAGTCCAATACTGGGTATTTCTTCAGCCCTTGGTGTTTCATTAATATTAAACGCCATTTACTAATTGGGTTCTTGTGGAACCTAGACATTAGGCACAAGTCAAAAATATTGGAAAATGTGCAAGACATTACTTGTTATATAAATAGATAAATAAATAATACTTCTTAAGATTCTCCCATATATATATATTTTGTAGTGTTATACTCTCTTTGGTGTTACAAAAATACTTCCAACTTTTTAGAAAGAAATTACCAACCTCTACCTATAGCTAAGATAGCTCAATAGTTGTTGAGGAATGCTAGATAGGGCCTGGGCGTTTTCAAAAGTGAAATCGCGAGGAGATAAGGAAAATTTAATACTGTGGAGAGGCAATTAATATTATTTTTAAAAAAGAGAAAAGGTCTCCATATGACCTATCCTTCATTGGAGGATAGAAAAAAGGTAGAAACGCCCTTTTTTAAATGGGGCATTTCTGAGAATTTCTCTTAGTTGTTTCTTTGATTATATATTGGTTGTTCTTCTTTTCACTTTACGAATTTTTGTGTTGTTCTTTTGAAGATCATACACTTTCTTTAGTGTGATTTAGTATTTTATTTGTTTAATGGATTTGACTTTTGTGGTTCTTATCTTCAGTTAAGAGTAATAGATCTTCACATGATTAAGTGAGTGATGTGTGTGTGTGTTTGGTTGCAGATTGATTCCCATGTAATAAATAGATCATACAATGACTCTACTTATTTCAATGAATTATCCAATGCTTAGGCCATAAGTTATAATTTTGATTTGGCCCACAATTAAAAGATTGAAGTTTTTTTTTTTAATGTAATTGCCCCCATAGTGGGTGCTCGAAGACTGTAAGATCATAGCCATTTAATCTATTTGTTGTGGTTCTTTTGGAGTGGAGTGCTGCTACAATTCTTTTTTTTTTTTTTTTGTCATTTTTTTTTCAATAGCCCACATATCTCCCAGCCCAGCCCAGCCCAGGAGCCTTTGGCATTGCCAGATTTTTTTTAAACTCTGTATTTTGGTACATCAACTAAACGGAGTCAGCTATCAATAAACGTGACTTTTGTGATTGTTAATGTTACTATATATAGTTTTAATTCATTTATTCCATAGGATTCTAGTTCATTAATATAATAAAATCTTATATGGAGGTTATCACATATGGATTAAAAAATAGTATGCTTTGCACATTTGGGACAAGAGAAGGGGGACAAGAGAAGGAGGTCATATTTGGGACAAGGGAAGGAGGTTATATTTTTTACGAGGATAGAGCATTGTGTGTTATTTTACATTATTTTTTTTAATATCACCTCTTTAGTTGTAAAATGTCAGCAATTAAACTTATCAATTGCACTGTACTAGAAGTATGCACTAAATTATTGTCTTGCAAATGTCTTTTGTTGCTTGCCTGTGCTAAGCACGGGCACATTTTGCTAGTGGATAATGAATAAAAGAAAAACCTACTACAAGAAAACGATTGAGCCCATGTGAACAGATCAATAAACTTTGCTGTGGCCACCACCACCTTTTTTACCCTTATGACTCTGAATTTTCCCTCATCAATGGTGACAGATTCTGAAAAGAAGTCGAACCTAGTTTTGATGCTGCCACGACTCCACCTTCAAGCCCACAAGCACCACTGCCTTTCCACCATGGTGGCACTAAGGTGCCACTTTTGACCGCTGTGGCAATATAAGTGACACCTCTTGCAGTGTTATGTTACAGTGGTAGATTGGTGGCGCTTGTGATAGTTTCTTTCTCTTGCGATAGATTCCTCTTTTTCTCTCCAAAACTCCATATCTGTCTAAAATGTTTGTGATTCTTCACTTTCTCCCTCTCCCTTGGAGGTTCTCATTTTTGGCTCTCTCTCTCTCTCTCTCTCTCTCTCTGGACATTTTCATTGAGGTCCACAAACACGAGGGGGTTATAGTTATATTTTTAACTATTAGGGAGGTAATGTGTTTCCTGGCTAGACTACAAGGAAGTAAAAAGTAATTACGCCTTTTAGTATTGATTGGTGAAGTTATCAGACATGTAATTCAAAGGATACATAGAAAGGAAAATGAACTATATCTTTTTTCTGCAAATTATCTAATAATGGAAAATTAGTTTTGCTCATGGAAATTCAATTGTTTGTTTTTCAAAAGCTACTTTTGGTGGGTGTTGGGTGGATATTGCTGGAGTTAGATAGGAACTTCGTAAGGCAAGGGGCTGATTGATGGGAGATGCTAGCCATCATCACAAGCTGCTAATCTAAGGGGCTGGTTTGGACTCTTAGTTTGGGTTAGGTGGTGTCCTAACTAAAGCTTTTTGAGGCCTGTTTACGTATGTTTTCTCATATGAATCTTGTGTCTATGCCTATTGGGGATCCCATTTCTGTACCAACTCAAGATGTGCTTATTGGACTCTATGTATAAACGAGTGGGACTTGTCGAGATATTTGTGTAAATATGTATAAGTTAGATTATGAAAGAGTAGGCTCGACTATCCTAGAGATGTTTGGTGGTGTTGTGGTGGGGATTCTAGTGAGGCACGTGCACCTGCACTAGCCAAAGAGAGTGTGCAGAGGTGGGTTGCCTGTAGTTGGGGGTTTCAGCATGGGTGGCTGTAATGAAGGGTTCAGATCCTTTTGGGTTCTATGTATGGCTAATTTCGCTGTAGAAATTACGATGAAAACATTGATTTGACTAGACTTATTTTAGGTAACTCTAGATTTTGTATGATTTGGTGATATTTGGTTTTAAATATTAGTTACCACATAAGAGTTTTCTTGGTGACCGAACAATGCTAGAGACAACAACACTTAGCACCGAATGGTGCACCTATGAGACATGCCAACATTTGTACCGTCGATGCACCATTTGGTGTCGGATTCGGTGTCCCCCACATTTTTCTAAGTGACTCTATCACCAAGTTATTTCTGGTGTTTTGGCTGACTTATTTTTATGCAAGCAGTGAATGGAAATGATTCTATGATAGCTCACTGTTGAAACTTAATATTTTTGCTTCTCTTATTCTGTATTTAGATAATAATAATTCTTCAAGTAGTTGATATGCGTAATAGAACTTCTAAGCCTGTAGTCTAATGAAGGTTTTTTGCAGGCCTCGCTGCCTCAATGTCGAAACATTTTAGAGGAATTCCTTTCCTTTTGATTCACATGAATTGGAGGGCCGTTGCTAGTTGAATACCGTTGTATTTTGTACTGTTGTAGCTTGTAGTGATTTGGAGGACTTCTTTTTCCTCATTCCTTTGTACTCTTTCCATATTTTATTTAATATAACTGTTTCCTATCCAAAAAAAAAAAAAGAATGTTTTTGCCGTATGCATTTCAAATTTCTTTTGGTCTCTTGTTTTCTCTTTCTCAGTCTATGTTAGAATAGGCATTCAAATGTGGTGTTTCTTTTCTTGACAATTGTGAAGACTTGAAGAAGCATGCTGAACATGTTGTAGAGTATGTCAAGGGTGATTCCAAGAAGCCAAAAACTACGTTGCCTGAATAGGTTAGTTATTTGAGATCAAGCATCCATACTTCCAAGAGATAGGCTGCTTCTAATGTTTGGAGAGTTTGGTCTCTTTTTCTTTTATTTTATACTTTTTCAATCTCTCTCTCTCTCTCTCTCTCTCTCTCTCTCTCTCTCTCTCCATGTGTGTGCAGGCATTAATGTTGAAGTGTTCTTGAGCATAGTTTTCAAAATCGGAATCGTATCGTAAATCGGTTAGACCCATGAATCAAATTGTGAATCGTACGATTTTTTTATTTTTAAAAATTAAATAAGGAAAAAGTAATTATTCATAATCATCCATTAAATACAATAACAAGTAAGTCTATCACACAATCATATCAAGAACATCATTACATATTAGTATATATAATAAATGATTTGCAAATAGTTAAATAAATTTAAGTTATCAATATATTTTTTTATTAAATAAAAATAAAAATAAAATCCAAACCATCAATCTTACATGGAAGAATATCTTTTGAAGTTAAGAAAGTGTTTATGAAGAAAAAAAAAACCCTTGAAATAGATTAGAAAAAGACAAAGATATATACAAGCATCATATGCGCAGTCGAATGTTTTAGTTAAATGCATGCTCTTTATTCATCTTTAAAACCTCATCAAAGCTGCAAAAAATTCTTAAGAGGTTTTGTTAACTACTAAATAACCTTTTAAAAGTAAAAGTGCTGAAAAAAAGAATGAATGAAGAAAAAATGAAAAAGATTATTAATATTGACTTATTGGTTATTGCTATTCTTGTTTAGCTGAATCGCTTAAATTGTAAGATTCGATGAAATGAGTATCAAATTGTAAGATTCACACCTAAATCCTAATATTCATCTGTAAATGTGATTCGTTGCATAGATACAAATTGTTTTCCATCGTAGGATTTTGATAACTATGTTCTTGAGTCCTGACAGCATTTCTAATAAAAGTAAATTCTTCAAATGCTTGCACTCCCCTGCAAACCATTTTGAATTGAAAGTAAATTCTCCGGGTGCTTGCACTCACCTGCAAACCTCATGTGGGGAAGGTGGGGTGCTCTCTCTCTCTCTCTCATGCAAGGCATAGCTTAATGAAAAAGTTAGTGATAGCTTTGGTTAGTGAACTATTACAAGTAGATTGTGATCAGGAAAGAAACTAGAGTTATGGGGGCTGTTTCAATGGTTTTTTGATGTGTGTTTGAAGTTTCATCTTTTTTTTTTTTTCTGGTTGATTTCAAGAAATTTCAAGAAGAGATCTCAAGGCAGGAAAAATCTTTGGTTTACTGATTTGTTCTTCTGTTCATCTACCCTTGATAAGTAATGTTTCTTGCCTTTTGTTGGAGATCAAGCGAAACCTCAACCTAACAACCTGTAACTACATAAGGAAATTACCTATGGAATGCACCAAACATGTCCCAAAATCTCTTAGTTGCTCAACTATATGATGTTTTTAATGTCCTGTTTTGGCTAACCTGCCATTTTTACTCATATTTTTTATTATGTTCTTTGATCAGATTAGGATCAAAGCTTGGTCGTCGTCTATCCAAGTTTAAGTCTGTTGCTTAATCCTGTGGTAATGCATTATTGAGATATTGGTGATCCATGAATTCTAAGAAGTCAAACACCCTGTAGCTGTAGCGAATTTGGATTTGACTCGGATATTTAAATGAATCACATTGACTGAAAAGCCTAAAGTATATTTTATTGATATAATTACTGATTTTGTTGATTTGTAGCTGTGGCAAACAATCTAATGAATAATTTTTAATTTCATCTTGGACATCCCCATTTTGTTGCTATGATGTCCAATGATTGAATGTTAAAACTTTCATTAATGTAGGAAGTGTGATATAGGCTAGATCCATGATTGGCCAGCCCATTGGGCCCAAAACCAGTAAGGCCTAGTAGAGAAGATTAATTTTTATTAGTAGTTACTTTCTTAATTGTCTAAGATTCTCTTATTTTTAGAAGTTCATATTATGTTTAGTTTAGGATTCCTTATTTGGAATGAATTAGGTTATTTCCTTAGTTAGAAAATACCTAGCTATAAATAAAGATGTAATCCTTCCTCATGGGACACACAACATTGATATCAATAAACTTATGAGTTTGGTTCTCAATTGAGAGAGTTGTTGTTTGTCTTTGGTGAGGGATCTAGACATCTTATCCTTAAGCCTTTTGGCTTGGAGATTAACCCGTTGGCTATTCTTTTTTCCTGCGCTGCTTCAAAGTGTTTTCAGCTGCTATATTTTGGTTACTTTCTTGGTTTTACTATTTTCACCCCATTATCACCAGTATTAAGAACTGGAGATATTAAGTGTGGTTTTCTATTAGCTGTGAGCACTAATAAATGGCGATCGAGGATGAGAGATCCTGACAAGTAGCAATTCAATTTGCCGACAGAGTGTTTGATATAATACATTGTAGCGGATGTTAAGTTACATATCAATTGGTGAATAAAATCCGAAGCGGCAGTATTTTTGTATTTATGCATTTCAGTAGTTTATTTGCAGGTAATATGCATTTTTAAATTGTTAAAAACTTGGTTACATCATCTGTGGATGGAGCCAGAGAAACCATGATGCAGCGTAGGTACAACATAGGGGGCTATTTGAAAATTCTGCATGAGCACAATTTAGCGTTTATAAGTTTAGGGTTAATTTGAGATACATTTGGTTGTCATAATTCATAGCTGTAGGAATAATTTTCTTATTTATTTCTCTTAGCTTTTAAGAATGGAAAGGTTACAATCACGGATATGAACACCTAATATGGATATGAGTTAATATCGACATGCCAACACACAATTTTTAAAAAAGGTAGAACACGTACATGATAAGGGCATGGTAATATATGTGTGTGTGTGTGTGTGTGTGTGTGTGTGTGTAAAATATGTATTATTATATAAATAGGTAAATTACATGGACACCCTGAGGTTTGTTAATGTTACACTGACAACCCCGGACGTTGCGAGTAATAGGCAACGTCCAATAAGCTATAATTAACAATCAGAGCTAATGGTATTGTAAAATGACTAATTTGCCTTTCTGTTATAATCCTTATTGACCCACTTTGTTTAAGCATGTGCTTGGCCATGTGTATATAAGCTCTTTGGCACCTTTCCCTTGCAAGCTTATTTTTGAGGGTAAGTTTTACCCATTTGGTTCGTGGGATGACCACGTGGTTGGGCCCATGTCGATATAGTGTGCTGTTGCATATGTTTGCTTCGGAAGTGGACTGGTATGTCATGATCCTAAGTGTCCCACATTGTTTAAGTATGGGTTTGGCATAAGATCTTGGGCACCCTTTCCTTGCAAGCCGGTTTTAGAGGGAAGTTCTACCCATGCATTCATTTCACTTTCTTTGATTGCTTTTTTTTTTTCCTCCTTTGATTGTTTGTATTTTGTTAGAGAAACTCAACATCTTAGATCCAGACCCGGATTGGGCCCTATTTACTCTTTTTCTTCCTCCCCTTCCAAAAACAACTGTCTGGGATTCTGAAACTTCTCAACCAGAAACAACTAAAAACCACCATAAAAGTCACCAAAGAGAGAGAGAGAGAGAGAGAGAGAGAGAGAGAGAGAGAGAGAGAGAGAACCCCCACTGCCAGCACCAGCCCCCCCAATTCTGGCAGCCCCCTCCCCCCAGCCACCTGTCTCCTTCTCCCTCTTCCTTACTGGTCATTCCTCTCTTCATTATTAAGAATAACATCAATCTATCATTTGAAAATCCAAGCATTATTCAACTTTAAAACATTATTGGAAGATCAACACAACATAGTCATGCAATAAAAATTGAAAAAAAAAAGACTTTTGATAAGAGGGAATAAGGACTTCTAGCATGATGGATATGTTGTGACTACTTGTGAGCGATCCTTGAATGATGACAAAGTTCTTTGGATGACATGGTTTTGGTAGATCACATGTGTAGGTTCTTCTCTCTCCTTCCCCTTCCCTCTTCCAAAATTTTCTCCTTTTTGTAGATCTAGTGGCTGTAAGGTGGCAACTTCTGCGTATCTTCTTTTTTTATGTTTCATATATGACCTCTTCTTTTTGCCTAAAGAAAAATTTAGCTTGCGGTGAGCATGCCCCACTTGTTCTGAACGTGTCCCAACGTGTCAGAAATTCAGATAAACATAAATTTTCAGGCACTTTTCACTTGTTTGAGTGTCCATTCTTTGACGTGTTCGACAGTATTACGTAACCTTGGAATGAGGTGTCCTTTGCTTCCAAGATTAACAGTATTTAGTCTTTTCAATATTTATTGGACGTGGGTCGTGTTCGTATTCTTGCTTTGCGTCAGGTCAAGTTGTTTATTTATTTGGAGTTTTAAATGTTCTAGTACATTCTTATTGTGACAAGACTTTTCTAATTTGAGAGTCTTAATCCTCTAAGCATTAGGAAAATCCATTAACTTGTGGATATCTATAGCGCCTTTCCATCTATTCATTAAAGTACTGCGCTAGGAGGGATTACTATTGTGTTGTGTGATTGCCTAACCCTTGTAATGGTGCTTCTCTAGACTTCTTTTTTCTTATTTGTTGCTCTACTTTCTGTGCAATTAAGACCCAATAAAACCAAAATCACTTTTCTCAGAACTGTTCATAGCACCAGAACACCCATCAAACTCATTTTTTCCATGCTTAATTCAAGCCCCAGAAGCTTATTCTGATGCAGTCTAGGCCCCACAAGCAGCCCTCTTCAAATTAGATTAGAATTATCTTATTTTTTTTAGTAGATTTCTAATTACATTGTTATTAGGGACGTTTCTATTAATAGTGTAGGGTTTTCTTACACATTAAGTTTGCTTTTACTATATATATGAAATTGTAGAGGAGATTCTCAGACTTGGTTGATTAATAAAATTAGGTTTTATCCCTGAGAGGTGCGTCCTCGTGTGTGTTGACGTCTTCTTGACAATTTGAGGTATCCTTGGATACGTGCTTCGACACCCTACGCAAGCCCTAACCTTAGGGCCTGCATCATATTCCGTCCATACGTCTCCAGAAGCCTATTCCTCCATATGTCTTCTACACACGCTAAGACCTACTATACCCACTGTCAAACCAAATCAAACAAACCAACAAAGCCTTATGTCCCAGTCATTTGGGGTCACCGATATGAATCTTTTTTCACCATTCTGCTCATAAGATTAGTTAAATTAACTACATTCATATCCTTTTTTACTACAATATTTCATGTCAAGTTAGGTCTTCCCTTTTCCCTAGCATTTCCATCAACAGCGATCATATCACTCTTTCTAACTGGTGCATCCACTGTCTTCGTTGTACATGACCAAACCATAGTAGTCTGTTCTCTCACAACTTATTTTTGATTGGTGCTACTCCTACCGTTTCATGAATGTATTAACTTGTAATTTTGTCTTTTCTAGTCTTACCACACATCCATCTTAGCGTCCTCATCTCAGCTACACATTTTATTGATGTGTGGTTTCTTTGTTGCCCAACATACTGTACCATTGGGCATTTTTAGCCTTATAGCTGTCCTGTTAAACTTTCCTTTCGACTTTGTTGTTATCGGTTAATTGTATAAAACTGTGGAAGTACTCTTTGCTTGAGCCAATCTACTTTGATTCTATGGGTTACATCATCTCCAATCTCTCTCTCCTTATTAATAATCAAACCTCGGTAACGAAATTGCTCACTCTTTGGTATCTCATGGTTTTTGATCTTCACTTCTTCATTATTTCTACTTCTATTGTTACTAATTCATTTTTAGTCCTATTTACTTCAAACCCTTTTTACTTAAGTGATTCTTTTCAAATTTTTAATTTAGTGTTAATTCCTCCTTTAGTTTCATCCACTAAGACGATATCATCCGTGAATAACATGCACCATGGTACATCATCCCAAGTATGCCTAATCATTTCATCCATAACTAGAGCAAATGGGTAAGGACTTGAGGCTGACCCTTTGTGGAACTTTATACTGATGGGGAATTCATTTTGTATCATTTCATCCATTACCACCGTCGATATTTCATGGTGAATAGAGTTAGAGTAGCTGGAAGTTGCAGACAATAGTTTTGAGGCCTGAAAGACCTCTGTATTTTGATAGAGCTTCTAGCTGGTTAGGGTTTTGATCATAGATGAGAAGCTTTTAAAGGGTTACTCAGGGACAGTATTGTGCTATGAAGAGTCAGTCACCTATGCATAATAGCTTTGGCATTTTATTGGATTTTGGTTGTTAAGGTGGATCCTTGTCATGATAGCACGATACTATTCATCCTACTAAATTTAGCATGATCAATAGCACACTGCTGGAGTTAGGATTTGCTATCTGTCGTGCTAAATTTTAGCTTTAGCACGATTCATAGCAACTGTTGGAATTGCTTTTAAGTATTTTCAGGCAGCTCGACATCACTATTTGGACTAGGACAACAAAAATAGGAAATTAGTGAGACCTTGAATGCTTACACTATTTCAGATCACCAAGGATTACCTGCGAGTCCCAAACAATATCCTCAAAACTCCATGACCAATGTGTGACTCTATGTCACAACTTAACCTTGTTTATTACTAATTAAACTTGGCTTTATATTAATTAATCATACATTCTAATGCTGGCCAGACCATGTGTCAGCCTGCCCATTGGGCTCAATCCATACGCCCAACACGACATTCATTTAATTAGGGGTATTATTAAATAGTTTAATTATATTAGGGCTAATTTTAGTGATTTTCTTATTTTGTTAGTAGTATTCCAATGTTATAAGTACTGTTTCTTACGGATTAAGCCAACTTCTTTCTATTAGTATGTTGGGCCTCATTGTAATGCATGCTTATTTCCAATCAATTAAATCTTTGAGATTTTGCTTCTGTTATGGTGTTTTTTTCCTCTTGTGAGGGTGCCATAGGGCTAGAATTTACCTCAGGATTTGATCAATGCCATTGGAGATTGATCTACACTCGATCGGAGATCCGGGGTTACGCCAGATCGGTGTCAAAGCCGAGATCCGGTCGTTGAGGAGCCTGTCTTTCTTGGATTTCACCCATCCACCAATCTCGTTTTGTCAACTCTTCACCATCAACCCAGACTCCAACAACCCCAAGCCTCCTTGTTAAGAGTCAAACACCGAACCTACTTGACCTACCTTTGCCATCACTCCCATCACAAAACCACCCATAGGCCCCAGTCGACTCTAATCAAAGCCCTTGCCTGTCACTTTGATTTCAATCGCTGAAGCCCAAACCAGAGTGGAAAAAAAGGGCAGAAGGAGATCAATGGAGGGAGACATACTGTGCACTGACGCCGCCCTAGCGCTCCTCGTCGCAGCGCTAGTCACCACGATCACTAGAGCCTCATTGCATCCACTGTTGTTGCTTCTTGTGGTACGCCTCTACCCATCCAAGTAAGTAGTCGAGAACACCGAGGCCCTTACTCCTTTATTTCTTTTTCTACACAAATCCCGATGCACTACTAAAGACCTCCTTACACACATGCCAACTTTAGCCCTGTTTTGGGCCTCAGTTTAGGTCAAACTACACCCTTTAAACCTCTTTGGGCCTATAGTCCAAATCCACCCATTCAAAAAAAAAAAAAAAAGCAGCAACCATGTCTTGGAAAGGTGATGGACTCCAACATTGGATGACTGACAAGGTAAGAGATGAGACCATATATAAACTAAGCCAAGAATTGGAAGACGACATGAAGCGCCTAAAAACAGTGGAAACTGCCATTGCTGAATTGGAAAATAAGCAGTTTGGTGGTTAAGAAGGATCATCCACTGTGTCTCTGGTGTATACACCCGTCCTACCTGAAAGACCTGAGAACCACAAATCTGTTCGTGATTTTATGCAATGTCTTCTTGTTGAAAGAGGCCCCTAGGGCCCCCTTGTTGCACTCTAACCTGATGACATCACAAGGTAAGTCAAAATTGATGTTGCTGATTTTAGTGGTGATGCCAGCTTGAAAATTTTTGTTGATTGGTTTAATTCTCTAGAAGATTATTTTGCTTGATATGGTATGAATAATGAATAGCAAATAGCCTTTACAAAGGTTAAAGTCAAGGGTCCTACTAGAATATGGTGGTATAGTGTGGAAAATAATGAACTTGTTGTGGGTCAACCTATTATTAGATGGAACAACATGAAAGATAGGCTTAAAAGCAATTTTCTACCTTTTGATTACATGATACCCTTTACCAAGAGTATCTAAGTCTCCAACAAGGTAATTTAACAATGAAAGAGTAGACTAATAAGTTTTGTGTATACATTGTTCGCTATGAATTGAAGACAGATGACTGTTTCACTAACGCCAGATACAGAGATAACTTGCGTGTTGATATTAGACGAGAAGTAGCAATGTTTGAGTATACCACGATTGATGAAGTCTTCAATAAAGCCTGGAAGCACAATATGAAATTCAATTGCAGAAATGCAATACTTTTCAAGCCGGGGAGTCTTCCACAAAAAGAGGTACTGACCCTACTTATAATCGCAATCGGGTACAAGGTTATAGACCCCCTCCTCCGAGGCCAACCCAACAGTCACCTCAGAGACCATAACGAGGTATTTAGCAAAGACAGATTATTTTACGGCAAAATCAGAGGCTTCTACAGAATTAGAATGATAATCGTGCTTGTGGAAGAATAGATAAAAGAGATTGTTTCTCATGCCTGAAGCAACGAGGACATATTGTAAATGAATGCCCTCACGAAAGTTTATCACTTCCAATGAGCCTGTTAGTGATGACCAGTATGTTGGGCTTGTGGAAATGGAGCAAGTTGACACCGATCATCCTAGTGACAATCCTGAAGATCAGATAATTTATGTAGACCTTGATGATGGCACTCCATTGTTTTTTTAGAGTGTTGTCTGTTAGTAGCAGATGTAAAGGAGGAAGATGAAGACTGGAATCATGCTTCTATTTTTCGGTCCCGAGTCAATTACAGGGGCAAATCGTGTAATATGATTATTAATGGTGGTAGCGCAATGAATGTTATTTCTCAAGAAGTGGTATAAAAGCTTAAACTATTTATAGTGAAACATCCACGATATTATAAAGCTGCATGGGTTGACAATTATTCCATTCTTGTTCGTCAGCAATGCTTAGTTCTTTTTAAAATTGGCAAATATGAGGATACTATTCAATGTGACGTCATCTCAATGAATTGTACACATTCCCTTTGGAAGACCATGGTTATAGAAACTTAAGGTTATCACCAATCATGAGTGCAACACTTATACTTTTAATTCGACATGTGGAGAAATCAGGTTATGACGTTATGTCCTTTGTCAACTCAACCTCCTTCACCTGCATGGCTGCATCAGCATCTTCAACTGAAGAACCAAAGCAAGAGCAAAAAGAAGAAATTTAGAACTATGACATCATGATTGCACCATAAGAGAGATCAACCATGACAACAACTGAGCAAGGTGAAGGCAAAGTTGATCTCATAAAAATTTTATAACAAGTAGAATTTGTTCAAGATAGTGTTAATCAGGAGCCACAAAAGGTTGAAGAAGAACAAATGCAAGCAGAAATTGAAGAGTGAACATCCAGTGGATCTGCCACTAGAAATAAGCATGCATTACAAAGGCAAGAAGATTGAATTTGTAATACAAAGGCAAGAGGAACAATTTGTAAGGCATGCTTATTTCCAATCAATTAAATTTCTCTTTGAGATTTTATCTTTGTTGTGGTGTTTTTTCCTCTTGTGAGGGTGCCCTAGGGGCTAGAATCTATCTTTGGATTTGATCAATCATTTGGGAGATTGATCTACACTCGATTAGAGATCTGAGGCTGCGCCACTTTTATACTTAAGTATGCTAAGTTGGTTTATTTTGTCTTATTATGTTTAGTGGATTGAGAGTTAGTCTATTTTGTCTTATTGTGTTTAGTGGATTGAGGTTTGGGTTGTGGATTGGTAGCTATGGGCCGGTCTGACCTCGATTAGGTAGTGTTAAGCCCTTTGTCGTAATTTTTATTTATATGGTTTTAAATCATATTGACATCATCATGTGCATCTCGTTGAACACTACAACGTTTGTATTCATTTGATCTCAATTGGATCAAGTTAATGTTGAATCAACTCACGATGTAATTGATATCACAAAACAGGGCCCAAATGTAATTTCTGTATACTGTTTTATAAAAACAGCTGAAACCATCCTGCAGTCGATTCTTTTCTTTCTACAATAGCTGGAACTCTTCCTCTTTCCCTCCCTTCCTCAATTCTAGCTGAAATCAAGAAGTAGGTCTAATGCATGTGAATGAAAGTTGAATAATTTCCCTCCCATCATCTTCCCACCTCATATTGGCTTGGAGAGCTCAAGTTTTGTAATCCTTCTTCCCCACAAGCTGCCACAAGTGAGAAAACATACCCATCTCAGATTCTTGAGTACAAATGAATTCGAAGTGCTCATCTCCGCTGCATGCATTCATACTTATTTCCATCTTTCATGTTTTCATGATTAGGTTTTGAAAATTGGGACTTTTGCTTACCTTGAATCAAAGGAGATTATATAGACCTCAAATGCAAGTATAAGCAATTTTCTAATAAATGCATGCTGATAATATGCTGGTTCTAGAGTCTGATTTTTTTTTTTATTAAGTTTCATTTCAGCCTTTTTCCTATTTTGTTGATAATTGAAATGGGTATTTCATTAATGAATGGATGTGTGCTGAAGTAGAGAAGTGAAAAGGTATTGAAAGACCTGATTTAGAAATGGGATTTTGATGAAGAGGAACTGAAGGTTCCAATACAAGTATGCAGTTGAGAAGGGAAGAAGTGTTACAGAGCTCGGGTATAGAGGTCTGGAGCAGGCGCTTGAGCGAGCCCGGCCCCCACCCACCCCTAAAAGTTCATCAGTTGTAATTTTTTGCTCAATTTCGTGTCATAGAACCTTGTGAGCTCTAGTGCGTAGGCCCCCGCTCAAGCGCGCTTTGATGAAAATTAGGGCTTATGTCCCCAACCAAAAAGGGAGTTTTACACCCACCTTAAATAGTCCGTTCCCCTCCATAATCTTCTTTGAGGATAATTATGATACAAATCCTAACCCATAGGATCGTACGAGGTTAGAAGACCTTGTTGGACCTTAGAATGGTACCATAAACCATCCACGCTGCCCAATGGAATTTAAAATTAAAAATGCATGAGTATTCTTGAAGGTTAAGACATCTCATGTGTATTACTCAGTTAGTCTAGCACTTTACCATGGGTGTTGGTTTAGGGGACCTCAATATACAATTTCATATACAATGTAGCATCAAGCAAGGATAGCCATACATTGAATAACCTAAAACTATATCGGAATAGACAATTAGAGATGACGAGTAAATAAACTAGGGTTGGCTAGTATACCTCCTTGACTTTATAAATCTAAATGCATTGTCATGTTGAAGGATTTAATATCATTGGCCTTAAAATGATGGAATATAAGGGTAAAACTTGTTCTACTCTTCATTTATTATTCTTACTCTATTAATCTCTTTCTTTTATTTAATATCGAATCGAAGTGAATAACAATGCATCCATTGAATTGGTTTGACTTATTCAAGAATGTTATTGAATCCGAAGAGTCTGGCACTACATAGCTTACACCTACAAGGCTCGAAGTAGCTAAGTTGGTTTGCAGGTAGCTTTCTCCTCCCTCTAGGTTTGCACCAAAAATGTATCTAGAGTTTAAGAGCAGGGACAGAGGCATTGAAACCATCACCCCTATTCCTAAATAGGACCACCACCTCAAACCCATCCCAAATAGCCTTCTTCTCCCTCCTCTATGCTTGCACCAAAAATCTATTTGGAGTTTAATTCGCAGTTCAATCTTTCTGACGCCACTTGGAATGTCCTCTTTTGTTCCAACCTTTCTGATGACATCTTTGCCATGGACTCCAGCCACCAAGACGCCTTAGAGAAAGAGAAAAAAGTAGAATCTGATATTTTGTCCCGTGGTTAAGGTTGTATTGCTGGCAATGCCAAATTCAAGCAAAGCCTTAGTGCATTGCATTGTGCATGCAAAATACTTAACTCAGTCATGGACAGTGGTGTAATTTAGTATATGTCCAAGTTTTGCGGCTTTCACCATCTTTTGCTATAACATCTTCTTGAATTCTTGTCGGTGCTTCTTCATTTTGTGGCGTAGTTGGCACTGATGGTGCTGATGACCTCTTTTTGCTTTCTGGTCAAATGGGTCTCCCTAAAATTCAGCAAAACTCTATGGTGATGGCTGTGGGTGCATCGTGTGGTGCGTTGTATGTGTTTGTGCACAAGGGGATGAGCAAGACGATTGCATCCACACCCCGTGTTTTGATCTAATTACATGTAGACTCCCTCTCTTTTCTTAAATTACACTGTACCTACTTATTGTTTATATGTGGGTTACATGTACGCCTTGCCATGAGTGCCGTCACTGACAACTCAAAAAAGTGTTGATGTCAACGAATATTCCATAGTTAATATCCAATTTACCCCTACCTTTTTTTTTTAGTATCTTCTTCCTTCATCCTCTTGGGAAAGCCGGGTAGCCCTGCTGCTGCCTTCTTCCTCATCTCAGTCAATTGTCGCCTTTAGAATCAAGCTGTGCAAATTTGACTTGACTGTATTTCAAATGTACCTCCTTCTTCTTCTTGACAGGCAACTCTTTCTTGTACATGAAGAGCCTTCCTAGGGATGTTCCTCCTTTCCTTTGTAATCAACAAAATTTTCAGGTCCTAATACATTTTAATGTCCTTGTGCATTATATTGAAAGTTGCTGATATCATACAAAACACCCATCTCTGTGTGTGTGTGTGTGTGTGTGTGTGTGTGTGTGTGTGTGGATGTAACTCCATGTCTCATCTTTGCACACTCCCCCTCTGGATGTAACTCCTAATTTCTACCTCCCACACATTTACTATTAGACCTCTCCATTCCGTCTCATAATATTTAATGCATCCCATTCACTTATGGCAGGATGGATTTAGAGAGTTGAGTTTACACATCTGTCGCACCTCTCACAGAAGTAAGATATGTTGGAAAATAGTCTAACAAAGAATAAAAATCCCTTGCCAACCATCAAACATGACTAGGTTGATGGTCAAGACCCTCATCAGGGGAGAATTGCCATGATTAATGCATGTGAATGGTGACGGTATAGCAAATGAGGTTGCTGTGGATGAGAGAGAGCATTGATAAGTTAATAATTTGGCTATCTCATGTAACTTATCCTTATTATTGAGTATGTTTTACATCTAACGATCAAGTGCTCTCAGTTATCATTTGCCCTTTGCATTAGGTTAACTTATAAATCATTATCATCATCATCAAAGCCGTATCCCAACTATGTCGGGGTCGGCTACATGAATTCTGTTTCTCCATTCCATATTATTATCTCAGAATTCATGTTTGGGTTGTGACAAAGTTTTACGCTGGCTGTTAACCTACCTAACGCAACCCTCCTCCTTTACTCGGGCTTCGGACTGGTAGCAAAAACTGGCGGAGTTAATAGATTATCTTATAAATACAATAAGAAATTGTTAGGAGCCCTAAGGAGAGGATATACAATATTAACTCATTTTTAGATGGTACCATGGAAAAACCCAAATAATTACCTTCCCTCCATTCCTGCACCAAAATCTCCCCGCAATTTGTCTCCTATCTTTTTCATTCATAGAATAGTTAATTCTCTTCTTGTAGGTCGCAGAAAAAAGGTGTTTTCTATGATATATCACATTCATTTATTTACCTATGACAAAATAATGAGGATATGAGCTATAAGTAGTTTTGTTGAACAACTTTTACATCCATTAGTAATGATTTATTTTGCTGTTGTAGATACACATGGGAAGGGGAGATTCATTACATTGATTTTAATATGCTCATGTGAGTTTCATTTTTTTTACTAACCTATGGAGAAATATGGTTATGAAGTATCAGCATGTAAAGTTGGTGCTGGTCATTTGAAGTATGGTAAACTTATGAATATTAACAATTATGATGAGAGTTACAGGTACCTTGTTTACAAAACTGTTGGTTTGTTATAGAGGATCACTTTCTTTTTTTTTTTTTGTTTTTTCGTTAAAGAGAGGATCACTTCTTGAAATAGTATGGTTGTATGCATTAGAATTTACTTTGGTTTTTCTTGTTGGAGGGTGTTCTTGGTCTTTTTCTTGAGTACACTCTTCCTTTGTTCAGTTGATTGTTTGTAAATGATGTATAAGTTTTAATTGAGAAAGGGAGAATCATGATGGAAATCAGTAATTACCAGATTTTGAAGATTATTGCCTATTAACAACCAAATCATTTTGTGCCGTTATGTAGCATTGAAAGTACAGAAGATGGTGGTAAAAAAGTTGTAGTGCCACATTGTTTGACATTAGCTGTGTCTGCGGCCTGAGAAACTCAGCCCAAATCCAGTCCAGTGCCCCGTAACTGCTTTAGTAATATATGGACAGCCCATCTAGATTTTTTAAAACCCAGTATAAATCGGTTTACACCTAAATCGGGGTTCACGAATGTGGATAACTAGAGCTACGTAAGACACTTAGTTCTTTGTTATAATGTTAGTTCTTTGTTATAGCCAATTACAAGTAAACAGTCCACAGGGTTTTAGACTTGTAAACTGAGTGCAGAGCAACCGAGTTCCTAGGAACCAAACATGGCAGAAGGAATCAATGCATGTGTGTGTGACTTCTCAAATGACCACATGCTCAAATATGCTTTATACGCTTTCCATTCCTACACTCAACCCATCCCCTCAAAAGTGAAAGCTAGGAACCATCAAAATCAACTAAAATCTCTCCCTCTATTTCTTCTTTTTTTTGTTTATCCATCCCTTCCCACTTTTCAACCCAGTCTCTCTTTTTTCCTAAACTTTCCATTTGCTGTTTTCAAGTATTTGCAAAAACAAAAAAAAAAAAAAGAAGTATTTGCAAAAACACAATTCTAGCACATAGATTCAGTCCATTTATTAATGTTTGTTTTTTATGACCTAGGGTATCTCTCGCCAATTTCAGCCTGCGGACCTTTGGCCTCCGCCCTGGAAGTTACCTGATTTTGACGAACAATTATTATTCCCTAAGAGGTAGACACATAGCTGCACACATAGTATCTGGATAACGCAAAGGGTGGGAGTCAAATTTGAGACCTTGAGAAGCAAATCCAAGGCTCAAACCAACTGAGCCACTGTCTTGATGGCTTTCATTTAGTAATGTTCTTGGGTGAATTTCGCAGCTTAGTGCTTTGAGAACCAGAGAACTATGAAGTGTAGTTGGGTGAATTAGTTCTTGTTTGTCTCGAGAGGCTAGATGACGAAAGAATTGTGAATATTCTGTAGTTATGTGAAGATTGATGAAACAATACATGAATTTGAGAATATACAGGAATGCACAAATATTGCTGTGTTGCACACCACTGAACTTGTTGCAGAATCTGGCAGTGGTAGTGTTGACTGTAGATGCATTCCATACTAAAACTTTAATCATATTAAATTGAAAAGCGGTATGGGGAAGAAGTAACTCTCAAATGAGTAGGAGATGAAGAGTCGGCAAAGAGATTATTGGAAAGAGGGGAAGCGGGAAGCTGAACTGTGTTTTGAAAGAGAGAGATGTGTAAGATCCGTTTAAGAGAGAAACAATTGAGTGGGGAAGTCTCTTTTAATGGGAGTAGTAGTTATTCTGGCCTGGACTTTTTGAATAGCTGTCTAATACGATGGTTCATCGCACTTAATCTTTTGACAGCACGAGTGCAACTTTATGATTCATCCAAATTATCCACACTTAATCCTTTTTTGGCTCTCTATCCAGACTATCTCTTCAACTACAATGGGTCCATTGACACTGATTCAAATGGATTGAACCATTGGATCGAGGGTCAAATCTTTTTCTTCAATATGTAGTTAGATTTTTGGGCCAAATAAAGGGGTTAGAGTCTTGGGATTGATCCCAAACTTGATATATGGACCCATCCGAGATGTCTCTTGTTATCCCCTAAATCACATGATCTGGGCTCATGAATGTATATGGCTGCACATGCCTTTAATCCATTTATTAGTGGCCCACAAAATTAATGATTATACTTTTAAAAAAAATTTGACCCTCAATCCAATGGTCCAATCCATTTGGATTAGTGGAAACTCTATGGATGTAGTGTAATTTAGGGGGTCTTAGCTGTGGATGGTTAAGAACAAAAAGATCATAAAGTGGCCCTATTCTATTGCCCTCACTATAATATGGTGAGAAATAGATGTATATGAATAATTCATATGTATATATGTATGTATGTATATATATATGTGTGTGTGTGTGTGTGTGTGGGGGTTACGCTACAAAACTCCCAGGGCATTTTTCACAAAAAAAAAGTTCCTCTTTTAGCCTAACAGATTTTAACACATGTCATCAACATTTCCTTAAAATTAGCTATCTTTTATTTTTTGCATTTCACTTATGAAGTGGTAAATTTTTATTAGACATGTTGAAAGGGGCATAAACTCTCTTTTTTTAAATGGAGAGTTTTTGAGAACTCCTCTATATTATAAATATATTTATAGTCATGCTAGGAAACTCCCTGGGCATTTTTCACAAAAAAAACGCTCCCTTTTTTATCTAATGAGATTTTAACACCTATTATTTAATCTCCTTAAAATTGGTTATCCCTATTCTTTTGCTTTACACTTGTGAGGTAATAGATTTTTATTGAATATGTCAAAAAGGGCAAAAACTCCCTTTTTTTAAATGGGGAGCTTTTGAGAATTCCTCATATATATACATATGGAAAATAATCTTAGGAGAACTAATTCTCATCATAGTTTTGTGAGAAGTCTAGGAGGGGCACTTTTATCACTCAATTCAAATTTTAGAATACACAGAAACTGCTTTAATAGTCACATGCCCCAAGTTTCGGTCAAATCCAAATTTACTAGACTGTTAGATTAACTGTATACCAATTTGAATGGACTGGATTTATGGGCTATAGATAAAGGGGTTAGGGACATATAATTGGGGTCAAAGTTAATATCTAGAGTAGTCCTGCATAAATTGTTCCATCTCTTTGGTCTCATCTCCAAATGCGACCCACAAGTGGACCCTATAAAATATTTTTACTGTAGGTGTAAGAAATCAGTTCTCACATGATCGAAGCATATATATATATAGATTCAATCAGTAAGGAGTAAAACTTCCAATTTGAAAACCCAGAGATAGCACTACTCATAAAAAAAAGAAAAAAAAGAGTGGCAATGCATGAGGAATTTGGCCTCATACTATTTATGAATTCGGTTTTGTTACAGAGGACTCATCATAGGCAAAGCTGTCAAACATTCCACAGCAATTCTCTTTTATTTGCACTTGGACGAGTTCGATCCTCTGGGTGTCCGCCTCATGGGGACCGTGGGAGCATATGATCGAAATTCCACTGGGGACTGGCAGTTGAAACTGGTACCTAAACAGGTAAATAGTGCTTTTTTTTAGAATTTTCTTTTTTCTTAAGGGTATTGGAAGAAAAAAAATTCATTGTTTCTTAACCAAACGTACCGGCAGCTGAATTTCCAAATTTGATTTCTATGGACCGCCAACTTTAGGGCCATTTTGTATTCAATGGAGCTAGTGTCCACTTTTTACAGGAGTAGCGGGAAGGGGTCAAATCAAGAGTTAATTTAAGGAGGAGGTAAGCGTAAAAAGTACAAAAGACAAAACTCCACTCCCCACTTTACACAAAAGACAATTGCATCAAGTAGAAGCAAAATCGATACTTCTATGTCACATGAGAGTTCACTATTCTCTCTCTTTAATTTCATTCAAATACCCGCTAAAAAAATTCTTCAGGACTTTGCCAAAAGAATTCTTAGAGTCCATTGATATTAAAAAAGGCTCTAAGAGGATGATTCTGCCGTAGTAGTCCCGGGAGTTTTAATTAATTTAAATTTTTTGAATTTGAATTGAGCGGAGATATTCCTGCTTACTAAATACACGAGTAAGAATATCTCCGCCCACTCATATTTTTTCTTTTTCCTCATATTCTTTCCTTCTCTGCTTTTTTCTTTCCTTCTTCTTCTTCTTCCCCCTTTCTCCTTTCTTTGGAACACATGCTCCTGCTTATCTTTAGAAAAAAAAAAAACTTTCTAAACTTCATTTTAAATTCTCTATAAAAAATTCATTTTTTGTAACCAAAATTTTAAAGGAAAAAAAATCCCATGTTTTGAACCTCTTTCCAGCTAAATCAAGTCAAAGGAGATACTCAAGAAGATGGTGGGGATTCCTTCAAGTGATGAAGACGATGACTATGACGAGTCTAAAAAGTGGTGGTGGTGGACGAGGCTTGATGGCTGCGGTTGTGGTGTGAAAAACTAAAATGGGGTGGAGATTGGCTTGGATGGGTTGTGCTGCCTAACATGGGGCTTTTGCCTTGGAGGTATAAGGCATAAGAAAGAGAAAGGAGAAATGAGGAGAGAGTACAAAGAAAGAGCAAGCGGAGTGGAGGAGAAAGGAAGAGGAAGAAAAAAATGAGTAAAGATATCCTCGCTCGTATACATGACTGAGTAGGAATATCACCGCCCAACTCAGATTTAAAAAACTTAAATAAAAAAGCACCCTTGGGACTACTATGGTGAATCATGTCTTTAAAATCCTTTTTGGTATAGATGGACTCTTAGAAGATTTTTTTTAGTAAAATCCTCAAAAATCTTATATCACACCAGATTAACTCTTCCTTTACTTCTTCCATCAATAAGTAAAATATTAAATAACATGGATTAATTCCTTACTCTCCCGTTACTCCTGCTAAAACAGGCAAGAAAACAAGAGGATCAGATTCACAGCAAAATAGCAGACCATGAAACTGTCCCATCTTGCCAAGGTATCATCCTAGTCAAACCATGTGAACTTTCCAGATGCCTCGATTTCTTGACATGGCCCGGGATCTATCAGTCATCCTGATGTAATAAATAAGCAGGTTGCTACCTTCATATGAAAATAAATGACCCAGATTGGAAGAACATCTCCATCAGCCTTGACACGTTCCTAGAGAAGACATATTCTGCCTATTTTAGGCAAATAATCAAAGGGTCTGACCCTTCTTCCATTATTCTTCCTATTGGATTCCCGCACACATCATACATGGCTAAACACAGAGATCCATTTGAGGAAAAACTAGCACCTGAAAACTAACGTATATTTCCATGGTCTTCCCTGAAAAGCGGAAGGGAAGTCTTAACTGCTCTGCTGCTTGCAAGCAACTGTAGTCGCATGATGATTATGGCGCCAGCAGCACCAACATGTTGCAGGGACTCGGCCCCATCATACGTTTCTATCAATTGATCTTGTCCTCATCTATTAATAGGGCATGTCAAGACTTTCTCCAGGACAAACCCCAAATCTCCTAATTTCACTAGCCTGAAATTCCTCAAATGCCAATCTCTCATCAGTAATTCAAATTCTAAAATGTAAATATTTTGTCAAAACAAACAATTCACTTCAAACACAGGAATTCACTTAAAAGAGTTCTCATTTCTCAACATCAAACACCTTTTTCAACTGCAGTCTCCGAATGGAAATTTAGAATACCCAGGTATCAAACAAGAAACAAATTTCAACCCAGGACCATCCCGGTAACAATCACATTTGAAACACTTGCTCAGCCATGCCCAAATGTGCATCCCATCGATGCAACCAGAAAGGAAAACCTATTTAGTTTCAAGCCATATATTTTTACTCAGATCCATTTTAGAGAATCAGCAGCCCTACAGATCCATTCATTTAGGAGATCTGAGGCACATTTGTGTCGAAAATGTGTGGTTGGTATTTTACTTTTTAACCCTTTAGCAAACATAGATCATGAGTTCATCCATCAACCATCAGGTTGTAAAATAGGGCAGAGCAGGATCACAAAAATAAGCGAGACATTCATAATAATGCCTATTAAACAAATAAAGCCCAGTCCAGGATGGATCCAGTCCAATACAAACCAGAATTTTCAATGACATTTAGGAGAAGCATTTGGATCCCAGAATTTGTAGCCATGGATCCTTAGAAAACAAAGCTGAGCAGACTGTAGAACCCCTCTCAAATTGTTAGTATATGCAAAAAACAAATTACAGCACATGCTAAACAAGGCCATGGGGCAAGTCATTTTGTGCAATCATGCGTAGGACTTAGTTGATGCTCCCAAGTCGCCTATCATCGCGATTAGAAGACGAGCGGAAAGGGAAATGTGCAAACTGGATCCTTAAAACTGGTGCATCTGATTTCTTGTCATCGAACTTGTAACCTGTAAGAGATACACCACAGAGACTGGCTAATGGTGATTGAATCTACTGAAAAAAAATAAATAACATCAAGCAGTCCATCTAAAAGAGAAACATCAACAGCCTGTTCACCCCATCTAAAAGATAAACATCAACAACATGTAGGCGGTTGCATCCACTGAGCACCAGTGCCCATGTTGAGGTGACACCATGTGTCTAAACACCTAATGGCACCCACCTTGTGATCCATCTGAATGGGCCATAAACCAAGGACGCACTCCAACCCCCAACAAACTGACTCCCTCAATAGTCACCGATCCCAAACTTGGCACCCATCCGAATGGATTGGACCGTTGGATCAATTGTGCACTCATTTGGATGGTGAGAACTTATAGGCCATTGATCAATTGGTTAGGATGATGATCCAAGCCTCCTTAAACAGGGCCATGGAAGGGGGGTGTGTGTGTGTGTGATTGTTAGGTCTTTCAATCCCCTACGGTCCCATCCCCAAATGGGACCCACAAGCACTAGGACCCTGTGTTAGTCATTAACGCCTGGCACCCATCCAAATGGACTGGACCATCGGGTCAACCATACACTCATTCTAGATGGTACAAGGGTGTTGATCAAGTAGTTAGAATCATCATCCAAGCCTTTGTCACCATACAGAAGTAGGTAGATGGGTGGTAGTGGTGGCTAGGGGGTGTGGGTGGGGGAGCGCTTTTGATTCCCCCGATCACATCCCCAAGTGATCCCCAAAAGTGCTTTCATACTTAAGTAGATGAGCGCATCATCCAGGCCCACAAGTCCAACCCATTCGGATGGGTGTTCAGTCAATCCAATGGTCTAGTAGTCGAGTCCATTTGGATGGTAGTAAACTTATGTGGCGTGTGCAGTTGGTTTGATCCACTTCAATGGTTTGCATAGGATAGTTTTCCTCCATATACTCCTATTAACATTTAATAGGTGGAGGTGGGGCACATGAAAAGGTCTCCTTATTTATAAGCATCAATAAAAAAATTAGCATGGCAAGATCATCCTATCCCTTGATTTAATAGCCATAAAGTTTGGTGGTCTTCCAACGGTGGAAAAAGGTTGATGAGAGTGAAATTGAGTGCAGTTCCAAATCATAAGGGGATGAGAGTGTGAAAGGGCCTAAACTAATCAAAGTTGAGCCCTACCTAGGCCCCACAAAACTGCAATGCATACAAGGCAGCTCGTAGAACCTTTTTTTTTTTTTTTTTTTTTTTTGTGTGTATGAAACACACAAAAGGATGGTTACATTAATGTCCATGTGGATTTGTGGGCCCCATCAATCATGGAGGAGGGGGTCGAGATATCTGGATGCAAGCTACCTATGTGCAAAACACCATTAGATCATCCTAACCCCTTAATCCATGGCCCACAACTTTGATGGCTTTATATCACCACCAAAAAAAAAAAAACAAACACAAAAACAAAAACAACCCTTAATGCAACAGTGCAATCCATTTGGATCTAGTGTAATCAGGGGGGTCTTGTGTATGGACAGTTCAAATTGGTGATCAGGTAGGCCCCATGCGACTGTTGACATGGATGTCTCCATGGGAGCATTCTCCTATGCACATATATGACAAATGATCTTGAATATCCAGTATGTACTGTATACCACTAGAGTCGGACCCACATATAGTTTTGTGGGGGTGCAGTAAATTTTAAAGACTACATATAGTGGATATGGGTCATATGACCCTTGCTCCCAGTTAAAAGCCCATCTTGCACCCCCTTCCCAAACCCATTATGAAGATGCACCCTCGGCCCACACTAACTCCAGCAATACAACAATTCCATTCGAAATATTTTCCATTCCCCAAATCGAATACCCTTTTTTGTCGCCGACC
This sequence comes from Sextonia rubra, assembly GCA_037013555.1. Classification (NCBI taxonomy): domain Eukaryota; kingdom Viridiplantae; phylum Streptophyta; class Magnoliopsida; order Laurales; family Lauraceae; genus Sextonia; species Sextonia rubra. The sequence continues at coordinate 26,102,049 of JASUAD010000009.1, forward strand.
CTATAACTCTCTTCCAACAAACTCTCTAACCCCTATTCCTCTCCAGCATCAGAAACCTTTGTTCCTCTCCAACCCCTATCCCTCTTCTCCAACGACCTTCCCAGCCCCTCTCCGACGAAATGTTTTCTTGGAAGCAACAAATCACCGTGTTCAGTGATCTTCTTCCCATCCCTCCCTCTCTCTCTCTTGCAGTTTCTAGGTTGTGGTCAGTACCCTTTCTATTTCTATTTTTCTCCTCTTTCTTTATTCTTGACCGGAGCAAGTGCAGAGTGAAATTGATGGAGTTTGTTGATTCTTTTTTATTTTTTTTCACAACTAAGTTCTATTGTTGTTGTTGTTGTTGTTGTTTTTTATTTTTTTATTAACTTATGCTTGTGGTTGGTTAGATGTATACAGTAAATTGAGGAATTCCGCTGCAGCCTTACACAAATGTGCAGCAGATGTTTTCTCCTGATTCAAATTGTTAAGAGGGACATGTTGGAAAGTTCAACCATCAGAATTCTCATCCAACGCCAGCTCTTAAATCTCTTAAAGTTTTGGGTATTGTAGGTGGTGTTCAGTGCCTAAACTCTTCCCTAACCTATGTTTTTAGTTTCCCACATGTGCATCAAGGGTTGCAACATCTCCTTGATTGATTTTACAGGCTCATTGAATGGACCCCACCTTATCACATTTAAATGGACACCTCCCCACCTCCACTCTCTTGATTTTCAGATTTTCATCAATCCCATGAGTTTGCAACGAATGGACTAGACTGTTGGATCGAGGGCCTTTTTTCAGATATAAAATCATTTAACTTATAGGCCACAGATGAAAGAGAGAGAATGAGAAGGAGAGTGAGTGGAGAAAAAGGACATAAAGAGAGATAGTACGAGATGGTACAAGAACTAAGATGAGAGAGTGGTGGGTTAAAGATAACTTGAGAGAGAGGAAAGAGGGAGAAGGGGGGGGGGGGGGGGGGGTTGTTTAGGAGTGAGAAATGAAAGTGGGACTGAGAGTGATGAGAAAGAGAGAGAATTCATGGGGGTCTTTGAATGGGCAGGGAGGAGAGAAAATGGCGGGTGTTTGGTTGTGGTTCAGTGGCTGGAACAATGGGGAGAAGAAGAAGAAGAAGAAAAGGGAGATGGGTTGGACAGTTGAAGTGGTTGGGATGTAAGGTAGATCATCGATGAGGAGAGAAGAGAAAAAGGAGAGAGAAGAGAGAAGGAGAAGAAAGAGAGAAAAAGGAAAGGAGAAGAAGAGATGAGAGGAAAAGAAACTTGCAAGGGCTAGGATGAGAGCTGCATGCACTGCGAGAGAAGAGAGAAAAGGAAGAAAAGAGAGGAGATGAAACAAAACAAAAAAAAAAGGAATAACATGAACTTCATCTGTATCTATTTGCAAGGGATGAATCCCCTACACACACATGAAAGTGCTAACAAAAAGTAATAATTTATTTAGGCTAATATTCACGCGCACCCTTGTGTGGGTGTGGGGGTGGGTAGAAGGAAAGACCTAGATAAAAAAACTAGGGTCAATCTCATGCCTCCAACCCCTTGATCCGGCCACAAGTTTAACAGGTTTATATTAAAGAAAAACAACTGATGCTTGCCCCAACAGTCCAGTCCAAGTGGTGGGTGCATACCCTAGGTCAGGTGACAATCAAAAAGGGTCCTGTGTGTGTAAACGATTTGGATGGATCATAAGGTAGGCCCACTAGAATTTCTCACCACAAGGACTTACCGTAAGGATGTACAGGAGCATTTTCCATTATTAATTACATTAAAGGAAAAAAAGAACTAATTTACGAAAACAATTTAGTTCCAAGTTTAAATGAATAAGAAATAATCTTCACTATCAGGTGATTGTTAACTTCCATCAGTATTCTCCACGGTGCACTTAAAACAAATAAGCTCCACTGCTCTAATAAAAAAGTAGCAATCTAACAAAGGAATCAATCTAACAAAGGAATTTAGTTCCAAGGTCAATGGGAAATAACCTTCATCATCCTGCAATTGTTGACTTAAATCATAACTATCCATTAAACTCACATTATGTATTGAAACAAACAATAATGCATTAAGCAAGCCTAATGCAATTAAACATCATCAGTATATAATTACATTTTTATTTTTATTTTTATTGGTAATAGAGAACAATTCATTGAAAAAAAAGGAAATACTAAGAACGAAAGAGAGAACAGAGATTACAAAGAGAGAAAAACTAAAAAACAGTGACGTACAAACAGCATTGTACCCCACTGACAACATTATAAAAGCCTCCTAATGTGAGAGCCTCTCAATCCCTTGTTTGGCCAGAGCATTAGCCATATAGTTCGCCGCACAGAGCTTATGATAAAAGGCCACATTGATGATGGAAGATAAGACCCGGATTTCATTAAAGAGGGATTGGAATTTCCAAGGATTAGCCTTCTGCTTAGACACCCAAGCAACTGCTTTAGAAAAATCACTATCTACAATAAGTTCACTGAACAAATATCTCGAAAAGCATAGTAGGGCTTCTAGAATAGCTAAAATCTCCGCTTCATTAGAGTCACAAACACCAACATGCTTGGAAAATATAAATAAGACCTCGCCTTTATTATTCCGAAGCACACCTCCAATTCCTGCCTTCCTGGGCTTTCCTCTAACCGCACCATCAACGTTGAACTTTAACATACCACAAGGGGGAGGAGACCAAAGAGTAGTTCTTCTCACCTTAATTGGGCTGCACTCCATACAAGCTTCTCAATTAATAAGGATATCATTAAGTCAAAAAATTGGAGAATTCCCTTCTAACCAACGCCCATTTAATGATCCTCATGGTAATCATGTCAATCATCTCCGTAGAAGAGGAAAAGGCACCCCTAAAAATTCTGTCATTCCTTTTCCTCCAAATGGACCACAGTATAGCAAAAGGAATCATCCTCCAAAGAGTGCGACCACACCCAACAAAAGAAGCACCAAACCACTGCTACATCCACAATTTTCTCCGGACAGCACCAAACCGCAGCACACCTAACAATAAAGTGACTCCAAATACCAAAAGCAACGTCACAGTGAAGAAAAAGGTGATTAACTAATTCCTCCTCCTCCTTCCTTTGGCACATCACATAAGTGGCTACAATGTCGGGCGATGGTAATCCTCTTCTTCTCAAATTGTTCATCATAGAGATCTTTCCCGCCAAAGCTAACCAACAAAAAACTTCCACCCAAGGAGGAGCCAACCCTAACCAAAAGAGGGAAGAAGAAGCTCTATAGAGCTGAGTCCGCTCCAAAGCCGAGTAAAAGGCTTTCACTGAGAATTTTCTAAAAATAGATGGTTTCCAAATGTGAGAATCCTTAGGTTCCCTGCATAGAAGAGTGTTAGATAGAAAACTCAACTCCCCATATTGTACCTCCTTTGATGGACGAAGGCCCCTTCAAAAGGAGACACCTTAAAAAGTACAACCCACCATCACCTCATAATAGTCAAAGACAGTAGATTCCTTATTGGACAACGCTTTAAAGACCCTAGGAAATAACTCCCACAAACGCCCCCATTCCCACCCAATCACTCAACAAAAACCTCACATCTCTACCACCCCCTACTACAAAGCCCACCCTTTTGGCCAACACTTCCCTGCTCATAGAAGACACATCCCCCACCCAAGCAATAGCGCACACAAACCCGACTTACGAAACTTAGATCCAGGATTAGGCCACCACCCCCATTTGTCCTCACCATACTTGATAGCGATGACCTTCCTCCAAAGAGCCTCCCTCTCCTTACCAAACCTCCACCACCACTTCACCAATCAAGCCTTAATTTTACTCTCCAAACTACCAAGACCTAACCCCTTACTTCATTTTGGTTTTATCACCTCGCTCCACTTTATTAAGTGTAACCTTTTCTTGTCACTAACCATCCCATAAAAAGTTCATTCGAACATGATCCACCTTCTCCACCATGGTCATCTGTATCTTGAAAAGCAACATATAATATACTGGTATATTAGACAAACATGCTTTTATTAGTGTGATCTTGCCATCTAAGGATAAGTATTGTTTTTTTCCCAAGAGGAAACCTTTTTTCTCTACTTTTTCAATCATCGGTCCCACAATGACTTGGATCTCGGTTTCGCCCAATTGGGAGACCAAGACACATAATGGGAAGTCTCCCTGATTTACATTGTATCATAGTAGCCAAAGATTGAATCATTCCCCTAGAACACCCAACTCCCATTAATAAGCTCTTGGAAATGTTAATCTTCAAGCCCGAAACCAACTAAAAGCCCCACAAAATTCTTTTAAGCACTTGAATTTCTTCCCTCCCGGCAAAGCTAAAGAGGATTGTATCATCTGCAAATTGCAAATGGGAAATAGTCTTGCCACTTCGACCCACTTTAAAGCCATTAATAACCCCATCTCTCTAGCCTCCCTCAAAAGCGAACCCAATAGTAAACAAAAAAGGAGAAAGGGGACCCCTTGACGAATGCCTCTTGAAGCTTAAAAAAACTCTAAGGGAGAGCCATTGACCAAAATTGAGAAGGAAGTAGTAGATATGCACTCATGTATCCACCCACGCCATGTATCCCCAATACCAAATCTAAGTAACATGTAATTGATGAAGTGTCAATTGACATGATCATAAGCTTTCTCCAAATCCATCTTAAAAATAACCCCTTCGGCTCTGGACATTTTTTGGAATCAATAAGTTTATAAGCAATTAATACTCCATCTAGAATTTGCCTTTTTGCAATAACCGCCACTTGGAATGGACTGATAATGAGAGTAAGAACACTTTTTAGGCAGTCTGCTAGAATCTTCGTCAACAATTTATAAAGCACCCAACAAGGCTTATAGGCCTATAATCACGTATATATCCATAGGAGGGGTAAAATCAATAAGGAGATAAATGCGACATTTTTAACTCTTATTCATAAAGTGCCTAATCCAATCGACATATGTCGATTGGATTAGGCACTTTATGAATAAGAGTTAAAAATGTCGCATTTATCTCCTTATTGATTTTACCCCTCCTATGAATCTCAGAAAGTAAATCTACAAAATCCCCTTCGAGGATCTCCCAACTAGCTTTAATGAAAGAGAAGTTAAAACCATCTGGTCTGAGGGCCTTATCCACATTGCAGTCAACCAAAGCATTGGAAATCTCTTCCTCCTCGAACTCCTTTTTAACCACCTCTGAACATCCAAAGAAACTGTAGGGAAAGACACGCAATTCAAACTTAGGTCTAATAAAAATTTAATCCCTATAAAGATCTTTGAAAAGTGAGCAACCTCATCCTTAGTCTATAATTACGTTAATACTTTTTTCCTTATTATTACCAAGAGTCAAGAATAGCATAAATCCAAGATAGGAAACTTGGCAAGCTAACGCTTGACATTGTTGAGTCACCTCAATTTGATGAAGCGCCGAGTCGAATATGGAAGAACACAGCTGCATCACATCCTTGACTTTCTTATGCTAAGATATTTGCATTCTTGGCCATTTGATATATAGAGTTGATTTTTAAACAAATAATATCTATGATAAAATAATTAATATTCCAAACGCAATCTAAAAATGTTGATTAGAATAGATAATTACTTCTTTCATAGTCGATGTTCACTTTGCAAGATTCTTTTATTTTCCTTATTATATTGTTTTTCTTGCAAATTATTTTATTAAACTGAACTCATTATCATGGACACATTTTAAAAAAATGATCTACATAAATACATATATATAGAGAGAGAGAATGACATGATTGTATTGATAGCTCAAAATTTTACAGTATAAGAGATGTATACTGAAACAAAAAAAGGCCCAAAAAAGAGGCCAAAACATGCTATCCATTTCTATATATAGTTACAAACCTAGATCATTCTAGATCTAGGGTTTTGGTCAAAGACATCAAGAAAATGTAAAAGTGAAAGAAAGGGAAGAAAGTAGAGAAAGAAGAAGAATCTGACGAAGCCACAGAGGAAAAAACTAACTAATAATATTAGTCAATCCTCTTTATGTGGCTATTTCATTATTTTTGAAAATTACATAAAAGCCCCTCAATATTATGAGAATTACATGAAAGTCCCTAACACATTACACATTAAATAAGAATCATTCTTTGACTCACAACACTCCCGCACAAGCTGGTGCATAGATAATTACTATGCCCAGCTTGGAAAGAACAAAATGCAACTTAGCTTTACTTGTTGTCTTAGTAAAAAAATCTGCCAGTTGATCTGCAGTAGGAACTTGTATTAGTACCACATCCTCTTTGATTTTTTCACGAACATAATGGCAATCCACTTCTACATGTTTTTTTTTTCATGGCAGACAGGATTAGTAGCCAATTTAATCGCTGATGCATTGTTAGAGTAAATACACATTGGACCACCTTGCTCGAATCCCAACTCATCTAGCAATATCTTCAACCACATAAGCTCACAATAGCCATGAGCTACAGCTTTGTATTCCGCTTCTGCACTGGACCTGGCAGTAACAACTTGTTTTTTGCTTTTCCATGACACTAGATGTCCTCCAACCATCATACAATAGCCTATGGTGGACTTCCTATCCAATAGAGAGCCAGCCCAGTTAGAATCTGTGAAGGTTGTAGCCATTGCATGACCAAATGACTTGTATAGAATTCCTTGACCTGGCGATCCTTTCAAGTATTGAAGAATCCTATGCACTGCTGTTAAATGGTCAGTCCTTGGAGCATATATAAATTAACTTACCAAACTAACTACATTAGAAATGTCAGGCCTTGTAATAGTGAGATAAATAAGTTTTCCAACCAATCTCTGATACATTCTTTTATCTTCAAGTAGTTCTCCACTTTCTAAGTGGAGCCCGTGATTCTGTTCCATTGGAGTATCCACAGGCTTTGCACCAAGTTTTCCTGTTTCCTGAAGGAGATCAAGCACATATTTTCTTTGAGATATGACAATTCTACTTTTTGACCTTGCCATTTCGATTCCTAGGAGATACTTTATCAATCCTAGATCCTTGATCTCGAACTTTGTTCGGAGGAAATTTTTTAGTTTGAGAATTTCACTATCATCATCTCCTATAACAACTATATCAACATACACCACATATATAACAACTTTCATGTTTTTACTTTTTACAAAGACAGTATGGTTTGCATGGCACCTTGTAAACCCAAATTTGATTATGGCTCTACTAAATCTCTCAAACCAAGCTCAAGGAGATTATTTTAGTCCATATGAAGATTTTTTGAGGAAACACACTTTATTCTCTTGCCCTTTGACGACAAATCCTAGTGAAGGATACATGTACACCTCTTCTTTCAAGTCCCCATGGAGGAATGCATTTTTTACATCTAATTGGTATAGAGGCCAAGTAAAGTTCGCCACTAAGGAGAAACCTTCAATATTCTCATATTAATGATAAGTATTAATATGTTTATTTTAATGTTTAAATCTATAGGAAATTGTGTGGCACATTGCTACGAGACCTATGTCAAATAATGCAACTGGCTAAGAATAAGGTTGATATTCTGATTAAATGTTGATTTGGAGGGTTTAGATTGGGATCAAATTCTTATTAAAGAGTCCTAAACTCGTATCGAACTTGGTATCAATTATTTCCTTGCTAGTCAAGTGATGAGGGTCATATAGGTGGCAAATGGGTCGGGTTAGCAGCGAGTTTGGGTTGTCCACCCTCAACCTGCACCCGCATAGGGTCTGTTTGGGTTGGCCAGCCTGAACCCGTATTATATTATGGGTTAGTTAAGGTCAAGCTAAACTAACCACTTTACTTGAATATTATAGTTCCCTCTTTTTCTTTTTTTCCTTTTTTCTTTCTTTTCAAAGGGGATTCATAGATTGTATTATTACAAAGAAATAAGAACTTATGTTAATTAAAGCACTTAACCACTTTTTGTGCAAATATTTTTCCAAAATGTTTAAATAGATATGTAGAGGTTGACCTTAGCTATTAAATGTAACTACTTTAAACATTAACTAACAGTTTGAGTTTATTTATGATGTATTTATAAAAGTAGTTATACTTTAAAATATTGGAACCTATAAATGTAATTTTTATTATCTTTTAATGTTTATGTATTAAACTTTAAGCAAAGGCGGTCAAATTTTTAAAATAATCATTATCCATGATTTTCTATATACCTATTAATTTTATGATAATCATTACATAATCAAGCTAAACCCAAGCAAATATACAATATAGGAATTGATAAAAAAATAATAATAAGCTATTATAATTTATAAGAAAATAATAGTGTTTAAAAAAGATAAAGCTGATAGAACTTTACGTTTGCAAATGTAAAAAAAAAGGCAATACTATCCCAAGAAAATCATATCTGATTTTTTTTCTAATAATTCCTTATGGTATTAAGATATGTTATATTATTTCTTATAATTCCTTGTGGAATTAAGTATAAATATAAAAGACTACATACAGGCCATGTGAGTTAGGCAAGTTAGCCTTAACCCAGCCCGTTTTTCTGTGGGTCAAAAAAACTTAACCCGCGCCCAACCCATATTTTATGCGGGTCGGGTTACACGGGTCATAGGGGTGTCTAGTTGACGCTTCACCTGGAAAGAAGTCAATTTTGCCATTGGAGAAAATGTTTCAAAATAGTCAACTCCAAAAGATACAGTAAATCCCTTAGCAATAAGTCTTGCCTTATACCCTTAGCAACAAGGGTATAAATCCATTTGTATCCAATAGTACATTTCCCTTCAAGTAAAGTAGTAAGCACCAATGTATGGTTTTTATCTAAAGCATTCATTTCTTCTATCATTGCCTCTTTCCACTTAAGGATGTGATAAGGCCTCAGACACATATTCAGGTATACATTTAGTGGGCAGGTTAGAGATAAACACACAAAAATCAGGTGACAAGCTATGATATGAAATAAAGTTTCCAATGGGATGATGAGTAACACATGATCATGTGCTTTTTCTCAATGCAATAGGGATATCTAAATCAGAAGAGGAATTACCTGGGTGAAGAACAATCTTTGTTTGGATCGGGGGAGAAGGAAGAGATTAAGGATATGAATTTGGAACATCAGATGATGATGGTATAGATGAGAACATTGGTCCCCCTTTTTTCCTTCCCCTAGAGTAAACTTGCAATGGCTCTTTGGACTTGTCCATTTTTTCTTCTTTGTCTGCACTTGGTAAGTTGTGCAAGTTTTTGCCAGTCTCATTAACTAATTCTGGATATACCAGAGGAGCAACGAAATCAAGTAGAGGTAAGTTATTCTCTTCACTTTTCTCATGTATTAGTTCTTTGCTTTTGGATGAGTAGAAGGGAGCATCTTCAAGGAAACTCACATTCATTGTAACAAAGATTCGGCCCTTTTTTCCTAGAGCATTACATTTGTAGCCCTTTTGACTATTAGGATACCCCACAAATATGCACTTAACAGCCTTAGGAGCTAGTTTATCCCGTTGATGTTTTTGGACATGTACAAAGCAAGTACATCCAAATACCCTCGGTGGGATTTGGAACAGTGGCATAATGGGACAGAATACCTCTATTGGATTCTTCCCGTTATGTGTCCTTGATGGCATTCTATTTATCAAATATGCTATAGTTAAGACACCATCTGACAAGAAATGCTTTGGAACATCTCAAATAAAAGGGCTTGAGCAACCACAAGAAGATGCCTATTCTTATGTTCAACCACCCCATTCTGTTCTGGGGTATATACACATGAGATTTGTGATTCAATTCCATTTTCATGGAAATACATTTGAAAGCTGTGAGACATATTCACCACCATTGTCAGACCTGCGTGCTTTAACCTGCTTATTAAAGTGAGCTTCCATCATTCTATGAAATTTTTTGAAGATATGTAAAACCTCATTCTTTGATTTCATTAAATACACCCATGTAACCTGAGTTGCATCATTAATAAAGGTAACGAAATATCAATGCCCATAAATTGATATAACAGGAGCATACCACACATCAGAGTGAGTCAAATCGAAAGGACTAGTATTTCTTTTATTAAGATTCATTGGATACACAGTTCTATTATTCTTTGCAAATTGAAATGCATCACATCTCAAAACACTATCAATCTTATTTGGAATGTTCAAAAACAAAAAGTTCTTAAGACATTATATTGGTGCATGGCCGAGACAACAATGCCACAATTGCATTTTATTCTCATCAGTTGCTCTAGTTTGTAACACTTTATGCTCTATTGTCTCCACATCCAGGGTATAGAGACCATTGTTCTCACTACCACCACCAATCCTCAGCCCCGTCGGCGGATCCCAAAAGACATAATATGAAGGATAAAAGGTGACACAACAATTGAGATTTTTTGTTAGAGCACTAACGGGCATGAGATTAAATGAGAATCGAGGAACATGGAGAACTGATGATAAAGAAAGGTCGTGTGAAGCTCAAACAACCCCTTTCCCAGCTACTGGAGCGTAGGAACCATCAACGATCCTCACCCTTCCTTGATTGGAAGCAGTATAGGACAAAAAATCAAATTGTATACCCATCACATAATTTGTAGCCCCTGAATCAATAACCCATGTAGATGAAGAAGCAGATGATGCAAATGCCGTAGGGTTGTGTAGGGTTGTAGGAGGAAGTGACACCAGCGGACGAATCCTGAGTCAAACCTTCTAAAGCTGCCAACCTCTGTCGAAGAACAGAAAGTTCATCCTTCCAATGCTGATTGCTTGACTCTTGCTTTGTAGTAACATTAAAATGTTCCACTTTAGCTGGTGATGCAGACATATTCTAAGGCTTACCAATCAAATCCCAATAAGTCCCTCTAGTATGACGATATCTTCCACAATGGGTACAGTAAAGTTTGTCACAATCAGTGTTAGGTTGTCCACCAGAACCATGCCTAACACCAAGATGCCCACGGCCACAACCACTAGCACGTCCTCCACCGCGGTTGCCTCCACGACTACGGCCTCTACCTCCACCATATCCTGTATTTGTCATTGTGTTACCCACATTACTATTTGCAAGGGCCGACCATTCAGATACTATATCTTGTTTCACATCCATCACCATTTGACGACTTTCTTCTCCTTGCAGAAAGGCAAACACCGTGCTTATTAGGGGCAAAGGCCCTTGACTTATTACCTGTGCACAAACAGTCTGAAACTCTGGGTTAAACACCCCTAGTAGTTCAAAAATGTGTTTGTCCTAAATCAATTTTCCTTCTTTCTTGACACAACATTGCTCCTTAGTGCAACATAGTTTAGGACTCATGTACAACTTCAATTCTTTCCATAAAGCCCTGAAGTTGGAATAATAGTCGCCAACTGAGAGACTACGTTGTTTAAATGCTACAATCTCCTTTTTCAATTCTAAAACTCTTGCATTATTCCTCTTTTGGGTATAGGCAGCCTCAATGGAGTCCCATAATCGTTTTGCAGTATCCAAATATTTAAAACTTTTTGCAATCGTTACTTCCATTGAATTCAAAATCCAATTCATCACTAACATATTCTCAGATACCCATTCTAAATATTTTGGATCATCCAGTTTGGGCTCTTTAATGCTTCCATCAATGTATCTAAGTCTCCTTGATCCCCGAATGGCCATTCTCACAAAATAGGACCAATCTTTATAGTTGGTTCCATTAAAGAGTTCTGGTGTTATCTTGACATTCAGACTCGCAATGTTAGAAATTTGTGGAGTTGATTGGGTATCACTTTTAGACTCCGTTACACACTGAATAACCCAAACTCAATAAATTTCTTGAACCTCTCATAAGTAACAGCGACAGCCCACTGTCACAAACCACAACCAGCACCCTGATTCCACCACGGAAACAATACACAGGGCTGTCAACACAGAGAAACTGACCACTTAAGCCTTACACAAGGTTGTCGACATTGTCTGACAGTACAGTTTGCTCCTATTGTTGAAACAACCCACAAATTACTTGTACTCACCTCAGATCAAGGCCTACACTGGTAGGAAACCATAGACACACCTTGTATACTGCACATGGTTGTTTGAACAAAAAACAGCCTAATCACATCATGGTAGCCTGATCACATCATGGCGAGACCCAGCCAAACATGTAAATCATGTTCAGCTAGGATTAAAACCCCTCCAAACTCCTCCTTTTGCTAGATCTGATCCACACAGATTTGAGGGATGAGAGTCTTTGGCTCCTTTCAGGGCTCTGATACCAAGTTACAAACCTAGATCCTTCTAGATATAGGGTTTGGTCAAAGATATCAAGAAAATGTAAAAGTAAAAGGGAAGAAAGTAGAGAGAGAAGAATATCACGAAGCCATAGAGGAAAAAACTAACTAATAATATTAGTCGATCCTCCTTGTGGCTATTTCATTATTTCCAAAAATTACATAAAAGCCCCTCAATATTATGAGAACTACATGCAAATCCCTAACACACTACACATTAAATACGACTCATTCTTTGACTCACAACACATACAAACATATGGACAAGTCCCTCACCATTTTTTTCGTGAGAGCTCTAGGTGAGACCCACTCTCTCTCTCTCTCTCTCTATATATATATATTTATTTATATATGGGAGCCCCTCTCCTAAGCTTGAGCTTAGGATAAGCTTGTATGCTCACGCCTGCGGGGCCCACCTAAGGACTCATATGGGGATGGAAATGTGAGGCATTTGAAGGACTCCCTAGGGCCCTCCTTTGTGCAAAAAATCAGCCTCAGCCTTGATTTCTATCATTTCCATCTAGGTGCCCAACGTTTAATGGTTAACAGTCCATTCAGATAGGTGTCAATCGGTTCAATGGTCCAGTAAATTTGGATTTTACAGAAAAATAGTAGATATGTGGAATTCAAGGGGGTTAAGTGTTTGGTCCATTTGGATGGACCAAAAGTGGGCCCTAGAAGCGTGAGCTTACGGAATTTACCCTAAGATCGAGCTTACAGAATTCTATGCTAAGCTTGAGCTTAAGAAAGCCCTCCCCCATATATATATAGAGAGAGAGAGAGTGATGATTGTATTGATGGCTCAAAAATTTGCAATATAAGAGATGGATACTGAAACAAAAAGGCCCAAAAATTGGGCTAGAACATGCTATCCATCAGATGAGCTAAAGCCCCAAAAAAATCAAGAATCAACCCACAAAGGAAAAAACATATTAACAAATGGAACAAATAAACAGAGGAGGTCTCGATCCCACTTTCGCTAGACTGTCTGCTTCTGAATTAGCATTTTTCTTGATGTGATGAAATGAAACATTGAATTCTTTGAATTCTGAAACACCTCTTCTATGATATCCACAAAGATATCATATATTAGAAGTATCTTATCTTTTTTTTAATTTATTAATAAAAAACATGACTATTGAGTCATTGCATTGATTCTCATTGGCTCAAAATTTTTGAATTGGACAAGTCAAGTCCAAGTCATGAGTTTTCTAACATTGCATAAATTGAAAATTTTTTATACAACATGATAGAAGAAACTGATAAGTTTAGAGATCATATAGTATCCTAGTCCCACAGCATTTGGAAGAATCTTTTGTATTCATGCAGGACAAAGGCACACACACCTTGGAGAGCTTCTAGAGCAGTTACAGCACATTTTGCATCATTGAACTCCACAAAGCACAAGACTACAGCTTTTTCGCCACTCTGCAATTAATATTTTGTAAGTGCAATACATAAGAACAATAATAAGACCTGTAAAAATATATGTTAAGAAGAAGTGCCGCCAAGAATGTTGCAAGGACAAATATGAACATAAGACAATTGACATATATTCTATTAGGATATATGGAGAGAAGTGTATTTATAAGATTACCAAAATCGGAGAGCAAAAATAGAGACCTAAAACAGATGAACAACATAAAAAAAAAAAGATAGATGGTGGATGTATTATAAATAACTATTAAATACGAAATATACAAGTAAATTAAACAATGAATTAGAATCGAATCAAACAATGGTCAAAATAATTAATTCTAAGTCAAGGCAGCCTCAGCTAAGATGAAGACAAATAGAGCATGAAACCGGATTTAAAAAGTGATGTTGATTCGCTAAGAAGGTTTGAGAATTTTTTAGGGTCCCAGATTTCTAGATTGCAGTTCGATTGATGTAAATGCAATGGAAAAATAAACAAACTAACAAAAAAAAAAAGCAGTCAACCACATAAGAAGAAGACACTTAGATTTTTAATGTATAAAACTTCAATGGGAAAAACCATGAGTACTTCCTAACTAGTAAAACCAAGCACTAATTTCGAACAATTATAAGATATACTCATAGCCCTTTTCAGTCAGTCTTTTGACATAAGGATGTAGTTTTTCTTGTAAGAATCCACGACATGACTATTCCTCGCGTGCCCTGCTCTCCGCGCATGATCCTATTACCTTGATTCCACAATATGAGCAATCTCCTACAAGTAGAAGCAATAAACTCTAGAACTCAAAGCTTCTGCAAAGTCTCTCTAATAGAAGCTCTAGAGAAGAAAGATGATATCGAAAGTGTAAACTCCACTTAGAATGAGATCTATGTTTTATGGTTGAGAGAGAAACTCTTTAAATTACCTACAATTCGTGCCTCAGAAGGAGAGTCCTTGTAGAATCCAACTTACTAATCCTGACACAAATAGGAAATAATTTCGCATAAGGTCAGTGGGTTTTTGTATGCCATCCGATCGATCGAACAGATACTCAATTGATCGGGTATCGCCTTTGCCTCTAAATCGATCAATTAGAAGACAATCACTCGATCAATCGAGTAACCATGTTTTTCTAAAATTCGGATTTATTCTCTTTAACTTTTCTGGTGACCTGAACCTCAGTCCATTCTATAGGAAATATAAAATACAACTTCAATGGACCCAAGTTTTGTCCAACCCATGAATTAGCCAATTACATAAATCTTTACAATCTCCCCTTTGGCAATTCATGGAAAAAACTTCTTATACATTCAATTTACCCAAAAAATACCAAAATTACATCGAGTACATTCAGATGTAAAGAAAAAAAAGGTACCATTAGCTCTATATCAATTGCAATTGAATACATTAATCTTTAGCTATCTGTCTTCAGTTCTAGCTCCCTTTGAATTTCTAAATCTTCTTCCTTTTGATTCCACATGTCCCCCTCTTTTCGTCCATAATTTACAAACTTAATGATGTTAGCATGTAGCATAACTATCAACTAGGATCCAGCAGTAGCTCTCCCTCAATTTTGACTCCCCCGTAATAATATCCTCGTAGCAGTTGGGGGTGGAAGCTTGATTTTCTTGATCAGGGGATTTTGAATTTTGGTATTTACACTTGAAAATTTAGGAATTTCAATAGTGTATACCAATACATAGGATAAATTATCTTTCCTGACCCAAATGGTTTTAGTCTTGATCGTTGACTTAGACAGTTGCTTCCTCTATTGCTTGTTTTCGGTAAAACTCTCAACTTATTGCAATAGGGTCGAATGTGCCCTTTAATTCCAAAATGCTGACATGTAGGTTTGATTTTAGGACTTGACACATTCTTCTTCTTTATACTACTCCCAATATTATTTGTGCATGCAACATGTGGAGCAGTTAGTGCTAAAGGATTTAAAGCACAACTTTTAACAAAAGTAGATTTACCTTTAAATTTTGAAGTAGATGCACCATGGTTAAAACCAATACCTCATTTGTCATCAAGCCTTCTCTGATTGCACCAGATGCTATTGAGTGTTATCAAACCAGTGTTCATCTTGTCAAGCAACTCCTTTGATGCAATCAGCTCTAACATTGTCATCTTCTACTTGCCATTAAGTTAATATTCTCAGTTTGACAAGTTTGTAGTGTTTTCTTCAACTCTTCCATCTCTCAAGTAGATTTCTAATGATCAGCAATCAGCAACTCATACTTTTGTTCTATAGCAGTCAATTTGTTAGCCAAATCATTCTTATGGTTATCAAAGAGTTTTACCTTATCATGAGCTTCAGCCAATTCAGCCTTTAGTGAAGAAATATGTTCTTCTACAGCCTGCCAATAGATTGCAACATTTTGATTTATCTTGACCATCTTCATAGTTTTGTCATGTTCTTCATTATCTTCATTATCAAAAGCTACAACCTATGAGGGCCTAGCCATGAATGCAACATACTTTGCATTGCCATTATCATGGGTAGCAGATTCAACTTCAACTTCAAAATCATCTCTTGTTGCATTTGGAACTTTACTATATCTCTTCTTGTTTCTAGTTGCACACTCATATGCCCTATGACCAAACCCTTTGCATTCAAATCATTGAATAGATCTAAGGTTTTTCTTTTCAGACTTAGATTTAAGCACTTCTTTAAGCCATATTTCTTATCTTTCATCACTGACAGCTTCTTGTTCGCTATGCCTTCGTGGTTGAATTCCATTCTAGAAATCTTAAAGGATCAAAATACAATAAATTAATATAACCCTCTCTGATACCAATTGGAAGTTTCTTGGGGCCTCAGATTTTTAGATTGCAATTCAATTTACGTATATGCAACGAAAAAATAAATGAACTAACAAACAAAAGCAATCAAACATACAAGAAGAAAACACGCAAATTTTTAACATGGAAAACCCTAATGGGAAAAACCACGAGTCCTTCTGAACTAGCAAAACCAAGCACTAATTCGAACAATGACAAAATATTCTCAGAACCCTTTTCTAGTCAGCCCCTCGACCTAAGTATGTAGTTATTCTTGCAAGAATCTACAACATGACTATGCCTCATGTACCCTACTCTCCGCGTTTGATCCAATCACCTTGATTCCATAAGATGAGTATCTCCTACAAGGAAGTACAAGTAACAAATTCTAAAGCTCAAAACTTCAGCAAAATCTCTCCAACAGAAACTCTAGATAAGAAGGATGATCTCTAAAGTGTAATCTCCACTTAGAATAATGAGATCTATGTCTTAAGGTTGAGGAACCCTTTAAATAACCCATAATTTGTGTCTTATAAGGATAGTCCTTGTAAAACCCAACTTACTAATCCTGATGCAAATAGGAAATAATTCCGCATAAGGTCGGTGGGTTTCTATACGCCATCAAATCAATCGGACAAATACTCAATCGATCGTGTATTGCCTCCGCCTCTAAATTGATCGATCATACAATCACTCAAGCGATCAAGTAAACCTGTGTTTTTGATATTCGGATTTCTTCTCTTCAACCCTTTTGGCAACCCGAAGCTCAGTCCATTTTATAAGAAATATAAAATACAACTTTAATAGACCCAAGTTTTGTCCAACCCATGAATAGCCAATTACATAAATCCTTATTAATGAATCAATTTTCCAGATTATTCTTGGTGCTTCATTCATGTAAAAGCATATGCGACCAATAAGATGTCCATGTGTGTGTTGGGTTTATGAATGTTTCGAGAAACTCCAAAATTACTCATCATGAAGAAAATAATGGAGTACTAAAATCACTTACTAATGTGGAAAAGAGTCTCATTTGAAAAATGTGGAAGAAGTAGCAGTCAACCCTTCCTTTTCTTGAGAAATTAAAGTTAAAAAAAAACCTGATTAGATGAATAAACATACCCGTCTAGGCTCCTTGTGGATAACTCTGATTTCTTTAAAGCCAATAAAAGGACGAAAAAGATCTTTCAAGCTGTCAAGGATTAGAAGAGAATGAACAAAACAATAAAAATGCCACAAAGGAGAAATCATCATGAACCATGCAACTAATAGAGAAAACACACACACTCCACACACAAGAAAAAGGATACGAGATACTTCTCTTCTTGTACAATCACTTGGCAGTCCATCAACAAATAGAATGTTGGACTCATCAGATGGCAGGCCATCTGTCTGTCTAAAAAGATTGGATCTTTCAGGACGTATATCAGGGATGCCTGGTGTTCCCAGTGAAGGATCGTGTCTTTGGCTAATTGCAATTGGATCTTCTAAAGGAGGTGGATACCCCTTCATGCTCATTCCAGTAGTTAATCCACCGAGTCCTGGAGGGGCACGACTGCCGATGCCCCCAATATCATCTAAACCATAAGCACCAGATCGCAATGGTAGTACCTGGATAATGGCCCCAGTAAAAAAAAAAAAAGGCCGATGAGTCAAAGACTTGACACCCATATATCAGCATACAAGTGGAACAAAACTTGTATGTCGATCTTACATCATTCTGTAGGTAATCCGATGAAGTGCCACGCAGATTGCCTGTGCTGTACAGGTTATAAGATGTTAAGGCAGAGTTATCCGGAGACAGGTAGCCAGCAAAGCTGGATCGCTGAACAGCATCTGTAACATATGACCCATCATATCAACTATGACAAGCATCCTCAGAGTAATGAATGACAAATAAAATGAAATAAAAGTAATGTTAGATCAAGCACCATTGGAAGAACATCTAGCAGGGAATTTCTTGTCTATTCTCATAGACAAATCATATTTACTTTCACCATATTCCCATGCGTGCTAGCTTATTCACAACTCTACAGAAATCGGTTCATCATTTCCTACAAATTTATGGTTTTGGATGGAGGATTAACCGCCCCGAACATGCCCAGAAAGCCTTTTATCTCTCCTTAAGGAATATTTCATCCAACAACCAAAATGGAAAGAAATTGTCACCCTTGGGTTCATTTGAAGACAATAATGATTAGAGGAATATGAAAGCTGTAAAAAAGATGGTTTAAGCTAAATTATAAAACCTTATTATTACTTGACCATGTAAAACACCCAT
The DNA here is from genome assembly GCA_037013555.1 of Sextonia rubra. Lineage (NCBI taxonomy): Eukaryota > Viridiplantae > Streptophyta > Magnoliopsida > Laurales > Lauraceae > Sextonia > Sextonia rubra. The sequence goes on from JASUAD010000009.1 coordinate 26,120,689, forward strand.
CAGTGATTGCATTCATTATTCAAGATATTATAAAACTGCTTCTTCATTGTACCAGGCACACAATACAAACCCATTCACAACTGTATGATACTGCCCAATGCACAACCTTGATACCAATCTGTCATCATCTGAAATCCAGGCACCTTGAATTCCATAGCATGAACTCAAATGTGAGCATGGGTCAAATCAAAAACAGATTACATACATGAATATGGTAAATCAGAGCTTAACAAATTTGTTCAAGTATTAAATAGCAATCAAAGATGTATCAAAGAAAACCAAGCTAATACAAATTTTAAGTCTTAATCTCAATCCAAGATTCTCTAAGTTCTTCCAGATATAATCATTGTCATGCTCAGCACATCCCCATCGTCCTAATACCATCTTATCAAATATGCAACAGCTGAAAAATATAACAAAGTGGCTAACAGCTGAGCAAATGAGCAATCATAAATGTGGTGCAAGGAAACATGGAAAAAGGATGAATAAGGATACACATGATTATATGGAACTAGCAATAACGAACAATGAGCATAGTCTAGGTAAATGGAAAACAAGGAAAAAGGACAGGAGAAGATCTGTAGGCTTTCCTTGGAATCAATGAAGATCTGTAGGTTTTCCTGGCAATCAATGAAAACGAACGATGCACAAGATACATGGAATTCATGTAATATACAAACAAATATAGCATACATAGAAACATGCTTATACATGATCTAATAAAAAATGCATTTCGAATCACACACACATCAAATATCATAACAGAAACACAGAAACGTTATTCCCTATGTCCTAACCTTGCACGGTCAAATTAGACCGAGTATCATCACACTTATTTAGGGAAACAATAAATTTACACCCTATGTACAAGTCATTATGTTTAGACCTTGGGTCCCAGCAACACTATATAATTTATACCCTAAGTGAACATATAAAAAATCACATCATATCATAGCTTAGCTCAAGCATAAATTAGGGCGCACAGTAAATTTATTCCCTGTGTCCAAGTTATTTTCATCCTGATTAATTAAAACATATACCCTAAGCATGGTTCCCAATTAATATTTTATACCCTGAGCACCCCTAGCAATTTATACCGAGTGTGGCCATAATCCTTAAATTACTTACGTTCTGCCTTCACATGGAACAAGACATGGAATTCACTTATCAAACTTATCATGTTAAATGAGTCATGTCACAAGGATATTTTATAACAGATGAATCATTACACAGGAATATCACGTAACAGACAATTCAATACATATGGACCAAACAAGGAGTTAAATCTCAAGAATCAAGATGACATGTAGATCTTGATAACATTGGATTGCAAATCAGAGAATCTCTTAGAATTGCCACAACGAGTCTGATAGTGCAAGCAATGTATCTAATACAAGAGTAGGGCCCACCAAAATCTTAGGAACAGCTTCTTAATCATCCTAAAATCAATGGTTTATGTATTCTTAATCAAAGTACCTATCACACAAAGGAATCTAGATTTGACCACGTAAGGCAAATTCCTTAATTAAGACCTTGTGTATGTGACTTCTTTCTTAACTAAAACACACTAATTCACCCAAAAGGTCTGGTCACACACCCCACACATGATTTAGAAACAAAACAACACCTTAAAACATCATTCTAAGTCACAGGAAACAAAGATCAAGGGTCTAGATCAAATCCTTAGAATGGATGATCCACAATGCAGGTAAAAATTACTTTCATAAATAATCTCTAACTCTCTAAAATATAAAGTAGTAAGTATTGATATATTGTGGTTTCAACTATCTAAATTAATATACTATTCAGGTTATTTCTTCAACCCCAGTATAGTTTGATGGTGGAAATTGAAGTTTACATGATAAGGTGGGTATGAAGAATGTGAATGAAAAACTTGCAATAGATGAAGATGATGCATGTGAGGCTATCAACCTAATGTAATAGTGACTACCGTATACAACTCTTGTGTCACTATTTATTAAGACTTCTAAAGACAATTAAACTTAACCTTAATTTTATTTTATTATATCATAGATTGATATATATTATATACCATTAAGGCATGGGTAGTTCTGTGACAACAACCACCAAATGGGCGATTGCAAGGTCATTTCTAGGTAAGGATTTATTATGATTTTATTTTACATTAGATTGGAAGATGAATTGAAAATGATTTAATTAATATACTTCTATTTTATTTTCAGCTAGTGCCAGTTAAACTATGAAGAAAATGCTCCAGCACTAAGAAGAATAGCAATGAAAGTCCTCAATCAAACAACTACAGAGTCAAACTGCAAAAGGAATTGAAGCACCTTCTCCCTCATTCACACCAAAGTGAGAAACCAGCCGACAATGCAAAAGTTGAATAAGTTGGTATACATCCATTACAACATCACCTCCAAAATAGACAATGAAAAAGGAAGATCAGGAGAATTACTTCTGTCCAATCAATTTGGACTATATTTTTTTAGACAATGATGACGTGCTTGCATAATGGCTAGGAGATAGAAGAGCCAGTGCTAGATCACTATGAAGAGCTTCGTAATATGGTTGAGGACTTGCCTGGGAAAAAGACAGAGCCAATGCGGGGCATCCAAGTGCCTCTATGAGATAAATATTACACATCAACAATGGCACAGGAGACGCGAGATGAGCCTGACGATGATAAGAATGCTACCCTTAGCAGTAATAGCTCATCTTTGAATGTGCCTCTTGATTGTGATGGGGGTGATAATGGCAGCGATGGTGGTGGCTATGGCAAAGTACCACTCCACACAATGGAGACAATGGATCATTTTCCTTCTCCTAGTAATATGGATCCGAGTCATGGCCATAGTTATCAAAATCCACGATTCGTATCCCAAATCTTAAGGAAAATTATTCGTATCTATTCAATGTATCCTATTTATGGATGAATCTTAGGACTTAAGTGTGAAACTTCAATTTGATACCCATTTCATTGAATCTTACGATTCAAGCAATTTGAAAGAGCAAGAATATATACAACCAATAAGTTAATATTAACAATCTTTTACCCTTTTCTATCTTTATTCTTTCTTTTTTTTTTACATTTTTTATTTTTAAAATGTTATTTGGTAGTTAACTAAATCTCTTACGAATTTATGCAGCTTAGGGGAGTTTTTAGAGATGAATAAAACATTTAATTAAAGCGTTCAACTATACATATGATGCTTGTCTATATCTCCTTTTTAAAACTTTTTTTGCTTTTTTCTTGATGAACAATTTCTTAATTTCAAGAGATAACCTAATGTGAAAGATTGATGGTTTGGATTTTATTTTTACTTTTAATATTTTGGTTTAAAGATAACAAAAGATATATATATATATTGATAACTTAAACTTAAATAACTATTTACACATACCATTTGTTATATATAAATATATCATGATGTTCTTGATATAATTGTATGATATGCTCATTTGTCATTGTATTTATATTGCTATGAGTGGGAAAAGGAACGGAACTACATTTTTTTATATTTACTTTTAATTTTAAATTATTTTTCATTTTTATTAGAAAAATAAAAATCCTTCACTTCGCGATACTATTCACAATTTGATTCAATTCATGGGTATGAAGGATTTGCGATACGATTTTGATTTTCAAAATATGCTTATCTACAATGTCAATGTCTAAGGTATCTCCAATAGGGGTGATTAAAGTCAAAGTGAAGTCTAATAATGCAAGTGGCACATTCAATTTTGGTGCAAAAGCAAGGTATACATATGAATGATTGAAACCAAGATCAATCGGAATTTTGACTAAGCTTTGAGAAATAACAAGAGTACCTTCAATGACTACCTTGGATGCCTCTGCATCCTGCTGAGTTATAACATCTACACTCCCTTGGGCTTCTGGCTTCTGAGCATTCCCCTTCGGTTCACTTACCTGCGATCCTTTTTTTTTTGGGCAATCCTTGACCTTATGGCCTACTTGGCCGCATTTGAAGCATGCTCCTAACTTCTTGTGGCACTTGCTAGATTCGTGTTTCTTTTCACAATGGATGCAACTTTCAACCGGCATACTGCCAACTTTCAACTGGCATTCTGCCAAGGCACATTCAATTTTGGTGCAAAAGCAGGGGATACATATGAATGAGTGAAACTGGGATCAATCGGGATTTTGACTAAGCTTTGAGAAATAACAAGAGTACCTTCAATGACTACCTTGGATGCCTCTGCATCCTGCTGAGTTATATCATCTACACTCCCTTGGGCTTGTGGCTTTTGAGCATTCCCCTTCGGTTCGCTTTCCTGCAATCCTTGTGCTTGTGGGCAATCCTTGACTTTATGGCCTACTTCGCCGCATTTGAAGCATGCTCCTAACTTCTTGTGGCACTTGCTAGATCCGTGTTTCTTTCCACAATGGGTGCAAGTTTCAATTGGCATTCTGCCAAGGTACCTTCTATAATCGTCGTCCGATTAACAATCTCAGCATAACTTCTCAACTTTAGTGGGTCAATTTTGTCTCAGATCAACGGCATTCCGAATTTGAAAACATAACAAGATAACCTTGATTGGAAAAAGATTTTTGAGATAGTAAGTTTCACGTTAATGTAGTGTTTGCAAGAACAATGAAATTATCTAAATAAAAAATCATCGAGATGGTTAGGGTTGAAAACAACAAAGTCAAAAGATAGTCTATCAAATAGTGTTGAGCATATAAGTTATTCAAAATTTAAGGCACAATTATGCATTCAAATGGGAATTAAGAAATATCAAAGCACCGGTTTAGAAAAGATAAGACTCCCTAACCAACTTGCTACATATTCCCTTTCCCGCTTTTCTATCCATACTCATCTTGCGATTTATAGCAAATTTTATACAATAGAAACCTGTAACTCTGTAAGAACTCTTGCCTAAGTACGTGTTTATTACTAATTAATTGTTTTTATAGTTAACCAAGTGGGATTAGTGGCTAAGGGAATCCAGTTTAGTGTTAGAATATTGTGTGCTTAGTTTAGTAGTGTCCCAAGTTAGTTTGGCCATAGTAGGGGGCAGGTTTGCAATTTCAGGCACTTTTGAGGGGTTTTTCGGTAATTTCAAATTTTTGGAATTTTGAATGCATTGAGTAGATTCCACATTTAATGTAATTTTCATTGAGGATGAGTTTCGATCTGATGCACCAAACCCACCAAATTTCAAGCTCTTGGTGACCAAGGACTAAAATGAAATTCCACTAAACTTTCCCACCATTTGAAGAGATGATGACCCTTCTCTTCATTTCACTTTCCTTCTTTTTCTCTTTCTCCTTTCATTCCCCCTGCTTCCTTGAAGATCAAGACGCCTCCTAAGCTCCAAGCTTCATCACTCATCATCATCAACTTCTCCAAGCCTTCACAAGCACAACCATCTCCTCAAAGCGTTCCTTCCATTTCTCTCACCTAGGCAAATGTTTTTCTTAGAAGTTTCTAAGGTCTTTCTCATGTTTGTTAGAAATGTTGCATGCTAGTTCACTAGCTTTTCCTCATTTGGTTTTGTGTTAGATTTTTATTTTGAGTTGTTTTTCCAAGAGTGAGTGGTTCCAAGAGAGGTTTTCTAGATAAGGTTTGCTTCAACAAGTGTTTCCAAAGCCAAGGCAAGTGAATAAATGTGGATGTCCATTTATGTGTGTGTTTTATTGTTGATTCTAGCATTGGGTGCATCTTAGCTACCTCTTTGAAGCTCATTCATTGTAAATGTGGAATTTGACATCCTAGAATAGGGGCTTTCATTTAAGGGCCTTTAATGTTTTTGGTTGAGACCCTCATAATGTATCCCCAACTGAATAGGGAGTAATCCCTTGGATTTGAACATATTCCAGTTTCAGAATTCATTTTCTAAAGCCTTCGGCTAACCGTGGAGATCTCATGGCTAGCAATGAGACTCCAGAAAACCAACCGTGAAATGCTTAACAGTTGCAAAGCGAGAACATGGGTTTTGACCCATTTGTAGTACAGCTAACTGTGGGCTAACTGTAGCCCACCGTAGAACAAACCCACCGCTAACCATGAACCCTTAGGAAGCCAACTTGGATTGCACAACGGTTGCTGAGCCAAAACCTACCTTTTGCCCCTTTTGTACTACTGCTAACTGTAGCTCACCATAGGTTACCGCTACATAGTTTCTCTTTTGAAGGGAAACTTTACCTTAGGTTCTGAGGACTTAGTTTGGGACCCTTGGCTTTGACCAATGATGACAAAATGGGAGATTTATAATGAGCGATGTTTGAGCTGACATACCCTTATGGATTGTCCAAATAATGTACGAGGTACAAACCAAGTCCGAGTGTGATGATGTAGGGTGATGTGATGTCATATACCATTGGATGCACTAAAGTTTTCTACCGGGACATCAATGACTCATTATCTCCTAGGACCGAATGGTGATGGATCGTACGAAGAAGGCAATCAATTGGTTTGTAATTCTCCTTTGCTATTGCATAATTGGGACTTGATTGTATAACTTTAGTATTGACATCCACATGCCACGATGGCATGTTACTTATTGCTTTGTAATTGTATTTCTTGGGGTTCATATGTGAGAAACTAGATAGACTTACGATTCTCATTGTGTTTTGGTATTGGATTTGGTTTGTTTTAGTATAATTTGTACCATTATGGGATTGTTCGTGGCATTGAGGATAGGTGGCTTCAAATGTAACGGCTTTGAGAGGACTACTTGGGTATTGACTTTGATGTTTGGGCTTTGATTGATTGACAGTAGTCCTTATGCGTTTAACAAATCTTGTTCATGCAAAATAATCCTAGCACATCATTTAATGTATTAGTAGTATTATTTAAGTCAGACACCACACAGTTGTTAACGTCTGACACAACTGGAGTACCTCTATAATAGGACCATTGTTTTGCAGCTACAGATCAATTTTGTGGCAGATATATGTAAAGACCCAACCCATAATTAAATGTATTTAAGCTTAATTAAGGGTAATTAATTATGATTTCTGATTTTTATAGGTACATTAGAGGTGGACTAACTTAGTTTTGAGGTAAGAATGCATTTTGAATAGCTTTGGGAAGTTCTGAGCACATTTCAGCCACGTCACGCGACATTAGGGGCCAAATTGTCAATTTATAAAAGCATAGGAGGGTACATGTAATTTCTAAAAATTCCTGTCTCGGCTCTGTTTGATAGATAAAATCATGTTCCACAAGTTTCATGTTTTGTCCGAGTCTATTCGGAGTCGTTTAACCCATCATTCCATTGAAATTTATTTGCAAAAGCAAAATAGGTCAAACTCCCAAAATCAGGTCAAAATTCCAACTTCTCCAAACCATGTCAATATTGGGCTCATTAGTAAGCTAATTTTAATTTATGAACTTTTGTCTCTTACGGCATCGCAATTTGATCTATAGATCTCAAGTTATAGCCCTGACAAGTATTTTAAGTGAGTGGGCCCCACCTAAAAAAAGGTGGCCCAGTGCACAAGGCTCCTATATAGTGGAGTCTGGAGAGGGCAAGATGTACACAGCTTTACCTTCATTTTGAAGAGGCTGTTTCCATGATTTGAACCCGCGTCCTCTAGGATGCCATCGGTAAGCCTTTACCGTTGGACCCCACCTCACATATATAATATAAAAACCCACTCAGTATCTTCTCCTTCATTCTCATTTTCCTCCTCCCAGAAACGAAGCCCTACTGCTGGAGCTTTCCTTTCCTTTTCACTTCTTTCCTCTTGATTTCCCACCAAACTCTTGCCAATTTTAAAATGGACTCCACCATCTTCCCCATGTTCGCTCCTCCCATTAATACCATTTTCAAGCAAAACCCACTTGGGCAACCCCTCTTTTGGACTTCTTGATAGTCAGAGGATTTAAGGGTAAGATCTTCCCCTCTTTCTTTTGGATTTGAGCAAAGCATGCCCTCAAGTGTCCTCATTTTAACATGCAAGCCCTATGTTCAACCCTTTCCTAGTGTTCCAATTTTCCTTGGATTTATGGGTTATTTTTGTGGGTTTTCATGTCTAGGTGGGTTTCAAATTGAAGGTTTTCGAGGAGTTTTGGACCATTGCAAACTTGAGGCAATTGATTAAATTCAATATTATGATGCATTGCATGGTTGCCTTGATTCATGTACATCACTCTCATGTATCTTAGACTTTTCTGTTATGGTTTCACCATTTTAATCAATGATCTAAGATGATTTTCAGACCTTAATTCAATGGTTAAAATGACCTCTAAGATATCCCAAAAAGTGGCTTATACTTGTGCAAAAGATGGCCCAAAGTTGGGAAAATTTCAGACACAAAACAGTGCAGAAAATGGTAACTGCACTGAAACACCGTGCAGTGACCGACCATCGGCCACTGACCCTCTGCAGTGACCGATAGGCCTAGGTCTAGAGACCGGCCAGTGTTTAAAAGGGCCATTTTGGCCTGGTTTTCTTTCGTGGTTTTCCATCACTCTTGGGACATTCTTTGGGGACTTGAATGCACTAATTAAGGCAATCAAATGCCTCCCCTAATCCACCAACTGGAGGTTAAATGAGCATCATTCTTCAAGAAGAACCACTTGGGAACTTTTTGTTAGCGACTTAACCCATACTCGCACAGACCGAACTCCAAGCTTTGAATTGAGAAGCTGGGAATGGTATAACACCCTTGGGTCGTTTTGGAGGTGTAGCGAATGTTCATGAGTTGTATGTAGACCATTTAAGGCCTAAGGATGTCCCCCACATGATTGAACATCAAGTTGAACGTTAAACAAACATCCAGACCTCAAATGTGCGTAATGGCATTTCGTGAATACTCTACCACACCGAAGACAACTCGTAGACCTAAATTGGATATTAGGTAGAATTCTCTTGTTTATACAAGCGTGTTTCACCCGTCTTCACCGTACTACACAAGTGAACCCTTTGCCCTCTTCATACCTGGACTTTGATGGGACCGTTAGGTTTAGAAGTCAACGCTTGGGACGATGTCCGATACTTGTGGTCGTGGCCGGATTCCCTTGCACGACTGGATCCAAGGTTAGGGTGTTCCGAGGATTGACAGGAGAGCATTGACGCACTGCATCCACCCTCGAACACCGGATCCATATGGTACCTTTTTACCTATTCTGGGGCATGCAATTCCATGCCGGAATGATGTCCAATGATTTTCAGAACTTAGGGTTTCTGCATCGTTTTTTTTTTTTTTAATGAATTCAAGGTAATGAATCGTTTTTTGAAGGGCAAATTTTACAGGACGGTAGTTAGACCAGCTATGACATATAGAGTAGAATATTGGCTAATTAAGAAGACGCATATTCATAAGATGGATGTAGCGGAAATGAGAATGCTTAAGTGAATGTGTGGTAAAACTAGGAAAGATAAAATTAGAAATGAGCGCTTTCGAGAACATTTAGGGGTAACACCGATAGGGGATAAGATTAGAGAAACCCGTTTAAAATGGTTTGGGCATGTTGAGCGTAGGCCAGTAATGCCATCGGTGAGAAAAAGTATGGCTGTACAGGTAGAAGGCCCATCAAGAGGTAGGGGCCAGGTCGAAAAAAACATGGATGAAAGTCATTAATTCAGATTTGAAAAAGTTTCACTTATCGAAAGATTTAGCTTAAAATATAACGGAATGGAGAAAAAGAATTCATGTAGCCAACCCCAATATGGTTGGGATAAGGCTTTGATGATGATGATAATGACGATGATGAAGGTAATGAACCGTTTTCAAAGAAAATGGACCGATTTCACCCATTTTAACCGAAAAATCACTCAGTTTGTGACCCGGTAAGCACAGTACAACTAATGTTAACGCTGAGGGCTATTCAATGTACTATATGGAACATGATATTGTTAAGGTTTTTAGAATAGACCCACATTTTTGTACTGCCATCAGGACAGGTTCAGTATCTGATTTCAATAATTCCATCGAGTTAGCACCACTAAGCTTCGACCCTTACTTTGTTAGACCAGCTGAGGATGGGCTCAGTTTTATTGCTTTTACCACTACAGTTGAGTTATTGTTATTGTTATTGCTTATTGTACTCCACTCCAGTCACTTCAGCCAACGGGCATTGGCCTTGTCGTATCGAATCATATTGATGTGTAATAGTCACGCAAGAGTACTATGACAGAGAATATAGCTAATGTGGTTGCCAAACTAGTGATTGTTGTAAAACCCCATTTCCACTGAGGGTAGTCTATTGAGGCAAGATCAAGGCAGAGACAAAGTGTGTGAACCTGTGAGCCAAAATGTGGAACGAACCAAAGGTGGTAAGGGTGTAATGTTTCGGTATCGCAAGACATGTGTCAAGTTCCACATCAAAAATACTAATGTATCATGCTTATTCCATCATCATGATTCTTATATGCTACTGTTTTACAATTATGCACAACATGCCTGGTTTATCTTGTTCATTGCCCACACATGATCTAATTATATTGTCATGGACTCTATATTGCTGCAACTGTCTTGGATATTGTATTTAATCTCTTGCCAGATCAGCATTTATGACTCGATCACCTTAATGTTCAGGTATTGATACCCCTGCCTTGAGCTGAAGTGTGATAAGACTACGGAGCCACAGGTGATTTCAAATATTTTAGTGCCACTGATGTTACTTAGATATCAAGCTGGGTGTCAGAGTTACATCACACTTTGGGAAGTGCTATGTTGCTTATATTTCGCTACCATTTATTGTTTTTAGGGATTTAATGAAATAAATTCATTCCAGTTAAAATTAGATTGTGTAGGTCAATTAGTATGGATATGAATTTCCAAAGATCCAAAGGTACCCCTTATGCCAAGAAAGATAGGATCTATTTTTTACATAAAATTGAATTCCTACAAATTCAAAGAAACTCAATGTTACCATGAATTTCCTTATCTTGGAAATTTATAACATGTTTTCTTGCATGCATGACCAATCTATCCTACAGTTACTTTTGTAATATGTATAATGTAACTTTGGTTGTCAATAGTGGAAGATACTAATGAATCATTCCGATTACTTGTCTAACTCTATATTTGTAAGTTTCATGATTTTCAGTCTGTCGATTCACACAATTATGGTAAGAATAAGTGGTGTTGGATTGCGGCACATAATCCAAGGGCTGCAAACTTTGGATTGCAATGCCATGTAAGCTTCCACGAATTGGTTTGTTAGTCACCGCACGCAGATTCGATCTTGGGGATTTAAACTCACAAATATTCCATGATTAGATTCTAAACTGTCACACCATGGGACGGGTGCATCTTTCTCTATAATCCATTCCGAGAGTGCGACAATATACACCAATGGGTACTTGCAAAAGAGAGGGTTATGATGTTTGCTACCCAAGGTACCATATTGACTAGACTATTCTCCCATGTGTATTTTGTACCACAACTAAGTTCAAAAATAGGAGGGCAGCGATAATATCCCATGGTGGATTACCTCATGTGGACCACCTATTTGTTAAGATACCATTGTTAGCTCATCGTTTTATCTAACTCTTTGTTTATTGAGATTCATGCATCATTGCTTGGTTTATCTATTTTTGGTATTCCATATGATCACGTTGTCATCACTCTCATTGATGCAGCATAACTATTGTAATCCATTTTTATTCAGTTTTTGGCTATCCGTAGTCCGATGATATCACTCTTTGTGCATAGGTACTAAGCCCACTGATCACAAGGCGGAGACAGAGGCGATTCAGGAGGATCAGCCTAATGAGTTCCATGAGTGAAGTGCAGACAACATCATCTATGTCATCTCGACCCCAAAAGAAGAGCCTTCGCAATAGCATTCAAATATTCTTTTGTATTTCTTTTGGTTGGCCTTTTTTTATGTTAGTGGCTATGTAATTAAAATACTTTTGTTATAATTTATCTAACCTTTAGCTATAGTAATGGGAATCTATGCTTGCCTCTTTCATGATTCAATAATTGTAATCATTTACTCACTGATGTGATAAAGAAGATTACGTTATAATTATTGTGATTTGAGGAAATTACACCTCACAGTGGACTTCGATCCTCAGGGACATCGATTGGAGGCCAAGTATATTCTCATTTGTCAAAAAAGTTTTAATTGGCCCCTAATCTCACCCACCCAAATGTGGTAACGCGACAAAACCTATTGCTCTAATACCATATGTAATGACCCAAAATCCATGGCCCTCACATCAGTATTACAAAATTTGTTTTGGTTTAGCCGAATTTTCCAAACAACTTCGGTTTGGAAATGAAACCGAACCGAACTACCCTGTGGAATAAATTCATTCCAGAATCTGAACGATTTTGGCCGAAATTCCGAACTTTGGTCTAAAATCCCAAGTTTCAGCCAAAATATCCAAAATTGGGAGTTTGTCAGATTGCTTTTTGAGGAGGGGAAAAAAGACAACAGAGGCTAGCTATTTGGGGGGAAAGGGCTGCTTGTAGGGGAGAGAGAAAGAACCTGAATGGGAAACCCTAGTTGTTGCCGCTGCCCAAGTCATCATTATCGCTGCCCAAACTATCGTTCAAAGTTGTAGCCGCAGCTAGCCATCACCGAAAGGGGCTGCCCTCCTCCTCCTCCTCCCTCTCTCTCTCTCTCTTCATTCTTCTTTCTTTTTCTTCCGTCTTTTTACATGCACTGGAACTTGAAAGTCTCAGGAACAAATGAGTCTCAGGTTGAAGAAGGACAAAAGAACTTTGTCCTTTATTAAGGAGTGGAACCAATGTTAGTTCCTCCTCTTTGAAAATCTAAGCCACTAAATTTACTGGGCCTAGTTAGTTCCAAGTGGTGGCTTGTTTAGTAAGGGATGTAAGTGATTGAGTTAAAAGTTTTGGAATGTTGATAAAAAAAAATTTTTTTTTATTAGGCCCAGTTCCCAAGTGGTGGCTTGATTAGTAAGGGACGCAAGTGGCTGAGTTAAAAATTTTGGAATGTTGATTAAAAAAATTATTTCTTACATGGTCCTTACTAAGATTTGATCCATAAATTAAGATAAATTAAATGTCCTAGTTACAATTACATGGGCCCTAACGATATTTGAGCCCTAAATTGAAATTAATTAAATGGCCTACTAATAATTACATGGTCCCCTAGCCAAATTTGAGATCTAAATTGAAATAAATTAAATGTCCCACTAATAATTACATGGTCCTAGCCACATTTGAGCATTGAATTCAGATAAATTAAATGTTCCACTAATAATTGCATGGGTTCTATCCAAATCTAATTTTTATATAAGCTTTATATTTATATATACACATTTATATGTTTCCAAAATATAACTCCGAAACATTTTGCTGAAATTTCGAATCGGCCAAAATATTTCAGTTTAGTTGCCAAAGCGAAACACCATCTGAAACGAATTTCACAACATTGCCTCACATTCTATGCCATGATTTTTTATTTTATTTTTAACATGAGATGGGTCAAATCTACAATTCACATAATGTGGAAATAAGAGCTTAACTAACTCCAGAATTTTCTTGCCATAACTAAATAGACCTTAATACAATGTGCATTATTTCTAACTAAACCTAATCAACAACACCAATCCAAGCCTCTAGCAAAGTCTCTAATTCTTGTAACATCATCTGATGCTCCCATCACATCCCTAGAAATCCAAGCAAGCATCTACTTGGCAAAATTAGCCCCTGAAAAGCATTATTTAAATGCTACCAAGTTACCGCTTAGTAGAAAATCAATCTACACAACTATGGCATTTTGGAGTCAATGAATATCAGATATACAAGTAACAAGTTAATCAGAACAGAAGGCACTAGTTCATAGATCAAATCACAAGTCAAATTGAAGGTTCATATTCAAAGTCAATCAAGATCAAAAGATTCAAATCAAGAAATCAAAGCTCCCAATTGGAAGTTAACCTGGTACAGTTAACCCCATACCATAGGTTCTGGTTCTTTGACTCAATGGGATAACACAATGTGAGTACCCGGCTACTCCGTGGGAAGCCCTGACCAAGTGTATGCGTCAAGCTAGCTACAGACCAGTAATTATGGCAAAATGGAAACTAACCACAGCCTATATGCCCCAAAAACCCCTTCACTATCTAGGTGTCCCCACTGTGGGTGTGTGCCAAATTCGTTTCATAGTGCCATAGATAAAGAGTGAAGGTATAATCCACTAGAAACATAGCATCAGAATAGGTCATGGAACAAGATGAACATAGTATGCATGTTGCCCTATTTTGCTAAATTCAAGATCAACTTAAGTTTATGTCATAATGGAACTAAAATCCACTAGAAACAAAGGCCAGTTCATAGGAGAGTCGTCTCAGTTGAATACAACTAGAATCAAAGACAGCCAGTCATCCAGGTTATGTCAAAATTAGAATTTCTTTATGCAGGCAGATTTGACTTTTTCCAATAAATCAGTCTTCTTATTAACCCAGGATCAGAACGATGCAAATTTTAACTTGATTCCATAGCCCTCAACTAGACAAACACTATGGAACCAAAACCATAAAATTTTGAGTTTGTTTGCCCTTCTAATTTAAGTCGCAAACGGATTGCTATATACAGAATTTTTGGATTAGAAACCTACATTCATGAATAGTATCCAAGCGGAACACTTCCAATCTTAGCACGTGTTCTAGAAGCTCTTAGGAGATCGATCATTGATAAACATCCATTATTCACATTGTAATTCTGGAAGAATATCAGACTTTAAATAGAAAAACAATGAGTTACAAGGTCAATAATGTTTCTAGATGAGTTTACTAGGAACCATCAATTTTCTCCCAAATCACAACAATTCTAGTATGTGAATAGGATTTATAGAACAAAAGGAATAGAGGGGCTAGGGCACAAATCACAACCACAGAAATCCTCAAAAAAATCAAGACATCCATAAGGATCTGCCATTGCAGCTTTTGGACCAAACCCTATAGTTGACCCTCCATAAGCCCCTAATTAGACTTGGCCAACTCTAATAACCCTTGCTATGATTTGGCCAACCCATGTTGGCATCCTTCATTGATATTTGTTCAATTTTGACCTATATATCATCCATATAATTTGGGTTCATGAGATTCCATGTGAATTTTCATAAAACCCTAGGCTAAACATGATCAAACAATCAATTGAAAACAAAAACAGGTATGGGACTGTTATTTCAGATTTTACTACATGAATCAAACAAGCTAACAAGTGAAGAACTTGAAGAACAATCATAGAATTATATTCTACATTCATACATGGTTCATAGTTTTTGGTAATGTTCCCAATTGGCAGACATACACAAAATGAGTTTCGGTCATCAACTACTCAATGAGGTATGATACCAAAGTTATCAACTAATTTTTGGGTATCCTACAACCATGAGACTAGGAAGAAAAAATTGAAGAGTACCTTCCCACCAAGATCACACGTTGTAACAAACTGAGTTGTCAGCCCTTGTAGGTACCTATTTCATCATGAAAAGGGAATAGGGGCATAACTAGAAGATACAAGCTAAAGAGGTAACTCACAACTACAAAGAGATACAAAAACCCAAAACTACAAGAACCATGGTTGAGAAACAAGAGGCAGCAGATTCAAGAGAAAAGAAGCAAAGGATTCATCTACAGTCATATTCTAACAATCCCACAGGTAAAAGACTGGTTTCAAAAGTTTAGGGCACATATTCAAAAGTTTAGGGAATGACATCTAGAGGTATCCCTCATGCCTGCAATAGAGCTAGTAAACTAAAAACAAAGTATGCAAAAGGCATAAACCAAGGTTACATGGAATCTAAGGAAGGTATAAGGAATGCCACAGGACAAGGAGTGCTTGATTACCTACATGATGTGCTAGTTTGCTAGATACAAGAGATGACGGAGAAGATAATGATGGTGAGCTTCCAAACCAACACCCCTCCTCCTCCTCCTCCTCACTTCTTCTTCTTCTTCTTCTTCTTCTTATTGGACAAGGTTATCATCAGACCCAGTGTCTCACCTTAAGGTGCACCAGTTTTGTTCATAAAGAAAAAGGATAGATGATAGATCTATGTGAATGTTATTGACTATAGGCAGCTGAACCAAGTCACAATAAATATAACAAATATCCATTACCAAGGATAGTTGAGCTATTTAATCAAATGTAAGGAGCCTAATATTTTTCAAAAATTCACTTGAGATCCGTATATCATCAACTTCATATCCAAAATAAGGAAATTTTGAAAACGGCTTTTCAATAGGGTATGGCCAGTATGAGTTCCTGGTAACATCTTTGCACTAACTAAGGCTCCTACAACATTCATGGACATGATGAACAGGGTTTTCAAACCACATTTGGATCAGTTCGTTGTGGTAATTATGGACAGCATTATAATGATGGCATGGCCAATACAAGTTCTTTGTGATGTCTTTTGCACTAACTAGTACTCCCACAACGTTCATGGACATGGTGAACAGGGTTTTCAAACCATATTTGGATCAGTTTGTTAACTCCGCCAGTTTTTGCTGTCGGTCCCAAGCCCAAGTAAAGGAGGCGGGTTGCGTTAAATAGGTTGATAACTAGCATAAAACTTTGTCACAACCCAAATATGAATTCTCAGATAATGATATTTCGCGATAAGGCTAGGGCATTCCCTGCTTTCAGCGACGCATTGCAGCGTAACCCGGCTACAGTGAAAAGTGTGCAAGGGCTACCGTATAACTTTGGGCTAGTACGGTTAAAAAAGTTAATCCATGAGAAAAAGAGGAGGAATAAGAAAATTAGACTTACTACTTGGAATATAGGAACCTTTGACAAGCAAGAGCATAGAGTTGGTTAAGGTAATGAAAAGAAGAAGAATTAGTGTTGCTTGTATATAGGAGACAAGGTAGAAAGGGAATAAAGCTAAGGAGCTCACCGATGGATATAAGCTTTTCTATGTAGGAAAAAGTAATACAAGAAATGAAGTAGGTATAGTTGTAGATAAGGATTTGGAAGAGAAAATTGTAGGGATAAAGAGGTTTGATGATAGAATTATAGCAATTAAACTAGTGTTAGATAAAGACATAATTCATATCATCAGTGCATATGCTCCCCAAGTAGGACTAGAGGAAAGTGTGAAAAGATAATTTTGGAAGGAGATGGATGATTTAATGCGAAAAATCCCAACTAGTGATAAGATTTTTCTTGGAGGAGATTTAAACGGACATATAGGAAGAGATAATAGAGGATATCAGAGAATGCATGGAGGGCAGAGATTTGGAGAAAAGAATGAATTAGGAAACACTATATTGGACTTTGCAGTGGCATTTGATCTTGTAGTAGCAAATACTTACTTTAAAAAGAGAGATGAACATTTAATTACCTATAAAAGTGGGAGTAATAAGAGTCAGATAAACTTTTTTTTAGTTAGAAAACAGGACCGATTGGCTTGTAAAAATTACAAGATTATCCCAGGAGAGAGTTTGACTACGTAATATAGGCTCGAAGTTTTAGATATTCGCATTAGAAGTAGAAAGAGAGCAGTAGTAAACAAAATGGACCTTAAAATAAGCTGGAGAGATTTGAAGGGGGGAAAAGCAAATATATTTAAGGACAAAATGATTGAAAAGGGAGAATGGAATATTGAACGAGAAACTACAGTAATGTAAAATCAAATGGCTAATTGCATTAGGAATGTTGCAAAGGAGGTACTTGGTAAATTAAAAGGAAATAGACATATTATTAAAAAAAAACATAGTAGTGGAGTGTGGAAGTTCAAGAAGTTATTCGACAGAAAAGACATTGTTACAAAGTTTGGCAGGGGACTAAAAGTATGAAAAATTTTGAGCTGTATAAGAAGGCAAAGAAAGAAGCTAAGAAAGTAGTAAGTAGTGCAAAGTTCAGAACATACGATGACCTCTATAATAGGTTGGAAACAATAAAAAGAGAAAAGGATATTTTTAAGCTCACAAAAATAAGAGAAAAGAAAAGTAGGGACATAGATTATGTCAAATGTATCAAGGACAATGAGGACAATATTCTAGTCAAGGACAACGATATTAAAGAAAGATGGAAAGAATATTTTAATAAACTTCTAAATGAAGACCATCTAGGCGATACAAGAGTTAAAAAGAATACTTCATCACTAGAACATACTTTTCTCCGTAAAATTAAAAGGGTGGAAGTGAAGGAAGCATTGAAGCGAATGAAGACGGGAAAGGTAATAGGCCCATATGGTATTCTGATAAAGGTATGGAAATGCTTAGGAGAGGTTGAGGTAAGTTGGTTATATAGACTATTCAATAAGATACTTTTGACAAAGAAAATGCCGAATGAATGGAGAAGAAGCATCGTAGTACCTACATAGAAGAATAAGGAAGATATATAAAATTGTACCAACTATCGAGGGATTAAACTTATGAGTCATACTATGAAGTTATGGGAGAGAATAATGGAGCAAAGACTGAGATGGAAGACCAAGATTTTTGAAAATCAATTTGGTTTTATGCCAAAGAAATCAACTATGGAAGCTATCTTTTCACTTAGGCAATTAATGGAAAAATATCGAGCAAAGAGGAAAAATCTACACATGGTCTTCATCGATTTGGAAAAAACCTATGATAAGGTACCGAGGAATTTAATTTGGTGGGTTTTAAAGAAAAGAAATGTTCTGAGAGGTTACATTGAACTTTGTAAAGATATGCATGAAGAAGCAGTAACAAATGTGAGAACTACATGTGGAGAAACAGGTGAATTCCCCATGACTATAGGTTTACATCAGGGATCAACCTTAAGCCCTTATCTCTTTGCATTAATTATGGATGAGTTACCGGTGTATATTCAAGAAGAAGTACCATGGTATATGTTATTTGCAGATGATATAGTATTGGTGGATGAATCAAGAGATGGTGTAAATGCAAAACTTGAGATATGACGGGGGGCATTAGAATGTAGAGGCTTTAAAATAAGTCGTACAAAAACAGAATACATGGATTGCAACTTCAGTAGACATATACAAAGTGTTGGAACCACTGTCGAAATTGAAACCCATGAGATACCACGTAGAAATTCTTTTTGATACCTAAGCTCGATGATTAGTAAGGATGAAGAGATTGACGAAGATGTGGAGCATAGGATAAAAGTTGGATAGCTGAAGTGGAGACTAACTTCTGGAGTGCTTTGTGACAAACGAATGCCACCGAAATTGAAGAGTAAATTTTACAGGACAATGGTTAGACCAGCTATAACATATAGAGCAAAACGTTGGCCAATTAAGAAAACGCATATTCATAAGATGGATGTAACGGAAATGATAATGTTTAGGTGGATGTGTGGTAAAAATAAGAAAGATAAAATTAGAAATGAGTGCTTTCGAGAGCATTTAGGGGTAGCACTAATAAGAGATAAGATTAGAGAAACCCATTTAAGATGGTTTGGGTATGTTGAGCGTAGACTGGTAATGGCACCGGTGAGAAAAAGTTTGGTTATACAGGTAGATGGCTTTGATGATGATGATGATGATGATGATGATGATACAAGTGAATGGCCCATCAAGAGGTAGGGGTAAGTCGAAGAAAACATTGATGAAGGTCATTTATTCAGATTTGAAAAAGTTTAACTTATCGAAGGATTTGGCTCAAAATAGAACGGAATGGAGAAACAGGATTTATGTAGCCGACCCCAACATGGTTGAGATAAGGCTTTGATGATGATGATGTCATCATGGAAAAGACTGAAATTGCTCTAAGCAAAAATTACACTTCCTGGTCATGCCAATTTCAAGTTTATCTTGAAAGGAAGGAAATGTGGTGGACTTATTTCAAGATTGGATCCAAGACCCAAAGAAGATGATAAAAAAAAATACTGTCTTAGAATACAAAGGGTGCCAAGATCAAAACTTGGATTTTTGGTTTTGTTAAGCCACAATATATCTTGAATCTCAAGCCCTACAGAACCTCTAAAGACATGTGGGAATATTTAAAAAAGGTGTACCAACAAGGGAATTCTGCCCGTCAATATCACAACTTGAGCTCGAAATTGCTAGGTATTCTCAAGGGACCTCCTCAATACAAGCCTACTATTCCGGATTTCTCAATTTATGGCTAGAATACGATAAAATAAAATATGCCAAGGTTTCTCAGGCAACCCTTTTTGAGATTCAACAACTACAAGAAACTAGTCATAGGGAACAGTTTCTCATGAAATTGAGACCCGAATATGAGACTATCCATGCCAACCTTATGAGCAGGGTCCCATCTCCATCCCTAAATGAATGTATCAATGAACTTTTGCGTGAAGAACAGAGCCAGATCACTAAGCATGCACTGTAGCAACAATCTTCTGGAAATTCTCTCGACATAGCTCATGTTGCAACTGAAAAATGGTCACCTCCTACATCTCAAGGACCAGTCAAAGGGGTTAATCATACTATTTATGCTGCCAAAGGGCATCTTGCTGCACGAGATCTTAGTAAAATCCAATGTTTTGGTTATAAGAATTATGGACATTATGCCTCGCAATGCAAGAACAAGTTTTTCAATTATTGCAAATCTAATGGACATATCATCGCCAAATGCAGAAGGCGGCCTCAAAATCTCACTCCTCGAGCTTATCATGTCTCCACTGCAACTGATAATTCCTCTGCCGATACTCCTTTAGCCTCAGTCATATCTCCACCACCTCTTGCCTCCAACTCTACTCCTCCTATCACCACTGAGCACATTCAACAAATGATCATAAATGCCTTCTCTACACTTGGCATTTCAGGTAATCATCCACCCTTATCTTCAGTTTGGCATCCTGATTCCGGAGCTTCAAATCACAAAACCTCCTCCTCGAGCCATTTGTCTAATATGAAAAAACATAATGGGAATTTGCAATTTCATACAGCCGATGGTCAAAAGCTCCCCATTATGGCTCTTGGTGATATTGTCCATTACCTCCAAAAAATATTTTTTTCTCTCCATCTTTAACCACAAACCTTTTATCTGTTGGACAACTAATTGAGGATCATTGTAATGTCTCCTCTTTCTCGTTCTGGTTATATTGTGCAAGATCAAGTGTCGGGAAAGGTGAACGCGATGGAGCCTAAGTGTAGATGCTTGTTTCCTGCTCTTGTGCTTCCTTCCTCTACCAATAATCATGCTTTTGTGTTTTCTTGTTTTTCTTCTCAAGCTGTTTGGAGGCTCTAGCATAATAAATTAGGCCATCCTCATTCCAAATTGTTATCTTTGATGTTGAACAATGGAAGTATCAATGCAAATAAAAATTCTTTTCATAATATTCCTGATGAGTGTTCTGCATGCAAACTTGGAAAAAACAAAGTTCTTCCTTTTTCTCTAACAAGTAACAACTACTATGGTCTCAAAGTGTTTTGACATTATTCATAGTGATGTTTGGGAAATTTCTCCTGTAATTTCTCATACAAATTATAAATATTTTGTCACATTTATCAATGATCATAGTCGGTTCACATGGGTAAATTTATTGCATTCTGAATCAAAAGTTTTTGATGCATTCCAAAAATTTATGGCTTATGTAGAAAATCAATTTTCCAATCACATCAAAGTTCTTCGATCTGATTCAGGGGAGAATACATGTCACATCAATTTCAAAATTTTTTGCAAGAACATGGGATATTAACCCAAGGATCAAGCCCATACACTCCTCAACAAAATGGGATTGTCGAACAGAAAAACGGGCGTCTTTTAGATTATGTTTGTTCTCTTCTCTTAGAATCCTCCGTTCCTACTAAATTTTGGCCAGAAGCTTTAGCTACGGCGGTTCACTTAATCAACCGCCTCCCATCCATACGTCTCTCCAATCAAACACCATACTTTCGACTATTCCACACCTAACCCACTTACACCCACATGTGGATTTTTGGATGTGTTTTGTCCATCTTGCTCTCTCTGAACGCACAAAGTTTATTGCTCAATCAATTAAATGTGCGTTCCTTGGCTATGCTTCACACCAAAAAGGGTATCTCTAATATGATCCTGCACTCAACCACATCCGAGTTTCTCGAAATGTCATTTTTTTCGAAAACCAAAGTCATTTTTCTACCAATCCCGAGTCATTACCTTCTTTTACTCACTTGCCAAATTTTCCTTCTAAGGTTTCTCCTCCATTAATGGTTTATGAAAGACATCGTCACAAAGATGTTCCACTACTTCCTCCCCCTCCAGATCCATCACTAGCACTTGAGCTTGGCACCGCTTCATCACCTGATGTTGCTGCTCCTTCATCTCCAGTTCCACTTAGACGCTCTACTCGTCTCTCTTGGCCTCCAGATAGATACGGTTTCTCTCAGACTTCTTTACTTGCCACTCTATCTTCCATTGCCATTCCTAACTCTTATTCTCAGGCGGTGAAGCATAGTTGCAAGAAAAAAGCTATGCAAGAAGAATTAGTTGCACTACAAAGCAATCATACTTGGAAATAGTTCCATGTCCATCTTCTTCAGAGCCCATCGGCTGCAAATGCGTTTTCTTAGTCAAACTTAAGGCTAATGGCTTGTTGGATCGCTACAAGGCACAATTGGTTACACTGGGCAACCACCAAGAATATGGTATCGACTATGATGAAACGTTTGCCCCCAGTTGCAAAAATGACAACGTCCGAACTGCCCTTGCTATTGTTACATCTTATTCCTGGCCTTTTTACCAATTTGATGTCAAGAATGCCTTTCTCTATGGTGATCTCAAAGAAGTCTATATGCAGCTTCCCCAAGGAATTACCGATGTTTCATTGGGTAACGTTGCCGCTTAAGACGGTCCCTCTATGGTCTTAAGCAGGCACCGCGTGCTTGATTTGAAAATTTTCGAGATGCTCTCCTTCATCTACATTTCTCTCAAAGTGCCTCCGATCCCTTTATGTTTTTACATAAGTCCTCAAATGGGATTACTGTTCTCCTGGGTTATGTGGATGACATCATTATTTCTAGTACAAACTCTGACATGATCACCCATCTGCAAACATCACTTCATGAGTCATTTCATATGAAATATTTAAAGCCCCTCACATATTTTGTAAGCCTTGAGGTACATCAATCCAAGAAAGGTCTCATTCTAGATCAGCACAAATATGCTATGGATCTCATCGAGATGGCCGGCCTTTAGCATTCCACTCCTGTGGATAGACCCCTTGAAGTCAATATCAAGCTAGCACAAGATTTTGGTGATCTTCTTCATGATGCCACATTATATCGACGCTTAGTAGGAAGCTTGATCTACTTAACCATCACTCGGCCGGATATTTCACACGCAATGAATCTGGTTAGCCAATTCATGACACATCCACGCCATCTGCATCTCGCTGCAGTTCAACGCTATTCAGTATATTCTTGGTACACCATCTTGTGCCATATTCTACCTTGTGGGCAATTTGACTTCTCTCACTACTTACTCAAATGCTAATTGTGTTCACTATCCTAATACTTGATAATCAGCCACGGGATGGTGCATGTACTTAGGTGACTCCTTGATTTCATATAAGTGCAACAAGCATGATAAAGTGTCTAAATCATCCACAGAAGCAAAATATCGTGCTATGTTTGTGGCATCATCTCGAATTATCTGGCTTCGTGCTCTACTCTCTGAGCTTGGATTTCCACAATCCGGTCCTACCCTCTTGCATGCTGATAATACTAGTGCCATCCGGATTACAAAAAATCATGTCTTTCATGAACGCACTAAACATATTGAAGTGACTTGTCATTACATACGTGATGAATTTTTCCGTCAAACTATTAGTTTTCCTCATGTTCCTACAAGCCTTCAAGTTGCAGATATATTTACCAAAGGGCTTCCACGACCACAACATCAATTTTTAGTTGGCAAATTGATGCTGGTTGATTCCGCCGCACCAATTAGAGGGGAGGTGTTAATTGGATCAAAGCCCAATTCAAGAAGGCCCATTTACTTGGTCAAAAGAATAAGGAACGAGACCCTCAAAGAAGGATCATCAGAAATTCCCGTTATATTTCTCTATGTATCATTTCTTCTGCTTGTCTTTGACATTGTCCCCAACCCACCCCCCCACCCCCCCAACCAAAAACCCAAACAAAGCTGAAACACTGCTGCTTTGACCTCTTCCTCCTCAAAATTTTCGTCAAGTCTGTTTGCAATCGCTTCATCGATAGAAAAGAAATCTAAGTTGTCAAGGGTTGGACCCACCCAATCTTCTTTGGTGAAGAGATCTTTGTAGAAAGAGAGAACATGGTTGGAGATTTCAACCTTGGACTCAAGTCTTCTGTCACCATCCCACATGACCAAAATCCAATTATTCCGGTTTCTAAAGGAGGCAAAATCATGGAAGACTTTAGTATTTTTGTCTCCCTCTTTGAGCCACACAAGTCTCCATTTCTGCTCTATTTTATTTCTTCCTGTATAGCTTTATGCTAGAACTTTTCTCTTAGATCTATGCGGAGAACAATATCCTCTTCAGAAAAGGACTCCATTTCCTTCTTTAGAGTCAATATCTTTGATCGAGTTCAAACATTCTGCCATAGCAACCTCTACATTGCCAAAATTGGCCTTAGCCCAAACCTTCATGAGATCTTTAAGCTTTTTAAATTTGGGAGGCAATCTGAAAGTAGCTGGGCCTTGAACTTGGATTTCATTCCACCAAGAAGGAATCAGATTTGCAAACTCCTCTTGAAGCTACATCAACTCTAACCGAAGGGGTTTAGGCCCCTTAGACTCCACCTTCGAATCTAGCACTATTGGACAATAGTCAGAGGTAGGTTTAGGCAAAGCCACTTGGATAGAAAGAGGGTATAAATCTGCCCACTCCTGCAAAATCAGAAACCAATCCAGCCTCAACCTAATAGGGTTATTTTAATGATTGAACCAAGTGAAAGATGCCCCATTAAACTACAGGTCAAGAAGGTTGAGACTATTTATCCAATCAAAGAACGCAATCATCTTAGGAGTCCTACAACAGCCACCAATCTTTTCTTCCAGGAACCTCCAATACACCAAGGACCACTCCATCTAGCCCTAATTGCATTGAGCTCACTTCAAAACTGATCTCCTTTGATTGTCATTTGGACCATAAACGGTTGTGATGAGGCACTCCCTATGATTGTGAGAGTCTTCAAGGAACGAAGAGACTGCGAATTCACCAACCCAATGATTCTTTATCTTACACTTTTGGGTATCCCACAAGAGTAAAACTCCACCAAAGGACCCTGAAGCCTTCAGGCTCACCCATTTGATAAAACGACTTCCCAAGATATTCCTCACCAGTCTTTCCTCCTCTGAATTAATTTGTCTCCTGAATTAGTGCTACATCCACTCTCTATGACCGAATCACCCGTTTAACTATGAGTCTCCACTTCACAACACCCAAACCCCTCATGTTCCAGGAGATAATCTTCATATATAACCTCTTTCAAGCACCTTAGAGCTCTGAGGGATCTGACCTGAACAATTGAGCTGACCTTTGTCTAAGCCTTTGTCGTAATTAACAAAACATTTCGAGGCGAGTTGTTCTCTGGGCAGTTTTTTCTTGGACCCAGTCTTAGCTTTGGCAGCTTTGTTCATCTCTTTGCGGTTTTAGGCAAACCGAATTAGCTCCTCCCAACCATTCTCTGTCTCCAAGAATCCAACTACTAGCCCCGCAATACTACCACATTCTACCATTTCAGAGTTTAGCCACTGCATTGAGACACCTTGTTCAATTGGGATTTGGCTATGAGGGGGAAAAGTATCTATAGAATTGGTGACATCCTTCCCCTTAGAACCAGATGCATCAATGGCATCTACTGGTCATCCATCCATTTGCTCGGGAGTAGGAAGAAAGATTCTATCAGAGCTAACCTATGGGGAGGAGTCTATATACCATGTTAACTTACATAGGGAGCCAACCTTCTTGCTTCCGCCGGCTTTGGTTGTTGAGATCCACCCCAAGTTCAGTTCGTCAAAGCCATCCCCGATGGAGGAGTGAGGTATAATCTGTGGAAGGCTTCACAGCAGAGGAGAGTTTGATCGACAAGAATCAGCTCCAGGTCCTGGTCAACTTGGCTGAGATGGTGAGTGGCCGGTGTTAGTTTGTAGATTGAGGGATCTCTAGGGAGGATTTGTCTACTGTAGTCCACTAAGAAGCACGGACACTTCTAAGAAAGTGACGTGTCCGTGTCGGACACGTGTCGGACACCGACACTCCTCGGACACTCTCGGACACGTGTCCGACACTATTTAGCCGTGTCCATAATTAAAAACTAAAAATCTTAATTTCGGATACTTATTTAACACTCTTTTTGCAACGTGTCCCACAATTCTTAGCCCGTGTCTATGACTAAAAAATAAACATGTGACTAATATCTCTTGGACACTTTGTTAACATGTGGTTATTAAAACTTGTAAACTTAATATATGACAATTTTATAACATGAAAAAATATATGATTGTAAATATCAATCATATCACAAGCAAAAGACAAATAAATATTTCACTAAATACTAGGCCTCAAGATTAGCTTCTTTTTTGCTTTTTGTTTTGTTTTTTTTTTTATTTTTTTTAAAGGAGAGGAAAGAGATGATCCGCCCTTTTCTTTATATGAATTTTATGGAACTATGGATATTTCATGTTTACTGATTATGAATTATGTTTTAGTGTTGTATTGATATTTGATAATTTGATATGTTTGTTAGTTGGTACTTGAATTTTTATTTTCTGATTGCTAAATTGATTAAAAAAGTTAAAATGATATTATTTTTTTAGTAAATGATTATATATATAAATATATATATTATTAACGTGTCCCCGACGTGTCCGTTTCCTACTTTTTTGAAAAATGCCGTGTCGGCGTGTCCGTGTCGTATCGTATCTGTGTCTCGTGTCCGTGTCCATGCTTCTTAGGTAGTCCATCAAGGAAGAAAAGGAGGATCTCGTCGGGGAGGATCTCTATAGCTTCTGAACCTTCCAACGATAATTGGACCTGTTTCCACCCTCTGTGGAAGGGAGACAGTCAAGGCAGGCTTCTCGAGTGTTTTCATGGTGCCGAGAAGTCCTAGCCCCTCTCGATGAGCTCATCCAACTTAAAAGGCCAGTTCGAGTATATACTAGGCCAACCTCCATTGTAACGCCCAAGCACTTTAGTGGGCCTAGCACCTGGCCCGTTCTCCTCATCCGTCATTAAATCACTGCTCAAATGATCCAACTCAACCTGTAAAGCGGCATTTTGAAATTTTCACTGAAGAGAAGGGCTTTTTGAGTTTGAAATCACTATGGTGACATCATCATCATCTTCCTTTATATCTAAGCAGTGCGATGTGTACTTGTTTTCTTCATCATCGTCTGATCTACCCACATCGGAGTAGGAATCTACATGGACAGGACATCTTGATGCCTGGACTCTTCAACTGACGGCCCTGATTCCATTTCCACATCTATAAGGAAGCATAGATACTCCAGCCAAAGGGAAAATCTATGAGGAAGTCTCAGATTTAAGTCTCTGGCAACTTTGACCCAGCCAAAGAGGAAGTTCTCCTTCTTGAATGTGATCGGATCCACCTCAACTGTAGCACTGACAAAATCACCAGGGAGGGAGAAAGTTTCTACTCTAGACATGCAAAGGGACACCTCTGAATCTTTTGCAAGGGGGATTACCGTTCACTTCTATCCATCTTTAAAGATCCAAGAATAGAGATTTGTTAAATGTTGATGCCAAACGAAGGAACACTACAACTTTTTCCTCAGAACTGAAGTCCATCCATGCCACCCCTATACCCAGAAATTTAATATCTTTTGGCCTCTACCCCTTAAATTCAACCACAGCAGCCTTAATTTCAAGCATCCCTGCATTTAGATCTTTTCAGAACCCAATCAAGCTGAACCTCAACGAATGTCTGCCTTTCTTAATGACACTAGGGATCAACCTGACTGCTTGACCTTGCCCATCGAAGAATGTCCACCCACCTTAGGCGAAATGGGCCTGATTTTGTTGCACGTTGGGCAGGCATTTCCATGCCATCCTGGACAAAGGGGGCTTCTGAGACTGCCCTGCCTTATTATGCTAGTGGGAAGGATCATCTCTAAGATTGCCGCCATTGAAGGAGGCAGAAGCTTTTTGTGTTTGTCCTTCCCCACCCCCCACCCCCCCATGACCTGCCTAAAGCCAACTCCACAACTCTTTCTGCTTCTTGGAGAGATCCAAACCATATGAAGGCAAAGCCTATAATGCATGGATACGGCAAGGACACGCCATAGACACAGTAGGGACACGGATTTTACATAAAAAGAGAAGTATTGGATACAATATGACATGATGCATTGCCTATTTTGAAGTATCTGTTTGTCATAGCTTCCAGTTCAACCTTGGACATCTCCTTCGGGATAGTAGAGATGAAGATAGAGAGATTTCTCTCTGAGTTCCATTATTCTATGAGGGAGCCAGCTGATGTTGCTACTCTTCCACATCTCCATGCTCCAACCTCAGCTGCTTGCTGGAGGGAGAAACAGCAGTATGCTGTTTGCGGGGGTGCGCCGTGTGCCGATGTCTGGGATGGAGAAGGGATTAAGGCCTGAGGGTTTTCGACTTGGAAGTTGGAAGGAGGGACAAGGGATTGAGAAAAGGAGGTGGTTATTGGTTTTTTTTTATAGTAAAAAATACTTAAAGTTGATTGTTTTGGGATATTTAAGGACTTAATTATTTAATAATTGGTTAAAAGAATTAGACTTGATTGTGCTCTGTAATCTTAATTTATTTATAATTTCACTCTGATTATTTGACCTATACTCAATTGCTAATGATAGCATTGCGAAATGTGAATGACCGAATTTCAAGGCATGGGCATGACACTAAATGAACCTAGTATGATCTAGTTTTATGCATTGTGGACCATTCATTCTAAGGATTGAATTTAGATCTTTTTGACATATAATGATGTTTTAAGTGTGTTTAAGATGTTTTGTTTCTAAATCATGCTTGGGGTGTATGAGCAAATCTTAAGGGCATGTTTGGATGGGGGTGAAGTGAAATGGAGTGAATTAGAGCCTCCATTTCACAGACATAATTTGATGTGCAGGTCAAATCAAAAGTACAAAAATTCAAAATTTCTCCCTTTTTTTCAAAAAATAGTCAAAAAGCAACCACTAACTAACAAAAAATCATCTACTTTTTACACAAAAATTCAAAAGATTCCTTCTTAAGCCACTAAAAACAAAAAGTCATCATAACCCCATCACATTTAATTCTCTCTTGATTTGAGGCACCTCACCACATATCAAACACACCCTAGGGGTCAATTGGTGTGATCTAATTAAGAACTAAGTTGCATACATAGATCTTAATTATGGAAGTTGCTTTATGTTGTTAAATCTAAATTCCGTACTATGTGTGCCTGGTTTCTTGATTAAGAATACGAAAAAAAAAAAAAAGGATGATCAATAAGCTGCTGCAAAGGTTCTGGTGGACCTTACTCTTATATTTGAAACATTACTTGTAGTTTAAGACATGTTATGACAATTCTAAGTGATTATCCAAATTGCAATCCAATGTTATCATGATCTACAAGTCTACATGTCATCTTGAGATTTAAACTACTTCCGTAGTCCACATGTGTTTGAATTGTCTGTTACATGATATCTGTGTTATGATTCATCTGTAATGAGATATCCATGTAACATGACACATATAACCTGATAAGCATCAAAAGTGGATTCTGTGTCTTTTCTATGTGAAGGAATAACCTAACTGAAGGATCATAGCCACACTTAGTATAAATTGCCAAGGATGCTAGGGGTATAAAATACTTAGTGGGGACCACACTGGGCATATATTTTAATGAACTAGGATGATAAAAACTTGGATATGTGGAATAAATTTACTATGTGCCCCAATTTATGCTCGAGCCAAGCTATTATATGATGTGATGTACACTCAGTATAAATTTGTCTAAGTGATCTTAGGACCGAGAGTATAAAATTTGTTAATAAGAGGAGATAATGACTTGGACAAGAGCTATAAATTTACTGTGTGCCTGAATAAGTGATGATACTCAGGGTATAAAATCGACTGAGTAATGTTAGGACATAGGGATTAGGTTTGTTGTGTGCTTGATTTTGTGCTTGTGTTATATGTGTGAGATTTGAAATGCCTTCTTGATCGGATCATGTAAAAGTATGTTTCTATGAATGTTATGTTTGTACACATATGACATGAGTTCCATGTATCTTGATAATGCTCATCATTCATTTCTATTGATTCCAAGTAAAACCTTTGAATCTTCACTTGTCCTTGTTCCCTGTTTTCCACATACCTAGAATATGCATATTGTTCATTATCGCTAGTTCCATATAAATCATGTGCATCATTATTCATCCTTGCTCCCTATTTCCTTACACTTTCGTTACGATTGATTATTTGTTACATTGTTAGGTTCACTTTCTTATATGTTTCAAATGATGCAGACTAGGTAACATGCATCAGGGTGAAACAGATCTGCTAAAGTGCGACAACGACCATACCCAGAAGAACTTAAATAATTTTGGATATAGATTATCCTGATTAGGTTTATTAGTTAATTTGATTCGGGTTGTGTAATTAGGATAAAAAAAATTATTCACTTGGCTCTGTTTAAGACATCTTTGGTTCCTAATTAATACTTGAATAAGTTAGTTAACGTCTGAATTATCATATTCATGTATGTGATCAATGATTTATTTGACTCATACTTACATTTGAGTTCATTCAACGGAATTCGAGGCACCCAGATTTCGGGGGCATGATGTCATCCCATCATGAACCAACCATGTAGTCCACATTATGTGACAGTGCACTTACAGTTCACAATGAACTCTTGGGGGTAGGATGAGAACTTGTCACCTACAATGGTCATATGCATTGCCTAACAGGTAGTAAGGACTAAGGAGACCTTCATAGTCATATAAATGCTATGACAGATTGGCAGTGGTTAAGCTTTATTCACAAAAGGAATCTCTCTCTCTCTCTCTCTCTCTCTCTCTCTCTCTCTCTCTCTCTCTCTCTATAAAGTACAATATCAGCCTCTTTCCTTACCCCTGCCCCCTCCACCAGCCCCATCGTCACTAGAATGCATAGAACACCATTTTGTTCAATTTTCATTTATTTATTTTCTTAATCAGATAACATAACTCGAAACCCAAACCTCAAGTTGCAATGGTAAGCACCTACCACTGTCTTGGGCTGTCGCTTTTGTGATTTATTGTTGAAGACGAATTTGTATTATGCTTTGTGATCTTTGACATTCCTTTCAGACATGTAGACCCTTTTATATATATATATATATATATCACCATCTTCTTACAAAATAAAAGTCCTCACTTTCCACCACAAGCAGCTTCCACCAACCACACTCTCTGACAAATTCCCCCCATAAAGTTGGTGAGCTCAAGGTTCCATGCTAATGCAATTCCCCTTATTGATTGTCTGCCACAACCATATGAGCCTTAATTCAAAAGGGGGTTGTTCTCTTTTTAATTAATTAGGGAGCCACTGTCAAAGGTCTCATTGAGTCAGACACATGTATGTATGTGTAAGATATCAAAATTCAACATGATAAACACCATACCAAAAAAAAAAAAAAAATCCACACCAGCAATGATAAATAAATTTTCAAAAGGAAAAGTATGTAGCTGATCAATCAAGGAACAATAGCCATATATCTAGGACCTAGGTAAGTTACTAAAAATCACATGTATAACGCAAGAAGTGATGCTCTATATGATAAATGAAAAGAGGCATTTGCTCTCAATACATGGATGAATGGATAGGAGGCATTTCTCAGAGAGATGTGGTTAAGGTGTTTGTGAAAATGCTTGAGAAGAAGGGAGGAAGGAAGAAGGAAGAAGACGCGTAAAAACCTTTATCGGAAGCGGGATTTCTCAAGTAGGGATCCGTCATCTTCCCTTGTGCGCTTCTCTTGCTCTCAAAGCGAACTTTGGTTACTGAGTTGCTGCGGCTTCCATCCGAGTTTGGATCCGTGCCAACTAATAAAGAGTCTCGGTCTTGGCTTAGGGTTGACAACGGGCGTTTTAGGGTTGACAACGGGCGAGATTAAACAAGTGACCAGCCCAAATCTCCAGGGGTAGCTTAATTGGCTTAGCACCGCATTAGGTGGCCTAGGACTGCCTTTTCCCTCAAAATATCATAGGTTCGAGCTACCTCTCCAGAGTAGCGCTGGAAGGGATTTATATGGCTCAACCTGGCGCGAAAGGCATTAGTCCAGCCCAAAGAGTTTCGTTAGAGAGAAAAAAAAATTTTCAATGATTGTGCAAGACTAATTAGTGACAAAACATGTAGTAAGGCAGGTTTGAATATCATCCTCATATAGAAATCCTCTTTAATTTTTCTTGATTGTAAAAAAATTCAAATTTGGTTGAAGAAAGAAAAACTTAGAGAAGATTGTCATAATCTCTTTAACCCACAAAAAATTCTCTATTACATTCATTTATTTGTCTCCACCTCTCCACATAGAATTTTGCAAATTCAGAAAAGCGAAAAAGTAGTTGAGTGTGAATCATATGTATTTTTCATATTTGGTATGCATCGATTCCTCTTATAAAAAATCCTGAGAATTGATAGCATTGTTTAAATAGAATGAAGGAATCCTCTAGATATAGGATTTCTCCTGATTTACAAAACGTGCCTTTATAATAAAACATTTTAAAACTATATCCAAATAATTGTAATGATCATTATCATCATCATCATCAAAAGCATTAACGCAACTATGTTGTGAACTGATTGTCACAATATTGCACAAGAGTATAGATCCTGTGAGATTGGTCTCTCTGCGGTCACTATGGGGCAGCCTGACCACCGACGTCCCCGGACTAGAGGGTTCCATGACAAAGTGCAAAATCAGCATAACATTATTCTGATGAACCACTTATGTGGGAAAAAAAACAAAACAAGCTTTTACGTGGAATCACTTAAGTTTAGCCTCTATTTACGGGTTTTCTCATGGAAAAGCGATCAAATCCAACTTAAATTTTGCTTTTGAAAAAAGATCCATATGGCTGTTTTCTGATAGTTGGGGGCCCAGGCCGTTTCTTGTGCCCAAGGACCCTGCCCAGACCAAGGCGTTGCTGGGCTGCCCTGGCCCATCCCACTTTTCACCTCTAATTTGGTTTTACCCTTGACCAGCCCCATGGTACCAGCACCATGTTTTGAGTAAAAATTGGGTTTGTCTGGGTCACCCAACTAAGGGGTTGGAACCCAATAGAGAGCCCGTAAACGTAGGAAGAAGGTCTACAGAAGTCGAAATGGAGGCCGCACACGTGAAAAAATGCGGTATATCTAAAATTTGAACTCAGGGCAGATAGGTAACAACCGACGACTTACTTACAGAGAGGGGATTTATCATGCAGGGCAGAACCCATACGTCAAAATCAATAGCATGTTCATTTCACAGGAACTTTCTTCCGAAGTGCATGTTTGACTTGTTTACACCACTTAACTTTCAGCTGAAAATGAAAGATAAAGGGGCGTTTGGTAACAGATTTAGAGCTTTCATTATTTATATGTTAAAGCATTTGGTAGAATTTTAATTGGATTTTCTATTTTTAGAACTAATGAAAAATTAGAGATTTTGCCACTTGGAAAGAAAAATTAACTAAAGGGGGCTGCTTAATTTTTAGAGCATTTTTAGCTAGATGGAGGTGGACACTGCAATATTTATGTGTTTTGGATGAAATAACCTTACGCAGTTTTCAAAATGACGCAGATGGGAGCAGCCCCAATTCGCAGAATTCTTAACGCTGGGCCAAAATTATCTCATGAAATAAGAGCTTTTAAAATTTTATCTCACTAACTTGTAAATTAAAACTTAAAAATCAAAGCTTTATTGATGACCTTAATCTAATTAGCTCTCCCATCAATTGAATTAGAGTTTACAACCAGAAACTAACTCCATTTCTTTTTTATGCTTTCTTAGCGCATGGTGCAGTGAAATGCATTCCAGAAAAAATTACATTTCCAGCTCTTACTCGAATCCAGAGATGTCCCCGCCTACTCCGCTTTCCGTATAAACTGCAAAAAATTGTTAACACAGATTAATACAAAATTATTCTTCAAAAACCATTCTCAAATTCGGAGTGAATCCTCAGCATAGACAATAGCCAAGGCCAAAATAGAACTTCCCTGAATAAACTGGAAAAGCTCAACATTCTTGTTCACCCTTCAATGAGTGGAGCTACACCATTCACCACGGCTCACAAGAGTAGCATGGATTCAAAACACACCTACAACTCATGGCTGGGTTAAATACAAGATCAATCAGAACTGCAATATCACCGACTTGAAAATTATCATATAATCGCTTCATACCTCATTTCCTTATTGCATAGAGAATCATAGCAGAAACAAATGCTTTTGCATGGGCAAAAAGACAGTATCAATCCAACTCAAAGCCAAAGTGAACCTCTTTGTGCCGGATTCAGGCTTGCCTCGAGGAGGCTTTCCAAGCTACAAGACTATTTTCTGATGATCTAGTGACCCATGCCTGCTAGATGTCAAAATAGGCCCAAATTAAAATGGACTGTGCTTGGACAAACCAATTTAAATGACCATTTCAATCCTGTCCAATTACAACTGTAGGTAGAAGCCAATGATGCCACAGAGTCAGTTATAAAATTATCCATTAAAACTACCGACCGGATAACATCCTATATCTCGCAATCCTCTCACAGAGCCCCATTATAAAGGGTTCACACACCTAGATCAAACATATGAAAACCCTCTGTTTCTAAAGTTAACATATGACATAACTAAATTAAAGCTCTCAAAATTCATCTACACTGTTTCTTATCCTGTAAAAAAAAAAAAAATTCTCACCACCTATTGCTGGGTGGCTTAACTTTATAGATGCAAACTATCCAATTTGATGTTGCAAATGCCTCTTCCAAGTATTCCAGCATCACATCCTTATTTCCAATTTCAACCCCACTTCACGATCCTACCTGCCACACAAAAACAGAAGAATAAAATGGGATTCATGGTCTTCTAATAATGGCAGACCCATGTCCCTCATGGATCTAGGCAAGGACATCGGTGTTAAAAATACAATTTGAAATTCTTCCATTTCACGCAAGGATATAATTAAGAAATTTTCCTCACCATAATGTATTGACAAAAATGCAGGTGAGATTCAAAACAGAATTAGCACACTCACAAAGTCTTGCCAATGACTGGTGGAAACTGAAAAAGAGATTTCTCAATTTTCTGCCAGTCCAAGTCATATGCAGAGGCTGGTACAAAGGAACTAGGTCAAATTTTGGAAGTCATTGACTATACTCCCTAACAATATCAAGCCGTTAGCCTA
This sequence comes from Sextonia rubra, assembly GCA_037013555.1. Lineage (NCBI taxonomy): Eukaryota > Viridiplantae > Streptophyta > Magnoliopsida > Laurales > Lauraceae > Sextonia > Sextonia rubra. The sequence goes on from JASUAD010000009.1 coordinate 26,155,848, forward strand.
AAGTCTCAACCTTATTATTCTACCATCATGATCTCTTTGGGGATTTGGGTTAAAAGATCATGAGTACAAACTAAGCGTACTTTAAAAAAAAGGACCCTTTTTCATAACACTCACACACCCCACCCCCCACAAATGTAGTGCTCTTGATAGTAGATTAAAAAAATAAATAAATAATATCATATGATGCAAGCCTGAAACTTGAACATTGGGAAGTGCCTTGTTTATTTTCCTGCACCAACATATGTATATGTGCACGTCGCCAGACATCTAGGAGAAAGCTACAAAAATGACTGATATTAGACAAGTGCACTATACTGTATGAGTGGCTTTTCTTTCGGTTTTGTATTGGTTTCCTCTTTCTATTCTGCCTTCTACATGTAAGGGTGTAGAGTTACTTACCCAGGAGGTTTACCATACTCTCTTGTTAGCTCTCCAAACCTGTAATAACAGAGATTGTACCTGTCCATCATAAGACAATGAACTAAAAGATGTGAAATTGTTGCCCCAAATAGAAATGAGGCAACTAAAACGGATGTATTTGATTGTGAAAAAAAATGACACAGTCCCTAGGTCAATGTCAAGTACATAACTGAAGCAGGAAGGTAGAAAATAAAAGCAGAAAATAGTCAAAGAGTTGCAAAGACTAATGAATTGATGACAGGAGTTACTGTAGAAAATGATTGTCATTGTAGAAAAAAGACTACTGCCAGAAGAATCTAATCAAATAAGAAAACAATAATCCCACATTCACATACATTTGAGATATGAAATATTATGGCTTTTTTTTCTTCAATAAAAATTATAACTAAATCATCAGAGAGAGTTTAGTAGAAATACTCTTTCACAGTTTCCTCCACAGTGTAAAAACGGATGGTTCATGAAAATGAAAATTGCTATTGTCCAGAAAATCTAAATTAATGATGTACAACAGACACTTGAGAGTTGGTTTCGAGAGGGGTTCTTCTTCTCAGTACAGCCTAATAACCCAATAATCAGAACAATTGATTCCCCATTATAAGCTAGAAAACTGAAAACCAACCTATGGGCAGGTGTAAAGGACAGAAAACTACCAAAATACATCTGGATTACACTACAGAAAAGAAAACCATTCAATTCAAAGAAAACCATTCAATTCACACCACAACAATTGACAGGAATCTGCAGACAAGCACAAACATCATTTAACTTCATATGAGTGACACAAAGATGTAACTGAAGATCAGACAAACACATTTACTGAAAACCTACGGCACCTGGCAACAGCAGTTTCTAAAGACCTCCACATTCATTGTGAAGCTCTGATCTTCTTTGCTGCTGCATCTCATCCATATATATGGATATCTTTTTAGTTGGTTCAAGTGCCAGTAACAGAGCCTCCCTCTGGTGCTCTATGCACACTAAGGCAAAACCTTTTTGGCAAATGCTACTGTACACATGTATGCATCATCCAAGGCTTACGCACCTCGTTGGTATCAGAGCCACTGATGCAGTCTGCAAGGATTGATGCAGGGAGAGTAGGGGAATGGCTTCACACCTTAAACGATAGGGCTTCATGCTGCTGGCCTCAATCCATTCCTTTCATAGAATAGAGAGCAAAAGCACTATTGTTTTTCTTTTCTTTTCTTTTTTCCTTTTTTTTCATCAAACTAAAGAAAGACATTACATCCATAGTTTTGAAAATTGGAATCAAATTGCAAATCGTTCATACCCACGAATCGAATCATGAATTGTATTGCAAATCGTAAGATTTTTAATTTTTCTAATAAAATAAAAACTTATTAAAAATTAAAAGAAAAAAGCAGTTATTTGCAACCATCAATTTTTCCCGTTTATAGCTGTATAAATACAATGACAAGTAAGTCTATCATACAACCATATTAAGAACATGACATATTAATATAAAATAAATTATATTCGTAAATAGTTAATTAAGGTTAAGGTATCAATATATATCTATTTATTTTTTTTATCTTTAAATAAAAATATAAAAGAAAAAATAAAACTCAAACCATCAATCTCACATAGTAGGATATCTCTAGAAGTTAACAAAAGTGTTCATTAAGAAAAAACCAAAAAAAAAATTTAAAGAGAGAGAGAGAGAGAGAGAGAGAGAGAGAGAGAGAGAGAAGCACCGTACATATAGTTGAACACTTTAATTAAATGCATACTCTTTATTCATCTCTAAAACCTCCCCAAAGCCACAAAAACCCTTAAAGAGATTTCGTTGACTACTAAACAACCTTTTAAAAATAAAAATACTACAATAAAGAAAGAATAAAGAAAAAGAAAAAATGTAAAAGATTGGCTAATATTAATTATTAACTTATTGGTTGTACCTATTCTCACTCAGCCAAATTGCGTGAATTGTAGGATTCAGTGAAAAGAGTATTAAGTCATAAGATTTACACATGAACCCTAAGATTCAACCATATATCAGGGCTTGTAGCATACATACGAATTGTTTTTCTTAGGATTTGGGATACCAAATCATAGGATTCTGATAACTATGATTAAATCATTATATCAGAAAAGAAAATAACCCTAGAACAAATTTTGACCATTCCAAACACATTGACGGTTATGATTAAAACATCCAAAATAAACAAGTTACAACATAAACCATAAATAGACAACTCTAACTAAAAATAAAAACAAGAAAATAGATGGGTTGGGCCCAAAGGGCTGGTTGACCCATGGATAAGTCTATCCTGCATAGCCACTTATGAAGTAAGTTCTAGACTGGTGCCCTATGCACACTGTAGAAAAAATTTACAACAAACCCCATCCACAACACATGACATTCATCATTTGAGGCCTAAACAAGCATTTGGACTTGGCTTTTCTTTTTCCCACTTTTAAGGAAGAAAAAGAAAGATTTTTTTATGGAGATTTACCTCATCTCTCCGGGGTCTACTTTGTGAGTTCTACTGTCACACTCAGCGTGTTTAAAGCTTTATCCCATCTACATGTCACACATACATGCACCAGTCCAGCTCTTCCAGTCACATTAAAGTTTAGTGTTGTCAATCAATGTCATTTCACTTATACTCTATTTACATAGTATAAATTTGCAAGCATACTGTCCATGCAACAGCATGATGAACAAAATTTGTGACTGCGCACATGGACACACATTAACGGAAGAAATTGATTGTGGAGTTCGAAGGGGGGAGAGATAGTAGAAGAAAGACAGAGAGTGAGAAGAAAATAGGATAAAATGAAAATGATTTTGACCCATCATAGAGAGAAGTGGTGAAATCCTTATAATTCACTAAATTCGTTACTCAATTTATACCTTTATTTACAGGGACCAATACATGAATACACAGGACCTGAAGGACCGGAATTAGAAGAAATGGGTTCTTATATTTGGCCCCGTTTTTTATTTGGGTCCAGGCTTTGGTCTCCTACAAGGACCTAATGAAATTTGGACTTTGTATCAAGGGTCTTATTGGTTTGATACCGGAGGTCCTGAATGCCCACTGCCACCACCTTACATTCTGTGTGTGTTATGCTTTTAATTAGTGAAATTCACTCCTACTGGAGTTCTCACGAGGGGGTGGTACAGGATTTTAATTCTTCACCCGTCTACAAAATTAAAATGAAACACCCTAATAAAATGCATCAACTGAAAATCCCCCTATAACTATATTTAGCATTTTAAGCATATCATATGAACTATTTTTGTTTTGCAGCCCAGGATCTCAGTGTGGATTGAAATTAGGTACTATAATGAGGACCATGTCTAGGGCTGTTGCTAGAAATTTTGGTTCAGGTCAGGTACACTAAAGACCCAACCAAAGCTCGATATGTTTTTAGTTTTGAGAAATTTGGGTTCATCTCAAATTTGTATGTGTTATGAAAATATGTACATGCATGCATCAATGATCCATGTACTGTATTTATATCTTTCACAGTATCCATATTTCATTTTAGTGTTTACATATATTCTAGTGCAAAATTTAACTATTAACTAATTGAACTTTTCATATGAAAAGGGAAGAAGGTTTAAAAGAGAGACAAGTCACACTATTTAGACCTTAATAAATGAGAGAGAGAGAGATAGAGAGAGACCCAGAAAACCTTTCGCAGGGAAAGCAAATGAAAGGTTTAAGGAGAAAAAAGACTTCCAATCTTTCTGAAAGATCCAAAGATGAACGTTATAAACAGTAGTGCTACAGACAAAGAGGCTGCTTTGTGAGAGCTTTCATCTCTTGCAGCTTTATAACTGCATTGTTATTTTATTTCATTTAGCTTCTCCTACCTTTGATGACTTTGTATGGGTGTGGTGAAAATTTGTCAGAGGACAAGTTTGAGCTGGAGATAATTGCCTTACTTTTCTCCTGATTCCAATTGACCCCTTTAGGGCATTGGTAGTCAGCAGGGTCAAGAGAGGAACATATTCTGAACAAATCAATTTCAAAGGGTCTAACTTGGTTTTAGTCACATTTTTATTTCAAAAATTATTTTACAAAAAGATTTTAGAAAACTTTTGAAATTTCTAATCTTAAGGGATTTCTAGATTGCTGTAGATGTAAACAATATACATATATAAAAAATTTCCTTTGTATTTTATAATATAATTTATATTTTGGTTCTTTGTTTCACATAAAAAGCAAGGATGAATATCCAGGCCAATATCTAACGGGCAAAACCATCCAGGCCAATATCTAACGGGCAAAACCATCGCACAATGTTTGTTGTTAAAACCATGCTTCTAATACATAAGAGCAACCCGCGAAACTACCAATAGTTAGCTTGTTTTATGTTGCAGAAGAGGAGGGAGCAACAACATATCACACCAAAAGATCTTAGCTAGACAATTATCTCAGGCGAGGGGAAGAGGTAGGAAACTGACACTAATTTACTCTGCTGTTCAATGTAAACCCAAGTATAAAAGAACACCCTTTTAGGTTGTCACATTTTAGCTGCATCTTTGTATTAGTGCCTGATCTATGAAATTATGAAAATATCAGGAGATTTCAGATTACTGAAGGTGAAAATTACAGAAGGGATGTTGCATATCTTGATTTGAGTTTGTCTTCGGTCTACTATAGAGATGAGAAAGAAAGAAATTTCAGCATCAAGGTAAGCATCTCCATAAGCTCAATTTGAATTAGATTGTATAACTATCATTGGCTTCTCTGGTAAAATTAGTTAGAAAGGCCTGACAGGCAGTGGCTAACCTGGCAGCCTATGTCAACTTATGGCCTTGGCAGATGCACAAGTTTATGATAAATTAGAAAGATACAATCTTTCAATCTACTGTCTTTACTTTCAATGAGTGATTCTCCAAAAATAATACTTAACGAAAGATCTATGTCATGTCTTGACTATTCACTGATGCCAAGTAAATGGATGATTGAAAATGAAAATAGAGGAAAGTTCACATTCCACAGAGAAAACTCACCACTGATTTAAAGTGGCCTAACCATGGAAGATCCAAGCGGATGGACTGTAGCTCTAAAACTTGATCTTAGTTCCTTTTTCTAGAAAATAAGATCAAAACTGTAAAAATTGAAAAGGAAATGACACCTGTTATTGATGTTTTTTAGGGTGATAGACCTTGGACCAGTGACATCGAAATTGAATACAGTTGAATTCAACAATATCCGGTGAAAACCAATAAGTTTAGGAGGGAGGAAATGATACCTCAGAAGATGGTTAAAACTTGGGGACAACTGAGTTCCTTGACTGTATTTTCAGGTCAGAACACTTGTTTGGAAGTTAAGATTTAATTAACTACCAAAACGGGCTCCAATCCTCCCATAAACAGGTAATAACATTGCTGTATCGTGTGTTCCTACCGAGAGGATGGTGCAGATTCACAAGCTTCAGCAACGATGGTGAAAGGCAATCACTCAAAGTGAATTACTGACAGATGAAGGGGAGGGAAAAAAAAACTACAACAATGCAGCATTGGCTTCTCATTGTAGACAAGAACCTTGTGTTCTATCATTGCATGCTTCTGCACTGGATTCTCCTCTGGAACTCAATCTTGTTCTCTCCCTTTGAGAATTGCAATCATTCTTAGTTTAGAAGTCACAAATCTCTTGCAGTGGAGTTTCACATTTTCAACATCTGTACGAAACTCTACTGTTGCCATCCCCTTGGTCCCTTCTCTTACCAGTTTGGGTTGTAGAATGTATAAGGGAATGGCATAGCTTTTGCCATTTTGCTTGATAGGATATAAAAAAAGTTTTCAGCTGAGAGCTTGCTGCCCTACACAGATTTATTACTATTTAATGTTGTACAGAATGAGCGTTCTCAACAAAAATTAGGGGCTTCAGTTCACACAAATGGCATTAGTGACAAATGAAGAGTAGTGGGTGGCTACATGGTCATAGATGGCTCATAAACTAGAAACTGAATGAAATGAGGATGCTCGTCATTCTCAGTTCACAGACAACAAAAAGGTGGTCATAAACAGAAAGGCATCAAACACCACATTCAACAGGTAGAAAACAGTAGGACAGTTGTGAACATTGAAAAAATACAAAAGCCAAGTAGATGGTTAATCCAGGGTTCATTACATCATAATTGACATCACCATCACCAACTCCTTATCACAAAGCAACATTCTCGTTAACTCTACCACTTCGGTTCTCTCGTAATTCCTTGAATGTATAATCATTCAAATGTAGTATAGTGGTTGTTTCTAGTCTTCTTTGAACATGCCCAAACCACTTCAAGTGATATTCTGTATTTTCTCATTTGTTGGTTCTAGACACAAGTTTCCTCAAATGTGTGCTATCCTATTTCTTTACGAATCCCAAATCAATGCATAGGGTTAGCGTCAAATAAATGGTCAACTTTCTAAACTAGCCACACTTAAATAGATAGTTTTCTGTTTTATTTGAATGTTTTCTTCTTCCAGCCCTTTTTCTTATTGCCTCGCTGAAGGTCACCCTATGCATACCGGGTCAGCTCGCCAGTGTTGTATTAAGAGTATGGGCTTTTCCATTTTGTAAAGCAGGGTCCCCCCTTGGCTTAATATATACTCACTTTCCAAAAGGAAAATGTTCAACTACAAAGGCTTGTTGCTCCAATCCATTCTGATTAGTCAGTTTGTTGAACAAAATGTCATGCTCCACTGAAAATACGTTCAGGAATTTTGCAAAAATAATTATTTACTCTTATCATTCGAATTCCAAGCAATCTGAGAAGCTTGAAACCATCCGGCCAAAATCCATTTGACTCACTGTCTGAAGTCCAAAGCACCCAAAACTGAATGAATCTCATCGATTTCAGGGTGTGAATCATCCCCTACAACAAATTCATGAACTGTCCCATCAATCTCAATCCAACTTGAACCAGTGCGATTATCAATCCCACAATCTTTCATCTTCTTTCTCACTTCCATAACTTTGGACCAGTTATGAGCAGCAGCATATATACTTGACAATAGCACAAATGTTCCACTGTGTCTAGGATCCAATTCAAGAATTTTCTTTGCTGCAAATTCACCAACCTCAACATTCCCATGCATCTTACAGGCATTCAACAGAGCCCCCCACATAACCACATCCGGCTTCACAGGAGAACCTCTAATGAATTCTAAGGCCTGATCTATACGACCTGATCGACCCATAATGTGGACCATGCATGAACAGTGTTCCACTCGAGGAGAAATTCCATAGATGGTACTCATTTGGTTGAAATACTCCATACCTTCTTCTAGCCAACCGGCATGTGCACACCCTGACAAAATGCTAACAAAGGTAATGCTATCTGGTCTAATACCATTTCTCACCATCTCGGAGAAAACCTCAATGCAGTTAGAAGATTTTCCATGAAGCGCCAGGCCCATTATCATGATGTTGTAAGAGACCAGATTTTTCTTAACAATTCTATCAAACAACATGCAAGAAACATCCAAACACCCACATTTTGCATACATATCCACAAGTGCTGTGCTCAAAATAGTATCCGATTCAACTCTTCCTTTATCCAAACCAGCATGGACTTCACGTCCCAATTCTAGGTCGCCCAAATGAGAACAAGCTGTGATAACTCCTGTGATAGAAGCATCGTTGGGAGTCATGCCTTTCGCTCGCATCTCTCGAAAAACCATCAACGCTTCCTTAAAAGCACCGTTCTGTACAAACCCATTAAGCAATGCACTCCAAGACACATCATTCTTCTGAGGAATACAATCGAAGAGCCTCTTAGCAGACTCCATTTTGCCACATCTTGCGTAACCAGCCACAATAGAATTCCAAGACACTACATTTCTTTCAGGCATCTGATCAAAGACCTTTTGCGCATCACCAATGCTCCCACACTTGGCATACATATCAATCAATGAATTAAGAACATAAGAATTATAATCAACCCCAATTGCTCTGACCAGGCTTTCTAGTCTCCTTCCCAGATGCAAATCACCCAATTGAGAACACGCATTGAATAAAGAGACAACCGCGACCTCATCTGGTTGCACATTCTCCTCCCTCATGAGAAAGAAGAGGTCTATAGCCTCCTTAGGCCGATTGCTCCGGACATAACTTCCAATTACCACAGTCCAAGAGATCAAATCTCTCTCAGGAAGCTCGTCAAACACCCCTCGTGCAAAATCAACACACCCACAAAGGGAATAAGCATGAACCAGCGAATTCAATGCGAAAACATCATAATGGAAACCAGACTTGATAATCCGACCATGAATTCCCATTACACTCCACAAATTCCGGAGACCCGAGCACGCCTTCAGAGCAAAGGAAAGGGTAATGCCATTAGGCCTGCTGCTTCTCTTCAACATCTGGGCGTACAAATCGATCACGTCGTTCAAATTTTGAGCTTTAGAATGAGCTTTGATCATGGTGTTCCAGATGAAAGTATTGGGTGTTTCAATTTGATCGAAAACGAGGCGGGCGTAATTGAAATCAGGTGTTTTGGAGAGCCCACAAATTTCTAGAATCTTGGTGGATGCTAGATTGTCTTCTGAGAGACCTGTTCTGAAGATCTGAGCATGGATTTGCTTCAACTCAGCCATGCTTTTGCAGTTTTCAAGCAAAGGAATGCATGGGTTCCTGAGAATAAGCTTGCTGGCTATTGATTTACTCATCTCTGGCGCCAACTATTTTCAAAATCTAACCGTCTCTTTCAAACCCATCTTTGTATTATGACACACAAGGTAGAATAATGCAGTGATACTGTAGTGTAGTTCTGCCCACAAAAAAATTAAGGGTATGGTGCAGCGCCCCTCTTCATTGGATGATGGGGTGTACCTTTTTGACATCTAAGCTTGTCATCAGCTCTAACATTCATTGTATTCATTATATCTAAATTTTTAAAGAAAATTTTAATGTGCCAATCGTTAGATTTATCACACACGAGGGACTCTCTCCATCTCCATCCCAATAATAAAAAAGTATAGCAAGTTCATCGTGCATGTTTCAAATGTACTCAAATCCAATGGGGCCATCTTGCATATTTGAATAATAATTTATCCATCGATCACCTACGTTGGGGTGTTAGAACTGATAATAGGGTCATCAAAAGGCCGGGCTCAGGCTTGGGCATGGGCCCTTATTTGTGGGCCAAGCTAGTCAAATTCCTTGATGGGCTTCCAATACGAAAGCCCTTACCCTACTCTAAAGTGCAAGGGTTGGGCAAGAGTCAATCAGGGGCAAAAGAAATGACTTTTTCACTATTATTATATATAATATTTTTTTCTTAAACATGATGCTAACCCTCTATTTAAGTTATGGGTTGTTGCAATGCAAGAGTCAATCTTTTTGTGCAACTTCTAAAAGAATACACCAAAAAAATTATTTTGGCCTCATGATAAAGATTTTATTTAGAGTTAAATGAAATAAGCTAATTTGATAGTATTGTAAGATGCAAGATATTATTAAATCTCTTAGCACCGTTTGAGGAAAATTGAAAAGAGGAATATATTCAAACTCCCAGAATTCGACATACAAAAAATGGAAATAAACAACTAATTATCATTCGTCTCCCTTTGTTTTACATGGGTTTAATGGCTCTGACCTTAGGGATGTGGGCTATTTTCATTTGTGTTTAATATATAACCCCTCTCTCTAGTCTCAAGTATTGTCAAGTTAAAAAAAAAAAAGAAAACTACACGAGATTACAAAAATTAGCAAAAATGAAAAAACACTGGTGCAGTGAGTCAGCGACTGGCGGCCACCGGTCACTGTAGACCTGTAATCTGTCTTTATGCATTTTCTTATCCTGTCTTCTCTAAATTAATTCCAAACTCCTCCAACTTCTGTCTAGGCATCTTGTACTGCGATTTGAGTGCAGAAATTGGGTTTGGAATAGCTACAATCTTTGGTAATCACCATCCTTTTTTTTTTATATCATGGACTGCACTCATGCATAATCCAGGAGAGTGACTGATCTTTGCATCAGTAAGTGGCCGAGGTTGTGCCATTCTGATCCCATGTGTTAGACATTCAGAATGGTGTCGTGAGTCGGCTTTTCACAACATCTGGATGCTCTTTGCACTCTTAAATGGTAAAAACAAAGAGAGACAATTCACCCTTTTTGCCCCCTTTGAGAACCATGGCTTTTTTGAATGCCAAATGTTTAATGGAGAGGTCTTCATGGAAGTTGAGAACGTTGAAGCAGAGGTTTTCGTCTCTGTATCCAAGTCTTACCTTGTCTTAACAAGCCTTACCTTGTCTTAGTAAGAGTAGAAGAAGAACTTGAGGAAATCTAAGAATCACTCCAAGTGTAAGTGCCTTTGATGCCTTGAAAGATCTCTAAAGGGTTGAAGGATTGCGTGTCTGTGAAGTGATCAACGGATGGATCCCTTACCAAGAGAAGGAGGGCGCCTTTTTATAGGCATAGATTTTGAATTAAAGCGGATAACCACCCAAACTACCTATGCAAGTAGCAGTGACCGGTGGTCACTAGAGACTATACCTGCAGATGTGGTGACCTATGGGACCGGTCACTGACCATTTTGAGCCCAATTGAGGTCCAAATTTCGTAAAACTTTAAGGGATGCTTTCCAATATTATTTTGAGACTTCTATGAAGGTCTCACCACATTCTGGACTTCATAGGTTGACCAATTTCACTCCTTTGACTTCAAGCATAGTATCAGAAAGGTGCAGTGCAATGTCTTGATTAATTTGGACCAATATGAAATTGGTTGACTTTGAAATTTTGATGAACTACTTCTAAACATATTCCAAAGCTTCCATCCTGTTTTCACCTGATTCGACCATCAAGGAATATGGTTTCTGCTCAGTGACCGTTAGGGTCTACCCAATGACCACTGAGTATGGTTCACAACTCAATGACCACTGAGAATGGTTCACAACTCAAAAAAAGCTCAGTTCCTCTGGAATTTTGAGGCATTAACTCTAAGCATATTTTAAGGTCTCCATATAAGTTTTAGCTGATCTGGTCTTCAGGAACCATGGGTGTAGGTTCAATGACCATTGGGTGTAGGTTCAATGACCAATAACATGTTGAAAATTTATTCTAAAAACATACTTTTATATATTTATCTTTAACTGATTTATTTATTAGTAAAGTTTATCTTTTCATCTTAATGAGAATTTATATGGGCAAATGGTTGCATTGTTATTTATTATACATGTGTATATTTTTTATTCTATAAAGTAGACAAGTTAGTATGTAGAGTTCAACTTACACACGAAAAATATGTTTATCAGTTTTTATAAAATATAAGTTATTATTCACAGTTTAAATGGAGTTAGATATACCATCCATACGATTGTAGCATGATGTTTTAGCAGGCTTGTCTTGATTGCGGAAAACGGTATAGTTTCGACTTGTTATGCTAGTACACTTTGTGTGTATTGAACCGGACTGCTTTTAGGCTTATTGTTTTTATACTGACTATATAAGATGATTAACACCCAAATGGTTATTGTGAGTGCTTATACTCTTAATCCAATATAAATAATAGACACATACATTTAGTGTTTTGCATTTTGATTTACAAAGGGGTGAGACCTTTTATGGGTCAATAATCTCAATAAATTAGATAACTACACTACGTATATGGTGCATATTAGTTTATTGACAGAATCCACGTCCTGTAATAGGGATTGATGATATCTCCTTGATGAAGCTTATAAGTGTTAATTATATCAAACCCTGTCAGTGGACTTTATGCCCAACATATCAAATAAATTAAGTGTAAGGTCTCAAGGAATTATAAAGGTATCGATTAAATATAGGTATTAGTAATTATTTAATCGATGCATATTTGAGATCTTAACTGGAGAGATTAATAAGCTTTTAATAATAAGTAGAAGCTCGAAATATTATTTTGAAAATAAGGACAGGAGTGCAATTATAATTCTCTAGTGGACTGAATTATAATTTATGGAACTAGGATTTTAATTTGAGTTGAATTAGGGTTTCCTATTTCCATAAGAAGCCTATTCCTTACTTTTTTCTTAAGGTCCCTATTGTAGCCTATAAATACGCGCTATTACTCTCTAAAAAAAACACACAAGAGAAATATTATTTTTTAGAGCAAAGAGAATTCGCAGAAGAGGCCCACACGCTGGTGCGAGTTCACGCATAGAGGAATACAGTAGAAGGTCTTGAGATTTTTGGGTTGCTATAAGACCATGATCAAATCAGAGAGATCTCACATGTATGGTTTTTGAATCATCATCGCCTAAAGTTATTTTCACAGTGATTTGTGTATAATATCTAAGGATCTTGATGGCTGCCTCTTAACAATGGTATCAAAGCCAATCTTGATACTGCGTATGGATTGAACAGAATATAGTAAAATGATAAGTTGCTATAAAAAACCATGGTGATTGCGTTTAGTGTAATTAGTTTTGCGGCGAATTGTCTAACCTTTGTTTTACTGCGATTGATCTGGCTATTAAAGTCACCATATGTGTATGTTATGTGAATGGATCCCACGAATCAAATTCGTGATTACTGTTGTACATATTTTTCAATGTTTCATGGCGATGCAATTATATTGACATAGCATGTGAACTCCGTTCGTCAAGAGGTTTAGGATTCAATGTAATTTTTCATTGTGATGTGATTATATTGAGATAGCATGTGAACTCCGTTCTTCAGGAGGCTTAAGATTCAATATAATTTTTTAAAGAAGAGATACCAGTTCTGAAGGCAGAAATTCAATTTTGAATGAAGAACTTTATGAAAAAAATCTGGTCCCCATATCGGTATCCCCCCGACCACCTTTGCGAAGAACATATTTTGAAGAAATGGCAATCATGAAGACAAAGGAACATACTTGACCATGATAGCTAGAACTTTTTTGTTAGTTGTCTTTCCTTTTCTTTTTGTGCTTGGATGTTGATTATTATGATAACTTGCTGAATATGATATTACATATATTTAATAATGTTTGGAATGATGAAGCAGCACAGATAGGGTAACTTAGACATCCTAATAACCTATTACTACAAGCTTCTAAATTTGTCTTAATTAAACTATTTTATAAGAACCCTCATTTTTAAATAACTAAATGGGAGAGAGAACCTCTTAGTTCTCATGGTCTCCATCATTATTTTATAGGAGATATAATTGATTTATGTGTTGACCTTGGAGTCCTCCTCCTCATTGGATGAGTTAATTATGAAATCTCCAGTACAAACTCCCATATAGATAATTTACAGTAATTATTACTATAGGTCATTTCTCCATCTGATGGGACCGTATACAGAATAATGGATCTTGAATTAGATGGTGCACACTTAGCTATAAATAACGGTATGCTTACCATCTGAGTTACTACTATTATTTATAGGACCAAAGTCATGGCAGCTGTTTAGTTTTACTTGGCACGGTTTGTTGATTTGATAATAAAAGTAATAGGTTATGTCATATATGAACAAAATAAGTGTAACACTTCGACCCAACTTAAGCCGAACTAGTGGGTAATTAAGTATCCTTTTTGTTGCTAAGAGTGTTTTGGTTTTGCTTTTCTTTGGTCTTGAGCTATGAATAGATAGTTTGGTTGCGTTCGTCTCTCTATTTTGTTGTATATTGCTGTACTCAATCCAATCTTTTGTAAGCATTGTATATTTTATTATTTTGTGGTATGCCTTGATACGTACAGCTTCCGCGTACATTTGTTTGCACGTGTGATTGATCCCTTGTGTGTGTACATTTGGGCGAGGTCTAGGTGTACATGCACGGGAGTACGTGTGTCACTGGTTAGGTTTTTCTTTAACCCCTGATTTCTGGGCTCGGGTTGTCACAATAAGTATAGTAAAAGTCCTCACATCGAGGCATATTATGCATTGGTGTTTTAAATCGCCGTAGGATTCTTTTCTTGATTTGCAAAGAAAGCCATTTTCCTTTTATTTGAATCCAAAGTTTATTTATCCATTATAATTTGTTGATTACGTAATTCTCAGGATTTAAGATGGGTGCTTTCAATATACTTACTATTATTCTCAAAAAACACAAAATCACTAGACCTAATTATATTGACTGTAAAAAGAAATTTGGATATTGTGCTAACTGTTGAAGAGTACAAATATGTGCTCACTAAGGTGTGCCTAGAGAAACTTGTGGATGGTTGTACAAATGAGGTGGCTGTCTAGGCATACAAAAAATGGATCAAGGCTGATGAGATGGCGCTGTTGACCTATAAAAATTGCAAATACTGCAGCGAAGACACCTGATCTCAGCTTAATTTAGGCTACAGAGGTTATTTGCCAGATCCTGGGGAATCACTGTGAGACCCGGTATTCCTACATGTCGAAGTGATGATATACTATGCTCTGTGAGTCTCTGTATAGAGTGACATCTCATGAAGACTAAACCAGTTATGACTAAGAAAAGCTCTGCAAAATTTCAAGACAAAACGGCATCATTCGACCAAAAAAAGCACAGAACATGCCTCTTGAGGTCACTGACCAAAGTTCTGCTTCCCGATGTCCAAAATTGATGAAATTTGGGCATGAAACTTCAGTCATGCTCAGAAGATATTTTGAAAATTTTCAAATCGAAAAGACTCCGTTTGATCTAACTTTTATTACATGTCAGCTTAGAGGACAGTAATCCCGAATTTGGGGGTCACTAGCTATGATCTTACTTCCAGAAAGCCAAAGCAGATAAAATTTGGAACAAATGCTCAAAGAATGCCCCAAGTTATTCTCGCAAAGTTTTGAGTCAAGTGGAGGCTGTTCGGATAGAAAACATGCTAACTATCTCAATGCGGAGTGAATAGTGACCTAACGCATGCAATGAATAGGCCACTCTTCGAAATCCTACTTCCTCAAATCCAAACTACATGAAATTTGGATGAATACTCCAAGATGTTCTTGACGTCAGTGTAACACTCCGATCCCCTTTGCGCCGGATTAGTGGCTCATTAGTGTGTGTTTTGTTTTGTTTATCTCTTTTGGACTTGTTTTGGGCCTTGGATAGGTAGTTGAGTGACCTTTGACCTGGAATAGGTAGTTCTAAGCCCTTTTTCGTAATTTTGCTTTTGCTTTGCTCATCTCATCTTTGCATCATCTTGGTGTCAGCATATGTATTTCGTTGAGCTCGACAATTTCCGTAACTGTGTCAGATCCGTTTGGAGTCAATTGGAGAAGTTAGACCTTCGTGTGACTTGAACTGTAATTAGTATAAACTTACCGGACTTTGACCTAAACCACAAAACCTATATAAGTAATTCAGCTCCAGGTGTCATTCTCCTTAACCATTTGTCTCGATCGGCTGCATGCAAGGAGAATTTGGTAGCCACGTTCTTCTTCCTCTTCAATTCTGTTTTCTCTTCTTCTCTCTCTCTCTCTTTCGATTGGGTCTCTCGATTGGGTTGCTATTCCCTTCTTTGATTTGGGTTTCTCCATTCTCTCTGTGGCTTTGGTGGTAAGTGGGTTCTTTCCCAACTCTTTGTATTTCTTCTCCAAATTACATCTCCCATTCTCTGTTGCTTTGTCTTCATCTCATGCATGTGTGATTGCTTTGATTTGTTTTGATTTTAGTTGCTTGGAGCTTGATTTCAGAGGATTTTGTCAGATTTGAGGCAAGTATAAGTACAGGCTTTGATAACACATATGGGTGTTTGTTTGATGACTTTGATTCACTCTTATTCTTTGTCTAGCATGTTTTACAGCCACAATTTGTGAATTTGGAACCTCTGTAACTCATTTTATTCAGTTTCTGTATCAAAATTTCGTTTCTGTAATCTTCCCGAATTCGCGTCTGTATTGTACGGCTAAGCCGTAACCCTGTACGGCTTAGATTCCAGAGAGTGACAAATTCGAGTTTGTTCTACGGCTAGGCTACGGCTAAGCCATAATTTGTCCTACGGCTGAGCCGTAAGCTAACCGTGAACCAAACCGTATCTAAGCCGTGGATTTAATCTCTGATCAGTCGAAACTTTTCTGATATCAGTGTTCTTACGGTGAGGCTACGGCTAAGCCGTGATGGTCTACGGCTAAGCCGTGGACTCCACCGTAGCTCAGCCGTGAGATGTATCAGATCAGAGGTGGAAAAGCTGACAGTTTAGCCGTGTTCTGAAGGGAACCACGGCTAAGCCGTAGTGCATATTGCGGCTACGCCGTAGGATGCCACGGCTAAGCCGTAGGTCACCCATGGCTAAACCGTAAGACCTGTTAAATATCAGTTAAACTTAGGCTAATGGTGTGACCTTGTAGGGCTCAAATACAGGTTAACCATACCCGTAAACCGGCCCAAATGGATTCTTTGGAGCGCATGAATAGTCTGTTAGGCTGTGACTTATTCATGTGAGTGTTGCTCATTGTTAAGCACCTCCCCATGGGTGTTGGTTTAAGGGACTTCGATGCACATAAGGATTATATTGCAACACTAGGATGGCAACGGTGCATCGAATAACTTAAAACTACATCAACATGCACGGTTAGTGACAGTGATGCAACTAGATTAGACTTGGCTTGTAATGAACCTTGATTCCGTATTAATCTGAGATGCATTTCATATTGTTTATAGTTTTGACCTCTGCTCTGTTAATCTATGTTATGCATTCCTCAGTCATTTTGCTTTCGTTCTGTATATCTGTATTATTCTTCGCTCTGTACTATGTTTTGATCTATGCTATGCTTTGTATATTCTCTGGCTTTGTATATCTCTGATTTTTGGGTATTCCCTGGTGGCTCTGCCCAGAGGTTAATACGTGAGGATAAGATCCGGTCTTTGTCATCGGTGAGTCCAAAGCGGATAATCTCCCCTTTCTATGGATTTGATTTGATTGGTATTAGTCTGGCTCTACTCAGCCTCAGCCCTAGGATACCCGACGGGGTTACCTCTGGCGTAGATCTCTGTATCTCTGTTTTAACTGCAGTGTTGCTTTGTCTTGGGACCCCGGAACCCAGGAAACCGAGACCCGCTTGTACCTTTGGCCTGGACAGCGGTGTTCTCTGCTCTGCTCTGCTCTGCTCTCTTTGGAGAGAACATGGTTAACGTAGTAGCCAACTAGTTCAGTATTCTATGTTTTGATTCACATATCATGTTTTACTTCTATGCACGATTTGCTTAGATTCCTAATATGGAACTCTGTATTTAATCTTCTGTCATTATTATATCCTCTTTGATACTATGCGTGTTTCACCCCTGTTACTTATATTTGCTGGATCGTTGTATTCATTCGTGTTGTCTGTGGTGTTGCAGGCACAGATACCTTGCCCAGCTTCCCGGCGGTCGAGGAGGCTGCAGGGGCGAGTGTAGAGGCACCCTCCGGTCTGGCAGAGTGGGCCTGATCACTTCTGCCAAGTGCGTGCATGCATACCAGTGGCTTTTATTTTGCGTTTTGGTTTTGAGAGCTTGTATTTGGACTTTGGACTTTGGACTTGTATTCTGTATATTTTGTGTATATTGATTTTGGTGTGTATTCGGTTTTATCTCAGTGTATTTGTCTTTGTCTTTTCCGTTTCGTATTTGTTTTAGCTTCCGCTATTTTATTTTTTTTTCTTTGTTGCTTGCTATGATATGTACAGCTTCCGCGTACGCTTAGTTCGCACGTGTTAGATCCCTTGTGTGCGTGCATCTGGACTGGGTTTGGGTGCACGTGCACGGGAGTACGTGTGTCACCGGTTTAGCTTTTCGCTAACCCCCGAATTCTGGGCTCGGGTCGTGACAGTCAGTCCCTTCAAGTTTCAAATCAAACCGAGGTCATTTGGGCTTCAAACAGCTGAAACAAGGGCCCAGTGTGATAAAAAAAAAGTCAATTGGAGAGTTGACCAAGTTCAGGCGGTCAAACAGAGTTAAAACTTCTGTGACACACTCAAAACAGTGTCAAGAAGTGTTCCTCCAAGTTTCGTGGCGATTGAACATCATTCGGGCCTCAAACAATGGAAAATAGACCGCATATGCAATGTTCCAAAAGTGGGCCTTATCCATGACCGGGGCCCAATTAATGAAAAAGTTGACCAACTTCCTGAAGTCAAAACGGGCTGAAATTTTTATGACATGTAGAAAATAGTGTCAAGAAGCATCCCTCCAAGTTTCATGGCAATCGGACTTCGTTTGAGCCCAAAACAGATGAAAATGGGCCACATATGCGAAAACTCGAAATTAGGCCTCGTCCGTGACCCAGCCTGTGGTCACGGACCTTCAAAAGATGTTTCCCATGATTTTCGGCAGTTTCCCTCCACTCCTCTTTGAAATCCAACTCCCCACAACTGCTATTAACTCCCCAAAACTGCACAAAACTGATGGGGAGTCTATAAAAGGTTCAAAATTTTGAAGGAAAAGGGGGAGGAACACATACACAAAGAAGAAAAGAGAAGAAATCAAAGAAAGAAGCACTTAAAGCAACAAAGAAGCAAACTCCAGCAGCACTTCCATGACCATTCCCACCTTCTTTTCTCAGTTTTAAAGGTGAGGAAGAAAATTCAGAAGAAGAGAAGGAAGTGAAATGGCCAAAGTTCATGCTATGTTCATACGTCGGCAATTTCTGAGAGGATGATATTGTCACTTTTGTTTCTCTTATTCGTAGGGCCTCTTAGCCATCGCAAGAGGTGTGAAAGAAGTCTCTCTAAGCCTCATTTTATTCCTTGAAAATGATAGGTTCAAAATGACGCAACTCCGGCTTCATATTTGCCCATTTTGGACTTGAAACAAAAACGCAGTCCGTAAGCACGAATAATGAGTTACAGAGGTTTCGATTGATTCCATGGTTAAATGTGATCTTCTTAATGGTTGTCCACCACTCCAAAGTCATGAAAATGGAGTTCCAACACTTGAAAGAAGTTCCAAGAAAGAACCAGTGCGAACAGCACAACAAACGGAGGCAGACAGTGGCTTCATGGCCACTGTCTGCCAGTGACCGTGGGTGAGTCACGGTCACTGGAAGGCCCCAGTGACCGTGGGTGAGTCACGGTCACTGAAAGGTCCCAGTGACCGCGAGTCACGGTCACCCCCCATTTTTTCCTCTTTTTCACATTTTTTCTACCTTATGTACATTTTCTTGTAATTTCTAAATTAAGATCACATCTAAGACTTGAGGGAGGGGTTGTAAATTTTCAAAATGCATGTAAACAACCTGCATCCCCGCGGTCAGGGCACTTGAACCCATGTAAACAAAGGGAAATTAATGATGAACTGTAATTATTTTTCATTCTTCTTAACGCTTGAAGTGCGTGAATGTCAGACCTTGATTCCGTAATTCATTTCCACGTAATTTTTAAGCACGATTAGAAGAAAGCCATTTTCCTTTTATTTGAATCCAAAGTTTATTTGTCCATCATAATTTGTTGATTATGTAATTCTCAGGATTTAAGATGGGTGCTTTTAATATACTTATTGTTATTCTCAAAAAACACAAACTCACTAGACCTAATTATATTGACTGTAAAAAGAAATTTGGATATTGTGCTAACTGTTGAAGAGTACAAGTATGTACTCACTAAGGTGTGCCTAGAGAAACTTGTGAATGGTTGTACAAATGAGGTAGCTGTCTAGGCATACAAAAAATGGATCAACGCTGATGAGATGGCGCGATGTTATATGTTGGTATTCATGTCAAATGTTTTACAACATCAGCATCAGTCTTCTCCTACTGTCTATAACATCATGTACAGTCTCAAGAAGATGTTTGGTGATCAAGATTGGGCGGCTAAGCAGGTTGCTATGAAAGAACTGTTTAACACTAAGATGGTTGAAGGAACCTCTGTGAGGGAGCATGTTCTAAAAATGATGGAACACCTAAATGAACTACAGGTCCTTGGAGCTGAAATTGATGGGGAGACCAGATCGATGTCATTCTTTAGTCCTTGACTAATTTCTTTGAGAATTTTCGCCTAAATTACAACACGAACAAGCTCAATTTTTCTTTGGCGGAATTACGCAAAAAACTTCAGGCTGCTAAAGGCCTTCTAAAAAAACCACCTAGTATTCACATTGTTGAAAAAGGTTTTGTTTCTAAGCCGAAAGGCAAGAAGAAATGGAAAAATGGTCTAAATCGTAATGCAGTTCCCCAAAGGAGGAGCGGACCTCAAGGAGGAGTGAAAAAGCCTAAGAGTAAGTGTTTTCATTGCAAGCAAGCAAAGCACTAGAAAAAGCAATGTCCAACGTACTTAATAAAGTGAACAATAAAGGTAAATTTCATTCACTAGTTGTTGAATTATGTTTGACAGTTATATCTACCGGTACCTGGTGTATAGATACGAGAGGCACTAATTATGTTTGTAATTCTTTGTAGAGGTTCCAGAAAACCAAGCAGCTAAGTGATGGGGAGATTTATTTGCTTATGGGTGATACCACGAGAGTGGCAAAAGTTACAGTAGGAGATGTTTGTCTAAGTTTTAGTAGAAATAAGATTTTAATTTTAAAAGATTGTCTTTATATTCCCTCTATTAGTAAGAATTTAATTTCTGTTTCCAAGTTGGTTAAAGACGGATATTCTGTTTATTATAATAAATTTGTGGTTATTAAGTACAATAAGTATTTTATCTATTTTGCTTCATTGGTGGATGATTTTTATATTGTTGATCCTATCTCTCCTAAACTGCAATTGATTGAATCAAATAATACAATTACCCTACCAAGTAAGAGAAAGGAACCTTTACAATTGAATCCAATGTATATTTGGTATCTACGCCTAGGTCATATTAATCTAAACCGAATTTCAAGACTGGTTACAAATGGACCATTAGATTTATTGAAAGTGGAGGCACTTCTAGTTTGCGAATCTTGTTTAAAGGGGAAAATGACCAAGCACCCTTTTTTGGCAAAAGGCTATGGGCCAAAGAACCATTGGAATTGATTCACTCTGACTTGTGTAGATTTATAAATGTCTAGGCAACAATGTGGCTATGAGTATTTCATTACTTTTGTTGATGACTACTCAAGGTATGGTATATTTACTTAATACGTCATAAGTCCGAATACTTTGAGAAATTCAAGGAGTATAGAGCGGAAACAGAGAAGCGTATAAGTAAGAGTATAAGGACACTACGATTTGATTATGGTGGCAAGTACCTCTTTAGAGAATTTAGGGATTACTTAACATAAAAGGGGATTACATCCCAGTTGTCTGTACCAGGTACACCTCAACAAAATGGTATAGTAGAAAAAAGGAATAAGACTCTTATGGATATGGTGAGGTCAATGATGAGTTATTCGGATTTACCTAATTCGTTATGGGGGCATACTCTAGAAACGGCAGCATATATTTTAAACTTAGTTCCATTTAAGTCAGTACCTACTACACCCACAGAACTATGGACTGAGAGCAAACCTAGTTTAAACCATATTCAGATTTGGGGTAGTCCAGCACATATGCTGAAAGGAAACACAGATAAGTTGGAACCAAGAACGAAAGTTTGCATTTTTATTGGATATCCCAAAGGAACAAAAGGTGGTTTGTTCTATAATCCTAAAGATCGAAAGGTCATTATTAGCACCAATACTCGATTCTTAAAGGAGGACTATAAAATGAACCACAAACCCAAAAGCAGAATTGTTCTAGAGGAATTGAGAGGAGAGAGACCGACCTAAACTTTTCCATTACCAGTAGCACAAGAAGAGATACCACAAGATAGAGAATTTGGCGTTTCATTACCTCGTCATAATGGGAGGATTACCGAGTCTCAAGCTAATGATACTCCAGGTGAACCCACCAGCATGCTGGGTGATGAGCCGGATCAGCATGTTAAAAATGGTATACTAGAGTTAGTTTTAGCACAGCGTGACACTACTCATATACAGGCACAGGATGCGCCTTGTCTTAGTGGGAAGGTTGTTCATTAACTAGAGCGGTATATGTTCTTCAGAGAGTCATTCGACAAAGTCCCTAATGATCTAAATACCGAACCTTGTAACTATAATAAAGCACTCCAAGATAAAAATGTAGAACTATGGCCAAAAGCTATGAAATCAAAAATGGAGTCTATATACTCTAATCAAGTCTGAGATCTTATAAAACCACTAGAAGGGGTAAAACCTACCAGTTGTAAGTGGGCCTATAAGAAGAAACGAAGTGTCACAACCCGAGCCCAGAAATCGGGGGTTAGCGAAAAGCCAAACCAGTGACACACGTACTCCCGTGCACGTGCATCCAAACCCAGTCCAGATGCACACGCACAAGGGATCTAACACGTGCGGACTAAGCGTACGCGGAAGCTGTACATATCATAGCTAGCAACAAAGGAAAAGCGGAAGCCAAAACAAATGCGGAACGGAAACGACAACGATAAATACGCTGATATAAAATCCGAATACACACCCAAAAACATGATATACAAAATAATACAGAGTACAAAGTCCAAAGTGCCAAAATACAAAATCTCAAAACCAAACACTAGGCCACTGATATACATGCACGCACTCGGCAGAGGTGATCAGGCCCACTCTGCCAAACCGGAGGGTGCCTCTAAACTCGGCCCTGCAGCCTCCTCGACCGCCGGGGAGCTGGGCAAGGGATCTATGCCTGCAACACCACAGACAACACAAATGAATACAACGATCCAGCAAATACAAGTAACAGGGATGAAACACTCATAGTATCAAATAGAATAAGGACAGAATAGTAATTTCAGAGTTTCATCTTAGTAAGCTAAGCAAATCGTGCATAGAAGTAAAGCATGATAAGTGAATCAAAACATAGAAATACTGAACTAAGTGGCTACTACGTTAACCATATTCTCTCCAATAGAGAGCAGAGCAAAACAGAGCAGAGGAGAACACCACTGACCGGGCCAGGGTACAAGTGGGTCTCAGTTTCCTGGGTTCCGGGGTCCCAAGACAAAGCGACACTGCAGTGATACAGAGATACAGAGATCTAAGCCAGAGGTAACCCCGTCGGGCATCCTAGGGCTGAGGCTGAGTAGAGCCAGACTAATACCAATCAAATCAAATAAAAAAAAAAGGGAGATTATCTGCTTTGGACTCACCGATGACAAAGACCGGATCTTATCCTCACGTGTTAATCTCTGGGCAGAGCCACCAGGGAATACCCAAGAAATCAGAGATATACAAAGCCAGAGATATACAAAGCATAGCCAAAATACAGATCATAGCATAGATTAAGTCAAAGCACAGCATAGATCAAAGCATAGTGCAGATCGAAGGATAAGACAGATATACAGGACGAAAGTAAAATGACCTCGTAATGCATAGACATAGATTTGCAGAACAGAGGGCAAAACTGTAAACAATATGCAATGCATCTCAGATTAATACGGAGTCAAGGTTCATTACAAGCCAGCCCTAATCTAGTTGTTCACTGTTACTAACCGTGCATGTTGATGTAGTTTTAAGTTATTCAATGCACCGTTGCCATCCTAGTGTTGCAATGTAATCCTCACGTGCACCGAAGTCCGTTAAACCAACACCCATGGGGAGGTGCTTAACAGTGAATCAACGCTCGCATGAATAAGTCACAGCCTGACAGACTATTCATGCGGTCCAAAGAATCCATTGGGCCGGTTTACGTGTGTGGTTCATTGTATATAAGCCCTACAAAGTCACACCATTATCCTAAGTTTTATTTCGGATTTGCCATGCCTTATGGTTTAGCCATGGGTGACCTACGGCTTAGCCGAAGACATCATATGGGCTAGCCATAGCATGCACTACGGCTTAACCGTGGTTCCCTTCCAAACACAGCTAAACTGGTCATCTTCCACCTCTGATCTGATACCTTTTTCGGCTGAGCTACGGTTAGTATACGGCTTAGCCGTAGACCAATTCACGGCTTAGCCTTAGCAATCCACGGCTTAGCCGTAGCCACACCGTAAGAGTACTGTATCGGGCAAGTTTCGACTGATCAGAGATTTAATTCACGGCTGGGTTAGGTTGGGTCACGGCTAGCTTACGGCTCAGCCGTAGGACAATTTACGGCTCAGCCGTAGCCTAGCCGTAGAACAAAAGTGAAATTCAAGTCTCTGGAGTGTGAGCCGTACAACGTTACGGCTTAGTCGTACAATGCAGAGAACGAATCGGGTTGAGTACAGAAACTGGAATTTGGTACAGAAACGTCTCAAAACAAGCTCAACTGATACTAACATCTTAGAAATTGGCTGTAAAACATTTTATACAGAGAATAAGAAGGAATCAAAGCAATCAAACAAAACACCCATATGTGTTATCAAATCCTGTACTTATACTTGCCTCAAAACTCTGTCAATCCACTGAATCAAGCTCCAAATCAACTAAAATCAAAGCAAATCAAAGAAACAACACATGCATGAGATGTATGAAGACATACAGAGTTTGGAGAAGGAATCCAATTGGAGAAAGGTAATCAAAACCCACTTACCCAAAGCAAAGACAGAGATGAGAGAAGAAAAGAACCCAATCAAAAATGAGTGCAAAATCCCCACACCAACCAAGAACGAGAAGAGAAGAGAAAGAGAAGAAACAACGTGGAGCTCTCCTTGCATGCACGTATCAACGAAAGTGGGCAGGGGGAAGACATCTGTAAGATGACTCATACATATATAGGTTTTGGAGTTTAAGTCAAAGCCCGAAGAGTTTAAACTATTTACAGTTCAAGTCACATGAAGGTCCAACTTCTCCAATTGACTCCAAATGGGTCTGACACAATTATGGAATATAACGAGCTCAACAAAATACACGTGCTGACACCGAGATGATGCAAAGATGATGCAAGCAAAGCAAAAGCAAAATTACGAAAAAGGGCTTAGAACTACCTATTCCAGGTCAAAGGTTACTCAACTACCTATCCAAGACCCAAAACCAAGCCCGAAAGACTAAAATAACAGAAAAACACACTAATGAGCCACTAATCCGGCTCAAAGGGGATCGGGGTGTTACACGAAGCGTGGATGGAAAGGTTGAAATTTTCAACGTTAGGCTTGTTACGAAAGGATTTACTTAAAAGGAAAGAATCAGTTATGAGGAGACTTTATCGCTAGTAACCATGCTGAAATCTATCCGAATTCTTTTATCCATTACGGCTCGTTTCGATTACAAAATTTGGCAAATGGATGTCAAGACAGCTTTCCTTAATGGAAATCTTGATGAGTGTATCTATATGGTGTAACTAAATGGATTTGCAGATGAAGGTCGTGAGCATATTGTGCAAGCTTAAGAAGTGCATTTATGGAATTAAGCAAGCGTCTAGATCTTGGAACATTTATTTTGATCAAGCCATTAAATCTTATGGTTTCGAACAGAACCCTGATGAATCCTGTGTGTATAAGAGGTGTAACAGCAGTGTGGTCGTTTTCTTAATACTTTATGTAGATGACATCCTATTCATTGGAAAGGATATCGGGGTGTTGTCTTCAGTCAAAGTATGGTTAAACAGTTAGTTCAATATGAAAAACTTAGGAAAAGCTAGTCACATTCTAGAGATCAAGCTCCTGCAAGATCAGAAACAAATAATATTGGGCTTATCTCAAGCGGTTTATTTTGATGTGATTCTTGCCCATTTTAACATGCTAGATTTCAAGAAATGATTTCTTCATTTCAGGGATGGAATTACTTTATCTAGGGATCAATGTCCTAAGACACCTTATGCTTCGGCAGTGGAAAACTTCATATATGTAATGCTATGTACTAAACCTGATATTTGTTTTGCCGTTAGCATGTTTAATAGATACCAATCTAATCTAATGAGAAAACATTGGACTGCGATAAAGCACATACTTAAGTACCTTAAGAGGATTAGATATAATATGCTGATTTACCAGGTTGAGAGTTTGATGCCCATTAGGGACACAGACTTGGACTTCTAGTGAATAATGATTCCAGAAAGTCGACCTCGGGATTTTTATTTACCTTGGGAAGTGGAGCCATAAGTTAGAGGAGTGTCAAGCAATGGAAGCCGAATATATGGCAGCTTCTGAAGCAGTGAAGAAGGCAGTTTGGCTCAGAAACTTCTTGATGGATCTATAAGTGGTTCCTTCAGTAAAATCATCTATAATACTCTATTGTGATAATACCGGTGCAGTTACTAATGCAAAGGAACTCAGGATGCATAAGAAGGGTAAGCACATCAAACGTAAATATCATCTCATATGAGAAATCGTATAGGGGGATGATATAATTGTGACCAAAATTGCATCGGTTGACAACCTGGTAAACCCTTTTACAAAGAGCTTACTAGCAAGAGCTTTGATAGTCATATGGAGAGCAGGGAGTTGAAATACGTGTCAGCATAATTTTGAGTCTAAGTGGGAGATTGTTGAAAATTTATACTAAAAGCATACTTTTATGTATTTGTTTTTTACTGATTTATTTATTAGTAAAGTTTGTCATTTCATCTTAATAAGAATTTGTATGGGCAAAAGGTTGCTCTGTTATTTATTATACATGTGTGTGTCTTTTATTCTATAAAGTAGACAAGTCGGTGTGTAGAGTTTAGCTTCCACACGAAAGACTTATTTGTTGGTTCTTATAGAATATAAATTATTGTTGTTCACAATCTAAATGGAGTTGGATACACCATCGATACAATTGTAGTATGATGTTTTAGCAGGCTTGTCTTGGTTACGGGAAACAGTGTAGTTTTGACTCGTTATGCTAATACGCTTTGTGTGTATTGAATCGGACTGCTTTTGGATTTATTGTATTTATACTGAATATATAAGATGATTAACATCCAAATAGTTATTATGAGTGGTTGTACTCTTAACATCTCCGGTGCGAGTTCAAGCATAGAGGAATATAGTAAAAGGTCTTTAGATTTTCGGATTGCTGTAAGATCGAGGTCAAATCAAATAGATCTCTACACATAGTTTTTGAATCATCATCATCTAAAGTTATTTCCGAAGTGATCTGTGCACAATCTCTACGGATCCTGACGGCTGCCTCCCAATATAACAAGTGTGGATGATTTTTGGATTTGAGTCCAAATCAAATAAGGTCCAATTGCCTTGAAACTTTGGAGAGTTATTCCTGAGCACATTTTAGGACTTCTATTTGAATTTTGGTCTTATGCAAGCATGAATTATGTTCAATGTCCACTGATGTTGGTCATTGACCACTAAGTATGACTATTTTTTTTGCATTTGATTTCAAATGAGGTCTAATTCCTCTAAAACCTTGGAGGATTGACCTCAAACTTGTTTTGAAGTTGTCATATGAATTTTACATT
Organism: Sextonia rubra; assembly: GCA_037013555.1. Lineage (NCBI taxonomy): Eukaryota > Viridiplantae > Streptophyta > Magnoliopsida > Laurales > Lauraceae > Sextonia > Sextonia rubra. Next base: position 26,183,352 of record JASUAD010000009.1, read on the forward strand.
CTTTGTTCTTCATTAGGAGTGATTTTTTGTCCACTAACCATTGGATATTGGTATTTCTTAGGTCAAGGTCAGGGTCTAAATTAAATCTAATTGTCTTGAAATTTAAGTTGATACATATGCACCAAATGTACAGCCTCCTATGTGAATTTCATCAATTTTGATCATTCTGAAGGAACATCATGTACCCTTCAAAACCTTGGGATTTGTAGTGACTTGAACCTTTGCATTGGTTGTGATTTTTTATGAGTTAACAAGCACGCTAGCATTAATTACGTAGTCTAAGTAATGTGTTTTTTTTATTTATCGTCAAACTATTAGTAAGATTGTCGTAGTTGAAGTTCTATTAGTTGTAGTATTTCCACTAGTTCATGTAATATTTTTTTTTATAAAACAATAATATGGACCATCATAACATGTTTAACATGTCTCATTTGATTCAAGTAGATTTATGTCTAATAGACATTGGACATTTTCCAATTAATTTTGTTTTGCATGTGTGGTTTTTTTTTTTTTTTTTTTGGATAGCTTAGTAAGAACAACCACTCCTTACGACTAAGGTAAGGAGGTGTTCTTGTATGTGTGATTTAAATACACATAAGACCACTATTGACTTAACATTAACAGTAACTTGGGATTATTTAAAACATCACGATTGAATTTTATAATAATGTAATTAAACTTTAACTATCCAAGATGAATGACGATGATAATTTGATGCATAAGCCACAACGGTCATGAAATTAAAAAGATAGAAAGGCATCGATCAATGGCAAGGGGAGAAACTCAACCCCACTCAATGATAATATTGATGGTCATCTATCCAATTAAACTTTCAAACTTCATAAGTTTGCATTGGTGAAAATCTGTCTAATGAATGACAACTTGAATTCCCTTTTCATTGGAGAATATGTCTATGTTGAGCAAAGGTAGGATAAAACATATTATTCAAAAGAAAACGTAGAATCAAACATAAGTAACAATATTGTGATTTGTAGAGATATTCATAAAAAATTTTACCTAAGATTTGGTTATTAATGGTTGACAAAATATTATGTCCATATCATTAAATGCTAATTACAGTTCTTTAAAACTTTTTGGTTAAATTTCCAATATATATTTTATATTATACATATTATTTATTTTATATATTATTAGAAAAAGAATTAGACTGGGCCTCCTCAAGCAGGCTAAGTCAAGCCCTAACTCGGCCCTCAAAATTACGGACTTTTAAAATTTTGACCCTAGCTTACCCAAAGGCTCTAGAATAAAAGGAAAAGCCCTTGCTTTTAAGGGTTTTTGCCTGCCGTATCAGGCATAACCCCTCGTCAAAGGATGGATTGACAGCCCCAGCTGATAACCAACTTGATTTTGAAATTGTGGGCCCCACCGTCTAATGCCGAAAGGAGCTGCACCGTATTATAATGCACTAAGGCTGCGTTGTAGTTCGGCCCTTCATAGCAATGATTTTAGTAACATCTGTGCAAAGAATCTAGGTCAAGGTCAATAGGGCCCATGGGGTCTAGGTCCGGGTCTATACGTTTACCAACTAATCATCCGGTCGACATCCAACCTGGCCAGGAACCAGACGTTTGGTGCCTTTCTGGTCGTTAGCGGGTCAGTTAGATCCAGGTACATGGCCCTTTCTGTGTTCTGGCCATTTAGTGGTGTCCAAGCCTGGCCCATTTACTTTGGGCTTTGGGAAGTTGGTAATACCCAAAACAGTGGAAATCGTAGTAGAAAATTGAGTTTAAACTAGTAGCCGGCTTTAACTAGATCAAGGAAGAAAAATATAAAAGCCCAGGCCCAAGTCCAATCTACAATTAAAACAGGTGGCTTAAATTTTCAATAGAGGCCCATATAATGGACAGTTGTGTGGCCACAATGGGCCACTTTGGGCCGAGTAGTTGAGCCTTCAGGACAGATAGCCGATTCACAACCCTTATCATTGCTGGATTAGGCTTCAATTGATCAACGGCTTCCACCTTTGGCCCACTGATTTAAGAGCAGGCCTATGGGCTCGAATTTGGCTGATTATCCTTTTGTCTCTTTTATTTTGAGTCACATCACTCGGTGGCTATGAATGAGAGGAATCTCAAAATAAGGACATAATATATTTCCACTGGGCCTACTTAACCTACTTATCATTACCTAAATTGCTCATAAAAAAAAAAAAGGTCCATCCGTGCATTAGCAATGGCTAGGTTTCACTTAGTTAAGAGTATGCAATACATGTGATTTATTTGACAGTAAGATTGATCATGTATAAAACACCTGGTAATATATCTCATATGTCTAAAATTTTACATGCATTTTGCGTTCAATTAATAAAAAGGGAGTCACATCATGTCTTTTACATTCAATGGGTTTGGTGGTCCATCTATGTCTGAGTGAATTTGACCCAGGTCAAAATAAGTTGGTATGACTTTTATCAGTTTAAATTTAAGATTGGAGGCCCATTGGGTTATGAATATTGATCCCCACTTCCCAGCTGTCTAAAGACACAAATGGGACCACAATCCTCATGTCTTAACAGAAATGGCAGTACTTGATGCAATCATTCTCTTGGTAAAATAGACTAATCCAGCCTGGACAATGATAAGCCTTGCCTAATTTATCCAGAGAAGCCGTTTACTGATAGTTGCTTACTAAAGTATAGTAAAAACCATCAACTCCTTTCTTGAAAATGTCCGTGACCTGTTTGTTGATAATCATTGCATGGATTGTGGAATCAACAGTTTTAAAGATAAAATTTGTTTATAGCTTATATCAATAGCTAGATATAATACATTAATCTGACTAGTGACTTCAATCAATGTGGACAGTGGCAAATTCATGTAGCTTGGTAGGCTCACCTTGGCCAGAGATTATTATATATCTGCTAAACGTCATTTGCCAGATTTCATTGTCATCCACAAGTTTTATTTAGCCCTGGTTTACACAAACAGGTGAGGAGTCTATAAGTAATCCTCCGGAATTTGCGGATTTAAGGATTTTCTCTCAAAATTTGTATAGATGAAAATTTCATATTGATATCGGTGTATAATGATGCATATAACATATAAAAATTAGGATTGCAAATAAATTTGTAAAAACAACAATGTTTAGATTCTGTTGGAAAGAACCAGACTTGAAAAGTGAGGATTCCAAGAGTTTATGAAGATTTACGATTGCCAAATAGTAGATTTTTTACAGCTTTATGAAAAACAGAGAGGAATCTAAGAAATTGATTGCCAATCGTTATGCCGAGAGTTTAGGTAGTTGTCATCATGGAAAGGACAAAGTACATATTCCCATAAATTTATGATCTGGACCCAATTATGGAATGAGGCTTAGAAGAAGGAATTTTTTCGGAAAGGTCACTTTTAGGTGTAATTTTTGTCATGTCCTGGCCAAATTTGAACTATTTACCTACACGCTTTTTCACATTTTTTTTTTTTACCAACAGTATCCACGATTGGTAGAAGATGTTACGTTTTTGTTTTATGCGAAATTGCATTTGTTTTGTGTGATCTCGTAAATTGATTTCTTAAAAGTGAACGAAGGTCTTTTTATTTATATTTTCATTTAGTTAGTGCAGCTAGGGAAGTTTAACGTAAAAAAATAATATGTGATATCGCAAGAACTTACAATTTCATATAAAGTAATCTTGCTATTTTATAAAAGTTTTTACCGTCTTAATGCATTCAGCACTACAGTTATGAAAAAATTTGTGGTTAAATGGTTAATTTTTAGTGAGGCTCAGATAAAATCAACCTCCACAAGTGTCCTTGTAAAAAAATCTCCCTAGAAAAAATAGTCGGTGCATTAAAAGGAAAGTTTTTGAAGAAACAGCTGATAGAATTTAGTTGAGTTCGGCATTCTACTTCATATCACCCATCTTCAATTTCAATTCAAGACAAGAAATGCAAAAAATAAGAATTCTTTGGAATTTGGTGAGAATTTTAACAGATCCATCCCACCGCCACATGAAAATTTTTTCTTGTCTCTCCTCTTGGAAATGAAACTTTTAAAATCTGAAGCCCTTTTTCATTGCTCTCCACTCCAGTCTATACATCACCAACCAAACTGACCAATACTGCAAATTTGGAGTAATATATTGTCCTCGAAGGCCGAACTTGTGCATATATAAAAATAGAAAACACACGGCCAAGATGAATTCATACTTGCAAACTATTACAAAAAGATGTGCACAATTACAGACATTTCCACATGACATCAGCTTTACACAAATGACACCTCAGTCTCAGACTGACCCATCTTCAGAGACAAACCAAAACAAAGCATCAACCACACTCTTTACTGTGATTATAAAGCCAAGAAAAGCGAAAATGGGAATCATAACAAAAGGCATTAACAGGATTTTTTTTTTATGTACATCACAATTTGCATTAACATAATGACCGATGGGTGCATTGAAAATTGTTCAAAACAACATTGGATTGGATATTGTTTGTCCTCCCTTGTATCCCAAATTGTACTCAACAACCTTTACCAGAGGAACGAGATCTTATTTACAAAGTTCCAAACTAGAATTAATCAGCTTACGTACCAATTAAACTCAATCCCAATCCCACGGCGCATTGATAGCTTCATAACTTGATTATCCTTCACTCAGTCCATGCGTAAATCTAGTTGCTTTGTAATTAAAACATCTGCTTATTCAAATGCATGAGCTTTCGATGTATGCATAACCTGGGGCTTTGTACTGCAGGTCAGCCTCCCATGGCGAGATTGGGATTATTGGGGCGACCGAGGCCCAACCCGATCGGGTTCTTCTGCCTCAGGAGGAGTCGGAGCTGGGCCTTCTGGCACTCGAGCTTCGAGCCCAGATGCCTCCCTCTCGAGCTCACGGCTCGAACCACCCTCGGAAACTCGACGAACCCTTTGATCCCCCTCCTTATATGAGGATTCTCTGCTTCTGGCGACCCATTCCGTTGACCCTTTGACCGGACCTGGACCTGGACCTGATTTCTATAATTTGAATTCCCGCACGTACCCATCATAAAATCCGAAATTCCCAACGTATCCTCACCCCTCCTCCTCTCTGCCTCCCTTCCTTTGGAGAGCTCCACCACCTTCTTCTCCATGAAAATCTTCGCTTCCGCCATCTTCATCCTCACCCTCTCTTCTCTCCAGACTTCTGCAACTCTCCACATCTTCCTTTCCTCCTCCATCTCCTCCTTCATCCGATCCATCTCCGCTCTGCCGGCGGCGATCTCCTTGGCAAGCTCTTCACAAATATGCTCTGTCGCCTCACGCCTCGCCCTCTCCTCCTGTAGCTCTTTCTCCAGCCGCTTCTTCGAGGACTCGGCCTTCTTGCGCATCCGGCGCTCGAATTCGATCTCGGCCTTGAGTTCCTGGATCTGGGTCAGGGCTAGATCGAGCTGTGACTTCATGAGGAGGAGGGAGTTCATGGGCTGGAAGTTTGGAAGGTGAAGAAGGAGAGGTTGGGGTTGATGGGTGAAGGTGATGATTGGGTTGAGAGTGATGTTAGTAGTAGTGGGAGAAAGAAAGTGGGTTTCCGTGGAGGTTCCAGGTTGTTAAAGGGAAGTTGGTGGTGGACGGGTTTGAGAGTCTTTCTTGGGCTGCCGTCTCCTTCATCATAGTCATCATCACTTCCATCTTCTGATTGCTTTTACTTCTTTTTCAAACTTTTCTCCTTTACATGCGGCGCTTTCTATCTCTCTGCGAAGAAAAGAAAGTAGGCTGTGGACCATGTTTTTGTGAGGGAAGGGTGTGGAATGTGTTGGGGTTTGAAAAGGATAGGGTGTTGGTCATTACAAGCTCTGTTTGAAAAGGATAGGGTGTTGGCCATTACAAGCTCTCTCTCTCTCTCTCTCTCGACATTTTTACATGATCTCTCTCTCTCTCTCTCTCTCTCGACATTTTTACATGATCTAGTCATCATCATCAATCATGTACATGAACTGCTTGTAAATGCAGCTGCGTCTGCAGGACTTGTAGAAATAAAAATGAAAAATAAAAAACTACATTTATAAGATAAAGATGGTGGTTGTCTTGTTTAAAGCTTTGGAATGGATGGTTATTAAAATAGAATTATTGTTAAATTTATTTGATTGAATAATTGGCAACATGTCTAATATAGTTTTTAAATAGCTAGAAAAAGAGTGGTATAAGGGGTAGATTTGCTCCTACATTTTATCCCTCGATATGCATTTGTATGGGTTTAGCGGGCATCATCAGAAAAATTAGTTCCGATGGATCAAAGACCTTAGAATTACCCACAACATTTTTAAAAAAAGATTGCTAGAAAATGAAGCTCTCTTGTGTGATTGGCCAATGTTGCCACAAACATTGGCCAACTTTCACTCCAAAATTGGCAATTTCACTTATAGTGACATGGTGACCATCTACAATAAAAAATGGGATTTTAAGAAAAAATTAGGCAAACTTTTCTTAGACAAATAAGTATACAAAAATATAGGGTGCTGTATTTCTTTGATGAAAACTCCCAAGTGGCAATATTACCACTCACTAGCGATATCGCTACTACTCATCTATATTCTTTGGATATTGTCACTTTCTTTCTTCCCGCGCTTCAAAATCTAACTTTTTGAATATCAATCTGTCTTCAAAGAAGCTGCAAACCAGAGAGAGGAAATGTCATATTCCTTTGAAACAAGTAGTTCTTTCTTTAACAATTTTGGCCTTCATTTTTTTTTTATTTCCTTCTTCTCTGTTATTGTATTCTATATATATTATGTTGTCTTCTATGAGTTACCTTTACTTTTCTCTCTTTTAAAAGGTTAAACAGTTATTACCAAAGCTTTCTTGCATCTAGTTGAGGCTAGGGGCAAACCTAAGTGTAATCACACCTGCAGGATTTGAGAAACCTCCTTAAATAAAATTTTTAAAAAATAAATTTTATTATTTAACTTATTCACTTAATCATTGCCCACACCACTCAGGTCTTGAATCCGCCATTAATTAAGGCAATAAGCAAAACAAACACTGATGCTCTTCCCATTTGATTTTAAAAGCGTCAACTTTAATTTGGTGCCACGGGAGGCAACGAGGACCCATATTATTTTGAGATAAATAAATGTCAGGCAGGCTCACAATGCATGCACCTGGCCCATACTTAGTATTTAAATGTGAAATGTTTTTTTTTTTTTCTAATCAATATGATGAGAAGACCAACCAATTTTGACCAAGGTATGCACCTCTTAACCAAACTCACCGACCCAACCAAACTCGACTAGGTAATCCAGAATTTCTGGTTTGAACTTTTATCACTTTAAAGTAGGATTAGTATTCATGCTGCCAAACAATGAATAAATATAGACCGGGTTTGCAATGGATACACATGTATCCTACTGGATCCTCCAACCTGATTCGGCTGAATTTCCTACATTCGTATTTAGGCGGGCCTACATGTTATATAAAGAGGCCCCTTTCTGCTGAGCACTTATGGTGAGCACACTTTCCTATGGGGCTGCACCTGGGGATAGGACTGGGGATTGAAAGATCTCCCCTCCCCCCAATGCACTCACCTGCATATGGGGATGGAAGCTCGAATCATCATTCTATCCATTTGAACAACAGCCAGTAAACTTTTACAATTCAAAACGAGTATAAGTTGATTTAACTGTCCAATCCATTTGGATGGATATCAAATCCAAAATTAGTAATTATGAGGGGAGTCATTGTTTATATCCACTCAAATGTATTGTAAGTTAGGCCCCACTAGGTGTTTTAGCATATAGTGCTCACCGTATTGTTAGCAGTAGTGTCAGCAAAGAATTCCTAGAGAAAGTGGCTGACCAAGACAACTAACAACCGCAATCTAAAGTCACTCTCACAGTAAAGGAAGATGGTTAAAATGGCTCTAGTGGCTTCACATTTTTCAGACTTGGGATCAAGTAGGCTTCATATGCTAACGAATCTAATGAAACAGATGCATGAGGCAGTGGGACCAGTTGAACCTCCAACCTCCCTCAACCTTGGAGGCTTGTATCTTCCCTACATTAAAGGAGAGGTTATCTTAATAGAAATCTCAATCTTAATAAGAGAGAGAGAGAGAGAGAGTAGGTAAAAAAGGTAAGAGATGATACTTGTTGGCTAAGAAAGTCATTCTCCAATCTAATCACTACTTCATATCATTCACCCACTCCTCCTTAATAAAGAATCAGTGGAGCTTATTTGATCATAAATTCCTAAATATTCTACACAAACAAACATGCCTTTGATGTAACTAAATTTTAAAATAATCTTAGACTTTGTATTTCCATCATCTATATGTGGTTAACACAAGGAATTAAAGTTGAATATCCAAAACTGACAATTGAATCAAGACTCAAGGCATCTAAGAAATGAACACTCAGCCATCACCCTAGTAATTCACATTTTAAAAAAATAAAAGTCTCTTTTACTACACTACCTCATGGTCTTTATACCTCACCTCATATCATTTGCCCTTTGTCTTTTTAATAATCTTACCATGGGGCTCATATGACCTAAATTTACTTGTTTTCAATTCCTAAACATGCCCTTTCTCCAATAGCATTTCCTCCATGATCAAAGGTCAAAGTTGCCAATTTAAAACAATGGGAGGTCTATACTTTGGATTCTCTTTTAATGCTTTACATGATGCATGGCGCTTATAAGTGGTGCCATATATTCGGAGTTTTACCATCAGCCTGCAACATTTGTTGGGTAAAACATCAACAAAGCTCAAACAAACATCAACTACCATTCTTTCCTTCAACAAAGAACAATTAATGGGTTTACCTAAAAAACAAAGATCAATTAATGATACTAGTAACTACCCACTAGTAGGTATTTAAGCCTATAGAAAAGACAAAAAGATGTTTGAATTATCTTCCAGCCCATTGGAAACGTCGTAGACAGGCTGGACAGGATGACGACCTTTCTTTCCTTCAACAGTACAAGAATTTGTTTGTAGGCAAATTTCTTCACCTTGTCTCTACATTCAAACAGAGCCTCGAATCCAAGACGCTCATGGCCGAGTCTCGAATGGGGTTTGCTCGGGCGAGGCTGAGTCATATCCAAGCTCTACCCATCTTTAAAAACACAGGTCTCAGGCCTCTATCCAGCCAAGCACCGGCAGACTCAAGAGTTTTGCTTAAATCCTAATAGACAGTTTGATTTTGGAGGTAAATAAGGATTTTCATATAGACTTTAGGGGTGAATCCATAATTTTTATTAAATTTTTAGTAATTAACTTACACCTTTTAGGTTTTGGAAGTGCAATTTGGTTTGACGGGTGCAATTGCATCTCCATGAATATACTTGGGTCCACCTCTGCAGCCAAGTCCAACACAGGCAAAAAATGTTACGCCCAAGCTGGCCAAGCCAAACTAGGCTTTTTTATAAGTCATATGGGTTTTTTAGCTATTGTTTGGATTTTTTTTTTATGACTTGGAGTATCTCTTGCCAGTCCAACCTTCGAACCTTTAGCTTTCAGTCTTATTTAGACATATATCAAACACTCCCAAATTTGCTCAGCATTTTTCTAATGGTTTACCAAAACAGAGAAGGGAATGAACTTTCCTAGCGGGGGAAAAAAATGTCTCACATGCGGGGATGTTTTTTTTTTTTTTTGGGTAAATCTAGCTATGGAGCTGGGACCGATTGAACCCACGCCAAAGGGAGAGCCTCAAGTGACGAAAGGAGACCCTAGATGAGAGGCGTTGACCTCGCATGAGGAAATGTGGCAGGCCAAGTGAGAACCAATGCCTCTCATCACTGTAGTAAGTAAGAGGCTGGTCTTGCCAAAGTCAATAAAACTACACATATATAGTGATTTACTGATTAAATTGTTTCCAAACCGCTTTCCGTCCTATGAAAACATCAAATCGCCGCTCATGTATGCCCTCCTTGCCCCTTCATACTTTTGATCAAAACCCCTTTCATGGGCCAGAATCTTTTTCCACAGGAGTCCATCAGAGAGCTGTGAAATTCCATCTCCACCGCCCAGGCACATGGTTTTTTTTCCCAGACGCCCCCATGAGAATATCTCTCATACCAAAGGTGTCATAAATATCTCTCCCTTTACCTCTGCTTGTAACTTGCCTACTTATTTTATATAATATTTCTCCTTTCACGCAGCTAAAAAAAAAAAAGCATCTACACTAACCTAAACATCCAAAATCTCCATCTTAATTTTCCTTCAAAACTGGCTGGTAACATAATATTCCCTCCACCCAGCCTTCGCCTACCGACAAATGAGAAGAGCGTAGCCCTTGCGTTATCCAAATAATATATGTTCAGCCATGTATGTACTTGTCAAGGAATAGTCTATGCTCGTCAGAATCAAATAACCCTCAGATAGGAGGTCAAGGTCTGAAGTTAGGCTGGCGTGGGATACTTGGGGGTCATTAAAACAAAAAAAGAAAAAAAAATCCTCTATGCACCACGATTTAGAGTTTTACTGCTCTATGGGTCCCACAATGAGGGCTTAGAATCTTAGATACATCACAAACTGAAACATATCAGGAAACCACTCTCAGGCCTCCAGACTTTGCCACACAGCAGACATTAAAAAGAAATTCTCAACCACCTGTTCCCTGCTGATAATGTGTGGGTTTCATTAACAAAGGTGAAGAAGAGCGACAGTTCTTAATAAGATTGTGAGAATGAACGGGAGTTGTTTGTCAAGTTAATAAATATTTGTATTGGTTAGAATTAAAAGAAACAAAGTATAAGTTTCGTGCCCAGGATCCAGATCCCGTAAATGCGTGACTGGTTTAATGATCCAGCTTTTGTCTGGTGATGAGCCCCTCCTGGTGGTGGCTGGTTTACGTGATTCAAAACACTCAGATTGGAAGGCCCAAGCCTTAAATCCGTAAATCAATGGCTTCTAGATAATCTGGAATAGGAATTTGTTTAACTGTAGTAAGATTTCTGAACGGTGAGCACAAAAAACTACGGCAAAGCGATATAATGAATATACATGAAACAGTACTATTGACACCTGAGCACTTCAAACAGAATGAAAACTACCAAGCATTATACATTAAACATAACACTTACATGAATAGACTGAAAATTTAACCAGGATTACCCTGAGCGAGAACGAAACCAGAACTTACAAGCCAACAGGAACTTCGTACACTCAATAGTGGATTTAGTTATCAAACAGTTATGAAGAATCATTATTAGCAAGAAAAATAGAGAAACACCAAAGACGAACAGTTGCCTATTTAAACTGCATCTTCAGGAGCAAAAAGAGATAATATAAAATAATCCACCACTTTGATAAAGATAATGAATTTTCATTTGATCCTTGTGTTTAAAGAATGAGCAACTCCAAGGTCTAATAAAGTAACAAATGCCCATTTAAAAATTCAGATACAAACAATAATAGAACTTGACAACACTGACAAGGAAATTCAGGACAATCATCAGGTCCAAAGGATTGGCAAACAATCTAAGCTCAGCTCACTCCAATGGCTTTCATAAAGGCTCACTATATGTTTCACTTAGACACAGGAAACTAGGTTTTAGATTGGTTTCTAAGATAATAGCAACTTGAGCCATCAAGTCATTGTTAACAGACCGATGATGCAGCAAACTTGCTCTTACGCCAATCCTGATTTACATGGTAACACGATGCATTTGAACATTTGGGGCAAGTCCGTTTTGTCAGAGAAATTACCAGCACAAACTATTTGGCCAGCGTGCAAAAGAAATGTAAGATGAACTGCTGCCTTGTATCATTGATCAAGGGCAAATAAGCACACACTTCTAATCAACTACATGCTCCCATGCACAGATATACAATAAACAAGTGAAAACACATGTACACATGCAAAAGCAGCCAGTAAGAATGTACATGCACCTAATGCCTTGGAGCCCATTAGAAATGATGAGCAACATATTGCCCTTACATTCATGGAAAAAAGGATTATATATATATATATATATATATAACCGGGAGCTCCTCTGCTGAGCACCAGTGCTTAACTTTGTGGGGCCCACTAGGAGCCCCACTTGCTTATGGGACCAGCCGCCGCGGGAGAGGGGGGGTGTTTATTTGAAATGGATAATCACTGTACCCTAATTTTTTTATTGATTTGAAATTGAACAGAGCTCCCGACCAATGAACCTTATTATATGTACAATTATTTGGAAACAGATCCTAGGTTAGAAAGCTTCATCAATTACATTAATCATACAGAGACCACTAAAAATAAAAAGCCATTACCATGCACAATTTACATATGGTTTTTAATAATTTAAATGAGCCTAGGTGTAATGGATATATTGAGACTCTATTAAGCAAGGGGCGCTAGCAGGAACAAGTGCTGGAACTAATTCAGGGCCAAGTTCCCAAGTGGAGTGGGTATACACGAAGAATCCACTTTAGAGCCCCATAATTTATGTGACTTAGTTGAAGTGGAGACTTGCTTATAGAGTACTTTGTGATCAGTGTATACAAACAAGATTTAAGCGAAAATGTTATAGAACTATAATTAGACTAGATATGACCTATGGAGTAATATGGTAGCCAATCAAGAAGCAACACATGCACAAAATGAGCATACCATAGATGAGAAAATTGAGGTAAATGTGTGGTAAAAGTAGGAATAATAGAATAAAAAATGAGCACTTTCATAAGCATTTAGAAGCACATCAATAGTTAATAGATAGATAGATAGATAGATATAGAGAGAGAGAGAGAGAGAGAAACCTATTTGAGATGGTTGGACATGTCCAATGCAGGCCAATGACGACGCTATGAGGAAAAGTTTTTCTATGCAAGTTGATGGCCCACCAAGGGGACGTGTATTGAGAGAGTAAAAATATATTTGAAGTGCAACCTATTTGAAGATTTGGTTCAGGATAGATTGGAATGGAGAAATAGAATGTATGTACCCAACCCCAACATAGTTGGTAAAAGGCTTTGATGGTGGTGGTGGTAAAAAGGGACCATAAAACGTAATATCCAAGATAGAACTTAGCATATGTTGTTTTGCAATTGATTGGTCCTAATTAGTGAAACATGTAAACAAGTGAGAGAGAGAGAGAGAGAGAGGGCTTGAGAGTCAAATTGCCTCAAAACTAGCAAAATTCAAACAGACAAATATTTTAGTACTGAGATTATGGAGACACTAGTGAAAATTAAAAACGACTTTTCTTTTTTTGTAAATCAATTCAAAACGACTTAGTGTTGTCATAAAGAAGCAAACACAAAGGGCTAGAAGAAGATTTCACAAAAAGGATTAGCATAGTCCTACCTCATGGAAAATGAAGACAAGTACTGAGATTACGGAGTTCCACTTGATTGAAGGGATGTTTTACAAGATAACAGTTAAAACTTTCATAGAAACATGGAGTGGAAATTCTGGTAACAAACTAACAACCAACAAGACAAAATACGAGTAGCTGAGATTCACATCTCTGATGGATTGTGAAGCAACAAAAAAGGATAGAATAAGTGCATAAGAGGGAATCTACAGGCAACAACAGCTTCAATAGAAAACAAAACTGCAAAATGCTATTTATGATGGTTTCAGGCATGTTTATTGACAACCGAAAATAGCCCTTGTATGAGGAATTAAAGTGTTGCAAGCACAAGGAACTAGATGAGGGAGACTAATTGATGGTTCACAACAGGTAGGCCTCTGTTACAAGATTAGTAGACTGCAAAGGTTCTCTGTAGTAGATATGCCATATCCATTTAGCTAATTAGCTCCCAATACCAGAAATGGCATATTAGATTGTGCAGTGACATCCCCAAAACGGAGATGAGCTGAAGTAGAACTCAAAAGGCCAACTCAGAATATACAGGATAAGATAGTTGATGATATTGAGATGCCACAGATCAGTTAACAGAGGCCTACTTGATGGTTCACAATAAGTAGGTCTCTGTTACAAGATTCTCCCCGTGGTAGATATCCCATATCCATTTAGCTAATCAGCTCTCAATACCAGAAATGGCATATTAGATTGTGCAGTGGCATGCCCCAAACTGAGATAAGCAGAAGCAGAACTCAAAAGGCCAACTCAAAATATACAAGATAAGATAGGTGATGATAATGAGATGCAGATCCAGTACCCCATGTACAATCTCGCAGCTTTGGTTTAAGGTTTATATGATAACCAAGGTCTTAAGATCACATCATTCAAATAGTAGGGTAATAAAATATTGGTGCAAGACCTTCCTAACATGGGCAAAAAAGGCTCAAGAATTTCTTTAGAATCAAACAAGAATATAGGGCATTCGTGACATTTATGAGTCTGAAACATACTGCATACTAAGCATGCAAAAGATGTACATCTAAGTACGCAAAAGATGTATATCTAAGCCTATGATTCTCAAAAATTCTAGATAACTTGATACTTTTTTTCAGATTGTCATGAAAATCTGCTCCCCTAACAGATATATCATTGAAACCATCATCATTTTTGGACTGGCCTGCCTTTCGACACCAATATTTTAACCTTGGTCACTACCTTTTCAAATCCTCAACATTCAATCACACCTTGTTTATTACAACCATAAGTAATCTTGCAGAGCAGTCTGCCTGAAATTTATGCATTCTCCATGCCATCATCATCCCTCAAACTTGAACTACAACCATATCAAAATATAAAAAATAAGACCACCAAATCTGAGAAGCAAACCAACCAAAACCAGTTCGCCGACCTGCCAAAAATGAAAAATGAAAATTCTCTCTCTCTCCATCGCAGTCTCTACTTCCAACTTTCCCTTAAAGCTACCAAAAACAAAACCAAAGTTATTCAAATCCAAAGTTTTTGCCTCATCTAGCAGCTATGACAATGAGCACCACATCAAACATTACATATGCTCAAGAATCTTAGCTACTGAGGAGATAGAGTCAAGCTATTATGCTATACATCCAATGATTCAGTAGTAAGACAGCCTTCAATCTGATGGCCAAACTATACAACCAGAAATTTGGCATCACCTTGAGATCATCCAAAATGATGCCTAAGCCTTAAACACGTGATTTCAAAAATGTGACAGAATCTGAGGCTATTCCTTTCAAACACAAAAGAGTTCAAAGTGATTGGCAATGGGAGCAAGCTGGCAATTTGTCATAACTACCACATGAATTGCAGATTTCTATGTATGAGTATCTGCAGACAGAAACAAGAGACAATGTGTTTGCTTTTGTCCTTCTCAATGATCTTCATTTTTACACACGTTTGATTTGATAAGATCTCCAGGGTAAGTCTAAGATGGTGATGATGATGATAATTTAGTCAAGATCATTATGAATCCCCAGTCATGTAACTCATTAAAGAAGTGATCATTGCAAGGTGGATCAAATAATTTTGGAAATTCGATGGTTGTACCAGTACCACACAAGGTCCAAAAGTACTCCATATATCCACCAAACCCGAAAGAAACTGGGGCAGGACGAGGTAGGCCCAAGTCCCATTGGACCTGGCCGACGAGCTATTGGGTTAAACTGGCCCAAACCCATTAGATCAGCCCACAAATCGTAATGGGATTAGACAGTTGTTTTACAGTGGAAAGTTGACATTAGTTAGGACTTTTAAACCGTTAGTTTTCTATTTGTTTTATTATTTGATTAAGTTAGGATTCCTTATTGATTTAGGTACCTAGTGTAGGAGAGAGTACTTATTTTCTATATGTAAATCCCCTTCTGGGATAGGCACCTTTAATTAATGAATTGAAAATTCCAGTAGCGTTGAGCATTTTGCTCCTTGATAGGCACCTTTAATTAATGAATTGAAAATTCCAGTAGCATTGAGCCTTTTGATCCTTGTTCCTCTGCATGTGATTGCTTTGAATCCTATGGATACGGCCAAATCCCATCTGTAGGTTCAGTCCCTTTTGATAATGATCCCAGGCTGCATCAGAAACCCCAGTTGGGATCTTAAGAAAGATTTTGCCATTTTTATGTTTAGAAGTTAATCAAGAAGTTGTGTCTAGTAAGCAGTTCAGCATAGGAGATCCAGTCTAAGTTGCTGTTTTGTCTGTGTGTTTGGATGCAAGGCTCAGATTGGTGTCTATTTGCTTAATTGGTAAGGCATGTTGTCTGTAAAAGGGTCAAATGTAATGTACACAAGACATGGTTTTGGAATATGGAAAAACAAGGACGTTCTATCTACAGGAAGGAGTGAGGCCACAATGCAAAGGTCATGAGACCTATAGGACTGCAGTTTCTTGTAGACGTTGGAAACAACTAACTCTTCAAATCAGTCAATTCCAAAGTTGTGCGAGTCCAAGCTTCTTGTTAATCAATTCTGCTAGGATTTTATTAGAAGCTGTTCCTACAACAAATGGCCACTCATAGCAGTATCTAATTCC
The DNA here is from genome assembly GCA_037013555.1 of Sextonia rubra. Lineage (NCBI taxonomy): Eukaryota > Viridiplantae > Streptophyta > Magnoliopsida > Laurales > Lauraceae > Sextonia > Sextonia rubra. The sequence continues at coordinate 26,199,643 of JASUAD010000009.1, forward strand.
ATTGCCATAAAATTTTGACTGAAAGTTTTCAATAATTCCCTCTTTTTGTCCTACATGATCAAGATCAAAATCCATGTTTGGTACTTTACTAGTAAAAGTAAAGTGAAGGGAAACTTCAAATCAAGAGAGAATAAAATATGATGGGGTCTAATCATAATGTGATGATTTTTTTTTATTTTTGTCTTTAGTGGCTTGAAAGAAATCTTTTTTACAGAGTGTAAAAAGTAGATGTTTTTTTGTCATTTAGTAGCTTGAGAATGTTGCTTTCTTACTTTTTTTTTAAATAAGGGGGTATTTTGAATTTTTGTACCTTTGTATTGACTCACTCACACATCTTTTCATGTCTAGTAAATGGAGGCTCCACCTCACTCTACTCTATTGCAGTAAAGTGCCAAACATGCCCAGCAAGGCATTGAGTCCTGATGAAAGAGCCATGTCAAATAGGAGCAGATGAGGAAATGTCATGCAGCTTGTTCCATTTCACAATGATAACCACAAGTTCAATTTCAAATGCTCCATCCAACTTAAAAAGAGAACACTTGGTATTTGTGTCAGACTATAAACCAATATGAATCTCTTCCACTTTATGTTCCAACAATATGAATCTCTCCCTCTTCTGTCAATGAGCTTAGAAACCATCACGCAGCCATTTGAAGACTAACATAAAATAACTTGGCGAAGGCACCAACTTAATGAGGGTGATCAACCTCCCAAAGATAAATAACTAGCCTTCCAAATAGCAAGCTTACTACTAACTCTCTTGATAACCAGGTTTCACACTCTTTTATAAGCAACACACAAAGAAAGTGAGAGACCCAACTAGGACATAAAAGGATTTTAAAGCCCATAGCTTTTGCCAACTCACCCAACTGGATATCAAGCAGGTGCACGCCAATCACCTCACTCTTGAAAAACTTCACCTTGAAACCTAAGAGACTCTTCAAATCAAAGGAGGATAACCTTCAAATTCAAGATATGATCCATCTCTGCATCACCGAAGATCAATGTGGCACCTGCGAACTGAAGATGGTTGACTATTTGGAGCTCGTCTGGCTAATTCAAACCCTCTAATCAAATTAGCAGAATTGCAACTGCAATCATTATGCAAAGAGCTTCACCCACAATAACAAAAAGAAAGAGGGAAAGAGTAGACTGCATTCACATAATACCAGCTATTGAGTGCATTTTCATAATACCAATCATCATCATTCTGACCCAAATCCATGATGGGGTCAACTACATCATTCCTATCCCAATTATGTTGGGGTCAACTCCATGAATTCTGTCTCTCCATTATGATCGATCCTAAATCAAATCTTCAAATAAATCGCACTTCTTCAATTCTATTTTTACTACCTCCATCCATGTCCTTTTCGGCCTACCCGTTAGGCCATCAACCAGCATAACCAAACTTTTCCTACCGACCCCTATTGATTTTCCCCTAAATGATCCCAAAAGCACTCATTTCTAATTTTATCTTTCCTATTTTGCCACACATTCACCTCCACATTTTTATGTCTACTACATCTATTTTGCGCATATGTTTCTTCTTGATTGGCCAACATTTTACTCAATAGGTCAATCTAATTGTTGAGCGTGTTTGGATGAGTAGTAGAGTAAAGTTGAGCGAATTGTCACTCCGTTTTCCAGACATGATTTGATGTGTCTATCATATCAAAAGTACAAAAATTCAAAATTCCCCCAGTCTGTTTATTAAAAAAAATCAAAAAGCAACCACTAACTAACAAAAAATCATCTACTTTTTACACAAAAAGTCAAAAAGATTCCTTATCAAGCCACTAAAAACAAAAAGTCATCATAATCCCATCATATTTTATTTTCTCTTGATTTGAGGCTTCACCTCGCCACACTTCACCGCCTATCGAAAATGCACCCAAATTTTTCCTTCAATCCTATTTGTATTTGTTGGTCACAAAACGCTCTAGAAGCAAGTCTCCACTTCAACCACCCCGCCTTTATCCTGTGGTTAACATCTTCATCTAGCTCCCCATTCTTATTAATTATCGAGTCAAGGTGATAGAATGAGTTCCTTTGTGGCATTTCGTAGGCTTCAATTCTCACGTTAGTTTCAACTCTTTGTTATATGTCCACTAAAGTTGTAACTAATATATTATGTCTTTGTACGGCTTATTTTAAAGCCCTTCGATTCAAAAGCCTCCCGTCATCTCTCGAATTTGGCATTTGCCACAAACAACATACACCAAGGTACCTCTTGAATACGAGTAGTTTAACTCAAACATAATTAGTGCAAAGCGATAACGGCTTAGGTTTGACCACTGATCCAAACCTATGGCCACTGGAAACTCATGTGTCTCTCCATGTGTAATTATTATAAACATTACCGCTCCTTCATATGTCTTTAATAATTTCAAAATAACCTCTTGGGATATTCCTTTTACTTAAAACCTACCAAATTAAATCTCTAGGTACTTTGTTGTAAGCTTTTTCTAGATCAATGAATACCATATGCAGAATCTTCCTCTTCGCTCAATATTCTTTCATTAATTGCCTAAGTGAGAAGATAGCTTCCATAGTTGATTGCATAAAACCAAAAAGAATTTCAGGTATATTTGTCGTCTCTCTCTCTCATGGCTTCATAGGATGACTCATAAGTTTAATCACATGATAGTTGGTATGGTTTTGTATATCTCCCTTATTCTTCTATATAGATGCTAGTGTGCTACAACACTTATTCTCCATTCATCCGATATTTTCTTTGTCACTAATATCTTATTGAAGAGCCTAGTTAACCAAATCCTCCCCCCTCCCAACTCTTCCTAAGGATTTCCAAGCCTCTGTCGGAATGTCATCTAGAACCATAACCTTTTTTGTCTTCATTTTTTTCAATGCTTCCCTCATTTCCACCACCCAAATTCTGAGGAAAAAAAAATGTACCGTTAACAAAGTATCGTCTCTTGTTCTTATGTCTCCTATGTAGTATTCATTAAGTTTGCTAAAGTATTCTCTCCGCCTTTCTTTGATATTTTTGTCCTTCACTATAACCTTTAGGTCATTGCTCCTATTACATTTGCCATGATCTAACAACTTACTTTTTCTTCCACGTATTTTCACAAGCTTAAAAAATATCACTCTCAATCTATTGTTCGAACCAATTATATAGGTCATCATATGCTTTGAACTTTGCATCACTTACTACTTACTTAACTTCTTTCTTTGTCCTCTTATGCACCTCATAGTTTTTCATGTTTCTGTCTCTTGTCAAACTATTTAACAACGTAGTTTCTCTTGAACAACTTCTTGAACCCCTACACTCCTCCATTAGTATTTTGTATAAATATATATGTGGGGAAAGCTAGTATGCATACTTCCCTCACCATAGAGTAAGGGATGCTTACATGGCTTTTCTTATTTATACATGAGCATTCCTTTTTTTCATATACTTTTTTTTACCTTTTTCACATTAATATTTATAATTGTGCAAATGTCCCTCGCCCTATGGTGAGGGAGTGATGCATACTAGCAGTTTCATATCTATATAGCCTTTTCCCTTTTAACCCTCCAAGCGCCTCTTTTGAAGCCTTCCAAGTTATCAATCTAAATTCAGTTGGAATTTTCTTTCAATGGTAACATGGTATAGGTCTTGTTAGGAGTTCCTATCAGTGAGTTGTCTTCCTTAGTCTTGAGTCATTTAATTGACAAAGTTAATAGGTTTTACCATTTTAGTTTTTACTTAGAAAAAAAATTTATTAGCCTAAAATGTGACATAAGCCAACAGGGTTTCACTCGAGATAATAAAGGTGTAAACAGCCAGCACCAGTTTTGTAGCTGGGTTCTGAACAAAGACCCATTTTGAGGAGAAACAGGGTATGATAACTCCTCTCAACAAGATTAGTATAAGCCAAGAATTGATATCCCATGTATTTCAATTCCGAACAAGAAATAGTACTAGATTTAAATAAATAATCACAATTTCTGTTCTCTGATGACAGTATGTTCAGTCCATACGAGCAATTCCTACTCCATAGTATTAGCAGCAAGGTTTAAACTGATTTACATGGATGAGCAGATCTAAATTGAAGCGATGCCCATTCCCCAGATAAACACTCAACAACATGTAACAATGAAAAAGAAAAAAAAGTTTGGACTTGGCCCGTATGATGAAATGAAAGCCTTGGGTAGCCCTGTATAAGAAGTTAATTAATTTAAAAACGAAATCCCTTTAAAAACTATTTGACTACAAATACTCAATCAACCAAGTGTATGTTTTACATACAGTACGCCTAAACTTATTGAATGATACAGTTCTACAATACATGCAAGTTGGAAACTTGTCAAAGATGTTGGTATCAACAAGTTCAAGACATTAAAAAAAAATCATTCCATGCAAACCAGTCTCATATAGTCATGCCACATTTTGTATCAAGCTAGTCGAATTGTACGTCGCCCAAAAGAAATAAACAAAAAATAAATAAACAAATAAGAATCATAACAACCCTGAAACCTCTACAGTAAACATATAACTGAAAATCCACCCAGAATGCAAAGGATTTGAAAAAGGGTACTTCCACTCTCTACATATCATATAACTCCATATCCAATGCTAGAAAGTAATCTGTTTGTACGCGAACAATACGTCCAAATAGAACCATAAGCGAAAATATGAAACCACAATCTATAGGCTAAACAAGAGACAAAGACATCCTCTGATGAAAGATCGAATTAAGGGGGAAATCAATATTAAAGCAGAACCAGGCTTCCAATTTCAGATAATATACCTTCTCTTTACCCTGAATCGCAACCTTCCTCCACGCCTTTGATAGCGGTGGTTCTAATCCCATTCTCCTCCCCCACTGCATATAAGAAAAGAGAATATCAGGCAGCAATCACAATTCAAACTCATCCTCAAGCTTCAGCGCCTCGGCGGCAGCCTCCTCCTCGTCGTCGTCGATCACAAAGTAGGGATTATGCGCCTCCGGCCTGAACTTGTATCCAGTGAAGACATAGAAGGCCAGGGTGGCCAGCTCGCCCGCGACGACGCTGGTCCACAGGTAGCGGTAGGAAGTGATGGTGGAGAGGGCGTAAACGACAACCCTAGTGAAGTAGATGTAGCAGATGACGACAATGTAGTACTGCCTGAAGAGGGTGAGCTTCATCAGATTCACGGCGGCCTTCCCGTCGGTCCTGGCGGCCTCGCGCAGGTTCTTGATGGACCAGACGATGGGGAACAGCACGGCGCAGCAGCAGACGACGTCGACGAGGAGCAGGACCTGCTTCCAGGTGTACCAGTCCTGGCCGTAGGGCCCGCTCTCGTCGATGGCGACCTGCGCGATGTTGGCGACGACCTGGAGGGGGATGACGATCATGAGCACCTTCTTCTCCTTGTCCTGGAGGTAGGGCTTGATGAAGGACCACCCGGTCCCGATGAGAACGATCAGCGTGAAGAGCGTGATGCCCTTGAGGAAGCTGAAGATGTAGAAGAGCACGTCCCATCCATGGGCGGTGCCTGTGCGCTTGATGAAGGACTTGTCCTCGGCCTCGCAGAGGAGGTTCAGGGCCTTCAGGACCAGCACGGCGAGCATGAAGAAGTGGATTCGGAACGCGGTCAGCCGCTTCCTGTACAGCACCTGGATCCAGAGGCCGGCGAGGGCGGCGTAGGCCAGGAAGAAGAGGAAGTAGATGCGGGGGAGGACGGTGGAGCCGGCGGACAGGTAGTCCCGCCGGGAGCTCTTCGGATCCACGTTGTACATGGCGGATCGGACGTCCATCGAGATCTGGACCTGAGGATGGCAGTTGGCGTAGACCAGCGTGAATTGCCCGGGATCGGTCACCGGTAACGCCACGTCGAAGGAGCGGGCGCCGTCCGGGAGATTGTTGAAGGTGTAGACGACCTTCACCAGGGAGGATTGGAGGGCGCAGGTGATCTCGCCGTCCTGGATCTGGCCGAGGACGTGGAGCCACGAGTCGCCGGTGGAGAGGAAGAAGCCGAGGAGGGACAGGTCGAGGTCGGGGCTGGACAGGGAGATGTGCGAGACGTTTAGCTCCAGGACGCCCGGCGGAGCGAAGCCGAACTCGGCGAAGGGGATGATGGATCGGCTGTCGGACCGGATCTCCGAGGACCGGATCTCCGCCGTGGAGAACGGGAGGAGAACGAGGAGGAGGAGGGACAAGAAGCCCAGGACGAAGACCTTCGCCATGATGATGATTTGCTGCACGCCCAAATCTCTCTGTTTCTCTCTCTTTCTGCGAGATCTGAGACTTGTTGATTGGGGACGACTTGGGATTTGGGTCTTCTCTCCTGTTTGGAAGTTCCAAAAAATAAAGCGGTTAGGACATTTATAGACGAACGAACACTCAAAACTCGCGACTGAGAAATCGATTGGAAGGTGCTTGGCGTGTTCGAGAGGTGAGGTTGGTCATTGGTGAATGGTGCGGAAATGCCACTGGGTCATTATCGAAATTACGAGAAGCCGGCTGTACAGTGAATCATTTTGAAATCACGAACTCGTATGGTTGCCGTTGAATAGTCGGCATCTCATGCGATTCCAGCTCGCCAGAAATACTATCAAATTTTTTTCTTTATTTGCCTTTTACATGTGTGGTAAGGAATGAGTTTTATGTTATCTAGCTAGTAAATATTATGGCTGTGAAATTATTATAAGAAATAATATTTAACTGAGAATTTATTCTCATCATACTTCCGTAAAAACTATTCACAGGGCGTACCTATCATGAGAATAGTTCTTAATAGGACAAAGCCCCACCTCATTTATCTTTTATATGTTTGGTAGCAAATGAGTTCTATTATAGCTGTGAATTTATTATTATATTTATGTTGATTACCATTTTTATATGGGCAAATTAATGCATTCAATGGTTTTAGATTTATTTGGATTGTTTGAACATTTTGACAGCGTTTTCTAAATTCAAAAGAATTTAAGATGTGAAATTAATGTAAGATGTCTTAAATGATTTGGATCATTAAGTGGACACCCATAAAAGTGTAGAAAAAATGGATCAATGAGTTGGAGGTTTTTTTTTTATTTCTCATAAATTAATCAATTTTAAGAAGATTTTAAAAAATGTTTATAAAGGTCTTTAAGTTTATTTGTTCGATAAATAAATTGAGCTATTTGGATTACAAATGAGGCTCACAAGAATGTAAAATAAAATAAAATAAGAGTGATGGAATTCTATCCCATTAATGTACTGGCACATTTTTGCATGTGGGATTGTGAAAGTAAGATTCACTTAAAAGTATAAACTTTCAAATAGAAAAAGCCTTATTTACTCATCATTTTTCATTATATGCAAACCAATATTTTCTTTTTTTTATAACCCAAGGTATCCCTCGCCAACTTAGCCTTTCAGGCCTGTGGCCTCCAGTCTAGGCATTACCCAATTTTGATGAGCAATGACTACCTTGGAGGAATACATACATAGCCGTACAGATAATATCCAAATAACGCAAAAGGCGATTGTCTAACTTGACATTTTAGGAGCAAATCTAAAGCTCAAACTAACTGATCTGTTATAATGTACACTTCGTACGATATGAATCATTTACAATTGTAAATCACATTAAACAAAATACCCCATTTTTTTTATGTAGAATCCCATTAAAGAACATCATGCATTTATTGTGAAAAAAAGGGGCCCATTAGAGGACACACTTAATCCATTAGAACATCATACTGGTAAAATGATTGTCAGATAAGCAGCTCAAGTGGACACACTTAAAACCATTGGAAGCTAAATTTCATGGGCTACTAAAAGGATTGGAACTAGTTATCATTCACAATCTGCATAATGTTATCATAGAGGCTAATGCTCTTTTAATATGTAGTGATTTTCAAGGTCAATCAATATTCTCTTGAACTTTATTTTCAACTTGGAAGGAAATAGTAGCTTCTTTGAAAAGAATCGGTCATTATTCCTCTATGTAGTCCCGCCGGGAGCTCTTCGGATACACGTTGTACATGGCGGATCGGACGTCCATCGAGATCTGGACCTGAGGATGGCAGTTGGCGTAGACCAGCGTGAATTGCCCGGGATCGGTCACCGGTAACGCCACGTCGAAGGAGCGGGCGCCGTCCGGGAGCTTGTTGAAGGTGTAGACGATCTTCACCAGGGAGGATTGGAGGGCGCAGGTGATCTCGCCATCCTGGATCTGGCCGAGGACGTGGAGCCACGAGTCGCCGGTGGAGAGGAAGAAGCCGAGGAGGGACAGGTTGAGGTCGGGGCTGGACAGGGAGATGTGCGAGACGTTTAGCTCCAGGACGCCCGGCGGAGCGAAGCCGAACTCGGCGAAGGGGATGATGGATCGGCTGTCGGACCGGATCTCCGAGGACCGGATCTCCGCCGTGGAGAACGGAAGGAGGAGGAGGAGGGACAGGAAGCCCAGGAAGAAGACCTTCGCCATGATGATGATTTGCTGCACGCCCAAATCTCTCTGTTTCTCTCTCTTTCTGCGAGATCTGAGACTTGTTGATTGGGGACGACTTGGGATTTGGGTCTTCTCTCCTGTTTGGAAGTTCCAAAAAATAAAGCGGATGCAGGTAGAGTCAGTACAATTAAAGACGGAACACTCAAAACTAGCGACTGAGAAATCGATTGGAAGGTGCTTGGCGTGCTCGAGAGGTGAGGTTGGTCATTGGTGAATGGTGCGGAAATGCCACTGGGTCATTATCGAAATTACGAGAAGCCGGCTGTACAGTGAATCATTTTGAAATCACGAACTCGTATGGTTGCCGTTGAACATGCGATTCCAGCTCGCCAGAAATACTATCAAATTTTTTTCTTTATTTGCCTTTTACATGTGTGGTAAGGAATGAGTCTTATGTTATCTAGCTAGTAAATATTATAGCTGTGAAATTATTATAAGAAATAATATTTAACTGAGAATTTATTCTCATCATACTTCCGTAAAAACTATTCACAGGGAGTACCTATCATGAGAATAGTTCTCAATAGGACAAAGCCCCTCTTCATTTATCTTTTATATGTTTGGTAGCAAATGAGTTTTATTATAACTGTGAATTTATTATTATATTTATGTTGATTACCATTTTTATATGGGAAAATTAATGCATTCAATGGTTTTAGATTTATTTGGATTGTTTGAACATTTTGACAGCGTTTTCTAAATTCAAAATAATTTAAGATGTGAAATTAATGTAAGATGTTTTAAATGATTTGGATCATTAAGTGGACACCCATAAAAGTGTAGAAAAAATGGATCAATGAGTAGGAGGTTTTTTTTTTATTTCTCATAAATTAATCAATTTTAAGAAGATTTTAAAAAATGTTTATAAAGGTCTTTAAGTTTATTTGTTCGATAAATAAATTGAGCTATTTGGATTACAAATGAGGCTCACAAGAATGTAAAATAAAATAAAATAAGAGTGATGGAATTCTATCCCATTAATGTACTGGCACATTTTTGCACGTGGGATGGATTCACTTAGATGTATAAACTTTCAAATGGAAAAAGCGTTATTTACTCATCATTTTTTCACTATTTGCAAACCAATGTTTTTTTTTTAATGACCCAAGGCATCCATCGCGCAGCTCAGCTTTGCAGACCTTTAGCCTCTAGTCTAGGGGTTCTCCGATTCTAATGAGCATGGACTACCTTAGAGAAGTACATACATGGTCGCACATATAGTACCCAGATAACATAAGGGGCGAAGGTCGAACTTGAAACCTTAGAAGCAAACCCAAGGCTCAAACTAACTGATCCGTTATGATGTACACTTTGTACGATATGAATCATTTACAATTGTAAATCACATTAAACAAAATCCCCCATTTTTAAATGTAGTATCCCATTAAAGAACATCATGCATTTATTGTGAGTAAAAGGGGCCCATTAAAGGACACACATAACCCATGAGAACATCATACTGGTAAAATAATTATCAGTTAAGCAGCTCAAATGGACACACTTAACCCACTACAAGCTGAACTTCATGGGCTGCTAAAAGGATTGGAACTAGTTATCATTCACCATTTGCATAATGTTATCGTAGAGGCCGATGCTCTTTTAATATGCAGTGCTTTTCAGGGTCAATCAATATTCTCTTGAACTTTATTTCCAACTTGCAAGAAAATAGTAGCTTCTTTGAAAAGAATCGGTCATTATTCCTCAATGTATTGCTCTATCTAAATTGCTCCTCCAATTTTAACCGTCTTCGAGGATTATTTACCAGCTGATATTGTTTTTGCAGGAAAAAATGTTAGCCAGTAGAAATTTTAATGAAGGAATCACTACTCTGCAGATAGATAACTTAGGTGACACTGTTCTTGTGCTCCTGGGGTGAAATATCATATTTAATTTCCTAGCAAAAAAAGACTTCTTATTTTTAATAAAATGGAAATTATGTCCTATGAAAAAAGCATCATCAAAATAAGCATGTAGGGTTTTGAAATCCCCTTTGCGACAACAGTAATGTTGAGTGGGGATGGGGAGATTGGACCATGTGCAGAGCATTGATTAAAAGAGATAACGTTCACCGAACTGTGCTGACCTAGGTCAAGTCAACCAATAAATTGGGTTATCTGATTTTGGCGAATATTTGCGAATGTCCTTTCACTTGCAGACTCAGGCCCATTTTTTTGAGGAATTTATGATAAGAATTTTAGATGTTGTGGTTTTTGAGATATGATATGATGTATTGTCTCTTGGTATTTACAAATCTCATATTTCATTGTGAGCATGTTTGGATACCATCCTCCAAAAAGAATCCTCTCTAATTTTCCTTCATTGAAAAAAAGAAAACCCCATCCGAATAAAGAGAGGAAAAATGAGAGGGGATTGTCTAAATCCTCTAAACTCACCAAAAATCCTCCTTTTCATTAATACCTTTGTCTCCTCCTCCCCACATTGAATTTTGCAAATCAACAGAGGCAAATAAGTAAGGGACAATTATCATACGAATGCCCTTATATCTCACATTTGCCCAAAAGCTATCCACAAAACCATAATTACCACACAATTGTTCATACAGAAAAGGATGCTCTACAAATGATAATTTTATTATTTGAACTTGCAATATCCTATTACTGTAAGATATCAAACGAAACTCATAATTTTTCACCCTTTCATTTATGCTGAAGAGAGGGAAAAATTTGTCTGCTTTTGCTTTCGATAAACGAAAAAGATGAACAAATTAGAGGCTATATACCACTTGTGATGACTAAAATAAATGATCTATGGATGATAGAAACCTATATAAGAAAAGTATTAACTCAAGAATCTGAAAAAAGTAAAAATGATGAAAACAAACCAAAGTTTTTGTGGTGAAAATGTGCCTTAGGTTGGGGGGAAGGGATAGAACTTGCGATATCATACATTTTTAGGATATTGCATTATTCGATATCTTACTTTTGTGGGATATTGTACTGTTCAATAACCTACAATGGTACAATCATCATTTATAGGGCGCTATTTTTCGGTACATACAACTGTGTAGTATATATATATATATATTTTTTTGAAAAAATTTTTGGCAAATGTTGGATATAAGGGCATCCTTATAGTAATTGTCCCAAAAAGTAATTGTGAAGGAATTTTGATTTTTCCCAAACCAAGTGATGCAATGATTCCTCTCATAAAAAATTCCTTAGAGATGATAGTTTGGTTCAAGGGAATGAAGGAGTCCTTTTAATGGAGGATTCCTTTTAGTTTAGCAAACATGCCCAAGAATTTCAAAATCCAAGCCATGGAAAAAGTCTCCTTTGCCCTTTTAGATTTTTTTAAACTCTTTTATTTATTTAGAATTTTAAAATTCCAAGTCCTTTGGGTTTTGATGGAATTTCTAGATGCTCAAGTACAAATGAGCATCTAAGTGTTTCACCATGTTTGGGAATTACGGAATTTGCTTAGACAAAAATTCTCTGAATTCCAACAAAAAAACAGGCCAAAATATTTGTTTTATCTTGTGGTTCAAGTGTGATCAACTTGATCCTTCTATAAGAACTTCTCCTAATTTGGATGTCTATGGTGTACTTTTGCTTTTATTATTTAACAATTTGAAAAATCAAAAGACCTTTTAGGTAGTTGGATTTCTGAAATGCTTGTAAAAGAAACATGACATTTTCAAATGCCAGGGGTAAGATGCTACATTATGTCAAAAAACATCTCAACAACTTAAATTCTTGTCAGAAATTCTTATAAGGACCAGTCCCTTAAAGGGCCTATTTCCTTAGAAAAATTTTTGATGGGTGTTTGCCTGTTGGGGTTTTTTGGGGACATTATGTGAAGGCTTGTCTGGTGGCATTTTCAAATGCCATGTTCATTTGCAGGAGTTTTTGAATTTCAACAAGTTGAAAGGACTCAAATGACCTTGAGGATTTTAGAATTGCACCTCCTTTTGCTTTTTGATGGAATTTTCGGCATCCAAAAATTTCACGATGTTTGGAAATTTATGAATCCCTCGGACATGAATTATTGGAAAGAAATCAGCCGAAGCTTCTCTAGTTATTTGGTCTTTTAATTAATAAATTATTTATTTATTACAAGAAGCAAGAAGAAATACAATAGGAATAGTAAGGCTTTTTTTTAAATTTTATTTTTTCTTAGTTATTATGAATATTGGGTTTATGTCTTGTATTACATTTTAATTGAATTGGCTCAATACGTGGCCAATGATCAGGTTCAAGGTTATTGATATTTTGATAATTGTATATTCATGTAATCTATCTAGGTGAGAGCTTGTTCCCCCATGGTGTATGAGATTTCTAAACCATGTAGAGCTTAATAATGAAAAATAGTTTTTGTTTTTTTGTGTGGACGTATGCGAGTTTGCCTAATCGTGTAAATCTCTATATGATTTTCTCTTCTTATGTGGCTTGTTGATTGTCAATCACGGTATCAAAGCCACAACAATGAGGTCTATTATGAAAATGGTATTAGACCATTATGATATTGATCAACCACTAAATTTATCAAAATACACAAATCCATAAAAAGTGAAATGATAGTATCCTATATGTGGTAAATGTTTTAATCTATTATTTACCATTAATAATAATAAAATCTAAGCTTTTATATATTGTAAATTTTGTCTAATTGAGAAGAGTAGAAGAGGAGTAAGAGTCATATCATAAATAGTTAGTAAGGAGTGTGTTAAAATAAATGAATAGATAAGTTACTTTAGAAGCAGGCGGATGGTTGGTTTAAAATAAATAAATAGAAGATTGCATATGAATATGAAAATAATAGAGTAAAATGCACTTAATTATATATTGTGAGAGTTGTTAGGTACATGTCTTGTATTCCGGTTTAGCTGGATAAGTCCATTGGGTTAGCTAGGGACTGGTTTAAGGTCAATGGTGTTTTGGTAATTGTACCGAGGCTTTCTTGGTAGCCAAGAAAACGAAGACTATATATGTGTGTAGTCTGTAACCCTAGATCTTGTGGGCTGAAGAGAGGTGTGAGCTCTCTTACCTGTGGTGTTCTCACACCACGTAGGTGAGACGATATAAGAAAACGCGTGTCTCTGTATGTTTTACATGTGATAGTGAAGATGATCGTCTCTGTGCTCGTGGACGTAGCCCTGTTTGGGTGAACCACGTAAATCTCGTGCATCTTCTTATGTATGGCTTGTTCTTGTTGATCTTGTTATTTATGGATGTGCACAACGGGTGATGACAAAATCACAACAACAGTAACTATGGGAAGAAGGAAGATGGATAAAAGATGAATCCACATCAATGAACATGTTTACTCTTTCGAGGGCCATCCAAATACATATATTAAGCAATAGAATTTTCTTTCGGATCAATTTTACTCCACTGTCATTTCACTTAAATACAAATAAACCAATGACACCGTTGCAATGCTACCAATTAAATGCTGATTCGAACATTGGTCATACTTGATTTCTGTCATAGTTTATATGGCATCGAATTAAACCACAAAGGATTAAAATTGAAGACTAAAATCAGCTGGTGAGAGTAAGTAGTGGGGTCTCATGACTTCTATGTCAGGCTTGTAAAATGCTGAATATTTTAAGCGAGGAAGAACTTGGAGCTGTAATTTGTCACTTCACCCAACTTAAAATATTTAAACAGGATGTTGAAGGAGTTCTTTCTTTGTTGATTAATTTTTGTATCAGTTGGACGACAAGGACTGAAAATACCAATTTGTGGCAGAGTAAAATAGTTTAATTCCTCAGCTCACACTTGCAATCCAAATTATTGGGGATTCATCACTGATTTTTTCTTCCGAGGATTTGAAAAATCCACATTTGGAAAATGCAAATCCTCATGGATTTGGGCCACTTTGGAGGTTTAATTACATCTCATATGATTTAAAAATCCTCAGATTTACAGATTTAAACACCAATGCCAATTTTATTCTGCTTTAGGCATCGGTATGCACCAATATCAATTGAAATTCTCATCTATGCAAATCCTCAACGTGGAATCCTCGAATTTGCAATGGTGATGATCCTCAAATTCATGGACTTATAATTTCTCATTTGTTATCAAACATGCTCTTATACTGCTCCAATTAACTTTAGGAGCTCATTTGCTGCAATAAGATTCAGTAAGATTCGGTCTCATTAAAAGTCATTATGGGCGAATAGTAATAATTATGAATCTAAATTCTTTAGCAAGAAGTAAACCTTTAAGGGCTTGGAAATGTGCCATAATTCAATTTTCCTTTATTTCTTTAAATAAAAACTAAAATATTAAACTTGACCTGACTCGTGCCAAATATTATAAAATAAGTGAGCGTGATTGGGGCCGAGTTCGGAGTCAACGTAAGTGTGAGTTGAAGCGGGTTAGAATCTAGCCGGCCATATACTAAAGTCTAAACCCCAAGCTATTAGCGTCTCTAGCTTATCGGTAAAATTGATACGAATTAGTCAAAATTGAATGTAGTTGTTGCAGGATTGTGTAAATAACCATGATAGCTGACACTAGAAGGAAGACGATCAATAAAAAAAGATTTTAACAAGAAAACTTTGGTTACACGAATTGACAAAAAAATATTATAAGACATCGAATTAGGGTATTGTATGCAATCAAAAGACTAATTTGCCCTGGAACAATATCGTTAGGGCTCATTTTTAAAGAAACTTCCCCTTTCCAAATGAGCCCTAATGATATTGTTTCATTTGGACTAGTTCATCAAAGTTTTTTCCATTTTCTTCTTCACACAATATCATTAACCTGATCTTTGTTATTCCTCTCCTCTTTTCCCTCTATGAGTCAAATCCTCTCTCTTTTCCATTTTCATTTCTCATTTCCATTTCAAAATCTACATTCTCTTGGTAGAATAAATATATTATCGTCATCAAGATCATATTCAAGCACTATGAAAATGTATAGTTTTCACCGTCAATTATAAAAAGAGATCCAGATCTAAAATATTGTCACAGGGGTAAAAGACTTATTCATAGAGTTGCGGGCACAACCTCTAAGGATTATTGAATAGATTATTGGTATATATTTTGATATTTGAGATAGAATATGCTTATTTGTTCCTCTTTATCTTGTTCACAACTAGGACTGAGCTAAGCAACTCTCTTTCAACCATAAAATTGGGAATTATGAAGAAAAGGGAAAAAACAAATATTGAGAAAGCAGAAGGGAAAAATTGCAAAGTGGGTTTTTCTTATTTAAATAAACCCTAACAATATCATTTTGAGGAAGAAAAAATCAGAAAGAGTTTTTCTTAAATGTGTCTTAATGATATTGTTGTAGGAAAAATTGGTCTTTTGACCATGAAGAACACGCTAATTGAATGTTTTAACATCTTTTTTAATCAATTCTTATAATAAGAGTTTAGGACTAATGTTTTCGTAAAACGCGCCCCCCACCTCTCTAAAAAAAAGGGGGTGGTGTGGGACTTTACATATTATTGATACTATCAAAACTTTCAAAATTTGCCAATTTGCCCCGATGTGCCCACATTAGCACTAAATGGCTGATCAACCTGCAATGCATGATGCATCAAAAGCCGATAAGATCCACGATTAGAAAAAGCAAATTCCCTAAAAAAGAGAAAAAATTTAATAAAAAATCTTTTTTAAAAGGAGATTATTTCCCATCACTCATGGATTTTTAGGTTTCAGCCACCTCTAAAAGTACATGTCTAGAAATAATCTCACTCAAACAACGCGTCTGAATGGCCAAATCTGGTTGCACTATTTCCCTCTTCGTTTTCAGCTCCTGCTGTTTGGCTGTCCTCGTCTAACAAGACCCTTATGCAAGGATGGGTATGGCTATTATCATTGCTTCATATAATATTTGGATGCAAGAAGGGCAATGTTTTTCATTACATTAAATTTCATATGGATGGATCCACTAAGAAGCTTAAAGAAGATTTTCACTGGGCCTTACCAGGGTTAAAAAAAGACTTCGGGACCATTTCTCTTCTTACCCTTACAACTTGTGCTTTTAACTCAGCTGTCAGTTGGGTTGCACACACATCAGCAAAACATTGTCACTACTGAGAAATCGCTTTACCAAAGAGAAAGACACGACAGACAGATTGGCAGCGACCAAACTAAACAAATTTACCCATGCATTTATTGTGAACAAATTTCATCAATCTAATGGTTAGAAGAATCTCCGGGGGCAGAGGAAACTGAATAGAGTCACATTTAATGTGCTCCTATACATCACAAGTTATTTATTTATACTGTACTTAGAAATCCCACCACTCATTATTTGATTGAATATAAAAAAAATGAAAATTTTATAATTTATAAACTGCTAAACTCAAATGATGTTAAATCAAGTGTATAATGATTTGATAGAGTTGATTTTGGTTGGACATCTTCCCATCATTTTACACCCGGTGATAGACATGCATCTAGGTGGAAGCCATAATCTGGACTGAATATGGACATCACATGGTCTTCTTATAGGCGAGAATTCCCCATGGGGCATGAATCAACCCACCCAAACCAGTCGATTGATGAAATTGATTATATATTGTAAAATTTTCCTTGCACGCATCATCATAAACTGTGTCACCTTTTGGTTTGATTGATTGATTTATTTAATGATTTTTACCTAATGTCCAATGTCTATAACATCATGTTTCTGCCCGGGGCAATGGTTGTCTGAAGTGGAATCCATATATTATTAAGTTAAACATTTAAAATTCAAACCCCATTACAAGAGCACATATCAATGGATATAGGCCTGTCACCTCCGAAACTCACAGCCAAAATTCAGGTCTACTCCTAAAACTCACATAAAAGTTTTTTTTTTAACTGGGCGTCTAAGGTCTACCTTTACTACGGTATAGACTTTCGTTTTCACATGTGTAGGCTTATGTTTTTGTGTGTGCGGCTTTCATTGCCACTGGTCTGGTTGGCCACACTCCTGAAGCCAAGTGGATCGAGCCAGGCTGAACCATGGTATATATTGGAGTGGTCTGTCTAGGCCCAGAGACGATCCCAAATAAATCAGGCCATAGGTATAGAGAGCAAGGATAGCAGAAACAGAGCTGCCGAGAGGAGAAAAGAGAAACCAAAGCGGCAAAGGAATTGCAGACCCGACGCGTCCGTGTAAGCACCTCTCTTATTTCTTTCTTCTTCTCTTTCTACTCGCCTAAAACGATAAAAACGAAAAGCGATCGCTTTGGATTTTCGTCGAACACCTGTAGTGCTCCCTTTACACTCAGCTCAGGCATTTAGGGTTTGGTTTTTGTTTTCTCTACCGTCACGAAAAAATGTCTCATTTCTTCTTTGTATTATCTCTAGCATTGGTTTATGCCCCTTCTTCTGCTCCTCATCTTCATATGCTGGGAATTTGTTTGGTTGTTATTGTTTTTGACATTCAATTCATTGGTTGTTTTGGATGGTTTCGATGTGAAGTGTTTGGTTATGTTCTTTGACTTCTGGATTCAATTTACGTTGTGTTTGGATGTTCCCCTAATTCAATCGGAAGTTTGTTTTTTGGCAGAATGGATTGCCAATTGTTCTGTTGTTTTTGTTTTTTGGAATCGAGAAATCGAATATCATTGTGCTAGGATTCATCGATCTGGTGCAGGTTCCTGATATGAGCATGGAATAATTAGAATGGTTATTACTTGGTTCCTTTTTTTATGCTGCGAATTGTGTGGGTTCATAGGGTTCCGTTCATTGGATTGATATTTGGCAAATAATGTGATTTTCGGCTTATTTCGGTCTGGTTTATCAATCCTGTGTTGCAGGTTTGGACATGCCATGCTCCAGGATATAATGCTATTAGTTAGCCTCTGTTTTTGAATGATTTTGGAGTGGGTTGAATAATTGGAAGAATGCTTGCATGTTTAGGGATTGGATTTGATGAAAGTTTGTAGTGGACCTGATTTGCAAGGTTCGAACCGGAGCCGTGGTTTTTCGTGATGTGCCCATAGCTCACTTAGAGCATGTTTTGCAATTCCCTAAAAAATTTCTACGAAATGGGCTTTGAACAAAAGGGTTAAGGTTGAAAGTGTGGAGATCTACCAAGGAAAATCAACATTTCCCTCCTTTTGTAGAAATTGGTGCTCTCCTTTTACCATATGAAAATGCATTATAGGATTTAGGTACCCCTTGTGGATCTCCACCTGTTATCCTTCGTCATCCTGATAAAAATCTTCGAGTAATCTGCTTAATTCCTAGAAATTTAGTCGGAATTTGAAAGTGTATGCTTAGATTCATGCTGTTTGATCCCACTTTATGAGTCTATGTGAAAATCACATGGACTAGGCAATCTGCTGATTGATCTGTTGTGAACAATCCAGTGTTGAAAACAACTTTGGCACAGTTATTTATTTGATGGGAAATCTGCTAGATCATATGAAACATATGAAAATCGCACTTTTGATGGTTTGTCTTTAATGTGTTGAACACATTGATGACCTGAATTGATGCTCATTCCGCATTTGGAGGCCTGGTGATGCATGTGTTGCCTGCAGTATAATGTTATCATTGTTGTTATCATTGTTGCTAATTTCAGTACTTAAAGAAAGAGTTTTGAAGTCCCAAGTTACAACTTGTCTAAAATGTGAGAAATTGCCTTGTTTCTCTTGCACCTGTGAGGATTCCTTTTGATCACCGCTTGAAATGTTTATTTGTTCTTGGATTAATCAGATCACTTCTGTGAAAAAAGGAAATGGGAAGCCTGTTCACTTCATGCCATTGCTTTTTAGACCCATTTTATCATCCCTTTAAAGGTTCCCTGTCAGTTTTCAGTCTGAAAATATTCCACATCTCATAACCCAAATTCCAGCAAGCCTGTCATTTTGTTTTCCTCCACCTATATTCGTATTACTTTTGTGCTGCGAATGGTCATGGCTTCTGTTCTTCCTCCACAATTACCGTGCAAGCATGCAGGTAGCAAGGTTGAAGGCGCAGATTGTTATTCAAGAATTTGAACACAAGCAATGGCAGAGGATGCATCTGCGGAACCTGAGGAGCAGGTTGACCTTGATGGAGACAATGACATTGAAGAAATGATGGATGATGACATTGAAGCAGTAGAGGAGGATGGTGTGGATGATGCGGAACATGAGGAGAGAGAAAAATACATAGAAGAAGAGCAGCCTTCTGAAGGTGAGGGACGTGAAAAGACGTCAGCAGCTGATGTAGCTGATGAGGCTGATGAGGTTGCTAGCCCTTTGATGGATGAAGATAAGATGACTACGACCTTAAGGTATGATGACAGCGAGAAGCGTGCTGAACTACTTTCACTTCCTCCTCATGGATCTGAAATTTTCATTGGTGGTGTGCCTCGAGATGTGACGGAAGAAGATCTGGGAGGACTTTGTGAACCGATAGGTGACATTGCCGAGGTGAAAGCCACTAATTCTCTGAAACTGCACCATTTATATTTGTACTTTTGCTTTTAAGTTTTATCATAAAATTCAAACTCTCTCTCTCTCTCTCTCTCTCTCTCTCTCTCTCACGCAGACATGTTGATTTCTTCTACCAGTAATATTACATCATGGGGCATGCCATGATGTCAATCTGAACTATTATTCCATTGGGGCACATCATGGGATGATGATCCATGCTTCACACCTTTGGTAAAGCTAAATGGTTCATTTGTTGGGTCACATCATGGGGTGAGCCATGCTTTAACATCATCACTATCAAATGATTTTTGCCTGCTCCATTATAGCTAGTAACATGCATTTAAGTGAGTAAAATTAGATAGTTTAAATCACCCTTTTTTCGGTGTGTGTGTGGGGTTTGTGGTCCTTGGTACCTCTCATCTATTATAGGGAGGTTGACAAAGGTTGGCCTCACATTTGCAGGTTGTACATTTTAGCAAATTTGTATGACACTGAACATTGTTTGTGTGTATCCTTTTTCCTTCTCTTTTCCAATTCTGGTATGCTGTAACTTTTTTGCAACTTGTATCAGATAAGATTGGTGAAGGATAAGGACACTGGTGAGAATAAGGGATATGCTTTTATAACATTCAAAACGAAGGAGTCAGCACAACAAGCAATTGAAGATATTAGCAACAAAGAGTTCAAGGTAATTTGAATATGATAAGAACTTACCCCGCATTTCTCTCCCTGCATTTCTTATTATATTTTTTTTGCATCTTTTTGCATTCAGGGGAAAATGTTAAGGTGCTCTCTGTCCCAAGCTAAACACAGGTTGTTCATTGGCAACATTCCAAAGAGTTTGACTGATGATGATCTAAGAAAAGCTATCGAGGAGAGTGGTCCTGGAGCTGAAAATATAGAACTTTTTAAGGTGGAGTTTCCTCACTAAATGGTACTGCTGCTTCTGTTGAAAAAGGCACCGAATAATTTACTTCAGCTATTTCTGCTTGTAATTACAGGATCCACAAAATCCAAGCCGGAACCGTGGTTTTGCATTTGTTGAGTATTACAACCATGCATGTGCAGATTATGCAAAACAGAACATGTCAAGCCCCCAGTTTAAGCTGGATGGAAACACACCCACAATCAGCTGGGCGGACCCTAAGAATGCAGCTGATCCCTCTGCTGCTGCTCAGGTAATTGAAGACCAAAGGAAAGCTTAGTTCTGGATAACATAGACTGTTTTGCAACTATGTGCTCTGCCAGTCTTCCACATAACAATAGAGCACTTATTGCATCGTCTGTGCATTATTTTTTGTTCAGAACATCTTTCTATTGTAGATTAGCTTCCTGATCATGTTGTCATTCAAACTTGGGTTTTGAATTCACTGGCTACGTTACATGGACTTGGCATTAGTATTGGATGTGGGTGCGCCTCAAGAAAGTATGTCAAATGGCTTAGAAATAAAGTATCGGCACGAGTATTAGGTGCGGGTTTGTATGTGTCGGGTGCAGGTGTGTCATGGTTTTAGGCAAGTCTGTGTATCATAGTTCACTGATATGCTACTCATATACATTCACCATGGCTTGTTCGGTGGGTCAATACTGTATCAAATAAGTTTGGAAGGTTCCTAATTTATGGGTCAATACTGTATCAAATAAGTTTGGAAGGTTCCTAATTTATGGGTCGATAGTTGTTGAAATAGGTTAGATGTCATTGGGTGTTTTTGACCGAAGATATCAGTTGCATGAGGTCAGCCTCAAGGTCTCAGAAATATTAAATCGAATCTATTCTTGAACTGTCATGTGTTGGAGTTTAATAAGCAGCTAATGGATGAAGAGCCACAATACGAAATTAATATCAAATCCAATGAGGATTTTTACTAATTATGAAATTTATCTTGCAAGCTCAAGGTGGTTCATAAGTACCCTTCAGGGGAAAAAGGCAAAAAAAGAAAAAAAAAAGAGTCATCAATAAGTATCCATCTTTATCCACATGTATTTGTCTAAGATATGTCCCTGGTTCAGGACCATCGATAGGAAAACTTGATTCCAACCCCTCTGTCTTCATCATCATTATCATCATCATTATCAAAGCCTTATCCCAACCATTTTGGGGTCGGCTACATGAATTCTCTTTCTCCATTCCGTTCTATTTTGAGCTAAATCTTTTGATAAGTGCAACTTTTTCAAATCTGAATTAATGACTTCCATCCATATTTTTTTCGGCCTACCCCTACTTCTTGATGGACCGTCCACCTGTATATCCAAACTTTTTCTTACCGGTGCCATTATTGGCCTACGCTTAACATGCTCAAACCATCTTAAATGAGTTTATCTAATCTTATCTCCTATTGGTGCTACCCCTAAATGTTCTCGAAAGCGCTCATTTCTAATTTTATCTTTTCTAGTTTTACCACACATCCACCTAAGCATTCTCATTTCCGTTACATCCATCTTATGAATATGTGTTTTCTTAATTGGCCAACATTCTGCTTCATATGTCATAGCTGGTCTAACCACTGTCCTGTAAAATTTTCCCTTCAATTTTGTTGGCATTTGTCTATCACAAAGTACTCCCGAAGCTAGTCTCTACTTCAGCCATCCAGCTCTTATTCTATGCTCCACATCTTCGTCAATCTCCCCATCCTTACTAATCATCGAGCTTAGGTACCCAAAAGAATCTTTACGTGGTATCTCATGGGTTTCAATTTTGACAGTGGTTTCAACACTTTGTATATGTCCACTGAAATTGCAATCCATATATTCTGTCTTTGTACGACTTATTTTAAAGCCTCTAGATTCTAATGCCCTCCGCCATCTCTCAAGCTTTGCATTTACACCCTCTCTTGATTCATCTACCAATACTATATCATCTGCGAACAACATACACCATGGTACTTCTTCTTGAATATGCACAGTTAACTCATCCATAATTAATGCAAAGAGATAATGGCTTAAGGATGATCCCTGATGTAAGCCTATAGTCACGGGAAATCTGCCCGTTTCTCCACATGTGGTTTTCACATTTGTTATTGCACCTTCGTACATATCCTTTAAAATTTCAATGTAACCTTTTGGGACATTCCTTTTCTTTAAGACCCACCAAATTAAATTCCTCGGTACCCTATTATAGGCTTTTTCCAAATCGATAAAAACCATATGTAGATTTTTCTTCTTTGCTCGGTATTTTTCCATTAATTGCCTAAGTGAAAAGATAGCTTCTATAGTTGATCTCCCTGGCATAAAACCAAATTGATTTTCCGAAATCTTAGTCTTTTTTCTCAGTCTTTGCTCTATTATTCTCTCCCATAACTTCATAGTGTGACTCATAAGTTTAATCCCTCGATACTTGGTACAATTTAATCCCTCGATAGTTTAATTCCAACCCCTCTGTCTGTAGAAGGATAATTACAACCCATCTATCTGTCCATCTACTATATTGTTAATTCAGACTGCGCTGTACAAATATAATATCACGTATATAGAAGTGAAATCGAAGTAAGGAAAGATTGAATTATCATCATCATTCTGCAATACCATGGTTAATGTGGAGAATGGTGAAATGAATATTATGAATGTTTTTAGTTGCTTGTATGCTATCATTACTTGTAGCATCAGTAGTTATGTTTGCATTCAGATTCAAAATCATTCTTATACAAAAGGTTGTGTAGACTTATTTTCTCCATTGAATAAATCTTTCTTCAAAGTTCAAACTGAGTATCTTGTTTATAAGGTATACATTTTTTCTATTGGCTTTTCTTTATATATATATATATAAACACACTCTCGTTGGGATATCAGGTGAAGGCTGTTTATGTGAAAAACTTGCCCGACGGCACAACACCAGACCAGTTGAAGGAGCTTTTCCAACGCCATGGAGAGATCAAGAGAGTTGTTTTACCTCCTGCTAAACCTGGGCAGAACAAGCGTGATTTTGGATTTATTTATTTTACAGAGCGATCTAGTGCATTGAAGGCTGTAAAGGAAACTGAGAAATATGAAATTGATGGTAATTTTATATTTCATGTTTGTTAGCCTGTTATTGTTTTTGGTTCATTCAACTTTGCATGTGAGAAGACATCTGCATGGATATGATATGATGACATCTTCGCAACGTACTCACTAGTGTGGCATATATGTAGAGATTTGGGCATAAATCTGGTGGGGGCCCTTCGTGAGCTTGCACTGTTCCAAAAGTAAGCAGTCTGCTAACCAACTGGGGTACATGTGGGAAGTGAATGGATGTTGGAATAAAACTATAACCCGTGGTTCCATTCAATGTACATGAGTAGCCCACTTGATGAGTGGCATGGCTTATTTTTAGACTATGCTTTGTTACTAGTGAAATTCATCCAGTGGGTGGTATTGATATGAAATGTGCTGTGTGTTGATGTTGTGTTGCAAAGATCCTCATCAGATAATAGCTGCACTGATATCCAGTTAATTTTTTTTTTAATGAAAGTGCTTGGAAGTGG
Organism: Sextonia rubra; assembly: GCA_037013555.1. Taxonomy (NCBI): domain Eukaryota; kingdom Viridiplantae; phylum Streptophyta; class Magnoliopsida; order Laurales; family Lauraceae; genus Sextonia; species Sextonia rubra. The sequence goes on from JASUAD010000009.1 coordinate 26,223,871, forward strand.
TTGACCAATTTGTAATGACGAACATTTCTCATTTCAATAATTTAAAAATTAATTCTGGTTTGTTTATATGTTCGAGGGAAGTTCTTGAATTAGGCAACTGTTAGAATATGAAATGATGCATATTTTTCCACCAAGACTAGAGAAATCTTATCATTTTTTATATAAAAAATGGATATGTACTGAAGTAGGCCGATCCCAAGTCCGGCCCAGATCACAGGCCCGCAGGCCATCCGATTGGTCCTTGACATCCTCAAGGATCCCTATCCCTAATTATCTGCTTCCTATTTTATTTTTAGTAGGTTACGTTTGTTTAGAATTAGTCATTCTATTTTAGAAACAACCACTCCTATATAAGGAGGAGTTCTTCATTGTAATAGACATGCTTTATCAATAATAATTAAGTTTTTCCCAGAGTTTTCTCATTCTAGTATTGTTCGTGACTGTCATTGAGTCTTCGGATTCGAACAATCCTTCAGGAGATTGTTCTACATCGACCTACGATCTAGGGCTGCTCCATGTACTTAATAGCTCTAGTATATCAATTCATAATTGTTCTTCCTGTTCATTTTTTTGAATGCACTTAAAACCAAGGAATATATATAAGATTTGAGTCTTTCATTCCAATGATCATAATTTGGCTGCATTTAGCATTTTAGCTTGCCACATATTTGCCGGAGTTTTCTTGTAATTTTACTTAATGCTTATATGTGAATATTTGAATATGTGATCATGATTCATGATGAGATCTTGGATGAACCACAGGCCATGTCCTGGAGACCTCTCTCGCTAAGCCCCAAACTGATAGGAAGTCTGATGCGGCCTCAAATTCCTACAAAGGCGGGACTATTCCAAGTTACCTTCCTCCTTCTGGTTATGGTTTCTTTGGAGATCCATATGGAGCTTTGGGTGCTGGATATGGTGCTGCCAGATATGGGCAGGTGGTGATGTTATTTTATTTTATTTTCCTATTTGCAATTGGCAACTGGCTTTATATTTGCCATGCCTCTCCATACAGTTTTTCTCACTATAATTTGGTATTACAATTATGTGCAGCAGCCCATGATATATGGTAGAGGGCCAATGCCATCAGGGATGCAAATGGTGCCAATGTACTTACCAGATGGTCGTCTTGGTTATGTCTTGTAAGTAAGATTAGTTTGGTTTCAGTTATTCTCATGAGACAACTATAAGCCAAAGGTTTAAAGATGGTTTGCTACTTTATCCTCACATAGGGCTTTTTTTGTTCTAAATAGGGTCAACTTCTGAACTAGTAATTTATTTATTCTTTTGAATGATAACTTCATTGAACATGGAAAAATAGTATAAGAGACGTATCCTGGAATGCTATGAAGCACAAGGCAAAGGCCCACAACATGCATCCTAAATGAAAGAGAAGGCAATAAATGACAAAGGCATGGGTCCATTGTAAGATGTAGTCAGAGGATTGCTCCTAACACCCTCCTTTGCCAAGATATCTGCTGCAGAATTTGTACTTCGATGGACATGAGTGAGGGAAGCACCAAGATGCTTGACTAGGCTCACCACCTCTTCATAATTTAGGCACATCTCTGAGGTTCAACACCTGAGGCCCACTGAATGGCACATATATAATTGCCTTCAACAATGATATGCATTATATTTAGATGGCGAGCTTCATGGAGACCTGTCTGCAAGGCCAACACCTTTGCCTCTTTTACTAATCATATACTAACTGGCCCTGAGATGGAGAAAATGGTCTTTGCTTCACTATCACAAACAATCCATCTTGTTCAACAATGATTCCAATAAAATAAAGCTTGAGGGAGCCTTGCGGGGGAGGAGAGAACTTAGGATGAGAACAGGCCATAGATGGGGAGGGAAATCAATTCTGTTTAATAGTGACTATCGATATATCTTTACAGAAGGGGGCTAACTGAGTAACCAACACCCAATTGGCACCATGTTACTTCACCTTTTATGCAATGTTTCCATGTTTTGAAGATTTTCCTTCAAGACAATATATCTTCCTTGCTTTCCAAATAACCCAAATAACAGCCATGAATGAGATCTTCTATATAACTCTTCCCCTCTTCACACCCACTTTCATCATCCTGGCCAAGAAAAAGCTAGTAATAGCTGTAGTGCTTTTTAGAAAAACTCAACTGCGTCCTATGACTGAAGCACTTATTTCAGAAGGATATGAACAACACTGTGATTTAGGATAAAGGATCCACAGTTGCTGCATCTGCTTGGTACATCAAACACACATTAACAATAGTCATCCTATGCTCACGCAAAATTTCCAGAGTAAAGATTCCTCCTTAGATTATGACTCAGACGAAAGTTGGTACTCTTGGAGGGGCTTCAAATTTCCTTAGGCATTTATGGGGTTAATAGAGAAATATCCCATCCATAGATGTCATAAAGAAAGAACCTACTGAAAAGCTTTTGTCTGTTGTACTACCCATCCAGACTCTTCTATCTACCCCATTTCCAGAATATACACACTGCTTGGGTTGTTTGGGTAATTCACTTGTTGATTGAAGTGAAGTAAATAGCCAAATCAAGAGAGAATAAAAATAGAGGGAGTAAAATCAAAATGTGTGGCCTTTTGTCATTTTGTGGCTTGAGAAGGTACCTTTTTGGCCTTTTTTCTTTTGTGGAAGTAAAGATAGCGTTTTGTCATTTAGTGGAATGTGATAATTGCTTTTTTGCTTTTTTTTATATTTATAAAATTGGTGATTTTTGAAATTTGGTACTTTTTGTTACTACCTCTCTTCTTTTCATGTCTCGCGAAGTTGGGCCTTCACTTTAGTTCACCCTACAAATGAATTACCCAAACAACCCCGAGTCAGCAAAAGAATAAAATTGACCTTCCTCTATGACCGACTTATCCTCAAGATTGGGCCTCATACTATTTGGTTTTACCTCCTCTCCATGTTAGATCTATCCATAGCACTGAGCACAAGGAAAAGAAGTGGGAACTGAATGGATAGAGGTCTATTTCTGGCTCAGTATCTCGTTATTTATTTATTTTTCAAATCTCCTCTTCTTGCCAGTCTGATACCTAATCATATTTGAGAAGAGTTGCTTGATTGATAGGGATACCCTCTGCGATCCCAAGTTATGGGGGTTAGACTCTTGGATGTCCCACTGATTTTGTCCACACAATATTTTGCTGTTAGAATCTGTTTCGGCAAACGTCTAGATCCTCTCTGATTCTCCAAAGGCACTTGCCTAATAATGCTTAATTTATCTATTTCAAAGGTCCAATCTGAGGACTCGTCCTTTTTAGGTTTGCAAACTATGGGTCAATTAATTAAATGATACTCCCTTTTGTCTTCTCTTCTTTGCCACTGCAAATCCTGCTGCAAATTTTGGACGCTTTGCTACTGCTGTTGGGCATTTATAAGTAGATATACAATAGATTGGGAGGTTTGGTAGTGGCAACTTTAATAAGAGCAATGCGGCCTCCCATAGATAGGTTTTTGGCCTTCCAATGAAGTATTTTTCCCCCCATTCTTTCTACCACTGGATTCCACAATGATTTGAGGCAGCTCCCCAGCGAAGAGGTAACCCAAGGCATGTGACGAAGAACGCTTGTTTTGCAATGCATGAGATTGGTTAACTGGTGGAGTTACCTTGATACAGTTCTTAAGCCAATCAACTCACTTTTTAAGACGTTAAACATTTAAAAAGGATGATGCCATCAAATGCATATTCATTGTGTAATCTACTAATATAGGATGAATCTATTGACCGCACATTTTTTTTAGTATGAATGTGTTAAGTCATATCTGGTGCAAAGTCATTGGCTTAATTTGAAGTTGGGCACAACAAGACAAGTTGATGAACACGATCTTATTGTGGGAGCTGGATGATGTAGGCCAGATCTATGGTCGGCCAGCCCATTGGGCCGGAGCCCATAAAAGAAGATTTCTCGATTGTGCAACATATTTTAGTAGTAGCTAAAATATAGGGATATTGGATGCTTTCATTTTATTTGTTTTGGAATTTTATTGTGATTGGAATTGTTTCTAGAATAGATTAGAGTTAGAGTCTTTTCAAAGAGATGTAATTCCTATCATTTAGTTATGCATTGATTAATAAAATTTTCTTTCCTTGAGATTTCTCTCTTGGCTTGTCTGTGGTCTGAGACCAAGACATTTTGATCTATAGATCCCTATCCCTAAGCCTTTGTGGCTTGGAGAGTAGTTCGTTGGCTATTCTTTCTTTCATTCGCCACGTTAATTGGTATTAGAGTGAAGATTAGTTTTTAGATTGCCGTTCCTGGTAACCTTGTACCATATCTCTCCATTTATTTTTCTGTCGATCAATTATCATCACCACTAATCATCATCTTCATCCAACCAACCACATCTGTACCTCTAAACCGAACTTTGCCTCCACAGCACCCAACCCCACCATCACTGAAACCCTTCCATAAACCCTTAGCTGAACCTAAAATCCTACCCAAATTAAGCCCTAACCCTATTTCCCCCAAATCTCCCTTAACTGAATCCCAATTCAGTAGAACTGATCCCAGCCACCAATTCCCTGCCAGAACCCACCTCTATTGAATCCCTGTGCTTATCGACCCCCACCTCATCGCAACCGATCTTAGACCAAACCTAACCATAACCCACCAAATCCCCCATCCGAACAGAGTCTCCTATCAAACCCAAACCCCAAACCCAACTTCTCCAAAGCACTGAACCAAATCTCAGAGCCTAACTAAATTTCGAAACCGTAAACCCCTAGTTTCACCACAATCCTCTTCAATCAGAAAATCCTAATCCCTTCCTATAACCCAACCAGATCCCAAACCCACCTAAAGCTCTATCCAAACTGATCCTCTCAAATCCCACTCCAGATCGTGCAACCCCGAAACTCAAATAATTTTATCTCCTGAAAGACCAAACCTGAGGGAAAAGAAAAATAGAAGAGAGAAAGGAAGAGAAGAAGAGAAGGCGACCAGAAGCAAAAAAAAAAAAAAAAAAAAAAGGTAAAAGGAGCACATATCTGCAATTTTGCCAAGAAGCCCCCACATCGCAATCGTCATCACCAAAACCAAAGTCAGCATCTCACACTACCTCCATCACAGATACTCCTCGCAGCCACCATTGTCACTCATCTCCACCAGCCGTCACTTCTCTCGAGTCTCTCCAACCAAAGTCGACTCGAGTTTTCTTCCGCTTCCGTTGAATCAGAGAAATGAAAGCCTCTCCCTCTTATTTTCTTCACTGGCACCATAATAAAGACAGAACAAAAAGGGTATGTTTTTTTATTTTCGCATGCGTGCCATGTCCTAGCATAGTGACCTGAATTGAGCCCAATTCCTTTTGGGCCTGAGCCCAGACCTTCTGCAGTGAGGGAAAAAAAACAGCACAGTTATATGGAGGATGCACATTGCAGTAGCAACTAGCAACAACAGGATTGAGCCAAGCCACACTTGATCTGAAACCAGTTGATTGATCTCATCCGTTGATTCTCGAAGGGTGATATCTTTGCCATCTGACTTGTGATCAACGATCCATTTTCATCCTTTGCATATTTCTGTAAACGAGATTAAGCCATCACGTCAGTCCATTTTCTAGAGGATTTTGTGTTGCATCAAGAGCCAATACGCAAATTTTTGGATCTTCCAACGAAGTTCAAAAGAATGTTGGATGAGCAACGGAGATTGCTATTATGCAAATAAGGTCTACTTTGAGCATTTCCTTAATCTTAGGCAAGGAGATTCAACAATTGACGTATATTCTGATCAATTTTCAAGACTGCAGCAAGTATTTGAACTGGAACAGAATGAGCTACATGATTTGAATTGCTTTATCAGAGGCTTGAGACCAAACATAGTAGAAAACATGAATTATTGTGTAACCATTCATGAAGCCTATTGGAAACCAATTCGTGTTGAGCACATGCTTAAACAGTCTTGCTTGCAAAAAGCTCAGTGTCAAAAAAGAAAGTCTCTGCAAATGACAATGGCCAATGTTGTGGAACCCTAGGTAAAGAATACTAAGACTGATAGTAAGATGTGAGAACAAACGCCAGAAGATTCCATGACAAATGTGAAGACAACGAGACTGAATTTCTTTCTATGGATGATGCTAATCTACATCAGCAATAGGTAAAGAAAGATGAAGTACAAGTAGACATGAAAGACTTAGATTGGGTCAACATCAGGGCTACTCATCCGATGGATCTAATTGCAATGCTAATTCCTGAAAGGCCAATTGGATATATTCATAAAACAAGTCGATTGTTCCAAATGGTTCATACGAAGACCCATTAGTTGAAGTCCCTCATATTGACTTTATCTTTGGAGATCAACAATGGGTACTCACAGATTGTGTGCAAAGGATACAAATTTAGAAACTGAAACATCAATTTGTTTAAGTATGTGCCCAATCAAAATCTGGACATCAAAAGAAGAAATGCTTATCTACTTGGAATAAAAGATCGATGGAAGCTTCATAGTCATGTGGAGTATATGAAGATCAACAAGAGAGTTGGAAATTTGTACGATTGATTTTAAACCCAGGAGGACAACTACCGAACTCAAGGATGAGTTCCCTCCGAGAGGGGGAGAACTTATGTAGGCTAGACATATGATCGGCCAGCCCATTGGGCCCAAGCCTATAAAAGAAGATTTCTAGATCATGCAACATATTTTAGTAGTAGCTAAGATATAGGAATATTAGAAGGTTTCCTTTTATTTGTTTTGGAAATTTATTGTGACCGGAATTGTTTGCAAGAATAAATTATAGTTAGAGTCTTTATAAAGAGAATTTCTTTCCTCGAGAATTTCTCTCTTGGCTTCTCTGGGGTATGAGACCAAGACATTTTGATTTATCAATCCCTATCCCTAAGCCTTTTATTGCTTGGAGAGTAGCTTGTTGGCTATTCTTCCATCCTTGTGCTTCACACGACATTTTCAAAGTAGAAGAAGGGCTTCTGGATGAATTTGCAAGCAGTGTTATTATCTATTTGAAAAGAAATGTGGAACCAAAGACTGGATTCAGTGGATGATTCACAGAGCTTGTGTAAGCAGGAATGGTGAGTTGGACAGTGAAGATATCCTAGCAAACTGGGAAGCTTCAATGCTAGTGGGAGAATGGGAAGAGATGTAGAGGTCAGATGGAAATTGGCGGAGGAATGGTTGAAATTCAATATTGATCAAGAGACCGGAGAAATGCTCTTCCTTACCTCATGCTGCTTGATAAAGAATGATGGATGTGACACGAGGTAATGAATAGTGATTCCTCCTATTCCTGCCAGCCCTTTGGCTGGAGTAAGATCCCTCCAGCCGTAGGGGATACAAACTGAATGATGAAAGCTCAAAAGGTAATCTAGGACCGTCTTGTTTGGGAAGGGTTATAAAAATTGCATATAGAGACATTGTGATGACCTTTTTTGATGCAGCCGGTATTAGGGATTGACTGAGGCCATGATCATGGCAAATTTGGGAGGATTCTGAATTGCTTATCTATCTTAAGTCAGTGGTGATGTTGGAGGGTGATTCAAGAAATGTCATCTTGCAAGGTATTAACAAGTTGCAAGGTAATGATGTCTTGGAGGAGGGTTTTTATATTTTAAGGAGACAGAGATGTGAGGCGTTGTAATTGCATGTTTCCATGTCGTAAGAGAAACTTCTGAAGGGGATTTATGGGCTAAAGTGGGACTTTTGTGGGAGAATAATTATAGCCAATGGATTAGTTAGTCAATGTAAGACCTGATTACAAATTAGGGATCCACCCATCCTTTTGTTGGGATTCCCATTCCCATTTTTGTATATATAGGGGTTTTCATAGGCCGGGTGAGGCATATCCAGGGCCAGCCAGCCTTTTGAAACTTTGGCCCAGGCTTAGCCCAATTCTAACACGGGCCGTAAAATTTAGGCCCGAGCCCATCCATTTAATCAATGGGGCTGGGCCAAATCGGGCTTTTAATCGATTTTATGACCTTCTGAGCAATTGTTTGTATTAATTAAATTGAATTACATGCATTTGTTGCATGGGCTGGGCCTGCCTGGGCTGGAATTTAGGCTTTCTATCACTTAATCCAAGCCCAACGTGTCGTAAAATTCAGTCCTGAGCTCGTACATTTAATCAATGGGGCTGGGCCAAATCGGGCTTTTAATTGATTTTATGACCTTCTGAGCAGTTGTTTGTACTAATTAAATTGAATCACATGCATTTGTTGCATGGGCCAGGCTAGGCTGGGCTTTAGGCTTTTTATCACTTAATCCAAGCCCAACCCAATTATTAAATGGGCCCTAAAAACATATCCAAGCCCGGCCCAAAGCAGGCTGGGCCCGGATTGGGTTCCGGCTAGGCGAGGCCATGAACACCCTATGTATATACATTCTTGGTTCCTTATAAGCTTGTGTATATGTATATTCTCTCAGATATCTGGGAGAAAAGTAACATGAGTTGTGAACAACAGATTCGGATTTTTATAAGTTGAATCACAACCATAGAGAACTATGGGTATTACCTTTAACGATGGCAACAACCATAAAGAAAGAGAGGAATGATCAAATGGATCAAATAGAAAAAGAGCCAAAATGACTTAGAAACACTGTACTTCAGTTTTTTTTTGCTGTTATATTTCGTTATTTTTGAAACCCAGCCTTATAGATAATACTGTTGTTGCATCAGACTATACCTGTTGTTCTTAAAAAGAACAGCCTGTGAAGGAAAGCTACATACGCTGCAGCTGCTATGTTAAAAGTAATTGTGGTCTGGATGTTAATATGGTGCTATTTGTTACATAAGAGTAGAATGATAGTTACTGTTATGTATTATGGCAGGTTAGTTTTTTCTTGATACACACTTGAGATTCATTTTCCTTCTGTCTAATTCTTTTCACTTTCCTATGTGCAACCATGCAGGCAGCAGCCTGGTGCACAGGCTCCACCAATGATTGGTCGTAGGAGTGACCGTACTGGTGGCTCAAGTGGGTACCAAGGGCGAAGCAGAGATAGAGACAGGGATAGGGACAGGGACAGAGACAGAGACAGAGATAGGGAAAGAGACAGAGACAGAGACAGAGAAAGAAGTGGTGATGACAATCGTGGGAGAAGGTACCGCCCATACTAGTTAAGGCAAGGTGGTGCTCCCTACAAGATGTATTGTTCTTCCAAACAAAGAATTGCGGTTGTGTCCCTTTCTCATTTTCTTGTAACCTAGTCAAGTCATACCTCTGGAAGCACTTTGGGTGAGCAATTTTTGCCCTTTTGTTTAGCTGTAATGATCTACCTTTCATTATTTTCACCTAACCTAGGGTTTGATAGATTTTCAAGTTTGCTACATTGGATTTGCCATGCTACTGAACTTTTTAAGTTATTTGATTCACATTAAAAGTCTAGATGAGTTTTTGAAGTATTTTTTTTATTAAATCTTAGATGTGAAAGTGGCTATGTTGCAAGGACTTTCCTTCTGGTTCTGACTGTTTTGAGTCTGATGCCTTTGCACAATCTTTCACTTGCTACAAGTTGCAGCCATTCACTTAGGGTGAGTTTGTGTGATTATAGAATTCCTTGATGAAGAGGAAAATTGTTTTGATTTTCACAGCCCATTGTTTTGTTATTTGGTACAACACTTGTTTCTCATGGAGAAAGAAAAAAAATTGACTTGATTTTCCTCAAGGGAGTTTGATTTCCTATGGGAGGAGCAAGAATGTAGGATTCCTCTCTCCCATGAAAATAGAAATCTGTAGTGTGGAATTCTCTCGTTGCACAAACAAGTCAAATTTTCCTATTTAATCTGACGATGGAAGGCATAGACATGGAAAAATGAAGCAGGTGGAAGCAGTCCATGTTGATCTCATGGGTACACATTTTCATGAAAACTGTATGAGGGTCTCAAAAAATTCCCAATTTCATATTCACATGAAAATGATGATTTACTTTTCGAATTAGAATTATTTATTCGCTTTAGAGTAGAAGTTGTACGTTTGGTAAACTTGAAATGTTATTAAATACTTGCTGTTGGATTAAGCGACCAGGATTGTAAGAAGTATTTTGATTGGGAGGTGTGAAAACATGGCTGCTGGCTGCCCTTTATGACTGTGCGACTGATTGTTTTTCCTGGGAACATATTGGGGAGAAGTTTTTCTCTTCCCAGTTGTGAGGGTTTTGTGTCTTTTGGCGGGAGGCCATAGTGATGGTGAGGGCTTTTGAGTTTTGGCACTTTCAGCAATGAGAATGTTGGTCTTGCCCATGTTCTTCCCCCCGCATTGTATGCTGTTGCGGCTGGCTGCCATTCAAATGCAATTTGCAGTTTATGCGAAGTCTAATTTTCTGAAGATCCTTGTCAAGTGTTATTGAATATTTTAATTGTTACGGACGATGAACTCCCAGCTGATCAACGTAAGAGACTGGATTTGATTCTGGTTTAGGAACAGCCATAGCAGTGAACAAAGTTGCTCTAGGACTGGTTGTTATGCTGATCATTTTGACACAGCGGGAGGACCAACTGCTACCCATTTTGGACACAAGCTAAGCAAAAGTTGGAGACTATTTTGTGGCCTTGGTGTGTTGACTTGCTTGTCTTCAGTCGGATTATGTAGGTTTAAATTCAGGTTACTGGCTAGCCTGGGTTTCCTTGCTAGTCCTGTGTTGCATGAAAAAAATAAAATCAGTATTACATCTTCATAAATCTTTTGATTCCTTCCTTTCCAGAATTATATCCCAAATGAAGGTGACAGCCATCCAGTAGTTTTTGGTTTTAATTTTTTTAGCTACGCTGGGATACTGTGGCTCAGGAGTGATGCTTGAGGACCCGGGATACATCCCTGGTCGTGTATGTGAGGAAGAAGTGTATCGGCCACCTAGCAGTTCGATTATAAGGCCAAATTTGTAAATACATTATCATCCTCAAAGTCTTGTTAATTGTCGGTTCTGTTATATGAATTCCATTTTGCCATTCCTGATTGGACTCTATCCTAGGCTAAGGTTGCACTTCATGTCCATCCTTGCCAGTTCAATTCGTATTGTCTTTGGCTCAACCTTTTCATTGAGGGGCGAACAACAAGCGTAGGGAAATTTTTTTTTTTCAACCGGTGCTGAGATATCCAAATAATTAAAATGAATCTCGCTTAATATACTTCTTATATAATGGCTATCAGTTGGTACTATGAATGGCATTTGGTCTGTCTGCGTGGTGGCTGTGTGGTGGCATGAGTTCATCTGATTGGAAAGTGATTTAACACGACAAAAGAAATTCATGATCCGGCATTTCTAAAGATGCAGGCAATGCCACAGCTATTTTTGGGCCCTAGTGCTTCTGGGATTCACATTCTGCCCTGAATCTCATATACTGAATTGATGTTACAGTAGATTAAAAAGGGAGAATTTTCAAGAAAGTATAAAACTTTCTGCTCTTTTGCAAAAAGAATAAGAAGAAGAAGAAGAAGATTTGAGTAATATTTCAAAAATGTATATAAGTTTTCCTTTGTAATAAAAATAAAACCCCTTTGTTGACAGTGGCTGGAAGAGCAGACAGCAATCTTTAATAGAATTCTCATTTCTCACCAACCAAACACTACAGCTCAAGGCAGACGATGCAGTTTTCTTGATCGAACGTAGTGCACACGTTTCCTACCCATAAAAAAAAAAAAAAAAGAACGCATGTTCCTCATGAATGTGGATTGTGGAGCACTGGACAGTTTTCTTACATGCATCAATCATCAATATGGACAAAACGATTAGGTTAAAAATAAGTGGTCTAATCATTTAGGTATGAAGATTCTCTTTATGACATCAGATCTATATGCTATTTACATAGAACTTCACTGTAACAAAATTCCCACTGCTGGGGAGATATTCCAAGGATGACAGCGGAGGAAGGGGAATCAAATAATGAGCATTATGCTTAAAATGATGCATTTTTGAAAATGCCTTCTTTGTGCTTCATATGTCTCCATCACTGCTCAACCATGCAACGTTGGACATATGGTGGAGCTGGGGTTTGCCATTGAGCCTATGAAAAGGAAAAAAGTAGTGAATTAAAAATCATCATCACCAGCACTAAACACTATCTAGTCTTAACCGATTAATTTAGGGGTAAGCTTACAGAGTTCCACCATGTGACTAAAAAAGAGCTATGGGACACCCCATTTTAGCCTTACCCCATTAATTTGGGGTTGGTTTAGAAAGTACTGCTATATGACTAGAAAAGAGCTATAACAATTTATATCCTCAAATTTATCCGTTGCAAGATAGGGGTTCTCGTGTGTGTGTGTGGATGTGTGCATATGAGTTGAAAATATCAATCTATATTCTTTAGTAATCAGTATCTATCTATCTATCTATATATATATGTGGAACTTACATATATCTGCGAAGCAAGGTTGTTTGTTTACTGGATCCTCTTCAAAAGGAGGAGGAACTTGCCCATAAACCATTTCACAGCTCATATCTTCAAAATCTACAGAGAGAAGATGGTAAAGGAAAGATATGAATCAGGCAAGGAAAAAACCAGATAAAAATTGAGCACTACCACGAAAACCATCTAGAAGCCATAAATTCATCATCATAGCCGATTGGTTCCAAAATCTGAGAATGGTGACCTTTTTTAGGCCTTTTCTACTAGGTGACATACCACCTATATAGGTACCTTTCCTTAACGAGTCTGGATCCTTTAGCGGTTTCCCCACGGTGACTGTGGGAGACCAATTAGGTCTCCCTACGTCACCAGTGGGCAGCCTGCCATGCCCACTAGTGATGTGGGGGGACCTAATTGGTCCTCCACCCTCCTCACATAATCTTAATTCTTTCTTAACATGCTCAACAATCTCCACAAGCTTTGTATAATCAATCAATCATCACCATCATCATCAGAATTTTATCTCAACCATGTTAGGTTGGCTATATGAATTCTGTTTTTCCATTTCGACCTATTTCGAAACAAAAAAACATGTATACTACTTACTTGGAATCATGGTTAAAGGAAGGCCAAACTCATTGGTGAAGAAATCTTGAGTTGGAAGCTTGCACATGTTCACACACATTCCAACGCATCCGCTGTTCTCCAAGTACCTGGTTTTGGCATAGGAAAATCATTTGGTTTTGGAATATAGTTTTCGAAAATGTTTATAGAAAAGATAGAAAGCTTCTTACCTACACTTCTTTATGTGCACACCACTTCTTTGTTTCTCTCCATTTATCTCCACTTCCACCACCTAAGACATGTCGAAGTGCTTGATATGTAATAAAAATCTTAAATGTCAAAAGTAGTGACTCATGTACTTACATACACTAATCCTGGAATGGAAATTCAGCACCAATAACTAATTGAGCTCTATGTAAGTTTATCAAACAGTAAACCCACTGGCGATACACACCGATAAATTCCAAGATCATTTAACTAGAGACTCTTCTCCTCTTCTTTGGTTTGGTATATAATCTTTTGAAAGTATACTTAAAAATTTCATAAGCTCAGATGTGTAAAAACCAAGACAAGGAAAGAACCTGTTCCTAGGTGCCCAATAAAAAAAAAGCACAAAGCAAACCAGTACATGGATTGAATGTTCACCAGTCAAAAAATCAGCGTTTTGAATTTTCCAAGTTGAGTTGCTTTATGTGATTTTGCTAGCAAGCATCAGCATTTGTTAGCAACCAAGAGTAGTGGATAAATAAGTGCACCTTGGCCAACTATAATCAATCCAACCTCCTCACTTCAACTTGCATTCATCCAACTGTCAGTCACGACTAGATTAAATTGAAAAAAACTGCATTCTATCTATTGTATAAAAATTGTGAAACTTTAAAGACTATGGTCCGATGGAGACAAATTTTTTTTTTTTTTTTTTGGCACCAAGACTTTTCAGGCATGCATCCAGGTAGTCTCACAGGCCAGAGCTTGGTCTCCCTGGATAAGACCTCTCCTTAGTGGAATCAAGTATATACATGATGGAAAGAATGGAACTAAACTGTTAGCTGGCCATGGCTATCAATGCGTTGCTCTTGGAGCTGACATTAGTGCTACAGGATGGTGTGCACCTGAATTTCCCGCCTAAATCGACACCGGGCACCTGGCTTGGGCTGACATTTCACGTAGCACAGTTTAAAACCTGGAGAACTCATTCTGACTCATGTCGCTGAGGTGAGCCATCAGGGGGAGTCTGGCTCCAGTACTTGGTTGTTCTTGTTTGACTTGAAAGACTCAGTCATACAATGGGGCAAGTTAACCCTGCTGAGTCAGGGTGAATTTAAACAATATTTTAAACCATGGAATCAGACCTCTGGTACCCAAAATATATGCCAGTGAATCATATACATTGCTGAGTCTAGATCATTGGGGATGAAAAATCTGATACGTGCAAATTTGCAACTTATTGCATTAGAACTTAAACATCTGCAATCCTCAACCAAGACACAAACACCAATCATACTCACCAAAAGCCCCAAAAAAGAATAAACAGTTTAATTTATTATCCTACAACTTTAGACATCCATTATCAGATTTAAAAACCCAAGGACTAATGAGCTAGGAGAGAGCTTGCGGTTTATTTGGAGAAACGTTACCTCAGAAGGCCCAACCAGCCAGTGAAAGAAGGGAACCGTGAGTGCAGCATTGAATTCGGCAGCCCACTTGGAAGGCGGAAACAATTTCTTAAACTACAAGTACCAAACCAAAACACTCGTTAGTAAAAACCACCAAAAGCCACAACTGCACCCGCGTGGGCCCTGAGCCGCTAAAAAATGACTGTTATTTCTGAATAGTAGACTGAGCATATATAATAAGGCTCTTGATTAACACAATTTATGCATTAATTCCATTTAAATCATATTCTAAATCTAACGGTGGGATCAACTTCTACTAGGGTCACATAAATTTTGAGGGATTGGGATTTTCAAAAGGTCAACCTATTATTGGCTTGTATAGAGTAGGTTAGATTATAGAAAAGAGACACAGAGGAAATGCATATTAAATTTTCTTAACTAGCTATTCATGCCAAAACCACAATATATTAAGTAGAGGCAGTATAAATTCTTTTCAATACTCCCATTTAGGCAGGGCCTGCTCCTCGACATTCCCCGTCAAGTGGAATCTAGTCACACACTATTGGTGATATGCATTTTTTTAAGCGTCAAGTCATTCATTTTAGAATTCGAATTAGTGACCGATTGACTTTGGTAGGATAATAAATTTTTGAAGCTAGTCATTCCTACTAAAACTGAATGTGTTGGTAGAGACAATATAAATATTTTTTAATACTCTTCCTCGGCTGGAGTCCACTACTCAACAATCAGAAGTAGTCGGATCCAAAGATAGGTCAGGATCCAAAGATAGATAAAGCTGACCTGAGCGGGTGCACCCGGAGGAAGCATGGAGAGGAGCACCTCCCTCACAACTTGTTGCTGCTCCGTGCGAGATCTTCCCTGCATTACCCTCTTCGATACATCCACAAAACTCTCATAGTCCAATGATAATAATCCTCCTCCTCCTCTTCCTCCTTTCTTACCGTCCTTATTACCTTTACCACCTATCAGTTGCTACCACGAAACACTATCAGATCAGGGACAAAAATTGGAAAAAAGGAAAGGGTCAAAACAAACACATAGATACATGCTTACAAATTATGAGAGCATAACTACCTGGAGCAGCGAATTTCTCCATCTTGCGTGCGAAGAGCGACATGAAAGCCTTCTCAAAGAATCCGTCCTTGTACTGTGTCTTCTGCCCCATTGGAGCCGGCACTCCTGACGGCTCTGCAATCCCACACCTAACCCAATTAGCCTTTCTCCCTCTCCCTTCCCACTTCTGAACTGGATGATACCGTACGCTCGTTGGCAAACAGATTTCCATCACAAACCACACAAATCTCTCTCTCAAGTTTCTATAAAGTGTAAACGTAACGACCACACTCCTGTTTTGGATTTGGTCTTTTATAGGATGTGATGAAGGAAAAATTACCCACGAGCTACCTATGTCCGCAGATGTTGATCGTACAACTCCCTTTAAACATGACTTCCCCTTAAAATAGTTATATATATATATATTACTGTAGCAGCAGCGGGATATCACAAGGCTATAAGGTGTTGCACAAGGTGATATGTTAGATATTGTATGGCTTTGGATATTGTATGAGTCATATCACACAACCTTAAAATGTCAGCACAAATAATTTTCTAAGTTATACTTTAACTTTGACGGTTCAAAAGCAAATTTCATATCCAAAAGACATCTCTATGGGCAGTATTAAGTTTTATCTGTTACAGTGAAATGTATTAAAATCTTGAATCAAAAGGAGTAGGTCTCACCTTATGATTTTGATCACATAATGGAAGGCGTAAGAAACACCGGGTGAGCAGCTATTCACATGAGTGCTTGTCACTTTATAGGACCCATCCCTTTTGAACTGAAGTTTGAGGATATGTCACTTGGAGAATTGAAATTTAACTTTAACGGTTCATATCATCTCTATGTAGGTCTCACAATGGAGTTCCATGATTTTATTAGACAATTACGTGTAATAGCCAAGGATTCGGACTCCTGTAATAGTAGATTGTCGGTTTCGGTGAATTGTTAGTCATCCCATGGTGTGGGATATCAACAATGATTCCAAATGACAGAGTTTCTTTTAGACTCCCCTTTGGTTGATGAATGTTTTATTGGAAATTACTTGGGTGCATTTCAGTTCCTGGGGTCCACTTCAATGCATGTCTCCATGCAGAAAAAGAGGCAAAAGAAAAAAAGCGGTAAAAAGCGAGCCTCATTGGATAATTTCAGCTCTTGAATTAACAACGTTAATATTTAGTTGCATCTTAGCCAATAGTCTTTAATGATTCCATCCAATTCTAAGTAAAGATTTAGTTAGCATAAAATTAGGCCGATGGCAATAAATTATCAAAGGGGCTGTATTGATCAAAGAGAGGGCCAAGTGGGCCCTATGCAACTGTGATCGTTAAGAGAACATTATTATGACCGTGCATGATCCAATAGATGGGCAAAAATGAGATCAGTGGACTGTTTAATTAGCCCTGTGATTGTCCACCTATTTATACGTTTGTTATTGTCAACTCAAGAGTGCTAAAAGAAAAGAGTCCATAATGAGGACTCAACGATGGAAGACACATAATGGGGTGATCTATGGTCAACTACTTTGATGGCCTAGATTGATGAAGATATGTGTATCATTACGGCTCACAATTCCGCAAGATTCCTAAAGGCAATATCAATTTTTCTCAGACAGTTTTCTGGCTAGACCTTTCATTAGGCTTAAAGATGCCACGCGCATTGGGGCGTATGCACAAATGTCCTCATCCTGGTCACCCACTTAGAAAAGTAGAGAGATCTCTACGAGAGGCATATGCAGGGCCACGCATCCACCTCCACACCTTGCAAATTCTCTTTAAAAGAAACCACAAGAAGGCCTCTGATATTCAGTACCATGGATATGAAAGGATTAGATGAGTGAACCCTGTAGTAGCTTAGGCTCTCCCTGGACCACAAATTTGGGGGATATCTCCCTATTCGCAGAGTTATATTGGGCTAGCTGAGGCTGTAAATCTGTAACGTGCTATGCCTGACCTAAGAAGAAAGAATATTCGATGTGCTTCCGATGGGCCAATTCAAGGTCAGGACGTGTGAAGAAAGGGTTGCACTGGACTGCGCCGGGCGTTTTCTCTTAGGTGGGCCCCCTTTGATGCATGATGATCATAAAAGTCTATTGGATGGAATATCCATATAAGAACTATCTTTATGTAAACTTTTCTTTAAGATTATCCTAACATTTTTATATATGACCTTAAACTTCAATAATTAAAAAAATCATTTTATTATGATTTAAATCTAATGGCGAGGAAAAGTTAGATGGGTATTAATTTGGAGTTGAAACTATTCATTGGGGATAGCGTGTGTATAAAGATTAAATTGACTCAATGTATGCCCATAACAATAAAAATAAGGAGCAAAAAAAGAGGCATTTTAAAAGTATGGTGTTTTTGCGAATTCGCCATTCAGGAATTCAGGTTCGTCTTGTCCTACACCGTAGTGATTTCCTTATTTGGAATTTGAATATTTAATGGGGTTCACCAGAGGAGAGAGGCAAAAGGATGGGTACGATGCATCTGGATTAGCGGCCACAAAAAAATTAGGTATGAAAAATTCAAATGGCAAAAACATTTGTATCTCAAATTCAATGCGATTAGCATGTGGCTATAAAGCATTTGTATCAAATTGGGTTGGTTGCAATTGGGAGGTGTCACGTCCTCAAAATTGATAATGCGTTAACGTGAGATTAGGGGTTAATTAAAACATTTCATGTTTAATACAAAATGTGGCTCCTAATTAAGGTCCCACATAGGATCTTAGGTCGCTATGAGTTTATTCACTTTACAATTACCAATACCTGCAGAAGCATTATTTAGCAATTGGTGTCATAATATAAATCAGAGTACACATGTTAAAAGATATTATATTTAAAGTTAGAGTTTCAAAGTAAACAGAGTTAAGGTTTACAAAGCCCATCAACACTTGGGCTACTAAAAGAATAAACCCAAAATGAATCACTCCCGTGCTGGCCCAGATGACTTAGACTTCGTTATCAGCACACCACTCGGGCTCATCAACACGCTCAGGTGCTTGAAGTGCATCACCCGTCTACTCCTCATCGGGGTAGAATGGCTCGGTACCGTTTCCCCTATTTTTGATGGGTTGGCAAATCCATTCCCTTTCATTCCTCCCCCTTTAAACCTCCAAGAAAACAGGGCTTAGCACTCTCCATTGCATACATTACATCCTCCAATCCTCCAGCCATCCATCCATTTCATTTCACACAACTTAAGTCTAGAATTTGATCCAAATTACAACAAAATGAGCAAGATCCAATCAATGAAACCCATAGCATGCTAGAATCAAAACAAATAAGGCATATCCTCAATAAAAGATGTGTATCTACTTGCCTTTGATGAGATGAGATGAGATGCAAACCTAACTCTCGATCAACCCACGAAGCTTCAAACTCGAAGAAGATGCAAACCTAACACAACCCAAGCTACAAATCAAAGGAAAGGAACCTAAGGGACCAATCTATCACCTTCCTAACTCAAGAAATCAAAATACCTTGCTAGGGGAGAGATACAAGCTTACCTTGGGTTGCTTGATCGAAGAGGATGCTTGAAAATAGGATCTTTAGAAGAAGGAGAGCTTAAGGCAGAAGAAGAGATGGTAGTTTGACGGTGGCTAGGGTGCTTGTTGGCGGCAAGGGAGGGAGAGGAGAAGAGAGAAATGAGAGGAGGAGAGTAAGAGAGAAGGAAAGAATGAGAAGGCATTGGTTGGGGCTTTTATTAGGTTAGGGTTTTTGAAAATCACAAAAAAGTCCTTAGTTCATTTGGATATGATTTTAGGTTGTCTAAATAGGTTCAGATCAAGTTGGGGTAGAATATGGAAGTTTTTTGGAATTAGGTTATCTACTCAATGAGCCCAAAACCTCACAAACTAAAAAATTATGAAAAGTGGTTTCAATACTTTTTAAAATTACAAACTACTTCCTACTGTGCTCAAATGAGCTCGACACTCGACGAAACTTCGTACACACGATCCTAATACTAATTTGGACTCGCTTTGACTCTAACCATGATTAATTAGCTAGAACATAATTGAATTAGGCTAATACTCATTTTAGGATAAGAAACAATTATAGGAGGAGAGGAGGAAGCCTAGCTTGTCGGATATTTAATCTGTTTTGAGTACTCTGTCTTGTAAAAAGAACACCTAATCTATGACATAATAGAATGCCTCTCACTATTGCACACGGACCTCTTTCTTATACTTACACTAGATAAAGGACAAATAGATGAAGAGTCAATAAGAGCTACCACTGAGATGTTGCTTAATTCCAATAGCTTGGATTCTGGACGAGTGTCCAATACCTTGAGAATTCACTCTAAGAAACTGATATTTCTTCCTCTCATTATAAAGGCCAAAAACAGGCAATGCCACCACTGAAAGGTGAAACCCGGCCACCAATTATACCTCATCAACATTAAAAATAAATTAAATCTGGTGAAAAAATGTAGAAGAGTGAAAAAAGGAAGATAGAGAGAAATAAACTGATTAATTTTGTTTTTTTCTTTTTGTGTGCTCCCCCAGCCTAGAAGACCAAAGAGAGCCCACAAGTGAGAGGAAACCCACGCCGTGATAAGTATAGACAATATAAGTACGAAGAGAACATCACAAAGTAGGAAGGGTGACATACTCAGGGATCAATTCTTGGGAAGTCAGGTGACAGACGGGGCTGGCAACCAACCAAGCAACCCCTTGTTGTCGAACATAATCCAACTTAACCCACCCTAATCCACGCAGTTGACATTAGTCCCCATAATAGATCGAGGCCAACTAGAGAAATCACAGCTGTTTAAATTTATTATGAATCGCTCCAATTATTCTTGGCTTTCCAATTCTCAACTTCATTCTTTTAATTCTAGCATTCAGTTTAGTCCAGTTTTAGCTTTTATGGATCTCATACTTGGTATCATAGAATGGTCAAGTTGAAAAAAAGAGTAAGGAATAGTATTTGACGGTTGATTTGCATGTCAAACAGTTTTAACAAGTTTCACCATCAGCACTTCAATTAGAGGGACTTCCACAGAATCCATACACTAATCACATGTCTCCCATCAAAAGTGGGCGATTGTGGCTCCCTTGGTCATTTGTCAGTAGCTCATGTGAAAGGGCAAATTGAATATAAAATGTTCTGGAGTGCACCAGAAAGGTATATAACATGTCAATCATGCTTATATCAATTGTCAAGGGCATGCTAGTGGTTAGATCTCCAACCCTCTGACCCTTCATCATTCACCACCTTTCATGGCCTTCATCCCAGGAACAAATTGGGTCAGTTCATATGGGCATTTTCTAAAAGAACAAAAAGAGAGAAAGCCCGCTGAGCAACAAGCCAATGGAGTAGGGAAAAATGCAAGGACTTGCATTAACACTTTGGACCTCCGCGCTTGCAAGAATTATGAGCAGTCTTATTGGGGGATTTTATAAATTCTCTCTCATTTGGTTTCACAAATGCAGTATTTTAAAATTTGAAATAGTGAAAATTTTACAAGCTCAATGTGACATTCCAAAGCACTCAATCTATGAATTCTCACTATTCAAATTCTTGGGGGAAAGGACATATCATTAAAAAAACCATCGCCATAATCAGTGATCAGGCCCTCTGTTGCATGAACCAAATGGTGGGCTTAACGAAAATACAAGAAAAAATTGTAATTGTGGAATCGTTACCAATTGGCTAAGTACTAGTAGCGATGGGCTTCATGTTGCATCTGGAGGTCTTGCAGGAGCCTTTCCATCTCATCCAAACGATCTGCCCAGTCGCTGCGTATATTGAGAGGGCGAACATTGCCATAATCAGCAGCAGTAGCTGGAGGACGTTGTTCGACACCACGTGTCGATGAGCCTATGTGCTTTCCTCCCTTCTTCTTCCCCTTTCTAGTTCTAGACTTCCCAGCAGCTGCTCTCTGCAAAGCCAGCAGGACATCAGAACCACTGAGAGGAGATGAAGATGGAGATGGACGTGGAGATGGAGATGACCCCTTTTCTCCTATCGGACCGCTGTTGTTGTTGTTTTGGTGGTGGTGGTGTTTGCGGGGTGTATAAGAATTGTTGGATGATGATGAATTAAGGGTAGAGAAAGCGGAGAAGGCGAGACCGCCCATCTGTTGCTGTTCGTCTTGGGGTGGATGGTCATCTTTTCGTGTAGGGATCTTGGCGGAGACGACATGGCGATGGCAGTCTAGAGGAGTAGTAGTTGTTGATAAGGGTGAAAATAGAACAGGAAAGGGAGCTGCTGCGAGCATTCGATTCGGTCTTGGTGAGAGAGGAGGAGACGGGCAAAGGCCAAAGTGGCTGCTTGTCAATTGTTATTTATATGGCTCAGATTGCGTTTGCCCTTTTAGGGAACCACACTGTGAGGGCCAACCGGAAGCCCTATCATTACGAGATTTGGAAGGATGGAAAAAGAGTCACCCTAAATGAGCTCATAAATTAAAAAAAAAAAGATAATCCTCAGCCCCTAATCTCCTTATCCGTGGCCCACAAATTTAACGACTTTATAATAAGCAGTCTAACACATTTGGATTAGTAACAACTGAATTGATTCATTATAATTTAGGGGTTTCTATGTGTGTGGTTGGTTCATAAAGTTGACCTTACTGTATCGTCTCTCACCGTAACATGGTGTATATGAATATCTTCTATGTAGAGGAGTCTTCATGTGCATTGGTAAGGGACACTTTCTTTTTCGAACTTATCAAAGGTTAAAAAGGTGTGTAAGATGTGATGGTTTTATGCTTTTGCACATTAATATTTTTCAAAAAAGGAGAAATGGTGAAGGACATATGTACTATTTTGGCACACTCTTTTTTAGACTTAATAAGGTAAAAAAGGTGTGATGATGTGTAAGGTTTTGTCCTTTTGCACATTAATATTTTCTAAAAACGAAGTATCTTTCACTAAAATGGAAAGGTACGTATGCACATTAATATTGTCTTATAAGGAATATTTATTTAAGGGTATTAAAAATATTCAATATCAACTAAAAAAACCCCTAATATTTTTTTTCTTTTTTCCCTTTTTCCTCTTTTGCTCAGTGACGATATTGCAGCTTGTGACCAGGTGAATGACAATAAAAGAAAAGGGCAGTGGTATTTCACTTTCCGGTCTTCACCAAGTCTACAAGGAGATTTGTTTCGGTAAAATCCTCTAATACTCTTTTTTATGGAGAGTTGTCCTCTAGTAATTTGTATATATATTTAAAATAATTAATATCCTCCACAACATTAGTAGGTTTTAGGCAATGATAAGGCCTTAATAGTTCCTCCTAGGCAGTCCTGAACGTGCAATTGTGTCTAATGAGCTGAATCAATGGCTAATTTGCAAAGTCTTTAAGCTCTAGTGAATGCCTACATACACCATGCTGACAAGTCCCTTAATCATGAGCCCTGCAACCAGGATTGATCCTTAATTATTTCTTAACAAATGATATTTATTTTTATTGTTCTTTGACAAATGAGTCAGTTAAGAACTCAGCTAAGTGGTCTTTGTCTAATTGGGTGACAGGGTTGGATATATCCTACCTAGGGTAGATTCTGCTCCGTTGAGTCAACAACAAATTCGTTCAAGTTGGTTTGATTTTGACGAGTTGGCTATGTGGAATTCCAATAAGACTTTTAAGGTGAAAAAATAGAAACGAAAAAAAAAAAAAATCTACCTTAATCAAGAAGTTGACTAGTCCAAACACTATCTTTTCTCTGATTTACGCACGAAAGCCCTCTCGTAGTCCTTCCCCCATTCTCACTTCCTTTTGTGAGGGAAATGAAGATGAAATTTTCCCCCCTTTTTTCTTTTTCTACTTCATTTTTCTAGAATTTTTTTTTAATTTCTTCTTATTTTTTCTTTTGTTGATGTAACTTTCTACTTTTCTTTTTCTCCTTGCTCTTTGCTGCCTCAACTAATTCGAAAATTTTGGCCCAAGCCACCTACCAAACCCCTGGGGTTTAGTATACCAAAATAGAAATTTTCCTTTTTCAGAAGATAGAACCTATAAAACAAATTTCATATGTCTTTTCTATAACCTAGGTATCTCCCGCGCAACTGAGCCTAAAAGTCTTTAACTTTGAACCCGAGGGATGCTTGATTCTAAATAGCCAAAAACTAATATCTACAGGCACATGCAAACTCTCTTATCTATAAGCATTAGGTAAAATTATGAGAGGTGGCCAATGAGGGTGCATGTCAAACATAAGACCTCCCTATTTCTTGAGGCATGGAGTCCTTGGCCAGCTGAGCTTCCACCAGTTGGTTAATTTTGTATGCCTTTTGTCATTAGAATGTGCTTTTCTAGTTATATAAATGACAATGTATTCTACTTTCTATTTGTTTTTAAATATTTTTGTTAAAATTTCTCTTATAATTGCCTTACAAAAATTATCTAAACCTAGATATGCATTGGTTTGTGAAATTCATTTAGAGTTTTCTACGGAAAAAACATACAAATTCACAGATTACTTACATGTTTTCCCTTATTAATCATTACAAATATAATAATAAATCTTAAAAATTGATAACCCGCTTAGTTGACCCGTCGGGACTCCTGGTCATAGGACCAGGTCATTAGATGAGTCCGCCGGACATACTGGATTGGAAAGTATTATTATTTAAAATAGTGGAAGTAAACATATGTCCAATAAATGAATTTTCATAATTTCTTTTTTTTATTATTAGGCTTGGATATAAGCTTAATGACTTGTTTGTGCAACACGAGAATTGTATGCTTAGCAGAATTTTGCTTTTACAGGAGCAGAAAATCAACGTTCCTAGCCATTATATGGTAAATCAAAATCTTCTCTATTGAGAAAATTAATTTATTTTCCTTTCTTTTCATCAAGAAAAATATATTGCACCAAATGATGAAATAACTTTATTTATCTATAGGGAATCCTCTCAACACATAAAATACACCCTTCACAGAGGGCTCGGACCTACCAAACAACAGAGTGACTTGAATCCGAGCATTAAAGCCTACATAGGACCCAGACGCAGGCTTGAACTCAATGTGAATGGATTGGGTCTCGACATAGGCACGACCAGCCCATTGTCAGCCTGACGAAGACAACTATTTGTTTACAATTACATACAATACGCCACATACACATTGCCTTCTGTACGGGGTTAGCAATACGGAAGACTCATGGTTACCTGAGATCTATTGGGCCCAATTAGGAACTGGGTCCTGCGCTAGCCCACTTGATGTCGAAAAACTGTTTACCCCAGAATTTAATACACAGAAAAAACATATCACACATTATAGCATATAATCTTATTATTATTATATAAATTAATATAAATTTGGACCAATGGTTGGGCCCAGGATCAAGTAAACCTTTAAACCCAAAACACGCACGCCCACACTGCCATCAAATTGCTGCCCACCAACCAAAGTCTACACAAAGTTGGGATGAGGGTGCAAGAGTTGCTAATTCTAACTATTACAGTCACAATTTGACAATAAATGATTCTTATCTCTCCTAATAACTTTCACACAAGTCTCTCTGTTGCTGGTAGTAAGAGAAAATACCCACATAGGAGATGAATAGATGGCCTCACTGTTGGGAAGCATCAGAGGTAAATTGCAAAGAAACAGAGATACAAACAAATGAAGAGAAAATGGTGGGAACTGTAATGGCTACTACCTAGGTGGCATCCACCCTCTAGATCCCATATTACATACTATCCTACTCAATGGCCCCAAGTTTCACCACTGTTGGATAGCTATGAAATAGATCATTCATGAGTAAATCCAACAGCCAGAGCAATCAGTCCCTACACTAGTAAGAAATTTGGATCTGACGGTGTGTTAAAGGTGGATCAAGATGCCCCCTTGTAGTCAAATTAGCTTGTTTCAGTATCTTTTCTTCATCAGGACAAGCTCATTTCATTCTTACTAATGAAACAAACATCTCCAATACAAGGATTTGAAGCTTAAAAAGCCATCTGATATGCAATTGTCAAACAATGTTGTGATTGTCACAATAGTATCAATGTAAAGGAAGCATACCAACCAGCAAAGGTAACACGGGCTACATTTGGCAAAAACATCGTTGTCCCTCCCTCTAGTAGAGGCAGAGATGTAACTAAGTGCAAGTCATTATGACATACAGAGCCACTGAGTTGCGGTTATTGTTAAACTTGACATGAGACCAGAACGGAAAGGGGGGAAAAATGCTAGTGAACCTCATCAGTGCAAGCAATGTCTTGCCTGTTACTCTGTGGCTTCCATCTGGACTGGACGTTCTACATCTTTCAGTTTTTCCAACTCAGAGATGCGCCCATCAAGGGAGTCATAAAGATGTTCCACCTAAAGGAAAAAATAATAACTGGAAAATTACTTCAAATGTAATCTGCTATGCAACAACCCATCTATTAGGAAACTCTTGTCTAGCAGCATGAATGTAATAGCATATGCATACGGTAACACATAAAAAGAAACAGGAGACTATTTGAGAGCCCTTTGTGCCATAGTTACCCAGTTTGCTAAGAAGGTCTTAGGACTAGAAGCAAACTATTCTCATATAGTTCACTAGGCTGAGTCCCGTAAATCCAATAGTGGGGCTTACTTAAAAAAACCAAGTCACTCAAAAGCACTGCACCCATTAGGTATCAACACCAGTCTATGTCTAACCTCAATTAAGAGTTGGCACCACTTTAACTCCAGTAAACACATGGATTACACTTTAGTCTTTGTTTAAACCATGTGCTTTGCACTTTGGCCCAACGTAAAAGTAATTATGTAAAGAACAATTATTTTGAGGGGCTTGGGTTTTAGATATGGTCTTGGGTGATGGATTTATAGCTTGAAACAAATGACTTAGTAAATTCAACTTGTCGAGTTTGAGCTTCAAATTATACAATTTGACAAGCTAATCAAATACTCTATTGAATATTCTGACCAAGGTAGTCATGAATTACGAATTGCCAACTTGAATGCAAAATAGTCAAATTGAGAACTAGGGAACTAAGCTTCATGGTCTTCACCTTTTCCACTACAATTTAGACCCTTTGATAGGAAGGCTTTACTTAGAATTCCTAGGAATTCAAAATGGATGCACCCTATATAAGGGCCGTGCACATATCCAAGACTATCTGGGAATCCCAGTGCCTTCGGATTCGGAATAGGGAGCTCTCAACTAGCTTTCATCACATGATGAGAGGAAAAATGGCATTCCTTTGCATACATTTTCTTCATTGCTAAATCTACAAATGCCAGGGACAATAACTTAAAGAACTTGAGTGTTTAAAGAACTGTAACTGAATGAGAAGGGACCTGAATAGTAGCAGGCATCTAGTTACCTAGTTCAAAGAGCTCCAATTTCATATTAGTTACATTCATATTTGGATTCAATATTCTCCAAGAAACCAACACAATCAGATATTACATTAACAAGGGTTTACTGAAAAAGTTGAACAGAAGACAAAACACACATGAAAATTTAACCACACGAAACGCCAGCTGTGCTTGAAACTAGGCATGATTTCCAAATGGTAAAGGATGCCTATATTTGTGAGATTGGGATACTAGTTTTGCTGATGAAAGAGTTGATAAACTTGACTGATAATGGGCCAGAATGACAAATGTGAAAAAAGGAGCAGCTGTAGTCCATACTCCATACCACTGCCCTCAGAAACTGAATGTAAAGTTCTTAGATATTTGCATACAATAAGCATACTGATTATGTGATAGTGCCCGCTTATTCATGACAAGAATTAAGGCTTCCAATGTATTTTGTTTCCTTTTCCCTATTATGGTTCACTAGCATGTGCCCCAACTCCTCTAGATTCCCCCACCCTTCCCCCCTCTCCTTTTGGGATTCAACCTGAATAATTGGAAAGAATGGATGGTGTTAGGATTATATGAGTGTTGGCTAATTCATGGTTTGGATAAAACTTAGGTCCATTGAGTTGTAATTTTGTATTTCTTTTAGTATGGATTGTAGCATATGTCACCGGACGAACAGATGAGAAGAAAGTGCAGAAACTACACAATTCGTGAAGAAATATGCCTAGTACAGAATGCGCATCCACTTGAGGGTATGGACCGTAGTCAACTGAGACCTAGACCCTGGTCGACCGCAGGGTACGCTGATTGCCTATCCAGTTTGAAGGCTCGCTCGAGAGAACTTGGGCCCGCTTTGTGAATGACGAACAGAAAACCCAATTTTAAGTGAATTATGTTCCTTTTTGTGCTAGGACTGCCTATTTTAGTTCTACATGGACTCTAATCCTAAGGTACGAATATTGGGTTATTTAATGGGTTCCTCTCAACCCTAATGTACCAATCTCCTTATTTTGAGTATAGAATACCTTTTGGAGATTACCATTCTTCTCTAGAGCATCCATTGGAGAGTTTGCTAAAAATCTAAGCTTTTAGAGATTGTTGCTTCTACTTGCATGGAAGATTCATTCGCCTTGCGGATCCGAGGTGTGGCTCATTTAAGCACAAGGAACGGTGAACGGCATGGTCGTTGACAAATAAGAGTACTACAATCCTTAGGTTGTGGCAAATTAGGAAGGGATTTTGAGTATCTTGTTACCGTTCAATTTCAAATGGCTTGATTTCCATTGGACCGGGTGATAAGTCTCGTGGTGCTTTCCTATGTTGGGTTTCCATGTAAAATATTGTGTCTCTTCTTCTTGTGGCTGTTTGATTTATAGTTCTTTTCTTTTTCCACCATTGTTAATTAGATTGCACTCTAGAAATCAGATTGGGAACTTGAACCCTTCATTTTTGGATTATCTAAAAAACTCTCAAGTGGTATCAGAGCTGGTCACACGAATATGTTATGTGTAGATCTATTAAGATTTTTAGAATGGAATTCAACCGAGAAGGCACCTCGATCACCAAGCTTCCCTTCTTTGACGGATCAAATTATGCCTACTGGAAAGTTAGGATGATTGCCTTCTTCAGGTCCATTGCTGATGATCTGTGAAGCATAGACACGAACACGGGACACGGATACAACACACACATGGATACGGCAATACGACAAATCCTAAAAATGTTGGATACGGACACAACAAAATAAATATATATTTTATATATAATCATGAAATTAAAGAATAGTTATATTTTTAGACAAATTAAGAAGCATAATGTCACAATTAATAAAGAAAAAAACATAACCAATATTGAAAAAGTCAGAAAATAAAAGAAAACAGCAGCGATCTTTCTGGAAAAAAAAAGCAGCAACATGGATGAACAACATAGTAGTTAAAAAAAAAAGCAACAGTAGCAACATAAAAGAACAACACAACAGTTCTGGAAAAAAAAAAGAAAAGAAAACAGCAGCAGCAACAACATGGAAGAACAACATAGC
This sequence comes from Sextonia rubra, assembly GCA_037013555.1. NCBI lineage: Eukaryota > Viridiplantae > Streptophyta > Magnoliopsida > Laurales > Lauraceae > Sextonia > Sextonia rubra. Next base: position 26,252,747 of record JASUAD010000009.1, read on the forward strand.
AATTCTGGAAAAAAAAAAAAGAAAGAAAACAACAGTAGCAGTTATATGGAAGAACAACACAGTAGTTTTGAAAAAAGAAAAGAAAAAGAAAACAACAGTAGGAGCAACATGGAAGAATAACAGTTCTTTTAAAAAAAAAAGACAACAGCAACAGTTCTGAAAAAAAGGAAAAAACAGTAGTGGCAACATGAAAGAACAGCAGCAGCAAGGAAGAAAAAAAAAGAGCAACAATCAAGGGGGAAAAAAAAAACTAGCAGCAAGTTCCTCTTCTTCTTCCAAACACAGCCTGCGCACGTTGCCTTCCAGACGCAGCTTCTTCTTCTTCTTACAGACGGTGCCTTTTTTTTTTTTTCACACGGTGGAAGGGTTAGGGTAGCTCGGTTAGGGCATATGGTTTAATTTTTATGTTAACAAAATTTATGTTTAGCCCCTTTCTCTTTTTGTTTTTTTTTTCTAATTTAAACCCAAGGACACTAGTTTTAGCCCCACTGTGTCCCTAACTTGTCCACCCTATGTTCGCAATTAGAAAAAAAAAGGACACGTTTTAGGTGTGTCGGATATGTGTTTGACACGAACACAGGGACCCTATACAAGTGTCCGCGCTTCATAGATGATGATGTCTGGGATTCTGTTGAAATTGGTTATTCCAGACCCACAGTTGTGTGTGACGGGGAAACTATTTCCAAACCTAATGCATAATGGACTAAAGAGGACAAGTAGGCTTTCAACTGTAATAATAAGGCTATCAATGCAATCCATAATGGAGTCTCGGCCTATGAGTTCCGCAGGATTTCTAACTACTCATCTTCTAAGGAAGTATGAGGTATCTAGCAGACTATTCATGAGGGAACATTTATTGTTAAATAGTCTAAACTTAAAAAATTGACTATTTCCTTTGAAACCCTAAGCATGGAAGATGATGAGACCTTTGATGATTTCTATGCCAAATTCAGTGATATTGTCAATTCTAATTTCAATTTGAGCGAGCCAATTTATAAAAATATAATTGTCAAAAAAATTCTGAGGTCTCTACCTAAGAGGTTTCATGCAAAGTAGCCACTGAAGAAAATAGAGATTTGGATACGCTCAAAGTAGATCAGTTGGTTGAAAATCTCTAAACTTTTGAGGCAAACCATAGGGCTAATGTAAAATCTAAGGGGATTGCCTTAAAAATTTCCAAGGAATCAAAAAAGGATATTGAAGATGATTCAGATTCAAATTATGAGAAAATTGATTTTCAAGCTTAAAATAAATTCATGAAGAAATTTGAAAAATATCTAAAAGGGAAGAAATCTGGCTTGAAAATTTCCAAATTTGAGAAGAAGGCTTCTAAATCTGTTTAGTGCTATGAATGCCAAGGGTTTGATCATGTTGCTAATCGGTATGCTAATAGAAAATTGAAGACCAAGGGTAGGATTCTAGCAACGACATGGGATAATTCTTCTGTTTCCGAAAAGGGCAGCACCAAGAATGTGACTTTTGCCCTTGACACTGACAGTTTCAAGTTTATTGTTTTTATGGCCATATTTACCTCTCTCTTCGCAGGACACATCCGACAACAGTTTTGATGATGAAATTGATGGAGTGTCTATGAAAAACATGATTGGAAAGAAGCATACAAGCCCTTATTGAAAGAATGTGTGAAGATGACCAAGTTCAATAATAAGATCATCATCAAGTGGAAAGCTGTCAAAGATCATATCTCCTCTCTTAAGGAAGAATTGGAAGAAGCTCTTGCAAAGGTAAGACTTTTGGAAACTCAGCACAGTACTATGTCTAATGATCTAATCGATGCAAAAAGCAAATATGAATTGTTGTCCGAGGAAGTTGCAAAGCAGATAGAGTCCTTGAAAGAGGAGCTGGACACTTGTAAATCGGAGAATGATGATTTGAATGGAAAGCTGAAGATGGTTATGTTGGAGTTGACTTCTACAAAGACATCATTAGACATGATGAACACTGATGAACACTAGATTGAAGAAGCTTAATAACATCCTGTGCAACTGAAAGTTAGCAAGTGACAAGTGTGGTTTTTGTTATGTCAATGGTGCATTTACTTCGAAGATCAAAGGTAAATATGTCTTTGATAACTGTTTAACTTTGGTTTTTTATGACACCTCCTGTTCCTAAAACTGCATATGCTACTCATGTTACAAGTACTTTAAGAAAGAATGTGTCACGTCTTGCATTTATTCCCACATGGTACTTTTGCAGAATCAAAGGATACATTTGACCCCATTGTAACAAGTTGAGAAGTCTGTTAAGAAAAATGCAATGGAAGAAACAGTTGTCTCCACCAAAGGTCAAGACTTGAGCGATCTGGGTTTGAAAGTCAGACCTACCCTGTGATGTAGCTCACACTGCGTTGAAGGCTTAAAATTCGCAAGTGTGGGTATCAAAATCCAATCACCCTTGATGAGAAAGGTGAAGCCCCCACCCCCACCCCCACCCCCACCCCCACCCCCACCCCCACAAGCTGAAAAGAGAAGATGAAATTCAAGGTGAGTCACAATTAAGGGAGAGTTGCATGATAATCATTATCTTTGTCAATTATGGACAACAAGGGAGTGACAGAATGATTATAGATTTGCATCGCAATACAAGTATTCATGTACAATTTTTTTTGGCTGAAAGGTCAATGTAATTTTGAGTTTTATTTATGGGTAGATTATTTGTATTGTCTAAGGAGTTTTGTCCATGAATTGCCGAAGGCGGAGATCGTTAGAATTATATAAGTGTTGGCTAATTCATGGGCTAGACAAAACTCGGGCTTCATTGAGTTGTAATTTTGTATTGCATTTAGTATGGACAGTAGCATATGTTACTAGACGAACTAATGAGAAGACAGTGCATAAAATTACGAAATTTGTGAAGAAATATACCAGGGAGTTGGGACAAAATGCTTGTCTGCTCAAGTTGATGGACCTCGGTCGACCAAGACCTAAACTTGGGTCGATCGTGGGCTGCGCTGATTGCCTATCAAATTTGAAGGCCCGCACGAAGGAACTTGTGCCCGCTCGAGCAGATGACGAACAGAAAACCCAATTTTAATCGAATCAAGTTCCTTTTTGTGCCAGGACTGCTTATTTTAGTTCTACATGGACTCTAACCCTAAGGCACGAATATTGGGTTACTTAATGGGTTCCTCTCTCAACCCTAATACACCAATCCCCTTATTCTGAGTATAGAATACCTTTTGGAGATTACCCTTCTCTAGAGCATCCATTAGAGAGTTTACTGAAGATCTAAGCTTCTAGAGATTGCAGCTTCTACTTGCGTGGAAGATTCGTTCACCTTGCAGATTCAAGGTGTGGCTAATTAAAGCACAAGGAGCGGTGAATGGCGTGGTCGTCAGCAAGTGAGAGTACTACAATTCATATGTTGTGGCGATGTAGAAAGGGATTTTGAGTATCTTGTAACTGTTCAATTTTGATAGTGCTTGGTTTCCATTGGGTTGGGTGACAGGTTTTATGGTTTTTCTCGTGTTGGGTTTCCACTTTCCACATAAAAAATCGTATGTCTCTTCTTCTTGTGGCTGTTTGATTTACAGTTCTTTTACTTTTCCGCCATTGCTAATTAGACTGCACTCTAGAAATCAGATTTAGACCTTGAACCCTTCATCTTTGGAGGTTTGAAAAAACCCGCAGATGTTTAATTCTCCATGGTGTATCTGAATCAGTAGGGAAACTTGGGAAAAAAAAATTCCGATTGGGATCGATATAGGGCATCAACAGAAAGTGACAAGGAGCAGAAAACCCAAAAAAATCACTGCCCCATCAGCTTCAATCTACTACTATTGTCCCGCCCGAGTCACATTGCAGAGCTAATAACCATCTATTCAAACACGAAGCCTATACTAATTTCCATTTCCATAAAACAAAACTACAAACACCAGTTGGATGCAGTGTCTCCAAATGCTCAACCCAAGCCATCACCATCTCCTAATATACAAACCCTAACAAAACAAATAAAACGAGAATATACAAAAATACTAATAGCATTGTTTCCAGAGTAAAGAAGACAATTAAAAAAAAAAACCACCAAAGCAAACACATTTCATGTAGATTCCTATCACGAATACCACTACTCCTGAAACGGGTTCTCTCGAAATTACACTAAAATCCATTGTTACCCAGGTTCCATTCGATTCAACAACAGGAAAATTGGCATTTCATAGGAATTTCACAACCACCCAAACGCACAAACTTTTCTAGCAGTGAGAAATCAAGATCCAAGAGCCACAAAATCCTATGATTCGCATGTAATTGGTTGGAGCAGAAACATGTAGAGATAGAGAGGAAAACTAAAACGGGAGAAACCTGTTGGGAGATTGCTCCATGGGCGATCTTGTAATCCTTGTGGAGAAAGTAGAGACCCAAGGCCGAGGCTGTTGCAGCTCCTGCGAAGAAGGAAGCTAACCGTACCTTGAAGATGTAGCCCATTTTTCCTACAAGCCCCAACTGAACAGACTCGCGCTCCTCTTGTTGAGGTCCATGCGGGTGTGAAATGTGAAATTAATGTTGGGCTTGGCCCTCTTTCCAAGCCAGTAATCTGTACCCTTAGACCCAGTGGTGGGATGAATCTGGGTCTGTAAACTCTAGTTCAAACCTGGCCACCCGCTATCTTGGATGTGCAGTCCCCGGAAGCCCACTTTAGTCCTCCAAAATTGCTAATCAAAACACTCAAATCTGTCTTCACACATTCGTTTACAATGCAACATGAGGCTTTTTTGCCCGGCACACATGTGCCCACACACAAAACATAGCGTTAGACCTTTTTTGGCCGTATGGGAATTCGAACCCTCAAAATACTACACATTAAAGGTGTGGCACACTCACAACTTAACAAGTCCTTACATGTAGAAAATCTTATTACCTCATATGTGCGCATTGTCCACCAATTCGATGTGTAAATTCATATTAAAATAAATAAAAAAAAAGTCCAGGCCTCCTCGCTGCGGCTGGGCCTAGCAGCGCCTGGGCTAGGCTTCTGGTGGACATGACAGTAGAGCCAATGGGCCGAAGAGGATTGAAATTTAGAATATTGATTTGGATTTTTACTTTATTTTTAGTTTGGATTTTTAGTTTGGGTTTTCATAGTTGGTTTGGGTGTGATTAGAACATTAATTACAATTAATTTGAATATTGATTTGGGTTTAATTGTGACTTGATTAGAATCTTAATTAAAATTTAATTAGGTTTGCTTATAATTGTAATTAGAATCTTAGTTAAGTGAAATTTAGTTGCGTGTGATAAGTATTTTAATTAGTTCAATTAGAATTTAATTAATATGTAATTAGGAATGATTAGAATCTTAATTAGATTGTATTTGTGATTCTAATTTGGATTTTTAATTTGAGTTTAAATTTTGGATCTGAATTTGGGTTTTGATTCTTTTTTTTTTATATAAAATAATGAGGTGTTTTAATACACATCAATGATAATTAAGAACCTAATTGTTCCCTCTTTTTTTTTCTTATCATAATTTGATTTTGTTTGGATTTGGAATTTAAACACTCTTTACCCAATTTGTAAAACATACTAACTTTACATAATTGGATTAAATGGATCCTCTTTTTGAGAAAAAGTTAGTTGAATATTTATATGAGGATTAGACTAGATTCAGAATAGGAATGTGAGTTCTAGGATGCATCATATAATAGACACCAAAAGTAGGATATTGGCATCGTAAAATCTTACCAATGTGAAAGAAGGTTGGTTTTAATGTGCATACTTAACTAATCATGACGGTTAGGTGGATTAGTGCTTGCCTTCAGAGGAATTGAAATAACATACGATCATATAATATACTTTTAAAATCAAGCAGTCTAAGTACTTAAATTGATAATAATTTGGATATGGTGAGTTAAGAGTTTCATAGCATGATTCATTATGCATTCGTATATAGTAATATAGTATGTACATATATATATTTGACCAACTACAGTTGGAGGTGGTTGGACGCCATCGGGATAGCGTATACTGTGGGATGTGGTACACAGCTGTACCATTTGTTATATTTGGTAAGAATGCTTATTTTTGTATATTGTATCTACGGGAATATCCGTTTTTGTGCATTCATGCTATTGGGTTTGTATTCAGTATAATTTATGTAGGATGTGAAATATGCTTTAATTTAATTGATTCATATCGTTACTTGTAGTTTACCTTTTACTAGATTACTTCAATCTGACTCACTATTTTTGGTGTCTAGGTCCTGTTGTCAGTGCCGAATTGGAGGGTTAGGAGACGCAAAAGATTCCACCATATGGCGGAGTTGTTGAGTGGAGCGCCGACAATATTATCTGAGGTGTCTTAGTGATGGTGTTTAGATTCGAAATAGTAGATTTTTGTAATACGGTCATGTTTGGGGCCATCAGTATAGTCGTTTAATTTATTTATCTTGAGGTTACAACTTTAATTGTTATACTTTGAAGTTCTTGACCATTTATTAATTGATATTAAGCTTGGTTTATATGAATTGTATATATTACTCAGCTGAGTAGATTATGGATTTTTGTTCCGCATGTGATTATAGTTGTTTGATCGACAAGTATAGCCTCATGAAGGACTTCGATCCACCCGAAATTAGGGCCTGTTTTGTTATTCAAGAAAAATTTAAATTGGCCATAATTCTCATGCCCTTAAGACCAAGTCTGGATCCGACTCAGTTTTGAGGGCGTGACAGAAGCATAAAATTGGCCAGAAAGGTTGAGGAGGTTGAACGAGCCTCATGATTCACCAGGTACTAGGTTGGACTCGATGGTAGTTTCACTCACCCCGAGTTAGGTAACCTACCAATATATATATCTATATATATTTTGGTGGGGGTGGAAGGTATCAAAGCGATTTCTTAAAATAAAAGGATGGTACAACCTGATTAGTAGAAAATCATATACCCCTCGAGCCTTTTTCCGTTTGCAGGGCTTGTTTACCGATGCTGTGTATAATGGGATGTGGAAAAAACAGATGAGTGCCTCCTTCACGGTCCTGTCCGTGAAATTCATGGGAAGGGCATGGGGAGAGGAAGTTTTAGCATTATGGAGGGTCTGGATGTGATCACTCCTTAGCCCGTTGCTTGGAGGAGAAAATTTTTCTGTGCGAAGGATTTTTAATTTCTACCATCCAAAGACAAGAACCCTCTGTTTGGATATTGGAGTAAAAAATTCTTGCACATGTGCATGTGGGAAGTCCAGCGGGGGGAACGCCCCTATTACTATGATGTTGAAACTTGAAATTGCATTCTTTACAAAAAAAAATATGAATGGATAAAGTGGCTTAAATGACTTCAATCCAATGTAGAATTTCCACTTGCCTCACTTTTTACTGAAATTTCAAGATATGCAACTACAATGGAGCATTCAGGAATTCTACTATATATGAAAATTTCAAAATAAATGAGATATAAATTCTTTGAATTCTAACAAAAGAATATACCTTTAGTCCCAGGGTTCATCTACCGGGAATAATATTATTCCAATCGTTTTTTTGCCGAGAAGTTGGTCTTACTGGGTGGATCATTTTTGTTCATTCATCTGTTTATTTTTAGGAACCTTATGATCCAGCTAATTGTACATAATCATTAATCTCATGTATGCATTTTGCATATATGATTACAAATTAACCACCTGGTTGGACTTGGCTCGTTAAATCCCTATGAGGGCTTCAGGCCATATATTATCCTACCAATCGGGCCATTGCTCTTTAAACCTTAGACTAAATAGTGGCCCATTTTTGTATTGCAAAATACCGTCATCATATCCCATGGTTTAAAATTTAAAATAAAAATGTTGTAACGTCTAGTTGGAGCCTGATACAACAATACTCAGACACACCCAGACAATTAATAGGCCCCAATGACATGCTAAAGTGCGCATTTTATAATTCTCAGAATCATGTCATATCATTCCCCGCCCCTTCTAGGACTCATGTCGTATCATTCCAAACCCCCACCCCCATCGGTTGGTGCTCGATCAATAGGCATCAGGTCCAGTCGCTTGTGCGTCAATTGGATCGATTGATTTAACGTTTTGTCTAGGGTCTTTTCTTGTGTAGAACTGATGTTATCATCCGATCGTTCTGGCATCCATCCGATTGATTGGGCCTTGTAAAAATCATTTTTCAAGCCTTTAGGTCTTTGCATTAGTTCCACAACTTTGAAACAATCTTAAGTTCATCTAGAAATGTAAAATTACAACTCTTTCAAATTCAAGTTTTATACAATCTATAAATTAGCTAATATTACATTTCTTACATTTGGTGTTTGAAAGCACTGAAGAGACATACGTATTTGTTTGAGGTCCTATTCCAGGCCCATTGATAATGACTTAGGAAACTTGGCTTAGTGAGAAAAGTAGTCTAAATAACCAATGAGCCCTCGCCCTCCATTTAATCAGCAGTAGCAGGGTTAAAAACTTGTGACCCAAATTGACTTGTCCAATGAGAAAGAAAAGAAAAGAAAAAAAACAAACAAACTAGATGAGTAACATGGAGAGAGTCACGCTTTAAAAAAATATTTTAAAATTATTTAAAAATGAATCAAATACTTTTAAAACATAATTGTACATCCATGATAACCATTTCAAATTAACAAATTTATATATATAAGAAAAATACTATGTAAAGGGAAAATAAAAATGATAATTTTATATTATATAATTTGCTCGTCCAAGTACCAAATGTAAAAGATCAAATACTTTTCAGTTATCATTTTTAAAATGGTGACTCCAAACCCTATGCATAGTTACTCAAAATGTTAATTGTTTAAAATTAGATCTATTTATCAAATGGTTCCATGTATAAAAAACTTATTAAAATGAGGTGATTGGGCCGAGTCTCCCCTATATTTGAATCTATCTTTCATCAAAATGAGATGAAAGAGTTTTCATCCTTGAGTAGTGTCATGTCCCGAATTTTTTTATATTGGGTCACACCGTTTGTCGGGTTTGAGTTGGGTTAAGAGGGTCAGATAGATTGATTTAATACAAGTGGGCCTGAGTTAATGGACCCTTTTTGGGCCAGAGGACTCTTTTTGAAATTTCTTAAAACCCACTAGAAAGCAGGGGCCCTTCCTTGTAATTTAGAAAAACCCCCTCTTTTATATAAACTCTACTCTTAGGGTTTTTCCCCATTCTCCAACCCTCTTCCTTTCTTCTTCAAACAAAACCTAGAAGCTCTCCAACGGAAAACCAAGGTGGGATTCTCCAAGCTTTGATCTTCAAATCTGTTTTGGCTTCAAGATCCAGGCAAGTGGATAGTTGAAACAATGGTTTTTTTTGCAATATATTTTAGTTGCTTGTTGATTTACGCACTTTGTGCATGACTTCTTCTTGTTGGGTTAATGGCTTTTAGAGGGTAATAGTATGATTTGATTTTCTTCCAAAATTATAAGGGAGATTGATGTTTGTTTAAAAATAAAAAAAATAAAAAAAATAATATTTATTCGGTGGAGCTACCGCTAGGCAGTAGCAGCGCTGCCTGGCAGCAGGCCAGGCGGGTTGGGCCGGCCTGGCTGGTCTGGGCCCGGGTGCGAGTCTGGGCCGGTCAGCCCATTTTCTTTTTAAAAAATATATATTATTAAATATATATATTTATACACAATATTACTAAATAAATAATTAGGTTAGGATATTCTTATAAAGAATTAAAAGGTTATGTTTTGATTAATGGTTTAGTATTTTAATGGAGATTAGGTTTTATTAAATTAATTTTAATTTGATGTTATTAGAAATGTATCTTGGATTATTTATAAATTTAATTGAGAATTATGAAATTTTAATTAATGTTCATTTAGGTTGATTGAAATAAACTAAAAAGGTATTTGGTAGCGATTAAACCGTAAATAGAATGTATTTATAATTTTAAATTGGATTCTTAATTGAGTTAGATTTCAAATTGGGATCCGAAATTTGTACCTTTTATTTTGTATAAAATGATAATGTGTATTTGTACACAACAATGATATTAAGGAATTAATTATTTTCTTTCCTCTTTTTGATCGTGACTTGATTTAACTTTGGATTCAGAAATTGAACATCTTTTACCTAATTTGTAAAACACACAAATTATATATAATTGGATTAGATGAATTATGTCTTTTAGGAATGTTAATTGAATGTTCACATGAGAATTAGACTAAATGTAGAATGAGAATGTGAGGTTCGGGATGCACCACATAATAGGCACCAAAAGTAGTATATCGGCATCGTGGACTCATATTTCCATTGTGATAGAGAGTTAGTTCTCATGTGCATATTTATCTAACTTGACCGTTGGTGGATTAGTGCTTACCATCAAGAATTTGAATTGACACACGTTCATAATACACTTTCAAATTTAAGTACTCTAAATACTCAAAATGATATTGGATTGAATGTTGGGATTGATGGTTTCATATCATGGTTTATTCTGCATCGATATACGTATGTATTTGTAAATAAGTATATTTGTATATATGTATCTGACCGACTGCAGTTCGGAGGTGGACGTACGCCATCGGGTCAGCGTATACTGTGGATAATAGTATACAGCTGTGCCTTCTGTTATTATCTGCGGGAATACCCGTTTCTGTTATTATCTGCGGGAATACCCGTTTTTGTTATTATCTGCGGGATTACCCGTTTCTGTTATCTGTATGCGGGATTACCCGTTTCTGCATATTTATCTGCGGGGATACCTGTTTCTGCGCATTCATGCCATTGGGGTTTGCATCTGATTTATTTTGGTTCATAATGAATATATCATTTAATTCAGTTGATTAATCCATTATTGCAGCTTACCCTCTTGCCAGATTATGTCAATTTGACCCACTACTTTTGGGTGTCTAGGTTCCGTTGCCGGTGCCGAACCGGAGGGTCAGGCGAGGCAGGAAATTCCGCCAAATGGTGGAATTGTTGAGTGGAGCACCGATGACATCATCTGAGGTGTCCTAGTGCGGTGCTGACTTCGAGAACTTAGGATTATGTAATGAGGTCATGTCTGGGCCATTAGTTATTAATTTAAGTTCGGTTGTTTTGAAATTTTAACTCTAATTGTGATGCTTCGAAGCACTTGACTCTGGTTTTATTATTAATGAGATTGATTATATTATTGTGATGTAATATCCGTTTGCGATGAGCATGGATTTTAGTTCCGTGTGTGATTATGGTTGTTTGATCACCAAGCATAGCCTCACGAAGGACTTTGATCCACCCGGAATTAGGGCCCGTGCTGTTTATGTTTAGAAAAATTTTAATTGGCCCCAATTCTCACACCCCTGGAGCCGGGTTTGGATCCGTCCCAGTTTTGGGGGCGTGACAAGTAGTAGCTTAGATTTTGCCACGGTTAAATTGATATATGTTGTTTCTCATAAGAATAGAAAACTCCTTAAGTTCAATTATTGACAAATTCAACCAATCTACACTCCAACTTTGCCACCATGTCATAATATGTGGACCCTAGAAGGTGCATTTCAGTCTCGCCCATGTCCTAATCTATGCCAAAAAATGCGTGAAGATTGAACATTGTAGTTTGGTTTTCACCTAAGTCGACCTCTAACTCTCATTAAATACATTAAGCATATAACTTAAAACCACCTATACTATAGTCCTCATTACCTTTGGTAAAAAAGGATAAAGAAGAGGATTAGAAGATATAAGGATCAGTTGAAACCCACCATTTGGGGCCGTTGCTAAGAAGGTGAAGATGAAGTTTGAATATAATTTGGAAGCTGAAGAGAAGCGGAGGTGTTAGGGTTTAATGGAAGCCCAGATATAAAATGGGTAAGTTGGATGAGAGGGGTTTGGTTTGAGAAGATGCAAAGGTGATGACGGATTCTATTGGTTTTGTGATTGAATCCAAGCCAACCGTGAGACCCATCTCTAGGGCTTCCGAAGGACCAGATTCAGGTTGGACCTGTCTGGGCCCAATCGAGGCCTGTGGTCCTAGTGTCGGTTGGACAAGAACCCTTTTGCATAGGTCCAAGCTCACACGATAAAAAAACAATGGAGGCCTTAGTCTGAACAAAGCTAGAGCCTGTTGAAGGCCCATGTTCTGTAAAAAAAAAAAAAAAAAAGGAAAGAACTCTTTATTTTGTTTAAATGAACAATTTAAGTGTATGTTAGATGGTTTTTTGCAAGGGACCTTTTGCCCCGTTTACGCAGTTTGAACCCTCAATCATGACTTGGGTCTGACCTGCATCCATGGATAGTAGCCCTCCTGTTTGAAAGCTGAGCACAAAATATTGGGATTCTTTGATATTTTCGATTCATTAAACCTTTTTCTTAGATTAGGCCAAAAGTTAGGGGACCAATTCCCAAATTTGTATTCTTACTCGACATGGAGCATCGGGCAAAAGCCAAACCTTTGCATGTCGGTGGACATAATGGTCCTAGATTGACATCTCAATTTGTTTCAACCCCAAAAGAACTTAATAAAATATGATTAAGAATAAGAATTATAAGGCCCCATTCATAATCCCTTTTTGAGTGTTTTGGATATAAATAAAATAACAGAATTAAATACAGTGTGATAAAAGATACTTATTTCAACTCAAAGGTCCATATTTGATTGCTCAAAAGATTTCTCTTTAGCCTCTTCAATGAAAGGGGTTCCCACATAGTGACGGAGCTAGGAATTTCTCTCAGAAGGGATAAAGATGGACTAAAACCTTCAATAAATAAATAAGTATAATAAAGTAACTAAGTTATATTAACATAAATATTTGTCCATCAATTAGCCACTCGATTACATTAAAAAAAATCTTTCTTACAATTGTCCTCGATGCATTTTTCATGTTTTGAAAGCTTTACATAATTTTTTTATTACCAATGCTATCAAAACTGTCTTTCTTAATATATGTGACTAAGCAACCATTTATTCATCACTACCATCAATATTTGTCAATTAGGTATGATAAATAGTTAATTTTTTTTATTTTTAATCTTTTTTATTTTTTATTTTTATTTTTTGTGAAACTGCATTTTTTATATGATATCATATAGACACAACCAATCATATACTCAATTGGATGGTGGGCCCTGCTCCTATTGATATGAAACTCTAGGATATATCATTAGAGGAGGTGGTGTTTTTTTTTTTTTGGACGTTTTTTATTATAATTATGTAGGCCCTATAATGGATCTTTAGAGGCCTGTAAATTAACATATAATAGTGATTTTTAGATATTTCTAACCTATAAAAAGACTTCATGCCATAAAATAATTTAGTGGACCATCACTCTTGCCAATCTAATATGTCCATTTACATAGCCCACTCCAATCCAACCGAATTAAAATTAATCTTCTTGATAGATTTTTAAATAACATGGTATCAAAAGAAGAAAAAAACTACTCACAACATAAAATAAAGAAAAAATAAATAACATCAAGAAGTAATTGTATTTGAAAAAGAAAAAAAAGAAATGACATTAAAAAGAAATATATGTCTTCAAGTATATTTATTAAAGAGGCATCCATTGAACTCAAACAAAAATAAAGAGAAAAAAAAATATAAAAGAAACAAAAGGCAGATGAGTTTCTTGAATTACGTATATAGTTGTATTTAAGAATGCAAATGAGTTAAGTATTGGAGAATGAAAAGAACACAACAATTAATGGTGGATGTGCAAAAAAGAAAAGGTATATGAAAGTGAAGAAAGAAATAAGGCAAGAGAAAAGAGGAGAAAAAAGAGGAATGATATTAAGGTATAAGGCGAGTCAAATCATGGCTTGCTTTTGAAGAAAGAAAAAAAGAAAAAAAAACAATTTTGTCCCAATTATATAGTTATAGCAAAAAGTGAGGAGAGGCAAAAGTAGTAAAAAGACAACATTACCCATAGAAATAATCTAGAAAGCCTTATTCCCATGTGAGAATTTCAAATAAGTGTAGAGGGGCAATCTCCCCTTCTAAGCCTAATGTGCATTCGTCTTTGCTCCCACAAATTCTAGGAATTCATATTTGATTAATAAAAATTAAATCCATCTAAAAAGAAAATCATGAAGTGCTGTAGTTGTATGCTATAAGAAGCGGGCAAAATTTTTATGCTTACCATCAATAGCTTACACGATTGCCTAATTGATGTGAATTTAATCAATCTACTTAAAACTGCAAGTGCACAGTTGTCTTGTTGAGACAGTGGCAAATACAGGTCGATCCCACAGAGAGCACTTTTGAACTTTTTAATTAACAATCTGAATTTTTTTTCAAAAGAAAAGCAATAATAAAAAAAATGTGATATGCAAATTAGAAACTAAATAAATTAATAATAATGATAAGAAATAGATCAGAGCAGCCAGAATCCACTAAATTATTTAAAATTCCAATTTATGTTATTAATTTACCCTTTTGTCTCAATTATTACTCAGATCAGAAACAAGTCAATGTTTCTGATCCGGATGATTTGACTATTGCAAAAACCAACTTTAATTAAGAAAAACAAAATCAATACCCAAGACCTCCTTCACCTCATAAAAGAATGAACATCCTAAGTATCACCTATCAAACTAAGCATAGACTATCAAAGATAACTATAGATCTAAGCATAATCTATCAAAGTAAGTATAAATGATCAAAATTTATTCATTAAGAACACAAATCAGAGGTTTGCCTTTGGCATGAAAACAGATCTATTATTATATTTTAAAAGCACATTAACAAGAGACAATCAGAAAAGAGTAAAATAATAAATATAAATTAGAACATTAAAATACTTAGCTTCATCTTTCGCTCTAATCAGAAACTCAGCCCACCATTGCAAAGAACATCAAAAATAACTTCATTGATTCCTTCTTCTTATACAATGGTCTCTCAGAATTCTCTCTTTTAGATCCTAGTTTCTGGAACAAGGCTCCAGAATACCTTTAAAATAAAAATAGAAATTAATGGAAGGGAGAGGTGGAGAAGAGAGAGAGAGAGATCTGGGACCTCCAAATCTGGCTGGGAATGAGGAAGAGCCTCCCATGACCTCCTTTTATAGTTTTCTAGCTCCTTGGGTTCATTGAATCTGAACCTCTTTTTGGTGGATTGAGAGATAAGATCAGCTGCATGTTGATTGGGTTTATCTCCTTAGATGAGAGAGATTTAGAGATAAGATGAAGTGGAAGCTTTCAGCATTCTTATCTGATCTTCTTATGGGCTCCACAAAGAAATGTGCAACAGTTGTACTTCAATGGTGTAGATGCAATTGCAATCCCGTCTAAAAATGTACATGCAACTTCTCAGGCCCATAACTTTCTCATTTTAGCTCCGATTTGTGCAATCTTGGGCTCCACGGATATCTACTCTGAAAGAGCTTTCCAACGGTGGGTCATTTGCACTGATCCGACGTCTGGATTGAGAGTTATGATCATTTTAATATAGGCTATTTTGAGAAAAACGGGATTGTATTTTAATTTGCAATGGACTCTATCTCTAAGAATATTTCTTGGTTCAATAGGATGAGATAAGATCTTCTGGAAGCCTTAGCTGATCTTCAGATGGGATCCACGGGCAGATGAACTCTAAGAGTGTGGATCTTCAAGCAGTGGGACCCAAATCATCCTAGGGTTCTGTGGGTCCTATTAATTTCATTTCCTGCACATTCTGATTGAACACATCAAATACTGAAGAGCCCACATTGAAGTGGAACCCGTCCGGACAGAGTTCTACTCCAACTGGGGTTCTTCGGAGAAAAATTGCAAACATTCTTAATTAATGCATAAAATGTGCAAAAATTGTACAAATTCCAATAATTAGGTGAAAATGCATGAAATGATGAAATTAAATGAATAATGATGCATTTAACCTAATTAAGTCCCTAATCCAATCTAAAATGATGCCTAAATTGTGCAAATTCATGGACGTAACACACCCCCCAACCAGCATTTTGCTAGTCCCTTAGCAAAAGTTGCGAATAAAAAGTTTGAAGGTCTTTGACTTAATCTAAGAAAACAAGTAAGAATGAAAACAAAACCACTTTCGCTGGTACTCTCGATTGCATTTAGCATATGCAACAAGCCCTTAAACCCCTAGGTTCCCCCTAGTGGACGAGTTGTGCCTCGTGAGGGTTTGCAGTGAATATACCCACAAAATTCTTTTTTTTCAAAAGTAGCCAAAAAAAAAAATTTTTTTTTTTTTTCAAAAGAAAATCCACTCCTATCGAATACTTTCGAAATCCGGAATGATCAAGAATTTAGACTTTTCAAAATCCGGTCCACTATTCTATTTTCAAAAACTTTCTCAAATTCATACCAAAACTTGTGTGCACGGTGAAAAATGTATACATAACTATCAGTTTCGAATATTCCACACCAATGCCACTTAAACAGAATTCTTCTTTAAATCGTCTGATCCCCCAAAAATCTAGCCAAAATAAATTCCTCCTCTCAAGGCTACTATGACGGCTTCACACTGTTGTTAAGGGTCAGAAAACTTCTCCATTCTTCTCCCCTTTTTTTTCTTTTTTATTATTTTTTTTTGTTTCTTTTTGTTTCTTCTTCTTTTTTTTTTTTTTTTTTTTTGAACACACACCATTTTAATCTTATGTGACTGTGCAATGCCCAGGTCCCTTAAGCTTTCTAATTAATCCATGTAACAAGCGTTAGGCCAATGACTCCCAAACCAGATGGCTTTAGGGCACTCGGTATGGATATACCCCTACGGGCTTACTAGCTCGAGTTAAAAAGGCTACGAACCCAAACTAGTCACAAAACATTATTCATCACTTTTTTTTTTTTTTGCAAAGAAACGTGGAGAAGCACTTTGATCCCCGAACAAAAGGCAGCCTTTTTCAATTTGCCCGAATTAATTCCTTTTGATGAACCAGGAGAGAAAATATTTGTAAACTAAATATCAGGTTCTCATCGAATCCTCAGAGAAATTCTGAAAGCAACCACTTTAGCTTTCTATTCAAACTTCAAGAAATGTAAAGTGTATATAGTAGAGACAAATTTAGGTAATCCTCTAATAAGCTTCTTCATTCAGAAAAAGTAGACTTTCTTTTTACTTCCGTCCAAAAGTACGAAAATTCCAGATTCCTTATATATTTTCAATTTGCTTCAATTCCTTTGAAAAATTCTTTTCCTGAAAAAAAAACTAAATAAAATAAAATAAAATTTGAAAAAAAATAAAAAATTTTACCTAAAAAAATAGAGAAGTAGGGAAAAACTGAGGGAAAAAAAAAAGTTTTAAAAAAAATAAATGGACAAGTGTGCTTGTTCCCACCCCCCAACCTAAACTAAACATTGTCCTCGATGTTATACATGGAATGCGACATCGAAATGAATGAAATAACATCGGGAATAATTAAATGATGGCGGGAAATGCGAAAGTAAGCACCTAATGAAAAGGAAAGAAGCTATTCTACTAAAAAAAAGCAATACTAAAAATAAAAAGGTACACTACTGGATCTAAAGCTTGGGGTCCACCCGGATCCCAAATGAAATTTTCCTTCACACAAAGCACAAGAAGCACTAAAAAGGATGTAAGCATAAGAATATTGAGCTCAATGAACATAAGAACCACATGTTGCCTATGATTTGATGAAGAAAATACCACCATAAAGAATGTCTCCTCCTCCCCTAAGAATGGATCTTTGAATTTTATGAAAAGAGGTGGCAATGAGAAATGGGGTGGTGGTTGGTCCTCCCATGCCAATATTTCTATAAAATTAATTTTTCCAGTTTCCCCTGGTATGGGTACACAAATGTTAGTGGCAACCTCTTGATTTGAAACTGTAAACAAAGCCACATGTGTAGTGAAAATTTTAGACTTAGGGGTCTGAATCGGGTCAATTTCCTCAAGTTCTAAATATTTTTCTAAACAATGGGTTTCCTCGTCTTCAGGCAATTTATGGAATTCAAGAGTTGGATGGGTAATTTCCTTAAGACTGATATCATCTAGTTGCACAGTCATTGCCACATCATTTTCCACAAAGACAAGTGTTTCTTTGTCAATAATGCATCTAATTGGATCATCCAATGGGATCTCATGAGGAATCTCATAGTATGAGCAATCCAAAACAATTGAATCCTCAAAATCCTGATTAATTTGGGTAACCTGTAGAGGTATTATTGTCATAGACCCATATAGCTCAGATGCCGGCTCACCCATCATACCCGCATCCACAAGCTCATTGTTATCCTCAGATATCCAATTTGTATTTGTGTGATCCACATACGTAGGAGTTGCAATAATTGTTGGATCATGTCTCTGAAATTCTACTTCACCTCTAAGGATGGCATTGATTTTTTCTCCAAGTAGACTAATTGAGTTTAGTCTTTCTAGGGCTTGCATTTTTAGGCTTTCTATAGCTTTGATGTTGGTTGCCATGGATTGTGTATTTTGTCTGATTATAGAAAGAAAATCCTCCGAAGATTCCTCCAGTGGTAGTGGTGGTGGTTCATATGACCATTTGGGTGGAGGAGGATTAAGTGGTGCATATGACCATGAAGATGGGGGTGCATATGGCATATCCTGGGAAGGATACTCATACAACCCACCCGGAGTAAACTTGTGAGGACAATATTCTTGATCCATAATGGGCCCATTGTTCCAATTATAAGGAAAGTAATTTTGCCAACTTGAATCAAACATGTTACCCATTTCACAAAGCCCATTTCCCCACATGTCCATATTAGGAGGGAATGATTGTGTCGGATATGAGTAATCATGTGGGGCCCTCATCGGTTGATCACTATCAATTTCTTGCCCACTAGATTGCCCATTATATGCAAAAAATCCAGCCATACTATTCCATGGATGATCATAATTATTGCGTTCCCCCTTGTTCATGTATTCATATTGGTCCATGATGTAAGAGGAAAGGGTTGGCCAAATTTGTTTTAGTATATATATATATATATATATATATTTTTACACAAAAGGAGGCAACTAAAGCTAACCTACATGCAAGGTCCTAATAATCCTAGTATGATGCACAAGCAGTCATGCACAATCATTGAGCACAAGAAGGTTCATAGGGTTATCCTAGATCACTAGACAGCTCCTAACTGGTTGAAGAGAACACGTGGGCCTCCAATTCGATCTTATGAAAGCTCAGTTGACCAGGTGAGCCACCAGGGAGTGGTGGGGATAAACCCGCTTAAGAACCAGTACCCTGAACAGACAAGCTGTCGCACTCTCAGGAGCAAAGGCTTTTCTAGACATCAACTTTGGTCAAAGAACACAACTGGTGCAACCGTCAGTGGTCTTCGTCCTACTGAGCTCGAGTCCTATGGTCTCGTTGCTACTTGATTTTAATTTAAATTAGGTGCTAGTGTGAAATGATTAGACTTAGGTGGGCAAGGATCTGGTGATGAAATCCAGTCCTTATCTTGTTTGGATAGCCTGCCCTTAACTAAGTGTGTGGGTCCAATTTAGTTTGTGTGCCAAGCAAGCAATTACAATTTGAGGAAATTTAAATCACACAAGCCCACTTGCAGATAAAGATTCGTGGGTTAAAGATAGAGAATCTTACAACCAATCCAAGCAATCTTATCTTCTTGCAAGCTTATCTTTAACTTCAATTTGATTTTCCAATTTTGAATTTTGAGAGCAATCTTGTTTGCCTAAAAGCAAATCCAGCAGTTTCCTGTTCCCACAAGCAACCTATCCAAATCTCCTGAAACAAGCAACCTATCCAAAGAAAATTCAAAAATTAGTAAATCTTATCACCTAAGATAATCAGAAAAATAAAACTCTATCTAACCTAATCTAAAAGTTGCAATCTTATCCTAATCTATAAAAAGAGATTAAAAAAAAAAATCAAAAGATGACAAAGTTAATCCAAACTCTATTATAAGCAAATTCAAATTAGTAACCAAAATCAAAATCCTATCTAATCTAATCTAGAAAATTAGAAATTCAAACCTATCTACTCAAGTTGCAAGATATGATTAGAATTCAAAATGAAAAGCTATCCAAATTAATCAAATCTTATCTAATCATAATTTTCAGATTTGAAATTCAAACTTATCTCAACAACTTTGGAAATTCAAATGCAAAATTCAAAAGTTAGTAGAAAAATACAAGAAACTCTAATCTAATCCTAAAAAATCTGAAATTCTATCTAATCTAATTTAGAAATTTGGTTTTTTTTTTTTTTTACTTACTGAAATTCGAAATTAAAAGATTTTTTTATTTTTTTTTTCTTAAAAAAAATTCCGAAAATTCAATAAAATGAAAAGAAAATCAGAAAAATCATTAAAAAAATCAGGAAAAAAAAAATTTTTTTTAGAAAAACTAACTAAATAAAATCTAATGATGTAAAATACAATTGTATGGATGATGCAAACTAATGCAACCTATGTATGCTCATGAACCTAAATATGACTAAAAAAAAAAAAAATTTCAGATTTTAATAAAAAAAATTCAGAATTGGATCCCCGGCAACGGCGCCAAAAACTTGATGTGAATTTAATCAATCTACTTAAAACTGCAAGTGTACAGTTGTCTTGTTGAGACAGTGGCAAATACAGGTCGATTCCACAGAGAGCACTTTTGAACTTTTTAATTAACAATCTGAATTTTTTTTCAAAAGAAAAGCAATAATAAAAAAAATGTGATATGCAAATTAGAAACTAAATAAATTAATAATAATGATAAGAAATAGATCAGAGCAGCCAGAATCCACTAAATTATTTAAAATTCCAATTTATGTTATTAATTTACCCTTTTGTCTCAATTATTACTCAGATCAGAAACAAGTCAATGTTTCTGATCCGGATGATTTGACTATTGCAAAAACCAACTTTAATTAAGAAAAACAAAATCAATACCCAAGACCTCCTTCACCTCATAAAAGAATGAACATCCTAAGTATCACCTATCAAACTAAGCATAGACTATCAAAGATAACTATAGATCTAAGCATAATCTATCAAAGTAAGTATAAATGATCAAAATTTATTCATTAAGAACACAAATCAGAGGTTTGCCTTTGGCATGAAGACAGATCTATTATTATATTTTAAAAGCACATTAACAAGAGACAATCAGAAAAGAGTAAAATAATAAATATAAATTAGAACATTAAAATACTTAGCTTCATCTTTCGCTCTAATCAGAAACTCAGCCCACCATTGCAAAGAACATCAAAAATAACTTCATTGATTCCTTCTTCTTATACAATGGTCTCTCAGAATTCTCTCTTTTAGATCCTAGTTTCTGGAACAAGGCTCCAGAATACCTTTAAAATAAAAATAGAAATTAATGGAAGGGAGAGGTGGAGAAGAGAGAGAGAGAGATCTGGGACCTCCAAATCTGGCTGGGAATGAGGAAGAGCCTCCCATGACCTCCTTTTATAGTTTTCTAGCTCCTTGGGTTCATTGAATCTGAACCTCTTTTTGGTGGATTGAGAGATAAGATCAGCTGCATGTTGATTGGGTTTATCTCCTTAGATGAGAGAGATTTAGAGATAAGATGAAGTGGAAGCTTTCAGCATTCTTATCTGATCTTCTTATGGGCTCCACAAAGAAATGTGCAACAGTTGTACTTCAATGGTGTAGATGCAATTGCAATCCCGTCTAAAAATGTACATGCAACTTCTCAGGCCCATAACTTTCTCATTTTAGCTCCGATTTGTGCAATCTTGGGCTCCACGGATATCTACTCTGAAAGAGCTTTCCAACGGTGGGTCATTTGCACTGATCCGACGTCTGGATTGAGAGTTATGATCATTTTAATATAGGCTATTTTGAGAAAAACGGGATTGTATTTTAATTTGCAATGGACTCTATCTCTAAGAATATTTCTTGGTTCAATAGGATGAGATAAGATCTTCTGGAAGCCTTAGCTGATCTTCAGATGGGATCCACGGGCAGATGAACTCTAAGAGTGTGGATCTTCAAGCAGTGGGACCCAAATCATCCTAGGGTTCTGTGGGTCCTATTAATTTCATTTCCTGCACATTCTGATTGAACACATCAAATACTGAAGAGCCCACATTGAAGTGGAACCCGTCCGGACAGAGTTCTACTCCAACTGGGGTTCTTCGGAGAAAAATTGCAAACATTCTTAATTAATGCATAAAATGTGCAAAAATTGTACAAATTCCAATAATTAGGTGAAAATGCATGAAATGATGAAATTAAATGAATAATGATGCATTTAACCTAATTAAGTCTCTAATCCAATCTAAAATGATGCCTAAATTGTACAAATTCATGGACGTAACACTAATCCAACTTAGTTTCGAGGCATTGAGGGAGAAAAAGCCTTCATTGAAGAATTGGAACTTCAAAGTGGGCTTTTATATTGAAAATCCAAGTCACTCAAGATAAATTCATTTCCAATGTAAAAATTACTTCCAAGTTTTATTCCAACATCATCAGCCCTACATAACATTGACCATTAGAAATCGGTTTAAAACAATTGATAAAATAAATGTGATGCTAGAATAAAATTAGGAGGGTTTTTTGCTGAAAGGCGAGAAAAGTAGGCGGGCATTTATTGTAAGCAGCTCCAATGCCAAACAGGTGGGCCCTTAAATGGAGTTACCTAAACCTTAAATTCAATGCGCTCCTGTTTCCTGTAGTCAATGCGTTGAAAATGTCCACCATCTTCGGGTCATTACCACTATCGTTGGCCTGCTTTTCCGCGTCATAGGTACTTCAGGTACAACGGTGGTTCATATCTTTAAGCCGCTACTTGACTCCACAACGCGTTAGCTCAGTGTAGTGTACCTAATATGAAAATACATCTTAATTACAAGTAGGGTACTACAGGCAGGCAGCTCCCTTCTATTACGGACAGGTTACTGCCCAACCCATGTGTTGGGTGTAGATGGAGTAAGACACAAACCAAAATCCTATCTTCTCCCGTATTTTCTTCCCATGTTTACTTTACTTACTCATTCACATGGTTTGATATCAATGCATTTAGGCATGTGTTTCTTTTCATTGGCACCTGGTACCCACCGTGCATTCCTTTACCATATTTCGAAATTGAATAAAAGCTTACGCATGTTCTCCAAGAAGCAACTCTCATAAGAACTTGCACGCCATTTCGTATTAATGGAAGATCTTCTGGCACTCCATACATTTGAAAAGAAGTAAAAGAGTAGGGGTAACATAAAACCAGGAGGCAATTTAAATCAAACGTGGTTTTCACACGCTACAGGTGTTTTGTCCACTTGAGTCGTTGCCATTGGCTCAAAGTCACATCAATCTATTCTCTTTTCCCCAAAACAAGGAAATATACTTTTCATGTGTTTGTTTCTATGATTTGAAGATTAACAGCAAGCAAGACCAGAAGAAGCTTTTCTTCATTAAAATTCGCAGTCAGGGATTTTGTCCAAGAAAGAGGGTAATGAATGGCCCCAGTCAGGCTTTCGTCCAGGCCTGAGGCTTAGCTGTACACATGGTGCTGCAACTTGCAAGCTATGCAATCGCAATAATGAGATGACGATGAGTCGTAGTCGTGACCCAACACATGGGTAAATCATTGTGGTGTGCTGCCTAACGAGTAAGAACTCCCTGATGCATTTGAAAACAACGGCAAAGCAAGTTGCCAAGCCTCGTGAGTACAGAGACTAGTGCAGGGCATGACCCACATGCCTACTCTTTAAGCTCCATTTAATTATTTTTATTATTAAAGTCTAGTTTTAACAATGTTAGAATTGACTACATAAAAGACTTGTTCGATATGTCTACTCTTATTTTTATAGATTATTCAAAATAGAGCAAAAAAAGGGAGTTATAAAAAGAGAGGCTAGAATCAAACTATGTGTTTGACAATACAAATATTTATTTTAAATAAACTTTTTAAATCAATAGTTGAAAGTTTTTTACAAATTTCTTAAGATCTATAAAGAATAAGGCTTTGATATTCTACCCCATAGCCATAGTCATCCTTCGAATGAGATTTAATGGTTTGGATCTTGTGTTTGGAGTCCATATATATAAAATAAGATAGCAAATAATTCACGTTTATTTAGCGAATATCTCAATATTAGTAATGATCCAACAGCTGAATTTTAGCTTTCAATGATCATTGACTATATAAACATTTTTAACGGTTTGGATCGTGATTTATTATCTCAAATATAATAATAAAAAGGAAAAAAAGAGACTATTGTGGACTAAAATAAAATTGAATCATGTTACATCAATGGTTGAATATTTTTTACAAATATCTTGAGATTCACAAGAAATCAAGCCTTGAAAATTGACCTCATAGCTATGTTAAGACTTCCAAACATTTTCAATGGTTTGGATAATGTTTTTGTGGCCAACAAAATTTAGAAAAAAATATCTAAAGGCTCATATTTTTTGCATACAACTTGAGATTGGTGATGATTTAATGGCTAAAATTTGGATGTGGCTTTGTTTGATCTTTTGAACATTTCCAACGGGTTGGATCTGTATTTACGCTCTCGGACTTGACAAAAAACAAAAAAAAAGGGACTGCGCATGATGACCCCATGTGCACTATAACAACGTCTCCTAAAATTTTCCTCTTATTTTGAGGAGCTCACATTTGGGGCATTTGGTTTTCAGAGGTTTTGCCTCTTTTTGTCTAAAGCATATAGAGCTTTAAATAGTATGCTATACACTTTTATTCCTCAAAGCTCTATCTATTTTAGACATTTAGACAATAAGAACGTAGAAATAGAGATGCCAAATATACACTTAGTTTATATATTCTTATTTATTATGAGCCAAATCTTCATATAAAATTTAAATTCTTTAAAGGGTCATGCTACAAAACTCCCTAAGCATTTTTTTACCAAAAAAGGCCCATTTTTTAGCCTATGAGATTTTAATACGTGTCATTAGTACCTTTTTAAAATTAATTATCCCTTTTTTTTTTTTTTTTGATTTGCACTTGTGAGGTGGCATATTTTTATTAGATATGTCGAAAGGAGCATAAACTCCTCTTTTTAAAATGGGAGTTTTTGAGAATTCCTCTTCTTCAAATCCACTTTTACTACTTCAATTCATATTATCTTTGGCTTATTTCTTTTTATTAGTGGATCATCAACTTGCATAGTCAAACCTTTTCAGGTTATTGTTGTCGCTGTCAACTTGCATTGGATATCCCAAAAACATCTCAAATGTGTTCATCTAATTTTATAGTTTTGAATTTTTTTATAAATAAATATAAAAAGTGTTGTGGGTGTAGTGGTTATGGTAGTTATTTAGAAGGGTCCGTAAGAAATTAATTATGAGCTCAAATAATCGAAATCCTAGTGACTGAGGACCAAGCTCCTATTCATACATATCAGAGTGACCCATCCATATAATACGAGATCACTAGTGGGCCATTTGTTCTCAATTAATTGAATTCCAACTAATTGATGGGAAAATTGATCTAACTAAGGATTTTTTATTTACCAGACAAGGTGGTTGGATCCATAGTCATGGGGAGAGAACGGTTGTGCCACTCAAGGAAAAGAACTACGATGAACTCTTGCTAGTTTAGTCAAAATTAAAAGTCCCAACCACTGGGCTGTCCCCTTGATCTCTCTAGCAAAGAAATGATAAAGATGTGAGGTGATTGATATAAGGCGCAGATGTTGATGGATGAAGAGAGAAGAAAAACCCATGTGAGGAAGCTTTTGTGCAGAACAAAAAAACGTAGGCATTTAAGATTTGATTTACTAGGTGCCCATTGTATTCATTTTTCATATTCCCTTTTTAATTTTCTACTAAAGAATGAATTGACCTTAAAAATTAGTGTCTTAGGGTCTTACAACCTTTGAGAATAAACCAGGGTCTTATATAGGCCAGTTGAGATACCCCTTGGGATCATTAATTACCGGCAAGCACTTACAAGATTGATCACATCTTAAACAATTTAAAAAAAACCTCAAAAAGAAAAAGCCCAATCTCCAATTTCAAACTTGATAATTTTTCTCTTATTTTATTGTTTTGATATTTTTTATATTAATAAATATAAAAAGTGTTGGGGGATGTAGTGGTTGTGTTAGTTATTTAAAAGGGTAATAAAGAAATTAATTATGAATTCAAATCTCCAACCTATACATGCATTTTTAGATTTTTATAAATGTTTCATAAAAAAGTCAGCACTAAAAGAATCTAGTCAAAATTGAAAAAAAAAATCGTTGTATTTAATACAATATAATGACTCAATTTCAACTTGATCAAGTAAAAGAATATTTAAATAAGTTTATGTGAACCCCAGATAAATCTTTATCACTTGCCATAAGAAATATAGGTGGTTTTACGAGCAGTAAAAGTTTTAGATAAATGGGTTTCGCATTTGCATGAAACCCACAATCCTTTTTTTTTTTTTTTTTGCAATATCTTAAATTGCAAGCCCAAATGTAGCAGTAAAGTTTTGGCAAGAAAGAAGCCCAATATAAAATACGAGAAAACACATTTTTTTTAAGCAGTTCAAATTTTAAAAAGCTGGACTCCACTCTAAATTTTATTTTAGCATGTTACACTTATAGAGAAAGCTCTCCTACGGACAATCGGAATGGGCCCAGTCATGTGGGGCCTACTTGGGCATTCATCTATATCAACTGTCAAAACTACCACTCCCTATTTACAGTGGACCCATTGGATTTGCAATGATTCGAATGGAACTTGACTATTGGATTGATGGTTAAGTTTTTTTTATATAAAAGTGTTAAACTTGTAGGCTACAAATAATCAACTTAGGATGATCCTATGAACTTTCAATTTTGCATGTAGGAGATCACATTCAGATCTTTCAATCTCCACCTAACTCGATATTAATGGGACCCCAGATAGGCCCCATGAGGTTGTCTGTGTGGAAGTCCAAGAAACCGTCTGTTGGATATCTCTTATGATGGACGGGGACCAACATCAAATTACAGTCGAAGGATGCCATAACACCATATGGGAGAGTGGCAACTATTTTGAGGGTATCATATTAGTTCTTACCGTGAGCTCGAATTTGTATTATATTCTATTAGAAGGAGATACCTTTATATTAATTGATTCATATTTTTAAACTAGGCGGAGCATTCTATGAGCCTCATGGTTGGGTCCACCTCTAAGAAGAACAAAATCGATTTTTGTTAAGAGAAAGGGTGTCAATGAATTTTTAAATTTTATAAAATGCATCACGTTGTCTTTTATATATATTAAGAGTTATTTTTACGCATTGTAAAATATAAGGCTTAGTTGTCGTCATGCTGTCGGCCCACTCACATGAAATGTGAGTGAGAGCTTTAGATGATCTACACTCCACTCCAAATGTAGTGTTAAGGTATAACTTTTTTTTTAGAGTTGACCCATGATATGAGTCGCACATGGGGCATGGCATGTATCCAATTCAAGATAAATGGTGTAATATCTACCGTCCTTGAAGATTAGGGGATTCTTGCAAGTCACCTTAAACTATTGAAGTATAATAATAGACAGACTCGTCACTATAGTGGTAAGAAACGCCTGTTTTCATTAGAACTTTTAGGTACAAATCTAGCGTTCCCAGGAGCAGACCTACATTATGATCATCCAGGGCGGTCACCTGGATCCAATCCGTAAATCCCTAAAAGAGTCAAAAGGGCCATGGCCCATCGCCCCACTTATTTCAAAGGAAAGCCCCACCCCAAAATGAACCCCTGAAAAAATTCCATCCCCACTGTCAGCCTGAATGCACCACTAGCTTCTCCTCGTCACTAATTTTTTTTTCCGCGTCGTTAGCTTGTGGTTACTCCATCTCTCGCACCAAATAACCCTAACCTTTCTGGCCAAATCCTGCATTATCTACTCTATACCAAAATCTAAAATGAAAACCCAAGTGCTGATTCCCCATCAACTGTCTAGCCATCTGTTAGTTAAAAACATGAGCCCGACTTTGTCGAATAGGTGCACAATGACCCAATAATTAAAACTTGTTTGACAGGGCAATCTACTGGGTGGTGACTGAAACATGTGTGAACGGGAAAAAGGTACTTGAATCCTAAATCAATAAAACTTGATTTATAATGTGTTTGTGGGTGTACTTTGGCATAATGAAACCTGATCAAAGCTCAAACATGAAATCGATATAAATTAGAAACATGCACAAATTTTACACTAGTTAGAGTGATACATTATATAAGATTGTTTATATGTTAAATTTGGTTGTCTGTTTTACGCAATTAGTTTTAGGGGGTTGATGCGAAATGAGTGAGTTTAGAGCTATCTAATTTGCTACATCTAAAAAATGCCCTATAAGTAACAATGCTTCCATAGATATCCTTGTTAACAAACATATGAGTGTATGACCATTGCTCAATTTGAAATTTGAAGTTAGTGGTCATATCTATGTATAATATCGACCCCACTGAATGCTTCCATAAATTTTTTTTATACAAAAATATTTCTGCCTTCTTTTGGATAATATGTATAGTAGTAAATTCCATTTAGTTTTGGCCGAAATCGGGGGTATTTTTTTGTTTCGGTCCTCCTGTCGATTCAAAATGGGGAGCAAAAAAATTTTCAATTTGAATTTTGCTCATTTCGCTTCATTTCAGCCAATTTCGGTCTATTCCGGCCCATTTCAACTTGTAGCACAATTTTTACTAATTTTTTTTCTCAATATCCATATAAAAAACATTCATAATTTATAATTTATATTTATTTTTCTAATTTTTTACATATATGTATATATTTGAATTTTATATATTCCAAAAAGTTAGCCCGAAAAGTTTCGATGAAATTCCAAAATATTTCATCTTGGAGGATTGATTGAAATGATGACCAAAATGGAAATGACAGCTATGATGACATGTCTTTAGAATCTCTCTTTAGTAGTCAACCTTTATACGGTAGGCAAGAGGATTAAAAAATGCAAAATATAAATGGCCAAAAACCCAAATGATTAGGATTATGGATTTACATCAATTAGACTTGGTTTGGCTGGTGTAGGCCAAATTTAAACGACTTTGTGTTCAGAATTTGGTCTGAAAGGCCAATGGGGACTACTTGTTGGAATTACCCAATGAGTTCGGTTCTGGTAATGAAATATTTTTGTTAAAAATATATCATAGAAAGAAGGACCATCCAAGCTCTTTTTCATAAAGAACTTTGGCACAATTGACTATTATCCGCTCCACTCAACCAAAAATCCTAGGTTCGCCACTAGCCTCTCCCCTTTTTGCATATGTGATTTTTTATGACTTACACACATGTGAGTTATATTTTCTTTGTTACATTACCTATGTGAGTCCAGAGTTAGTGTCTATGTCCTCATTAGTGTCTCATACAAACGTGTTATCCTAAAGAGACATGATCATATTGACAATAAACAAAGCCATTTCACGTCTACAATTAGTGCTTGTCACTAGTGAAAGTTTTTGGGGGTTCCAAATTTTCAAGTTACAAGTAAAATAATATGTAGCAGAATAAATTAAATAAACTTGCAAATAAACAATCAACTATACAAAAAGAAGATACAAATTTTTAATGTGAAAAATTAAAACGGAAAAAATCAACTCTTCAAGATTAGCAAAGCTAAGCACTACTTAATTTTGAACAGTTATAAGATATACTAAAAACCCTTTTTAATCAGTCTCTCGACCTGGGGTATAGTTCTTTTTGCAAGAATCCATAACACAATTAGCCTTGCATGCCTTGCTCTCCGTGCTTGATCTAATCACTTTGATTCCACAAGATGAGCAATCTTCTACAAAATATACTCAAAACCCTTTTCAATTAGTCTCTCAACTTAGGATGTAGTTCTTTTTGCAAGAATTCATAACATAATTAGCCTTGCGTGCCCTACTCTCTATGCTTGATTTAATCACTTTGATTCCACAAGATGGGCAATCTTTCACAAGGAAGTAGAAGCAACAAACTCTAGAGCTCAAAGTTTTAACAAACTTTCTTCAATAGAAGCTCTAGAGAAGAAAGGTAATCTCCAAAGTGTAATATCTACTTAGGATAATAAGATCTATGTCTTAAAGTTGAGAGATGAACCCTTTAAATAACTCACATTTTGTGCCTTAGAAGAATAATCTTTGTAGACCAAGAGCTACCAGTTCCTTAAAATAATACTTCTTATAGAATAAGAACTGCCAGTTTCTTAAAATAATACTTCTTGTAAAATAAGAATTGGCAGTTTCTTAAAAGAATATTCCTTGTAAAATAAAAACTAACAGTTCCTTAAAGATTACTCCTTGTAAAATAAAAACTAACATTTTTGGCACAAATAAGAAAGGAAACACTGAAATAGGAAAGTCGGTTCCTCAGTTCATCTAAAAGAAATATAAAATATAATTTAATGGACCTAAAGTTTTATCCAACCCATGAATAAGCTAATTACATCAAAATCCTTAGAGCTAGTCATTCACATTACATGCTCTCAAGTGAAAAGCAAATGGTCATTTCACTAAACTTGAATGATAGATCTTATAGTATCGGTTGATGTACATTTAATGAAATTTAGCTTAATGGTTTAACTAGCTTAGCACGGGCCCTATAATAAGACTCAAAACTTCAAAACTTATCTTATTATTTGCACATATATATTATATTATATTATGTAACATAAAATAATCTTTAAATTAATTTAGGGCATTTGCTAAATTGGTGGAGATAATTAAAAAATATAAAGATAAGTTTGGAGAAGATAACTTAGGAAGTTTGAATCTAATATTCTTATAAACTTTGAATGATAAATGGCTCTTATCAAGATTTCCTCATATAGAAAGGATCAAAACCAATCTTAATATTTAGACTTATGAGATAAGATTAATAAATTTGGAGAGGTGTGGTGTGGCCCATGTGAAGCTATGTATGATTTTTTTAAGCATTTTTTTTCGAAAGGAGAACCACGTGAGTACTGTCATGGCCTCCTCTCCCGTCTTCCTTACCTTTGCTTTAATATATATAATTGGATTTCATGAATTAATGATCTAACAATACGTACTATTACAATTGAGGTAATATAGACAAATTTGATGCAAATCGAGTGGATCACTCAAGCAGAACTTATTTTAAGTCTAAGAAAATTTCTCCTGATGCTTTATAATAGCTCTTATCCAAACTGTCCCCAAAGCCTGAACTCCCAGCTTGAATATGGGGGTGATTGGGAGTAAAAACACTTTTTTAAAATCATTTTGTGTTTTTTTAAGAGTTTTTTTTTAATTTTATCGTTTAGAGCTTTTACAACTAACTCCCTCCGCTTTATAATTTTTTTGAATTGACATTCTATTTTATTTCATTGTACTTTATCGTATAAAAAACCTGTTAAGGTGCACGAGAAATCATTCTTGGCTAGTTTTCTTTTTTTTTTTTTTTTAAGATTTTATTGCAAAAAGATACCTATGCTTGAAAAAAAGCCCTAAAAAGTACTTTTAGGCCTTTTCCTTTTCTCATGGTACTTTGACTAAGTGCCCAACCTTTTCTTTCCTTTTGAGAGCTGCTATTCATATACTAGGTTTTTCTCTTTCTACACAACCCATTTAAAAAAAAAAAAAATTAAAACTCCTCAAACTACCCCCACTCCTTCTCTTCCTACACACCTCCCTCGTCCTCCTCTCTTCTCCTGCCTTCCCCTCAGGCTAGCAGCAACTTAACAAGCCGGTAGCGACCTCCAGCAGGCGGAGGGGAGTCTCCTTCCCTTCCCTCTCTCTCCCTATCTTCCTCTTCCTCTTTCTTTTCCTCCTCCTGTTCCTTTTCCTCCTCCTCATCTTTCTTGTCCTCCTTTTCCTCCTCTTCCTCCTCTTATTCTTTCTCCTCCTCTCCCTCCCTCTTCCTCTTCTCTTCTCTCCCTCTTTCTCTCATCTCCCACCTGTTCGGCCTTATGAGGCCGAATAGCAAACAGCTGTTCCGCCTTGTAGGGCCGAATGAGAAATTGCTGGTTCAACCTTGTAAGGCTGAACAGCTCACTGTTGTTCACCCTGGTTGGGCAAGTGATTCAGATAAAAAGATTTGATTTGCAGATTCCGTATGTGTACCAAATCAAGATCTTTTCTAAATGCCAAACATAGTGGTTCATGGCCAAATAAGGCAACATTGTCTTATTGGACATCTGTACAATCAAGATGCACAGAGGAAGCCACTTTCAGCAAGTCCTTCTAGTTGTTCAATTTAATAGTGATCCAAACACTCCCATTACTTGAGGATCCCAATAGTTTTAGTGGCCAGGTACTAACATAAGATAGTCCCCTATCACTTAAACTAGGATCCAATCCAAAAGACATCATTAGGGCATCAATGGAGATGACAATCCAGAAGATACTGTAGAAAGGAGTAAGGGAAGATAGAAAATGGAAATGAAGTAGGAAAAACATCTGTTGCTTTTGGTTTAGCTGGACTGACAGTTAAGGTAAAAGAAAAACTTGTAGGGGTCTTTTTGAAATTTTCTGAAAAGATAGGTACGTTTTTTGTAAAGAAAACTTTTTTTGTTTTTTGGGTACAAATGTCTAATCCTACTGGTTTATGTAGGCTGAAAAGCGCCCATGCAGAGGTCATGAGAATCAGTTTTCATGCTAAAATTGGGGTAGTATGTGTCACACTCACAACACCTCGCTAATATTGATGACCCTTCAAAATAATCATGTCATGTTTGGGAAATGACATTTTCCCGATAATGTCCTGGCATTTTCAAAATATTGCTAGAAAATGAAAATATCATGAGAAGTTTGAGAAAATATATTAAAATAGGAAATTCAGGAAAAATCTAGTAAAATATTTTGCAATGTTTTGAATTTTTAAAATTTGGTTATTATTTCAAGTATTTTAAAATTAATTTATTTTCTGCATTGTTTACCCAATAACAAACTCGAAATAAAAAAAGCATAGTTAGAAAAAAAAAAAAAAAAGAAGGATGTCTGTGACAATGATTCACAGGGGTAGCCTCATTTGTTTTAAATGGATTTCGACAGAGAAAGGGCATGCATCTTAGCTTAAAACTGCACTAAAAACTATATAATATCTTCATTATCATCAAGGCTTGGCTCAGTGTAAAAACTAAAGATCATTATGATATAAAAAATATATGGGTTTAATTTCTAGAATGGCATCCGCATTTTGCACGATTGGCAATCACGGGGTATGGACGATTGCATGAGTAACTCTTGATTGTTCAGTCTTATCAACTATTTCAAAGTGCTTTTTTTTAAGTCATAATTTGATCTAGTAGATGTTTGTGACAAGGCCTACAGCTGCTCTCGATAGGTAATCTCAACCACCGCCCCAGAGTACGTCCATGTGAGACACAAGTGGCTAACTTAATTGGTTTAGATAGAAGAATCGTCATCCACTGTCCTAATGAAAATGATGCCCTTTTAATAGTCATTTTTAAGGCCAACGGCCTCTGTGTCTCAAATCAAAATGTCCATGAGAATGACAGTAGAAGCCCAGACGCTCTGCATGGCTATTTTCTTTCATTTACGTCAATCTAAACTACCCAACTCTGTAGCCCACCGTGCAGACCACAATAGATGGCAGGGACTTCTAAAAATCAGTGCCGTTGCAACAACTAATTGATGGGCAATCGTTTGTTCAATGTCTGAGTCAAAGATTTATTCCATAACCACTGCCCGGCCACCATGCACCGATTAGGAAAATGGCTTGGTTGGACTCTTATCTCAGCTTTTGATTATTGAATATTTTTTCCAATAAAGATTTGATTTGCTCTTGAAAACTCTCCCCAACTCAGTACAGGTCTGTTTTTTTTTTTTTTGGTAGAAAAAGCTCATGTCTGTTTTTAAGTAGGCTTACATCTGTCTTAGTCTAAATTATAAGATGTTGGATGTGAGTGGTCCTCACGAGCACATACCTATTAATGTGGAGCGGTTGGAGCCCCATTTTAAGTCCACTAATTTTAATATGTTTTCTCTCTTACTTTTTTTTTATTAAAATAAAACTATTTTAGATTCACTTTTAAGAAGTCCAATTTATTCGGACTCTTTTTTGCCTAATCTTTGAGGGAATTAAGAAAACTTACCTCTAATATATTTCTTTGATATGAAAAAATCTCTCTAAGGTTATTTATAATAGTGGTTTTTTGGTCTTTCACTTAACTCATAAGATTTGCAAAGTGCTTATCAACTTTTGTGCATATTGGAGTAAGTGATAAGTGAGAACGAAGAAAACACTATTTGAGAAAGGCTATTCAATACTACTCATTATCAACTTCATGGTGCAAGGTAAACTTTTAATCTATTAGATTATCTATTGTTTAATGTATAAATTTAAATTCATAAGTTTGATGTTTTGTTATAAACTTACATAAGATTCATGCATTGATGCAGTTGATTTAGGTTTATTTGTTATAATTATAATATACACAAGTAAAGATATTATTTTGAATGCCCTTGCTTAGCACTTTCACAGCTGGCGGACCACAATTGGGCGGACCACGCTGATATCGTTGCCCACGTTATCATTGCCTGGCTCATATTTTGCCCCTATACGCTATTAATTTCGTTAAAACGGCCTTACAAGATATTCAATCAACGCCTTTAAATCAAGGGAATCTCACTTTGTGACACCTTTTCTCTTGAATACTATTCAGCATTGTGATCATTTTAAAAAACGCATGTCCAACTCAAATTAGTGAAGCACTATTAGCACCATACACCATGGAACAAATATTTTATCAGAAGATACATAACATGCAGAGCAAGCCATTCTCAAGTTGGATGAAAATACTAGAGTACCAGTCATTGAGAGAAGCCCGTGAACTTTTAAAGTTGTCCAAATTTATGACTTCACCTACCTAAGAGGTTTAGCTTGGTCCAAAGGAAACAAGCAATAGTCTACCAAAAGTGTTTTAAGGAGTACGAGCGACTTTCATAAATAAAAAGTAGGATCAATAAATGGGATTTCTAAAGAGTGAAACACACTTTATTATTTTTTTCAATGTAGGAGAGTTAGATGAAGTAGCAGCAACAGCAAGAAAAGCAACAATAATTTCTTGTTGGTATTATATTATCTAGACCGAGTCTCACAGCACTATATGTAAAGTACTTAGATTAAATCTAGTTGGGTCATGGGTCCAGGAAAGTCAAAACAAGTCTGCACACTTTTCCCAAATAAGGCAAGGTAGCAAATTTGCGCTTGGTCAAGACTCATTTTTTATTATTTCATTAGTGTTAGTGTGTCCTGTTGACCAACCCCGCAGAGGTCCTACTTGACTCGGTCAGGGTCTCATTGTACAACCGTAAATGGCATATCAAAATTCTAGGCATTCTTCCAATGGTGTAAGATGCAGAAGTTTGAATGGATCATATTTGCGCATTTTAGCTATATCGTCGTATCACATTTGAGTGGAGTTCTAATAGCAGAACAGCATATTTTAGTCTCTCTCGTTATATCTAACTGCATTGCAATGGTGGCTTTTCTTGTATTACAATTTACCTCAGGAGGCCAGCTGTGCACACACAGGATTGTAGGTAATTAGATTTAAATAGATAGACATACCAAGATAGGAGGTGATGCTTAGTTGCAGCTTCAATATCCTCATCTCCTTAGGGCCCACTGTCCCAAGTGGGCTCAGAGGGCTCCATCATTAAATTGCACCAGATGTCGACTCAGGCTATAGTAAATGAAAACCATGCTAATAGCCGTCACAGCTCATGTCGTAGAGAGGAGAAAGTGCTTCCTGGTAGCTCCACCATTTCAATGAAAGGTTCCGTAGACGTTTTTTCCTGCTACAGTGGGGCTACAGCTCCTTAGGTGTACTTTAAATTGAGGGGGATCGTGGGATCGGTACTTGATGATGTGTGCCAAATTAGGGTGTAAAAACCACTTAATCATAAATGAGGGTATCTGAAAAAGGTATACACAAATTAGTACATAGGAAAATCAGTCATGAAACACAAAGATTTTGAACTTTTTTTTTTTTTGATAAAGGATTTTGAACTCCTTATATATATATATATAATATGGGAAAGACAACTATGCATTCATCCCTCATCTTGTGGTGAGGGACAATTTTTTTTTAGACTTAACAAGGTTAAAAATGTGTCATGATGTGTGATGATTTTGTCTTTTTATGCATCAATTTTTTTAAAAAATGGAATTGTCCCTGACCACAAGGTGAGGGATAAATGCACAATAGTTTTGTCATATATATATTAGTAACGAAGGCCCGTGCTAAGCCCAGGACCAAAATAAAAATATATTAAAATTTAAGATTTTCTTAAAATATAATTAATAAAAAATAAATAAATAAGAAAAATATGCTATATATAATTCTTAAATTTTAATTTGTGCATCAAAATTTATAAAATAAGAATATGAATTAAAGATCACTGAATAATACTAATAAAGAAAGAGAAACAAATATATATCTAAACCGAGAGTGATTTGATATATTATTAACTTTAACTCTTGAAATGTACTTTTGGAAATTCACCGTAAATTGAAAAAGAGTATAAGCCCCATGATTTAAAAACACTCATACAACTATTTTATTGTTATGTGCAAGATATTAATTATATATAAGAAAGAATGCTTTCTTCAAATATAAATGATAAGAGAAAATAAAAAAATAAATATAATATTTAGAAAAAAATGCCAGAGCTAAGCTTAGCCCAAAAATAAACTAATTTATTCATAAAATTTAGATTGAAATACTAATATTATGTAGCTTTGAAAGTGGAATAAACTTGAATATTTTATTAAATAAAATTAAAAATAATAAATAAAAAAAATCCTACGTTTGGTATTTGAAAATTAAGTAAAATAATGCTTAAAGATAACGATAGAAAGAGATATAACTTAGGGCCATTTAAATTTTCATTTTAAGTAAATCACAACGTATATAGTATATATCAATATAGTCCAATTTATTAGGGATGTGATAGGGATTATTGCTTATATTAAATTTAAATTCTCCAACAACATTATAGGAAAGCTTTTTGGATTAGGATAGACATGAGGGAGAGATTTTAGGAGGAGAAATTTAAAATGTAGAAAGATGACAATGTTGGTTGACCAAATAAAGGATTTTAGGATTGGAAAAGATATGAGGGAGAGATTTTAAGGGGAGACATTTTAAACGATCGAAAGATGAGAGTGTTGACCAAATAAAATAATAAAAGACGTTGAAGAAGCAAAGAATGTGAGATTTAACGGTTGACAATGGAAAGATGATACTGTTGATTGAATAAAATCATTAAAAAAAACGTGGGGGAAGGAGAGAATGCAAGATTTGATGCCAGGTGTAATTTTTCTAGAATGGTGATATAGCGCCCGACCTACATATATATTAGTATAAAAGTTAAATCTGAGAAAAGAATACATTATTATTATTTTTAAGAACTATTTAGGAAAGAAGATTAAAAAATGATTAAAATGTTATGGTAAAGAAGGTATTCTTATGATAAATAATAATGTGCGATGCTTTATTAGAAAGAAATTAAAATAAAAATAATAATAAGATGTATTGCAATTGATAATTATAAAATAAAATTAAAGCAAAAGTCACATAGTGAACGGAAAAATAAGAAAATCTATAAATTCTTATCTCATCAAGAATGTAAAAGACAATTCTATAAAATATTAATAAAAAAGGAGAAAAAAGATGCTCAAACCAATTACTAACATGATTAAGTGTAAAAAATCTCCAAATATAAGGGAGACCTTATTTATCTAGATTTGCCAATTGAGAATCAACCTTTCCACATTGATTTTTCACTTTGCTTCATGAACCTAATAAAAAATATATTTTTAGCCAATAAAAAATTATTGATACATAACAAAAATTAGATCACAGAAAAAAATTTTAACAATTCATCTCAAACATACTTCATGATAAACTAAAAGAAAAAAGAATTAAATTCATCAAATACACGTTGGGTCCACTAAATTTTTGGATTTTCACAGTTTTCCTATCACCTCACATATATAGACGTTCTATACTTGCAAGATCTAAAAATTACTGAGCGTAGTACCAACAATTAAAGGATCTCCACTTGTTCACTTGAATTAACTAAAAATATATAGAAGATTAGTGTTAGAGAGAAATGACAATAAGCAAAATTTCAAATTCAAAACCATGAAAAGTTAACAAAAAAATTAAAAAATGAAATAAATAAAAAAAAGATGTCTTAAAAGACATACCCTATCCCGTAGTGGTATTTAGTTGGTGTCTACGTTTGATGTTTTGAAACGAAGATTAATCATGGTCAACGAACGTTAGATTGCACTTCTCGGCAATGAGCCATGGGTTCAAGTGGGTCTTATCAAAACTAACTATATAACAATGATCGCTCTGCCTAAAATCCAATTCAAAACTGATATTAGAGTATATAGACTTAAATCAATTTAAGCGGTGTTACAGGATGTTTGTAAACATCTACCGATGTTTTAGTACTGATCTTTTATCTATATAACTTATTGTATTAGGAAAAAAGAAGTGGTTTTTCACCTAAACAGTAGAGTTTTTCCCACTTATTGGATGAGTGCAAGTGATTAGCAAGTAAAAAAACTTCTTATTGGGTGGGTGGAGATTTACATGGAAAGATGACGGTTCCAGTGTTTATAATCAGAAATCCAATTTTAAAAGAGAAATGAGAAAGAAAAACAAGATGATCAATAAATAGAAATCTCTTTGCTAGGTGTGTCTAGACTCTAGAACAAGTGATCAGAAAGTAGAATCTACCTGATGGTTGGGTGCTAGAAATCTTCTTATTGGATGAGTGGAGCACAAGTGATTAGCAACGAAGGATGACAGTAACTGCGATCTGAAATCCAAATTCAAGTGAGCGATGAGAAATAAAAATAATATGACCACCAAGTAGTTCGGAAGCTGTGTAATTATCTCTATATATATAGGGGATGAGTATTAAGAAGACCTTTTAAGACTTATGAGGAAACTGAGTATTCATCCATCAAGATGAAAGTAATTCAAAATTTGGTTGGAGGAAACTTTAAAATTAGAATCTTTTTGGAGATAATTTGAAAAATGGAGAGATTATCTGCATTATAAAATTTGATGTCTAATGATATCAATTTGCAATGATGCTTGATTAATAGAAGTCATTTAGTTTTCAATTTTGAATGAGATAATTTAGGCTAGAGGGAGAATCTTAGGGAGAATGATAGACCATATTAAATTCTAATTGTACCATAGGGTTCGAATGATGGATTTGAATGGAGAATTCAATTTTATACTCCAAATCTTTTGATATCAAGATATTATTTAGTTCCCTGTTATAGCGTATATCAAACGGTTAATGTATGCATGGTATGATTTGTCACAACCCGGGCTCAGGAGTCCGAGGGTTAACAAAAGCCAAATCAATGACACACGTACTTCCGTGCCTGTACACGTAGACCTGGTCTAAATGCACACGTACAAGGGAAGTTTCACACGTGCCAAACATGTACGCGGAAGCTGTAGATATCAAAACATCAAACTAAACGATGCAAGAAGAGAATACGAAGACATAAATGACATATATAGAAAGGTTTTACAAAATGATCAACATAACATATACAATCATGACGCATACAAGCGAGACAAAACGCAAAAGAAGACTCCTATGCCATGCATGTCCAGGGCGCTTTCTGGTAGAGTGCTCACATCCACTCCTCTAGGCCTGATGGGGCCCTGAGGGTCTCAACTGGAGTCTGGCTGACCGACGAGGGTCGGAAGGGGTATCTGAGCCTGCAACACCACAAACAACTCGTGAACACAACGATTCAGCAAAGTATAAACCATAACAGTTAATGCATGATGTGTCTAGCAGAATAAAGACAATCATGTAAATCAAAGTAGGTCACATTCGTATACTAAGCTGTCGTGCAAGAAAGAAATATGCAATACGAATCAATGTATACATGCTGTGAACATAACTAGTTGGCGACTACATTGCCATATGCTCCCAAAAGAGGGATCTTATATTGTGCAGAGAACACCATTGTCCGGGCCAGGGTACAATGGGTCTCGGGTTTCCTGGGGTCCGGTTCCCAAGACGTTTCCTTATTGCAGCAAGGCCATGAAACTATACCAAATTCACCCCATCGGGATCCTAAGGCTGAGGCTAAGTAGTACCTGACCATACAGAGTCAATCATGAAAACCCTGAGTAGATCGTGACAAGAATATTGTGCGTGTACATCCAGTAACAAACATACATATATACTCAAGGTGAACGCATAGTATGACTTTTGACGTGTCATGCAATGATCTGCTAAAGAGTGGAGATCAATGACTAACATACAACATGTTATGCAAGCAAATCATACTAGATAGAATCACCTTCATTTACTAGCCAATTCTAATCTAATTATCCAATGTCTCTAACCGTGCATAATGATGTAGTTTTAAGTTATTCGATGCACCGTTGTCTAGCGTTGCATTGTATTAGTTGGTACACCGAAGTCCCTTAAGCCAATACCCATAGGGAGGTGCTTAACAACTGGATAACGAACATGAATGATTCGCAGCCCTCGAGATCATTCTTGTCATACATTCATACCATTGGGCAAGTCTAGGTGCTCTATATTCTATCATGAAGGTCATAGCAGTCTTTTCATTACACCTATCCTTGTTATTCATTTTATAGGGTTGGTACGGCTTGGCTGTAGGTGAACATACGGCTTAGCCGTAGGCATCTTACAGCTTAGCCGTAATATGCACTGCGGCTCCACTACGGTTCCCTTTTACTGTTCACCCGCAATTACGGTTTGCTCGTATTTCGTTCTACGGCTTAACCATGTGCTGTTCTACGGCTTAGCCGTGGCTAGACCGTAGAAGGTCTGTCATTTGCTTGCTTTCAGTTCATCCCAAAGAAGACACCCTGTACTCATCTACGGCTGGGTCACGGTTGAGATACGGCTTAGCCGTGTCCTGGCCGTAGAAGAAAATTGGGAATTTACCCTCTCTGGACTTTGAGCCGTAGGTGGCTTACGGCGTAGCCGTACATGCACGGGTGGAAATCTGAATCAACTACAGAAAACTTGTAAAGACATAGATATGCAAATTTTTGACAGAGAAAGGGAAGCATACTAGCAATTTGGGCTGTAAACATGTTTTCCCTGCAAATTCATGTGAAGTAAACACAACCAAACCAATACCAACATGGGCTCTCATATATTATGGTTATACTTGCCTTAAGGGAGTTCCAACAAACCACTTGCTGCCCTTGGGGCTCAATTCACATCCAATACACACCTAATCTCCCATGCATGTAAGGAAAAGAAGAAACATGAAAGGTCCATGAGTGCAACTCAAGAATACAAGAAGAAAGGTGGAGGAGAAAAAGATATTACAACTCAAAGCTCATATACCACTCACCTACAAGGAGGAATCAAAGAATCAAGGACACACTTCCTCTTCCTTGGCTCGATGGTGGAGAAGACTCAAGAGAGAGAGAGAGAGAGAAAAAGAGAGCCTTCAACGAAAGCAACGTGAGAGGAGGGAAGAGAATGAGGGAATTGAGTCTGTGGAATAGCTTATATTAAAATAGAATTGCAATGAAGTCCAAATCATAAAACAATTTCCAGTTTGAGTCAAATTCGGGTCCAACGGAGTCAAACGACCTCAGTTAGCAACGACGTAGTTACGGAAGTTAATGAGCTCAACGAAAGACACGCGTTGACATCAAGATGATGCAAAAATGACCATGTCGAAGAAAAGCTAAAATTACGAAAAAGGGTTTGATCTACCTAATCCAGGTCAAACTCAACCCAACTACCTATCCATGACCC
The DNA here is from genome assembly GCA_037013555.1 of Sextonia rubra. Classification (NCBI taxonomy): domain Eukaryota; kingdom Viridiplantae; phylum Streptophyta; class Magnoliopsida; order Laurales; family Lauraceae; genus Sextonia; species Sextonia rubra. The sequence goes on from JASUAD010000009.1 coordinate 26,294,291, forward strand.
GCGACGAATCCAAAACAAAAACAAAATACAATTACCAATTAAAACAACCGTAATTAGGTGCTAAACGAGGTTAAGCTGGATCGGAGTGTTACATGCTTGTTGAAGCTAAAAGCCAAAGATATTGTCCATGTTAGAAACTTGACATGAATTTGATTTCATCCTATGACATAGATGAGTGATTTTAGGGAAGGAGAGATCTTAAGAAAGCTATTGATGAGGGAGAGATTTTAGGTAAAAAATTAAAATGAGTGGGAGTTTAGGGTGATGAAAAAAGATGGATGGGGGAGACATTGTAGGGAATAATTTAAGATAGAAGAGACTTTAGGGGTGATGGTGGTGGAGGGAGAAATTTTGGGTGTCACTTGTAATTTTTTGGAATGCTGACGTGGAGCTTTAGAAAAAAAAAAAGATGCTGACATGGCATATTTCATAAGCCTCCCTTCTTGTAGTTTTAATATATATAATAATTAGAGTCTTCATGTGCATGTCCCTCACCATTTTGGTGAGGGACACTTTATTTTTTGGACCTATCAAGGTCAAAAGGTGTGATGAGGTGTGAAATTTTATCCTTTTGCATATCAATGCTTCCAAAAAGGAGTGTCCTTCACCAAAATGGTGATGAACATATGCACATGAATATTGTCCATATATATATATATATATATAGGAGCCTCCTCACTTATACTCAACCGTAGATAAGAGGCATCTGCTTAAAGGTGTGGGGCCCACTTGGGGATCACATGGGGATGGGGATTGAAGGAGATTTAAAGGACACACAGATGTCGTCCTCTCTACAAAAAAAAAAAAAAGGAAAAGAAGGCCATATCCTTGATGTCTATCATCTCCATCTGGGCCTTATAATTTTAAAGTAGCGTAGTCCATTTGGATTGGGCAAAAAAATAGTGAGCCCGTGGAATTCAGGGGACTCCTGTGTCTAGTCCATTTGGATGGACCATACATGGCCCCCACATGTTCAGGCGAAGGGGATTTCTCTCGTTGGCATTAGCTGAGGTGAAGCTCTCCCATATGTGTGTGTGTGTGTGTATTCTCCTCTCTCATTTTATGAGATTGGATAACTTTTTGAGTTTTTTGCATAAACCCCGTTAACATTTATAATATTTATAAATAAGTCCTTTTTTATTTTAAAATTTGTAGATACGCCTCTGCTTTGGCATTTTAATACCTCTCATATCCCAAAACAATTGAATTTGATGGTAATGAGCAACCACCTTGAACATTTTGCTCAACTTCTATCAAATTGATACTTTTGCCCCTTCAACCATTTTTGTATACACCGTTGCTAAGGTTTCTAATATTTATTAATAAGCCCCCCCATGTGGGTTGAATAATTGATCCATTAAATTTCCTCAACGCTATAAATATGTTACTTGCACCTCGTTCATTTTTTTTTCAATTTTGATTGATGTTTTTGATCTATTCCTTATCAACAGCATGAGCTTTTACCATTTTTGAATTGATTGTATTTAAGATCATTTTAGCAAAGCAAGTGACTGAGTAAGGTTTCATTTAATCTAATATGTCTACTAAAAAAATTATATACTCCTCTAATTGGGTGGCTAAATAATATGGCCTCCTAAAGCTATTTTCTTCAATTCATTGTCTCCCCTATTAATAGAGTTTTTTCTTTTAGCACAAAAAAAAGGTTCTTTAAAAAACATTTTCAAATGTTTGAAATTGGAGATAACCAATACAAGAATAAATTGCAAAACATGAATTCATGAAAAACCATTATGCAAAGGATAGAGAGAGACATCAAGAGTATGTAACATCCAAACCTATTTATAGTCTTCTTTCTCACGAGAACTATTTTTAAAAAAAAATGATCCAAATAGACCATAAGATTTCAAAAAAACTAACAATATGAAGAAAGGAAAAAAAGAAAGGAAAAAAAAAAATCCTCTGAATGCTAAAAGAGATGATGTTGCCCGCCGCCTACCACAAAGAATTACGGCTCAGTTGAAAAGAAGGTTGTAAAAAAATTTTATAAAGGAGATGGATTTTCTTAATAATAAATAAAGAGATGGATAAAAACTGTCAAAAATAGAAAAAACCTAATGAGTTATTCTCTTTATTATAAAATCAAAATTAGCGAGGTATATGAAAAACATAAAAAAAACCCTTGTACTCTTTAAATTTTTTATAGAACATTAGCGAAGTATATGAAACCAAAACACCCCCCCCCCCCCCCCCTTCCTTTTTTTTTATAGGTAATCATGTACGTTGTAACCATCATGTACGTTGTAACCTTCAGAAAATAAGGGGATCTTTAATTTTTTTTTAAATAAAAGTGAAGCTGGGTGAAGAGTGAAGTGGATCAAACGAAAATATAATTGATAGGACTTTGTCCAGCTTAATAATAAAAAACCTTTATGCCAGAATATATCAGCTGTTACCAACAAAGAGTAGCTAGGTTTACCAATGGGTAATGAACGTTCACGTGTCACAAAGAACCAATTTTCATTTTAAAGACAAGAAGAAATAAAGTCTGATCCGTCCTATTTCCTAACTATTTCAATAAAAAAAAAAAACACAACACAACACAACGTACAACACAGTAAGTAACCATGCATGAGATTACTATTTCCCAACCACTTCAATCAATAAAAACTACAACACAAAATAATAAATAACCTTGCTTGTAACTGTTACCATCACCGCAAACCCATTGCCCTCCCTCATCTCCTTACAACCATAACTTCAACGTGAACCGGTGTAGGTTAGCCCACACCGATCCATCCTCCAAAATAACAAACAACAAAAGCAGGAAAAATTGGAGTCATACTCCTCCCCGTTTCCCTCCTCCAACACCCCCACTAACTGAACTATACACGCCAATTCCACAATCCCTTTGCACGTTTCTATCATTATCAATCTTACAATACAAACAACATCAAACAAACAGTAAAAGAAACCCACAATTTTAAACTACACTTGATGTATCCACCATGTCAGGATGTGCCATGTGGCACAAAACGTCACCTGCAAATCCACTGCACGTCCGGTACATCTAATAATATCCGGACCCCACCCTCCAGAGAGGCCATTTTTCATAAATGGCCCACGGATCAAGATTTTTTTTTCTTTTTTTAGGTTTGGAAGCTTTCGAGTTTCAGGCCTTGAGCTGAACAGGATACCTATCAATGCAGTCAGCCCAGGGATTTTTTGGGGCTGACTGTCCCACTGCAGAAATCTGCCTAAGGGCCTTCCACACAGCGCTGTTGCACTTGAAACCAGACCCAAAAGCAATCTGCCAGACTCGGTCACCTCCCCTTACCCGCCCCTTGGCCTCTGTGTAGGCGAGCTCGTACCAGAGCGAGCTGCTCGACGTGTTCCCGAAGCGATGCAGCGTCATCCTCGACGGCTCCATGTGCCACTCGCTCAGCTGCAGGTTCTTCTGCAACTCATCCAAAACCGCCCTGCCCCCTGCATGTATGCAGAAGTGCTCGAAAGCCAATTTGAAGTCTGGGATGTACGGTTTCACCTTCATCGCCAAGAACTTCCTCCTCACCAGCGTCACCAAAAACTTAAACTGCTCCGAATAGGGCAGAACCAGCGGCGCGAGCGTTGTGATGTTGGTTTTCAATGCATCTCCCGCCACGGCCATCAGCTCACGCGCTAGAGAAACACCCACTATGCCTTTCTCGTCTTCTCGTTGGTAGACGCAGTTGTAGCTGCTTTCGTCCGAGCCTTTGTGGGTTCTGACTGTCTGGACGAGCTGGTACTTGGAGCGGTTGCGGTCCTTTCTGCGGTTCGAGAGCAGCAAAGCGGCGCCACCCATTCGGAAGATGCAGTTGCAGAGGAGCATGGAGCGGTCGTTGCCGAAGTACCAGTTGAGAGTGATGTTCTCCATGCTGACGACCACGGCGTAGGTGTTGGGGTTCGCCTGGAGGAGGTCCTTGGCCAGGTCGACCGAGATGAGCCCGGCGCTGCAGCCCATTCCTCCAAGATTGAAGCTTTTTATGTCGGTTCTCATCTTGTAGTGGTTGACGATCATGGCGGAGAGCGATGGGGTCGGGTTGAAGAGGCTGCAGTTCACGATCAGAACCCCGACGTCCCTTGGCCGGACGCCGGTCTTGGAGAAGAGCTCGTCGAGGGCGCCGAACATGACCGCCTCCGCCTCTAGCCTGGCCTCCTTCATGGACAGCCGGGGCGGCCGGGCGGTGATTCCTCGGGGGAGGTACGTCTCGTCGCCGAGGCCGGAGCGGTGGGAGATCCGCTTCTGGAACTGCACCGTCTCCTCCTCGAAGCTGCCGTTGCTCTCCGTCATCTCCAAAAAGTCCTCCGTCGGGATCTTCCGCTCGTCTTCCGGCTTGTAGCAGGCGAAATCCACCAGGTAAACCGGCCGCGGCCGCTTGAACCAGTACACAGTGAGCAAGAACACGGCAACGGTTGCGGCGGCTAGACAGGCTGCGACGTCCAAGCATAGCTGCTTCCAGAAGAGAGAGAAGTCGCCGAAGCGGAAGCCCTTCAGCTCTACAGCCGCGGCTGATAGAATAACAATAAGAGAGACTGCTAAATAGATTGCATGGCTGCTTGTGTATCGAAATCCCAATCTAACGTATTTGAGTTTCACGGACTGTAGGAAGTCTGGTAATCTCCTTCGGATTTTGATTACCACGGAGGATGAATCCTTGAAGGCCAAATCGGCCGTCAATTGCTCCTTGTCCATCTCTATACTGGCCATCTTGGTTTGGGAGATGAGGAAAGACTGGATTTTTTGGGGGAGTTTGGTCGAGTATTTATATTGAGATGTCGTCAAGTGGCAGCTTTTAGATAGGGGAGAATTTATAAAAATAATAAAGAGGAGATAGGGTGTGTGTAGGCTGCAAGAAAGCTGGAATGGTGGTGGAGAATTTAATGGGAGTAGTTCCGAGGGTGGCAGATAGCTCAACCACCTCCGGACGAATGCACATAGGAAATGACTTTGGGGGAATTTTGGGAAGGGGGGCTGTGTGTTTTTTTTTTTGGGTGTTGTAGTTGCGAACTTGATGCGGTGGATCGGTGTTGTTGAGGACCTGAGGTGCCCATGGATTGACCAGTAGGAGTTTGGGGGCTTTTGGATTTTGTTGGCTTGACCATTTTCTGATTCAATGAATTAGATTTGTCAGGAGGGACCACCTTTGATATCAAACGGCTAAAATTACTGACTGAACAACTTATCTTGTCTCTCTGGTCAAATTTAATTCCAGCAGCAGTTGGATCCACCATCACCTTATCAAGTTTGAAACTGGAGATTGGACTTCGTTCTTTGATTTTATATAAATTGTTTAAGATGTGATCTAGGTGCTTAAGAATAAATAATGTGAATTTTGTTTGACCCTAAGACACTGATTTTTAAGGTTATTTCATTCGACTTTCACGGAATTTAATTATTAAATTATGAGAATTTTAGTTCTATGTAAAGTGGTTAACACGGAAGTAATAACAAGTGAATATTCACTAGGAGTGATGCTAAGAGATAGATCAGTTGGCCTAAAATCACAGTTTGTTGATAGAGTTTACGTGTTTGAATTGTGTTGTGACATTAGGATTACATGGGATTTATTTTGCTTGTCCCAAGGGATTAGTCCGGCTTAAAGAGCTGAAACACACTTCATTAGCTAAAAAATAAAATAAAATAAAAGGAGAGAGAAAAATGAAAGAATTAAGTCTTACACGAAGATCCCATCCATGCAAAGCTATGTTCCACCACAACCTCTTCTAATATTTTTGAAATTACATCTACTTTTACAAAATCTCCATTTTTTTTATAAAAAAAATTTCTACACAAAAGCTCTCTCACATAGAGCCTTCTTCTCTCTTCATTTATCAACATCTGCACCTTATATCAATCACCAATCATCTTTCGTCCGAGAGATAAAGAGGACAGCCCAGTGGTTTGGAGTTTCAATTTTGACTTAACTAGCGGAGTTTATCCTAGTTCTTTTCCTTGGGTGCATGAGCCGTCCTCTCCCCATGGCTATAGATCCAACCTCCTGGTCAAGTAAAAACAAGGAAAAAAAAATCCTTAGTTAGACCCATTTTCCCATCAATTAGTGGGAGTTCAATTCGATGTGAACCAATGGCTCACTAGTGATCATGAATTATATAGATGGGTCCCACTGATATGCATGACTAGGAGCTTTGTCCTCGGCTGCCAGGAATTTGAAGATCTGGTGGGCGCAGAGAGGAATTCCGAAGTAAGGGTCATATGACGCATCACATCACGGCATGTGCGTAATGTTAATGATGGTTGAGAATAGGTTATGGCAATTTCAATTATCAATTAGATTATGAAATGTCTTCAGCAAAGAACACACTTAATACACACATAATAAATAATTTAGTCAAAATCCTCCAATCGAGAACAGCTGAGATCAGAAGATCATGTCTCCTGTTAATTGAGAGCCGACTAAAATAGTCATTTCAATTTAGAGCAATCTAACTAATGCATTAATTACTTCCTTCAATTTTAAGAATTCGATTTTAAGATTCTAGTCCTTACTTTTATAATTTCTTGATCTGACAGTAGACCGAATCAGTTGTGGTGAAAATCTTCCAGCTACACCATGACTCTTTTTAACATGCAAGTTATTGCATATTTATAAGATCATGATTTGCATACTATGATAATGAATATTTGAATTCTACTGATTCTGTTACTCCCTCCTAAGAATTGTATATATTAATTGAAACGTTAGTTGAAATTATTGGGAGAGGATTAATCTATTGGAAAGCCTATGGAAGTCCCGTGGCAGGTTGGCTCACAGAGTTAATTTTCTACTTTGTCAGATTGGACAATTGCCAAATTAGCCACATGTATAATATTTGTTATCATTTTCATCATTTATATTCCTTTTTCATTAATTTTCGTTTGCCAGACACATAACTTGAGATTGATCATGCAATTTTATACCTTTTGGACTCACTACAAGATTTTCCACCTTTGCCTACGTCAAATAATCGCCGGTAAATGTCTACAAAACGCTAGCAAAATTCTTTTCCTGCGATTTCTTGCGCGCCGGGAAGTCGCCGGGAAAAGTTCGCCAGGAAAACTATTTTCCGGTGCTAAAATGATTGCGCTGGTAAAACTTATATATTGCCGATGAGAAAAGAAAACCTTTGCCGGCGTATTTTAACGCCGGTAAAAAAATTAGATTTTTGAAAAAAAATTCCATTTTAAAAAAGTTTTACCGGCGTTTTATGATGCCGGTAAAACATTTAGAAGATTATTCTTCAAATTTTTTGCCGGCGTTATCTAGTGCTGGTAAAACATTTAAAAGATCATTTTTTCAAAATTTTTAATGTAATTTAAATATTTTTGGCGGCATAAAAATCGCCGGCAATGAATATTATTTTATTTTTTTTATTTGTTTAACTTTTAGTTTCCTTTCCCTGTATATATATTAGTTCATTATAACTTTCAACCTTTGTCATATGATTAAATTATAACAGCTAATTACATTATCCAAAAACCAAATTTATTACACAACCAACTTTCATTTCCATTCCAAAGCTACATATTAATATTCAAACATCCTTTCAACATTCAAAGCATTTTACCATCACAAAATTAAAACCCATATTAACATTCTACTCCATACCAACATTCAAATATCAATGGAAGTTTACATATCCATGTGATCATTTTATTGTTGCATCATTCCAACATCGATTTGCGCTACTGTTTAAAAGAACTTCCTGCATCCCATTTCAATAGATAGCAGTCTATTACTCTGAATACTTGACCTTCATGTTGGCTGCATGAACTCTTTAAGCACAAAATTTTCTTTACTTATCTTTCAATCTGCATAAAAGAGAAAAAAAAAAAGCAATGCTATGATTTCTTTGATGATATATATGAAGGGTAAACAGAAACTAATAAATTAACAAAAATAGAAATAGTTAGGAATACACCAATACAGATGCATAAACTGGTCATACATATTTAATATGAAAGAAAATTGGAATTATTCCAATTCATAAGGAAACAAATATGTTCAGTCCTACTAAAATTCATTACTTTCCCAATAAAAATTGAAACTAAAAATATTCCAATAGATTTGTTGGTCCAAGTCCCTTTTCTTGCATAGTTCAACAAGCTCACCAACATAGCTTAGCTTAGAGAGCAAGCTAGTGTAGTTAATTTAGGCTCGCCTAGCCTATAAAGTATTAGCAGAGTCGACTGGGTTCTGGCTCTATAAAGTTACATGTATTTTTCATAAAAATGTAGCTGACAAATTACATGAAAGTAGAGTTTGTTTTTATCATATAGCATTAGGACAAAATGAAAGTATATCTCACCACCCATATCAACCTTTTATGAAACAAAGAAAAATTCACTCACCATAACTATATAATAAGAAAAGCATCCAAGCACCTTAAATTTTTGTATTTTGAAAAGACTAGTAGAAAATCTTAATTTTAGATGTATAGTACCTCGACCCATAAGGCATATCATTAACTATATTTTGAATGCTATGATGTTAGATCTAGCAAACTGATCGAAACAATGGGAAAAGCTAAGATAGAACAAAACATAAAAAACAACAAAGTAGAGAAATGAAAGGAATTAAATTATGATGGATTACAAATCCATGAAAATAGTATCTTTAGTTTTTAAAAGAAAATCCGAGAAAATGGAGAGAGGAACCATATGCATATTTGGGAAAAAAACCAAACAACTCTATAAATATAATATCTTGCTCTCCCAGGAAAAAACTAATGTATAAAAACACCCTAGTGAAATCCACAAGATGTGATTATAATCTATTTGAAAAACAAAACACACAAATGATCAATGTAACAATGTCACACAATACTATAATTTTTTTTAAAGGCAGTTGAATTCTTTCTATTAAAATGAAGCAATTAAAGAACAAAGAAGTGTGGAACATCATACAACGATCCACAATGGGTCCTTTTCATGTATTCCCATGTTCAATGAGATGGTAATACTTACATGGATCTCCAACCATGATTTTAAAGGAGACACTGCAGTTTCAGGAAATGCTAATCACTTCCTTGCAATTTTTATGAATTTCGTTTTCTTCACAGAATATAGTAATCATCTATGAAGGGAAAAGAACTTTTGTGTGGACATAGAATACACTAATAAAACAAACCATTTTTTCCTTATTATGTATAAGCAAAATGCAATTGCATGCTTACCTGTTGTTCTAACTGAAGGTTCTGCTCTTCAAGTCCTCTTATGGTAGCTTTTTGACTCTTTAAATGAGTACATGACAGTACAAAGACATGGACAAACCAAACATGAGGAAGACAATTTCATCTTTCAAGTTACATGGAGGAAACAACAGGTGTGATCCTTAGGAATGAGTCATGCAAGAATCATGATTAATCAAAATTAAAAAACAAACATAAAGCTTCTGGTATATATATGAAGGAATGCATTTTCTCTAAATTTTGCTCTCGTTGCAATATTGTCAACTTCTTCTTGATAACCCTCAAGCAAATAATTCAACAAATTTAACTTCTCATCTGCATAGGCTTTCTTGAAATTTATCGACAAGAGAATACTGAGTGTATTTATTCTTCCTTCACCTCATGTGTCATTGTTTTGATAGCTGCCGTCTCCAATTTCTATATGCATTGGACCCTGGCTGTATGTGTTAGCCAAACACTAACTTTGTCTCCACATATATACGTAGAAGAATCCAGAAGAGTTTCTCTCTTTCATTTTTGCAAGTCACCTCAAAAATGGATCACTGACACCCATACATAGCTTTTGAAAATGGATCAGAAGGTTTGCTTGTTAATGAGTTCATATCAATTGAATAGTACACATCCATTTTCAATATGAATCAGACAAATTAACTATTTTTAATTCAAGAAAGTAATACGATTTAAGCTAATATCAATCACAACATTACAGATAGGAAAACCATTATCACACTTGGGATGCAATAACAAGTTCAAATGTAGTTTTAAAGTCACTAGCCCATGTAATTAACGAACACAGCAAAATCCAAGTGGACAGGGCACCGCAAGAAAGGGATTAGGTTTTGACAGAGTTACATGATCAATTAAAGGTAATGTAGCCCGAAGAATCCACCTGGGAAGATCTTCAACATTTTCAGAAGTGTTTGTACAACATGTTCCAAAGGTCTTTTTACAATTCATCACAACTATCATCATTCAAGACAACAAATTTTCACTAAAAAATTAATACAGACAGCAAATTGAGTTCAATGAAAAGCTAAGATGGATTCTGTAATTAGTTTCTCATAAAGAAAATAACAAACAATGATATATGTTAGTGTTGTATTCCTTCATGCAACCTAATTGAATTTTAAACTAAGGTAGGGATTTTACCTGATAAAGGAACTGAAGAGAAGTAGAGATGTTTCTTCCACAAAGAGATGTTTTAGAAAGGGCAGGACAAGAGAGAGATTTTCTCTGTAGTGAAAAGTGCAGTCTATTGAAATTAAAACAAACAAAACAGAAATTAAAGAAGAACATGACAATAACAGATAGAGCCAATGTACATAAGACAGCGAAAGCAAATCTGTCCCAAACAACATTTTTGTTGTTTTTTGAAGCTCAAACTGCCTCAAACACTATAAGACAAACTGCCCCAAACACCAAATCATTCTATTTCACTTGCAATCAGTTCCATCCAAACACACCCAAGACAAAACTAAACAAAATACCCAATCACCAAATAAATGCAAGAGCACAGAGACCAAACCAAAACACAAATGGGTCCTCTTGATTTTTGCCTACCCTCTCCTTGTGTTTAGATGATGATTTTCCTTTCTCTGTATCTTTCTACCGAATTGGGTCCTTGGATGTTGGACTTGAGCGTTCGATTGAGCATGTTGGCCAGTCGATTAAATCGATTGTTGCACAACCCAAAGATCGAAGACTTCAACTAAACCAAAACATAAGCTAAATCTTAAAGGGAATCACTCGATTTCACTAGCCACATAACCCCATAAGACCATCCATTCTTACGACAAAGCAACCGATCGAAGTGCCTCTCCATCTCTCAACCCATCAAAAGAAAAAATGCACAAAACCAAACAGAGATGAAATCGGGAAAAAAATACGGTGATGGGATGAAATCGGGAAATCAGCAAAAGAAACCCTACTTGGCCCTTGTCCTTGAGATTGATGCAAGTGGAAGACGATGATGAAGACGATAATCTGTCTCTCTCTCACTCTCTCTCACTATGTCTGATCTCTCTCTCTCGCTTTCTCTCTCGCTGGTGTCTCTCTCTCTTACTCTCTCTCGCTGGTGTTAGATAATCATTTTAATATATAGACGGCCAGGAAAATGACGACAAAAATTTATTAATTAAAATAAATATTTAAAAAAAATTTTCCTAGCACAAATAATTCGCCGGTAAAATTTAAAGGCCCCAATCTAAAAATAAAGTTAGCGGTAAAATTTGGTGGGTGAAATTTGCCAGCTATCTAAGGAGAATGCTGCTATAAATATAATATTTACCAGCGAAAACAATTAATCGCCGGTGAAAATTTAACCTTTACCGGTGAAATAATCCATTCGCCGGGAATAATCAAGCCTTTGCTAGCGAAAAAATACTGCCGGGAAAACTATAACTTTTTCCAGCGAAAAAGCTTATTTCGCCAGCCAATAGCATACTTTTCCCGGCATTTAAATATTGTGCAAGGAAAAAACGCCGGGAAAACTGTAAATTCTTGTAATGACTTCTTTATTTGCATTAAAATACATAGGTATTAATCCGATAGGATTTGTCCATAAATACTTAAAAAGAAGGCTAAATACAAACTTAAAGCAAGTAATGTCTCCTTTTGTGCAAGCATAATAAGAAGGAAGCTAGGATATACATAATTAAGGTGATTGCTGGCTATTTGTTTTACACATCCATTTGATTATATTTTTCCATCAAATGACAGGTTACTTGATGCTTATTTTTGAAAGTTGCGCTATAGTCTTTAATTTTATCTACTTGTAGTATAAATTCTATGTATTTTGAAGCAAACAAATTAGACCAAGCCTTAATTTCATTATTAATGATGTCATCTGATTTGCCTTACATGGAGTGTTAATTTATATTTAGTTTTGTTTAACTTTGTTTTTTTTTTTTTTTTTTTGAAGATGGGTTTGTGGAACTTTCTTTGTTCCTATTGCAACTAAGAGGAGGATGAAGTTCTCCTGTGTTGATTTCAAGCATATCAAATATAGAATTGATCGCCTCCATTTACTCCTTTTTGTGTAACCTATACACGTGTTCGAATAACTGGTGGATTGATCATCTATAGAAAAGATGACTAATCAATCACTCTAAGCAAAACTTGATTTCATCCGTCTTCATCTTGTTGATTTTATTTACGCTGTTGTTGGAGAAGAATTCAACTTTCTTGTTTCTAATGAGAGGGTTTTCTAACATCAACCAGATGTTTCTAAAAAAACCAAGGGTTTATTTAATCCGTCGTGAGTTGGGGCTCTTTTTTAATTTTTCTTTTGGTACGGGCCAAGTGGCAGGACCCTCAAAGGACCGGATTGGCTTAAGTGTGGGTGAGGAGAAATCCACTGATAAGAGCATGAAAGAAGGCTGTGCAATTTGTACACCGAATTGAGTAAGAACTCTCTTGCAAGTGGGGGTAAGAACTCTCCTGCACGTGGTGAACTCTAGGCAGTTGCGTGAGAAAGTGGGGATGACAACCCACGACTAAGGGCCTGTCTTGCATCATTTCGGAACGTTCCATTTTGAATGAAGAAAAACTTATTCGATAGACATTTTCTCTCGCCCACTGTCTCCTTTATCTCTTTGTCTAGATTTTCTATCGTAAACTGTTTATCAAACAACTTTTTCTTCTATAATTCCGAGAGTTGAACGACCCCCAAATGATGCCAAACATGCTACTATCCCTTATTCTCAGAACATGTCATGCGGGTGATGGATTTGGTAGTTGGGAAAATGGTGATGGAATAAGCCATGGGTGAAGCAGAGGGTTTAAGAGGGAATCGAGGTCCCGATCTTTGTCTTAGCTGCTGAAATAATGGCTTTAAAAGTTATTATTGTTCTTTCGGGCCTTTTTTTATTAATCGATGATCACTTTATAGAATGTTAAATGTAAAATATTTATCCTCAAGTGCCTTTCAGAGTATTTTGGTTTAGTGTACCTAAATTCTCAGAATTATATGAAATTGTATACTCGATCTAGACATCAAGATAACAATGTTTATCCAAATACATGTTATAACTGTTGGGTATATGTTATGTATTCCGGTTTAACCGGATGAGTACATTGGGTTAGCCAGTGATTGGTTTGAGGTCAAGGGTATTTTGGTAATTGTACTGGAACTTTTTTGATGGCTAAGAAAGCGGTGACTATATATGTATTTAGTCTGTAACTCTAGATCTTGCGCAGTTGAAGAGAGATGAGAGCTCTCTGGCATGTGGTGTTCCTACACCACGTAGGTAAGACGATGTGAGAGAACGTGTGTCTCTGCATGCTTTACTTGTGGTAGTGAAGATGATCGTCTCTGTGCCTGTAGACATAGCCCTATTTGGGTGAACCACGTAAATCTCTGTCTCTTCTTATGTGTGTGGTTGATTGATTGTTGATCTTGTGATTGATGTGTGTACACAACAGGTGATGTTGAAAAATCACAACAATAACAAACGGCCATTCTAAAAAAAAAAAGAGAGCATGAAGTTGTTCTTTTCCTCTTATTTCCTGTTTATTTATTTATTTTATATAATTAAAAGTTGGATATAGATTTGGGCCTAAGACAATGTACCATATATATATATTCAGATCAGAATCTAAATTGGGCCTAAGAACGCAGGACCCTACAGCTGGAGCTTGTACATGTTTACAATTGGTGAAAGATTCTAGTATTTAAACTTGAATTTAAACTTAAGGTCTGTTTCTATGTGAATGTAAGGCTACAAAGTTACAAATTCGAGTCCACACTTGCATTGTGGAGTTTAAATTCTATCTTGGATTCTGATCCTTTAGGGCTTCCACGTTTGATAATTCTCCATGCCCCTTAAAATAGCTTATATAAGAGAGCTTTGAGATATCGTAACTTATGAAAAGAAGTATTAATATATATTTTTTTTCTAATTTCGTAGATGTTCGCACCAGTATAATATAAACTAAATCAAATGATTGTTCAGTATAAAAACATTCCTTAGCATTTATTTTTTAGCTTTCGAACTCACAACTAATAATTTTCATCATTTTTGGATAGCATCAAATCTCAAGATTTTCTATTATTTCATCAATTATTTTATGGGTGCACTTGTACAGCATCAGCATACTTATTTTTTGAAAAAAAAATTCACTTTTTTCTCTTCTGGCTAGAAACACTTTCCTATGTGAACGTTTTTTGGAGAGAGATCATCTAGAATAGATTAATGCCAATTTTAATAATATGTGTGCAATCAATTAAATATATAGTGGAAATAAAAAATCAAATCACAAGAAAACACAGATTTTACTTGGAAAACCCAACATGGGAAAAAATCACGGCCAAGAATCAAGCACTATGAATCAAGTTGCTCCTCAACCTAAGGATCTTGTGATTCCCTTGCACGGTTCCCTGTTGCAATGACCCCCTGCCGTTCTCTTTAACAGATCCAATCACCTAGACGCATTGTAGATGTAGCACTTGACTCCCCACAGCAATCTTCTACACTCAGAGAAGTAGAAGACAAAAATCTCTAGAGTAGAACTTCAGCCCTTCAACTCTAAAAAAAGACTCTAGAGGAAATGATTTTTAAAATATATTCTCCACTCAAAACAATGAGATCTCTGTCTTAGGGTTGAGAGAGAACCTTCTTTTATAGCCTCTTATTCGTGCCTCATAAGTATAATACGATCAGGAAAGGAGTTGGCATCAAACAGGTAAGTTTCTTTTCAATTTCGGACTGAAAAATCGCAAGTCGGCACACTTTCTGCACTTGCCCGATCCGTCGGATAAATTGCCTGATCGGTTGGATTAAGGTTCTGCCTAGGTGAAAATTTTAGCATTTTCTTGCAAACTTCCGGAGGCCATAACTTTCTCGTTTGATCTCCGATTGAGGTGATCTTGGGCTCTACGGAATCCTCTCAAAACGAGCTTTCCAACGATAGGTTACATGTAGCGAAAAGGTCATATCTCGACGCTGTGATATATGACCTTTTTAGTCCATGTTGTCCGTAGAAAACCACTTCAAAATGTCATTTTTTCTTCTATTTCTTTACTTCAGTACATCCGGCGACTC
This sequence comes from Sextonia rubra, assembly GCA_037013555.1. NCBI lineage: Eukaryota > Viridiplantae > Streptophyta > Magnoliopsida > Laurales > Lauraceae > Sextonia > Sextonia rubra. The sequence continues at coordinate 26,309,518 of JASUAD010000009.1, forward strand.
AAACCATTATCCATACTCAACGATATGTAAAATAAAACACTAATGAACTCAAGTTTTGTCCAACCCATGAATTTGTCAACACAAAAATACTTACACTAGAAGTTCTCAAAATTGCACGCTTTTGATACTTTCACTTGCAAAATAGCAATTGGATTAAAGTTTTCTATTATTTCATCAAAATTTTTTATAGCATTAGCATACTTTTTTATTATAAAAAATTACCTTTTTCTCTTCTAGTTAAAACATTTTCCTACTCGTTCTTGAAAATTGCATGCCTTTGATACTTGCAAAATAGCAATTGCACTCAGTGATGAAGAAGATCATGTTTTGCTCAAAAACAAACATGCTTCTTTTCTTTTTATTCTTCAGAAAACTTGTAACAGAATGTGCCTATCCTACCTTAAAAAGTAGCAATGATCTTTCTAATGTAAAAGTTGAACGATAAGGGGCAACATGGGATCGCACCACATTTAGGGAATTAAATTAGATTTCATCTCAAGTGAACCATGATGCCTTCAATACAACATGAATATGGTAATAACACATCATAACTACAAGAATGGCCCCTTGCCTTGGTGGCAAGAGCTGTTAGTTCTTACATTCCTTATGACCCGAGGATGATGATGATGGGTGCATTAGTGATGATGACGAATGTTCGAACATAAATGATGAACAAGTTTGTTACTTCTTGTAACTTTCTTAATTTTTTTTCTTTAAATTAAGGATATCGCTTAACTTATAATAATGTATCAAGTTTAATAATCTTTAATATTAAATAGAAAAATGCCAGCAGTATTAAATGCTCTTGTATTATGTCCTAAGTCCATGGGTTAAAACCTATATGGAATAAGAACCAGAACCGTTTACTAATTGGAATCTAACTTGGGTTTCGGACCCAAACTCATTTATGAATAGAAATCTAAAACAGATTCCAAACCCAATCTTTTACATGTGGGAACCTTTGGATAATCAGAGATTTAAGTACCTTTTTGCAACTCTAGTGAGGAAGCGAAACAACTTGATTGATTACGCTAAAGGGATCAGGTGAAACGTATCTCCATGTTCAAACCAACTATACAATTGGTCATTATTTATTGAGAAATGCTCCTGTGACCTAGATGGGCAAACTGGATGCGGCCTACTTGGGGCCGACAGAGTAGAGGATAGGAGGCCATGAAAAAATTCAAGTGAGACCATTCTAGATATAAAGTTTGAACGCCATCTCACCTTTCTAAACCCATGATCTGCGACCTATAAATTGTAGAGATCATTGTGTTCTACATCTCTAGTGGAAGATTATCTTCTAAGTGTAGAAGATATGAGGAGTCAAGCTAACAACTAGAAAGCGTCTAGTTGATTGGATTTGTAGCATGCAACAACAGGTGGTTGTCGTAGAACGATACTTTACAAAAGGTTGAAGTTACAGAGTTATATAGATGTCTGTAAGTAGCTTGTAACTGCATGATAATCTATAGTGCTTGATTAATAGTCCAGGTTGGACTCTTGGTTTTTTCCCCATTTGAGTTTCTACGTAAAATCTGTGTCTTCTTGTGGTGTGTGCTTTTATCTGATTTATTTTCGCTGCATAGTTGATTGTTTGAATACATAATTTTGAGATTGATTGTATTGATTCATTCTGATTGATTGAATTAATTCATTCTAAAGGATCTCTTCAAAAACCTTTAGCAACAAATCAAAATGTGATCCATTATACAAAGGGTCCTGAACGAATCCCATTAGTGCCCCGAATAATGTCGTAAAGTGATTAATGGGTCTTCGAGATCTCTCTGGTAATACCCCGAGCTCCCCTTGGAAATCAAAGGCAACCCCTTTTGTGGCAACCGGCGCAACAGAGGTGTTGGATTGGTCTCTCTCAATCTCTCTAGGCCTATAATGGTGGGGACCGTTCAAACTGTGTTTTCCTTAACCTCCATCGACAGAGCAATTGCACATTAATTATAAAAAAAATCCAAAGGCCATTTATGAATCATGAACGTGATGAAGATGCTCCAATGGTGTAATAAAGATATATAACCTCCATTTCCTTCATTCATTCATTTGTAGTTTCGTTGATTCTCTTACTTTCCAATTCATTAACAACGAGTCCGTCAAACACCCTCCCCTACATGAAAATGCAAGGAAAGACCCCTCCGTAATCAATATTGTCCAGTGAAGTGAACACAATCACCCCATACAAATGGTTGATCTACGTACACTACAATTACTATTACTAACCCAATCCATCTTAAAGAGATTAATCCTTTCAAAGAGTTCTCGGGACATATAAATAGTGTAACACTTCACAGTTAGGTACACGTCAAAATTAGGAAAATAACCATAGTCTAAAGCACCATTGTTTCACATATCAAACCCCAAACTTATTTGATTAATTAAGTGAGAACATAGGTGTATATAGTCTAGTTGACTGGACATCCCGTTTCTAATCTAACTTCTCACAGTTTTAATCCTTGGCTTCTTTTTCTCGCATGAGCAGGCGTTATCTCCCAATGGCTGGGGTCTTGATAAAGATCCTATCGGGCCCACAAATAAGAGGAAAAAGGCTTCTTCTATGTAAAAACAACTTCTAGTGGAAAAATATTCAATCTCCTTTATTCATTTGAAAGTGCTGTTTTATAGTAGTAACAGTGTCTCCTTAGGCATTTATTATAATCTGAATTAAAGAAAACAAATGTTAAATTTATGCAATGATATAGGAATGTTAGGAGGTCGACTAGATATGCATGCATGCGTTGGGCCAGATAAACTATTCTCATAATGTTATTGTCTGCCTCAAAGATGAGGATTGATTAAACTTTCGCAACCAATGAGCATTTCATCTAGGCGCCGGGCCAGCCACATGACTTCCTGCAATGTGTAAGGTGGAAACACCGGTTCCTTGTTGCAACTTGGCCAACATCCCATCTAGATTCACATAGTTTGTTGTTCCAAAAGGAACCAACATTGCCTCTGTCATCTTCTTCCATGAGAGACCATGGTAGACACGATTGTACCATAGACCATATTGACGCGACACCATCCATGTGGAATGAAGCAAGAAACGCCTTCTCATTCTTAGTTGCTTGATGGTAGCAAAAAAATTGTTCACATTTGTACATAAACTCCAATGGGTCATTCCCATCAAAGTGAGGAAGTCGATCTGAGCATATGGAACTTGGATCTTTCCATCCCGTTGTCCGCCATCATTTCCATTCGTTTCTCCAGTAGCCGATCAATCTCCGATGTTTTGGGGAGGGGTTGCATGGTGAGGTGTTGTAGGGCTTGTTGGATCTCGTCGATCCTATGATTCATTAAATCCAAAGCTTCGGACTTTCCACAGATTCCTCCATTGGGCCTGACTTTGGTGATTGGATCTTTTTCTCCCTTGGCATGCCCTAGGAACGGCTAGGTCTCATACAAATTGGGCCCACAAATAAGAGGGAAAGGGCTTCCTCTAAGAAATAATAACTTGTAGTGGAAAAATATTCAACCTCCTTTATTATCTGAGGGTTCATGTTTTACAGTAGTAACAATCTCTCCTCAAACATTCATAACAATGTGAATCAAAGATAACAAAAGCTAAATGTATGCAATGATATCGGAATGCTACGGAGGTAATCTGGTGGATGGGTTGACTAGATATACATGCATCCTTATTATGAAACCTTTATTGGATATGCATGGTTGGATATGCAATATGTGTGGGGATAATTGGATTGATCAAATGTATACGGAAAGGCTGGTTGGATTATGCAAGATGTTTGCAAGGAATGATTGGATTATGCATGAACAGAACTTATGGGCTAAGCCATGATGCAGGAGCTGACTTACGAGTTGACCTTGTGGGCGGGACCTATTAGGTCTTTCATGTGACAGCGCTTTCGGCTGGGTATAAAAAATTACGAAAAAAAAAAGAACAACTTCAATAAGTTAGTCTCAAAGCTTTTCAAATTAAGGCCAAGGGCAAATTAAGATGCAAAGGAGAATGATGTGTTACCCTACTGGCGGTGAGACATGATAGTGGGGTGACTAGGTTTAGAACCTGGCCACCCCACCACCACTCCTCCTTGCATATTTAAATCCCTGTTATTTCACAAGTGTGAGTTGTTCGCCTCTTAAATATGTGAGTTCTCATTACCTTACTAGTGCAAAAAAAATAATAAAAAAACATAAGATGTAACCCCCCCAGAAAAACGAGCTGACTTGATCTTTCTAGAGGTTTCATTTCCCAATCTTGGAGACCCTTTAATCAGCATAGACATGAAAAATAAAATAAAATAACAAGAAGAAGAAGAAGATAAAGAAGAGAAATGAAAGCATCTTTGCAGTGAACACGTAGATGAAGATATGAATTGGAGCTTTAAATTACGTTCCCACATTATATCTCTAAAGGGACAGTTGAGCAGAGGCCGGTGGCTGAAGGGACCAAATCTTTTTCTAATTTGAGTGGGATTGGGTTCCCCATGGAAAGTGAAGGTTGGCTCTTTCTATGCCAGATTCATATCCTTTCATGTTATCCTATAAATGCCATAGCGTTGTCAACTATAAATAACAGAACACGGGTCTTTGGTTATGGGATATATATATCGGTCATCTCCTGTAGTTCAATGTTTTCGAGTCCCACCGTACCATCCCTTGTTCTAACTCATTAATCAGCAGTGTCCCACTTAAGATATTTTGTTTCCATGATGCATTACCGATCACAACTAGACTGATATGATGTGTTCCGTAAACATTGTAGGAGTAGGCACGATGTAACTGAAACATTGCTTTCCCTTATAACAGGGCATGAGTGTTATTTATTTAATGTTTTCTTTGACCAGGTAATTAGAGGCTGGTTTTAAAACTTGGCGAAACAAACAGAGTTGTACTGCTCCATTCGTACAGGTTTTGGTGATGACCATGGAAGTACAGAGATGAAAATGTATTGGAACTGAATTATACCAACTTTATATTATATTTAATTTTGTTATTTTATCTGTATTTAAAATCATTTAAAAGAAATTAAATAATAATACTCATAATTTTTTAATTACTTGATTTTTAAAAAGATGATAGAACAAATAGAAATATTAGTCACAAGCCAATACACTGTTTGTAATGGTGTTCTAAAACAGCATATGAGAACCATTTCTTTTATGGCTGGCCTACCCTGAACAATGATGTTAATGGCTCGATCCCTGCCAGTGGTAGAAGAACTGGCCTGAGAAAAATTATATTTAAAAGTTATGAAATCCTCGTTTCGGGTTAAGGTCCCAATCTCATATTTTAATATGAATTCTAGCAAAATGAATTAATTAAACTAAAGTAATCAAACAATCATATAAAGAGATGAGAAGCATGATTTTTATGTTGAAAATCTTACTTGGAAAAAACCACGGGTTACTTTAACCAGGAGTAACAAGCACTACGTAAATCAAAGATTACAAGAGATACTAATAGACCCTTCCCAGTTGCAATTCAACCTAAAAACTATGATGATCTTACTGACTCCTCACTGTGTGCGTTCACTGTACTTAAAACAACTAACTTGAAAGCCTTTTCAAGTTGCATATACTTCGAGAGAAAGCAGATGAGAAGAATTAAAGTAGCAACTTTAACACATCAATATAACTCTTCAAGATGCTCTAGAAATGATGCTTCAATCTCCAAAGGATATTAGGCTATTCTCAAGGGAGATCGGTGGATCTAAGAGGGAGAGAACAAGAGTTTATATAAGCTTAGATTCGTTAGTTAAGTCCTCTTTGCTTAGGAATCATCTTTACTAAAGAATACGAAAGCAAAAAGGAAAGATTTGGATTAATCTCGAAACTAAAATTGCCGTTGCACGCTCGAGCGTGAGTGTAAGCACACACGAGCACGCTAGTAAATCTTGTGCACCCGAAAAACTATGCAAGAGCACGATGGCATGGAGCTCAAGCGCACTCATCTTGGGTTTGGGCGTACGAGTATGGTCTAAGAAAACACTTCACTTGATTTTCTTCAATTATGATCTAATCGTGTAGTCCATTTATAAAATACATAGATATAGAGAGAAACCCAGTTTTGTCCATTTCCCAATGAATTCACCAATACTTAAAATTCCTTACAATGTTGTATGACCCTTTTTCCATGGCTGATTAGTGATCAGGCTTGGGTCCGGGTCTAATGTTGTTTTTGTCGCTCATTTGTTTATAATGTATGATAATATATTAGGGATTACACTTGGTTACAACTACAATCATGATTTTAACTTGGGGCTTATTTGTTTGCATTAAAATACATAAGGATTAATTATCAAATGAGCTCCACTAGAGGATTATTAAGGAGGTAATGTGTGGGTGATATGAGGTGAGAGGTGAATGATGTAGAATAGCAATGTACGTGGACCTTGAATTTCCTAAGGAATGAATTACAAGGGCGACGGTTGGGTATTCATTTTTCCCTTAATTTATCTTTTGTTAAAGGGGAGGACGATCATTTTGTATATCAACCTTGAATCTTCATTTTTAACTATTAGTGGCATGAAATCCTATGTATTGCATACAAACAAATAGGCCGTGGATGTAATTATTTGTTGACCTAATTATTTCTAGGAGCTTTTTTTTTTTTTTTTGCGTAATGCAGTATTGTATTATTGAAGGGGAGAAAGAACTTTACAAAGGCTTTAAAGCCCCAAAGAAAGGAAACAAAATGATCCAAAATGCGAAAACAAAGAAAGATAAATACAGTAGAAAAAGGGAAAGAAGGGCTACTCAGAACTACGTCTTAGCCTAGAGAGAGTTTCAGAAAAGAACAAAGAGTCTAAAGAGGCCGACCAGAAAAATGCTTATCTATACCCTGAAAAGAGTAGGAGAAAAGCTCAAAGAGATAGAACTTGGCCTTCGTCAAAGAGACTCTGCAGTTAATGAAAATATAGTCGTTTTTACATTTCCATAGGAACTTAAAACATCACATTATTAATATACTATGATCAGGGTTTTGCTTACAAAAACCCTAGTTTGAGGTGATGCACGCCTAGATGCATATTGTTTATGTTATGAAATTTCTTGAGAAGAATGTGTAATTTGAAAAAAAAAGGATAATTAAATAAATAATAGAATAAGGGTGAAGAAAAGAAGAAAGCATAAAATAAAAAAGGGCAACACCCAAGGAATAATCTATAAGCTAATGCTTTTTTAAAGATAAGATTTTCTCCACATGCAAGTGGTTTGTAATGGAAAATGCATGTGTTTGTAATGGAAAATTTGTCACTATGATACAATGCCCAATTCTATCTCAAGTTTGCATGAAAGACAGAAATATGGATTTACCCTAAATGAAAAAAAAAATAAAAAAAATTTTTGGAGAAAATATATGAGTGGGTGATGTAAATTAGAAATAGGATGCGTGCATATTTTTTAAATTAGAAATATTATTCGTGCATATTTTTCAAAATTTAGATACGAGATTATATATAGAATTTAGGAAGAAAAATAGCTATTGGAGAGAGTCATGTGAGAGAGGGGACAGAAAGACTAATGAGAAAAAGAATGTTGGAGAGAGAGAGAGAGAGAGAGAGAGAGAGAGAGAGAGAGAGAGAGTTATTCAGCATCAACTCTATTATTAATTTTTTATCATTTCTCTCACCCATCATCATTCTCTCTTAATTTCCCTATTCCTTATATATTCTAGTTCATTATTATTTTTAAGAGAATATATATATATTTGGATCGACTGTGCACTTATCTGAATGGAAGGGATTTGTAGGCCACGACTGAAGGGATTATGGACATGTGATTTTGGTCAAACCTGATATTCAGAGTGGTCCCACGTAGGCCTCTCCATCCCCTCCGATCTCATCCTTGGGTGAGGTCCATAGTAGGCCCAGTAGAGGAGTATACACGGTCCTTTTGTGAGGAACATGTATATATATATATATAATAGTTAATATAAGTAGGGGATGAGACAGAGTAGGTTTTCTTTGGGGCAAAAAGAGAGATAAAGGGTTAACTAAGAAAAGGTCTCCGATGAGCAACAACTGAAGTTTAGCTCGTGGGCCTGCCTTTTATCAGTTCAAGCCCTTTCACACTCTTATGCTCCTTGATGGCGTTAGGCCCAATTTTACCTTGATCAAACTTATACCTACCATTGGATTGAATATCAAAGAAATTTATGGTTAAAAGACTATTATTTTTTATTACTGTTAAATCAAGAGCTATAATAATCAAATATGACTGATTTTTTTCTTGACCCTTATCCATAAGAAAAACTTTTCATATGTGGCACCCCACTGATAACCGGACGTTTAAGTAGCCTCCATGCATTAGAATAATATGCAGTATGTTCATAAGAGAAAATTTCCCTTTCACTGTGCTGTGTTAGTTGAGTAATCATTTCAATTGCTTTGGTTTGTTGATAATATTAATATAAAAAACATGCTACCACTATTAGTTAATTGAAGATTTTACGGGAAAAAACTCATTAGATGCCCAGTCTATGAAAAAGGACCTCATAATTCTAACTACACAGAAAAGGCCCTTCCACCAATTTTAACTTCTTAATTTTCTGTCTTTTTACTATCGCTCATCTTAGTTAGAATCACAAGATTGTCGCTCTTGTCTTTTTCTTCCTCTTCTCTCTCCTCTTTCTCTATATCCGCCACTCTATTTTTCACTTAACCCACCACCTACAATACCTCCATCATCCTCAACAACTTCATCTCAGCCTCTTCCAACTTTTTGTTGTTGTTGTTGTTGTTGTGGTTGTGAGATTGAAGAATAATCATGGGGGTAGATCTGATTTCTTTTGCAGAGGTCATATCAGGAGCTATTAGTTATTTGATCAGCACAATCTTTCTTTATCCCCTCGACACCTGGAATACAAAGTACTAGGCTGAAGTCCAAGCTCAAGGCCACCTAAAGTACAGGTGGGTCTCGTTCTCTCTCCCTTGACCGTTTCTTGATGTTGGGTTTTTTTTTTTTCTTGTAAATGCATTTTTTAATTTGACTTTGAGTTGGTTTGATCATGAGATGATTTCTTTTTATTGAGGAGTGGGCTCCACCCGATTTTGTATATTGAAAAATATTTATGCAGCCTCTACTAACGCCTTAAGGTTTTAGCATAAATAGCTAGCAAAAAAATTTTAATATAGTATCGGAGACAACTCGTCGTGAGTTCAAATCCTAAGAGGAACAACTCGGTGTTAAAGAAAATGTATATTGTAAAAGTATGCCGACCGGATTCCCCATGAGGGGTAGTAGCGAGGAGCGAGCACCACAATGGAAAATATTAAAAAGTATTTATGCAAATACTAATGCCCTAAGATTTTGGTATGAATGATTAGCAAAGGCTTATGGTTTTGGTATGAATGGTTAGCAGAGGAAATTTAATACTTTTTCTATTTACTTTGACATGTGCATGTTGTGTTCTGGTAGTATTAGGAATTGTCTTTTTAGATTTGGAAGGGTCTTTGTATAATTGGAATCCTATGTCTTTATTGGATTTTTTTAATTATTATTTTGGTATATATTGAGTTTTTTTCTTTTTTTTTATGATAATAATCCCATGTTTCAACTTGGTTTTGTCCATGGGCACGCTTCTCTTTCTTTATACAGTCTGATGGGTTTGAGGGTTGTGGGTTGCGAGAAAAGGAGCGGGAGAGATTGAAAGAGAGGAAAAAGAAGACACGACTGATGATATCATTGCACAATTAGGATGAGTGACGATATTGTTGTTGAGCCCCAAAAATAAATAAATAAATAAAATTGACAGGATGATCTTTTCAGTATAATTAGAACTATGAATTCCTTTTTCATGCATGTGTCCTTGAGGGCTTTCTTTCCTCAAAATTCTCAAAAAATTATTTGACTTATGGATTCACATATTTTTCAGATTTCATATCCTTGTTACATGTCCAGAGCGTGGGAGGCGGGCTACAGCTTATTTGTAAGGCCTTTAATGAGGCCCTTAATGAGGTCCATGTCAGGCCCAAGCCAGTGTCTACTTGTCTCTTGAACTCGGCCTCTCCGGATCCAAAGACATGATGGATCAACAAACCACCAAAATAAATTTACCAAGCGTGAGGGGAAACCATATTGTTCCTCCTGAGTAAAACTGCTACAATCACATGAATGATAAAAAGAAAAGATTTACCTATAACTTAATGTCATTTTTCTATTTTTTACAATTTATATTTTGTTTTTTGATGAAAGGGGTAGGCTACAGAGCCAATAAATCGAAGTAGCTAGTGTAAATTAAATTAGCTAGTATATTCAAGAAATTGAGTCAAAATATATTAAAATATAAAAATAAAGTTCATATAGTTGACTTTAACATAGTTGAGAAAAGACTTTATTGATGATATACAATCACTTATAATTATAATATTGTCAAACATCTTGATTAACAGGACATAATTTTCTCCAATCATGTTGGTTGAACTGCAGATGACATATTTTCTCTTTCATGTTGATCCGACTTACCTAATAGTCATTTTCACAAAACGAAAAAAAATGTCCTTTCCTTATACCGTCTCACAGTAAATTTCATGCTTCACCATGGTTGGGATAACTCAAGTAAAATAATGTCTTTGTTCCTAAATTAACAATATTGCCATCAATATTTTCTTCCTCAGTTTGAACTGCCATAGTTTATTTTGAAGGTTAATTGAACTACTAATAAGCTGTGCTTGAATTGGTTGTAGTTAAAGGGTGTTTTTGTTCTTTATTAGTGCATATATAATTAAGATTCTATTGAGTGGTTAAAACTTCAAAAGCAATATTTAATGGCCTTTGGCACCCAGTCAGGTCGCTGACTAGAAATGTAAGGGACCCTGGGTGGTTGTAGAATAAAACCAAATATAGAGATACTTTATTTGTAAACATTAAAAGAGAAACCTTTCAAAAAAAAATCTTAAAAAAAACCTTTCAAAAAAATATTAAAAGAGATAGGTTATTATATGTAAACTCCATCCTAATATTGCATATTTCTTGGCATGTCAGAAGCCTGTTAAAATGGGGTGCAATCAACACAATAGTGTCAACAACATAGAAGAACTTTCCTATGAGTGGTCTTTTGCATAGTTAGTCATTAAGCGTTCATAAAAGAAAAAAAATTGAATGTCTGTCACAAAATAGAAGGCACCAATAAATCACACACTGTATTCCAGTAGTATAAACTACAACGTTTTCATATACTTTTTTTTATCAGCCAAAGAAAGTAAATGTTATTAATATCAAGGTACCAAAGAACATACAAATACAATGGCAGCTAGATAGGGACACTTACCAAAACATCATCACTAGACATCAAAGAGCCCAACTAGGTTGGCCCTTTTGACAGGTGCAATCATATGCAAGGAGCCTCTAAACAAAAGTAATAAGATAGCAACTAGAACCAAGCACAAAAATTACCCCCGAGCATTATATAACCCACCCCACTCTAACGTTTTCATATACTTGTGTATCCATTACATCAAGATGGTAATATTTGACAACTTGCATTGTCTTCACGGACCTCACTGTTAGTCTGAAACTAACATCACCTTAATTGGATTTTTTATTGGAGATTTATAACACTCCTCAACTACGGCTTTAACAACATGATCTCGATGGGATAATCAATGTAATGTGTAGAAAGAAATTATAACCCTTAAACCCTATATATGGATTTTTATAGACAACTCCATTTTCATCATGGAGTCTTACTTCAATTAGGATTTAGATTCCTCTTAACATACGAAATACTAATAGGTTAGCAACTTTACTTAAACACGAAAGATATCTCCATAAAAAGACTTAGGGCTTGTTTCTTTAGTAGAATTCATGTCCCAAGAATTTTAAAATTCTTAGACAAGGTGGAATTTCTGGATGCTCCCTCTTACTTGAGCATCTAGAAATTCCCCTAAAAGCAAAAGGAGATGGAATTCTGAAATTCTCAAGGCCATTTGAGTTTTTTCAAATGGCTAGAATTTAGAAATTCTTATAAAAAAAACATGGCATTCCAAAACACCAGTAGACAAACCCATCACATCATGTTCCAAAATCTTTAGCAGCATAAATTCCTGTCATAAATTCCTCAAAAGAAACAACCGCTTACCAACATTAAAGTCCTAATTGATAATGGTCTACTAAAGTGGGGAACCCACATTGGCATGTGGTCATTAGGCCACACTTAATGCCCAATTATTCCAATATTCTCCCATTTGGTCCACATGACCACAAGTATTACTCGAATATTCTTTAGTTACTGTGATCACAAAAAATTCTTCAATGTGACTAACCATTCTTATTTATGCTAAGCTTTTACATTTTGATCAAACAAAAAGTTGCTCACTTCTCTCTTTCCCCCTTCTCTCTATGCCTAATTCAATCCGCATATTTACTCGGTGCCACTCTTCTAATCACCGGGGCATTTGGTTTATTTTTAGTTGTCAAGGGTGTGGCCCAACGAGCCCTACAACCCTTCCCTTGTTTTTGTGCTTGCTTTTGCCCAGCCCTTTGGGCTTATTAGTAATATTTCCTTTCTTGCAAAAAAAAAAAATAAATAAATAAAAATAATGCGAATAATGATAGTTACACATCATCATTTCAACATGCGTTCTTCCATGCATTATACTCATCAATAATCTTCACTTGACAAGTCATTCATAGAGACAATAGGATCCTTTTGATGATTATCCTATTAAAGTGGTTACATTGAATTGTCGTATCCCAGATTTTCTACTTTATTAACCCTACCACATGTGTAAAAATAAAATAAAACAAGAACACAAAATCATTCAACAAAACTTGATATCAACTAAAAATGTGATCAACCTCAACAATGTCGAAAGAAAAATAATTATTATCATTTCAACTTTACAAGCCTCATGTCAGTAACATGATTCTTAAATGCTTTTGGCGCCAATGCCTTAATCAAAGGATTTACAATCATGATCTGTAGAGATCCCTTCAATAGACACTAGACGGTTTCGAACCTTTTTTTTTTTTTTTTTTTGACAAGATACTTAACTTCCAAAGTTTGGGACTACTTAAACTCTTGTCATTATTGGCCAATCTAATGGTTGAGGTGTTGTCCTAATTGGCTCTGAAATAGAATCAATTATACAAAGCCCTAAAATTAAATTTCTTAACCACTTTGCCCTGTGGCTTCAAAGCATGCCATGTACTTGGAAACAAATGTAGATTTTTTGAAATTGACCCTCTACTTGATAGGAAAATATAACCAGATGTAGATTTCCTAGTATCGAGGCATCTTGCAACATCTGCATCTGAGTACCCAATCATTGTCATGTGATCATTTGATCTTCTATGTGTGAGTATATAATTCACCGCACCTTTAAAATACCTTAAGACTTACTTAACTGCTTTCCAATATCCCAAACTTGAACTACTTTAATATCTGCTAAGTATGCTAGCTGCAAAACTAATATATGGTCTTATACATGTTAGAACATATATGATACTTGCAAGGTCTTGATCCCAACTAACCTCGATTCGTACTAATTAATCTTCTTTATATTTAATCAAAATGCATTTATATCAATCTAAATTTAAACCCTTTGGGCCTGGGTCATGGACAGGTAGTCGGGTCCGGTTTGAACCTTATTTAAGTAGTTGAGGACCCTTTTTGTAATTGTTCATGCACCATATTGACATCTTATCAATCGCCTCTTGTGTAATTCTTCGTGTAGATCATCTTTCGTGTTGGGCCCGACTTAATTCAGCTCATCTTGGCCCAATTGAGGCCATGTGACCTAAACCGTAAATATCCCAAAGGAATGGGCTTGCATGGAAGGGGAGGAAAATTTCATTTAAAAAGGAAGAAATTCAACGTTCCTTTTTGTTTTGCTTCGTCTATTGCTAGAGCTTTTCTTCTCTTCTTCCTTCTTCATCTCCACCCCAATTGGTGTTGAAACAAAGCTTGGGAGGCCTTGCATGCAACGGTGAAAGCTTTCACTCATCCTCTTTTTCTCCTTCCCTGCGCATCTCCCTCTTAGAGTATCTCTTTCTACAAGCTACAATCTATTAGGTGAGGAACTTACTTTCTTCTCACATCTTTGGGTTAGTTAGAGTAAAAAAGACTCAATTACATGACATGCATGTAATTCTACATCTCATTCATCATTTGCATGTCCTACTTGTAGAGAACCCACTTTTCATTAGAGGTTTTCCCTAATCAACATCAAGGAAGGATTAGTGAGGGCAAGCACCATTAAAAAGCAAGTTTTAGAGTACATATATGCTGCATGTGTGTTCAAGTTGTTGATTCTTAGACTTATTCTTTTAATCTCCAATTACAGATCATTTACCCTTATTTAAGTGTATATATATGGGGTGTTGAATGAGGTAGAATGTAAATATGGAATGGGAGGGTGTGTGAGTACTGAATAACTTTTAGGGACATTTTGATGAAGCTATAAGAACTTCCTACAATCCCTTCAATTCAGACTTCTGTATTAAAATTGAGCTACAGAACTAACTTTAGGATTTCTGAAGCTTACGGCGAAGCTACAGTTAAGCCGAAAGTGTTTACAGCTCAAAGTCTGAGAGTGACACAATTTGCTTTTGTACTATGGCTTACCCATGGCTGCACCATGAAATGAACTATGGCTAAGCCGTGCCCATCCTGTGACCAAGCCGTAAGACACTTTACGGCGAGCTTTCCCAAGAGTTTGAAAAACTAGCTTTCTTCTACGGCTTATTACGGCCACACCGTGGAATGCACTACGGCTAAGCCGTACCTCGCCGTAACCCTAGCCATAGGCTTAACTCGGCTAAGCTGTAGGCTAACATACGGTTGAGCAGTAAATGCGCATAAAATTAAGGAGAAAACCTGAGCTACTCGGCTAAACTGCAACATGTACACAGCTAAGCCGTAAGAACACTGTGAGCTTAGGGTATTAGGGATTCTCAATGACCTTGTAGGGCCTTAGAGATTACACATGCTTTATAACCAAATTAGCACAATGGTGATTAAATGATAAGAATGACGAGTGTAGAGCTATCACTTATCCCATTCGATTCTCCGAATGAATTCGAAATGTCACGTCAAGGGTGTTGGAATAAGAAGGGGTGTCTCTTATGTACATAATGTAACACCAAAATATGGTAACACAATGACATCGGACGTTTTATGAATACATCATGTTGAATGACCTTGGGAACACGGATTATCTAGCTTAGGGTTGGTTAGTAAACATCCATGACACCTATTCAAATCTGAATGTATTCATATTGTTAAGAAACCTTGCCCTCAACATGATATAGTCATGTGCCCACTCTGCTGGCAAACCTTGAGACAAATCAGACCTGAGCTGCTACTGAGTGTGTGTCTGTCAGGCCTGAGTTTCTACTGAGTGTGTGCTTGTTAGTCAAATGGGTGTAACTAAGGTTAAGAGAGTTTGAGCTCTCCCAACTCATATAAGTATGCATTGTTCAGTTATCTTGTTAATTCTGACCTTTTATGATTGAATATGATTTTTAAGACCGGTACTCCCTTATATATGATGTGATAAGTATGACTGAAATATATGAAAGATGTAAATCCGAGTCGGTCTTGATACTTAAGTCGGCACTACTTAGCTTGTGCCCTTTGGGTATCTTTATGTGGCTACTGCAGTAGTCCACGGAGGAGTTGTCAGCGCTCTTCGGGAAGTTAGCTTAATCTCCTAGCGACCCATATGTATGCTTTCTTTCGGGAAAATAGAGCCTCGTGGTTGCCAATTAGTGCATATGATATCTTGTTTATGATTCATCACTCATTGTTTACTCATACACAACATGCCCAGTGGACTATTATTGCCTTCTTTGATCAGTGTGTATTATTAAATTCAATTAATACGTTATGCTAGTTTCATATACCTCTGTACTTGCTTAATCATTGTGTTAACAGTGCTACCCTTGGTATTACAGGCACAGAACCAAACCCCAATTCGGTTGTTGACGTGTCCCCGGAGGGTGGCCCAACAGTACCTCTGTCACAACCCGAGCCCAGGGTTCGGGGGTTAGCAAAAGCCAAACCTAATGACACACGTACTCCCGTGCATGCACACGTAGACCGAGTCTAAATGCACACGCACAAGGGAACATTCACACGTGCCAAGCAAGTACGCGGAAGCTGTAAATATCAGAAACATAAAACTAATAATGCAAGAAGAGGATACAAGAAAGGACTGACATAATTACATATAAAGTCTTACAAAACGAACAAAAGAATATATACAATAATGACATGTCATGACATATACAAGTCTGAGAATCCCCAAAACATGACTCCAACATGATGCATGCCACGTACGCTCTCCCGTGGAGTGATCACATCCACTCCTCTAGGCCTGATGGGGTCCCGGGGGTCTCATCTGGAGCCTGGCCGACCGGCGAGGGTTCGGCAGGGGGATCTGGGCCTGCAACACCAAAAACAACTGTGAATACGAAGATTCAGCAAAGTATAAACCATAGCAAGTTAACACACGCTGTGTCTAATAGAATAAAGAACATCATGTTATTAAAGAAGGCATTTTCGTATACTAGGCTATCATGCAAGAAAGAAATATGCTGCGTGAATCAAGGATAACATGCTGTGTACATGACTAGTGGCTACTACATTACCATATGCTCCCAAAAGAGGGATCTTGTAACATGCAAAGAACACCATTGTCCGGGCCAGGGTACAATGGGTCTCGGTTTCCTGGGGTCCGGTTCCCCAAGACAAAATCCATACTGCAGCAGGTCCATATAACTATACCAAATTCACCCCGTCGGGATCCTAAGGCTGAGGCTAAGTAGTGCCTGACTATACAGAGTCAATCATGAAAATCCTGAGTAGATCGTGACAACTTATCATACGTGCAGATCCGTGAATGAACACATCATACATGCATACTCAGGGTAAATAAACCACAATGTGAAAGTAACGAAACGAAACATACGTAATCATGTTAGAGAGTTGAGATCAATGATCGAATGCAATATGTTATGCAACAATCATGTGAATCGAATCATCTTAAGTTACAAACCAATTCTAATCTAATTATCCGGTGTTTCTAACCGTGCATGATGATGTAGTTTTAAGTTATTCGATACACCGTTGTCTAGTGTTGCCTTGAATCGGGCGGTGCACGAAGTCCCTTAAACCAACACCCATGGGGAGGTGCTTAACATCCGGATAACGAACACGAATGATTCACAGCCCTCGAGATCATTCACGCGTAGTATCACATTCCGTTGGGCAAGTCTAGGTGCTCTACATTCTATCATGAAGGTCATAAAGGTCTTATCTTTACACCTAGCCTTATTCTTCATGTGTGGTTACGGCTTAGCCGTGTGTGTGTGCTGCGGCTTCGCCGTGTGTGGTCTACGGCTTAGCCGTGGCTGAACCGTAGAAGGTCTGTCATTTGCTGACTCTCAGTTATTCCAGAAATTTCACCCTGTATTGTTCTACGGCTGGGCCACGGCTGAGCTACGGCTTAGCCGTAGGGCAATCCACGGCTTAGCCGTGCCCTAGCCGTAGAGGAAAACTGGGTTTTTCTCCTCTCTGGATTGTGAGCCGTAGGTATTATACGGCTTAGCCGTACCTGCACGAATTCAGAAATCTGAAACATGTACAGAATGTCTGGGAAAGCATCCAATTTGCAATTTATCAAGGGATATAGACAAGGAGTAAGCAAATGAATATCAAATGGGCT
Organism: Sextonia rubra; assembly: GCA_037013555.1. Lineage (NCBI taxonomy): Eukaryota > Viridiplantae > Streptophyta > Magnoliopsida > Laurales > Lauraceae > Sextonia > Sextonia rubra. The sequence goes on from JASUAD010000009.1 coordinate 26,327,162, forward strand.
GTAAACACATGTTTTCCATACCAATTCATGTAAGATCAACCAAGTCAAATGCATACCAACATGGGTTCTCAAGTCATGGTTATACTTGCCTCAATTTGGAATGTAATTACACAATGGTAGCCCTTGGATCCAAACACAACCTAATACAAGCAAAACCACAGACATGCATGAACATTGGGAAGAAATACAAAACACAGACACCAGGTAATTGGAAACAAGAAGAAGAAGAAGAACTAGAGGAGGAGAAGAGAGAATGGAAGGTTTCCTACCCACCTCACAAGCAAGAATCTTCTTCTAGATCGATGGAGGAGAGGAATTCGAAGGAGAGAAAATTGAGCTCCACGTGCACAGTGAGGGGAAAGAGAGAAAACGAGAGAAGGAAATGTGAGTTGATCGATGGAATGGGTTATATAAGCTCAAGGTATAGTCCATATTACAAAGAAGTCCAAGCTAGAATGCTAATTTCAGTTTGAGTCAAATCAAGGTCCACTCGAATCACACGACCTCGGTTGCAAATGACGTAGTTACGAAAGTTAACGAGCTCAGCGAAAGACACGTGTTGACATCAAGATGATGCAAAAATGACCATGTCTAAGAAAAGCTAAAATTACGAAAAAGGGCTTGGTCTACTTAATCCAGGTCAAACTCAACCCAACTACCTATCCATGACCCGTAACGAAAACAAAACACAAACAAAACACAATTAGCAACGAAAACAAGATTAACTAACCGCTAAACGGGGTCAAGCCGGGTCGGAGTGTTACATCCTCCCCTACTTGAGAATCATTCCGTCCTCGGAATGAACACTAACTCACTCATACCTGGGAAAACAAATCGGGGTACTGACGTGCCATCTGCTCTTCTAACTCCCAAGTAGCCTCATCGGGACTGTGATGCTCCCAAAGCACTTTGACCCACCGAATTGTCCTGGTGCGGAGTATCTGCTCTCGGGTTCCCACGATACGGAGCGGTCGCTCAACGTATGTAGCACTCGGCTGGATCTGAATCTCATCGTAACGAATGACATGGGAGGGATCAACATATTTCCGAAGCATCGAAATGTGAAAAACGTTGTGCACTCCTGAAAACATCTCGGGAAGCTCTAATCGATAGGCCAAATCACCAATCCGACTCTTGATCTCGAATGGTCCGACATAGCGTGGAGCTAACTTGCCTTTCTGGCCGAAACGGATCGTACCCTTCATCGGAGAGACCTTCAGAAAAACCCACTCGCCAACCTGAAACTCTAAGGGTCGTCTGCGGGTGTCTGCATAACTCTTCTGTCTCAACCGAGCAACTTTCAAGTTCTCAATGGCTTTCTGTACCTTCTCCGTAGTCTCGGCAATGATCGTCGGTCCGTGAAAACTTCGAGTTCCAACTTCTTCCCAACAAACCGGACTTCTACACTTCTTCCCGTACAGTGCTTCATATGGTGCCATCCCAATGCTCTCGTGGAAACTGTTGTTGTAGGCGAACTCGCACAACGATAGATGAAGATCCCATTCCTTCTCGTAGTTCAACACACTGGCTCGCAACATATCCTCCAAAGTCTGAATCGTCCGCTCTGATTGCCCATCCGTCTGTGGGTGGTATGCCGTGCTGAAACTCAACTTCGTACCCAAAGCCTCTTGGAATGCTCTCCAGAAAGAGGAAACAAAACGGCTGTCACGATCGGATACAATCGACACGGGGGTACCATGGAGTCTGACGATCTCATCCACGAACTTCCTAGCATCTCTGAAAATGTCATACCCTTCCGGAAAGGAATGAAATGGGCTGACTTCGTCAATCGATCTACGATCACCCAAATGGCGTTGTTCTTCCTGCTCGTCGGCGGCAACCCGGAAACGAAGTCCATGGTGATGTGTTCCCACTTCCACTGCGGTATGTGCAAAGGATGCAACGAGCCTGGCGGTCTCTGATGATCTGCCTTCACCTTCTGGCATGTCAAACAGCGAGCAACAAATCCTGCTACTTCTCTCTTCATGTTGTTCCACCAGAAGCGATCTTTGAGATTCCGAAACATCTTGGTGCTGCCTGGATGCATCGTATAGCGAGCGTAATGCGCTTCATTCATCAGCTTCTCCTTGAACTCATCAACTGCTGGCACGCACAACCTACTCCGAAAGTAGAGTACACCATCCTCGAGTCTGAAATCGGGTCTGTCTCCAATGTGGTCTCGAATGCGCTTCAAAGTTAGATCCTCAAACTGCCTGTCCTTAATCTGCTGAATCAACTCAGGCTGAAACACTAGCGTACTAGCCAAAGTCACGCACTCATCCACTAGTTTAACTTCAACAGGGAGACCATGGAACTCTAAGAGGAAACTGCTCAAAAGCTGCACTGACTCTGCTTTCCTGCTGAGCGCATCTGCCACCACATTCCCCTTGCCTGGCTGATATTTGATCGGAAAATCATAATCCTTAATAAGCTCAAGCCATCTCCGCTGTCTCATGTTCAGCTCCTGCTGTGTGAATAAATACTGTAAACTGTGGTGGTCAGAACGAACCTCAAACTGCACACCATATAGATAATGCCTCCACAACTTCAATGCAAACACGATGGCGGCCAACTCCAAATCATGGGTGGCGTAATTCTTCTCATGATCTCGCAACTGTCTCGATCCATAGGCAATAACCTTCCCATGCTGCATCAACACACAACCTAGACCAACTCGAGAAGCATCTGAATAAACCACGAATCCTTCACAACCATCTGGCAAGGCTAACACTGGGACTGTAGTCAACTTCTCTTTCAAAATCCTGAAACTAGCTTCACACTCCTCAGTCCAATCAAATGGTACGTTCTTCCTGGTCAACTTCGTCAAAGGAGAAGAGATCTTAGCAAAGTCCTGGACAAATCGGCGATAGTAACCTGCTAGACCAAGGAAACTGCGAATCTCTGACACTGTCTTGGGGCTAGGCCAATTCACTACTGCCTCTACTTTAGATGGATCAACTGCCAATCCCTCTCGTGAAATGATATGACCTAAAAATGCCACCTGCTCAAGCCAAAAATCACACTTCGACAATTTAGCAAACAATCGATGTTCTCTCAACAACGATAAGGCTTTTCTCAAATGCTCCCTATGCTCCTCTGCTGACTTAGAATATATCAGTATATCATCAATAAACACAACTACGAATTGGTCCAAGAAAGGAGCAAAGATCTGATTCATCAATGCCATAAAAGCTGCAGGTGCGTTGGTTAGTCCAAAAGGCATCACGAGGAATTCATAGTGACCATAACGAGTCCTGAAGGCAGTCTTGGGAATGTCATCTTCTTTGACTCTCAACTGGTGATATCCAGACCTCAAATCAATCTTCGAAAAATATGCTGCGCCCTGAAGTTGATCAAACAATTCATCGATCCTGGGTAAGGGGTACTTGTTCTTGATCGTCACTTTGTTCAACTGGCGGTAGTCTATGCACATCCGAAAAGTACCATCCTTCTTCTTGACAAACAAGACTGGTGCTCCCCAAGGTGAAACGCTCGGGCGAATGAAACTCTTATCCAAAAGCTCCTGCAATTGTTTCTTCAATTCTGACAACTCTGCTGGGGCCATGCGATACGGAGCCTTGCTGATCGGTGCCGTGCCGGGAACAAGCTCAATGGCGAACTCCACATCTCGAACCGGGGGTAAGCCTGGCACTTCGTCTGGGAAGATATCGGGAAAGTCACAGACCACCTGGATCTCACCTAGCTGCTTCGACTCCTTCTTCGCTGAGATAAAGGCAATGAAGCCTTCGCACCCTCGGCGGATCAAGCGATCTGCCTTACACGCCGAAATCACACGTCTGGGGCATCTCTGCTGACTGCCCTCGAAACGGAAGCCCTTGCCTAAATCGAAGAAGATCGTCCTGTTGTAACAGTTAACACAGGCACGATATCGAGCGAGCCAATCCATTCCAAGGATCACGTCGAAGTCCAGCATCGACAACAGGATCAAATCAACAGGTAACTGATGACATGCAATCTGCACGTCGCAATGGGGGTAGTACATACTACACACCACTCGCTTGCCAACTGGGGTGGATACAACCAACACATATGGCAACGGCTTAGACGGCTGATGTAACCGCTCGGCGAAATGAGGTGCTACATAAGACCATGTAGACCCCGAATCGAACAAAGCTAAAGCCTCGACGCGCGAAATCAAAACAGTACCTTCAACCACCTGTGGATCCTCGGCACTCTCGTGGGTAGCAGCGTAAGCACGGGCTGTCTGGCGAGGCTGTCTCGAACCTGGACGAGCTGACTGTGGCTTGCTCGGAGCTGTAGGTGCACTGGGTCTGCTAGGAACTGCACCGGAAGTAGGGCCAGATGGAGCTACACCGGAGGCTCTATGTCGAGGACAATTGGCGATCATGTGCTCCCTCGAACCGCAAATAAAACACGCACCGGCCTTCCTCCAACACGCATCAGTCGCATGGTTCTTGCCACAATACCCACACGTCACTCCAGAAGAACTAGAAGTACTCTGCTGGCCTTTGGTCTTCTTCTGTACTTGTCCTCGTGCACTGAAAGGCTGCTGTCGCTTGGGCTCAACGGCTCTCGCAGCTTGGTGGATGGCCTCAGCGGAATAGGCCCTGTCCACTGCATCGTCGAACGTAGTCGGACGCTGAAACGCAGTCACGTGATGCATGTACCGGGGATGCAAACCTTCCACAAACCTATTCACCTTCCTCTCTTCAGTACTGATCATGTCCGGAGCAAAATGCGACAACTGCATAAACTTGTTCACGTACTCTGCTACTGTCATCTGCTGCTGACGGAGAGCTAGAAACTCAACCTCCTTGGCTCGAAACACATGAGCCGGGATGAACTTCCTCCTGAACTGCTGCTTGAACATCTCCCACACCGTCGCACTAGGAATGTCTCTGTATGAGTCTTTCACGCTCTTCCACCAAGTCTTTGCAACGTCTCTCAGCATGGAAGTTGCTAGCCCGACCTTCTGTCGGTTCGTGCACACAACGGTCTCAAAGACATCCTCTGTCTGTTCTAACCACTGTTCCGCCTTCAGTGGCTCTTCTGTCCCATAGAACTCAATAGCTCCTCGCTTGCGAAACTTGCCGTAAAGGGCATTCGGGTCACTCTCTCGAGGCTGTAAAATCACCTGCTGATCTACATGTGACTGAGCTGGGACTTGGCTTTGTCGGTCTAACATAGTGGTCACTTGGGCTTGCAAGTTCTGCATTGCTTGTGATTGTGCCTGAAGGGACTGCAATAGCATGAGAATACGTTCATCTGTATTCGGTGTTTGCGGTGACGGTGCAGATCCGCTTTCATTATTGCCCGCATTCTGCTGAGAACCAGAACCTGATGCCATCCTGTAAACATGGAAAGAGTCAGACACAAACACAAAACAATTGCGCCCAACAAACCCCAAAAGCTATAAAGATCACAAGAAAATCGTATCCTCACCACGATCCTACATGCCTACATGCTTATCATCTAGAGCAAGGAATGAGCAAGGAACTTCTCTGATACCATACAATACGTATGTTACAACCCGAGCCCAGGGTTCGGGGGTTAGCAAAAGCCAAACCTAATGACACACGTACTCCCGTGCATGCACACGTAGACCGAGTCTAAATGCACACGCACAAGGGAACATTCACACGTGCCAAGCAAGTACGCGGAAGCTGTAAATATCAGAAACATAAAACTAATAATGCAAGAAGAGGATACAAGAAAGGACTGACATAATTACATATAAAGTCTTACAAAACGAACAAAAGAATATATACAATAATGACATGTCATGACATATACAAGTCTGAGAATCCCCAAAACATGACTCCAACATGATGCATGCCACGTACGCTCTCCCGTGGAGTGATCACATCCACTCCTCTAGGCCTGATGGGGTCCCGGGGGTCTCATCTGGAGCCTGGCCGACCGGCGAGGGTTCGGCAGGGGGATCTGGGCCTGCAACACCAAAAACAACTGTGAATACGAAGATTCAGCAAAGTATAAACCATAGCAAGTTAACACACGCTGTGTCTAATAGAATAAAGAACATCATGTTATTAAAGAAGGCATTTTCGTATACTAGGCTATCATGCAAGAAAGAAATATGCTGCGTGAATCAAGGATAACATGCTGTGTACATGACTAGTGGCTACTACATTACCATATGCTCCCAAAAGAGGGATCTTGTAACATGCAAAGAACACCATTGTCCGGGCCAGGGTACAATGGGTCTCGGTTTCCTGGGGTCCGGTTCCCCAAGACAAAATCCATACTGCAGCAGGTCCATATAACTATACCAAATTCACCCCGTCGGGATCCTAAGGCTGAGGCTAAGTAGTGCCTGACTATACAGAGTCAATCATGAAAATCCTGAGTAGATCGTGACAACTTATCATACGTGCAGATCCGTGAATGAACACATCATACATGCATACTCAGGGTAAATAAACCACAATGTGAAAGTAACGAAACGAAACATACGTAATCATGTTAGAGAGTTGAGATCAATGATCGAATGCAATATGTTATGCAACAATCATGTGAATCGAATCATCTTAAGTTACAAACCAATTCTAATCTAATTATCCGGTGTTTCTAACCGTGCATGATGATGTAGTTTTAAGTTATTCGATACACCGTTGTCTAGTGTTGCCTTGAATCGGGCGGTGCACGAAGTCCCTTAAACCAACACCCATGGGGAGGTGCTTAACATCCGGATAACGAACACGAATGATTCACAGCCCTCGAGATCATTCACGCGTAGTATCACATTCCGTTGGGCAAGTCTAGGTGCTCTACATTCTATCATGAAGGTCATAAAGGTCTTATCTTTACACCTAGCCTTATTCTTCATGTGTGGTTACGGCTTAGCCGTGTGTGTGTGCTGCGGCTTCGCCGTGTGTGGTCTACGGCTTAGCCGTGGCTGAACCGTAGAAGGTCTGTCATTTGCTGACTCTCAGTTATTCCAGAAATTTCACCCTGTATTGTTCTACGGCTGGGCCACGGCTGAGCTACGGCTTAGCCGTAGGGCAATCCACGGCTTAGCCGTGCCCTAGCCGTAGAGGAAAACTGGGTTTTTCTCCTCTCTGGATTGTGAGCCGTAGGTATTATACGGCTTAGCCGTACCTGCACGAATTCAGAAATCTGAAACATGTACAGAATGTCTGGGAAAGCATCCAATTTGCAATTTATCAAGGGATATAGACAAGGAGTAAGCAAATGAATATCAAATGGGCTGTAAACACATGTTTTCCATACCAATTCATGTAAGATCAACCAAGTCAAATGCATACCAACATGGGTTCTCAAGTCATGGTTATACTTGCCTCAATTTGGAATGTAATTACACAATGGTAGCCCTTGGATCCAAACACAACCTAATACAAGCAAAACCACAGACATGCATGAACATTGGGAAGAAATACAAAACACAGACACCAGGTAATTGGAAACAAGAAGAAGAAGAAGAACTAGAGGAGGAGAAGAGAGAATGGAAGGTTTCCTACCCACCTCACAAGCAAGAATCTTCTTCTAGATCGATGGAGGAGAGGAATTCGAAGGAGAGAAAATTGAGCTCCACGTGCACAGTGAGGGGAAAGAGAGAAAACGAGAGAAGGAAATGTGAGTTGATCGATGGAATGGGTTATATAAGCTCAAGGTATAGTCCATATTACAAAGAAGTCCAAGCTAGAATGCTAATTTCAGTTTGAGTCAAATCAAGGTCCACTCGAATCACACGACCTCGGTTGCAAATGACGTAGTTACGAAAGTTAACGAGCTCAGCGAAAGACACGTGTTGACATCAAGATGATGCAAAAATGACCATGTCTAAGAAAAGCTAAAATTACGAAAAAGGGCTTGGTCTACTTAATCCAGGTCAAACTCAACCCAACTACCTATCCATGACCCGTAACGAAAACAAAACACAAACAAAACACAATTAGCAACGAAAACAAGATTAACTAACCGCTAAACGGGGTCAAGCCGGGTCGGAGTGTTACAACCTCGGGGTATAAAATAATGGAAGGATGACGATGTCTTTTATTAGTTGTTCTACGGAGAGCATCCAGTGTTTTGGTTGGGTGAATCGTTTATGACTACGGTCTTTTTTCTGGAAATGTTTAAATTGGACCTTATGTACCAGACGCGCTTAAACCGTGGTTTTACTATATGGGAATGTTTAATTAAAATATCTTAAGTACATATATGTGTTGGTAAGATATGCTTTTCTATGTTCAGCTCATGATCATTAAAGAGGTATTTCACAGGTGCCTGCTTTATGCTGAATTCTAAATTATTTGTTGTTGGTCACACCTCGCACATTCCTGTGGAATCTCCCTTGTAGCAATTCGTGAATATCTTCTTCTCATGGCACGAATTACTATAGGATTACGTATTCACACCCTGGAGGCCTACTCTAATCCCCAATTCCCGGGATCGGGGCGTGACAATACTCCCATCGAATGGCGTAAGTAACATTATTCAACTATTTTCTCTTAATTTCATTTTTTTGGACACTAACATTTATTCCTAGCTAGCAATATATCATCCACATATAATACTAAAGTTATGAACTTGCTCCCACTAATCTTCAGATTTATATATCGATCAATAATGTTTTCTGTAAATCTGAAGGAAGTAATGGTCTCATGAAATTTTAAATATCATTGCCTGAAAGCTTATTTAAGTTCATATGTAGATTTCTTTAATTTTCAAACTAGTATATCACTTCCTTATTTCATAGAAACATTTAGGTTTTTATATGTAGACTTCTTCTTTGAGACTCCCATTTAAGAACCCAGTTTTAACAACCATCTGATGTAGCTCAAGATCAAAATGAGCCACCAAAGCCATAATGTCCTAAAAGAGTCTTTCTTGGAAACTAGAGAAAATGCTTTCATATAATCAATGTCGTGCCTTTAAGTGAATCCTTTGGCTATAAATATGGCCTTATATCATTCAATATTTCCTTTGGGTTTCTTGGTCTTAAAGACCTGTTTACAGCTAATGACCTTAGACTTAAAGACCCTTCTAGAAGTTCAACCAAATCCCATACTTTATTAAAAGCCATTGAATTCATCTCATCTTTCATAACATCCAACAACTTTTCAGAATCAACACTATCTATTGCTTCTTTGAATGTCAATGGATCTTCAATTCCAATATCAGCATCTGCCTCTTCCAGATACACAATGTAATCATCAGGAATTACCGATCTCCTTAAGTCTTCTGATCGATTTCATTTCTAACCGGCTGTGTATCTACTGGATGACTCACAACATTTTCATCTGGGAGCGATTTCATAATGATAGGTTGTTGTTCCACAATAATGTCATGTGGAAGAACAATTTTATCTCCAATATTAGGTGTTACAGCCTGATTCTGAGTTTTTTGAAGCATTAGATTACGTGATTCGGTACTCCCACCAATATTATGAACCTTCATAAACTTGGTAGTATTGGATTCCATAATTCTCATACTATGATTAGGAATCTACCAAATGGTCCAGGGTTACGACCCGCTGCATCATATCTACTATAATATTCACCTGAAAGGCAAGGAATATGTAATTTTTCATAAATATCAATGTGGATAATTTATAAAAGTCCAAAACTCCCTGTGGATGTTTTCTTATTAGATCTGACTTGCTTTCATTTAATACAGTCAATGCAAACACGAAAGTCAGTAAAATCAAAACTTTATAAAATTCCATATTTCACCTCTCTTCCAAGATGTGTTAAGTCTTTGATGCCACAACATATATGAGTTCTCATTAATTAATTAACCTTTATTGCCACTGTGTAAACTAATATTTGTGTTTAAGATTATCAAGGACTTTGCAAATATTAGATCCAACTTTAACTTATATAACATCACACACAAAACCACTTCCAATCAGAATATTATTTTTGTAGATACTCAAAATTCTATATCCAAAATTAAACATAAAACCATCATTGTCTAATTTTGATAAGGAAATTTAAATTTTGTACTAATAGAAGGAGCATAAAAAAAAGTGTCGGTGAGGTTCAGTTGAAATCCAATGTCCAAGATAAGTTGAAATCCAATGACCGCATGCCAACGTGGGTTCCTCACTTTAGTAGACCACTATTAATTAGGACTTCAATGTTGGTAAGTCTCTTTATAAAGATATCTTTGGTGTTTAAGTAAAGTTGCTAACCTACTAGAATTTCCTATTTGTGTTAAGCTTTTATACTTTGATCAAATAAAAAATTGTTAATGCTAATTATGACAGTTACATATCATCATTTCGACACTCACCTCTTGCACTGTCCCATTTGTCTAACCCATCTTTGCCATTGCTATAAATCAAGTCAATGAGCTCGTAATGTAGGCATCTTGCAATGCTTTTGGATGTCATAGCTGAAAGGATACTTCATACGGTTTTCAAGGTAAATTAGGCAATACTCCTTATCTTGGGTAGCAAATCTGTTTTTCCACATGTGCAGGCTGCTTTCTCATTTTGTTGGCTTTTTTTAGCATATATTGTTAGCTTTGTTTTTCCATGTGTGAGTATTCTCTTAAGTCCCCTTTGCTGGATTAAAAAATGAACAGTAGGAAACAAATAGGTTGCTCAAAATGTAGGCCTCTTCAAATTATTTTGAAAGTATTTCACAATCAAATACCCTGTAACTTTCATTAGAATAAACCTTCGTAATTTATACAATCTAGTGAATCTAATTTCTTATCTTACCCTCTCATGTGTAGGTCATACAATCCTTCCATGGGATGCATGATACGATTGTTAGCATAAAGTAATTATGAACCCTTAACACCCCTTAATATCATGCATGTTCAATATTTTGCTGGTAATCACAGTTGCAACCCACTCTATTTGAGTCTATCAATACCGTGGCTCACTAAATCAGATCATTCATCATGCAGCCTGATGAAGATGAGAAGAATGGAATGTTTGAATGGATGCATGGATAAGAGAGTGCTTGTTCTTTTAATGAAAAGAGAAATGGAAAAACATTGTTTCCGAACAAAGCAGCGGCACTATATTTCAACAAAACTCATAGTATCTTTCATTCAAAAAAAAAAAGTCTTATTTTTATTTCTATAAAAAAACTGCAACCAATCCCTAATAATCTACCACTCATATAGTATGATATTTTTTTGAAATATAGTGTAAAAAATATATTCTAAAAAATCATACTAAAAGTATTTGAGATATTGTTAGTGCAGATGCACGCCCTAATACATGACAATTATCCAAAAATCTTAGAAATTTAAATAGTACTTGTAGAGCTATTTGTACAGGACACTCTCAAATTGTCAATTTTACCCTTAAACTATGTCATACCCTAGGGTTGTAGGATATTGCATCATGTGATATCCCAAAGCTATAGGATATCACCAAAATCCAATTTTTTTCCACCCTATTCTTTCCTATTGAAGAGAAAAGAAATGCATGTTGCTTTCCACTAAAATGAAAAAGAGAATTTCAATCAAAACCATTTCACTAAGGTCAAAGTGAATATTGTAAGATGTCCAACTCAAGAACCCACAACAAGCAGAAATGATAAAAAGAAAATAAAGTCCTAAATTCAGGATAAAGATGAGCATTTTCAGTTTGGGCGGGAAGGGGATATTGTATAATATCTTATGGTTGTGTGATATCGTGAGGTGCAATATCCTCCAACCTTGGGATATTGCACGGTGTGATATCCAACAGTCCTAAGATATTGCAAGGTTTAATGGTAAAATCGTTACTTTTAGAGCTTCTTTTCTTGTGCAAACATCTCTACAAAAATCATCTAGATTTCAACTGTTTTGGAGCAATTATCAGATATAGTGGCACTAGTAGGGTCAACATCCCGGAGTATTTTATGCACATGATGGATGAATAAGAAAGAGGATAAAGCTTTTGACCCCAAAATGTTAATTGAGAAAATCAATGTTCCAGGTTTGTTAATATGCAATTATATATATATATATATTTGTTAATATAAAATTACATATATATACACACATAATGACAGCAGCCCTCTTTGCAAGAAAGTGACACATAACGTGCTCCAATTTTAAGAAATCTTCAACACTTTCCAACAAAACACTTATAATCCTCTCTTAAAGTTTGAATTTTCCTAAAATATCTCAAAGCAAATCCCATATTTATCTAATTTCCAAATCCCATATTTATCTAATTTTTCTCTTATTACAATTCCTCTTCCGCACCTCTCTATTATAGGAGTTTTTTCTTTTCAATTTTTTATTTTCATCATCCACAGGCCCATTGGACAGTTGACTTTAGTAAGTAAGAAATCAGCCAACAAAATGAATTTCCTTTGTTTTTAGCATTAATCAACCTACTATGCATTTGATTAATTTGGACTAGAGAGGTGAGCCTCAGTGAGGGAACTCTCGAAAGGTCTTTTGTTTCCATTCTTTTTTATTTTTATTAATGGGTGTCATCATTGATTTTTATGATATACTGGCATGTATAGGACTGCTATGTCATATCCAAGCTGTAGAAATTTAAGATCCACTTATAGATCATAGTCGGCTTCGTATTTGTTGTGTTTCATCAACCTGCAGAGACTATTGTCAAAGCAAGATTTTCAAGTTTAAAAAATCTGTGGATTCCATTATGAAAGTAAAATTTTTTTCTTTCTTTCTAGTCTCACATTGTACGGGCCACTTTCATATTACTTTTTAATTTTCTCATTTTTGGCTCGTTAATTTATGCAACTGAGGCATTTTTTTAATAAAATCTTTGGTTTTGTAAGTTTAATTTTAATTGTATTTGTGTTTGACTTATATGATAATATTTAATTATATTTATTTAAATATTTTTAAATGTTTTTATTAAAAAACTTAATTATTTTTTTATCATGGGGTGTTGCACTAGTAAGTGATGAAGTCGGGAGCCCTTGAACGGTATCAGAAAACTACAACTGAAAGATGCGAAACTTGGAGAACTTATCCGCAGCCTCGATTGAAGAAATTTGCTCGTAAATGCCGTGTCAGAACTCAGAACACTACCCGTTCTTTGGAATCCTCTGACTTCGAAATTCTTCAGAATCTGAAATCTCTCCAGGCAAGTGGAGGCTGTGGTATTCATCACCCACTGGGAGAGATCAAATGGCTCTTGAATGTCACCAATCCTATACAACTTCCTGGAACACAGGTTTTTCTTTTTTTAATTTAATCCATCCAACCCCATCTCCTATACCCACCCCCTTGAATGTCACCAATCCCATGTTTATTTAGGCTGATTCAAATGGAATTCACTGTTAGATTGAAGTGAAACAATGATACCTTTTAAAACCATTAAAACTTTGAGAGCATACATATAGATCACATTCATATCTTTCAATGATTGATGAGGCTAGGTCCCACAAGTCGAATTTAATAACTCAAAGCCCAAACCTAACCTCGAACTGAATTCCATGCGGGTTACAGAATTCAGGTCCAAGTCTGACCCAAACCATAGCAAACGCAATGAGCGGCAGATCCAAATACGTGTGCTCATGTGACTTGACAAGCTTCCTTATATACACTATCAAAATCTTGATTTTTTTATAATTTCTTCACATGACCATCATCCACACCACCAAAATGAAAATCTAGGTCTGCCATTGAATGCAACAAGTTGAAGTTTGGGCCATCCCAAGTTGCACCCCCAAGGTACGTAGGCACCTGTTTGTCTCAGTTCAGCTCAGCTCCCTACGATTTTTAGCTTTTCCCTTTAATGTGCTCGGCTTAAACATAGGTGGCTATGGATTCAGCCTTTTAAGAGTGAGCTTTAGCTGGGCTCAGCTCCATTTGAAATAAACCTCAAGCTTGAGAAACCATTCTACATCAAGCCTTGTCCGAGCTCGATCTGAGCTAGAGCCATCGCAACCCATTTTGATCTCAAGCTTGGCCAAGCTCATCTCAACTCATATTTACACCCCTATTTTCAAGCAACCATTCTACATAAATATATGCTACATGAAAATTTTGCAAAGACCATTTTTTTTAAAGACCTAAGGTATCCCTCACCAGCCCAGTATTTAAACCTTTAGCTTCCAACCCAGGAGTTATTTAATACTGATGAGCAAAGACTACTCCTTGAGGTACATATATAGCCACACACAATTTGCAAAGACCATGTAGCTTCGTCTGGAGCTTGATGAGAAGGTTTTACTGCAGGATAGACACAGAAATGCTGCACTGCTAGTGCTAAAGAAAGCCGTGATGATCTAGTAATAAATGCAACTTTTTTTTCTAACAAAGTTTGGCCACACTTTGGGTTGTGAGACATGGAAAATGTCTTCTGGTGAGAGGAGTAAAGTCCAATATAACAAATATAACAAGTTAGAAGGGTTTATAAGGAAAGTTATGCTGCGCTAAATGGATCTATTTCAAATCTTACACAAAATATGTTTATTCTGTTGTTCAAATCAAATGACCATTTTGTTGCTTGCTAATGAGAGCTGGACATCTATATTTAGTTTTTCTATGTTAGTTGCTGATGAGAGCTGGACATCTTCCAGGTCTATCTCTTTTACTTGGATTTTGTTTTTGGACTACTGTACTGATGCTTTACCCATGGAGACCCGGGGACTGACTTCTGGGCATGTTAATGTATGGGCTACTTGCTTAGATTTTTGTAGCATAGCAGCAGAGTATTTTTCTGTATCCTTTATCCCTGTAAGGTCTCGGACAAAACTGAATGTATAACAAAATTCCCTTTTCTATTCTCATTCAAACTGCATTGCAGTTGGACCATCTCTATACAATTCAAGAATCTATTGTGGAATGGTCTGTTTACTTTGGCCGGAATAGGTGAACCAAATCCTTCCCTTTAGAACCATGATCAACATTCTTCTAACACATCTAATTGAATGAGATTTCTCATATATCTATCCCATTTTTCTCAAGTTAAACTAGAAGAGGTTAATTAGGTGAGTCCCACAATCATCTTCTTTCTCCCACTAGGTATTTTACTCTAGCAACGCAAATTTTCTTCTCGTATGGAAATCTATAAAGAACCTAGGTAAAAGACTTTCTGCCATAGGAAAGGAAGGGCTTATTGATCTTTGGAATGAGACAAAACATCTCTACTCAATGCCCTTGTAAATCGACTGAATTACATAAATTGTTCCACAGGCAGTGAGGGTAACCCTATCTAGCAAGAAAGGGATCCTGTTCTACTTTTAGCCTTACCTCACATGCTTCTCTTTTAGTGACCAGCAAAGTGGGCTGGGACCTATGAGAGACCCTACCTGTGGAAGAGAAAATCCGTCCAACCTGAAGACAAAGGGACAGAAACCTGCACCACAAGGAGAGACCCAAGGAGCATAAGGATGATAAATGGGGTTCCCAGCCAGACGGCCAACCCCTTATTTTCTTGCCTCGCCCACATGTTGAGCTTATCTCAAAGGCCCCGTCTGAAAAGCATGCAGGGCCCATGGCCTTCCAAGCTTCACATGTGTGTTATGTCTCCTTGCATGTGCAACTTCCAATTACCTTGCATGTGCGAGCCTCACAGGGTCCCATCCCCTTATAGGTGGGATTCCAAAAAAAAGTCTCATCCCAGGTAAAAGATTATTATTATTATTATTCTTTTCTTGAACATTATTTAGTGCCTATTTAGCATGATAACTTTGCTACTCGAATCATTATTGGCTTCCTTTTATGATCATTTAAAGTAACCCAAAACATGAGGGAAAATAACGTGACGGATGATAAACCCTCTCACAAACCGAATTTCCATTTTATTGCAGCAACGAGATCTCTACAGTATAGGCTGATGTATCTGATCTTTCCAGTGCAAAACTATCTTAAAGAAAGCAATCCCTGCACTATCAAATCTGTTTTGCAAATTGTTTTTCTTTTCAGCTATTCATGGGTATATTATTTCATCTATTCTGTTACTTAATTTCACCACAAATGTCAATATTAAACACTGGAGGGTTGTTGAAAAAAAATCAAAAGATATATTCAATTGCGAGCAATGGAGGGTCTTTAATCCAAAGAGCTGTAACTTGTTTTGTACAGCACAGAGGATTCAATACATTTATTACCTTAGGGCGCACAGTAAACCTCGTTAAAGAGTTCACAGAATTCTGTGCCCCTTTAAGACTACATACATGCCAACCCACATGGCAATCCAGCTTGTATCTCAGGTATATCTTCTGGCAATTTAAATCAATGCATCCTACCGTTGGTGGGCCTCATTCTTGAAAACACCTTTACATCCATTCAACTCCAGGGGAGAGAGAGAGAGAGAGAGAGAGAGAGAGAGTCTACTATGACCTGCACAAAGGGAAGGGAAAACCAATGTAAGGTAAGAGCTGCTGTCAGTGTACTCATTCATGCATGATGACTAGTACAGTAAATCACCTTGTGGATTGGTTTGCTTCAGGTTGCCAGACAATGTCTTTCAACCCAGATGAAAAGCTCTTGTAGAACTGTCATTTGTGCAAAAAGTTTGACAAGAAAAAACAATATTAAGTGAGATCTTTGGAAAACTTTCTTTGGTGAGGTCATGAAAAACAGAAAACATGATGTCCTAATATAAATGTTTTAGTATAGAATTTTAGTTGAAAAATGAACACATGCCTTATGAAACTCTAACGTGTCACCGCCAGTCTTGCGAAGCTCAACCATGTGAACTGAAGGGGCAACCTCAAAGACCTGAGAAACAGAAAAAAAAAAATCTTGTCCTTTAGTTGGTTAGTAGAAGACGGCGATCCTACAAAGTTAAGATAACTAAAACATGCCCTCTTTCCGAACAAATCTTGAATGAAATGGCAATTCCACTAGGCATGTATGGCTGGTAACAGCATCAGCATACACCAATGATGAGTGCATTTCTATCATCACAAACAGACTCGTCAAGCTGACTCAAGAGAGCTGAGTCAAAGTCACATTGTGCCAATTAGACTGTACATAGAAGATTATTTCAAGAGTGGTAGAGACTTCCAGTTGACGTGTCGAGCTGCTTAAGTCAAAACACTCAAACACAAAGCTATTGACCTATTTGTGTGTTATGTAAAAGTTTTAGGGGTTTTCATTAATTCCTACTTTTTTCCTTTTTTAATCATCATTGATTCTTTTTAGGCTTACAACATGATGGAAAAAAAAAAACCCATAGGTTCAAATATATTCTCAAATAATGGAAGCTACCTACAAGTTACAACTAAATAAAATTTAAAAGACGTGATCCATCACCCCAAATTCCAAGCACAAACCACAAGCCCAAATTGCAAATGTTAACACCCATTAGACTACTTTTAGTAAAATTTCTGAAACCACAGTTCCACATGAACCAGGTTCAGCTGTTCATGCCTGTCAGATACTAGGCTGGAAGCATTTGTGTTTCAAGGACAATATATTGATGAAACTGTGAATCCAAACAGATGACTCAAAAATCCTGGCTAGTCTTATGAATACTGCACATGCTTGAGTCTGTTTGAATCAAAACAACAAATAAAGGAGAACACTGTCTGTTGACCTAAGCACCCTAGGAAACGTCAATTTCTTTTCTAGTCCTATATTTAAGTAGGTAAATACATCTCCCATCTATCAAGTACTGCAAAGTGAAAATTTGACACAGTTTCATATTTTAGACAATTCAATACCTCTGTAGCTACAGATAGGTGGCCTTTCCTTCCAGTTTTGTCACCTTGCAACTTCATCTGTAATAGAGTAAAATTCATAATGCAGTAAAGGGAACACTATTTAGATTAGCAATTGATGGAAGAAGTTATATCCTTTTTTTTCTTAAGAAAGAATATAATTACCTTATAATTCTGCTTGCGAACATTGAATCCAAGGGGCTTAGCAGCTTCTTCGATCTTGGACATTATTTCATTGGCAGGGAGGTGAGAGGTAAAACGTGTTTCTCGTTTGACAAGACCCTACAATTTGGAAATTAAACAAGCCAAAAGAAATATGCAGTAAAAACCCCCAAGCTATGCTACCTTAATATGACCACCCACCAATAAAAAATTAAAAAATGAAAAAAAAAGCCACCTTTCCCAACCTCAAGTTCCAATCATCATTGTACATTTTTGTACATTCCCTTGTGAAACATATTGCACATATAACTAAAAGAAAATGTCTATCTTATGTAGCATACCATCTGCTTCTCAAACAAATTTCCGAGATCAAAACTCCCAGACTTAGAAATAAGCTCAAAGGCATTCATTGATGTGGGCTTCTCTTTCTTTTCAGTTACAAGATGTTCCTGCAAATAGAAATAAAGAAATGTAACTGATAGGTTCAACAGTCCAATAGTTGGATTGTTTGTGTTCTTGCACACTTTCTGATTTTTAATGCACTTCAGGTCATGTGAACAAAAGGTAATAATGTTAGAACATTGAACCAGAGTGCCAGCGAAAGTGATTACCTTTGAATCATTAAAAACAGCATCTACATCCTCAAGGCTCACTGCTTCCCCATGTTCAAAGTCAGGAGGCCTATATCCTTTCTTAAACCATTCATTTTCTAAAATTTCTGGAATTGTAATGCGCTGCAAACAAAATTAATCAACCAGAGTATAATCAAATGGAAATTATAGAGATAATCCAATAACATATACCAAAAAAGAAAAGAAAGAAAGCAAAAAAAAAAAAACTATGGCCACTAAGCAAAGTTGATTATTATAGGAATCCTAATCACAGATTTTAGGCCTAATCTTGGGCTTGGGCACAATTTTTAGGCCTAACTGATTAATGGGCCAAGCTTAAGCCTCAGTTTCATTATATCTTTCTTGAAGACAGGCCTGCATGGAGGGCAATTAATGCCTGTTATTGGCCAATATTATGACCAAACTCAGGCCCAAAATAAGAATGGGGTAGAGGCTTTTACATACCTAAGCCATCACATTGGCCCATTTTAGATTGTTAAGAGCCAGCCTTGGTCTGACAATCAGACCTGAAGGTCAGGCCTGAGCTTGACATTCAAGACAAAATACAAATGGACATGGTTTGCATTTAACAGATCTAGCCCATTGAACCCTCAGCTGGAACCCATCATTGACAGGAAATAAAATAAAAGTTCCTTTGTCAAACAAAGGCAAGCATACAATAGGTTAACCTTTTTCAATCTCCATGTGAATATCAGATTACCTCATAGGACCATAGTTGGAAAATTCTTCATAGTGCCACCCATGCATGGCAGAACAGACAAGATCAATGGCCTAGATTGTTGACAGGTGGGCTACAAATAAAGAGTTTGGTCCTGAATAAAGTGTTGATTCTCCTGAGGCAAACAGATGAAAACTTTCCCTAAATGAAACTTTCTTTGAATGGGACTCCCTAGTTTTGAAAATTGGAATTGGATCGCAATTTGTTCACACCCATGAATTGAATCACAAATCATAAGATTTTTATTTTTCTAATAAAAATGAAAAATAATTAAAAATTAAAAGAAAATAAATAAAAAAGTAGTTATTTATAACCATCCTTTTCCCAAAATAAATAAATAAAAAAGTAGTTATTTATAACCATCCTTTTTCCCATTTACAGTAATATAATACAATGACAAATGAGTCTATCATACAATTATATCAAGAACATCATGACATATATAAGTTTAAGGTATCAATATATATATCATTTGTTATATTTAAATCAAAATAATAAAAGTAAAAATAAAATTCAAACCATCAATCTTACACAGGAGGTTATCTCTTAAAATTAAGAAAGCGTTCATAAGTAAAAAGCTAAAGAAGATATAGACAAGCACCATACATATTGTCAAACACTTTAATTAAACGTTTTATTAATCTCTAAAACCTCCTCAAATTCTTAAGCGGTTTAGTTAACTACTAAATAGCCTTTTAAAAATAAAAACATTAAAAAAAAAAGAATAGAGAAAGAAAAAGGTAAACGATTGTTAATAATAACTTATTGGTTGGATATATTCTCGCTCAGTCAAATCACTTGAATCGATGAAAAGAGTATCGAATCATAAGATTCGCAAATAAATCCTAAGATTCATCTGTAAATGAGATTCATTACATAGATACGAATTGTATTCCTTAGAATTCAGGATACAAATTCTAGCATTCTAATAACTATGAATGGAAGCATTAAAGAAATATGTTAAATCAAAATTTTAGACTTACAGTGCGAGGATTTGGGTCAAGAATGCGTTTGATCAAATTCTTTGCACCAGAAGAAAACCATGATGGACATGTGAAGTCTGCTTTATAGATCTGAATTCATGTGAAGTGGAGCTTGTATCAATCATCTAAAAAATTCATTGCAGAAATGAGAAAATGGATAACATGAGGCTGAAAACCTTACTTTTTTATACAAAGCCATTAGGTTTGCCTCATCAAATGGCAAATAACCAGCCATAAGAACAAAAAGAATGACACCACAAGACCATACATCAGCTGTTGTGCCTTCATAGCCTTTATCATTGAGCACCTATAAGAGTGAGGTTAATCAGATATATTTTATTTTAATTTCGTATAACAGAATGTTTCACTCTGTTGTTCTTTTACACACATTAAGACTGACGGAAATACCTCAGGAGCAACATAATTAGGGGTTCCACAGGCAGTATGAAGCAGTCCATCTCCCTGATGCATGCAGAATATTGATCAGGATGATTGTCTTCTTCAAGTATAAAATTTCTAGGAAAACCTAAGCTCAATATTATGAAGTCTTGATTTGCCTGGTACAGATATTCTCAAATATATGGTCAGCTAGAATGAAACTTGACCACCAAAGAGAGAAATCTTTGGATGTCTTACAAGAACTACCCACACAGTTGTCGGTCAGTCTAATTTAAAAGATAGATGATATGATGCTTGGCTTCTTTACCAATTACTTTTTAAAAATGCCATACTAAAGATATGGACAAGAAAAAAAATCAAGCAGCAGATGACATGCAGGTTAATGGGAGAGATGTATGATACAGTGGACAAGAAAAGGCTTTTCCAAGATGTTGACTAAAGTGCATAATTATTGGTTTATGATTTCCCTCTTACAAAGCTCTATACAGATGGGAAGCATAAAACTAGCTTGATAATCACATTTTCGATAAGAAATCCCAATGGTTTATGATTAAAGGCTTCTCCAAGACGTTGAATAAAGTGCATAATTATTGGTTTATGATTTCCTCTTACAAAGCTCTATACACATGGGAAGCATAAAACCAGCTTGAGGTGGTGATGAGAAATCCCAATGGTTATCCCTGAAACAAGAAAAGCTTGGATATTACCAACAAGCAAACATTCTTCATTACTTTAAAGTTCTTTAAGGATGAAACTTATAGTACTCCAAGAAGATACCATCTAATTATTTAAGAGTATTTTCATTGCCTCTACTAATGCCTTGAGGTTTTGGTAGGAATGGTTTAATAAAGAAACTTAATATCATATTAGAGCCAACCGGTTTCAAGTTTGAATCCAATAGGAACGATTCGGCACTAAAATGTGCATGTCGCAAAATGTGTGCCAACTTGGGTTCCACTTAAAAAAAAACAAAAAGAAAAAGCATTTTCACTGCCTCCATTAATGCCTCATAGGAATGGTTAGCTAAGGAAACTTAATATGAGCATTCAAATTGCACAAGGCCTCCAGAAGAGTCTATAACTGTTAGTGCCATAGTGAAATTTGCACTACTCCTTAGTTGCCAATTCCATGTCAAAGTCCAAGTCAAAGCTTCATCAAGTCCACTCAAGGAAGATCATGTTCAAGAGAGAAGATCAGGCTTGGGAAGGCATGCAGTTCATCATGTGGAAGATTCCAATGTGAGCCAACTTATTCAGGTAAAAAGACCTTAGGCAAACCAGGTTTAGGCCCTTAATTCCCTTGTCCCAAATGGTAGAATTCATAAGGGTACTTTGGCTTAATCAGAACCCACGACCAGTGTCCTCGATCGACTAAGGTTAGGCCCGATGAAGCGAGATAGCCACCTAGGTCCCCTCAGTTACTTCTTCCAAAAGGGTCCATTCCAGTTCATTTTGGACCTCGATTGACCCACAGTCAACCACAAGTGAGCCCAGTTGACTGGCGTGTCAACTGAGGTAACTGGACAGCTCTTTCGACCACGGGTCAAACTATCCGTTAGGGGTGTCGGCTTGCTGAAAAGCTTGCTCGGCTCACCGAGAAACTATCCGTTTGGAGCTTTTCTAAATGAAGATGAGCACATTTGAATGGGAAAAACACATCCAACCTCCATGAGATTTTGAGAGCTCTTTCCTCTACTAAGTTACATTTTCTAAGCCTTCAAAATCTATTTCTCCACTCACTCTCCAACACTTCCATAGTTAAACCTCAATGAGCTTTCTAAGCTCATAGAAAAATGATTAGTGGAATCCATACTGGAGAAAACCTTGAGTATATCAAGTTAGATCTATACCCCTCCCTTGAACTAGACCTCAACTCAACTTCGTTGCGCAGACTTTGGAGGATCATCTTCACCAAGGAGCAATTCAAGAGGTCAAAGCTTGAAGATTCAAATCCAAGCAACTAGAACACTCTCAAGACTTAGGTAATTTTCAAGAGGCAAGTGTTCTCCTTTTATATTCAATTCTCTAGTTGTATTTGGTGGAAGTAGAATTGTGTGTTCGAATCACTATATCAAAAAATTGTATTTGGTGGATGTAGAATTGTGTGTTTGAACCACCATATCAAAAAATTGTAGTTGGTGGATGTAGATATGGTGATCGAACCACCGCATCAAAAAATTGGACATAAAGGTAGTGGGGTGCACCCATTGAAAACCTCCTTTTAGAAATAACCCAAGAAATCATTGGATCGTGATTGGCTTGGCTGCTTGGGAGTGGATGTAGGTCGGGAATGAACCGCTCTAAATCCTTTGTCTTTGTGTGGTTGCTTAATGGTTGTGGTGAATGCACTTCTCCTTATTGCTTAGATAGTTGTATCTTTATTTGTTTTTCATTTCACATGTGCTAGTATGACTTGTATAAATTGGAATATCTCTTAATTGCTAGCACACACAACTTGTGGATTTCACACATAATCACTTAATTGACTTGTGTCATAAGGTTATATTTTGTTGTGCATAATTGAGTGATTTTGAGCTATTGGTTGATTGGTCAAATTGGTCTCTATATAAATTTTAAATTAGTCCTATTCACCCTCCCCCTAGGACTTGCATTGGTCTAACTTGCACTTTCAATAACCACTCCAAAGATGATAACAAAGTATAGAACATCCATCTTTAGTAATGAATCTGTTGGTATCAAACTTGAGTAACAGAGCCATTTCTTGTAACCAACAAGCTTTGGAGCACTTCTACAAATACAATACTTTTCATATATATTTATATTATGAACATGATACTTGCCTTGAGTTGCGGAGAAATTGCACTTAATCCAAAGTCTGAAACTTTAAGAACTCCAAAAGAATCTAGGAGCAAATTCTCAGGCTGCAAAAAGGAAGAATTACAGAAGATGAATAGACTGCTAGCTACATGACAACCAAAATGAAAAAAAAAAAAAAAAAAAAGAAACAATGGTGATGTTGTGCATGTGTGGAAGAGCATAACCTGTGATCGACAATCAAAGCCACACACGATAAAAGACAAGCACACAAGAGCACACAGGAGAGATTTACGTAGTTCAACGAGATACCTAAGTCCACAGCCAAAAGAGAACTCTACTCTTTTACTGCACTCTTCTGCTTATTGTCTAGGGTTACAGGTTATATCATATATATAACTCTCTCTTTCTTAACCCCTAAGAAAACCCAATACAAAGACCAAATTACCCTGACCCAAAGCCCGGTCTAAGACTAAACCTATGGACCAATCCTGTGAACCCGGAATACAAGACACAGACACAACAGGTGACTTCTTTCCTTTTCTAATCAGTAACATGACACGAACCTACAATTTACATGGTTGTAAGAAAAAGCACCTTCCAATTGTGCTAAGGGCTATTGTCAAGCGTCCACTAGCAGCTAAGAAAATTAAATAAAAATTATGGAGAAAATAAATTCATGGGTTTTGACAAACCTTCAAATCTCTGTGGTAGACTCCTCTGCTGTGACAATAATCAACGGCATTAATAAGCTGCTGGAAATATCTCCTAGCTTCATCCTCCCGAAGCCTCCCATTGTTGACCTACTAATTAAACAGTTGTTATGTAATGTCACGAATACAAACCAAAGAAAGAGGCAAGATTGCGCACACAGCATTCACATATGCACATACAGGTAAAACAGAAAAATGCTCTTTATGCATGCAGTCTGTATTCTGTCATTAAACAGAGGTCCAACGGAATAAAATTAAAGAACAAAGCCTTACTATTTTGTCAAAGAGCTCGCCTCCACTGACAAATTCAAGCACAATATATATCTTTGTCTTGCTTGCCATGACCTGTAAAGGGCACAAGAGAAACGTTGATTAAAAGAACGTGACAATGCACTCTATTATTTTGAATCCATGCAAGCACAACATAGCAATCGGATCAAGTGCTCTATGACAAAGTTCATCACATGCTGCAATGACTCAATTCAAAGATATTTCACCTCCAATCATGAGAAGTTCAACGCGTAATGGAAGAATTACGCCGAAAACAAACACACAATCCAGAAGGAATGGTTATTCACATGATGTTGTAATGGAAGATCACAATCCACTGCCAGTCAAGCTACACAATACCTCATAGATTTTGATGACATTTGGATGCTTGATCAACTTCATGGTGGAAATTTCTCTTTTAATCTGATAACCACAGCAAAGGGCAATTAGCATTTGCATTAGAAAAAAAAAACCTTCTTTTTTTTTCAAAATCATCATCATCGTCAAAGCCTTATCCCAACCATGTTAGGGTCGGCTACATGAATTCTATTTCTCCATTCCGTTCTATTTTGAGCTAAATCTTTCGATAAGTGCAACGTCTTCAACTTTTTTTTTCAAAATAATAATAAAATTAATGCAGCGTCGTGATGCTGATTGATGATGCGCTGGCTAATCGAAATCGGCCCAGCTCATCACACATCCGGGTCGTTAATCAGGTGGGGCCCACCTTGAACGTCTTCTGGACAGATTCTAGGCTAGCAGTTTCACAAGGTGAACAAAGATGCAATGGAGGATGTTATCCATGCAATCAATGGCCCACAAACAAAGGATTAAGAGTAATTGATGGCCAGAAGCAGCCTCCATCCTCCATCCCTCGCGGGACCCATCAGATCGAAAACTCCTCGGGTGATCCAGATCAGTGATCACAGGGTACCCAGATCGAAAGCTCTGGATCACCGAATAAAGCCCAAGTCTGTACGCGAGCAAACGCCTCAGGACGGCCCTCACTGTCCGTTCGTCCGTCCTAAGCATCTAATTTATTAAATCCTCGTCCATGTCATGGATCACGATCCTATTTTGTACGGCTGCAACTGTAATCCAATCATTCTGTTCAGGTCTGATATTCAATTCGCGTATCATGTTTGTTTCTTCTGTTCAAACGAAAGCGCACACAGTAAAAGAAAAGACAGAGAGAGAGAGAGAGAGAGAGAGAGAGAGAGGAACCAACCTGTTCGACCATCTTGTGGTGGAGGACTTGCTCTTTGTCGAGGACCTTGATGGCAACGTGTTCGCCAGTTTGGACATTGCGAGCGAACTTGACCTTGGCGAAGGTGCCTTCGCCCAGGGTTTTCCCAATCTCGTACTGACCCACGCGAGTACTTGTTCCTAATCCCGCCCTGCTCATTCTCAAATTCAATCGCTTCTTCTTCCTTCTTCCTCCTTATCACAATCTCTTCCTTTTTCTCTTTCTCTTTATCTCTCTCTTTCTCTACCTATGTTGAGAGTTATGTTTGGGGAAGTCTAGAGAAAAGTGGCAAAAATAAAAGAGGAATGAGAGGAGAAAGAGGTATTACAGGGCTAAAGGGAAGATAGAATGTCTGATAGGTATGCGTTGGTGGAAGGGAGGTGGGTCCTTTTTCCCTCTCTAGTCTCTGGTTCCTAGTGAGAGCGATGTATGACAATGGAACCCCCTATATCTATACAATTATTACCTACATGTGCCCTACATGGCCTTGTTTAAATGTCCAGAATACCCTCCTTTGGCTTCCCTTGAAAAGAGAGTTCCCGTGTGAAACTCGTGATTTGTGCGTCTCCATGTTGGAATGTAGACTGACAGCGCATGATAGGGATTTTGACTTGATCCTTAATTATTGCTTTTCATGGTTTTAAATGGTTTAAACTCCTGCTTTCCTTATAGTAAGATCTTGAAAGAGTCTTGTGGTAATAGGACTTTCTGAATGAGAATTTACGTTTTAACTCTACCCTGAAATCTAAGAATGAGAATAGGATATGCCCAGTTGCAAAATTCAAACAAGGGTTTTTTTTAAATGAGGAGATAAAGATAATGTCACCTTTTTGCAAATGAAGGAGTTTGGGTTTTATAATAAGAAGAGTTGTAAATACTAAAGAGTCTCACCCATCCATTTGTTCATTGGATTTTATTTCTTTAAATCTAATATTTGTTTCAAATGACTTTTTTTTTTCAGTTCTGCCTCGTCACTAGTATTATTAGCCAATTTTAGTTTTTTTTTAACACCTTCAATAGGAATTGAGATTATATGAGTAAATCTTTAATGGTTGGTTAGCTACGTCACCTCCTTTAGGTAGCTTGACAATATTGCCTGATGCATATCAGGCTGTACAATAATAACGTGGTGAAATATGAGTGACCCACCCATTATCACCATCAAAGATTTACTTAGAGGATTTGGACTCCCTCAATACGTAGCATAGCTCAACTGACGACCTCCAAAAGCAATTGATGCTCCGAAACCAGCTAAGATGCCCGTCCCAGTTAGCATTATTAGAATTGGTGTAATGATAGTCTTTTTCTGATTAGGCAATGTAATGAGAGAGAGAGAGAGAGAGAGAGAGAAAAAACAAAAGGAGATGGGTCATAGGAGTCTTGGCACTTCGCGGGTACTTAATTAAAATAATCACTAAAAGGGCAATTGAGCCTTTCCATGATGAATCTTAAAGTGTCTGGATTGGTCATCTTTTGAGGGAGACACGGTATTTACACGCTAGAGTCAGGGCTCAATAATTAGACACTGCCGTGGAACGAACGTTCCGATCTTATCTCTATCCTTACATCCCACCCTGGGCACCGTACAACGTACATTCCACACAAATAACGCAAGCTGAGTCCCCACTTCCATTATAACTCTAGGCCTTATACCCAAAAAAATAGAAAAAAGAAATCTCTAGGCCACATGGTTTCCTAGTTAAAAAAAAAAAAAAAACGGTTACGTTTCCCCGCCATCTCTGACAGCAGGTTTCAAGATGACAGCATAATCCCCATGTCTTGTTTTCCTTGTGTAGTATGGCTCAGCGCCCCTGCTTAAATGCATGGCTAAAACACAATTGAAAATTAATACCCATTGTAGTAATCAGATATAAATTGTTTTTCAAATAAGCAAGACTGGGACTTTAGATTGACCAAGTCTTGAACACGTGATCAACTTCGTTTGCTTTCTTTTAGAATATTTTTATAAACTCCAAAGGTTTTTAAGAGGCTGATGTGGCTTTAACGTTTGTGAATAGACCTCTACTTTGGCATTTCATACATTTTGTATCCCTAATTAAGTAGATTTAATTATAAAGAAAAGAGATTAATAGGCTTGTATTGATTTTGACAATTTTGCCCATATATTTATTTATTACTAAGAAAATCTTTCCCTTTTATACGATTCTATTTTTACCTTTTCACTTCAACTTTCTTTTCTTCAACTAAGCCCATAAAGTTCTTCACGGTAATCAGCTAAGTCATCCTCTCTTTCAGCATTGATTAAGATAATTTTTAAAGTTTTTTTTTCTTCACATTGTTAGTTTTTTGGAAATCTTAGAGTCTCTTTGGCATCAAAAAAAAATTTTTTTAACAATTCTTGTGAGAAGGGAGATTAGAAATATGTTTGGATGTTACTCTCATAGGTGTTTCCTCGCTCTCTCTACATAATAGTTCTAAGGGCTAGGAAGGTATGACTTGTGGATTTTAAAAATGTATGTTTGTTATGTCTCTACATAAAGGTTCTCGTAAATTCATATCTTTATAGTCTATTTTTGTATTAGTTATTTCTAATTTCATGCATTTGAAAAAGTATTTTAAAGAGCTTTTTTTTCCTGAAAGGAAATAAATTGTATTAATTGAGGAGACAATAATTTTAAAAGATAATTTTTAGGGACCACTCTTAAGCCACCCAGTTAAATAAATATATGATTTTTTTATGGGCATGTTAGATTAAATGAAAAATCACTTAATCATTTGCTTTGTTAAAATGATCATAAGCCTAATCAATTCAAAACATAATTTGCGCTTATGATGTTGATAGGAAATGGATTAAAGACATCAATCAAAATTTAAAAAAAACAAGAGAAAAGGAGGTGACACATTTATAGCATTAAGCCAATTTAACATATCTATTTTTCAACCCACATTGGGGCCTATTAATAAATATTAAAAACCTTATGAAAGGTATATATAAAAATGGTTGTAATGGCAAAAGCATCATTTTAACAAAAATTGTGCAAAAACTTCATGGTGGTTCCACATTATTATTAAATCCACATGTTTTGAGCTATAAAAGATATTAAAACGCCAAAGCAAAGATCTATTAACAAATATTGAAACCAAATGCCCATATTTGCAAATATTAAAAACCTTTTGGGTATATGTAAAAAACTATTTTTCATTGGAAAGAGTCTCAATGATTAATCTAACACTGCAACCTTTTTTCATTAGAGGGCCCCTAACCTTACCTAAGGTTTTCTTCCCGGCTCTCCCATTGGCCTAGGTTATTGGTTATACCCGTGCCTTCGCTGGGTAAAAAAAGAAAAAAAAAATTTGACCCCATTGAAATTGATTGAAGTTTTATAATGGATGTTTGGGCTAGAAGCGGTTTAAATTTTCGAAAGTGGGGCTTCTCTGATTAAAAACCCAACTGGTAAGTTCCGGACTCATTTAACCAGAGGGCTCTCCCATTGCCACGTTTTTATTCGACTGGATAATGAAAGTAGGAGAGTTTCAGCTGTGCACGGTACTTTTTAGGTTCGTTATTTGATAGAATGTTTTAGGTATCAGGAAATAGCGTCAATGAAAGATTTGAACGGTCAAAACCTTTCGAAGGGAGTGCTGGATGTACAACATTGGAATTGACAATGGTTTTGGGATAGCACGTGGAAATGCAACAGTCGTAGTCATGGGAGTCTCCACCGAGCCTCCCCTTAGTGGGACGTGTGAAACTCAACAATGTGCCCTACGTCATAATCCAATTCCAACCAGTTAAAAAATGAGTGTCATTGATCCACTTGCACATATTTAAAATTTACTTTATAGGAATTAGTCTAACGGTAAAATAGAGCACATATCCAATAACACATTCAATGCCTAAAATTATGTCAATTATATTATGTACTCAATGTTTTAGTGGGATCAGCTCTAATTGAAATAAAATATGATGATGCCATTAAAAGGGATGACACTCACTTTGAATGGTATGGATTATCAAAAGATGGGATGCGGATGGAGTTTTATACATCCCATCCAACTTGAGGTTAGCCTGTGGAAGACATTCAAGGGATCTAGAATCAAATTATCAATAGTCACACTTGTTTTTTTAAGTTCTAAGTATTTTTATGTGGGGTTACCCTAAAAAAGTATTTTTATGTGAATAGACTATTTAAATCGCCCTGTTCTTATGTTAAACAAGGTTTTTGTTTCAAGATGAAAAAGGTTTTTAGCATTATTAAATTCTCCTTATGCATCATATATGATTGTCATGTAGTTGTAATGTTAGTTGAAACCAGCTCATCCGGCTGGGAACATGTGGTGCGTAAGGAGAACTAGCTTCATGCATATTACTATTTTTTAAGAATTTATGACAAGATTTTGAGATGTTGAGTTTTTGGAACATGATGTAATGGGTTGTTCGTTCGTATTTTCAGGTTCCATATTTCTTTATTGGAATTTTTGAATTTCAGTTTAGTAAAAAGACTCAAAAGCCCTTGGAAAGTCCAGGATTCAATCTTCTTTACTTTTGAGTGGAATTTTTAGACGCTCAAGTATAGGGGAGTATTTAGAACTTCCACTGTATCTAAGAGTTCAGAAATTCCCTAGACAAGAATTCCTTGAATTCAACTAAAGAAAGAGGCCTTAAGGTCATATGCCAATAAAGTAACCATAAATGTAGGGGCGCCCTTCTTAGATGAATATTATCAAGGTCAAGTGCCAATGACAGGTGCCCTTCTTAAATGCATGGTGGTAGGGGGAGAGAGCGAGAGAGAGAAGAAGAAGAAGAAGAGGAGGGAGTAAAAGGAGAGGTAGAGAGAGAGAGAGGAAGAGGAAAAGGGAAATGGACAGTCCCCCTCCATTGCTGGGGCTTGTCGCCAGTTGGAAGGGGAAGAGGGAGAGGAAAGGTATGTAGGGAGAGAAAGGGGTTGGTGTATTTTGGGAAGTTTACTTTTTATTTTATTTTATTTTATTTTTTGCTATGAAGATTAAGCAAAAGTTGGTATTGTTTTAACAGCGCTCAAAAAAATTCACCAGAAAATATTAAATGTTGCCGAATGTCTTCATTTGAAATATAACTAGAAAACTTAAGTCCTATTTTGAAATGCAAAGTTAATTTTGTCCTGATCTGAAATCTAAGCAAAATTTAAGCCCTATTTTGAAATTTACCCTTAAAGCAATTGTCACAACCCGAGCCCAGGAGATCGGGGGTTAGCAAAAACCTAACCAGCGACACACGCACTCCCGTGCATATGCACTTAGACCCAGTCTAGATGCACACGCACAAGGAAAAACACACGTGCAACAAGTATGCGGAAGCTACAAGTATCAACATGTGACACGAGACACACAAGAAACAAAAGAAATGATGTCCAAAGATTGACATAAAGATCGGAACATACAAATTGGGATCCAAGCACGATGTATAGAACATGAGTACAATCAATAACATAAAAAGAAAGCAATATGCATGCATGCAGAACAGTCCCGCTCTGGAGGAGTGATGACACACACTCCGCAACTTGAAGAGACAGCTGGAGTCTCCTCCACAAACTGACGACCGACAAGAACATGGTCGAGGGTACCTGAGCCTGCAACACCAAGGACAATCTGTGAATACAACGATTCAGCAAAGTAAAAGCAGTAACAAGTTAACACGTATGGTCTCAAATAGGAAAAAAGACATAAATAATCATAACATGTCAGTGTAATAGTCTAGGCAGTTGTGCATTCAAATTAACATATGCTCCATGAATCAATGTGTACATACATACTAGGTGGCTACTACGTACGCCATATGCTCCCAAGGTAGGGATCTTATAAACATGATGAAAACACCATAGGCCAGATGGGTCTCGGGTTCCTGGGGTCCGAATTCCCCAAGACATTTCCTTACTACAGCAAGGCCATATAACTATACCAAAGTCACCCCGTCGGAATCCTAAGGCTGAGGCTCAGTAGTGCCGGACCATATGGAGTCAAACAAACATAAGCATATGCATAACTTATCATAACGTGCATATCATACTGTGTGCATAGCATAACATGTATCTCTCATCAGAACGTGATGATGCAAAAGGTCATACGAATGAAACAATAAAATATATCAAATTGAACAGAGCAACAACAATATAATGGATGCCAGCAGAGTAGAAAGCATGCAGGTAACCAAGGATGAAGACATATCAACTAACGTGCATCAAATAGTAGGATCAAATATGCAAGATCGCTATTCCACCCGGGATTAACCATGGACAGAGCTAGAATTATCCAATCGTGTGCCCCAGCATAGAATGCGTATAAGAGGGCAAGAACCAAAATCAATATGCCATGTAATCAGATTATCTTTCAGGAATCATGATCTCTTACTAGCCAATCATATTCTAGTTATCCAGTGTTTCTAACCGTGCATGATGATGTAGTTTTAAGTTGTCCGATGCACCATTGTCTAGTGTTGCATAGATCCGAAGGTGCACCGAAGTCCCTTAACCCAACACCCATGGGGAGGTGCTAAGCAACCGGATAACGTGCATGAATAATTCGTAGCCCTCGAGATCATTCATGTTATACATTCAGACCATTGGGTAAGTCTAAGTGATCTACATTCTATCATAAAGCTCATCTCAGTCTCTTTCGTACGCCTATCCTTGTTCTTCATGTTTCAGGGGTGATACGGCTTAGCCGTAGGTGAACTTACGGCTTAGCCGTAGGCATCTTACGGCTTAGCTGTAGGCATCTTACGGCTTAGCCGTAATCTGCACTGCGGCTCCACCGCGGTTCTCCATTACTGCTCATCCGCAATTACGGTTCACCCGTAATTTGTTCTACGGCTTAACCGTGTGATGTTCTACGGCTTAGCCGTAGCTGGGCCGTAGAAGGTCTGCCAATTGCTTGCTTTTAGTTAATTCAGAAAAAAGCACCCTGTATTAATCTACGGCTAGGTCACGGCTGAGATACGGTTTACCTGTAGGACAATATACGGCTTAGCCGTGTCCTGGCCGTAGAGGAAAACCAGGTTTTTCCCTCTCTAGACTTTAAGCCGAATGTGACTTACGACTTAGCCGTGGTACACACGGAGGTCTTTCCGAACTGATTACAGAAACACTGAAACACATCCAAACTGACAAAATCACATGAAATAAAGGGAACTGATCACAAGATGGGCTATACACATCATTCATAAGCAAGAATACTCAATTTAAGCACAATCAAACACATACCCACATGGTTTAGCCAAGTTATACTTATACTTGCCTCAAATGAGTTCAAACACGATCTTGTTTTCATTGAGCTCAATTCACACTACCACATGCTTCTACTCGCCATGTATGTAAGGAAAGAAGAAAAGAGAACCATGAGGAACAGTACCAATCGATCACGAGAACAAGAGGAAGAAGGAAGAGAAGAAGCACAGCAAGAAACTCAAGCTCACCTCCAATCACATGAGGGATGCTCAAACATGGACATGCACAACTTCTTTCCCCAGCTAGAGCAACGAAAAGGAAGGAGGAACCAGCAGCAGAAGAAGACTCCTGAGAGAGAGAGAGAGAGAGAGAGAGAGAGAGAGAGAGAGAGAGAAACGGAACAGAGAGGGAGAGAATGAGAAGAGAAGGTCGGTGGCTTATAAAGATAAACATAAAGCCAATTTGCAATAAAGTCCAATCATTTAGGCTATTTCCAGTTTGAGTCATTGACGGTTCTAACAGAAACAAGTAACATATTTGGCAAACGACATAGTTACGGGAATCGACAAGCATAATAAAAGACACACGTTAATACCAAGATGATGCATGAATGATGACATCGAACAAAATCGAATATTACGAAAAAGGGCTTATGTCTACCTAAACCAGGTCAAACTCAACCTAACTACCTATCCATAACCTGAAACGAACCAAAAACAAGAACAAAACACAATTAGCAACCAAATCATCAGAAATTAGCCGCTAATCCAGATCAAATCGGGTCGGGGTGTTACAGCAACTAGGCCACATCAATGAATTGGAACTCTTCTAGATTTTATGGCACCCAATATGACAAATAGACATTTGCATGCAAAAATAAACGTTCGTAAGAGAAAATTTTTCTAGTCTTTAGAATGCGTTTCTCATGAGAAAATTCCAAAATAGAGAAATAAAATGGTTTTAATCTATGCTGTCCATTGTTTCATTTTTTTGAAGAAACTCATTGTTCTTTTGACACATTTCTTCTGAGAATTTTTTTAAAAAAATTAAACTAATTTTTCGCAATAAAGAGGATTTTGATTTCCTAACGGAGGCATTAGAAAGTAGGATGAGGGTCTGTCTCCCCTGGGAACCAAAATCTAATCTTATCTTCATTTTAGCCTCCATGAGTTATTGAAAATTAGATCGTTAAAGTTTCTGCATTTTTGTTAATTTATGAAATAACATGGATGCACAAATGCCCCCTTTAATTCCTCCGTCCACCTTAAAAAAAATAAAAAAAATAAAAAAAACCCTTCCATCCCCCAATAGCAAGTACATATGGGGATGACATTTTGGTGCAATGGACCGACACCCTGTATCATATAAAAACAAGATGATCTGTATAACCATTAAACTGCGAATTGTTTCTCTTTTGTCCAAACCGGTGTATATAAGTTACATCAATGGCACAAAAAAGGGTATCACACTGATAATTCTCATTGGGTTTTCCTAAACTGATATAATATGTTGTACAAATGGTACAGATCAGTGTATCCGCCTTTTCTAAAGCTTATTCAAATCAAGGTATTATACTAATAATTTATAATGATTCAAGTAGATTTTTTTTTTATCATGTAGGGTACTCCTTACTAGCTCAACCTTCAGACCTTTGGCATCCAGCTGGAGGTTACTCGATTTTGATAAAAGGGATGCAATACGAGAACTTCTAAGAGGTCACCCATCTTAATGCTACTCTTGCCCAAGCATACAAATAGATCTCTTTGAGATAGAATTGTATCAATTAAACTCATTTACAAATAAGTCGTTCGTTATATTTAATTCAATTCTAAAACATATTTGTATTCAAAAAGCTATGTGGTTTAAATTGTCAAATAGTAAAAATAGTATAGGACAATCCTATTATAATAAAAAAGTTACATTAGTAAATTTAGGGAGATGGCTATACATACATCACTTTGGACTCATCCTACATGGCAAAAAACAAAACTTCCCAGAATGTTGCCACCCCCCCCCCCCCCCTTCCCCCTTTCTCTTTATACACACCTTCTCCCTCCCTCCCTCCTCTCTCCTTCCCTTTCCCACCTCCCCCTCCGACCGGAGCAAGGATTCTCCCTCTCCCTTCCTCTTCTTCTCCTCTCCTCTTCCTCCTCCTATTCTTCTTTCTCCTCCTCTTCCTCTCCCTCTATTCTTTCTCTCCTTCCCTCTTTCCTCTCTTTCCCCCTTCTCCCTATCCCCGCATCTAGCCTCCCAATAGCAAGGAGACCAACATCTCCTCGCTACAAAGAGATGAGGATCTCTCCACTACAGGAAGGGGAGAGAAAGAGAGAGAGGTGTGTAGTGGGGGAATTTTAAAAAGTTTTGGTTTTTTTATTTTGGTTGTATAGGTCGAGTCCAAAGTGATTTATATATAGCAACTCTCTAATATAAGAAGCAAAAAAGTGTTTGATTGCTTTTTACTTTAATATGTCCTACTTGAAAAAGTTGCTTTTTGAGAAAGAGGTAAAAGGTTTTAAAGTTGATTTGAATTAGAGGCTCGCACGTACCTTTGGCAAAAATATCTAGGACACTCGAACAACTATTCATAAGATGGATGTAGCGGAAATGAGAATACTTAGGTGGATGTGTGGTAAAACTAGGAAAGATAAAAT
The DNA here is from genome assembly GCA_037013555.1 of Sextonia rubra. Taxonomy (NCBI): domain Eukaryota; kingdom Viridiplantae; phylum Streptophyta; class Magnoliopsida; order Laurales; family Lauraceae; genus Sextonia; species Sextonia rubra. The sequence continues at coordinate 26,362,443 of JASUAD010000009.1, forward strand.
TAGAAATGAGCGCTTTCGAGAACATTTAGGGGTAACACCAATAGGAGATAAGATTAGATAAACTCGTTTAAAATGGTTTGGGCATATTGAGCGTAGGCCAGTAATGGCACCGGTGAGAAAAAGTTTGGATATACAGGTGGATGGTCCATCAAGAGGTAGGGTTAGGCCGAAGAAAACATGGATGGAAGTTATTAATTCAGATTTGAAGAAGTTGCACTTATCGAAAGATTTAGCTCAAAATAGAACAGAATGGAGAAATAGAATTCATGTAGCCGACCTCAACATGGTTGAGATAAGGCTTTGATGATGATGATGATGATGATGATGAAATCAAATAAGTACAAATTTTCATCAGCCATACAAGTGCAAATCACATTTTTGTTAGAAATTGGCATGTATGGAACTCCAGCTTTAGCGACTTTTCCATAATACATGTAATGCAAATTTTCCATAACAAATGTAATGGTTGCATAAATGCTTCCAAGAATTATAGGCTCTTTTAAAAACTAGGAAATTTATCCTACATAAGAGAAAATTAATTTGCGACATCTGACTTTGGCACCATGTTAATAAATAGCAACACCAATAAGTTAAGTGTGAATGGCATAGCAATTTATATCAACACCTCATGATTATACACCCATACAAACAGATTGGACCGTTGGATTAACTGTACACCCATATGAATGGATTAAACCTATGGAAAGTATATGATAGAATTAAGATGGTCGAATGTGGCTATGTTTTTTTTTTTTTTTCTATAGTGGGCTAGCATGTAGGCCCCAGCTCTTCAGTTGCTACCTTTGGCTCCTGCATAGCGGTATCAAAATCTACACCTTAATACCAAATTATATATGTCAGATTCGACGATCTAATAAGTGGTGTGCCAGTGATGTTATCTAGACATCTGGACATACCTAGAGATGCATCACATTTTAGGGTAATTTTGGGGATATCATAGACATATTTTGGATCTTCCCGAGGTACTAGTATTTATTGGCCTTTTCTTTTTCGATTGTCATTAAAACTACTTTTGTATAAATACTTTAATATAAATGAATAAGAATGCCAGTTATTTCGTTTATATCTGATATCATGTCTCGTGTAATGTTTATATTTGGTGAATACCAAAAATGACTTGTTACATGCTTTTGCCAAAGAAAATGAAATTTTAGGATGTAAGATCTTGGGAATCCTCCTCACAGTGAAAACCTGTAGAAAATCGTGCGTGCAGGCAAACCTTTGACCCATGTGCACATGTGCAATTCAATCACGTCGCTGATTGCGAATAAATTCGCTTTTATTCCTAATCTGGTCCAGGTTGCCACATAACAGGTATAGCACAGACACCCGATCCAGAGCCTTAAATATGTATTCTTACATTTATTTTATATTCCTATAAGAATAAACTAGGGGTGGCAAAACCTGACCCCAGTCAGTTCAGACCAATCTGACCCGACCTCTCTTGGAAACCTAGCAGATTCTCATTAATCATTGATTCAATACAAACATTGATTCAATGCATAGCCAACCAACTTAACCAGCCACCATACACGCAATTAATTATCTGTTAAACTGTCTCAGTTACTCGATTTCAAAATTTAGGAGAAGAGGATCACGCAGGTTCCCGATTCATTAAATGTGTAAATGCCAGATTTAAAATGGGCATAGGTTAAACACTATTCTGCAATTTTCATGCTACTCAAACTTTGTAGATAAATAAAAGTGATAAAATTACACTTTTTCTTTTTTTCTTTTTCCCCCATCATTTTACCTTATTAGCAAAGATAATAACATATTTTCCTTGAAATGTTCAGCTTAAAAGCTTTGACATATATAATCACTATTCCTTTTCCCTAAATAATTTTTTTATTGGAAGAGAGTAAGAAAAACAAATTCTTTCGTTAAGATATTTTTAATTGACAATATGAACGAGATAAAGAAATTTCCCTTCTAACATAATGTCGCTTTTTATAAATAGGCTGAAGGCGAAAGATTGCATTGGTCTCATCTTTTTTATTTAAAATTTTAGGGGTATGTTTGTGTAAATGTAATTCCAGAGGAAAGTGGAAATCGCCACATAAGCCAAATCCATGATAATTAGATTCATAGGAAAATAATTTCCAACCAAGTTGGCAATACATGTTTGGTGCAAAAATATTTTCTATAGTGAAATCGTGCTTTTCATGTTTGATGCACCTATGGATTCTTCACCTATACTACTCAATTTTCTACAGGGAGGAAGAGGCATGGAAATGAAGCATATATATATATATATATATATATATATATGTGGGTCAGATATCCTGAGGAATTGTATTCTGAACCTCCCCGATGGCAAGTTAAAATCCATACTCTCTGAGGAAAACAAAGGCCCCATACAATTTATTCTCCACAAAAAATTTCTACACCAAACATCCACAAAGTTTACTTCTTTGCGGAAAAATGCAAATTTTTCTGTGGAAAATGATTACACAAACGTGCCCTAGAACTTTCTTCTTTGCAATTTGAGTTTGAAAACATAGAAAAAGTACTTAAAAAACCCATAAATCACAATATTTAACAAGAAAGCAAGCCCAAGGCAATACATGAAACTTTAGGGCTTATTGGTGTAAACCCTCAGAAGAGGAAAACCCGCAGAAAAGGAAATCCAAAAGGGGGAAAGTTGGGGTAATGTTTCTTCACATGACGAAGATAACCTACCTAAAACAAGCAATTTTCTGCAGATGTTTACATTGCACTAAACAACAACCTTAATTTATAATCCAAGAGTCGAAACAACAGCCCAATGCAATCATGTCAAAATTATAGTTCTTCCAGAAATAGTTGAAACACGACTAAATTGATTATTGGTAAGTTAACTATTTATAACTAAGAGGAGGTACCTTAAGTTTATTTTGCTTGCATATAATATCGCATTGGTGGATGAATTGAGAGACGGTGTAAATGTGAAACTTGAGAGACGGGTGAGGCTTTATAATACAAGGGCTTTAAAATAAGTAGTACAATGCCATAATATATGAAGCGCAACTTCAATGGACATACCACTATAAGAACTATAGTTCAAAAGCTAACACAAATAAATTCTTTCCGATATCTTGACTCAATAATTAATAAAAATGGAAAGATTGAGAAAGACGCAGAGCAAATAATAAAAGTGGGATGGTTGAGGTAGACACTCGATTCTAGAGTGCTTTGTGATAGGTGCAAGAAAACAAGGTTGAAGGAAAACTTTATTGAACAGAATTTAGACACTATAACCGATGGAGTAGAATGTTAGCAAATCAAGAAACAATACATGCACAAAATGAGTTTAATAGTAGTGAAAATAATGAAGTGGATGTGCGGTAAATCTAAGAAAGACAATAAAAAATGAATACTTTCAGGAGTATTTAGGAATTGCATAAACAGATTATATAATAAGAGACACTCGTCTGAGATGATTTGGAGATGTCCAACGCCGGCCAGCAATGACGCCAATAAAGAAAAGTTTTTCTATGTAGGTTGTTAGCCCACCAAAGGGAAAGGAGTAGGCTGAAGAGGATGTAGATGAAAGTAGCACGATTTGATCTTAAAATTACAACCTATCCAAAGATTTGGCTTATAGGATAAATCAGAATGAAGAGGCAAAATTCACGTAGATGACCCCAATATAGTTGTGATAAGGCTTTGGCTATGATTATGATGATGATAATTATTGAAATGATCATAAAGTAGAATGACAAATATCACTCTGTCCCAAACATATAGAGGGCATGTTTAGTTCCAAATGTCCGCTATATTAGTACAAAGAAAAAAACATATATAAAGATCCATCAACTATTTTATGTAATGGTTTCATACAAATTATGAAATGTTTGGAACACATGCCCATTAATAAAAACAAAGGAGCATCTTCTGTAGATACTAAAATAGGACGTTGAACCCCGACGCTACTAGTAGAATATAAACATGGGGAATGATAAAATGCATACGACTGGGATTTTTTTTTGAGTTTAAAAACCACGGTAGCTGGATAGACATCCAGAACGCCATCTGAAACAGACCCAGCTGCCTCAAAGCACACATTGGCCCGACCACAGATAGAAGCCAGATCAATGATCCTGAGCAGCCATGCAGGTTCTGGTCCACAACTGTGTCAATGTTAAGATTAGCACCCAATTTATGGAAGAGGGGTCAATGACAAGGGGACAGATCCTTGAGGATGTGTTGACCAGATTTCCCACCCATTTGTTTTTCACATCCTGAAGGGAGCAATATCAGTCAATCATTCACTCTCTACAAGCCTATGGGGAAGGTATTATTTGACCACACAATTCATGAGTCAGCCACTGCTTATGACGTGTGGAACACGTTTTTTCTTCGGTCAGAGAGAGAGAGAGAGAGACGGTGGGGTGGGGGGTTGAGATTCTTCACAAAGGAATGCAATATACAGTAACAACAGTTGTATCATTTCTTTCAAAATTCTTCACAGAATCATAATCTTAGGCAGTAGAGTTCTAATGAAGAGAATTCATTAAAGTCAATTTGAGAAAAACCTAATGTTAACAAGATTTGGCAAAATTGCAATATTTTAATGTCACATTGTTATTGCCCAAACAATATGGCTGAAATATTGCAAGATTCAACACTAACTGATGCGCTACCTATAACACTACTAAAACTACTAGCTTATTATTTGAATGAACAGTAACCTTGCAATATTAACACCCCTCCCCAAAACAATATGCACAAGTATGATCAGTGATGTTTTATTGTTAATGTAACAACATAATGATACATTGCTGGCTGATAACAAGTTCAGGTATGTGAGAAACACTCACTGTGACTCATGCCTCGCCATCTGAACATAGGGGGAAATCTAGCCCTTTCAGTGCAGGTATGTTTTCCAAATCTTCCATTGACAATAAAGGCAAGAACCAATATAACCTTTTTGTGCCAAAAACCTTATATTAAATGTAAACCGTGAGAATATGAATCAGCAGTTGCATATCAAAAAAAAAAAAAAAAGAGCAAAAGGAAATTGTTTAACTTTTTTTTTTTTTCTAATGACATTCTTGATTGATTTTACCTGCTCAAAATTCTTCCTCCTGCCCAAGTCATACTTCCATCTGACTGCTCTCTTCTTCTCATTCACCTGAATATCATTTCTGAATGTTCAAAAACAATGGAATTCCTACAAGTATCAAAGGGGGGATTCAAGCCTGCTTCTGCGTGTAGAAGTTGCAACATATTCATACCATTGCAGTGCCAGTGTGAAATCAAGCATCCAAACCAGTTGCACATTAATTAACAATTATATACGGTTAGAATTCTTAGTCCTTCAGTCATAAATGACAAATCCATGGTTCATGACCCAGAGTATGATCTAATAAACTCCAGCACAAATAGACCATGTACCAAAAGTTTACTCAATGGTAAGAAATATAGCAATCATCCACACAACGTTGAAAGGCCGTATACTAGATAGGTAGGTTCTTTCACATTCAGGTCATTTATGAGATGGCCAATCAATGCTGGGCCCATCAGATAATAATCATATGTCTAACAGAAGTCTGGGCCTGGGGGATCATATTCCTCAAATAGAATTAATGTGTACGATGTACTGTGAGAAGATCCTAAAAACAGATAACAGATGTCGGGATATAATTTGTGTTATAAATCACCTCTATGGTTGTGGTATTGCTGGATAGAAGAGAGGCATGCATAACCAAGAAACAAAGAAGGCTCAGTGCAAAAGCTAGATTGAGAACTGCATCCAAAAATGGCATTAGCATCATAGGAAAATTGCAATTCCAAAACTACCATAACAATAAAAAAACACTAACAAATGTTATTTAAGTTATGTTTACCAAATGCAATAAAGGTGATAACAAGGTTGGTGGGTGAGCTGGAATGGCGCCTCGCATCTCCAAAGAATTTGATAAAATGTGGCATCAATACAAGAGTGTCCAAAGTTGTCTCCATAAATGTATAAAACTAAACATGAAAAAGGTAAATGCAGTGAAATGTGAGCTCCCGATGCCACTTATATGGCTTGATAAGCAATCCAGCCTGACAGCTGCTACATGACATGTAGGTAAAGCTAAGGAAATGTTTGAGCATGACAGTTTTCCACAGCATTTTAATTTGACAGTGATTCATTTTCTCCACAGCATTTTAATTCGACAGTGATTCATTTTCTGCAGAAAATGGAAACTGAATACTTTATTTTTAACAGTTTCAGCTTCAACTGTTTGGTGCATCAAAACATTGGTGGCAGTAAACATTTTTCTACCGCGTGTAAGACCGCAGAAAATGGTTTCTACCTTTTAGATCTGAGTTTGCTTTGCACAAGAATTGTGGAAAATTCTTTAACATAGAAAATGCTACCAAAGAATACCAGAAATCATTCTCTAGGTATCATATTCATTTTCAGCAAAAATCCCCCAACCAGGAACAAGAAGCTATATTTTTCAGGCACGTCTGGCTGCCCTTCACAAACTAGGGGCATGTAGGAGGTTTTCCTACACAAAACTACATTTGCTACATTTCAGAAGGTCTGAAAAATAGTGAATGTTGATTTGGTGCGGAAAAAAGGCAGAAGATTACTCCCCTAATGCAGTTCGTGTCCACACATGCATATCACATTTGACAAGCATCTGCTCTAGGAAAAAGTGCTGAATTTGAATTAGAGAACATCAACATGCCCTCGAATTGTCTTATACTACAAAACGCATAAATCCAATAAGAATGATACAGAAAAGGAGAATACAACGATAACCTAGATCGAGAAAAAATTCTGAAACACAGAGAAAAGAAAAGGTTACAGTAATACCAGAAAAAGAAGAAAGAATTTGTAGTTGCATGCACCAACACAATTGACAACCCATACACAGTGATGGTCCATCTTGAGTACACATCTTTGACCTACAAGAAGCATGATAAATAAATGCCAACAATTAATCAGATAAGATCTATGGATGCCATCTTGTTACTGAACAATTTTCACACACACACACACACACACACACACGCACGCACGCACGGAATGCTCACTGTGCATGGCTGCCATCTATCACATGGGACCCCTGTGCAATTCAAAAGGGTCCTGCATTTTATGACATTCTGGACATCCATGTGCAGAAAACAGTTTGCCTTGTTACCATCGTACTATCCAATAAAAAAAACTCACACATGCCTCAACTGAAGACAAATACTACCACTTGTAATATTGATGTAAAACAGTTCATAGCTTTGATGATGATGATTATTATGAAGGGTATATAACTGATGTACAAGAAAAATTGAGTTAGTTTAATCAGTTCTCATATGATGGATTGGCACTTTGATAGCCATGCAGTGAAATTTTAACACTCGAGGCTGTTTGTTTGTATTAAAATACATAGGAATTGAATACATAGTATTCATACCATAAGTGGTTAATACTCATACCAGAAGTGGTTAAAAATGACAAGGATAATTTCCAAAAAAGAGCATCAAATAACCTTTCTTTTTCAGGAAATTGAATCAATAGAAGATGGGAAATGAATACCGAGCCATCACCCTAGTAATTTATTACATAGAAATTTTGAAGGTCATATCTATATCTCCACCTTGATTCCTTCATCCCTCACATCATACCCTTCAGCACCTCACTCCTATAATAATCCTTTGGTAGAGATCATTTCACCATAAATTCCTATGCATTCAATTTCTAACGTATATTAATCCCAACAAACAGGCCCTTTACGTCATCAAGATGATAGGAGGAAAACTCGGGCTTTAAAATCTCAAGCCATGTAAAGGAAAAATTAGGCATCATTTCTACAGAATGCTGAATATGTGACATTTCTGTCTACTAAACATTTTATGAAGACACTAGTCAATGCCAAATCTTGTAATCTCCCAAGTCTTTCTGATGACAACAACCAACAAAATGCACTCCAAATCCGAATTGATGTAGAGGACCATCCAGATCATGATCCTAGTTAAAAGTGGCAGGCACCATTAACAAATTACATGAAAGCAGAATTTTATTATATAAAACTTCAGCCAATTCTTTAAGGACCAAACGAAATTGAGAGTATCCCACTGTTAATGAATCAGTATTCTGTGGTACGACACCCTCTTATGTCTTAGCAAAAGCAATCTATTTATGTTGTATTAAATCCACTCTGAATGTCACAAGGGATTCTTCCTTTTTCTCAAAAGTACTTAAAAGATATTGCAATATCAAAATCCATGCCAAAGTTGAGAATAGCCACCACATCTCATTCTTCTCTTTAAATTTATATCCACCATGTCCTCTATCATAACCATCTCCTTCCTTCACTACATGACCAGTGACCACTCTTCCAATTATAATATTTCCTCAATAGGTTTATCTTATGCTCCCCAGTCCCCATCAAACAAGTCTAAAATTACTTCCTATTGCATGATGTCAGTTGGGATACAAAAGCACAAACATTGTTTGCAATTTTTGGATTTGATACGATCTTAACCATTGCAACCCTAATCTTTTCTTTCTCTTAACCTCTATGATCTTAGCCCGATGTTCTCTATCAACTACGATGCCCTTTATTTACTGGTAACATGACTCTAACCAGCAACCTTGTGTTTAAAACCATAACCACCTTCCAACTATGCTACGGAATATTGTCCAATCAACTACAATATCTCTTCCATTCCTAGCAATTCTATTCCCAATATAGAAAATTTAACCTTCCAACTATGAACTCAGTTTTCTCAATTTTGATCATCTTCTCTACCTTTCCATCTTATTTCTTCCACCTTTTCATTGGTGTTTTTTTTTCCTGCTCCTTTTACCCTTTTGCCATTAATTCATTAGCAAAACTCAAAGAAAGTAAATAGATGAGTAAGCAAGACAAATAACCGAAGATCCCATGGGCAACTGTAAAATTTTGAATATGCAGAAGTGAGATTCAAATCATGCAACAGTCGCCCATCGGATCTTCAGTCATATTTAATGTGAGTTATTATTAGTATTGAATATGTGAGTCTGTGTCTTCAATATCAACTGTAATGTGAAACGGTTGGAATTAAATATGTGAGTTTTGTTTTCCAAATATCAGTTTCTTCTATTGATTTCCTCTTTATAAACATTTGCTCTTGCTTTTCTCATAAATATCAACCTCTTTTACTTTAATGTAATTTTCAAATATAATTTAAATTTCTTTTCCTCTTTTAAGTACAACTGTAAAGAGCCATTCCATTTATATAAAATAAAATAAAATAAACTTAAATTTGCTTTTGTAGCTGTGATTTTTTTTTCCATTTAAGATGGTATTATGATAAAAAAAAATAAACTAATTTCATTTTCAAAAAACAGAGTACTGAATTGCTGTGAATGGTAACTTTTCAAAACTCCAAGTTTCATTAAATTGAATCCTAAATTGTTTTTTTTTTGAGACGGTAATAAGAATATTTCATTAAAAGAGATAAAAGGAAACATCGAGAGAAAAAGAAGAGTGAGAAGGTACAAGAGAGATGTACCCCCAATTACACCACAGTTACATAACGTTTCTCTCCCATGGGGTAGTCCTCTCAACCCTCTGTTTGGCAAGAGCAGTTTCCATAGAGTTGACTGATCTCGACTCATGGCGAAAAGTAACATTAACTGAAGATGATAGAGCATGGATTTTAGTGAAGAGGAATGGGGATTTCCAAGGATTGTTCTTCCAGTTAGACACCCAAAACCGCATTACAAGAGTCACTCTCCACAGTTACACTGGCATGACAAGATCTTGAGAAGTACCTACGAGCTTCCAAGATAGCTAGCACATCAGCCTCATCAGAATCACAAATGCCTACATGCCTAAAGAAAATAAATAAGAACTCCCCTTTGTTGTAGAGAAGCACTCCTCTAAACCCTGTGGGCCCCAGCTTTCCCCTTGCAGCTCCGTCAACATTGAATTTGAGCACGCATAGAAGAGGGGAGACCAAAGAATAGATCTCTTAAACTTAGCCACACACAATACAAGCTTCCCAATTAACAATAACAATAGTAATAGAAAAACTGGAGAACTCATAGCTGTCAAGTTCATTTCGGATGCCATTTCGGTTTGGTTTCAAAATGAAACATTTCGAACGATTCGGACATTTTGCTTTCCTATTCGGAAATTTATTTCAGAAAATATAAAAAGATTTATATATAATAAAAATATATAGAAGATTTCATATAACCAAGCAACTGGCAAGCCCAACTATGATAAATAAAAACCCAATTATGATAAATAGCAACAATGATGCAGCCCATACTAGTGGGCCCTGCCTGAAAGTCTATGCCCATAGGCCCAAAACCAATAAGGCCCAATAGAAAAGATTAATTTCTATTAGTAGCTGCTTTCTTAATTGTCTAGGATTCTTTTGTTTTAGTAGTTCATATTATGTTTAGTTTAGGATTCCTTTTTTGGATTGAATTAGGTTATTTCCTTAGTTAAAAAGTAACTTAGCTATAAATAAATATGTAATCCCTCGTGGAATACACATTGATATCAATAAACTTCTAAGTTTGGTTCTCAATTGAGAGAGTTGCTATTTGTCTTTGGTGATGTCTTTGGTGAGGCACCTAAACATTCTATCCTTAAGCCTTTTGGCTTAGAGATTAGCCAGTTAACTATTCTTCTTCCGCGTGCTGCTTCAAACTGGCAAGCCCAATTTTGATAAATGATTTAAGTTACCAAAGTATGATAAATAGCAACTGGCAAGCCCAATTGAAATGATTCAAGTGACCAAATTAAATGGGCCACCTGAGATTTTCTAGTTTATAATATGGTTTCACGAAAGTTTTTAGTGGGCCCAATTATGATAAATAGCAACGGGCAAGCCGAATATGATAAATAGCAACTGGCAAAGCCCAATTGAAATGATTTAAGTGACCAAATTATGATAAATAGAAACTAGCAAGCCCAATTGAAATGATTTAACTGACCAAAATAAGTGGGCCGCTTGATATTGATAATTTATAAAAGGGTTTCATAAGATTTTTTTCTAGTTTCAAAAAAAATTATTATTGTGGTATTCAGGTGGGCCATATGTTACGAAGATCCGTGATGAGGTCATTCCAAATCCTATACATATCTTCAATTTTAATTGGTTTTCTATTTTAACTACAGTGATTGATTCAAGAAAACGAGGAACTTGCAATTTTCTCCGCATAATCCAAATTTGGGTCATATTAATTCGACTAACATTAAGGAGAAATGATAATGTCAGGGCCATCCTAACCATTCATGAACATTACTGAATTGTGTGAGGCCTTCCTTTTGGTCCAAAGAGGCCAGGCAAAAGTACCACATGTTGGGGTTTCTCTTTCTTTTTTTCTTCATGAATGGCATCTAAATGTGCATCAACCACTAATATAAGTGGCCACACATGACCTCTTCACATACCATCACACAAGTCAACAACCCTCTTCACATGTATGCCATTATAGAAGAATGAAGACAGAGAATAAACAGAAATGCAGAAAGAGGGAAAAACAAGGGATAAGTGTATCTGGAGGAGTTCGACGTTGATTCCTCCTTTTGCAGGAGCTTCGGGAAGGGCTATGCACACCACGAAGGGTATTGGCGGGTGCAAAGAGAGGTAGAAACCCAAATCTCTGCTTCGCCCAATGATGAGCTCCAAAGTAGGGCAAGGAGATGAGTTTTCTACAGGTACTTGAAGATGTTTTGGTTGATGATGGCATTTTGGGCTTGGATTTATACAGGTTTCTCTTAAAATGCCTTTCGACCTTTCCAATTTTTTTGTTTTTAACAATCAACTTAAGATTCGGGTGAGTTATAGATACTGGATGCTGTTCATCCAAAATTTGTGGATTTGTTTTGAATTTCTTGGTTTTGCCCGAATTCAAACGAATATGCAACGGAATAGACCTAAGTAAAACTATTCAATTCGGTATCCTCACCATACCGAGATAAATTGGGAAAACGAACCGCACTTAATAACTATGGGAGAACTCCTTTTTTTCCAAACATTATATCATTCCTTTCTCAGCAAATAGTCCATAATATAGCGAATGGAGTTAATTGCCAAAGACTTTGCCCACAAACACCAAAAGAACCTCCTTGCCACGATTAAGCTGCTTTTGCAATAAATTCCAGGCAAAACCAAGGAATATCACACCTAGCAATGAAATGACTCCAAATACTAGCCCCAACCTAAGAACGGAGAAAGAGGGAGAAAGAGGTGGTTGACTGTTTCCTCCTCCTTCCTACACATTGTTAACATTGGCCCATGTAAAATAACAGCCCATGTACGTTAAATGGGCCATGACCCGTTATAAGGATAGGATCTACACAGTCAAAAGAGATTATTGTGTAGACCCTTTCTTTCCCTCTTTGTATAATACAGTAGCTGTGTATAGATTGTAGTTGCATTGATTTAAGACTTGATTAAAGCAATGAGGAATGATAAAGGGAGGATCCATTGACTCCCATGGGCAAGCTCTCTCTCTCTTTCTGTCTCTCTCTCCTTTGTGTCTACCCCATTGCATTGTCATTTACTGTGCAATGACATGGTATCAAAGCTCATGTATGAAGAGTCTTCTTCTCTGATTGCTTCTTGTTAGAGATCAAGGAGTCACGGGTGCTTACTGGTTAAAGAAATCATCTCCGCAATAGTCCAACACTTGGAAACAGGGGACCTCAAGGCACGGCCCACCCATTGAACACATCAATTCAAAGGAATCACACCATGTTGGTCGACCAGAGGTTCTATATTTCTACAAATTTTTGTGGATTTTTTGATCACCAAAAGTAGGCCATTTGTTCTCATTTGTGGTATGAGGACTTTCTATAATATCATCAAATCCAACTTCTTGGATTTTCGGTTTTTCTTCCTGAAATTTGGTTGAGAGGGTCATAACTAAGATAGCATCATGGCATTCTAATATGATCCAACCTCCAATCTTGTTGTGAGACCCACATGATCAACTGATCACAAAACAGTTGCTCGCTAGGGCGATTTTTTGGAAATTTTTGTGATCACAACAGCCATGGTCTTACCAAACGTCAGAAACATCCTCAAATTCAAGCTCACAGAGCCAATCTTGCCACTATGAACAAATCTTTATCTGCATCTGCCTCTATTGCAAATACATTTATGCCTGCAACTTCTACTTAGCCTTCACTTGAACTTGTGCAACCATGGATCAAAATAGCGGCCACTACGCAAAACTGAATTTAGCACCTCTCACAACCATAGCAGCAGCTACAAACCGCTACGGGGCTGCTATGGTTCGCTACGGGGCCGCTATGAAGTATGATTGATAGCTACTTTTCAAACAATTTTAAAATGCATAATAAGGCTTACTTCTTTCATTCTTCTCCAGACAACATTTCTCCGCAAGTCTTTTACTCTTCTATACTTAAAAAGAACACTAAAACACATAAGATATTACTAAATTAAAGACGATGGAGACAGTTCCTCTCAAGGGCTCTTCTCTAGGTAATGTACTAATAGACACTCCTTTTGGTAGGTATATTCTTTTCTCCACTCTCAACCAAAATCCATTATTTGTTGAATGAAACTTAATTTGTTATTTGGTTTGAACCTCAAAACTTTTTTTACACATTACTTTATAATTTGTAAATCCTTTATTATGCACAATTGTGTTAAATTAATTATTTGAATTATGAATTTAGAAATACATAATAACTTAGTATATAGCTAACCATCATAAATGTGTGGGAAAAATTAGATTAATACTCTTATTTTATAATCATTCAGCTATACTAAACTTCTATGCACTGAATTGACTGCTATATCCCCCTATCTTAGCCATTATTGGAAAAGAGCATCACTTTTTAACATCTTTTAATATTCCAGATTTTGTGAATATTTTTTTCTAATTTTTTGACAACCTTTTCAATTCACACCACTAAACCACTACGTAGAGTTTTGGCCACTAACCATTACACCCGCTGCAACCACTATTTTGATCCTTGTGTCCAACAAATGACCATCAATGCCCTTTCTACTCTTGGAGGATCAAGTAAAACTAAATCTTCATCCACCTGGAATTTTCATTCAAGGGCTTCCTATCATATGACCTGTTCTTCAAAATATTTATCACATCTACATACATAATATGGAAACCTCAGAATCAATACCGCAAATGGTGGCAACATTCCTAGTACTACTATTGGTAAAATTTCTCATTCTCCACCTTTGAACCATGTGTTTGTTTCACCTGCATTAACTACCAACCAACTATTTGTTAGTCAACTTGTTGAAAATGATTGCTCAGTTTGTTTAGCTCGTTCTGGTTGTGTTGTGCAGGATCAAGTATCGGGGAAGGTGATAATGAAGGGACCTAAGCATAGACGTCTCTTTCCAATGCAAATCTCTACATATGACAGGAATAAATCTGAGATTGCTTTGTTATGTGATTCTAGGAATAATAAAAACCAATTGTGGCACAACAGATTAGGCCTTCCAAATTCTAAGACTTCATTGTTTTTGTTAATCTCTACTTTCCTTCATTATGGTAATAAAAAACAATTCAATAATGTGCCTTTTGATTGCACTTGTTGTATGATGGTGAAAAGTAAAACTCTACCCTTTCCAAAACATGCCTCTGCTCAAAAGAGTTTTGACCTTTTTCACAGTGATGCATGGGCATTGCACCAGTGCACTCTTACTCTCACTTTAAATACGTTGTCACTTTTAATGATGACCATAGTCGGTTTACATGGATTTATTTTCTTTACTACAAATCTCAAGTTTTTTCAACTTTTCAAGCATTCTGGATGAGAATGTGCCTAAAGAGTTTCAAAACTTCTTACAATAAAAGGACATTATCTCCCAACGAATATATACCTACAAACCACAACAAAATGGAGTGTTTGAAAGAAAAAAATCAGCATTTACTGGATATTGTTCATTCACTACTCTTGGAATCGTCTATTCTTGCCCGATTTTGGCCGAGGCACTCTCTATGGTAGTCCATTTAATCAACAGGCTGCCTTCTCCTTACACTACAAACCAAACTCCTTATTTCTGCCTCTTTCAGAAACAACCCACATACACTCATTTGCACACTTTTTGATGTGTATGCTTTGTTCTTCTTCTTCCATTTGAGCGAACAAAATTATCCGCTCAATCATCTCGCTGTGTTTTTTTAAGATATGCTACTGACCAAAAATGGTTTTTGCTATTATCCACTGGTAAACCGCATTAGGGTTTATCAGAATGTTGTTTTCTTTGAGAATCGGTATTTTTTTCAAAATCATGTTGATAATGCTGAACCATCTCCAATTTCATTTCTCCCTAAATTCTCCGATTGATTTCCCCTGCTTTCAAAAGATTTAAGCCCGATATTGTGTCTGAAAGACGGTTACTAGAAAAAGACACTGCACTGGAGCCACCTGATACTATCACTAACTCGACACTTGATCCTCCTTTATCTTCTCCACTAGATCAACCCGTTCCTCTTCATTGGTCAACACAACCTTTGCGACCTCCTAATCGTTTGGGCTTTACTCACACTTCCTTACTAACTAGTCTCTCATCTTTTCAAATTCCTTCCTCTTATGGGCAAGTGGT
Organism: Sextonia rubra; assembly: GCA_037013555.1. Lineage (NCBI taxonomy): Eukaryota > Viridiplantae > Streptophyta > Magnoliopsida > Laurales > Lauraceae > Sextonia > Sextonia rubra. The sequence goes on from JASUAD010000009.1 coordinate 26,377,995, forward strand.
GCAACATGATTGTTGGCGACAAGTGATATAGAAAGAACTTGATGCTCTAAAAGAAAATCACACTTGAGATGTTATGCTCTATTCGACCAATTGGATGTGAGTGGGTTTATTATATCAAATTAAACTCCAATGGCTCGTTGTAAGGCTCAATTAGTAGCCTTTGGGAATCAGCAGGAATATGGAATTGATTATGAGGAGACGTTTACTCCTATGGCCAAGATGACTACGGTTCACATAGTTCTTGCTCTTGCTGCATCTCAATCATGGCTCCTGTATCAGATGGATGTAAAAAAATGCCTTCATGGGGATCTAAAAGAAGAGGTTTATATTTGTCTCCCACAAGGTTATCTTTCTAACTCTAAACATGATGTTGCCAGGTTACGCCACTAATTTTATGGGCTTAAACATGCACCCAAGGCTTTGTTTGAAAAGTTTCGTTCTACTCTGCAAACCTTCATTTTTTTTTCTAAGTCCTAATCCATTTATATTTACACAAACTACTTCCAAACGAACTACCATACTCTCGGTGTATGCGAATGATATCATTATCGCAAGAGCCCATAATGACATGATATGCATGCTTCAATCTTCTCTACGAGAGGCCTTTCATATGAAAGATCTAGGTCATTAACCTATTTCTTGGGCCTGGAAGTTCAACAGAGTAAAAAGGACTTTTTGTTCACCAGCAAAAATATATCACTGACCACATTGAGTTGGCAAACCTTCAAGATTCTACTCCTATGGATACGCCTCTGAAAGTCAATGTTAAATTGTGTAAAGATGAATGAGATCTTCTTCTTGAACCGACGACTTATTGTCGCTTAGTTGGGAGTTTGGTAAACTTGAAAATTACTCGACCCAACATCTCATATGCTATGAATGTGGTGAGTCAGTCTATGACCACACCAAGGCATTTACATTTGGCCACTGTTAAACGCACTATTCGCTATCTACTTGGCTCTCCGACACGTGATCTCTTCTTTCCAGTTAGCACACCTCTCACTCTTAATACATATTTAGATGCCAACTGGGTTAGATGTCTAGACACTCATCACTCTACGACCGGTTGGTGTGTTTACTCGAGGGAATCTCTCATTTCACGAAAATACAAAAAGCAAGATATAGAATCCATATCCTCCACCGAGCCTTATCAAGCTATGTCAAATGGTTGTTCAAAGATGGTATGGTTACGCGATTTATTTTCTGACCCTGTTCAAAGATTGTATGGTTACGCGGTTTATTTTTTGACCTTGGCTTTTCTTAGACCACTTCTATCTCCACCCACCTTTATGCTGACAACACAAGTGCCATTCGTATTACTGAAAATCCCATCTTTCATAAACTAACCAAGCACATGGAGGTGGATTATCACTTCACTCAAGTTGAATATGATTGCAATGTAATCACTCTTTCACACCTCTCCACCGAACTCCAACTCATGGATATCTTCACTAAAGGTTTTCCCAGGCCACGTCGCGGGTTCTTGGTTCGCAAATTGTTACTAGTGGACCAGCATCAATTTGAGGGGGGATGTTAACATTGGCCCATGTAAAATAAAAGCCCATGTCCATTAAATGGGCCTTAACCCATTATAATAATAGGATCTACACAGTCAAAAGAGATTATGGGGCACACCCTGTCTTTCCCCTTTTGTATAATAAGGTAGCTATGTCTAGATTGTAATTTGATATAAGCCTTGATTAAGGAAATAAGGAATGATACAGGGAAGATCCATCGACACCCACTACGTTTTCTACATTCACCATATCTCTCTCCCTCTCTCTCTCTACTTTGTTTCTACACCATTGCATTGCCATTTACTATGCAATGACACATCACAAAAATATTTGTGAAGCTAGCCAGTGTTACACCTTTTTTTCTCGACATGTCCGCCATAGAAATCTTCTCAGCAAGAGCTAACCAATAAAATGCCTCTACCGAGGGAGGAGCAAGACCCAACCAAACTAAAGCAAATAAGCTCTACAAAGTTGGGCTCCTTCCAAGGCCAAGATAAAAGGTTTCACCAAGACATTCCTAGATATGGAATGCTTCCAAATCCAAAAATCCTTAGAATTCCTGCATAAAACAATGTTAGAAAGAAGATTCAATAACTCTCCATACTGAACCTCCTCTGAAGGATGAAGACTTCTCCTAAAGGACACCCCCATATAGTACCTCCATCCCTCCCCTCATAACAATCACTAACAACAGACTCCTTGTTAATCACCACTATAAAAATCCTTGAAAACAACCCACACAAAAGGCCTACCCTCACCCAATAATCCAACCAAAACCTCACATCCCTCCCCACCCCAACCACAGAACCCACCCCTTTTAACAAATTATCCCCCATCACTTTTGACACATCCCTAACCGACACAATGCCTCTCCGCATAGACTTGACCTACAATGCTTTGGACCTAAATTAGGCCACCATCCTCATTTATCCACCCCGTACTTTGCTACAATAACCCTTCTCCATAGAGACGCCCTATTCTCCCCAAACCTCCACCACCACCACTTAGCTAATAAAGCCCCATTTTTGTTCTCCAAATTGCCAATACACAAGCCTCCTCCTCCACTTTGGTTTAATTACATCACTCCACCTCATTAGATGTATTTTTTATCTTATCCCTTGGACATTCCCAACGAAATTTTCTCTGAATACGGTCCACCCTCTCGGCCACAAATTTCAGCATCTTGAACAAAGACATAATACATAGGAATATTAGATAAGCACGCTTTAACCAATGTGATCCTACCACCCAAGAATAAACAATGTTTTTTCCAAAAGGATCATTTCTTCTCAAATTTGTCAATAACCGAATCCCACAATGCCTTCAATTGTGCCTTAGCATTAATAGGAAGGCCAAGATAAATAATGAGAAGCCTTCTTGATTTACCGTGAAACATGTTTGCTAACGATCAGGTGGTTTCCCCGGGGCAAACAATCCCCACAAGCATACTCTTTGACAAGTTAACCTTTAGATCCGAGACCAGTTAGATGCATCCCAAGATTCTCTTAAGAGCTAGAAGCTCCTCCCTCATCATCGAGTTAAAAAGGATGGTATCATTTGCAAATTGTAAGCGAGTAACGGCTTCCGCACCTTGATTCATCTCTAAAACATGAATCACCCCCAATTCCCTAGCCCTCACCAAAATTTCGCACACAGCTTCCACAACCAAAGTGAACAAGAATGGGGAGAGAAGATCCCCTTGATGAATACCTTTAGAAGGTTTAAATAACTTCAAGGGTGATCCATTCATTAGAACTGAAAAGGAGGTACTAGAAATTCATTCATGAATCCACCAGCTCCAAGTATCTCCAAAACCAAACCTAAACAACATGTAGTTAACAAAATCCCAATCCACATGGTCATAAGCTTTCTCCAAGTTTATTTTGAAGACAACCTTCACTTTTTTACCTCTACCTCGAATCTATGAGCTCATTAGCAATCAACACCCCATCGACAAATCGCTTTCTTACGATGAATGCCCCTTGGAAAGGACTGATTATCAAAGAAAGAACTTGCCTTAATATATTTGCCAAAACCTTAGCCAACAACTTGCAAAGACATCCCACCAGACTACCAAGTCTATAATGACACAAGTCCATCGGGTTAGGCATTTTAGGAATTATTATCCTCATCATCATTCACCAAAGCCTTGTTACAACTATGTTAGGGTCGGCTATATGAATTTTGTTTCTCCAATCTGACCTATTATAAGCCAAATCCTCAAAGAAGTTAAGCTTCTTCAGATCTAATTTTATTACCTCTATCCACATCTTCTTCAACCTACCACTTTCTTGTGGTGGGCCATCCACCTATTTAGTCAAGCCTTTTCTCATCAACGCCATTACCTGCCTATGCTCAACATCTCCAAACAATCTCAAACGGGTTTCTCAAATCTTATCCCCCATTGATGCTACCCCTAAATGCTCTCGAAAGTGCTCATTTCTAAATTTTTCTTTTCTTGTTTTACCACACATCCGCCTCAACATTCCCATCTCTACCACCTTCATTTTATGGATAAGCTGCTTCTTGATTGGCCAACATCCAGCCCCATAAATCATGGTTGGTCTAATTACTGTCCTATAAAATTTTGCCTTCAATTTTCAATTTTGCTAGCATTTGTCTGTCACAAAGCACTCCAAAAGAAAGTTTCAATTTCAGCCATCCTGTTTTTATCCTATGTTAGGCATTTTAGGAATAAGAGTTAAAAATGTAGCATTCATCGCCCTATTAATTTTGCCCCTCCTATGAAACTCAATTAAGATAACGACAAAATCCTCCTTAAGAAATTCCAAACCTGCTTCAATGAAAGCAAAATTAAACCACCTAGATTTGGAGCCTTATCACCATCACACTCTTCCAAAACTTTACTCACTTCTTCTTCCTCAAACTCCCTTTCGAACCAACAAGGAGCCTCTAAGGAGATCATGGGAAAGGATATGCCACCCAGATTAGGCCCAGTACCAATATCTTCCTTGCAAAGGTCTTCAAAAAAATGTGCTACCTCATCCTTGATCTCCTGGAGATCTTCAAGAGCCCTACCTCTGCATTCAATTCACCCCACAAAATTAACTCCACTTTTGAAACTGGCCATCTTATGAAAGAATTTTGTGTTTTTGTCCCCTTTCTTAAGCCGACTTACTCTAGATTTCTATCACCAAGAGATTTCCTCCATTCGATTGTAGCCCCAAATCTTTGTCTTAGCTTCTTGTTTAACCATGACCTCCACTGAACCCAACTCATGACTTTCCCTTGCTTTGTCAGTATCTTCCACGATTCTTGGTATAGCTTCTCTAGACCATCAATACGGCCAACCACTTCCCTCCATATTTTGAAACTCTCTTTAAGACCACGAAGCTTCTTGCAAGCCCTATAAACTACATAACCTCACTACTTGAGCCCATAAAGATCTAGCCAAACCAATAAAATCTTTATTTTGTAACCAATAATTCTCGAAGCAAAATGGTCTAGGTCCCTAATCAACATTGTTGGAGTGCAACTTAATAGGGCAATGATCTGCTATTGTCCTCGGAAGCACCTCCTGAATCACACCCCCCATAACGATCGTCCCACTCCTTAGATAACAAGAAATAGTTTAATTAACCCCAAGCTCCAACTAACAGGACCCAATTCCAAGAACACCAGCGATCTCCCCAAGATTCCTAAATTATTCTTTGAATATTATAAGTCACTTTGGTCTCTTGCAAAATTAAACAATCTACTTTGTGTTTCTTACCAATTTCCTAACTGCCAATCTATTTTCAGGCTTACCAAGCCGTCTCACATTTAGGGTCACAAAAATCATTAAACCGAGCAAAAGAAAAAAAACACCCCAAAGAACAATGCAATAAAAAATTAGAAGTCTTAAACCCCAATCTCAGAAGCTTCCACCACAATGAGCTTATGCATGATCTCATCTTCATTTGCCCCAAAAGAGATGCCCAACCTTTTTGCCAAGACAACAGTCTAAGAAACTTCCTCCATAGCCAACCTCAACACTCCAATCTAACCAATGGAATCAGAATTTGATCGCTCCTTGCTGTTTTTCAGATTTCCCTTCTTGTCCAGTGCTGTCGGTCATTGACTCAGGTCACCAACAATACCTCCACTAACTGCTACCACTAATAAATTGTCCTATAGGTTTCACCTTGATCCATTTAATTTACACGCCTTCCTCCCCAGTGGTCTTCTGATTTTGGTTGGCATGATGGCAAAGCTCCTTGTATTTGCCGCCTGGAGAAAATGATTGTGTTTTGGTAGAGTAAACCTAGCAACATTTGGAGTGGCCTCCCTTTGGATAAAGACGTTGCTAGAGTCCTTTTTGAACAAGTGTACCCTACCAACTTGTGGGACCAGGGTGTTAGCAACTTCTGACTGGGATTGCTTATTTGGATTTTCGACAACCTAACCTGCCTGACCCAATCCACAAAAGTTGTCCACCTGCTGACCCAAGACAGGAACAGGGTGTGGGACCACCAAAGCAGGCCTACCAAGACCGAATTTCAAATAGCAAGCAATTCAGGGGCATGCAGACCAAATCAGGTAACTATGCCTTGAACATGATTTCTAAATTCTGTTATTTTTAATCAGACTACTCCAATTAACACTCATTTCAACTCACCTTTTCTAGTGTCTAGTCATTTTGGCTGTTGATATAAATTGTTATGTCGTTCACTAATAACTCAAGCTTTTGGTGTTACTAGTTATTAACACTAGCATCCTCTGCCTCTGCTTGCTCTTATTTTCAGAAGTAGATTAGATTTAGTTCCCTTTTCCATTCCCATGGCATCCTACTCCTGCTTACCTATTGCTGGAAATTTAGGAACCCACACTTCCATGTTTTCAAGAGCATATTCAAGTATTACTTTAAGCATGATAATAAAATGGACATTATCCAATTAGTTTTTAGTTTAAAATCAAAATCAGAGCATTGTCCCAACTATGTTGGGGACCCTTTTTCTAAATTTAAAATCAATGGCAAAATTCATAATGCTCATAAAACACTGTTTAAATTTGAGTAGAGATGTCACCATCCAAAAACTGTTGTTCTAAGCCATTTCATTCCCTTGCTTTATTTCAATTTTATCAAAAATATCTTAAAGCAAAAACAAATGCAAAAAATCTTTCATATAATGGCTTCAGCAATTTAGATATAAATTAAATATTAAAAATAAGAACTGATAAAGAAATAAACAGTTCAATTAATAAATATATTTTAGGTAGAAGATTGATACATTCACAACATGGTATCAATAACTTAAAACAGTAAAATGATCACTATTTCTAATCCATCAATTGCATAAACATGGAACCCTGCATTTCAAAGGAAACAATCACCACTAGAAATAAGTTCTCATGGGTGATATCAAAATATATTGACGAGATAGCAGCTTACAAACAGAGCAATGGTGGCATCGAGGAGGCTTGCTATTTTGGCAACGACTACAATATCCTACCGCTGGTCTTCGTTCCGTTTCATTTGAATGGGGGAATGGAGAAGACCCAGCTTCAAGGGGGCCATAATCTGACAACGAAATAGAACTGCCAACTTCCAAATACTCATCCACTACAGGTCTCCAATTTTCAGGAACTGAACCAGGATCCCGAAAAACTACCATAAAATAGCTCCATGTTAACAATGCAAGCTGCAAGATACAATAAATCCTCAATGGATATATAAATATACTTTACAATCTGAAAAGGAAAATAAAAGCTAAGCTTTGGATATATTAGATTCACATCTACTAAACTCCCAGTTGACTAGCAAACAAAGATCTTTTAAATGAACTTCAGATGATCAGATCACTTAAATGAAGCTATTTAGTTCAATTGAACTTGCCAAACAACATACTTCAACGGATTGAAGTTTTTTAGTTAGTGGATGAATTAAGAGATAGTGTAAATGCAAAGCTGGAGAGATGGCGGTGGACATTAGAATCTAGAGGCTTTAAAATAAGTCGTACAAAGACAGAATATATGGATTGCAACTTCAGTGGATATATACAAAATGTTGACACCACTGTCAAAATTGAAACCCATGAGATACCACGTAGATATTCTTTTCGGTACCTAAGCTCGATTATTAGTAAGGATAGGGAGATTGATGAAGATGTAGAGCATAGGATAAAAGCTGAATGGCTGAAGTGGAGATTAGCTTCTGCAATGCTTTGTGACAGACGAATGCCAACGAAATTGAAAGGCAAATTTTACAGGATAGTGGTTAAACCAGCTATGACATATGGAGCAGAATGTTGGCCAATTAAGAAGACGCTTATTTATAAGATGGAAGTAGCGGAAATGAAGATGCTTAGGTGGATGTGTGGTAAAACTAGGAAAGATAAAATTAGAAATGAGCGCTTTCGAGAACATTTAGGGGTAGCACCAATAGGGAATAAGATTAGAGAAACCTGTTTAAGATAGTTTGGGCATGTTGAGCGTAGGCCAATAATGGCACCGGTGAGAAAATGTTTGGCTATACAGGTGGATGGCCCATCAAGAGGTAAGGGTAGACCGAAGAAAACATTGATGGAAGTCATTAATTCAGATTTGAAGAAGTTTAACTTATCAAAAGATTTGACTCAAAATAGAACGGAATGGAGAAACAGAATTCATGTAGCCGACCCCAACATGGTTGGGATAAGGCTTTGATGATGATGATGATGAGAGAGGAACATTTAATTATCTGTAAGTGTGGAAGTAATAGGAGCCATACATACTTATTTTTCCTAGTTAGAAAAAAATAACCAACTAGCTTATAAAGACTGTAATGTTATTCCACTTATCACACAAAATAGAATAGTAGTTTTAGATGTTTGAATCAGAAATAAAAAGAGAGGAGAAAGAGGAGGGGATGGGGGGTGGTCTCAGTTAGTAAATAAAAAGTGTCCTAAAACAATGTAAGAGGATTTGAAAAGGAAAAGAGCAACAATGGTTAAGTAGAACTAAACGGCAAAATGGCCAACTGTATCAAAACAATTGCAACAAGTAGAACTAAAGCGGCTAATTGTGTCAAAATAGTTGCAAAAGACGTGCGTGGGGAGTTGAAATGGAAAATAAACTTTGATAAGAAACCTATAGAGGTTTAGAAAGTTGTTTGAGTTAGACAAAACTGCTCTAAAGTTTGGCAAGAGACCATGAATATGAAAAACTATGAAATAAATAAGAAGACAAAGAAAGTAGTAAGTGATACAAACCCCAAAGCATATGATGACTTATATAATAAGTTGGGATTTGGGAACAAGAGAAGGAGAGGGACATCTTCAAGGTTGCAAAAATGAGGAAAAGGAAAAATGACTTAAATCATGTTAGATGTATAAATAGGAATGACCAAAAGGCTTTGGTAAAGGACAATGATAATAAAGATAGGTGAGAGAGAGAGAGAGAGAGAGAGAGAGAGTGAGTGCATTTTATCATATTTTGAAATGAATATACTATATGAGGCTTAGGATCAAAAGAGGATACTTCGATAGCGGGACATACCTCTTTATTGTAGAATCAGGTTAGCAAAGGCAAAGAAAGCATTGTTAGGAATGAATCTAGTAAATGTTGGGGGCCAGATGACATTTCTTGAAAATACTAGGAAAAAATAGGATGAATTTGGTTAACTAGGCACTTCAATCAGATATTAAAAACAAAGAAAATGCCAGATGAATGGAAAAGAAGTTTTATACTATCTAAAAGCAATAACAAAGAAAATAAGAGATATACAAAGTTGTACTAACTATCATACAATTAAACTTATAAGTCACACAATAAAACAATGAAAGAGAGTAATGGAGGAAAAACTTGTACAAGAGACCAATATATATAAGAATCAATTTGGTTTCATACCACAAAGGTCAACTATAGAAGTTATCTTCTCTGTCAGGCAATTAATGAAAAAATACAAAGAGAAAAGGAAAACTCTTCATATGATCTTCATCGATTCAGAGAAAGCCTACAACGGGCCACTTGGAAGTTTGATTTAGTGGGTGTTAAATAAAAGGATTGTCCCAGGAGGTTATACTAAAACATTAAAGACGTGTATAGGTGAGTGATAACATTATAACAAGCATGATAATTTCCAAAGGAGAGACAAGTGAATTTCCAGTGACCATATGTTTGCATCAGGGGTCAGCTTTAAACATTTATCCTTTTGCACTAATTATGGATGAGTTAACAGCTCAAATTCAAGAGGACGTGCTTCAGTATGTTGTTTGCAAATGATATAGTATCAGTAGGTAAATTGAGATATGACATCAATCGAAACTTGAGAGGTAATAGAAGGTTTTAGAATCCAAAGGCTTTAAAATGAGTAGTAAAAAGACAAAATATACGACTAAAATCTTCAGTGAGGGTGTGCAAATAGCTGAGATTCCTATGAGAATTAAATCCTAAGAGATGTAACAAAGAAAATTTTTCCAATATCTTGGCTCGATAATTAGTAACGATGGAAAGATTTCGGAAAATGTCAAGCATAGGATAAGAGCAAGATGGTTGACATGGAAACTTGCTTCTAGAGTGCTTTGCAATATATGCATACCAACTAGATTAAAGGAAAAACTTTAAGGATGGCCTATGACCCATGAAGCAGAATGTTGGCCAGTCATTCAAGAAGCAACGAGTGCACAAAATGAGCATAGTCGAGACAATAACATTGAGATGGATGTGTGGTAAACCTAGAAAATGATTTTAAAAAAATGAACACTTTTCGGAGTATTTAGAAGTAGCATCAATAGGTGATGAATTAATTAAGACTTGTTTGAAATGGTTTGAACAGGTACAATTTGGCCAATCAAGGAACTTTTCCTATGCAGCTTGACGGCCCATCAAGGAAAAGATGTAGGCTGAAGAAGACATTGATGGAAATAGTAATGACTACGGGTAGATCCTAAAAAGAGTAACATATCCAAGGAATTGGCCCACGATATATCGAAATGGAGAAACAAAATTCATGTAGCCGACCCCAACAATAACAACAATAACAACAACAACAAAACCATCTAATTCACAAACTTTTGCATGTTCGGTGAAAAATTACATTGGCTCCACCACAATTTGATGGCAAATCAAACCAACAAAAATTCTTATACCACTCCAAAAAGGCGTGTAGAAGAAATTACCAGAAAATGGAAGACGATCAGTATGCAAGAAGAGACAAGGGATCGGATGCCTCCACGTAGCAGCTGTGGCCCACATGTCATGACAACGACGGCATAGTAAGAGACCCCGATGATGCCAACAACAATAAAGATCATGAAGTAGCCGAGGATCCGAAGACCAGAACAGAACTTGAATATATTCATAGCCATTGTAAAATCCCTTCTGCTTCGAATCGGAATCAAGCGTTTCCAAATGTCCGAAGCCAGGTTTGATTGATGAAAGCCGAGATTCGAACTTAGATTCACGTTAGGTTAGGGTTTGTACGCCTCAATCTGCCTTCGAAGGAAGAAGAGAATGTGAAATTTGTATTGATTTTGGGTTTGGTTAAGAAGAGATTGTAGAGATTAGAGAGAAAGAGACTGAGAGCGAGTTGGATTCAGTGCTCTTCCATGCTCCAAGTTCATGGAAACTTTGGGGAGCGAGTTTGGGGCTGCCGCGGCAGGAAAGAAAAAGGCGCGGACGCGTTGTGAATTGCGTCGGGCACTTTTGTCATTTCATGATCTCAGCCCGGCCCACGTAATGATCTGGACTGTAAATCTTTCTTGAGTGGATCTTTTTCACACCCCATGATTTTGTTAAGAGGTCTGATATTTTAACACAAATTTTATCTATCATCATATATGAGAAAAAATATTTTAATCTCCAAAATACCCTTCACTCCCTCACACATTTCTCTCCCTCCCTCCTCTTACCTCCCCCTTTTCCTCGGCCAACTGGAGGGGGGCTCTCACTCCCTCTCTTTGTCCTTATTCCTCTTCCTCTTCCTCTTCCCCGCCTCTCTCCCTCTATCTCTATTTCGCCGTTGGTTGATTGGAACTCGCAGTAGAGGGAGATAGTTGGGACAGAGAGAAGGAGAGGGGTTATGTGAGAAAGGGAGAGAGGGCTGTGACACAGAGAGAAGGAGAGGGGGCTGGGTGACAGAGGGAGAGGGTTGGGACAAAGAGAGAAGGAGAGAGGGCTGGAAAGTGAGAGATAAGGAGAAGGGGCTGGGCGAGAGAGGGAAAAAAGGCTGGGAATAGAGAGAAGAAGAGGGGCTGGGCGAAAAGGGAGAGGGGGTTGTGATAGAGAGAGGGAGAGGGGGCTGGGCAAGAGAGGGAAAGGGTTAGGACAGAGAGAGAGGGAAATGGGGCTGGGAAGTGAGAGATAGGGAGAGGGAGATGGGCGAGAGAGGGAGAGGGTTGGGATAGAGAGAGAGGGAGAGAGGGCTGGGAAGCAAGAGATAGCGAGAGGGAGCTTGGCGAGAAGGGGAGAGACTGCTGGGAGTAGAGAGAGAAGGAGAGGGGCTAGGAATAGAGGAGAGGGAGAGGGGCTAGGAATAGAGGAGAGGGAGAGGGGCTAGGTAAGAAGGGAGAGAGGGCTGGGACAGAGGAGGGGCTGAAAACAGAGAGAGGGAAAGAGTGCTGAGAACACAGATAGTGGGAGCGGGGGCTAGGCGAGAGAGGGAGAGGGTTGGGACATAGAGAGAGAGAGGGGGAGAGAGGGCTAGGAATAGAGAGAGGGCTTGGCGAGAGAGAGAAATTTTGGCAAAAAAAATTTCACGAGGGTATTTTGGTCAGTTTTATATAATTTTGTTTCCATTCCTGGTATCATTCAAGCAGGCCAAACATAGGAACTAGAATGAAAATCCTATTACTTGATTGATTCCTCTGTCTAACCAAACGTTGGAATAAGAATTACTATTCATGTCTCACTCCATTCCGGACTCATTCCAGTCTCCATTCCATTCTTGCCAAAAATCATTCAAGTGAACCAAACGCTACCTTAGTGTAACCCGCTCTAATTCCAATTGAAAGTTTTGAGGTATTGAATTAATTTATAGATTACAATTCTATTTACGTATATGCAGTGGAAAATAAAATTGAATTAGCTAACAAAAGTAATCAACCACACAAGTAGAAGACACACAAATTTTTAACGTGGAAAACCTCAATAGGAAAAACTACGAGCTTCTCTGAATAAGCAAAATCAAGTACTAATTTCAAACAGTTACAAGATATACTCATAACCCTTTTCCAGTCAGTCTATCGACCTAAGGATGTAATTCTACTTGCGCAAACCCTTGCCACACTAGTCGCTCATCTGTACTGCTATGTGCTTGATGCAATCACCTTGAATCAACAAGATGAACACTTTGAATTCATAAGATGAACAATCTCCTACGAAGGAGTAGAAGCAAAAAACTTAAGAACTTAAATCTTTAGCACAATCTCTCAATTGGAAGCTCTAGAGAAGAATGATGATCTTCAAAGTATAATATCTACTTAGAATAATGAGATCTCTGTCTTAGGGTTAAGAGTGAAACCCTTTAAATAATCCAAAATTTGGGCCTCATAAGGAAATCCTGATAAGACTCAACTTACTAATTTTGACACAAAAAGGAAACAATTCCGTAACAGAAATGTGGGCTTCTGCCTCTTGCATGCTCGGACGCGTGCTTCACGCATTCAGTTACTAGTTACTTTTCGATCAATTTGTCAGGCCTGAGTGTGGTCTTCATGGGCTTGGACGCATTCATTTCTGTCTAGAATTGCTAGGGCACATGTTTTATTTTCTAATTTCTTCAATTTAACTCTTCTGACAACACGAATCACAGTCCATTCTATAGAATATAAAATACAACTTAATAGACCTAAAATTTTTTTCCAACCCATGAATTAGCCAACATAAAAAAAAATCCTTACAGAGCTCGTGATCATACTATATCAAATCAGGCAAAAACATGAATGAGGTATTTATTGTGTAACTCCAAAAAACCTATGATTAAGCAAAAGAGATGGCATGATCATGCGAGAGGTGAGATGCAGGAATCCTCTTTCATTTTCCTTACAAACGAGAAAACCAATTTTGGCAAAAAAACCCTACCGTATAATTGGAATCTTAAAAATACAAAAAACTAATCATTTATGATGATTCCTTCAATCCTAACTCCACATGTTGATCCGATGAATAATTGGAAGCGCAAAAATGGAGCGAAAAAATATGCATTTTTATAGTATCTGGACTATCAATTTAAGGTTATCGATTTTTGCTATGAAACATGCCCATGGCACATGGGTCCCACAATTAAGACTCAAACCATTAATTAGGTTCAAAAGGTTAAAAATGGTTGTACAATTAAATGTAACTAATTGATTCTTTATATGTTTTGAGATATTTGCAAAAAAGTTCATACTATTGATCAAGTTTTTTAGACTTCTATGGGCCCTTCTTTTAGAAAAATCTGATCCATTCAATCTCTTTTTGAAAGCCTAAAATGGCTATGGGGTCAAATTTGGCAACTTTATTTGTCCACAACTGCGACGAAAAAAAAAATAACCGTGATCATCTACATTGAGAAACAAAATCCAAAACCGGATGAACAATGTTTGGATGAATTGCATATATTAGTTTTTGTTGTGGAAACCTACCTTGTAAGTCGCACTTTTAAGATCTAGACCATTAATCTTGTTAAGAGTGTCTAAAACTATGATGTGGTTAAATATCAATTTGTTTCCTCAAATAGTTTGGGATATTTGTAAAAGAAGGTCCAACATTGATTATGATTTATGGAATTCTATGGGCCATTTTTGCAAAATCTAATCCATTCATTCTCTTTAAAAGGCCTAAACCAGCTATTCAATTTTGACATCCTTAATCATCATGGATTCTCATAACATTCCAAAAACTCCTAAGCCCGTCATCATCCACGATGCAAAAGATAAATAGTGCATTGGATGAATCGTGTTTCGATGGTGATTCATTTGTGTTATGGAAACCAATCTCATGAGTCCCACTTTAAAGAATCAAACTGTTTTAATCTTGTTAAGAAGGTCCCAAACGGCCATGTGCTCAATTTTCAACCATTGTTTCATCATACATTTTAAGATTTTTGTAAAAAAGTGCACACGTAAAAGATAGTTTGTTTTATTTCTATGGGACCCACAATGACGATCCCAATTGTCTATCATTTGTAATAGACTAAAATAGGCAAGTGTTCAAATATTAGGACTTGATTCATTATTGATTGTGAGGATTTTGTTAAAAACTTGTGACCGTTGAATGTAATATGTGTAAATCCAATGATTCATGGTTGTGTGGCCAAATTCGGAATGCTCTCAAGGTGCCTCGAGAGAAACCCTCCATGAGGGTTGCATCATAAAAGAAAAAAAAGGAATCCTATGTCCTTTGTTCTCTGTTTTTACCAAACATGCACTTAATGTTGGAGCAGCATCGTCTTGTTCAGAGGATAGAGTGAGATTTAGGAAATTTTGTTGGATATTGTGATGTGTCAGCATCTCTTCAGCATCGTCTAGTTGAGAGGATAGAGTGAGATTTAGGAGATTTTGTTGGATATTGTAATGTTTCAGCATCTCTTCACCGTCAATGAGGGTTGCATCATAAAAGAAAAAAAGGGGAATCCTATGTCCTTTATCTTCTGTTTTTACCAAACATGCACTTAATGTTGGAGCAGCATCGGTTAGTTGAGAGGACTAGAGTGAGATTTAGGAGACATCTCTTCACAGCATTTCATTATTTTTTAACCCTTAGTTGGCTTAGAGAGAGGAAGAGTGAGAGAGAGGATGGAGAACACTGGAATGAAGATTTGCAAGGTAAGGCTCAAGTTTAGCCCAGTTTTCAAACCAGGACAATTAGAAAAACTCACATTTTAAAATCAGGCTTAAGTTTTTTTATCATTTCAAATTAAGACATTTAGTGAAAAAAGGGTCTTTTTCTGCCTCTTTGCTTATCATTTTCTTCAATTACCCAAAACGCCCAGTAGCCAAATAGAAAACTCATGACATGAGGTGTTGCCCATAATGTTAATGATGAACGGAAGCCTACTTTGTAGGTTTTTAATTACTGTAACATTAAATGCACCCTTCTATAACAATTTTCTTGATATTTGTGTTGGTCCCAACTTCCCAAGGTTACTTGTGAAAATATCTTTCTTCCTAGCTCCCTTTCGTTTAAAATTTTCTTGCCTAGCAAGTCAAACTTGCTTAAATTCCAAATCTGGAGAACAAAATTACCACTATAACTTTGTAATATATTTTTATTTTGATTTTTCCTCTCTGTTCGTTCACCCATGAAGGACTCGCAAGTCACCCCTAACTTCTCCCTTGGCGACTCTAATTAGAATTGAAGTTAAGTGAGGAAAACCCTCATAGTGACCATGTCAAGACCAATTAGGTCCTGCTACATCACATGTATGGCAGGCTGCCCATTGGTGATGTGACATCGCCACGATTATTGTATGTTTTTAATGAGAGGATCCGGACTCCTTTAATTATTATAAACCCCCCAACCCCACAATCCACATGTCGACATCTTGTAGGAGAATATCTTAGTAGAATTCTTTTTTTTTATTGATATGAAACCCAAACTCAAGGAACCTTGCATTTGCATACTATTTTTCCATGTTAAGTATCTGTGAGTTTTTCTAACTGTTGACTTATGAGCAAGCTGTCTTCATTAGCAGGCAACACACGACAGACACGTTTTTATCCTTCAAAAGCCAATGAACTGGGCTTGGAATTCTATTAGCAAAAGGCTTACCAAATGTCCTGCCCTGCCTGGCCTGGCCTACCAAAAGGAGTGAAACGAGTCTACTGACTTGCAAGAGCCTGTTGGCCCGCTTTACATCGAATTTAAAATGGGCCGGTAATATGAGGATGAAGAGAAAAGATGGGAAAAAAAACTATCTACTGATCAAATTTATAAGGTAAACAATTCTCTCCACTTGTTTTTTCTCCACATTCAAAAGGCCACATATCTAAGAGCTGAAGAGTGGAGCAAATTAAGGTGAAGATTCAAAGGGGAGCATCGCATTACAAGATTTTAATTTACTAGAGCACGGTATAAATATTTCCAGCAAGAAAGGAGTTTGTTTCTTGGTCCCTTTTTGACTTTAACTTTTAATCCTTCACCTTTTAACTCCATTAATTGAAAGATATTTCTTAGGAGTTAGGACGTGTTGGAAATTCAATAATGATTAAGTACATGGGCCCAATTGAATTAGGATTGAGCTTGTCTTTCTAAATTTTTGTGTAGGGGATCTGGGCTTGAAGATTTAACACAAGAAATAAATGTATCCAGACTTCTCTAGCTTCTGTGTAGCCCATGTGCAGGACTTCTTGCAATTCATATGTAATATAGTTAAGGACACGAACCTGTCCACGAGCTGGACCCAATTAATGATGCTGCATGTGGACTCGGGTATGGACCACCATAGGACGGGGCCTTATAGTTCTATACCCATATTACTCAAGGCGGGTCAACCCAGTCGCATGTGTAACACTAACCTATCAAACATTTGTAAATGTTAAGATATGTAAAATATGCTTTCCTATCACATGCCTAAAAGGCAAAAGGATCCCTAAAAATGCACTCAATCGAGTTTGGATTGCTTGAGGTCGTCCAATTCCAATGTGCCACAGCAGCCAGTCTGCAATTTTCTGGAGAAATAAAAACTTGTCTAATTTTAGACAAAAGCCAAAGAAAGAGGACGATGTGGCCCATCCTGGTTGGAGGCCTCACAGTCTGAGTCTCAGGTGATGCAAACTCTCCTCAATCATGACCTAGTGACAGTTAAAAACCCCAAGTAGTGGCTACCAGAGACTCAAAGGAAGTCCATGTGCAAAACCTGAAGTAGTGGCTACCAGAGACTCAAAGGAAGTCCATGTGCAGGGGCCTCTGCTTTTTTTTTGTTGTTAACAAAACTGAAAAATCTCAACCACATATGTAGTTATAGTACTTTTCTCTCATCTCAAACTTCTACTTCTGCCGTTTGTCCCTCTGAGCCCACTTTGGTCTTATTTGGTTAAAAGCCCACTCTGCTCAATGTACCGATGTATATATAGTCAAAGTCCGTCGTCACTGGTTCTTTGTTAGGGGCCGGCCTAATTAAACCACCCACGTATCTCCCCTGCCCAAAAGTCCCCACCTACACCCAATTTAACAGAGGCCGTTTGGCAACCAGATTGGTGACTAAGTGGGGCCCACTTGAGTGTGATGTGATCGGTTAGAAAAACCCACACCCAAAGGGCACCTTGTGCCCATGGTTCCCACTTCCCACCTGCCCCACCTTCCATCCTTCCTTCCTTCCCTCCCTCCCTCACATCTCATAGAGGGAAGTAAACCAAGGAACATGAAATTTATGGGCTACCGCTCCAAGCTAGAGGAGGTGACCATCATCAATGCATCGATGTGTAGGGGCCCACCATCTGATCTCTGGCTAAGATTAGCTGCACCTTTATAGATTCCGACACCTCTATCGCTCTCTGTCAAACGACAGGCGTGGAACAGGGCCCACCTGATGCACCTAAACTCCTTACCTTAATTTATGGGGTATTTCTATTTTTTTTAAAAAAAACTTTTGATTAAAAATTTTTTTTTTTTTTTTTTTGTGGTGTTCCACGAGCATCCTTTTCATCTGCTGTTTCACCAATTTAGACTTCCATGGTTGGCCATGTACTAAGCTCACTTTTCTTTCCTACCAAGGCTAATCACGCCCACATAAGAAGAAACCTTTGTATATAATTCATTCATGAGTTCCATTTTCTTGTGTTGTTGCGCCGGTTCCTCCTTGGGGGATTAAGCACTATTGCTCTTGCTGCTTAATTTTCTCTATCTAGTGAGAAATATTGGCGTTTGACCTACACTCTTTATAAGTGGCCAAACATTGTTCCATTCATTGATATGGGCCCAATGTATAGCTATGAGACCTGACCAACCCCTAATCCACACTACACCCTACTTTTAAGTAGAAAACCCAAGTTTTTCTAGTAATAACCTTTGGTGCAAATGTTTCTAAAATATGGTTGCACACACTGCATCACTCAAACCAAATCCTGTGTATATCAGTCGACGTATTGTTATGGAATAATAACCTTGCTGCAACACGTAGGTAGAAGGAAAGAAGACACACTTCAATGCGCTTTAAGGAAGACAGCTCAATGGCTCTTGCAACCCAGTCATTATAGTTATTTCCTTTAAACATACGGGGTACCGTCTGTGAGTATTTCTGACATTGCTTTAAGTGCCTTGCATCAATAACTCACAAGGGACCCCTTTCAGTTGCTTTTTCTTACCCCTTTTGGTACTTGCTTATGGCTTCAATAGAATTAAAGATACGAATCAAGTATAACATTCAATGATTTTATTTTTCTAATGAGAATATGTGAAGAAGTCCTGTCTACTAAGTTAGTGGGGACTCAATTTTTTTGTTCTTGTTCCTCTTGCGCATGTCTCTTTATTAAGAAAAACAGAATGTAAAAGAAAATGGGTCAATTGCTTACAATTAAAGGAAGTAAAAAGGGATTTACAGATTAAAAAAAGTTGCTTTATATAAAAAAAAAACTATGATAAATTGTCAAGAGAAAAGTAGTTTATAGCCAGCTGGTAAGGTAGATGAGAAAGTAATGGAAAGAAAGAAAATGGATAAAATAAGTTGAGAAACCTGAAGAGGGTACAGGGAAGGAAGGGTGGAAAGAAAGAAGTCACTTTTAGTCTTTACTATTCATTCATGAGGAGATAACAGCGGGTAAAAAACCTATTTTTTTAACATCCCCTTTCCCCCTCATCTCAACCCATCAATTAGTAAAGTTAAAGCTGCAATTTCTCCACTTCAATCTGTTCAAAAGTTAGGACGCTCTCTCCAGCTTCACTAAATTAGGAATGTGGTATTTGGGGAGCTCATTGTCAGCTGGCAATGTCAAAAGAATCTTTACATTTAAAAATGATTAGCCCTTAATGTGTATATATCTAAAAGTGGTGCCGGCCCGGCCCTCCCTCGCAAACTTGTCACGTGTCCTATTTTAAAAAGGTGAAAAAATAAAATCCAGAAGCCCACTTGGAGCAATGGGATGTCCCACATTGTGCAACCAAAAAGATTGAAGTGGTTCTCCTCATACACGGTTTCACAAATGAAGAGATCGAAGACAACCATAAAAAGCTTTATGAGATTAAATTTGGTATTTTGCTTTAAAATAAGCACACTTATCTCTAAATACTTCACACTCGAATAACAAGTAATAATAGTCGAGAATGACAAAATACAAATGGCCCAACTGAGACACATTCACATGAGAAGAAAAGTAAGAGGGAAGCAGAGGAAAACGAGGCTGCTAATCTCAATTTCATTTTCTTAATAAATATCAATTAGGGGCCTTTTATGGTTTCTTCTTTTCTTTGTTTTTTTCCTCTCCTTCTTCGCGGCATGGAACAATTGGAACACCATCTTAGCTGATAGATTTAGTCCATATCTCCTCTAATTCTCTTGCAAAAGCTTTCTGCCTTCCCACGACGATGGTGATATGGTCTTTCTTCTCTATCACCTTAACATGTGCTCTCGGAATTTTCGACTTAACGGAGCTGCTGCATTCCACTGGAAGAAGCTCATCATCACTGCCATGAAACACATTAACTTCACATTTCAGCTCGTCTCTTACAGCGTCCAAGTAACTGTCCATTTTACTGGCACTTCCACATATAATGTTGTGTAGGGTATGCCATGCAGCGTTGTGGGTGTGGCAAAAGAACCCTTCAAGCAAAAACGTCCTGACCCTGTCAATTTCCATTCATAAAGTCAGTGTAATGAGGAGCTGAAAACCAGCAAAGTAAAACCCAAGTTAAAGGGACCACTTCTGATCCTTGCCTATCATCTTTGTTAGACAAGAAGCAAAGTTGGAATAGTAAATGTTCTTAAAGTTTTATAATTGAGAAACCAATGAAACAAACCCATTTGAGTTTATAAATGCCATAAATCGATTCAGCTTTCAATTGGGTTGGTGGACAGTAAGGGAAGGTCATGGCCAACTTTTGTAAAAGTTTGGATGGTTCCGGAATCCGGATCTCCTTGGTGATGGGAGTAGAAGAAAATCTGTATGAGGGTCATCAGTGAGAAATTTTCAGAAAAAACCCGTACATTTCGAGAAAGATTAGTGTGTTTTTTACTTTTGACCCCTCCAATAATTTCTTAATTATATTATGGCCCCTCCGGGGGAAGTTATCTAGTTCCGCCCCTCCAGTGGTAAGAGTCCAGCTTATCTTTGAGGTTATCTTGTGTAAGAAATAGGATTTCACTCCCTTGTCACTTCTGCAGAGTCAAAATTTTTCTTAAATTGATCACATGTAAAATCATAAATTTCACTCCCCTATTTTGTGTAACTTAAACGAAGACTAGCTCAACTGGTGTCAGCCAGGACACAAGTAGCAAGGTTCTTTTGGACCTGTTTGGGTTTTAACAACTGGTTTCACATGGATTTAAGGCCTGATGCTGAACAAGCGTGGCTTCAACAACATTACTATGTTCATGTAGCTGATTTGACCATTTAAGGAGAGGTGTCCCTAAATTGAAATTTATACTCTGATCCTTCCGTGAATTGATAATGACTACACTTGAGACAAGTAACTTTTATTGCTTCCTATTTATTATGTGCAATGGGGAAACCTCTTGCCAAGGATCCAAACCATTCTCACTCGCAAACACCCCCTCGTGCGCAACATAAAAACACAACCACAAGTTCTATGGACAGCTACCCCAATTTACAGTTCACCCCACCCACATCCACCACTCAAATAAATCTCACAAAAATGAAAATAAAATTATGGGCACAATAACTATTATAGGAGAATTTTCTTCCACAAGCAAACTACGTATTGCTTAAATGCAGTTGTACGTCAGGCTCATTTAGATGCATGTTTATAAATGAAAGTAAAGATGATCAAAAGGTCTCCTTGTATAAAGGAAAGTCGAAAAAAATGGGCAACCAAATTATCCTATCTCCTAATTTGACGGGCTTACTAAAATCCAATGACATTTTAGCAGTAGTTTATTTATTTTTAGATTCTATACGATAGTGAATGATAATGTAAAATTGGGCCTAACTCTAAATCACAGCCGAATGACAAGGTTATCAAAGGTAGGTCCTAGTAAGCCCCATATAGCCTTGTAGGAGAATATTTCTTAACTATTTTAAGACCCATGCACCGACAACATGAATTTATGGTAGTTGGTCCGTTTGATTATTTGATTATTGGTTCATCTAAAGTTTGGACAATGAAGACCTAGTCTGAGACTCGGTCAAATTATAATTGATAAAGAAGACCTTATAGCAAATCATTTCACCTATTTCTTGTGATCTGTTTGGCGATGAATTCCCACAAGCGATGGTTCTTGCATATGAGCAAGCAAATAGTCCTGCTGATGTGCTCGTACCAGCAAGCAAGCGATGCACCAAATGCGATCAACGGCCAAACCCGCCTTGGGGCCACTCTCCTCAGCACATACTGGGTCCCTTGCTCCCCTTTAGGCACTGGAAAATATGGCTGCACTCATTTAAAACAAACTCTATAATCACCCAAACATATAAAACACAAACTAAATCACTTAAAATTAAAACCCCACAATCAATAATCCACCAACACAAGCCCACATCTTCTGCTGCAATTCCTGTAGGAATTTTTCAACGGTTGAAATGAAAGGGTTCTGTTTGTGGCATGTACGTGGGTTCCATGTGCTCAATCGATGAAAAAGGTCCAGGGGTGGACAAGGCATTTACTGTAAACCAGCTCAGCCTGTCATTTGTAACCATACTCTCTTATGACATTTAAATTAGACAGCCATTCATTCAGCCCGAAAAAGCTAGACAGCTTTTCAGTGTTGCGGATGGACCCCACTAATCTGCCACATGGCCCTTCGTAATTGACTGTGTGAAAATTTCCGCAATCATACGTTAGATAGTACAGATAAAGCAAGAGGAAATCTGGGACGCTCTCCTCGTGCATTCATTCCGTTCTTTCAAATTCCATTCCAAGTGGGTGCCAAGCACCAAAGGTGGCCACAAAAATGTGAAAGTAGGACCCGTCGAAGGGTGTCACCAGAATTCCCTTCGATTTTAATGGTTAGAGAAGTTGGACTGGGGTAGAGGGAGGATCCGGACTCGATCCATTCTTACCGGAGCTAGCAACGTGAGAGACTTCACCGCGTGGGGATACTTCACAGCCAAGGCCAGTGCCAAAATGCACCCAAGCGAGTGCGCCACTATATGGAACGACTGCACCTTGTATGGCTCGAGCACCGAACGCTCGATCATGTCAACGTGCTCTCTAAGCGTGTAGAGCGAGTCCGTTGGTTTTGGGCTCCTCCCAAATCCCAACAGATCTATAGCTATCAAACGAAACTTGGATTTTGTCGACTCGGAGAAGTTTGGAAACACAGTCTCTGTCCAAAATGCAGATGATGATATAAATCCATGTATGAACAACACGGTCTCACTCGCTTTCTCTGCCCACACAAAAACAGATGATGAAGTTATTTGATTTGAATAGTAAAAACTGAAGACTTCATTTTCTACAATTAATGTTGAATCTATAGGATGTCTTCGTCTGCTGCCAAGCATTTTTTCATGAAGAGTCCACACCAAACTATAGAAATGTAATGTTAGCAATTTCCAACCCTACTTAATTTGAGAAAATGAAATCACTTTGAATTCAAATCTGCATTCCACAAAAGCACTAAAAACATGTCAAGCCAGTCTCTGAATAAAAGAGGAGGGTTGTATGAGGTGGGTTTGCACCCAACATAAAATTTTATCACAATTTAAATATGAATTATGAGACGCTAATTTAACGAAAGCCTGAAAAGATCGCTTTTAGCTAAAAGAACCATAATCCTGAAAAATGTACAAAGAAATATATTAAAAATAAAAATGAAATAAAATCTTACCTACAGCGCCATCGGCTCGGACGAAAAGGTTGTTCTCCTCGCAAGAAGACGTCCAAGAAGTGCAAGTTTTGCAATCACAATCGGACCATCTAGGAATAGGGTGCACCTGTTGGCCCCCGATCTTCCCTTGCAACATCTCGACAATGGTTGAATTGATGGCGAGCGTAGATCTAACGCTCACCTTCTCACACACCCTCTTCCCCTCCACCTTGAGCCGCTTCAGCTCCATCACAGTCGATTTCGAGATGTCAGAAACCAATGAGGGACGTGTATACAAAGTGTCCGAGATGTCTTCAAGCTGCAACTTGCTCGAGCACAAGCACACGATCTTGGACTCGCCCTGCTCCGAGACCAGGATCTTTCCGCTGCTGATTATCGCTTCTTTCGCAGAAGAGCAGTAGCAGGGCTTCCATTCTGCTTCCACGATGAAATCCACGGTCTTGTACATTATGCAGAGAAAGACATCGAGGAGGTCGAGGAAGGTGAAGATGACGAAGCTCACTACCTCGTTTACTACTCTTCCGGTTAACATTATCACCGCTCCTGCAGCTCCTACAACACCCATGATTGGAGAAAACGCAAGTTGGAGAAACAGTGAAATACTCGGTTTCTAATTTCCACTAGAAGGGGTGTGTTCAGAGGCCGTGGCAGATTTAGAAATGGACATTTCTACGGAATGGGTCTTGTCCTAACTTTGCAATGCCTCTCATACAAGTCAGGAGAAGAAAGATGATGATTATTATTACTTTATTTAAATGTGGGAGAGATGGGTGTGGGAATGAATATAAGGTTACGGTATCAATGGATATCTGGATTGGAGAAAGCGTGTGAGAGAGCTTGCCTTAAAAAGTGAGGAAAGAGAGAAGACGAAGAAAGAGAGAGAAGAGAAGGCGATGGGATGGGAAAAGAAGGCCCTTTACAAGTAGTATGAAATGACAGATAAAATGAATTCATTGTTCATTAAAACTGTTTGTTGGCCAAGGAAGAGTGGTAGGTGGTAGTTGAACTCCCTACTAACATTACCACTAGTAATTTGGGCTACTGCAGGCTACAATAAACAAAAGAGTGAGGAATTCAACTGTGGTGGGAGATATGAAATATTCAACTCTCTGCCTTTGAGGTGGTGCATGTTTGTGTTGTCGTGTCCGTTTTGATTTGGTGGATCATCACGTTTATGTGCCTCAAACGATCCCACTAATGGATCTCAGCATGTAGTTCATCAGTCAATGAGCATGATAGGAAACCAATGGGCAGATGGTGGAATTACTTGGTTATGGTCTTTCTATTATTGAAATTCTTACGTTTGGATGGGACTGCAAGTTACCAATAGAAAAATGGGGCCGTAAGTTACTTGGCCCATGTCTACATCTGCTGCCATTTTTAAGGATCCAACCCCTATTCTACTGGGTTGAGTCCTTTTTCAGACTTGTGGGGGTTGGTAAAACTGAGTCGAGCTTGACCACTCGAGCTAAACTGCTTGAGGCCAGGCTCGACAGCGCCCGCCCGCATTGACTATTATACTTGAGCTAATCTTTTGGCATGGTCTTGACATCAGCTTGTCTTCCTCGTACATATAGTTTTGGGCATTAACGAGCCAAGGTCCGGCTTTTGTTCTGCACCGACGTCTATAAAATGGTAACTTGGTTAAGCTAAGCTCGGGCTTTATCCAGGGTCGAGCCTAGCCTATGCCCTTAATTGTCAAGCTTGGACCAGGCCAAGCCGAACAGACCTTAACTTTAGCTAAATTAAGCTTATTTTGCTCTTGAATCGAATTCATTTTCTGAAGTTTCTGTTTTTATTATTTTAAGAAGCAGAGTTGTTTCCAAGAAGAAATGTGTTTCTACCAATTAGATGTAAATCTAGTTTCTGAGAAAAGAAATTGTAGAAAACCGTTTCACCTCAAAAGATGAAAAATCATAAAAAAACGTTAACATGTAACAAACAAATTTCATCTTCTAACCCTCCTTTTTTTTTATTGGCATTGGTAAATACTCATACACCCACCCTCAAAGTTAGCCAAGATATGGATCCCCAAGCAAAGACTCCAGTGGATTGGAAAGTTTCATCCTGAATTTTTTTTTTTTTTTTTTTTTTGCATAACCCATCTAAGGGAATTTGGACCCAATAGAGGGCCCGTACATATGGGAAGAAACCCCACCCACTTGAGAAATGCGCCTACATGCATGAAGAAGGCCGACAAAGTTGGATGAAAGCCCACACATGTGGAAAAAAGTAGCACATGCCCATATTTAGGGCTGGAACCTTGGGCAGCCCAGTAAAAATTAACGCCTCTTGCATTGGGTAAACCCAGGATTGAAGCTTAGGCAGCCCAGTAAAAGTTGACGCTCATGCACTGGGTAAGAGGCTATCCTTTTGTTCATATTTGAAATTTCTCTTAAAGCCCCACACAAACATAGGGCCTGTTTTAATGCATACAAAATCACGAGGTCTCTGCCACCACATGCAAAATGAAGAGAAAACTCGAGGAGGAGGACTCCCTCTTTAGAATAAAATCATTTTAAAAACTTATTATAAATAAAAAATTATTAAGCAGTTAAATGTTAATTTTTATTAATAAATAATTCATTTTCATTATAAAGGATAGTTAAAGACATGGGAATTGTAATTAAGATAAAGACATGGGAATTATACTTGAGAGAAGAAACGATGTTTCTTCTGCCCTTGCAGAGAAAGTCTTTTTCTCTAACATATTGAAATTAAGATAAGAATTACGCTTCAACCTCTTAAATTAAAACTAGACAAGAAAAATCTATTTCAATAGTGGAGGAAATTTACCTCCGTTTCTTTTCTTTACATTCAAACCTTCTCCAAGTGTTTGCGTCCATCAATTCTTTAAGGGCCTATTTGTTTCATATAATAAAACACATAGGAATTGCAAGACCTATATTTCTAGAAATTGAATAAAATTGAAGAAACTAGTAAAAAATGACTGTAAGATTGTCTCCAACTACTTTCAAAAATGAATAAAGCAGAGGTGAGAATCGAATACCCAACCACCACCGCCAATCATTCAAATCCTAAGAATGCGACCCTCCTAAGAAAGTGAGGGTCACATACTCGCATCCACATTGGTACCTTATAGTTTTCACTGGACTCTAAATTGCTATGTATTTATGTTAATAAACATCCTATCTATCTACTTCATCAAACAGAAAAAAAAAAAAACATCCTATCTATTTACGCTAACAAAAAGGGTCAAGCATTCGGATTGTCTTTAACTATTTCTCTATAAATATTCTGACAGTATCTTTGTAAATTTGTAACCATTAATTAGAACTTCTATCTAGTTCCAGATCCATTGTAACTAATATTGGATCCAAAGATTATATAGGTTTGATCAGATCATGATCTTGGTCGAAGTCACCCATGTTATGATCCATCTAACAGGTGGCCCATTTAATTGACCCTTTTTCAACTCTTATGCAACGGGGCTTAATAGATTTGCTTGTATACAAAAATCTGGAAAAAGAAAGAACATGGAAACTGAGCTTCTTACATGTCCTACCTACTCCATATATAGTTACCATATTTTCCTTGCGTATCCCCAACCTGTAAATTGTACTCTTAGAACCCTTACAAATCAATTACACAGGAAATGACCAAAAGCATTTTCACAGATATTGTCCTGGGTTGTCTCCGGAAACTTTGAAATGTTTTCAAATTTTGGAGCTTGTCACTTGATATGGTCCAAAAAAGGAGCAGAACTTAAATTATGATCTAAGGAATTGAAATAGTTTTATGCATGCTTTCTACTATTTTATTATATTTTATTGTATTCTTCTCACAATTTCTTCAATCTATAATATTTTGAAAATATAAAAACACTACTGCGATAGCATTGTTCATGATAATACAGGACAATATTATGATGTAGTTGAAGAAATTATCAGCTAGATGTGACAATGACCGTAGGACGAAATGTATGAGAATTTTCAAAGAAGGATGACCCAAACGTCAACAATTTATTACATTCTGTCTAGGCCACCACATGATTTCCATGCCACCGTAGTCCTTGCTCTTGTATTAATGTTACAAGGACATTTATGATTCATGTTCTCATGTTGGAAAGATGCCCTAATTGACGTTGTCACAAACATCGTTTTTAGAGAAGTTTTGCACGAAAAATCTGTCTTAGACATCTTTAAATTTTAGGTTCTTTCAAGACATTATCAAGACAAACTCAGCAAAATAAATTTATTTAATATAAGATAAAGGATAAATTAAATAAAATACTTTTAAAAAATAATTTTCGTAATTTTTCTCAACTTCTCTCCAATCATTCTGATATTATCACGATTTTCTTGCAAAGATTATAATTTAAAAATATGACGACAGTATCAGAAAAATACAGCTTGAGATGAATAGTATCATGCCATTGGGATGTCTCTAAATAAAAAGGCCCACTTTTCAAAAAGTGGTTAGGGAAACGTTGAAACGGAGCATGCACACTGGCATATGTTTTGAGTTTTGTAGGTTTTCAGCCATCATTTATGGTACATGATCTCGGCCTCCTGATTGGTAAAAGGAGGCCCACCTTGCTAAATTCAAGCCACTCAAAAGTATTTTCCAATGTTGAACTTTTCATTTTTTGTGCTTTGGATTTGACAATGGGCCTAGTCCAATAACTGAAACCCACTTTATTCGGATAAAAATTTGTAATTAACCAATTCACTTCTAGTGATTTGGATTCACGGATGGTCTTTTCTTGTTATTTGAGGTTTATGGCGTCTTTCCTTTTTTGTTGAATGGGATTTGATTTAAAGATTTTATACTTGTTCCTATTATTTGCTTCCTTTTGTAGTGCTCTTTTTTGTTTTAATATTTATTTGCATTACTGATAAAAAATAGTCGCAACAAATTAAATAGGCACTGTATTGTAAAATCATTGCTGTCAAATAAAGTACTTTTAGACATTTTACACCATTGAGATTGAGAGAGATGAGTAAAATACGTCACTGTTTTTTTTTGGGTTGCTTTTTAAATGTTCCTCTCTCAGATATATATATACATATATATATAAATATAGAAAAAAGGAAAGAAGGAAAAAAATATATAACAACACTAATCAAAAGCTGAACGAGAATCATGTCAGGGGGAGCAATGGCGTGTTGACCCAATTGTTTCCAACATGGCCATGCTGCTTCACCCGCGTAGATCAATTCAAAAATTGATAAGGACCATGATTGATTTGCAGTGTGACTCACACATCCCCCAAACGCAGTGGTCCCAAATATTGCCCCTTCCCCGGCACCTTCAAGACACAATGAACCCTACTATTGATAAGGACCATGATTAATTTTCAGCGCAACTCTCACTCCCCAAATACAGTGCTCCTAAATATTGCTACTCCCCAATTCAAACCTAATATTAATGAGGACCATGATTTGCAGCTTGATTCTCATTGCCCAAATGTATAAATCATGTAAATCAAATTTGTTGTAGATAAACTTTCATATTTTCACTTAGATTTTTTAAAATGTAATAAGGAGGTTAGAGGCACGAGGTTGATCCCATATTTTAATATGCAAGGCCTACCCTAGTATGATCATATGAACCCTATCACCATACACTGACAAGGCCCATTACCCCACCCACAAAAGTTTCATCTCTAGGTAGGCACTATAATGAGGTGTGCAAGAAACCTGTGCAAGTGATAAGAACGACAAAATAAATCATTGGCTTTGATAAATATTCAGGCATCTAGACGCCCAACTGCGCTATGTATGTGTGGATTGATTTTTAATGTATTTGCACGCCGCCACACACACACAAATTTCTCACCATCAGTTTAGATGGAGCTGGAGAATGATCCCTAATTGATTCAACGAAAGAGAAGTGTCTCAGGAATATTTGAGTTGCTAGAAAATTGGTTTTAAGTGCTATTTTATTAAAAAAGAAAAAGAAAAAAAGAATGACAGAAAAAACAGCAGAAACATTTAGTATGGTCTTAACGAGCATCATGCCATCATGGGATTTCGGTGCTTTGCGGTCAAGGACGGCGATGGCGCGTTGGCCGATTTTTGCCGACCTCGACCTGTTTGTTCACCCACGTACGTAGAAGAATGCAATATTGACAATGACCATTGGCATACATGCATGCCTCATCTGCATCCTGGCTCTCATTGCCCCGCGAAAGATGGAGGTAGGTCAAGACAAAATGGGCCCTCGCTTAAATGCCTACTTAGCAGATGGAAATTAAATCAGAAGTCCTTCCCAGTCTAATGTTATCCCATCAGTACTCTATCAGTAATTAACTACGACAATGATGTTGGGAGCTAAAACCAAGGAAGCATTGGACTACTTTCTTAATTCTAGCCAAAATCTGCGAAAGCAAGTTCTACTTACGTGGGACGGCCTCAGATGCCTTTGCGCCCACGTAGGTTAGTCCTTGAACTATGGAGTTCATGTATTTGAATAACTGAGTTAAGCCTTAACTGTATTATTTGTTCCTCCCCATGATCTAGTCCAAGGGTCGTTTGTTTTTCCATACATGAAATATGAAAGTTAAAATGTAAGTTTTGCATGTACATGTAAATTTGTGTATATTTGTATTTATCTCTATTCTGCTTTTACTCTTTTTTTCTTAGAGTATTCATTAAACAAAAGAAGGGAGGGAATGCAAGGATTGGAACAAAATACTATTAGAGACCAATTAATAGTCCACCTAAGGACGCATAAAAAACCAAAGAAGGACCTCAACACCTTAGCCTAGACTCTTGCATAGCGAGGGAACTAAGCGTGAGATGGACCTACTCCACTGCCAGATGTGCCGTCCGAATCATCGGATATCTAGATTGGCATTTTGAAAGTATTTGAAGACGGCCGGCCTCCCATGGTAGAAGAAAGTGCTGGTATAAGCCATGGCTTTCTTCTGTTCATCATCATGAATTGGACCAGGAAGGAAAGCCTTGAAGGTGTTGATTAAAGGAAGCTCTTTTGTTGTGAGCCATTGCATTTAATCTAATCTAATTAATAATGGTTGCCGAGCTTGTTACCTTCTAGAAAACCCTTAAAGGGTGTATTCCTTGGTAAAGAGTCTAGAGATTGGAAGAGGAGAAGAGAAACATAATTTCTCCAAGAATACTAAGAAAGAGGAGGAGAGAAAGCTTTGTAAACTCGTATTTATCAATGACTTCATTTTGTAGTTGGGTTGTAATCACTATTAGAGGTAAAGAAAGCTTTCATATATTGTACGTCGTATATTGTGGCCAAACCACATATTAGGGGTGTAAATGGGTTGGTTCCTATCCGGGCCATTAGTAGGTCAAGAACTAAAACTATTAGTGAGAAGATGGACCTACAATTAGAACCGGAATTGTCTTCTCATACAGTGGCAAGGGTAGTGGGGGCTGGTGGGGGCCATGGCCCCTATAGTCAGGAATGCTAATAATGTTATATGCCTAATCTGATAAGGGCCACCATCCAGCCTTGTTTGATGATCCATTGGACTAACACAATTCCAGTCATGTTTTATGGAAGGCTCATTAAAGTAACACAATTTCAGTCACGTTATATGGAAGGCTCATTAAATTAACACATAGGAACTTAGGCTTTTATAATTAGTAGGCCACCATTCATGATCTATGGCACTGATTCCACCATCCACCAAGGACCCACCTGGCAATAGGGTAGAGGGACTTTTGTGGCAACTGGCAAGACCTAATGTTTGCATCATCGCTTGTAATGGGAAATTGAAAATGCAAGAGGGAAATAGAAACTGGAAATAAGACCTAATGTTTGTGGGAAACTGGAAACACAACAGAAAAGGAAAAATGACGGAGGAAGAAGAGGGAAGAGGAGAAAAGAGGAGGAGAGGGAGAGTGCAATAGCAACAAAATTGCAGGTACATTCCTCTCATGATCACATCTTCTTCCTATTCGATCATTCCTTTCCCTCTTATGATATTTTTTTGGAAATAATGGTCGATATAAAGGCCCGACTGATATCTTCAAAATATCGGCCGATATTTACTGATATTCTAGCATTTTTCGGAGCATTATCCAACAATTGTTTATTTATTTATTTTTTCTTTGTGCATTCCCCTTGAATGTTGAAACCTACATTTTTTTTTATTTACAAGAGCATGTGCAATTTGGTGGACTTAGAGCGTGGAGGAATTGAATTCCCACAAACAAACAATAGAGGCATTTCTCTCTCTATCTCTCCCCCTTTGTATCTTAGTTGTTTAATTTATTTGATATTCAATTTAGAATAGACCAACTCAATATCTCAATTTAGTAAAAGTATTTAGAAATTATTAGATTTTAAGAACTTATTCCATTGATTGCAAGAATATGATATTTTGTATTTTTCATTAGTCATAAATGAAAAAGCCATCAAAATTTGATTCTTGTTTCAAGAGAAAAAGTATCTCTAATTCAGAAGGCAATGTGTCATCGCCGCTGGCTCTACTTATCTTTAGTGTGAGGCTGATACTGAAAGGCTCCCTCTAAAATCTCCAAGGCACGAATTAAAAAAAGTTGATATTAGTTCCTTAGAATGTGATCCGGGGTTGCGAAAACAAATTTGGGAATATCCTATTGATCAACGTGATGAAATTAGGCGAGCTTACATTAAAGTTGGTCTATATCAAGATCAACTTAATGAATATCCAAAATCTGGACCAGCATCTCATTGCCATCGCTTTCAATCATCATGGTTTAAGTTGTTTCCTGCTTGGTTAGAATACTCTCCAACAAAGGATGCAACATTTTGTCTACCCTGCTTTCTTTTTAACACACAAGGAGGAGGTGCTCAACAAAAGGCATTTACAATTGATGAATTTTCACGTTGGAAGAAAGTCAAGGATGGAAAAATTGTGCCTTCTTGATTCATGAAGGAAAAGATCCAAAATCATTTCATAAAATGGCTAAAAGTTCTTGTCAAGATCTAAAGAATCAATATCAGCGTCAAGAGCAAGTTTTTGAAAAACATACCTCTCAACAAATTGAAAATAATTGATTGCATCTTAAGACTTCAATTGATGCAATCTGATGGCTTGTCCTACAAGGTTGTGTTTTGAGAGGTCATGATGACAGCAAAGAATCATTAAAAACCGGGGTAATTTTCTTGAAATGGTAAAAATTTTAGCTTCTTATAACAAGAAAGTTGTAGAAGTTGTGTTGGATAATGCTCAAAAAAATGCATCGTATACTTCGTCATATACGCAGAAAGAGATTTTGGTTGTTTTAGTAGAGAAAGTCAAAAGAGACATTCGTAATGAAATCGGTGATGCAAAGTTTTGTATAATTGTTGATGAAGCTCGTGATGAATCAGGCAGAGAACAAATGGCTCTTGTTTTGAGACTTGTGGATAGAGATGGGTTGGTTCAAGAACCTTTTTTTTTCTTTTTTTTTTTTTTGTGTTGTTCATGTTCAAGATACTACGGCATTAACTTTATAGAATACAATTTTCTCTATTCTCTCTCGTCATAATCTTCATTACCAGAATATTCGGGGTCAAGGTTATGATGGTGTTAATAATATGTGAGGCGAATTTAATGGGTTACGAGCCTTAATTTCTAATGATTCTCCATATGCTTATTATATTCATTGTTTAGCCCATCGATTGCAATTGGCATTAGTAGCAACAGCCAGAGAAGTTAATCCCACTCATCAATTTTTTGAAAAATTACAATTTATTGTCAATACTGTTTGTGCATCCTCCAAGCGTCATGACAAATTACAAGCGACTCAGGCTGATGAAATTACTCATGTGATTGCTTTAGATGAAGATGAAGTTGCCATTGGAACGTGGCTAAATCAAATTGGCACTTTAAAAAGAGCAGGAGATACTTGTTAGAGTTCTCATTTGAGATCTATCTCAAGCTCGATGAAAATGTCCAATGCAACAACTCTAGTTTTGAACAACATCATAGGTGGAGGAAATCCCTTTTAGCGTGGAGATGCAAATTCAGCTCTTTAAACATTGATTTCTTTTGAATTGATCTTTATTTTACATCTTATGAGAGAAATTTTGGAGATCACAAATATATTATGTCCAGCGTTGCAAAACAAGTCCCAAGATATTTTAAGTGCCTTGCACCTTGCCTCGACTACCAAAACACTTATTTAGAAGTCGAGAGATTCTGGATGGGATGCACTTCTGATGAATGTAAAATCATTTTGTGAGGGACATGGCATTGAAGTCCCATATTTCAGCGCTCGCTATAGTGCAAAGAGAAGTCGAGCTCGCCATCAGCATTATGTAATTATAGTTGAGGAGCATTACAGAAGAAATAATATTTTTTTATGTTACAACAAACAAAATATCTCAAGTACTACACAGCAGATTTAGCGATAATGCAATGGAGTTGCTTACTCTTAGATGTGCATTGGATCCCAAGGATAATTACAAGTCATTCAAAATTGATGATGTTTGCACCCTTGTTGATAAATTTTATCCTGAAGACTTCACAGAGTTTGAGAAAGAGGATCTTAAAAGGCAACTAAGACATTATGAAATTGAGTTATCTCAAAATCCAGATCTACAACAACTATCAACGGTTTCTGACTTATGTCAATGGTTGGTGACAAGGAAATAAGAAATTTACTCACTTCTTCATAGATTGGTTAGACTTGTGCTCACTCTTCCAGTTTCTACTGCAACTACAGAACGTGCATTCTCAATAATGAATGTTATTAAAACAAGACTTCGAAACAAGATGAAAGATGATTATCTCGCGAATGCTATAATTGTATATATTGAAAGGGAGATTGTAGACAAATTTACAACTGAGTTAATTATAGATGATTTCTGTGACTTGAAGACTCGTCGAGCATTATTTTAATTGATTGATCGCTTTTGTGTATTAAGAAAACTATATTTATTGTTTTGCGAATTTAAAATGAAAAAGATGTTCATTACAATTTCTGTATACTAAATTTTCTTACGAACATATTGTTGGCTTTGGTCCCCCATACTATAGAAACCTAGCTTCACCACTGCTCTCATAGCTGTAGTTTTGTATGTTTCCATCCTGGTCAATGGGTCGGTTCTCATGATTGTTAGTTGCATCTCCTATCGTTTCAGTCCCTGCTTCTTATATACGGTCTGTCCTCTCCTCTGGATGTGATAAGCTTGCTAACTAAAGTATGGCTATAGTTTTCTTCTCCACAATTTGGAAATCCAAGAAAATAAGTAAATTTAAGAACAAAGTTCCTTCCATCTATGTCTCAAAAAGGCTTCTTTGGATCCAGCTAAATTCAGCCTTGGATCAATTGCAAAAGCCTTTCCTTGGGCCTTCGCTTTTTATCATCATTAATTTTTTGAAAGATGCTTCTCTGTAATTTTTTTCATTTTTGCTTTTTTTTTTTGTCTTTGCTTAGGCCTGTTGAGCGTAAATGCCCCTTTTGGATCCTTCTATATCTTCTTTTTAGGAGCTTCTTTTTTTTTCTTAGCCCTTGCCGCCTCTTCTCTTTAATACAATTTGCCTTTTAGCAAAAAAACTAGAACTAGAACCATTAATGAGAATATGAAAGTAAAAACGAAACTGATTCTAGAAAAATTGTCCCAAATTAGATTTCTAAATTACAATTCAATTAACAATGGTGGAAAATAAAAGAACAAGCAAATCAATCAACCTTACAAGTAAGAAGACACAATTTTTACATAAAAACCCTACATGGGAAAAATCACGAGTCTTCCTTAAACCAATAGAAACCAAGCACTATGAATAAACAGTTGCAAGCAATATTCACAGACCCTTCCTCAGTCTCCTCAACTTAAGAATTGTAGTTTCTTATCGATTCCTCGTCATTCACTGCTCGTCGCTCTTAATTCGACCACCTTGAACTCGCTAGATGAATGATCTCTTACAGATGTAGAAGCAGCAGCTCTCTAAAGACTCAAATTGATGTAACTTCCTTTAATAGATGCTCTAGAGAAGACAATGTATCTCCTATGTTATTTTTTACTCATAATATGGAGATTAATGTCTTAGCGTTGAGAGAGAACCCTTATTTATAACACAAAATTTGTGTCTTAAAGTTATACTTTAATTAAAGCCAAAATAAATAGTTTCGGTAGAATTAGGAAACTCAGTCCGTAAAGGATTTGGGTTTTTTTTTGTGCCATCCGCTCGAGTGAATAAATAGCCACTTGAGCAGGTGAAGCTTTTGTCTGGGGGCAAAATCCCAACCTCCGCTTAAGCAGATAGTGTTTCTGTCTCAGCTAAATTTCTTTATGAATTTTCTTCATTTATTCCTTGTCTTCACTTTAGCTTTTTAGGCAACATATACCATAGCCCATTTTAAAAGGAATACAAAATTTTAACTCAATGTATCCTGAGTTTTGTCCAACCCACGAATTAGATAACACTCATAATTTTAACAGGTTCTATATATGAGACGGGTTTGGGTCTTAGTTTGGGTCTAGGCATGTGTAGGGAATGCTTTGGAAAAATAACTGATTTTTTGGAGGAATTCTTAAAAGTTGAGGTAGTATGTCTGGTATTGGATCCACACACCAGAACCAAGGCGGAACTTTTCTCTACAAATTGGTGGTTTGATATACATCGTCTTAGTGGCATTAACATAGCATTTTGGTAATTAGTATTCTAAAATGACATTGCATACCTATTTGAAAAGATTCCCCAACAACAAGAGCATGAGTAAGTTGGAGTCCTCCATGTCATAGGAAAAAAAATACATATGTTTAGAGTATTTTTTTTTAAAAAGCCCAATATTTTTGCAAATCATAAAAAAAAACCCAATGTTTTGGAATTTTACAAAAAAAAAAAGGTTGCTTTGACTAATAGTAAAGAAGAGGAGAAGCAACTTCTACCATTTTACCTCTTTAACTGTATCATTTGTAGTCAAAAAGCCAAAACTCGGAACGTATATATCTATTGTGAGTCAACCAATGCAGCCAGACCGTCAGATCACGTATTACTGAATCAACGACTTAAGTAACCTCCATTTTATCATAACAAAGAATCTTTCTACAGTGAAATATACTCTCCAGCTAATCAACGATATGTATCACATATCGTCATTTTCATTTCATACCCATAAGATTCAGAGAACAACAGATAAAAGAACCTCCATATATATAATTGGGCACTCTCAGTTGCATCTGTTGAAATAATAGTCACTATGTATTACGATGGAAGCTTGATTTTAAAACTAGCCCCAACTAAGTTATATCACCTGATATTTAATGATTTAGCCATGATCAACAGTACCAAAGCCAGGGTTTTCTAGTGAGGCACGAATGATAGTCAGTCAATGATATTTTATACTGAAGAAATTATTATTAATCATTTACAGATAATTTTTTAATAAGATCGAAAAAAAAATCTAAAACTTGAAAATACCTCAACATTTTTTAATACATAATTTCTTAAAATTTTGTAATAGCAGTCAATGTATGAAGATAATTTGCTAATATTCATGATGAATCCAAAGTGTAAGGAATGTAATATTGGCTAATTCATTGGTTGGACAAATCTCGGACTTAATTGAGTTGTAATTTCACTTTCTAGTAGGAATAAAGTGCCGATTAAAGTTGCAGATCAAGAGCAAATGTTTAAAGGCTGAAAACGAACTCTCTCTATGCCGGACTGGTCAGATTAATGACGGACCGGTCGGATTGACCACATCAAAGTTCACCTCGATAAAAGGTAAATCCGACCAATCGGATGGGGTGCCTGACTAATCAGACCCATGTCTGACAGATCGGACACTCCATCCGACCGGTCGGCTATGTGATAAGCTTGAATCCTAAATTTCGGATCTCATCTCCTTGTTAACTAATCTTCTTTAATCTCTTTAGACACCGTCTCCTAGTGCGTCCTATGATATTGGGCTATATAATTAACTATCCCTCCTTGCCCAGTCTCTCTCTCTCTCTCTCACAATAAAAAAAACCTAAATATCTTTTTCGAGATCTCTTTTCTTCCCTAAAGCTTTTCTTTCCTTCCTAGGCTGCATACCGAGTTCCTGAGATTCATCCACTTCTTCTGTCTTGAAGATTCGTCTTGAAGGCCTTCAAGACGGGTAGATTAAGCGTGTAAAAGGCTAACGGTATGTGCATCGACAAGAATAACTTCTAATCCTTTAGGTTGTGTGTAACTGGAAAAAAGATAGTAAGTAGATCTTGTAATATCTCTTACATAGTACTTGTTCTTGGTGGACCGGTGGTTGGTCCCGTGGTCTTTTCCTTTTTGAGTTTTCCAAGTAAATATCGAGTGTCTATTTCTTGTATGATGATTGTTTTTAACTTAGATTAATTGGTTGTTTTTCTACATACTAGAAATCTATATTGGAACGTTAACCTGTGTTATGGTTAGAAGTCTTTCACAAAGCACCTAAAATGATAGTTTTTTTTTCCTTTTGTTAGAGAACCATTTCTCACTCTTATCAAAATAGACCCATGTTGCATTGATCGTATATAAATCAATCCACTCATAACTAATTCATAAAAACTGGTTGGATGGTTACTATCGATCATCATTCGATTAACCCCGATGCTTCCTATGACATGGACTAGTGAGAGAAAAACATTAACAGACATTTATTTAAGTCATGAGAAGGTGAATAGTGAAGATGTAAATGATAAGATGGTGCAAGTTAGGAGTTTTAATGTGCCTTGGATATCTCACTCACCCACTTGAAAAAGTGTGGAAATATAGAGTGGGCTCACCTATTGAATATTGAACCGCTCAAAATAATCACCTCTTCTTAAGTGGAGATTTTTCAAACTTTACTCTACTAAGATTTGGCCTCCCTATAAGATTGAGCATGTAAGGGCTTGTGTTGGATAATTCTTGCCTTGAAAATATATCTTAATTGAAATTGAGTTGTGTTGAGATTATTTTAATTTGAAAATGAGCTATGATTAGGTTAGATGGCTTCAAGTTCTTGAGTTGACGCTTCTATTTTATTGTAGGAGATTTATGCCTTTTACATCTTTATAGGAGATTGCTATCTTGTTGAGGAGAATCGTTTGAGGTAGTGATCAAAGCACTCATAGCTGGGCATTGAGGGACTGCGCATCGAGGAATCTAGCAAGAACAACTACAACACCTTGTGTCGAGGGACTGACTGTAGGGTTGTGAGTATATCTTGCAACTGCAAAAGTTAGTGTTTGATTTAATCTACTTTGGGCTTGTGGTTTTTTCTCATTTGGGTTTTTACATTAAATATTGTGTCACCTTTTTTGTGTGGTTGATTACTTTTATTTTTCCGATACGTATTGGTAATAATTGAACTGCAATCTAAAATAAATCCAGGGCCTCAAAATTTTCAATTGGTATCAGAGAGGGTTCACACGAAGTTATTGTGTGTTAATAAAATGAATTTTCTAAAATGGAATTCAATAATGAAGAAGGCTTTTCTACTATGAAACCTCATTTGCTGAAAGGTGCTGATAACTATGCCTATTGAAAAGCATGTATGATTGCTTTTTTTAGGTCTGTAGATGAAGGTGTATGGCAAATAGTACTGAATGGATATTCCTTGCTTGCTATTATTGTTAATGGACAAACAACTGAAAAGCCAATGGCTCTATGGTCCAATGAGGAAATTTATGCCTACAATTATAACAATAAAGCAATAAATGCAATCTACAATAGTGTATCAATGATTGAGTTTCATAAAATCTCCATTTGTAAGAATGCGAAAAAGGCATGGGACAACATTCAAAGATTTCATGAGGGAACTGAAAAAGTAAAAGAAGCTAAGATACAAAGTTTGTCATCTGCTTTTGAATTGTTAAAAATAAGTGAAAAGGAGAGGTTTGATGACTTTTATGCTAAATTAAGTAACATAATCAATTTAAATTACAACCTAGGGGAACCAATTCCTGAAGAAAAGATTGTGAAAAAGGTCCTTAGGTTTCTCTCGGCAAGTTTTAATTTCAAAGTTATTGCAATTGCTGAACTTTACAAACTGAAAACATTGAAACTTGATGAGTTGGTGAGAAACTTGTAAACTTTTGAGGCTGAATTCATTAATCAGCGATCAAAAATCCCACACTTGCCTTAAAAGCTTCTAAACCTTTCAAATTTCCCAAAGGTGAGTGGAAGTTGAATCTGAATCTGATTCTAAGGAAGGGGATATGCAATTGTCTTCTAAGTTTGTGAAATAATTTAATAAACTTATAAAAAAAAAAGAACACTGGATTTAAACTTATGCCAACTGAAAAGAAAAGTTCTTCAAAAGGAGTTTAGTAGTGTTTTGAATGTCAAGGTTTTAAGCATATAATTAATGACCATGCTAATAAGAAAAAGAAGCCCATACCAAGCAGCAAAAAGGCGTTGAATACCACCTGAGATGATGATACTTCTGCTAAAGAGGAAGAAATGCTAGAGCCTAATCCATCCCACATTGTGAATGGCAAATATATGGCTTTCATGGCTAAATCCTCGCCATCTATAGATGATTCTAATGACAAAATGATCATGAAGAAGTGTTATATAAAAACGTAGACTGGAAAGTACAGTATAAATTTTTGTATAAATAAAAAGCAAAAAAATAGGTAAGCATGTTGCAAAACTTATGATAAAGCTTGAAGAATCTGATGCAGAAGAATTCTATGTCTTAAGAAAAATTCAGATGAGACATATGCAAGGATTATTCTTGTTGAAGCTCAGAAAGGTTCTT
This sequence comes from Sextonia rubra, assembly GCA_037013555.1. Classification (NCBI taxonomy): domain Eukaryota; kingdom Viridiplantae; phylum Streptophyta; class Magnoliopsida; order Laurales; family Lauraceae; genus Sextonia; species Sextonia rubra. Next base: position 26,417,981 of record JASUAD010000009.1, read on the forward strand.
TGCTTGAAAACTGAGAAACAAGAAAATGAGTCATTAAGAATTGAATTGTTAAAAAACTGGGCTAAGAATGAATAGCTAAATGGAAAGTTAAAGATGATTTTGACAGAGTTAGAGCTACAAAAGTTACTTTGAACCAACTGTATGCTAGTTCGACTTCACTTGACAAAATCTTGAGTGTTCAAAAGTTACATAATGACAAAACTGGTATTGGCTACATTGATGGTGCTTCCGCATCAGAATCATCAAGTAAAACTGTTTTTATCAAAAGCATAGTAAAGGCACCTACTACACAAAAGAAACATATTGATTGTGCATCAAAAAATGAATCTAGTCCTAAATATGTATGAACACCCACATGTCATCACCGTGAAATAAAAGGACACATTCATCCCCATTGCAATTAGTTGAGAGCTTTGCCAACAAACACTAGTGGAGAACTCAGGTTTCTCCACCCACAGTCAAATCAAGTGCAATCCGAGTTAAAAATGAAGATTTACCATCTATATTGATACATACTATGCTAAAGTTTCTCAATTCACAATGTGGGTAACAAATTTCAAAAGCCCCTAATCAAGAAGATCAAGCCCCACCTCCAACTGCTACAAGGATATTATTAAGGGGGGGTCATAATTAAGAGGAAGCTACTCATACTGACATTTTAAGTTTGTTAATTATGAACAAAAATGGGGAGATATTTATAGAATTAAGTTGAGACTGAAGACAGATGAAGCTGAAGATGGAGCGAAATAGTATAGATTATTTTTTACAATTGGTGCAGAGCTGATAGTATAAGATTTTTTTTTCAATTTCAATTTACTCAATGTAAGTTTGGCTTATTTTTTGATAGATTGATTTTATAGGAAGTTTTGTTTATGAATTGCCCAGCGGGAGATTGTTAGGATTTTTGTATTGGCAAACTCATGAGTTAGACAAAACTTGGGTCCATTGAAGTTGTATTTCATATTTCTTTGATAATGAACTATGGTTTGACTCTCCAGAAGAGTTGAAGAGAAGAAAAAAAAATGGACGAAGGAAGCTCGATTAATCGGATGATTGTTCGATTGATCAAATAAGAGGTAAAACCATAAATCAATCAATCAGACCTTTGCCCAAGCGATCAAATGGCGTACAGAAACCCACCAAGTTTTTGCGAAATTGTTCCAAAATTGTGCAAGGATTAGTAAGTGGAGTTCTACAAAGGCTATCTTATTGACGCATGAATTGTGGGTTATGAAAAGGTATTTCTCTCCACCCTAATATACACATCTCTACAATTTGCATTGAGATTTTACATTAGAGATTCTATCTAGACTTTTATGAGAGATTAGGCTGATGGCTTCCGATTCTAGAGTTTGTGCTTCTACTTAATTGTTAGAGATTTGTGCCTTAAAAATCTTCGTAGGAGATTACTATCCTATTGAATAGATTCATTTAAGGTAGTGTAACACTCCGATCCCCTTTGAGCCGGATTAGTGGCTCATTAGTGTGCTTTTCTGTTGTTTAATCCTTTTGGACTTGGTTTCGGGTCTTGGATAGGCAGTTGAGTAACCTTTGACCTGCAATAGGTAGTTCTAAGCCCTTTTTCGTAATTTTGCTTTTGCTTTGAGTGCATCATATTTGCATCATCTTGGTATCAACACGTGTATTTTGTTGAGCTCATTGTTTTCCGTAACTGCCTCAGACTCATTCGGAGTCAATTGGAGAAGTTGGACCCTCGTGTGACTTGATTTGTAAATAACCAAAATTCACTAGACTTTGTTCTAAACTTCACAAACTATATATATGAGTCACCTGTACAGATGTCTTCATTCCTGCTCCTTTGCTTCAACGTTGCATGCAATCTCCAAGGAGACTCCACATACATTCACTCCTCTTCTCTTCACTTCTCTTCTCTTCCTTGTTGGTATGGGATTTGGTTCGATTGGGTTCTTTCTCTCTCATCTCTGTCTATGGTTTGAGGTAAGTGGGTTCTCCAATTCTTCTTCTCCAATTGGATCTCCCATCTCTCTCTCTGCATGCTTATGGATTGTTTTTTGCTTTGCTTTGCTTGGGTTTTAGTTGATTGGAGCTTGATCTCAGTGGATTTGACAGAGTTTTGAGGCAAGTATAAGTACAGGATTGTATAACACATATGGGTATTCTGTTTTATTGCTTTGATTTCATCTTCTTCTATGTATAGGATGTTTTACAGCCAAATTCTGTGATGTTGGAACCTCTGGAACTTGTTTTGCTAAGTTTCTGTACCAAATTTCAGTTTCTGTACTCACTTCAGTTTCGTGTTCTGTATTATACGGCTAAGCCGTAACTTTGTACGGCTCAGATTCCAGAGACTTGAAATTTTTGAATTTGTTCTACGGCTAGGCTACGGCTGAACCGTAAAATGTTCTATGGATGAGCCGTAAGCTAGCTGTGACCCAGCCGTGAAATGTATCAGATCAGAGGTGGAAGATGACAGTTTAGCCGTATTCTGAAGGAAACCACGGCTAAGCCGTAGTGCATGTTACGGCTAGGCCGTAAGATGTATACAGCTAAGCCGTAGGTCACCCATGGCTAAACCGTAAGACCTGGAAAATCTGAAATAAAACTTAGGATAATGGTGTGACTTGGTAGGGCTAAAAGACAGGTTCACCGCTCATGTAAACCGGCCCAATGGATTCCTTGGATCGTATGAATAGTCTATTTGGTTGTGACTTATTCATATGAGCGTTGATTTACTGTTAAGCACCTCCCCATGGGTGTTGGTTTAAGGGACTTTGGTGCACGTGAGGATTACATTGCAACACTTGGATGACAACTGTGCATCGAATAACTTAAAACTACATCATCATGCACGGTTAGTAACAGTGGACAACTTGATTAGTGTTGGCTTGTAATTAACCTTGATTCCGTATTAATCTGAGATGCATTGTATATTGCTTACAGTTTTGCCCTCTGTTCTGCTGATCTATGTTTATGCATTACGAGGTCATTTTGCTTTCGTCCTGTATATCTGTTTTATTCTTCGTTCTACACTATGTTTTGATCTATGCTGTGCTTTGACTTAGTTTATGCTTTGTTTTGTATATCTCTGGCTTTGTATATTTCTGATTCACTGGGTATTCCCGGGTGGCTCTGCCCAGAGATTAATACGTGAGGATAAGATCCGGTCCTTGTCATCGGTGAGTCCAAAGCGGACAATCTCCCTTCTTTTGGATTTGATTTGATTGGTATTAGTCTGGCTCTACTCAGCCTTAGCCCTAGGATGCCCGACGGGGTTACTTCTGGCTTAGATCTCTGTATCTCTGTATCACTGCAGTGTCGCTTTGTCTTGGGACCTCGGAACCCAGGAAACCGAGACCCACTTGTACCCTTGGCTCGGTCAGTGGTGTTCTTATCTGCTCTGCTCTGCTCTCTATTGGAGAGAATATGGTTAACGTAGTAGCCACCTAGTCCAGTATTTCTATGCTTTGATTCACTTATCATGCTTTACTTCTATGCACGATTTGCTTAGCATACTAAGATGAAACTCAAAAATTAATATTCTGTCATTATTCAATTTGATACTATGAGTGTTTCGTCCCTGTTACTTATATATGCTGGATCATTGTATTCATTGGTGTTGTCTGTGGTGTTGCAGGCACAGATCCCTTGCCCAGCTCCCCGACGGTCGAGGAGGTTGCAGGGCAGAGCCTAGAGGCACCCTTCGGTTTGGCAGAGTGGGCCTGCTCACCTCTGCCGAGTGCGTACATGCATATCTTCTGTGGCTATCTGTTTTGGGTTTTGGTTTTTGGAGATTTTGTATTTGGCACTTGAGACTTTGATACTCTGTATTATTTTGTATATCGCTACTTTGGTGTGTACTTAGATTTGTATCTGGTTTTCGAGTATTGTATCTATCTTCGTCTTTTCCGTTCCGTACTTTTCGGCTTCCGCTATTTTTTTTTTGTTGCTTGCTATGATATCTACAACTCCTGCGTTCGCTTGTTTCGCACGTGTTAGATTCCTTGTGTGTGTGCATCTGGACTGGGTTTGGATGCACGTGCACGGGAGTACGTGTGTCACTGGTTTGACTTTTCGCTAACCCCCGATCTCTGGGCTCGGGTTGTGACAGGTAGTGATCAAAACACTAATAGCTTGGCATCGAGGGACTGCATATCGAGGAATCTAACAATAACAACTAAAACGCCTTGTGTTGATGGACTAACTGTAGAGTAATGAGTATATTTTGTAACCCAAAAAATTAGTATTTTCTTTAATCTATTTTGGGCTCGTGTTTTTTTTCCAATTGAGTTTCTACATTAAATATTATGTTACCTTCTTTGCATGATTGATCACTTTTATTTTTCCGATGCATATTAGTATTAATTGAACTGCAATTTAGAATAAATCCAGGGCTTCTAAACCTTCAAACATGTTTGGTAACATTATGTTAAAATTATACCCAATCAACATAATTAGTAGAATCATATTTGGTAACTCAATTTTTGAGTTGTTTCATGAAATATTTATACATCAATCTATACATTAAAAATAAAAAAATAATATTAAAAGTATTTATGCATCCATATCATATTTTAACTTTGAAAAATTTTAAAAACTAATCATTAATCATTAACTTAATTATCGTTTACGGAATGGTATTGGTAAAAGATAATATCAAAATAAATAATCATTGGTGATTAACTTAAATATTGCTATCAGAATGATTTTAGTAGAAGATAATATCAAAGCAATTTCTATTTTTTATTTTTATTTCGATACTGTTGTGAAAATGTTTTAAATTAAAAAAGTTAAAAAGAAAACGAACTATTGTATACATTATTTGAATATAGATTAAAAAAAAAGGTAAAGAGAAGGACCACGAGAAGATACAGGATAGTCTAAACTAATAGTTTGTCTCATGAAATTTGGGGACATGGTGTGAGGGAGAGAGACACTTTTCTTTTCATTTTGTTTGAGAGATAAAAAGGCACTTAAAAAGGGATATCTAGGTAGACAGACACGCATGTACTATTGAAAGAGATGAGTTTGGTGGGTTACAATGTCCTGAAAGATGTAGACCATGGGTTCAGTGGACCACTCCTTCGTGAAAATGATTTTGTGTGTGTGTGATAGAGAGAGAGAGAGAGAGAGAGAGAGAGAGAGAGAGAGATTTTATTGTATCTTGTTTTCATTTCTGTTTCTTTTGAAATACAAGAAACTTTTTGAGGAACAGTTCCATTTCCAACATGTGGGCCCACTCCTTTTGTTGTAAAGTTGGTGAGGCCTCAAAGATAGGGGGAATTGGAAACCAACCCACCCCCACTGCAATAAGAACGAAAAGATGCCTTGGAGTTTTATTCTAAGCACCTTATACTTCATTTATTCTACATAAAGATTACTTTAACTATTTAACAATCAATCTATTTGTATTAAAATATATTGGAATTGAATGTATAATAATTGGGACAAATTCAAGCCCTAAATGGTCAAATTTGAAGATCAAAAGAGAATGTCCCAAAATGTTCATCAAAATAACCTTCTTCTTCTATGGAAATTCATTTTTTAAAAAAAAGATGGGAAATGAATACCTAGCCATCACCTTGGTAATCCAATGCATAGCAAAGTTAATGTCTCATTCGTATCTCTACCTTAATACTTGGTAATTCAATGCATAGGAAGTCAATGTCTCATTCATATCTCCGCGTTATTTCCACCATTCTTTCATAAGGGTTCACTCCTCACCTCTTTAAAAGTCACTGGCAGAGCTCATTTCACTTTGAATTCTTATATAATCTAATGCAAACAAACATGTTCTTCTAAAAGAAATTGAAAAGGTAAATATTTGCATCTCCTTTACATATACTTTCAGTTTTTAACTTTTTATACAAAGTGATCAAAACAAAACAAAAAAAAAAAGAAAGAAAGAAAGATATAGTTCATATTAATAAATTGATCCATACTGAAGATTTCAACTTTGACCAAATAATGTATCAGACCCTATGAAAGCCATGGTTAGAAAGGGAAAATAAAAATATAAAGGAAAGAGAAATAAAAGAAATATAAATCTTGCTTCTTATGAACTTCGCGAAAAGTTTTTTTTTTCTGTGGTTTATTAAAATAGGAAGCAAGCTCGTTTGGGGGACTCACTAGCAAAAATACGAGAGAAAATTGAGATATAGCCATTTGGAAAAAAAAAACATGTGTAATAATGTTGACACATCCATGTTCACTAGTTAAGTTTATGTCTTGTATTCTGGATTATATATATTACATAACTTGTAGATATAGATTAAAAATAGCTCCTTACCGTAATCGTAAGGAGTGTTGGTTCTTACTCAGAGGTCTTAGGTTCAATCCTCCCTTCCCCCTCTTGCATATGTGAGTTTATCACCTCACATGTACGCGTTTTGTTGTGAGGCCTTATGTGTTGTGTGATTGCACGTCAATTGCAAGTATTGTGCATTTGTGCTAAGTGCACCCCTTTCTCCGTCCCTCTTTTTTTTCTTTTTCTTATGGGGTCAATTTAGTCTTTTTATACACACTACCCTCCCATGAATGGTTATAAGTCCAAATTTAATACTCATCCAACTTTTCTTCACCCTTGGATTGAAATCATGATAAAATGATGTTTATAGACCATTAAATTTTAGGGTCCTAGATCAAAAGGTTAGGATTATCATATGGACTCAAGATTTTGTATTTAGGCAGGCATCTTATGGATTTTCTTATCCAATGGACTTTTACGTTTATCATGCATCTTAGTGGGCCCCAGCCAGGAGGGAACTTTTTCTTAAAAAATACTCTTGCGCACTGTGTTGCGCTCCCCATATATATAAATATACATATATAAATATAAATTCTCAAAGTGGAGTCCACTTGAGGGTGGGACTAAGAGTGATTGAAAAATCTCCCCCCACCAATCCTTCCATTTTGATGGAGGCTTAAATTATCATTCTAAGCACTTGATCAATGGTTGATAAGTTTTCCATGTCCAAAATTAGGTCAACTAGATCTAACAGTTCAATCTATTTGGATGTGTGCCAAACTTAGTATCGGTGACTATAATGGGGGAACCTTTTTTATTGTCAACTTGGATGAATTATAAGTTGGGCCTTACTAGTGTTTTGAAACACGGTGCTTACCTTATTGTGAGGATCGGATGCTCGGCAGAGGTTTGTCATATATATATAGTACGCTACAAAACTCCAAGGATGTTTTTCACCAAAAAAAGGCCCATTTTTAGCCTATGAGATTTTAACATATATTATCTAATCTCTTTAAAATTACCTATGTCCTATTCTTTTGCTTTATACTTATGAGGTGGTAAATTTTCATTGAACATGTCAAAAGGGGAAATGGAAAGTTTTTGAGAATTCCTTATATATGTATAGGAGAAAAGTTCCTCTAAGTTTAAGTTTATATAAGAAATTTCGTAAACACGAATCCTTGGGGCCCACCCTTGGTTCATCTAAATGAACTAAACACATGACCACCCTTAATTCCACCTATCTACTATTTTTTTGTCAAATTCGAATTTACTGAATTATTAGATTGACTATGCATCGATTTAAATGTACTGTTAACTATTAAACCTTTGGGGCTCAAATGGAGATGATAAAAACTACGATTGGGGTGAATTTTTTGCAAAAAGGAGGGTCCCAGAGAGTCCTTCAAATCCCACTCATCTCATCCCCATTGGGTCCCCAGGCGGGGCCCACTTGTGTGAACCACATGCTTAAATTTACCTTACCTTATGCTTGAGCGTAAGGGAGCTGACTCCTACATGGGAAAAGTTGTGCCTGAGCTCGAGCCTATATAAGAAATCCTATAAATCTGAGCCCCTGGGGTCCACACTTGGTCCATCAAAATGAACCAAACACATGACCCCCCCTGAATTTTACATGTCCACCAATTTTCTCTTAAATCTGAATTTATATGCATGCATCCCTCACAATAGGGTGAGGGCCGACATAGTGGAGCAACATGGTTGGACCAACTTTATGATCTATCTAAACCATCCATGCGCATGAGACCTGCTGAATTACATTGAGTGTTTCGAATTTCACTAATCCAAATGGACTTGATTGTTAGATAGAGGATCAAAATTTTTTTGTTTAATATAAAGTTGTTAAACTTGTGGTCCGTGGATGGCGGAGTTTGAGGTATGTTATTGACTACAAACTTGATATTTGTGCTCATCCAAAATTTCTCTTTTTATCATGTGAGTTCCATGATTAATGGGGCCTTAAGCTGGACTCCATCAAGTTGTCCCTCATCATAATACTATGAGGGATGCATGCATCTGAGCATTCCCGTCTCTCTATGTGTGTCTCGCAGAAAAGGGAGTTGGGATTATTAGAGATTACTATGTTAGATAAAGATTAGTTTGGTTGCTAAAGATTTTGGATAGTTTGAATTTTGAATAATGGTTTATTAGGTTTGCTTTTCAATATATAAATTGAGATTGTTTCTCAGTTGAATGAAAGTTTATGGTGAAATTTATGGGCAAGAGTTAGTTTGTGAAATTCTGTATGGTATCTGATTAGTGGACAAACGGCACCGACAGACTCCATAGGAGCGGGTTATGACAATGATGGATTCGGTGACAGACGGCGTTCCTCAAGAAGACATGATCAATGGTGATTTATCTCTTTTAAAGATCAAAAGATTTTATCCTTTCATGTCTATGGGCATGAGTTAATTTGCGAGAAGCGAACCAACACAATGGAGGAGTGAAAACTCGCATATGAGAGGAAAGTGAACCTGCACACATAAGGAGTAAAAGCTCGCACATGGGCGGAGTTGGGGGAGACCAGCGTCCATCCATATCCGGGTGAGAGGTGGGGTTGACAATCAATCTACCCCTCGAACTCCTGTCTCTCTAGACATTGCAATCATTTGTCCCATCTTAAAAGTGGTTTATACTAAATGCATTCTAATTGTGTTCCTAATTTGGAAAGAAAGGTAAACTGTCTTTTCTCGATTTTGAGGAGCGTTTGACTTGTCTTTCTCTGGCAGGAGTGGTCAACTCTCTCTCCTTTTCTTGAGCGTTTAACTTCTCCTATCAGCTCATGTCATTCATTCAATAGCAAATTGCCAAGGTAGCAAAGCACAGGCGTCAGGAAGGCATTATCTGAGCAAGAGAATAGATCAGAAAACCCAAGTCAACGGTGATTCCACTGCAAAACTCAAAAGATTTCTCCTTCCAGGGCATTCCCAAAGCTGATAGATGGAGGACTGGAGAAAAGTGGGGGAAGTAGTACTGACGTGTACAAGAAACTGACTCCAATCCATTTTTCTTCCCAAAGCTACTCTTGAAGAAAGATGCATATTATAGATTCTTTCATGCTCCATAGTTATTATAGTGCAGTGCTCTGTTTTCTATTTACTGGCTCACATGGAAGAAACCGTTGCACTTCCAGACTGAGATGTTGCATGCCCTCCACACGTCCCTTTTGAACGATTTCTAGTCAACGCCTCAATCCTCAACCGTTTCTTCCTCGTCGTCCTCCTCTTCTTCTTCATCTTGTTGTTCTTAAAGAAAGAGCTCAATGCAGCTGCCTCCACGTCTTACATGCAGTGGGTGAAGTGGAGATGATGGAAGGATCCAGGTCACATACAGCTTCGTATAAGTAATGCTTTTACATTCCCTCAAGTGGTCTCCCACACTCTTTCCCAAGGTGAGTGGGATTTGTGGAACTCTACTAGGGGCCCACCTATTGATAATTTTGAGCATTTGATATGAGTGGCATCCCCTCCAAAAGTCGGGCCAACCACAGAATTTAGAATGACTGATAATATATTTAATACATTCATAGTATTATTTATAGAATTTCAATAGTCACTGCATATGATTTGAATTTTGAAATTGGCATTAGAGATGAGTTGGTTCCAATGATGATCTTGCAATTAACCAACCACGGTTCTTTATAGATAGCAATAATCACCATCACTTTATTTTGTTAGAAAATATCACGTGGTTAGAAGATTTGTAAGGACTTGTTAGGATTTTATGAGTTATTAGTAATTTTTCCTAACCCTCTTGATAAGGTTAGTTCGGGTTACTAATAAATGTAATTCTTTCATTTAATAAAATTTAGTGAAATTTATGGGCATAAGTTAATTTGTGAAATTTTATATTATTAAATTAATTAAATAATTTATCAATTATATGCTCAATGGTACAGTGGGACTAACTCCTATTCAACGCACTAAATATCAATAGGTGAGCTGAAAGGTGAAGTTTCATGCATTGTGTAACACTTCGACCCAGCTTGACTTCGTTTAGCGGTTAATTAATCTTGTTTTCGTTGTTAATCGTGTTTTGTTTGAGTTTTGTTTTCGTTGCGGGTTATGGATAGGTAGTTGGGTTGAGTTTGACCTGGATTAAGTAGACCAAGCCCTTTTTCGTAATTTTAGCTTTTCTTAGACATGGTCATTTTTGCATCATCTTGATGTCAACACGTGTCTTTCGTTGAGTTCGTCAACTTTCGTAACTACGTCGTTTGCAACCGATGTCGTGTGATTCCATTGGACCAGGATTTGACTCAAACTGAAAATAGAATTATGACTTGGACTCTATTGTAATTTGGACTTCCCCTTAGCTTATATAACTTCATACTATCGACTAAAACTCACGTTCTCTCTCATTTTCCTCACTGTGCACGTGAAGAGCGTTCTCTCCTTCTCTTGAATTCTCTCCTCCATCGATCAAGCTGAATTGAGAGATTTTGGTTCTTTGCAAGCTCTATTGTGTTGATTGTGAGGTGAGTTGGGGTTCTCTTCCATCTCTCTCATCTCATTCTTCTTCTTCTCCTTCTTGTTTCCATGAGTGCACGATAGGTCTTGAGATTCTTTCAAATTCTCATGCATGCATGTTGTTGTGGTTGGTGTTAGGTTGTGTTTGGGCCCAAGGACAGCAAGTTGTGTAATTGAATTCAATTGAGGCAAGTATAACCATAACCTGTAAGAACCCATGTTGGTATGCATTTGATTCTGATTAGTTCACATGAAATTATATGGGAAAATGTGTTTACAGCCCATTTGTTTACCCATTTGATTAGCACTTTGTCTATCTCTATTGGATATTTGTAATTCTGATGATTTCACAGAGTTTCTGTACGTGATTCAGAACATTGACTTCGTGCATGTACGGCTAAGCCGTATGTCACTTACGGCCTAAAGTCCAGGGAGGGGAAAAATCCAGTTTTCCTCTACGGCTAGGGTACGGCTAAGCCGTGTATTGCACTACGGCTACGCCGAACCTCAGCCGTGGCCCAGCCGTAAATCAATACAGGGTGCCTTTTTCTGGATTAACTGAGAGCAACCAAATTGACAGACCTTCTACGGCCCAGCCACGGCTAAACCGTAGAACACACACGGCTAAGCCATATCCACACTAGAATAATGAAGAACAAGGATAGGTGTAAGGGAAAGACCGATATGGCCTTCATGATAGAATGTAGAGTACCTAGACCTGCCCAACGGAATGTGATACAACGCGTGAATGATCTCGAGGGCTGCGAATTATTCATGTTCGTTATCCGGATGTTAAGCACCTCCCCATGGGTGTTGGTTTAAGGGACTTCGTGCACTGCCCGATTCAATGCAACACTAGACAACGGTGCATCGAATAACTTAAAACTACATCATCATGCACGGTTAGAAACACCGGATAATTAGATTAGAATTGACTTGTAAATAAAGATGATCCGATTTCGCATGATTTGTTGCATAACATGTTGCATTCGATCATTGATCTCTACTCTCTGATATCTTGTGTTCCGTTACTTTCACATCGTGGCTCTTTACCTTGAGTATGCATGTATAATATGTTCACAGATATGCACGTATGATATGTGATCACAATCTACTCAGGGTTTTCACGATTGACTCTGTATGGTCAGGCACTACTTAGTCTCAACCTTAGGATTCCGACGGGGTGAATTTGGTATAGTTTACATGGCCTTGCTGCAGTAAGGAAACGTCTTGGGGAACCCGACCCCAGGAAACCGAGACCCATTGTACCCTGGCCCGGACAATGGTGTTCTTTGCACGATACAAGATCCCTCTTTTGGGAGCATATGGCAATGTAGTAGCCACTTGTTATGTCCACTGCATGTATACATTGATTCGCATAGCATATTTCCTTCTTGCATGACAGCTTAGTATATGAAATTGCCTTATTTAATTTACATGATGTTCCTTATTCTATTAGACACAGCGTGTGTTAACTTGTTATGGTTTATACTTTGCTGAATCGTCGTATTCACAGTTGTTTTTGGTGTTGCAGGTCCAGATACCCCTGCCGAACCCTCGCCGGTCGGCCAGACTCCAGATGAGACCCCCGAGGCCCCATCAGGCCTAGAGGAGTGGATGTGATCACTCCACGGGAGAGCGCTCTTGACATGTATGGCATTGGAGTCTTGTTTCGTGTTTTGAGGATCTTCTTACTTGTATATGTCATGATTGTATATATTATTTTGTTCATTTTGTAAGACCTTCACATGTAATTATGTCAATTCTTTCTTCGTATTCTCTTCTTGCACTGTTAGTTGATGTTTCTGATATTTACAGCTTCCGCGTACATGTTTGGCACATGTGAATGTTCTCTTGTGCGTGTGCATTTAGACTCGGTCTACGTGTACAGGCACGGGAGTACGTGTGTCATTAGGTTTGGCTTTTGCTAACCCCCGAACCCTGGGCTCGGGTTGTGACACATTGCACTCATGGAAGCGCATGGGAGAGGGGATCAAGGGGACTCTTTGTGCCAGAGTCTGTGGAAGCTTTCCAATTTGACACTAATTTAAACATTATCCACCTTCGCATTGAATCAGAATTAAAAAAATGCACTTATAAATATAAACCTTATAGTGCTTAAAATTAAATGTTAGAATTATTTGATTAAAGTGATATGTGGCTTGAAATCTATACTAAATAATCTGAAATTCCAGGTGGAGACCACCCAGAATTAGGTAAAAGAAAAAAAAAACATTTGATACTCTGTATCCCTTAGTTGCAGAATAAGATATTTATAGACTTAAATATTGTAAGAATAAAATAGTATAGAATAGAATAGTATAATATTAAAATATTATAATATTTTTGCTATTTGATAGCTTTTGAACAATATTAAAAACTCAAAATTTAGTTGATTGGAAGGTGCTATGATTAAAGTAAAGTTCATTATTAGAATAATTCCTTATTAAGTACTTTAATTTATATGTAATTTACAACGTCGGGATAAAAAAGTAGTGTAGTAAACTAAAGTTCAACTGCCACATTTTTAACCATAAGCTTTTTTTTTTGTCACATAAAACCGTGGTAAAGGATGATAAAGTAAAGTAAATACAAAAAACAATAACTTTACAACTCTCTTTCCCACTTTTCTTCACCACATATTTCATCTCACCTTATTTTACTCACACTTTACCAGATGTGATATTAATCTTTTTTTTTATTTTACCACATATGTAAACAAGTAACTTTCTATTTACCATATAAAACTCCGATAAAATATGATAAAGGAAAGACGAACAAAAAAAACTAGTTTACCATTGCCTCTCACTTACCATATACTTTATCCAATTTTTACTTTACCATAACTTAACTATGATGTGACATTTACCTTTACTTTACTCTACCATGTATGTAAACAGATATATCATGATAGACTTAGTGAAGTAAATTCACTCTACCATTTTATTTGACTTATTTTACATCACCTTTTACCATGATGTGATATTAATCTTTATTTTACTTAACCATACATGTAGACAAGTCACTTTATCATAAATCACTTTTTATTTACCATATAAAACTATGGTAAAATGTTATAAAGTAAAGTCAAACAAAAAAAAACTACTTTACCATTCCCTCCCACTTTACTTCACCATATGCTTTATCCAACTTTTACTTTATCCCATCTTTACCATGATGTGACATTTACCTTTACTTTACTTTACCATATATGTAAACAAATACAATTTGGTGAAGTAAAGTCTTTACTTTACTCTACCAATTTGTAATTACCATGTTGAAATATTTTTATATTGTAAAAAGTTTTCAACATAGGGGAACTGTAGGAAAGAATATTGAGCTTTTTAAAAGAAAATGATCTTCTTTTAGCATCTTTCTTGAGTTACCAAACGTGTAAGATTTTCTTCTTTAAAAAGTAAAAGATTATATTCTAGAAAATAATACTTTCTTGTATATTTGTTTGCATCCAAACAAGCCCATATCCTATGAAGCATGCAATCAAATGCATGATCTGGTATTAGGGTGGCTTACGTCCCACTAAGTAGGTGATTGATTGCAATAAAAAACTTGTTTGGTCTAAGGATACAAATTGATGAGGTCATAAATAGGTAATCCCCCCTTTTTTCGGTGGTTTAGGTAGTGGTTAGGAGCATGTGATTGGGGTTACACTTAATATTTGTAATGGTTTCACATAGATTTTTTCATCTTTTCTGGTCCCATCTTCAAATGTGACCCACAATTGGGCCTCATAAAAAGTTATCACAGTAGGTACGCGAGATAGTTCTCACAAAATCAGACCATATATATATATATAAGAATATTAGTATGCATCCATCCCTCACCCTATGATGTAGGATACTCTCATATTTGGATATATTAATATGAAAAGACAAAAAGCATATGAAAAAGAGGAATGCTCAAGTGTAATAGGGAAAGCATCTCTTATCCTATAGTAAGGAAACGATGCATAATAACATTCCTTATATATATATATAGAGAGAGAAAGAAAGACTACTATACATCCATCCCTCACCTCATCCATCCCTCACCTCAAGGTGAGGGACAATTTCCTTTTTAGACCTAACAAGGTCAAAAAGTGTTATGATGTGTGATGATTTTGTCCTTTTGCACATCAATTTTTTTCAAAAATGAAAGTATCCTTCACCATGGTGTGAGAGACATATACATAACAGTTTTGTCTATATATATATATAAAACTTGTGTAACACACCTAGGCCCAACGTGAGCCATGATAAAAAAATAATTAAATTTAAAAAAAAGTCTTTCTAAATATTTAAATAAATTCTAAATAAATGTTGTCATATAAATCAGAACAAAAATAACTCACTTACATAAAATAATGGACCAAAGATGAGAAAATTAACTTCAGAAATCAAAGATTTAATGTAAAGAATAACTCAATTACATAAAATAATGGACCAAAGATGAGGAAATTAACTTCAGAAATCAAAGATTTAATGTAAAGAATAACTCAATTACATAAAATAATGGACCAAAGATGAGGACATTAAAGAGTAATATGAAAGCGGGCCTCGTAAATTGCTAGATTAGAAAGAAAAAATTTAACTTCTACAATGGGAACCACAAATTGTTTGAGCTTGGAATAAATAAAGAAAACGAAAAAACTGGATTTGACAATGGGCCCCACAAGTTGATGAAACACAACAAAGATGAATCTGGCTATAATCTATAAGTGGACCCTATATTTCTACTGCTTGGATGTGACATGAAGGTCTTGTACATTCCCACTTATCATAAAAATCAATGATGTCCCCCAGTAAATGGAAAAAAACTGAAAGACTGACAATAAAAAAACCTCGTGAGAAATCTATTAAGGAGGTGCACCTATCCAATCCGGGCAAATCAAAATGTATAGTAGGCCGATTGATGATAAAATGGGGGCGATTCAATTTGGTGGCTGATTTCTTACTTATTAAAGGTAATTGTCCAGTGGCCCATAAATGAAAAAAAGAAAAGAAAAGAAAAAACTAAAAAGAAAGGTATAGAAGAGGGATTATAATATGAGAGAAATCAAGGTGAGAGATTAGAGAAAGAAGGAATTTGCATCGAAATATTTTACAAAAATATTCAAATTGAGGATTAGAAGAGGCTTGTTGGAAAATTTTGGGGACTTCTTAAAATGGGAGCATGCATAGCTCTCCAGGGAAAGGGGATGCTGCTTTTATATATAATAATTTGGATTATACCAAATGTGATTAAATAGGCTTTGCCTATTCTTAATAGATTATTTGGCAAGATGTAGTCCTTTTTAGACAGACAAACAATTCAAGAAGATTTTTAAGAATCACTACATTGAGATAAACCACCTAAGTTTCATTAATAAAAATAACCACAATTTATACCTAAAATGTGTTAGGAAAATCTTTAACAACCTAACTCTTAACCATTCTAATCCTATCTTAATATCTCTCTTCATCCCAATATCTTAGAAATTTCTACCCCATTTTCTAGCAATTCATAGTAGTTTCTTAAAAGAAAATGGTTTCCTCATAGATAAGGCAAGTAGTAGTGATACATGAAAAGTAAAGAAATATATAATCCGGTTTCAGGGATCTTGGAGCTATGTAATTAGAAGAAAACATTGGTTTCTTGTTTCAGTTTCAGCATTTTATTTTTACCAAAATAGCTTCCATTGTTATTCTTCAATTTCTTTCTCCCCCTTTTATGCAATGGTCTTTTTTCGCTAAATGAAAAATACTTTATATATGACCATCTTTCAATCTAGGATACACTTTGGAATGCATTTTCCTTAGGAAAAAGAAACGGAAAGGTATTCTAATTTTTCATGGACTTCATTTTACATCATTTGTTGCCAAACTTTTTTTTTTTTCTATAAAAGCCTTTCCAATGTAGGTAGAGGATAAGCAAAGTAGCTTCCATCTTACTCTACACAAGTATGCCTTTCATGACATCACATAACTATACACGTCTCCTTTTCATAGCCTGTGCAAATGGCATACTCACGAATTAGATGAACCTAATAGGCCGTACCAGCCTGGGACAGGATTTGGAAATGGGAACTGCATAATCGAAAACGTTAAATACTAATTGGCACATCGAAAAAAGTCTTACACCTAATTACATGCAGGAACATGATTTAAGTGGATGGACATCAACCGTCTTGTCTTTACTTGATTATGACTGTTTTGTTTTCATTTGACGACTTATATGTCCCACCCACCCACCCACCCCTAGCTCAGCTGGTAAGGATACGGCTGTGAGCGAGAGTGCGTGGAAGATCACTTACCATCAACACATGTTGTGATTTTGACATCACCTCTTATGCACATAGATCAATCACAAAATCAATAATCAACCATACATAAGAAGAAATATGAAGATTTACGTAGTTCACCCAAACAATGCTACATCTTCGGGCACAGAGACGATCATCTTCACTATGATAAGTAAAGCATATAGAAACTCTCACTCTCTCACATTGTCTCTCCTACGTGGTGTGAGAACACCACGTATCCTGTGCAAATGGCATACTCACGAATTAGATGAACCTAATAAGCCGTACCAGCTATGGGATAGGATTTGGAAATGGGAACTGCATAATCGAAAACTTTAAATACTAATTGGTACATCGAAAAAAGTCTTACACCTAATTACATGCAGGAACATGACTTAAGTGGATGGACATCAACCGTCTTGTCTTTACTTGATTATGACTGTTTTGTTTTCATTTGATGACTTATATGTCCCACCCCTAGCTCAGCTGGTAAGGATACGGCTGTGAGCGAGAGTGCATGGAAGATCACTTACCATCAACACATGTTGTGATTTTGACATCACCTCTTGTGCACATAGATCAATCACAAAATCAATAATCAACCATACACAAGAAGAAATACGGAGATTTACGTAGTTCACCCAAACAATGCTACATTTACGGGCACAGAGACGATCATCTTCACTATGATAAGTAAAGCATATAAAAACTCCCACTCTCTCACATTGTCTCTCCTACGTGGTGTGGGAACACCACGGGCAAAAGAGCTCTCACCTCTCTTCAACGCAAGATCAGGGTTACAGACTATACACATATATAATCTTCGCTTTCTTGGCCACCAAGAAAGCCCCGATATAATTACCAAAACATCATTGACCTTAAACCAGTTCTTGGCTAACCCAGTGGACCATCTGGCAAAACTGGAATACAAGACATAAACCCAACAGTATCCACCTTGGCTTGAATTCCGCATAACTCAAACCACCAGGAGATAAAACCGGCAATGTTTTCACGTACCTTGCTGAATAGTACATCATTATACTGACGATGCTGTCTTCTTCTTTCAACACTTTGATATGTTGAACCAGCATATGAACTTTGAGCAAAGTTCATCTTCTCATCAAACTCCACCTCGAACTTAAAGCTCGAATCCATTGACGAATCTGAGTGATATCTAAATCTGAATCACTCACCATCCTGCTCCATCTTCAACATCACTATAAAGATCCAACCACCACAAGTATGCAAGCAAAACAGATCGGGAATACAAGTCCAGATGACTTCACAATTGCAGAACAACCTCTGCCTCCAAGCGGTCAAAAACTCCATTTGACCGGGCGTCCGATCAATTAAACACATGTTTGACAACTGCTGATGCATCAGCTCCTCCTTACTGCTTCTTCATTGGCTTGGCTTTGGTAAGATAAACAACATCACATGCGATCCGGAAAGCATGTGAACCCCAAACGAACAACTTCGTTTGAATCAGCAAACCCTTTGCAACTAGGTCGGCAACTCCTACTATTGGGCTTGCAATAACAACCAGGTCGAGTAGACCCGATTCTGACCTGAACCCCCATCTGTTCTTTTCCTTCTGCCTCAAACCCCTCTGGTTGAATCATGTAGATCTCTTCTTTCAAGTCACCGTGAAAAAACGCAGTCTTCACGTTCATCTGTTCAAGCTCAAGGTCCACGCTGGTGGCTAAACCCAAGACGACTCTGACAGAAGTCATTTTCACAACATGAGAGAAAACATCACTAAAGTTGATACCCTTCATCTGTGCGAAGCCTTTTACCACTAACCGTGCTTTGTGCTTCACCAGTTATCCATTCTCATCCTTTTTAAGCTTGAACACCCATTTGTTTTTTAGAACATTCCTATCTTTTGGAAGTTGCACAAGTTCATATGTCTTGTTCTTGCATAGCCTTCATCCATTCATCTTTATCAGCATGAGTCATTGCTTCTCGGAAGCTCTCTGGCTCCCCTCATCAGTAAGCAAAACATATTCGGAGGCAAGATACTTAGTTGATGGTTGACGCTCTCATGTAGACCTCCTAACTTGAGATTCCGTAGTTTCCAACCGAGGAGACTGCAACTCCCTCTGCTTAACACCCTCATCATCTGGCAACCCCTGTGCCTCATCAAGATTCGGATCGTTTTGTCCACCTTCTCCACCTGTAGTCTGCACCGGAGAAGGAGTCGGCGTGAGATCAACTACTTCATCAACTGTCTCAAAAGACTTATCAATCTTTTCAACATCTCCAAAGAACTGGTCTTCATGGAAAACCACATCCCTACTTCTGATAATTTTCCTCTTTTCTAGATCCTATAACCTGTAGCCAAACTTATCTCCACCATAGCCAAGAAAGATGCAACTCACTACCTTATCGTCCAATTTAGAATGCTGCTCCTTCAGTACATGTACAAACGACTTACAGCTAAACACCTTCAAGTGTGAATAGGAATCATTTTTACCTGTCCATCTTCTCTCTGGAATATCATAATTCAAAGGAACTGAGAAAGGTCTGCTAATCAGATAAACGGTAGTCAGAATGGCTTCACCTCAGAATGACTTAGGCAATCGTGCTAATCTTATCATGCATCTCATCTTCTCAAGAATAGTGCGGTTTATTCTCTTTACCACACCATTGTACTATGGAGTACCAGAAACTGTCTTTTCATGTCGAATGCCATGCTTCAAGCAATAGCTTCTGAACTGGTTAGATGTGTACTCACCCCCATTATCTGTACAGAGACACTTCAAAAGTTTACCTGTTTCTCTTTAAACCTTGACGCGAAAATGTTGAAAACTCTGGAACAGTTGATCCTTTGATTTCAACGGATAAACCCAGACTTTCCTGGATGCATCATTGATGAACGTGACAAAGAACTTATTGCCACCCAATGATTCTACCTCCATGGGACCACAAACATCAGAATATACCAAATCCAACACATTTGATTTCAATTTTGATGTCGAAGAGAAAGCAACCCTATGCTGTTTTTCATGCAAAAAATAATCACAACGGTCAAGAGATATACCTTTGGAGTAAGGAATTTAATCCTTCTTCGCTAACATCTGCAAGCATTTCTCACTCATATGACTAAGCCTCTTATGCGATAGATTTAGAGAGGAATTGTCTTGAACTGCATTCAACACACCTTTACACAGCTTTACTTATGTTTTATAAAGAGTATTACCTGCTTTTCCTCTAGCAATAACAAGAGACCGTTTAGTGAGTTTCCATATGCCATTTCCGAAGTAATTCTCATAACCTGCACGATCTAATGTAGTTCCGGAAATCAGATTCAACCGCAAATCAAAAACATGTCGCACATCTTTCAGCGTCATTGTACAACAAATATCAGTTTTAATGCAGACATCACCGATACCAACAATCTCTAAATGACACGTGTTGCCCATCTTCACAGTACCAAAGTCACCTGCTTTGTATATTGTAACCATCTTCCTGCAAAGAGTAGTATGGTAGGATGCTACTGTATCAAAAACCCATTCAACCTGACCATCTGCAACACTCAAACACTTATCATCATCGCCGGTGAGCACCACTACTTCCTGTTCCAAAGTAACTGTAGTGTTATCACTGTCATTCTTCTTCTCATTGTTGGAACCTTTTTGTTCCTTTAAGGTAAAGCAATTTTTTCTGACGTGGCTCATCTTGCCACAGAAAAAGCATTTACTGACTTTTTCTTGGACTGTGATTTACTGCTAGACTTGGCTTATGATTCACCTCTAAACTTGCACGACTCCCTTTTGGTCCTCTACTCTTACTCCTCCCCCTGTTCTCAGTAACAAAGGCTTGTACATTATCTATCCCTGCAGATTTCCTTTTAGTTTCTTCAGTCTGTAGACTACTCATAACTTGACTCATGGATGACACACCATCTGGAGTAGAGTTGCTCACGGAAACAACCAATGTCTCCCATGTATTCGGCAAAGAACTCAGAAGCAACAAAGCTTGCATCTTATCATCAAGGACCATCTTCATTGTGGCTAATTGATTTACCATACTTTGGAACTCATTGATGTGATCTTCAATCTGACCACCATCATTGAATTTCATGTTCACAAGCTTTCTGATCAAAAATGTTTTATTCATTGTGGTCTTTTTATCATACATTGCTTTTAGCTTTTTCCAAAGGATATTTGCATTGGTTTCATTAGACACGTGGTGAAATATACTGTTATCAACCCACTGTCTGATGTGACCAATCGCTTTTCTATGCAACTTGTTCCATTCAACATCTTGCATATATTTTGGTTAGGCTCTATCCCCCTCAACGGGATCATGAAAGTCTTTACAATAAAGAATATTCTCCATCTTTGATTTCCAGATCAACCAATTAGAATGATTGAGCTTAACATGGTAGTGTTGATAGTGTTGTTCTCCATCTTAATTAAACTAAGCAACAATAAAATAACAAACAACTAACACTGACCTCAACTCTTGCACCAAGCTATAAATCCTGTCAACCTGAGCACGCTGGAAGAAATGGATTTAAAATCTGACTCCGGATGGTCCTGATGTCGTAAAAATGGTTTTCTGCACTTCTAATTTGGTCAAACTCCTTGTTGACCATCAAACGGCCAATCTTCTTCTACAAACACGTAGATCTACTCGAAATGAGTCCGTAGGCGCAAACGGATCTCCGATGGGACGTCAGATGACCAAGATATCACAGAAACAAAATTTTGCAGTCAATCTAGTCAACTATGGCCTTTGACCGTGTGCCTGATGACGTAGGCTGACGTCACTCCGTTGACGTCATCAGCATCTGACTGGCTGGACTGACTGCGAACGAGTTCAGGTTGATCCGACCCGAACTGCAAACTGCCTATGCTGCTGGGCTTCCACCACGGGTTGGGTCGAAACGACCCGACCCGAAACCCGAAGACTGGAACCTATTGACCTGGGCTTATTCTCCACGGGTTAGGTCAAACTGACCCAACCCGAAACCCAACTGACCTGGGTGACGAACCCAGGCTTCGTCGTCTTCAACCTCTGTTCGGTTGCAGAATAGATATTGCAGCCCCATTTGCTTCGTCTCTGGCAAGACGTTGACGAACCGGCCACCACTGACTAGTGATGACGTTGACGGCGCGACAGCGAACGGCCAACAATGCCCCCCCACCCCCCCCCCCCTTTTCTTTTCTTCTTCTTGCAGACGGCGTAGACGATTTCTTCTCCGGTCTTCTTCCTCAGAACCGGCAGCCAGAAAACCCCTCTATCTTCTCCGTTGAAGATATCAAGGAACACCCGAGAACCCACTCTCTGTCTTCTTCTTCCAGTCTAGTAGAGATCGATCAAACAATCTCTTGTACCCGTCGATCTTCCACGCACAACTTCTATGCTCTGATACAACTTGTTGTGCGCATGTGTGCGTAAGCATAAAGAAAAGAAAAAGAAAAATCTTATTCTCATCTGATTCAGTTGGTTTCTAAGCATTTATTTATACTTAAACCGAACTTATTTGGGAGTAAGTCTCAGCCCGATAATGTTTGAGGGCCCAAATGCATTTTACGATTGTTTTGATTGAAAGAGCTCTTTTTCACTTCATTCAAATAATTACTTTTAAACGTGTATCATATAAGTTTCTAGGCGTTTCACTCCCAGGGCTGACGGTATTGTACCGCTCATCTCATATTAGAAAAGGAAAAAAAAATTGACATAAAAACATATGGTATAGCATATACATATGGTATAGCATATATAGGCACTAGTATATATATTTTTTAAACGTATGTATTACTAGAGTCCATTGGTCCTGAATCCAGGATTCGGTAGTAAAATGGACTCAACACCAATCCCAGCCCATTTATTAATTGAGTTTGAAAAATCATTGAAATCCAAACAAAAAAACTCAGATGACGATGATCAACATAATTATAACAAAAAAGTTTAAAACTAACGACAATAAACACTAAAATAGTAAATTAGGTCTTTAAAACCTTAACATAATAAGGCAGTGGTGATCAGTCTTCTACTTGGTGTTATGAAAGCTTTGGGGGGTTGTCTAGAATAGATCTACGCAATCAATCGCAATAATAATATTTACAAATAGACAACTACGCAGTGGAAATAATAATGAAATCAACACAAAAGCACACACTACAAGAAGACAAGATTTTTACGTGTAAAACCTTAACCGGGCAGAACCCACGAGTCCGACCCGGACCAATAATCAAACACTATGCATTATCACGTAATTGTAAGCCACTTACATATAACCTCTGTAACGTGCTCTTCCTGTAAAGAGTTACTCTACAACGACCGTTTGTCGCTGCCTGCTACAAATCCACTCAACTAAATACCCTATAGTTGTTGCACTTTAACTCCTCAAATTTTCTATGCTTAGAAGACGATTTTCGACAATGAGATGTAAAAGACAAAGTTCTTTAGAGCTGAACTTCAACTTTTCAACTCTCCAATGAAAGCTCTAAAAGAGATTCTCTTCAAAATATATTTACTGCTTAGAATAATGAGATATTTGTCTTAAGATTGATACAGAACCCCTTTTTATATCTTCAATTCCGTGCCTCATAATAATAATCCAAACAGAATAGAAATTGGCACAAAATAGGGAAGTCCCACTTAAAATAGAAAAATAAATTCGTACAATGGCAGTTTCATAATTTCGGATAGCAAGATTTTTACAAACTTCCGAAGGTCATAACTTTGTTATTTTATCTTCGATTGACGCAATCTTGGAACCTACGGATATATACTTGAAATAAGCTTTTCAATGGTAGGTTGATTACCCATATCTGACTCTTGGTTTATGAAATATGATCTTTTTAATCCATGTTATCATTTAAAAAAATGCTTCAATTTAGCTATTCTGGGACCCTTTAGCTTCTCCAAGCTCATTGTGTAAAATAAATAATAATACAACTTTGACTAGAATTAGAGTTTTATCCAATCCATAAATTAAGCCAACATACCAAAATCCTCACAATTGAATTAGGTTAGTTTCATTATTGTGATATATTATTCAAGGTTATATTGTAATAACAATTGTAAATTAGCTGGGGGTTAAGACTTGAGAATTGAGAGGTCTTTTTTTTTCACTCCCTTATAAGAGTATTTTTCTTTTCTTTTATTGAATGACATATGGTCTCAATTATATTTACACAGTGAAGGATCAGACCTTTTTTTTATATTGCCAGGTTTTTTTTTTTTTTTGTCTTTTAACGAACAGCCGCCTAAGCTCCTTTATTGGAAAAGATTGCAAAATTTTAAAAGGTTGCAAAAACTTTCTTCTACAGGTTTGACAAAACGGATTGGACCGAAGTCCGCCCTGGTCGGGACGGGACGAAACGACTCAACCAAGTTGGGTGCAACTAGGCCATGTAGATTGAGTCTCAATTTTCTCCCCAGTTTTGTCTTTTTATTATCCCCGTCTTAAGTTGCTGATCGATGCACTCGCAGCCATGGTACCTCTCTTTTCCTCTTCTACCTTCTTCTTCTTCTTCTACCTATTCCTCAGCTAGATAACTGTGGTTGTCATTCAAGCCATCCTATGAGGGTTTTTGACTTAGCTCAGCCCGACCCTCTAGAAGCTCACAAAATTAAGCCATTTGTTGTTGTTAGAAAGCTCGAGATAATTTTTTGCATGCATGAATTTGAGGTCGCGCATGGCTAATAATAGGCCTGGCCCTATTATTATTTTATTATATATATATTTATTGGAAAATCTTCCTACGCATCCGTTCCTCACCATTTTTTTCGTGAGAACTCTAGGTGGAACCCATCTATCACTCAATCCAAACCTTACAACACACATGGGACCCCATGATAGCAACTCGCCCCAACTTTTGGTAGGATCCGAATTTATTGGACCGTTTGATTGATTATACGCCAATCTGAACGGAATGAATTTGTGAGCCATGGATGAAGGGGTTAGGGATATGTGATTGAGACCAAATTTGATATATAGGGTGCTTTCACATAGATTTTTCCAACTCCCCAATCTCAACCGTTGGTGGGGTCCACAGTGGGCCCCACCAAAGAGTGTGCACGAAAAGTCCATGAGGGATGTATGCACATGAAAATACCCCTTATTTATTTAAGCATATATATGGGTTTATCTGAACATAAAGCAGATGTGGGTTCTTACGTGATTCTTGCATGTATTGATTCTTTTATTTGACTCTTATGTGATTTTCACATGATTCTTATACAATCTTTAATGTAAATAAATCATGCATGATTTTTATTTGTTTTTTTTTTCTTTTTTTTCAATAACTTATCTACATACAATTGTTGAGTATATATGGATTTATTCAAGCATATATGTGGTTTAATGTTTGCATAATTCTTACTTGATTTTTTATGTGAGTTCTCATTAGCTTGGGATCACTTCTTTTTAGGTATTGGGTCAAATCCAAATTTAACTCGAAGGTCCCCCCTCTTTGATGGTTCACAACCCGACAACCAAATTACTATGAAATCCAATGGCATGTTTTAAGGAAAAGTACAAGACAATTTTTTGTGTAAGATATATCCATTTATCTGTTTGGTATTTAAGTAATAAGAATTCAATACAATGCCTTCTATGGAAGGCTTAAAATTAATGAGGTTTTTTTTTTTTTTTTTTGGTAAACTAGGTGAAGGGCTGGGACCATATATAAACACCAACATACACCAACATCAACTCATATATGTGAGGGATGCACACAACTAATACAGACAAGATAATGGGACCACACATATGTGGGGAATATATAAAACTTACACATACGAGATAAAAAGATTATACACATACAAGGGGTACACACAACTCACACATACAAAGAAATGGAGAGTCACAAATCGCATATGTGAAAAAGGTACCACAAAACTCGTACATATGAGTGATAAAACTCACGTATGCAAGGGGAGGTGGCGATCGATCGAACGTGAGACC
This sequence comes from Sextonia rubra, assembly GCA_037013555.1. Classification (NCBI taxonomy): domain Eukaryota; kingdom Viridiplantae; phylum Streptophyta; class Magnoliopsida; order Laurales; family Lauraceae; genus Sextonia; species Sextonia rubra. The sequence goes on from JASUAD010000009.1 coordinate 26,443,906, forward strand.
TCCCACTAAAAATCAACACTCTCTACCCAGCTGTTCTTCTAAAATTAATGAGTTGAAAGATGAGTTCCCCAACTTGATCAAATATTCTCGCTTGGACAGAGAATAATTGCCTTTCCCATCACCTTACAAAATCACTGGACTGGAGTTCGATTTTCATTAGCCGCCTTGTTGGTTGTTTGTTGCATTCACGTCCGGTCCCAGCTCGTATGAGATTGGAGTGTTAACATCGGGTATACACTTCATGCCCACTGTAGGTATAAGAAAGTCAAAATTTCGTTTTATTCTCTGCAGTCGTAAGCATGACTCAAAGTCGTAGTTGTGAACGTCATCACAATCGACCCTAAAAATGGTAGAGTAAATTATATCACCCCCTATAGTTTAGTAAAAATACAAGGACGTCCTTTAATTTTTTTAATTTATATTGACACCTCTTGTCATACATTGTACTTGAACAGAAATGACGAAAAAACAGCTATTTCACCCTTTTAACCCTGACAAAATATTATTTTCTAATTAAATTTTCTATTTTCTATATAAAGTTTACCATGATTAAGTCAAAGTGAGATCCCATTTTTTCCTCCTCTTCTCCCACAAGATTCTGCTGATTTTATTGTACAACGATGGGCCTCACTCATCTGTGTATATTGGATTTTCTTCCGGGCATGCATGGGCCCCACTACTCTTGAGAATAAGATGCCTGGAGTATTTTTCCAGTGGACGATTTGGATCTAGTGTGGGGTCCGGTGTGGCACAGATCCCTAACACAGCAACTATCATCAAGCTAATTTTTGAGTAAGCAAATGGGTGGGCCCCACCGGTCCAACCCTAGCTGGCCCAAGACCACTCGGGTCACCTAGGGATCAGCTAACTGATCTATGGATCAGATCATGAATCGAATGGCCGGCCTGGGCCCCACATCCATCTTTGAGAAAACATAAAAATGACGACCCAAAATGGATGAATTTTATCTTGGATTGAAGAGGAAGAAGAAGAAGAAGAAGAAGAAGAAGAAGATCGGCACAGTTTTGCCCGGATTTGTCTTCCAGATATGAGATAGCAACAAGGATTCAATTTGCTGGTGGGCCATGCTCGGGTTGGGTTCACTGCTGTCAGAGAGAAGGCTTGGTTCTCACTACTAACTAAGGTGCAACCTGCCGCGATCCTGATGGTGAAGAAGATCCAGGCCAAGGAAGATCAAATTTGGTTAGATGGAGAACCAGATGAAGCACGCTGCACCAAGATCCGAGTCATCTTATTTCCCAATTGAAGCCTTCACCCTCGCTCTTCTCCCTCTCAATTCAACAGGATTCTCATCTGCAGACCTTGGCTGGAGAAGAGAGAACCAGGATTCGGATCTGATCTCTGTGGTGAAGGCTGTAGATCAGTTGGAAGGAGAGAAAGCTCCCTGCCAAATCTCGTCTTCACCTTGATCCATTAGCTGATAGAAGAAGGAGAAGAGGGCTTTGGTACTCTTGGGTTCTTGCGACACTGTCTCGACATTGCCTGACAAGGAGAGAAAGCCACCTGCCAATTCTCATCTTCACCTTGATCGAAAAGTTGCAGAGAGGAGAGTGAGAAAGAATGAAAAGTAAACAAGTTGGGTTTGGGTCGACCAGTCCCACCTACCTAACGATCAAATCTCAATCCAACTCCAAACAGAGATCAGCGATCCCTAAATTATTCCCACCCAAGCCGCCTGATCCACCTATTTTCCCATCATTGTCTTGTAGCCCTCATTCTCTGCTTAGGCTTCAGTTTCTGCCGGCTTGGTTACGACTGCGAGCTTGTAAAAGTTCTTGATCTTGATGACAAGGAACTTTTTCAATTGCATCAACAAAAACCTCGTTGATCTGCATCGGGTGGTTGCATAGCGCGCCAATGTCTTCGGGAGCTGCAGATGCTGCGATGAGGTTGCCAGAGGCGACACTGCTGGTGCCGAAAGTGATGTGGGGTTGTCTGAGAGGGTCTTTTTTTTTTTTTTTTTGGAAGGGCGGGAATCGGGTTTAGTTGGTGCTGGAAGCCGAGAGATATCCGCCACGGATGTTTCAATGGCCGATGCAACGTTGGAGTGGCCCACATTTTGATGAGAATCAATGGTTTCAGATTGCACAAAATCATCAGCAGTCACAATCAGATCCATCCAGTACAAATGAATAACTACAAAACTAGGTAGATAGATTCAGATATGTTCGTTTTCGCCTCCTTCGTAGTGGCTGTTTTCTCTTCGGCCATTTCGGCAAGAGCCAGATCAGGCACCAGATCGGTCGCGACCGCTACTTCTTTTGTAGATGCCACGGAAACGAGAGAAAGAAGAAGGAGAAATGAGAAATGCAGCTATAGTTTTGCGGATACAGAAAGGGAAAGATAAAGAGAAAGAGGGATAGGACGGTTGGTATGGGGTAAAATGGGTATTACATATGGATTTTTTTTTTTTTTTTGCTAACATCATTACTATTTTTAAGCTGTCTAAAAAGACAGTCACGACAGGAGACAGGAGATACGGATATAACCACAATTGAATTAGAAGTAGGTGCAATGTAATTTCAAATAAAGAAAAATGTGTTCTTGGAATTAGGGCAAAATATAAGAGCTATGGATATAACGTTTCCAAAATGATATGATACAACTTTGCATTGTGATTCTCGCATAGCGCATGAATTTTTTCAACCTCAAAAGATTTTGGAAAAAAAATCTATCTAAAAGAGTCGTAGTAGTGGATGCCATCACAATTGACCCTAAAAATGATATGATGCAACTTTACATTGTGATTTACAGCCATTGCGCGTGAATTTCTTCAAACTCAAAAATTTTAAAAAAACAAACCTATGAAAGGTTCAAAATGTCAAAAAATGTTAGAAAACAATATTATTTTTCCGTTAGCATACACTATAAATCAAAACATCAACCTCCTAAGCCAGGGGCAGACCTAGGCATTGGCTACTACGAGCAATTGTCTGAACGGACCCCTAAAAAATACAAAAGGGTGGCCAGATGGCCCATTCCCTATAAAGAAATAAGCGCACATGCCCTTCAAACAACAAAATAATGAAGAAAGCAATATTATTTTCATTGTTTACCACCGTCAAACAAAATTCCTGAGTTCGCCACTACCCAAAGTCATAATATTGCATACTATTGTCATGTAAAAAAAACGCATTTGAATTTTGTATAGCTGTAATGGTAGATTTACACGCACACTATAAAAAAAGGATGCATAGTAGCATTCCTCCATATATATATATATTAAAAGTACTATAAATATCATAAAATACTAATATTTAACTTAAGTAATAAGTAGTTAAGTAATCAAGTAGAAAGTAAGTTATGACTTATAAACATGTTACAACTTACCAGTTACGAACTTGAAGAAATAATAAATAATATTAACATTAAGAGGGAGCAATGAGACAAAATAGATCTAAAAGCTAGGATTTAAGTTCAATCTCACAAAATCTTTAAAAGCTTCAAAATTTCAAAATCAAAATTCTGAGACGTATGCGCTTAAAATCTTGAAGAAAGTATGGATACGTTTGGCAACCATTAAACCCAGAAGATTCCTTCATTCTTCTCATATGATGTTATCCTCATTGAGGATTCTTATGAAAAAGATTCATTGCATTGACAAACACCAAGGAATAAATGGATTTACATATATTAGATCCCGCAGTCACAAATTTTTTTATGATTTCCTTGCAATCCATGGTAAATCAAACCCCAAAATTTAAACCTCTAGCCATTTTTGACCTTCTACAGATGATGAATCGTTTAGATTTTCATTGTGGGTCCCATAAAAATCTTCAAATTTTTTTAGGATATCAAATTATTTGCAAATATCTCAAATTATATTACGAATCAATGGTTGATATTTAATCACATAGCCATTTAGGTGCTTCTGAACATATCAAACTGTTCAGATCATGATTTTGGGAACCATAAGGTTAGGTTTCACAGCAAAAAACTGGTAACATCTAAGTTACCACCCAAGCATTGCTCAGATAATTCGATTAGAGGGAGATCCAACCGGGCTTCTCTTCGATTGTGATGACTTTTGAGTATTTTGAGAAATCCTCTCATATGGTGGGATTGGTTCTCAAACATGAGTTTTCTGCACAATCAAGGAAAAGGGGTGAGGGATCTGCACTGTGGACCGTTGCCCTGCTCTGAAAGTCTGCAACTAAATCTAACTCAGTACGAGGCCTTAGTTGCACCTATTTCACTGTTTAAAAAAAATTCGTCCATCAGGTTAAAATCATGAAAAAATCAGAAGGTAAAAAAGTGCTCAAAACTTTGAAAATTTGCTCCAAAACTCTAGTAAAAGATGCTCCTATCATTTCTAAGCCATTTTTAGAAAGAAATTAGAGAAATTTGAAAAATAAACTCAAAATGCTTGCCTAAAGTGGTGACTGAGTTCTCTTAGATTTTATCACGATAAAATCCACTTAAATATTGAGATTTCATAGATAATGGTAAAAAAAAAAAAAGGTTGTAAAAAAAGTGAAATAAGGACTATCACCACTAGAGTAAAGGGCTTGTTTGCTATCTCTACTGCTTTTCTTACAACCATTAAAAAAAAAAAAAGAGAGGCTAGAATAAAAAATTGTGTTTGGTCATGCAAAGATTTATTTTAAGTGGATTTTTTAAATCAATGGTTAAACGTTTTTCACAAATTTCTTGAGATCTACAAGATATCAAACCTTGAAATTTGACCCCATATCCATATTCGTCCTTCTGAAGAGATCCAACGGTTTGGATCTTGTGTTGGACCTCGATTTGAAAAAATAATATCAAATAATCTACTTTTTTTACAAAATATCTTAAGACTAGTGATGATTCAATGACTAAAATTTGATTTCTTAGTGATCATTGACCTTATAAACATTTTCAATGCTTTAGATCGTTATTTATTGTCCCAAAAATTATAATGAAAAAAAAAGAAGAGAAAAACAGGATTGCCTATGGATTAATTTAAAATTGAGCATGTTACATTAATGGTTGATATTTATTCGCAAATTTCTCAAGATCTACAATGCATCAAGCTTTGAAAATTAACCTCATAGCCATGTTTAGCCTTTCAAAGAGATCTGTTAGGTTTGGATCTTATATTTGGGCCCCAGAGAATTCAAGAAAGTAAATCTAATGGCTCGCGCTTTTTCACATATCTAGAGATTAGTAATTATTCAATGGCTGAAATTTGGTGGCATGGTCAGTTTAGCTCTTGATTTACCCTATTGATTAAAAAAAATTAAAAATAGACAATGCGTTCACAAGTGTACCAGTGCCTCCTTTTTTTTTCCCCCTCTATTTCTCAATTGCCTAATGAACGGGGTTGTGGAAAAAGGAGGTATTACCACTACTTCTCTAAAGTAAGCAGAGGCTGAAAATAACTGTGAAACATTCTACTTTTTTCAAACCTCTATCAACCTTAGAGATTTAGAGAAGTAAAGACAGGTCCTTTTCGAGTCAAAGACAATAGAAGAAATGAAAAATGGAGTTTTAACATTCATCGACCAATATATTAGTCTCAGACCAATATTTTCAAGATATTGGCACATCAGCAATGCCGATACTTACCCAAACATCGGTGGTACCGCTATCTGCCAATATTTTAAACCATGGGCCTTGTCCTGCGGGTGCTGAATTACTGCCTGCATATCCTGCTAGAGCTTAGGCTTGCCCCAGCCCCGGCTTGCTTATGTTGAGGTTAAGGCTTCAACACAAGGTCCCCAGCCTAGCTCAGCACGATCCTTTGACAGCCCTCTGCAGAACAGCATATGAGAGGGACCAGATTTATTTGCTTCGGCTTGTTGATGATCTCTTTCCGGAATTGCCCATTGCCTTGGAAATCTGATTCCCCGGTCTTCTTCATAGCAACGGGAGTCATCCCAGTGTTCGGTCGGAAACAAGGTTTGTGGCTCTAATCATCATTGAGGATCTAACATTGATCCACTAGCCAGACCCGTAGTTGACCCATGTAACACGATCTGTATCTTACACAGGTCAGTCACAGACAAGATGAATCCAACACACAATTAAAAGGGGTGAGTCAAGGTTAACCCGATTAACCCATCTAAACCCAAAACTCCTTACAACCCTCTTCTCCCTTCATCATCAAAGCCTTGTACCAGATTCTTAATAACCGTGCTTCTTGGTACACTTCAATCTGCACGACTCTACCACCAACACTATACCATTTAGGTGGAATCAGTCACCATTGCTCCCCCCATGGCCGGCCATGTGAGAGCTGGTTACTGATTGTCGCGAATACAAACCCCTTGATCATTCTCCCACTCAATGAAGAAAATCCGACAATTAGGAACTACAGAAATCAAAACGGATAATGTGGAAATAATAGATCCAGTAGTGAGAGCGTCTTTCTTCTCCTTCCAGATCCAGAAGTCAATCTATAACCGGTTGTTGTCGTGATAGTTGACACCAGCACTCGCCATGGCTACAATATGAAAGGAAGAAGAGTAGAAAAGGAAAAAGAAGAGGGGGATTCAGAAATATGCCTCCATTAGAGTATGTTTATAAGGCCGCCTTACAGCATAGAGAATGTTTATAAGGCCGCGTTACCGCAAAAGTACAGAAATCGAAAACACTTTTCCTCACTTGAATAAATCCAAGTATGGCCTTTCCACAGGAAAAAGTGGAAAAAAAATAACTGGCATCCCCTCAGTGGCGTCATTCAAAGTCTAATTGTTTTGTTTCTTCCTTCTGATGTAGGTTGGGTCTGGTTGGCCTGCTGTGTTGCTCAGCCCATTTTAAACTTGGGCCAAACAAGGGTCAGGATTCACCTCCAGGCACCCCTCTTCAACCCGATCCATTTTCCACCACTATTTTCATCCAACTCAAAATTCAATGTTGGGAGTCCCCCTTTCCTTCTTCTGTGAAGCCCGCAATAGAACAGGGCATCAAAATGACAGTCAACTCTGGCACAACTGATGGAAGACCAGAGCAAAATTCTCCTTGCCCTTGTCCCTACCTAGTGTAGGAAAACATGGGTAGCCCCCTAATGCAGGCAGTGCTTCTCGACAAAGTTCCTTTCTAGTTCCACGTCAACTCAGCCATGAGCTAGCTGACTCAGGACTACTTTTAAAAGACTCTATCAAAATATATTGAGTGAGAACGGTTCCCATGTTGTAGATTAGGGACATTTTTACAGCCGGTTGAATGCACCAAAGCCATCTTGACCACAATTGATCCTCCTGTTTAAACTCGAAAAAAGGGGGCAATATCTCACCTCAATAAGGTTAGGTGCTAGAATGTTGCCGCTGTAACTGATCATGCTAGATGCTCACTGCAATTTTCATCCATGTGAAAATACCCAGACGCAAAACAAAATAAAATTTTAACTTTAAAATACCCAGATACAAAACAAAATATCAATGCTGGCAAGTTTCTGCAGACAACCACTAACTTAACAACCAGAATATCATTCTCAAATTATGTAAGCTCAACAGCTCCAGGTCAGAATAACATCACCTTGTTTTTCTTCTTTGATCATGTTTTACATGGGCAGAGAGATAAACCTGGGAATAACAATCACACATCCACAGTGCTACCAGTTCCATATATGAAATAAAATAACATGAACTCGTTCACTCACACAATCAATAAGTCATTATCCAAAGTATCAGTACAATACATGACAACATTCACATGCACCTATCGACAGCAAACTCTCTATGTTACCTGTCATGGCATCTTACCACTTTCTTCAGATCCTTTAAGGTATGATGGCTCCACATCAGCAGTGCTAGGTCCACCACCTGAACTCCCATGGACATCGCTGGGACCAGACTCCAAGCCCGTTCCTGCATCTTGCTTGTTTCCTCTCCCATCTATCGAACCGCTAGAGGCACCAGGGCGTGTGAACTCACCCAAGCCTGTCGCTGTAGGCGGCCCACCACTGCTACTAAGAGTGTTCTCTGAATGCATAGCATGCACACCATTTGTGACTCCAGGTCTCATGCCCATGTGTCCTTGTACGGACTGTGCGTGTTGGTGATGTAACTGATGTTGCTGGTGCTGCTGCTGCTCCTGCATTTGTTGTGGGTTAAATTGCAAAGGAACCTTCTGTGCAAAAATGGATGGCTGAGCTCCTGCCATCTGTGGATGCTGCATGTAATGCCCTGCCTGTTGCATCACAGCCTGTGAAGGCATCTGCCAACGTTGATAGCCATAATAAGAAAACTTAAGACATGACAGACAAAAATATTCCTTCAGATGGTGTCTGACCAACCTGAGGAGGTACTGTTGGTGCTGGAGGTTGGGCATCTGCAATTGCAGCTAGATACATCAAATTGTGTTGAAGCCTTGCTTGATACCTGAATCACCCCAAGTGCCTCATGAGGGATGGTCAGTGAGATTGAAGTTGCAGTCGAAAATAATTATAATATAATTATGTTAGTATAGCTATGAGATTCACACCCATTACTCTTCTAGAATTCCCACACTAGTTTTAAGGGTTTTGCTCAAGAAACAGCAGGATGAAAGACTTTTCACTTGAACTCAAGTAAAGGCAACATTTGTGGTGTTTAATTCATATGTGGAGTCAAGTCAACTCCTTTTGTTGGTAAGAATTTGACCATCTACTGATCCAGAACCAATAAATGAAAAAAAAAAAAAAAACAAAAACACAAAAACAAAGCAAAAAAAGACGTATTCAGTATAGGAGATGTTTATTGTCTTGACTTGGCTCCAACAAGCATGCTCCTAATCGATTTTTTGCTCTTTTTTCTCTGAACTTTTTTATCCCCTTTTATAATCAATGACTAATGCCCCCTATCAATATGTAGTGATGACATGAACAAATAAGAAAATTAATGAAACTAATAAAAAATAATGGGCTGAGTACGGTAAGATATGCTAAATTGCCAACTTTGCCAGTATCGATGCAGTTTTGAGTGCCAAAATAAGTTTTGTATCCATTTGACATGGATAAGCTAAGCATACATAAGTACCCAGGAACCATGGGCTGAACCTACCCAAAGGATATTTGAAATTCCATCACACAGCAACATGCAATCAAACAATGAAATCATACTCACACTCCTATCTCCTGGTTGCAGAGATTTCCAAGTACTGGTAGAGTTGCTGCATACAATCGGGTAGAAGAAAATACCCCTACATTTGCAGTTTTATCTTGTCAGAAGATGTGACGCAATCCCTTGTACACACTCCCTCATCAACTGCAATCGTTCCCACCAAGATACTATACTCTGTTTTTTTTTTCCTTTTTTTTCCTTTTTAAATTGCGAGTGCAAAGACATGGTTCATTTGATCAGCATCAAAAGTTTTCAAAAAATCAAACGGATAACTCCTATCAGGCTATCACCACTAAAGAACAAATCCAAACTTGTCTACCGAATCACAGAAAAAACTCATCCTGACTGTCTCCCCATCTCAAGAATGTGAATCTAGAAAATATTTTGGACAGCTGGATGCCATCCTCAAATCATAGAACAAGGTGCCTTCGTTTAGCTGGGAAGCCATTACTACTGACTCCCCTCTATTTGCTTTTTTTTTTTAATTTAAAATCCATGAATTGAAAATTCTCCCTCGCCTCTGAACTTTTGACTAAGGAGTACGGTCTTAACCCTTCCTACTGCAATTCTCCTGCTGAATCTATCTCAGCCTGATAAAATGCTTGTCTGACCTGCCCATTACGGTCATACCGTTCATTTTGTGGCCAATACAAAGAGACATTATCTTTTATACTGTTACTCTCAAGCGCTGCCCCTCTTTGCCCTCTGCCAATGAACATGCTTAGCTTGAGCTCTATGCTTGCAGTTTGAGAGCTTCCCACGATCCCTTCCGACCATCTAGCCTACCCCCACAAAAATTTACGAAAACCCTCTTCATTACCCTAATATCTCCTCTTGTGATCATTCATCTCTTTCCTAATGGAAACCACATAGGACAGCCCCTGGCAGTTCCATGACCTGTTGACTCTGTAATATTGGGAATGTACTATCTTCTGTACTACTAGCACAAAAGTTTGTTAGCATATTTTGTTGAAGGATAATTTAGGGCCCAAAAGGGAAATTTATGGCCAAATGACACAAATAGGAAACCAACGTCCAAGTAAGTGAGAAAAGGGGGTAACGTTAAATTTTAATTCAAGGTTGACCCATCTACATTACCAATCCATGGCATTATTTTGAATTGAAAGGACAGCAAAACCATTAATCATTCCATTCAAAAATCAATTTAGTCAGTTATGGAAATGGTAAAAGCAAGCATGCAAGTATTATTAGCTACGTACTGAGATAATATCACGTTATTTTAATCATTACAACAAATTGGTAATGGTAAAAAAAACCCCATGCAATTATTATTAGCTACATGCAAAGAAAGTATCACACTATTTTAATCATTATAACAAAAATCATTCTTGGCAATTTCTTATCTCAGGAAATTACCAGGAAGTCCGGAAATGTTCCAAACATTTGCGGTTTTTTTTTTCTTTTTCCTTTTGCTTAGGATATTTAGGAAAACCACAATAAAAATTAAACAAAATAATAATGACTGGGTAAAAAAATTAATACGCATAAATATGGACAACCTTCCTTTGAGCACGGTGCCACGTGCACCACCTAGTAGGGCCCACCTGGGGCCCCATGGATCATAGGACAGTAGGCGTTTGGAAAGATCCATGTGTGCAGGGCCCATATCAAATTTCAGCTAAATCTCATGCCCCTAACCCTCTCATTTTTGGCCCAAAAGTTTAACTGCTCTAAAATATGGAAAAAAAAAGTTTGACACTCAATCCACCAGTCCAATTTGTTCGAATGGATGCAAACGTAGGGATCGGTAACTATAACGGGAGTGAGTGGTGGTCCATTCGGATGGATCGTATGGTAGGCTCTACTATGTTGCCATCACCATAAGACAATGCGCACCATGTTCGCTGGAAGATTCACCCATACATGTATGCTAAAAGGTGCATCTAACATATTGTGTTAGAGAAATTTCACCACCACACAGAACCCCATGATTAATCCAATCCCCTCACAATGAATTGGCACTCACCGAAATAATACACCAACCTGAACTATATAGGCCTTTGAATTAAATTTCATTAAAAAAAGCAACTTGACAAACCATTTAACCTTAAAATCTGATTAAGATTATTTTTTTCTTTAGGTCATATCTAAAATGAGAGCTTTCCATCAGACTATCCCCCCATGATTAGCATGCATTCAAGTGGGTGGCACATGGGGATTAAAAATTGTACCCCCTCAAATAATCCATGAGAGGTACCTCTTAGCAAAATATAACCCGATGTGCGCGAACACTATAAAATATTTAGGAGATTTCAGGTAAATCAAGCAAAATTTTATATAATGTTGATTTATGAAATTATCGAGAGACTATTGATGCATTTTTTATGCAGTCTAGGCCCCGCAAGCGGTCCCTCTTCAAGTTAGATTAGAATTATATTATTTTTATTCGATTGCAAAATACATTATTATTAGGGAAGTTTCTATTCATAGCTTAGGGCTTGCTTAGGCATTAATTTTGCTTTTATTATATATATGGCATTGTAGAGAAAGGATTCTCAGACTTGGACTGATTAATAGAATTGGGCTTTATCCCTAAGATATGTGTCCTCGTATGTTGAAGTCTTTTGACGGCTCGGAGTGTCTTTCGACACGTGATTCGACACCCCTACGCAAGCCCTAACCCTAGGGCCTGCATCAGTTTGGTATCAAAGCCAGGTTTCACGTCGCCCTGGTCACCCTCACCCATCGTAAACCCCACTGTCTAAAACAAAAACCCAGTCTTATAACCAAATCCCAGTCACCCGAATCCCACCACCCAACCGCCAAACCCAACCTTCCCAAACCTCTTCTTCCCCTTTATCTCCTTCTCCTAAACAATCCCAACTCACTGCCCATCATTGGAGTTCCCAAACCCCCAAACCCTTACCAAAAGCCTTGTCCACCAAACCCCACCCGCTACCGTTTCCACGACCAACATAACCCACCTTGATTTTCATTCCCCCCCCCCCCCCCAAAAAATCTTTGTTAAAAAAAGGAGAGCGCGCGCGCGAGAGAGAGAGAGAGAGGAGGAGTGTAACTATTCACCAAAACCATCACCAGCATCTCGCCCAGCCACTGCCGCCGTCCATCTCTCCAGCCCCATCTATCTCATCTCCCATCCGCCCCGTTATTTTTTGTTGCGCAGAGAGACAAGAGGTAGATTTTCTTTCCCTTTCGATGCAACAAACGAGGCGCAGCAAGATACACTTCTTTGTGGGCCTATTAGTGGGTCTATTCAACTCGGGTTTATTTTCAACTCCGGTTGTCTCTGACCCAATTATATATCAGCAGGTTTAGAATGGGCCAAGTTTGCTTACAAGACAGACCAAATCCAATTGTGAGTGAAGCCCAACCTGTTTTGAAACAGTCAACTAGCTGACACCATCCTTGACATCAATAACTAGCAATCAGTGGCCAAACTTTGTTTTCATGATTTAGAAGCAATTTGTTGTCGGATTTCAAATCCGTCCTGCAACAATTGGACACTAGGATGACAACTTTAGAACATAATCAGCGTGCGAATCACAATTGTAATGATGCTGAAAATATTCGGAATCAACGAGATCCACCAGTTCATAATCCTAACCGAGATTTAGAGATTAAACTCGTGATTCCCGAATATGATGAATATGATGGAAAATTGCAACCCGCTGAATTCATGGATTGGTTAGTGTGTGCGGAGAATATTTTTGCACACAAAAGAATAACTGAGCACCATAAAATCACACTGATCGCCACTAGATTCCGTAATTATGCTGCAACCTAGTGGGCTAAATTGCAAAGAAAAAGGAGGAATCAAAACATAAACCCTATTAAAACATGGACTGAGATGAAGAATATTTTGAAGCAAAAATTTCTCCCTATCAACTATGCACGAGATCTACGTTCAAGCTTTTAAAACTTAAAACAACGATCTAAGACAATTGTTGATTATTCTGAAGAATTTCCGACTCTGCAAGCTCCCTGTGGTTTGAATGAAGATGATGTTGTTGTTGATAAATTTTTCAATGGATTAAGAATAAACATTTAACATATCCTTGTCTTCTAACATTTTGATAATGTCAATGAACTCATCCTACATGCTGTCAAAGCTGAGGGAATTGCAAATCATCAAGCACAAAGATCCAAATGGGTTCAATCAAAGAATTCATCTTTGCAAGATGCTAAACCCAATGGTTCATCAAGACAGATTTTTGCAAGGACTGAAGGTCAAAATAGGATGATTTGTTTTCATTGTCAACAACTTGGGCATCACGCAGCAGAATGACCAAAGCGCATACATCTGATTGAGATTGCAGGTGATAATAAAAATATCCCAGGTGATCGTAAGGGTACTGAAACTGATCCAAGGGGTATTGAAAATGAGAAAATTGATGAAATATATGCAGATACTCAAATGGTTGAAAAAAAATATTTTCCGTTCCGCGAGTACAGTTCATGGACAAAATTGCACAGTTGTTATTGACGGTAGAAATTGTGAAAATCTCATCTCTCAAAATCTTGTTGATCGCCTCAAGTTGAAATTTTACAAGCACAACCGCACTTATTTTGTCAAATGGCTGATGACCGGTGATCAAGCGCATGTTCGACATACTTGCAAAGTTACTTTTAACATTTGTGAGATTTACAAAAATACAATTTGCTGTAATGTGTTACCTATAGATAGTGGTGATATCTTACCGGATCGCCCATGGATGTATGACAAAAATGGGATCCATGGAATGCGCGCTAACACATACACATTCTTGCATGATGAAAAGCAAGTTACACTCTATTCTGAAAAGCTGAAGCCGCCAAAAAAGAGTTTTCCGGGAGTTGCAACAAACGAAGTTCTTCATGTTCACCACATTTACAGAGGCAATCTGAAGCAGACTCGCATTCGAGGCCGAACTCGTCTTTCAACCTGGAGAGGATGATGCAGTCTAGGCCCCACGAGTAGTCCCTCTTCAAGTTAGATTAGGATTATATAATTTTTATTAGTAGATTTCTAATTACATTGTTATTGAGAAAGTTTTTATTCATTTTTATTAGTAGGCATTAAGTTTGCTTTTGTTATATATATGGCACTGTAGAAAAGGGATTCTCAGACTTGGATTGATTAATAGAATTGAGTTTTATCCCTAAGAGGTGCGTCTGTTGAAGTATTTTGACAATTTCAAGTGTCTTTTGACACATGCTTTGGCACCCCTACGCAAGCTCTAACCCTAGGGCCTGCATCAATTTTCAAAACACCTGCAATATTTTTTGCCAAGTTTTAAAAAGTTAATGCCTTCTTGCAAGACGATGCACAGAGGAATTAAAATTTTGACCCATTTCAATTATAAATGCGAAACATCCCATGTTAACATAAACATTAGGATAAAACTAGCATGTATTATTTTTAACTCAACAGCATCACAAGGAATTTATCTCAAGAGGGGAAAAATCAAAAGAACTCCAAAAAAATATCACCTAATAATATATAAATATATATAGTTGCATCAACAATAAAATTTACAAATAGCTGCACAAGATATGAACAAGAAACATAGAAGAACTTATTTTCTCGAAAGAGGATGCTGGAAAAAACTTCACCTCACATTCGCACAATTACAACTAGCTGTAGAAAAGACACTCTAAATTGATGACATGTTTGTTCACAATCATCTCCGAGGAGTCCAAGCATTTTCATAACAAAGAGATATGGCATACCCGGGAGACCCATCAAATAGTATAGTAGACATGCAAGGGGCCCAAAGGACATGGCATACATTCTAATATATGTGATGGGTAAATAGTAACGGCCGCGGATGCAACAATTCAACACAAACTCATGGGTGTGAATTACAAAATAATTTAATTTGAAGTTACTAAACGTGAAGATAAAAGTTATATGTTACAACACAGAAAAGATTACTACAACCATTTTCAGTGACAAAAAATAAATGACTCCTGGTAATCAAACACTTACTGCGCACACTCAGTCAGTTTTCCAAGATTTTGGTTGTCCAAAATTGCTAGAATCAATTGCTTGTTTTCATCCAGAAACTGCATAAAAAATAACATCTTATTAAGCTGGGGATATAAATCTATTGCTCCACTCCCTATTCCAGGTCACAGACAGGCAGGTCACAGAAAGATTCAACAGCTTTTCATGTGAGTTGTAGAGCAATCACTTGGACAAATGAAATTACAGGAGAGTACTCATCGAACAATCCAAGTATTTTTTTTTTCCTGAAATGTGTAGCAATTCACGGAACTCTTTATAGAAAAAGAGAACAAGTTACAAACACATACACACGCACACATGCATGTGTTCATGGCTGAGTAAAACCCACAATTGGGGCTGAGCTCAGAGCTTGGTTGGAGGTGCCCACAGCTAAGTGATCACCTGAGGTCCAGCCTGCCAACCAATAAAAAATAATGACAGCATAGACTTAGTTGCCAATAAACAGAAAAGTCAAGAGTCTTCAACCGAGTAACCCAAAATGCGAATAAAAAAAAAACACTAATGGAGATCATCATAATTATTATTAGAAAAAAAAAAAAAGAGTTCCTCTTTCGATCGTTTTGCAGGCAGCTTTAATCTATTCAATGGCCACCATGCAGTTTACAACTGCATTTTTCATAACACATATAGATGGAATAGAAATTCATTGGTAGAAGAAATATATATAAAAGTGGGATAGTTGAATTGGAGAATTCCTACTGCAGTGCTTTGTGGGTGACGAATACGAAAAAAATTGAAAGAGAAATTTTACAAGACAGTGATTAGACAAACTAGCTATGACCTATAGAGCTGAATGTTAACCAATCAAAGAAGTAACAAATACACAAAATGGATGTAGGCATGTAGCAGAGATGAGAATGTTGCGGTAGATGTGTAGTAAAACTAAGAAAGATAAAATTAGAATGAGCAATTTCGATAAGCATTTAAGGATAGTATCAATAGGGAATAAAATTAGAAAAACTCATTTGAGATCATTTGGGCATATCCAACGCAAGCAAGCAACGGCACTAGTAAAGAAAAGTTTGGCCATACAGGTGAATAGCCCACCAAGGGAAAGGGGTAGGCTAAAGACAACGTAGATGGAGGTAGCAAAAATAAATATGAAGAAGTGCAACCTATCTGAGAATTTGGCTTAGGATAGATCAGAATTCATGTAGCCGACTCTAACATAGTTAGGACGAGGCTTTGATGATAGTGATGATGATAATAGATTAATTTGAATTTGACAGAACTTATTATACATAAATTGGTAATTATTAAACAACTTAGTTGCAATGCAAGAGCAAAAGCAAGGGGATTTTAGTCTAGAAGCTGCAAACCCATCTTTCTCCAAATGTTGGTCAGAGTAAACACCTTTAAGTTGAAGCAATAGCAACATAAGATGAACTGGAAGAGAATTTTTAAAAATATCTGCAAATGGTTTTGCATCACAAATTTTTTTATTCATTTTCCATCATTCAGTGGATCTACAGCACTTGAATGAGTCCATTATGTATGCTTATAAGCAAGAGACCATAGTTAAGCAAATGCTGGTGACTTCATAATAATCATTGAAGAGGTGGATGAGATAAAGGAACTCACTTGAGCAACAAGCATTTCCCTCATCCATGTCCATTGAAGTGCTAAAAAAGAAGCAGATAGTTTAGCAAAGGGGTTAGGAAAAATTATTTGGTTTTTGCCCTTTTGGTAATGTAGTTCCACTTCCATTACTAGGGTTCCCATTTTGGCACCTTGCAGCACCCAGTTGTACATTTTGGCTGTTTACAGCATGCAATCTTTTGTGTGCCTTGCCCCATTTAGTAGGTTGAGCCCTCCTCTTTTCTCAATATAACCCTCTTATACAGGCTTCTTTCCAATCCAAAGTTACCACTAAAAAAATACTAATAGTAAAAAATAATAAATAATCATGGAAATTTGCTTAACTTCTATCCATAGTAAAGCAAATGCTTATGACTTTAGAATGGTAAAATACAATAATCATTCAAGAGGTGGACGAGATATAGGACCTCACTTGAACAACAAGCATTTCCCTAATCCCAGCGCTCTGAAGCGCCAACAAAGGAGCAGAGAGTTTAGCTAAGGAGTTAGACAAAATGATATGGTTTTTGGTAATGCAGTCCCACTTCCAATATGAGGGTTCCCTCTTTGGCGCCTTGCAGCACCCACGTCGTGGATTTTGGATGTTTTCAGCATGCAATCCTTCATATGCCTTGCCACATTTTGTACGGATTGAGCCCTCCTCTTTTGTCAATATAGCCCTCTTATATTGTACAGTCTTCTTTTCAATACAAAGTTACCACGAAAAAATTCTAATAACAATAAATAATACATTATCATTAAGGTTTGCAAGCCACTGAGAATATTCTTTCCAAAGATGGTAATTCACCAATTTCCAACAATGTAAATAGAAGTTACCGGTGTACTACACCAATAAATTCAATGCCTACTGCATTATGAGAATGGGAAATTATTAAAATAGCCTCCTCTTTTATTATAAAGTGCTTGGTTAAGCAGGGCACCTTGTCCAGGATAAAAAGCTCATAAAAGGTGATGTCATCCACGGTTTGGCAGAAGTACACAAAAAATAAATTCAACAATGCATATGGGTATAATGACAGTTGTAGTGTACTGAATTTAAAGTGGACATTTAAAAGAACATGAAACACAATTTTAGGACTGATCCTGATGAAGAGAAGTAGGATCCCATGTTTAATTGCCATCAACCATGGATCATTCCTTCATTTACTTCTCAAATGATGTAATCTAATAATCATTTTCAAGATAATTTTGTCTAAATTGCATAAACAAGTCCTAGAATGAATCACCCTGTAAAATTTTAAATATGATAATTAACCCAGTTTCCAACCAAAAGTTGGTAGAGAGATGTCCGTCCAGACTCTACTTAGACGCCCAGTGTCTGATATTGAGAACCCTTCAACTAGTGAACCCTTCATAATTTTTTTTTTTTTTTGGGCCATCACAATTCACAAATCAGGTGTGGGGATCAAAAGGTTTCACCATCGAATAGGAACAGCAAAGATCAGCTTGATGCTGACAACAATTGAGAACTTTTGAGTACTGTTAGCTCAATACTACCTTCTTTTTTTCTCTACTTTTAGTTTTTATTTTGTTTATTATAATTATAATTATAATTATTATTTAGTTGTTTCCTGCACTAACAACTTAGCCGTGTCATGGGCCGCAACACAGCCCGGCCCAACAGAAAGAACCACCCCCCTCCCCCCCCCCACACCAAACAACCCCCAAAAACAAAAAACCACCAACTGCCAAATAATGGTCAAATTAGGGCTATCTTGTGTCATTTAACCCCTTTGTAAGTATATAAATAACTCCTCCCCCCTCATTTCTCAACACTCATCTACAAACTTTCTATGCTTTCTATCTCTATCTATAGCTCTCTAATCTCTCCCTAAGCTCATTTTCCATCTCTAGGTCTCCAAAGCACCGAGCAATATTTTCAAGCTTTCAAAGGCTTAAGAATTTTGTGGGTGATAAAGATACTAGGGCCTGGAGATGAATTGCTAAAAGATCTCTCTCTCTCTCTCTAAGCTCTCAAGGTATTTATTAATTTAAATTTCAGATTTTAACTAGTAGATACAAATTAATACTATCCAAAAAGTCTCATCTTCTCCTCTTTCTTATATAAATTATCACAACAAACACTATATTTATGATTACTTATTCTGATTTTTTAAAACTTTATTTTTGAAAAATGGCCGGGACCATCAAAACCCTTCAACCTGGACTTTAGCTTAAATGATGTTGATCCTGGACTTTGGATGCAGAACAAGAAAATGTAGAAAACAATGCTAGAAGTGTAGCCCAAACTCAACGTACCTATGGTAGGAAGAAAAAAAAAAAAGAACTTCTAGAGTTTAGGAATATTTTGAAATAATAAAGGTTACTGATTCCACTAGAAAAACAATGGAAAAGGCACAATTTACAGCTGTAAGGCAATAGGTGGCACTGGTTATCTTATTGGACACATGATATCATGTATACCTAAACATACCGGAGGTAATCCGGGGGCAAAAGTAGTGGGGTTCAAACTCAACTATCCCAAATTGCTTCTAGTGGTAGTTTATAACCCTTCTAATGCTAGGTACCAACTTCTAAATGTATTGCAATTAATCACTTACTATTCTTTGATTGCTGAAAATGAATCATTCAAGAATTTATAAATAAGGCCCTCACCCGCCTTGTTTAAAACTATTTCTAGAAATACTGCACGAAATGATGTAGTAAAAACAATATGTCAAAAAGAAAGATAATTTAAAAACTGCTCTTCAAAACATATCTGAAAAAATAGGATTAACTTTGGATTTATGGACATCTAAACAAAAAGTTTTAAAAAATGCAATAAATGAACATTATATTGATTGGCACTGGACTATGCAAAAGAGAAGGATTTCATTCTCTTTACTTGAGTACCCACATAATGGTGCTAGGATAGGGGTCATTATCCTAGAAAAATTAAAAGACAATACTATTCAAAATAAAATAATTTCTCTAACTTTAGATAATGCGTGCTCTACTAATGTCGCGGTTGACATGTTAAAATCAGAGCTTAGACTTAATTTAAATGGGATTATGTTTCACAATAGATGTGCATATCTCATCTTAAATCCTATGATACCCAAATACGGCAAATGCCATATGGTACCTGTACCAATACGGATCCAAGTAACGGATTCCACAAGATACGGGCTGCATACCGTTCCCAACTTCAGGATAGAGCAGGGGCCAACTAAAATGCCATAACCTAAAAATCTTCTTAAAAATACAGAAGAAGAAGATGATGACGATAACAAAGGCATACCTTTCATGGTGACGACTTCTCAAATTAAAGGAGAAAGCCATTCGACAGTGAAGAAAAAAAGAGACGAAGAGTAGCACCAGAGGGCAAACCCCTCAGTAGCTTCGATGATCGACTTCCGGTAGCTTTGCCGAACAACATGTTTTGCTCCCTCCTTCCCCTCATCTCCATCTTTTTTTTTCCCTATCTAGGGCTCTCTACCTCTCTCGCTGGACTGTCGAGAGATACAAAATCCAGACTCCCACCTTTTTTTAATACAATGCTCTCTCCTTCCCTCTATTTCCATGCCACAAAATTAAAATGATTTTTAATTTTTTAATAGTTTTCTCTCTCCCACACACTATCTCTCCATAGAGAGTACTGACAGAGAGCCCATAGCCTTTTTTATTACCGTACTCTCTTTCTCCGTTCCACAAAAGCTAAAGTTCTTTTTATCTCCACTGGCAAGTACAGATGTACAAGAAGCTTTCTCTCTGCCATACAGCTAAGAGAAGTATGACAGTCAAGAGGTATAATGTTTATTATATTTAATAACCATTCTCAACAAGCAACTAACCTACAGTCAAATGCTTCATTCAAACAGCTTTGTGTTTATTATATTTAATAACCATTTTCAAGTCTCATTGAAAATTTGATCTACTCAGTTGGACTCACCACATTTGATCCCTAAATTAAAATAAACAAAATATTTTGTTAAAATAAATCCCTAACTAAATAACTATATGAACATATCTCTAGAAATGTCGTACTTGTATCCGTATCCTAGAATTTTGAAAACGGTGTATCGAATCCCCATTCCCATGTTCATATCAGTGTCTGCATCCGAGTATCATATCTTAAATCTAATAGTAAAAGATGGCTTATCATTTATTAAGCCTAATATAGAAATAGTTAAATACATTGTAAACTATATTTTCCCATCTCCTCCTAGAAAACAAAATTGGAAAGAAATTTATAAAACTCAAAATAAAACCCCCAAAAAAATACAATCCGATGTATAACATAAGTGGAATTTTACATATCAAATTAAGAGAAACTTGTAATTATAAAAGTGTAGTTAATTAATATTGTGTTTAATATTTAGCACATGCAAATATTTTTATATGTGAAGAATATTGGCAAATTCATGAAATTAATAAGAGATTTTTCAAAACTCTTTTATGATGCAACCTTTTTTTTTTTGGGGGGGGGGGGGGGGGGGGGGGGGGTGTGTTTTAACCCACAGTTTCTCAAGCTTTGAACCACTTTTATGAAATTAGTCTTGTTTTTCAAAAATATAGAAATAAACTGAATTTTAGTGATATGTGTTTAGCAATGGAAATAAAGCTTTCACAATGCTAGAGCAATGCTCCAATAGCATTTTGTTTAGCCTTTGTATTAGATCCTAGGTTAAAATTAATAGGTTTAGACACTTTACTTAAAGCAATAAATAATAATATGAATACTCCTAATGTAAAAAATATTTCTATAATTAAATCTCATTTAGAACAACTTTATTTAGAATATTCTTTCGAAATGGGCAGATTGGAAACACCCTCTACCCTATTGGGCCCTCCCCAACAACAAAAATGGAAAAAAGAAGGCTAAATGGAACCTTCTTAAAAATAAAGTTTGAAGTGAAAGTACTTCCTCTTCCTACGATCAACCTATCAATGAATTATCATTGTATTTACAAATACCTCTCTTGAAATCCAAGATGAAGAAACTGATTTCAATTTTTGACTTGGTGGAAACCAAGTGAATTAAGATTTCATGTGCTTTTTGCCGTAAACTGTGATTTACTACCAGTTCCAGTGTCAGCAGTTGCCACAAAGTTTAGTGCAGGTGGAAGACTAATCGACAATAGATGAACAATGCTATTAGAAGAAAAAGTGGAGACATGCATGTGCTTACAAGACTGGTTTTTAGAGGAGACGAGGAAACAAAACTTGATGCCGGATGAGAAAAAGAAGATTTTTCAGCATTAGATACATCATAGTTCATATTATCCACAAAATTGTCATACTTTTACATTTTTCTAAAATTTTATTCAAGTTAGAGTGCTAGAGTGACACTTAGACATTATCATCATAGTTGTTATAAGTTGTAACACACTTTTATACTTGTAATTTTTTTATTAGGACTTTATAAAGTTGAAATTATCAATAATTTGTAAATTTTATTTAAAGTTCTTGTATATTATCATCAAAGCCATTGTAAACTTAATTTGAAGAAATATAATTCATTTGCTTTCTCTAAGTATTGTTTGTGAATTTACTATATTTATATTAATTTTATGGATAATCTTTTTTAAAATAATTCAAAAAGAAAAAGGGCTAGCTAGTGGGCAGCATGGCCCAGCCCATGTGGGGCACGACCTAGCACGGCACAGTTGGGATCATGCTCGGCTGGCCTCCCAGTTGCCTAGGCATGACACAGCACGGCCCAAACTAGGACGGCTGGGACGGCCACCAAAGAGCCGTGCCATGCTTACACGCCTACTTACAAGTATGTTAGTTCAATGCTAGATTTTATTTGCATCATCTTATCTATCATGGCTTCCATATCTTCCCCTGGCTCAATGGAACTAAATATGGTTATCGCCTATTGGGCTCACCTAATGACATTTTACAAACAAAAGAAAACTTTGGAGATATTCTTCCACAAAAATAGAGAAACCTACTATGGAACAAGAATGGGAATTTAACACCGGATAAATTGATTTCTAGTAAGAAAATGACTATACATGCCTTTTTATGTGGAAATGACATCTCTCCATCTTGACTATAGCATCTTAGGAGCAGGTTTTTGCATTGGTCTCCTCTCCCCTCAATAGGTATGGCATTGTTTGAACTGTTATCAGGTCTTCTCTTACCATTACCACAGAGAACTACAGATGTGGACCAAGGAAATAAACATCGGCCGTTACGAAGTGTAGCAGCCGATAAATCGGGTGTAGCACCCTATTTAAAAAAAATCGCCGCTGACAAATGTATCGGCCCGTATCGGCCAATACGCATGCGGGCCGATACAGTTTGTAGCAGCCGATACGTATCGGCTGGGGGGGTTAAAACCCCCCAACCGATTTTTTTACCCACTTTTTCCCTTTTAACTTTTATCTTCTCCCCTCTTCACTGCTCCAAGCCCCTTTCCTTGCCTCCAATTTTCAAATCCTCTCAAAAAAACAGTAAAATCATCAACAAAAACATCAAAAATAATCAAGAATGGCTCCACAACGTGCTTATCAAAGGCGACGGAGAGTGCCATCACCCGCATACATAGATGAGCAAAGGAATATGGGTGGAAGTGGAAATGTAGGAGGGGAACAAACAGCATCTTGGAACCCTATTTATAATGTTCCACTTCCACATTCAAACTACAGGCCGTATCCTCATGAACCATCACAATATTATCAGTATGGTCATGTGCAACAAGAAGAAGAACAATCTTCGGCTTCAGGGTCTTCCTCATATGGTGACTATGATGATAGTCAACCTCAATATAGATATCCACCTCCTCCAAGCTCCTTTGATTTCTTCTTTGCATTCCAAGATCCCAATGCTCACCAATATCAAATTCAATTTCGGGAAAATGTGCAATATCATAGGGGCACAAACACAACAAATGATGATGAAGATGATGACACTGATAGCAATGTGATTCTTGGAAAACATTCCCTTTGGTATTAGATTAGAGCTAATCAGCAAAATATTCCTCCATTACAAAGTCTTTGCTCTTTAAGTAGATTATTATATTGTTTTTCTATAAAGTTTGAGCATAGTTTATCTTTCATTCTTGAATGAATCTTGATGAAATTTGTTTATAACATTTTTTTTATAAACCTTAAGTTACTATTTAAGTTGACATAACTAAACAACATGAATCCATATGAAAATTATTGATTATTCATATTCTTTTCTATTGATACAGAGATACAGGATCTCATGCAATGAGGGGACCGCTACATACTCATATACTAGTTGCTTTTGCAAAACAAACACATATTCCATCATTTTCCAATATTCTGGATTTTTTAGAATTTTTTCGGATTTTTTGAAGACTTTTTTAAATCACACCGCTACATATCGCCGTTACCGCTACGTATCGCCCGTTACGTATCGTTTTGGCAACGGGCCGCTACGCCCGCCGCAACCGCTATTTTCATCCTTGATGTGGACCACCTACATCCCAACCTAGACTTCTTGGCCCACCTCACCAAAAGGTGAATCGTCTGACATCTGCAACTACTGCAAATAGAGAGGACACTGGAAGAGGGACTGCCCCTTTGTCCGAATGGTCCACCTCAGTGACTTGGTCACCTTCGGCATTGACCATAGACAATTGCTCTGCACTCGCAGCTCTTTGTACTGCTACAGATGCTTTTGCCTCCTCTTACCTCACTGCACAGTTTCAGTCCATCATTGCTGATGGCTTCAGCAGAAGCTAGATTCAGTTATCTAGCTTCTTTGCCCCATTCTCTCTTACAGCTAACAAAGTTGGCCCTTGGATCTTTGCCTCTGTGCCTCTAATCACATGACCTCTATTTGCTTTCTACTTGCACTTACATACCTTCATCTCCCCATTTCATTTATTCCGCTGACGGCTCTCATCTAATCACCACTAGTTTGTTTTCTATTTCTCTATTCATTTCGTTCTTAATTTATCTATGAACCTTTTGTCTATAAGCCAACTGTGATTACCTTCTCCTCCAGATGTTCTGAGTAGGGTCCTTGAGTGGGAACCAGATTGGGCAGGACATAAATCAGGCGTCTTGTACTTTCTTGATTTTCTTCACTTGCCTCGTTGTTGTCGTTGCTACAGATCGCCTATCTTTATTTTGTCTTTAGCATTTTAGATTAGGCCATTTGTCTGTTACCAGTTTTAAACGATTCACTTATCTGATATATTGGGAAAAGTAACTTTTGATGATTAACCTAATTGTTTAAATTGTGATGTTTCCAAATATATCGCTTTGCCTTCCATAGAAGCGCTACCATACTAAACATTCTTTTGATTTGATGCACACTGCCATTTTGGGGGGTCTGCCAACCGACTCACCAGAGGATCTGTTTACTATGTTTTGTTTATTGATGATGAACTATATGACACATGTTTATTGATGATGCACACTACATGGGTGTATTTAATGAAACATAAACATGAACTATATGACACATGTTCCATTTGCTAGCATGATTGCAGGTCTAACTCTGGTGGCGAATACCTCTCTACCCAATTCCACAACTTCCTCTCTCACTAGGGAACCCTTCCTTAGCTCTTGTCTCTATAGTCTAAACAAAATAGTGTACCTGAACACAAGCATCGTCATATTCTGGATATCATTGGCACTCAGCTTCATTCTTTTTAAGTCCCTCTCTCCTTTCGAGGATAACCCCTTGTAACTGCCACATCCCTCATTAACCGTCATCCATCCTATTTATCATTTGACCGCACACCATTTGAAACCCTCTTCCATAAAAAACCAGCCTACTATACCGTATACCCTTTTAGGTATAATTGTTTTGTTCTTCTTCCACCAAAAGAACATTCCAAACTTGCTCCCCAAATCCACCATTTGTGTCTTTCTGGATCATGGGATTGAATACAAAGGGTTTCATTGTTTTGATCTTAAACCAATCATCTCCATATCTCCCGCCATGTCACATTCCTTGGACATATTCTACTTTATTCTCCGCCAAGTACATCTCTTTCTCCTGATCCTCCTCACGCGTACACCCATAACATGTTCCCTATTTTATTCCCAAGCCGAGTCCTTCCCCTCCACCTCTGTCCCTCCTCTCTGAATTTATCAGCATCGAGCTCGTGAGCCAATAATTGTGTCACATGCTCTATTACCTTCCCCTGCTACCTAGGCAAATTAAACACCTTGTGGATATACGCTCCACATTCACAAACCTCTCAACCATGTGAATTCATTGCTTCTCACCATTTTTTCCCCACAAGGTTTCTTACAGCTCTTCATGCTTATATTGAGCCTCAATCACACAAAGAAGCATCCACTGAATTGGCTGTATTACATAAAACTTATACATGGATCTTGTCACTTCTGCTGGCAAACACACTATTGGTTGCAAATGAATTTACAAAGTCAAGACTCAATCTAGATGGAGTTTTGAACGCTTTAAGGCTTGTTTGCTAGCAAAGGGATACAAACAAGAATACGAAATTGACCATGATGAGACTTTGCTCCAATGGCCAAATTGAGCATCATCCATACTCTTATTTCTGTTATTGTTGCTTGTCATTGGACATTATATCAAATGAATGTCAAGATTTCATTTCCAAGAGGCCTCCTGATTGAGAACGGGTCCTTACCCGAGTGGTAAGGAGCATCAGTCTCACCAAGCTGCCCAGAGTTGGAACCTTGGGTATGCCACCTCTTCCTGCATGTGTGGGCTCCCTTCCCACATGTGTGGGCTTTTTGCCCACGTAAGTGGGCTTTCTTCCCACGTGAGTGAGCTATCTTCCCATGTGTGTAGACTCTTGGACCCCAATCCCCTTGGCTGGGTACCCACAAAAAAAGAAAAAAACAAGTGGCCTCCTCATTGAAAAGATCTACATGACACCAACTCTTGGTCTTCCCCATCCTTCCTACTACGTTTGTATGCTACTATGGACTCAAACAAGCCCCACGTGCTGGGTTTGAATGCTTCAGTAACATTCTTCCCAATAATGGATACTTCAAAGTTTTTATGACTTGGCACTATTCTGCTTCTCCACCACCACCCATGGTTGAGTGCTCCTCATCCATATTAATGACATGCTTATCACAGGTGATGATCAAAAAGGAATATAGTCTCTTAAGATCTTCCTCAATTCATAGTTTGATATAAAGGATTTTGGCCCTCTGTGTTATTCTTGGGAATAGAAGTTGCCCATTTTCTTCGGGGCTATCTTTCACAAATGAAGCAACTTAGAGACATTCTTCAAAGAGCTAGGCTTATCGATTCCAGAATTGCTTAAACTCCTCTTTAGCTTAATCAAAGGCTCTCTACTTATTATGGCACTCCCCCATGTGATCCCACTCCTATAGACAAGTGGTTGGCGGTCTTGCCTATTTGACTGTCACCCGACCTTACATTGCTTACCATTCCAAGTGATTAGGCAATTCTTCTCTGCTCCTACTTCACTCTATTAGACTATTGTTCTTCGGATTTTGTGTTACCTTCAAGGGCATGAATCAAGCTCTTCTTTCCAAACAACTCTCTTCAACTTGCCGCCTATTCTGACTCTGATTGGGCCAGCCATGTTGACAACCAGCAGTCTAACACAGGTTACTGCATCCTCCTTGGTTCTTTCTTGATCTTCAGGAAGAGAAAGAAACAATATGTTCTTTCCCATTCTTTTGCTAAAGCCAAATATCATGCCTTAGCTCATACTATTGCAAAGGCTGTATGGCTTTGCCGACCTAATACTGATATAGATGTTTCTTTACGTGCTCCTCCACTCTATAATGTGACAATGCAAGTGCTCTCCAAATTGCTCACACGATGTCTTCCATGAATGCACCCAACATATGGAGATTGACTACCATTTTGTTTGACATCATCTTCGCAAGCACATGATCCTTCTTCAGGCTATCCAGCAATTGCTATCCAGGCTCTCAATTTTACCAGCTAGCCATTGTGAGCTTGAAAAAGATGGAAGGGTGTGCACGTTAGTAATTTCGTATGTCCTCTATGAGGCACATGATCCTTCTTGACCTGACATATCCGATGCTTCGCCTTCTATGTGTAAAATCCATGTCTATGGTGCATCTTGCAGTATCCATGCCGTATCTAGGCATCATAGATGGTCCTCGGTGTATCAAATCTACAGAGGATCACAATTATTTGATAGTCTCTCGTGTAGCATACGTTTTATTAGATTCATGCAGTTAGTCAAACCTTATAGTATTGGAGTAGATAAGCTCATTACTATTATAATAAATGAGGCTTGATTTTAAGTAGGTTGGTTGGGACTTCGGAGCATTAACCCTATATACAATAACTTATTCAATTCCTTGTTTCTTCTTGAGTTGTTTCACCCCCACTTTCTATAACTGCTGGAAACAATTCAAGATCGCCTGAAACTGCCCACTAAGAGGCATAATTTCTCCATAATAATTTTTTAGCCCAGAGGCCTACAAATATTCATTCCCTACTACATTTTAAGGCCTTTTGTAGACCTTTTGCAAAGCTTTTGCTACACTTTTGATCACTTTGCATTCAAACCTAAAAGTCATTTTCAATGTATTTCAAAGACACCCTTGAAGGTTCCCTATCTTTGGATGGCAAAGGCATCTCACAGTCTATGTGTTCATACAAGGATTGCTATAACGAGCTTCTCATCACTCCATATGATCAAGTGATGAATTTCCTCTGGGCTGTGGACCACACCTGCTGCCTTGTAGATCCAACCACTTAAACAATCTAAATCGTGAGAAATTTATACATAAAGAGTCCATTTTTCAACCAACTATTAAAGGAAATAAATCCTCTCAAAAGAATGAATGACCAATGGTTGTGCCAAGTTTCCCATTTTGGACGTCATGCTTCCTTTTGCATTTAATGGATCCAACATGGCAAGAGAATAATCCAAATCCCTTAATTGGCTCTTAAGAATAAAAACCTTCTCAATAAAGGAGCCTTGACTGTAACTTAAATAGGAAGGAAGACTCTCCCAACACAATCGAATCAATAGAAATCAGAACATTTATAGGTATTTCCATATTTTTAGGGACTGTTTTGATGTCACAATATAATCACTACATCTAATTATTAATTTCAACCTTCATAGACCGTTTCAAATTGGATGTTGGGCCTTTCTATTTGATTGGGCCCTGGAAAAGGTGGATTGAGACTAAAATTTTTCATTTTGCTCCTGCATCAAATGCTCATGCCTGATTTTGTTTTTGACCTCTGCAATTACGAGGAAAAGAAAATGGAGGATTGCATCAACACACACATGAGATAAGCTTCTCCTTGTACCTGAAATTGAAGGCCAAGGCCTCAGCTCTGTGTTCTACTTGTTGTTTTCTCTTTCCATGAACAAAAAAAACCTACCCAAATGGAAGGCCAGTTGCTGATCTCTATCGCATAAATCATCCATGCAGAAGTATTCTCCAAAGAAATCATCTCACATGCTTCAAATGCATGTATGTAGACAATCATTTTACATCGAAACTTGGTTGACAAACTCCTTTTTCCATTCAAAACTTGTTGAAATCATTTCAAACACCCTCCACATTAGAAACCTTGAACTCACTCTCAGGATCTCCAGAAAGGACACTTGTCCTTGCCTTCTCCAATTCTCCTTCCTCTTCCTCTTCCTATTCCTCATTCCGTGAGCCTTCCAAACTCTTTTATTCTTTCCTCCATTCCAAGCAGCATTTTCATTTTCAATCAAAATCAGTGTACTCTGCTCTCCTTATATTTTCATAATAATAAAAACTAAAACTTTCAACATTCTGCATTTTACATTTTACACACACACACATAAAAAAGAAAAAAATTTGTGCATTTTATAAAATGTAAAACCACATTCAATTTCGCACAATCGCGAAACTCGCATTCCACCATGTACTCAGTTAGTGACTCAACAAGATTGTTAAGGCAAGGGAATCTGATATTTTTTCTTAGGAGATCGTCAAGCGGCCTTCCATTTGTATCCTGAAAACGTAGATTACAAGATGTGGGAGTCCAATTCATATCAAGTGATAACATTAACTTGTTTCGAACAAGGGAAGAAAGATGAAATACAAGCATCCAAAGAACTCAACTGTCACTGTCAAAAACCCTAAAACAACAGACTGTGTGAAATACCTTTTGAATCTGTTCGGTGGTGATGTTGGCGTTTGGGAAGGGGGGAATAAGCATCGGCGGTGGCTGCTGCTGCATCTCGATGTCCTCTCTTTTTCTTTTCTTCGACGCGAAAACCCTAAGTTTGGCGAGGAGAAGAGGAGGAGAAAGGAGGCGCCAGGCGCTTGTCCGCTTAGAAAAGAGAAAGAAAGGGAGGGCGTGAGAGGGAATGAGGGAGGAGCCCCCCTTATTTTCTTTTTCTTTGCTAATACTTTCTTCAAATGGCGAGGAGAGTGAAAGACAGAATGAGGGGCCAAAGAAAGGTAACGTGAGCCGAGGCGGCGGTGGGACTGGAGTGAGGGGGTTTGAGTACAAGGAAGGACACTCATAGCTTAAGAGGAATATCCCCGACCCGTTTATCCTACCCTAACTTAACCTGCATTTAACCCGACCCACAAAAATTTCCCCCCAATCGTGGACCAAATTTACTTGACTCACGTAAAAATGGGTTGAGTTAAGGTTAGCCCATTTAACAGGCAAAATCTATAAGAAATTAATTTATTTTTCTTCCGTCTCAATGTTTCAACACTTGCTATAGAGACACAAAGTTACTCTACACGGTTTAGTTTACCACGTGATTTTATTTTTTTATAAAATAAATCATTAGAAAGACATCAAAAGTAGTTCTAGATGAGAGCAAGCAGCCTTGGTTAGATTAGAGGGAAATGATCCAATTCATATCAAGGGAAATATGCACCATATCACCTGCAATTTCTCATAAGAGATTCCAATAATGATATGTACTTATATCTAAGTAAGTATTTGTTTATAATATGTAAGGATTCCAATGCTTAAGAATAATAATAATAATAAAACCAATCAAGTCCTATAACTTTGAGTTTTTTTTTCTTTTTCTGAAAGTTTTATCAAACAAAGGTGAAGTTGGCTTAAAGTTTATCTGCTCTATTTTATTTTATTTTTTTTAAATGTATTACTTCTACTTTATTTTGTGGATTTTAATCGTGTGTTTTAGAAGATATCAATTTAGAGGATCTTTTGCAGACACCGGACAAACTTGCCCTTTTTCTTTAGGTTTTAGATATACACTAGCAACACTAAACATCTATTTTAAATTCTATTCTAAATATTTTTTAAATTTCCATATTTGACAAACTAGCATTGTTTGGATTGCAAAATTTTGTTTTCATTTCTAATTTTTGGTGCATTTTCTTAAATGTATAAAAAATACTTCTCCTTTTTAATTTGTGAAATTTCACCTCAAATTTTTATCAGGTTCTTACTCAATAGAAAATTTTACATTATTTTCTTCTTGAATATTAACACTAGTTTAACTACGATAAATTCATAAAACTAAATATAACTTTAGACCTGCTGTCAATATTATTATGGCTACTTTTTTTTTATTTTTTCTCTCTTTTTATTTTTTCCAATACATGAGCTTTGAGCATGGGTGGTGAACTAGTTTAGAATGATGATAGGTAGGAGCGGAACATGGGAGCTGACTTTAGAAACATATGCCCGTACGCTTGAGAGGGGCTGTGCCGACCATGTAGTTTTATCAGGATAAGGCTATGCCTGGGCGGATTGGTTTTTAATCAGCTCTTTAATTTGAGGCTGTTTAGCAATTGTTTGGATGAATTGCTTATTAAATTACAAGTACTTTTTCATTCAAGCCGGACTAATTTCGGCTTTCAAACCCGGCCCGATTATTAAATAAGCCCAAATTATATATCCAAGCTCGACGCTTGAGCACCCCAACTTCTATATTGTTAAATATATTTGTGTTGACATAATATATGGGTTATGTTGTTTGCATGTCTCGTGTATAATGGGCTTGCGACTGTTGCATGGACAACGTTCACCGTATGACTTGTAAATCACATTACTCCAAATCAAGTAAGGGATGGATCATGAATCTATGGATTAGTGGATCTAGATCAAGAGTATCTCCAATAGAGATGCCAAATGCCACTTGCACTCCAAATAAGATAAAGAGGACATTTAAAGCCTCTCTAACCTAAACGCCTAATCTTACATGCCATTTGGTAGAGAACAGTAGGATGCTAAATTTGGCATATTGAAAAGCAACATGCCAAATTGCCTTTTTTTTTTTTAGTATTTTATGATGTAGGGTCCAAACAATGCAAAAGCTTTCAAAAAAAATATAATAGAATACAAAATGTAAAATGTCATAAGATAAAATTATAATAAAATATTAAGTCTGCACATGGGCTGGAACTTATGCTTTTGGCTATGTCAAATTCCAAACTTTTAAATTGGCACATAAACCTACAAACAAAATTTTGCATCCCCAAAACAACAAGTTCGTTGAAAATGCTGAACCTACCTCAATTGAGATTTCTCAACCCAACTTGTACATTAATACTGTTATGAATGATTTTTAATTTCTGTTTTTATGGATATACATGCAGGGGCTTGCCTTTGAACATGAGTGTTCCTGGTCTTTGTGAGCCCCAAAAATTCGGTTCCTTAAAGTCTACTAAAGCAAAAACCTCGGAAGGCCGAGCTCCCTTCGGTTGTCTAATAACAGCACAATAAGGCTAATGTTAATCTTGTCTTTCTGTTTTTGGTCCATTGATAGGTGAAGAACCAAAAACATTATTGTTGATGAACAATGAGTATCCATTTGTCTCTTTGGAGACATGCGATAAAATGAGTATCCATTTATTTGCATAGATTTTTTTGTCTTTTCCTTGCTTGAATACAACTCACATATTATATTCAAGTTTTAACCATCAGCGCTGTGGTTAAGGAAATTCCTAAAAATTTCAAAAAAGAATTTATGTATGAGTTACCCTAATATTGTGAAAAGTAATAAAAAAAAATATTTCCTTTAACGCACTCATTGCTTTCCAGGATTTGGAGGTGGTGTTTTGCATAAACAAGAAAAAAAAAAAGAAAAACAACTTTTCCTAAGCCTGCAAAAAATCATTTATTATAAAAAAGACCATCAGAATAAGTTTCCAAAAACACATGAAAATGGAAGTACGTCTTGTTATAAAATGCTCAAAAGTGGATAAATTTAAAGTAATAACAACGAAGATCTATAAAGGGCCATTAAATCAAGGTTGAAAAACTTGTAACTCGGACTTAACTTGTCTAATGCAAAAAAATTTGACTCGAATAGAGTCAATGCGAAGACTTGGGAGAGAAATATATTTTTTTAATAATTTAAAAATAATTTAAAATGAATCCATTACTTACAAAATATAAATAAACATTTATTTACATGCATTCATCAAATTAATTCAAATTAATAAATTTATATTTACAAGAAAAGTAATGCAATGAGGAAATTAAAAGAAAACATACTACATATTACATAATTGTTAGTCCAAATATCAAATATAAAAGACCAAATAAAATTTCAAATTACATTATGGTCATCAATTTTAAATTGTTGACTTCAAACATCATGCATAGTTACTTATAAATAAATTTTAATTATTTAAAGTTAGAACCGCCTATAAAATGGGTGAATGCAAACAATTTATTAAAATGAGATGTCTTGACAAAGTCTATCCTATATTTAACTCGGTCCTTCATCAAAATGAGGTGACTCGAGAGAGTCAAGAATCGACTCAAATAATTTCCCAACCCTGCAACAAATAAGCTCCTCTTTAATGGAAAATGAATACATGGGTAATGAAAAATAAATATACAACCATCATCCCTATACATCAAATCCCAAGAAAGTTGATGACCAATTTATATCCGCACTTACCCACCTTATTTTCTTCACCGCTTACCTATTTATAATTGTTTGTTGCAATCCATTTTACCATGAATTTCTCAAAACCTCAATTTCATACAAACAAATAGACCCTCACAACAAATATTTTTTATGAAGCAACCAATTCACTCACGTCCGAAAACCATGGACTTAAAACCCCACCAAAATTTTGTACCATACATGAGCTTTTTTGGGCTGATATCCTTTCGAGTGTTCAAGCATTCAGGTATCGCAACACACGGGGCACACCTGTTTAGGGTAGTTTTCACGGGAATTCCCCTTGAGAATTTCCAACAACAATGCAGCTGTTACCTCTTGGAAATTCTAAATTTCCAATTTGAATGGCGAGATTTTATAAAATTATACATGTAAATTATCACGTTTGGCCTACAAAGGTTTTAGAATCCCAACTTTCTGAAATATATATATATATATATATATTTACCCCAGCCGAGGGGGTTGGAACCCAAAAAAATCCACACGTACAGGAGGACATCTCAATCACATCGAACGGCGCTTGCACATGCAAAAAAAGATAAAAATACATACAAGTGAGAAGAGAACTCTTACACACAAGAAGAGATGTCCTACTCACCCTAGATAGCCAAGCAAAAACTATCACTCCTTTCCACTCAGGTAAGACCATTCTCACCTTTATGATTGTTGGACAACACTTGAGCCTGTTTGTTTAAAGTATTATCCATGGAAATTGGATACAAATAATTCATACAATACAGGTTAAAAATAAGAATCAAATGTGAATTTCAAAAATAAGCTTCAAATAACTTTTCTTTTATAGATAAATAAAATCGAAAGAAGATAAGAAATGAACTACTAGGGTGATGGCTGATTTTTTATTTCTCATCTTCTTTTTATTTTATTCTCCTAAAAGGAAAGATTAATTAATGCCCATTTTTTAAATACACCTTTCCTCTTCTTTTTTAATTAGCTAGTATTGGCATGAAGTTCATGCATTCAATTTTTATGTATTCCAATACAAATAAAATTCTCAAAATTCTTGCAGACAAAACGGCTAATCAGTTGTCATCATCAAGTACAACAAAGCCTTTTCAGCCATCAGCATTTCACTAGATTTTTTTTTTGTTTGTTTTTTGGTGTTTTAGAAAAAGTAATATTTCGACTCCGCCAATTTTTACAGCCAGTTCAAGCTTGGGTAAAGCAGGATACTTGCGTTAAATAAGTTTACAGCCAAATAAATTCTAAGATAACGGAGTAAAAAAACATAATTCATATAGCCAAGGGTGGGACAAGGCTTTAATGATGATAGTAAAATCAATTTTTCATTAGTTAGAAGATTTGAAACTATTGATCTTCTAATTAACCAAAGATTGCATTTTAATCTTGTATTAGTTAAAAGATCAACAGTTTCTCAACCCTAACGCCCCTAACGCCATTTGAGAGTTAAGGCGCCCATAGCACTTAACGCGCTATCATCATAACAAAATCCATCAAGAGTTTGCAATAAGTCATGTGTGGAAAGTTTTTTTTTTTTCCCGCAGTCATTTGAACATTTATTTGTATTCATTTACATATATAAATGATTTTCATTTGCAATAGTTATGCATTGAGGCCATTGTTACATATGTTTGTATTGATATTTTTATATATATATATAACAAAACTACTATGCATTTATCTCTCATCTTGTGGCGAGAGACACTTCCATATATAAAAAATATTAATGTATAAGAAAACAAAACCATCGCCCTCATGACATCTTTTTAACCTTGTTAGGTATATATATATATATGTATATTGCAAAGTGAGGCATGAAAATGGTTTAAATGAGACCATTTATGGAAAAAAAAAGTTCCACAAACGTGTTGCTGTGACCGTGATTCACACCCCCTCAACCAAAAAGACAATAATACAGTGAGGCGACCATTTATGGGAAAAAAAAGTTCCACAAACGTGTTGCTGTGACCGTGATTCACACCCCCTCAACCAAAAAGACAATAATACAGTGAGGCGCTACTAGAGCGACTTGCACAGTATTCCTCGACTCATGGGACCCATAAGGACCTTATATATACTTCAAAATCCCTATGGGCCCATATGTGTAATCCAAACTATTTAATTTATTTATAAAGCTAATAAGCTCCAAGATTTTGAAGTTGATTGTATTTATACTTATATTTATATTTGTGAATGTATTTATGGACTTCCATGGGCCCCAATTTATAATCCAAACATTCAGTAACCTTATACTAATGGTAGACATCAATACATAAAATTTCATACCTTAGTTCTTCAAAGATTTTGAAAAATTTGTGAAAAAAAAAAATAAGTTTAAACCTTATCGATATATTCATTTGCTCACGTGAAAACGATGATTTTGAAAAATAAGGCAATGGGTTTAACATGTGTAACACTTGCATGTATAACATTTACATGATATTTAAAACCTACTATCATATCACATACGTAGAAGGCAAAACAACTCTTGACGCAAAAGGAATATGGCCTGAAGGATGACCTAAACTAACTTAACTGGGATAATAAGAACAAGAAACGTCTGCACCCGTATACACCATGATTTGCATGCATTTAAAGTAGCTACATAAAACATTATTTCTACAATAATATTTTATGGGAACAATAACAAGGTATAGCGTCGAGCATGGTGCCAAATCATGGACATAAGAGTGCGAAAGGGGCCGCACCAATATAGGGGGACCATGTGGGCCCCAAAGAGCTGGAGCGTATGTAGGAGAAGGTCTAAACGAGCAGCTTAGCAAACATGCACTCAAGTTAAGGACGTACAGGCTTCCAAGGATCCAAAGGAACTTGAAGAAAATCATTAGTAGTTAGTTTCTTAGAACTTGGGAATCATGATTCATGATGTGCAAAATATTGTAGTTTTCAGCATTTCAAACTTAAATGTCAGACCACAGAGACAGATCTAAATATATAAAATAAGTTTTCAAACAAAATACGAAGCAAATATGATCATTCCATCAAAATTTTTAATGGAAGAGGTGCTGTGGGAGACTCTAACCTAAGAATGCATCCTATTCTGCATTCTCCATTGCAACTGACAGGTTCATTGCCAATTACCCACAGAACCAATAGCAGCGATCAATTGCAAAAACTGACATCAAATCTCCAAAATAATTTCTGCAATAAAGCATAAGAAACCAATATTAGCTTCTGAAAAGAACATATACATTATGTAAGTTCACATTTCAGGGAAGAAAGAAAGCAACAGCAAAACTAGACTCCTACAAAGAAATGAACGATTATACAAACTGAATCAATAATAGTAAATACATAGTTTTTCAGCCCAGAGGCTCAACTAGACTAGGCAGTTACGACTTTTGTCAAACAGAACTACCATTCTACTAATGCAAGGGATATATCTTCATTCTGTTTTTAGCCCCAAATTTGAAAGGATAAATATCTTACAATGATCAAACTGACTCGACCCTAGAGGGGCGAACAAAGCCAAGTTACCAGCGCATATGAACTGGGTTACAAGAAACACTAAACTGTGCCAAGTCAATTCAACTGGGGTCGTAACTAACCCACCGGTCAGAAAACAGTAAGGAAATGAAGAGTCAAAAACAATAACATAAGAGTGGCCATAAACAAGACCCCAACAAATACACTGCACGTGTGAGTAAATAGGTCTATCCAAGACCCCAACAAATAACACCTCAGAGTGCCAAACCACTAGTTCAGAAAACTGAGTAAATGAATGATTGAAAAATAATGACCACTTCCGTTTAATATAAACCAAGGGTGGTTGCTTATAGCTCCCTCTGAATCCAACCATAAAATGGCCATTATTGACAGTGGCAAACAATGGATTTCACCCAACCCAAATACATACACGGGTGATATTCAGGGCAGTAATCCCCTACCAAGGTGGGCCTTATTCAAGACCCCAACAAATCCCTTACATGGAGAGAGAGAGAGAGAGAGAGAGTCCTGAAACCAATTAGACTTCCTGATTCTTTGTGATGTCTGAGAGGCAAATTTTCTCAACAAGTTAACAATGCATTTTCATTCCATTCTTAGGCATGTTAAAACTACAAGGGAGCACTTCGGAATCGGGTCTAAGTACAGGGGGTAAATTGCTATTTTTTCTAATTTTTTTTAATCAGGAATTTGTACTTAGAAATTTCCAAAGAGGTTTCCTATTGCATTTCTACATAAGCAAGTTACATGCATATCTCCATTCACCTCAAAGATATAGTAAAACATTCACCGTCATCGTCGCCACCACCATCGTCACCGCCACCGTCGTCATTACCATCATCAAAGCCTTGTCCCATCAATGTTGGGTCGGCTATATATATTTTGTTTATTCATTCCAATCTTTCCTGAGCTAAATACTCAGATGGTTTCACGTTTTCATACATGTCCTTACTGTAAGATAGCATGTACCAATCCAAAAGCTTAATCTGAAAGGCGGAAGGCCTACACAAGTATATGAAGCCATGTCAAACCAATTAATTGAGCCATATGGGATACGAGCCTTTTTCCCAACACTCTCCCTTACGTGTAGGCCCAACATATTCCATGGACAGGCCTACCACGTGAGCTACACAAAAACGACACCCACTTAGATACCATATACCAACCCAAAAGCTTAAGCTAAATGGTGAAAGGCCCACACAGGTATATGAAGCCATGTCAAACCCATTACTTAAGCGATGTGGAACATGAGACTTTTTCCTAACAATCCCCCTTACGTGCAGGCCCAATATATTCCATAGATGGGCCTGCCACGTGGGCTACCCAAGAACGACACCCACTCTAATACCATGTAAGATACCATGTACCAACCCAAAAGCTTAAGCTGAGAGGTGGAAGGCCTGCATAGGCATATGAAGCCATGTCAAACCCATTATTTAGGCAATGTGGGATGTAGAACTTTTTCCAAACACTTACAACTTCCATCTAATCTCCTATTTAGCCTACCTCATTTCCTTGGTGGGCCATCAACTTGCATAGAAAAACTTCTTGTCAGCAGCATCATTAATGGCCTACGCTGGACATGTCAAAATCATCTTAAATTAGTATCTTTAAATTTATTACCTTTTAATGGTACCGAATGCTCCCAAATGCGCTCATTTCTTATTCTATCTTTTCTAGTTTTACCCCACATGCATCTCAACATTCTCATCCCCACTCCATAGGTGAATTTCAACTTTCAAGTAACATTTATAACTACATCAAGATTACATAATTAATAAAAACAATGGAGTATGACCATGGGAGGTATTGTGGTTGAGGAGAGAAAAGCCATCATATGAGAATCCACAAAAATCTTACAGATTACTTGAGTTTTGGTGAAAAAGAAAACTTGGGAAGCTTTAGGATAGTCTTAAGAAGCTCCACAAATGGTTTGGGAAAGAAAGAAAAGAAAATAAAGCTTAAAAAAAATCATGACCGATATTTTGAAAATCCATATTTTGAGTATTATTTTCAAAATATCGGCCATTATGGACCATTATATTGGCCGCTATAGACCATTATTTTCACTCTTTTTTAACACTGTGACCATTATGACCATTATATTATAAATAACGTAACAGCACATGCTGTTACTGTCATAACAGTTGTTATTTTAAACTATATGCAAGGAATGCTTACAGTGGCGGCCTGCTTATAAATCAATCAAGATGACAAAAATAAAGTACAGTAAGATGATATATTGAAACATTTTAAAATCAGTAACTAAATGAAAAGTAAAGGCACAAAGGACATACTATCTTCTGGTGGTCAACCCAGCTCCTGTTGCCCTGGAAATGAGACAGGCATAGTTCAATAGTGCTTCATTTTCATTCATTTTAAAAAATGCATAGGCTACTGTAATTCTCACTCTTTAGGGGTCAAGAACAAAAGTTTCCACTACCTTCCTTGCTGTTTCCCTCCCACATTTGTCCTATGCTTTCCATTACTTGATCCTTTGTTGTGAAGAGTGGACATGCCTGGGTTTGCTCCATTACCAACCATGATATGCACAGATGAATGGCCATGTCCCGTTTCAGATGAAAAACCATTTGGTTCCAGAGTATCTTTTGATTTGCTTAAAATCTTTACATTCGAAAGACCTTGAGGAATGTTAAGGCCACCACCATTAGAATGTTTATCCTGGATTGCCAAAAGCTGTGAAAGCCTGCCATCAGCAGGATTGCCCGCAGGTGCACCATCTGCAGATAAAGAAGTCTTTCCAGTATTAGCATCAATGGTTGGAACCTTTTTCAGGCGATAAGGCTGTGCCACAGGAGTAACTGCTACAGAGGGCAACGATGCTGAATAAGGAGCAGAAGCAGCAGCTGCAACTTTAGCAGCAGCAGTGGTTGCTGATATAATTTCTTGTGCTCCTTCACGGAGATGGATGAAGTCTCCTTCAATTACAAATAGCTGGTCATGCAAAATAAAATCCTCAGAAAAATAGCAAAAGATAAACTGAAACTCATATGGGTACCAAAAAGAAATAAGAGTTGTTGGTAGACACTTACTTCAGGATGCCGAACAACAAAATCATCAAGCTTCCCATATTGTTTCTTGTAGTCGTGCCAATGTAAAGGCGCAAGCATTTTTCCAAGTCTATTAGGCAGCTGTACATAAATGAGATAATAAAACATACAAACCATTTAGCACTTCAGAAGTTGGGGACAATAAAAGTAAGCATAACAGAAACGATCTATGGAGTTATCATCTACGTATTAAACTTACAGTTGTGCTGATTCTGATTCGACCACTAGCTCCGGATGGAATTGCACGAACAATACAAGCTAATAATGATCTTTCATCCAGAAGAGTAGGTTTTGGAGTCTTTCCAGCTGTAACTGAAGTTGATATCCATCCAGCAGAGATAGGTACTTCGGGCAAAATCACTCCTGTGGAATTGCATTCTAGGACATCACTAGAACTTCCTTGATTTTTTATATTAGTAGATGATGGAACATC
Source organism: Sextonia rubra (assembly GCA_037013555.1). NCBI lineage: Eukaryota > Viridiplantae > Streptophyta > Magnoliopsida > Laurales > Lauraceae > Sextonia > Sextonia rubra. Next base: position 26,484,278 of record JASUAD010000009.1, read on the forward strand.
AGAATTTTTCCATGGTTCTGTTGCCAGACACTGTCCTTGCAATTGCTTAGTCACACCAATTGTATTGTGCTCGCCTCCTGGTTGAGAAGAAACACTACCTGACTCTGGTCCCCTGGATGTATCAGCCAGTTTTAGGGCCTGATTTTCCAAATTAGCCTGCAAACATAAGAACATATAAGACGAGTTACTACAAAATCTTTAGAAAAGAAATTAACAGTAGTTCTACCGATTATTTCAAACCTTGGGTTCACTCTTGTGCTCTGGGAGGTCAGACTTCAATGTATCATGAAGCTGGGAGGAGCTTTCTTGTAAATTCTGCTCTGGACCTGGCGGTATCAAGTATTGCTTATCATTTGTTCCAATCACCTGATGCCAAAGATGGTTTGTGTCAAATAAGTTTACTTTGAGGATAAGTAGCAAGAAGACAAATATTCCATCTCATCACCTGCAGTTCCTCACTGGATGCGGCAATCAAAGGACTGGACCTCTGCTGGGAATTTAAATGAGCATTTAGATAGTCTGAATGCACATTTCCATCTGCAGGAAGCTCATAATCGTAATGTGCATCAGTCCTCAAATGGTTTTGCTCATTTTGAGAAGGCTTATATTGAGTTTGGTTAGGTGCTTGAGAGCTCTCTGCTACTACCTGAGTGAGGAAATTAAACAGAGAAATGCAATTAAAAGGACCATGCAAACTGTTCCATAAATAAGCTTGCTTCACTAGAGTTTTAATGTCACTATTACCTGTTGACTTGGCAAAAGTTGGTGGGATGCGATTGAAGGCGTTGATTGAAAATGACCAACAAGAGATTGAGGAATAGGTGAATTGGCAGACGTTACACTGTGTGGAACAGCTTGTTGTTGCATAACAAAAGAATGCAGTGTAGGCACCTGTCCAGGTGGAAGGAAGGCACTCATTCCAATAATGGATGATGGAACAACTGGAACTCCAGGAACTCCAGGGACATGATCAGTCTAACAAAAAGCAAAGAATTGCTTGAAATTCTTAAGTAATGATGTTTAAGAAATCACAACATAAATACAAAAATTCCTGAGTTCTAAAGTTCATGGATGAGATTTATGGTTTCAGTAAAATCATGATTTAGGTCTAATTTCTTAATGGCTTTTTTCACATAATAATAAAACATTTAAACTAGGTAGGAAGTCTTGCAATTAGCTTAAAGCATGAGTTCAAAAATTGTAAGATATTTCAGGCGTTGGTCACCTTCATATTGTAATTTCATAAAAATAACTATCGGAAAATTTAATATGATCTTTTCAATCTACAGTTTTTCTTGTGTAAGAAACGTCAAAAGACCATAATATGGGCTCTTTCTCCAAAAGCTAATATGGTTGTGAAGCTACCATTCAGTAGCCAAGATTTTGCAGACTCAATTGCATTCTTATGTGTGTGCCATCACTGATGGATTAGTCATCCGAGAATCTCTCTTGTTCCCTTGCTTTAGTTATTATGTACCTGCACTAGTACTAACCAGCAGAAAATAAAAACAAAAAAATAGTGCTTTTTTGAAGCAGCGCAGGGGAAGAAGATTAGCTAACAGGCTAATCTCCAAGCCAAAAAGCTTAGAGATAGAATGTCTAGGTGCCTCACCAAAGACAAACAAACTCTCTCAACTAAGAACCAAACTCAAACTCTTTTAATAATATAATCTATTCTAATCTACTAGGCTGTATTGATCTTGGGCCTGCGACTATAGACTTTCAGACGGGGCCCATTGATATGGCCTGCATCACTTTTGGTGTGTATAATAAATAACTTGGATGACAAGCGAGAGGTCTATCTCTTAGAAAGTTATCAGGCTCAATCAAATAAAGTATGAACCAGGATAACACTGCCCTAGATCACATAGAACAAGACAAAAACAAAAAAGGAAAAAGAAAAAGAATTTCAAAACAACTAAGTGCCCAACATGCGTATATATTAAATTTCCTTAGCTAGCCATTCCTACCAAAACCTCTAAGTTTTAGTAGAGGCAGCATAAGTTCTTTTCAATACTCCCCCTCGGGTAGAACCCAGTCGGCGCACTTTTGGGTACACGATTTTTTTTTCAGGTACCAAGACTAGCAACCAGTTGGCTCTATTACCGTATTAAGTTTCCTTAGCTAACCATTTCTACCAAAACCTTGAGGTGTTAGTGTAGATAGCATAAACACTTTATAATACTCCCACTCTCATACAATATTAAATTACCTTAGCTAACAGTATCTTCAGTTTTCATCACTACAAATGATCTGGAAAGATGTCAATTGGCAGGTCCATAGAATGTCATAAAATAATCATAAGTTAATTACTATCATTAAGTAAAATAAGTGTTTATTCAATATGTAGTCTGACCTTGGTTGATCCATTGCCAGATGAAACAAATGGAGGTGCCCTGTCTAAGTTCCCATTGGGGATGATTCCAGAGTTGCCACTTAATGTTCCACTCTCATTTACACTGAACTGGTTTCCCTTGTTTTGAACATATGGTGCTACATCCTTTGAATTTGAAAGGGCCATTCGTGAATCTTCAGTACAAATACCATTACGCTCTCTTGCCTCAGCCAACTCTAGTTGCAGCTGTTGAATGGTTTGCACATGATGCCGCTCCATTTCTGCAAACTAACCATAAAGGCATAGAAGAGTCAAGCTTTTTAGAAATAATCAAGGAACTACCCTCCTCTAAAAGAATGTGAAGAAGAACAAATTTAAGAGGTGCAAATAACAAAATTGAAGCAACCTGTCGTTGGTAACCAAGCCAAAATTGATTAAATTGTTCAGTGCGTTCTCGTAGCTCAGCTTGTAGTGAGTGGTTGGTTGTGGAATGCAAGGCATCCATTTCCTGAGCACGTTGAACCCAAGCCTGTGCCTCCCTTAATTGTTCATCCTTGATTATAATAGCTTCCTGAGCAACCCTATGCTGAAAAAGAAAAAGGAATTTTGTTAAAGCTATGATAATTGTGATGAAGATGATATCAATCATCTTTATGGATGAGTTTTTTTTATTGATACCGGGGGCTTTAGAAGCATTTGAGGCTTCCGCCCTGAGGCTCACCTCTGAGCGGGGCTTTCTAAAAAGCCCTGCTCCTCAAGTAGGCATGAATTTCATTTAGGATGTATTTCTCACTGCATCAGACATATTTAAGGTATAAAGTTATAACCCCTGGATCAAGGGATAAATGTGCAATTCAGTCAGGCTCCATATTGAGGGAATATGAGTCATTAACACATCTCCTTTTTAACTGGAAAAGGGAGAGACAGTTTGTAGTTTAAATTAAAAGCTATTAAAAAAAATAATTGTTGTAACTAAATTTAACTTAATTCAGCCCTTGTTAACTCATTGAGCAGCTTAGAAAAGCCAAACTGCTACTGTTTCTTAACTGTACTAATATATTCTTGCATTTGAGTATTTTAACTATTAAAAGGTGTACTCATGATCCTACACCCCACACGTTTGGGCAATTCAAATGCCATGCCACCTTCATGTTTGAAATGGTCAATGCTAGAGTAGGAAGCAGCATGAACCGTTGGGATTTCAAAAGCAATATAAGTTCTTTGAATGCAGCATGGTACAAAGTAAATTTCAACTAGAACCAAATGTTCTCAAGTAAAAGTATGAAACAATGCAATTATAACCAGGTTAGTAATTTCATGAACAAAAGAAGCCAATCAAAGATTACAATACCCTGATAAAGATAGAACTAAAACCTAAATGTATATACAGTAGGAGACAAAACTCAAACTTAACACTGAAGTTGTGCATATGATACAGTACAGATAAGTAGCTTACTTTCAAGTATCTGGGAACCATAAACCTAACAGTGAAAAGATGTGGGGACAGAAGAAACAATTGTCCGAATAAATTAGGAAATTCGCAAAAGCAAATAGATATATTCCTCTTAATTCAAAGCAATAATAACTCGAGAACAGTGCTTATGTTTACTGATGGTGGGTTAGTCATCATGATCAATTGGAAGAAGGGTGCAAATTTTAAGTAAAAGAATCCAACTACTTTGTAAAAATTGAACTAGTCTCGCCCTTGTAAAAACTTCAACAAGGATAATTATCACAAATCCGTTAAAAGGTAGGAAAATTAACACAATTACCTCATTCATGGCTTTTTTATGAGTTATTTCTTGACAACAAGAGCTCTTATTAGCGTTACTAAAGCTAGTTATGTGACAGACAATTTACTTACTCTGACAAATTTATGATTGTGCTCTCCACTCACTGAATAAAAACATTGCAGCCCAAGAAAAATATGAGACTCTCCAGAATTTCATAAATTTTCCCATGAAAAGAGGCCCTTAGTAACAATTTACAAGAGCATTTAATAGTCATCTCTTCAGGACAATTCACAAGGGCATTTAACGGTCATGCCGTTCCATTTCCACGCCCACTTGGCCTTATCCAGCATCAATCCATTTAAATTTATACAGAAAAAGAAATAGATGCCATATAGTATTTTATTACTTAAATTCACCCTGCCTTGTAGTTGTATGGAATTCTAACAATTCTTAAGTAGAAAAGTACAAATAAAAAACACACTGGAAGCAAAAGGATTCTAAATTTCTAATTGTAACACAGAAGTATATTAAAGCTAGCTTGCTCAAAAAACAAATAATTAATAAAGCGAGCACCTAAATATCATAGCATCATATTCTCTCTAGTTGGCTCATAGAAAGCCAAGCATCAAATTTTTTCCAGGAAATTGGGAGGAAAATACCTGCTCTTCTAATTCAAGAAACTGGCTCTCTTTCTCTTGAATATGTTCTTGGAGATCATGTATCTGTTTAACATGTTGTGCTCGCTCAGCTTCAGAGTTATCACGCTCTCTTCTGTAAATAAACAAGAACTATAGCAATTAGAACCTAATTGTATGGACCTTAAAAAATCCTTCAAGTTGAAGGCTGATCACATATATACATTGGAAAAATAAATCAAATTAAAGGCAATTCATGAAACCCTGATTGAGAAAAGATAAATCAAAGCACTGAATGGTGATAAAGATTACTCTTTCTCACTTAATGAAAGCCACAAGCAAAGCAACTTCTGACTACCATCCAAAGGTAGAAGTAATTATAAAAAAAGGCCATCATCATAATGACAATGACAAGAAAGACAACAACACAATGCATGATATGATTTTCTTTTAATCCAACAAATTTTTTTATTTTATTTTTTCAATTGGTACATGCTTTAAACCCATAACCTCAAGGTTGCAATAGGGAGCACCTCCCACTACACTAGGCTCTTGTCCCCTAAGTTTTTAAAAAACAAAATGGTACATTAAAAGATATACAATATAAGCATGGAAGGAAAATAATAATAATACCGGAATGAGGCCAACTCTTTATTTTGTTCCCTGAGAAGGTCCTCCTTAGCCCAAGCCTGCAATACAATAGAAGGAAAGGAAAAAAAAAAAGCATATCTTTAGAAGTCAACCACAAGAAACTCCAAAGAAAAAGGATATCAGGTGATAGTTTCCAGCCAACCGCTTCATTGTCAATTCTAATTGCTCGCAGTTCTCTTTCTTTCTCTTCAATCTTCATCTCCAATTCATGTATACATTGTTCTCTTTCTTGTAATTGCTCCTGTGAAGCCAAAGTTCCATATCATAAGGTTTCCTCAAAAATTTCTAGAAAGTGCCAGCACTTCATGATAAGTACTTGAAACATACCATTAAGTACATCTGACCATACAGAAAATTTTAATACACACATATATATATATGAGAACTCCCAAGAGAGAACTGGGAAGAATCCAAACCCTTGCATACACCCAACCTCCATGGATGGGTGCTTACTTTATCCTGACACCCATTGGACTAATATAAGACATTTGATTAAACAAAAGGGAGTCACTTTATCTAAGGGTAAAATCTTTAAGATGTTCTGGTCCTCTTCTAATCCACATGTAGCCCTCTCCATTCTTCCCATGCATACATGTTGGCTTGAAATGATCCTTTGATGCATCCAAATTGAATCATGGGCCTTAAGACCTACAAAAGGAGGCCCCTAAAAAAGGCTCACTGAAAGCCAGCCCATCGGGCCCAGCCTATGTGGGCCAACCCATCAAGCCAAGCCCATAGATGACTGACCCATTGGTCCATCAGAGCCCATATTTCCGCAAATACCAGTCCTACACTCTTACTTGTTTCTGTTTTCAACATCCATCAATTTTTTGACAGCACCCTTTTTGCCCCTGTATCTGCCTCTAACCAATCCAAGCTCAAACCCCACAATTTCAGCCCCATTTTGGCAGGCATACAACAGTATATAACAACATTTTGGAACTATTACAGCAACATCCAGCACTTACCATTCAGTCTCATGTCATGTAGGTCTTGCTTCCCCTCTACTTTCACAATCTATTTCCATTGACCAACCGCTGAATTTGAGTCGTAAATCACATCACTCCATCCATTCCATAACTAGTTCTTTGCCTTTGGTTTTGTTAACACATTTGACCATTGAGATAATCAAGGAGACTCAATGAACCAAAAAGATATAATGTCCCACATGCATGGCAACTTTCTTCAAATCGAGTGAACAGTTATGACAGATTAGAGTACATATTGAAGCAACTCATTGCTAAGAAGGAAAGGGAAGGAGATTGCAACCATCAGCTAGTTTCAAAGAAGACCACAGGGGTTTTGCTTGATTGATTATTCACTATTGAATATTGGTTGAACCACAAGACTTTTTTTCACATATGAATGGTGCAAAGATTGAGTTGGCAATGTGATTGTCGACAAAGATTTTAGCAATAATATAGTCTCATAAGAAGTCATCAATAAGTGGCAACTTCAAGTTGAGACACATTCAAGCCCTTATCACATTATGTTGGGGAATAATACAAAAATCTTGATCAACCAAAGGTGCTTAGTGAGAATTAGATTTGGAAGGTATGAACACAGCATTTGGTATGATGTGTTTACAGGTAATGTGACTAGCATATTGTTGGAAAACCCATGGCTTCAGGAATAATAAGCATACCATGATGAAAAAGGCAACACCTACTCCACCAACAAAGGAGGTAAGCAACATTGGAAGCCTATGAATGTATTTCAAACATTACTCAAGAAAGAGGAGCAAAGAAAAGAAGATGAGGGGGAAAAGGACACAATTAAATCAAAAATCCAAAGCCCGTGATAGGAACAACAAGACAGGAAGCTTCTAAGGCAGAAACACTTCTCATTCTATTGGAAGATCAATGAAAGGATGAAAGCATTGAAGAAGAAATAAAGTCATCAAAACATTGCATCCAGAAGCAAAAGGTATAGACACCATGAATGATCATATGGAAGCACCCTCAGAGATATCAAATGATAGATCATTGGTGAAGATGCCCCCAATGACAATATCTCACCATTCAGTTGTCCCAGATTGACTCAGTGCTTGGACATCCAGGGTGGAAACCTGTAGAAGCTACCTTGACAGATAGACTACAATCTTTCATAGATCCAATAGCACCCAAGCAGCAACCCAAAAAAAAAAAAAAACGGATCAGTTAACAATCAGGAGATGATAACGCTAAATCCTCGACCCAGGACAACTCCAACTGAACTCATCAGATTCAAAATTTCCCAATCCAAGGACAATTGACATAGCCCGAATGCATCATGGGCTTAAGGCCTACAAAGAGAGAGTGGGGGGGAGGGCCGCCAAGAAAAGATCCACCACCAACCAGCCCATTTAGCCCAACTCATAGTGGGCTGAGTACATAGATCACTGATCCAATGGTTTGACCATGGACACCAGACCATTAGAGCTACTATACCTAGGTATGATTTTCAATATAATCCCTTGCAATCTCGCTTTTGAGATTCAATGAAAAATTCTCTCCTTCCCTCTGATTATTGTGAGCAAGTGTGTTATTTTTTTTCCCTTGTGTGAAGACTTCTTGGGTTGCCAACCATGACCGCTCCAACGGCCGCACATCCTTGGTGAATATGTAAAGACTCCGGCCATCATTGCGTCCATCATCCAAAAAAAAAAACAAAGAGCTATTCAATCTAAAATATATATCTGCTGTGTGTTATGCATATATTACCAACATTCATCCTTGCATACTTAAACTTTAAAGCCGCCGTAGATTGAAAGAAACTATTAAATTGTAAGCATGACAATTTTAAAACTCAACTCCCTGGATTAAAAAATAATAATAATAAATTTAAAACTACAACTCAAATAAAGCAACCAGCATATTGGGTAACTAAGAAGAAAACCACACATAACATAACGCCTGATTCGGGTAGCCCGTAAAACCTTTAATTTTGCATTGGTGTTGGCATGGTCGTTGATCTGCGCATCAAAGCTCTTCTGCATTTCCAGCATCTCCGACCTCGCGATGACCTGAGCTCTCAGCTCAATCTCCATCTGCTGCAGCTCCTCCCTCCGTCTGGAGATATTGTGAAGGTCATTGTTCAGGTTATCTTCGATCGCGATCGAGCAGAAGTCAACTTCAAGCGGCCCTGTCCCATGCTGCACCTTGCAAAAACACCCCAGTCACGCTAATGTTATTTATAATCAAACCCCCAACTCAACAGCCAAGAAAACAAGCAAACGCTCTTACACAACAATCACTACCTCATATATAGTCCTCTCGTCCGTCTTCGACCGCTCCATCTCCTGCAAAACGATCACTTCCTATTCATCAACAACCAACAAGACCTGAATGAAACCCTAAACCCTAAACCCCAAACCATCCCGCCAGCCCGTATCTCACCTCATTCCCAGAATTATTCCTAACCGAATGCTCGCTGACGGCGCGCCATTCCTTCCTCGCAGGCTGAGAAGGCGGCGGTATCGGCAGCGACCCGCCGCGCCCAGCTGCGGACTCCATGGAATCAATCAGAGACTCTCCTCCACCGCCTCCCTCGACCAGTCCCACGCTCCAACGAGGAATGCAGCTGGAAATCGAGAGCAGGACTGACCGATGATTCAAATGAAAACCCTAAATAGGCAAAACCCTAACCCTCATCCTCCGTACACAAGGGAGAGGAGGAGGAGGAAAAGAGCAACCCTAGTCTAAGAGCCCTAGCCTATTGGGACGATAGAGTTGGTGTATTAGGGACTAGGGAGGGATTGAGAGAAAGAGTGTGGAGAAGTGATTTTTGGATTGGAAGAGACGTGAGAGATGTGGGAAAGTACGGAGAGGAGGTGGTATTTGTGTTTGGGGTGAGGTCAGGAAGGGTAGAAAAGTGAAGGGCAGTGGGTATTTAGAGGGGCCTGGGATGGATGGAATCTGATCTGGCGACCCTAGTTAAGTGGCTTTGGGTTAGGAGCTAGCTGGACCACAGTGGGCAGAGGAGTCAACTATTGGTCCTTGCACAGAGGTGGAAACGATTCGTACTGCGAGTGCATGTGTATAGTTCTGTTTTTTTGGCAAAAGAAGGCGCTTTATTTATGTGCATAGTTGGTAAACCTTGCTGGGCAAGTAATCCGTACTGTCCATTCGGTGGGTTTGATCAGTGTGAATCAGAATGGCATTCGAGAGGGTGGTGATTTGGGGGATTGGATGATCATGGTGAAGCATGTTTTTTGCTAGTAATAGGTGATGGTCCATCTTCTAACGGCTAAAATCATGTAGGGAGGATTGTCATTGTTTATTTTTGTTTTGTAGTCAATTTGTCCATATACAAATCTACATTTCTATTTCATAGGAATGGCAATGGGTTACAAGCCAGACCCAACCAGCTCCTATCTAGGGCGGATTCGGTAGCATATTACGAGGGTTTAAGTCGGGTATGATTTTGCATTTATTAATTTGAGTTGTGCTCAAAATGGATTTGGATTTTAGATGCATAAACCCAAACCGCCCAGCATGTCTTTCCATCATATAAGTTTTAGTGAGTTTCTTAAGGCCGTGGGATTAAATATCCCTTAGAACATTTATTTTTATATATTTAAAAAATATTAAATAAATCACTAACAAACCTGTCCCTACTGGCGATGCAAATGAGACGGATGAGAACTGATTCTTTCTATATTAGAAGCCAGACACAAACCAATAACGCAACAATGGTTTTAGTTTTGGAACTAGCTCTGGCTGGAAACCAAGAGACATGTTTTAAGATCGGAACTGGTTCCTCTATTCTAGAACCAGTCTCATAAACTAAAGTTGCTCGATGGCATTCAACATAATTACTATATAGTTTTTTTTTACTTTTAAAACATTAGTTTTTACACATAAAAAATTTACAATGTACACCTGTCAAATTTTATGTAATTCTAAAATCAGAGTCACTTACTAGAATCTAAATAAGGTTCCAAATCTGATTTTTTTTTTCCTTTTCTACCAAGGTCATACTTTCTATTTTCTATTGTCTACATCCCTTGGATGTTGTTGGTTATTAAGCTTAGAAATGATTCCTCACCAGCAAATCGTGATCACACTTAGCACAGGTGATATAATTGATTGTATTAAATACTTATTTATAACTAAACGTAATAATTTTTTATCAATTATATCAAGATGGTAAAAGTAAAAAAAAAAATCAATCAGCTAATAGATATATATGGACAAAATACTAAAAATTTCTAAAAATTCTTCAAATTCTACTAAAAAAATTAGAAACTATATAGAATATATATATTATTTGGTAAAGAGATAGAATAGTTATAAATTAAAATAAAGAAAATAAAGTACTAAAACCTGATCTTAGATCTAGGTAGTGAGCCCACATATCAAAGGTATTGTGAGACCTAAAATTATCTATCCACTTGTATAAATTGCAGACCCGAGTTCAAATTTTTCTATAAAAGTCTAAATAATTTGAAACCCTAAAATATCTCCCTCACGTCAAAATCATGTGACATGTAAAAAAGAGTTTGAATCTTTCCAAAAGCCTAAGTAATCTAAAATCCCTAAAATAACTCTCTCAAATCAAAATTAGGACAAAATTACAATAAAATTGATTTTCATTGATTGAATTATTTTGATCAATCTAAATAGTCTCATTTAAAGAGAAGTTGTACTTAACTAAAATTATCCTTATGTTTAAGAAGAGGGGGAGAGAGAATAGAGGAAGAAAAAGAGAGAGAGCTTTTCTTATTGAATGAGATATATGTACATCATGAAAAGGGGAGGAGGATCTTATTTATAGAGGAAGATTGCTTTATCCCCAAACAAACTAATATAGCAGAACTCTTGCTTTCCATATTTAATGTGGGCCCCAAGATGGGCATCCACTAATAATAATATCTTATAACACTCCCCCTTGGATGACCAACATTCAATAACAGTTACCTCATTAAAACCTTGCAAAGGAAAAACGTAAGGGAAAGAAAAAGAGGACAACATTTTTACAAAGTTATTGAATTGGTGTTTGGACGTGCATAATGCTGCCTCGTTAAACCCTTAACTAGGAAAACCCAGTGGGACAAAACCTAGAGAAGTAAAAAGAGTACAGCGCACATATGTCCTAAGTAGTAGGCTTCAAGATTCCTATCCCTAATCTGTTAGTTCCCTTGACAACAATATCCTTTGCATTGTTTGATGATAAACTTTTCGCATGCCGATTTCATATACAAGCTTTTGGAATGTTGACTTTGGTAATGACTTGGTAAGCAAATCAGCCAAGTTATTGTTTGAACGAACTTGCTTGACTTAGATCTCATTGTTTTTCTGAAGTTCATGTGTGAAGAAGAACTTTGGTGCAATGTGCTTTGTCTTGTTACCTTTAATGTATCATTCTTTAATTTGTTGAATACATGCCTCATTATCTTTGTAGATAATGCTCGGGGTACCTGTACTAAGAAGCAATTGACAAGAACTACGAATATGCTGAATTAAAGTTTTAGCCATACACATTTCCTACTGGCTTCATAAAGGACTAAAATATCAGCATGGTTAGAAGAAGTAGCTACCAAAATGTGTTTAGTAGAGCGCCAAGAAACAGCAACATTACCACTAAGAAATACATAACCTGTCTGTGATCAACCCTTATGAGGATCAGAGAGATATCCTGAATCTGCATATCCTACAAACTTGGAATCTTTACAATAAAAGAGTCCTAAATCAATTTTACCACGTAAATAGTGTAGAATATGTTTGATACCAGTCTAATGCCTTTGCGTTGGCGCAGAACTGTATCTAGCAAGTAAATTCATTGAGAAGGAAATGTCCGGTCTATACATTGTGCTAAATACATTAAAGCACCAATAGCACTCAGGTATGGTACTTTTGGACCCAATACCTTTTCATTATCTTCAATTGGACGATATAGATCCTTGTTTATATTTAAAAACCGAACAACCATGGGAGTACTTAGTGGATGTGCTTTATCCATACTAGAGCGTTTCAGTATATTCTTGGTATAATTAGATTGATGGACTAATATTCCACAGAACTTCTCTCGATCTGCAGGCCGAGACAAAATTTTGTCTTTTCAAGGTCTTTCATCTCAAACTCCTTTTTCAAATAATCAGCAGTTATTTCGAGCTCTTCTGGAGTCCCAATTAAATTTATGTCATCGACATAAACTGCCATTATTGCAAATCATTTTGAGGATTTCTTTATGAAGATACATGGGCAAATGGGATTGTTCTCATATCTTTTCTTAGACAAATATTCACTGAGACGATTGTACCACATTCTTTCAGATTGCTTCAATCCATACAATGATCGTCTCAATTGTATTGAGTACGTACTCTTAGGCTTTGCATCAGGCAAAGTAAATCCTTCCGGGATTTTCATATGAATTTATGTGTCTAAGTCCCCATATAGATAAGCGGCCACAACATCCATGAATCTCATATCCAAATTTTCAGAAACCGCTAAACTTATCAGATATCTGAATGTCGTTATATCCATAACATGGGAGTATATTTCATTATAATCAATCCCAGGTTTCTGCATAAAACCTTATGCCACAAGTCTTGCCTTGTATCTAATAATTTCATTCATTTCATTTCTTTTCTTTACAAACACCCACTTATAACCTACCGGGTTAACTCTTTTTGGGGTTTGTACTATAGGTCAAAATACACCATATCTATTAAGAGACTCTAACTTTGTTGTAATAGCAGTTTCTCATTTTGGCCAATCTTTCTTTTGTCGACATTCATTTATAGTACGTGGTTCTGTATCCCAATCATCATCCTCATGTTCCATTGATATTTGTGTAGCTACCGCATATGTAAATGCGTCATCGATAACAATTCTCTTTCTATCCCATCTCTCTCTTGAATAATTGTAAAATATGGAGATCTCTTCATTATTCGGTACCGGTGCCTCTTCAGGGGCTTTTATAGTCTCATCAAGGACTTTCGTTATTCTAAAGAGTGGATTTTTCCATAACTTCTTCAGGAGCGTTATGAACCTCTTCAGGAGGAACCTCTTCAGAAGTGTTAAGTGTATCTTTGGGAGGACATGATGATTGTATATTTCTCCTTTTCCGCGGAGCTATATCCTTTGAACCTATAGGTCTGCCACACTTCTGGCATATTACAGACTCTTTTGTTGCCACTTTTTGACTTTATCCTACAGGGACATTAAGTCTAGCAGGTGCATTCATAGTTGGAATATGTGACTTAATTATCTTTGTTGCATCATTAAATGCATCGAGTAATTTATTTGCAATTTCTTGTAAGTGCACAATTCTATGGACTTCACATTCACATTGTGAAGTACGTGGGTCTAAATGAGACAAAGTGGAAGCATTCCACGTTAGTTTACGCCGTCCTTCAGGAACGGGTTGTTCTGCAGGAACAATACGTTCTTTATCTCCCCTTAACGGCGGGAATTTTGTCTCATCGAATTAACAATCAGCAAAGCGAACAGTAAAAACATCTCCTGTCATTGGTTCTAAAAATCGAATAATAGAAAGAGAGTCATAGCCGATATAGATTCCCAACCTATATTGTAGTCCCATCTTAGTACGTTGCGGGGGTGGTATAGGGACTAGAACAACTCAACCAAACTTGCGCAAATGGGAGATATTAGGTTGATGTCCCGATATAAGCTGTGGGAGAGAGTATTGATGGTAGGCTGTGGGTCGAAGTCGAATGAGCATTGATGCATGTAACACAGCATGTCCTCAAGCACTAACTGGTAATTTGGATTGCAGCAACAGAGTCCTAGAAATAAGTTGAATGCGTTTAATCAGGGATTCAGTGAAGCCATTCTAGGTATGGACATGAGGGACAGGATGTTCAACAACAATGCCAGGAGATGAACAGTAGTCATCGAAGGCTTGCGATGTAAACTCGCCCGCATTATCAAGTCGTATAGACTTAATAGGATTATCAGGGAAATGGGCCCTAAGTTTAATTATTTGTGTTAATAGCGGGCAAAGGCTATATTTTTAGTTGAAAGTAGGCAAACATCAGACCAACGGGTGGAAGCATCAATCAGAACCATGAAATACCTAAAAGGTCCACTAGGTGAATTGATTAGTCCACAGATGTTGCCTTGTATCCTTTGCAAAAAAAGATGTGAATTCTAATGCAATCTTGACGAAGGAAGGTCGAGTGATCAGCTTTCCCTGTGAACATGGGACACTTAGATATCCATTCGGTATGGTCAATCTGTGGTTGTCTAAAGAGTGTCCAACAGAGTTATCAATGATTTTCTTTAACATGGTAACTCTGGGGTGCCCTAATCTATCATGCCAAAGCAATAAAGTCTGAAGGTTGCTAAGTTCCGGGGTTGGTTTAAGCTTCGGGCATAACTGTCTTGTTTTGCTCAAAACCGAATGTGATTCGACGATAGATATCGTTGTATAATATAACCCAAAAGAAAGTGCACTTAATGTTTCTAGTATTTGCTTTCGGCCTCCAATATTAGTAAAGATAAATAACATTTCCTTGTTACCTTGATTAGTAGTCTCAATATGGTATCCATTTATTCTGATGTCTTTGAAACTGAGCAAGTTTCTTTGGCAACTGCTGGAAAACAATGCATCTTTAATGAATAAATAAATGCCATTAGGTAACGATATGTGAGCTCTTCTGGAGCCTTCAAGTATTTGCACAGGTTCCGCTATGGTGGATACCTTTCGTGGATTATGTAAGGTTTTGAATACTACTAATCTTAATCTACGTTAATTAATTTCGTTCTATATTAATTAAACCTTATTGAGGTTAGTCTAATACAAAAACTATTGGGTTTGAGTCTTGGATAGGCAATTAGGTCGCGTTCGAACCTTACCTAAGTAGTTGAGGACCTTTTTGTAAATTATTCTTACATCTTATGAACACCACATCTATCGCCTATTGTGTAATTTTTCGTGTAGAACATCTTTCGTGTTGGACCCAACTTGATTTGGATTCATTTCGGGCCAACTAAGGCCATGTGACTTAAACCGTAAATAACCCAAAGAAATGGGTTTACATGTAAAGGCAGGAAAAAATTCCATTTAAAAGATGGAACTCAACGTCCCTTTCTTTCTTTTTCCTTTCTCTGTTGCTAGAGTTCTTCCCCTTCTTCATGATTTCTTCATTTTCACTTCCAATTTGAAGTGCTACTAAGGTTGGGAGTCTTGCATGTGTTAGGAATAGTCCTCATCCACCTTCATCTTCTTCATAGGAGAATTTTCTCCTTGGGAAGTACCTCCTTCTTCAAGCTACAACCATTAAGGTGAGGGCTTTACTTTCATTCTATATATTAAGGCTTGTTAGAATCAAGAAGACTCAAATCTATGATATGCATGCATTATTGCATCACATTCACCATTGGTATGTTTCCATGTAGAGAACCCACTTCTCATTGGAGGTTTTCCCCTAACCACACAACAAGAAGAACTTAGGGAGGGCAAGCACTGTTAAGAGGCAAGTATTAGAGTGCATACATGCTGAATGGGTGTTTAAGTTGTTAATTCCTAGACTTGGTTCTTTTAATCTCATATTACAGCTCTTTATATTTTTTAATGCATATCCATGTATGGGGTGTTGGATGAGTTAGGATGTAAACATGGAATAGGAGGGTGTGTGGGTATTGAATACCTTCAAGGACACTTTAATCAAGTCATAGAAACTACCCACAATTCAGGTTTTTGTACTGATCCTGTATTGAAAGTGAGCTACATAATTAACTTTAGAATTATGAAGCATACGGCGAAACTACGGTTAAGCCGTAAGTGGTTACGGCTTAAAGTCCCGAGAGCAATAAAATCTGTTTTTGTACTGCGGCTTACTCACGGCTGTATTGTGAAATGAACTACGGCTAAGTCGTGACCAACCCGTGCCCAAGCCGTAAGCTTTCTTATGGCGGACTTTCCAAGGAGCGTGAAAAACTCATTTCCTTCTGCGGCTTACACACAGCTACACCGTGTAATGCTTTACAGCTAAGCTGTAACCTAACCGTAACCTGGACGTAGGCTTAGCACGACTAAGCCGTAAGCTAACATACAGCTAAGCTGTACGAACCCAGTGAAATCTAGGATATTAGAAACTCTCACTGACCTTGGAGGGCCTTAGTATTGGCACCTTCCATACCACCACACTGGCCCAACGGTAATTACACGTTAAAGAGAATGAGTGATTTCCAGATGATCTCCCAATGTCAAGTCATGGATGTTGGCATAAGAATGGGTGTCCTTTATGTATATAAGGTAATACCAAGATGTGGTAACACAATGACACCGGACGTTTTATGAGTACATCGTGTTGAATGCACTTGGTGATCATGGGTTACCTAATATAGGGTGGATAGTGATTTCTTGGATACTTACTCTACCCGAATACATTCATATTGTTAAGATGTCTTGTCCTTAACATGATTGTTTATGTTTCCACTCCCTCTAGCTAAACCCTGAGGCAATTCAGACCTGAGCTTCTAATGAGTGCGTGTTTGACAAGCCAGAGCTTCTACTGAGTGCGTACTTGCTAGCCAAAAGGGGGTATAGCCGAGGTTGAACCTTCGTAGCTCATATAAATATACTTCGTTTAATTGTCCGTCTGTATTCATGATTGATTATACTTTCATACTGATATTCCTTATGTATGTTATGACAAGTATGATTGGCAGTATGAGAGAGGTGAATCCGAGTCGGCACCACTTAGCTTGTGCCTTTTGGGGTATTATTAAGTTACTACTACAGTAGTTTACGGAGGAGTTATCGGCGCTCCTCGGGAAGCTGGCTAGATCCCCTAGCGACCCATATATATGCTCCTTTTGGGAGAAAAGAGCCTCGTGGTTGCCAATTAGTGTATACTATATCTTAATTATGATTCCTCACTCATTGTTATTCATGCACAATATGCCTAGTAGACCGTTATTGCTCTCCTATCCAATGTATATTAATAAGTTCATTTGATATATTGTGCTAGTTTCATATGCCATGTACTTGCTTAACCGTCGTGTTAACAGTGTTACCCTTGGTATTGCAAGTATGGAACCAAATCCCAACTCGGTTGTTGACGCGCCCCCGGAGAGTGCCCCAACGGTACCTCTGGGTATAGATGAATGGAAAGATGGCGATGTCTTTTATTAGTCATCCTACGGAGTGCGCCCAGTTTTGGAGGTGTTACAGTCGTAATTTTGGTCTTCCCCTTGGGAATGTGCAAACTAGACCTTCTGTACCCAATTTCCTTAAATAGTAGTTTGGATTGTATGAAATGCTATTTAAAGTCTTAAGTACTGATATCTATATATATATATCTATATATGAATGTTGTGAGATATATTTCTCTTGTCTTGCTCTTGATCATTATAGAGTATTTCGCAAGAGTTTGCTTATGATGAGTTCTATTCCTACATGTGGGGCATACCTCACACGTTCCTGTAGAATCTTCCTTGTAGGAATTCGTGCATAATCCTTCAGGGTACGGATTACTACGAGATTACGTATTCATGCCCTGAGGGCCCACTCAAATCCCCAATTCCCGGGATCAGGGCGTGACAAATTCAATTCCAATTCTGAGAAAAACTTCTAGTTTTTCAGAATGGTATGTGTTGTAGCACTATCTACAAGACAGTGAGTATCCCCATTGTTGTGGTCCATACCTTTAAATAAAAGATAATTAAAAAAATATAACTAAGCAATCACATGATTAAGAAAAATGCATAAGCGAAATTTCATCAAATTTATAAAAAGTCATCCATCACAAAAACATTCATAAAAAGGTTTATCAAAATTAATAAACTGAAAAACAAGTCATCCAGCATAAAATATCCATCAAAAAGTAAATATCTGAAAAAAAAATTTCTAAATGGAGATTTTGAAAATATTTATTTGGTCTTCTAGAACATTCCAGGAGGGGTTTCGATCTTAATACTAAATGCCTCATTACTCAGAGGTTGGCCATTTTCATCTTCAAAAAAATCTCTAGTCTCCAAATTTGTAATATCCAACTGGTAATTGTCATTTTGTGAGACTGCATCCCAATCCAAATCTTCTAGATCATTTGACTCTGCAGAATGAATAAAGGCCTTGTATGCTTTATATCGTTCCACCACGTCTTTTGGTGCACGATAAGAGCGTGACCAATGCCTAATCCTTCCACATCTGTAGCAAGGGTCATTAGAACGGTGGGCAGAAGTATTCAGTGGATTTTGATGTTGATCCAGATTTTGTTGTTTCTGAGGATCATACCACTTCTGGTGGTTTTTGAATTTTTTATTGGGAGGACCTCGAAATTCTCCTTGTCGGGAGGAATTTCTTTTTTCACCTCTTCTGGATGGACTGTTTCTCCCACGCCCCCTTCCTCTGCCTCTGCTCGAATTAAAATTGGCATTTGCTTCAGGCATTGCCATAGATCTAGTTGGTTTGGAGTTATGATTCTTTAGCAAGACTTTGTTGTTCTGCTCAGCAACAATGAGACAAGAGATTAGTTCTAAGTATTTAGAGAAACAGCGTTCACGTTACTGCTGTTGTAGGATTACATTTGATGCGTGGAAAGTGGACAGCGTTTTCTCTAATATCTGCTTTTCCGTAATCGTTTTCCCATACAATCTTAACTGGGAAACAATGTTGAAAAGAGCGGAGTTATACTCAGATGCCCATTTGTAGTCCTGAAATCGCATATTTAGCCATTCGTTCTGAGTTGCTGGTAATAAGATTATCTTCTGGTGATCATATTTATTTTTCAAAGATTTCCAAAAACTTACTGGGTTCATATCTGTGAGGTATTCATTTTTGAGGTCATCATGTATATGATGAAGTAAGAAGATAAGTGCCAATGCCCTATTTTCCGGGGACTCTTTATTACTTTCTTTTATTGTCTATCCAAGTTTCTTGGATTGCAAGTGTAATTTTACATCCAAGTGCCAGGATAAGTAGCTGTCCCCGGTAATGTTAAGGGCTTTAAATTCAAGTTTGGTTAAATTCGACATTAGGCAAGAGCTGGAAAGGAAAAAATATATATGATCATTGATATGCAAAAGATAAAAGATAAATAATAAGCATTCAGAATAAATGAAGGGGTGATCCATGTTAGATCCAGTTGGCCAATTTAAAATTGAATAATATCATGTTATCAATTTTAATAATCCAAAACAACATGTTTTGACAAGGTTTCTGGCTTGATTTGGAATTGCAGGTTTCTGGTTAGAACTTCAGGTTCTTTAATTTTTAAACTTCAGATTCTATCAAGGTTTCGAGCTTGATATTATGGCTTATTAATTTTATTCCTGGATCGAAATATCAAACTTTAGATTTGATTATGAATGAATCTTCAAGTCCATATTATGGATCTGAGAACTTATAGTTTCAGATTTTAACAATCCACGGATCTTCTGGTCCGGATTTAGAAAGAATTTCTGGTTCTTACGGAACTGCAGGTCCGTATTAATATAGAACTTCAGGTTCTTATTTATGACCCATTCTTGATCACCCCTTGTTAAAAATAATAATAATAATAAATAAATAAATAATCATAGCATAAATAATTATTAAACTAATAAAAGAATATAACTAATGAAAATTATGTTATTGTTAGATCTGCCTCCTTTCACTTGTAACGTGTAGAATTACTTCTAAGCTTTTCGAATGTTCCAACGGATCATCAATCTGACATCGTACGATTGAGATATTACGATCTAAAGTTTTGACGATGATATATTTTTTATTATGTTGGCGTCCCTTTTGTTGCTCATGATCCAAGGCAAAAATAGCCTTCTCTTTGCAGCACGTTAACTAAGGCAAAAGAAAAAAAAGAGAAAAAAAATAATAATAGCTTGTTGCACGTAAATCGAGAAAAAAGCTTTTTATCCTTGTTAATGTTGACTAGTCCCCTCCTTTGATTGTTTCTTGTTTCTTTCTTGTTGCTGTACGTGAACTAAGCAAAGGGATTGTACGGTACTGTGCAAGAAGCATAATGCAAAGGAGAGAATAGAGAAAAAAAAAAAAAGGAAAGGACTATTGGGTGGATTTCTTGCACGCACGTTAAAGGTGAGGAGGGGGGAGGGGGCCTTGATCGCGTTGAGAACGTGTTTAAGAAGAGGGGGAGAAAGAGTAGAGGGAGAAAGAGAGAGAGAAGCTTTTTTTTATTGAATGAGATATGTATACATTATGAAAGGGGGAAGATGATCTTATTTATAGAGTAAGATTGCTTCCTCCTCAAGCAAACCAATATAGCAAAGATTGCTTCCTCCCCAAGCAAATCAATATAGCAGGACTCTTGCTTTCCATATCTAATGTGGGCCCCAAGGTGGGTATCCACTAATAATAATATCTTTTAACACTATAAAAAATATTTAATTTCAATTAGATATGGCCTAGGGTCTCATGTATATATATTTTGAAATTTAAAATTCCTTTGAAGAGATAGAAGTCCCTTCATTTCTTAAAATCTCTCTAAGGATAGCAAATTTTGAAGCTTAGCATGGGCGATATAATTGATTGTTTTAAATAATTATTTAAAATGAAATATAGTAAAATGTTTTTATCATTTATATCAAGATTGGAAAACTAAAGGAATAAAGAATCAGTAAACTAAATAGATAATTCAGGAATAATGATGGTAAAAGGAAATTCTTCAAATTCTACTAAAAATAAAAAAGGCAAAAGAATAGTAAAAATCAAAACAAAGAAAAGAAAACACTAATATCTAATAGTAGATCTAGGTAGTGGGCCCACATATAATAGGTCTTGTGAGACCTAAAACTATTGACTTGCTTGCATCAATTGGAAATCAAGAGTTCAAATCTTCAAAAAGTTTAAATAATCTGAAATCCCTAAAATCTCTCCCCAATGTAAAAACCAAATGAGATGGAATGGAGTTCAAATCTTCGTAAAAGCCTAAATAATCTAAAATCCCTAAAATGTCTTTCTAAAATCAAAATCTGGCAAAAATTAAAATTGAAATCAAGTTCCAATTTTACAAATTGTAGTGCAATTTGGAAATAAAATCCAATCCCTTTTCATATACACTAGACTATCTGATCTAATGTAATATTTTTTTAGAGGATTTTACTTTTAAAAACCCTGTAGGTATCCCTTGGACCCGAAAAAGGTATTTTCGCTTCCAAAGTGATCCTATGGGACCACTTGAGTTGTTATTGTTGGTTTTTTTTCTTTTTTCTTTTTTTGCATCTAAAAAGTAGATTTTTATACCAATGTCGAATTCGACACAGATATGTTCCTCTGCCACGATGAGCAAGGGGTGGCGATGGATGAGCAAGAAGCTCCAACTTTCTTCCTCTACAGCTATGGACGATAGACCAGCAACGACAGTGAGCTCCCCCTTTGATGATGGTGAGTACAACATGCTCTAGTTTGGGCTAAGCAGGCCACAGATTCAAAAGCCACCTCCCACTTCATTTTTCTCTTCTCCTCCTTCCGTTACAGCCTCCACTTCACCGTTAGTCTTAATAGTGTTAGAATTGGCAAAATCCTCCCACTTGAACGTGGGTTTCCACCTCGCTCCCTTCTTCGTCACCATGAAAACCCAAGGGCCATTACTGGATCCTCTGTATTCCTCTTTTTCTTTTTAGATTAGGCCATAAAAAATCAAGGGCCACTGTTGCAGTCACCGTCATTGGAAGGGGAGCCCGCCACCGCCGCCATTGTCTATTGTTGGTTTGCCGTCCATTGCTGCAAATGAAAAAGGTTGTGAGTTTCTTCTTCATCCATGTTGCAAAGAGGATGGCTATGTTGAATTCGATGCCTAGAGAAAAAAAACTGGGTTTTTTCCAAATTAGTGATAGGTCTATGTGGGCCACTGATCAAGGATCAACTCCCCACATCACATAGGACATTCATGGGTGACCCTATAAGTGGGTCACATTAAAGATTGGACTGTTGGATCTCAACCACACAAAAAAGTCTCCAAATTGAAAACTTAAATACGCAGAGAGTTTTTGTTCACATTAAAGAGGAACATAGTTGTTTCAAATTTGACACTAATATAAAAACCCAGTGTTGAATTCAACGCTGATTTCTAGATGCATAAAAAAACCCAAGTGGTCCCTTGGGACCGGTTTGCAAGCTAAAATACTAAAAGGATTTTTCTGGTTTAAGGGACACCTAATGGGTTTTTTTATAGTAAAATCCTCTATTTTTTATTTAAAATCTTTAAACTTAAGGGCCACAAATAAAGGGTTAAGGTTATTGGATCAACTTAAAATTTTAAAGCCTTTCATATATATAAATAAAGAGCATTTTGTAAATACCTCCTAAGGTTTATAAGATTTGTAAATAGGTCCTTATAGCTCTTGTGGTTTTAGTATTTGTAAATAGACCCGTGTCTTTACATTTTAATACCTTATTTATCTCCAAAATCGATAAACTTCCAATTATCATAAATTTTTAGAGTGAAATGACATTTTTGCCTTACTCTTTTATCCACATATGCATAATTTTAAAAGCTTAAACCTTTTTTTTTTTATCTTGTTACATTCAGTGGGAAAGCTAACCCTACATAAATCTAATTATCTCAATCTGGGGCCCATTTCATTAAGTTTAAATCCATTGTAATGACAATCAACACATTGTACTTATCAATAGTTATAATTGAACCTCCATACACAGTAGCCCCTTATGACTGTATAAGAAGGCAAAAAAAAGAAACTAAGAAAGTAGTAAGCAGTGCAAAGTTCAAAGCATACGATGACCTCTATAATAGGTTGGGAATAAGAAAAAGAGAAAATGATATTTTTAAGCTCGCAAAAATAAGAGAAAAGAAAAGTAGGGACTTAGATTATGTCAAATGTATAAAGGACAATGACGAAAATATTTTGGTGAATGACAACGATATTAAAAAAAGGTGGAGGGAATATTTTAGCAAACTTCTAAATGAAGAACATTTGGGCGATACAAGAGTTAAGGAGGATACTTCATCACTAGAGCATACTTTTCTTCGTAGAATTAGAGGGGTGGAAGTGAAGAAAGCATTGAAGTGAATGAAGACAGGAAATGCACCAGGCCCAGACGGTATTCCGATAGAGGTATGGAAATGCTTAGGAGAGGTTGTGGTGAGTTGGTTATATAGAGTATTCAATAAGATATTTGTGATAAAGAAAATGCCGAATAAATGGAGAAGAAGCATTGTAGTACCTATATATAAGAATAAATGAGATTAAACTTATGAGTTATACTACTAAGTTATGGGAGAGAATAATGGAGCAAATACTAAGAAAGAAGACTAAGATATCTGAAAATCAATTTGGTTTTATGCCAGAGAGATCAACTATGGAAGCTATCTTTTCACTTAGGTAATTAATGAAAAAATACCGAGTAAAAAGGAAAAATCTACATTTGGTCTTTATCGATTTGAAAAAAGATTATGATAGGATACCGAGAAATTTAATTTGGTGGGTTTTAAAGAAAAGGAATGTTCCCATATGTTACACTGAAAATTTTAAGGATATATATGAAGGAGCAGTAACAAATGTGAGAACCACATGTGGAGAAACAGGTGGATTCCTCGTGACTATAGGTTTACATCAAGGATCAACCTTAGCCTTTATCTCTTTACATTAATTATGGATGAGTTAATTGTCCATATTCAAGAAGAAGTATCAAGGTGTATGTTGCTTGCAGATGATATAGTATTGGTGATGAATCAAGATATGGTGTAAATGCAAAACTTGAGAGATGGCGCGGAGCATTAGAATCTAGACGCTTTAAAATAAGTCGTACAAAGATAGAATATATAGATTGCAACTTCAGTGGACATATACAAAGTGTTGAAACCACTGTCTAAATTGAAACCCATGAAATACTACGTAGAGATTCTTTTCGGTACCTACGCTTGATGATCAGTAAGGATGAGGAGATTGATAAAGATGTGAAGCATAGGAAAAAAACTGGATGGCTGAAGTGGAGATTAGCTTCTGGAGTGCTTTGTGACAGACGAATGCCAACGAAATTGAAAGGCAAATTTTATAGGACAGTGGTTAGATCAGCTATGATATATGGAGCAGAATGTTGGCCAATTAAGAAGACGCATATTCATAAGATGGATGTAACAGAAATGAGAATGCTAAGGTAGATATGTGGTAAAACTAGGAAAGATAAAATTAAAAATGAGCACTTTTGAGAGCATTTAGGGGTAGCACCAATAGGGGATAAGATTAGAGAAACCCGTTTAAGATGATTTGGGCATATTGAGCGTAAGTCAGTAATGGCACTGATGAGAAAAAGTTTGGCTATACAAGTAGATGGCCCATCAAGAGGCAGGGGTAGGCCGAAGAAAACATTGATAGAAGTCATTAATTCATATTTGAAAAAGTTTAACTTATCGAATGATTTGGCTCAAAATAGAACGGATTGAATAAACAGAATTCATGTAGTTGACCCCAATATGGTTGGGATAAGGCTTTGATGATGATGATGATGACACAGTAGCCCCACCATTTGATTGATGAAAGTTTCAAAATACATAAATAAGCTTCATGTGAGAGTTATTAAGAGAGGCATAGTTGTCAATTCCGTTTGGATCATTATTTCAGTTTAGTCTCTAAGATTAAATATTTTGGTATTTCAGCAAAACTTTTTAGAATAATAAAAACTTAAATATATATACATATAAGTAAAATAAATAGAAAACGAAAAAAAAATATAACTTATGCATCTTCATTGATATGAATTTTGAGAAAAAAATAGAAAAATAGTGAAGATTATGTTACAAATCGAAATGGGCACTAGAAATTAAATCAAAATTAGCTAAGATTGACAGGTATAACCGAAATGGACCGGAATTGACCGAAATTCAAACCAAAAATCTTTTAACCTCATTCCATTTCAATCAAAGGACAGAAACGAAAAATTCTGGCCATTTTGGCTGAAATGAAATAGAATTGACATTTGGGACTTAGTATAAAATAATAAAAATTTTTAAATGATAATATACTTTTTTTTTGTTTAATGGGTATAAAGGTAAAAGTGTCATTTTTATAAGAATTCAATACAAACCTCATGATGGTTGCCCTTTTTTTTAGGAATATTTATTTTGGGAACTTGACAAGTATTAAAATGAAAATGCCAGGGACCTATTTACAAATACTAAAACTACATGGATGTATTTGCAAATCCCCAAAATCTTATGGGGGTATTTACAAAAAACTCATAAATAAATTGTTCTTGACCTAAAATTTTAAACCCTTTCATATATATATCGATAAATTGTTCTTTTTTTTTTATGAATTATTATTAAAGGATATCCCAAACAATTCTTTTTTCAATAATTACTTGTGCACACACTAAAAAGCACACAAGCATATTTATCCTATTACATGGTGACAACTGTATTTATCCTGTAAGGTGAGGAATAAAAAGTAGAACATAGTTGTTATTGTGTGGTGCCACATAAGCTATTGGCTGATGTTTCTCAGAATAGCCCACCTAACAAAAAACTAAAGTGTACTAAATGCTAGATAATACCTCTTCCATGAGCACTCTCTAAAATTCATGCAAGTGAGAGTGGGAGTACTAAGATTGATCAAATATAAAACATGAAATAAAAGTATTATGAGATTTTCAGGCCATTTATGGGGATCAATCCAATCCGCTTGTGGGTTCAGCTCCTATTTGAATGAAAATTTTGCCCTAACGCCGTTGGGCATTAATTTTTTTAAGCTAAATTTCAAATTAGAGGGTCCTAATAAGGACCTCAATATTATGTGTGAGGCCATATATGTACCTTTTAGGGAATAGTCTTTATTCGTCAAAATGGGGTAACCTCTGAGCTGGAGGCCAAAGGTCCGAGCTAGCAAAGGATACCTTGGGTCATTAAAAAAAAAAAAGCCTCCCAAACTTCCTGAATCTTAGAGGTAAGAGGTTCATTTCATCAATGCTTCCACTTAGACAAAATTACCCCAATCAAGGAAAATTCTAATCTTAGCGGTCTTCAACCCTGACAAAATTACACTTCTAGGAAGTTGGGTAGTAGTTTGTGAACCTTGATTTTGAGAATTAGATAAGAGAAAGGGAAAATTTTAAATAAGGCCTTAAAATTTTCCCTTACTAAAAAAAAGACACAAGTTTCAAAAGTTTTAAATTAGTATCTAAGTCTTTCAAAAAAGTTCTCAATTAAGAATATTTGTCCATTTAAAATTATTTTTTGGTAGATTTTTCCCTCAATATTTTTATAACAACCAAATTACCATTTATTGAATAAAACACTCTTTAATTCCTCTATATTCTCCTCATTTCATTCACCAACGCCTTTATGGTAATCAGTGGCAACCAGCATCCCTATATTGATTGACTACACATAATGGCCATCTAAACCTTGTCATGACTTAAAATGAAAGGTAATTTGGATATTTAAAAAAAATTGAGGAAGAAGTCACTAAAAATACCTTTACATAGTTGAAATTTGCTATTTGACCTAAAAAAGGGACTCTTTGGACTCAACCAAATATTTTTTTTAATTTCTAAACTACCCTCACCTCCATCCCTACTTACCTCCTCCCTTTCCTTACCATCTCCTTTGCCCACTCCCAACCACCTCCACCCCTCTTTCCCATTGGCTCCCTCTCTTTCTCATCGTCAACTGTGAGGGATAGGGAGGGAGAAAAAGAGGGGGAGGGAGAGGGATGGGGATGGGGATGGGGATGGGGCTGCGGCTGCTGCGCGAAAAGGGGGGGGGGGGGGGGGGGGGGTTCAAACAGAGGGAGGAAAGGAAAAGGGAGAGGGCGAGGGTGAGAAAGAAAGAGGAAAAAGGAGGAGACGATCTGCCGATTGTAGATAGAAAGGGAGGTGGGGGGTGGGGTTAGGTGAGTGGGGAGAGAAGAGTTTAGGTAATTTTACAAGTTCCCTTTTTTTTTTCTTAAATAAGTGAGTGGGAAGATTGCCTTCTTGAAGGCCATTAGCAATTTATTAAATAGTCAAATACCTTTAATTGAGAACTAACTAAAACACTTAAAGACAAAATTTGAAAATTTTTAGAAATTATGACCTTTTTTAAAATAAGACAAAACTTAAGGCCTTATTTGAAATTTTCCAAAGACAAATAGCGCGTGCATCTATCCCGAAGCCCCTTGACCAATGGAATACCCATCGGTGACTGGATGGATGCTCAGGAATCATGCTTCTTTGTTTGGAGTAAATTTGATAATTTCCCTTACCAAAAGGCCTTGCCACCTGGTCCAAGGTCTACCTACTTCCCTCGCCCGAGGGCTTCACCACATCTTGAGGTCTACTATCCTCACCTAAGGGAAGGTACTAGCCCCGTATAGCTGGGATACCAAAAAAAAAAAAAAAAACTTCAGTAATTTTCAAATTATAATAATTATTAAAACAATGATAGACTTTGTAATTTGAATTCTTAACCGTAAAGTGCCATGTTGCATGTTGGTGAGAGCCACTGCCACATAGGCGAGTCAGAAAATTGGGTTAGCCACTGTAATTTATTGGGCCAGGGTCCGCCAGTGCTGGGCATGAGAAAATTTCCCAGGGATCGATTTAAATAACTATTAGATACAAACCCAAAACCACAACAAAAAAAAAAAAAAGGAAGAAATGTTGTATAATTAACTATTAATAATCAAAGGTAGATAAAAAAACACTATCTCATGGGTTCCTTTCTAGTGGCCTGCGATAAGGAAAACTGAAATTGGGATTGGGCTTTGCAAGCTTCAATGTCCAGGAATTAGCCATTGCCCGTGAAGAGACAATGTGCAACATTGGAGAGAATAATAAAAAAATGCCCACAGTGCTATCAAAGAACAACATAACCAATGTGCAGTGTTCTACATTGTTTTATGTCACTGAGACCCACAGAGGACCACACGGTCCACACCTTATCATTGAATGTTGTTTTGCACAGTATACTTCAGAAGGGCCTTCATCTAGATGTATTCTGCAATTACTTTGTTCAAAAAGAAAAACATACACAAACAAATTTAGCATTTACAAATAAAGAAGAGTATTTAACAACAAAGTGGAACAAATTGATCTCAATCCACATGGTTTTTACCAGGGAAAAAATATATATAAAAACACATAGAGCTAGCATCAGTTTCAACTTCTTGCTCTTCATTATACCCACACACACACACAAAAAAAAAAAAAAGAGAGAGAGAGAAGATAAGTTCTTACTCATGAAGTATATATTATGAATTCTGTGGCAGACCCCTCTTCTTTCAAATTCACTATCCCTCCTGATATTACATCTTTCTTGGGAACATGCACTGCATAATCCAACAACCCCGTTAAAAAACAATGTGCAGAAGGTAATAACAAAGAAACAACCTATTGTTTTTTGTAGAAATACGGTCAGTAGAAAAACTAGATATATTTCTTTGCAGAGCATCCAGTAAGACCAATGACACAATTGGAATTTTCTTAATGGTTTTCTAAAATGGAGGTTGGAACTTTATTGGTGAAAGAAACAGAGCAAGAGTAGGTTAGAGCATGAAAGTATGGCCAATTTTCTCTGGAAAATGAATTCAAGCATACAAGAAAAAAGTGGCGGTAACTTGTAAAACTTCAGCCTTTACCCCTTTTGATTAAAGACCCTTTCCTTAAGATCCATTGAGAAATGTAAATGATGTGAATGGCCTCTATTTTGTTAAATTTCAAATAATGAGAGAAATTTTGATCCCCAAAAGGAAAGCTATAAATAAGTACAACCTATTGAAAATACCACTTCACCACTGAAAGAAGAAAAAGGAAAACATTTTCATTTGTCATGAACCTCACCTCCACATACAATGAGGTGTCTTACGATAATATTTTGTTTTTATAGTTATAAAAAATATGTTTCACCTATACTTCAGGTAACTATTGATGTGTTCATTTCAGAAGTAGCTGCACTAAATTACAATGGCTTAACAGTAAACAGCTCCACGTCTTATTCCATTAGCGAAAACTCATGATTTGATAACCTAGACCTACCCCCAGACAATCTTGTTAATGATAAGGCAATCCAATGGTTAAAAAGTTCTGTAAATTGGTAGGGCATTTGAAGAATGGGCAGTACTCTGATATTATTAGTATAAATATAGGTAGATTATATATATAGTAGTTTTGTATGTATATATATGGGCTTTGATCTTATGAAAACTATTCTCACGCACCTACTGTGAGAACTTTTTATGGGGCCCACTTGTGGGTCTCATTTGGAGATGGGATTGAGGGGATGGAAAGATCTATGTGAAAACACCCCACATATCAAGTTTGGCCCCAATCACATGTCCATAACCCCTTTATCCGTGGCTTACAAATTCAGTCCATTTGGATTGATGCATAATCGATCCAACGGTCCAATTAATTCGGATTTAAGCGAAACTTGGACCGAGTGACTATCAGAAGGGTTCCTGTGTATCGCAAGATTTAGATTGGATGATAGATGGGCCCACCTAGAGTTCTCACAAAAAAATGGCGAGAACTAGTTCTCAGAGGATTATTTCCCTATATATATATAGAGAGAGAGAGAGAGAGAGAGAGAGAGTAGAACCAACAGAATATGATGTTGCACCTCCCCACATTGGCCTGCTTAGGAGAAAATTCTCTTTAAATGCTTGCAAGATTGCAGATGCGCTTCATGGGTGAGACTTGAGCGCCCATCAAATCTATGATACAAAAGATTTAGAGATGTTGAGGTATGGACCCTCAGAAATCAATGGTTCAAAAAGGTTGGAATTTATACCAAATACCCAACCGGTTCATGTGAGTGTCAAATTGATTTTGGTTGAAATTTTGTGGTGGGAGTGGGTAGTTTGTGTGAAGTCAGGGGGCATGGGTTCACAGGTTAGAGCCCCACATGGTCGCCCATGCACCATGTGTAAGGGTTTCCTCAGGAGAATTCTCCTCAATTAGATACCCCTTTATGAGAAAAGATTTTCAATTAGCAGTTTCACATTACTCTCCATCTCTCATTGAAGCCTAAGCTATAGGGAGCATCTCAAAGATGAGCAATAAACTATAGCTCATTACTGAGTAAACCCATAGGATCAGATCCACCACCAAAATGATCACTTACTCATACAATACAATCACATCTTTATAGGGTTATCACTAGTTGATGGTCGGCCAACCCGTTGGATCTAGTCCAAAAGCCCAACTGGACATCCAGTTGTTTAAGAATAATATTAAGTAGTTTGATTTTATTATGATTAAATATTAGTGAGTTTCCTTTTATGTTTAGGCTTATTTTTATAATATGAAGTTTTGTTTCTTAGGGATCAAGCCAACTCCTCCATATAAGGATGATTAGGCCTCATGGCAAAGACGGATTGCTAATTATCTATGATACCCGAATACTTGTATAAGCCCAACGTATCAGTGTCAGACCGATACGATACTTACACTGGTACCTGATACTGCACCGATACTTCCGGGGTATAAGTTTAGTATATCCTACTTAGCAAGTCCATTATTTCATTTATTTATTTAAGTTTTCTTACTTTTCAACATAGAAAATGTTAGAATTAAACATAAACAATGATAATTTCATTAATCAAATCGTAATTTAAAGAAAAATTAAGGACACCTATATCTATATCCGTGTCTTAAATTTTTCAAAGTACAGAGTCGTATCCCTGATCCCCGTATCCAAATCCGTACACATGTTCGTATCTGGGCATCATAGCTAATTATCAATAATATTTGAGTTATGAGAGTTTTCTATCGGTTATGGTTTTTCTACTAATTGTGAGTGTGCCCTAGTGGCTGAATCATTCCTTGGATTCAATCAATCTTTCGAGAGATTGATCTATTTTTTATTATGGATCTGGGGTTGTGCCACCTAGTCACAGGAAAGTTATGATATAACAGTCTGCCCTTGTGGCAGACAGTCCCCACTGCATCTGTATTATTGAGCTGTGAATCATCACGCTATGCTATAATCTCACATGAACATCTAATAAGACAGAAGCAGACAGCCATTTGGTACAATAATAAAGACTGCCCTTGGATTTTGAAACATCTAAGCGAGGTTATCTAAACAAGAAATACCATTAAATCGGTTAGAAAAAGGAAAAAAAAAAAACTGAAGAAAGACCATCAAGAAGAAGAAGCATGATTCCTTGTATCAGTTTTCTAAAAATGCTAATGATCACCCAATTTAATATATGAGCATAGTTAAGGGCCTGTTTGTTTGCATGGAATTGAATTCCTAGGAATCCTAAGAAATGCATTCCTAAAGGTGGCTTAGAAGGGGAAAAAAAAAGAGGTGAAGATCCAAAAAAAGCTATGACCTAATCTCCTCCACCCAGCCAACACCCTAGTAAATCAAAACCTTGGAAAGTCAATGTCCCTTCTATATGTCCACCTAAATCCTTCATCCACGAATGCACAGTGCAAGGACACATGCACACAGACAAGCACGCACATGCGCACAGAAGGATGCAATGGATGACAAATTGATAATACTGATCCAGATATGAAATGTTGGATTGGGTGAATGGCTGAGTGTCTAACTGAAGAGATGAGGTGAAAAGGGATTTAATTAAAAAAAAAAAAGATGGGATACACATGCGTTTGCAGGCAGCATTAGCAAAAAGATGGGATGGAAGACGCCAAAACTTGATGGTATGGTACTCATACAGATATGAAAACATTGGATTGAGTGAAGGGCTGCGTGCCTGTTGAAGAGAAAAAGGGAATAAACAAGAATGGAACACATGAATGTGCTCACCTGCACCCACAGATCTTAAAAGGGATGGATGGATGGAAGGGACAAACTGGTACGATATTGATCCAGAGATGAATCCATTGGACTGGGTGAATGGCTGAGTACTGGTTTAAAAGGATGACCGATGAGGTGAAACAGGATAAAAAAGGATGGGACACACAAACATTCACACACACGCACACAGCTCAATGGAAGCATGGGATGAAATAGATGGTATTAATATGGATTCTGGATATTCTAATGTGAATGGCTGAGCGCCTAGAATGGATAAGGTGAAAATGGCAGCCTTTTTGATCAATAGGGACAAGAAACTAGGGCCAGACGGTTTCACTATCCCCTACTAGAGAATGGGCTAATAACATCATTAGTACTTGCCAACATTGCAAACTTTGGAAATTAAAAAGGAAAATGAAGAAGAAATCCATGGCATCCAATTTTCCGTGGTTTCAACATCTTTGGCATATAAGTAATGACCATTACTGAAAAGAACCAGACAATCCTCCAATAGTGCAACTTGGCCAAACACAGGACTGCACTGGAGATGTTGTCTCCTAATCAAGGTCCATCTTCTCTGAATAAGATTCAATTAAGGCCTGGACTTGCAAAAGCTCATTGACAATGACATCAACAAGGTGAGTAGAAAACTAATGTGTATGAAACGATCAAAACTAGATTGATGAAAAATTTCTCCACGTGGCATACTATCCATATGTAAGATCCCAACCCTAGTTAATAGCAAAAAGCGTTAATGAATCTTACTCAAGTGTTAATTAAGTTGGTTTTAATGTTAGGATAGTTCTTGAGTCAGTTTAGTTGTGATTAGACTCAGTTCCGGCTTAGAAAGGGGTAGAATTGTCATCTGGCCATTGTGAGAGGTATTTTGGGTATTTTAAGAAATAGGTCAAATTCTATCTCATTAGATAGAGGAAATTATCCAAGGAACCTTCATATTCAACCTATAGTCCTTTGATGTCCGGAAATCCTTCGTTTTGTAGTTTTACACTTGAGTAGGGCCACAGTTGTCATTTCCATAAAAATTGAGTTTTCTCTCAGAACCTCGAGGTTGAAATACATCATTCTTGGGTTTGTTGGAAAGTAGAATTAATTTAGAGAAACTTTTGTTCTTGGCTCAGACCCATTCAATGCTCAGAACCCCTTCATTTTCAGCATTCTATTCACTTAAGTGAGAGGGACACGCCATTTTCAAAATTCCTGAGTTCTATATAAAGGCATCCCCATCGTCCTCTTTTTCATTCTCCTTCTCCTCTACAGTTCCAGCCCCAAACTAACAGCAGCATTTGGCCAGTTCTATTCCTCCCCACTTTTTCTTCATGAAATCGCAGTTAAGATTCACTAAAACTCCTCCCTACACCTCCACAACCTTGGCCATAACCCTTTTCTTCCATTTCACGTTCGGCGACCTCCACTGGCAACCGAATCTTCTTTGTTAGGCACCAATAGGCAACATCTCCTTCCCATCTTCTAGATTTGACGATAGGACCCTATTTCCACTCTAGATCTCTGTATGCATGATGATTGGCAAACTCCTTCGTTTTCCATTTTTGTTGGATTTTGAATCCAAATTTGGGGGATTTTGGGGAAAAAAACTTGTCTCAGATGCAGCTTGATTTTCAGAGGTTATTTTGGTTGATCTGAATGTTCAAGGCAAGTAACAATCCATGATTTTGATTGCAAGCATGCTTAGGAATTTGATTTTAGTGAACTGTCCATGTTTGGGCATTTTATACATACAATTGCATGTTAAAACCATGCCTAGGTCCATTAGAAATGTAGCAAGGAAGAGAAACCATGAAATCTGAACTGCCCAGAGTTGTTGGGTGTTCGCCCCAAACTCTGTTGGCAGTCAGTTTATTTGCCACAAACATGGTCAGTGGCAAGCCTGACACGCCGAATCGCTAAGCAAACAAATTGACTGGTCGCAGTCTGTTTGGCCCAAACATGGTTGGTGGCAAGTCTGACAGACCAAACTGATATGCAACCAAATTGAGTTGTCAGTGGTTTGGTTAACAAAGGCCCTTAGCAGTTTGGCATGTCAAACTGCTGACTGACATGAAAACCCCTCTTGTGTTTTTGGACTTGGACCTGAACCCAATGTCGTAGGCCATTGTAGGACCTACTTCCTGACCCTTAGTGGACTGAAACACCAGTCTTTTGCGTATGTACAATAGGCTCCAAAACCATATATGGGTCAGAAGCATTGCCCCCGCACCCTCAGCATACCGCTGTGGTTTATCACCAGTCAGTACTAGACTAAAGTTAGGATGTGGATATAAACCCCTGGGTTCACCAATAAAGTATGGCCAAAAGCAATTGATATTTGAGGTAACTGCATTACAAGTTGTTCAGATCCATGTGTGGTACAATGATAGGTCATGTGTATGCAAGCATGTGACCTTAGTGGTCAGCCACCTTTTAAGCACCAAGGTAGCGATATGCTATGGGTAACTAAGATCCCATTGCTACATAGAGATGAATGGCCTTGTACCTACACGTGGATGACAACCCTACTCCCAGACTTTGTATGGTATTCTGGCATGCATTACTTGGTACATATTCAGCATTATCAACATAAATGGACTTTAAGTAACCTCTGTTTAAGGGATATTGACATCCTTATGTGGTTATGATTTCGTCAGAGGATAAATAGGTATTATCAAGGATCCGAACCGTGATTCTCAGAACATATAGACCAATCAGTGAAACCCCTATCCCTAGCTAATTCAAAACCACATTGAGCAGTCCAAAATGTTCTAATTGAGTCAGTCTTGTAGCTTAGTGCGCATTCACATGCCCTTCTTTGATCTATGGACTTGATAGGACCGAAGCATGGTCATTTGGTTGTTGTGGCACGCATTTCATGCAATGCAACCTTCCAAATTGATCGGGTCCAACCCGTTTTTCACCTTTTTTGGGGCCAATGCCAGCATACCAAAATGCTGCCCAATTTTAGGGTGGGTCAGGTATGATGGAACTGGATTACCAACAGCCCACCAATGCATATGCATCCTCTCACTCATGTCATACCCAGCTGCTTACTCCACATGTCACATTCACATGTCCATCCTATATTTCATGTTTTGCACACTCATGCCTGCATGTTCATGCTATGTTCCAATGTTCTATGTATTTATGTTTATCAGCTCGTTCAAGTATCATGTTCTATGCGTATGGCAATGACATCAACGGCTCCCCTGAAGAAGGGCAAGTGGGTAGAGTAGAACAGCCTGCCTGCGTAGGAGGGGGCCAACACATGGGCTTCAGTTTGCGGAGTTACTTCCATCTTATAAGTTATTAAGAATGTTTAAGTTCATGACTGGGGTGTAATGTCCATGGCTCCCACGTAAAAGGGCAAGCAGGTAAAGTAGAACTGCTTGTGTCTGCAATAGGAAGGGGCCTGCACATGCGCTTGGGTATTCGGAGTTACATCCCCGACACATGGTTCATGCATGTCATGCTCATGCATAAACACAATCTACTATTCATGATCCAAGATCCATGTTTAGTTATTGCTTTTGCATCATGCGGATTGCTAGTTCGTATTGCACTCACATGTTATGATATTCATTTGCATTGGATATTTATGCTACTGTGTCTGTATGGATTATATATATGTACGTTCATGCATCCGTTCTTTATGTTTTGTTATAGCCTGTATACAGGCATGTTACATAGTGCTAGCCTCATCCTACATATTTTTATAATTGCCCTATTTATATGGATTTGTAGTTATGGACTATCTACTTCTGAAGACTATTTCATAGTCTAATAATGTTACTCTTGGCACTGTAGGTGACAACACCACTGCCAGTGAACTGAAGATTGCGGCGGTCGAAGAGACCCTACAGGGCTTCAGGTAGGGGAGTATAGACGATGTGATATGAGCTCTGGGGCTACCATTGAGAGTCACATTATCACCTTTACTGGGAGAGACATATTTTAGATTTTGTTATATTTGCATCAGCCTTTGTTGGCCTTTTATCTTTGGGTTGTAATCTTAGAAGCACAGATACGGACATGGGACATGGATACGACAGGACACAGACACGGTAATACGGCAAATCCTAAAAAAGTAAGATATGGACATGGCAAATAATAAATATATATTTTTCATATGTAATCATAAAATTAAAGAATAGTTATATTTTTAGCCATACCGGTAGCATCCTGGAGGACGCGAGTTCAAGTCACGGAAACAGCCTCTTCAAAATGAAGGTAAGGCTGCATACATCTTGCCCTCCCCAGACCCCGTTATATAAGAGCCTCGTGCACTGGGCCGCCCCCTTTTTTTTAGTTATATTTTTAGCCAAATTAAGAAGCATAAATTTCAAATTTGGTCTGAAATTGTTTTTGAATTATTTATGAATTTTGAAACTTCATTTAAAACTCTTTTTCTTCATTTGTCTTTTTATAACATGCTTTGGTCACACTCAACTATCAAAAAAAGAAAAAATAAAGAGGAATTTAAAATTTTAAAATAAACCTGCCATGTCCCTGCCGTGTCCAAATTTAAAAAATTAAAAAAAAATCATAAACACGTTCATGGTGTGTCAGACACATGTCTAGAAGCCGTGACTTGTTTGACCCAGACACAGGAACCCTAAGCACGTGTCTGTGCTTCCTAGGTTGTAATTAATGCACTTTTATTATCCAACTTTAACATGCTATGGGAATGAACTATCTTGTTTTCCAGTCATGCTGTACTCACTTGGTTTATGTATACATATACAGTTTGATATTGTAATATGAGATCACAAACAGATGTGAAATGCAATTGTGTTGCAACACAGAATCCTAGCACCCGGGACTTTAGGTCGTAACATTATATAAGCTTCCACTAAATGTTCATTAATATGATAGGATTTTGGTATCCTCGCTCACGGATCCTGGGGAAACAGATACCAATATCATACAAACCCTATGGCTCAGCCCTAAGATGCGGATCTTTAAATGTAGTCCGGTTTGGGGGTGTGACACTATATATATATTTTTGATAGGTAGCAAGACTTAAACCTGCAAACTCAAGGTTGCAAAAGGGAGCACCAACCATAGCAAGGATGGACCCATGTTCTATGTAGTGGGTGCGGCCGCCCTACGTGGCTTTTGAAAAGTCCCAAGAGGAAGCACCAGCTACATGGCCATGACTGAGTTAAAACAAATTGTGCCTCACGCACCTACATTTTCCGAGGCTAAAAGACTCAAATAGTTCCATGCCCTACGTAGAAAATCCCAAATCTTTCTCACTGAAAACTTGCCAATCCCTCATCTTCCCCTCCATCTCCTACAATGGCTTGCACACAACACAATCCCTCTCTGCCTCTCTATATTCGGTGGCATCTGGATCCTTCAAGATAGATGATTGTAATGGCTTTGGAATGGTTCCCACAGCAAATATGAATGGCAACCAAAAGAATAATTCCACCATTTGGTAGCAAACTCCGTGAAATGGCAAAACTCAATAGATTTTATAATTTCCTCAAAATCCTTATGTAATCCAAATCAAATCCATCAATCTTAGATCCCACACCCAAAATCTCCACAGATAGTTAAACAACAGCATAGTCATGAGAAGAAAAATATTAACTTGAGGATCGGCTTTCTGCCAATTGATTTAATCTTTTATTAATATTTTTTGTTACATCCGTATTTATGCTGATGGTTTTTTTTTTTCTCTCCTTTGTCTCACTTATATTAGGATTGAGGGCAACCGTGACAACCAAATTTTGATGCTTAGTTGTTTTTTTTGTATGCAAGCAGGTGGCTATTGTCACGAGTCTATGAAAAATCTAAGGACATGTAATCAAGGGATAGAAGCAGTCAAGCATTTAGTCTATCTATATAATTAGTTATTGCAATGAGCTAAAGCTTAATCATTAAATATGATATACAATAAAGTCACTTGATTGGCTATTGTTATTTGATTTAATTATT
Source organism: Sextonia rubra (assembly GCA_037013555.1). Classification (NCBI taxonomy): domain Eukaryota; kingdom Viridiplantae; phylum Streptophyta; class Magnoliopsida; order Laurales; family Lauraceae; genus Sextonia; species Sextonia rubra. Next base: position 26,522,198 of record JASUAD010000009.1, read on the forward strand.
GCAAAAAGCTAGGGTAGAGGAGAGCCTTTTAGGCGGGCACTCATTTAATTATTCTAGTTGAGTTTTTCAGGTCTATTCTATTATGAAATCATTGCATTGGATGGATGGCTAGTGTAGGCAGCCATTGGCTTTAGTTCTGAGAATATTTATGCTTAGGATTTTTTTTAGTTAGGCCTTCCATTTTCTCTATTGCAATTGGTAATGAGAAGAAAGAACAATACAATAATGACTTTTTAACTTGACCATCGCCCGCACCCCTCAAACAAAAATCCTAGGTCCACCACTGTTGTACAGTGCATTACGCTCGTCTCCTGAAAACCTATATCAACAATGTCAAAAATTGAACAATGGGAAAAATTCCAAGTTCTCTTCATGGAATGATAAGAAAAAAGGAAAAGAACAAATCCTCCAAACATGGCTCATTTCTATCTTCTCAAACAGAATTCTAGCACCAACAAAGCATTATAATTCTGACCAGCAGCACAGAATTGAAAAACAGAATATACAACAACGCATCACACACAAATAGATATCGATGGACATATAAGAATTTCTTTGAGCACAAGCATTATGAATTCCTAGATTACAAAGACCACATTCACACAATTCAGAACTGATGGAAATACCTTGAAGATCATCTGAGCCTTGCAGAAGCTCTATCTCTATCTCTATCTCTATCTCTGTTCTTCCTCCCTGAAAGCAAAGCCCGTTCCCTTTCTTGCTCCCGCTTCTCTCTCTTCATCCGTTCCTCTCTCAATTCCTCCAGCGTCTTCTTCCCCGGCGCCTTCCTGCTACTCTTCGCCCGTTGGGGCGCGGCGGCGGACCCTCCATCGCCATTCTCAGAGTCCGCAGAAGCCAACGGTCTAGAGAGGTACCATGGCGCCTTCACGCCTCTGCCGGCGACTCCATATCCAAGCCTGTACTTCTCATCCTCAGGCAACACAGCCTTGGGAGCCGCGGCGGGGTCATTTCTCCTCTGCCTTTTCTGCTTCTTGGGGCCGTCTTCTTGCAGGTCGTCTTCGCGGCCGGAGAAGGGGAAGATCTTGAGGCCCTCGAAGAGATTGATGTGGTTGGAATCGGCGGCGGGGGGGTTCCGGTCAGGGGAGTGGGGGCGCGGGGCTTCGATGCCGCGGGCCTGACGGAGGCGGTCGAGGCGGAATTCCGCGTCGCGCTTCCGGGACTGCTCTCGCTTGAGCTGCTCCTCTTTGGCGGCAGCTTCTTCGTCGCGGCGGACTTTCTCTCTGTTCTCGTAGTTGTAGACGTTCCAGCTCTTCTGGGGGAGAATGTTGAGACCTCCGTGGCCTCCCATTCTTAGAGAGGGAGAGAAAGATGGTGTTGTTGCAAAGTTCAATAAGAATAAGATGATAAACCCTAGGAATGGGATAGAGAGGAATAGGATTTTGATGCAATCCGGCATTTCTTCTTATATTTTAATAATTGGAATTGGGAAAATATTACCCCTATGCTGCATGTGAAGTCCAGCCTATGGGCCCACTTTTGTGATCTGGCACCAATGGTAATTTTGAGATTATATGGAATCTTTACTAACCATTGAATTATTTATCAAAAAGATCTATGGTTGAGATGAAAAGTTAAAATTTGAGGCTATAAAATCTAGGGCTTGGTAATACGGGTGGGGCTGATTTTTTACTCTTCTTGTCCACAAAGAAATTTTTTCATCCCATCCCTTTTATATTTTTCTATAGAAATATGCATATAAGTGGGCCCCCATGAGATGGACCGGTTATAACTTATATGCACGAATATATCATCATTGAAGAAAGTCTTGAGAATGTACCATGCGAAGCGAAAAGGGTTGAATTCATTTTAAATAGTACCTTTACCAGCTTATCACTCTTGACCAATAGTATAAAATAGCAAACGTAATAATGATAATAACTTTTGAGAAGCCCCATTATTAGCTTTTCTTTTAAAAAAACGTTTTAACCTTTTTTTAAGCAATTAAATGACTAAAACTTTCATTACTTAAATTCAAAATCTTGTCTTAATCTGATAGAAACTAGGCCTTAGGTCATTCCACTATCTTAGCAATTATAATGAATCTTAAAACAAAAAAATAAGTTGTCTTCTTATTTTGTAGAGAGAAAAAAGGAGATGCGGTCTTAAGATGACTTATGGTGGAGATTGCATCCTTGAGAAATTGCCTAGACCGTTGGGATGTCTGGGTTAATGTGGAGCCCTTGCACCTAAAAATTTGTAGGCTGTAAAAGGGTTTGGCTGGCCCTACTTTATTAGACCCATCTTTAGTGGGCTTGTTCTAGCTAGGTCCTTACTCTACCTTTAAATGGTGAGGGATGTGATAAGATCAAACCAAGGCTTGAAAAAAGAAAATTCAATTTTTTGAATATATTTTTCTTACAACACCATTGCTTCTTAACCTGATGTTAACTAAATAATTTTAGCATAGTATAAAAACAAATGCGCATGGACAGTTTGGATTTTCCAAAGTTCAGCGCACTCAAGCTTCAGTGAGGGTGGTGTACTGAGATACAATGCGGGCATCACTACATTGAATTACAGTGAAACCCTCGTTAAATCATGAGTGTAGCCAACTGTTTAAGTTGATCACAGGATTTCACACGCGATGGACTCCATTCATCTTTTCCACAGAGAAGAGAAATAGAGAGAAGATTATAACGTGTTCAATGTTCAAGATGTAGTCGGTCCAATGGTTGCAATCTTACTGATATAAGCAAAGATTTATATAATGCTCATTATAATTTGAATCTTCAAAGGTGAGCTCCACTAAAGATTTAGTAAGGGTGCTGCACTGTAAGTCTGTAATATTATACCCAACAGATACACTGCAATGTAGACCTACTCAACAAATACCCACACCAAAAAGATGCTTCAGATGTGGAATGTTCTGGTCCAAACAAGTGAAGTTCTTTAATACTGTTCGACAGACACAAGAGGCCTCCAATGCCCAAACGATAAGCCTTTCAAGTTTCCTGCCACCCTATATAAGTATATGCATATATATCATATATTCCCATGTAGAGGTACCTCTCACCAGAACGTTCATAATAGTTTCAAATTAGGTAAAACTATGACCCACTTGATGCATGCAATCACAAGAGGATAGTGTGATGGAAAGGCCTCATTTTGAATATGATTTTGGGCAACGACAATCTCTATCAGATAGATAATCACAAGCGCTGATTAGGGGCCTTAAGTTAATGATTTCTTAAAATACATTTTTCTGAAATTTAATCATATGGCAAATATAATTTAGAGTAGTGTCAAACTAAGGTGAATGCTAATTTAAGAGCAACTAGTGATTATGAAGGGGGTTGGATTTGCGGTGTCCCATGTGTGGCAAAAAGTTACATCTTACATGCTCAATGAGAGAGAGCTCTTAGCAGAAAGTGAACCCATATGCATACATTAAAATGGTAACCGTGTTTGTTAAAACTATACCATTGACATTTAGCACTCACTACTTTTTACCACCCAATATATTAATAGAGTCAACATAGTAAGAGTGTCATACACTGGATGTCTGCAAATTTTCTTTTTCTTTGTTTTTCATACAAATATAAAGATATGCAGTGTCAAGACCAAATGGTTGGATTACTAGCATATGGGAACTGGAGAAAGAGAGATATCCTGCTGTAAAAGAATATACTAATCTTGCAAGGTAATCACTGTCAACATTGAGGAAATGCAGTGTCACAATGACTACAAGTTTATTTTTTATTTCAAGCTCTAAAAGGCATATAGAGACAAACATTTCATATTTGTCTGGATAAAGTACGAGTGTTTTTCATTGTGTTCAAATTATCAGAGACATGGATGTCTCCAAAAGTTACTGCATGAGAACAGTGCTCTTTCACAGTGCATTAGGGAAACTTCCACAACATTCACAAAAAATAGGCACAAGTGGATTTGATTTAGTGAATGGTTTAAGAGTTAAAGCACAGCTAAAATACAAACTGCATGACCTTGAGTAAGACTTATTTTGACTAGTAGAACTTAGGAATAGAACAAGGAATCTCAAGCTCCCAACTGCATGTACAGACTTAAATGGGTTCCAACCGTTGGGTTGTCATGAATCACAGAAGCAGATCATATCTAAGTAACAGAGCAATTATGGAGCATTGACACGATGAATGCATAAGATGGAAGATCCCCAGCAGTACCTCATATGGTTAGGGGCACCAAACACCCCCCTTGGTGGGGTGAGGGTGTGCGAATTCGAGTCCGTACAAGCAAAAAAAGGAAAAATAAAAAGGCTAACATGGAAGCCAAAAGAAATTCATCATAGAAAAGGTTGAGAGCAAATTAACATGTAAGCTTCCCTATGAATCATTTACAGGATCGTCATCTTCCTCTGGTTTGACAAAGAACTCAATATAAGCAATTCGACTTGGTTGCTGGTATCCACCAGCATCATTGTGAGGATGTTGGCCACCGGACCGTATGACAGACACCAAATGCTGGATTTTCAACATCCCACCTCGCCCAACTGTAAATTTGCTTCCTCTGTTATCTTTCAAAACACTGCTAGGAATGTTTGAAGTCGTTGCACGGAGAAACTTGTACTTGTACCTGGCATGTGTGAATTAGGATTAACATGGTTATTTTAATTAAAGAGGATTCATGTCCTTCAGCCCAGGATCATAGTTTGAAAAACTCATTCTAGACTTGCCCCGACTTGGCGCTGAAGTCTCAGTCTCCTCAGCAGGTCACTGAGTTGGGCGAGTCGAATGAGTCAGACTTGGCTGAGTTGCTCAGCTTGGATGCTTCAAGTTGAGACAAGTTCCCAAGTTTCTAAACAATGCCTAGAATATGCACATTATTCTTGGGCCACAAGTATGTAAAGTTGAGCTCATGGCTCTAAACTAACTAACTTCTTTTAATATGTAATGTGATTTGAACCTGCAACCGCATGGTTGTGACTTCTGACCATGAGCACATTCTGACTGTAATGAGCTCTCAATTAAAAAGACTGAGAGACTGTTATGATGAACCACAACAGGGATAGGCCCATATCCCCAAACGATCTCCCAATGGAACATCTTAAATCTTGGAGCTCAGTCTACTAATATGAGGTTAAGAAAAAACAGAGAAACAGCATGCAATCAACAAGAAAAAAAATCTCACCCCCAAGTGAATGGCTAGAATATCCCAATCCTGCAAAATCTCAGGAATAAACAATCAACTGTGGGGCCCATCACATCAAAATTTAGGATGAACCATCACAAATCCTGAGGATAATGTTCCAATCAGGTTGGGGATCATATAACTCCCCCCAAGTGAATATTATGAAGTTTATGATCAGAATCTACCTATAAGATACCCGACGATCACATTGATATGCGATTAACAGATCAGTGTTTGCATAATATGAGAAGTCAATCTGCCAAAAATGATAAGTCCTTTTAACGAATGAAGTGAATTAAGGCTAGCTAGTTAGTAAACGCATAATACATGCATTTAGATAAGAAAGATCCCAAGATATACCTGTAGGTCCCCATGTCCTTCACCTCTGAATGTAACTGATGGGGGTTCTGGCTGTAGGGTGATCTGGATGCTTGAACCCGGCCATTCAAGATCATCAATTGCCTCCTTCAGCACTGCAGACTGGGAACCTGTACTTGTTAGTGAAAAAAAAAAGGGTGTCTGCACATCAAATTAAAGATGAATAATAAACCATAATGAATAAGATGATTACAGGTAGATTTTCATACTTGAAAAGTATGCATGGGACAGAAATAGAAAATACTGGACAGTTCTTGTCAGGTAAGATTGAGACACTCTTGCCATTGGTTTCAAGCAAAAGACAAAAGGGTAAAAAACTGGGTATTGGCTAATGCAGTTTCTGCTTTCGACACCACCATAAATGCCAATTTTAGTCAACTATGGGTGGCACGACCTACATGGCCAAACATATTCAAATCTAGGGACAATTCAAGCACATGCAAATCTCTCTAATGGTACAAGAACACAATCACAGAGGATTAGTGGATTACTTTAACAGTAAAAGTGACTGGGACGTTTCCCGTGGGCTCAAAATTGTAGTCCCATGAGATGGTATCTGGAATTATTGTCCTGATCTCTGCATAGATGCAGGCATTTGGTGAATCAACTGACCTAGCCATGCACAAACAGATACAGTTACATCACTCGAAGAGCCAAGGTATACATAAACAAAACCAATACAGATAGAAATGTTCAGCTATTAATTTGATATTTGTGATTACTGCCCCAATTATGGATCTTGACAAATTAGGGAGTAGTTGGACTTGGAGAAATTGCTATATTTAAATACCAAAATGTAAGTGGATCAGGTGAGGATTTGCTGAGTCTTGTTATGGATTTGTGGATGTGGGAGATTGTGCCTCAGCCTGATGTTCACCAATGTAATTAGTGACCCCAAAAGTAGTGGTTCGAAGTTTGTTCCAACCATCCTTTTTTAGGCCCTTAATTTAATGGTTTTGACACTCCAAATGGCATGAAATTTCATCCATCCCCAATTCCTGATGCTCACTTCACATCTGTTACCTTTTGAGCATGTATTCAGATGGTCCTACACATCTGCCTTTAACATAACAAAAATGATAAATTGCTCAAATACCTTTCTTTTATTTTGTTGACTACTCAGATACAAAGCAAACATAATGCAACATTCAACAATGACTCTTGCAAAATTTTTAAAAACCACAGTTCTAAGTAACACATGAGCGGGAACTAAAGGATGTCACCATTAACCACTATGCAATCAATTCCATTAACTGCATTACAAATAGTAAAAAAGACATGAGGAGAGTTATTAAAAAAAGTGATTATCACAATAACAGACAATGATTATCACCATACGAGATGCTGGGTGCAATTAAAAACATAAATATCTTATATGATTTTCTGAAGATACATCAACCCTGCCATTAGCTCTTATACCATTTCCCTGTACTTTATCTTATTAAATGAAGTTTCTCTTATCAATTAAAATGAAAAAATAAATAATAATCTCAATGGCAGCAAATATACAGTTCGCCACCCTCCTATGCTGCACATGCAGGATCTTTGGTTCAGTGGCCCAGACTACGGTGGGACGGGCCAAGTGTGGATGGTTAAATTCTTCCAACTTAAAATAATTTTTTGACATATTTTATGGCATGGTTCATCACATGAATCATTTGGATATTAGCAAGCCATGTGGTCCATTCGCATGGAGCTAGAAGGGACAGTCAGCTTGCAGACGGAAGCAAACATTTAATCCTATTCTTGTAATTTTGAAGAACAAACCCGAAAAGGTATCTTACAGACTCAGTCAGACATGGCTGAAAATTTTCATCCCATATATCCACTTTTGCCATCACTATGTACTCCAGACAATGTAGGCATTGACGAATCAAATTTGTGGAAACCTTGGCTGTATAATATATTATATAAAATGTCAGTGACAAGCAGCAGTTTTTAGAGATAAGCATTAAGCTTCACCAGTGCCTATTCTCCATTTATTCACAAGCATCCACCAATTTTCTGAGTAAATACCAAGCAAAACAATTATCTCTCAATGAGACAGCAAATATACGTATGACGGTATGAGCACCTCCTGTGCCTCACTAAACAATTAGCTCCTGTAGCTGTTCTTCCAAAGTGTTCAAGACAAAGACTGAAAGTGTAAGAGGGCAACACAATGGTATCTTACATTTCATCCCCATGCACTCCAATGCTTACATGAGAGGAAGAAAAAGATTTCAAGATGGAGAAACATGCAGTAGCCTTCCCAAATCCCAAATATTGAGCAAAGAAGGGCAAGAAGCATAGTCAGAAGCTATAAAGCATGGATACTCCCAAAATGTACACATACCGGTACCGGGTACGTACCCGTACTAAGTACGGCTATGGGTACGGCTAAATACATATCGGATACGGTCAAACATACTTGGTACATTTTGTTTAATAGTTTGACTTTTTGGGTATGCCTTGAGTACGTACCTGGTAAGGCATGGGTATTTCTGGGGAATTTGATTCAAAATTTGATAGAGGAGTAATGGTACTAGTTGTTTGGTGGTGTGCACATGGGTTTTCTACACCTATTCTCCAATCTTTAGCATTGAAATCACTTAGCCAGCCATATTCCTCATCATGATGTGAAAGGAATTGGAGCGCCTACTCCTTCGTTCACACCATAAGAAGGAACAAAATGACATCACAGCATTATGAAGACTTGGTCTTTATACATAACAATATTTATCTCCTATCAAGGAGAAGTTGACAATACACGGAAGGAGAGAAGGAGCTGTGAGACATTGGTGGAGATGCATTTGATTCATTGGAAAGTGCTGACTTACTTGAAATTGCAAATCTTTGATTTGACGAGCCCAACATGAAAGCTATAATATTTGATGAAGGCGATGAAGTTGGAGTTGATGGATGACTGGATGTGAATCGTAAAGATTCTTAACTTGATAGGACTTGCTTTGATGTTTACTTCATTTTTAGTGCTCTAGTTTGTAGTTTTTGTTGTAATGACATCAAACTTTTGGCTTGTACATGCCTTTTAACATTCAATCATGGTTTGTAGGTTGAATTTGTAATGGTATTAAGTAATTGTAGGCTTGTTACATCTAAGGATTTTAACCTATTTTAATTATCAGCATATTGCGTTATTAAAATTTTAAAAAATATAATTTTTTAATGGCCATACCCGGATTTTATTTTTTTAGGATTTTGCCGTATCAAGGCATCCGTACCGTACCCGTATCAGTACCTACACCAGCACCTGTGCTTCATAGGTTAGAAGTTGCTCATTATCACAAACACAAGGTTACAAGTTCGATTCTGTTTATGTTGCAAAAAGACTTCTTTAGAAAAAGAAAGGCATTATAATTTCAGACTTAAGTCATTTCCCATGACAAGGCACACACTTTTAAATGGCACAACCCATCCCAAAACCATAACATTCATTAATGGAATCTCATCATCAGTTGATCCTTATCCCATCAATTTGCAGTTGGATTTTTAGGAAACTTATACATGATAATTCTGTTAATTTCCTTCTTGCAGTGTTAAGCCCAACATCGATCTAATTCCTCCACGTCCTATAGTTAAGAGTCACATCTTAACATGAACCTCTAATATCAAATAGCAAACAGGCAGTTCGTTTCTTGGTTTAAAAGAAAACTTGTAATTACTGATCCCTACTATCACTTGTAGTTACAAATTTTGCAGTTTGATTTGTTTTGGATCGGTTCATAGTCATTTCTAGTTGATCCTTAGTAAATACCTGACAGTAGATTCAATTCAATTCCAATTAAAGAAAGAGGCCCTATTATCACTTGTAGCTACAAATTTTGCAGTTCCGTTTGTTTTGGATTGGTTCATAGTCATTTCTAGTAAATACCTGACTGTAGATTGAATTCAATTCCAATTAAACAAAGAAGCCCCAGCAGGCCAAAAAAAAAACCAAGCACTTCTCAGCAGGGGAAAACATGAAATCAACATCTTACTTTAGAAGAAGCTGCATATCAGGCCCCGGATATCTCATCTCAATAACGGATGCATGACCAGGCGTCGAGAATGCATTAAGACAGTCCACAAAGAGGCCTAAGCTCAGTCCAAACCTAGGCCGCCCCTCCGCGGCGCCAAATTCATAAAGAAGGAACAGCTAAGAACAGACCACAGATCAAAATTGCAATAAACCCAAAAAGCTCGTCGCGTCGAGTTACAAAGAAAGAAAGTAAAAACCAAAAAAAGGAAGGGAAGGATTGGGAATGGATAGTAAATAGTAATACCTCGCGCTTTAGATATACTTTGGCCTGCAGACATCCGGTTTCTTCAACGATCAACACAAATCCATGCTCCGATAGCTCGATCACTGCATCCTGTTTTGAAGGAGGAAAAGAGACACAGTGGTTAGAAACAGACAGAACCCTAAGTAGCAATTTCTAGAGAGAGAAAGAAGTTTCTAGAGAGAGAAAGAGGCCTGGTGGCGTTTCCATCGAACGGAGGAGAGAGCATCGACTATGCCCTGGACGTTGTCGAGCTGACAGACGAGATCAGGTGCGTCGTTTTGCAGTGCGGACGAGCTCATCGCCTTCTTCCCGCCCAATTTTGGTCACAAGCTTCCTCACCCACCTACTTACTGTGCGTAGATATGAAGAGAGGGAATTTCAAGTTTTTATATTTGGCTGTGGTCCGATTGAGGCAAATGGATTATCCCAATCTGAAATTTACCTGTTATGAAACGGGTTGGAGCGATTGAGGCACATGGATTATGGGTCATTACCCAAATTGAACAATTCCAACCCTAATTTGACCTGCAGATTTGTGGTGAACGCAATCTGACTGACCCTTGTAGTTATAGCAAGAAAAAAAGGATTATTTAAAAAAAAAATGCATGAACAAATGAGAAATGATCATTGATGATGTTTGCATGGGAGTTTCAATGTGGGGTCCATCAATGTTTGGTCTGCTTTTCTGCCTGCATAGATAGTGACATGGGTTCATTACATTTGAGTTGTTAATGATATGCCATTGAATTGATCAATGTGTATAAAAAGACATTTGGCTTAATATTAAATTTCATGCCTTGATGTATCTAATTAGAGTGCATATTACTTCAATCAAAGTAGAATTTAGAGTGATGTCTTGTCTATGGGATGTATGTATGTGAATGGATTGGATTAATTAGCAAGACAGGCCTCACATAAGTGCGATAAGATGAAAGTTGTACGCATGAAAACATCAGCATCCATTCAATTGTCTAAACTAGTTATCAAATATTTAACAGTAATTTTTCTTTCTTTCTGCAGTTGCGTCTAAAGGACCAACAATCGCAGGGCTTGTCTTAGACATAAATCTCAATTGAATTTTTTTGGTACCCCAGTGAAGGAGGATGGGACCAAAGAGAAAGCCATTATATATAGGAAGACAATCCACTCACATGAAAAATAAACCCGCATAAGCAGAAAGAAATGAAGTACCTAGGATTCAAACCCTTTACAACCAGGTGAGAACCGCTGATTCATTCTCATCTCACTTGCACTTGAAAATTGAATATTCGCAAGCAAGTTTCTTGTTAGGGATGGTGCTATCATTGTTAAGCAAGCATAGACTATGGCAGGGCCTTCTTCAGTTTGTGACACTCACATATATTAAAGATATTTTGAGAATATGGTCATAACTAGTAGTGTAAATGTGGGCCTGGCACGGCAGGCCCAGCCCGTAACAAAGTGGGCTGTGGGCTAGCCTAGCACCGGCCTAGGCGTGGGCCGTGTAGGCCTAGGTGCCTTGGGCTGCAACTCGGCATAACACAACCCTTAGATTGGTCATGCAGTGTTGGGCCTAGGTTTGTGCAGTTAAGGTTGAATGGTTATAATGGTCCAACCATTTTTTAGAGCTTCGAGAGACTTCTTGGTGCCTTAGGAAACTTAGAAAGAAAAAGAGAGCTTTGAGAACTTAGGAAACAGAGAGCTTAAAGAACTTGAATTAAGAGAAAAGAAACTTCATGAGTGTGTAGAATGTAGATGAGTGTTTACAAATAAAGGAGGAGGAGGGAACCACAAGTGTTTATAAGGGACCTTCTAAATGTACTCTAATTTAGACTCTTCATACACAGCTCAAAGATTTAAAAAAAAAATAAAAATAAAAATCTCCAAAATACCCCCATCCTCTTCTCTCCCTACACACTTTCTCTCTCCCTCCCTCCTCCCCTTCCCCACCTCCCTTCTGGCCAATGACGAGCTCCGGCAACACTGGAGGGGGACTCCCCTCTCCCTCTTCCTTTCCCTCTTCCTCTCTTCTCCTCTCCCTCCTCCTTCCTCTCCTCTCCTCTTCTTCCTCTCCCCCTCTCCACCTTATTCAGCCATATGAGGCCAAATATCACATTGAACTACACTTGCTGAACAACAAAGGTGTTGTTCGGTCCTAGTAGGGCCAAACAAGGTGGAGAGAGGGAGAGGAAGGACGGAGAGGAAGAGGGAGAGGGAGGGGAAGGGGAAGAGGAAAAGAGAGAGGACAAGGGAGGAGGAATAGGAAGAGGAAGAGGGAGAGGGAGGGGGGAGGGAGAGGGAGAGGGGAGTTCCCCTCTAACACCGAAGCTCATCATTGACTAGAGGGGAGATGGAGAAGGAGAGGAGGGAGGGAGAGACAATGTGTAGGGAGAGAAAGGGGTGGGGGTGTTTTGGGAGTTTTAAATTTTTTTTAATTTTTGGGCTGTATATGAAGAGTTCAAATTGGAATACATTTAGAAGCTCCCTATTTACGAACTTATTACAATGGGGCGAAATGATACAAAATACCCCTCATTTGACCGTTATTTGGCAGTTGGGGAGGGTTAAAATGGTAAAAGGAAAAATGGCTGGACCATCATAACCGTTCAACCTTGACTTTAGCCTAAATGATTCACATATTGCGCATTTGGCTTTAGATGAAAGGCAATACAAAGAACTTCTACATCTGTTACCAAAGCAAACCAAGTTGAATGTTCTCCTTCTCCGAAGAAAAAGAAAAGAAGAATGATTTATGAAGTTTAGAAATATTTTGAAATAGTTTAGATTATTGATCACACTAGAAAAACCGTGGATAAGGCACAATGCATATTTTGTAAAGGACTTTACGACTCACATTTAACAAGTGGCACTAGCTTCCTTCATAGACATTTGCAATCTTGTATGCCTAAATATTATTTGGAGCAAATAATACTATATAATTAATTCATGTTGTTTTTCAATGTTTGTGCATTTATTTAGTAGTTTTAATTTCATTTCAAGTTAAAAATCCTAAGAAAATTCTTTTAAATTTATTTTAAAATAAAATTTAAAAAATAAAAAAGGGCTGGCCCATGGGCAGCACTACCGTGCCTTGGGTTATGCTGGGCTGACCACTGGTGGGGTTGGGCACAGCACAGCATGACTCGGCCCAGGCATGCTTGGGTTAGTCGTGCTAGCACATCATGACTCATTTTACACCCTTAGTCATCACTTTACTCTATACCTGAAGTGATACTTTCTCCACAACATGTCCACATTTTTAGAATATTTCTAAAAACCAAGAGAAAGAGAATATAAAAAGGAAACAAGGAAAATTCCATAAAAATTTATCACTATCTGTATTTATTTTATATGATTATGATTTTTAATTATTGAAAAAAACTCATTTTTCTGTGAAAGTTTCCCATCAATATCCTTAGAAAACTATTAAATTAGTTAATATCCTGACATTTTCCCAAGATGATAATTTCCCATTATTGATATTTCTGGCAGCAGTTCATGATGGGAGAGGGATGAGGGTCTCTTCTCCATAAGAAGGGTCGTGACCCGTAATGTTTATAGCGCAATCCAGAAGCAACCCGCATAAGCACATCCAACCCCACATAAAGCTTATATAGTGCAGGTATGGTTTAAGTCGGTTAACATCGACTGGACTCGGACGAAGAACAACCATTGATATGCACTTCACAGTGTCAATCCATAACCTCAATAAACTCTATCACAGCATCTCAATCTATTCGAAAGTTTTACATCTGAACTTAAAAAATGGTCGTCATACTCATATATGATGTTTTAATCTTGAGGATTTTACCGGAAAATTTTTTTTAGAGTCACTGTATACCAAAAAAGACTTCAAATACATGATTCTACCACAATAGTCTCAGAGATCTTTTTTAGTTTTAATTTTTAGAATGTAAGTTGGGTGGGGATATCGCTACTCACAGACGTACATGAGAGGGGATATCCCTGCTCCTGTTTATTATTATTATTCCCTCTTCCCTCCTTTTCCGCTCTTTCTTCTTTAGAAAAGTGATAGCTGGGTTTCTATTTTTTGACACAAGTGGTGATATCTCTACTTTCGTTTTTCTTTTTTCTTCCTCTTCCTTCCTTTTTTGCTCCTTTTTTTTTTTTGATGAATAGCGCTAGCTAGATTTGGGTTCACTTGTTCTTTCTTCCTCCTCCTTCCTCCAAGCCCAATATAGGTACCAAAGATAAAAAAAAAAAAAACTAAAGGATTATTTGTCACGCCCCGAAATCTGAGATTCTTGAGACCTTCAAATCATGAGGCATGACGGGTCTACAGCAAACAAATTAAATGATTTTCCCACTTTATTAAAATAATCCAAATGGAATAACATGATTAATATCTACACTAAATAACAAAATCAATCTACTAACATAATAAATAAATTTGAAGTACTAGTGATCCTCAAAATATAATAAAGAATTCTCAATTCTAATTAATCTCCCAAATCTAAGGCTGAAGTTTTCGTAGCTCATCCCTCAATTCCGATGGGAAAGCCCTTGAGGCAAGATCAGGACAAAGTCAGGCTGCGTGAGCCTGTGAGTCAAGATAGAAGAATCTGTAGGGGGACATGGGTATGGGATGCTTCGGTCCCACATTGCCTGGTGCAGTTAGATGGATCCACATAGGGACATGTGACCTTAAGGGGGGTAGATTGTAATACCCCATCCTATATTGATTATGAATGAAATATGAGTATGGTATATAATGAACTATGTAGGTCACTACTAAGAATTTGGGCTTAAGCATTCTGGGCCACTTGATAGGCTTACCAAGTTATTGAGCCAGTAGGCTACTCGAGTCGTTACAAATGGTATCAGAGCTTATCACTAGCCGGAAATGTGGGACCCTCAATCCCGTTAGAAAAGCCCTTGAGGCAAGATCAGAACAGAGCTAGAGTGCATGAGCCTGTCAATCAAGATAGAAGAATCCGTGAGGGACACGGATATGGGATGCTTCGGTCCCACATCGCCTGGTGTAATTAGATGGATTCAAACAGAGACATGTGGCCTTAAGGGCAATAGATTGTAACACCCCATCCCACATTAATTATGAATGAAATATAAATCTGATATATAATGAACTATGTAGGTTACTACTAATAATTTGAGTTTAAGCATTTTGGGCAACATGATAGGCTTATTAAGTTATTGGGCCAGTGGGCTATTTGGGTCGTTACATTATTATTCATAAGTACCATTCCCAAAAACCTTAGGTGGAGATGAGAGAAGGAGGTGGAAGCGATCTCTTCAAAGGGGATGGAGAGATCTAGAGCTTTAAAGGTTGGAGAAATGAGAGGGAAGAGAAGAGAAGAGGGTAGAGATAGATGATGGAGTCTGGTGAGTTTAAAGGGAAAGGAAAGAGGAAGATAAGATAAAGAAAGAATCATATTGGTTGATTAGTGAGGGAGAGGAGGACTTGGGTGTCAGGTCCCAAATTTTTATATTGGGTCATACCGGTTTGTCGGGTTTGAGTTGGGTTAAGAGGATCAAATGGATTGATCTAACACAATTGGGCCTGAGTTATTTTACCCTTTTAGGCCAAAGGAATTTTTTTGGAATTTCATAAAAACTCACTAGAAAGTAGGGAGCCCTTCTTTGTAATTTAGAAAAATCTTCTCTCAATATAAACCTTTAGGGTTTTCCCCATTCTTCCATTTTCTTCATCTCTTCTGTAACCAAGCCCTAGAAGTTCTCTGGGGGGAAACCAAGGTTGGATCTTCTGATCTTCAGATTTGCTTTTGGCTTTAAGGTTCAGGCAAGTGGATAATTGCAAACAATATCTTCTTGGTTACTTTGTTTAATCATATGTTCTAAACATGATTTATTTGTTTGGTTTAATGTTTTTGGTTAAGAGATTAACAGTGGAGATTGATTTTGATTGAAACCAAGTAAGTACTTAAGATTTAATGTCTTTGAATCTAATTTGATATATATATATATATTTAACAAGAAAAAAAAAAAAAGGGCCAGCAACATTGTTGCCTGGGCTGGCTGGGCAGCGGCCCGGCCCAACTCTGCCTGGGCTGGGCCTGCTGCCTGGCCGGCCTGGGTGGTGGGTTTGGGCCGAGTCAGCCCAGTTTTTTTTAAAAGATAAAATACATATATATTTTTATAAATAAAGATGATTAGAATTTTTGAATATCAATTATAATGTTTAGAGGGTTATAGTTTGGTTAACGGTTCTAGTATGCTAATAGAGATTTGATTTCATTAAATTAATTTTAATTCGATGTTATTTGAAATTTAGCTTGGATTATTTATAAATTTAATTGAGAATTATATAATTTTGATTAATGTTTATTTAGATTGATTTGAAATTAACTAAGATGTATTTGGTAATTAATAAACCTTACTTAGATTGTATTTATGATTTTAATTTGGATTTTTAATTTGAGTTTGATTTCAAACTGGGGTCCGAGATTTTGTACCTTTAGTTTTGTATAAATTAATAAGGTGTTTTTATACACAATAATGATATTAAGGAATTAATTACCCTCTTTCTCCTTTCGATCATGACTTGATTTAACTTTGGATTTGGAAGTTGAACATCTTTTACTTAATTTGTAAAACACACTGAATATACATAATTAGATTAGATGAAGTATGTTTTTTTTAGAAAAATTAGTTAAATGTTCACATGAGAATTGTACTAAATGCAGAATGGGAATGTGAGGTTCGGGATGCACTACATGATAGGCACCAAAAGTAGTATATCGGCATCGGGGACTCATATTTCCATTGTGATAGAGAGTTGGTTCTCATGTGTATATTTAATCAACTATGACTGTTAGGTGGTTTAGTGCCTACTATCAGAAAACTTGAATTGACACCTATTCATAATACATTTTCGATTATAAAAGTCTAAATACTCAAATTGTTAACGGTTCGTTTATTGGGATTAAGGGTGTCATATCATAATTCATTCTGCATCAGAATACAACGTATTTGTAGATACGTATATTATTTGCGGGTTTACCCGTTTCTGTTATTATCTACGGGATTACCCGATTCTGTTATTATATACGGGAATATCCATTTCTGTTATTATCTGCGGGAATACCCGTTTCTGTTATTATCTGCTGGATTACCCGATTCTGTTATTATCTGCGGGACTACCCGTTTCTGTTATTTGTATGCGGGATTACCCGTTTCTGTTATCTGTATGCGAGATTACCCATTTCTGTATCTTTTTCCGCGGGAATACCTGTTTCTGTTCATTCATGCCATTGGGGTTTGCATTTGATATATTTTGGGTCATAATGATTACTTCTGTTTAATTCAGTTGATTAATCCATTGCTTGCAATTTACCCTCTTACCAAATTATGTCAATCTGACTCACTACTTTTAGTGTCTAGGTTTTGTTATCGGTGCCAAACCGGAGGGTCAGGCGATGCAGGAAATTCCTCCAGATGGCGGAGTTGTTGAGTGGAGCACCGCTGACATCATCTGAAGTGTCCTAGTGTGGTGTAGAGATCAAAAACTTTAGATTATGTAACAAGGCCATATTTGGGCCATTAGTTTATTTAATTATATTTATTTGTTTTGAAGTTATAACTTTGATTGCTATGCTTCGAAGCACTTGACCTTGATTTTATTATAAATGAGATTTGTTACATGGTTGTTATGTGATATCCGTCTGCTATGAATATGCATTTTAGTTCCGCGTGTGATTATGGTTGCTTGATCACTAAGCATAGCCTCACGAAAGACTTCGATCCACCCGGAATTGGGGCTCGTATTGTTTATATTAGAAAAATTTTAATTAGCCCCATTTCTTACACCCCTGGAACCGGGTTTTGGATCCAGCCCAGTTTTGGGGGCGTGACATTGGGTTTAGTTTAATGGTTTTGAGCTTAGTGAGTGAGTGTAGTATATTAGAATTAGGTCTTTGGGTTTATGTTTGGGCTTGAGTTAAAGTTGGAGAAAGAAGAAGAAGAAGAAAAAGTAGTAAAGGAGGAAGGAAGAGGAAGAAGAAAAAGAAAAAAAAAGGAAAAAAATATCCCTACTCATGTACATGGGTGAGTGGGGATATCCCTTCCTAAGTAAAATTCTAAAAATTTAAATGAAAATGGACTCATACGACTAACATTGTGGAATCATATCTTTAAGGTTCTTTTTGATATGGAGTGACTTTAAAATTTTCAGTAAAATCCTCTTTAATCTTTTTTTTACTTATTTTAAGTATTTATTCAAATCTTGATGAAAGAATCCAGTTGACAATTCTAAAACATCTTATTATCACTATCATTATCATCTTAGTACTAGCAAAAGAGGACCAAGCCCAACCCAGGCCAAAAGGGGCAAAAATATTTTCTATATTAATTTGTAAATAATTAAAAAGAAAAATGATTTGTCTATACACATGTAGATGGATAGAATTATATTTAATGATTTCAGAACAAACAAAAAGTACCTCAACTTAGCTTGATGGCATTTTTGAATTGTAATACAAAAGAAATATTAAATATTTCTAAGCATATACAACGAAAGAACATTAAAAATGTCTACCAAATTCAATCAAACCAAATATGAAAGTAGTATAGGCATAATTAAAAACAAATATATTTGGTGCAATTAAATAATGAAAAATGTATAAAAAAATGTGGAAAAGAAAGTACCTTAAATTTTGTTGATAACATATTTGAAATAGGACAACCAAAACATAAAAAAAAATATGTGAACATTTTTAGACATATATAAAAAGAATATTATAAATCTTAAAATTTAAAAAAGAAAGAAAAAAATAATTAAAAAGTAAAACACTAAATCTTAAAATATTTGAATAGAAATAGAAATATCTTAATTGATGAAATTAATCTCATATGAATGAGGAAGGAAGCACTTGCCTATTCTAATCTAATTATATATATATATAATTCATCATATAAAATATATAGATAAGTATCACAATTTATTATGTTTTATATTTTCTCCCTCTGTTGAAAAATTGAATTTGTTAATTTGTTGCATGGCCTCACTTCCCTAAATGACAATTACTGCAGGATTGGGAAGTTTTGATTTCGATTACAGGTGGGCCAATCATTAATATAATCTTATTTGATAATCATTAAATTTTGGGGCTCTTAAAGATGGTGATGATGTTTGTCTCAGCTTTAATCCACATCAAAAATCTCAATTCCACCCAAACTTTGTAACTGGATTGAGGTGTGCCCTACATTAAATTTTGAAATTTAATTTTGAGGTTGGTTTTAAAGCTATTCAAAATAAACTATCTTAGGAAAGAAACAGGTGGGCTAACTCAGCAAATAATGCAGTTGTAAGGCATACTCCATTATAGAAACGGTTCTCAGTTTAGGAATGGCCACCTTTCCTGCAAGATCTTTTAGCTATTTTTCTTGAAACAATAAATGAAGTTCATGACTTCTCTTGGGATGTGCAATGCAGAAGACACAAAAACAATATTATCATTGTAGGAAATAAAAAGACGGTCACATAGGAAAGTAGAAAAGTTTCAAGTCTGTGATCTTCTCCTATATCAGTTAGGTGGAGAAGAAAAACCTAGAACTGAATCGTCTTCAACTACTACTCTTCACTCTTGGGCGCTTCCTTGATTCTAGCGATCAGACCTTGACTTTGCAAAATCTTTCAGCAACTTTTTTTGAAACAACACTTAGATAATTTAGATAGGCTGAAAAATTGAAGTAGATAAAAAAAATAATTAAAGTTCATGACTTCTCTAGGGATGTGTAATATAGAAGACACAAAAACAATATTATCGTAATAGGAAATAAAAAGATAGTTACATAGAAAAGACGAAAACTTTCAAGTATGTCTTCTCCTATAGTAGTCCAGTAAAGAAGAAAAAACCTCTTAACTTTTGGACACTTCCTTGATTCCAATAGTCCCATCATCTTGAAACACATATATTAATCTTTTTAGATTCCATAATTGAACAGATGAATTAAAAAAAAAGAAAGATTGAAAAGAAGAGATCCAATACTTGAATGTCAGATATCCAACTTCCAAGAGTATCAATTGAATGTCAGATATCCAAGAGTATCAATCTATGCAATCACATAATAGAACAAAGCATCTCTGGTTAGTTGCACACGTAATGATCTTAGCTAGTCTTACAAAGATCTTTTGGAATCACGATTCATTCTCTATCTAGAGAAAGAAGATACGTATATTCAAGAAGAATAATAGGAAAGAAGTGTATAGCATACCTTAAGCTCATGTTTCCTAATGAATCCAATTAAAAATAAGGTTGCCTCTCTTATCTCACGTACGGTTCATATTAGTTTCCAAAGAGAGTTCAATACTAATCAACGTTCTCACCTATACAATCATGCCTTTATCATGATTTTAAATTTCTCACTTATCTTACACATGATTTAGGAAACACTTGTGTCCAATCCTATTGTCCCTCTTACGGAATACGACTTCAGCCCTCTCATCCGGCATCCCTCCTAGCCAAATGCACAAATAAAGAGAGAATAAATAGTGGGTTAAATTAGTGTGAACTGATTTGAGAAGAAAGATAAATATGGCTTACATGATCTTGATAATGAGGACGGACTAAAGTTGTAGATGCTCTAATTAGTGGCCAAGGCTCCCTTTCTTCTTCCTGCTGTGCTCTTGAGATTGCAAGAAGATAGATGAAATAAAGCAACTCCAATTAATCCTAGTATCGCTCCTATTGTATGATCTGAACAGTCAACTCTGGCCTTGAGAAAATTCGAGGACTACAAAGAGAGATTATATAGACAATGGAGATATAAGATACGTCTCTTGTCTTTGAAATTGAATGGGAGCTTTTTAGGGAGAAGAAAGTAGAACATTTAGAACATTAATGAGAGTGTGCCACTCGTCCCTCTCATAAAAGGGGCTGTTGTCAACCACTCACTGGAAGTAAAATAATTTTGTTGTAGATTAACTGAGAGTGGGCCTAGATGTTACAACCCAAGCCCCGGCTGCCCTGAATTAAGGTAATTTGCGAGGCGTGACATGCGTACTCCTGTGAAATTTCACCCAACTCTCTGTAAGAATAGAATCAACAAAGGATACTTACAAGCTTCATGCGGTGGAGGACTCCTCAATTGACACATGTCAATGAGTGTATTTAGCGGAAGGTTCTAGTTATCACCTGTACAATTTAGAAATCACGAGGTATCATAGTTGAACAGTTTAAAACTTTTAACTTTTAAACACTAGTTTATACCCAAAAGAAGAACTTGAAGCCCTTGGCTACAAAAAAATCATATACATCATTCACAAGTTCGGATTACAAAATAAAACCAATACCATCTCGAATATGATCGACTGTGAAAGATAAGATGGCATAGTACAACATTATCCAATCTAAATTTCAAAATAAGACTCATGATTATGAGCTCCGTGCGACTGATTAGAGGATACCTTCGGTAGTCCACTTTTTTAATCTTGCAGGAGCTTCTGCGGTCTCCTTCAGAGTCTTCTTGGCCTTGGTTGGACTGGAATTGACAGTTGAGCTTGTAATATCAATTGAATAGCTGTGAATACGACGATTCAGCCAAGTAGAAGTAAAAGTAAAGTAATGCATATTATATGAATATATGAGAACTACATATTTATGTTTCAACATATTGTAAATCATACCTTAGATGATACTTTTGGCTGGAAACTCATAAGATGGCTTATTGTGCTCTTACATGAGAGCTTAAACGAATCATATGACATTTATTCTTTAGGTGGCTTAATGGTGCTCTTCCACGAGAGCTTAAACAATTTATGTGGGAAATACTCAGTGTCCCAGGCCTAGTACAACTGATTACCCTATTGGAGTTCCGGACACTCCTATTATCCACTGTAGTGGCCAAAGCGAATCCTTAGTTCTTATTTCTTACTTAATTCAAAGACCCTTGTGTTCACATTTCATCTCAAGGCATCATAACAAACAAGGAATATTAATATTATCACCATATCAAAATTAAAAGGAGAATAGTTTCACATCATGGTCGAATGTTCAAGAAGTTCACTAACCAATACTAGTTTATTCACTTATCGTCTCTTGCTGTCCATTTAGGAGTGGTTTAAGACACCCAGTGTACAGCTATTCTTGGTGTTACTTTGTCTTTATGAGTAGCACATTAATATGCCTTAACTCACACCAATCGTTAGGTACGAGACTAATTAGGTGACGTTCATGAGGTTTCTCAAGTCCTCAAGAGTGCTCGTGTGTTGCACGATTCCATTTTGTCTATGATGGGGTTAAGGTACCATTATTAAGGGTCTCTCAAGTCTTGCTCCCCCCTATACATCATAACTGGTTAAAGGTTATACTATAATTAACTTTTAAGTTAATCATAGGAGGTCTTTAAGAAGGAAAACGGGGTAAACAGGCTTCAGGGCCTACTTCAGAACCCCAACCATAGGTCAGTCCCAAGGCCCAGCCTACCGGTCAGATTAGAGTCCGATCGGTTGGACTGACTCCAGAAAGGTGGTCCGATCGGTCAGAACCTAAATCGGATCGGTTGGGTAGATCACAAACTATTGAAAACTGATTCCAGAATGATAGTCCGACTTGTCGGACCTGGGGTCCGACCGGTCGGGCAGGTCACGAAGTGCTTCGAATTTTGCAGTTTTTGCAACTTTTACTCTTACTCTCTTGCACTCCACCTCTGTAAGGAACATCATATTCCGTTCAAAGTTCTGTTACTCTGCACCAATTAAGTAACATCATGGCTCTTACCAAACTCTCCATTGCCATAAAACCATTCCTTTCAAGAATCCCATTTTCAATTCATCAAAATTGGGGAAAATAGATTGTCATTCACATATACAAAATAGGAGGTTCAACTTATAGTATTTATCTAATACAACATGCAATTACAAAATCTTGCTTATACTTGCCTTTGGTGAGTGCTAAGATCTCTCTAATGGCTTCCTTTGAGTTCACTTGTGGGGAAGTCCAAATTCCTACAACCCTAATCGTAAAGAAGACATGAAAATGGTAATGAGAATTTGTGCATGCATGCAATCTCTGCATTTCCAATTCATTTGGCATCAACAATAGAGAAGGAAAGCCTCTCTACTTACCTTGAGTTTTTGTAAAGGGGATAGGGAATGAAATTAGGTCTTCCAACTCAAGAAGAAGTTAGAGGGAAGGAGGGAAATGGTGATGAAGCTCTCTAAGCTTACATGCAATCTCTTCCTTTACAAATAAGTTCACTTTTCTTTATAGAATTTCAATTTAAGTCATTTGCAAACCTAATTAATTCCAATGAAATCTAATGAGGTAAGGCCAAAATTAAAATTGATATACTTAAGAAGATACATATGATGATACCAAGATACAGCACAAAATGTATACTTAAAGGAATTGATAATTACGAAAATAGGCTTTTCTTCATTTAACCAAAGTCAAACCGACCTGAGGTTACCCATTTATGACCTTAACTTGGCCTAATTAAGTATCATAAGGCAAGGTACAAGTAATTGGCAAAATTTCACCTTAAAACACAATTATTTAACATAATTCTATAATTAATTAGTAGTAGTCAAGATTAAATCATGACGGATGTCACACTAGATAATAAAAAATCTAATGTGGCTGACCACAAGATTTTAGTCAAAAACTCCTTCTATATGCCTGTAAGTCGGTACATATTTGATGTACACGATTATTTATCATTAAAAATTGATAAGACTTTAAATGGATTATCAAGTCGAGCTAAAGATGCTATATATGATGGGCATGATGTCACCGATAATCATAGTCATTAAAAATTGTTAAAACTTTAATTGGATTATTTTGCCATAAAAAAAACTTCAATTGGATTATTTTGCTGACTCTTATCCAAGATGTTACCTTTGTCTTGGCCTTGAAGTCACTGATAATCATAGTCATGCATTAAGGTTGACCCACTGGATAAATATCAGTAACATGCCTTACTTATATAAAGGAGGGGATGGATGCATGCGTACAGAAAAGTTATGGCCGAACACAGATGACGAGATTAATAATACAATTACTTTCTATTTTCTCTGTGTGGCCCACATGGATTCAATCAGTGGGCATTTGAATGGTTTTGTGCAATTTTAGGGGACTTATATAAAGGAGGGGATGGATGCATGCGTACAGAAAAATTATAGCTGAATACAGATGATGAGATCAATAATACAACTACTTTCTATTTTGTCTGTGTGGTCCACATGGATCCAATCAGTGGGCATTTCAATGGTTTTGTGCAATTTTAGGGCAGAAGATTAGGTTGGGAGATTTTAGTAAATGATTAGAGATTTTAGGAGAGATGAGAGATATTTTAGATTTAAGGTGTGTTAGGATAAATTTTAGGAGAGATATGTTAATTTGTAGAAGTTTAAATAGTAAAGGAATTAAGCCAGAGAGATTTAGAGGGAAAATGGGATAAATTTTTAGGATTTTAATTAGAGTGCGCCACATGTTTTACTCTCGCTAAAAAACTGCCCTATATGTCGCTCTCCCTCGAAAAGTCTATCCCTATTATATAAGTAACTAGCGCTTCAGGGCCCACATTTTAATAATTATATTATTTGTAAAGAAGAGTATATATAAATATTTAAATGATCTTTAATTTAATATTAATATTAAATTCATTTTACAATCATAATCGTAAATATTTTAGTGCACTCTTAAAAAGTAAATATCATATTAGTAAAACTAAATAAAAATGAAAATAATGTCTTTGTGGAATTTCATTAGAATATTAATAAAAAAATAATTTTTCCTTTAATATGTAAAATCAAGTCTAGAGAAAAAAATATTTTATGGTAATATAAATTAGATGGAATACTCCACCATGCAAAGAATCATCAGTTCAACTAATCCTATCACTATGAAAATTTTGAATTACGTGAAAAAAAGCTAATAATTAAAATTATCACAAAAATTTAAGCTTCTCACTTGTTCATTTGCACATAACTCAAAAAAAGAAAAAGCAATAAAAATAGAAAAAAAATTTCGACTAAATGTAACAAAACCTAAGATGATCTCCAATTGAGTGGTGGATATTAAAATATGGGATACACTTTCAATCTTTGCATCAGTAGAAAAAAAATTGTATTAGTCTTACACTAAGCATAAAATACCATTTGCATTACTATAGACATTCTAACATGAAATACATACTTAGTTAATATGTATTAGCACATTAAAATTGATACATATAAACAATGTAATGATCATAGCCTCGAGAGATATAGAGAGAAAAGAGAAATTAAATAATTAACAGAAAAAAAATAACATAACTATCTTTCTAATATTTAAAACAAAAAAAATATATAAACCATTAAAACTTTTGATGTTCAAAGAGAGCAAAACTACACTTACTTTCAATGGTGAGTTGTTTCATGGTGTCTCCATGCATATACCATACTTCATGTTCTCATGTAAAACCTATAGGCCGTTGAACTGGTTGCTTTCTGTTTTTTTTTTCCTCTTCCAATTGTTATATGGAAAAATTAAATTTTAACACCCACCCATTCATGGCGAGTGGAGTCAAAATAAAAATAAATATGATTGTCCACCTTTCAAAGGTTCTATCAATCTAACACAAGAGATATTGTGTATAAAATTGAAAGATTTTAAGATAAGAGATAAAGATTGATTAGTTTATGTAAAATTTAAAATTGAGTGAGGGTATTAATCCAAATTTAAGATTATTATGCTAGGGCTAATTAAAATTATTGGTTGTTCCAAGTTTCAAGGGACATGATTTAAAATGAGAGAGATTTTAAAGATCTTGCCTCCTGGTAGTGTTATTCTAAGTGATTAATTTAGGGAAGATCTAACAATTTTAGGGCTTGAACATTAACTTACTCTAGCAGAGCCCAGATATAAACTTTGAATTGGGCTAAGATTTAGTAATAGAAAGCCTAAGCCTGATTCGGTCTAAGTGAGAGACACTAAGAAATCTCTCACATAGAAACAAACATCCTAGCTAACAAATATTTTCATTTTTAAAATATAATATAGTATGGCTCAAGTTTAAACTATTCTAGGTGGGTTGGGCTCAGGATAGGTACTTATGGCCTGAGTTAGGCTTTCTCCAAGCTCATGCCTATTGTTCAAAATCTAGGCTAGGCCTGGACATTACTTGGCCTGGCCCGGCCTGTCTTGACCTAATCCCATGAACTCCTGTGACCATTTTTGACTCTATTGTAATTTTAATAGGAAACCATGTAGACCCATAAATTGCCACTTGGATAGTGGGATTTAATGGCATGTGAAATGACATAAATGTAGTTTGCCTAATTAATATGATGAGTGGTATGAAAATTCATTTGAGATGTATGAGGACCCCTTCTTTTAAATATATGGCATTATTTAAGATTAAATATGATATGGATATCAGCAGTAGATTATGATGAGATTGCATGTAAGGGATTACATTGAAAATTTTAAGGTATCGTATTCTTTAAATAAGAAAGATTTAGATTGATTTTAGAAAGAGAGAGATAATAATAGGGATAAAGATTATGCTGATTTTTAGGAGATTAAATAGTAAATAGAGAGATTTTAGGAGAGGAAAATGAGAGGGAATATTAGGACTATAATTGGAGTGTGCCACGTATCACTCTTCCATAAAAAAGAAGCGCCATGCCCCATGAGCACCCAGGACTAATTTAGACTCTACTGTGATTTTAATAGGAAACCATGTAGACCTACAAATTGCCACTTGGATAGTGGGATTTAATGACATGTGAAATGAGATAAAGATAGTTTGCCTAATTAATATCATGAGTGGTATGAAAATTCATTTGAGATGTATGAGGACCCCTCCTTTTGACTATATGGCATTATTTAAGATTAAATATAATTTGGATATCAATAGTAGATTATGATAAGATTGCATGCAAGGGATTACATTGAAAATTTTAAGGTATTGTATTCTTTAAATAAGAAAGATATAGATTGATTTTAGAAAGAGAGATAATGATATGGATAAGGATTATGATGATTTTTATAAGATTAAATAGTAAAGAGAGAGATTTCAAGAGAAGTAAATGGGAGAGAACCTAAGACTTTAATTGGAGTATGTCATGCGTCGCTCTCCTATAAAAAAGAAGTGTCACATGTTGCCCCCTCATGAAAAGGGGTATTATTAATTTTTTAGTTGGATTCTAAAGAAACATTTAATATTCTTTACCTTTTTTTATCAAATTAAAAGTAATGACAATCACCATTTTTTACAGTTTCTGCTGCAAGCAGAATTTCCAAGTTTTATTAAATTAATAAAAAAGATTCATGGACAGAAACACAGCCTTAACATATCAACTGTGTATATAATTTTTATGCTAAAGTTTTCACTTGTGTTTGGGCTACCATGAACATCCTTAATGCATGTCTATTGAGCTAGTTGTTGGCCTTTCAAATAGGGGGAAATGGTTTTTGTAGAATTAATTTTCTTTTGATCATCTTGTAAAATCATTTGTTTTATAACAAAAGAGAGGCAAAAAGGCAATAAAAAACAAAAGCAACCCTCTCTGCATGTGAACCACTTGCTTTCCTAATAGATAGCACCTTTTTAATGTAGAAATGTATTTGTACATTCCTGGTATTAAGCTAATTCCATTTCTAAGATCCTACTGTATTTTCTGTTCAATGAAATCGGCTGAAACTGTGGCATTCGCATTATCACTTCCTCATTCTACCACTCAGACAGCATAAAAGCTATTTTTGGTTGCATTTTTGGTCACTATATACTGTGTTGATTACTTACCTTATATTCTTTATATGAAGGAACACTGAATTTTTTATATGATGTTAACAACTTATTGGGGCTGGTTGATCAAAAGAAATATGTAAAGTAGGTGTTTTACTGGAATAATTAATTGGTTGTGTCTTTTGCTTTATATTTGATGAGGTTGCATTTTGCTTATTGCCGTTTCGAGGGCAAGTAAAGAATTCTCGTAATTAAAATTAAACTTAATTTGTAAATAATCCAAAATTAAAGAGTTTGAGTGAGATGGAGAATATCATTCTTAATTTAAGATCTTTATTTATTGGGATTAGATTATATTCGTAGATTTCAAAGAGAAGAGAATATGAGGACTTTAATCTTTAATGAGAGTGTATCACGTGTCGCTGTCTCATGAAAAGAATTGCACCATGTATTACCCTCTCGCTAAGGGAGTATTGTTATAATATATATAATGACTAGTGCTTCAGGCGTGGGCCATGAAAAAATAATAATTAAGTCTAATTAAAAATTATTAATAATTTAAATAAAATATTAATGAATATTATGACATAAATCATAACAAAAACATAGTTAAAATATTGAATCTTTATTTTAACCACTATAGTGAGGGCTTCGATGCTAGGCATAGGCTAAGCTCAAATATGATCATGCACTGCCAATGACTAGGCCATGTTGGGCCATGCCAGGTTCAACAAAGTCCAGGTCAATACCTATGAAAAAGTAATTATATTTTAAAATAAAACCATTTAAGTTAATTTTAAAAATATTATGTGGCAAAAATATTATACCTATAGAGTCTCATTAGAATATTAATAAAAAAAAGTTAGATCATTTTCCTTTAATCAAGAAGCTCAACTTAAGAGGAAAAGAAATATTGTATAGTAAAAAAAATTGAATAGAATAGTCCAATATACAAGAATCATTAGGTCAACCAACTCTTTTACTATAAAAAAATTAATTAGTTGGAATTGAATAGAAAAGAAAATAGACCAACATCCGATACTGTCTATTTGATAAATATATGTAAGTGGGCGCCTTGCCTTCCTACTTCTGGCCACTAGGCCAACTTAGGAAAAAAAAAGACTAAATCATAGCGAGTGTTAAGATTTGTAGTTAATAGGATCTTCACGGGCTAAGCTAAGCCGGGCCAGCCTAAGGCATATTTAAGTCAGAACCAATTTTAGAAGCATGGGCCTAGGCCTGGCCCAAGCCCAACACGACATATAAAATTCAACCCCGAGTTCACCATTTAATTAATTGGGCTTGGCCAAGTCATTAAAAAAATTAAAAAGATTTATACATGGAAATAGAATAAGTATAGTCGGATGTCATCTATAGAGAAAAATAGAGTAGTTTGGACCAAGTGAATTTTATTATGATTTTAGGTATAGAAAACCGTGCATTAGGGAAGATTTTAGGAAGAATTAAGAAATCAAGATTAGCAAGTAGTGCTTTAAGGAATGAGTGGTCTTAAATAAATTTAAATTTCAAATATATAAAGGTAATTACTCATGGGAAAAAAGATAAAAAAAACTAAAACAAAAGATATAAAAAAATTTTTGAGATATGAATGAATAGAAGAAAGAACTTTAAAAAACTTGTGGCTCAATGAAAGATAAAATTGGCCAATGAAAAAAAAAACATCTCAAGACCAATATATGGACCCATGCATTAAGAAATTTAATTCATGTGGGGCTCATATTTTATGAATCTCACCGACTTATATTACCTTTTTTCCAATGAGTATGGATCTATCTTGTTAAGCCCAACTCAACTCAAATCCACTGATACTGGGTTAGAAATTTAGAGGATCTGACATGGGTTTTGCATGCATGGCTTTTTTTTCCTCTATATCGATATCAGATTAGCAATCTACACCGACATTGATCACAAACATGGTTTAAATTCTCGGCCGATACCGGTTCGTATCGGCCGATACGAACCGGTATCAGTCCATATCGATACGATAATTTAAAGTTATCGGTTTTCTGTATCGTCCTGGTAAAATATCCCCAAAATATCGGATAATATCGGCCGATATTTCAAATTATCGGTGTGAACCGATATATCGGTCGATATCGGTCAAAATATTGGCCCACTATTTTTAAAATTTTTTTTCTCTTGTCCTATTTTCCTTCTTTCTTCCTCCTTTTAAATATATCATATGCCACCTTTTTTCTTCCTCAACACCTATTTCACTTGCAAGGTATCAAAAATACTTTTTTTTAATCAATATAGTCTTGAAAATCATATACAACTCTACTGAGGTGAGCATTTTGTATTTTTTTTAAATTATTTAGATATAGCTTAAAAATGATGACTTTATGTTTTTTTTATTGTGAGTACCTTTTATTATTTTAAATCAATACATATTGAGGTTAGATCAACTATTTGAGGTTTTAAAAATCAGAATTTTTATTAAAATCTTGTTGATCTTTGTAAAATAATTACTCAAATTTATCATCATTTTAAGTAAATTATAAATATCTAGTTGCTTTGTGTTTTACTATACTATCATAATAAAATATGTTATCTTACAAGCGCAAGGCAGAACTTACTTAATGATTGAGTGACAATTACAAGCTTTATTTTCTTAAATTTCATACTAATAGATAGCCCATAAGTCATAATTACATTGCATTTTATAAAATTTATGATATTTTAACTTGTTTAGTATATGTATCTAAATTAATTTAATTATAAATAAAATTTATATAGCTTTAGATTAGATAGCAATACATGAACATAACTTAAGGGGTCTAATAATTTGATTTATGATTTATTTTACTGTCATTATGTCATATGTTATGTTAATGTTCATATTCTTGAATTTTACAACTTGCTTGATAATTGAGTGATGAATTGATGGTTGTTGAATAATGAATGATGACTGATAAATAATGATAGGGGTATAGTTAAATATTATACAAGATACAAGTACAAGTGTACAACCACTATATGTAAATTATCAATAAGTTGTATTCTCTAAAATTTCATACTAATTGATAGTTCATATTTCATAAGTCATACTTATGGTTCTTATAAAAAAATCACATTTTTAGACAAGACAGCGATACATGATATCATAACTTAGGGGGACCGATATTTTGATTTATATATATTACTAATGAAAAAAAAAACATTGTTTTCCAGCATTTCTAATATTTTGAATTTTTTGGATGTTTTTTCAAATTTTTTTGGATTAAAAAAAAAATTCACACCGCGACGACTGCGACGGACCGTGAACCGCGACCGATACCTATACCGTATCGGTTTTTTGGACCGACTGATACTGCAACCGATACCGCAATTTTCATCCATGATCACAAATATAAACAAAGATCTTGAACAATGCAATATTAAGTTTATTTTAAATTTATACCAAAGAATAAGAAAAAAATTGAAAATCTCAAATGAAAATTAAAGATCCCTTTAAACCTTGAAATGAGAAAAGTGAAGATATTACCAACTTGGATCCCCATATTGAAATTAAATTTTATGTGTTTGGATGTAGGTAAAGAAGGAAAAGAGTTTAATTTGGGTTTGTCTTGTATTCTTTAAGATGGTGAGAGAGGTTTTAGGAAAATTGAAAAATTTTAAAGAGGTGGTATGGATAGAGTTTAGTTAATATAGATAGAATCCTTATATTGCGCCGCGTGTCACCCTCTCACAAAGAAGGCTGCGCCATGTGTTGCTTTCGCACTATTGCACTCTCCAGCAAAAAGAGGCCCAAGTCGAAACAAAAGAAGAATGCTTACATCAAAATAAAATGTTTGAAATTTAGAAAAAAATGATTAAAAATGAAAGAGTTTTCAATAAAGCTTAAATTGATTAAAAATATATAAATAAAAGATTCATTATTGAAAGAAATTAAAACACTTAAATTTCTTTTTTCATTATTTGTTTCCAATAAGTTTTTTGAAACTGAATGCCAATCAATTTATCAAGATGGGCTGGGCCACTATAGATGTTTAGGGGCCAACTTATGAAATTTAGAAAAAAAAATAATGATTATAAAAATGAAAGAGTTTTCACAAAAAATGAAATTAATTAAAAAATATAAATAAAAGATTCATTATTGAAAGAAATTAAAACATTTAAATCTTTTTTTTCATTATTCTTTTCAAAGAAGTTTTCTAAGACTAAGTTTTCTAAGGCTGAGTGCTATTCAATTTATCAAGATGGCCTGGGCTACTTATAGGTGTTTAGGGGCCAACTTATGTCAGCTACGGTTGCAACTTGGGCAAATTGAGTCAGGTTTTGGAATACTTGATTATCATACAAAATTCTAATAGGGTCATCCTCATGCCCTTTTTAACATAGCTCAACCAAAGTTGCAACCTTAGCTTATATGATACTAAAA
Organism: Sextonia rubra; assembly: GCA_037013555.1. Taxonomy (NCBI): domain Eukaryota; kingdom Viridiplantae; phylum Streptophyta; class Magnoliopsida; order Laurales; family Lauraceae; genus Sextonia; species Sextonia rubra. Next base: position 26,554,019 of record JASUAD010000009.1, read on the forward strand.
ATTATTATTTGGATTCAAGACAAACTTAATGCTGTCCAATTAAAATTGAATTCATAAATTCAGGCCTATGCCCAACCTGGCCAAGTAATGTCCCTGAAACTAAATATAAGGCCTAGGCCCATTCCATAGGCTTGAAAGACTAATATAGATACAACTCGTAGTGAAATGATCATGCCAATCAAGACCATGGCAAACGTCAAGTTAAATGTGTTATTCAATTGAATAGATGAGGAGACACTTTAGTGGAAGAGATTTTGAATTTTTATTTTAAAAAATGGATAGATGGAGAGATTTTAGGGAAGTCAATGCACTTGTAATACTTTTGAATTTATAAAAAGTTAATATGGATAAAGTCCAGCTAATATGGATAGAATCATAGAATTTTTTTAGGGAGCAAAAAAGATTTAAAGAATTTAGATTGCACCACGTATCGTCCTCTCATAAAGAGAATTGCACCACGTGTTGCACTCCCACGAAAGAAGGTATTGTCATAATATATATAATAATATAGAATATAGTAATTTTAGAGTTTTAATGAGAGAGAAATTAGCAAAATCCTAATCATTTACGGGTTTATGCTTCCACAGGCCCACTAAAAAATAAAATAGAAAATGCCATGGGTCTTCTGTTGGGTTGAGTAGCCACTGTCCATTGATATTTGTTGATCTTTGAATTTGTCCAAAATCGAATGCCCTTTAATGCTTCTAATTCTTGGATTTGGCCAATTTGATTTGAGTGAAATTTTACTTTACTATAGATAATCAAGGTAAGACTATTGGCCGTATGGTGTCTTTCTAATTTTCTACTCTCTCTATATAAGAGATTTTAGGTGTTTGAAATTATAGGTGTTGAAAAAATAGTTGAGAGAAATATGACAGATGTTTTAGGAGAGAGATTTTAGATTTTAGAGATGCCACATATTGTTTTCATGAATAGTATGCCACTTGTGCTGCTTTATTTTTCTCTGATGAAGGGGGAATTCTCTTTATATATACTAGCGCTTCAGGGCCCATGCCTTATTTAATAATTATATTATTTGTAAATAAGAATATTTATAAATATTTAAATAATTTTAATTTAATATTAACATTAAATTCATTTTACAATCATAATCTAAAATATTTTAGTGCACTCTTAAAAAGTAAATATCATATTAGTAAAACTAAATAAAAATGAAAACAATGTACTTGCGGAATTTCATTAGAATATTAATAAAAGAAATAATTTTTCTTTAATCTGTAAAATCAAGTCAAAAGAAAAAAAATATTATATGGTAATATAAATTAGATGGAATACTCCACTATGCAAAGAATCATCAGTTCAACCAATAATATCACTATGAAAATATTGAATTAGATGAAAAGAAGCCGGTAATTAAAATTATCATAAAATTTAGGCTTCTCACTTGTTCATTTGCGCGTAACTCAAAGAAAGAAAAAGAAATAAAAATAGAAAGAGTAATTTTGACTAAATGTAACAAAACCTAAGATGATCTTTAATTGAGTGGTGGACATTAAAATATGGGATACACTTTCAATCTTTACATTGGTAGAAAAAAATTGTACTAGTCCTACACAAAGCTTAAAATACCATTTGCATTACCATAGACATTTTAACATGAAAGACACACTTAAATAATATGTATTAGTATATTAAAATTGATATCTATTAAAAATGTAATGATCATGGCCTCGAGAGATATAGAGAGAAGAGAGAAATTAAATAATTAACAGGAAAAAATAGCATAACTATGTTTCTAACATTTAAAACGAAAAAATATATATAAACCATTAGAACTTTTGGTGTCTAAAGAGAGCAGAACTGCATGTACTCTCAGTGGTGAGTTGTTTCATGGTGTCTCCATAGATATACCATACTTCATATTCTCATGTAAAACCTATAGGCTGATGAACTAGCCGTTCTCTGTTTTTTCTTTTTTTTTTCTCCTCCCATTGTTACATGAAAAAATTGAATTTCAACACCCACCCATTCATAGCAAATGGAGTCAAAATAACAATGAATATGATTATCCACCTTCCAATGGTTCTATCAATTTAACAACAAGATATGTTGTGTATAAAATTGAAAGATTTTAAGATAAGAGATAAAAGTTAATTAGTTTATATAAAATTTAAAATTGAGTAAGAATATTAATCCAAATTTAAAATTGCTATGTTAGGGCTAATCTAAATTATTGGTTGTTCTGGTTTTAAGGGACATAATTTAGAATGAGAGAGATTTTAGAAATCTTTCCTCTTGATAGTGCCATTCTAATCGATTTATTTACGGAAGATCTAGCAATTTTAGGGCTTGAGTATTAACTTACTTGAGCGGGGCCCAGATATAAACTTTGAATTGGGCTAAGATTTAGTAGTTGAAAGCCAAGCCTGATCCAGTCCAAGTGAGAGATACTAAGAAATCTCTCACATAAAAACAAACAACCTAACCAACAAATATTTTTATTTTTTTTAGATTTAATATAGTATCGCTTAAGTTTAAACTATTTTAGGTGGGCTGGGCTCAGGGTAAATACTTATGGCCTAAGTTAGACTTTCTCCAGGCTCGGGTCTATTAATCAAAATCTAGGTTAAGCTTGGACATCACTTGACTCGGCCTAGCCCGCCCTGGCCCGGCCCCATGAACACTCGTGACCAATTTAGACTCTATTGTGATTTTAATAGAAAACAAATCGACCCAAAAATTGCCACTTGGATAGTGGGATTTAATGGCATGTAAAATAAGATAAAAGGTAATTTGCCTAATTAATATGTTGAGTGGTACGAAAATTCGTTTAAGACATATGAGAACCCCTCCTTTTGACTATATGGTATTCTTTAAGATTAAATATGATATGGATATTAATAGTAGATTATGATGAGATTGCATGTAAGGGATTGCATTGAAAATTTTAAGGTATCGTATTCTTTAAATAAGAAAGATTTATATTGATTTTAAAAAGAGAGAGATAATGATAGGGACAAGGATTATGCTAATTTTTAGGAGATTAAATAGTAAATAGAGAGATTTCAGGGGAAAAAAATGGGAGAGAATTTAGGACTTTAATTGGAATGTGCCACGTGTCGTTCTCCCGTAAAGAAGAAGCGCTACATGTCGCTCTCTCACTAAAAGGGGTATTGTAGTGGGCCCAACTTCTTGAAATTATTTAAGATAACTTGTACATGAAAAGCTGCTCTGTATTAGAGCTCAGGATCTTGACTTGCACTGGCATATCCGTCACATGTCGCTCTCTCACTAAAAGGGGTATTGCAGTGGGCCCAACTTCTTGGAAATTATTTAAGATAACTTATACATGAAAAGCTCCTATGTATTAGACCTTAGGATCTTGACCTACACTGACATATCCGGTTCCAGTAAGAGGATTTAAATATAGTTCTAGGACATGTTTTGACTGAAGGATCAATATCCAGTTCCACAATCAGTTCTAACTTTTTTTTTTCTTAAAATAAGGATAAAATTCAACTTCTAACAATGCATCAAATCTATTATTTTCATGATTAAACATAAACATATCCAATTAAAATTGATTTTGAGTTACAGTTTGCGACATAAAATATTTGTGTGCCGTGTCGCAGCTCCATGGGTATGAACTTGTATGGATCCGAAAATAAACTCATATATCAATTGGAACTTTAAACCCAATTTGTCAATTGAAACCTATTTGTAGGTTTCTAATGTAGTTTTCAGGGGTTGGAAGCTCTACATTATTTGATATTGGATATCTACTTGCATCTTTTAGCGGCAACATGAGGTAATAGAATGTGGGCTAGTTTTATAAACCAAAGTTGCCATGTTATGTGGGCTAGGTTTTAGGCCTGAATTACTATGTTTGCGCCCACTATGAATTTTTTGCAGCTTATTTTCTATTAGGACCAATATATGCAAATTCTAACTTCATTAGTGTTACCAATCCACACTCTAATTAGTTTAGCAGTGATTGCTGCCCGGGAATCAGAATATCTAATATTTTTCAAGTCGTCATTTTACAACAAGCCTTTTTATCATCAGGCCCACTCATCGTAAATTATGCAATTCCTAAAAGTTTTGTGACTCTTGGACAATGTTTTGATGTGGAATGATACCCATTAATCTTGAATGATTTTGTATGCTTGTTAATTTAATTTATTGAAAAATTTTTATAATGATGACGATATTGTTCTGTGGCCCACCTTATCTTATCATGAAATCACTTTATGGCCCCAATTACCACATTAACATACAATTCCACTTTTCACACATAAAACTTAATTATTCTACAACAACTACTCTGGGGATTGGATTATATATTTTTAGAATATATTTGATCTATAATGATAATTATGATGATGTTCAAGTGAGGCCCGCTAATGCTATGTCCACATCAAGATTTGGTAATATCTAGATCCAATCATCAATATACCTTAACATGGATCAGCGTAGGCAAATATAGATTAAAACCAAATTAGGGAGAGAGAGATTTTATAGAAAACCAAAGAGATATTTTAGGAAAATTGAGAAATTTTAGATATTTGGTATGGATAGAGTTTAGCTAATATGGATGGAATCCTTAAATTGTGCCTACAGGGCCTGCGCCTAATGCATGCCTCATAATAAAATTATTGTATAGGTAAATAGAATTATATTTAAGTATTTAATGAATTATAATTTAATATTAAAAGAAAAATCATACACAATCAGAGCATATTAAGAAAATACAAATTAAAAATATAGAAATGTTAGCGTAAAAAGATTTACAGAGGAAGTAAGATGGGGAAAGGAGTAAGAGAAAGATATACATTTGGATTGGTTAGGTGGGCCCATAATGATATAATGCTTTAAGCAAAGCTATAATAATAATAATAATAATAATAATAATAGTTATTATTATTATTATTATTATTATTATTATGGTGCTATCACTCTACCAAGGATACTCAATATTCTCTTTGGTTGGAAATTCTTTGTGATTGGAAAAATCTCGCTGATTCAGATTTAATAAGTAGATCTCTTCCTTTTTTTTAAATTAAGTTTGCATGGGATCTATTAGGTCATACATTACTAAGATTTCATGAACACACTTACATATTTTTGTAAAAAAATTATTATTTTTATTTATTCTTTTCTTTATATATATTTTTAATAAATTTAAGAGGATTTTACAAAAAAAATCCCTTAGATGTCCATTGCATGAAAAAAGATCTCATAGTTTTAATTGCACAAAAAAGGCCTTCCTACCCATTTTAATTTAGTGAGCAACGAAAACCTTTCTACAATGGACATCTAAGGGGGTTTTCCATAAAAAATTCTAAATTTAATCTTTCTTTCAAACTTTTACATTCGTTTGTCTTATGTTTCTAAACCTCAAATATTTTGTTGTTATTTTAAAATATCAATATAGCATTTTTAAGTTGTTATGGCCTTGGTTGGGCCCATGCACAGGCCAAAAAAGAAAATATATATATTTCTAAATAAAAGAAATATTAGTGCATATTAAAGAAAATATAAACAAAAAAAATATAAATCTAAGTAAATAAAGATTTATAGAGGAAGTAAGATGAGGATAGGAGCAAGAGAAATATATAAATTTGAATTGGTTAGGTGGGCCCATAATTATACAATATTCTAAACCAAGATAAAATAATAATAATAATAATAATTATTATTATTACTATTATCACTATGTGCATTTCATGTATGGAGTAAGGTAGTTAATTTTATGAATCCTAGATTGATGATGTCCCCCTTCATTCTTAACTCATTGGGCCCAACTTACAAGGTTGAAATGTGAACTGTATTTGATGGGTACCACAAACAACCTGGCCCCATGGTGAGATTGGACACTGAGTTCAACTTTTACACGGTGACCTATAAGGCTTTATAGCTCTCTTTGCCAGATAAGAAATAGATTTGATTATTTAAATCCATATCGGACAAAATCCCATTGCTTTATTTGCTACATATATAATGTAATCATAGAGGATACACATATATAACTATATGAATTAAAAATGAATGTTTAAATTTTAAGGATAATAATGTCTTTATACTTTTAGATTGTATATGATAAGTATATTGGTTGTAGATTATAATGCGGATTAAATGAGGAAATAAAATACCTACTAAATAAGAAAGTGGAATTTTTAGGAGATTAAATAGTAAAGAGAGATATTTTAGGGAAAGGAAATGGGAAAAAATCTTAAGACTTTAATTAGAGTGTGCCATGTGTCACTCTTCCGTAAAGAATAAGTATCATGTGTCCCCCTCTCATGAAAGGGGATATTGTTATAATATATATTGGCGCTTCAGGGCCTACGCCCAACGCGGGCCTTATTTAATAATTATATTATTTGTGAATAAGAATATTTATAAATATTTAAATGATTTCTAATTGAATATTAACATTAAATTCATTTTACAATCATAATCTTAAATATTTTAGTATACTCTTCAAAAGTAAATATCATATTAGTAAAACTAAATAAAAATGAAAATAATGTACTTGTGGCGTTTCATTAGAATATTAATAAAAAAAATTTTTTTTCCTTGAATCTATAAAATCAAGTTAGGAGGAAAAAATATTATATGGTAATATAAATTAGATGGATTATTCCACAATGTAAAGAATCATCAATTCAACCAATCCTATCACTATGAAAATTTTGGGTGGATTCGGTTTTAAGGCGACTTGTATCAAACCTGACTTATTCCATCCCAACTGATATGTGACTTTTTTAATCTATCTGCAATGCATAACTTGTTGTGTATGTGATTGCAAATTTGCAGTGCATATAATTGATTCTACTCATACTGCTTGATTTATTAAATGGTGGTTGGGCTATTGCTGAAATATTTTTTGACTTGTCGTGGAAGGTATATTGTTATATAATTTAGAAAGAAGTGAAGGATAACCCTTGCGATGCTATTTCTTGTTTCTTTTAAATTACGACACAACTTAATAGTTATAACTTGCAGGTTAAAGAAATAAATGCCAAGTTAGAGAAAATTGAGCTGTGCGAAGTCCTCAACTAATATCAGTCACCGTACGTGAGGAAGATTCTGATGGATTGTACCAAATAGATTACCACGATGAAATTACTATTATCGACAATCAATGGCCTAGCTTACCTTTAATGGGTGTCCACTATCCACCATTGGATTTAACTATGATAGACGGTGCATTAGTTCTTTAGTCAATTACGTCACTTTCTATTGTCATCAAGAAATCAGTAGGAATTGGTAAAGATAAGAATGGTAAATATTTTATATATGAAAGATATTTTAGATTTTAAGGAAAAGATTCCTCTAATATTTAGGACTTTTATAGAGATAAGGGAAATTTAAAATTTTAAAGAGAGTTATTTTAGGGAGAAGATTTCTATCTATAATATTTAAGACTTTAATGAGAGTGCACCACCTGTTGCTCTCTCATGAAAAAAATTGCGCCATTTGTCGCCCTCTCATGAAAAGAGTTATTTGTTTAGTGCTTCAGTGCCCACGCCTAACGCGAGCCATAAAAAAATAAATTAAGCTTTCTTAAAAACTATTAATATTCAAATACAATTAAAATATTGAATCTTTATTTTTTTTGAAAGGAAACTAAAAATCTTCTTTAAACCATATTTTTCCTACTTGTGGTCTACGCATTGCACATATGTATTTAATATTCCCACTTCTATATATGTTTTTAATATAGCCACATGTCATGAAAAGTTGTTTCAAAACAAATTTAAAATCTAAGTTGCATGGATATATATTGGAAAGAAGTAAAGAATTGGAGAATTTTAAGGAAAAAAAAGGAAATGGAGAATAGTGACATCAACCCAAGGCAAAACTCGATGTTGCATGCAATAACTCCTTTTATTTGTAGTAGTTTTGATGCTTCAATTGCCTATTCAACACTTCTTGAATTAGTATTATATTTATCCATAAATAATTAGATTCCTGCACCAAACCCAACAAAGTTGACTGCAATAAAAACAAATTTGAATTAGAATCAATCTCATCTCACCTTGTGGCCCCACTTGCTTCAACAGCGAGCCCACTTTTGTTATAGAACCTTAAGAAATAGTTCTAAAAAAATTAAAAAAACTTGAGAGCTGCATGATAATAAATAGAACAATAAAAATGAATTTTATTTTGACCAAAGTGTTCAAGAATGATTGTTAATAATACATTTTTTTATCCCTAGAAGAAGATTTGCATCAATGGCCTTTTCTTAGTTAGAAATATTACAACTAAATTACATTTTATTTAAAAATTAATTTCGCATGTGACAATAAGTGTTTAGGACTGATCGTTAATGAGACCATTTTTAGCCCAGGAAAAAGATTTGCATCAATGGCCATTTGCTTATGAGCTACACAGAGGATTTGGAAGGCACTTGGGCAAACCTTCTCCAAAATAGGGACTTTTAACTATCAGTTATAATATTCAAGATCATTACCAAAAAAATCTTTTTCTATATACAATAATGGGCCATGAAATAGAAATATCTCATACCCAAATTGTATATTTGTCAAATGGATAGACTCAGCCCACATGCCTTACACTTCATTTTAGATCTAGGGTTTTAAATGGGCCATTTTAGGTCTAAATCTTAAACTGATTGGGCCAGGCCATTAAAATTTCATGTTTTTCTAAGCTCAAGCCTGTCAATGTACAACCCTTCCTAGATTAAGAAATCATGCCATCATTAATTGAATCATCGAAAAATATGTGGATAATATTAAAATTTAAAAACATGGTTTCATACATTTAGGATAAATCTTCTAAATCAACTCATGATATGGCATATGTATGATATGGTCTTAATCATAGTGCAAACCCAACCCAGTGGACAGCAGCAAACAAATAGATTCATCCCGGCAGTAACTCACCAAGCATGGATCAATTATAAAAAAATAAGTGAAGTAAAAATAGCAATGAGGAAAGTGCAATCTAACCCAGTGGACAGCAGCAAACCCAACATTCAAATCCAACCCAACAGCATGCCAACCCAGCAGGCATAAAAAAATATTTTTTTAAGTAAAAACAGCAATGAGGAAAGTGCAATCGAGCCAAGTAGACATTAATCGATTAAAAAAAACAAAAACCCAACACTGAGCAAACCCTTTTTTCCACTAGTTTGGTCAAACAGATCATCTAAACATAAAGATAAGACAGAGAAGATTAAAGCATCAAAATCTAACATCCAGGAATAAATCTCTCACATTGATCCAATCAAACATCCAAGAACAACGTAGATCATCCCAAAAGGAGATCGATCCATTAAATCAGATCAAAATCTAAATCGAGAAGAAGAAAGCATAAATTAAGAACTGTAGGGTTTGGATTGGAGAAATCACCTGTTCTTGTGCTTTAAGCTCTGTTCCTAGCACCAAATCTTTAGCTTTCTTTTCTTTTCCTCTTTGACTTTGACGACAAAGCCCACGATCTACGAAAGAAAGGCCACGTCCTTCTTGGCGGAAGAGCAAAACCCCAACCTATCTCAGAAAGAGAAGTTGGTTCAGAGAGAGTTCATGGATGAGCGAATGGGAGGGATCCAAAGATCTTAATTAAAATTCAATTGCAATTACGGCTATAGTTAGTAGTATACTTTCTTTAAACGGACAATCAAAGCGCCTGTTTCACCTTAATCCTTGATTTTAAGGCCTCAAATTTCAAAAGCTTCGTGGTTACTTCCCCAATCAAGATTTGGCCCAATTGGCAATCTTTTAATCCAGAAGCTCAACCTAAGAGGAAAAGAAATTTTATTTGGTAAAAAAGAATTAGATAGAATAATCCAATGTACAAAAATCATTAGGTCAACCAACCCTCTCACTATGAAAAAAATTGATCAGTTGGAATTGAATAGAAGAGAAAATAAACCAATGTTCAATGCGATCCATTTGATAAATATATGTAGGTGGGCACCTTACCTTCCCACTCATGGCCATTGAGCCAACTTAGGAAAAAAAAAACTAAATAATAGAGAGTGTTAGGATGTGTAGAGAATTTTAGTTGGAGTCTTCAGAGCCAAGCCAAGTTAAGGCATATTCAAGCTTGACCCAACTTTAGAAGCATCGGCCTAGGATTGGCCCAAGCCTGACATGACTTGTAAAATTCAGGCCCGAGCCCCCCATTTAATTAATCGCGCTTGGTCAAATCATTAAAAAATTTTAAAAAATTTATATATGGAAATAGAATAAGTGTAGTCGAACAAATTAAATAACCAATTGATTGTATCTCCAGGGTCTAACAATTCCCATAATAAAATTCATCAAAATAATTAAATAGTCAATACTATTTATTTCCATAAACTACTGAATATTGATGTATTGCTCTCTTCAGCCACGTATGCCAAACATTACGGGCTAATCATCGCCATTCTCCTGTCCACCCAAACTCTGTGACCTAAAGGGGGAACCCTGTTGGGAAAAGAGAAAGAACAAGAAGAACAAACAATCTACACAATAGACACCAGATTTACGTGGTTCACCCGATGTGGGCTACGTCCACGGAGATTCAAACCTCTTCCACTATTGTTTAGAGATCACCTACAAGAAGAATAAACCTCTTCTTGTGATTACAAGAGTACACCACTCTCCTAGGGTTCTTCTTTGCAGAAAACCAATTCTCTCTTTCTCACACCACCCAGAATAAAACAGAAGCCCTAATTTATAAAAAAACTCTGAGCCGTAACAACCGTCGGATCTACCCTTATAACAAAGGGTCCAGATTAAACCGACATATTACATGATTACCCTAGATCAGGCTTCACTAACCCATCAATCTCCCACTTGAAGACTGATCACACTGAATGGTAATGACAACAACGGAACACATGTTCAAATCTCAACATCTTGTCTTCAAACAAGAAGTCCAACTGAAGCTGAGCACAGATTCAATTTCTCTACGTTCACCACCTTTGTAAGCATGTCTGCTGGATTCTGACTTGTGAGAATCTTTTCCAATTTCAACACCTTTTCTTCTAGAAGCCACCGTATGAAGTGATATCTGATCCGAATGTGTTTGGTTCTTGGATGAAAGGCCGAATTCTTCGCAAGATGAATGGCACTCTGACTATCACTGTATAGCTTGCTGTCCTTCTGCTTCTTACACAACTCTTCCATTAACTCTTGTAACCAAATCATTTCCTTGCTAGCTTCTGTAGCAGCAACATACTCTGCTTCTGTAGTCGAAAGTGCAACAACATCCTGTAATTGTGATTTCCAACTGATTGCTGCACTACCAAAGGTGAAGACATATCCAGTAGTACTTCTACTTCTATCAAGATCTCCTGCCAAGTCTGAATCAACGTAACCTTTTAGTTTAATTTTTGGTCCTCCAAAACACAATGCTGTATTAGTAGTACCTCTTAGATATCTGAGAATCCACTTAACTGCCTCCCAATGTGTTTTCCCAGGGTTACCCATGAATCTGCTTACAACTCCCACTGCATGAGCAATATCAAGTCTTGTGCTAATCATAGCATACATCAAACTGCCAACAGCTGAAGCATATGGGATCTTTGACACGTCATCTTTCTCCTGTTCTGTCTTAGGAGACAACTCTTTTGAGAGTTTGAAATGGCTTGCTAGTGGAGTGCTAACTGGCTTAGCGCCTTGCATGTTGAATCTGTGTAGGATCTTTTCAACATATTCTGCCTGAGACAACTTCAATGTACGATTTGTTCTGTCTCTAGTGATTCTCATGCTGAGAATTTGATTCGCAGCCCTCAAATCCTTCATTTCAAACTCCTTTGACAACTGTTTCTTTAGATTATTTATTTCTTGCATGTTCGATCCTGCAAAAAGCATGTCATCTACATATAAAAGGAGAATGATATAACAGTTATCGAAGTTTTTATAATAACAACAATAGTCTGCATGACATCGTTTGTAACCTGTGTTGCACATAAACCTGTTAAATTTGATACCATTGTCTTGGGGCCTGCTTCAAGCCATATAAACTCTTTTTGAGTTTACACACCATGTCTTCCTTTTCTGAGACAGCATATCCTTGTGGCTAATACGTGTAGATATCCTCTTTCAAGTCACCATGGAGAAATGCAGGTTTAACATCTAATTGTTCAAGATGTAAATCTTCTACTACCACAATGCTCAAAACACTTCTGATTGTGTTTAACTTAACCACAGGAGAAAACAGTTCAGAATAATCAATACCTTTCTTCTGTTAGAAGCCCTTTGCAACTAATCTGGCCTTGTATCTGTTACTACTGTCATGTTCATCCTTCAACCTATACACCCACTTGTTATGCAATGCTTTCTTTCCCTCAGGCAACTGAACTAAGTCCCATGTCTGATTTAACAATAAAGATTGAATTTCATCTTCCATGGCTTGCTCCCACTTAGCCTGAGTATCAACCTGCATTGCCTCTTCATAACATTCTGGCTCACCACCATCAGTTAACAACAAATAATACATTGAAGGTGAATAACGCTGTGTAGGCTTAGGAATCCTAGATGACCTTCTTACCGGTGTAGGTGTATGAGGTTCCACCTGTGGGTTAACATTTTCATGTACTTCGGGTGCATCATTTTCAGGAATGCCCTCTACATCTAGGTATTCTGTATTATCCCTTTGCACATTATCCTTATCCTTATGCAAGAATTTCTCATTGAATACAACATTTCTACTTCCGATGATTTTTCTATTTTCTTCATCCTAAAAGCGATAACCGAATTCATCAGAACCATATCCAATGAAAGTGCATTTCCTGGACTTAGGATCTAACTTATCCCTTTTTTCAGCATCAACATGAATATAAGAGATACAACCAAATACTTTTAAGTGTGAAAGATTTACCTCTTTTCCACTCCAAGCTTCCTCTGGCAATCCACCATCCAAAGGTATTGATGGCCCACGATTGATCAAGTATGCAGCAGTGCTCACTGCTTCTGCCCAAAACTGCTTTGGCAATCCAATATGCAGCCTCATGCTTCTAGCACGCTCTACAATGGTCCTGTTCATTCGCTCTACCACACCATTTTGCTGTGGTGTATTAGGAATGGTCTTTTCTCACTTTATCCCATTTGTGGAGCAATACTCTTCAAATTCTTTGCTGCAGTACTCTCCCCCATTATCAGACTTTAGGCATTTCAATTTCAAACCTGTTTCATTTTCAAGCAAAGCTCTCCACTTTTTGAAAATACCAAACAAATCAAACTTGTGTTTCATAGGATAAACCTATAATTTTCTGGTAGCATCATCAATGGATGTAACAAAGTAAGAAGATCCACCAAGAGAAGATACTTGTGTTGGTCCCCACACATCCGTGTGAACTAGTTCCAACCTTTCTGATTTTGGTTGCCTCCCTACTTTTGAGAAAGTAACTTTTTTCTGCTTTCCGAAAACATAGTCTTCACAGAACTCTAAGTCCAAAGACTTGAGATCTTGTAGCTTACCTTTTGAGTGAAGGATTTTCATCCCTTTTTCACGCATGTATTTGAGTTTACAGTGCCATGTGTTTGTGTCTGTGCCTTTATCTGCAACTGCAATGAAATTAGTACTGCTATGAGACAAGTAAAGAGTACCTTCTTTCTTACCGCGAGCAACAACCATACTCCCTTTTGTCACCTTCCATGAGTCACCTTCGAAGGTTGTGATATAACCAGAGCTTGCAAGCTGACCAACAGATATGGGGTTTCTTTTAAGGCTCGGTACATGCCTAACATCATTCAATTGCCATGTGCCTCCGTTTGGCAATTTGATGTGAACATCTCCTTTGCCAATTATATCACAAGGTTCGTCATCACCGAGATAAACTTTTCCAAAGTCACCTTTTACATAATTTTGGAGATATTCTTTGTGTGTAGTGGCATGAAAGGACGCACCAGAATCTATAACCCAAGATTCAGATTTATAATCAAAGGAAAGAATTAAAGCATCATGAACAGTATCACCTGCAACATTTACGGAAGCATCACTATCATTGTCATTGTTACCGTTCCTTTGCTTATTTTTCTTTGGGGGCTCTGCAATCCTTTTTTACGTGTCCCTTTTTGCCACAATTCCAGCATGTGATCTTGCCTTTTGAGGATCTTGACTTGCTTCTCGATTTAGATCTTCCACGACTCTGACTTCTTTCAGTTTTCCTTTCTCTGTTTTCCACATTCAATGCACTTCCTGATGATTCACCTGAGGATTTCCTGTGAAGTTCTTCATCGATGATAGCACTCACAACATCATCAAATTTTAGTTTACTTGATCCCGATGAATTACTCAGTGAAGTAACTATACCACTCCAACTGTCTGGTAAAGAAGATAACAATAATAATGCTAAATCTCATCATCAAAATGTACTTTTACAGATGACAATTGGCTCATGACTGTGTTGAACTCATTTATGTGTTCAGTGACAATCCTACCTTCAGCCATCTTCATGTTAAACAATCTTTTCATCAAATGTACTTTATTTGAAGCAGATGGTTTTTCGTACATTCGTGAAAAGGCAGCCATAACATCTTCAATGGTTTGCTCTTTGGAAATATTGAATGTAACAGATTTTGTTAGAAAGAGTCGAATTGTACCTAAAGCTTTTCTGTCAAGCACCTCCCACTCTGGATCTGACATATTTGCAGGCTTATTTGCTTTTCCTCCTAGTGGTAAGTAGAAATTTTTCTAGTAAAGATGATCCTCTATCTACATCTTTCAATATGCGAAATTCTGGCCATTGAACTTCTCAATTGTTTGTTTTGTGTCGTCCGTCATTGTTCCCACTCAAACCAAGCTTTATTTACTTGATAATTTTTCTGTCAGCCAAACAATCAATTTGTTCCATCTATCTCGTAGATCTCGTTGCAACGAGTACACAAAAAAAAAAAAAAAAAACAGAGCTCAATTTGGAGTCCGGATGACCTCAAAACTTGCAAAACAATTCTGGCCGTCGAATTTGGTCAAACCTGGCTGTTGACCATGCTGATGTCATTGCTGATGTCGCTGCGCAGTCTGCTGGGCTTCTGGAGTGGATCCGGGTCGGGTTCACATGACCCGGAACTGAACTGCAATATGCACTGGGCTGGACCGTCTGCTAACAGGTCAAGTCGAACCTGACCTGACCCGGAACCGAACCGGCTCTGAACTGCTGGGCTTTGATGCTAGTGGGTCGGGTGGATCTGACCTGACTAGGCCCAAAACCGCTGCTGCTCGCTGGGCTACGCTATAATCGGGTCGGGTCGAACCTGACCTAACCCGACCTAAAGTCCTTCTTCTTCTTCCTCTGTTCGCGCATTCTGCAACAGGGGAATGGTCCGGGGTCTTCGTCCTCGGCAACGAGAGCGATGGTGGCAGCGGTGGATGGAGCCCTCTCCGGCGATCCTGCACAGCGGCAGCGAAACGGCGATCGGCCTGACTGGAGGCGGCGGCGGCTGACGATAAAAAAAAAAGAACCCTTTTTCTCGAATCGTCTTCCGCGGCGACGGTGACAGAGGACATGCAGCAGGGACGATCGGCGACTGGAGGAAGTGGCGGCGGCTGGCGATGGAGATCCGGTCTTCTTCTCCAGCGCTGATGGGGAAGATTTCGTCGAATTCACCAGAAATCGATTTCAGTGTCGGGGTTACAATGATCCTGTGTGTCGGGAACAGGAATCCAAACCCAACTTGCGATCTGTGTCTTCCCTCACAGATCCGGTGATACCCCTCGAGATCTGATCCTACAAATCTCCACGATCTTAACAAACCTCGCTCTGATACCAATTGTTGGAAAAAGAGAAAGAATAAGAAGAACAAACAATCTAAAAGACCCCATATTTACGTGGTTCACCCGATGTGGGCTACGTCCACGAAGATTCAAACCTGTTCTACTATTGTTTAGAGATCACCCACAAGAAGAACAAACCTTTTTTTGTGATTACAAGAGTATACCACTCTCCCAGGGTTCTTCTCTGCAGAAAACCAATTCTCTCTTTCTCACACCACCTAGAATAAAACAGAAGCCCTAATTTATAAAAAACCCTGAGCCGTAACAACCGTCAGATCTGCACTTATATCAAAGGGTTCAGATTAAACCGACATATTACATGATTACCTCAGATCAGGCTTCACTAACCCATCAAACCCAACATCTGTATAAACTGGTGAATGAATGGAAATGATTCCTTTCCATCTTAAGAGGATATGCATGAATAACACATGACAACACTACAACCAACCAATCGAATCATGCTCTCTCTAGGCTACAAAAACTTATGATCGCGATTAAAAAGGGAAACAAAATTCCTACTAAATAAATAAAGAGCCATGTGTCGTTCTCTCACGAAGGGCCCCATGTCCAACCCTATAAGAAAATAAATATATTTTTAAATAGAAATATTTAAATAAATTTTAAATGAAAATATTTTAAGGATGCTAAGTTTTTTTTTAATCATGGGACTGTAAGATGGATGGTGTGACCTAAATCAGCAGCACCATTCATAAATAATTACTTTAGTGATCAGATATTGGTGTCATTTTAGGTCCTTCATTTTTAATAGGGACTAAGAGATGTAATTTGCGTCTTCATGTTTAATGTTTTGGTCCATCCACTTACATAGACAGAGTACCTAAGGTTCATATGTGAATTTGGATTCAAATCTTTTAATCTATCCAAGCAACCTCTATAACCTATACCATGAAACATAAACGCAAATCTCTAAATAATAATAATAATAATAGGCTCTCTTAATTATTTTGAGAAAAGCACTAGATGGGCATTGTTTTTTTGGGTCAAAATCAAATCCTATACGCTTAATATATAATAATAATAATAATAATAATAATAATAATAATAATAATAATAATAGGCTCTCCTAATTATTTTGAGAAAAGCATCGAATGGGCATTGTTTTTTTGGGTCCAACATTTGTATAATTTTATTGTCTCACTTCGAAACGAAGCCTCCACTGTTAGGTCCAATGGGTCTGGTTCAAGAGCCATATCAGCCCTTCCGGGCCGCACATCCTATGGCTTTCGGGGAGAGAACCAGCATGGAGTTACACAACCAAGTCAGCAGCCCTCCCACTTCGGAACTCTATGTTACTCAAATTTTTACCATTCTCAGACAGGGGTCTCACAAGAGCATTAGCAAACACAGAATAATGGTGGCCGGTTAACATAGCTAGTGATCCATTTAACGTTTCAGTAGTTTTTCAGAGTCTTTTAGCATGCTTAATGGTGGCCGGTTAAAGCTTAGTTGCGGTTTGATCAAAGTACTTGTTTGCTTCGAGCATTCCGTTCTGATCGATTATACATAAGAGAACTTGGCTAACTTCCATTGGTTGTTCTCTACTTCCCAATTGGTGGGTAAGTCATTCACTTCGAATTACATGAATGGTATGTGAATAGTAGTTGTTAATGCTATTATTTTTATAAGTAACATGGCCCAAACCATCTTCTTTGTCTTTCTGGTGGGACCTTGATGAAGTTGTTGAGGGATGAGAGAGAAAAATTAAGGAGGGAGAGATTTTATAGAAAAACAACGAGATATTTTAGGAAAATTGAGAGATTTTAGAGATTTGATATGGATAGAGTTTGGTTAATATGGATGGAATCCTTTAATTGTGCCATTTGTCCCTTTCTCACAAAAAGGGATGCGCCACGTGTCGCACTTTCACAAAAACAATGTGCCACGTGTTGCCTTCCCACGAAAGGGGGGACTGTCATAGTATATATAATAATAATACTAGCGCTTCAGGGCTTGTGCCTAATGCGGGCCATAAAAAAATAATAATTAAGTCTTATGAAAAATTATTAATAACTTATATAAAATATTAATGAATATTATGACATAAATCATAGTGAAAACATAGTTAAAATATTGAATCTTTATAGTTAAAATATTGAATCTTTATTTTTTTAAAAGGAGAAAATATTTTCTTTGAATCATAGATGAATAAAAGTTGAGAATGAAAAAAAAAACCATTAATATTAAGTTATCTTTAAATGATTAAAGGAATTACATATGGTCTAAGGAAAAAAGTGTTAATATTTTTTATTGGCATGTACTTGTTTTAGTAGTTGCACTTGGTTTATCTTCTCTGCTTATATTGATAATTGGGCTTGTTTCATCTTGTACAGATCTTTTAACTTCTGCACTTATTTCAATTTGTGCACTTGTCTCAATAAAGTTATTTTTTTCAGTATTGCAATGAAAGTAATTGGTCTAACATCTTGAAATTTCATATTTTCTTTATAATTTGATATTGCAAAGTAAACATTTAAATAAATTAGTAAAAGAAACTGATATAAAAGAAATTGTGTTGATGGCATTAAAATAAAACTTATAATTTTCAATTTCTGATAATAGAATTGTTGATTCTTGAGTGTAGTTAATTTCTTCAATTTTCTTGACTGCGGGCTATGAAGAAACAAATTATTTTTAAAAAAATTATTTATATTTTAATAATAAATGAATAAATAGTATCAAATAAACCATAACACACATAGTTAAAATTAAAATTTACAAAACCAAAAGTTTTAAGAAGGAAGTTTATATTAAATATAATGAAATTTAATTAAATGTACACATTTTTTTATGACCTAGTGTATCCCTCGCTAGCTCAGCCTTCAGACCTTTGCCGGGGGTTATCATGTGTACCAGTTGAGAGTGGAAAAAAAAAAGATGTTGAGATTAAGTCATCCTTGATGATTCAAGGAATTATATGTAGGCTAATAAAACTGCACACATATGTATTAGCTGAAACTATCATGCATGCCAATTGAGAGTTAAAAAAAAAAAAAAGAACAAAACGTTGAGTTGAAGGCATCTTTGATAATTCAAGGAATAACTTGTGGGGGTAATTAAAACTACACTTTATAATAGTGCATAAAAAGGGCTTTTCATCCTGCTTATTTAGGCCAAGAAATTTGTAAGTTTCTGAATCCCATTGTGAGTCGCCCATTAGTATGTGTGGATCAACTACTAAAAAAAATCCAAATTAGTCTTAGTGTGTGTGGACCAATTACCCAAAAAATCTAAAATAGTCTTAAGGTAAAGATAGAGAAGCCACAAGAAAGTTTATATTTTTAATTAAAATAATTAAAATAAAATAGAAAAAATTAGTATCAAAGAAAGCAACATGAATGCATGAAAAATAATTTTTTAAAAATAATCATTTAAATAAATTGTAATAGAAAATAATAACAATAGAGCAAATTGAGTAGTTATTTTACCACGAGTATAAAAAATTATAATGCATATTTCATTAGAGAATGTATCAAAATTTATTAATTAAAATAAATTAGAGGAAAAGTGTGGACCAATTATAAATTAAAAAAATCTATGTTGGCCTTAAGGTTAAAATAGAGAATAAAAAATTAAAAGAAACAACTGAAACTTTAGGCCTATGATATTGAGATGAGCCAATTTTATAAGTTAGGTTTACGTGAAGCCAACTCATTCACTTGCTAGTTATCATATGATAAAAAATAAAAAAATATTTTATATATTTTAAAAAATAAAAAAATACAGTAATTTAAAAAATTAATAACTGTTAGGTTACTGGTACAACCCTTGTACACACCCATGTTGGAGTGATGCTCGAGTGCCTTCCTAACACAACTGAGAAGACCATAAAACCATTGTTTTGCTATTTTCCATTACCAATTGGTTTTAGAATAAGTGGTAGCTCAGTGGGGTCTGATATCCATCACTAACAATATGAAAAAAAATAAAATAAGATGATAATTTTTGTTGTACCCTCCATATTTTGTGAATAGGAAAAGAAAAGGCCTCATGTAAAATTGTATTACATTAGACATTTTGCATATTTAAATGGGCCTTGTAGATTGTTCTTTCTTCAATAAATACAAAAAAAAATAATAAAATAAATCCTTGCAAATTAAACATAATGAAGTTTAATTAAATGTACCCATTTGTATTGGCTAGTGCAACCCATTGATTGAAGATGGGTATCAAGAGATCATCACTTCAACAATAATCACAACTGAAGGATTTGAGGCCTACTGGCAGGTTTGGGTTATACATTTGGGTCCCATTGATAGATGAAGAAATAAAAAGAAGAGGAGGGCATGAAAGGGGATGATGGTGCTAAAAAAGAAAAAATGTCATACCTAAAATTAACAAACGCAAAAGCCAAAAAGGTATTTGTATGATTGTTAGAATCTGCCTCTTCTCAAGCCATATAAGCATTAAAAAGTCACAAAATAATAAGGGCTTGTTTGGCAAATCTTATTGGTTTTAAACAAATATGCATGAAAGAGATCTATTTCAAATGACCTCTCTTTGAAATAGATAATTTTGAAATAAACAATTTGGTAATATTGCAAATCTAATTCAAATAGACTATTTAAATTCAATGGTAAATAATTGTTCATCAATTTCTCCATATTTCGAAGGAATGAATCAAAGGCTAATTTTTTGCCCCATTATCATTTTTAGTATAAATATGAGGATCAACGGTAGGAACTTAAAATAGGAGCCAACAAATTTTAGAAAATTAAATCAAGATTTTTAAATGTTTTTGCAAATTTCTTGAGATTTGCGATTGATCAACAATTCAAATTTAATCTCATAGCTGTATTTGGGCTGTTACAACTATACAATGGATAAGATGTTTGTTTATTGGCTCAAAATTAAATAAAAAAGTCAAAATATGAATTACGTTAATCATGTTTCACCTTCTGTAATAGTGACATAGGCAATCCTTTGGTTCTCACACTTTCATCATTTTTTCTAAATCTAAATCAAATCAAGGGTTAAACCATTAGCCGCTTTCAAACTTCCGAAGAAACTTAAGAGTCCAGATCAAGATTATTGAGCCCACAAAATTCAACAAAGTAGACCTATTTTAAGATTTATTTTCGCAAATATCTCAAGATTCAAAATAGATCAACGGTTGAAATTTCACTTACGTGATATATTTAACTTTTTAATACTTTAAATAGTTTGGATCATTGTTTAGGGTTCTCAATATTTTAAGAAAATGAAAAAAGCGGTAAAGAAAAGATGCACCTCAATCATTATTCCTATGCATATCTATGGGGTCCTCTTTGGGCTCATGAATTTTTGCATTTCACAGTAGCTTCTTTTTCAACTTTTTTTTGGATTCGAAGCCCTCGATCATTGTTTATTTTTGTGGGTTTATATTGCAACCTGTTGGTAAGCCACTTTAGCCATATAAAAAATATTTCACACATGAGTAAGCCGGCCCCACTAACATGCTAATTTTGTTGTCCTACATATTGTGAACTCCAGAAACAATGCAGTGCATGGAATTAAAAAAGAAAAAAAAAGATATATAGAAATATATCTTATAATCTTGGATGGTATTAATTAAAGAAGATTCCCCATCAACTATGGGTTTCATCATAACAACATTATGGGCCATCTCTAGAAAGGGTTCCATTCAGGAATTTGCCCATGATGTTTTACAATTCAATATTTTAATGCAACATTTTATCTTTGTGCTATTTTCTCCTATGAGCAGATAATGTATTAGGCATCTCCACTCGAGCTCTTGGGCCCCGCATGGAACCATACCCCATTTATATGAGTGTTGAATTAGGTTTAGTATCTTATTGTTAAGGGTGAGAGAGAGATGTTAGGGGAGGGGTAGAAATTTAAGGGGTGAGAAAGAGATTTTAGGGAAATTAAATAGTAAAGAGAGAGATTTTAGGAGAGGAAAATGAGAGAGAATCTTATGACTTTAATCAGAGTGCACCACGTGTAGCACACCCGTAAAAAGACTACGCCATGTGTCGCCCTCCCGTGAAAGGGGGTGTCATAATATATATAATAATTATCTAATTATGAAAGAGTCCGGTTGACAATCCTAAAACATCTTATTATTGCTATCATTATCATCTTAGTATTATCTAGTTACATGCACTAATTAATTATCTTTAAAATAAGTTGTGCCCATTTTTTGTGGAGGTGAAGTTACTCTCGTTGAGAAGGATAAATAGAAAATTGCTATTCTCCATCTTTTAAATGTTATAACTTTATTTTCCTGAAAAGCTAACACAATATCAATGTGCCACCCATTAGATTGTGTGGTACATGACAACTTTGGTCTCCATTAATAATGACCCAAACTAATGTTATAAAAAAATCGAAAAAAAAATCATTATTGAAAGTTTTTGGGACCTCGGATTTTTAGCTCACAAGTCAAATAGTATGCAGTAGAAGAAATAAAAACAACTTCCAAATAAAAGCAATTAATCACACAAGAAGAAGACATGCGGATTTTTAACGTGAAAAATCCCAACGGAAAAAACCACGAGTCCTTCTGGACTAGCAAAACTAAGCACTAATTTCAAGTAGTTGTAAGATATACTCAACCCTCAATAGTCAGCCCCTCGACTCAGGATGTAGTTCTTCTTGTAAGAATCAACGATACAATTAGCCTTGTGCGCCTGCTCTCCATGCTTAATCTAATCACCTTGATTCCACAAGATAAGCAATCTCTTACAAAGAAATAGAAGCAACAAACTCTATAACTCAAAGTTTCATTGCTATCTTTCTAATGGTAGCTTTGGAGAAGAAGGATGATCTCCAAAGTGCAATCTCCACTTATAATAATGAAATCTATATCTTAGGGTTGAGAAATGAACCTATTAAATAACCTATATTTTCGTGTCTCATAAGGATAGTCCTTTTAGAACCCAACTTATTAATTCTGATATAATTAAGAAATAATTTTGTAACAAGTCAGCATGTTTTCGTTCGTTGGGCACTTTAGCGGGCAGTTGGGCACTTGAGTGGGCAAAGCTTTTGCCTGGCAAAAACTTCCAGTCTCTACTGGAGTGCATGATCCTTCGCTTGAACGACAGAGCTTTTGTCCAAGCTTCAATTTTTTCACTTTAGCTCTTCTGGTGACAAGAAACACAATCCATCCTGAAAGATAGAAAATACGAAATAATGGACCCAAGTTTTGTCCAACCAATGAGTTAACCAATTATATAAAAATCCTTATAATCTTCCCCTTTGGCAATTCGTAGACAAAACTTCCTATACATTTTATCTACCGAAAAATAAAACTAAAATTACATTGAGTACATTGAATTGCAAAAAAAAAAAAAAAAAAAAAAAAAAATAAATAAATAAATAAAATCATGTACCATCAATACTATACCAATTGCCAATTGAATCAATTAATCTTCAATTATGTTTGCCTTTAGTTCTGACTCCCATTGAATTACTAAATGTTCTCCCCTATGATTTTACACGTCTCCCTTTTTCGTTTATACTTGATAAACTAATAATTTAAACATCTAGTATAATTGTCAACTAGGATCCAGCAATAGCTTCCCTTTAATTGTGACTCCCCGTTATATTCTTGTAATAGCTGGAGGTGGGAACTTGAACTTCTTAATCAAAGGTTATTGGATTTTGATTCCTACACTTGCAGATTCAGGAATTTCAATATAGTGTGTACTAACACATTGGGTAAATCATCTTTCTTAACCAAGATGCCCTTTGTCTTGATGTTTAGCTCAGACAATTGCTTCAACCATTTCGTATTCTTTGGTAAAGCTCTCAGTTTGTTGCAATGGCGTCGAATATGTCCTTTAATTGCACAATGATGGCATGTGGGTGTAACTTTAGGACTTGACACATTCTTCTTCTTTGAGCTACTTACCATATGATTTATGCTTGCAGTATTGAAAGTAGTAGGTGCCTTAGAACTAAAAGTAAAACTTTTAATAGAAATAGTTTTACCTTTACCCTTTGAAGTGAATGCAACTTGATCATAACTGAGATCACATTTGTCATTAGGCCTTTTTTGAATTCGTATGATGTCATTGAGTGTTACAAGACTAGCATTCCTCTTGTCAAGCAATGTTTTTTGAAGCAATCAGCTCTGATATTATCATCTTCAACTTGCCAGTCAAGTCATCATTCTCAGCTTGACAAGTTTGTAGGTTTTTCTTTAACTCTTCCATCTCTTGTGTAGAATTCTCATCATCAACAATTAGTAACTCATACTTTTTTCTACAACAATGAACTGATTAGCTAAATTATTCTTATGATTTTCGAAGAGTTTCATCTTATCATTAGCTTTAGCTAATTCAACATTTAGTGAAGAAATATGTTCTTCTGCAGCTTGTTAATTAATTGCAACCTTTTGATTCATTTTTACCATCTTCATAGTTTTGTCAAACAAAGTATGATATTTTATCCTCCAATTAGGTTCAACCTCTAACTCATTAGTATTATCATCAGAATCAACTTTAGAAGATACAAAAAAAAAAAACATAGAATTAGTCATGGCCATGATAACTATAAACTTGCCATTCACAATATGAGACGGATCAGGCTCATTATCTTTTTCTCCTTTCTTCTCTTCTTCATAAGAATTATCATCTCAAGTTGTACTGAGAGCTTTTCTTTCAACTTATTTTTCTTATTACAATAGTCATTGACAACGTGTCCATACCCTTGATATTCATAGCACTAAATGCCTTTGGAAGACTTCTTCATTACAGATTTTGGCATTTTAAAATCAATTTTTTTCTCCTTCATAAATCGCTTGAATTACGTCATAAACTGGATGGCCACTACGTATCAACTTTTCTCAGAATTAGAATCTAATTACTTTTAACATCCTTAACTGATTATTGGTAGCTTTTAAGGCAGTTTCTTTTGACTTAATTTTTTTATTAGCAATGAAGTTTACCTCAAAAAATCTGAAGGTTTCCTACCAAATCATCAACAAAGATAGTTTTTAATCTCTTATTTTCAACAATTGTTACTACTTTGACATGATGGTTATCTTGGAGAGATCGGAGAATTTTTCTAACAATCTTATTTTCAGAAATTGATTCCCCCAAACTGAAGCATGAATTCACAATGTTAATTAACTTGATATAAAAATCATCAAACGTTTCATGATCAACCATTTTAAGGGTTTCAAAGGTAGTAGTAAGGTTTTTCAACTTAGTCTCTTTAACCAACTTAGTTCTCTCATGAACTCTTTGCAAAATGTCACACGACTGTTGCAATCGTACAAGTGAAAATCCTACAAAATCTAGATGGGGATGCTCCATTGTTGGTTGAATTGATAGTCTTATTATTGCAATTGTATGCATGTTTTTCCTCTTTAGTCCACTCCTCAATTGATTTTTCACTAAATATTCTAGTAGCAATAACTATGGGTAAAGAGTAGCCTTTAATAAAAATACGTCAGACATCTTCTGACCTTCTAGTATTCATAATTACTGGATCCATTTAAAGGAGGAAGCTTGGTTGTAGATATGCCTTCCCAGTTGAATTTTATTATAGAAATCTTAAAGGATCGAAACACAATAGATTTGTGTAACCCACTTTGATACTAATTGAAAGTTTTTGTGGTCTCGAATTTTTAAATTGCAAGTCAAATAGTATGCAGCGGAAGAAATAAAACAAGTTCCAAATAAAAGCAATAAACCACACAAGAAAAAGAAACATATATTTTAACGTGGAAAACCCCAACAGGAAAAACTATGAGCCCTTCCGGATTAGAAAACCAACCACCTTGATTCCACAAGATCAACAATTATCTTGATTCCACTAATTTCGAATAGTTATAAGATATACTTACAACCTTTTCCAGTCAGTCCCCTAACCTAGGATGTAATTCTTCTTGTAAGAATTTATGATACGACTAACCTTGCGTACCCTGTTCTCTGCACTTGATCCAATCACTTTGATTCCACAAGATGAGCAATTTTTTTATAAAGAAGTAG
The DNA here is from genome assembly GCA_037013555.1 of Sextonia rubra. NCBI lineage: Eukaryota > Viridiplantae > Streptophyta > Magnoliopsida > Laurales > Lauraceae > Sextonia > Sextonia rubra. Next base: position 26,579,683 of record JASUAD010000009.1, read on the forward strand.
AAGCAATAAACTTTATAACCCAAAACTTCATTATAATCTTATTAATGGAAGCTCTAGAGAAGAAGAATGATCTCCGAAGTGTAATCTTTACTTAAAATAATGAAATCTATATTTTAGGATTGAGAGAGGAACCTTTTAAATAACTTACAATTCGTGTCTCATAAGGATAGTCTTTGTAAAATCCAATTTATTAATTCTGGCACAATTAGGAAATAATTCCGCAATATGTCGGTGGGTTTCTATTTGTCAAGCATTCAAATGGGCAAAGCTTTTGCCTAGTGAAAATTCCCAGACTGCTTGAGTGCGCGATCCTCTGCTTAGGCGAGCAAAGTTTCTTCCCAACTTCAATTTTTTCACTTTAGCTCTTCCAATAACACAAAACATAGTCTATCCTAAGAGACAGAAAACACAAATAAATGAACTCAAATTTTTTCCAATTTATAAATTAATTGATTATATAAAAATCCTTACAATTGTCCATTTCTAGTTCTAGTACTCTCAAATTAACTACACCCTTTTCATGACCCTGCCTTATGTGCAAGATAAGGCATGTGCAACCTTTTAAACCAAAATGATAAGCTTGGGAATAACAAATATCTATTATCTATTACCTTTATTAAAAAGCCACACTTTTCTCCTCCATTTCGGCTCATGTATATCTATTATACTCTTATTAAAAAGCCACACTTTTCTCCTCCTCTTGTTTTGGCTCCTTTACTGTATATCTCATCTTATCTTACCATTTATAAAAGGGCAATGATTTTTTCTCCTTCTTTGTTCTTTTTCCTTTATCTACCCTAATTTGAAAGGAAAGGTTTTACATGCATGCCTCCAACCTGCTTCCGACTTGCCTCGCCTTCTTGTCTCCTCGTTGCTTTCTCTCTTTTCTCCTCTTATACACATCCTGCTTCCGTGCAATCCGTTGATTGCTCAGCTACACTAGGTGTTCATCTTAGACTGAGTTTGACTCAGATACATGCAAGAAGCTCTCCGCTTCCACCACTTGCTCAGACATGCAAAATCGAATAGTCTTTCTGTAACACTCCGACCTAGCTTGACCTCGTTTAGCAACTAATTAATGTTGCTTTAGTTGTTAATTGTATTTTGCTTTTGTTGCGGGTCATGGATAGGTAGTTTGGTTGAGTTTGACCTGGATTAGATAGACCAAGCCCTTTTTCGTAATTTTAGCTTTTATAAGACATGGTCATTTTCGCGTCATCTTGGTGTCAACACGTGTCTTTCGTTGAGCTCGTTACCTTCTGTAACTATGTCGTTTGTAACCGATGTCATATGATTTCATTGGACCTGGATTTGACTCAAACTGTAAATAGTTTCTTGCATTGGACTCCATTGCAATTTTGCCTTTAACCTATCTCATATAAGCCATCACCGACTCACCCTCTTTCACTCTCTTCTCTTCTCTCACGTTCGACCTTCTCTCTCTCTCTCTCTATTTTCCTCTTTCTTTTCTCCCTTAATTTAGTCAAACTAGAAGGAGATTGAGAGATCCTCTTGTCCTCTCTCCTTCCTCATGCGATTCACAGTATGTATGTGTCTTGGTTTCTTCTCTCTTTTCTTTTTCTCATTTTCCAGTATTGTGTTCATGAACTTCCTCTCTCTTTCTTATGCATGATAGCTGTGAGTGGTGTTTGGATGTGAATTGAGCCCCAAGGACAACACTTGGTGTGATTGAACTCCATTAAGGCAAGTATAAGCATAATTTATATAAACCCATGTTGATATATGCTTGATTTTTGGATGATTTTCATGATCTTGCATGCCTCGTATGGTTACAGCCCAATTTGAGCTCATTCTCCCTTTCTCTGTTGAGATTTTGGTCATTTGATGTCGTGACAGGTTTTCTGTAATTGATTCAGAAACGGACTCAGCGCATGTATGGCTAAGTAGTGAAATGTGCTATGGCTAAGCCATAAAGTGCACTACGGCTAAGCCGTGACCTAACCTTGAACCTAGCCGTAGATCAATGCAAGATAACACCTACAAATAAATGAGAGTATGCAAATCAGCAACTCTTCTATAGCCCAGCCATGGCTAAGCTGTGAAGCTTTCTATGGCTAAGCCATAAGGTGTCTTCGGCTAATCCATACGGTCACCCACGGCTGAGCTAGGAGACATAACCCATAAGAAAGTTATGAAAGGCATGAGACTCGTAGGGCCTTTGCTATAGAAGGTAAGCAACATGGACTTGCCTAATAGATTATGTAAACATAGGTGAATGATCTCGAGGGCTGCGAATCATTCATGTTCGTTATCCAGTTGTTAAGCACCTCCCCCTAGGTGTTGGTTTAAGGGACTTCGATGCACCAGATGATATAATGCAACACTAAACAACGGTGTAGCGAATAACTTAAAACTACATCAACATGCACGGTTAGAAACACTGGATAATTAGATTAGAGTTGGCTCGTAAATGAACTTGATTCGATATGTTAAGATTTGCTTGCATGACATGTCGTATGACGATCATTGATCTCCACTCTTTAGCATAATTACTTGTTTCAGCTAATTTCGCATGGTTGACTATGCTACTATGTTTTTCGTACCTTGAGTATACATGTATGTTACACGTATAAGACATGTTCTCGAATATGCATGCATGATATGCTTGTCATGATCTACTCAGGGTTTTCATGATTGACTCCGTATGGTCAGGCACTACTTAGCCTCAGCCTTAGGATCCAGACGGGGTGAATTTGGTGTAGTTTACATGGCCTTGCTGCAGTAAGGATTTGTCTTGGGGAATCCAGACCCTAGGAACCCGAGACTCATTCGTACCCTAGCCCGGTCAATGGTGTTCTCTGCACGGATATAAAATCCCTCTTTTAGGAGCATATGGCAATGCAGTTGTCAACTAGTTGTGTACACTACATGTATACATTGATTCACATGGCATGTTTTTTTCTGCACGATAGCTTAGTATACGAATGTAATCTGTTATGATTTACATAATGTTCTTTATTCTATTAGACACAACATGTGTTAACTTGTTATGGCTTATACATTGCTGAATCATTGTATTCACGAGTTGTCTTTGGTGTTGCAGTCTCAGATACCCAGACTGACCCCTCGTCAATCAACCAGACTCCAAGTGAGGCCCCTGAAGTCCCATCAGGATTAGAGGAGTGGATGTAGTCACTCCATCGGAGAGCGCCATGGACATCATTGCATATGAGTCTTCATCATTTTGAGATTTGTCACGATTGAATCCTATCATGATTTGTACATGTTTATTTTGCTTTATTTTGTAAAACCTTTATCTATATATGTCAGCTCTATGTTCGTACTCCCTCCTTGTATTATTTAGTGTGATGTTTTGATATCTACAGCTTCCGCGTATATGTTTGGCACGTGTGAACCTTCCCTTGTGCATGTGCATTTAGACCAGGTCTACATGTAAAGGCACGGGAGTACGTATGTCATCGGTTTGGCTTTTGCTAACCCCCGAACTCCTGGGCTTGGGTTGTGACACTTTCCATATGCTGTTTTCTTGCCTTTCATCTTTTCACTCCTCTCATGAATGTGTCTCTCTCTCTCTCTCTCTCTCTTAATGAATGCTCCATTGAAAGTGTTCCTCGCCACCATCACATGCAGAACCTTGACTACAACTATAAATAGGTTGCCTGTAGAAATGGATGGATGACTCTTTGCTAAGTGCTTTATGCAAAAATCTCAAGGTAAAATCTCATAATTATGATTTTTTTTTACACTTTTGATGCTTTTGGGGTCAGCAAATACATGGATAGAGATGGAAATAAGGGCGATTTTAGGAATTTAGGGTTTCTTTAATTTATAGATTTGGGGGGTGTGGGGCTTGTTTAATCTAGAGTTGTAGCTTTGATAAGCAACGTGGCACACATTGTATTTTAAGAGGGGCACACATTGTGTCTTATGCAGCACCTCAACCAGAAGAAGTTTGGGCACTTTATCTCAAATTAGACTCCACTCACTCGGAATCCCAACTCCACATTTTCCCAGAACCACACATTCCATTAAGTGATGGATTAGGATAGTCTGCAAATGTGAGAACTATCTTTACTTGCTTGCTTGCAGAGGTTAAAACAACAACAATATCCCATCTTGCTTTACTTTCCTTAGTTATGAGTCAAATATAATTCAGTCTTCGTTTTCTGTATTGCGTTTCTTTAGGGCACTTTGATATTATCTTCTACGATGGTTTCTGAATTTTAGCTTCTTTGCTATAGAAAATATAAAATGTTTGGTGTTAGAAAGCTTATTGCTATTATATATATGTATGCATATAGAAGCCCAACTATTAATTTATAGCTTTCTTTAGTAGAGTAGATTTATTTTCTGGGATGGGGTGTTGAATTTTACATTTTTTGGTAATGTGGTTTCTACCACCCAGGTGTTTGATGAAATGCCTAAGAGAAATGTTGTTACTTGGACTGGCTTCATTTTTTGAAAAGTAGTTTGTTAGATCATAGAGATGATGAACCCAAATACCTCCTCCCTTTTTCATTAATTTCACCTTTTGGGAATAAAAGGTCTTTTAATTTACAGAGGAAACTTGATTTTAGCATAATCTTGTTAGTACTTATATCTTTTAATTCCTAGAGGAAACTGGATAGTTTCTAGTAACTGTGGTGCAATTAAAGACTCATAAGTAGTTGATTAAAGTTCATCTCAAAAACATGTCCTTGCTTAATTCTTTAGTGCAACTTATCTAGGGGCGAAACCTATCAAAAGGTGTTGGATGAATGTGACCAGGTCACCAAGATCCTCTGCTCAATGTATCTCTTCTACATTGATTCTAACTATGTTGTTTGGGTGAATTTTTCTTCTTATTCTAAATAGAGTTAATATTTACAAGAATTGCTTTCCTGGTTCTATTTTCTACTATTTGTAACCTGTAAATTTCAAATAATAGGCTTTTCTGGCAACTTCCATTGCCCATTTTTAAGCTTTTGTTGCATCAAGATGTTCACTTCTCGTTTTCATGAGATATTGGAAAAAAATGGATTTTAATAAACCCTCTCTCTCTCATGAGAAGTCATGTTTGTATTATTGATTGATTAGAAGAAGGAATTACTTAAGCATTTTGGATTTGGATAAATGCAATTATGCTTGTATTTAAACTGTTCAAGGAAAGTTAGAATAAACATGGAAACAAATGGCATGTCTGTGAAGAAGTTACAAAAAATATTCTGATTATGTTATTATAAGACTAAAGTACCAGTAATCTAAATTCTAATAGCTGACTTATGAGTCTCAACAAATGAAGACACTAAACCAATGGGTGATGGAATCTAAGTTGCAAAAAAATACAAACAGATAATACAATGTATCAAGAAAAGGTACGAGCACCTCCATTACAAGGACCCGTGCTCGTAGCACATCAGAATTGTTTGAATCAACTATGAAATCCGACATGGCGTCTCCTGTGAAAGCTATCTCAGTTGATGCCATAGAATAAGTAACCTACAAATTGGAAGAATAATTTTATTTGATGACGGGAAAATTAGCAATTATTCAAAACTAACCATTTAAAATGGATATCCTCAAATAGTATAAAACATTTATACTGTCTTGCTTACTGAGAGATTGAGCATTAGGTTGTATTTGCATGATTTTCTGTTAGACTTAAAGAGTCATTTGAATCCAATAGAGTGTACATCTTCACTGATTTACTTGGGAATATCATTACAGCATGTTTAATTATTTCTGATTTAATTATCTGCATCTAAAAGAAACCTTCATCTTAAAAATTTAAATGCCCTGTTGACTATGAATTTAAGAAAATTGGAGACAACTGCTTTGATGAGACAGTGCATTTTAACTTGTAAATAGTGCTGTTAAATGACATTTCTTTGAGCTATTCCAATCATTAGATTCAAAAATTTTTTTTAGTTCTTATAATTTGTATAATGGAATCATGAAAACAAGTAAACACTAAATCAATGCTCAGATTAAATATTTTATTAGCCACCAAACTCATTATTGAATTGTAAAATGCTCAATCTTTGATGGTGTTACATACACACACAGACATGTAGTTTTCAATTATTTTTGTTTACAGCATGTTACTGTATGATAAGGATGAATTCAACTTTTATCCCTCAAAGGAGCAGTTGTTTGAAGCTGTGGAAAGACAATTTATATCTCAAGTATATATTAATTTTTTTTGTTAGTGTTGTTAAATAACCTTTCTTTAGCAGTTCCAATCATTAGGTGAATGATTTTTTTAGTTCTTCTCATTTATGTAATTGAATCAAGAAAACAAGTAACCATAAAATCAATCCTCAGGTTATAAAGTTTATTAGCCCACGGGACTCATTATTGAATTGTAGGATGTTCAATATTTGGTAGTGCTATTTATATGTAGTTGTCAATTATTTTTCTTTACTTAGGTGATGCTATTTGTATGCTGTCATCATTTTTTTTTTCTTTAAAAGAATCTATTTGAGTTTCTATCAAAATTGAGAAAGATAATACTGGGGGTGTCAAATTTCTTACACTTGTGTTGTTAGGATGATTTTCATGGACTTTTGTTGGGCTTTGGATTGTTTTTGGGTTGAAAAGTTTTACAGAATTCTTGTATGAAAAATTTTCTAACCCCTCAAATTCTTGTCTAGATTCCTTCAAAAAATGTTTTTTTTTTTTGCTCTTGAGAATTTTGATGATATATATATATATATTTACTCTTTTAGAGAAATTGGATAATCTGATTGGATTCCTAGAGACCTCACCTTACATAGGATTTCCTTCTGAAATTCTACTTATTATATGTTTTGTATTTTTTAATTGATTTTTATAATCTTAGTTTAATTTTATGGAAAGTAAACCTTCCATATAATTTGGCATTTGTTGAACCATGAGTATTTCTTTTGTGATAGATTCACAGTACTGTTTTAATCACATTTACTCATGTGAAAATAATGCCTCCAAACAAGTATGGTTAATGAGTTTCACTTACATAAAATGCACATATGCAAATGGAAGGTTTAAAGACCAAATTGTACTTCATGAGTCTTTCTCCTTGCACCTTTTGAAAAAAATTCGTTGTATTATTTTTTATCCTAATTAGAAGGACTTTGTATACTTTTTGTAACACTCCGACCCAGCTTGACCACGTGTAGTGACTAATTAATGATACCTTAGCTGTTAATGGTGTTTTGCTTTTATTTTGGTTCTGTTGCGGGTCATGGATAGGTAGTTGAGTTGAGTTTGACCTGGAGTAGGTAAACCAAGCCCTTTTTCGTAATTTTTTCTTTTCTAAGACATCATCATTTGCGCCTCATCTTAGTGTCAACACGTGTCTTTTGTTGAGCTTGTTAAATTCCGCAACTACGTCGTTAGCAAACGATGTTGTCTAATTCCGTTGGACCCGGATTTGACTTGAATTGTAATTTGTGTTATGCCTTAGACTTTCTTGCAATTTTGCCTTTAAGCTTATCTTATATACATGCCTCCACCGCCTTTTTCTCCCTCTCACGTTCGTTCTCTCTTCCCTTTCGTTTCTTGCTTTCTTTTTTTCTTCTCCCCCAACGATCAAGCCAAGGAAGGGGAGTTGTGCCCTTGACTCTTGATTTCTTCTCCTGTAGTGAGTTAAGGTAAGCCTTGAATTGGTTTTCCTCTTCTTTTTCTCATCACTTACTGTGTATATGTTCTCATGTTTCTTTCTTTCTTCCCTTCTCTATATGCATGGGGCATTAGGATGTGTTTGGACGTGAATTGAGCCCCAAGGACAACAATTGGTATGTTAAAACTCAAGTGAGGCAAGTATAAGCATAATTTGTATGAACCTATGTTGGTATATGCTTGATTTTGGATAATTCTCACGATCTTGCATGCAAAGTATGTCTACAGCCCAATTTGAGCTCATTTCCCTCTTTTAGATGTGTTTTTGCTGTTTTGGTGTGTTTCTCGTCTTCTGTAATTGATTCAGGAATTGACCCAGCGCATGCATGGCTAAGCAGTGAAAAGTGTTGCAGCTGAGCCGTGAAGTACATTACGGCTAAGCCGTACCTCAGCCGTAAACTCAACCGTAGATCAATACAGGGTGCACTTGAAAATAACTGAGAGTATGTAAATCTGCATCTCTTTTACGGCCCAGCCACGGCTAAGCCTTGAAGCCTTTTACAGCTAAGTCATAAGGTCACCCATGGCTGAGCTGAAAGACTTGGATAAGTAAGAAAGATAGGAAAAAAAAAGAGACTTGTAGGGCCTCTGAAATAGAAGGTAGGAAACCTCGACTTGCCCAACGGCTTATGACAAACATACATGAATGATCTCAAGGGCTGCGAATTATTCATGTTCGTTATCCAGTTGTTAAGCACCTCTCCATGGGTGTTGGTTTAAGGGACTTCGGTGCACCATATGATACAATGCAACACTAGACAACGGTGCAGTAGATAACTTAAAACTACATAATCATGCACGCTTAGAAACACTGCACAATTAGATTAAAGTTGGCTAGTAAATGAACTTGATTCGATATGATAAGATTTGCTTGCATGACATGTTGTGTTACGACCATTGATCTCCACTCTTTAGCATGATTGCTTGTTTCCGCTAATCTCGCATTGTTGACTATGCTACTATGTTTTCCGTACCTTGAGTATGCATGTATGTTATACGTATAAGACATGTTCTTGAATATGCATGCATGATATGCTGGTCACGATCTACTTAGCTTCAGCCTTAGGATCCAGACGGGGTGAATTTGGTGTAGTTTACATGGCCTTGCTACAGTAAGGATTTGTCTTGGGGAATCCAGACCCCAGGAACCCGAGACCCATTCGTACCCTGGCCTGGTCAATGGTATTCTCTGCACGGATAAGATCCCTATTTTAGGAGTATATTGTAATATAGTCACCAACTAGTTATGTACACAACACGTATACCTTGATTTAAACGGCATGCTTTCATTACTGCACAACTGCTTAGTACACGAACTTGACTTGTTATGATTTACATCATGTTCTTTATTTTATTAGACTTAACATGTGTTACTTTGTTATGGCTTATACTTTGCTGAATCGTTGTATTCACGAGTTGTCTTTGGTGTTGCAGGCTCAGATACCCATACCGACCCCACGTCCATCAACTGAGCTCTAGGAGAAATCCCCAATGTCCCACCCGAACTAAAGGAGTGGATGTAGTCACTCCATCGAAGAGCGTCATGGATCCATTTGCATAGAAGTCTTCTTCATTTTGAGAATTGTCACGATTGGAGCTAGTCATGATTTGTATATGTATATTTTGCTTCCTTCTGTACAACCATCATCTATATATGTCATCTTTTATCTTTCTACTCTGTTCTTGTTTTTTTAGTGTGATGTTTTAATATTTACAGCTTCCGCATACATGTTTGGTACGTGTGAATCTTCCCTTGTACGTGTGTATTTAGACCAGGTCTAAGTGTATAGGCACGGGAGTACGTGTGTCAGCGGTTAAGCTTTCACTAACCCCTGATCTCCTGGGCTCGGGTTGTGACACTTTTGTAGGTGTATCTTATGGTTATAATACAAGCTTCTTGTTATTTAATGACTAAAGTCATCAAACAAACATTAACTCTACACAAACATGTATCTATGTCAGGTTAATAACTATAGGACCCTAACCATATCCTTAGGTTCACTTCATATCAAAACATGTTTGTCATTATATTTGTATAGTACTACATTGGTTATAATGCTATCAAATTCATAATCTAGCCCTGTAGTTGGTCCTAACCCATATATTTTGTAGAGTTTGGTCTGCTTGTTAATATGCATGCATAAATACTTTCAAAGTCATTTTAAGATGTGGGATGAGTGGTCACATGGTGCTCAACAGTTTGACCCTGTTATGGCAAATCCCTACTCTTATGCCTATATTTTATCAATTTGGTAGCTCATTTGGAGAGGGAGAAATGATTCCATGATAAATGGATGAAAAATAAAGACAGAGTATTATCTCATTGGCAAATAACATGACTCTCCCTAAAAATACAGGCCCAATTAATGTTCCTAAGGACCTTTCCCCCCAATGCTGTTAGAGTATGGACACTAGGTGTAGACCTTATTGTTTATTGATGTGGCATTTAATTCTTCCTTTGGAGAAGCTTCCTTTGGCCTTCAGGGTGCATCAAAGGCCAACGATTTATTTTGCCAAAGAAGCTGAATCAACAACCATGCTCTTTACTTTAGATGCAATTAAAGACCGCAGGATCTCTAGGATTTTGTTATACTTTGATGTGATGGTGGTAGTCAAAGGCATTAATAGAGAGAATGAACAGTGTATTAAGCCTATAATTTCGTACATTCCACTGTAATTTAAGTTATATTTCAAACCATCATCACATCAAGCAAAAAAGTACCAATTGATCATCTTGATAGAGGAATTTTGGTATATCAGAACTTTCACTTCAAGAAATAAAAATTGAACTAACAATTTGTATTTTTTTAATACAGAGAAACACATACTTATGTTATAATGAATTCTTGAGATACACTTTTGTTCTACTTAATTTGAATTTAGTCTTTTGTTTTCTTTAATTGTTTTGTAGATTATTGTAAACAACACTGCTCAGTTGATGGAATAAATGCTTACTTCTCTATTGGTTTAACTAAGGTAACTATTCTTTAATATGTTTTTTTTCATATCACAATGAACTCTTATTATTTTAATCTTGACACAGTGTCTCCACTTATAGCACTGTTTATCAAATATGTGACCTTTACTCTTTATCACTAAACCATGCACCTTCCATAGGATTGAGAAAATTAACAGACTATTGAAAACTTAATGTATTAGGACAAATCCTTCTTTTGAAATTGAAGGATAGCTTAAAACAAATTTTGAGAATAGCATTTAATCTAGTATAAAGATGAAGGGTTTTTCTAAAATTGACATTGGTCTAGAAATCAAACAGTTTGAATAAAACAAATTTACTTCATTAGTGTCGAGAAACAGGCCAAGCAGAGTGATTAGATCACATTAAATACATGACTGATTACACAACTGCATCAGGTACTAACCACATGATGGAGAATCATTTTCCTCTAAAGCATTAGAGATCACATAGAAAGAGAATAACATACTCTATATATGTATTAATTTATATATAAGCTTAGGAAATAATCAAATCTCACAACCTACAATGCCTCCGATCATCTAAAACATTATTAGAAAAAATGTCATTAACATGTCAATATCAATATACATTTGAAGCTGTTAAACTCTGCATCAATGTTTAATGGTCTATCCTTCTATTCTATTTGCCATTACTTTACAGCAATGCAAGAACAAAAATGATGTCTGTCTTCTCTTCTTGCATTGCTTTGAAGATGTTCGGTTTACATTTTTTCTTTTTTGTATTATATATGTATATATATATTTTTTGACTTTTTCATTAGCAATGGTTATTTCATATATGTATTGGATGGAAGTTTCACATTCCTTAGAATCTTGATCTGAAATATCTATCATCTTTAGTGTTTTAAATGATACGTCTTTTTAAAAAAAATTTTTAGTTTGTTTCATTTTGAATAATGTGTTATTATATGTAAAACTCCTTATTAAAGTTCTATTCTACTTATTGCTAAACTCAAACAGACAAAGTAACAAGTATCACTACAGGGAGGAAACTCTCACTAATAATGACTTATTGTTTCTTAAAATTGAGATTAAAATGTATAAAGAAATATATATTTCAGGCTATTAAACCCTACATCAATATTTAATAGTCTGTTGTTGCATTCTATTTGCCATTATGTCAGGGCAATGCAAGAAGAAAAATTATGTTAGTCATCTCTTCTTGCATTTCTTTGAAGATTCTCAGGGTTTTTTTTATTTGTAATGGGTACTCCATATATGTAAATTGATTATCTATTGTTTCAAAAGGGACTCAAATCATAGGAACAATATAAAATATATGGAAAATACAATTGTTTCTAATTTTGTGGCTCATGGATGGAAATTGTTTAGAGAAATTCTTGTACATGTTATTTGTGATGATTAGGCTTATTAGAAAATCTGAATGTGAAAATAATCTCTAAATTATGCTCGATAGATTTACATATTGCATCCATATTCCAAGTGAAATTTTTTATATTAGTAGAATTTCGCCTCCTCACTTGGGAGGATCTATTTCTTTATAATCTGACATTTATCACTGATTTGTGCAAAGCATTTAGGTTTTTTTTTTCTTGCATTTAGAATTTTTTATAGCAATGAGTATTCCAGATATGATAACAAATTATCTGTTGCATATGTTGATCCTCTTTGTGGTTTTCATTAACTATATTTATTTTCTTTCGGTGTTTTACTCTCCTTTTTATTAAGTCTCCTTTATTATTACCTATTTCATCATTTAACCTATGAGTCAATATTTCTATGGTCCTATGGACAGCTTTGGTATACTTTAGGAAGGCATGGCATATACTTTTGTGTTCCACTTATTGCATTTGAAATTGTTGCTTCTTTACACTATTTATTTTTCTTTCAAAACTTGTAAGGAAAAACTTGGAGCAAAATGGTTGTTTCATTACTATAATTTTTCAGAACAACTATTATCTTTTTCATCATATGTAGTAAATAGACCTCAAATTGCAATTGTTTGTGGAAGATGGCTCTATTTAGGCTTCAATATTCATGATAATCACTATTACTTATTGAAATCAAAGAAACTCTTACGTGATTTTGATGTGAATATGCATCTTTGGAAGATGGGTTCATTTAAAGCCCATTTTGATCATAGTAGAATGATTTTATGGTATTCGGACAAATTTAGTTTGATAAGAGCTCCACTACAAAATGGAAAACATGAAATGGTTTTATGTAATAATGAAGATTTATATTCAACAAGATTTGCATTTCCTTAGAGTGTTTCGGTTTTCTTCTTTCCTATAGTTACTCTAAATTTTCCACTATCTCAAGTAATAGGAATATTGTTCAGCTATTTGTATTTATTCATGTTCACCTCTAATCTCATTTGTAGAATTGCTTCTTATTAGCTAGGATGGTGTTTATGAGTAACTATGTTATTTATTATGTAACTCCTATCCAAAAAATAAATACTAAACTGGATCTTATAGTATGTTGTTTCTTTTATTAATTCAAACAAATATAATTAGAACTATAAACCTATATGTTTAGGCTTTTTAGAAAAACTGAATTTGTCACTAACAACTAGCACGTACTTTCCACTAGTTCTAAATGAAACCCAAACTTGAATGGGAAACTGAACACACTGAAAATGCTACACACACGCGGCACACCCATATCTTCCTAGGAAAAAGGCTCTACCCCTCACAATCACTTGCCCACAACCCATTGGTCCCTGAAAAGCTCTTCCAGAAGTGGTCCATGCTGGATTATGAAGATGAGATGCCGACAACCAACAAAGCCCAGTACTGCCCCATTGTAGCCGTGCAGATAAGAAAGATTCAGCTACTTTTAGCTCGAGAACGTGGACCATGAGCTTCTGTTGGTGTTAGGACCGGCCCTGTGGTCCGTTGGGAACTAAGAGGGACATGAAATTTGAATAGGCTTACATTATTAGCAACCGTTTGGAAAGATTCAGCCACCTGTAGCTCGAGAACGTGGACCACGAGTTTCTGTGTAACTGTGTTGTCCTGGTGTACTCATAGGGACATGAATTTTAATCGGTTTACATTATTGGCAACCTTCAAGAGAAACTGACCAGATTGAATTCAGGGCTGTTTGGTTTGTCATCTCAAACACGAATTCGGTTTATTAAAATTCCTAACATGCTTTCTCCTAAACATTTTAAATGTATTGTTTGATAAAAAAAATTTAGAAATCAGGCCCACATGAAAAGTCACTTTTAACCTTATAAATTTTTAAAATTTTAGTGGGGGGGGGGGGGGGGGGGGGGGGGGTGTTTTGAGCTTTTAAAATTCTACTTTGAAATGGCATTTGGAATTATCAGAATTCTTATAACCAAATAGGCCGCCAAGGTAGATCCTTCACGGCTTATTTGTTTATAACAATTGTGAGAATTCTTGTATGGGAGAATCTTAAGAATTTCAAATGCTGCGCCCCTAAAGTATTATTTAAAATACTCAACCCCCATCTAGCATTTAGAATGCTAGAATTCATGGGGACTCACAAGGCAAAAAGTGCATTTTCATGTGGGCTGGGCCTGGAATTCTAAGTTCTCATACCAAACAAATAATTTGGAATGCTCGAGAGTCAAAAGTTGAAGACATGTCAGAAATCCCCAACAAACCCATTTTCTTGTTGGAAATGCCTGTAATCATATAGGCCGAAGTGTAAATCAGACCCAAACCCAACATGAATGAGATGTCAATATGCACCCAGATCTCAAGTTCCCTACCTAAGTGAAATTTGGGCTTGAATTAGATTGGCTAGAGTTCGGTTCAGGATCAAATTCGCTAGTTAGTTTTGATTTTTAGAGGATATACAGTTGTAGAATATATGTATACTTCATATATTACTATAAAAGGTTCTGCACAAGTAGATATACCTTGCATGGAAGCTTTGCAAGAGGTATCAGGATAGGGCCCAGCCAGGGCCCCACTAATGACTGGATGAAGGCGAATGGGAAGATCCATTAACGATGGGCCCAGATATATATTTAGGGTCAATCTCATATCCCTAATCCCTTAATCTATGGCCCTCAAGTTTAACAGCTTTATACAAAAATGTCCCTCAATCCAAAGGTCTAGTCCGATTGGTTGGCTGCAAAACCAATGGATCGGTCACTGTCAAGGGGTCCCTATTTATGGTTGACTTAGATTGGTATAGGTGGGGGCCAGTATCCTATCTCATATGGATTGCTCCACATGAGATGTATGTAGAAGAGCAAATGTATACTATAAATTATACAACACGTGCATATGTAAATAAGTGGGCTACCTGTTTGAATTTATGGTACTTAAGAGTGGAAACCCCATTTTGACTGAAACTCTATATGGACTCCAAATCTTGGCCTGAGCCCAGCCCAAACCCAACTGAACCCAATCCACGTACCCAGACCCAAGTTGCATCTTACGAACACGCCTGATCCAAAGTCCCAAGTTTGGTCTAACTAATTACCTGACCGGTACTCATAGCCATATTTATATTCAAGTAGCCGAATAAAAAAAAATCAGATTGCCAATGTGAATCAGACAGGACCAGTATTATATAATCACATAATATTTTTAAGAGGATTTTATTAAAAAAAATCCTTTTAAACTCCCCGTAGACCAAAAAGAACTTAAAATATATGTATCTACTGCATTGGTCTCATAAGCCCTTTTTGGTTTTTTTTTTTTTTTTTTGTTGAGCGGCGATATCCTCTCTCGCATTTAGTTTTCCTTCTTCTTCCTCATACTCCTTTCTCCTCCTTTTAGAGAGCCTGTTTATTGAGCACTTTGACGACATGTGTGGAAAGTGTGACAGCTAGGGACATGCCTGTAAGGTGTTTAATGAAATAATTGAGATGGATACTTGTTTGGAAAGATGAAAGAAAGAAAAAGAGATATGGAAGATGATGCATTTAAATGAGCATATATGATACTGGGATATTTTGGTAATAAGCTTCCATTTGCACTCAAGTCTAAGATAATGAAGTCATCATATCATGAAGGAAAAAAAGAAGAAGATAAGGATAGGAAAGGAGGAAGGAGGATAAGGAAGAAGAAGAAAAAACGAATGCAAGTGAGAAGGACATATATATTTTAAGTTCTTTCTAACTTACAAGAGTTTAAAGGGATTTTTTTGGTAAAATTATCTCTTTTTAACTATTTAATTAACATACTACATCGATATGATAATACTCATGGGAGAGCAGGACACATCACTTTACTAGACTCAAATTTTATTATAATTTATATAGTAAATTAGAAACATGTCTAATCATTGTCCTTACTTTAAATGCCAATTTTACATGTGAGCTTGCTCACTCAACAATCTGCAGACTTTCTGTTTTAGATGATACAAACGCCAGTCCAATCGGACCTTCAACTCATGACCCGTTTGTCGTCTATAGCTTTTCTAGTTTTATTATAAAATAATATTCCTGCCATCTTGCAATCTCGCAGTGACGCATTCGTTCAATGAATCCACGTAGAAATGACGTAAGTAATCAATTCACCCACACATGAGTTTGGTCAAGTATGTAGTTGAGTGGACCTTAAACAATTTCCTTTTTTGAGTGAATCTATTACATGGCCTAGATGTGTTGCAGCTTTGCGGCACTGCAAGTGCAACATGCGACTGTGTGGATCCTCCAGCCTGTCTGGGACTCTGCGAAAGCAGTGACAAAGGCCCACACCTCATCAAATATATAGAGGGCCTTCTATTGGCCGTGAGCCTGTGATCCAAAATTTGTAGTAGTGGACAATCTATAAGAATTGGTTTTACATTTAGTGAGGAAAAGTCTCATGGTAACTGTGACGTGGCATGGTGGAACCCGTGGGGTTTCTTTGGACAGAGGATCCAAAATCATAGGAATTGAGATTTTGTGGGAGTTTACGGTCCATCATGTTGGGAGGGACACCCTACCATGCACGAGATACTCATAGGAAACATCCACCAAACTCTGATAAGAAAGGCCTAGACCTCCAGGTGCTATTAGGTACACCTATCTTTTTGCTGGACAATGATGGCCATGTTATATGTTAGCTTATTAAAAATAAAATCTGCAAAAGTGAAGAGCTCATCTTTATAGACACCCTCTAATTTTTTTGGTCTAACCTTTTAATATTCTTATCTGAAAAGCATTTTCTTGTAAATCTTTTAAAATTTAACTCCATGCAAATAATCCGCTCTTAAGACTCATTTGTTATAGGTTTCTATTTTAAAAGGAAGAGAGGATTTCTGCTTTTCTATCCATCTCATGGGAAATTAACATTCTCCATACCAAGAAAAAGACCAACTCTATAAATATGTATATATATATTTTTTGAATAAAATGTATCACACTAAGTAATTGAACGGAAAATTAGAATAACTTCTCTCTCTCTCTCTCTCTCTCTCTCTCTCACGGCGTCCTGTTGTGGTATAAGTCCACACCTAACTTCAATTAGCCTATTTGACTCGACTAAGTTACCGAGCCATTAGAAAACTCATCTGAACCTAAGTATGGTTTGTATTGCATTTTTAACTTGAATACTTTGCATATGCCCCTCTAAAGTTTTTAGGATTTGTAGATAAACCCTGCAGTTTTAGTATTTGCACATAGCCTTATGTATTTTCATTATAATACCTTCCATGTCAATAAATTAGTAACCTCACAACTATCATGAATTTTTAGAGTAAAATAACACTTTTGCCTATCTTTTTATCTTTTACATACATAATTTTAAAAGCTTGAAATGATTTTTCTCTAAGTTTGTAACATTGACCATTCGTATATTGCATTTAAAAGGAGAGAGTAAGCCTACATGAATCCATTTTTATCAATATGGTATTCATTTTGTTAAATTTAAATTGTCCATAATCTATACTTATAATTTGTCATAACTGACCGAAGCCGTGGATGACCAACTGTTTGATTGATGTTTGTTTCACAATCATAATTAGGCTTCATTTGCATTGAAGAATTATTAAGAGAGAAATCATTTAGCCTAAGGATAAAATAATAATGCCTTTTTGTAAGTAATGATGTACTCATTTTTTTAATGGATGTAAGGACATAGTAGTCATTTTCATAAAATCTCAATATAAATTTCTTAGTAGTTGCTCATTTTCATAAGGATTATTGATATTGGGGATATCGAAGGTATTGAAATGAAAAGGCATGGGTTATATATCAATATTGAAATTATATGTGTGTATTCATAAATTCTATGAATCTTAGGGGTTATATGCAAAAAAAAAATCTTTTAACATTTTTTTTTACCAACCCATTAATGAGTTTTTCAACGTCAGTTCCTAAAACTGAAAAGTAAATGTTTAAGCTATACACAAGTACAGCATGATAAAAATACAAAATTAAAACTAAAAGAAAAGTCAAACTCACTTGGAACACTACAGCCCAGTTTCTTGAGCTCCAAGAACTCAAGCATAGATCCAAAAGCCAAACCAAGTTGTGTCTAAATTCTTCCCTCTCTAGCTTTGAGCGCACTCTTCGCCCAGTGGTAATGGACAAGTCGATGACAGTGACATTAATGACTCGTTCTTTAGCGACGCAAATACAAGGGCTGTTCTTGGACCGGGCCACTTGGATTAAGTGACAGAAAGATTAAAGTCCAATTCGGACGGGCCTATATAAGGAATACATGTAATTTAATTTAATTAGTCCAAATGATTGTTCAAAGACCCACAAAATTGATAAAAAGTCCGGTTCGGCTCAACCCGGTTGATTAAATGAGCAGGTGCATGTTTGACTTTCACTGTTCGTATCGGGCCTAGCCGAGTGTTCTAAGGCAGGCTTGCACATGTTTTAGCTAGCTCTAGCCAGGCCATGAACACCCATAACATGTGCAGCAGTTTTAGTAAAATAATAACAAAATATAGTTGAGATTGATCGCCTTGAAGTGTGGATCGTGCTTTCCTTAAGATAATAGATGCCCCCACATTACTTAGATTGGTGTCTCTAATTGAGTTATCAACATGTTTGATATACAAATAGGCATATTATAAATGCCTCTTTGATTTGAATCATATCAGATGGCGAGATTCGAGTAATGAAGTCTAAATGGTTCTTTACTACTTTAAAAATTTCCAGCAGGGCAGACGAGTAGAATTGATGCAATTATGGCCGTAGTTACAGTATAAGCTAAATGGTCATACATGAATTGAATTCCTGAATTCCAAAGTAATGTCCTCCTATCAGAAGGGTTGAAATTGAATGTTGAAGCTGAGGATATATTAGATGTCAAACAATCTCCAGTCTTGAAAAAAGATGACTTTTCATTCATCACCTTAGTAAATTAAATTCCAAGAAAGTGAGGGTGATATGTACAACTGATCTTCAAACCCTTTAACATCTTACATTTTCTCCTTTGATAAAATCCACTGAATTTATGTGGATTCGAAATGAAGCAGGAAATGCACCTGAGGAAGCAACAATGTTAGGTTCTTTGTCGTTTATGCTGCTGTCTAACCATCGGTCCCAATAAAGTTTCTAGAGCCCACTAGCTTATCACATACAAGAAGACTTTGAGATAATGGTCAAACGAAAACAAAGGCCGATTTGATGCTTGCAATTGTCTGCTGTAAGACTATAAAACAAACATTGAAATGGATGGTAAGCAAAGTTTTTAGTTTAATTATACATACCTTATACCAAATAATTCTCAACACTCTATGTATCTGATTCTGTTTTTAAATTGCCAAAACCTGAAGCTCACTTATATCTTGCGGCTTGACAAATCTTACTTTACAATGCAACATAGAGGTATTTGTTATATAAGCCACAGAGAACTTGGATCCTTATGTATGTGAGTAGCCAGAGTAGGGCACAAATATCATCTCTCAGCAGCTTTATCCTTGCTTTTAGAGTACAATAAATATGCTATAGAGCAGTACTACACGGAGACCAAGTGGTTTCTATAGAGTAACAAAGTGATAAACTCAAGAGTGTCCTGATGGTAGGGCCCAATGATATATCTTACTTTATAAGAGTGCATAAAGGATTAGCCAAATGTCATAATTAGTGCCTATCGACGTTTCAGTAATCCCATTCAAGAGAATACTGTAAGCTATTCTCTAGCTTCCGTATTAATCATCTATTTTGTAGGGTTTATTGGCCCTAACAAATGTATTTAAGTAATCTCATAGATAAGTCATCTTTCAAGAAGTAAATTCATTATACATCTATAATTAATAAAACAGAAACTTCTCTTATACAGAGAGGCTACATTTGTATTTGTTGATATTGCTTATGAGTGAAATCTAGTGATCATGTTGTAGGAGATGGATGGACGGATGATCAAGAAATCCTCTCCCTTTTCAGTGGGGCCGGTAGGGCTACATGTCCTCAATTTTAAAAAGAGTAGGAAAGTACTTCTCCAACCAAAGCTGAACAGGAGTTGGGAAGATAACACAGGATGCCTTTGTTCAACAGATTGGCATCCTTTCCAGCCGAGAATGCCCCCACACAATGCAGGGTAAGTGATTTGCAGAACAGCTATCTAAAAGACCCAGACAGGTAGCTGTCTAATCTAAGACTATGAAACTAATCCATAATTAAATTCAAAATTCTAATAATTTGTACATGATAATCCACCGGCTAGCATCCAAAAATCCATCTTCTATGTAGAGACCCAATTACGAGGCCTCCAACTTTCCATTTTGCCTTTCATAGGACCCTGCTGCAATGGCCAAACAGGAACATGCCAGACTTCCTGAGCCAAGGGCTACAAACTAAATACATTAGAGTTTTAAGGTCTAGCTCGCTATTTAACACACACTCACTCACGCGCGCGCGCGCGCGCGCACACAGGTCTATCAAATATCATCATTTATCTAATCAATAGAAATGAAATGAAACACAGGCAAACTTACTTCTGATTGTCCATTTTATAACTTAAATTGGACAATTTGTAACATCAAAGGATCTAATTTCTTGCAA
Organism: Sextonia rubra; assembly: GCA_037013555.1. Taxonomy (NCBI): domain Eukaryota; kingdom Viridiplantae; phylum Streptophyta; class Magnoliopsida; order Laurales; family Lauraceae; genus Sextonia; species Sextonia rubra. The sequence goes on from JASUAD010000009.1 coordinate 26,600,198, forward strand.
ATGATCACTACATGTGAAATCGCTCTTAAATATGATAGGTAAGTGGACCCCAAACTCTAACCATGTCTAGTTGCAACATGGCCTATTTTAAACATATCCTCAGACAAGTAGACAAACACTAGTGCTGTGAGTTGGAACTTCCTCGATGATGGACTACAAATCAACACAAGTGATTTTTCTCCTTCTTAATGGACCAAACATTGCTCTCACCCTTGGTGATTACAAGAAAAAACCAAACCTAAAAACAGAGTACCCGTCAAATATATATATATATATATATAAAATATTTAAAAAGGGCTTTTTACATACACATCCCTCTTTTCACATAGAATATTATTACACTACTCTAACGTACCTGGCATCTCACAGTATCCTCACTCCACTCCAGTTGAGGAACTCTGAAGCAGTAAGCAGCAAGCAGCAAGCAGCAAGATTTGCTACACTTCAGGACTTCTCCATCACAGCTTATTTCCAAAAAGCACCCTTGGGTTGAACACTAGTTTCATAAGACAGCTATTGCTACTGCTACTGCTACTGCTACTGCTACTGCAACTGCATCATCTCCATCTTCCTCAGCAAAGCTGATCTTAAGCTTTCCTCATCCTGCAATTGCATTCCATCCGGAATCCTAACCACAATGTCCTGAAGCATCAGCTCGTTCACACTGGAAACGCTGGCGTGGTGAACCTTCAGCTCAAGGTCCCGCAGCGCCGCCATGGTCCTCGCCGCGGGGTGGTTCGAGTTCCTCGACTGCACCCTGATCATGGCATCGGATCCAATCAACTTTACCTCCAATTCCACCGCCCCAGCACCCAATTCACCATCTAAGCTTCTGCCGCTGCTGCTGCTCTTCGCTCGATCGCTCTCGCAAACAGTGGATTCAATTTCTTCCCTCTTTACTCTCTTGGATTCTCTTTTAACTTCTGAGTTCAGCTCCTGGATCTTCTGCTTGAGCTCGTTGATGTAGGCGACGGCGTCTGCTAGGAGGGAGGCCTTGTCCATCCTAGAGACATTGGGGACGACGGCGCGGAGTGCGTAGAAGCGGAGGTTGAGCTTCTCCCGCCGCTGCCGCTCCGCCTCCACGTGGTTCAGCGGAATGTCCCGGCCGTTCCCGGGCTTTCGACCTCTCTTCTTCGGCCGCCGCAACTCCGCGGCGGCGCAAGGGCCGCCCTCCTCCGAGTCGGAATGCTCCGACTCGAGGGAGGATGACAGGGTTGTGCCCGTCAGCGCGCCTTCTTTCTTCAACTCCGACGCCTTCTCTCCGGCGACTCCGAGAGCGAGACCCATATGTGCAGCGGACGGGCAGTTTCGAGTCGGGACGGGTTGAACCGGCTTGCAAACTGGGCTCAGATCAGACCCGATTCCTAACATCGCCTTGGCCTGTTGAATCAGGCTCCAATTTTCCAAAATCAGATCGGACGAACCCAATTCCAAGACCCCATTTGAGGTTGGAATGCAGACCAAGGTTTCAATCCCATGCATACTCGCTTCGCGGCTCCGGTCGCAGTCGTAAACCTGCAACTCCCTTCCTCCGGCCAGCCACACAGAGCTGCCGGAGCCGAGAGCCCGGCCGGGGACCCCATCCCCGACGGCGAAGGTCCTGGTCAGAGACACCACGTAGAACCACTCGGCGTCGGTGACAGCGCCGTCGGCGGAGCTGTCCATGTCCGCACCATCTGCGACTAGAGCTTGGAACAGTGCCTTCTTTCTCTCATCAAACCCAGATCTTTGAAGTGTGTTTTTCTTGAATTTGTCCATTTGTTTGGATCCGCGGAAATGACCATCAGCCCAGGAAAGGAGGAGGCCGCCGGATGGGTCTCTTGATGCCTGCCAGAAAATGGCGTAGACCCACCATTCGGGTCGGCTTTGGACGAGCAGTTGCAGGCTCTGCTGCAGAGAGGAGTGGGTTTCATTGCAGATTGGGAAGAAAGAAGGTGGAGAAGACGATGTTGAAGAAATGAGATCTTCCATTGAGAAAAGAAAGGAAAGACAGACAATTGCAATCAGTGGTATTGTCTTTGTTGGGGCTTTCAATGTTTGTGTGCCTGCCACCGTGTGGCGTTTGTGTCTATTTGCCTTGTCTAGATTTTCCAATTTCAAAATGGAAGAGATGGAGTGCTTTGCAATAAATAGATTGAAAGAAAACAGGGGATGAGAGAGTGAGCAGCAGAGGAAATGGCTGGGCCCCCTATAACAGGATCGAGATGGTAAAAGTTGTGGGGTGGGGGGGTTGAGACTGACAAATGGCCACCAATAGCACGTGGATTGAAAGCTGACTTGATTATGTTTTTTGGTGATATACAATGTGTGGACTAAAAACCGCACATGCTTTCCGTGCAATAATTGCAATGGCCAATCGAAGTCTAGATTGGATCCATGCCTTTGGGGCTGGATTCAATCCCCCCAAACACAGGATTTATTATTTGTAACACAAGCAAGCTCTAAGTCCCAACTGTTCGTAGTTCATTCATATTATTATCCGAACTAGGATGGGCCCTGATTTGCCATCACTCAACCTTGTGACATGCCCACAGTTCCAGATTTTCGGTAGGTATCCAACTAGCGGATATTTTGTGGACTGCCACTTTCTGCCTGTTCTGGTCCAACCTTTACGCATCCGGGTTGTACATAATAAATAAATACATCAATGGAAATTTGGTTATGAAGGGTTTGATCCGAAATCTGCACTATGGACCCCTCTGTAGGTCCAATAGAGCTTGAGAGAGGGTCTATGACTCAAGTCAATCGCCAAGTACTGCTTTTTTACCCAGTAACTAGTGCTTAACCCTGTGGATTATGTATTATTATATTATAAGATTAGAAACAAAACAACAAACTGGGCCTCCAATTGGACCCCACCTTGTTGCATTGCAACAAAGTGGACTAGTGAATGTGGAATCATTTGATTAAGGTAGGCTAAATGTCATCTCACGAAAATGTTCTTAGACTTTAGCAGCCACAGTTTGCGGTTATCTGAGTGTAAAATTTTCATAATAAAGACCAATGGTGGAAATGCGACAAGCCAATGTCAAAGTGGGACTAATCCTAACTAGGAGGAAAGCAATTGTGCGTGAAGTCACCAGATCAATTATATATGGACTGTGCATAAGAAAACATGGGTATATCATAAAGGGCTTTTTTACAATTTCCCATACATTTTAATCAATATTTTTTTAATTTTTTATCATTATTTATTGTTTAACGACACACACTTTCATGCCCTTAACCAGTTGATCAATAGCCATGGACCACTATAACCACTTATTTTATATATATATATATATATATTTGAAATGTGCAATGATATATTATATAGTGCTTTTCTGATAATTATTCTTGATAATTTCACATGATTTGTGGGTCGCATAGATGATCTCCCTTCGTCATAGGCAGGAAGAAAAAATTTGTATATTTAAATCACTCACCTGGACAAAACTGTTCTTTCTAATGCAGAAATGAGACTGAAGACTCAAGGTGTTGATAGGATGTGCTCATACTAAAAACAAGTATTTGTAAACACACTGCCCAAAAGAATCAAGAACCCAAAATATTTTGGAATCAAATCCTAAACTAAAATCAGGTAATCACTTGATATTGTGACTAATATAAAATTAATCTATGTTTTAATTCACTAAAATGAGATTGGACTCCACATTAAGGTAACCCTGCTCTTCAATTTTTGTAAGAAAGGCAGATTACGGTGAGTCGGATGTGCACAATAATTTAGTTGGTGGACCCATGTAGGAGGGTCTGGGGACTAAGGCTCCATGCAGACTTGAGAAAGTTTCAACCCCAGGTAGACTTGAAAAAGTGCAAAAGTACCCCTTCAAATTCTGAAAATTAATTAATTTTTACATTTGCCTTCTCCCGTAAGATTTCTTTTTTTACATTGGCCCCCAAGGAAAATTTCCCTGCCCGTCCACCACACATTAGACTTCAGAAGACACCAAAATCGGAGAGAATATTCTCACCGTTCAGGAGTTATGTCAACAGTATCTCTTTTAATCTTCTGTGGGGGCCACGGTTGGTTGGTCTTTGGTGAGGTTGACTTAACGATGCAGCTGTTCGGATCAAGACTCTTCTCAAGAAGTAACTAGGTTAGGAAAATCTCAGCCGTTTGTTTTTCTTATATTGAATACGGACTCTTCGTGCATTTCCTTATAACAAACCTGAATTTTGCTTCTATCACAAAAAACAAAAAAACAAAAAAAAAAAAAAAAACAAAAACTCATGAATTTTGCACAGGACACCAGAAAAGGCAAAGAGTCTTTATCCTTTGATTAAAAATCCAAGTGACGTGGTTCCACCACATCACCAATGGACAACCTGCCATGCACGAGGGCGGTGCATGGTAGGCTGCTTGCCATGGTCAACGTAAAGTTTTTCCTCACTTATTTTCCATTCAAAGGGAAAATGTCCCTACAAAGGTCTTTCTCTCACCTCGTGGGGTTCACGTGAAGTATCCCACTCAATAGACAACAAAAAAGGATACAGCCACATACTCCGCTGTATTGTCTCTCACCCTAATATAGTGAGGGAAAGATGGGCACTAGTGTTTTTTATATAGGTATGAGATTTCTTTTTTTGTGTATGGTCATAATCGCATTTTTTCTTTTACACACAAATATTTTTAATTATGTGTCTCCCACTTTATGACAGGAATGGATGTAAATGAATATTTCCTCTCCTCTTTCTTTTAGTAGAGAGAGAGCAAGAGTGAAAGAGAGAGGGAGATTCACTCTATAATGTCTTCCATATGGTATATCTCAGGCAATATTCTCAGCATTGGATTAAAGTAGAGGAAAGATGAAGTGACATACTCATTTCTCTGATGATTGGCATCCACAATTTTTTCAATTCAGCAGTGAATAATATATTGATCAAAGTGTCATTTGAATGTTTTTTCCATTCACTACGAACAAAGAAACCTAATCTTTTTAATTAAAAAAAAAAAAGAAATATATCCCGAAGAGCCTTCCTATGTCAGTTTTTAGTAATTAAAATAAATAAAAGAAGAATATTGGAGTTGCATGCTCCCTTCTTTTATTTTTTAAAGTTATTGCTACGATATTGTCAATCCATGAATGATTTTCCCTTGCAGTCCATGCTTTGCAATCCTTTCAAATCAGTGTTGGTTGTCACACGGTTCCCATGAAATTCAAGGAGGTACCGCTTTTGGGGACGGTCCCGTCTGAGAAAGTTTTCTCTACCCTTGTAGAGCCTGTTATGTCAATGACCTGGCTCATTAAACATGGTCTTCACATGATCATGTGCAAAGAAAGGTTGGAACACTCCTTCAGTTGTCTTGTTTCAATGAAGTATCGAGTCAAATATGAGCCCGAGTCACCTTATTTTTGTAAGTTGTTTTCATCTAAATCATTTAATAGGTGGATCTAACTGCAAATACTTAATATTTACTTTTGTAAATAAGCGTGCATGAGGTTTAGAGTCATTAACTTAAAAATGATGACTATAATATAATTTGAAATTTATATTTGATATCTAACATTTAGTATTTGTACTAACAAATTATGTAATATTTTATCATTTTCTTTTATTTTCTTTATTACAGTGTTTTTCTTGCATATATAAATTTATTTATTTGAATTGATTATCATGAATATGTATAAATAAATGTATAATTTTATTTTTTTAAATATTTGATCCATTTTTAAATGATTTCAAAATTGTTTAAGAAAATTTTGACTCTCTTGAGTTATCTCGTTGAATCCATCCAAGTCAAATTTTTTGCATCGGAGTTGAGTTTGAGTAACAAATTTCCCCACCTTGGTGCAAAATATTAATTGAGGGAAAGAAATTTTTTTATTTTAATTTTTGTTTGATGGAAGTGCATAAAGGTTGAAGACGGTTGTCTTTAGCTAATAAAATAAGCTCATTTGACATTCTAACCATGTTCGAAACCACACTTGATTTGTCTAGTGTGGGTCTTTGTAGGTTTAGCAAGTACTACTAATGGGATTAAATCTTTTGGGTCAAAGACCTTAGGAATACCCGCATTGTTAAAAAATAAAAAATAAAAAATGTTGGGTGATGAAATCATTGGTAAAGTGAATGACTAAAATTGTCTATCAAGTTGCTTGACTGATCTTAGGCCCTTTTTTTTCTTTTCTTTTGGTTTTTTTTTGCAGTAAAGGATAATTCATTAAGTAATTAGATAAATTACAAGATTGAAAGGCAAAGAGTTGGTTTCTTAGTTAAATAAATTGCAAGTTTTTTTTTTGCCAGACAAATCGTAATTGCTTTCTTACTCTTTACCTTTCATTTATTCTTTGGCTTCATGCACTCTTGAAGTATGAATGTTTGATTTCATCATATGTGTCGGTTGGTGAATGGCATGGTGGATATGTATCAAATTCCATTTAATGAAAGATGCCTTATTAAAACCTTGTAAGGAAAAACCTAATGGGAAAAAAACAAAGTAAAGGAAAAAGTGTACAACATTCTTCAGGATCATTGAATTAGGTGTTAGATATGCATAAAGTTGCCTCGTTAAAATCTTTACTAGTAAAACCCAGTGGGATAGAAACTGGGAAAGGAAAAAGAGTATATTGCACATATATTCTGGGTAACATGCTTCAGGATGCCTCCCATGTATCAGTTACTCCCTCTTATAACAACAACCTTTATATTATTTGATAATAGGTTCTACGCATGTTGATCTCATATACAAACTTTTAGAATGTTGATTTTGGTAATGACTTGGTAAAGAGATCAACTAGGTTGTTACTAGAATAAACATGCTGGACTTCTATCTTTTTTTATTGGGAAAAACGGCGCAACAGAAATACCCATAAGCAATGGATTAATCACGATAAACACAAGCAATCACACTCATGAACACAACAATTTTATGTGGTTCAACACCTTTGCAAACGTCCATGGAGGAGAGAACTCATCTATCATGATTACATCTCAATCCCATCAGGATCTAGGGTTACAGTACATCAATATATATAGTTCCTGCTTTTTTGGCTAACAAGAAAATTCATACATAATGACTAAAATACCCTAATCCTGAACCTCGGTTCTGGCTAAACTAGACGACCAATCTAGTAAAGCCGAAATGTAAGACAAAACCTAACAATCTCAGCCTTGGCTTGGATTCTGTAAATCCCTAGAGCCACCTTGAGATACCCGGTAATGTTTTTACGTACCTTGCTGAATAGTATGTCACTACACTGATGGCGCAATTTTCTCTCTTCAACACTTTAACATGTTGAACCAGCACTTCACGCACCTCGTTAAAAGGTACACTTCCACACACGCTACTACCAAGCGCGGCACCTGCACCCTTAGCCTAGATACATAGACAATCTCAGCATTGTCTGATATCAATCAAGTCCAAACTAACTTGAGAGTTCTTACAGTTGCCTCTTTTGACTTTAACACCATCATCTTGAATCTCTGAATTGCTCTCCATTTGTTGCCACATGCATGCATCCTTGCAACACAAGGTACCTAACTTCTATCCGTCAAGATAAAACTGAAGACCTCCCTGAATTCAGATTTCACTGGTACCTGTGAATCCTTTCTTCTGTCTCCATCTCGGCATTTTCTCCGTCAAACTTGCAACTGTTATGTTCTAACTTGTTCTGGTGGGTTGGGCACAGTACATGCAGATTAGGTATGACCTGATGCTAAACTGACTTACTCTAACTTGAATTGGATTACCTTTTCCCAAAAAATCATCTTTATTCAGATATTCATGGATTTCCACTAGATGATATCATCGAAAACCTAGCAATCCATCTTCTAATGATCTGTCACAGCTAACTCCACCTAAACCACAGATTTCCTCCCTTATTATTTGATGTCTCCTTCATTTCTCCACTTGAAAAAGCATCCACTATCAACCTGTAGAGCTTTCTGACCATCTTACCCTCTATGATAATCAATGTTTCCTTTTCCACATTCGTAACTCTACCCACTATAGTGCGCCTACAGTCTTTGAAGTCTAAGGCGCTCGGGGAAATCCAATTTCTTCATGAACCTAGAATAAATATCACATCCGTTAGGGTCATACACTAGGATCGCTACCACTTTTATCTCAAATGCTTATCAATTTTACATTGTCTCCCATAAGAACAGATCCATCAACAATGAGAGTTATTTGCTTCAACTAATCTTTATGCAAACATATGATAGGAAGAATTTAAATCCCAATACCATGAATCATCAACCTGATCCATACCTGTAGTGACCAAAAGTGATTCCCTGTCATCTGAATCCGAGCTTTTTTGCATACTACCTCCTTCCAATTTTGGTTCTTTTACTTTTTCTTTCACTCTGGCATGTCGCTCATTCCGAATCCCTTCGTTGCGGATCTAAGCTTTCCATCAAAGTACTCGGAGCAATCTCTTATTCATGACATCAAGTAATACTTTTTAATCATTGCTGTATCACGGATTCTAACACTTTTTCTTGCCAATCCCTGTAGTTGTTTATTTATCAAATACTTTAATCTAGCTCATAATGCTTAAATCCATTGTTATTATCATGAGTCTGTCAGTTTCTTCAGTCCCTAATTTTCTGCCCATTAAACTGCCAATATCTTTTGTCTGCCTTGTACATTTTGTCACCCGCAAACACGCTGGAATAAATAGATTTGAAATCTAACTCTTAATGGCTTCGATATCGCAGAAATAATTTTCTGCACTTCGATTAGTCAAACCTTTTTGACTATTGAATTACCTATCTTCTTCCACATACGCATAGATCTCCTCACAACGAGTTCATAGGTACAAACGGATCTCTGATCGGACATTGGATGATCAAGATATCATAGATTCAATTTTAGCCACAAATCTGGTCAAACTGCCTTGACCGTTTTACCTGCTGATGTGTGCTGACGTCAGCACTGTTGCTAGTAGGCTGGGCTCTGTATCATGGATCAGGTTTGACTTGACCCGAACTGACCTAGACTTAACTGTTGTTGGGCTGGGCTTCTCTTCGAAATTGGTCAGGTCCTACCTGACCTGGACCTTATTTCACCGCTTGAACTGCACTGGGCTTAACGGGTTAGGCCAAACCCAACCAAACTAGACCTAACCTGGACTGCCAAGGCCCCTCTTCTCCTCTGTTTTTGGTTCTGCCCAACTAGAAATGGAAAGAGTTGGCCCTCTTCCTCGACATCGGCGATAGCGAAGACCCTTTACTTCAATTTTCGCAAAGGCAATGGTGCAGCGGCAATAGTGACCGGTGGTAACTTCCTTCTCTAGCGATAAAAACGATGAAAGGCGGGAGAACAACTACAGTGAGCAGATCCAACAATTGAGGTACTGCGACAAGGCTTTTTCTTTGTTTTACTTCTATAGACCAGAAAACCCAAACCTGTCTGTGCTTCTTATCTGATTTTGGCCATGAAAATCGTCAATCTTCCACAGTAGCAGCAGGGCAAGTTTGATGGGGATGGGTATAACACACAGGCAGTCGCAGTGTTGGCTTCTTCTCTTTTTCGACAGTGGTTGCACAACCTCGCAGAAACACTGCAACCACCTTCTCCGGTGAAAACCGAATCAGAGTTGGATTTGCTCCGACCAACACCCCACAGTAACCGATCTCCTTTCGCTGGTTTTTTTTAACCGATCATGTGGCCCACTCAATATGTTTGCAACTTCTCCAAGTCTGACCGCTGATGCAGTTAAGGGAGACTCCTTCTCTTTGAGTAGATCCAAATAGAGACTCTGTTCTCTATGAAGATGACCGACCAGTGCCACAACCCTCTTCCAAATCTGCTATAGCCACCTGAAAGATGGATCTGACCACAATCTGCCGATCCTCTTCTTCCATGTTTGAGATCTGTTAAGCCCAAAACTATGAGTGATCTCCACCTCACTCTGATATCACTTGTAGGGAAAAACAGCACAATGGAAATACTTGTGATCGATTGATCAATCACGATGAACACAAGCAATCATACCATCAAGCAATTACATACATGAACACAACAATTTTACGTGGTTTGGTAACCTTGCCTACATCCACGAAAGAGAGAACTCATCTATCATGATTCCATTTCAATCCCCTCAGAATATAGCGTTACAGTACATCAATATATATAATTCTTACTTTCCTGGCCAACAAGAAAATCCATACATAATGACTAAAATACCCTTAACCTTGAACTTCGTTTTGGCTAAACCAGACCACCGATCCGACGAAACTAGAACCCAAGACAAAACCCAACACTTTGTTCATTTGAAGCTCATGTGTGAAAAAGAAATGCAGTGCAAAGTGATTCGTTTTGTCTCCGTTGATTTAACTTTCTTGAATTTGTTGTATACATGCTTCATTGTTTTTATAGATAATGCTTTGTTTGTTTCACCACTTCCTTTGTTGCATGACAAGTCCATGACCAATGTCCACTTTTTCCACATATGTGGCAAAGGTCATTAAGACAATGGGTAGGATTTGCTGATCAATACTTATTTCTGGTATTTTTGGGTTTCTTTTTTTTTAGCGGGGGGGGGGGGGGGGGGGGCTCTAAAACCAAAACCACATTACCTGGAGGAGATATTTTGTCCACCTCTATTGGAGGAATTATGATGTGAATTTAAATCTACTTGAAACTGCAAGTGCACAGTTGTCTTATTAAGACAGTGGCAAATATAGGTCGATTCCACAAAGAGAACTTTTGAACTTTTTAATTAAAAATTTGAATTTTTTTAAAAAGAAAACCACAATAAAAGAGAAGTGTGGTATGCAAATCAAAACTAAATAAATTAATAATAATGATAAGAAATAGATCAGAGTAGTTAGAATCCACTGAATTATTTAAAAATCTAATTTATGCAATTAATTTACCCTTTTTGTTTCAATTATTACTCAGATTAGAAATAAATCAATGTTTTTTATCTGGATGATTTGACTATTGCAAAAACTAATTTTTAATTAAGAAAAAAAAATCAATACTCAAGACCTCTTTTACCTCATAAAAGAATGAACATCCTAAGCATCACCTATCAAACTAAGCATAGACTATCAAAGATAACTAAATATTTAAGCATAATTTATCAAAGTAAGTATAAATGATCAAAATTTATTCATTAAGAATATAAATTAGAAATTTGCCTTTGGCATGAAGACAGGACTATTATTATCTTTTAAAAGCACATTAATAGGAGACAATCAGAAAAGAGTAAAATAACAAATATAAATTAGAATATTAAAATACTTAGCTTTATTTTTTGCTCTAATCAGAAACTCAGCCACCATTGCAAAGAACCTCAAAAATAACTTCATTGATTTCTTCCTCTTATAAAATTAATGGTCTCTCAGAATTTTCTCTTTTAGATCTCAATTTCTGGAACAAGGCTCCAGAATACTTTCAAAATAAAAACAGAAATTAATGGAGGGAAGAGGTGGAGAAGAAAGGGAGAGAGAGAGATTTGGGATTTCTAGATCTGGTTGGGAATGAGGAGGAGCCTCCCATGATAGCCTCTTTTTTTAGTTTTCTGACTCCTCAGGTTCATTGAATCTGAACCTCTTTTTGGTGAATTGAGAGATAAGATCTGCTAATTATTGATTGTGTTTATCTCCTAAGATGAGAGAGATCTTGGAGATAAGATGAAATAGAAACTTTTGACATTCTTATCTAATCTTCATAGGGGGTCCACAGAGGAATGTGCAACAGTTATACTTCATCGGTGTAAATGCAATTGCAATCCTACTTTAAAATGTACATGAAACTTTTTGGGCCAATAACTTTCTCATTTTAGCTTCAATTTGTGTAATATTAGGCTCCAAAAACATCTACTTTAAATAGGCTTTCCAAAGGTGGGTCATTTGCATCGATCTAATGTCCGGATTGAGAGTTATGGTCATTTTAAAATAAGTTATCTTGAGAAAAAGGGGATTGGATTTTGAATTCTAATTTACAATAGACTTTATCTCTGCAATGGTTGTGATTTGTTAGTCAAGTCAGAAGAATATTCGTTGGCACAATAAGATGAGATAGGATCTTTTGGAAGGCTTAGCTGATCTTTAGGCGGGATCCACTGGTAGATGAACTCTAAATGTATGGATCTTCAAGTAGTGAGACCCAAATCATCCCAGGGTTATGTAAGTACTACAAATTTCATTTTCTGCACATTCTAATTAAACTTATCAAATAATGAAGGGCCCACATTGAAGTAAGGCCCATCTGGATAGAATTCTACTCCAACTGAGATTTTTCGGAGAAAATTTTCAAACATTCTTAATTAATGTATAAAATGTGCAAAAATTGTACAAATTCCAATTTCTAGCTGAAAATGCATGAAATGATGAAATTGAATAAATAATAATGCATTTAACCTAATAAGTCCCTAATCGAATCTAAAATGATGTCTAAATCATGCAAATTCATGAACTTAACAAATTATATCTTCCACGCCCCCTTCTTCTGCCTCTGTTTGAATTGAAACTGACATTTGTTTTAGGAATTGCCAAAGATCCAATTGGTTTGAAAGTATGGTTTTTCATAAACACTTTGTAATTTTGTTCAGTGATCAGGAGACAAAAGATGAGGTCTGAATATTTAGAGAAAGTCGTTCTCGATACTGCTATTGCAAGAGAACATTTGAAGTGTAAAAAGTTGATAATGTTTTCTCTAACATCTGCTTTCATAACCTTTTCACCACACATTCTTAAATGAGAAATACTATTGAAGAGGGCAGAGTTATATTTAGACATTGTTTTTGTAATCCTAAAATTCATTCTAAGTAGCTGGTAATATGACTATCTTTTAATGATCATACCCATCCTTTAGGGATTTTCAGAGGCTTGCTGGTTCTTCCTCAATTATGTATTTATTTTTTAGGTTGTCATGTATATGATGCGTAAGAAGATGAGGGCTAACGCCTTGTCATTTAGGGACATCTTATTACCCTCTTTTATGGCCTCTCCAAGCTTCTTAGATTGCAAATGAGTTTTTGCATTCAGTTGCTAGGATAAGTAATCGTTTCCATTAATATTAAATGCTTTAAAATCAAATTTTGCTAGATTGGACATCATGTAAGAATTGTAATAAAGATATATAAACTTAATGGTATGCAAATAATAAAAAAAATAAAATTAAAAAAAAACTTGAAACCTTAACATCCAAATAAAATAAGGAAAGAATTAATCATGACAAATAAGTTGGTTAATAAAAGTTGGAATGTCAGGTTTTCAACTTTAAGAATCAGAACTGCTAGTTCTGTCAAGACCTTAGGCTTAGTTTATAACTTTAGGTTCATAACACATGATTACAGGTTCTGTTGAATTTCTTTTTGGTTTGAAGCAAGACTTCTGATTTTGTCAAACATAGATCAATTATTCTAAACATAGATCAAAATTTCTAGTTCTGTCAAATCTTCATGTTTAATTTCATGGCCTTTTATAAGATATAGTTTATTTGGATCTGAATCAAAGACTTTAAGTTTTGATTTATGAATTTACAGGTTCATATCAGTATTCAAAGCTTCTAGGACTATTGGTCCGACTATAGAATTTCAGGTTCTAAGTTAGAATAAACGATGGATCTTCGGGTCCATATTAGAACTTTTGGTTCTACATTAAAATGACATACGAAACTTGGGGTTCAAGTTATTTACTTGATATAGAACTTCTAGTTTTGTTTATGATCTATCATTTGCAATTCTATCAGGATCTTCTTTCAATGGAAGAAATAAATCATTCACCACATAAAGTAAAATTCTAAATATTTGCAGATCTCAAAAAGAGTAAAGATAAGAACATGTATGTAATTATCAAACTAATAAAATATCATAAAATGAGAAAAAATTACTTATCTGTTAAATCTTCCTCTTTTTACTTCTCACTTGTAGATTTGCTCACGAGCTTTCAAAAGTGCAAACTAATCGTCTAGTGAACTCCGGATAGCCAATATATTACGATTTAAAGTTTTGTGGTGAACTTCACTTTGCCTGAGTCAGTGCTATGGCGCAGCTGATGACTTTTTTTTTTTTTTTCTGCTAACTAGAACTAAAAGAAGAAGAAGAAGAAGAAGAGCCTCTTCGTGCTGATAACATGTAAAAATATTACATAAGAAGATAGAGGAGTAGAGGGAGAAAAAGAGAGATTTGTATGTACATAATAGATGGAGGAGAGTCTTATTTATAGGATGAGCAGATTTTCTCTCCAACTAATATGTTAGGATAGGAGTCTTATCCTTTGCAGGTTCTTTATCTCATATGAGTCCCAATGTAGGCATCCACTAGATAGAGTTGGCAAACTCTAGCTTGTTCCACCAACTCGGCCCAACCAGCTTAACTCGACCCGTTCAAAATATTGGTTGGATTAGGGTTAGGGTTTACCAACTCGTATAAAAATAGGTCGAGTTAGGGTTGACCGCCTAACCTGTTTGCCCCGTTTAGATTTTACTAATTTACCGTGACTTTTTAATTTTTATATGACTTTTCTTATTCATTTGGGCAATAAACCATGTAATCTTAATTTACCGTGACTTTTTAATTTTTATATGACTTATACTCATGCTCAAATATGGAATTATAAAATTGAATAAAAATTGAAAAGGGATTATCTCAACAAATGGGCTAGAAAATATTTATGGATTTTGGTCCCATTTTTTACATATTGAAAACTGAAAAATTGTAAATTCATGCTTAATGCAACATTTTAAATAACTCTAAATGTAAAGAGAGCTTTACAAATGAAATTGGGCCATATAAAATTAGTTAGATCATAAACAACATGAGAATTAAATATGTTAGGTCGGGTTAACCGAATCCAACCTGGATCAAATTCGGGTTAGGTGGGTTTGATCAGGTTGACCCGCCATGGATGTGTGTTGAAGGGTTCCAACCCGTTTTAAAAATGAATCGAGTTAGGGTTGAAACCTATAAATTCGAGTTCAGGTTGACTTGACCCGAATTTGAACCCAGCCCATTTGCTAGGTCTACCATCATATGATATTTATATTATAAGAGAATGAAGAATATAAGGTGGAGTGTGATGCTTTTTGGGAAGACATATAGAAAAAAAATGTAAATTGTTTGAAATAAAATCTCCACCATAATGCTGGCGCTTTATCAAATCTTACTTTAATATGAGTGGAATATCTTTTGAATAATCACTATGCAGCACATAAATTAATCAGAGGGGTCACTTGTTTACATTCATTTATAGATATAAATGATTTGCATGCATAACGGTATGAGAATGGTGAGTAAATAAGGCTATTTTCACACAAAACATTTTACACTTCAAGACGTAGATAAAATATAATATATAATCTTATGTAAGAATTGTCTCTCTGTTTTTCTATGTATCTTTGAGAGAGTCTATGTATTGATATATTTGAGTTACAAATGAATGGATAAACCTAATACATTTACACATTCTAACATGTAGGAATCATTGGAAAAATCAAATGTCCGAACCGTATCTCAATATTAAGTCTTTTGAATCCAAAGCATGGTTGCCACCAGATATGGTGACTGTATCTTTTACCGGGTGAATATAATACACCCTACTATTGCTTAGCGCAAGTTTGTTTCTTTACCAAGATTTATGACAAGAATTTGGGATGTTAGGGTTTCTTCGAATTCTAGTAAAGAAACAGGTCCAAATTATGCATTATGAGTTCCAACCTCATCAACCAAATTATTTTTTGATTTTTGTAGGCGAAATATTCATGATCCAAGCCATCTATCTTCTTTTTGAGTCTAAGAAACCTTAGGTAGTTTAATTCCACAAGTCAAAATTTTCAAGGGTTTTTAATTTTTTTTTAAAATATTCAAAATATCCTGATCTATAGATCTAATTTTTTGCACTTGTTTATGGCCTGGACTGACCTTTTAATGTGCTCATATTAATCATGACTTTTAGTTTCACGTCTAAGATTTTCATAGAAATTTGTAAGAAAAAAAATTACCCAAAACTTCCAGACAATGAAGGCATTGGGTATACTTGTTTATTCATGTGAAAATGATGATTTTGACAATATATTAATGTATTCCACATGTTACATTCACATATGCAATATTTTATGTGAACTCCTTCCTATCCTATATAAGTGCATTTGGACCCAAGGCTAAAGAGTAAACCCAAGTTACACGTTCTTAATTATATTGACGTCCTCAATGCCAAAAGAAAATTTGAAAAATATGAGAGTATCTCACATAGGCAAGCCACTTTTTCTAATCTAAGTGCTCTCTTATTTCACCTGTAGTCTAATTCCCTAGCATGTGGGCCCTCTCACCTCATCAGAGGTCTCCTTTCCTCACCTGATGGATAGGGTCCAGCCCCCTAAACTGGAGAAATTTTTTTATTTTTTATTTATTTTTGCCTCACTTTGAATCAATTAGAGAAAAAAAAGTCTCTCACCCTTCCATATCGACATGCACAAATGTAAGGTGGAAAAGTCATTAGTGGGCACTGGCACCCCACCGTTCAAACACTGAAATTTAAAATAAACATCATTAGATCTCAACAGAATCTTCTGCTGGGGAAATTTACTTACAAAGATTGTGCAATCAGAAAAAACAAGATGATAATAAGAATAAATGATTAGTGAATAAATGTGAATGTGAATAATAATCCTTGGCATAATGTGAATGTGAAAAATTGAAAAAGAGAGCAATAAAAATAATGAGCAATGCATACTAATTAAGATGCTTTCTTAAAAACAACAGTTTCTCACATACTGGTGATTTTGATGAAATTCTGTCCCTAGGATGTAATGCCTAAATCGGATTTAGAATTTGCATACTAGAATCAGAAAAATGGAATTGCCTTTAAAAAATTAGAAAATTATAGTAAAAGAGAAAACTTTAAAATCTCTTTAATTTTGAATGGCACCATAGAATTATAAAAAAGATCATAATTTATAGAGTTGAAAAGCATCCCTTAGCATTAGATCATATCCACTCAAATGGGTTCAAAAGACACATATCGACCAATGGGTACAAATATGGTTATTGAAAAGATACCAAATCTGAAATAATAAAAAAAACACATTCAAATCTCTCTTGACATTTTTTTATTTATTTTCTAAAGAATGTTGGTTTTAGAAAATATGACATTTATTTATTCATTTTCTCAAAAATGTTGGTTTTAAAAAAAATACCAACATCTTCATCTTAGAGAGTCATCTAATGATAGAAAAAATGTTCCTATATGAAGTATTGGTTTAAAAAGTGAGCGGTAGTTCGGCGACAAATGTCCATCTTTGCTGCGCCAGTGCATGCTCTCTAGTCAGCCACTTTCTTCCACGTTTATAGACTTTTGTCTTACGTCGGGCTTATTTTAATTAACGGCAGGTACCTGCATCTACCCCATTGGTTTTGACTTACTTATACATGCGTTTTGAATAATTATTGCTAACTAGCATAACGCCCGTGTGAATTAAGATAAATTAAATTCCATAGAGGTTCTTAATTTTTTGCACTTTTCAAAAAATGATAGAAAAAACTTATATTTTCAAAATAAGGCCTAAGTTTTCCATCAAACTTCAGTTAGGTTCGGTGAATTTCTCTTGCTGCTGGCAACTTCTCTCAATCCCTTCCCTTTTTTTTTTAATCAAAATGACAAAAACAACTCTACTTAAATAAAACCCATACTCCTTTCAAAACCCCCACTGACCTTCTTCCTGCCCATTTTCCCTTTCTCCTTCCCTTCTATTCTTTCATTATTTCCTCTTCAGCTATCAATGCTTATTTTATGCTCGACTCTATTCAATTGCCCTCCTGTAGTGAAATATTCAGATGGTTTAAATAACCCAACAACAAGGACGTCGCTGTATTTATTGACATCCACATGATAGCCTCCAAAACCATTGGTCTGATTGCCAAACACAAATGTAACATGAAGAATCTGTTTAGGTGAGCCAACAAAATCATTGGTCTGATTATCAAACAAAAATGTGACATGATGAATCTGTTTAGGTGAGCCCACAAAATTAATGGTCTGATTATCAAACACAAAAGCCAGATGATGAATCTGTTTAGGTGATCCCCACAAAATCATTGGTCTGATTATCAAACACAAATGTCACATGATGAATCTATTTAGGTGTGTTCTTCTGTCGTCGTTACTGTAATGTAAATCATCAAAATTGCTGATTGGTAATGATTCAGTAAAGACGTGCGGATTGTTGTACATGTGCCGAAGTATTTTCAACATTTGTAAAAATGAAGGGAGAAGTTGCTGGTGGAGAGTGAAATACACCGGAAGTACCTAAACGTTAGATGGAAAACCTAGACAATGTTTTTGAAATTTTAGTTTTTTTTTTAAGTGCAAAAAAATTAAGGATATTTTTCAAAATTTCACCAAAATTAGTATCCGAAATTAGTACCTAATAAAAAACACATAAATTAAGTAAATGATAAATCCATTATGTAATGGTCAGAATATAAATTTATTTAATAATATAATTGATTAAAAAAGAAATTCATATATTGTACTTCAGCAATGTTTAAGCAAATATGTGTAATTAAGTTGAGATTCTTCCATCTCAAACTACTTGCATATTTTATTAAAGGATAATCCTCAAGTGACAACCCATATATGAGCACCAATAGTGAGAACATTCCTTTTTTAGCACATGAGACTCCCTATAATAAATTCAACCTCCCTCACACTCACACACCCCCTCCCCCATGCCACTAATGAATTTGCAAAAGCTCGAATTTGACACTCATCTAATTAACTATTATTCACTGTTAGATTTAAATCAAATCAAATAACACCTTCTAAAATCATTGAAACTCAAATGTCGTAGGTCATTTTGTTGGGGGGGGGGGGGATGATTTATATCTTTTGATCCCCCACTTCCATTAGCATGGCCCCATGTGGGCCCAACAAGGATTTGTTCACAAAAGATGCTCATGGATTAAGAATGTAAATGAGTCTTCGATTCTTGGATTACCAAGAGGTTTGACTCATTAATAACGATGTTTGGGCCCTTATTTAGGTCTTGATAACTAAACGGGATTTGGTTACTTTTTATTTATTTTTACTATGACCTAAGTGGGTCAAGGTATTCCACCTTGATTTTGGCCTGTGGATCCAAGACTCTATATATTATCTTAATTTTTGATAATCTCTCTCGAAATATAGTTTTTTCCTAAATTATTTTGCACCCAGACTTGAACTCATTCCATGTATGGAAACGATTTCGGATCTAGTTCCATCTTCTCACTAACGTTTTCATTTTTGGAACTAGGACTTGATTTTGAGTTGGTTCTGTCTCTATCTTTCCATTAACAGTTTGATTTTGGATCCACCATGGACATGGGCTGGTACCAACCCATTTACATCCCAATCAAAGATGGTATTCAACAGACGGCGGCCCTTTATTAAATGTTCACACTAGTTTGAATTTTTTGTTCAACATATGGCGGCCCTTTATTAAATGTTCACACTAGTTTGATTTTTTTTTATAAATATAGTTAGTTAAAGATCAATAGATAGACTATATGTAATTTTCTTGTTAAGTGACTCCTACCCTACCAAAATGCCCTTTATATTTTCTCACTTTATTCGGTGATTTTTATATTATTTTTTAAAAATTTAAAACCCAATTGAAAATTTTTAACAAGCAGTCCAAGGTGATTATCCAACATTTTATGAAAATTTAGGGAGTTTATAAGAATTACTGAAAAGGCAAGTGCTTTTTCCAAATAGGACAAAACATAGGATTGGACGCAAACAACCCAACAATAGACAACCTTCATCGTTGTTTTCTATGGGATTGGACTTTTAAGAGGGTTTTTGCAAGTTGAGCAATGATAGAAACAGGTGACATGGAGGTCTCACCCCGGTTCTTTTGTCACTAGAAAAAGGGTTTATTATGATAGCCGTCGTGAAAAGTATCAGCTTCATTGAACTCAGCTTACCGTAAGATCGAACCAGATGAATGTGGTCTGAAAATATGAAAGCTGAGGAACGGTTTAAAATATCGCATTTCATCAAATGGAAAAGAAACATTTGATGGATTATTTTCTTCAATTATATAATCTATCAAATCCTATTTTTGTACAGTGGGGTTAACGAACACCACCTTCCTGCCGATGAATGTCCCAGTCAATTGTGGCTGAATAGGTGTGGTAAGTACATAAGTACAGTATTAGTGGCTGAGTGAGTCAATAGAATCCTAATCAGTTTTTAGATCTCAACCATAACATATGGCAAGTAGTTGACTTAATATTTTTTTTTTCTCTGCTCTATACTGGCACATTAGAAATAAAAAAAACGGTAGGATATGTGAAAAATTTTCCTTTTTTTATTATTTATACCCATTTCAAGAAATTCTTTTTTTTTTTTTAACATTTGCCTTCACCCATGAATTCTTTTTTAACATGATGGGGCCTC
Organism: Sextonia rubra; assembly: GCA_037013555.1. Classification (NCBI taxonomy): domain Eukaryota; kingdom Viridiplantae; phylum Streptophyta; class Magnoliopsida; order Laurales; family Lauraceae; genus Sextonia; species Sextonia rubra. Next base: position 26,620,535 of record JASUAD010000009.1, read on the forward strand.
AAAGGTTTTTTTTTTTTTTGGTTTCACTACTGCCCAAACGCTACCCAAGATCCACACCAACACAAATGGTGATGGATTTCTAGTTATTTATGTAGAAAGAAAGTTGTCTAACTATTGAGCTATTGCTAGAATCTCATAGATTTTGAGGTCTTTTTCTTGAGCAAAACTCTTGATGAAAATTTTATGTGTAAAGAATTTAATGACTATGATGTGATTGATAGTTGTTCCCTTGGCATTTTTGGATGCAGTGTTTCATTGGTAGATTCTAAATTCAAACAACTAGAAAAACCACAAATAACCATTGGAATTTTTAAGATTCCAACCTTGTTGGCATTTTAAGGTTCTCAAATGGCAAGAAGGATTTGGGAATCCCATGTAGGAGCCAAAATTGGAGCAATTGCAAACTATCTAGACATGAATTCTATGAAATCGGCTAAGGCCCCGTTTCTTTTAGAGAATTTCTTATAGGTTTTTGAGATGTTTTGGTTTTTTTGGTCATTATGTGAAATGGAATGTTCCTTTTATTATGATTTTAGATTCTAGCACCTAAAATGTATTAAATTATTTTAAAATTTTTTTGAAATTTCAATCTTTTATATATTTTATTCGAATTTCAAATGCAATGCCTAAGATGAGGGTTTAGAAACTCCACCCACCGGGATACCCCTTCAGAGAATTCAAAATTCTCAAGTATGACCGAAGAGGCACTATTAATTACATACATGTAAATCACCATAACTGAGAACGGTGTAGAATGAACAGAACATAGATTGAAACGGATTGCCTTAACATCAGACGCCATTCATTGATGGTGTGAATTAAGCGGAAAATGACTCCAAGTACTTTTTCTTGAATTGTTATCAAACTCATCAGTTACAATGTACCATGGCGGTTAAGATTCAAGGAGTACGTCCAAAATAGGGGACGGCCCACTCATGCATTTAATCGAGAAACGGATGACTGCATCCGTTCAGTTAATGTAATGTGCAAGACGCTATCAGTTGTATGGTGTTCGTTGAATGTCGCTTTCGGCTATCGGAAGCATTTGTCTTGTCTACTACCATTCTCCCTTTGCTCATTTCTACAACCATTCTCCCTTTGCTCATTTCTACAAATCGCACGTTTTGGTTCTGTATACCGAGTTGACAATTTATCTCGCGAGCTTACATCACCACCTGCACTAGGGGCAGTTCACTTTCTCTCCATTTCATTGTAAAGTAGTACAGGTTATGGAATGCTAAACAGAATGCATGCATGAATCCTAGCTGAGTGCAATGTCCCAATTATGGGTGCAATAGTCGAATTAAGCAGTAGCCTTAACACGCAAATTATATATGCTCAAATATGAGAGGACCGATTAATTAATTGGGTCGAAAATCTGAATTTGAATCTAACTTAAGAAGTTGAAAAGGTTAATCCCAACGCAAAATTAGTAGGTTGGGTTTGGGAAAGTTTCACGGGTCAATTCTATAGAGAGTTAGGCTTAGTCTAGCTGTTGGGTCAGCTAGCAAGTGTGGACCCTATAGAAGTAACCCATTTATTTAATAATAATAAGGGATCAACCAAATTAAATGCTTGGGTTTGTGGAAGTTTTAGAATGCTGGGGATATATTCTAGATTGTGATTCGATAACTACTTCTGTATAGCGGAAAAATAAAAATAATCAATCACACAAATAAAATAACGTTAATTGTAACATAGAAACCCAAATGGAAAAAAAACCACAAGTTCAAAATGGACAAAATCAATCACTAACTTCTGCGGTATAAGATATATTCACAACCCTACAGTAAGTCCCTCGGCACAAGGCCTTGTAGTTATTTTTTATAGATCTCCACTGCACGCAGTCTCTTGATACCCCCATTATTAAGACATTGATCTCTACAACGAACAAGTCTCTTTAACAAAAGAATAATCTTCTATAAGGAAGAACGAAGTTACAAATCTAGAATGAAGTAATAAATCTAAAATTTAAAGCCTTCAGTATAATCTCTCCAATGGCAATCTCAATTTAGAACTTAGAGAGCTCTATGTGTTGTGTTGTGTTTAGGGTTGAGAGAGAACCACTTTATATAGCCCAAAATTCGTACCATAAGTTTGGAAACCAAATCCAAGTGAAATAAGCAATTCTGGCACAAATAAGAAAGGTTTTCGTATAGGTCGGTGGGCTTCTATCGTTCGTACTCTCAAGCATAGTCAAATGGGCCCTCAAGAGCGCTCGCTACTGCCTTCGGCGCTAGAGCGTGGTCAAATGGGCACTTAAGCGCCTCGCCACTACCTTTGGCGTTCGAGTCCGGTCAAACCGCGCTCAAGCACGGATGCTTTTTCTACGTGTAATCGCAGACTTCATAATGCCATAACTTTGTCGTTTTAGCTCCAATTTACATAATCTTGGGCTCTATGGATACATATTAGAAACAAGCTTTTCAATGGTAGATAGCTTACCCATATCAAACACTCAGTTTGTGAGATATGTGTTGTGGCTCTGATACCAATTGTTGTGATTTTCTGATAATCACCCGTTGTGCGCATCCATGAATCACAAGATCAACAAGAACAAGCCACACACAAGAAGAGACACGAGATTTACGTGGTTCACCCATATAGGGCTACATCCACGGGCACAGGAGGACGAACATCTTCACTATGACAAGTAAAGCATACAAGAGATTCCCACACTCTCACATCATCTCTCCTACGTGGTGTGGGAGCACCACGGGCAACTGCCGCCGCAAGATCTAGGGTTACAGACTATACAATATATAATCTCCGCTTTCTTGGCCACCAAGAAAGCCCCGGTACAATTACCAAAATACCCTTGACCTTAAACCAGTCTCTGGCTAACCCAGTGACTCATCCGGCTAAACTGGAATACAAGACATAAACCCAACAATCTCCACCTTGGCTTGAATTTCGTACAACTCCGTACAACTCGAGCTACCAGGAGATAAAACCGGCAATGTCTTCACGTACCTTGCTGAATGGTACGACACTGCACCAGGGATGCAATCTTCTTCAACACTTTGACATGTTGAACCAGCACATGAACTTTGAGCAAAGTTCATCTCGTCAAACTCCACCTTGAACTAAAAGCTCGAAACCATTGACGAATCTGAGTGATATCTGAATCACTCACCATCTTGCCCCATCTTCAACATCACCATGAAGATCCAATCACCATAAGCATGCAAGCAAAATAGATCGGGAATACAAGTCCAGATGACTTCACAATTGCAGAAAACCTCTGCCTCCGAGCGGTCAAAAAACTCCATTTGACCGGGCCTCCGATCAATCAATCAAACAAATGTTTGACAACTACTGACGCATCAGCACCTCCTTGCTGCTTTTCCGGCTTGGCTCTGGCAAGATGAATAATATCACATGCAATCATGTGAACCCCAAACGAACAACTTCGTTTGAATCAGCAAACCCTTTGCAGCTAGGCCGGCGACTCCTATTATTGGGTTTGCAACAACAACCAGGCCGAGTAGACCCGATTCAAGCCTGAATCCACATCTGTTCAGATCTTCTCCCAATTTCTGCATCAAACCATAGATCTCGTCACCACGAGCACGCTGGAAGAAACGGATCTGAAATCCAACTCAGGATGGCTCCGATATCGTAGAAACAAGTTTTTACGCTCCAATCGATCAAACCTCCTCCTTAACTGTCAAACAGCCAATCAACCTCTTCCACTGCGTAGATCTGCTCGAAATGAGTCCGTAGGCTCAAACGGATCTCCGATCGGACATCGGACGATCAAGAAATCGCAGAAACAATTTCAGCCACAAATCTGGTCAAACCTGCTTGTTGACCGATGATGACGTCACTGCTGACGTCCCTGCGCAGTCTGCTGGGCTTCTGGAGCGGACCCGGGTCAGGTGAACTGACCTGGACTGCGCTTTGGGCTGGAACTGACCTGAACTGCGCTCTGGGCTGGACTTTGTGCACACGGTCAGGTCGGACCCGACCCGAACTGGCTCGGAACTGCTGGATGCACTGCTGGGTTGGGCTTCTAGTACACAGACCAGGTCAATCCGACCCGACCCGGCCTGAACCTACTGCTGGACTCTGCTGCACCACTGGTTGGGTCTGACCCAACCCGAAACCCGGACCGACCTGTGTTGTTCTGTTGGGCTTATGCTACACGGCGGGTCAGGTCAAATGGACCCGACCCGAGACCTGTAACCGACCTGGGATCTGGCTACTTGGGCTTGCTCGGCAATCGGGTCGGGTCGAACTTGACCTGACCCAGCCCGAATCCCCTTCTTCTTCTTCCTCTGTTCACGGGTTCTGCAACGTTCGGAGGCGCCAGCTTCCTTCGTCCTCGGCTACGGTCCTGTGCTGGCAGCGAAACCTCAATCGGTGACTGGAGGCGGCGGCGGCGGCAACAGCTGCGTTCGGCAGGACTGTTCTTGGCAGCGGCGGTGCAGGTGGCGGGCTCCCTCTTCTTCTCAGTTGACGGCGATGGCGGGCCACGGCTGGAAGTCCGGCGAACGCGACGGAGACGGCGAGAATCCCGGCGAACGTTCCGGTGATTTTTGTTTTCTCTTCTCCTTCGCAGCGGGGAAACCTCAAGAAACCCGGCAGGCCAAGAGGCACGGCCGATTTCTTCTGATCTGTGTGGCCCACCTTGCGGTCTTCTCCTATCAGATCTGGAAAACCAGATCCAGATCCTCTGTGTCCATGACGATCGATCTTCATGAGTATCTTTACGAGCAATCTCCTATAACGATGCAGCCTTCGATTTTTTTTCCCGATCCTCTGTTCCACTGTTCTCCGATCCGAACCCAACAAGATTTGATCACAACCGCAGCGATTTACTCCGAGATCTGAACAATATGTGAATCCTTTTTCCTCGGCTTTGATACCAATTGTTGTGATTTTCTGACAATATCACCCGTTGAGCGCATCCATGAATCACAAGATCAACAAGAACAAGCCACACACAAGAAGAGATACGAGATTTACGTGGTTCACCCATATAGGGCTACATCCACGGGCACAGGAGGACGAACATCTTCACTATGACAAGTAAAGCATACAAGAGATTCCCACACTCTCACATCATCTCTCCTATGTGGTGTGGGAGCACCACGGGCAACTGCCGCTGCAAGATCTAGGGTTACAGACTATACAATATATAATCTCCGCTTTCTTGGCCACCAAGAAAGCCCCGGTGCAATTACCAAAATACCATTGACCTTAAACCAGTCCCTGGCTAACCCAGTGACTCATCCGGCTAAACCGGAATACAAGACATAAACCCAACAATATGACCTTTTTAATCCATGTTGTTCTCATAAAAACACTTCAATTTGTGTTATCTTCAATTCAGTTTATCCGATGCCAAACCACAGTCCATTCTAAATTTAAAATACAACTTAATGGGCCCAAGTTTTGTCCAATACATAAATTTAGCTAATACAAATTGTCTAACAAAAATTTAGACAATGCAAATATCTTAATAGTTTTTGTTGGACTAGCAAATAGTTTGGGAATTATTACCTCTAATGGAATTGGTAGAATACATACTTTTTCCCCTACAATTAGATATAACATGACATCCTAATGATAACATAGGCTTCGTACTCTTGTATTTTAGAAATTTCCTCCTTTGCTAGTTAAGAATAACTTATGTCAACTTTAAAAAATATTTACAATATGGAGGTTTAAAATTTAGCAATGCTGTGTGCAACTGCAAAGCTAGGCCTTTCTTAAGTGAAAGAAGAGATATGAATACCCTCTCATAGCAACATGCCACTTATGGAGAATTTGCCATTATAAGAAAAGGGTTTTAAAAACAACTTCACAGCATGAAAAGGGAAACGTCAACATGGAGCCCTCCATAGAAAATGTGTTTCTCAATTGATTAGTGACAACCCTGTATCTCACTATAGGTGCTTAAGGTTTGATCCTTGGGTATGTGTTATACTTTTCCATGTGTGTGGGTTCCTTTCCTTGTGTAAGGGCCCTCTTCCCTCATGTGCGGGATCTATTTAGTGCTATCGTTGCTCTTATATCTCTTAGGTGGGGTATCAAAAAAAAAAAATGATCCCTCCTTAGTTGCATCCTTTTATATTTCCATATAGAGTCTACATAGGATTTATATAATCCCTTCTTTTATGCCTAACCTGCAAAATGGTCTTAAATGACACCAAGGACTACATCACACGAAGTCTATTGGGCATATTGCCATTAAACTTTGGAATTAAATGTTACGACCACAAGAGTGGACTTATTTGAGTTAATATAAAATCAAAGTCTAAATGTATTTATGTAAATTTCGACCTAGCTTAATTATAATTTATATTAATTAAACTTGATTACCTATTAATATATGTATTTTAGTATTAATTTATCTTGTTCTAAATCTTTATTGGGTCTTAGTTGAATAGGTAGTTGGGTTCAAACTTTACTTAAGTTGTTGAGGATCTTCTTGTAAATTAGAGTTTCATGGTTTGCATAATTTTGGCAACACATTAATTGCATCATGAGCATTTTATCTTGTGGGTCAACTTTCATGTTTGGTCCGACTCAATTTGGAACCATCTTAACCCAATTGAATCTCAATTGCCTTAAACTATCATTTTCCATAACAATTGGACTTGCATGCAAAATTCCAAAAAAATCTGAGTTAAAAGGATTATTCATCGTTCCCCTTCATTTCCCTCTATTCTCCTGCTGGAGTTTCACCTTCTTTTTACTTTTCTCTCATCCTCACTTCAATTTGGAGTTGGAAACAAGATCTTGAAGCTTTGCATGTGCTCCTATTAGGTTTGATCCACCTCTTTCTTCATCTTTTTATGCATCTTCTTCATTGAAGGCACCAAATTCATCTTTTGCTCACAGTCTATAGCTCTCTAAGGTAAGAGATAGCTTTCATTTCATTAATTGAGTCCACAAGAACCAAGAAGACTCAAATGAGCAACATGCATGCATCATACACTTGATTCACCATTTGCATGTCTTTGCATATAATATGTTTACTTCTATTGAGGCTTTCTCTACCATCAAACTAAAGGAGAGGCTAGTTGGGTAAAACACTGATATAAAGTAAGTATAAGAGTATATATTATTACATGTATATCTAAATTTGTTGATTCTTGAAGTGATCACTCTAACTGCAAGTTTACAGCCCATTCACCCTTGATTAAGTACATATATATGTTGGACTAGGTGATAATGAGTATAAATATGTAGTATTAATAATATGTAGGCAATATAAGACCAATTATGAAAATTTGGGAGCATAAGAAATCTTATTGGAACCAAAAACTAAAAGTTTTGTATTAAACTCGTTCTCCAGAACTATTTTTAAAAATTTTGAAGCTTACAATGAAGTCCACGGCAAAGCTGTAAATGTTTTACGGCTTAGAATCCAGAGAGCCAAAATTTACATTTGTTCTACAACTAACCCATGACTAAGTAGTAAAATGATCTAGAGTTAAGCCGTAGCTAGCTTGTGACCAAGCAGTAAGCCATTTTATGGCGAGCCTTCCAAAAACCATAAACCCAGTTTTTCTTTACGGCTAACCCACGGCTAAGTCGTAGCTCAGCTGTGGCCCAACTATAGGCTTCATACAGCTGAGTCGTAAGCCAAAATACGGTTATACCATAAATGTGAGTGGAAATTAAGAAGAAACTTGTGCCATTCGGCTAAGCCGTAACCCATACACAGCTAATTCGTAAGAATACAAAAATTTAGAGAAATTAGGGACTCTCAAAAACTTGTATGGCTTTATATAGGGCACCTTCACCCTAACTAAATTAACCCAATGGTGATTAAACAATAAGGAGGAAGAGTGAAAAGCTTTCATCCATTTCTTTCGATTTTCTGATGCCACGTCATGGGTGTTGGCATAAGAAGAGATGTTATTTGCATATACAATGTAACGCCAAGATTTGGTAGCACTATGACACCGGACGTTTTATGAATATATCGTGTTGAATGCCCTCGGGATCACGGATTATCTAGCACAGGGTTGGCTAGCAAACGTCTTTGATACTTATTCAATCTAAATGCATTCATATTGTTAAGAACATTGCCCTCAACATGATTAAAACATATGCTCATTTTTCCTGAGGAACCTTGAGGCAAAAATTAGTGCCGACACTTCTATTGAGTGTATGCCTGTGAGCCAAAATACGCGTAACTAAGGTTGAGATGGTTCAAGTTATATTAGCTCATTTAAGTATACATTGTTTGATTATCAATTATTTTGTTTAATTCTGATTTTTATAATTAAATATGATCTCAAGACCGAGACTTCCTTAGGTATGATATGATAAGTATGACTGATATGTATGAATATGAGATGATCACTACGATTGATCATAAGTATGAAAGATATGAATTTAGGTCAGTCTTGATACGTTGAGTCGACACCGCTCAACTTATACCCTTATTAAGTTTGATAGGACCAACTTGGGTATCCCTTATGTCACTGCTATAGTGGTTTATGGAGGAGTTGTCGGCTCTCCTCGAGAAGTTAGACTGATCCCCTGGTGTAGTTTCTATATGTATGTTATATGCTCTCTCTAGATGATACGCTCTCTTTAGGAAGAATATAACCTCGTGGATGCTAACCAGTATGTATAATATCCTGTTTATGATTCGTTACTCATGCTTATTTCATGCATAATACACCTAGTTTCCACTCTTGCTTTCTTTAATCAATATATACTCTAATTCATTTGATATATCATAATGGTCTTATATATCTCTATATTTGTTTAACCGTCATATTAATAATGCTACCTTTAGTGTTACAGGTGCAGAACCCAACACCAGTACGGCGAACAATGCGCCCCCGGCAAGAACCTCAACGGTACCTTGGGGAGTATATGAGTGGAACAAAGATGACATTTTCTATTGGTCATCCTATGAAGAGCATCAATGGGTTTTCTTGTTAGGTTGTTTAGCTTGGACATGCTTGGACTATGGATATTTTGCAATTAGAGATTTAATAAACGTGTTGTTTGGATTCTGCATATGTTTAAGTGTTCATTGCCATGTAGATGTGGATGGTTAAGTAACCGACTTTAGATTTATTTATGAATGAATGATGTTTCTTTTATTATTGATTATGAGCATTACATGTGTATTTTACAGGCTTTCGCTTTATTGTTGAAACTTAATATATGTGTTTGTGGAACTTCTCCACATGTTCATGTGGAATCCCCCTTGTATTGATTTGTGTGTGCCTTCACATGGCACAGATTGCTATGAGATTACGTATGTACACCCGGGGGCCCATTCTAATCCCCAATTCCTGGGATCGGGGCGTAACAATTTATTCCTATACCATATAATGTATTTATTCCTATACCATCCTTAACTACCATGGCTCCAAGCGAGCTTCACACATCAGCATCTTTTAATGTCAAAACAACACCAAGTTGTGTCCCCAGTGGAAAAATTATGTTTTACTTTCTACAATTTAAACAGAGCACCATTAGTAATCCAGAGGGTCAATGTGGTTGTAAGATTTTCTCATTGGAATTCTTGCTGCTTGGGATTTCTGACATGTTGACAACTGTCTTTCAAGTTTTTAAAATTCTTTTTTAAATTGCAAACTCTCCAGATATTCAGAGGTGTTTTTGGCTTATGGAAAATTTCAAATTCTCTAACTTTCATAGTTTGAATTAAGCATTTTGAGATTCTAAATTAGGATGACTTTTAGAAAACTCGGATATTTCTTATGCAAGAATCATCATTTTAAAACTCCCTATTTTAAAACTTCCTTTTTAGTTCGCTACTTTTTAAGGCTAGGCCATGGAGCCCATCTCCACACAATCTAATTTTTTCACACATACAATCCCTCATAAATTTTCAAAAGTTTGAGTTTGACATTTATCCAACTTTTACTCACAATTAAATTAAAATCCTAAGCAAAAGATGTCTTTAAAACTATTAAACTTTAAGGCTATAGATCAATGTGTTTCATAATTTAATTGAGTTGAAAACTTAAATATATGTAGATCTTATCCATATCTTTCCATCCAACGATATTTAATGGTTACAATATACAAATAGAAAAAGCCATATAAATATCCCTCACTCTATGTTGAGGGAATATGCATACAAATATATATATATCAAACAAAATCCACTAATTAACCTTTACTCTAGATAGCTCTCACTTGCTTTTGTTACCAAGGAGAGGATGTGAGATACTTGTGCAATCCATTGGCCGTATCGGATATAATAAGCGTCAGTGGATTGGACATCTATCAAAACTTTAATCAATGTGTATTTATAATGATTTAACCTAAAAATAGTGAATGTCTAAGAAAAAAATCTTTATTTTGACCATTCACTCCACAATATAGTAGTCAAGAAGATGTTCTCACAAGCAATGAGATGCAAGAACAATGTGGACGGCTGCTTTCATCATCCATCAGCAAAGTTCAAAGGAGTGCTGCCATGTGGAGGTTGAGGGATGGAATTTCAGGCATCCCATTGCTTGTAGGATAGTCATTTTTTATTTTTTACTTCTAAGGTAGAAAGCTTCTAAGATATATAGTCCTAGTTCACTAGCAAGTGCTAATGTCTGTCCTACCAAAGCAAGAAAAGTGCTTGTATTTTTCCTAAAATGGTTATTCCTACGAGAGCTCTAATCAGTGATTCAGTGAAGCATCTTATTTCATTGAACCTTGAAAGCTCGAGAGTAATGCTGAAGCCCCCACCGCTTTCCCATTTAAACTAAAGCAAAGACATAAACAAACGCATATATCATCTTCTAATTCATAGAATTTAATGATTGTTAGATGGCCGCCAGTACTGTACACAGCCTGTTCATTCACCTGAGATTAGAATCTATGAAAAAGACAGCGTAGTCCAACTTGCAATCTTCTCAACAGTGCTGGTACAGTGATCACACCCCGTGATTCACACATCCTGCAGAGTGCAAGAGCATATAAGCAAATGTCAAGCCTGCACAACGACCACGACTTCTGCTGTAGTATGCAAGTCTTCTCTTTATTGTCAATTTGTCATGCGCATGTGACTTTGTTTCAAGAGTATTTTGTGGACCGTGGAATGCCATCACTATGGAGTACGCTCGAAAGTGATGCTGCTCAATTCCCTCTTCTAGAAACAACTTTCTCTAGAGTTTGAGAAAATGCAAGCGCGGAAAACGAAAGGACTTCATCATGCCACCCACCAATCCTCCCAACGGTGGATGGAGGATTTTCATTCGTGCTCGCAATGGTCAAGTAAAAAAATTACATAAAAAAAATAGAATTTGAATACTGTATGTAAGGGAGCTTCTCAAATTACACCGGTGTCGTGTTTGGGTTTACCCATTTATCTTTCCATAGCTAAAAGTAGAGTTCAGATCCTGCTAGCAAATGCCCGAGGGAGGGAAGACTTATCAGGTCTCTCCACGTCACCATGGGACAATGATCTCATTGGTCTCCTCACTGCCATCATGAGGGATTTTTGCATATAGTCTTAATTCCTAAAAGTAATAGTCCTTTGGTACCTTTCTTCGCCTTTTGGCTAAAAAGGGTATAGCCCGCTGATCTCTTCTTTACGCAAGAGATTGTGTCTCATTAATTAAAGTTGATGGTAGTTATTTTTAGAATAAACTTATTTCTACTCCGTAGATTATCTTATTAATGTGTGACAAGCTGAATATGAGGAATTGGTCCACTATTATCATTTCTATAAATGATTATGATCTAGTTAAATGGGTGCTGGTCATCTGATTTGAGGCCAATGATCTAAAACCACTTTCAGCTTCCATATGTACTGTTTTCTTTATTTATCATTTAATTCGATGGCTTATAGTCCTACATTCAACTGTTATCGTGACAACAACATTTTAACACTTACTATTTCCAGCGAGATGCTTTCCATATCTCAATTTTAACCTTTCAAAAGCATGTATCTCTGTAAATTATTACTGATTTCTTTTTGACACCAATCCAATTATTGAAGTGAAATTGGGCCGAGTACCAATTAAAGGTCGACAATATTTAGCAGTTTGAATTCAATATTGTGAGCTCCATTATTGGTTATTATGGGCTTGATTCTACATCAAAATTACGAAGGGAATCACGATTAGCTTTAATTCTCGAGATCTTCATTTGTTTATTTATACAACTAGTTTTTCTCGTTTGCACCTTACGGTTGTTGCAGGTCAGCCTGCATTATACTATTCCACTATAAGAGGACATATCTATTCCTGTTAGCCGGGAATGAAATGACTCAAATGTTGAAGGGGTCATTTACATACTCGAAAGATTGTGATTGTAGACTAACTACATATCACACTAGACAATGAGCCGCAGCAAATCACAGAAACATGCCATCAGGATTCTTTTCAACAACAACCATGATTAGAGATCTTGAAAATTCAAGTCATAGAGGTACAGATCACCTTCCGCAATCCTTTCATATGTTACATGTACAGAGTGAGGACAGAGGGGACGTGACACTGAATAAGGGGATATTCTTTTGCTGATAATACGGAGGCACGGTTGAAAGCTTGGGTACGGGTGATCACAAGCACACAGGCAAATTTGTATAACACTGTTTTCAGGAAAAATAGATAATTTTCTTTGGATAAATTATTTTTAATACTTTTGGTGCACTTTAATTCCTTGTAATAACTTTTTCACCACGTTACCGCCACATCAAACTATTTTCCGAGAAGGTTGAAAATGAAATTTATATGGAGACAAACGAACTTCCACTTTTGTGAAAATATTCACCATCCTTCCATTTCATTGTGGGTTGCAACCCCATATCCAGGTTTGTAAGGAAGATTGGCAAATTCATTGATTGGATAAAACTTGGGATTAAATGAGTTATGATTTTACTTTCTAGAAGGACTGAAGTACCTACCATAGTTGCATATCAAGTTCTATTATTTAAAGGTGGAAATCGCGCTTTTTCACTATCGAATCGGTTAGATTATTGACAGGCAGTTCGAATTAACTGGTCCTTGCTTCACCCAGATAGAAGCGGAGCCCATCTGATTGGCTGAGGTGCCCGACCGATTGGACCCATGGCCGACTGGTCAAACATCCCATCTGTTCGATCGGCTGGGTCAGCTATTTGCATCTGAAAATTTGGATCTTCTTTCCTGTGTGATCAAAACTTTCTTAATTCTCTTGAAAACCATCTCGAAGAGGATACCTCGAATATTTGGGTATATATTGATCAACCCTCTTTATTCAAGGCACCTCTCTGTCAATTCTAAACCCTAAAAATTATTTAAGAGATCCTTTTTTCTCTGGAGCTTTTTTTCCATTGCCATGCTACATAGCAAGTTCCTGAGACTCATCTTCTTCTTCCTTTGTAGAGATTTGTCTTGAGGGGCTTCAAGTGTGTAGATCAAGCGTGAAGAAGATTAACGGCGTATGCGTCAATAAGAAAAACTTCCAGTCCTTTAAGTTGTGTGCAACTGGGAAAATGGTAGTAAGTAGATCTTGTAACCTCTCTTTGCATAGTGTTTGTTTATGGTGGACCAGTGGTTGGTCCTGTGGTTTTTTCTGTTTGGCTTTTCCACTTAAAAATCACGTGTCTATCTTCCTTGTGGTGATTGATAGTTAACTTAGATTAAATTGTTGTTTATCTTTATAGCATAATCTGTATTGGGACCTTAACTTGTGTCAAGGTTTAAAGTGTTTCAAGGTTCCTCCCTCTTTATCTACTACAATGCCCTCTTCTTTTTCTTTCTATTTCCACACTTCCTATCCCTCTTTATACCCTCCACTCATCCTTCCGGCCCCTATAGTTTTCACCGTATATTCTGCAACTTCACCATATAACATTTTTTATAATTCACATTTTCTATAATTCACCAAGGAAAAATATTTTGTACTAAACACCAATTTTTGAACTTCCACAGAATGATTTTCTCATGAAATTCATTTTTATGGACTTTGCTAATAGAGCAATTTCCTCTTTCCTTAAAAAGGGTGTGTACACAAACATGCCCTTAGGATTTCTTTGTGTAGAGGCTCTTTCTGAGGAAACTAGGGCCCGTCTTTAGGTGTTAGGTGCAGTGGGGATAAGAGGTTGGATTCCTCATTTTGGTGCTTCTTTTTTGCACTAAATGCTGATATGGAGTTCCTACCTGGGTGGTAGGAACGAGGGCTCCTCTTCCACACCTTTACAGAAACAAACTCTTAGGGGCTGTTTGGTAAATTTACTTTACTGGTAAAATGGAGTGAAATGATATTTCACTTTATAATAAACTAAAAGGTGTCAAACCAAAAGTACCACATTTAAAAAGTTCTTTCACCTTTTATACTAAAAAGTCAAAAAATTAATTTTTCATACCATTAAATGATAAAAAAATATTTACTTTTAACAAAAAAAAGTCTAAAAGTTACATTCTCTTTTTAGTAAATGTCGATTATTACCATTATTTTTTTATTTGACTCCTCTTATTTATTTTTTATTTCTTAATTTGATCCTTCACCCTCACTTCACTCTTTAAGAAGAGTGAAAACACACCTTTGCTGTCCTATTTCTGTTTAAGCCCACTCATGTATTCGTATAACAAGAGGATCTCACATTAAGGATGATTTTCTTTTTTCATGGTGGCTCAGAAGGAAGGATTTTTGAACCCGCCTTGAGCTCATTTTTTCTGTCCTATGATGCAACATTTTCTTCTTTGGGTATGAAAAATATAAAAATTAAATGATTTTTAGAATAAAAGATTTTGAGTTTTCATGGGAGGGGTATGATTCCTTTCCCCTGTGAAAATAACAATGGATGAATGGATGAGTCATATAAACACATCCTCCATGCACATTTGTGCAACTTCTCACATTTCTTCCCCCATGGCACACTTTTGCTAGATATAGTGTGCCAGACTTATGTTTCCTTTTTGGAAAGGAAAAACTGTTTCTTTGATAACTTTTCCTAGAGAAAAGATATTTACGAGTTGTTTGTGCAGCCTCATTTTCTGCTGAAAATGGCTCTTGACAAGGTGCTGAAAATTTTGGTGTCTTGCGAGAGCATTTGGTGCAACTAGTGTTTACTGCCAAAAAGGGTCCCAAAATGTATTGTTATCAGCCAGAGAGTGCATCTGGTAATCCCATGGGGGACGGTGAGAAAACAAATCCATGGAAGAGGAAATGCCCAATCTCCTCTTCCGCGGACTGCACCAAACAAGCCTGTATATGTTTGTGTAAATTCATCTTAAGTTGGTTATCATTAGTAATTGTATAAATAGTACATTCACAGGATGGAGATCTGTTAATAAAGGACATAATTTTCTTATCTATATCATACAGAGAAAGCCTTTCTTGAGATATTTTCAATTTATCTTACAATTGTGATAGGACCAATCTTTCCATGATTAGGTTCTGATGGTTGAGCTTGGGTACCTATCCTAACATGCCCATGCAAGCAAAAGGAATTTTCTATGATGTGACGCTTGTTTTTCAATAATTGAAAGCATGTAGATCTTAACCCTTCAGTGAATATATCTGCCAATTGATCAACGAGCTCATGAAATGGACTTGAAGATCGTCGAGAGAGATGACTTTTTCCTTGCGTGGTACTTTGGATTTGAATATCGCAGACACAGATCTTGCAGAGTACTCTGACTCAATAAAACTCAGCCACAGTAAGAGCAAGAATAGATTCGTAATCTGATTTGGTGCTTGACTACGGTTGGCTGTTTCTTTGCATTTCATGAAATTAAACTGGGTCCAAGGAAGACACTATATCCTGAGGTAGATCTACGGTCATTTGGATCCCCAGTGCAATCGACATCCAAGTATGGAGTGAGATTGAAAGGATACTTGTAGAATCGAAGACCACGCCTGATAATTCCTTTAAGAAATTGTAGACTCCTTTTTACATCTATCCAGTGACTAGATCTTTGTGCATGAATAAATAGGTAAACTTGGTTAATTGCAAACACACTGTTAGGTTGGGCCAAAGTAACATATTGTAGTGCTCCAACCACACTGCCATACTCATAGGGAGTTGGAAAAGTGTCTTCAGGGAACTTTAAGAATTTTGCACCTTTTTGATTCCTTGATTTCAAGGAAGACCCAACGAAGCAATTAAAATTGCATTAAGAACCCTATTTTGAATTTAGAGATGCAATGCAGTACAACTTGTTATTGCAATGATATTGGTGGGGAATAATATCTGGATAATATTTAAGTTTTGCATTTTTGTCAAGGTATTATCATGAAAATATTTTTTAAAATGAAAAATAAGTTTTATTAAAAGGCAATAATATACAAAAAGTTTATAACAAGTTGAACGAAGGACTATAACACGAAAATACTTTAGAAAAAAGAAAAAGTAAAAATTTCTAAAGGATAGTTCATAAACTACTTTAGGTAAAAAGAATTCACCAATATCCTCCTGCCGGTAGAGGGAATAAATATTGTGGTACTCTACCCTTTTGCTTCTTTCTCTTTGTTATTATTATTTTTAAGGTGAAAATGTTGAGATATCAACTTAAAAATCATGTATACACGAGAAAAATTTAAGTGACAAACATGTATAATTTATCATGAAATATCTCAATATAATATGTTCAAAAAGTTTCCTTATTATCACAATAAATTCTAAATATCAATGATATTTGCCCGCCTTGTGTTTGCACCCCAAGATCTCGAATTCTTCACCCACCCCTTGCGTTATATATATATATATATAAACTAAAATTAGGTTGGACATCATTTTAAAGAATTTACTAAGGCGAACATCCTGACCGGGACGTTAAAAATGTGCAAGCCCATCAATAAACTAAGACGGATAACTTCTCTAGTAACATTCTCAAGAGAAAATCTCTCTTTTACTGGGACTAGAGAAATGCCTTACAACCCAATGGCCAGTGTGAGGTGCTACTTATGTTTTCAAAAAATGTGAGAATGTGTGACTCTAATGAGGTAGAGGTGTTAATTGTTTTGGAAGTTTTTAGGTTATTTCACAGAAGAAATGTTGGAATTCTTTTGGTGGAAAGTGATTCTTCTAAGGTGGTTACATGGATCTCAAATTAGAAGACAATGCTATAAAACTTTCAATTCCATTTCAATGAAACTAGGAGTTATCGGCTGGAATCAATGTGTTTTTCTGTAATGAGATTAGATCCGT
This sequence comes from Sextonia rubra, assembly GCA_037013555.1. NCBI lineage: Eukaryota > Viridiplantae > Streptophyta > Magnoliopsida > Laurales > Lauraceae > Sextonia > Sextonia rubra. The sequence goes on from JASUAD010000009.1 coordinate 26,637,621, forward strand.
CAATTCTTTGGCGGATGGGTTAGCCAAGTAAGGGGTATAGAGAGTGTCTCTTTGGATGGGTATGGTCATGTAAGTAGAGTGGAATGTAGTATAATGTTCTTATGGGATGTAGTATAATGTTCTTATACTCTTACCTATCTCTTTTCTATTTTAGCATTTGATGTTTGTTTATGATCTTTTTTTTTAATAAAGCTTTTGTCATCATAAAAACAAAAAAAAAGGCCAGTGTTCCCACCAATATTTCATAGTAAAAGAAAAGAGCATTTATTGCAAGTCCAGAACCCCTGTGTCTCCAACACACTTTCTGAGATATCAAAGATATGAACCATTTAAAATAAATTTCATCTTATCCATTGATATATTCAAATTTTAGTTAAATGGGAGTTTGACTCGCCGTAGGACATATAATTCATGACATAAATAATACATATAATTAATAATGTAAAATAACTAGTTACGTTATGCTTTATTTTTACTGTCGAACCAACTTCTATTAAAATAAAATTCAAAAATATATAACTAAATAAAGAGGGATTATATTCATTTTGAACGGTCTTCATTATCAGTTGATGGGCACCAAAGTAGAGCTACACAGATCCCACCCATCCAAAGCGTGCGGGAGACTACTCAGTGGATCCGGATTCGGGGCCCATTTTCCCGGTTTGTTTGAATGTCGGTGGGCTAGTCGGGTCAAACCTTCTCACCAGAACATAGAAACATGTTTCCAGGTCAACTACAATAAAACGCTCCGCCAAACAGCTTGTCAGTTGGTTCCTTTCTTTTTTTTTTGCATGTTTCAAAGAAGGGAAAAGAAGAAAAAACAGCCGTCCTATGAAGGACTCATTGACGATATTTGGGTATGTAAATTTCAAGGCCAAATATAGTCAATTACGCCTTCATGGATGAAAACTCAGAGATCCTGTCACAAAGTCTCGAGAACACAAAAGAGAAAGAGACCTGACTGCCAACAGCCGAGTCATGCTTTTAGAGGTCAGACCATGCTTTTATAATTGAGTCATCGTGGCTTTAGACATTTTCTTTCCATTTATCAAGATTTACGTCCGTCTAGAGGAGTCCCATCTTCTCTGCACTTATAATAGCAGTTTGTCAAATCAGATTCCGAGCTGGAACACAAACAGGTGGACGAAAAATGGAAACAATGATTAAACATGAATACCAGCAACAAAGGTTTGTATGTTGTATTTCAGTTTAATCAGCCTCGTCTGAATTAGATAAAATTGAGTCTCAGGATTAAAAATATTTTAATAATTATATATATAGAATTTTTTGGAGGTTAAGAAATCAGTAAAAATATATATATATATCGATGATGTCTTGTAACCTTAGAACCTTTGCAGTTGTATTGAACACCATAGGGAGAGAAATGAATTGAATGAGTTTTCTCCGTGTACGTAGGTAGTTTGGCCGAATTATATAATTGCTTGTGTGTGGTTACTTGCTTGATTGATGATTATGTGATTTGTACGTATGTGGTTGATCGTAGTTGTGTAAGGTTCAGTTAACCATGGGTTTTGGGTAAACCGTTAATCGAGCCGTATTATATGAATATTTTTAGTTTTTAAAAACAGTAATCATAACCATACTCTAAAAAAGCATTAAAAAACTAAACCGTAGTTAATCATATTAGACGGTTCGGTTATGGTTAACTGTATTAAGAAATAGTTTGAATATCGACTGGTTATGGAGGTTATGTTATAAGAGATTAACGGTTGAAATTGACTTAAAATATGACTTAGGGTGTAATGGTTCGGTTAACTGCACATGGTTAACCAAACCACATGTTACACTTTGGTTAACTATATGTGGTTCGCCAAACCACATGTTAAGATTTGGTTAATAATTGTGAGTCGAGACTGAAAATCGAAATAGAACTGTGAAGCGTTATTTTTCAATTTTAATAATCGCAACCATAACCGAACTATGAACCATGGTTATTAATAGTCGATTCGATTTGGTTTGGTTGGTTAGACGGTTTTTGGGTTTTTTTTACACCCTTAATCGTTGATCCTCGGCATATTCCCAACAAGTAATATCAAAGCCGAGGGTTGTATTGCAAGATTGGCGAATCAGATCTTCTTGGAGGATTCAGAGTTCTGCAAGTTGGTGTAGAGAAGAGAGAGATTGGGTTTGATCTCTGTCTGGGCCATACAATCGGAGAAGTGGAGAAGTGAGTTCTCGGTTATTCTCAAACTGTCATTGTTGTTCTTGTTTCCAAACAGAGAAGAAGACCGAAGACGAAAAGCATAGGTTTTGTGCTGGCCGAGAAAAGGGGTCTTTACGGTGATCGGGTAGCAGAGAAGAGGGTTGTCGAAGTTCTCGCTAATCGCTTCTGAGAAGGAGATCGAATTGATTGGTTATGATCTTAGATCTTGGTTTGAGCTTTTGCCTTTTGTAGAAGATTTGCTGTTTGCTGAAAAGAGGGCGGCTGAGTTCTAGGTTTTCCATTGCTATCGCCCGCCACGCTACCATTGCCACCCTCGCTGGTTGCCAGTCATTGTTATCATGGTGCATCTTCGTTGCTGCCTGAGAATAAGGGTCGTTAATTAGCCAGTGGGCCAGTTACTCGGTTCAAGTCTGTCCAGCCTTATGGGCTGGCCCAGCTCGAATAGTGTTTGGGCTGGGTTTGGTTTAAGGTTTAAAGCCCAGCCTGGCCCACTAGCCTGCCCGCAAGCCCACAGGTTATTCATATAGCAGACAAACAATAGGTAGTTTTTTGAACTTTGTACTCATGCATTCAAGTAGGCTTCTAGCTGTTTAAACTCATCTCCATTAGCCCATGTAGCAAACTAGCAATGGCTAATGGGAAGTTGTTTGTACTTTGTATTTATGCATAATGCATTCATTTTAAAATGATGTTATTAAATGATAAAAAAAATAAATAAAGCCCGGCCCGTCATAAAAAAAGCTTGGTGGATAAAGCACATTGGTGGGTTTGGGTATCACTTTGGGTTGGCCTGATGACGACCCTTACCTAAGAAGGTTGGGTGCTTTTGCCCCTGTTGTAGTTCGTTGTAGGAAAAGGGAAGAAGATCGCTTGGATCTAGTCCAGGTTAGGTTCAACTTGACCCATTGTTCAGAAGTTAGCCCAGAAGCACCAATTGACAATGCTAATAGAGACGTTAGTCGTTGACACAGTTAGTGATGTTAGCAGGTACGGTCAAAGACTGTTTGACAGAGATTAGCTGCGAAAAATTCTTTTCGTGATAACTTGATCATTCGAAGTTTGATCAGAGATCTCAAGGGCTGATTTCGAGCAGCTCTATGAGTTTGTGGAAGAAGACTGACATTTTGAAGGTCAATGAGGAAGCTTGATCAAATCGGAGCATGAAAAACTATTTTTGCAATATCGAAACCATCCAGAGTTGGATTTCAGATTCGTTTCTTCCAACATTCTTGTGGTAACGAGATTTACACGGTAAACGGAGGAGATTTTCCATTTGACAGATAGAAGGAAATAAGGGTGATTCAAGTGGCACAAATCGGGAGATACAATGGCATTAAACAATGAGTATAAGATTGAGATGTTCACCCGGATGAACAATTTCATTCTTTGGTAATGAAGGATGCAAGATGTCTAGATTTAAAAAGGTTTGACGAAGACTTTAGATGGTAAATCGAAAAAGCCGATGAGGATGTCCGATGAGGATATGGAAGATTTAAATGAGAAGGCTGTAAGTGTAATTCGTCTTACCCTGCAGGATATTCTCTATTACGTCATGGGGATTTAAATTGTTCTGAAATTATGGGCCAAGTTAGAGAGCCTATACATGTCTTACAAACTATCTTTGAATAAATAGTTGAATTCCCTGAAAGATCACTGTTATCGAAGCATCATAATGAGTTCAATAAGATCATCGTACAACTTTTGAGCATTGAAGTTAAGAACAAGGAAAAAAACAAAACACAGCTGTTTTTGTCTTTTTTGCCCCCATTGTATGCATGGGTGGAACTAGGGTGGCCAATAAGGGCAACCCCCCCCCCCCCCCCCCCCCCCCCCTTCTCTTCCCAAACTATTGTGGAAATTTCTTTTAACTTTATCATTTAGCCTCTCCTGGCCCCTCCTCATAATGGCAATTATTATATGATTGCCCCACCTTTCCGTGGAAATTCTTATACGATCATGGCCTTTGTAACAGTGTCATTCATCAAATTAAATTTTAGAATATAATTTGAATTAAAAAAACTAAATAATATAATATTTGATTTTTGGAAAAAAATTCTAATGAAAGAAGGAATGGAAAGAAAAGAAGGTCAAAAGAAAGAAAATGAAATAAAAGAAAGAATTGGGAATATATTAGATATTATTTACCCAAAAGTAAAGTCATCATTCGGCTACAAACATTGATATGAGACTTAGATAATTTTATCGGAAAGAGGCGGAGAGCTTGGATTGTTGAGGCTTGTAGGCTATAAATAGATTTGGAGTTGTTCTTAATTCATCACAGTACAAGAAAAGAGCGTTGAAAAAAGCAACCGTGCTTGTATTGTATATGCTTCCAATAATAAATGAACTAATTTACTATGCATGATTTTTTTTTCTTTTGAGTATTGAAGCTCGTACTTGGAATCTAACACATTTAAACTCACTTCCCATTTATGTTCTACTAGTTCAAAAAAATTTAAATGGGTTGAAACTACATCCACAATAGATAGAGATTTTTTTTATCGATTAACTTTGATTATTAATATCATATTAAATCGGATAAAGAAAATTTATTTTAAGAGACAAAAGGCCATGGAATATCAAAAAGGACATTGCTGAAAAATTTGATATTGAAACAATAATATATGATTTCAATTCAATGAAAGAATGCAGAGCATAACTTCACTAATTTTTATCGTGGATTTTATTATTAAATTTTGTGATTTTTTAGTTTTTCTTTGGGCCCCCCAACTAAAATTTCTTGGTTCCACCTCTGGTCGTCTGAGCACTTGGTGACAATGCTGATGTACGAAAAAGATACTTTGAACATGAATGATGTCACTACAGCAGCTTTTGTATTGAGTGAAATCATGATGGCAAAAGTGAAAAAATCTTGTGGAGAAAGTGTTATTGTAACATCAGGTCCAAAGTGGGGGGGGTGTTGTTTCAAATCCAAGAATAGATCGGGAGATTGGAATTGCTTGAAGTCGAAGGGGAAAGGCAAGGTCTTCACTTGCTATTATTGTGATAAGGAAGGCCACATCAATAGTGATTATCCGAAGCAAAAGAAGGACTTGGCAAAGGAAGAAGAATCCAATTTAGATAGCATGAGTGTGATAAAAAACTTGGATGGAGAGATAGTATATTTGATGGAATCTGTTTCAGCTATTAAAGGTATGGATCACACTGAAGTTCTTAGAAATTAAATTCTAATTGTAACTATTGTAACATCCCGACCCAGCTTGATCCCGTTTAGCGACTAATTAATGTTATTTTTGTTGTTAATGATGTTCTATGCCTGTTTTAATTTTGTTGTGAGCCATGGATAGGTAGTTGGATTGAGTTTGACCAGGTTTAGGTAGACCAAGCCCTTTTTCGTAATTTGTATTTTTGCTAAGATCTCGTCATTTTTGCATCATCTTGGTGTCATTACGTGTATCTTATTGAGCTTGTTAAATGTTGTAACTATGCCAATGGCAAAAGATGTCGCTTGGTTTCGTTGGACCGCTATTTGACTCGAATTGGAAATGACCTTAAGCAATTGGACTTGGTTGTAATTTCCCCTCACCTTATCCTATTTAAGCCTTCACCGACTTCAGCTTCATCTCAGCATCTTCTCTGTGCTTCAACTCTCTCTCTCGTGAGCTCTCTCTCTCCTTCGATTGTTCTCTTTGATTCACACCAACAGCAAGAGGGGGCTTGGGATTCGTGTGCTTCAAGGTATGTCTGGAGGTTGGATCCTCTTTTCCCCTCTCTTCTCGTTCTCCACGATTCTCCATGCTTAGGCTTATAAGGATTTTCCTTCTCTTTTCATGCATAAGAGCTGGGAGTGGTGATTGGTAGTAATTTGAGCCCAAGGGCAGCAAGTGGAGTGTTAGAATCGAATTGAGGCAAGTATAAACGTAACTTGTATGAACCTATGATGGTATGTGTGTGTGATTGCTATGACTTTCATGATCTTGTATGGACAGCATGTTTACAGCCCATTTGAGTTCAGTTCTTCTCTTTTGCTTTTCGTGTTTCCTTCGTTTCCAGTTATTCTGTAATCCCTTCAGAAATTAGCCCTGCGCATTCACGGCTGAACCGTGAATTGTGCTACGGCTAAGCCGTAACTTGTAGTACGGCTAAGCCGTAAGCCCCACCGTGACCCAGCCGTAGATCAATACAGGGTGTCCCTAAAAATAACTGAGAATATGCAAAACTGTATCTCTTCTACGGCGTGGCCACGGTTAAGCCATGTCCTCTCTTACGGCTAAGCCGTAAGGAACCTGCGGCTGAGCCGTAAGGTCTCTTACGGTGGAGCTGAGAGAAATGTACAGGTGAAAAAGGTAGGAAGGAAGAAGACTTAGTGGGGCCTTGGACCTAGAATGTAGGTGACTGTGACTTGCCCAATGGACTATGAGACTACTATGTGAATGATCTCGAGGGCTGCGAATCATTCATGTTCGTTATCCAACGGTTAAGCACCTTCCCATGGATGTTGGTTTAATGTATTTCGGTGTACTCTCAGGTGAAATGCAATACTAGACAACGATACATCGGAGACCTTAAAACTACATCAACATGCACGGTTAGAAACACTGGATAACTAGAATAAGGTTGGATTTTAAGTACCCTTGATTCGGTATGGATTTATTGCATTGCATCTTGCATGTCAAGCATTGACCTCCATTCTTTTACATAATTATGTAATTTCATATACACGTCACTTGATGGATTACTTGATATGTCTCTTACACCTTGAGTCTACACGTATGTTGAGCACAATTATGTACGTATGGTGTACTTGTTGTTATATTTGACTCGAGGTGTAGCCCATGATTGATTTACTATGGTCAGGCACTACTCTGTCTCAGCCTTAGGAGCCCGACAGGGTGACTTTGGTATAGTTATATGGCCTTACTGCAATAAGGATATGTCTTGGGGAATCCGGACCCCAGGAAACCCGAGACCCATTTGTACCTTGGCCCGGACAATGGTGTTCTCCTCATGTTTATAAGATCCCTCATTTGGGAGCATATGGCATGTGTGGTAGCTGCCTAGTTATGTACAGTGTATGTATTTTGATTCACGAGAACATGTTGTATTTCTTGCATGATTGCCTAGTTTACAAGCATTCATTACTTTGATTAGAGACAGCATATGTTATTTTGTTATTATTTATACTTTGCTGGATCGTTGTATTCATGCTTGTCCTTGGTGTTGCAGGCTTAGATACCCAAACCGACCCCTCGTCGGTCAATCAGGTTGCAGGAGAGACCCCCGAGGCCCCATCCGGGCTAGAAGAGTAGGCGTGATCCCTCCTTTCGGGGAGCATCTAGACCTCATCTTGTATACGGGTCTTCATTCTTTTGAGATCTATCAAGCCTACATTCATTCATGAGTTGTATACAATATTTTGTCTCATTTTGTAACACTTTCAGATATGTTGTATGTAACTTCTGGTTTTCTCCTCTATTCCTACATATTGTTGTGATGTTTTGATATCTACAACTTCCGCGTACATGTTTGCACGTGTGAACCTTCCCTTGTATGTGTACATTTGGACTGGGTCTAAGTGTGCAGGTACAGGAGTACGTTTGTCATTGGTTTGACTTTTGCTAACCTCCGACCTCCTGGGCTCGGGTTGTGACAACTATCATATGTGCTATGGTATAGACATGTTTGACGCCCATATATCTTGTGAGGGAAAGACTATTTTCATGGCAAATAATGTGGAGTCCAAGTGCATTGGGATTGGAATAGTAAAAATCAAGATGTTTGAAATGGTATGGACCCTGATGGATATGATGCATGTTTCAGATTTACGAAAAATTTTTTTTTTGGAGGCCCTGGACTCTAAGAGCTACAAGTGCATTATAGCAGGTGGAGTTATGGAGGTGATTAGAAGAGCAAGGGTCGTCATAAAGGGTAAGTTTGTCAAAGGTCTCTACAAGTTAGAACAAGGTACAATTATTGGTGAAGGTGGAGCAGCTCCAAGGAAAAAGGAAAACTCAGTTGAGGTGGAGTTAGATGGTAAGTTGGTGCAATAACATTTCCAAGAAGGCTATTAATAGAAGACCACAACTGCAGGTAAAATGGAAGAAACAGTTAGTTTAGGTAGAGTTAGATGGAAAGTTGGAAGATAATGCAATAGACATTTCCAAGAAGGCCATTAATAGAGGATTGAACCAACGGAAGGAAAAGCTAGTTAAAGTAGTGTTTTATGGAAAATCGAAAGATGGTGTAACAGACATTTCCAATGAGATATCTAATAGCGGACTGAAACCGTAGAAACAAAGGACGGAACACCAGGTTAAATGGAAAAGTATGAAAGATTCTTAATGCTATAGGCCCAGTGAAATGTGTAGGTGAAAGAAGGGTTACTTTTGCCTTATTAGATGAAGGTGAGAAGTTATCGTGTTGCAATGAGATTACTAAGGATGGCAACAGATGGACTAGATCACTTCGAAAAAATGAGACGAAGGTATTCGGAAAGTCTATGAAGGAGAAGTTCAAGCCACGCTTAGACCTGATTATCTTACCACATTGTTGAGAATGTGGGTGCACCTTGGGCTAAGGGTTGCAAGAGCAGTGCTCATTCGTAGCGAGTGTGGGGGCGTACCTTTCAGTGAGATATGGGAAGTCAGAGAAATAACCAAGTTCTTCAAGGTAGTTCAGTGGATTTACGGAATTCAAGCCAAGTTGAAGATCATTGGGTTGTATTTTGTATTCCAGTTTAGCCGGATTAGTCATCTAGGTTAGCCAGAACCAAGGCTCAGGGCTAAGGGTAGTTTAGTCATTATGTATAGATTTTCTTAGGGGTTAAAAAAGCAGTAACTATATATAGACGATGTCTTGTAACCTTAGATCCTGCGGAGTTGTATTGAACACAGTAGGGAGAGAAAGGAATTAAGTGAGTTTTCTTCATGACATAGGTGATTTGGCCGAACCACATAATTACTTATATGTCACTTCTTTTTGGTTGCTTGTTTGATTTTTGTGTAATTTGTATGCGTTTAGTTGATCGTAGATACCGGGCACATTTCCCAACAAACTACTAGGGCTTAGGCTGCAAGAGGATGGAAACAAATTTAAGAACAAACTGCAGGTTGCACCAACACTGACCACAGATGGATCATATAATAGAGGAGATAAGACATACCCTTAGCATCTATTTAAGAACAAACTGCAGGTTGCACCAACACCGACCACAGATGGATCATATAATAGAGGAGATAAGACATAGCCTTACCATCTATTTGGTATCTTCTTCTATCTAGGTTTCTTCATCTAGCAATTATTATCACAACTCATATTCTTAATTTTCGCACGAGGAAACCATTCCTTCTATCCGTTTACCAGGGACATGCACTTGGAGCAATTGGGACTTCACCTTCTTTTTTTCTAAGCCTGAATTGATGACTACGTTCCATGAAACTTACCAGCAGAAATTCCAATTGCCTCAAGTTCGGTTTCGTCTCTGGTTGGATTTATTATAACGTACGGGGGAAGGACTATTAGGAGAAAACTCCCGTTCTTCTTCCTTGTTTTTTTATAGGGTTGATATTGGACAGTGGGAATTGACCTTTTGTAATGTTCCCACAGAAGATGGTGACGATGATTATGATTCCACGTTTATCATGCAGAATGGGGGCAGTGCAATATTCAAAGAATACAGTCAGAGATCTACATAGTTACGAATCGAGGGTAAGGGGAATAATTCTAGAATCTGGTTGTGATTCATGGGAATTGAGGTCAAGAGACGCGGCCAGAGGGGGTGCACTGCTATGCACTGTTGGTTTGATGTGAAAGTCTGAACCAGCCAAAGCGATTCATACAGATGGTGGGCCCCACCAGTCTTTTGTTGTTTGGTGATCTCGGATCCGGATCCTATGAGGCTTTATGTGGGCTCAACGAGCTGGATTGCATTCCCTGTAATGAGCTAGGGCTGCCTAAGGCCCGGGCCCAAGGTTGTCCCAACCCTACCCTTAATATATATATATATATTCGGGCTTGGGCAAGCTCAAGCCCTCAGAGGGTCTACTCAACCTTCCCTTACCCTACCCTTCAGGGGCATGGTAGGGCTCAGCCTCAAAACAAGAAAATCAATTTCTAAATTTTTTTTACATTGTTTCCAGTAATTAAGTGAAAATCGAGTGTTACCTTGTCGAACCTCAATTGTAAAGTAACCCTTAAGAAAGCATTTGGAGAATATAGGTTGTCTATAATTATTATTTTTTAATCTAATATAATCATACGTACTATGGTGACTTAGGTTCTGGACATATGGTTTTATTTATTTTTTCAAATAAGGAAAATGATTAAAAATGATCCATTTCACACCTTTCATAGGAATTTCCATATGCGAAGTCATTTTCGTAGTGTCTTGTCATTAAAAGTTTTAAACTATTTATATTCACATACCTTTTTTCATTAGGCATTATTTTCAATTTAACACTAATTCGACTATTAAGCGTAGTTAGATTTTAATGCCATTAAAAAATACTATTATTTTAGATTTTAAAAAAATTGAGAGTCATAATTATCTAATTAAAAGGATATTTTGATCAACCCATACCTTTAAATTTCTATGCACATACAAACTATCTTTCTGAATTTATTGGCATCCCAAGAAACTTTAAAGAGGAAAAGTTGTACCCCTATTAATAGAAAGGAGTGTACCCCCTTGTGCACTAACAAGAATATATATAAATAATATAAAGAGCCTAAATAAGAAGCAATAAAACTAAAAGAAATGAATTAGAAGCAATCATGCAACACTTATTGCTTTTATTAAGTACAATACATAACTTGAATAATTAAATCTAGATGAAATATACAAAGTATGTGTATGAATTTTTAGGACATTTTGTAATGGGTAGGTAGGTATCAAGATTGCCTTTATATTCCCTTTTCATTAGTATTAATAAGTGAATGTTATAAGTATAAGGGCATTTCAATTATATTTACATATAAAAAAAAGTAGGAGGCTAGGGACTGGCCAATATTGTCCAAGCCTGGCCCTCAAATTTCAGGGCATGTAAAAACTTGTCTAAGTACTACACCAAGGCTTTTTCTTAGGGGCATTTGGTGATAGATCTCTCAACATTTTATATTATGGTGAGAAGTCTACGATCTTTTGTCACAGAGGCAAATGTCTTTGACAAAAGAAAAATAAGATGAATATACTTGTCTACTCATTTCCAAATTTTTACCAAAAACTCTTAGTTTTACCTTGAAGTAAAACTCAGCATGTTTAAGCTTCTGGTGCACTTGCTTTCCAAAATTGTTTTAACCTAAAATTCTGATATATGAAAGACTACATACTAAACTTAAAATTTTCAAATTTTACTGAAAAATAAAATAATTAGACTGGTCTACCAATTTCAAACTTTTTGCCAAAAGCTATTTAGTTTTTTATATGAGTTTTGCAGAAAGTTATATAAGTTTTGCAAAAATTTATGAGTTTTCTGTGCAGAATTTTTGTGCATAGTTTGACTGATGGCCCATCGTTAAGCCTCTAGTTCACCCACTTTCCTAAATTGTTTTAACCTGAAATTCTGAGATATGAAAAACTATATGCTTTAAATTCTCCGAATTTTACTGAAAAATAAGATGATTATACTGGTCTACCCATTTCAAACATTTTCCAAAAATTGTTTAGTTTTTTTTAAGGTGAAATTTAGAATGTTTAAGCCTCTAGTTCACCCACTTCTCAAAATCTTTTTCACCTGAAATTCTAGGATATAAAAGACTATATGCTAAACTTTAAATTCCGCAAACTTTACTGAAAAATAAGATGATCAGATTGCTCTACCCATTTCAAACTTTTTGCCAAAAACTGTTCAGTTTTTTATATAAGTTTTGCAGAAAGTTATATGAGTTTTGAAGAAATTTATATAAGTTTTTCTTTGAAGTAAAACTCAGATTAATTTTGACAATTTCCTTTTAGAATTTCATCTGCAACATGGGTATTGTTTGAACGGTCTCAATGAGTAGGTTCCAAATATACTATTTTTTTCAAAAGCTGATATCTTGAACAAAAGTTATGAAATTTCAAAGTTTTAAAATTCAAAATACAAAAGTAATTGTTGAAGGGCAAATCAATCATGAAAAAAGATGAGCTGGCTAATTAGGGACCTCAGCCGAAAATAAGTTCAAGCATGGATTGGACCTCGTAGAACTATTTTGAACGGGATGTTTGGCTAATTTACTCTTTTTCTTAGAAATAAAAGCCTTCATTTTTAGGACTTTTTAAGGGCCGGGGTCCTTTGCCTCATGGCGAAATTGACGGGCCTAAGTGTAGAGCTACATAACACTATGGTCCGGCTCTAACCTGCAATTGGATGCATGGCAATAAAGGCGCACAAGGAAATGGGTAGATTTGAACATGGATAATGGTAGGACCCAAAATCAATTTGATCATATGATTCTAATTTTAGGTCCTCTGACAAATTTTAGAGTATTGAGAACCAATGTTAGATTAATCAAATTTAAAACATATGCATCATAAACTCTGATGAAGTAAATTATGTTTTAACAAGTAAGCAATCCTCGGAAGTAGAACAGGGGGTTGCTCTATTGGTAACCCTGCATCTCACCCGATTGCCAAGAGTTCCATTCCTGCACGTGTGTGGGCACTCAGGTGGGCCTCCTCTTCTCACCTATGTGGGCACTCATGTGGGGTTCCTCTTCCCACATGTGTGAGCTCTTTTGGGTTCTAGCCTCTTTGGCTGAGTAAAAAAAACTGATCCATCTGAAGGTGCACTAAGATTGTAGGAAATTTTGAATGTGCCCCTTCATGCGAGGCAAGCTGTATGAGTGGGTTGGAATCACATAGGCGGGCCAATTCCATGCATTTAAAAGATTGGGCTATGTACCCACTTTTAAAGTTTATAATAAAACTGGGGGCGAGATTAATGATTTGGTACCCAACGCTTGAGCATTGTTAGCCTGGTTGAATTCTGTGAGGATTCCAAAATCCAAGCTCGAACCCAGACTAACTTTGAAAATGTTTGGCTTTTGAGTATCATTTGGGTTGATTGAAGTGGATGATGTTTGGCTTCCCTTGAAGTTACACCCCTAATCTAAAGTAAGCCAGAATTTATTTAAGAACTTGTCTTGATCAGTGAAGTTAATACTATCTTAGACCACTCCTTATATGTGGCCATTTGAGAAGTGAGTCCCACCCTTGATTGATCTAGTGTATGCACATCACAATTCACAAGCCCTACCTTACTTATGCTTGTCCAAAATTTACTTCTAACTAAAGTGACTTTAGCGTTGGAATCGATCATTCAGAAATATAGCTATATGTTTCATTAGGGGACAGTTTTCGACCTTTGTCTCTTTGCATTAAGGATGATTTAACCACTTATATTCAGGAAGAGGTACCTCAGTCTTTGTTTAAATGATATAATATTGGTGGATGCATCAAGAGATAGCATGAACACGGGACTTAAGAGTGGCGAGAGGCATTTGAATAGAAGGGCTTCAAGATAAGTCATACAAACATGGAAAAAATGCATGGCAATTTCAATGGAAATGCGCAGAGAGATATTCCCTCTTGTGCGAGTATATGCTCAAGAGATATCACAAAAAGAGCTTTCTTGATACCTTTGCTTTTTAATTAGTAAAGTTGATGGGATTGATGAGGATGTTGAACATAAAATAAGACAAAAATAAATGCACTATTTGTGCTTGTTGGGAGATTTTTAATTGATCACACTTACTCCAAATTATTCAAAGTTGTTCAATAACTCCTCTAGAGTCTCCCAAGAGGATTTAACAGACCTGCGACCACATGGTTAGTCTGGGAAAAAGTTTTATATTGACGACATAAAGTTTGATAGTAGTCCAAACTGGTTGGTTTCTTCCAGCAGAGTCGCTAGGTTGATGTGCTCTGTTCTTCTTATTTTGCGTGCTTGCTTCTTTCGAGTCAAATTTCTTTGTCAAAAGATTGCTTGACATGTCCATCTTTGAAAGTTTTGGGCTCTGCTGGTTGATGTGCTCTGTTCTTCTTATTTTGCGTGCTTGCTTCTTTCGAGTCAAATTTCTTTGTCAAAAGATTGCTTGACATGTCCATCTTTGAAAGTTTTGGGCGAGCCTCTAGGATGAATTAACACAATCACTCTTAATACTATGTGTAGAAACAATTAACTACACAACAGAAACAAATTAAACAAAAGTATACACCACAAGAGGATACGATTTTTACGTGGAAATCCAAACCGAGAAAAAACCACGATTGAAAATCAAGCACAATGAATCATACCACAATTACAAGAGATATACTCACAACCATTATTCGGTTATCACACAACCTAAGGACTTGTGTTTTTCATTACACAGCACCCTATTGTAATGACTCCCTGCCGCCCTCTGTTACAGATCCAAGCACTTAAACGCCTTCTAAATATTGTTTTTGACTCTCCAAAACAATCTTATATGCTCAGAGATGGAAAAGATAAGGATCTCTAGAGCAGAACTTCAACCCTTTAACTCTTCAATGAAAGTTCTATAAGAGATAATCTCAAAAATATATTTTTCACTTAAAATAATGAGATATCTGTCTTAGGGTTGAAAGAGAACCCCTTCTTATAGCTCTAATTTCATGCCTCATAATAGAAATCCAACTAGAATAGGAATTGGCACAAAAAGGAAAGTCTCACTTGAAATAGAAATAGAAATTCGCGTAATAATAGTTTCATAATTTCAGACAATATAATTTTTGCAAATTTCTGAGGCCAAAACTTTGTCGTTTTAGCTCCGATTGATACAATCTTGGAATCTACGAATATCTGCTCGAAACAATCTTTTCAAAGGTAAGTCGTTTGCCTACATATGTTGCTTGGTTTGTGAGATATAACCTTTTTAATCCAAATACGTTTATTTCAGCTATTTTGGGACTCTTTAACCTCTTCAAACTCCTAGTTTAACATTCATAGAAATACAACCCTAACTAAAACTAGAGTTTTATCCGATCCATGAATCTAGCCAACACACTAAAATCCTACAATCTTTTTGTTACCATCCTCGGAAGGGATTTCAGGATATCAAACATAGCACTTTCTTAGGCTTTCTTTTATGAAAATCTTGTAGAACTGTGAATTTGATTGAAGTATCCAATTATAACCGATAGACAACAGTTGCAGTTAATAGGTTCATGATTGGGATATTTATCTTTGAAATATAAACTCTGAAGAACAGCAGTAATCAGACAAAAGAAGAAGAAGAAGAAGAAGAAGAAAAAGAAGAAGAACAGAGAAAATAAGAAGAAAAAGAAGAAGAAAAACATAGAAAATAATCTTGCAGAAGAAGAAATTCTCTTGATTTGTTAACTTAGCTACAAATGACTGATTACATCTCTATTTATAAAGTTCTCGTACAATTGACTGATACAAGTTGAAATCAGTTACAACTGATGCCATGTCAGCCGCAACTCAAAACACATGACTTCAGCCTTCAACAGACTTGCCACATCAGCTGAGTTGTTGAGTTACATTGGCTCTTGAGTTCTGATTCAGTTGATGCGAGTTCAACTGACTTGAATCCTACAGTTGATGATGAGACTCAATTGCTTGATCTGCATTAGCCTCCCTCAAGCTAAGTGGTGACTCTATTACCTTTAGCTTGGACCTTAAGAACTTGAACCTCTTTGGATGAAGACCCTTTGTGAAAATGTCAGCTACTTGTTCTGTGGAAGGAACATAGTGAACCAGAAGATCTAGACGCATGACTTTCTCCCTTCATAATGGTAATCAACCTTGATATGCTTGTTGTGGGCATAAAAAACATGGTTTGATGCAAGAGAGATGGCTAAGAGATTGTCACACCAAATAGATGGACAAGTGTTGAGAAACACATGTAGGTCTTTGAGGAGCATTTGAACCTAGGAAAGCTTAACAGCAGTGTGAGTGAGAGATCGATATTCAGCTTCAGTTGTGGCTGAAGCGAGTGACAGTGATATGTTTCTTGGCACACCATGAAACAGGAGTGGAGCCTAAAAAGACATAATATATGGTCGTGGAATGACTATCAAGTGGGTCACCTGCCCAGTCTGCATCTGAGAATGCAGTTGGCTGAAGAGAGCTCCTAGTAATATTAATACCAAACAAAACCCTTTGATATACCGGAGGATTCGCTCTAGGGCAACAATGGTTGCTAGTGAAGGACTATGTATATGCTAACATGCCTGATTTACAACAAAGGATAAGTTTGTCCTCGTTAACATTAAGTACTGAAGAGCACTAGTTATGCTTCTGTATAAGGTTGGATCAACTGATACGATTAAAGTGAAGGGGGAGCACCTTAGCCATATGGTTTGCATTCTAGCATAGATGTGCATTCCAAGATTTCCTTGGCATACTTGGATTGTGAGAGAAACAACATAGAGGGCATATGGTAGACTTCAATCCCTAAAAAGTAATGCAATTGTGCAAGATTCTTCATTTCAAAGACAAGACCTAGTTGAGAAATCAGTGTTGAAATGTAAGAAGGATTGTTGCCAGTAATGATCATGTCATCAACGTAAAGAAGAACAATGGTGAATGAATGTTTGGCAGGGAGAACAAAAAGAGATGAATCTGCATAGCTACTTTGAAATCCAAGACCAATTAAGTAGTTTGAAAATCTTTTAAAGTAGGCACGAGGGGACTGTTTTAGTTCATACAGCGACTAATGAAGCTTGCACACATGATGAGCATAACTGCAGTCCACAAATCCAAGGCTGAACCATCACATCTTTTCTGATAGAATACCATGAAGAAATGCATTTGTCACATCTAATTGATGTAAAAGCCAGTGAAAATGAATTACCAGAGCTAATATAATCCTTATTATTGGCTGTTTGACAACAGGATTGAAGGTTTTTGTGTAATCAATACTAGGTTCTTGATGGAAACCTTTGGCAACTAACCGAGCATTATATCTAGCAATGGAACCATCTGGTTTACGCTTCAGTTTATATACCCATTTGCAGCCAACAACGTTTTTATCAGGATGAAAGGGGATACGTAACCAAGTCACCTTTCTTTGAAGTGCAGTGAACTCTTCAGTCCTGGCTGTTCTCCATTCAGCAAGCTACTGGGTTCAACTGTTTGATAGTAAGGACTATGAGGCAAGGAAATGGAATGTCTACCAGTGAGAAAACATTTATTCTTAGAGATGCCTGATTTGGATCTTGTCTTCATGGAGTGAGTATTTTCTCTAGGATTGTTTTGTGGCTTGGATTTAGTGGGCTTAGTGATAGTGGAAGAAGATGAGAAACTAGTTGGAGCAGCAGTAGTAAATTTCTGAGGTGTTGTGGTAGCAATGGCTAAAGTGGATGATGGAAATGGAGGAGACAAAGCAATAGACTGGGCATTAGTGACAGTAGGTAATGGTTGTTGTTGACCTTCCTGTGAAGATGTACCGGCAATGGTAAATTGTGGAGTGCAGTTCTGTTGTGCAGAAAATAAGTGTTGTTGACAGGACCCAAGCTCGAGAATCTTTAGATTAGGGTCATTCTCGAGGCGTGACAAGCATACTCTTGTGAAATTTGCTCCTGGACTGAGGTCAAGGAGGAATTCCACAAGAGATATTCACATTGCTACAAGTGTGAGGAACTTTTAATGGACATATGTCCGAGTACCAGACATGTGGAAGCATGTCAATATCACCTATAATTTTTTTTCATTTCACATAATAGTTCAATGGTGTCTAACTCATTAAAACAATCTACAATTTAACTTTTCAATACATAAAAGAGGTATAGATTTTCATCACTATAATTTATACCCAAAATATTGTCTGAGTGCTCTCCGGTAATAGGGGTTAGTCAGAAAGCCTCTACTATCCACACGTCAAGGCCTGAAGGAAACGTTTTGGTCTCCTCCACTGGCTTAGCGGTCTCTGCAAGACCAAAAGCAGAATCTGAGCCTGTAACACCAATTAGATAGCTTCGAATAAGACTATTCAGCAAAGCATAAGTATGATTAAAGTAATACAAGATGTATCTAGCAGAATTAATTGAAAGATAATTGTAAGAGATCAATGAAGTCTACCAAGCAATTTAAGCATTGAATTAAAATATGCTAGACGGATCAAGTAAAGAAAATACATTCAAGTCGCTACTGCATTCAGCTTATTCCTCCTGGCAGGGATCTCATCATTGGGCACCCAATGTCTATGCCCGGTTACATCTGGGACCTTAGTTTCTAGAGTTCGGAGTTCTAGATACCAATTACAGTGGTAACAATCATTCTACATCAAATTTGACTCCGTCAAATTCATAAGGGTAAAGGTAAGTAGAGCCTGACTAATCCAAATCAATTAGTATAAATTGAGTAAGATTCTAATTTAAGTCAATCACTATCAATTTCAATCTTATTTAGTCATTGTTACTCAATTGAGTATGGATTCAATAACAATTAAACAAATAGAATATTCAATCAATTCAATATCATTAAAAATAATGATTTAGTAATAATAAAAGAGAGCAATATTCGAGTTCACCAACATGCAATGCAATTTGATTTACAGGATAAAGGTGATTTACTAGCCAGCTCTAAACTAATCACCCATAGTCTCTAATCGTCCATTTCAATGTAGTTTTTGGCTATCTAATACACTGTTATCTTTACTTAGTGTTACTTTGTAAATAATGTATATTAGAGTCCCTTAAACCAACACTCATGGTTTAGTGCTTGACATTCGAATGACATTGCATGAAAGAATCCCAGCCTAAGATTCTCCATGCGTCTTTAATTACCCTTAGGCTAATTATCAGGTCAAAGGTTCCAGAACTGAGGACCTATGCGGTCTCTCAGCGTCTTATAGTGCTATAGTTCCATGCTCATATCATAATTAACCTCAGGGTCAATTATGAAGTGTTTGGGATCAATTAGGAGTAATTATGAAACCCCCAGGATAATGTAGAAGTGGTCTAAAATTGACCCTTCAATATTAAAGGGCCCGCTCGAGCGCCCATGGTTCTAGTTTAACAAGTTTTGACTGACGAATTTTCATCAATCATCTTGTATACCTGCTCTTGTTCAGGCGCGTTCTCTAGAATTCCATTTCAGAACTCTGTAGCATACTTCTCCTTCATTTTTTCAATCCTGCAATGGAACCACTAGTTTCCCCACAAAATATTTTGAAATCTACTTCCATTCAACATCATTTTCCAACTCCATTTCTAACTTCAATTAACATTCAACCATTATATACCATATCAATTCCAATTCATATAGTTGTAAAGAAATAAGGCTGAACGCAACAATATAGAATCGGATTTCACAATCAAGATGTATATTAGCATGCATTCAATTAGAATAAGCTCATACTTGCCTTATTACAGTGCTCGGGGTCTAACTTTAGCAAAATCCAAACCCAAACACTTCTTAGCTCACTCAAAGAGTGGAAATCCCCAAATCTCTAGGTTACCAAAACATCCTTGGCCTCTAGCACTCCCAGAAACACTATTAAACTCTTCGATTAGTTGAAAAACACCTATTCAACCAAAAACCCCCAAATCCAACCCTAGAACACATACTTTGGAAAACCACTGAAACAATAAGATCAATGAACCAACTTAGCTCTTGGATTTGCCTTCCATATGTAATCAAGATGCCGGTAGACTCTATGCATCCCAAGATCCCAAGTGTCTATTAGTCCTAATTTACTTGGTGCCTTAATTATCATTTGACACTTTAGAATAATGGTCACATACTCTCAACATAGTATCACATTAGGCATGCTTCTGTACAATTTCATAGAGCGATTCTCAGTTCAATAAACCACTCGTCCGATGTCAAAGTAATTAATTAATGTGTAGGTCCATGTAAGTGTCCGTGGGGGTTCCACCTAATTCTAAATTCGTAAAGGCCAATCATGGATTCAAGCTAGCCATGTAATTAAGGGAGTCTTTGATGACCAAGAGGTAGTTGAATAATGTATTTTTAGTCCTAAGAAGCCTGTGGGTAAAGGCCATAGTTTAGAAGAAAACATTTTAATAGTTTCAAAGTATCATGTCTATGTTTTATGAAACTTGGTAGAAAAGCCTAAAGCTCTTTGGAGTTAAAAACATATGAGTTTCAGTTGTAAAATCCTGCAGGAATGAAGAGATTTAAGGTCTAAAGATAAAAGCTAGAATGAATTTGAAACAAGCAACATAGGGATGATGGACTGCTAGCCTCAACAGGTCAGCTGAGTACACATTGGCCAGCCATGGGCTGGTTCCTCCACTTCCAATACCCACTTTAAACTATAGTTTCAGGTCATGCAGAATACAAAATATATGTAGTGATTTTTTTTTAAAAGAAAATAGTGGGAACAGAAGCCTATTTTCCAAGCCAGTTCACAACCAATTCAGAACACCATTAAGCTGAAAATAAGAGGTTCTCGCATGAGGAATTACACAATTGTATAAATTCTGAAACTGTTGAAAACAACTTGAGAAAGCAAGTAGTTTTAACATCAAATTTCTGAGACAAAGTCCAGCATAAAATAGGTCTTAAATGTAGAAACTTTCTGAAGTGAATTTATAAGAAAACCATGGGAAAGGAAGCCTATTATCGAACCATCTTCCAGCCACATAAATAAACCATAGAGCTGAAATAAGAAACATGTTTAACATGAAATTCCCCAACGGTATGCAGCTGAAATTGTTAAGCCAACTAAAGGCCTACAGGGTAATGTAAAACATCTTATTTTTGAGAGACAACCATCCATTTAAGTTTTTGACTAAGCTGAAACTCATGGCCATTCTAACATAAAGGATCACATAAGGGAATCACCAAGATACAACAGGCACATAATTAGTAGAGTTGGGCTTCTTACCTGAGATTTCTAGCCACCAAAACAACTTCCTGCACTTCCCAAATAGTCTGTCAAACACATTGCTACAGCTGAACCAAGATCCACCTTAAAAGTCTTTTTTCCTACACCAAAACACCCCCAAAATCCACAACTTTCAAACCACCCAGAGAAAGCCCATGCACATTGGAATAGACGAAAAAGATGGGTGCCTAAGCAACATACTAGAAAATGGGGAAGAGGGCTCACCTGGAAAACGCCCAGCAGTGGAGAGAAGTGTAGAAAACGAGGCTACTAGTGGCGAATCACACCAAAAAAAGGTATGGAGAAAGAACTTGAGAGGAAAAGAATGCGATGCCGGAGTCGGATCTACAATTTTGTGAAGTTTGGTCTTGCTTTTGGGTGAGAAGAAGGAAGAAGAAAATAGGGAAACGGGCTTCGAAGTTTGTGGTAGAAAAACATATAAGTAGGAAGAAGTAAAGGATGATGGCTCCTGGGGAATTTAAATATAAGGTGAGGAGTAGACCCCACTACTTACGAAACTTGATGGGCCTAGAACACTGGGTTTTGGGCCTCGAATAAATTTGGTGCAAGAAACAAAAGTATATGAAATAAAATCTACTTTTTAATGAGTATAATATAGCTATCATTTTGGAATTTTGAAATTTAGGCTCATATTTTAAATAAAAAAGAGTACCAGTGAAATTTGGTAAAATGAAAGGTTTTGGGTTTTCAAATAGGTTCGGCTAGGGTTGTCAAAGGGTTCGGCCCAAGTCAAGCTAGGGGGAGCCCTTACCTTATCCTCTTATATGTGGGTTGGGCTTATGTTAAGGCAAAGCTCTTGAATTCCTCAGCGGGCCAATAATTTAAAAAACCTTACCCTACCCTCAAGGGCCAGGGCCAAAATAAATGATTTTTCTTTATATTATTTTCTCTAATAATAATTCTATACCATGATGCTAACTCACTTTAATATTTTTGTACAACTTCTAAAAGAATACATGAAATAAGTTACTTTTTTCTCATATAAAAATATTATTTAGGATTATATAATATAAGCTAATTTAATAGTATTGTGACATAAAACTAGGCAATGGGAGACACTAGTAAATACCTTATCACATTAGCAGTAGTTAACGAATGTTTTGATTTTATTTGTCATTAGGCTACTAGTAAGGTTGTCGCAAGTTAAAGTTTCACTAGTTGTACCAGCTTTTACTAGTTTATGTGCTACATTTTTCTATAAAGCAATAATATGGACCATTAGATCTTGTAATTGACAATTCTCATATGATTCAATTAGATTTATTTCAAATATGCATTAGACCTTTTCAAATGACATGGTTAGTGTGTATAGTTCAAATAAACATTAGACCACTTTTAAATTAGCATTAACCCTAACGTGTAACTCTTTGAAACATCAATATTGGATTTTATAACAAAGCAATTAAACTTTGATTGTCGAAGATGATTGACTTAGATGTTTGATGCATAAGTCACAAGCTTTAACTCCATATGCAGGGTCCTTTTAAATAAAACAATTTTCATGAAAATAAGGGGAGAAAAAAAAATTGATATCGATCAATAGCTAGCTAGTGAATATAACTCAACTCCACTCAATGATGCTATTAGGGCTATTCATCTAAACTCTCAAACTTTAATATATAGTTTATATTGGTAAAAATCAATCTAATAACAACTTGAATTCTCTTTTCATTGAAGAATATGTCTATGTTACGCAAACATAAAATCAAGCATACCATTGAAAAGTGATAAGTTCTTAAAAATGCATAATTTTATATACATTTTATAGAATTTTGAGGATTTATGCATTAAAAATCTCTTCATTTAGTTAAAAATCATGTGTTTATAGATCTAAGCATTAGTGTAGTGTTTTCATGCAAAATTCATTCAAGAATCATCAAATTTTCATAAAATCATAAATCTTTTCATTTTTGGATTTCCATTTTTTTTGAAGGTTTTTCAAATCCAAATTTTCACATAAAAATGATGAAGCTTTTATCATCATATTTAAGTTAAATCATGGTCACTAATCAGAATTTATTGTGTCATTTTGTGTAAATTGGGCCCGCATTAGTGCAACGTGCCTTTCCGTCAAAATTGTCATTTTAATAAAAAATTATTTTCTTTTGTGTAGGAAAATTGAAGAAAGTGGGACCCACACATGTTTGTTGGAAAAAAATAATTCAAGGGATTATTTCAAGAATTTTGATTTCATTTGAGAAAGAAAAGAAAGTGTTGTTGGATGATTTTTTGCAAGAAATGAATATGGAGGAGAGTTTGCCAAAATAGAAAGAAAGTCGGCCCACAGACCACATAATCTCACAGCCATGAAGATTTGGTGGGGTCCACACCCTTCTTATTCAGGATGATGGAAGATCCAAATAAGGCAATTAAGATGGTGCAAGATTCCAGCCCCATCTGTACTTGAAATTACTTTAAAGAAAGTGAATAAAATCTGATTGGCCAAGAAGATTAAGAGAGAAATGAATTCTAATCTCATTCCAATTCTCCACGTTGCCATTGTAAAAGTAGTCCACCTCACGCCTAAGATCAACTCATAAGCCAAGTCAAGTCCCATCCCATTCCACCACACGCCATCATCCATCTCTCTCTCTCTCTCTCTCTCTCTCTCTCTCTCTCTCTCACGTCTCTCATTATCAGCCCATTCACACACCAACCGTCCCATACTTCATCTCACACGCCCATCTATCCTTTCTCTCTGTCTTCCATACATCACCACCCATCATCCAAAGAGGGGTTTGGGCAAGTCTACTGGTGGATCCTCTTCATTCCATCTCCCTTTTCTCATCTACTCCTCTCTTACATTATTACTGGAGTTGCTAACCACTTTATCCCAAAACCTTAAGGCGTCAGGAAGGGCGCAACCTTACCTTTTAAGGCACTTCCACTAGGTTTGGGTACTCCGAGCTAATGACAGTGCACCGATCGTGTGCCCGCGCACATGTGCGGCCTATCCCCACCAAGCTCCGCAGAGCGCGGGACTCAATACCACGACCCCTAGGCTCTGATACCATTATTACGGGAGTTGCTAACCACTTTATCCCAAAACCTTAAGGCGTCAGGAAGGGCGCAACCTTACCTTTTAAGGCACTTCCACCAGGTCCGGGTACTCCGAGCTAATGACAGTGCACTGATGGTGTGCCCGCACACATGTGCGGCCTATCCTTGGTAGGTGTGAAACTTGAAGATTGGAATATGGATTATGTGCTAGCCTCTTCTTTTTCTTGATGTCTTGATCTAGGGTAAGGAGAGATTTCTTTTTCTAGTTTTAATTATTTTTGGGTGTTATTGGTTGTATTGATCCGTTTTAATTTAAAAGATGCAATTAGTGAGGTCATGGTATCCCACCTTAGATCGGCATCATGTGTTTGTGTGTGATGACAGCATACACTTGGTGCGGTATTTTTGTAGTCTTTTATTAATTCTACTAATATGATATTCTAATTTCCCATAATAAAATAAACTATAATTCTATTTATTTTATTTTTTGTCCATTATATTTGAATGAATTTATTTCTGATTTTTAGTTTAATGCATGGTTTATTTATTCTTCTACAACTGGTGGTTTGATGCGTCTGTTTGTTTTGCAGTTTCTAGTTCTAGGATTATTTTAGTTTAGGATTTTAAGATTAGGTTTAATTCTAAATTGTTATTTAATTTTCAAATTTGGAATTGTAATTTAAATTTTATTTTTAGATTTAGTACTGTATATTTTTATAGATTTTATTAGGCTAGTATTAGTTTTTCAATTAGGACAAGTTATGAGATGCATAGCTCCAAGTGGCTACAATACCAACTCACTAGATAAAACTACAATTAAAGCCTTGCACTTAGAGCCATCGATCAAAAAGAAAATGTAGGATTAAATATAGGTATAATATTATGTTCTATGAGAATATCCATCAATTAATACTATTTGAAAAAATATATTAAAATAATATTAAGTCTCTATTTTTAATTGATAGTTATAGGAGTTTTTTTTATAATTTTTGGTAAATTCCTATATATAATTTATTTTATTTATAAATAGAAAAAGAGCTGGCCCTAGCCCCCTCGGGCCGGCTAAGTCAAGCCCTAACTTAGCTCTCAAAATTGCAGGCTTTCCAAAATTGGGCCCTACCTTACCCTCAACCTTTGGGGCAGAAAGAAATGCCTTCACTTTGAGGGCTTTTGCTGGCTGAACTCCCTCATTGAAGGGTCGGATTGACAGCCCTAGGTTAAAAGTTGTTGGAAATATTATTTTACATCTAAAGGGATCAGGATCACAATTTTACAGAATTTGTACATAGCCTCTCAAACTTTTCCACAATTACAAAAGGGGTAATAAAGACAAGGAACTAAGTTGAGTCGCTCTCAGAATTTTCCAAAGCTATAAGAAATCTATTCAAAATAATAACTAAATTAATTACCCACTAAACCCATTTATTAAGATAATCACTTATTAATTAGCACTAATTATGGAAATTGTGGGTCTAGGTGTCACAGTTGTTGTGGAGAGGAAAAAGTATCAGGTGAAGTGAGTGTAGAAGCAGGACGGGGACCAAGAATTGATGAGATATTTGGTAGAGAACTTGATGTAGAGGAAGGAAACCACATAGATGAGGGAAAGAGAGTTGGTGAAGTGGATGAAGGGGGGCGTGGGGGAAGTGGTGAGAAAGGGCAAATGACTTTCATTAAACACAACATGTCTAGAAAGATTGACTTTGCCAGTGGATGAATCCAAACACCTATAGCCTTTGTAGCTGAGACTGTAGCCAATAAAGACGCATAGTTTAGATCTTGGTTCAAGCTTATTTTGAGAGTATGGACGAAGCGGGGTAGCAAGCACAGCCAAACACCCTTAAGGTTGTGTAAACTGGGCTGAATCCCAACAATGTTTGCTATGGGGAAACAAAATGTAAGGAAGAAAGAGGCATACGATTTATGAGATAAACAATAGTGGAAAATGCATCAACCCGGAGGGTAGAGGGCATTCCAATAATGGAAAAGAAGAGATAGACCAGTCTCAACTATTTGTGGATGTTTTCTTTAAGCGCAACCATTTTGTTCAGGGGTGTAGGGACATAAAAGCTTATGGTTAATGCCACTATTTCTTAAGAAAAGCTTGAATTTACTACTGAACATCGACAATGACAAATATAATATTTCTTTTCTTTGTGAGCTTTTGTAATCTTGTATCATTTCAGATTGAGAGTTGCTAAATGTACATAGTTTCGACTTAATCTCATAGGCCCAAAAAAAAAAGAAAAAAAAAGAAAAAATTCTCAAAATGCCTTCACCCCTCTCTCCCTACACACCTTCTCTCTTCTCTCTCCCCCCTTCCCCACCTCTCCCTTTGGCCAACAACAAGCTCTGGCAGCAGAGGGGGGCTCCCCTCTCCCTCTTCCTCCTCCTCCTCTCCCTCTATTCTCTCTCTTTCCCTCTCCCTCCTTCTCTCCTACCTTCCTTTTTCTCCCTCTCCTTGCAGTGTCTCCCTGCAATAGGAGATTGATCTCCTTACTGTAGGGAGAGACCGGTCTCCCTGCTATAGGAAGCGGGGAGAAAGGGGGAGGGAGGAGAGAGGGAGGGAGAGGGAAACAGAGAGAATAAAGGGAGGAAGAGGAAGAGGGAGAGGGAGAGGTGGGGAGGGAGAGGGTAGACCTACTTCGCTACTGAAGCTCATCGCTGGCCAGGGGAGGAGGGAGGGAGGGAGAGAAGAAGTGGGGCATTTTGGGAATTTTTTATTTTTATTTTTATCTTTTAACTGTGTAGAATGAGTCGAAACTCGTGTGCATTTAGAATCTTCCTTTTAGATTTCTTTAAAAAATCCATCTTACAAAATCCTTTCCTCATGTTTCTTCTTAGAAAATATCTTCCTTTCCTTTATTTTTCATTTCTATTTTCCCTAATTGACTGAGGAACCATTTACTTGAACGCATAGGCATTCTTAGCCTAAGGTTGATGTTCCTAATCGGCTGAGCTATAGTTTGGAACCCATAATGAAAATGAAAATCTATTTCTTTTTATCCCATTTTCAAACATTAAAATGTCAGGTATTCCTTTTTCTAGCTAGTGATTGAGACAAGTCTCCGTTTAAACAAGACACATATCTAACTTATTTACTAAAAAAGATTAATCATGTCTCTTATCTAAGAATGATAGCGCAACTAAGACAGCATCTAGGTGGGACGTACTTTGATGCTTGCTTGTATAATTTGCTCTCTTCTTCATCTTATTTAAAACAAGAAGCAACGATGCAATGACTACATGATAGATCGCAAATTTTGCAGAATAACACATCAATTTAGTGGCCCAGTATATTTATGGTCCTTGGCACCTGAACATGAATTCAGTACAAAACAGTAGTTTTTTTTGGTTGGTAAGGCAGGTACGAGATAGTTGTTAAGAGGACGACGAGCACAGTCACAATCAAAGGTAATTAACTCTTGCTTGTGAACCTCTTATTGGCACAATAGGTGCAGCGTGACCCAGTTGGAACACACTTTTTTATTCAGTCCTCAACTATAGTCAACCTAGGCAAATTGAGTTTGTATCCTCTGAAGCTTTTCCTCAGAGTGGGTGAGTGACTGTAAATTGACAAATCACGGTCTGTCATGTCATCGAAAGAAGCCAACCAATTAACATGGGTAGGTGACTGCCTCATTAAGGCAGCCATCTCACGGTGGCACAGCAGACCGTGAATGGTTTACTCACGGTCACCATGGGTCAAATGACTTAGTGGATCCCGATTTAAATAAATGAGTCCTGAACCAGAGAAGGAAGAAAGACATTTATACCTGGATTCAACTCTTGATATTTTTATTACTTAAAGAAACTGTTGATATCAGTGGGATGGAGAATTTTCATGTACGGGTGCGGGCCTTCCAATCCAACAGTAGTTTGGCTGATTTTTAGGGATTCAATCATAGATTTAAAGACCTCATCCCTGATTGCGACCTAATTGGGTTTACGATTTGGTTGACCTGACTCATCTGACAGGGTTAATGCAACACAACTGCAGCTTATTGCTAAGGGATCTAGTTTAGCAACCAAAACCCCATCCGTAATCTGGTGGCCCTTCAGAAACTTGCAACCCATATTGTGATTTAAAAAAAGAAGTAAAGAGAGAGCCATGATACCTACGACATACTATGGATATAGTAAGGGACACGGGACACAAATTACACAACAAAGTCACAAAAAAGAAAAAATACAACATGATACATTGCCTATTTTAAGTATCCAAGTATTAATAGTTTGGGAGATGCATTTTAATCACTAGCCAAAACCTAGGAGATGATATTGGAGTCTCAGAAGGGTTAGCATGGATTCAAATGAGAGTTTGCTTCTTGCAGACTAAGGCAAAAAAGCATACAAATTATAAAGATCACTCTCCATTCGTTCTTGTACAATGCTTCAGCATTTCAGTCAGCGCCTCCCCATTTTATGACTAGAAAGTTGATTATCTGGCAAAAACAACTATCCCTACCACACTAGCGTGATCAACAAAAAGCTATATCTAACAATACAACATACTAGAATCAACAAATCAAACGGGAAAGAAGAATGTTGGTCAATATGCCATCTCATGCCCAAGCTTCTCCTCTTCCTCTTGAATTTAGAACTCCAAGACTCCTAGACTTCTTAACTGGTTTACTTAACTGAAATACAGGGTGCCTGCAAAGCCGTCTCACTCCTTTCCTCAAACTCAGCCTATCCAACAAACCTTCCACTTCACCACTACTGTACCCACCTCTACACCCATTTTCTACAATCCCAGTGCTGCTCTTTGTGGGGCCACTGTCCTCAGAAATTAGATCGTGTTCCTCATCAGCTTCACTCTTGGTCTGAAAGCTCCGGAAACTCTCCTCAGCATCACTTAGCAATCTGTTGTGGGTGCCGACTAGACACTGATCAAAGACTGTCCTACCAGAGACAATCGCATCTTTTTTTGTTTCACAGGACCTTCCATCAGTTTGCTGAGTGAAGATTGTTGAATTGAGCCCACACTTGTCGCTTGGAGAGTCTGAGCAAGAAGAGTACGCCACAGCCTCTGCAGCTGATTCCTCTCTTTCTCGCAATGTTCTTATGATTAGTGTTTTGAGAAAGTTCATTACTTGCACGGCATGGATCAATGCGGTTAAGGGATCTGCCATCTGCAAAAGGGAAACAAAATTACATAGTTATTCAGCAATCTAACCATGATTCAAACTATTTTCAAATTCTTTTAGTCTTGCGGATAAAGTCCAACAGTGTAGCACACAGCTCCATGTATGATGTATGAAGCCGACTATTGTTACAGTAACATTCCTTCCCATAGAATATCAATAAGTATATGAAGGAAAAACTCTTGAGAAGGCGACAGTGCCGAATCCATTGAGTTGACCAATGGGCCTTTGATGCACATGGACAATAGGCTAGAAGGTATCCACCATGGATACAAATCTTATTATTCCCCTCAGGCACTCTGATCAAATTATCTTAGGCAAAGACTTAAACAACAGCAAGGAAAACAAAAAATCCAAAATAGGGGTAATTATTATAACCACGAGCAGGCTCTCGACCAACAGCTAAGACCATCTAATCCAGATGATTAAATGAGGACCTTGTGAACTCCATGTAGATAGAACCATGGTCCCATCTGGTAAAAGGTCACTACACCATCGAACACAGAATTTTTTTTTTTTTACAGTATAATATGCTGAACCACCTTTGCAGGCTGCAGTGCAGCAAATAATTCCTTTCTAATTATGCAAATATTTAGCTTCATTATATATACCGTTGAGATATTCTTGTATGTAGAAATTCTAAACTACTATAATTTGGTGCATAATCTTTCTAATATTTAATAAATTTGCGTGGACATCAACAGCATATCAAACTTCCAAAACGTTGCAGCATCTGAAACACTGTGCATGTCCATGGACACATGGCCAAACAAATTCAAGTTAGTCAGCAATTGCCTTTTTCATTTTAGTTTTTCCCTCTAATAAAAAAAAAAAGTGTACATTCATAGAACAATATACTAACCTGAGTCATGTTGGGTGCAAACACCATAGCAATGTTGCGTGCATTCATCTTGTTGTGATTTTCATGCTGCACGACATCTGCCATCAGATTGATAGCCCAGTCAAGCAATGCAGCTTCTGTTGTTGGCAGGCTTTTCATAAGTTCTGTACCATCCTCTTCTGTGTTGCAATGCATCACCTGCTCGGGTGTAAGGGAATCCAGTACTCCAGTCGGAAGTTCTCTAAACCACGCCTGCAACGTCATTGTGAAAATCTAAGCATTCTGGAAGGTATGAAGCTTCAGAGAAAGCAACTGGAAAGATGACATAAAAGGGTATTTGTAACCGCAGAATTTCATGGAAATGGTTTTCCACAACAATATCAGTTACAAAATACATTATTAGTGTCACAGCAAGATCTTTTTAATTTTGAATTATTTTTATAACCCAGTTGTTTTCTATTTCCATTTCTCTATTTTCCCAAAAACATTCATTTATCCAATCCACCAGTAAAGGTATTATAAATTATTTGAGGCATGATGCTGAAGCTATGTCTTTTTGTTTGACCAGGAATTGAATGGTTAGAACTTGGACGATATACTAAACTAAGCAATTTCATATCGGGGAAGCAATGTGGCCAACCGTGCCTTATTGAACAACCGTACACTTACAGTGGTTGACATGCAATAGAGAACTAACCAATTTCACACATTCAACAAGGAAAAAAATGTAAATGTTAACCACCTGGTTTCAAGGCCCTTAAATATGTGGTTTCCATCATCCAATTGGAGTGAAATTTCAACTCATCCAACCTAGGGGAGTGAAATAAACAAGCCGAGCTTGAGCTAGACTACCTTATCTGCAGTGTGACCTCAGGTCCTGCTTAGGAATCAATCTCAAGCTCAGTTAGTCCTCACTTTAATCCACTCAACTTCTATCCCAGGAGAAAGAGAATAAAAAGCAATTTAGACAGACATTAGTATTTACTTCAAAAATTTATACAGAACCACCAGATGAGCTATATTGGTTGGCAGGTGCATTTTTAACGCGGCCAATGCACATCAAACTATCATATTGGCTTTGGCCAACCCACAATACAAAAAACAGGGCCATTATTTCAACCATGTTTGCCGGTGATTAGCACTCCGTGGCTTAAGCAACCCTAACAAATAATTAAATGGTTTTGTTCTATGTGAACATATAATTATAAATGGTTGGAAGATAAATCAATAAGTTTCTAGGTTGGAGTTTCAGTTTCGACAAATACCTTAATCAGACCTGCCAGACAGTGCATATCAACACTCCGTGGTATGACTCCCTTGTTTAGTTGGTCTCTGACGTACTCCTCTTGGCTGTTATCTGCATTAATTCTGAAGATCCCTTCTGCCTTCAAAGCACAATAAAAGGGCAAGAATAACCATAATGACCTCCAAAATAGCAATGTCAACTGCAATTAACACATGCCAAAAAAAAAAAAAGAAGAAGAAAAAAATAACCTACTAGAAGGCCTCCGAGAGAATACAAACGCTTTTGCATCAAGAGTAGAATTGTTGGGACACTGTTCCCTCTTTGGTCGTAAGAACACTGCATTGATGTGGCAGAAACTCCAAATACGCTCACACTGCATGCAAGATAACTGGTAAGGTAAAGTGGTCCACATATAAAGATCATCACTAGATGAGATGGAATCGGGATTGTAAATTGAAAAACAAAAAAAGAAAAGAAGAAAGAAAGAAAGAAAGGCAGTGTTTGTAAAAAAGAATGACCTGCTTTCAATACAGGTATGAAACAGATTTACAAACCCATTGCAAAATGCAATACAACAAACCAAAATATGGTAATAATAACAGTAAACAACTAAATCCCACTAAGCAGGTAGATTCTTATCTGAGAAGTCAGGAAGAAGCTGACATACAGTCTAATATATCGATGTTAGTAATAAGTTCAATATCTAGCAGCAAACAGGACAAGACAATATTTTTCTTTTGAAGAATATGAAACAATAACAATATTAGCACAATATATGATACTTAAAGAGTAATACTTCTTTGTCTTGTTGTATTAGGTTCTTAAAACTGAGCTCATAGTGATTTTGCCATATTCTGTCCTGCAGAACATCTAAGAGGAATGCCATAGAAAGATCTCTCTACAGAATGTTTCAGGAAATTACTAGTCCTGTTATATTTAAAATTCTTGAAAGAATACTGTCTAACAAAAGTATAATAGCTTAGAGAAAATGTTTCAAGTAAAACCCATAAACTTAAATCTGAATCATATGTTATGAATGGAATATAGGTGTCCCCGTGTTAAAGATTTTGGAAAATGGGGTGCATATCAATGTTCCGTTGTCCACATAGGTGAACAACAGCATAAACTTAGCCAAAAACAGTTGCAGTTTCTCTTTTTATTTTTATAAACATGTTGCAGAAAGGCAACAACACCATTCAATATGGTAAAGGTTGGCTGGATTCATGTGCTTTTAGGCCCATGGGATGGGTCAAGCTCTCTCTCTACTGTAACAGTGAAACTTATATGCTTCAAGGCCCAACTATACAAGCCAGGCTTAGTCCTACTTAGTAAGAAAAGGGAAGTCCATATTTCGCAAATTAGGGTTGGCTGGGGCCTAACTTTAGGCCCGTGGGCGTGATCCACGGTGAATATAAGGCCTGAGTCCTGAAATCCAGAAAGGCTGGGCTTGGAAAAGCATTTGATCGCTAAAGGATTATCTTCTGATAAGATCAAAGAAGCAGCAAGCTGAACAAAGCAGTTGATTTTCTGAATGGGTACATAATGAAGCTTTCACGACTAAATTCATAATCATGGAGGTAATAATATCAAATATGGCCATTCTCAGCCATATTGCCGACGCATTGATAAAAATCAATTGAGGATGTTGGTAATAAAATTAAGCAAATGTCTACACCCATAATTGCAACATCATCCTGCTTTAAGAGCTGGATAGAGCTGGATGGCTTAGCAGACTAAGCAAATGTGAAGCAGTGCAGGGAAAAAGATTAGCCAACAGGTTAATCTCCAAGCCAAAAGGCTTAAGGATAATGTCTTGGTGCCTCACCAAAGACAAACAATAACTCTCTCAACTGAGAACCAAACTCAAATTCTTATTTAATATCAAAGTCTGTGTACCATAAAGGGATTACATCTTTATTTTAACTAAGATATTTTCTAACTAAGGAAACAACTAATTCAAATCAAATAATAAGTCCTAAACCAAACATGACTGGACTTTCCAAATATTAAGAAAACAACTAAAGCAGCTACTAATAATAGAATCTACTCTAATATACAGGGCCTTATTGGTCTTAGGCCTGCGGGTATAGACTTTCAGTTGGGGCCCATTAGTATGGCCTGCATCAAAATGTCACGTTGAAATAGTTTGCAATAGTGGCACATTAATTAACCATTCACAACAAGAAAGCCTTCAATAAACACTGGCTTAGACAACCACAAGAACAACAGGCCAAGACCCCAAAACATTAACGTAAAATCATGGATGCTCTCAGAAAATATTGGATTGGAAAACCGTAAGAACAGAACATGCCAAAACCACTAAAACACACTAACACAATATCATGGAAGTTCTTGGAAGCATTTAAATGGAATTGGGGACATTATTTAAGACAGATGAAGAAAGACCCTACCACAGGTCATCAACCCAACCGAACAGCCAACTTCTACATCTTGTTAAGCAGGGTTTCTTTTTCTTTCCCTCCATTCTCATTTAAAAAAAAAAAAAGAAAGAAAGAAAAGAACTGTACAGGTAATTCTGGACAATACAGAGTAATTTTCCATATGTCAACTAAATCAACATGCATCAATTTCATCTTACTACTGCACCATGTCTATGCCAAGCCTTCAGATCATCTGCTTCCACATGCAGAAGAATTTACAAAAAACCCCAAGATTTATGAGTTAAGGTAGTTCTACTAAGAAATTTAATGCATGTATAATTACTTAATTCCCTCTCTATACAATTTAGTAGCATGCGTTCCATATGAGAAATCAAAAAACATGTACCAGTGAAAATAAATGAATTGTAAAGCTAATTTGCGTTGTGATTCATCTAGAAAGAAGAGTATATAGACTATAAAGGTGTAACAGGCAATGGATATAGGTAATTCTTGGTACTGGCCTCCTGTACTAAATTCTATGGATACAAAGTAGAAAACGAATGGCCATCCACTTAAGTATGGTCACGTTAGAACATCTCCCAACAATAGTTACTTGCATTACCCATTTGGTCTGGTTCCCTCCAGCAAATCTAGGCTTCAAAACCTTGAAAATCTAGAGTTGAGATTGAGGCACTTTAATCTCTACCCATCATGAGTATCCACACATATCAGTCAGTTATTTCAGATTTTCTTTTTAATTTTTTTAAAACATAAGAACACATTGTACGCCTTCTTTGCTTTTTTTTTTTAATTTTATTTTAATGATAGTCCTAGTAACCTATAGTGAAGACATATTGATATGAAGAGCAGCTTGGGCAGCTAATTTAGAATAGAAGGTATAGGAACCCATGGAATATGAAAAACATATCATTAAGGTCAAGAATCTGTTCAGTTAACATAATTGAAAATGTAATGGTCTGTTTTTTATATTTCATCTACCGATGGGAAGGCATAAACCTCATGGAATAAGACAGAACAAATGAAGCCAAATATATATTCTCCTACAATAGCTAAAAGAATGCTGTGTTCATTTTATCTCATTTTTTCATATCGTGAGGACATATTGGTCTTAAACTCTAATGAAAAGAAAGGCTTGCTTGGACGCATAATCAAAAGCAGAAGGCAGAGCAATTCATGGACACTAACCAGTCAATTTCAGAAGCAGCCACCGCCTTGGAGGAGATGACGCCCCCATATCAAGGGTAAATTCAAATTCCAAGGATTCCATGCATTTTTCCAGATCAATTCCGCCTCACGGATTGAATGCTGGTTTTAAATTTTAAAGCCCCTTTCTTGACAGTGGTTAGATGGTTTCACCCCAAATTCCCACCTATTCCTTCTTGATCCAACAGGAACAAAAATGCATGGGTAATATGTTTTGGGCAAGAAAAGCCTGAAAAGAACAGATTTACAACCAACTTGCCATCCTTTTTTGACAAAGGGATCAACTGCTGCCTTACAACATAAATCTTTCAACCAGGCAGACAATCTGTTTATCATCCAAACAATCCTAAAAAAAAACACCAAAAACTTCTTCCATCATAAATGAAAGGGTTCTTTTCCACTTACAAACTCAAAACAGATCTACAAAACAGCATCATGAAATTTACTGCACAACTCTAGCAGCTATCAGGGAATCCAAAATTCAAAACGAACACCACACATGAATTTGTAAAGCACCCATATCCAGATTTCGGTAATTCCTTCTTGCACCCAGGTTTTATACTCAATTCACAATCACCCCATTGTTCCCATGGCCAAATCTCAAGAACCCAAACGGCCACGGAGCAAGAAAAACCAAAACAGAACCCAGAAAACCAAGAAACAGAGTCAGAAGACCACAGACCTTGCACTGGGAACCCTCCTGGGGACATCAGGCTCGAGCTCGACAGGCAATCCAAGAAACCCATTGAACCGATCGAATGTGACGTGAGAGACGTGTCGGACCTCGGTCGGCCACCCAATGTCCATGGAGCACATGTCATCACCCCGCTCGACGCTGCAAACCAAAGATTTTCTGAGAGCGCTTACAAGAATCTCCAAGATCGGGAACTGCTGCTGCTGCTGCTGCTGCTGCTGATGATGCTCTCTCCTTCTCCTCGTTCTCTTCTCTCTATCTTCTTCAGAAGACGCAAGAAAAGGAGATGAAACAGGATTCCCAAAATCCTCATCGTTTTCCTCTTCTTCTTCCTCCTCTAAACGACAGGATTTGGATCGAAAGACTCGGGTCATTGTTATTATTAATAAGCAGCAGCAGCACAAACAGAAGCAGAACAAGGAACAGCAAACAGAAACAGATTAAGGAAGAAGAGAGAGAGAAAAGAGAGAGCGAGAGAGAGGATGAAATGGTTTTTTTTTTTTTTTTTTTGGGAGGGGAGACGTTGGGTTGGGAGAGGGAAGAATGGATGATTGAGAGAGGAGGAGATGGGGTGGGGGTGGTTTTTGGATAATGGAGGGAGGGAGGGTGATGGGGACAGCAAGTTGCTAGCGTCTTTGTTTTTGGTTTTCAAGTTATGTGTTTTGTTGTGTTTGTGTGGGGTGTCATGTGTATGGAAGAGCGGCCATCTGAGACTGGAGTGCCTACTGACCAGGGGATGCCAAATGGGGTTCAATGCAGTGTATATATAAGGTCTCCTTTAGCTGTTGGGATTTGATGGGGGTTTAGGAGGAGTTACATCTGCGTCACAGCTTCTATTTTGGTTTTTCATCTATATATTTATTTATTCTGATTTCACTTTTATAATTTTAAAAAATTGTAAAAAGAGAGTGATTTCTCAGACTTCGGGGTTGGACAAATAGGTCCTCTTGTGGCCATGGCATGAAATTGAGCCTTCCAAAATAATCCGAAGTGCACCCTAACTGATAAGAATAAGTTAGAAACATGGGTGTGTAAACGAGAGTTCTAAGTTTGAACGTCATCTGTAATGGAGAAGTAATAAAAGTCCTAATAAAGGTATATTTGAGAGGGATGATGCCTAAATACCCCCATAGAAAAGATAGGGACACGGATTTTAGATACAAAAAATGAAGTATATGATATGATTGGACATGATATATTGCCTATTTTAAAACATCCATGCATCATGGTTTGAGAAGCATGAGTGAAGAAGAGAAGGTGGAGAAGTAAACTGACTGCCATAGAATTTGATTTAACTGGAGTCACAACAAGGTGTTCTATTTCTACCAAGAGAAAAGTTATTTGATGGCCATTTGTCATCTTCACCTTGGTTTATTTGATTCTGAACACTTTTAATTCAATTCCATGCAAGCAGATATAGGCCTTTGATGGGGACATACTTCTAAAATCCAAATGGCTTCTAGTTTCCAATACCTATCTTGCTTTGTTATGTCATCAACAAAAATGCATACTTCTAAAACCCAAATGGCTTCTAGTTTCCAATAACTATCTTGCTTTGTTATGTCATCAACAAAAATTTTACTTCAATGAAAGTAATCCGATAAATGTGTTTCACCTTGTTCTGCTATACTGGTCAAGTTTGATTTAAAACAAATTTTTTTTTTGGTGGTAAAACAAAATACTATACCAGCATTCAGACATCTGGATTTTGCGAGACAGCTAAAGATTAATATCCATAGACTTTGAGAATTTCTTAATCTCAACAAAAATATCTTTGATATAGCATACTCAGTTAAAAAAAAAATTCCTATGGCATATAAGAAAATTCCTGCATATATGAATTTAAAAATCGAAATATATTTAATTGTTTAATATTTTGAAATATATATTCGTAGAAAAAAAGCTATTTCAAAGTAGACATGTACTTTTTTTTTGTTTTTTATTCTTTGTAAAAGGTGGCAGTTGTTTGGTTTGAGTGGGGCCAGAGTATGGTCAACCACTGTAGGCAAAGTATATGGCCCAATCTAGACCCAGATCATTTGATAATCGGATTGGATATGCCAACCTAAACCTAACCAAAAAGTTGAAGGGACCAACACAAATCTTGAATTGCAAGGTTGGATTGGGGGCTCATTTTGCCATTTGTAGAGTTTGCGTCAAGTTGCTAGATCAACCATGGACCAACTCTGAATTTAGGATGAAATTGTCTACCCTGATTTAACTCTGATGTTAAAGAGGATTAACCTAGAGCCTAAATGAACAAGTGGGATCCAACTTTAGATGGTGGGTCAAATGGGGGATTTCTGTCTCTTGGTTCTGAAGGCTTTCTTCTAGAAATATTGTTTGCAGGGGGGATTAGAAAACTATTTTGCCGTGTATTTCATGCTGATGGAGTAAAAGCTAAAGCCCACATTTTTCAACTTGAGGTTCTTTTTTTAATCTTGAAGTAAAGCTGTATTCAGTCTAACCATACACTGTGTTATCGGAGAAAGTGGGTCCTTACTATGTTTTCTTTTCCTTAAAAATATATATTTAGGCAAACAGACCAAAACCTAATATATGGGTTAGGCGGGACACGCCCTCTACCTGTCTACATATTCTATCTACAATGCACATGAATCATGTTCTGTGGGGACACAATCACGGATCAGCACTGTTGAGCTAATTCAATATTAACCCATACACAAGCTTTTACTTATATCTTTTTAAGCGCGTCTAGATATCCCGAGTCTCTGACTTTATAGAGCCTTCCTGAGGGTTGTTTTTGTTTGTAGCGTAAAACTGTAAAAAGAGGCGTATCATATTCGTGTTGCACGTGATTTCAGATGTATATAAAGTGATTGATCTCTAGGTCTTCAAGTTATAAATTTCAGTCCTCTCTCTTAAAGGGAGCAGAGGTTAAATTAAAAAAAAAAAAGAAAAAAGAGGGTTCTATAAAGGGAAGACAAATACAAAGCAAGGAGCCAAAAACATAAACAGCCAAGGCTGGAGCAGCACAGCCGGTCCAGACAACTGTCTAACCAAATATTGTCAGGATAAGACTTACCGCGAAAATATGCCATATTATGGGCCACCCTATTAAACTTCCCAGTAATGGGACAGAACTCAGTA
Source organism: Sextonia rubra (assembly GCA_037013555.1). NCBI lineage: Eukaryota > Viridiplantae > Streptophyta > Magnoliopsida > Laurales > Lauraceae > Sextonia > Sextonia rubra. The sequence goes on from JASUAD010000009.1 coordinate 26,676,251, forward strand.
TTTTCAAAGTCATGGACTCTTTTAAAAATGCCCACGATCATCAATACTCCATTCTTTGTTCCCCTTTATAGCATTCATCAACTCACAAGGAGATTATATAATCTTATCAAAACCTTTAGAACGCATGACCAGGCAGAATACTGTTCGATCTGGGAAAAAAAAGTTGAAAAAAATAGCAAAAAAAAAAAATCACTATAAACAACATGAATCTTCTTTAAAAATGTTTGATGTAAATCTTTCCAAAATTTTTTATCTTTCCAAAAAAAAAAATTTGTTTGATGTAAACCCATGGGTGTAGTGGGGAAGAGAGAGTTGAATGTAGGGAGAAAGGAGGAAATAAGTGCAGAGGAGAGGAAAAGGAGGGAATGGATAATTTAGAGATATTGTGTGTGTTAAGAAAGAAAAATATAAGATTTTAAATTTTGATTTGTGTGTAAAGAGAATCTGTGTGAAGAGAGTTTAATTTGTTGTTTATCCAGCATTTCCCTTTAAAAAAATATGAGCAACATATCTTTTCTCCTTATCCCAATCTCAAGGTCTAAAGACTCCTTGGAACCAGGTAGGTCTCCAATTTTTACCTTTGGAGTGGAAATCGTGCTATTAGCTTCTTGAGTTGAGGATGCATAAATCTATAGTAGACTCCACCTATTGAAATTTTGAAATGCTTAAAATAAACGCTCCTGCCATATATGAAATGTCCATTAATTTTACTTTAGGCCTCATTGATAGATTAATCATACAATGAATTATTTGATTAGCACAATCTTATACATTAATAAAGCCACATTATTCACATTAGAATCAATCTAATAGAGTTCAACTGCTATTGAAGTGAATTTTAGAAATATTTTTTAATAGGCGGTATCCATTGTGGAGTTATGTGAAGTTCAATATGAAAATTTGAGCTATTTAAAATCAAAAGTTAGAGAACCAAAAAAAAAAAAGAATAAAAAAAGTTAGGATAATTCGTCGGAATGTGATTTTGTGCATGATCCTAATACGTAGAAAGACCCTTCCATCCATCATACCCTTAATGTTGAGTATGCATCTCAATCGGCCTAACAAGTTGGAACACATATGATAGGATACGGTTTACTTGTAGCAAAATATTTCCCAAAAAAGGAGGAATGGACATTTACAAAAATAAAAAAAGATTGTATTGCTTGTTAAGAGCATGTTTGGATGCAAAAGAAAATACAAGAAAGTATTATTTTGTAAAACATAATCTTTTATTTAAAAAAAACCTTACACATTTGATAATCCAAGAAAAATACTAAAAAAAGATTATTTTCTTTAAAAAAACTCAACAGTTTTCCTATAGCTCTTCTATATAGAAAACTTTCTACAATATAAAAATGATAATTACAAAGTGGTAGAGTATGGTAGGTTTATATCTTGTATTCTGGTTTAGCTGGATTTATTCATTGGTCTAGCCTATGACTAGGTTAAGGTCAAGGGTAATTTGGTCTTTGTACCAGGGCTTTCTTGGTCATACATTATATATTCATATAATGTAATCCTAGACTTCGTGTAGGAAATGTGGCGGATCTCTTCTCCATGGTGTAAATCACGTAGGGTCATGTAGGGTATAGGAGATGTAAGCTCTCTTCCCCGTGGTGTTGACACACCACGTATAGTAGGGTGTTGTGAGAGCAAGATTAAGACCTATGAAGATTGTGAAACTAAGTGTTAAAGAAGCGGAAGTCCTTGTAACGAATTGCTAGTATCTTTCATAGTGAAATTGAGTAAGATGCTCATGGCTCGTAGATGTAGCTTTTATGGTAAACCACGTAAAATCTATGTGTCATGATTATATGGTTTTCTTCTTCTCTATGTGTGTGATGATGTTGAGTGCTTCCGCATGTGCACTACAATTGGTATCAGAGCAAAGTTGAAATTGCTTGGGATTTGTGATTGGTAGATTGAGACTTGGATATGTTTGGAAGAAGTGGATAGGAGGATATTGCCCAGATCTATCTTTCGGTACACAGAGGTGTTGTTTTGGAGGTTAGTGGTGGGCCTTGTTGGTGTTGGTGATCACAGATCTGGAAGTTGGCGATTGCAGAACAGAGAGATGAAGAATGCATTCTAGTTTTGGTTTGGAACTCACTGTCGCCGCTGCACAATCACCAGATTTGAAGGCCAGAGGAGAGGGGAGCCTATCGCTGGGCACTGCAATCGCTCCCACCTGCTCCTCGCCGGCTGCAGATGCAATGCTTACTGCTGCGGTCACCTCGGCTAATACTGCACCACAACCGCGTAAGAAGAAGGAGGATTGTCGAAACCAGAGAAGGAGTTGCCAGTTGCTGCTGCCGCACTGCCCGCCGCTCTGCCCGCCGCTAAAGCCACTGGTGCTAGTTGTCGCCACTGTTGCCTCACCGTCAGTCGTCGCAGTCGAACTCGAGGAAAAGCGCTTGGGGATTTGGTTGCAGAATCCTTTTTTTAGATCGGTGTCGAGGAAGAACACAGATGGGGCTGTAGTTTGCCGTCATTGGTTTTTTAGATGCCGATGCCTCGCTGATTGGAGGAAGAAAAGGGCAAGGTGGAGGAGCCCCCTGCGCCGCCGGTTCACCTCTGTCTACCCATCCGCTGCCAGATAGGAAGAGGAGAACAGTGAACGCACAAGGTGAATGTATAGAGAATTCAAGAAACACAAAAGCATTCAAGCAAGGACAGCAGCACTCCACATCATTTTTCCTCTCCTTTTCTCAATTATGAAGGTAAGCAAGAAAGGTTCAGAGGAGGAGGAATGGAGAAGGTAACTAAAGAACAAACCATGTTCATGCAGTAACGACTATTCGAAGGATGACGTTGTCATCTTTGTTTTTCTCATTCGGAGGGGTTTCGTGGCCATCACAAAAGTTGTGAACAAGCCCCTTTGGGCCTCATTTTGTTCCTTGAAAGCCATAGGTTCAGAATGACACAACTTTGGCTTCCTGCGATACCCTCTTTGGACTTGAACAAAAGACAGTCCGTAAACATGAATGATGAATTACAAAGTTTTCAATCGATTCCATGGTTGAATTCGATCTTCTCAACGGTTGTTCAACACCCCAAAAGTCATAAAAACGAAGTCTTAGCACTTGAAAAAGTTTGGAAGAAGAATCAGCACGAACAGCGAGAAATCGAAGGCAAAACAGTGACCGTGACCCACGGTCACTGGCTTGGGGCAGTGACCGCGGGTCACGGTCAACCCAAATTTTCCTTCTTTTTTTGCATTTTCCCCACTTTGTGTACATTTTTCTTGTAATTTCCAAATTGAGATCACATCTAAGAGTTGAGGGAGGGGTTGTAAACTTTATAAACTTATGTAAATAACCTGCATCCCCGCGGTCAAGGCGTTAGAACCCATGTAAACAAAGGGAAATTAATGATGAACTGTAATTACCATTCTTCTTAACGCTTAAAGTGCGTGAATGTCGAACATTGAATCCATTACACATTTCCACGTCATTTTTAAGTGCCATCAGATTCATTATATACTAGACTCACATTTCCAGCTAGTGATAGGCTTTGATATCATTTGTAATGCCCCACCTTCATACACATGCATGATATTGTCCGCTTTAGCCTATAGGCCTACGGTTTTGCTTTTGATATGTCTCAACCTACCAAAAAGCCTCATGCAATGTAAGAATGCAAGCTCTATATATAAACTCATTCACTTTCCTCTCTATAGTCGATGTGGGGCTCGATGATGTAGGCGGGCTAAGAGGGCTAATAGGTGATTATAACATCCTCAAGTCCTACATCGACTATAAAGAGGAAAGTGAATGGGTTATATATAGAGCTTGCACCCTTACCTTGCATGAGGCCTTTTGGTGGGTTGAGGCCCACTAGAAGTAAAACCGTGAGGCCCATGGGCTAAAGCGGACAATATCATGCCTGTGTGTGGGGGTGGGGCATGACAAATGGTATTAGAGCTGACTCTCAACTAGTTCGAGTGTGGATTCTTGCCGTGCTTTGGTGTAAGTGGGCGGGTTTTTATGTGGCAGGCCAAGAGGGCTGGTGGGCTACATGGACTGGCAGACTACTGCACATGGATGTGCAGCTCTAAAGGGGGTAGATTATAACATCCTCGAGTTCCACATCGACTATAGAGAGGAAAGTGAATGTGTTTATATATAGAGCTTGCACCCTTACCTTGCATGAGGCCTTTTGGTAGGTTGAGACTGATCAAAAGCAAAACCGTGAGGCCTATAGACTAAAGCGAACAATATCATGCATTTGTGTAGGGGTGGGGCATTACATTAGATTTATTTCTTTTATAGTGATCATGCTGATTGGATCTTCATAGTTGTGCTGAAATTGAGGTAGTTTATAGGTGATTCAGATGTCAACATCACATGGACTCATAATGGATTCAAACCTTTGGTTCGAGGTGGAGTATGACAAGAAGAAGTTTGTAATATCGATGCAAGGATGTACCTTCAGCAAGGTATGTAAAGACGTAGACAGGTATTTCTAATGTGACTCAAAGATTTGCGGAATTCAACCCAAGGTAGGATTGTTAGGTTTATATCTTATATTCCGATTTAGCTGGATTAGTTTATTAGTATAACTAATGACCATGTTAGGGTTAAGGGTAATTTGGTCTTTGTACCGGGACTTTCTTGGTGGCCAAGAAAGCATACATTATATTTTCATGTAATGTGATCTTAGACTCTGTGTAAGAGATGTGACAGATCTCTTTCCCATGGTGTAAATTACGTAGGGCCATGTAGGGTGTAGAGAGATGTGAGCTCTCTTCCCCGTAGTGTTGACACACTACATATGGCAAGGTGGTGTGAGAGTAAGATTAAGGATTATGAAGATTAAGGAGCTAAGTGTTAGAGGAGCGTGAGTCCTTGTAATGAATTGTCCAGTATCTTTCATAGTGAAATTGAGCAAGATGCTATAGACTATAGAAGTAGCTTTTATGGTGAACCATGTAAAATATGTATGTTATGATCGCATGGTTTTCTTCTTCTTTATGTGTGTGATAATGTTAAGTGTTTCTGCATGCGCATTATAGAGTAAAGTAAATACTTTACTTCACTAAATATATCATGATGTATTTGTTTACATATATGATAAAGCAAAGTAAAAGTAAATGTCACATTATAGTAAAGATGGGGTTAAGTAAAAGTTCGATAAACTATATTGTGGAGTAAGGTGAGAGGAATGGTAAAGTAGTTTCCTTTGTTTGAATTTATTTTGTAACATTTTACTGTAGTTTAATATGGTAAATAAAAAGCGACTTGCTTACATATGAGGTAAAGTTAAATAAAGATTAATATCACATAATGGTAAAAGAAGAGGTAAAATAAGTCAAATAAAGTGGCAGAGTAAAGTAAAGACTTTACTTCACTAAATCCATCATAATGTATTTGTTATATCTATTGTAAAGTAAGGTAAAGGTAAATGTCATATCATGGTAAAAATGGGGTAAAGTAAAAATTGGATAAAGTATATATTGAAATAAAGAGGGAGGGAACAGTAAAGTATTTTTTTGTTTTTTTGTTTGACTTTGCTTTATCACATTTTACCGTAATTTTATATGGTAAATGAAAAGTGACTTCTTTACATGTGTGCTAAAGTAAAATAAATAATAATATCACATCATGGTAAAAGATGAGATAAAATAAGATAAGGTAAAATAAGTCAAATAAAATGGTAGAGTAAAGTAAAAATTTTATTTCACCAAATCTATTATGATGTTTTTGTTTACATATATTGTAAAGTAAAGTAAAAGTAAATATCACATCATGGTAAAGTGGGGTAAAGTAAAAGTTTGATAAAGAATATAGTGAAGTAAAGTGGGAGGGAATGGTAAAGTAGTTTCTTTTTGTTTGTCAAAGTGGGGTAAAGTAAAAGTTTGATAAAGAATATGGTGAACTAAAGTGAGAGTGGTAAAGTAGTTTCTTTTTATTTGTCTTTACTTTATCACATTTAACCTTAGTTTTATATGGTAAATAGAAAGTAACTTGTGATTTGTTTACATAAGTGGTAAAGTAAAACAAATATTAATATCACATCATTAAAAAAGGTGAGGTAAAATAAGGTAAAATAAAATATGTGATGAAGTAAAGTGGAAAAGAGAGTTGTAAAGTTATTGTTTTCATATTTACTTTACTTTACTACACTTTATCATGGTTTTAGTGATGAAAAAAGCTTATGATAAAAAATGTGGCTATTGAATTTTACTTGACCACGTAACTTTTTTATCCGGGCGTTGTAAATTATATATAAATTAAAGTACTTAATAAGAAATTATTCTAAAAGTGAACCTTACTTTAATCATAACACCTTCCAAACAACTAAAATTTAAATCTGTAACATTATTCAAAAATTGCCAAATAGCAACAATATTAGAATATTTTAATATTATATTTTCTATTCTATATTATATTATTCTTACAATATTTAAATCTATAAAAAAAATTCTTTAAAAATCCAAACGGGGCCCTAAATGAGGGAGATGTATGTAAAAACATTAAGTTTTATAAAAAAAAAATCTTTTCTTAATATTTTTCTTGGGTTACCAAATATGCAAGATTTTTTCTTAAAAAAATAAAAGATTATATTCTTCAAAATATTACTTTCTTATGTCTTCTTTTACATCCAAACAGGCCTAAACCATGTCAAAATGCTTTGAATGCTTAGGCCATGAATGGTGAAGTCAATTATCCTTGGTGCGAAAATTCTAACATGGCCTCCACCTATATCAGCTAGGCAATGCTGAAATACCAATCAAAAGCCAAGAGCGTCTCATCTCACATGGCTGTACGAGAATCCATTTGTGGGTATGTAGATTGTATCACAGGTATTGTATGAATTACCAGTCTAGAGAGAAAAATAGTTAAAATAGTTTAGCAAAATTGACAGGATGACATCTAGTTATTTATTGTTGGATCCATCGAGTATTTTTGGTATCCCAACTAAGGAAACACTCTCACATTAGTGGTAATGGAAATTCGTATATGTGAGCACATATGAGGTTATGAAAACTCACATATGTAATAAGATACAAACTCACACAATTGAAATGATGAAAACTCACATATATAAGGGACATGCACTTACATATATGAGATAAAAAACAACTCACATATTAAAAAAATTAAAAAACAAAGAAAAGAAAAGAAAAAGAGGAAGAGAAAAAGATAGCTTGATACGATGCTCAACGGCCACCACCCCTCCGCCATGGGGTAGGGCGTTCCCAGATCAATCGAGTATTGCACTCCGCATGAGACCAAGTAGATGCATGATTGCCTTTTGTTGTGACTTAACTACCAGCATAATAAAGAATAGGCTACCTATAACTCCTGAAGCTTCTTTTGGGAATTAGGGTTTTGGATTTATTAGCATTGCCTTTTTGGAGAGACGCTGCTTGCCACGCCCACACTGCGCATAAAAGTTTGTTGTATTTATGATGTGTCCTTTGTGTTGTTTCCGAAACTGCGCTTTTCCTTGGTTAACTTAAATTCCCCCCTGCCAAGCCAATTGACAAATTGACAATTCATCTCTGATTATCCAATTGTGGGACAGATTAACAATTCATCTCTGATTATCAAATTGTGGGTAAAGGGGGTCAATTGGTCCGTTTTATTTATGTGGTGAAAACGAAAATACTACAATCATATGAAGTTTAGAGGGGAGAACGTTGAGAGACAGTGCCTCATCACTAATGGCTATTTAAATTTTTGTGATTCTCAGGAAGAATATATGGCCCATTTTGATGTTGTGCAGCCTACATGGAGGGACATTTGGATCTACTGTAGATCATATTTGTTTCAATAGAATATATAAGAATTGATTATATAAGATTTTATGGTGAAATGAGCTCTACTAAAAGATGATTAGAAGTGAGAGAATAAAAAAAGAGAAAAATGAAAGAAATAAAGGAGTGATGTAAATGTAATCTTTGACTTTCTCAAGTTTTGAATTAATAGGGTGATGGTGGGTATGTGTTTGGATCATTACTTAATTTAAATATCATTGAAAGGGAGTTACTTGATAGTCTTTTTTCTAATTTTTACTTTTCAATTTTAATTTTAATTACTTTGAGGGAAATGCAAAGTATTAGAAGGAATTCTAAGACAGTTAAAAGAGTTAGTATTCTCTGAGGTTTTGACTAAAAGGAGAATTTAAGCAATGGAATTTTATATGAGGTCCACCTATTTAAAATTCAAGTCACTTAAAAATAGAAAACTTTTCAGTGTAAGGGTATCTCCAAATTTTGTTTTAATAAGGGTCGGACCCAGTGAAAGATTGTTTGTTGGAATAAAAATGTGAACAACACAATCTTGTGCATACTTATCAACCACGTTTGTTAGCAACTAACTAATTTTACGGTATGACAAACTCCTATCAGTGTAAACATATGATACTCCCTATACTGGGATGGTGTTTCTTTTGAGTGAATCAAATTTTCAGTAGTGTGTGGGCCTCATTGTGGAAGGTTCACTCCTTAAACTTAGGATTTGTCAAAGTCAAAGCCAAAGATCAAAGTATTGAAGGATCCAAGTCCTTGTGCAATGTCTAAAATCTATAGTGACAATTTTCTATAGGGTAAGCTCTAGGACGGAGGTCAAAGGTCTGAAGGCTGGGTTGTCGAAAAACACCCTGAGTAATAATAAAAAAAATGGGTGCACCTTAGTATTTCAATTATTTTAAATGAAAGAAGCATGGAGAATGATCCAATAATAATTTGGATTGGAATCCATCTTGACTGCGAAGATGATCAACAACATAACAGTTAGGATCTGAAACTGTTGTGGATACCAGAGATGGACTACTAGCGATCAACCTTCCCTAGCTTACTCTTCACGATCAAGGGGCTAGGATAGATACCCTGCTCATTGAACTAAAAGATGGATAGTTTAGATTGACATATGATGAATGATTTTCTTGATTTACAGTACTATTTTCTCAGTTTTTCTATGCATCTTCCACCAACAAGGTCTATGCCTTTTGGGGATATCACCAATGAACAGTTCATCTCCTTACCTGATTGTTTCTTGGACATTTTTGAGAGATAATCTCAATCTATATTATTTTAGAGTGATTTTCTTGAACTACATATGGAACTTATCTAAGCGAGATAACAGTATTCAAATGAGAGATAATAGTATCAAGATTTAATGAGAAACCAATAATTAAATCAATGTAGGTTTATCGATAGTGATACTTGGGACCATCCATGCATGATCTTATATGGGCCCTTGTTACAGATGCCGAGCACTTCATGCCTCATTTCATGGTGATTTTGTGAGTCATGGTGTCTTTTTTTTTTCTTTTTTTGTTAACCTAGTGTTTGTGTAGTTGGGAAACCTAACTCTTGGGTGAGGAAGCCCTTAGTTGAGGGGAGATACCTTGGGTGAAGTTGGGGATCCTCTCGTGATAGAAGAAGACCTTTGATAAGATAATACATCCTTCGGCAAGGAAAGGTGGTTGCCCATGTTTTAACTCTGATTAAGCAGATAAGAATTGACACCTCTTTCGACTAAGGTAAAAGGTTGTTCTTAAGTCATGGTTGTCTTGATGATGAGAGTTCATCATCAAAGATTACACCGGAAGTAGTTACGCATGTGAAAATGAAAAGAGAAATAATTAAAGATGAAAAAGTTGGGTTGCTAACTTCACCAGCCAACAAATTGTGGCTATTTTTAGTTCCCTTTTTACCTTAGACGCACCATGTATGCTTTTATGATGCTTTAATTTTATCGTTGGGAAAAAACCACTCATAAATATGGAATTTTCTTTTTTGAAGACATGGAAACCTTCGACCTCACCTCACAAGTATTGTAGGGCCACTGGTAAAACTATAGATACATGACACCACCTATAAGCACCATGGCCACTGGTAAAACCATAGATACAAGACGCCACCTATAAGCACATAGTGCTAGTTCCAGTATTAATCCACTAAAGTTCCTTTTCCAATCTCCATTAAGGTCTCTAGTCCTCATGCAATGTAACCAAGGTTAGAAGCCTTGTTTTCATGGGGTTGTACACCTTAAAATTGAAGACTCTTATCATGAGGCCATGCTTGTGCAACAATGCAATTCCATATTTTAAGCATTTTCAATTCTACGTAGCAGAAAAGTAGTTCGCGCCCCTTAAAGAAAATAATTTTTTTGAAGTCAAGAAAACTTTGTTAACTTTTTTTCTTTACTTTTTTCCTCCTAAAAAAGAGTGCCACAGAAAAAAAAAAAGTTTGGAGCACACAATATCATGGAGCTCTTCCATGCCAAAAAAAAAAAAAAAAAAATCTCCGTTTTGTTCAAATGTGCCGAGTAATTATTCAGAAGTCAAACGAAAATGTGTTCCGAGTTGTGAAGGAAACATGTGCGTAGTTGGTGCCATTTAAAAAAATAAAAAAACATGTGTGCAGTGGCACCACATGTCTTACCCACAGTAAATTGTGCCAATCTCCTAAGTGTCACCAGATATATGCAGGATGTCTATAAATAGTAACTGTCAATGCCAATTGGGCATGCATTAGATGCCAACTTATCTATAGCCATTTTCACTAAGAAAACGTACGTTAATGGATCCAACAAACATTTAGGACCTAGCTAGTTTTGGCAGGCATCCTAAACCATAAACATCCTTGAAAGACTGCTTCCACTTAATTATCCCCAGCTGTAAGGTAGTGTTTGGTTTGCTGGAATGATTTTTGACAGGAATGAAATGGAGGCTGGAATGAGTCTGGAATGAAATGAGGTAGGAATAGTAATTCCCATTCCAACATTTGGTTAGACAGAGGAATCAATTCAGTAATAGGATTTTCATTCCGATTCCTCTGTTTGGTATGCTGGAATTATGGTAGAAATGGAATAAAATTTATATAAACTGACTAATATACCCCCACAACAACCTATGCAATCCATTTGAGTATAATAAACTGAGATCGGACAAAGGAAAGAAGAAGTGGACAGAGAAGAGGGCTTTTGCTTCACTTGACTTGAGTTAGTCCTTGGGATTGATCAATCAGTAGTAGAATCAGGTTGCCTTATCGATCGAGTGCCCCATCCCTCCCTCTGTCCCTCTCACCCAACCCCCTCTCATTCTCCCTCTCTTTCTCTATACCCACTGTCCCAGGCCCTCAATCTCCCTTTGTTCCTTTGTCCCTCGCCAAGCCTCCTCTTACTCTCTCTCTCTCTCTCACTGCCCCCAGTTCTCCCCCTCTCTCTCTCTGTCCCCATTATCCCAGCACCCTCCCTCCCTCTGTCCCTCTCACCCAACCCCCTCTCACTCTCCCTCTCTGTCTCTCTATCCCCACTGTCTCAGGCCTTCTCCTTCTCCCTCTGTCCCTCTGTCCGTCTCACCCAGCCCCCTCTTAATCTCCCCCTGTCCCAGCCCCAAAAGCTAGGGTTCAATCAGTAGCAGTGAAGAAGGGAGAAAGAGAAGAGAGATCATGCGTCTATAGCAGTGAAGAAGGGAGAAAGAGAAGAGAACGACAGAGAGTGAAGGGAGACCAGTACCTGATCATCTTGATGGCGCTTGCTCGGTGATGGATCAGACGAGAGAGACGGTAGAGACGAGTGAAGAAGGGAAGAACAAAGAGACAGACGAGTGATTTGGTATCGCAAGGGTTAGGGCATTTTTGACACAAGTGATGGATAAAAAGGAATGGAATGGCCATTCCTTTGCACCCCCCCCCCCCCCCCCCCCCCCAATGGAATGGTGATTCCCTCATACAAAGGAATGGTGATTCCTAAAGTAATGATCATTTCTCCACTTTTTCATGAACCAAATGTGGGAATGGTCACTCCAACGGAATGGCCATTTCATTCCGACCTTCATTCCAGCGAACCAAACACTACCTAACATTCTTTGAGTGAATCTTTTTTCTTTTAATGCCAACACTGCCAAGTCATTGCAAAATGGAGTCATCTCTTTTAGTAACACCTAGCCACAAGGAATTCTTAAGATAGTTATATCTTATATTAGTTATATCTTATATTATCTCTTTATAGCTATTCTTACAAGAGTTGGAATTGCTATAAATCCTTCTTTGGGGTGGAGGATTTACAAATGTTAAGAAAGTTAGAATTTTAAGAGCTCCAAGGTTTTTTAAGGCTTTTCATGTAGTTGAAATTTGAAATTGTAACAAAGAAATAAGATATTTTCAAATGCTAAGGGAATAAGCCATCACATTATGTTTATGAATTTCCAATATCACAGATTTCCGTTAGAGATTTTGTGAAAGAAACAAACCTGTAGAGAACCATTGGTTGCATTGAATTGAACTCCTAGGAATACATGTAAAATGGGTTTTGATGAGAGATTGTTAACTATGTGAGTGGTGAATTATATATAAGGTTGAGATGTATATGAGAATTTGATTTTAAAAGAGAAATGTTTGAGTATTCATATTCCATAAAAGGGAAATCTATTTGATGGCTATTTATGGAACTTTGTCTCAGCTACAGTATTAGCACTTCTAAGAATACATTTCTAGAACTCCTTGGAATCCAATTTCCATCAAAACAAATGGGCCCCAGCCTATCAATGGCTTGGTCAAAAACCTTGAGGGACCTTTTAGTAAGTGGACTTTCCAGCTGAAGTTCCCTCTTTCTGTGGATTTCAAATTGGTCAAACTTTCTTTTTGAGTTCCCATAATTCTCGCACTTTCAGTGAAATTCTTTAAACCAGCACTATTTGTTATAAAAATTCATGGCACAAAACAGCTTAGGGTAACTACTTTGACCATTTTCTTGTTTTGGTAAATGATGAATACTAAAATGGATTTCTTATTGTTTACTAAGGGCTTGTTTCTTTATTCGAATGTTTGACAAGAATTCTAGTTGTCTAGAAATTCCTGAATTCCAATCATAAATTTCATGTTCATCTACTAGAATTTTTCAGCATTTGAGGTAAGTAGCATTTTGGAATTCCAAAAAAGTGGAATTCCTAAATGCTAGCCTTAACTCTAGCATTTATGAATGCTAGCATTCCAGGAGTCTTTTTGCCACGCTTCGAACCCAAGAATTGGGGATTATGATGGATCCCGGTGTGGGGGACACGTAATTTCATAGCAATTCATACCATGTGAAAACACACACGAATATCTACAAGGGAGATTCCACAAATACGTGCAAGGAAGATCCACAAACATGCATATTTTGTTTCAAACAATAAAGCAGAAGCATATGAAATACACCTATAATCATTATAAGTAATAATAATGACATTGATGCATTGCCATAAATGGAAGTCCATAAATTTTAAAACCATCCACATGCACACAATACTACAATACAAGCATACAAATCCAAAACACATGTTTATCAAATCTTAGGCTCCAAAATAATATGATATAGATTGCACGTTTAACCACAAGTCCAAGCATATCTAAACTTAAACAACCCAAAAAGAAAACCCATTGACGCTTTTCATAGGACGACTAATAAAAAACGTCGCTTTCTTTCTATTCATCTACACCCCTAGGTATCGTTGAGGTTTTTCCGAGGGCGCACCAATTGTCGAACTAGCATTGGGTTCAGTATCTGTAACACTAAGAGTAGCACTGTTAAAACGACGGTTAAGTAAATATAGAGTTATATAAGACTACCATATTGTATCATTTGAATTAGAGAACATATTGATTAAAAAAAAGCAATAGTAGAAGCTATGCATATTGTGCATAAAGTAAGCATGAGTAACAAATCATAAATAGAAATACAATAACATACTATTTAGCATTCACATGACTATTTTCCCTCTAAGGAGAGCATATCATATTGTGGAAAATCGCTGACCAACTAGCTACCCTAAGAGTGCCGACCAACTCCTCATATAACATTGCAGCCAGGAATATATATAATACCCTCATTCGGTCTTATTGAACTTCTTATAGATACAAGATAAGTAGTGCCGACTCAATATGTCAGGACCGATCAGAATTCGCACTTCTTACTTAGCATACATAGTGATCGACTCAATCTTATACAAAATCGTATACCAATCTTGAGATCGTATACAGTCATAAAAATTGAAATTAAATGAAGTAATCTATCATTCAAACAATGCATACTTAAATGAGCTATTGGAACCCGAACCCTTCTAACCCAAGTTACACCTATCTTGGCTCATAGGCTCACACCAGTAAAATCTTCGGCTCCGATCTTGCCTTAAGGATCACCGGGAAGAATCAGGTACATGAATAGATCATGTTGAGGGCAAGGTTACTTAACAATATGAATGCACTTGGATTGAACGGTTAACAAGGATATTTACAAACTAACCCTAAGTTAGATAATCCGTGTTTCCGTAGTCATTTATTACGGTGTATTCATAAAACGTCCGGTGTCGATGTGTTATCAAAGATTTTGGTGTTACATTGCGTAGGTATTAGACACCTCTTCTTATGCCAACAACTATGACGTGACGTCGGAAACATCCGAAAAATCAAGAGAGAGTGAGTGACAGCTTGGCACTACTCTTTCTTAAGGTTTAGTTCCATTGGGCTATTTGATTGAAGTAAATGTACCAATTTTAAAGCCCTACATGGTCCTGAGTTGTACTTAATGACCTAATTTAAGGTCACTTAATTCATGTTCTTATAGTTTCTTCATAAACCTAGATCAATACCCAACCAATTCCTATTTGAAAAGAAATAAATAAAGTTTTCAAAAAAAAAAAAAAACAAGGTTCTTATGGCTTAGTCGTGAATGGGTCTATGGCTTAGCTATGTACACAAAGTTTTTCCACTAAATTATTTCGTAAATACGGTTTAGCTGTATTTTGCCTTGTGGCTTAGCAATGGATGGCCTATGGCTAGGTTACGGCTTAGCTGTAATGCATTTTCACGGCTTGGTCGTAGTCTTAGTCGTAAGGTAAACAATAAATTTAAGCTCTCTGGATTTCAAACCGTACTTAGCCATTGTGTAACTTATGGCTTACTTATAAGCTTTAGAACTTCTGAAGCTGTGTTGGTATAGGAATTCATTTCTCTACGGAACTTCTTCTATTCAATTCCACTATGATTTCTCTATTCAAACTAACATCGTTCCTTTCCAAAATCCATATTTCATCAGTGTTACATAATTATACTCATTATCACTTATTTCAACACATATATACTTAATCAAGGGGTGAAAGAGCTGTAAACTTGCATTTAGAAAAGAATACTCCAAGAATTAACATAATTAAACATACATGCAATAATATATGCTCTTATACTTGTCTTATCCCAATGCTTTACCCAAATCAACTTCTCCCTTGATTTGAATATGGAGAAAGCCTTAATAGAAGGAAATCCTACTACATGCAAAGATATGCAATGGGTGATTCGAGTGTAAGATGCATTCATGTTGCTCATTTGAGTCTCCTTGGCTCTTTTGAACTCAAAGGAATGAATTGATGGTGGTTCCTTACCTTAAAGAGCTGTAGATCGAAGAAGAAAAGCAAGAGGGGATAGAATGGTTAGCTCCAAAGGTAGAAGATGGGGATGATGGAAAAAAAGATGAGTGCCTTGGTTCATACATGCACAGCCTCAAGACATGATTTACAGCTCTAGTTTGAAGAGGAGATGAAAGAAGAGTAAGGATGGGGCTCCAGTAGAAAGAGACTTGAGGGTAAGGAAGAGGGAACGATGGTTACTTCTTTTTAACTCAAATTTTCTAGAGTTTGCATGCAAGTCCACCTTCCTTGAGAAAATTACAGTTGAGTCATATGGACTTCAATTGGGCCAAGATGGATCTAAATTAAGTTTGGGCAATTATAAAAGATGATTCACAAAATAAAATGAACTTGATACAACTAATGTAGTGCAAAAATAATGCAAACCATGTGACTTTAAATTACAAAAAGGCTTTTGACTATCTAAATAAAGTTCGAATCCAACCTAACTACTTGACTACTTATCCATAATCCAAACCCAAAGGGTTTTGAGTTGAATTAGTTTAAACGAGTATTAATTAAAACAAGATTAATTATTATAAATTAAGATTAGTTTGGGTTTGGACCTTACACTTTTTTTGCAAGTCCAGGTATTTCTAAAGGTATCGGTGCAACTCTGGCTTTTCTCAACCATTGAATGCTATCTTTCCTTTTACGAGACAATGCAAAAATCAAGTTAGATCATCTTCTTCCTCCTTTCATAGATTTGATTTTTTTTTCACAATCTTTGCATGTTTTTTTAGTATTTTTGATGGAAAGGGAAGAAAATGGGTTTTAGAGTGTTTTCGATTGAATAGACTACTGTTGTGATTATGTTGAGCTGTGATGAAACCCTAGATTGGTTTGCATCATCGGAGGATTTGGCGGATGATCCCTAGATTGGTGAGCATCATCGGAGGATTGGGTGGAATCACTGTGAAGATATATTCGACCATTGTGAACATGGGGAGTTGCATCAGATGGGTGTTTATCGTGTTCTTGCACTTGGCAAAACTAGTTTTCCTCATTGTACCTCCGCACAAAGTTGCCTTCATCATAACCTTGGTTGGTGGAGGAAGATTCCATCGATGGTGGGATCATAATATTCAGTGGATACCATTAAAAGGATAAAAATGATATTAACGGTCATAATTTTAGGGCATGTTTGTTAGTATTTAGCCTCCAATGGGCACTATCATGAGTCCCCACCATTACCAGGGCATGTTTGTTAGTATTTAGCCACCAATGAGCACTATCTTGAGTCCCCACCATTGCCATGTCCTCCATTGGCACCATTGGTATATTTGAATTTGTATTTGCATTGCCATATTATTCTAAATTTGATTTATAAATGACTTTCATATAAAATAATTATTTTATTATTTAGTTTTCTTCCAACATCTCAATAATTATCTCATGAATTTCAGCAATTAATTATTGCCTCATTGTTCCAAGAATATCTGAATATGTATTTACCAAGGTAAGAGAGAATATGAAAGATGTATCTTATATAGTCGTGCCATCATTCATAAATCATGCATAAATATAATTTTATCTTACCATAATAAATTTATAACAATTTTAACATATTATGAACTTGGTCATAATATACTCATTTTATGAATCTTTAATAAATAGTTAATATAAAATAAAATAATGTATGTTGATATGTCCGTGCTGAGTGTGTGGTATTTGGCTAGTAAAATATTATATTTATAACCATTTTAGTCTTGTGTATATATATGCAAATACTGCAAAAATATGTAAAATTTCACTTAAAAATTCTAGTTATGAAATAACAAGGAATTTGTTTAATTTAAGTTGTATGGAATTCTTAGGCGTGAATTCTAACAAGAAAGAAATACGTAATTTAGGAATACCAGAATTCAACAGCATTTCATAATTCTCGTATGTTAAATTCTATAAATTTTAGTAGACATGACATCTAGGAATTTTAGTAACAAAACATGCCCTAAAAATTGCTTGGATAAAATCCTAAAAGGCAATCCATGACACTGAGGAATTCAAACCATTGTCACTTGCATGGGGGAGGTATGGAGTCCCAAAGTAGGTCCTAAACCTGTTTCAGGCTTATTGCATAAATTTCTTCTCCTTCTCGTATAAAAATTACAAACATTCAATATACCAAACTGAAGAAATCCTTATATCTTTCTAATTTGACAATTTAAACAATCTAAAAATAAAAAAAAAAGAGAGAGAATTAACAAAAAACTAACCCAAAGATTTCAAATGTTTATGATTCCACTATTTAGGAAATCGAGGGACCACTTGATGCCATGCATCCAAATTGAATGCACGTTGGGCCATATTCTGGCTATAGTTAGCTGCCGTGTAAATGAAAAAGATGAGACGAATATGAAGATTCAGGTATGTTTTGACCACTTTTGTGAATGAGTGAGACAGTGACATTCTTCGCCAGAGCAAAACGCCATCAAGAATGAACAATGATAGCAAGTCACGTGGTTATCATAAAAGATCATCAATGCGAGAGAGAGAGAGAGAGATTATTTGCATTTTTAAATACTTTATTAGATTGATAAGCTTAAAAAAGTAATTAATATTTAATTTTTATCCTTTCATGCTTTGACTAGTTTAATGGTTTACATTACTCCAGTTGAAATAGAATCACAAATGCTAGTATTCTAATTTCCTTGAGAGATGTGGTGTAAATAGCTCCGATCAAATAATAGCATACCCCACATAGATGCAATGGAAGTTGTTCCCATGGAAAGGCTCATGTGGTTGTTCGCATCTAATCAATTCTCTAACAAATAAGGTGGCATGTAATGGAATGGGTTATTAATATGGCGTGTAAGAAATGGAAATGGCGACGGGTGGAGAAAGAGACCCCAGGGGCATGGCTTGTGCGAAAGTTAGTGTGGCATTTTAACAATAATAATATTGTTATTATTACCATCTTTTTAGTGATTTCATTCTATGTGAAAAATGAAAAGTGAAGATTTTATTTTCTACAATTTCAGTTCGATGTTAGTGTGGCAAAACATTCTCACACCTAAAGACATTTCTGCCACTTGAGCTAGATTTTGAATTTCGAAAAAAAAATCAACAAGTGCTTTCACTTAAGAAAATCTAGCTAACTGTGAAAAACATAATACAAATTATGGGAAATCGTTCTTTTTAAAATCAATTGCATTTTTTGCCGAAAATGTGCCATCCAAACAAATTGTGAAAGATCGATTACCCATTTGGTGGGGGAAGAAGACGTACATAAAGGGCACATTTTTGTAATTAGAGGACTCCATTGTTGAGAAAAGACGTCCATTGCAACCATCTTTTTCATTATTTGATGCAACACATTTTTGTGTGAAAAAGGAACATAAAATATAATTTAATTTTAGCGATAGAGAGGTGATTTCCTATGACAATGTGGGAAAAGAAAAGTACTCTCATGCGATCAAAACTTCAGGGAGTTCATCATTTGGTGTGCCACAGCACAGAACTTTGCTCCGTGAAAAAGAAAAAAAAAACTGAATTAGATACATTTTGTGGTAGAGAAGAATTCAATTCTCAATGACAAGGTAGGAAAATAAAATTATTCTTGTGGGATCAAAAGTTCAGGGAGCTATTGTCACACAAAAGTTCCTCACAGAGGTTATAAGAACTTCTCTAGCATAGATTCACTACATCTCATTCAGACTTGAAATAAAAGCAGGAGAGATCAAGGAGTGTGGGATTCTTCCGCAAAGTAATTCCTGCTCTTTCTAACTTACACAAGTCAAGTCAAGTAAGCTCAGCAAGTCACCTAGTCTGACAAGTCAAATGAGTTTGGCCGAGTCTTCCCCCGCCATCCAAGTCAAATTCAGTTTTTGAATTTTAAACAGTCATCAGATTTTTCACTTCTACCTTTTTCATTTTAGTAATGGACAGCCCATTTGAGTGCCTTGCTGGTTTCTCCGGAATAAATGAATTCTGATCTCTCTTTGGTCCCCGTTTAAACTCCAAAAGGCTCTAATAAAGGGGGCAACCTAGTTGTGGACCTCCAAGGATGGAGAAAATACATTTCCTGAATGAAAGCAGTGATTTTAAGCTTGGTCTGAGAAGGGAATGCTCTGGAATGCTAGATTATGGAGAGGAGAGGCTTTAAATTCTTTTATTCAGACAATGAATGAGAGCTATTTATTTATTAAAGAAACCGATGTCTAAAAGTAGCTTTTAAAAGTCTTCAAGTAATTAAATCTTAAAACTGATTAGTAGGGCCATTGCCCATTTCGTTAATCACATGGGCCCTTTCTGTAAAATACTATTTGGCATGTGATATGCCACTGGGCATCTCCTACGGCATAACTCTTCGCCCAAAGGATGTCCATAAATGCATGTGATGGTCCTAGCACGGTAGCTCCGAGCCACATTAACAAGCTGGGTGTGCTGCAAACTATTGTAATCAGTCATCCAATAGCATTCTTATTTCTGAGCACTTGGACTGTAGCCACAGAAAAATGATTCTACAGTAAAGCTAGGGTGACATGGTCTGTTGATACAATAAGCATTTTCCATGTCACCCTAGCATGAAAAGAGAACCGTATTAACTGCAGTTAATCCTCACTTAAAGCTGCACGGGTTCATGTTTGGTTGATTAAAGCCACATTACCCATGATACAATCTCATTTAAGTGATCAACCAGACCAACTTCCATTTATGTGATTATGATTAAAGTGAAACTTGGTATGGTGTTAATATCAAGTTTACCTTAGTAAAGGTTAGTCAAAGAGAATTTTTGTGATAAGCAAAAAAGAAAAAAAGAGTATTTTTGTATTGTGTATGTTTATGTTTAAAAATATATTAGAAAATCTTAGTCAAGATAGATCTGTCATGATTTTTATGAATTAATGGTGAAGATTTTAGCATATTGTGAGTCACCTATGATCAATTCAAATCCTTCATACTCATCTCTTGGATTGATGATTTTGTACATAGATGAAAGCCTGCTTCCAAAATTCACATAAACATCATGGCTTACCTCCAAAATTCATATGAAAATTTTAAGTTTGCTTTAAAATCTTACTATAGATTTGGATCTCTCACTCTCAAGCAAAAATACTAGGTCTGCCATGTTGATACTAAAGCTAAAAATTTGTTATCTAAGGAACCATTCTCAAAACTCAAGCTATGCTGACTTGATAGAATTGTTTCTTTTTTTCTTTATTGCTAAAATCTAATTTAAAATAAGCACATCACCTGTATCTCCTATGATTGTGATTGGTATGCTTCTAAGTTCAATCCACAAGAATATGGGGTTTTACCTACGCTCATAGTTTCAATATCAACGGTCGTTGCTTAATTGTGAGTGAAAATCACAATATTATCAAATTACTTCTTTTACTAGAAAACAGTTTATATCAACTGATCAAAACGTCAAATCCCTGAAAAACAAATAGTTAGAAAGTTGGTATCTATTAGGAATTTATGCCCACCAATTGATAGGTATGTGATTGACCTTCCAACTTTCTTGATGAGGGACGGCTTAATTCCAAAGGGCCAGTAATCAGATGTGTAAAGTCGCCCTGTCAGAGGGAATTCCACAAAGTTTAGCCATGAAAGTGGAGATAAATTTATAGCGTCATCCTATCATAGGGAATTCCACAAAGTTGAGCCATGAAATGTGGAGAGAAATTTATAGTCTCATCCTATCATAGGGAATTCCACAAAGTCGAGCCATGAAATGTGGAGAGAAATTTCTCGTCTTAGTCGGGCTTCAATAACGAAGCTTACCATAGTTTAAGATGATCAGATGTGGACCCGATGATCAATCCATTGTGGGGGCAGCATGTTAGGTCCTGATTGACGGTTGGAAATAAAAAAGTCGAGAGACATGTTATCTCTTGTCGCATGTTTGTACTCACTGGATATCTTCCCGACATTGTTTCAATGATGTGTGCTGCCTATCGTTAGACAGCACTACCATTACAAACGATGTCCGTCCATTGATACAGTTCCAAACAAATGCTGCTGTAGATTGGATGAAAACATCCCAAACATCTAATGGTAGCTTGTCCCACGTAGTGGGTCCCACTAAGGATCTAGGTTTTTTGGGTAGCAATAATGCAAGATGGGAGTACATGTTTGGAATTTGGTGCAATGGTTTCATCTCCATGAACCATGATGACTTTGTGACACTGTCGGTTGTAATATTTTAGTTTGATATTTGACTAAGAAATGTGACTTGGAAGCATAATCCCATCATGATGACAAGCTATTCCAACGACCGCATGTACAGGTGCGACGCGGGGGTGAGAAATCTGAGGTGTCTACATGGTGGGTCCATGTGAAATAAATGGGCCCACTTGGTGACTGGACGGGTCGACCATAGGGTGGATTTCAACTATGGCGATTTGGCAAATATTGAAGAATCCCCACCTGCCAGCAAACTGCAAAATAGAACTGTTAAATTTACAAGTACGGCTTTGGAAATGCCAACTTAATTAAGCATATTATGAACAAGAGTTTTCATACTCCTAAAACTTACTCTATTACATTTACATTGTTGTAGTTAGTTCTAGATCTTGATCCAGATTCAAACTCATGCAACAATTAGAATCTGAATTGGAAAACTTCAAATCACATATTCAAGGTTTTAGATTTGGATCCCAATTTCTTCCCATTTGAAAAATAGATTCCTGATATATAAATTTTTTTTGAAGGAAATAACATAACAATGATATATATTAAAATGAAGAATTGGTACAATAAAGAGTATTGAAAACTTGAAACCAAGCCATGCTCGTATAAGAGGTATGTATGTCGCCCTACACTTGACACCTATCCAATGGAAGCACTTAATTACATTTATGATCAATTCCTTACTTAGCTGAAGTTTCCGCCATATCATTCGCAAACCTACTAATATGTTGAAACAAAATGCAAGACTCCAATGATAGATGTTTATTTGCATTAAAATAAAAATGGGATATTCAAATAATCAGACATCCATGAACTTCACTATTAATTAGTGGACCACCCTACTGAATATCATTTCAATAGTACCTTGACTTGAGTACTCCGGGTGAGATTGGCTGAGTCTTGAGCACACTCAACTCATTGACTGCGTCCGAATAGTCAATTCAAGATGTAACCATGAAAATGAGGCTCATGTGATTGAGCATGAGAGGGCCCATGATATGAAAATGGTACCTCGAGATGTTCTCTGTCAATCCAGCTGGACGAATGATAATGAATCTAACCTTCCAACCAATCTCCTCTTACCAGTTTGTTGGTTACTTCCTTTAGCAGCACTACATTATACATAAGCACATCACATGTACTGCTTTTTACGTGGTAGTTATCGTTCGCATATCCAGTGCATGTGGTCAAGTAAAGTTTCCCTCTAACTCGGTTTAGGGAAGTGGTCAATCCCCAATTAACAATGTAGCAAGTAATTCTTTTTCTAAGGTTGTCCACAGTAGTGGATCAGCCACACCATATAAGATAACGCATCTTGTCTTAACCCTTGTTTAGTCTTTCATAAAATTGCCCATCACGTCCACATGCGCCAAAACTCAATATTTTTCTACGTTGTTGCTTGTTCAAGGGAAGATTCACTGAGACCATTACTTGATGTGACCATGAACTTTGCCATCAGATCCAAGTGATGGGAACGGGGATGCAATAATAAGGATGCAATAATAAGGCTGCATTTGGAAGTCACTATCCCTCCAATTCAATTGCTCCAAATTGTGATAATTAAAAGTTTTAGAGATCGTCGAAGGAAAGGATTGGGATCTACTCCTTTTCGAAAAAGGTAGCAACTTTACTTCATTGCTATTGATTTTGTTGATATAAAATTGTTGAATTTGCAAACGAGAGTTGCAGGGATGGCTACAGTTTAACTGATTGTGCATGTGAAAATCGACAAAAATTTAGCAAATGAATTTGCTAAATTTACACGCCACACTTTTACCCCTGTCCATAGACACGTGTGCACAGATGGAGCGTACCATGAATTTATTTGATACGATAAGCAAATAGAGTTACTTTACTAAAATTAGTCAAAGCATAGGTTGTTTAGGGACTTGGGTGTCTTGCACCCTCTGGTTGCAGGAAGCAGACTATTTACCAAGCCCAATGGGCTGGACGGAGACTCAAAGGTAAGGGTCTTGATTTTTATCGGGCAGGAGTCAATTCATTGTCCAACTTGGGCTACACTGCGCTGAATTGGGCCTCACATTAGCCTTGTGGGATATCCTTGCATTCTGATTCTGCGGCCTGTATTTCCCAGTTGGGTCCGCATTCAACTTGGGCTTCAAATCCTTGTCAAGATCAGACCCTATCTCATGTGCCTACCCTTCTAAAAGTATAAATGGTAAACATAAAGCTATCAGTCGAGTCAGCATAGCTTTGGTATTAGAGACAAGATTATTATGTTAGAGATATCATTGAATAGTTAGTGGGCTGTTAGGGAGTTTACTTAGTTGAGATTTTGAATAATGTTGTTGGTATTGGATGTATAAATGAGAGGTTTTCCTCTCAAGACCATGACGGTGAAAAATATGGAATAAATGGTTTTTTAAATTTCTGTATAATATCAAAGCTGAGGCTAGATGATAATCTTGCGATCAACCTGGATACGATCCTTCTTCCATAATTATCATCGTCAATTTTTCTATTTCAATAAAAAAATTAACATCCTCTCCTACCCACGAGCATAACCTGACGATCTTACTATCTTCCTCAAATTCAAATCTCCATCTCCATCAATTTACACAATCAAAACTTCTGGAAGAGATCATGCTACATCTGATTTAGTGGACTACCGGCACTGACAGACTCCACAAAAGAAGGTTGCGACAATGATGGATCTACAAATTGACGGTGATCCCCAAGAAGATATGATTGAACACATGATTAATGTTTTTTTCTTTCTTTTGTTTAAGATAAAAAGGCTTTATTTTTAATTTCAACAATCACAAATCCTTTCCATGAAAGGATCATGTGCTTGTTGGGTGGGGGGTGGGTGATAAGATTAGAGATAAGATTATTATCTTAGAGATATGATTGAATAGTTAGTGGCTTGTTATAGAGTTTAGCTTGGTTGAGATTTTGAATAATGTTGTTGGTATTGGATGTATAAATGAGATGTGTTTTTCTCTCAAGATCATTACTGTGGAAATTATGGAATAATGTGATTTTTGAAAATTTATATTTGGTTCGTATCAAGCACGGTGGGTGAGATATATAGGCTCAGCCCAATCATGTTTCATTTATTGATCGACTCTAAAATGTCAACCAGAGTGCAACCCAAAAACTAAAATGACTGTCGGGCTGGATTCAGCTCATAGTGTAACTAGTTTGGATGGGCTGGGCTCAGGTCAGTTGGAGAATTAAATGGAAAGAAAAGCTATAACCTAAACTCAACCCATTTGTTTATCAGGCGAGAAGTCACAATCTGAACCCAACCCCAAAAGCAACAAACATGAAGCCCAAATCAGAAGTCAAGTTTGGGTCTGGTTCGTGGGTCGGATCACCAATTACCCTCCCTAGTTAACACTTACCCATCAGTACTTGTTCAATTGCACATATATGACCCACTTGGCTACTTCTAGCCTAGGTCTACGTTAGCCAATCCAGTCACCTTGAACACGTATAGCTAAGTCTCAACTTTGATATTCATTGAAGTGATAAGTTCAAGTGGGGCAGCTGATCTTCAACTGCGAAGGAAGTGGAAAAGAAAGCTGCCTTGATAATATTTAAAGACTTGATTAATAGAAGTGATGGCTTTCTTGTTTATTGGCCATGTTGGTGTCCTTAAAGAACAATTAAAATCATAGTGGTCTTTTATAAGAACTTGCATTAATATTTAATTATTGCAGTTTCTGGGTAATAACGCTCCTCTCGAACACAAGTTTTTAAATTGATCAATTAACGTAGTTGGTTGTGGGAAGCAGTTGCAGCAATAGTTCAGAATACTAAGAAGTTCATTAAGAAGTTCATTTCTTTTTAATTTACTAAATACTGGATGCAAAGTTCAGATTCTTGTGTTTCTTAAAGCATAAAACATGGATTGAAAAACAGCTGACTCAATTGATGGCATGTTGAATCACAATTTTCATTTTAAGGATAATGGCCCGCATCATGTCTGATCCTGCACTTAGTTACCAAAAGATACCACAATGATGAAGCCAAATGCCACAAAAGAGAAATTTGATCATTTCCACTATGTTTTCCAGTAATAACCAATTAAGAGGATGAAAATTTTCATTTAACTAACAATCAACTTCCATAGTTTACTCTTGATTATGTGCATTGTTGTACACGTGCAAAAACACATAACCTGCGATCGACAATCAAAGCCACACAATAAGAAGAGACAAGCACACAAGAGTACACACAAGAGATTTATGTGGTTTGGCGAGATACTTACATCCATGGCCAAAAGAGAACTCTATTATTTTGCTGCACTCTTCTACTTAAATCTAAGGTTACAGGTAATATCATATATATATATATACCCCTCTCTTTCTTAGTCCTGAAAAAAGCCCAGTACAAAAACCAAAATATCCCATACCCAAAGCCTGGTCTAAGACTAACCAAATGGACTAATCTGGTAAACTCAAAATACAAGACATAAACCCAACAATCTCCACCTTGACTTGAATTCCATAGAACTTGAACTACCAGAAGAATAATTGGTAATGTCTTCAGCTTTATGTACCTCGTTGAAAGGTACATTCCTGTTCTCATTGTCATTGGGCGTAGTTTTCATTTTTCAATGTTGAGTGACACGGATCAAGTCTAAGTAAGACTTGAGCTTGTCCCTAACCAGTTTCATCATGAATGCCCTAAATCGCTTATACCATTGTCTAGAAGCTTGCATCGACCCATACAATGATTTCTTTGAATTGCATACATGATCAGGAATTTGAACGTTCACTTTATCTACATGGGAAGTTCTTTTCTTATGTTCGTAGACCCATTTGCATCCAATGGCCTGATTGCTATCATCAAGAAGACTCATTTCTTTTTCTATGATTGTTGCCTATTGACCACTTGTCTGCCTTTCCACTGACTTTAGATATGTGGATGGCTCAACTGTCAATGCATATGCAACTACATTATCTGTTACCAACATATCTTTAAAACCGTATCTGACTGGCGGTTTCCTTACTCTCTGGGGTGTTGCTTAGTCTGACTATTCTCAGTATCCAGGGACGAGCTGGATGCACTTTCCTTTTAAACTAGGATGTCTGACTCTACATGAATGGTGCCATTGTTTCTACCTACTTCTGCATTATCCACATGCTTTCTCGCATCGAGTAAAGTATTCTCATGAAATGTAACATCCCTACTGATGATAAATTTGGGTGAATCCCGATCAGTACACCATAACCTGTATCCTTTCACCCCATAAGCATATCCACCCATAAGTATACTCAACCAAAATGCACTTCACAACCCTTGGTTCTAACTTATCCGTTTTTACATGAGCATGCACTGAATAACCCAAAACCCTCAAGTTAGAATAATCAACTGGATTACCTAGCCACATTTCTTTCGTTGTTTTGTAACCAATCCTTGAGTGTGGAGACCTATTAACCAAGTAGCCTATAACATGTACTACATCAACCCAAAAGTCTTCGGATAATCCTACAGTAAACAACATACAACGAGCGTTTTCCAAGATCGTTCTGTTCATCCTCTTTGCAACTCCATTCTGTTGTGGAGTTCCTGTGGTGGTGTAATATTGAACTATGCCTCTATCATTGTAATAGTTCTCAAACTCATTGGATCTGTACTCATTTCCATTATCTGTCCTTAACTTCCTCACCTTCGTATGGTCTGTTTCTCAACCATTACCTTCCATCGCTTGAATGTTTCAAAGGTCTGATCCTTCATCTTTAGTGTATAAACCTAGGCTTTTTTGAATAATTATCGATAAAAGTCAACATAAATCGGGACCGACCCTTGGAATAAACCTTAGAAGGACCCCACACATCTGAATGAACATAATCAAGGATACCTTTTGTGCAATTAATATTCATTTTGAAACTAACCCTGCGGCGTTTTCCGAATATGCATTTCTCACATAAATCCAACTTGCCTATCTCTGTGCCACATAGCGAATTCCACTTGCTAGCATTATCAAGCCCTTCTTACTGATATGACTCATATGCAAGTGCCATAAATGCATTGAAACAGGTTTATGGTCATCTGACGTAGACACTGCAGCTCCACTTGGAACAGTATTTTCATATAAAATGTACAAGTTTCCAACTCTATTGCCTCTCATAAGAACTAGAGCACCTTTCACAACTTTCATGACTCCACCTTTAGCTGAGAACTTATAATCATTGGAGTCCAAGGCACCCAAAGAAATAAGATTCTTTTTAAGATCAAGGACATGTTGAACATCTACAATTGTTCTAACGATTTCATCATACATCGTTATTCTAATTATTTCAATCACAATCATCTTACATGTAATATCGTTGCCCATCAAGACACTACCACCATTGATCTCGCGATAAGTAGTAAACTAGTCCCTATTGGGACACATATGGTAGGAACATCTAGAATCAAGAATCCATTCATCCCAGCAATGAATATCATTTGTAATCGCAAAAAATGCACTAGCGACCCTTCTAGTGAGGTTTTTTTTTTTTTAATTCAAACCTCTTCTCCTTGTCCGATGAGTTTCTTTTTCTCCAACGAAGTCCAGAACCAAGAACATAAAACCCTCTGTGTTCTTCAAACCTAATCAGGTCTCTTCTTTTTCGAGTTCTACAAACAATGATTACTAGAAACCTCCGTTTTTTTTCCAAGAACAGTGTGGCCCACCCATCTGATCCAAAAATTTGATCCATTCTCTGTTAAAAAAAAAGAGATCGATCTCAATGTAAGAGATCAAATCCGAACCTTCCATGAAGATTCAATTCGACTATGGATTGCACACTATAACCTAGGTTCTGATATCACTTGTTGTGCACTTGCAGAAGCGCGTAACCTGCGATCGACAATCAAAGCCACACACAATAAGAGACAAGCACACAAGAGCGCACACAGGGGATTTACGAGGTTCGGCAAAATGCTTACGTCCATGGCCAAAAGAGAACTCTACTATTTTACTATACTCTTTTGCTTGGATATAAAGTTATAGGTTACATTATATATATAATCCTCTCTTTCTTAGTCTCCAAGAAAGCCCAGTACAAAGACCAAAATACCCCTGACCTAAAGCTTGGTCCAAAAATAACCCAATGGACTAATCCGGTTAACTAGAAATACAAGACATAAACCTAACATACATGCACCTTGAAAATAGACTATTGTAGTTTATACAGAAAATTAGCAACCAAACCACGTTGGGAGAAGAAGTGCTTTCTTTGGAATTTGAAAGCAGGCAGTTCTATTAGTGGGATGTGAAGGAGGAGATTGACTGATGACCATACAAAATACTCTCATATGCATGATTCATTTCTCATTAGGTCAAGGTTTGGAGATCCTTTACTAATTCAATTGTTTTTTTTTAATGGAGATGAAATGTCATTTTCTAACAAAATTTATCAAGATCTAGAAAAAGACATATTGTACCAACCATGTGTTGGCCAAGTGGGTCTAAACCAAATTGAGTACAATGTCTTGGGTAGTTTCCTTAATTATATTAAGACTTTCTTATTTGTTAACAATAGTTCTCATAATGAAAGTAAAACTTTCCTTTGACTAAGAATAGAGTTCTTGGGGGCTAAGGAAGTGGAGATTATATATATATATATGATGTAATCTGTAATTATAGACATATGCTGAGATTCCAAGGCTATGGATTCACAGATTGGAGGAAAACATAGTGGAAATTAGTTTCCCATAGACGTAGGTATCTTTGCCGAACAACGTAAATATCTTGTCTTCTTATGTGGTTGATGTTAATCTTGATTGCTTACGTACTCACGCACACAGCGGTGGTGTCATATCCACAACACCATGATTAATTATATTTCTCTTATCAAGAATGTCTATGCCTTTCAACCCAAAAGAAGAAGTGTGTGTGTGTGTGTGTGTATATATATATATATATAAACGATTCTATACTTGGAAATCTCGCTATCCTAAGAAACTATTATACGTACCTAAGCACTTCCCTTTACCTGGAGGTGGAGGAGTAGATACATCTAAAATAAAAGCAAAGTGAGCTTGAGTAGAGGATGATTAGGTGAATTTTTACAAGTCGATCAAAGCTTACATGTTGCATCAAGTAGGCCCTAAGATACAAGTGGATTGAATGGGTTAGCCATCCCCCAAAGTATGATCTATTAGACCTGTAAGATCCCATACCCTAAATTAGTGTTTAGTGTTAATTAATTACCTATTAGTCAATTAAGCTCATTTGTAGTGTAAGCAAATCCGAATTACTGTGAGGATTGTGTGTGCAAAGTTTCGTCAGGTTCTAAGCTCAATTGAGTATAGCAGGGGCTATTTGCAGTTTCAAAAAAATTTACGAAGGCTTTTTTGCAATTTTTGATTTGTGAGGAATTGGGCTTGGGTAGATAACTTAATACCATGAACTTTGTCCTTCTACCCCAACTCCAAATGAACCTATTTAGGCCATTTGAAACCTTGCCCAATTTCTAAACCCATTAACCTAATCAAACCCACGACAAATGACCTCCTCCCTCACTTCACTTCATTTCTCTCTTTTTCCTTCTTTCTCTCCTTTTCCTTTTTCTCTTTCTCCCTCACTGCCTCCTTGTTGCCAGTGGAGCCAAAACCATCCCAACCACCAACCACTACTCTCTTCTTCTTCTTCCTCCAGCTGCCACAATCCCAAGGATTCCTTCCTCGATCCACCTCTTGAGTAGTGCCCTAGGTAAGTTTTTGAGTTGGTAGAAGTTATGTTTTAGTAGTTTTGAGCTTAAGAAGGTTTTAGTGTAGCTCATTAGCCCTAGTTCCTTACATTTTGTAGAGTCTTTCTAGTTGGGGTTGGGCTTTCTTTGCTTTTGAGCTCCCAGGCATCGGTAGTGAACTAGGTCATCATTCATATTGCATTTTATTCATCAAGGCAAGTAGATACACAAGATTCATTAATGATATACATGTTTTTACTAGATTCTAGCATCTATATTGTCTTTTGATTTTTGTTTTGCTCTTTTGGTGTAATTGGAATATAAATGCTAGAATTAGTTGTGGAAGAATTGATGTAGGATGTTAATGACTGGCTTACATGCCTTTTGGGGGGCTAGGCCCATTGTAAATGATGTTACAAGTTTTGGGTTGGAAGTGGGATTAACTCCCCTGTTTCTGAAGAGAAATAAATCTAATTTTTGTAGGTTCTGTAGCTTCTTAGCTAGCCGAGAATATGCAAGAAATTGCACTTTGGAGAGTCCTTAGCGAGCTGTTAGCTCACCGAGAGATGTGGCAAACTTTGTGAGCAAAGGAACTTAGGAACACCTCCTTTATTGTTTTTGCTAGTGTTCTTCGGTGACCTTCAGCTGGCTGTGGAGCTCACCGAGAAAGTGTCCCCAACTCATTGTAAGCAGGGAAAGTGAAATTTATTTTCAACTCTTGTTTTCGGCAAGCTCACAGCGAGCCAAGGGGCTCACCGAAGAACAAGGTTCAGCGAGCTGATGGATATATATTTAGCTAGTTGAAAACTTATTAGAATTTCCTATTTGGAGGGGATTTTCCTAGAGCTGTCAGCCTTGGTTCTTGGGTCTCTTGACCTATCCTTTTGAGGACCTACTATTTGATCATGAGTACGAGATGTTGTGTAACACTCCATCCTACATCGCTTATAAATAAAATATAAGTCTGGTATATAATGAACTATGTATGTTACTACTAGTCACTTGGGCTTAAGTATTTTGGGCCGTGTGACAGGCTTACCAAGTTATTGGGCCAGTGGGCTACTCGGGTCATTACAAAATGGTATCAGAGCCTATCACCAGCTGGAAATGTGGGACTCCTAATCCCGCTGGGAAAGCCCTTGAGGCAAGATCAGGACATAGCCAGAGTGCGCGAGCCTGTGAGTCAAGATAGGGAAATCCGCAGGTGACAAGGGTGTAGAATACTTTGGTCCCACATTGCCTGGTGAAGTTAGATGGATCCACACGGGGACGTGTGGCCTTAAGGGAGGTAGATTGTAACACTCCATTCCACATCGCTTATGAATAAAATATAAGTCGGTATATAATGAACTATGTAGGTTATTACTAGTAACTTGGACTTCAGCATTTTGGGCCACGTGACAGGCTTACTAAGTTATTGGGCCAATGGGCTACTCGGTTCGTTACACGTTGTGAGCTAATGTACTTTGATGGATTGTATGATTCTTTATGATGTTTAATCTACTCCGAGTTGGTTGATGCGAGAGTTAAGACATTCAATAAGGGTTTGTGCACCAAAAAACGGAATGGATGCCTCGACCTTACCTCACTTGTGGTTCAAGTAGAAATGTATGGTTCGTAAATTGTGATTTTTGATGTAGGAGTTTGTATTCAATTTGCATTGTCATCGTCTTTCACATGTCTTGTACATTCTTCTTAGCATTGTACTGTATTGGTTGTGAGGAATCTCACTATAACTTAGAATAATGTACCTAGGATCTCCATTGACTTTGATTGAGTATTAAGGCTTGTCCATTCATTGTATTGTCCGGTATTGTATTGGACTATGAATGTGTATCGTGATTATGGAGTAGTTCTCCTATCGTTTGGACTTGTCTTTACAAGAAAGCCAACCCTTCACCATTTGACTTAAGATTCATTGGTCGGACACTACTAAGCTTGTTTAAGCCTAGTACAATAAGGGCACCTTTGTGTGAAGGCTAGTGATTTTGGATCTATGTCCGTAGGGTAACTACGCAAATCAATATGGACGGATGTACACCGTAAATGACCAGATGCTATACTTCCAATGTATGACCGACCGAGTTATCCCGATGATTATGACTAGGTTGACCACCCGATGTATTGGATGAAGCCTCGAGCTGTACAATTATGACCAAATGCTATGCTTTTGACGACGGATTGATCCTATGTGTTATGATCGAGTTGTACCTGATGTACTAACTTATGTGAATTGCTCATTTGTGTAGTGTATTGGATTAGGGTTGTGTACTTCATGTCATTGTCCATTGCTTATTGTTCTCAATATGCTCGTGTTGTCATTTTTCGTTTTGATATTTTGTATCTATTATAGTTTATGTCTATCTACCTACCGACTATTCGTAGTGTAATGATGCTATGCTTCATGCATAGGCACCGAGCCGTTCTATCTTGAGGTCAAGGCGGCGGGTGAAGCGCTTGAGCTAAATGAGGACCACAAGTAGTGTGCGGATGACATCGTCTGAGTCATCTAAGGCTGCACATGAGTTACTCACCTGTCTTGGATATATTTTGGTTTATGATTCTTTTGTGGCCCGGTTTTAGTGGGCCTTGTAATCAATATACTTTGGTTTTAACTTCAAAACACTATTTTATTATCTTTTGATACGCATACTTTGAAATATTTATTATACCAACTGTTATCAAATGCTTCCGCAGATCATTGGTGATTATCAAATATTTTTACTCACCATGGACCTACGATTGTATGTGAGAACACGATTGGGCGCCACGTGAGTGGTTTGCTAATAAATCTTTTAATTGGCCCCTAAGTTTGCTCTTAATCCCCAGTTTACGGAGTGGGAGCATAACAAGAGTTCACTAGCTATCCGATCCAAAGTGGTGATTATATCTTATTATTGATTTTTTTGTGAATAGTCAATTTTCTTTTCTTAAATAAGATGGTTTACAATGACCAATGAAGTTAGTTTTCTTATAGATGCCACTTTCCACGTCGGATTTGGCAGTCCCACCAGCCCAAAAGTGACCAATTGAATGAAATTGTGGACTGCTCTTTGATGTCTTCTCTTTTAGCTGTTTCTACATAATGTAGATCTAATTGCCCGAAGTTGATTGGAATTTATGGTTTATTGAAACAAGGTTTTGGATACTGTTGCTTCTCTTGATTTTTGGGAGGTTAGATCATGTAAAAGGTCCCAGAACAGGGTTGCTAACCTTGCAAGAATATCATATCCTTTCTGACCCTTCAATGCCTACCTCCCCCAAGTTTGCTTTTGGATGGTATATCCAGGAGAAGAAGAAGGCCATCTGTCAAGGAGCTGCCACAGTTTTGGAGGTGCCCAACATCAGCCGTCAGATCTTAATCAGATCACGAGTCGGATGTGGGCCTGACCTTGGTGTCTATCATTTCCTGCAATCCAGTCTGGGCTGGTCTTTGTTTTGATGTTTTCTGTGTTCTTGTTTCCTTCATCTAAAAAAACAAAAAAAAAAAAATCCCCACAATGCATTCATATCTATTAATTCACATATTCAAGGGATTTAAAAATTTTTTTTTGACAGTAACAGTAGAGATCTATTAAGATTAGAAAGAGTTTACATCAATGAAGAATAAATAAAGAAAAAAAAAAACTATGCTGGGATATAAAAGAGATATATCCAAACACCATACACAACTAAATAAGAGAAGCCTCCAAAGTTGAAATCCTACTAAACCCTTTTCTTGGTTAAAGCATCTGCTATACTACTAGTTGATCAGCTTATTAAAAAACGGTCACTTAAATGAATGAAAGAAAAATATTTTATCTCATTGAAGATGAGCTGGAATTTCCATGGACCCTAACCGATGAGATGGCATTGAGAGAACCACCATGACTCTTTTAATAATCTTTTGTAATATAAGTGAAGAACTTGTAAAATAGCTAGAAAACAAGGCTTTTAATATATGTTTATCCACTACACAGATGTGTAAAACAGTTATTGGTACACTTTCCAAAAAATGACATTTCAAAATAACAGTTGAGACACCTGGCACCACGCTAATTCTCATCACTCTTCCATATGAAGAATCAGAGTCCTCTTCTATCACTCATGCTTCTTGTGAGTAAAGGGATTGGAACTCCAAAGTAAGCCAGGTATTAAAAATTCAAGCCACTTAAAATGAACATCCTTATTTTATAGAAAAGTTTCTAAATTTTTTTTTAAAATGGAAGTTAGCCCCACAGTAATATTTCTAATATGATTAATAATGTGATTGACAGAATCTTATATATTATTG
Organism: Sextonia rubra; assembly: GCA_037013555.1. Lineage (NCBI taxonomy): Eukaryota > Viridiplantae > Streptophyta > Magnoliopsida > Laurales > Lauraceae > Sextonia > Sextonia rubra. Next base: position 26,710,706 of record JASUAD010000009.1, read on the forward strand.
ATAATATGCATTAACTATATTCTTGATCATATGTTTAATTTTATAGTGGGACTTGGTTCATGTTTTGATGGATGCTAAGTTGTACAAACTTTGAAGAGAGACTATGATTAGTCTATAAATTCCACTGTTTTAGACATTAAAGCTTTGGCTCCTTTGCTCTGTTTTATTGATTTTAATTATATCCCCAAACCCTTAATGGGCATGCACATATGCTTATTTAGTTTTGCTACAATATTAGACGGGATGTAATTTGGGAGAGGGCTTCTGCTATACTTTTTAGTGGGATCGAACTCAGTATTTTCTTATTTTATCCCCTTTCGTTTGTGCGGTCTTTCTTTCATTTTTAATGAAAGGCTTTTTTCACAAAAGTAAAATGAAATAAAATAAAATAAAATAAAATAATCTTTTGGTGTATTCCTATTGAAATAAAATTTGATAACATCCCTTACAAGGGCAGGCCATTCATTTTGAGTGGATCAAAATTTCAAAAGTGGGCCTCATTGTGGATTTCTACTCCCTTCACTTACTAAAACAGTTAGTAATATAATACTCAAAGGATCTGAGGTGAACTCCCAAGTGACTGAATGAGCTGTTAGAGCACAAAACGATTCATGTTTTTGGCCTTCTTGTGGGAAGGGGTGCTCATGGTGTGGGTCAGCCCCGGCCCAGCTCTTCTTCGTCCGGGTTGGGACAATTTTATTTATTTATTTATTTTTTGGTAAAACGGGTTGGGACATTAAGTAAGTCTGGGCTTTGATATAAATTGTGCCGGTTCAATAGTTGGGCTGATGCTCGTATTAAGGCAGTGAAAGACCGGACTCAATCGAGCAAGTAATGCTTACAGTTTAGTGATTGATTTCCGCCAACAAAGAAGTGATAGAAGACTTTGCTTCGCCCGGCCTGATTGAGTAAATGGGCATGGTGAAGCCTGATCTGTTTTTGGAGGCCAAGGCATGAGCCAGGTACTTACAATTAGTCTTGAACCGGATATGTATTCAAAGTCAACTTTGATCCAGACAAGCCTCACCCCAACTTGACCCAGCTAATGAACACCCCAACTTGAGGATATAGCAAAGCTTGTAAGATCTATTTATTTTTAAGTTTTGCTATATCATCTTTGAATTTATATATCGAAGCTTCGAGATGTTTTCATTTTTGATGATATATTGAGTTTTTGTGATAATATCATGATAAGATGTTTCGAAGAAAATGTCACAATGAGTTCAAAAATCAGAGATGTGTGTTACACTTAAAGCCGTCAAAGGGTTAGGATCGGATCAGGCCAAGGTCTGCCCTTCCTTACCCTGCCCTCACCTATATTGGCAGGACCAAGCCCTTGGTGGGCTTGCAATAGCTAGGACCTTACCTTAACCTAAAGGGAGAAGGCTGGATAGGCCCAAAAGAAAAGTTTTTTCTACACCATCATTAACAGAAAAGGGTTTTCTAACACTATCATCAACTGTAAGTCTAATGTATTTTAATTCAAATACACAATTTGTTGTTGGTAATTTCAACATGGAATAAAACCATTATTTGTTATTGGTGATTTGGACGTGAAACAAAACCATTGCGCAGTTGGACTTTAGATTGGGAGCCTCAAAAATAGGGCTGCCAATCCAGGGCTTTGGTGTGGCGGCGCGGGAGGGGGGCCCTAGCCCAGCTTGGTTTTAAAAATCCCACAAAGTAAAGGCTTTCATCTAAAGCTCAAGGGTAGGGCCTGGGCTAGTTTTGAAATGACCGCAACCCTGAGAGCCCAGTGAGGGCTTGACCGAGTCTGATTTGGCCCAATCCAGTTTTCCATTAATTATAGACCGTCGTAGTCAACGAATTTTTACTTTGCGGTAAAGAGGCTTTCTTTTTCTTGGAAAAAATAAATCTTGATTGGGAATCTCCTGAGATTATAATCTTGAAACCAAAATATTGGGTCGATACAATTTTCAATGTTTTGAAAGCAGCTAGGCTTCATCCTCAATTTATTCTCTCCAACCCACCAGATCCTATCAGACTATCATATATATGCAACAAAATCATCTAGCAGACCCGACTGTCCAGTTTTTTTTTTTTTATTATCAAACTCTAGCTATGTTGGGCCCCATCCAAATCCAATTAAATCCCCATTTCATAATTCACACTGAAGATGGACGGTTGTAGTTTTCACTCATTTAAAATTTCACCATTAACTGTTGGAAATGATAATCCTCTACTGAATACAACTGGTTCATGAGCCATTGATTTAATAAAAGCAGGTACAACTTATAATTTGGTTACTAGTGCCATCGCTTCTCACATCTCCCTATAAAGAAAAATGTGTCCATGCATTATCATCCCAGCTAATCCCAGGAAACGATTATTACCTCATAATTTTACTGCAAATCCTTTGTGTAGAGGGACTAGCTCCTTTGGTTACTAGTCGAGGTAACTCTAATCGTATCTTCTTACCCAAGATTTTGCCTAATAGTGATCGTATACACTTTCTACAATTTGCTGATGACATACTCTTCTTTGTCTATCCAAGCAAGAAATCCCAGAAAATTTGAATCAAGTTCTCAATGTCCAACATGAATCGGGTAAGCAAGTTAACACTTCCTAGAGCTAGTTCATATTTCCAAATAAAACTCCTCGCTACAAAATTGAGCAAGCTCAACCGACTGCAGGAAGGGATTTGCTATTTGAAATTAAAAAAGAAAACTCACAGTTGAGTCACCCATTTAAAAAAAAATTAAAAAAATGCCTAAACTATGCCCATCCATCTTCTTTCCTTCCTCACCTACCTAACCTTCCCCACCTCCCCCACCCCTCTCCACCCCTTACCCACCTTCCATCCAGTGACGGTTGGCAATTCCGGGAAAGGGAGCCACAGGATCTTACTCCTCTCCCTCTCCCTCTCCCTCCCCTCCCTCTTCTTCTCCTCCCCCTCTTCCTCTTCTCCCTTCTTTTCTCCTCTCCCTATTCTAGATTTCTGCCCGTTCGACCCTATGAGGCCAAACATTACACTATACATCTACTATCCTCCTCTGGGTTAATATCCAATGAGTAATAGAGTTAATAGAAATTGTATGCTTTACTTTTATTTAAAAAAAAATTTCCTCCTATATTTAAAAATTTTAAATGCACTCCTTTTAATTATTGAAAATGTTTTCTTCTTTTAGTGAATATTTCTCTACCTTCATGGGACCATGAATAGTCTGTCTTCAATGAGAAATAGAAGTAGACTAAAAGGATCACCTATGGACCTAGTCATTAATGCCTTAAGTAGGGACTATATTGTAACCATGAAATTACTCTTTAGATTACTCTTATTGAATTATACCCACCATCCCAATAATCAGTTTGTAGAAATAAATGCTTAAAAAATGCATATCTACACGTTATCAATCTAACATTTGGCATTTGAGTGAATCATTAAAAAACAACAAAGCTCTAGTGGGCCCCACCTGAATTCTTGAAACTAGAAGGATGGAGGATTTGAATGTGGATAAGGAGTAAACCCCATTAACAATATAATAAATTGAAGGACTTCAAATTTAATTTCTTTATACTGTGAAAATATATTGCTATGTTATTCGACTATAAGAGTTGGATTATTGCTAAGTTAGGAATTATACTAGTATAATAGGTGTCAAAGTACGTAAGGGACATGGATTGATCTTCAGTAGCCCACTAATGTAAAAATCTAGCATTTGATTAATGAAGTGGGTCATTCCTAAATAATCAGCACAAACAACACCAAAATACATATTCAGATCAATTTATTGAATCCATCGAACTCGAATTGCAAATTAGGCGAACTACATAGCTAACTGAAAGAACCTATCCAAGGAAATTTTCAAATTATAATAGTTTTTGAATTCTAAATTGTGCACTCAAATTCGAATTGATCCAATTGTGAATCAGATAACTATGAGTAGATGTACCATACTGTGCACCGAGTGATTGACACTTAAAGGAAAGATGGCGAGAAAACAAAAATATTATATTTTGAATGTCCTCTTGGAAACTCAAAACTGTCATATGTTTCTTAGCAGAAGGGCAAATCGGTTGCCTTTGCGTAAGTTCATCAAGAATGGATTACTGTTAATCCTAAATCCAAATGCCTTTAGCCCCATCTCCCTCCTAAGGGATCCTCGCCAGCGGCCAACAGTTTTGCTTCCTTGGCAGTGGACAAGGATGTTCCCTCGGATATTCAAACTCAAATTCAAACTCACAAGATTTTTTTGTGTTGGGTTGGGGGGGGGGGGGTGGAATCTGTCGTGGGATCTCAACCGGTTGGTAACGTAGACCTTAGTGTCCAACGCAGTATCAATTCTCTGAAGCATCCAAGGGTTCATCAGACCAAGAAGCGTATTTCCCGAGTCCATATTGTTGATCAAATCCTGGATATTAATCACAATTCAATTAGGGATGCCTACGTCAGTAATGTCACGTCCAGCTCTTCAGTCGTCATCACAACTTTTCCAGAGGAGATCTTGCATGGTAAATCTTTGAGAAACAGCTGCTTGGATGTAGCCTTGTTCCTTCATCATCCTTTTGTTCGTCCCCACCTCCCCTCCTCGTCCCATGAGCCAACCTTTCCTGCCTTGCCTCTCTTTTTTTTTTTCCTGCCTCTTCTTCTCCCTCTTCAAGAATTCCCACCATCCAATCCCCAATAGTTCCTCTCCTGACTGAGCCTCCCTCTTCAGCCTTGTGCATCATCTTACCTCGCCTGGACCCTCCTGCAAATGATGACCCTCCCTCTAACCACTATCACCGTTTCTCCTTCTCCCCTTCCCGAAGTGCCAGTTACTTCTCCCCATTAGCGGCTTCTCTTTCCGTTACCCACGCCTAGCATTTATGAATGTCCTTTCAATTCAACCTTTGCTGTAGCATGTGCCTCCCTTGCTCTTCTCGATACTACAATAATCCCACCCACATCCCATTTCCCACTTACCCCCCTCTTCCCCCTCCCTCTCCTCAGAACCTCTTATCTCCTTTCGCCTTTGAGACCGTCTATACCTATCACTCCCGTAAACCCCCATCCCTAGAATCAACACCCAATACACCTTAATGTTTGACTCCGGGGATTCAGTCCATCATGGTCTCTTGGATATACCCAACCTTCATATGTCTCAGGCCTCTTAGTTGGTCTCTTCTTCAGAGGCCACCCTCCGCAGCTCCTAACCCCCCACTCCTCCTCCCGTTCATCTTCTCTTTTCCTCCGGATGATATTGCTTCTAAGGCGTTTTCGTCGAGAAAGATTCTATGGAGAAAGCGTTGTGGAGTGAAGTGGAACTGGCCATAGAGGAGATGACTGTGCCCTATCTTTCCCCCTCTAGGTCCCCTCTAGTAAAGAAAAAAGGAAAAAAAGTGCACCCTTCACCCAAAACTTCCCGGTCGTGACCGTAAAGGCCCCGACTCCCCCTTCGCTTCTAAAGCTCCTCAATCTCGTAGGCCCGGAGGCAGTGACAGTACCAGCCGTTGATTTGATAGAGGCGTTGAGTCTCTTTTTCCCAAGCTTGGTTCACTAAAGTAGATGGCTCCTATCTCCCCCTCATTTGCGTTCAAAAAAGAATTTTTTGTAGAGTTGCTCGGTGTTCCAGTGACCTCTATCAATGAGATTTTCAACCAAAGGTTCCCACCCCCACAGGTACGCACTATCCCTCTCACCCCCTGATTTCATCAATGAAGATAATAAGTTGGAACATTAGAGGTGCCTCTGGACCCTCAATTAGATAAAATATTTTGGATTTGTGCAACAACCATCAGCCTGATATTGTGATTCTGTTAAAGACCAAAAGCCCAGCGGCAAGGGCTTCTCGTTCTCTACAATTTCTCTGGAATTTTTTCCCAAGTTTGGAATGTGTCTTTGGTAATGGATTCTCACGTGGCATTTGGGTTTTGTGGAACCCCTCTAGCATCTACCTATCTAAAATTTCTTCCTCTCCTCAAATGATATACTTTAAAGCTATCCCTCTCTTACCACTGAACATTCGTTTCTCCTCTCTATGATCTACGCTTCCCTTTTTTAGTGTGAGCATAGGGCTTTTTGGAATGATCTGCAGACATTAAACCAATCTTCTGTACTCCCTAGGTCCCCCTGGGCCCTTGTCGGAGATTTTAACTCCATCTCCTCTCCGCTTGAAAAGTCTGGTGGGAGATCTTGTTGGGAAAAGCAGCGCAACGGAAACAACCCACGATCAACAGATTGATGAACATACAGCAATCATACCATCAAGCAATCACACACATGAACACAGTAATTTTACGTGGTTCGGCAACCTTACCTACGTCTACGGGAGGAGAGAACTCATCTATTATGATTCCATCTCGATCCCCTCAGGATCTAGGGCTACAGTACATCAATATATATAGTTTCCGCTTTCTTGGCCAACAAAAAAATTTATACATAATGACTAAAATACTCCTAACCCTAAGCCTTGGTTTTGGCTAAACCAGATGACCGATCTGGCTAAACCAGAATACAAGACAAAACCCAATAGATCTTTCTCCTAGAGCCTCCCTTACAGGGACTTTAGAGACTTTCTAGATCATAACTAGCTTCTGGACATGGGTTTCATGGGGAAACCTTTTACCTTGTCCAACAACCGGTTGGGACCTGAAAGAGTTTTGGCTTGGCTAGATAGGGCCATTTGCTAACTCTAGTTGGCGGTAGTGTTACTCTAATATGCATTCCTTTCACCTTCCTAGAACTTCCTCGGACAACAACCCATCCTACTTTCCGTGTTTTTGGATTTGAGAATGCTTAACTTCAACGCCCAGCTTTCTCCTCTTTTGTTCACCACTCTTGGCCTCTCATTAATCCATCTCCCCCTCTTCTTCACCAAAAACTTTCACTCCTAGGCCAAAAAATGGATGCTTGAAACAACATGCACTGGAATTGCTCCAGGTCCAACCTGAATTGAATTAAAAAGAGAGTTGAGGGTATTCGGAGGAGCTGCTTCTATCCTTAGTTGGGACCTTCTCCTTAACCTTGAAAGGAACCTCTTGGTTGAGTTGAAGGATCTTTAAGCCTAGCATGAGTCTTTCTATTGTGAAAGGTCTGGAATTCAGTAGCTACAAGAAGGAGACAGAAACAATAAATTCTTTCACAAGGTTGCTAAGGCTAATCATAGGTGTAATTCTATCTTGTTCCTCCTGGACGACAAAGGTAACCAGCTCTCTTTGTAGCCTCAACTGAAAGATCATTTTTGAGCCCATTTTCGAACCATCTTGAGAGCCAGGATGCAGCTCTTTGCTCCAGGATTGCTCCTTGTATCTCTTATGTGGATAATTTGATGCTTGATTACCCCTCGGCTGAGGAAATTATGGCGGCAATTTTCTCCCTTTGGAGAGACAAGGCCCCTGGGTCGGATGGTTTTAATGCAGCCTTGGATTAGCTTAAAGCGGATGTTTGTCTTTTTGTTAGAAACATTTTTGAACATGGAACCCTTCCTCAAGGGATTAAGACACCAATATTGTCCTCATCCCCAACAAGGAAGGGCAATCTCCCTTAGGGGTCGTTTGTTAATTTCACACATGATGTGAAAATGCTTTACATATGTAAATGACTCACATGTGAGTCATTTACATATTCAAATGACTCACATGTGAAACATAATTCTTTTTTTGTTTTTTCCATACCTCTTTACATGTGAATCTAGGTGCACATATTTAAATAATTTGAATCTTTTTGTAAATATCTCACAATCAAAGAAACATCAACGGATGGAATTTGGCCTCATGGCCATTTTTGATCTTATAAAGAGGATACATGGCTCAGATCAGGATTTTAGGCCCCACATAATTTAAAAACTTGCAAAAAAGGGGCTGAAAATGTCATTTACAATGGGTTAATGTAAAAGGTTGTACATTTTTTTATGAATCTGAACATTGGAGAAACATCAACGGTTGAAAATTGGTATGCGGGCCGTTTTTAACCTTATGAAGACAATGAACGGTTCTGATTATAAAAAGGGGACCCACAGTAATAAAACAACTAAAAAAGGCGGACTGGGATTGCCATCTACAATAAATTAATAGCTATATTGTTTTAATGATATCTCAACATCCAAGAAACATCAACGGTTGAAAATTGGATAGATCGCCGTGTTTCATATTTTCAAGAAGATGATCGGCTTTGATTTTATGCATAGCTCCCACAGAAAAGGAAAAATCATAAAAGGCGGACTGGTATTATCATGTATAATAGAGTAATCCAACGGCTATAATTGTCTGATGATATCTCAACATCCAGGCAGCATCAACGGTTGAAAATTGGTATGGTAGCCGTTTTTGACCTTCTGAAGACAATGAACGGTTCTGATTATAAAAATGGAACCCACAGTAATCAAAAAAATCAAAAAGGCGGACTGCTCCTTGTATGTACTGTAGCAGCGCCCAGTAACAGTTGCATGTGCAACACTTTCACACCATATGAGGTGTGAAAATTTTTGACAGAAAAACAGCCCTTTTTCACACTATTTTCACATCCATTTTACATATCCCATGCGTAAATCAAGCTAAACAAACGTAAAGGTGTATAACCGTTACGCACCATGGCCATTTACATATGTAAATTGCTGAAAACAAACGACCCCTTAGAGATTTTAGACCAATCAGCCTCTGCAATGTCCAGTAGAAAATAATTTCTAAGATTTTGGCGAGTAGAATAGGCCCCTTACTAAAAAAGTGCTTCTAAAATGAACAAGTTGCTTTCCAACTAGTAGAAAGACCTTCTGACAATATCATCATTGACAAGGAAACTCTTCATCACATGAATCAAAGGAATTGTAAGAAAAACTACTGCCCAGTGAAACTGGATATTTCCAAAGCCTATGGTAAACTTTATTGGAACTTCCTCCATCATTGTTCGACTGCTTACGGCTTCGACACTAAGTTGGTCTCTAGTATTATGGCCTGTGTTCAGTATTCGGTCAAAATTAACGGCTACTTGTCTGATCCCTTCCACCCTTAATGTGGCCTCCGACGGGTGTACCCTTTAAACCCTGTGCTTTTCATCCAATGTGGCGAAGAGCTCTTGAAAAGTGTACAGAACCCTATTTCTAGATCCCTTTCCCTTTCCGAACGATTGCCCCTAGGGGTATTTGTGTGGGGATCCTCCAATATGCTGACCACATCCTACTTTTCTTTTAAAATTCAAAAAAGCCTTGTTAGCACGTCTTACAGTTCCTGTATCTTTTTGATAAGGGAGCGGGGCAGAAGGCTAACAGGGCCAAATCTTAACCTTTTTCTTAGTAGAGACACCCCTATTCAGTCCGGCCGGGAAGCCAAGAAAACACCTTGATATTCAAAATCTATCATCCCACTTCACTTACCTTAGAGCCACAGTGGGCCTCTCCTAGGCCAGGAAACAGGCGTGTTTTTCTCCACAGCAGACTTCACAGAGGTATGCTAAGATGGAGACGGAAGGCTCTTTCTTTAGCTGGGAGGAAGATCATCGTTCAATCTGTCTTCTCAGCTATGTTGCAGTATTGGATGGAGCTTGGTTCACTTAACTACGGATGACATTAACAGAATTGCTCAGTCTCATGCATCCTTCCTTTGGAATGGAACCATTGACTCTAGAAGTTACCCACCCATTAGTTGGAAAACCATTTCCAAACCATGTCCGGGGGTCTGGGGATCAGGGATCCTGACATTCCTAATCAGGCGGCTTTGGCTCATCTTGTTTGGAGATTTATCAACAACCCTGCAGAATTGTGGGTCAAACTCCTCGCTGACATATACCTCAGACAGTCTTCCTTAGAGGTCGTTCAACGAAGACCCAGAGACTCCTTCATTAGGAAGAAAATGCTTGCTTTCCGAGGTTCCGAGGTTCCATTCTGGATCACTCTAGATGGTCCCTCAGTAATGGTTCGGCTATAAGAAGTTTCTCTGATGTCTGGGTTCCCTTGGTGGGACCTCTTCTTCCTCATCTGTTCAATGCAATTTCTAATTCCATCCTCCTGTCCGAGGCCAGTATTGTGGATAAACTGACCACTGCAAGCCAAGGTGTCCACACCTGGAATGAGCCTCTTCTTCTCCAACGTTGGCACTTCCCCCATGTCAGGGCTATCCTAAATATCCTTTCAGGAGGTGTGGACTTTAGATGCTGGGAAGAGGATCCGGCAGGAGCCCGTTCCTTTAGGGCTCTCTACAAGCACCTTCAAGGCATTAATGTGGGCACTCAATTCCCTTGGGCTAAAATCTGGAAGGCACCCCTTACGCCTAAGCTAAAATTTTCCTTTGGCGATGTGTTCACAAGTTTTGAACATCCTCATACACTGCTGTTGTCCTGTGAATAAGCCACTAGCTTGAAACTCATAAACCGATTAAGAACCGGGATAAGCCGGAGAATAGCTGGGAAAGCGGATTGGGACTCTAATATTGTTTCCCCCCTTGAAAGGTTAATGTACAGTGAAGAAGGAAGGAAAATGATTACATGGGCTCATGAGCCCCCAAAAGAAAATAGATTGGAGAGAACCAAAAGGGTGTATACAAGAGAGAAAAAGATAATAATAAAAAAAAAAAAAAAAAAAACTCTATGTATGAGTTGTAGATTGCATTAATAACCTTATTATTGTAGTTGGACCTTATTATTATAGTTGGAAGCATGTTTCTCTTTTCTAGTCCACTTATTCCTTGGTGTAAGGACAATTTCTCCATCAACTACAATAGGTCTAGTATAGCCAAACTCAACAGAGTTTCAGACATCCTCATTAATTGACCATAGAAATGCACTCATACGAACTTTCCAATAGGAATAGTTTGATCCATCTAACATAGGAGGCTTGGTAGTAGATGGACCTTCTCGACTGACTTCCATCATAGAAATCTTGATAGATTTACACACAACAGATTTGTATGATTGGCTTTGATACTGTTAGGATTTTTGTATTGGCAAATTCATGGGTTGTACAAAACTTGATTCCATTGAGTTATATTTTACATTTAGAACATTTAGAGCAAACTGTAGTTAGGTGCCAGATAAACTGAATTGAAAATAATGTAAATTGAAGTATTTTTCTGAGGACAACATGGATTAAAGAGATCATATCTCACAAGTTAAGCATCGGATATGGGCACCTTACCTACTATTGGAAAGCTTATTTCAAGTAGATATCCATAGAGCCTAAGATTTTATAAATCGGAGCTAAAACAATAAAGTTATGGCTTCTAGAAGTTTATTGATGCATGTAAAAAATTCAAGAGCGTTCGAGCAGGCCTGAGATCGGGCTTGAGCGCTGAAGGCAGTGGCGAGCGCACGGACGGCAGAAGTGCATCGACCTGCATGAAAACCTCTTCTATTTGTGCCAGAATTGCCAGTTTCACTTAGATTTGGTTTCTAAACCTAATGCACGAATTATGGGTTATAAAAAGACGGTTTCTCTTATTCCTAAGCATAACACAACACACAGAGCTCTCCTTTTTATAACATGGGGATTTTCATTGGAGAGATTGTCTAGAGCTTCTATGAAAGATTGGGCTGAAGACTTCAAGTTGTAGAGTTGGTGCTTTTACTTTTTCGTAGGAGATTTGTGGCTTCTACTTCCTTGTACAAGATTATTCTCTAAACGTAGAGACTTGTTCCTTGTGGAGATTAAGGCACTGATAATGAGGCATCGAGGGACTGCGTGCTGTGGAGATCTATAAAAAATAACTATAACGCCTTGTGGCGAGGGACTGATTGTATGGTTGTAAGTATATATTGTGCCGCGAAAATTAGTGATTGATTTTGTTCACTTTGGACTCGTGATTTTTTCCCGTTTGAGTTTCCACGTTAAAATTGTGTATTGTCTTCTTTGTGTGATTGTTTGCTTTATCATTTCGCTGTATAGAAGTAGTAATCGAATCACAATCTAGATTAAACCCTGGGCATTCTAAAACTTTCAATTGGTATCAGAGCGGGTCACACTAAATTGCTGTGTATTGATCTAAGGGATTTTCTAAAATTGAATTTAACAATGAAGAAAGCTTTTCTATTATAAAACCTTCTTTACTAAGAGGTGCTATTAACTATGCTTATTGGAAAGCACGTTTAATAGCCTTTTTGAAATCAGTAGATGAAGGGGTTTGGAGAATAGTATTGAATGGGTATTCCTTGCCTATGATGGGTCAGTGAAGCCTGATCTAGGGTAACTGTGTAATAAGTCTGTTTAATCTGGACCCTTTGTTATAAGGGCAGATCCGACGGTTGTTATTGCTTAGGGTTACTATTTATTAGGGCTTTTGTTATTCTGAGGGTGTGGTGAAAAGAGAGAGTTGGTTTTCTGCAGAGAAGAACCAAAGGAGAGTTGTGTGCTCTTGTAATCACGAGGAGAGGACTGTTCTTCTCGTGGGAGATCTCTAACAATAGTGAAACAGGTTTGAATCTCCGTGGACGTAGCCCACATCGGGTGAACCACGTAAATCTGTGTCTTTTGTGTGGATTGTTTGTTCTTCTGTTTCTTTCTCTTTTCCCAACAACTGGTATCAAAGCGTGGTGTTAAGATCGTGGGATCGTGGAGTTTCTGTTTACAGAAACTTGGATCCGGGCTCGATCTCGCCGTCGCACGCCGTCACCGGAGGAGACGACCGGAGAAGAAGAATAAGAAAAAAAAAACTACCTGTCTGCGTGCCCCTCCTTGCTGCCGCCACCGCTGCCAAGCCGCAGCGCCACCACCGACCTCACTGCGTCGCTGCTGCCCCACCGACCTCGTCTGCCGCTGCTGCTCCGCCCGGATCCGACCGAGATACGGCCGACGAGAGGCTGCCTGACTGCGCAGAAGATCCGAAAATCGCGCGCCCCAAATCATCTCGGTCACCACCGAGATCTTCGCCGGGATCCTCGCCGTCCTTGTCGCCGGAGAAGACGCCATCAACCGCTGCCACCCGAGCCTGCCCGTAGCCGAGGACGAAGACCCGACGAGTCCGGCCAGTTCCTCTGTTGCAGACAGCAGAAACAGAGGAGGAAGGAAGAAGGAGAAGAAGGATTCGGGTTCGGGTCAGGTCAGGTGCGACCCGACCCGATTGCAGTCCAGCCCAGAGCAGTAACAGCGGGTTCGGGTCAGGCCAGGTGCGACCCGACCCGATTTCAGTCCAGCCCAGCAGTTCAGAGGCGGTTTGGCTCTGGGTCAGGTTAGGTCCGACTTGACCCATTATCAGCAGGTCTAGCCCAGTCAGCAAGTTCAGGCCTGGTCAGGTCAGGTTCGACCCGACCTGTTAGCAGACGGTCCAACCCAGCCAGAGGGTTCAGGCCGGGTCAGTTCAGGTTCGACCCGACCCAGTTGTAGCAAAGCCCAGCGAACGTGCAGATCAGTTCCGGGTCAGGTGAACCCGACCTGGGTCCGCTCCAGAAGCCCAGCAGATAGTGCAGTGACGTCAGCAGTGAAGTCAGTAATGGTCAAAGGCCAGATTTGACCAGTTTCAACGGCTGAAATTGTTTCTATGATATCTTGATCGTCCGATGTCTGATCGGAGATCCGTTTGCGCCTATGGACTCGTTTCGAGCAGATCTACGCAGTGGAAGAGGTTGATTGGCTGTTTGATAGTCAAGGAGGAGGTTTGATCGATTGGAGCGTAGAAACTTGTTTCTACGTTATCGGAGCCATCCTGAGTCGGATTTCAGATCCGTTTCTTCCAGTGTGCTCGTGTCGACGAGATCTATGATTTGATGCAGAAATCTTGAGGAGATTTGAACAGATGTGGATTGAGGCTAGAATCGGGTCTACTTGACCTGGTTGTTGTTGCAAACCCAATAATAGGAGTCGCCGGCCTAGTTGCAAAGGGTTTGCTGACTCAAACGAAGTTGTTCGTTTGGGTTCACATGATCGCATGTGATGATATTCATCTTGCCAGAGCCAAGCCGGAAAACAGCAAGGAGGAGCTGATGCGTCAGCAGTTGTCAAACATTTGTTTGATTGATTGATCGGAGGTCCGGTCAAATGGAGTTTTTTGACCGCTCGGAGGCAGAGGTTTTCTGCAATTGTGAAGTCATCTGGACTTGTATTCCCGATCTGTTTTGCTTGCATGCTTGTGGTGATTGGATCTTCACAGTGATGGTGAAGATGGGGCAGGATGGTGAGTGATTCAGATATCACTCAGATTCGTTAATGGTTTTGAGCTTTTAGTTCGAGGTGGAGTTTGACGAGATGAACTTTGCTCAAAGTTCATGTGCTGGTTCAACCTGTCAAAGTGTTGAAGAAGACTGCATCCCTGATGCAGTGACGTGCCATTCAGCAGGGTACGTGAAGACATTGCCGGTTTTATCTCCTAGTAGCTCGAGTTGTACGGAGTTGTTCGGAATTCAAGCCAAGGTGGAGATTGTTAGGTTTATGTCTTGTATTCCGGTTTAGCCGGATGAGTCCACTGGGTTAGCCAGGGACTGGTTTAAGGTCAAGGGTATTTTGGTAATTGTACCGGGGCTTTCTTGGTGGCCAAGAAAGCGGAGATTATATATTGTATAGTCTGTAACCCTAGACCTTGCGGCGGCGGCGGCAGTTGCCCGTGGTGCTCCCACACCACGTAGGAGAGATGAGGTGAGAGTGTGGGAATCTCTTGTATGCTTTACTTGTCATAGTGAAGATGTTCGTCCTCTTGTGCCCGTGGATGTAGCCCTGTTTGGGTGAACCACGTAAATCTCGGTGTCTCTTCTTGTGTGTGGCTTGTTCGTGTTTGATCTTGTGATTCCGTGGATGCGCACAACGGGTGATTGTTCAGAAAATCACAACAGCCTACAGTCACTATTGAAGGACAAACTATTGAAAAACCTATGACTTCATGGTCCAAATGTCACGCCCCGAAATCCGAGGTCCTTGGGACTCTCAAATATGAGGCATGATGGGTTTACAATAATTGATGCAAAAGGAAATTTAATTAATAAATCTCATTAAACAATAATTACATGTACAAATTACTCTGACACATGCTACTAATGTTTAAAACGAAAATTCTCGCAACTCATTCTTCAATCCCGATCTCGCATGTAAGTTAGATATCCTTCATATTTGACTCAACTGTGAAATCTAGGAAAAAACAAAGGGGGTGAGTACAACTCTGCAAGTATACCTACTATGAAATCATAGCAAATGGATAACAATCAAGCTATCAAATTTGGAAGCTGCGGTGTCGAACAAATTAACAACGAGCGGAATAAAGCAATCTTAAAGGTGATAAAGTCGAATAATAAGATCAGATTGAATACAAATTTAACTGATCGCGCTTAAAAATGTATATGCGTGGAAATGAATTACGGAATCAAGGTCCGACATTCACGCACTTTAAGCGTTAAGAAGAATGGGAAAATAATTACAGTTCATCATTAATTTCCCTTTTGTTTACATGGGTTCAAGTGCCCTGACCGCGGGGATGCAGGTTGTTTACATACATTTTGAAAGTTTACAACCCCTCCCTCAAGTCTCAGATGTGATCTCAATTTGGAAACTACAAGAAAATGTACATAAGGTGGAAGAAAATGTGGAAAAAGGGGAAAAAATGGGGGGTGACCGTGACCCGCTGTCACTGCCCCATTCCAGTGACCGTGACTCACCCGCGGTCACTGGGGCCTTCCAGTGACCGTGACTCACCCGCGGTCACTGGGGCCTTCCAGTGACCGTGACTCACCCGCGGTCACTGGAACCTGCTAGTGACCGGGGGTCACGGTCACTGACAGACAATGGCCTTGTGCCTTCGTTTTTTTGTGCTGTTCGCGCTGATTCTTTCTTGGAACTTCTTTCAAGTGTCGGAACTCCATTCTCATGACTTTGGAGCGGTGGACAACCATCAAGAAGATCACTTTTTATCATGGAATCAATTGAAACCGCTGTAACTCATCATTCGTGTTTACGGACTGCATTTTTTGTTTCAAGTCCGAAATGGGCAAATTCGAAGCCGGAGTTGTGTCATTTGAACCTATCATTTTCAAGGAACAAAATGAGGCCTAGAGAGGCTTCTTTCACAACTCTTTTAATGGCTAAGAAGCCCTACGAATGAGAGAAACAGAGGTGACAATGTCATCCTCTCAAAAATTGGCGTCGTACGAACATGGTATGGACTTTGGCCATTTCTCTTCCTTCTCTCCTTCTGAATTTTCTTGCTCACCTTTAGAACTAAGAAAAGAAGGTGGGAATGGTCGTGGAAGTGCTGCTGGAGTTTGCTTCTTGTTGCCTTAGGTGGTGCCTTTCTTCAATTTCTTCACTTTTCTTCCTTATGTGTGTGTGTTTTGTTTCTTCCAAATTCTCCCTTTTTATAGACTCCCAATGTAGTTTTGGGGAGTTAATAGCAGTTGTGGGGAGTTGGATTTCGAAGAGGAGTGGAGGGAAACCACCCAAAATCGTGGGAAACCTCTTTTGAAGGTCCGTGACCGCAGACTGGGCCACGGACGAGGCCCAATTTCAGGTTTTTTCGCGTATGTAGCCCATTTTCATCTGTTTTGGGCTCAAACGAAGTCCGATTGCCACCAGACTTGGAGGGATGCTTCTTAACACTATTTTCTACATGTCATAAAAATTTCAGCCCATTTTGACTTCAGGAAGTTGGTCAACTTTTTCATTAATTGGGCCCCGGTCAAGGACAAGGCCCACTTTTGGAACATTGCATATGCGGTCTATTTTCCATTGTTTGAGGCCCGAATGATGTCCAATCATCACGAAACTTGGAGAGATGTTGCTTGACACCATCTTAAGTGTTTCATAGAAATTTCAGCTCTGTTTGACCACCTGAACATGGTCAACTCCTTTTGTTTGTGGGCCCCGGTCACTCCCAAGGCCCATTTTTGGAATTTTGCATATGTGGCTTGTTTCCCCCTGTTCGGGGCCCAAACGGTGTCCAATCGCCACGAAACTTGGAGGGATGCTTCTTGACACCATTTTGAGTGTGCCACAGAAGTTTCAGCTCTGTTTGACCACCTGAACATGGTCAACTCCTTTTGCTTGTGGGCCCCCGGTCACTCCGAAGGCCCATTCTTGGAATTTTGCATATGTGGCTTTTTTCCGCCTGTTCGGGGCCCGAACGGTGTCTAATCGCCACGAAATTCGGAGGGATACTTCTTGACACTATTTTGAGTGTGTCACAGAAGTTTCAGCTCTGTTTGACCACCTGAACATGGTCAACTCCTTTTGCTTGTGGGCCCACGGTCACTCCCAAGGCCCATTCTTGGAATTTTGCATATGTGGCTTGTTTCCCCCTGTTCGGGGCCCAAACGGTGTCCAATCGCCACGAAACTTGGAGGGATACTTCTTGACACTATTTTGAGTGTGTCACAGAAGTTTCAGCTCTGTTTGACCACCTGAACATGGTCAACTCCTTTTGCTTGTGGGCCCACGGTCACTCCCAAGGCCCATTCTTGGAATTTTGCATATGTGGCTTGTTTCCGCCTGTTCGGGGCCCAAACGGTGTCCAATCGCCACGAAACTCGGAGGGATGCTTCTTGACACTATTTTGAGTGTGCCACAGAAGTTTCAGCTCTGTTTGACCACCTGAACATGGTCAACTCCTTTTGCTTGTGGGCCCACGGTCACTCCCAAGGCCCATTCTTGGAATTTTGCATATGTGGCTTGTTTCCGCCTGTTCAGGGCCCGAACGGTGTCTAATCGCCACGAAATTCGGAGGGATACTTCTTGACACTATTTTGAGTGTGTCACAGAAGTTTCAGCTCTGTTTTACCACCTGAACATGGTCAACTCCTTTTGCTTGTGGGCCCCCGGTCACTCCCAAGGCCCATTCTTGGAATTTTGCATATGTGGCTTGTTTCCGCCTGTTCGGGGCCCGAACGGTGTCTAATCGCCACGGAATTCGGAGGGATACTTCTTGACACTATTTTGAGTGTGTCACAGAAGTTTCAGCTCTGTTTTACCACCTGAACATGGTCAACTCCTTTTGCTTGTGGGCCCCCGGTCACTCCCAAGGCCCATTCTTGGAATTTTGCATATGTGGCTTGTTTCCGCCTGTTCGGGGCCCGAACGGTGTCTAATCGCCACGAAATTCGGAGGGATACTTCTTGACACTATTTTGAGTGTGTCACAGAAGTTTCAACTCTGTTTGACCACCTGAACATGGTCAACTCCTTTTGCTTGTGGGCCCACGGTCACTCCCAAGGCTCATTCTTGGAATTTTGCATATGTGGCTTGTTTCCCCCTGTTCGGGGCCCAAACGGTGTCCAATCGCCACGAAACTTGGAGGGATACTTCTTGACACTATTTTGAGTGTGTCACAGAAGTTTCAGCTCTGTTTGACCACCTGAACATGGTCAACTCCCCAGTTGACTTTTTATGACAGTGGGCCCTTGTTTCAGCTGTTTGAAGCCCAAATGACCCCGGTTTGATTTGAAACTCGGAGGGACTGACGTCAAGAACATCTTGGAGTATTCATCCAAATTTCATGCAGTTTGGATTTGAGGAAGTAGGATTTCGAACAGTAACCTATTCATGGCATGCGTTAGGTCACTATTCACTCCACATTGAGATAGTTAGCCTGTTTTCTATCCGAACAGCCTCCCCTTGACTTGAAATTTTAGAAGAATAACTTGGGGCATTCTTTGAGCATTTGTTCCAAATTTTATTTGCTTTGGCCTTCTGGAAGTAAGATCTTAGCCGATGATCTCCAAATTCAGGATTACTGTCCTCTAAGCTGACATGTAATGGAATTTAGGCCAAACAGAGTCTTTTCATCTTGAAAATTTGCAAAGTATCTTCTGAGCATGACTGAAGCTTCGCGTCTAAATTTTCATTAATTTTGGACATCGGGAAGCAGGACTTTGGTCAGTGACCCCCCTGGCTTGGGGGAAATTGACTTCAGGCTGACATGCTTGTGGCTTTTGAGTTTGATGATGTCTGTTCAACCCGAAATTTGAACTTCCTCTGAGAGTTCCAGCTACCTTGATCTTCATGGAATGCCGGTTCTCATAGTAATTCCCCAGGATCTGCAAATAACCTCTGTAGCCTAAATTAAGCTGAGATGAGGTGTCTTCACTGCAGTATTTGCAATTTTTTTATAGGTCAACAAGTGCCCCCTCGAGGTGCAATGATTATGGTATAATAATCATTGTGCCTCGAAATAGCCAATCTGTGGGAATGATGGATGACTTGATGAAAAGACAGTTTGTCAAGGTAGGTTGTAGGCCTAAACTTGGGATTTGAAAATTTTGATAAAAACCATGAAGGGTTTGATGACGGAATTTTGAAAAGACATAAGAAATCTGAACTTCTTTGCCCTATTTTCACGGATATCAAAAGTAGCATCTCCGTGGGGACTGTGGGGAACACCCACAAAGGAATCCCTTAGGTATTTAGAAAATTCAGAAGTTTATGAATTTTGTTTGGATTTTGGAAATGAATTTGATTTTCTTTTGACCTATTTTTCACAGATATCCAGAGTGGCGTCTCTGTGGGGATGTGGGGAACACCCACAAAAAGAATCCCTGAGGTTTTAAGAAAATCAAAAAATGGATTTGGGTTTGGATCTTCATGGATTTTTGGTTCACTTTCAAAAATCAAAGTTTGGGTTTTGACTTGGCTTGACATGATTTAAAATGAGATGCAATTTTGACAAAATGAAATGTAATTTTGAAAGAGATTAGCTTTTATGAGTTTTGATGAAAAACAATTTGGGACATTGGTTTGAAATCGAATTTTGACCTAAAGTTGATTTGGAAAGGAACTCAGCATCCTTTTTTTTTTTTTTTTTTAAATTTCCCTCGAAATACCCTAAAAAAATAGGATTATTTCTTTTGTAAATTACTCCAAATGGACCCATCATAAGAATTTCAAACAAAAGATGATCATGTTATGGATTCCATTGCTTAAAATCAAGGGACCGTAGATGAAGAGGGACGAATCCATCGAGACTTGATCAAGGTTTAGACTCCACTGATTTTCACCAAATTGTATTCGTGAGAAGGAGGGTGACGCGTCAACTACCTGAACTTGAAGGGATTCGGCAATGGGCTTCACTAATTCAAGTTTGCAATAATCGTGGGAGGAATGATCAACAGTAATTGAGGGGGAATTTTTTTTTTTTTTTTTTTTGGCTTAAGCCAACAAAGAGAAAGGGAGACTGAGCCCTTTTTTTCCTTTTTTTTTTTTTTTTTTTTATAAACTGAGAAGAAGGGGGAATTCCTTTTTTTTTTTTTTTGAAAAACAACTGAGAAGAAGGGGGAGAGACCGAGAGAAAGGAGGGAGAGAGAAACCGAGCGGAGAGGAGAGAGAAAAGAGCGGGAGAGAGAGAAACCGTGAGGGAGAGAAAAGAGAGAGAGACCGAGAGAGAGAGAGAAATTAGGAGAGAGAGAAGAAAGAGAAAAAGAGGGAGAGAGGGACCGAGAGGGGGAGAGAAAACTGAGAGAGAGGGAGAGACCGGGAGAGAGAGAAAAAAGAGGGAAGAGAAAAAATCGGGAGAGAAGAGAGAGAACGGGAGAGACAGAGAGTGGGAGAGAGAGAGAGACCGAGAGGGAGAGAGAAAACTGAGATAGAGGGAGAGACCGGGAGAGAGAGAAAAGAGAGAGAAGAGAGAGAAAGAGAGACCGAGAGAGAGAGAAAAGAAGAGAAAAAAGAGAGGAGAGAGAAAAGAGAGAGAGAGAAGAGCGGGAGAGAGAGAAACCGAGCGGGAAGGAGAGAGAAAAGAGCGGGAGAGAGAGAAACCGAGCGGAGAGGAGAGAGAAAAGAGCGGGAGAGAGAGAAAAGAGCTAGCTTCTGAGTTTAAGGCCTGCAGATCTGGTGTATAGAAAAAATACATACATCAATATTCAACCTTATATACCTGCCAGATTCTGCAGACAGTTCGACTTCTATCAGGCCGTCGTGGGAACACCGGGCCGAATTCGAGGCACTATCGGCTCTTTGCAGGATGCCCGTAATGCTTGGGAATTTTACCAAGCGTTTGACACTGAGGCTCGTTTTGGATACCCTCATCTTCCGAATCCTGGATATACGAGTGGTTTCGCCCAGTGGTTTGCTAAAAGCACCCTCGCCATTGTGCAGGCATACACAAGTAACCCTCGAGCTAAATGTCGTGTTTTGCCTGCTTCTAAGAAGAAGGAAAAAGGGGAAAAGGGAGAAAGAGATCGTTTCATCCCAGAGAATTTTGAAAGTTGGCTACATGATGGGGACCAATGGCGAATTGGTTTGACAGCTGGATCCGATATCTGTCGAGGTCACCGTGGTTTGAGAGGTGAAGAAGATGAAAACTTCATGCCTCCGCCTAATGTACCTGCAACGAGAATGCGACGAGCCATGGAAGAAAATTTACAAGAGAGCATTAGCCTTGCTGAAACCAGGGAAACGGGCAGGGCTGCTTTGGATTTTGCTCATAAATTAAAAACTGCTGCTGATACTCCCGTATTGCCAGAGACACGTGTTGATCAAAGTCAAGTAGAGGGAATCCAATCTGCGGAAGGGACTACGAGGGCAAGGCCTTCCATCATAATGCCGGTGAACCCTCCAACGGATCTGGGTTTGCATAGGAAAATCAGAGCCACTCGTTCGAAATTGGTAACTCAAGTTCGAGCTTCAGCTACCCAAGAGACACCTTCTAGGAAGAGAAAAGCTGAAAGTCCACCTGTACGTCGTTCTCGGCGGCTAAAAACTGGTAACATACATATAATTGCTTATGATCATATCTTCATTGATTCTGTATCTCTTGCTTTAACATTGATACTCTTTTTTTTTTTTTTTTTTTTTTTTTTTTGCGATTGTATTAGCTCATCCTTCAATTGCTGGAGAGTCTGCGAGGCAAATGGCCAGAGTGACTGAAAATTATGCCTCTGATGAGAGGAGTGGGGGAGAAAGCAGTTTTGATAGCCTTACGACTGGAGAGCGAACTGATAGTGATATTCACATTGAGTTTGATTTTGAAAAAGAAATATTTAATCAAGCACAGATGCCTGAATTTGAGATAAAAGTAGCGGCAGATGTACCGACAGGATCCATCATTGCAGATAAACCTATTGATGACGTTGGTACTGCTACCATTACAGAGGCTGTTCTCCAGGTTGAACAACAGAAGCCTCCCTCTGAGATTGCCAAGGAATCTGGGATCAAAGTCTCCAGGGATATCGAAGAAACTCCAATTGTTGCTGAAGGTAAACTTCACATTAGCTTGATTAACGTTTCAGCATTCGTGCTCTAATTTCTGCTCATTCCGCTTTTTCAGGTGGTCAAGTGGAAAAGGGTATTTCTGATACACTTGCTAAAACAGTTTCTACTATTCCTAGGAGATCTTTCGGATCCCCTATAGAGGAGCAAGTGGAGAAAGAGCATGCTGAAGCTTCGATTGACTTGGATGATGTCTCAATTCATAGTGGATACTTAGAGGCATCACCAGGCAGCCCTCTGGGGAGTGATCTGCAACGCTTTGTAGAAAATTTATCATCAGGTTCACTAACTCAAAGTATAAATGGTGGTGCGGGATTGTCGCCAGCCAATACCACCTTGCCAGTCAGTAATGAGCCAAGGGCTGATGAGGCTGAAGATGTTCAGATGGAGCAACATATTGAACCTGTTAGCGGTGCAGAAAAGAAAACAGACAGTGTTATGGGTCCAGTCTCAGAAGCCCCTGTAAAGGATACTGTTGTGATCAGAGCGGGCTCTTTTGTTCAACAGACAATGATTTTAGAAGGTACAAATCTCCCGGTAGAGGATACTCCTGTAACACTTGTCACTAGTAGTGTACCTCCAGTTGCTGGCAGCTTTACGCCTCCCAAGGCCATGACACCTCCAAGAGTCCACTTTAGGGTGGATCAGTCATCGCCTTTAAAGGTTATTGAAGACCCTGTTGTTCAGAAGATATCAGATGAGGCTTCTACTGCTGAAGGTGGAGGGGCTCGAAAAGCTTTACTGCATGTGACAGTCACACCTCATGCCATTAGGGATCCTTCGACTACCTTGTCTTCACAAGGGTCACATGATTCGCCTTCTGTTCGTGAAGAAACATTGGCGATTCCTGAGGGCGGAGTAAATATCGAGAGAGAAAGGGATAATCGCTCAAGTTCTCAAATCCAGTCAAATTCACAAGAGCGAGAATCAAACCTTTCTATCCCTAAAGAAATCAGCTTCTTCGGGGACAACCCAAAACCTCAATCTGCTATTAATTTTGCCACAAAGATAATCATTCGCAGCATTTTGGCTACTGTTTTTCAAGGAGAGCTTTCTTCAGAGAAGATTCAAGGTGCCAAGGCTTTAGCAGACATGTTGATATTTTCTGGTACCGACTTGAGTTGTCTTCGCGATGCCCTTGCCCTTCTTTTTAACAAACTCGAAGAAAAAAACCCTTGGGATAAGAGTGTTGATCATGCCAAAGCTTTCCAAGATGAGATTTTAAGGCACAAAATTCAGTTGACCGGTGAGATTGAAAGTGGTGAGGAGGAGATACAGGTAATAAATGCAGAAGCGGCCAAACTGACACAGGAATTGGCTGTGCATGCGGGCCAACGTGCACATATTCAACAACAGATTGTTGTATTGCAACATCAATTATCTTCCGTGGAAAATATTATGGAAAATTTGCAGATGTCTGTTTCGGAGAGAATTCGTCACCGAGATGATCTTTTCATGCATACAGAAGCGAAACGCACAGCCTTGAACGACTTCGTTCAGTCCTTGGAGATTGAATTGAATATTAAGTTGGACGAGATTGACATTAATACTGCTATTCCAGCTTATGCAAGCTACAAAGGGCGTATCCTCATGGCAGAAGTACTGAATGCAAAGGGGCAACTGGAGAAGTTCCTGGACTGAGATTCTCTGCTGCAACTCTCTCTTTTTTTTTTTTTTTTTTTTTATCATTATTAGGCCTTAGGGCCATGTGTACATTGACTTTACTGCTTGTATTCAAACTTTAAAATGGATATCAATGGAAAATGTTTTTCCTTTCTATTTTTGTCATTGGTATGGTGTTTGGTTTGATTTTCTGTGGATGTTTGATGTGGTTTATGTGGATGGTTTGTTTGGTTTGTATGGATGGTTTATTTGGTTTGGTTTTCTCAGACTTGTATGAGGGTGTGATTTGCGATCATTTGGATCAACAAATCGAAAATAAGGAAGTCATACAGGTGGACGTTATCCGGTGCCTATGTTTGAGGCTTTCTCCAGGGTCCATGACTTGACCCTTTTGGTGTCGAAAGGGGTCAAACGAAGTGGATGTTGTTCGGTGCCCATGTGTGAGGCTTTCCCCGGGATCCATGACTTATTCCTTAGGACAAAAATTTGGTTTTGGTTTTTGTTTAGATTTTGGTTATACAGGGTCTACAAAAAGACTTGTTCTATATAACCGAAGGCAGTCATATAGGGTCTGCAAAAGGACTTGTTCTATACAACTAAGGATTAGCTATATGGGGTCTAAAAAAAGACTTATTCCACACAGCTGAGTTTTGCTATACAGGGTCCGCAAAAAGACTTAATCTATATAGCAGGATGTTACAAGGGGTCTTGTAAGGACATTATCCGAGTAACAAAGGTTTGACTAGAGGGGTCGAAGGACTTGATCCTCGCAGTCATTTTTATACAAATCTGAGGGATTTTGGTTACGAATCATAGTTGTTAGGCTCGAAACCAAAGGATTTTGATTTTGGTTAGGAGTGAGAATGTACACTGTACATGGTTTGGGTACATTGTACATGGTTTGGGTGTACCAATGACATTCAGGTATAGTATTTCTTGAGAAGTTTTCCATTGATCGGCATCATGCACCTGTCCCCTTCAAGTGTGAGGAGCGCATATGCGCCATTGGAGTAAACCTTGTCGACAACAAAAGGTCCTTCCCATTTAGGTTCGAACTTGCCTCCCGACAAGTGCGTGGAAAACATAGGTCTTCTAACTGCAAGGACTAGATCTCCTTTCTTGTAAGCTCTATACTTGACCTTTTTGTTGAAAGATGCAGCCATACGAGCTTGGTACAACTCAATACTTTGTCGAGCGGCAAGTCTTTTCTCATCAAGGTTTTCTAGCTCTTGCAATCTGAGTTTGGCATTCTTTTCTTCAGTATATTTGTTTATCACAGCCACCCGAAAAGAGGGAAGTTGAATTTCCAAAGGTATTACAGCTTCACAACCATAGACCAAGGAGTACGGTGTTGATTTGGTAGGACCACGAACTGTAGTTCTGTAAGCCCATAATGCTTCAGGAAGCCTGGTACTCCAACTCTTTTTGTTGTCAGAAACCATTTTCTTCAAAATCTTGCAAATGGTTTTGTTAAAAGCCTCAGCAAGTCCGTTGGCCGCGGGGTTATACGCTGTAGATGGACAACACTGGATTCCGTATTTGTCACAGAATCTGTAAAATTTATTATTATTGAATTGCGGGCCATTGTCATGATACAGACGTTTGGGCACCCCAAAACGGCAAATGACATGAGTTTTCAGGAAGCTAAGGACTGTATCTGTTTTAACTTCTGTGAGAGGTACTGCTTCTGCCCATTTGGAGAAGTAATCGGTTGCAGCCAAAATGAATTGATGTCCACGTTCTGAGGGTGGACTGATCTTCCCCACTATATCCATTCCCCAAGATTCAAACGGCCAAGAAGTGGTCGTAGGGTGCAAATGTTCAGGAGGCTGGTGAATATAATCACCATGAATTTGGCACTCATTGCATCTTTTAGCAAAATTAATAGCATCAGACACCATGGTAGGCCAATAGTAGCCTAATCTTCGAATTTGATCATGAAGTTTTGGTCCAGCTTGGTGAGCACCACATAGGCCCGCATGAACTTCTCTGAGAACTTGTTCAGCTTCTTTCGGGGACAAACATCGAAGTAGAACTCCATCGTATGATTTGCGATAAAGAGTTTTTGAGGGCAAATCAAAATGGAATTTGAGAGCTCGCCTTTGAATACTGGTTCTATCTTTAGGATTCTCTGGTAATACTCCATGCAGAATGTAATCAATAAAAGGATCTCTCCAATCCCTGAATGAGTTTTGGAAATATGAAATTCGATTTTTGATTACAGTGAAGCTATCTTCTACTGCCTTGTAAGTATCGAGTGGGGGTAGAAGTCTTCTCTCAACAACTTCCAATATCATCTTGTCATTCTCAGGGATTGCCATTGAAGCTGCCAAGCTTGCTAAGGCGTCTGCTTTGACATTCTGGCATCTCGGAACATGAAGAAACTCAATCGATTTAAACCTCTGTTTGAGTTCATATGCCCTATTGAAAAGGGGAATTAGGTCTGGCTTCTTTACTTCATACTCGTGATTCATTTGCTTAATCACAAGTTGTGAATCTCCATAGACCCCTAGCATGTTAATGCTAGCATCTAAAGCTAACTCAAGCGCCATAATTAATGCCGTGTATTCTGCCACATTGTTCGAGCATGGTTTGATCAATGAAAAGGAGTGAGGAACATAAAATCTTTCTGGACTGCAGAAAATAATTCCAACCCCTGATACTGGCTTTCCTCGTTCATTAGTCCTGGAAGCTCCATCAAAATGCATGGTCCAATGTAGATCTAAATCAATGGTAGATTTCCGTGTTTGTTTAGTGAAGAAGACTGACTCATCAGGGAGATTGTCTGTGAATTGAGAATCTTCTGACAGTGGATGTTCTGCTAGAAAATCTGCAAGAGCTTGTCCTTTTACAGCTTTCGCAGGAGTGTATCTGATGTCATATTGAGAAAGAAGGATGGACCATTTGGCCAGACGTTCACTCAACGCCCCGGCTTTTGTCACTAATACCTTTAATGGATTAATATTGGAAACCAGATACACCACATTAGAGAGGATGTAATGCCGCAGCTTTTGTATTGCAAACATAAGCGCTAGACATTCTTTTTCTATTGGGTGATAATTGTGCTCAGCACCAACTAGCATCCTTGACAGGTAATAGAGTGCCACCTCCTTTCCTTCATCATTCTTTTGAGCTAACAATGCTCCCAAGGAATGATCAAGAGCTCTTATATAAAGAATGAAAGGCTTGCCCGGAATTGGAGCTGAAAGAACTGGCGGATTTGTAAGATATTGTTTAATATCCTGAAAAGCATTTTCACAAGCTTTGTCCCATACAAAGTCTACTCCTTTCTTCATCAATTTGGAGAATGGTCTGCACTTTCCGGACAAGTTAGAAATGAACCGTCGGATGTAGGCGAGTCTTCCCTGCAATCCTTTCAATTCTCTCAAATTTCTCGGCGAAGGCATTTCCAATATGGCTTTGATTTTAACGGGATCTATTTCAATGCCCCCTTTTCGCACCACAAATCCTAGAAACTTTCCGGAAGAAACTCCGAAAAAACATTTCAGGGGATTCATTCGAAGATTGAATTTTCGTAATCTCTCAAAGACAGTGCGAAGATCGGCGAGATGGTCTGATTTATGCTTGCTCTTGATTGCCAAATCATCAACATAACATTCAACAGATTTATGTTGTAAGTCCTTGAATATTTTCATCATTGCTCTTTGGTACGTGGCTCCAGCATTTTTGAGACCAAATGGCATGACAGTATAGCAGTATATGCCGAATGGAGTTCTAAAGGAAGTGTGTTTCTCATCCTCTTTGAACATTTTGATCTGATTATACCCCGAGAAGCCATCCATGAATGACATTCTTTCGAACCCAAAAGTATTGTCAATCATTATTTCTGGTATAGGTAATGGAAAATCATCTTTGGGGCAGGCTTTATTCAGATCTCTGAAGTCAATACAGATTCTGATTTGTCCATTCTTTTTAGTAACTGGGACTATATTAGCCAACCAGTCTGGATGCTGTTCTTCACGGATGAAATTAACGCCTTTGAGTTTCTGAACTTCTGCTTCTATCTTCTCCATGATTTCAGGCTTAGTCCTCCTTTGGTCCTGTTTTACAGGTTTAGCATCATCTGCTATATTTAATTTGTGTATGGAGATTTCTGGATCTAAGCCCGGCATTTCTGCATAAGTCCATGCAAAGCAATCTATGAACTCTCGCAAGAATCCCACATACAAATCAAGTTCACTTCCTTTAATTTGAGAGCTTACAAAGGTAGGCCGGGGATTTTCTGGGGTTCCCAAGTTTATTTCTTGTACTTAGTCCTCAGTTGGAGGATTAGGAGGAAGTGTTTCTACATTGTTATTGGAAGTTTCTAACTCTGTGAAACCCTCTGGGGTTTCAGTTGGGGGTTTTAGCCAAGGCCTGATCCCTTTCCAAGGATTTGGTTTTTTAGGCTCTTCGGCTTTTACATCAAGGGCTAAGCATTCCCAGCGGACATGTTGGGACGGGCTTATTTCCTCGTTGAGTTCAGGTGGCCAATAGTCAGTGATTTGTGATGCAGCATCATCTTCATCACTTGCCCCCTCAGGATGCTGAAAAATGGCCCAATCAACGGGATCTTGAAGCACAGGAATTTCATGAGAGTCATCCGAGTCATATTCTTCAGTGAAGACTACCGATCTGGCTTTAACACTTTGTTTAAATTTAGGAATGTTACTGTAAGGAATATATCCTATGCAATGACGCAGCTGCTCAATTCTGCCCCCTGTCTGGAGATCTTCTTTCATCTCTGGAGTAAAGACATCCAAAGGAGCCCGTATGCCATTTGCAGTTAACCCAAGACCCATAGGTTTCTTGAGATTGTACCCCATATTTTTCATCATGTTACAGACCACAGGATTATAAATATCGAGCCGGATTTTTCCCTCATTACTGATTTTGTCAATGATATCTGGTGGAGAAGTATCTTCAGCCCGATGAAAAATAATCGGATGATTGTACTGCTTAGATGAAGGTACCAAAAAGCAAGAACCTTCGAATTCATAAATGTGAGAGGGAGTAGGCCATGGCATAAGTGGAAGATTGCAGTCTACCATAGAATGCACGAAGGTGCTCATTTCTTCAGCGTCTTCAGAATCCAACTCAGAATCTGTATCTCTGATCATTGAAATGACATGTATTGGACGCATTCTTCTAGACCTCCTGCGCAGCCGGTGGAGTGCCACTTCGAGAGATGATACAATTCGAGACATCTCATCAAAGGTTTGAAATTCCATTGCCATGGTTAAGCTGCGGAGAGCTGGCCGAAAACCTACCCAGCACAAGTGAATCCATGCGGAGCAGTGTGGAGGATTTTCACATCTTTCAGCCAAACGGAGCCATCTATCAATGTACCTGTCGGCTAATTCTCCCCTCTGCTGTGATGTCAATATCAATTGACTAAAAGTGATAGGAGAATCAGGCTTTATAGGTGATATTCCCCTATTAGGGGGAGGTATATCATTGCTTTCTTGATTAGAGCTCGAGGATACCATGTTGGCCGAAAATGAAAACTTCTGATGTTCAGCATCTTTTACTTTTGATAGCTTTGTAGATATGATTAAAGGTGGATCTGGCTTTTTGATTTCAGATTTCACCTTAATTATCAAAGGAGCTTTGATATCTACGCATTTTGCCGCAGATTTTCCTGCACATTCCAACTTTATGGGGAGATCAGATTTTTGACCAACTTTCTTTGCTGAAATAGTGAAAGGTTCTGCAGGATTATCATTCACAGCAGCATTCTTTGTATCTGAGTTGGATTTTGTAGGCATTTCTTGATACATTGCTGCGTTTGTGAAATAAACCTCTTTTCCTTTGAATGGCTTTTCCTCTGCAAAGACTCGATGTACCTTCCCCTCGTTGTCGATGTATTTAAGGCATTGATAAAGAGTAGAAGGTACTATGGCATAGTCATGAAGCCATCGTCTCCCCAAGAGGATGTTATAGCAAGCACGAGTTTTTACCACATGCAGAGTGGCTTCTGAGACTAAATCTCCCAACTGGAATCGAATTCGGATTTTACCAATCGGATCCTGGACTTCCCCATCATAACCTTGAATAGAAGTCTTTGTAGCAGACAGCTTGCTCACTGGAATACCGAGCTCTTGAAGGGCCGTGATTGTGATGAGATTTAGAGCTGACCCTGGGTCAACTTGAACTCTTGGGACAGGCATATCTTTGATGTAGGCCGTGAAATAAAGTGGCCTCGTATGCTTCATATTTCCCAAGAGGAGATCCTCTTTGGTGAAAGAGATAGTAACTTTAGAAGCATTGTGAGTTAAGAGGCACTCCTTGCATTGCTTTTGAGGCTTCTTGGATTTCGCCTTCAAATAATTCTTTTCTATTTGATGCACTTGTGCTATATGAGTATGATTCTCAATATTCAAGGCCTGTAGTGCTCGTATGAAGTTGTCACGAGTCTCCTTGGACATCTGCAGGAGATCAAAAATGTGGAGTCGTGCAGGTATGTGCTTAAGGTGTTCAACAACATCATACGTGAATGGCTCTGGTGGCCTTGCATTATCATTTACTTCTGGAGAAGTTACATTTACATTGGTATTGCCTCCCGAAGGGTTTACATAAGAAGAGGAAGGAACAGAGGATTTATCATAGTTGACCCTATAGTTACGACCAGAGCGAGTGCCATCATTAAGCATGTTGCTTCTGTCAATTTCTGGTCGTGTGTCTCTTCTTATGGCATTGACTTCTTCTGGTTCGATGAAAAGCTGGTTGACCTCTTCCAGGCCTACTTCTTGGTTTACACCATTAGGAATAGCCTGCGATGTTTGGGGTTCTATGGCAGCATTCAAAACCACCAGGGAAGGAGCCGTTGACAGTTCCTCTTCAAAGTCAGAGATATTTTCGACAATATTACTCATACTAGGGTTATTTTGTCTCCTCGGTAACCCAAGTTCCCTGACTGAGTTAAAGTCAACAAACTGATT
The DNA here is from genome assembly GCA_037013555.1 of Sextonia rubra. Lineage (NCBI taxonomy): Eukaryota > Viridiplantae > Streptophyta > Magnoliopsida > Laurales > Lauraceae > Sextonia > Sextonia rubra. The sequence continues at coordinate 26,741,307 of JASUAD010000009.1, forward strand.
ACTTAATTCAGAATTTTCATTTGAAAAGATCAACTCTGAATTAGGTGTGGAAGAAGCATCTGGCGTGGAAGGAGGAAAAACCGTCTGCTGATCCCGAACTTCATCGTGCCCGACTAATGGTAGTGGATCCGGATGAACTTCTGGAGGTAGTGGAAAAAGAGGAGGATCATTCGACCAGCCACTTGAACTTGGCCTGTGTATATCATACAAGGTCACTGATAGTGTATTTAAACCGTGCTTAATATTAAGCGTTCCCGTCTCGGGGTCAAAGGCTTGTTCGAAATCCTCATCCTCATCAGAAGGGTATTCATCAGCAAAATAATCATCGATCCATTGATCGTCTTCAAGATCAGAGTAATCCGACCATTGATTTTCATCATCGGAGTTAGGGGGTGTACCATCCCATGATATCCGATTGCAGCTAGATATTGCTGGTTCTTCCTCATCTTTTGGAATTGGAATGATGTAGTCGGCTAGAGTAAAATGACCTCTGGCTGATCTGGGAGGATTTTCTAAGACTGGGGCCTCGACCGCCTTGTCTTTCTTCTGCTTAAACTGTTGTTCTTATTTGTTTTGAGCAGTTTTCTGGAGACCTTTAATTTGCCTTTTGATCTTTCTTCTTTCCACAGGTGTGGGTTTAGTTTTCACTTTTTCCCATCCTTCATCATTTATTAAGTCCGGGTGAACCCACATTTCCTGCCCTGAAGAATCTTTGATAAGTATCAACCCCTGTTCATTATGTAGTGCATTGATGACCCGGAATTCGACCATTGGTGGCCTTGATGGAGCGGGTATTGCCACAGGTGCAAATTGTCCGAAGGAAATCATATTGACTGGGGCCGCATCATATTTTCGGTCAAATGTTATTATTCCATTTTTCCACATCTCATTGACCTTTTCTTTTAGGATAAAGCAATCTTTCAAAGGATGAGATACCATCCGATGGTATGCACAATAGTTTGGATCATTAACACGACCCGCTTGCTCTGGCTTTTTCATGGGTGGAAGCTCGAGCTTGTTGTTCTCCATCAATGCTTGGAAGATGACTTCAATGTCCCCGTCAAAAGGGTACTTAGTTTGCTTCCTCTTTTCATATTCTTCCTTTTTATTTTGCTCCATCTTGCTATTCTGTGGTTTTTGAGGAACTGGTTTGGAGGTTTGTACATTGAATACCTCCTGCTTCTTCTGGGGTTTCGGCATAGTTGGTTTTGGAGCAGAAGATGATGATGATTCCATTTTTCGGGAACTTGCTTTCTTCTGGCTAATTTCTTTCAGGGTTAACTCCGCATCAGTGGCTACTTCAACCAATCTGGCCAAAGACTTAGTTTTATGACTAAGTATGATAGCCTTGATTTCTGGTCGCAAATTGGTTTTGCACATTTCAATTGTCGCCTTTGGAGATGGTTGTTCTAGGCATCTGTAAGACAATGCTCTCCATCTATTGATAAAGGCTTGTGCAGTTTCATTATCCCCTTGCTTTGTACTACTGAGCATAGCGAAGGTGACCGTTTGATCTTCTTCCTGAAAGTGAAGTAGAAACTTTTCTTCTGTAACTGGCCATGTAGTGAAGGAGAGTTCTGGCAATTGTTTGTACCAATCAAAAGCAACTCCCTTCAATGTACCAACAAACAACCTTATTTTTAGTGCATCCAATTCGGGTAAACTGCCAAGGAGCGACTTAAAATGCACTATATGCTGATAGGCTGACCCTTTTCCAAGGTAAGGCTGGAAAGTCGGAAGTTTGTAATCTGGCGGAAATGGAACTAAATCAAACTCCGGAGGGTATTTAGATGTAATACCCTTTTTCTTCATCCTTGTTTCCACTTTTGATTTGTTTAAAATTTCTTCCACTTCTTTAAAAGTTACAGGTTTTTCAGGATCTGCGTGGAAGCCAAGGATTGAGGAGTGATCACCTCGAGTTGAATCTGAGGCGATTACTTTATCTGTTAGTGCCTTGATTTGTGCTGTAAGTAGGTCAATTTTGGTGGCATTCTTCCTGATCATTGCCTGTTCTCTTCTATCAGCAAATAAGGAGTTAACAGGAGCTTCAGCTGGACTACCCAGTTTGTCTGCTAAGATTTTCAATTGAGCCGTCAGGTGGTCAATTTTAGCTCCTTGTTGCTTGACAACATCACTGACGTCATTCTCTTGATTTTCGTCAGCATTTTCTTCGCTAACATCTTTGCCTCTACCGGCATTCTCTTCATTACCGGTCCCACTCCCTTCAGCCATAAATACGGTGTACTGACGGGGGTAAGAGGATGTAGGCAGAGTGGATTGACTATCTTCGGTATCCAGGAGAGTTATTGAGTCCTTATCAGAACCATGATCGTCAGAGGTCCTATCTGAATGAGAGTTCGAATCAGAATCTTGGGACTGAGTTCGAGCCATACTCCGAGTAACTCTCCTGGTTGAGCCAGGTCCGACCATACATGAGGAGGTTAAATTTGGCTCATCTTCTTTAATCACCCATTTATGAGTGATTCTATGCTGTGACTGCTTCCGAGCATGCCTCTTGGAGCGAGACAAAACCCTCTTCTTTATCTGCTGGGCCAATCTGGATGCTAGAGTTTGATCTCTGAATCTAGCAACTAATGGCCTAGAAGTGCTAGCAACTTGCTCCCAATCTATAGGGTCGGAAGTGGGAAGTGAGAGGATGTTAACAGCATTTCTTTCAATCTTCTTCTTCTGCTCCTTCTTTTGTTGAAGCAGATTTTTAAATTGAACGAGATCGGTCGAATTTTTGATGACCAATCGTTCAGCATTTTTCTTGTTTTTAGTGCCATATGACGAGCGCTGGGTTGAAAGTGATGGTGATGGTGCCACAATCACAGAAGGTAAGCGCCTCCTGCCGAACCTCCGTCCCTCCTTCTGGGTCAAAGGGTAAAAGACATTCTTTTCAAGTGGGGCCAAGGGTTTCTCCTCAGCTTTTCTGGACTTCTGCATACGTGGCTGTGGTGACCACATACGGCAATTTCGAATAACAACATCCTTCTGACCCTTTTCACGGGCTAGGGCTTGCTTGCGAGTGGTTTGCTTTTTGAGATGTACCCTTTGTTTCTGCAAAGCCTCCTGCTGTGAACCAACGGGTATCTCTGTTTTGTTGTTCGTAAACCGAACCTGCCTTGCCCCCAGTCGAGGCTTGGTGATCTGAAAATTACTGCCTTCCAACCTCACTTTGTGTTTTAAGTCATTGTGACCTTTGTGAAAGACTCCAAAGGGGTTTTGGGCATATTTGGATACCCAAGTTTGAGGAATCTTCGCCTTCTTGATGGGCTTCAAGGTTTCTGATGACCCATCGTGGGTTGAGGTCATGTAACTTGAAGGAGTAGAAAGCCTTTGAAAGACCGAGACCCTTGATGCAGGAGCATTGGTGTTCATTCGGCCCCTTTTGGGTGCCCTTGTGGTCTGAGCCATGGAGATTTTGAACAATCTCTCTTTAGCTTCGTCAAAAGTAATGATCAAAGAACCCATGTTGTTTCCTGCAAAAAGTTAGCCGATGAGACTATATTAGTAGTATAACCAACATGGCTGCCTCTTGGGCTAGCCGGAATGGTTTATAGATGCCATCTAGACCAACGTGGTTTTGAACCGAAATGGTTAGATATAGGCATAAATCCCATCTCATTATGCTATGCTGACTATCCCTACTGTCAGAATTTCTGCAGCATTTCGGGTTTATCGAGTCAGGCTTAAAAGCACGCTATGCTGACTAGTCCTTGCTACCAAACTTTCAGCAGCATATCTAGACTATCTGTGTCAGACTTATAAGCAAGAGAGGGTTGGATCAATCAAAGGGATAGGGCTCACAGGATCAAGCCTGCACCACTATCACAATGACCACACAAGATCCATCAGTGGTTGACGCCGGACAATGCATAATTACAATGTCGTTGGTCTTATCACTGATTTAATAAACTTTTTATATGGGTCAAAAGCCCTTTGAACTGAATTATCACTCTTCTAAAGTGAAAAGGGTGATGATTTGGTTCATACACATCAAGGTGCAAATTCTTCAATCAAGTTTTGCACATCAACATGCAAATTCTTCCAATTAAATGGCAAGTGTATGCACATCAAGGTGCCCAATGCCTTCATTTGTATGAACAATATGCACTTCAAGGTGCAAAGGTCCTTTAATGATATTTTCAAACCCATTGCAGACATCAAAGGTCTTGTATGGGTGTAATTGGAGGTTAACTAAGCCTTTGTCATCATAAAAATGGATAAGTGACCATGTGCCCCGGTCACAGGCTTTTAGCAGCAGTTTTCAATGAAACAGCAGCAATTTCTAGCACAACAGCGGCAGTTTCTAGTGCAATAGCAGCAGTTACAGTGCAATAGCAGCAGTTTCAGTGAAACAGCAGCACTCTCAGTGCAACAGCAGCAGTTTCAGTGAAACAGCAGCACTCTTCAACACAACAGCAGCACTTTTAGAGAAATAGCAACAGTTACAGTGCAACAGCGGCACTTTCAGTGCAACAGCAACACTTCAGTGCAATAGCAGCAATTTTCAGGGCAACAGCAGCACTTTCAGTGCAATAGCGGCAGTCACAGTGCAACAGCGGCACTTTCAGTGCAACAGCAGCAGTTACAGTGCAACAGCGGCAGTTTTCAGGGCAACAGCAGCACTTTCACTGCAACAGCAGCAGTTACAGTGCAACAGCGGCACTTTCAGTGCAACAGCAGCAGTTACAGTGCAACAGCGGCAGTTTTCAGGGCAACAGCAGCACTTTTCAGCAATTTTCAGCACTTTCATGCATTTTTCATCAAATTTGATCACAAATTAGGGCCTATAATTCCCACAGACGGCGCCAATCTTCTGATCGCACTTAAAAATGTATATGCGTGGAAATGAATTACGGAATCAAGGTCCGACATTCACGCACTTTAAGCATTAAGAAGAATGGGAAAATAATTACAGTTCATCATTAATTTCCCTTTTGTTCACATGGGTTCAAGTGCCCTGACCGCGGGGATGCAGGTTGTTTACATACATTTTGAAAGTTTACAACCCCTCCCTCAAGTCTCAGATGTGATCTCAATTTGGAAACTACAAGAAAATGTACATAAGGTGGAAGAAAATGTGGAAAAAGGGGAAAAAATGGGGGGTGACCGTGACCCGCGGTCACTGCCCCATTCCAGTGACTGTGACTCACCCGCGGTCACTGGGGCGTTCCAGTGACCGTGACTCACCCGCGGTCACTGGGGCCTTCCAGTGACCGTGACTCACCCGCGGTCACTGGAACCTGCTAGTGACCGGGGGTCACGGTCACTGACAGACAATGGCCTTGTGCCTTCGTTTTTTTGTGCTGTTCGCGCTGGTTCTTTCTTGGAACTTCTTTCAAGTGTCGGAACTCCATTCTCATGACTTTGGAGCGGTGGACAACCATCAAGAAGATCACTTTTTATCATGGAATCAATTGAAACCGCTGTAACTCATCATTCGTGTTTACGGACTGCATTTTTTGTTTCAAGTCCGAAATGGGCAAATTCGAAGCCGGAGTTGTGTCATTTGAAACTATCATTTTCAAGGAACAAAATGAGGCCTAGAGAGGCTTCTTTCACAACTCTTGTAATGGCTAAGAAGCCCTACGAATGAGAGAAACAGAGGTGACAATGTCATCTTCTCAAAAATTGGCGTCGTACGAACATGGTATGGACTTTGGCCATTTCCCTTCCTTCTCTCCTTCTGAATTTTCTTGCTTACCTTTAGAACTAAGAAAAGAAGGTGGGAATGGTCGTGGAAGTGCTGCTGGAGTTTGCTTCTTGTTGCCTTAGGTGGTGCCTTTCTTCAATTTCTTCACTTTTCTTCCTTATGTGTGTGTGTTTTGTTTCTTCCAAATTCTCCCTTTTTATAGACTCCCAATGCAGTTTTGGGGAGTTAATAGCAGTTGTGGGGAGTTGGATTTCGAAGAGGAGTGGAGGGAAACCACCCAAAATCGTGGGAAACCTCTTTTGAAGGTCCGTGACCGCAGACTGGGCCACGGACGAGGCCCAATTTCAGGTTTTTTCGCGTATGTAGCACATTTTCATCTGTTTTGGGCTCAAACGAAGTCCGATTGCCACCAGACTTGGAGGGATGCTTCTTAACACTGTTTTCTACATGTCATAAAAATTTCAGCCCATTTTGACTTCAGGAAGTTGGTCAACTTTTTCATTAATTGGGCCCCGGTCACGGACAAGGCCCACTTTTGGAACATTGCATATGCGGTCTATTTTCCATTGTTTGAGGCCCGAATGATGTCCAATCATCACGAAACTTGGAGAGATGTTGCTTGACACCATCTTAAGTGTTTCATAGAAATTTCAGCTCTGTTTGACCACCTGAACATGGTCAACTCCTTTTGTTTGTGGGCCCCGGTCACTCCCAAGGCCCATTTTTGGAATTTTGCATATGTGGCTTGTTTCCCCCTGTTCGGGGCCCAAACGGTGTCCAATCGCCACGAAACTTGGAGGGATGCTTCTTGACACTATTTTGAGTGTGCCACAGAAGTTTCAGCTCTGTTTGACCACCTGAACATGGTCAACTCCTTTTGCTTGTGGGCCCCCGGTCACTCCCAAGGCCCATTCTTGGAATTTTGCATATGTGGCTTGTTTCCGCCTGTTCGGGGCTCGAACGGTGTCTAATCGCCACGAAATTTGGAGGGATACTTCTTGACACTATTTTGAGTGTGTCACAGAAGTTTCAGCTCTGTTTGACCACCTGAACATGGTCAACTCCTTTTGCTTGTGGGCCCACGGTCACTCCCAAGGCCCATTCTTGGAATTTTGCATATGTGGCTTGTTTCCCCCTGTTCGGGGCCCAAACGGTGTCCAATCGCCACGAAACTTGGAGGGATACTTCTTGACACTATTTTGAGTGTGTCACAGAAGTTTCAGCTCTGTTTGACCACCTGAACATGGTCAACTCCTTTTGCTTGTGGGCCCACGGTCACTCCCAAGGCCCATTCTTGGAATTTTGTATATGTGGCTTGTTTCCGCCTGTTCGGGGCCCAAACGGTGTCCAATCGCCACGAAACTCGGAGGGATGCTTCTTGACACTATTTTGAGTGTGCCACAAAAGTTTCAGCTCTGTTTGACCACCTGAACATGGTCAACTCCTTTTGCTTGTGGCCCCCGGTCACTCCCAAGGCCCATTCTTGGAATTTTGCATATGTGGCTTGTTTCCGCCTGTTCGGGGCCCAAACGGTGTCCAATCGCCACGAAACTCGGAGGGATGCTTCTTGACACTATTTTGAGTGTGCCACAAAAGTTTCAGCTCTGTTTGACCACCTGAACATGGTCAACTCCTTTTGCTTGTGGCCCCCGGTCACTCCCAAGGCCCATTCTTGGAATTTTGCATATGTGGCTTGTTTCCGCCTGTTCGGGGCCCGAACGGTGTCTAATCGCCACGAAATTCGGAGGGATACTTCTTGACACTATTTTGAGTGTGTCACAGAAGTTTCAGCTCTGTTTGACCACCTGAACATGGTCAACTCCTTTTGCTTGTGGGCCCACGGTCACTCCCAAGGCCCATTCTTGGAATTTTGCATATGTGGCTTGTTTCCCCCTGTTCGGGGCCCAAACGGTGTCCAATCGCCACGAAACTTGGAGGGATACTTCTTGACACTATTTTGAGTGTGTCACAGAAGTTTTAGCTCTGTTTGACCACCTGAACATGGTCAACTCCTTTTACTTGTGGGCCCACGGTCACTCCCAAGGCCCATTCTTGGAATTTTGCATATGTGGCTTGTTTCCCCCTGTTCGGGGCCCAAACGGTGTCCAATCGCCACGAAACTTGGAGGGATACTTCTTGACACTATTTTGAGTGTGTCACAGAAGTTTCAGCTCTGTTTGACCACCTGAACATGGTCAACTCCCCAGTTGACTTTTTATGACAGTGGGCCCTTGTTTCAGCTGTTTGAAGCCCAAATGACCCCGGTTTGATTTGAAACTCGGAGGGACTGACGTCAAGAACATCTTGGAGTATTCATCCAAATTTCATGCAGTTTGGATTTGAGGAAGTAGGATTTCGAACAGTAACCTATTCATGGCATGCGTTAGGTCACTATTCACTCCACATTGAGATAGTTAGCCTGTTTTCTATCCGAACAGCCTCCCCTTGACTTGAAATTTTAGAAGAATAACTTGGGGCATTCTTTGAGCATTTGTTCCAAATTTTATTTGCTTTGGCCTTCTGGAAGTAAGATCTTAGCCGATGATCTCCAAATTCAGGATTACTGTCCTCTAAGCTGACATGTAATGGAATTTAGGCCAAACAGAGTCTTTTCATCTTGAAAATTTGCAAAGTATCTTCTGAGCATGACTGAAGCTTCGCGTCTAAATTTTCATTAATTTTGGACATCGGGAAGCAGGACTTTGGTCAGTGACCCCCCTGGCTTGGGGGAAATTGACTTCAGGCTGACATGCTTGTGGCTTTTGAGTTTGATGATGTCTGTTCAACCCGAAATTTGAACTTCCTCTGAGAGTTCCAGCTACCTTGATCTTCATGGAATGCCGGTTCTCATAGTAATTCCCCAGGATCTGCAAATAACCTCTGTAGCCTAAATTAAGCTGAGATGAGGTGTCTTCACTGCAGTATTTGCAATTTTTTTATAGGTCAACATTAACAAAGATGAAAATGTACAATATACGAAGCAACAGAGGAGGGGTTAATCAAAGCATTACAATTTAGGAGCAACATCCTAAAACCAATATAAAGATAAGGCATTGCCGCAGTAAACAAAATATCAAAGTGTGCTCACCAGAATTAAGCCTGCGCCAAGCACAAAGTACCGCCAGGTACAAGCCATTTTCATATCTAAGGTTAGCAGGAGGCCTGAGATACCGGTAATCTTCAAAACAAAGTGGGTTTAGCTGTAAACTAAGAATATCGCACAAAGGAGTCTCAATCCCAATGTCATACCCAAAAGGGGCTAAAATACGTGTGTGTAGCATCCCCACGGTGCGTTGCCTATATTTTAGAAAATGCCTTTGAGAGTACATGTATCAAATTCAAAATTGAAAGCCTTTTTAAGTCACAAAGATAGCCAAGGGTTAAGATCTTAATTGAACAACATATTATCGAGATTTTCCACATTTTTTACCATTTAAATTTCAATGATAATTAATGATCAACAATAAGTTTTATGAAAAATCAATTTCAGCATGATGGTGGTAAGGAAACAAGATTAAGTCTATAATAGTCATCATGTACAAGCATATTAAAGATAACAAGGCATCCTAATAATCTAGGATTATTTCAATAATTCATAATATCACGTATTTAAATCAAAATAAGACAAGGCTTAAAAACTCTATGATTAAGGAATTACGGTAAGACTACTTGCCTAGATCAATGGTGATCAAAGGGTTAAATTCGTTCTGTTCTGGTTCTTTTGAAATCTCGATGTGAGGCCTTGATAATAATAGTTAACAAATAATTTTAGCAACTAGGTCCAATGATTAGGTTCACGCACTAGTTGCTAAATTCGGGTCAGGCTTGGATACGGGCCAATAGGGGATGTTTTAACTAAGGTGTAGACCCGAATAAAGTTGAGATATAACAATGCATAAGATGGGTTAGAATTGGTAGTTGGACTCAGGTTAATAAATTATATCAGTGGGTTTCAGTTTGGGTCACAGGATATGTTGGAGAATCAATGAGTGGGCCCAAGCAACTTGAGTTATGCAAATGTATCAGGTGGCCCACAAGATTCAACTAGGTAGTGGGATGGTACAACAGTGGTACTGATTAACTAGTTAATTAAGGAATGAGCTGATTCGGAAAAAAAGGGTTGTCAAATACTATCTTGGGCCCGGGTTAGGTCATGCAAGTTGGCCCGAATAAGGTTGTGCCACACATGCGTATAATCGAGGTGGTTTAAAGGAAGGAAAGGAAGAAAAACAGAGAGGAAGAGAAGCAGAAACAAGACGAGGAGCGAAGAAAAACAAAGAGAACAGGAACAGGAAGTAAACAAGAGAAGCAAGGAGAAGAAGAAGGAAAAAAGAGAACAAGGAAGAAGATGATGAAGTCGGGCTGTTTGAGGGAGTTGCGGGAAGGAAAATTAAGAGAAAGAATAGATGGGTGGCTAGGTTTGGTGATAGGGGAAAGGAGGAAAGAAAGAAAACGGTGAAGAAGAAGGAGAAGAAGACGGAAACGAGAATCAAAACAAGAAAATAAAGAAAAGAAAACAAGAAGAAGAAGATCAAGGAATAGCAGGAAGAAAATAGAAACAAGAAGAAAAATAAGAAGACGGTGGTGACTGAGGTGGGTTTTCTGCGATCGTGAGTAGACAAGAGGAGGAGATAAAGACAAAGAGCCTCTGAGCTACTATGATGAGAGAAGAAAGAAGAGAGGCAAGGTTCTGACCTAGTGATGAATCAGGAAGAATGATAGCTGGGTTAGCAGGGACAATGAGTGTGTGGGAGTGGTGATGTGCAGATCTCGAGTGGGGTTTGGGTCTTTGAGATAGTCGTGATTGTGAAGTTTCAATGGCAGAGGAAGAGAAAAAAAAGAAAGCAGAAGAGAGAAAGGAGGGACAGAAGCCCAGGTCTCCATGGGTTCGGTCTCGGCGAGGATGAGTAGAAGAAGAAGAAGAAGAAGAAGAGATGAAGCGGGCAAGAAAAAGAAAGAGAAGAAAGACGTCAAGGAAGGATAAAGAAGAGTAACAGATGGGGAAGAAGAAAAACTAGTTGCAGGCGAAAGAGAAGAAAGACGTCAAGGAAGGATAAAGAAGAGTAACAGATGGGGAAGAAGAAAAACTAGTTGCAGGCCCGGTGAAAAAAGTGGAGAGGAAGGAGAGAAGACATTCCAAGTAAGGGCTGTGATGTTAGATGATGATCGTGTGATGTATGGGTCTTGGTCGTGAACTGGGTTGGAGGATAGGTGATGCAAGCCAAAACGATGGGTATAGTGGCCACGGATGATGACTCGATGGCTTAGATGTAGGGCTTTGATGTGGGTGCGATCCATCGTGGTGATGCCAAGAGCATGATTAAGGTCTAAGTAAGGTTTGATTAAAGAAAACAAGATCACCGAGCTGACACGTGGAGCTCATCAAGATATCTCATTATAATTAGTAAATATGAAAAAATAAGAGAGAGAACATACCTTAGAGGGAAAGCCTTAGAGTGAGCAAAAAAGATTTGTAGATGTGATTCAAGAGAGGGAGAGGATTTTTCTATTTATAGAAAAATAAAAGCAAGAGTCCTAAAAGAAGTTCTAGTCCAAGCTTACTTAGCCAAAAAGTTTAATTTGAATGGAACTCCATCTCCAAGTAGAGTCAAGATTGATCAATATTATTTAGAGGTTCAATCAAAATAAAATTCCAATTTGAACACAATTCTAAGTTTCTCAAACTCTAGTAGTTTATGGGACCCTCATTGTAACTAATTAATTATCAAAAATTGAATAGCGTAAAATCATAAAATAATAATCACATGTGAGATCCATCACAGATTAAAACAAGGGTCAAGATTAGTTCTAATTAAAAATCAAAATTCGAGTCGTTACACCAAAAATGAGATCTATGCCTGCAATTGTAACAACAAGGCTATGAATGCTATTTGTAGTGGAGTATCAATGACTGAATTTCAAATGATCTCTACTTGTAAGAATGCAAAAGAGGAATCGGACATCCTTCAAACAGTTCATAAGGTTACTAAAAAAGTGAAAAAAGCAAAGATGCAAATCTTATCATCTGCTTTTAAATTGTTGAGTATGAGTGATGAGGAGATGTTTGATGACTTTTATACTAAGTTAAGTAATATTGTCACTTCAAGTCACAACCTAGAAAAATTGATTCATGAAGAGCAGATTATGAAAAGATTCTTAAGTCTCTCCCGGTTAGTTTTAATCCCAAGGTTATTGCACTTACTAAATCTAATAAATTGAATAGTTCAAGATTTGATGAGTTAGTTGGCAACTTACAAACCTTTGAGAATGAATTTATTAACCGTCAGTCAAAACCTTCTGGACTTGCTTTGAAAACTACAAAAAATTACAAGTTTTCCAAAGGTTTGAAGAAAGTGAAAGTTGCATCTGAATTTGATTCTGAAGAAGGGGGTATGCAATTGTCTTTTGAGTTTGTGCAACAGTTTAACAAGCTGATAAAAGGAAAGAATACTAGTTATAAACTAGTTGCAACGGGAAAGATTAGCTCCTCAAAGGGAGTCAAGTGTTATGAATGTTAAGGCTGTGGGCATATAGCTAATGATTGTGCTAATAAGAAGAAAAAGCCCACAGTCAACAGTAGTAAAGCTTTAAACATCTCTTGGGGTGTTGATGAAACTGCTGATGAGGAAGAGCTCCCTGAAATTGAATCTGATTTGTTTGACAAGGGGAAAGAAAATTTTATGGCTTTTATGGCTACATCTTGATGATCTAATGCTAATTCTGATGATAACAATGATGACGAAGATGTGTCTTATGGGAATGTTGACTAGGAAGCATAGTATAAATTCTTATATGGAAAAAGCATGACACTTTGCATGCTACAAAACTTGTGCAACAAGTTGAAGATGTTGTAGCTGAAGTTCTTTTTGTTAAGAAGAATCTTGGAGCAGTATATGCATAAATCGTTTTCATTGAAGATTGTCACAACCCGAGCCTAGAAATTAGAGTTAATTAAAACCTAACCAGTGACACACATGCTCCCATATATACACACTTAGACCCTGTTTAAATGTACACACACAAAGGACATTCACATGTACAAACATGGTGTATGTGGAAGCTGTCAATATCATTGCATGAAGAGAACACACCAATAGGAGATGACAAGTACAAAAGGTTACATTAATTTACAGAATGTACAGAATAAAATGAGGAAACGGTTTTTATGAGTCAAAAACCAAAATGCAAGGAGCTGGACAATCCCGGAATCATCACATGATGCGTTCCCTAAAAATGAAATCCTAGAAGAAGCCTATCATGCCATGCCACTCTCCGATAGAGTGTTCACATCCACTCCTTTAGCCCTGACGGGGCCTTTATGGTTTATTCCGAAGTCTTGCCGATCAACAAGGGGTCGGCAGAGGGATTTGAGCCTGCAACACCAAGAACAACTAAATGAATACAGTGATTCAGTAAAACATAAGCAAACAAGAAGGTAACACGCATTGTGTCTAACAGAAGAATGAACAAGTGCGATTGCATTAAGTTTTAAGTTAGTCTATTAAGCAATTTGTGCATAAGAATAAACCATGCTATCAGAATCATAAAACAGATGTACTTGCTAGGTGGCTACTATATTTGCCATATTCTCCTTATCGAGAGCAAGCAGGATGAAAACACCATCGACCGGGCCAGGGTACGAATGAGTCTCTGGTTCCCGGGGTCCAAAAGTCCCAGGACAGAACCACACTGCAGCGGCAATAAGCAAGCTATGCCAAAGTCAACTCTGTCGGGTATCCTAATGCTGAGGCTGAGTAGAGCCAGATCATATCAGTTATGTCATACGATGCACATCAATTCAATGTCACACGCAGGCAATTCAGTGCGTGTATCATGTCATCACAATCAGGCAATACATTGCGTGCATCAAATTAGGGTTAAATACCAGAATCCATTCTTTCGATACAAGTCGAACCATTACAAGTCGAACAAGAATCAGAGCATAGAAGGCAATATTTGAATCAATATGCAATGCAAGTCAAGTTATTCAAATAATCATGAACATTCAGTAGCCAACCCTAAGCTAGTTGTCCATTGTTTCTAACCAGGCATGCTGATGTAGTTTTAAATTATTTGATACACAGTTGTTCAGCTTTTGAGTGTTACAATGTATCAAGAAACGTGTATCGAAGTCCCTTAAACCAACACCCATAGGGAGGTGCTTAATAATTGGACAACACACCTGAATGAGTCATAGCCCTCAAGACCATTCATGCTATGAAGGTAGTCTGTTGGGCAAGGTTAGAGGTTTAGGAAAATCCATGTGAAGGCCCTATAAGGTCTCATCATTAACCTTATCCTTTCCTCAAATTAATTAAAGAGCAGAGAGACCCAAGAATGTAGTGTAAAAAGGGTCCTCTTAGTGTTTAAAAGCAGGAGAATGAGAAGGAGCAAGAAAAGGATTCAATCGGATACTGAATCTCCTGGAGCAAAGTACTTCGGGCCGATTAGTAGGTCCTGAAGCCCGCTCGATCTAATTTCGGTTCTGGAAGGTGTCCGATTGGTCAGACTTCATGCCCGATCGGTTAGGTAACAGAATCTCTATTACAGACCTTTGTTACAGAACGATCGAAATTGAATCATGTACACCACAATGACAACAAGGATAAGGATAGAACAAAAGGCTGTAAGTTACAACACACTTGTGAGATTAAAGAAGACTAATAACAATCACCGTATACAAAGATGTGTTCATCCAAATCGTGCTATACTTGTCTCAATTGAGCTTTTTCCATCAATTCATTGTTCTTTGGCCCAATTGACCTTGGAGATACAGTCCTAACACCATGCATGCCAAGAGTGAGCAGAAAAAAAGGTAAGCATGTAGTGCAATCACATTCTAGACTCGAAACGGAGACCATGACTCAACTCCTCACCTTAGATGAACTGTGAAGGTGGTGCGAGGTTCTTGTCCACGACAAAGAGAAGAATAAGAGCTCGACTCTTGCCTTCGAAACCACAAGGAGATGACGAGCAATTAGTGCACAAGAATTCCCCCTCGCTTTGATCGTGAAAAGGAAAGGAAGAAACCAAGAGTAGAGAAGAGGGAAAGAAGACTGGCATTGGGAGAAAGATGAAACAAGAGAGAGTCGGTGCATGTCTTCTAATATAGATGATAAAGATGACAAAAATTGGAAAACAGTCCAAGAGTTTAGGTTAATTACAGTCCGAGTCAAATAACTGTCTAACGGAAGCAAACGAAGTTGTTTGCAACTGAGCCGGTTACGGAAGTCAATGAGCTTAATGAGATACACGTGTTGACACTAAAATAATGCATGAACGGCAAAATCACACAAAATTTAAATTTACGAAAAATGGCTCATGTCTACCTATTCCAGGGTAACCCAACTACCTATCCATGATCCAAAACGAAACTCAAAAGAACAAAACAACAAGCATAAACCTAATTCGTTAGAAATGTACCCAAAACACATTAAGTAGTCACTAAACCGGATTAAGCTGGGCCGGAGTGTTACAAAGGTTATAGAAGGTCTCTATTTGAGAGTTTGACTATTGAATAATAAGAGAATGAGTTTTTTAGAGCAGAAGTATTGAAGAACAGGGCTGAGACTGATGATTTGAATGACAAGTTGAAGATGACATTGACAAAGTTGGATGCTCCTATTGATACACATGCCAGTTCAACTACACTTGATCATATATTGAGTGTTCAAAAACAACATACGGACACAATTAGTCTTGGATATGCAAATGGTGCTTCAACATCAAAATCTCCAAATTACACTGTCCTTGTTCAAAGCACTGTACATGCATCCACTCCACAACATACTGCACAGAGAAAACAGGTTGATTGTGCATCAAAGGGTAAGTCATGTCCTAAAATTACACGAGCACTCACATGTCACCATTGTGGAATAAAATGACACATCCATCTCCATTGCAACAAGCTGAAAGCTATGTCAGAACCTAAGTATTAAAGAACTCAGTTTTCTACACCAAAATCTAGTGCAATCTCAGTTACGAAGGAAGACTTGCCATCTATTTTGATTCACACTATGCTAAAATTCTTTCATGTATAAGTGTGGGTACCAAGCTTCAAAAGCCCCTGATTAAGAAGATCAAGTCCCCACCGCAATGCTGATACGAATATATTATTGTGGGGGAGTCACAATTGAGGGCAAGCTACTGATGGATTCGAGTTGACAAACATATTGTATGATGACACCATAAATTTGTCAATTAGAGACAAAAAGGGGGAAAATGAGACATTAAGAAGGAGTTTCGAGAATTAAAGATGTGATTTAAGAAGTTGAAGATATAGTAAGGTTATTCTTCAATTGATCGCTAAGTTAAAGATACTATATGTTTTTTCAAAATTTTAGTTTACTCAATGTAATAAATGTATTGTGGATTTATTTTTGAGTAGATTGATTATATAAGAAATTTTGTCCATGAATTGTCAAAGGGGGAGATTGGTAGGACTTTTGTATTGGTGAATTTATGGGTTGGACAAAACTTGGGTCCATCGAATTGTATTTTACATTTAAAACATTTAGAATGGACTGTGGTTGGGCACCGAATAAGTTGAATTAAAGATAATGTAAATTGAAGTGCTTTTCTGAGGACAATATGTATTAAAAAGGTCGTATCTCACAAATTGAGCATCGCATATGTGTAACCTACCTACCATTAGAAAGTTCGTTTCGAGTAAATATCTATAGAGCTCAAGATTATATAAACTAGAGCTAAAACGATAAAGTTATGGCATCTGGAAGTTTACTGATATGTGTAGGAAATTCAAGCTCGCTCGAGTGGGCTTGAGACTGGGCTCGAACGTTGAAGGGAGTGGCGAGTGCGCTTAAGCACCCATTTGATTGCGCTCAAGCGCACGAATGGTAGAAGTGCACCGATTTGCACGAAAACCTTTCCTATTTGTGCTAGAATTGCCAATTTCACTTGGATTTGGTTTCTAAACCTAAGACACAAATTATGGGTTATAAAAGATGGTTTCTCTTAACCCTAAGCACAACACAACACATAAAGCTCTTTTTATTCTGAATTGCGGATTTCCATTGGAGTAATTGTCTAGAGCTTCCATAAGAGATTGGGATGAAGACTTCAAATTGTAGAGTTGATGCTTTTACTTCTTCGAAGGAGATTTGTGGCTTCCACTTCATTGTACAAGATTGTTCTCTAAGCATAGACACTTATTCGTTGTGGAGATTAGGGCACTAATACCGGAACACTGAGGGACTGTATGCTGTGGAGATCTATCAAAAACAACTACAACGCTTTATGTCGAGAAACTGATTATGGGGTTGTGAGTATATTTTGTACTGGGCAGTTAGTGATTGATTTTGTCCATTTTAGACTTGTCCTTTTTTAAGGTATGTGTTTCCATGTTAAAATTGTGTGTTGTCTTCTTTGTATGATTGATTGCTTTATCATTCCGTTGCATAGAAGTAGTAATTTAATCACAATTTAAAATAAATTTCGGGCATTCTAAAACTTTGAAGTACCACTTGAGGATTTTTTAAAACCTCCAATGATGAAGAGTTCAAGGTCCCAATTTGATTTTTAGAGTGCAGTTCAACTAACTATGGCGAAAATATAAAAGAAACTGTAAATCAATCAATCATAAGAAGACAAGGCGTGAAACCCAACACTGAAAAAACCATGAGTCCTATTACCTTGACCAACGGAAACCAATCACTATAAAATTGAGTAATTACAAGCAGTACTCACAATCCTTCCCTAGATGACCTCAACTTAAGGACTATAGTTTCTTGTTGACTCCTCGTCATTCACCTCTCTCCGTGGTTGAACAAACACCGTCTTGAATCCATAAAACGAATGAAACAAACCACCCTAAATCCCCAAAGCGAATGGATCTTCTACAAAGAGTAAGAGAAATAATCTCTAGGTGCTTTTCAAGTTTGCACAACTCTCTAATGGATGCTCTAGAGAAGAAGACAATCTTTAATGAATATTTTCTACTTAGAATAATGGAAGCTCTAGAGAAGAAAAAAATCTCCCAAGATGTCTGTATATAAGCCCTAATTCGTTCCTTTGGAATAAAATTCATGTAGAACTAGAATAGGCATTCTTAGCAAAGAAAGGAAACCAATCATGCAAGTCGACTCAATTTTTTCTGTGTTTCGTTCGAACGAAAAGTTCTTGGTTCCAACAATCCATGTCTCGAATTTTCTGGCTCGTGAATTTCCCAGTGTTCGTTCGAATGGACAAGACTTCGTTCAAACAAACTAGGTTTCTGTTTCGGTTTGAATTCTTCACGAAATTCTCTTTGGCTTTTCCGAAGACTTATACTATAGTTCACTCTAAAAAATAGAAAATTACAACTTAATGAATGACTCAGTGAATAATTCCAACCTATGAATTAGCCAACACTTATAATTCTAACAGATCCTTTGTTCTTGTTGGACTATTTGGAAGGCAAGATGTGATTACCTTTTCAAGGGTACTCCATTAAGGTCTCCATGAATGTTTCTTTCAGTTAATAGGCTTGTGGAGGGTGTTCAGACCCCTAACAGTAAGTTGATCTAAGCAGTTAATTTTAGGGTTCTTACTTTTAGAGAGATTTCTATTAAGGAGGATATGCTTATTTTCTTTGATACAGCTTTTGGTAAGGCTCATGAAAAAGCTGGTTTTGACTTGGTTATGAAATTTAAAGGAGTTATTATGGGTGCAAGAGCTTATCAAGTGCCAAAGGTCTTCTCTTGGAAGGAAGCCAAATAGGGACGATCCTCCCAGCTATCTCAAAGGCCCAAGAAACGGGAGTCTTTAAAGCTCGGGTTCGATCGGATGTAAAGGTGGTTCAGGTTATTACTGGTGTTTTAAATTAGGAAATTAACCACTCATTTTGGATATTAAGGCATTATCGTCTAGTTTTGATTATATTAGGTTTGTTTTTATTCCTAGGAGATTGAACAATGCAATTTATCTTCTAAGTTGAACTTTATTTTGAGTTAGGATTCCTTTTTCGGGATAGGGCCCTTTTTGGGTTGAGGGACTGTTGTGGTTGTTACTTGGTTATTTTTAGTTTTGATGGGCCAAAATAAAATTTATCAGGGAGGGCCATGGGTGGAACCAAAGGGCGCACAGCATGGGCCATAGCCTCCCTCCCAAAAATTTAAAATTGCCCTTAATTTTTTCAGCATTTTTATTTATTTTTATATGTGGCCCTTAAAAAAAAATTAGATAGTGGCCCCTAGGGATGAGTTTGTGGGTCCGCCCCGGGGGAGGGCCAAGTAAATTTGAGCATGAAGAGAGGAAATAAGTCAAGCAAGAAGTGAGGAAAATCATAGACATGAGTTCTAAAAATAAGGGCCCTGTCTGCATAACTCTTTTTGTTATAAGATGTTATTATCATAGGTGGATGCCCACATTGGGACCCACATGAGATAAAGAGATTACAAGGGTTAGGGTTTTTCCCTATTGGGTTGCTTGAGGAGGAAGCAATCTTATTCTATAAATAAGATCCTCCTCCCCCTTATATGTACACATAGATCTAATGAATAAGAGCTCTCTCTCTCTCCCTCCCTATTCTTATACGTTATCAGCACGATGAGCTCCGGCCTCCCAACGAAAAAGGGAGGAGCTGCTTTCGTCTGACTGTCGAAGGACTCTCGACTCGACACGAAGCCCTCTCTCTTTTCCATCGCTTCCCCTCCAAACTTTCACTTGCTCTTTCAGAAGCAGCAGCGGAGTAAGACCACAATTCCCAAACTCCCCCTCCGTCATAACGTCCGTCCATCGTCCCAATCTTCTTCTGTTTGAGAGGGAAATGAAAGATGACGATCTCTCGACGACGAAGAAAGATTCAGCGGCTGCGACGGACGCAGCTCTGTTCGGCCGAGGGCGGTACAAGATCTGGGCCCTCGCCGCCATCCTCCTCCTCGCATTCTGGTCCATGTTCACCGGCACCGTCACCCTCAAATGTTCCGCGGGCAACCTCAATCGCCTCTCCGACAACATCGACGCCCCGATCCGCGACGATCTCGACGTCCTCAAGATGGAGGAGAGGGAGAAGGTGGTGAGGCACATGTGGGATGTGTACACGCATAGCCACTGGATTCGACTGCCGAGGTTCTGGCAGGAGGCGTTCGAGGCCTCGTATGAGGAGCTCGCAAGTGATGCCGCCGATGTACTAGATGCCGCTGTTGCCGAGATCGTTAAAGATGTCGACGCGCATGATCAATCTCGAGCCGCCTCCCAGGCAATCAACGATCGGGACCGTTCCTGTCTATCTCAATGTGTATGATATCTCATCGATCAACGGCTGCTATTTCACCGTTGACGGAGAGGATCGCCCGCTGTTAGCACCGGTCACCGTCGCTGTTTCTCCACCATTCCCGTGCGTCAGATCAGAGAGAAAGGGAATAGTTTTCCTCTCATCCGTTTTCTGGTTGCAGTACCAGAATCGGATAAGGAGAAAAGATATGGGCCTGGGTTTCCTCAAGTTAGGTTCGGGTTGGGTCAAGATGACCTGATCTCACGTTCAGAGCGTAATCCAGCAAGAGCCTCGTTGATGTCAGCAGCATGTTCATTCGCTGGTGTAAGTAATGATCTCAGCATATGCGTACGGTCAAAGCCTGTTTGACCAAATCAAAGGTAGAAATTTTATTCTTTGATATCTTCATCATCCAAAGTTAGATTAATGATCCGTTTGTGCCTATGGAAAGCTCGCGAGCAGATCTACACATTGGTACTAAAAAGAGGATGATTCAAAGGTTAAGTAATTTCTCCTTTTTTTATTATCTTTTATTAGTTTAATAATTATACACTTGCATTTATTTTATTCCTTTTTCGATTTGCAAGTATTTATAATTTAAATTCAAGTGATGAATAATTATTTCTTATCAAAAGGAGATCATGATAAAAATTGAAAATCATGGATCATAAATAGAACCAGAAGTTCTATGCAAGAAATTGGAACCCGAAGTTCCATATGATATTTAGAACCAGAAGTTCTATATGGAATCAATAATTCGGACTCGAAGTTCCGTAAAGTATTTTAATCTATGAATAAGAAGTTCTTTCAAATTCGGACCAGAAGATCCCTTGGTTATTTTACTCTGAAACCAGAAGTTTTCAGATCTACAATACATACTCAAAGTTTCATCTAATACTTAGAACTAGAAGTTCTATATCGAATAAATAATCTGAACATGCAGTTCTGTATGTTATTTTAATTTAGAACCAGAAGTTCTAACTTGGACCTGAAGATCCATGAATTATCTTAATCTAGAACCAGAAGTTCTAACTTGGACCTGCAGATCCATGAATTATCCTAATCTAGAACCAAAAGTTCTAACTCGGACCTGAAGAACCATGAATTATCCTAATCTAGAACCTGAAGTTCTAACTCGTACTGAAAGATCCATGAACTATTTTAATTTAGAACCAGAAGTTCTGATTCTTAGGTTGAGAACTCGATGTTAGTTCTGATTCTTAGGTTGAGAACTCGATGTTCTAAACCCTCAATTATTCATCACATTTATGTTTATTATTTTCTTTGATTGGATGTTAAGAACCTGAAGTTCTACCTTTTATTTCTGTTTCTCACACACATTTATTTATATATATTTTATAACATTATACTGCATGCTTGATATAATTACTTCGGTATAATTATCATTAATGATTATCTGAAAGTTTAGTTTTGTTGAATTTATTATTGCCAGAAGTAGTAGTTCCAAATAATAGAACCTGAAGTTCTATATCCAATGAATAATCTGGACCTGAAGATCCATACATTATCTAGAACCAGAAGTTCTAAGATTTGGAATATGAACCTGAAGATTCATATTCATAATCAAACTTGGAGCTTTGATTTCTAAAGATTCAAAGTAGTGTAGATCGATACGAAGGCCATGGAATCAAACCTGAAGTTTTGATAGAATCAGAAGTTGTGATTCAAACCTGAAGCTTTGATAGAACAAGTAGTTCTAAGAACCTGAAGTTCTATCACTAGCCTGAAGTATTGACAGAACTAGAAGTTCTGATTCATCAGTTGAGAACCCGAAGTTCTAACTTTCTGATTGGCCAATTCTTCATTATATTTTGTCCTCAGATATTGAGAACCCGAAGTTCTATTTTTGTTCTGATTGTTATTAGTAAATCGATCTTTACACACTCTAAAAGGCTTGGTGATACTATCAAAGTCGGAAATAAAATATCCCTGAAGGATATGGCATACGCTCTTATTTTCTGCACCATTATATCCCCATTAGACAGGGATGATCACCAGCAGATGGTCATACACCCAATGTTTGAAATAAATGCCAGATTAGTCAATTAAAATCCCTCCAGAAGAGGTAGATATAATATATTCTCCAGTAGAGATGCAAACATCCACCCCAGGAGAGGTACTTGACAAGGCATTTTGTTTGGAAATTGGGCGAACCACCAAGCATGGTATGGAAGACCTACAACTACTTTTATGAGTTTGAACATTGAGTTCAGTTCTTAGATATTTTGTTGAATGCTAGGACTTATTTTTAATCCCCCGTATATTATGTTATATTTGCTTTGGATGCTGAATCGTTTAGTTGTTCTTACTTTTATTTTTGTAATGCGATTAATTAGTTATGTAAGTTTATTATTACTTGCTCTATGGCTCATGGAATGCATGAAGCTGAGAATAATATCTGTCCGGTAGACAGTGCAACAAAACACACTACATTGAAAAAACCAGAAGTTTTCTCTGAATTAGTGTTTCATTCGTGCATGGCATCGATCATAACTGTATCCGTACAAATACTTGAATGCTTCTGAAGAGTCTACCTAATGGTATTTGCACATCATTACTAGTATTGACAGCCAGAAGCTGATACTAGAAAAGCTAAGTGCATTCTCCTTATATTTCAAGGCTATATTACAAGGCAATCTTTACAAATCGAATCATATTCGATTATGAGCAAAACGACAAAGTTAAGCCAGAAGCTTGTTATTCTAGGGGTCCTATGCTCTGGTAAATTATTGATACTTCTGTTACGTACTCCTTAGAGTACCTTCTATTGACCATCCTTTTCGCAAAGGGTATAGTGTGACATTAGTGAACTCATCAAATCCTGCCTATTAGCACAAATTATACTTCCTTGGGCATATTTTTTTATAATTTTATAAGACTTGATAGAGTAGGTTTGTGACCTGCATGAACTCAGAACGTAGACTCTATGTTGGTTATACTTCACCCTAATTAATGTATATCTAGACCCAATGACAGGAGATATATTCATTGTTCGTTTTTGCTAATTGTCATCTTGATGAGCCTGTCTTCTCGCCGTTAGGGGGAGATAAGAGAGTTCCTGAAGAACACCTTGTTCCTGAAGAACAACCCGTTCCTAAAGAACGGCGAGAATTAATATGGAATACTTCCACTCAATCTCATTTAGATTTATGTACTTCACAATGTGAGAATGAAGTACGGAGAATTGTGCACTTAATTACAAATGAATTCCCTGATGCTTTTAATGATGCAGCAAAAGTGACTAGGTCACATGTATCGGCTATGAACACACAAGCACGAATTAATGTCCCTGTAGGACAAGTACGAATTAGTGTTCCTGAAGAACAAAGTCCAAATATGGCAACAAATGAATCTATACACGCCAGAAGCGTGGTAGAACTATAGGTTTCAAGGACTCAGCTCCCCAGAAGAGGAGAAATGAGCAATTATATCCCAATTATACTCCAG
Organism: Sextonia rubra; assembly: GCA_037013555.1. Lineage (NCBI taxonomy): Eukaryota > Viridiplantae > Streptophyta > Magnoliopsida > Laurales > Lauraceae > Sextonia > Sextonia rubra. Next base: position 26,764,646 of record JASUAD010000009.1, read on the forward strand.
AAGAGGTATACTCCCGAAGAGTTTATGATAAAATCCACTCTCTCCAAATTTCCTGAAGAAATTAATGTCCCGGAAGAGACATGAGTCCCAGAAGAGACTCTAGAAGCCCCTGAAGAGGCAATGGGTACCCAAATAAATAAAGAGATCTCTATATTTTATAATTATTCAAGAGAGAGATGGAATAGAAATGAAATTATCATCGATGACGCATTTGTATATGCGGTAGCTACTCAAATAGCAAGGAAAAATGAGAATGATGATTGGGATACGAACCACGTTCTATAAATGAATGTCGACAAAGAATATATTGGCCAAAATAGAGAGATGCCATTGAGGAATTGCAGTCTCTCAATAGAAGTGGTATATATGAACCTATAGTACAAACCCCAAACGGTGTTAACCCTGTAGGTTACAAATGGGTGTTTGTAAGGAAAATGAATGAAAGGCAAACTTGTGATATAAGGTTTCCTGTAGAAACTTGGGATTGAAAACATACACAGTTATATATATGAAAATCCCAGAAGGATTTGCTTTGCCTGAAGCAAAGTAAGAGAGTACGTACTCAATATAAGTAAGACGTTCATTGTACAGCCTGAAGCATTCCAGAAGAATATGGTACAATCGTCTTAGTGAATGTTTATATAAGGAAGAGTATGAATACAATCCCATTTGCCTGTTCCTATTTATACAATCCTTACATGGATTTATAATAGTAGAAGTTTATATATCTAATCGAAACTCCAGAAGAGTTCGAGAAAACTATTGACTATTTTATCTCGACCCGCAGATCGAGAGAAGTTCTAATGAGATTTTTATTCTTTATAAATATGCTTCCCATATATAGTTTTGCACCAAGGCTTTGGATTGGTATTAAACAAATGCTATGATATTTATGTCTGTTTTATGGTTGAAACCAAATTTTGTAGGATATACAGATTCAGGATATATCCCTGATCCTCATAAGGATTGATCATAGATATGTTATATGTTTCTTCATATCAATATCATTATTTTTTATATTCTACTAAATTGACTATTGATAGCTACTTATTCTAACCATGCTGAGATTTTAAGCCAGTGGGGAATGTGTATGGCAAAAATATTTAACTCAGCATAGATGTAGTTCTTGTCAATTACTCTTAGTACAGGTACTCCGAGCATTATTTGCAAAGACAATGGGGCATGTATTCAACAGATTCAAGAATGACACATTAAAGATGACAAGATGAAACACATTATGCCAAAGTTCTTCTTCACTCATGAGCTTCAAAAGAATAACAAGATTGAAGTCAAGCAAGTTCGTTCAAGAAACAACCTGGCTGATCAGTTTACGAAGTTCTTGTCAAAACTTAGTATTTTAGAAATTGTATACGAGATTGACATGCTGAATTATGTACAAAGATGTTATCATCAGGGGGAGTAGTTAATCAGGGGGAGGCATCCTGAAGTATGCTACCCAGGACATATGTGCGCTGTACTCTTTTTCCTTCTCTAGGTTTTGTCCCACTGGGTTTTCCTAGTTAAGGTTTTAACGAGGCAGCATTATGCACGTCCAACACCAATTCAATGATCCTGTAGAACGTTGTACTCTTTTTCCTTCGCTTTGGTTTTTATCCCACTGGGTTTTTCCTTTGCAAGGTTTTAATGAGGCAACTGTCATTGAATAGTGGTCATCCAAAGGGGAGTGTTATAAGATGTTATTATCATAGGTGGATGCCCACATTGGGACCCACATGAGATAAAGAGATTACAAGGGTTAGGGTTTTTCCCTATTGGGTTGCTTGAGGAGGAAGCAATCTTATTCTATAAATAAGATCCTCCTCCCCCTTATTATGTACACACAGATCTAATGAATAAGAGCTCTCTCTCTCTCCCTCCCTATTCTAATACTTTTGCATTTTTCGTAAAATGGATCTGCATAACTTGACTGAAGTTGTAAACGGTAGGTGAAGCAAAAGCTTTAATCGTGGAAGAATTGACTGCACTGAATGTGGAGATTTAAGGTTGGCCACTAGAGATCGATTTGATCTAATCTTAATCCCCAAGTTCCAAGGGCAAGGATGGAGATTCTGATAGTAGAGTAAGATGATTAACTTGGTGGAAGCGCGTTTGACATTGTACTATTCGGATGTTCCTATTTTCTCATGAGATAAATATGTAAAAAACATATTTGGTCTCTAGATTTTGGTCTCGTGCGAAGAAATTTCAAAATTTTAACCTACTAATGCAAGAAACTCGAAACAAAAAAAGTTGAGGTGAATTTGGCATCGTGCCATTGGGATGTTCCTATGTTCCCGCGAGATAAGCCTACTGAAAATATATTTGGTATGTGCAATTATTGTTTTGAGTTTGGCTTTATGAGAAGGAATCTCAGAATCTTAACCACCTGGCACAAGAAACTCAGAACGAAAAAACTTTATTTTTTTACAAAATAACTTGCTGGAACATTCATTCATACTTATTTCAAAGTGATTTTACTATTTAATTCCTAAAGTAAGTCATATGTTAACAATTACAAAATGTAGGCTTGTATTATCATTTCCAATTTCTTCTAATGGTGGGACCACATATAAATTTTTGACTGTGGGCCTCATGTTTTAATTTCTAAATGTGAGTTATTTGGTCAAAAAAATTATCTTTCAAAAAAATTTAATATTTCAAAAAAATAATCTTTCAAGAAAAAATACTTAAGATTTCAAAAAAGAAGTAATCTTTCAAAAAAATATTTAATCTCTAAAAAAATATTTAGTCTTTCAAAAAAATATTTAATCTCTAAAAAAATATTTAGTCTTTCAAAAAAAATTAATCCTTGAAAATATATTTCATATTTTAAAAAATATTTGATTTTTTAAAAAAATATTTAATTTTTCAAAAATGCAAAATTTTTTAATATTTTTAAAACTTATTTCATCTTTAAAAAAATATTTTATTTTTACTAAAATATAAATATTTAATTATTGTAAAAAATATTTAGTCTTTTAAAAAATATTTAATTTATCAAAAATCATATTTAGAATTTCAAAAAAATAAATATTTTAACCTTTCAAAAAAAATTAATCTTTCAAAAACCTAATCTTACAAGAGCAAATACTTAAAATTTCAAAAAATATTTAATCTCTCAAAAAAATATTTAATCTTTCAAAAAAAGATTTAATCCTTGAAAAAATATTTAAACTTTTAAAAAATATTTAATATTTCAAAAAAATAATTTTTTTCAAAAAAATTAATATTTTTTTAAAATATTTAATCTTTCATAAAAAATATTTAATATTTTAAAAAAATATTTAATCCTTCAAAAAATATTTAATCTTTCAAAACTATTTAATATTTCAAAAAAATATTTAATTTTTCCAAAAGATTGATTTTTCTAATATTTGTATAAAAATATTTAATCTTTTAAAAAAATATTTAATTTTTTATGAAAATATAAATATTTAATCCTTGGAATGTCTATTTAATCTTTCTAAAAATATTTAATTTTTCAAAAGTCATATTTAACATTTAAAAAAATTTAATTTTTTTAAAAAATTAATAGTTTAAAAGTATTTAACCTTTCAAAAAAATTTTGATCTTTTAAAAAAATAAAAAAAAGGTAGAGCGACATTGTAATTCTTTTGAATGTTGGCATACATTGAGAATCTTATGAATGTAGTTATATGTTCTAATTTCTAACGGTGTGTTCCACCTGATTTTTAAAATAAGATTCATGTTTACAATTAACAAATATGATAGTCCTACATTATAATCTTTTATAATTTATAAGGGTGAACACCACATTGTAGTTTGTAAATGTGGATCCCATGTACAAAATCCCAAAAAATGTGGCTTCACTTTATAATTTCTAAATATAGGTCACGTAGTCATGATCACAAATGGAGGTCTTACATTATACGTGTAATATATTATAATTTATAAAGATGAGTCCAATATTTAATTAAAAAAGGTTGGCCCTGCATTATAATCTCTTATAATTTTCATTGGTGGGCCTACATTATAATTCTTATAAAGTAAGCTCACCTTATAAATCTTATGAATAGGGGACTATGTTTTAATTTTTAAAGGTGGATACTACGTTGTAACTTCTACAGGTAAGTCCACATTTTAGCTCTTATGATTTTCTTGCTTTCGTTTGTTGGAAAAAAATTTTTACACCATTAACAAACAAGTTTCGTATAGCATATTTTTAATTAGAGTATTTTAATATAATATTGCCAAATAAATTCTACAAAATTTCGTCTTGGCACAACCTAATCTCAACACAATAAGATTAGAACAAAAAATTAAAAACCACACGGAAACAATGCCAAACAGGCCATCTAACCAAGATGAAAACCTCTCTCCTCTCCTTGCTCTTTCCTAACCAAACGAATAGAGTAAAATTTGAGAGGGTCGATCAGGTCCTTATTTCTGGTAATTGGGAAGCCTTATGTTATTCGGTATATGTGAGAGGCACCCATCTTTGATGGTTGGGGTCCACCACTTGCATTCACATGCAGGCCCGTCAACATATGCCAGCGAAAGTAAAGGTCAAGTTAAATCTCTTGCAAATGGCAACCGTCCATTCCACGTGTTCAGGAATCCCCCTCACATGAGTAAAGAAGTGGTTGATTCGTGAGCTTTATTTGTCCGGCCCACATAGGGGTACTCTTACTTCAGAATTGACTGTAAGTGCGAGTACACTTGAATTTTTAAGGCAAAGCGAAATTGTAGATTTCTTTATCCACAGTTCATTTACAATCAAGGTGGCAATTGTCATTGGTGCCCCCCACCAAGCGCAAATCCTCCCCGGGCAAGGACTCACATTCTTTTGAATTCAGCTCCATATTTCAGTTATGGGTGGTTAACTTTGAAATTCAAACGGCTTAAAATCATTTTTGATCATATTTTCAATAAAAGAATTTCCACTTTATTAAGAATTACTTCCAATGTCAAATTGCAAGTATGCGACATAGGATTAAAAATAAGAGAATTCATTTGTTTACACATGATCATTAATTTAGTGGTAGCATAATTTTGATTGTAGTGAAATTTAGCACACGCATAAATAAGATGGCAAAATGATCATTTTGAGCCATATAGATTTCAAATGTAGACCCTACCAATGGATTCATAGTGCAGCTGGGTTTGCCCCCATCCATTAGAATATGATGAGCAAAGCATGTATATGGATATTATCAAACATAACCCAAATTAGATGGATGCCTAAAAGAAATAGTTAGAAAGAGATAATACAACGGAGAACATGTGAAATGGCTGATTTTTTTATCTTTCAGTATGTGATTTTTACTTGTTAGTCTGGTGGATAGGTCCTGTCAAATTTTACTTTTGGATCCCCCAAGCTTTGAGTCCAAGTGTATGGCACTGCTACCCCCCACCCCCAACAACCAAAAACCAAAAAAGGTTTATGGAACTAATTAGGGGTATGAAGGGACTTCCGGCTGCCAGAAGTGTTCATTTAAAAGCAAGCAAGTGGAGTAAAAGCCAAGAAATCATGAGGTGGGTGCCGTGGATAGGACACTCATCTCAATTGTCTCACCCATGACGTTGGATTCTTGGTGGGTAGGTTCCCATACTTTCCTCTTCTCATCACTAGGCAAACTTCTAAATAATAATTAAAAAAAAAAAGTGGGCTAGAAGGTCAAGGGCAAGAAAATAATAGGTTTAAGATATACTGTGCCTAAAAGAATAAAAGGGTATGTTTGAGATCATGTCATTTGGATGTTTTCAAGTTTCTACAAGATAAGCTTGGAAAAAACATATTTAGTATGTGCAAATCACTATTTTGATTTTTTATTTAACGAAAAAGAATTTAAAAATCTTAACCCGCTAACAAAAGATACTCAAAACAAAAAAAAAAAAAAAAGCTTTGTTTTTTAAAAAAAAAATAACTTGCTGACATAACTGTTTCTTACTTCTTTCAAGTAACTCCACTACCTAATTTTTCAAGTGGGTCACATGGTAACAATCACAAAAGGTGAGCTCATATTATAATTCCTAATTTAAGATAATGGTGGGACCACATTATAAATCCTTTGAATATGGGCCATATATTCTAATTTCTAAATGTGGGTTTTATAGCTAAAATATATTACCTTTCAAAAAAATATTTAACCTTTCAAAGAAAATTAATCTTTCAAAAAAATATTTAACTTTTCAAAACAATATCTAATCTCTAAAAAAAACTTAATCTTTCAAAAATAAATAATCTTTCAAAAAATATTTAATCTTTCAAAAAAAAACTTTAATCTTTCAAAAACATATTTAATCTTTCATGAAAAATATTTCATCTTTCAAGACAAAATATTTAACTTTCAAAAAAATATTAAACTTTAAAAACAAATTTAATCTTTCAAAAAACAAATTTAATCTTTAATCTTTAAAAAAAATACAAAAGGTGGAGCTACATTGTAATTATTATGAATGTTGCCCCATGTTCTAATTTCTAAAGGTAAGTACCATGTAATTTTTAAAGTGGGTCTCATGTACACAATCAACAAACAAGATGACCTCACATTATAATTTATTATCATTTCCAAAAGTGGGCACTACATTGTAATTTTTAAATATAGGTCCTATAAATAAAATCACAAAAAATATGGCTCCACTTTGTAATTTTTAAATGTGGGTCACGTAATTACAATCACAAAAGATGGACCTACGTTATAAATCTTATGAATGTAGGTCCACACTTTAATTTGAAAAAAGTGTGTACCTTACTGTAATTTATAAAGTCGGATCCCATATTTACATTAAAAAAAGGTGAGCTCACATTATAATTTTTAAAATGGTAGGCTTACCTTATAAATCTTATGAATATGGGCCTTATTTTCTAATTTTTAAATGTGGGTACTATGCTGTAACTTTTACATATAGGTCTCATGTACGCCAATAATAAAGTGTTACAAATATTAAAAGGTAGTCCCATATTTTAGATATCATGATTTGTTTACTTCCGTTTGTTAGAGAAAATTTTTTACATCGTTATCAAATAAGATTTGATGACATATTTTCAGTAAAGTATTTTAATATAATGTTTCCAAACAAGTTCTGCAAAGTTTAGTCTTGATACAACTCGATCTTAGTATAAAATTGAAGCACTCCAATCGTCACTGTTCACTCAGTAGACATTTTAAGTGCAATTAGAATAATCGAGCTTTTTAGCCTTACCTGAAGACTTACAGTGGACCCCAACTAGATTGGATTTGTACCGGCTCAGTAGCATCTACACTTTCGTTGGTCTTACTAGAGCAACTGAAAGTTAAAATATAACAAAAAGTAGTCAAAGCGACGTGGGCCATCTCATAGTAAAATGGGTTGTTGGACTTGTTAGTGATAATATTGGGGACAGAATTTGCTACCCACATTCAATGGAATTTACTACCCACAGCATTAGTAATAATAATGTAACAAAAATGAAAAGAGTAGTAGACATTAGCATTTATTTCATCAAGAGGCAAAACCCCACCACTGTGGACGGCTTATATGCAGGCAATAGAGTTTGAATCCCGCCTCGCACGAGGGAAAATTTTATTTCCAGCGTCAAGGGGAAGCTGCTTTCGCTAGTGATATACTCTAGACACGATGCTAACCTGCGAATCTCTCTCACCCACCCACAGAGGAATTGGGATTCCCCTGCCACGTCACCTTGGCCAGCCCTAACTTTGGATAGGGCAGCAGCCGAGAGTACATGGAGGCTATCTGCAGCGTCAACCCTCACAGGATTTGTACTCCGAGAGTTTGACAGTTTGAGATCTAAGAAAACCCACAGAAGTTAAAAAGAGGAAGTCAAAGTGCTAAGAGAAGCTCACATATGTAAAAAGAGAAGCCCACACACGTGGACATAATGGTATTCCAAGGAATTAATCCTCGGATAGCTAGATAATATGTAGGGTTTCCAACCAATTGAGTAGCCCCTGATTGTCAACTCTTTCTCTTAAAATTCAATCTTGGTCATTTTATTATTATTATTATTATTTTGTAAGAAAGCAAACATTAGACGTGCAAGAAACCAACCAGAAAGCCACAAAGAAAACATAGTTAACATCCCCAAGGACAAAGCTACACCCAAAAAACTAAAAAGAAAATAAAATCAGCAAACAGAAACTTGCTAGTTGGGCCTTCTTCTCACCCAACTCCACAAAGGGGTCTTGTTCCTTACTGTGTAGCCGTGTAGGTTGGTAGTATAAGGCCTCAGTCCTTAGTTCTACTGTTGATAGTGAGGGACCTATGTAAGGATTTTTGTATTGGTTAATTTATGGGTTGGACAAAACTTGAGTCCATTTGTATTGTGTTTTACATATTTTTTAGTATAAACAATGGTTTGAGTTACCGAATGCACTGAAATGAAGAAATCAAAGAAAGAGCGAAACATCCATAAGACATATTTAAACTTCAAAATAATTAAATCAAGGACTAAGTTTATGTTGTAGGTTTTCTTTTTAACCCTGCCCCTTCTTGCCCAAGGGGATTGTTTCCATCTACCCCCTCTCTTGGAGACACATGCATTCAAGTGGCCCCATGAGATGGATTAGATTTGGATATTAGCGAGTCCCACCTAAATATAAGCGCTAGGATCTGAACAGAAAAAAGAGAAGCGACGAAGACATTTGAAACTCCCGCCCTTATTTTCTCTCCTATTTCGCTTCCCTCCTCTCCACCTCAGTTCTGCTCCTCAACTGCCCTTGCTCATCTCCTCTCTCTTCTTCTTTTCAATCTCTCTAGGGTTTGTCCCGCATCTCTAGCTAACTTATCAGAAGACCCACCCCAGGCTCTAACAGGTTCTGTTTTGCCAACATCCCCTGCGGATTACATGTTCTCTTTTGCATGTTGGGTAACATTCAGCTTGTAATATTGAGAATGTTTCCCATTGATGAAATGGGCTTGATTCAAGTTTGGGTTGCTTGTTTTTGTTTTCACAATTTCCTTTTGGTTTGCTCTTGTTAACTCTAGAATGTGGCAATCCCAAAATATTTAATATTGGATCCTCTTTTCTTGCTGTTTGCCAATTCATTGATTATGCGTCTGCCAACTGTTTGATGATATGTATCTAAGAAAATTATCAAACATTTCCTAGCTAAATTACTCGTTCTATTGACGGGCGTAATTTGCCATGTTGTATGCAGGAAATCTGTTAAAAGATCTTTTTTTTTTCTGGGTTTACAGATAGGACTTTTCTGTTTCTTGAAATATGTGCCTGAGAACAACATAACATTTCCTATCAAAATAACCCATTTCAAGGCATGTTTTTCTGCAATATATGCATGACATCATTTTTTTTCCTTCAGATAGGACTTTTAGTTTATTGAGTAGAACGATGAGCAGTCATTAAAAAGCAATAATTAAGATATAAGCCAAACAAGTCATGAAATTCAACCCAAAGTCCAGTTTTTCAAAAAGCAATTATAGTTTGTCAATTCTCAAATGTGAATGTGAGAATAGGGTTAGCAAGAATCACCACAAAAATGCATCTAATTCATGCTTTTAAAGAGCTTGCACTGTTACTGAATTTAACTTGCTTTCATGTTTTTCTTTTTTCTGAATTTGTTTAGTGATGCATTACTGGAGGAAGTTCTTTTTTCAATTTTTTTTTTGTGAAGTGTGAGTGAAAGTTAGTTTTTTAACAATATCAATCTTTCTCTTTTATATTTATAGAGCTCATCCTTCCTATTTATAGAGCACACCACACCTTTCTCTTTGGTTCTTTTCTTTTAAACCACCTTCCGTTACTTGCATAGAAACTTAAGAAAAACCGTTGAGGGAAAGAAATCAGAAAACCAGACTAGACCCTCCTAGTTTAACAATGCAGGCCAAAATCAATGCTTTCTTCAAACCTTTGGTACCGAATGACCCTGAAACTGCCATTCTTTCTGACAATGACGCTCCTCCACTAAAGCAAGAGATTCTGGTGACTTATAGGTGTCGGAACCCAAATTCTAACCCCACAAGGTTCTTGAACTTTTGTACTTGTCCTTTTTTTTTTAAAGCGATAAACTAGACTATTTGAAACGCTTCAATTTGTTACCATTTGTTTCTTGAAAGGTTTTTAACACCTGTTTTTAAAATAGTGTTAGGCTAATGCACTATTCAGAGAAATAGAGAGAGTAAATTTAGTTATGAGTAATAATTGGTGATCCTTTTCTTCTTCTTCTTCTTCTTCTTCTTTTCAGTTTGGACAGCAAAGATGACAATGCATGTGAGTTGGTTAATGGGCAACACAAGCAGGCAAACTGTTTTGATGACAAATTCAACGGCAAGGAATAATGTTGCACTGATTTGGTCAGTTCTCTTGTAAAACCAACCACAAACAAAGCATTGAATAGAAAGAGAAGTTATGCCCAGTATCATTTGGAGTTGGGGCAATCTAATTTTCTACTGCACACTTGCTCTATATGTGGGCTGAAGTATGCCCGTGGAGATGAAGAGGATGAAAAGGTTCACAAGGCATTTCACATGAATTACAGCCGTGGAATTCAGTTCAAGGTGCTCCAACAGTTCTCTTGTTAATTGAGTATGTACTTTACTGTATTGTTTCTGAAATGTTTTTTTTAAGCTTTAACAGGGTTGGCACAATGAAAGAGTAGTTCCCACAACTTCAGGTAATGGAGATCGCATAGTTTTGGTGCTAGATGGTGATCCTCCAGCTCACAGGCATAAGGTTATTCCTGCTACTTGGATCATTTTTCATGCTCCTTTTTTGTGGTTGTTTGAATGTTGTGGGCATGGTGAGCAACAGGGAAACACCCCATCTTCAAATGCCACCACTTCAGTAGCTCTATCCCAAACTCTGTTCCATCACATAAATACTATAGTTGCTCTTTTCTATAGTATTTGCAGTTTGACATCCACTTTCCATGCTACCACGTAATTAAGGGTTCTGTATAGAAGCATGAGTGTGTGAGTCCTGTAACAAGCCTGACATTTGCAGCACTGGAGCTACTTTCATTGCCCTAACTTCTTTGGCTGGGCAAATGCTTGGAGGGGCCTGCTTGAACCGAGAATCCCAATGAGCTGCTTGGATCATGCACATGTGCCTCATTGGTGCTTGTGATCATGATCTGCATTTGTAAGGTTTGAGAAACTCCATGAACATGATTAACATTTTCTCAAATCAACAGGTTGCTGAGGTGGTGAAGCTAATGGAGTGGGGGCTTAGTTCGAGTGATGGATGCTTCTTCATAACTCTTGCAAGGTGATAAAAAAAATTTCTTCAGTAGTCTATTTTCATTTCGGTAAAGAAAATAACTGTTTTTGCTATGTAAATTAATTCTTTATAAAATTGGCCTTCATTTTCCTGTTACAGGTGTTCTTGTTCATTTCCAAACAAAGAATCATAGGCTGCCTGGTTGCGAAACCAATAAGATCTGCTTACGGAGTTGTCTTGAGTCCTACAGCTTGCAAAAGTTTAGATGTGAAAAACAACAAGATCAAGTTAGATCCGACCCCACTTCAGTTCGGTTCGGTCACCTTTCAGAGGAAAATCACTAGAAAACTTTCCTCAACTAGTACTAAGATAATTGATATGAATGACAGAGGAGCGGTACTTTGTGAGGAGAATGCTGTGTCAGCATCTTGTGGCATTAGGGCCATCTGGGTTGCACAATCTAGCAGAAGAAAACGCGTTGCCACCCAATTATTAGATGTTATGAGGTGTGTCTTCCCAACATCACTAATGCTTTATCTCAAATTAAATGTACTAGGTATCATGTGTTTTACCTTTTTTCCATTAATGTGATGTTTGAACTTTGACATTATAGACTAATGTTTTCTTGCCAATTGGTAAGAGGACTTAGGAGTTAGGAGTGTTGGGAAAAAGTCCTACGCCTGATATCGCCCAAGCAATGGGTTTGAAACAGCTTTATTTACCTGTTTGGGCCTTCCACCTATTAGCTTAAGCTTTTTGGTTAGTACATGGTATTTTACAAGAAGGGCTCTACTGTACTCCCATTTTAGCTTTTGCCCTTCTCATTTTATGATTTCTACCTACAAATGAAAGGCCTTTTTAAACAAGAAGTGCATAAACTGATGTAGTGTGACTGTGTGAGGTTTGCCAAATCATGCTTTAATGAATTAGAAGGATTTCAAGTGTTTTAGGAAAATTTATTGAGTTGTTGGTTAGTTACATAAAAATAAATTATTATTGTTTAGTTTTTCTCTCTCCCCTCTTTTTTCATATTTGGGCATTTGAAGTGGATCAATCTTGGATATGATTTGGTCCTCAAGTATTCACTTTTTCTTATTGGCTCCTAAACCCATCTCTCGCCATGTATATGACTAATTCTTTTCGCTCCTCGTTGCTCATCAAATATTCTCACCAACTCCATCTTTGCTTTGGTTATCATTGTTATTCACTTCATTGCACTGATCTTTTCCTGTTCCCTTAAATCTAGGAAGAACCTCTACAAGGGTCAGGTTGTAGACCCTTCTCAATTTGTTTTCTCTTAACCCACCTCCTCCGGTAATGCTTTGGCATCAAGCTATAGTGGTACAAAATCTTTCTTGGTTTATTTGACTGCAACAAGTTAACTTGTGGGCTATTGTAGTAGTTTCTTTAGGTTAGTGGACAACTATGTAAATGCAAGCAAACATTTTTTCATGAGAAATTAGATATTGATTAAATAGTTGTTTCTGATTAGAAAATGATTTGCCTTTGCTCTATGGTACTATAGCGTTTAGATCTCGTGCAAGCAATGATTGATGATTCTTAGGAGGATCATAAAGTTCTGATTATTGCAAAAATTGGTATTTAGCTTGAACTATATGAGCAAATGAGATTGGATATGGTGCCATGAACAATGATGTTGAGCACTGAACATCATGTATACTGGCTACCTTGGTCTGATTTGATTGTTAGCTGTTTATTGTTCATGTGCGTTGAACATTATGTGAATGTTCTTTTGGCATGTGGGATGTTCTGCTAATTGTTTTATGAACTCTTTGGCCAAGTCTTCTTTGCTTGCTCAAATTATGTTCTCGTTGGTTTTTATATTGTTGTGTATAATTCTAATTTCTCATTGTTTTCTAGTGTACCTCACTTGTACACTTCCTTTTTATTAACGTGAATGAACCCCTACCGTATTAAGAAACTGTTTGATCTTTATTTTGTAGTGAGTAATGAAAGTTAATAGTGTGTTTGAATTTTCATCAAATTGCAATTGAAAATGATAATGTTGGAGGTTAATGTATTCAAAATTGATCGGCTACAATGGTGGAAAAGATTATCTCACAGTCGCAGTCAGATGTCCCAGATCCACAAATTGATATGCAAGTTTCTCAAGAACTGCTTGGAAAGAGGTCGGCCTACACATTGGGATACGGGATTCACAACACCTGTTCATCTTTTACACAGTCTCAAGCATCTAATACTGAGTTAATCGCTCTACACCAGCAGGTTGCTAAATATCAGAGTCAAATGTCAGGAGTTCAAAACTTTTTGCTAATGGTGGCTAAAAAAACAGGGATAGATCCAGCTAGCGTGCCAATATTTAGTCTAAAGAGCGATAGTGGTGATGCCACATTAGCTGGAGGGCACGATGAGGCTTTTCTTGGTTAGCATCTGTTTTGCAATAGACAGACTTCTATTTTGATATATGCACTTTGATATTTTTGATCTTTCATTTAGGATATTTGCAAACATTTGATATTTATTCGATTGGATATATATATGTTTTGAAGTGTATGTTGACTTTTTGAATATAAATTTTTATTTATGTGCTCATATTTTGGATTTGTATTTACTGTATTGCTAATGTGTTTGGATGGGATATAAACAGGTATAAACAGGTTGCCAAAAAAATTTTTCAAAATTAAAAAAAATCAAAATTACTTTTGCCAACATAAATTATGTGTGTCAATGCACTTTCGTGTTGGCAAAAGTTTATTTACCAACCTATTTTCCTACTTTTCTCAATACCCATTTATGTTGGTAGGGATCAACTTTTGCCAACGTTTTTAATTTGTGTTGGCAAAAGTTGCTTTGCCAACATGTTATCTATAATTTTGCCAACACCATTTTACGTTGGTAAAGATCAAAGTTTGCCAACATTTTTTGTTTGTGTTGACAAAGGGCACTCCCCACATACTTTTATCAACACCTTTCCAATGCATTTTTTTGGGTTGGTAAAGTATGTTGCCAACATTTATTGATTTTTTCTAACGTTTTGTTGTGTGTTGGTAAAAGTGAATTTTGTTGTAGTTGAAGTGATTTTCTACGGACAATATGGTTTAAAAAGTTCATATCTCACGAACCAAATGTCGGATATAGGCAAGCAACCTACCTTTGGAAAGTTCGTTTCAAGTAGATATCCGTAGAGCCTAAGATTACCTCAATCGGAGTTAAAATAAGAAAGTTATGACCTCCAAAAGTTTGCAGAAAAAGTGCTGAAATTTCACTAGAGCAGAGGCTTAATCCGACTGATCAGACCATTAATCCAACAAATTGGGCAAGTGTAGACATGTTTGCCAACTTGCGATTTTCCAATCCAATTTTTAGAAGAACTTTCCTGTTTCATGCCAACTCCTTTCCTGATTAAAATTTAATTATGACGCATGAATTTGGAGGTATTAAAAAGGGTTTTCTCTCAACCCTAATACATAGAACACATATCTCATTGTTCTAGGTAGAGTGTGCTTATTGGAGATCACCTTTTTTAGAGTTTTTCATTGGAGAGTTGAAGGGCTGAAGTTAAACTCTAAAGATCATTGTCTTCTACTTCTATGAGTGTAGAAGATTGTTTTGGGAAGTTAAGTACAACATCTAGAAGGCGTCTAAGTGCTTGAATTTACAACAGAGAACGGAAGGCGGTCGTTGCAATAAGGTGCTGTCCAAGGGAATTTCAAAGTCCTTAGCTTGCGTGATAACTGGATAAGGGTTATGAGTTTTTCCTTGTAACTTTAATATGATTCATTGTGCTTAATTATTGGTCGTGGTCTTTTCCCGGTTTGAGTTTCTACGTAAAAATTGTATCTTCTTATTGTGTGTGCTTTTGTTTGATTTATTTCTGCTACGTAATTGACTGTTTGCACACATAGCATTGAGATTGATTGCATTAACCCATTTTAGAGGATCTCTTTAAAAACCTTCAACCTGGGTTACTGGGTAGAGGTGTGAGGGGTTGTGTGAGTTGCATCAAGGATAAACAGAGAAGAAAAACCTATGGCCCCACTGTGGCTAGGTAGGATGACAAACCTCAACATGCAAAATTTTCATCAAATATAGCATACTAGTGAGCCCATTCTCAGGGCTAATATTGTGGTCAGATGGCTAATCACCAAATCTATACAGACACATTCTAATGATCCAACTTCGTGGATTAGCTCAACAGGAGGGGTGGACCCAAATTATGGCACCTGGGTGTGGTCACACCTGTGTGATTTGAGAAAGGCCCATAATGGGCTATTGGCCATATTGGTCATGCCCCATCTTCAAAATCAATCCCAGCCCACCGATAGAGATGAAAAGTCAAAAACTTAATGCCCAAATCGGTAAAATTCCTCCTTTGAAAATTTAAAATTGCATTTTTGTGATTAGTTAAAAAGGAGTTTTTTTTTTGTTCTTTCAAATGTTTGAATTTTCCTACAATTGCTACAATAAAGCTTGATTTTTAAAAAATTTTCCTATAAATGATATTTTTTACTATCATTGCAGATCAATCTCTTATCATGCTAAAAAAAAAAAAAAGAAAGAAAAACCCTAAAAAACATGAGTATGCTACGTAATTTAATATGAGTTTTTAAAATTGACCATCATCGATCATACTCAAACAAAATTCTTGGGTCCGCCAATAGATGTAATTAGCAAGTGCCACGAACATAATTAGTTGATCAGCATGAATTACAACCTAGGCATATGAATTATATATTGAACCCAGCTATGGGTACGGTTTAGATGTGGCATAAATGATGTGATTAGTACACATGCTAAAAAAAACAACTTGATATACAACTGATCTCAACCTAGTGAAATCTGGATGTACAAAGAGCCAATTTTGATGGGATATTTAGGGCACGTTCGGCAACAGTCCACGCAAGATGATTCCTCTCACTTTTCCGTTCTCCTGTGGAAAACCCATGCCTAGTGCACCATGGGAAAAAAGAAAAAAATCCCCTATTCCATGCTTTTTATAATTTTGATAATTAGACCTCCTCCCATCTAGAGTTGGCAAAATTCAACCCAAGCCACCAACTTGGCTTGTTTCAGATCTGCGTAACCCATCCTGTTTATATTTTACTAATTTATCATAACATTTCAATTTTCATGTGACTTTATTTCTTATTCATGTGGGTCATAAACTGTGTACTCTTAATCTTATGTGGAGGAGTTAGGCAAAGTTTTAATACTTATAATATAAAACTTATTTTTTATTTGACAATATGATGTTTTTGTAGTTGTAATATTGATATGTGACTTTTATTTTTTTTTTATATTTGTTGGCATAGAAATTTACCTCGAAAATATGGATATGAATAGAGTACAAGAGTGTTAATGAGTCTTATACTCATGCTCAAATATTAAATTATAAAATTGAATAAAAATTGAAAAGGGATTATCTCAATAGATGTCTAGAAAGTAGTTATGAATCTTGGCCTCATTTTCTACATCTTGAAAATTGATAAATTATAAATTCATGCTCAATGTAACATTTTAAATGAATTTTAATGTAAGAAGAGCTTTCCAAATAAAATTGGGCTACATAAAATGAGTTGGATTATACACAAAATATGAATTAAATAGGTTAGGTTGGGTCAACCTAGCATAAATTTAGGTTAAGTGGGTTGGGTCAGGTCGACCCGCCACATGTGCGGATTGAAGGTTTCCAATCCATTTTAAAAACGAGTCAGATTAGGGTTGGAATCAACAAATTTAGGTTCGGGTTGACCTGGCCCGAATTTGATTAACTCTACCCGTTTGCCAAGTCTACCTCTGTCTGACTTGCTGAATGAACGAAAGAGTGGAAAAACACTCTTATAATATATTAAGCATCAACTTGGGGTTAACATTTTTTTACATTGAGAACCCAACTTATAGGTCTCACAATCAAGATTCGAACCGTTAATCATATTTAAATGTCCATAACAGCTAAAAAATCAAATATCAACCATTGATTTCTCATATAATTCAAGATATTTCGAAAAAAGTTCAGACCATTAGACCATTTTATTTGAGCTTTTGTGGATCCCTTTTGCGAAATCTGAGCCATTCAATCTCTTTCGAATGCTAAAAACGACTATTTGGCCAAATTTGCAAGTATGATTTGTTTTGGATCATGAGAAAAATGATAAAATGTATTAGCCATTGATTCCTCTTAAGATACTTGCAAGTCATAGAAGGTAGAAATGGCATTTTTACATGCCATAAGACATTCACGTATGGGTTACCATTTTCTGCTTTGGAAACCTACCTTTTGGGTCATAAAATTAAGATATGAACTATTAATCATTATTAAAATGTTCAAAATGGCTTGTTAGTCAAACCTCATGTAACACTCCGACCCAGCTTGACCTCGTTTAGCGGCTAATTAATCTTGTTTTCGTTGCTAATCGTGTTTTGTTTGTGTTTTTATTTTCGTTGCAGGTCATGGATAGGTAGTTGGGTTGAGTTTGACCTGGATTAAGTAGACCAAGCCCTTTTTCGTAATTTTAGCTTTTCTAAGACATGGTCATTTTTGCATCATCTTGATGTCAACACGTGTCTTTCGTTGAGCTCGTTAACTTTCATAACTACGTCGTTTGCAACCGATGTCATGCGATTCCATTGGACCTGGATTTGACTCAAACTGAAAAATAGAATTATGACTTGGACTCTTTTGTAATTTGGACTTCCCCATTAGCTTATATAATTCCATACCATCACAAACTCACGTTCTCTCCCTCAGTTTCCTCATTGTGCACGTGGAGTTTCTCTCCCTCTCTTGAATTCTCTCCTCCATCGACCATCTCCATCGCTCAAGCTCAATTGAGGAAGTTTGGTTCTTTGCATGTGAGGTGAGTTGGAAATCTTTCCATCTCTCTCATCTTCTTTCTCTATTTCTTCCCCTTCTTGTTTCCCTATTGCATGGTGTGTCTGTGCTTTGAAATTCCTTCCATTTCTCATGCATGCATGTTGTTTTAATTGGTGTTAGGTTGTGTTTGGACCCAAGGACATCAGTTATGCAATTGAATTCAAATTGAGGCAAGTATAACTATAACTTGTAAGAACCCATGTTGGTATGCATTTGATTTTGGTTAGTTCACATGAGTTTGTATGGAAAAATGTGTGTCCAGCCCATTTGGTTAGTATTCTATCTCTTTCCATTGGAAAATTGCAATTCTGATGAGTTCCCGAACTTTCTGTATGTGCTTCAGCATTTTGACTTCGTGTAGGTACGGCTAAGCCGTATGTCACTTACGGCTTAAAGTCCAGAGAGGGTGAAAATCCAGTTTTCCTCTACGGCTAGGGCACGGCTAAGCCGTGTATTGCCCTACGGCTAAGCCGAACCTCAGCCGTGGCCCAGCCGTAGATCAATACAGGGTGCATTTTTCTGGATTAATTGAGAGCAACCAAATTGACAGACCTTCTACAGCCCAGCCACGGCTAAGCCGTAGAACACACACGACTAAGCCGTAGCACACACACGGCTGAGCCGTATCCACACTAGACTAATGAAAAACAAGGATAGGTGTGAGGGAAAGACCGATATGGCTTTCATAATATAATGTAGAGCACCTAGACCTGTCCAACGGAATGTGATACAACGCGTGAATGATCTCGAGGGCTGCGAATCATTCATGTTCGTTATCCGGATGTTAAGCACCTCCCCATGGGTGTTGGTTTAAGGGGCTTCGTGCACTGCTCAATTCAATGCAACACTAGACAACGGTGCATCAAATAACTTAAAACTACATCATCATGCACGGTTAGAAACACCGGATAATTAGATTAGAATTGGTTTGTAAATAAAGATGATCCGATTTCGCATGATTTGTTGCATAACATATTGCATTCGATCATTGATCTCAACTCTCTGATATGATTACTTGTGTTCCATTACTTTCACATTGTGGTTCTTTACCTTGAGTATGCATGTATAATATGTTCACTCACAGATATGCACGTATGATATGTTATCACGATCTACTCAGGGTTTTCATGATTGACTCTGTATGGTCAGGCACTACTTAGCCTCAGCCTTAGAATCCCGACGGGGTGAATTTGGTATAGTTTATATGGCCTTGCTGCAGTAAGGAAACGTCTTGGGGAACCGGACCCCAGGAAACCGAGACCCATTGTACCCTGGCCCGGACAATGGTGTTCTTTGCACGATATAAGATCCTTCTTTTGGGAGCATATGGCAATGTAGTAGCCACTAGTTCTGCCCACAGCATGTGTCCATTGATTCGCATAGTATATTTCCTTCTTGCATGACAGCCTAGTATACGAAATTGCCTTATCTAATTTACATGATGTTTTTTATTCTATTAAACACAACGTGTGTTAACTTGCTATGGTTTATACTTTGCTGAATCGTCGTATTCATAGTTGTTTTTGGTGTTGCAGGCTCAGATACCCCTGCCGAACCCTCGCCGGTCGGCCAGACTCCAGATGAAACCCTCGAGGCCTCATCAGGCCTAGAGGAGTGGATGTGATCACTCCACGGGAGAGCGTTCTTGGCATGCATGGCATTGGAGTCTTGTTTTTGAGGATTTGCACACTTGTGTACATGTCATGATTGTATATATTATTTTGTTCTTTTGGTAAGACCTTCATATATAATTATGTCAGTTCTTTCTTGGTATTCTCTTCTTGCACTGTTAGTTTGATGTTTCTGATATTTACAGCTTCCGCGTACATGTTTGGCACGTGTGAATGTTCCCTTGTGCATGTGCATTTAGACTCGGTCTACGTGTACATACACGGGAGTACGTGTGTCATTAGGTTTGGCTTTTGCTAACCCCCGAACCCTGGGCTCGGGTTGTGACACCTCAACCAATGATCCCTCATGGATTTTAAGATATTTATAAATCAATTCATACCCTAAAATATTATTTTTTTAATTATGTGGGCCCCATTTTCAATTGAACAGTTAAAATTCTCTAAATAGACGAGCACAACAATGGGGTGAAAAGCTCTGCCCTTGATTTTTCATGAGTTTTGAAGAAATTGCACGTCACACATCATACATATGGTGGAAATCCTCCTTGTTTACCAAATTTAGAACTCTCTTCACAAACTCTCTTTAAGGACATGTTGGATTTTGGAGAACGATAGGGTACTCTATTCAAAGAATTCTTCTCCCTAGCATAGACGTTTGTCAAACATATTCTGAGGGTAAATTGGACATGCGGATCTTTTACATGAATTGCTCTAGTCTACAAAAGGGGTTTTTTTCTGTAAAATTCTCTTTTTTAAATGTAATTAAAATTCTAGTTATTACCCATTTAATAATTAGAGGTAGGTTATATTTTAGTTTACAGTTTTATTTATTTATTTTTAATTCATCATTTCACAGTTTATTAAGATTTTCATTGACGTACTGTCTTCTAGTTAAGGGTTT
Organism: Sextonia rubra; assembly: GCA_037013555.1. Taxonomy (NCBI): domain Eukaryota; kingdom Viridiplantae; phylum Streptophyta; class Magnoliopsida; order Laurales; family Lauraceae; genus Sextonia; species Sextonia rubra. Next base: position 26,785,174 of record JASUAD010000009.1, read on the forward strand.
GACTAGGACCCTAGTTAAAGATTTTGGTAGGTAGTGCGATATGAGTCTTAATTGAGGGAATAATGGAGTTGATTAGGGAGTCCTGATTTAGGATAAATACTGGTACGATTTTGATTTTGACTTTGATTAAGGGGTGTAAGATTATGTGTGTTAGGTTTGGCTTAACCCCTTTTCTTTTTCACCGGTAAATACTCAACATACCCACCCACGCTCACCGTCTGTCACCATCAATGCTAAAACTTAAGATCATTTCTTGGTACAACTAACGATCATTTCTTGGTTGTTTATATCGGAGAGAGGTGCCTCACCAATTGATCCCTTTACAGATGAATCGGTCACACTTAAAAATTAGACCTATTTAAAAAAGCAGAATTCCACAGTCTAACCCATTTCTAAACCTTAGACCTTAATTTCAAATTCCACAACTTGGGGCCTGTTTTCTGAGTAGGAATTTAAAATTTCTATATATATATATATATATATATATATCTTGTCGAGACTATTAAAAAAGGTGTTACTCCCTTCTTCTCCGTCTCAAAAGCAGAATTCAATGATAATGGTGTGGTTTGCCTTCCTGCCGCTCGAACTCTTCACATTCTGAGAATTTCAAAATTTTACTTTGAACAAGCACTTGTGCGAAACCCCCATGTCTCCTCAATCCAAGAGATCCGTGGACATGAATAATCCCCGGGTCTAGTTCCAGAGGTTCTCAAAACTACAAAACAAAAGGAAACATTTGTATCTTCTTCTCCTTTGATTGTTGTACGAAACCTGTCGGAATGTCCCTACATACATGTTCCTTTCATAGTTTTATTCCTTCTCTACCATACACGTTGCACAGAGATTAGTGAAATTCCCAACGGCCAACTCATACATGGATTTTGATGTCAATCTCTTACAGTACAAAATTGAATATGAACCGCTCTGATCCGACACTTCATGCTTTCAATTTAAGCCGTTGGTTACCTTTTCTACTTTTCATATTTTCTTTCTTCACTCGTTTCTGTTTCAGAAATTGACAAATAGTAATGGCTGTTGGGTTTTGTCTTGTATTCCGGTTTAGCCGGATCGGTCATCTGGGTTAGCCAGAACCGAGACTCAGGGTTAGAGGTATTTTAGTCATTATGTATGGGTTTTCTTGGTGGCCAAGAAAGCGGGATTTATATATATTGATGTATTGTAACCCTAGATCCTGAGGGGATTGAGATGGGATCATAGTAGATGAGTTCTCTCCTCCCGTGGACGTAGGCAAGTTGCCGAACCACGTAAAACTGCTGTGTCATGTGTGTGATTGCTTGATGGTGTGATTGCTTGCGTAGATCGTGGTAGATCCGTTGATCGCGGGTTGTTTCCGTTACGCCGCTTTTCCCAACAAGTGGTATCAAAGCCAAGTTGATTGTGCGTGGAAGATCAACGGGAAGAGGAGAGATCAAGGTTGATCTCTGCTGGGCCACACGTCAATCGGAGATTCTGTTTGAAGACAGAGAAACCGATTCGGGAAGAAGACGAAGTGAAAAGGTTCCAGTTGCTGCTGCGATCTTCGTTAGAGTATAACCGGATTTTTCGGATCTGAGGAAGCGGGCCGGAGAAAACTCGTCGCTGCAAAGCAAGAAGACTCGTCGCTGACTCACCTGTCGACGCCGGTCCACGTTTCCACCGCTGGTGCCGCCGCCGCAGTCGACGCCGTCGCCGTCAGCAGCCGGTCCCGCGCCGCTGGTCGCCGGACCAGCCAAGCCCGCCCAGCAGCTACACCGCCTACCCCTGCATCGCAGCCAGTTGCAGACCCAGCGCAGCGCCAGTCGCTGAAGGAGACGACCCTGTTTCTGGGTCCGTTGGGTCGGGTCGGGTCAGTTCCAACTGACCCGCTTTGGCGCCTAAGCCCAGCGCTTCTTGTTAGGTCAGTTCGGGTTCGGGTAGGGTCAGACCCAACCCGTGAAGGAAGCCAGCCCAGACAGAGTGTAGAACAAGTCAGATTCCAGGTTGCGGGCCGGGTCAAGTCAGTTCGACCCGACCCGCTCGCAGAAAAAGCCCAGAGAACAGATTCAGTTCAGTTCAGTTCCGGGTCAGGTGAACCCGACCCTGATCCGTTTCAGAAGCCCAGTTTGCCAGCAAGCCGTGACGTCAGCAGTGACGTCAGCACGGTCAACAGGCAGGTTTGACCAGATTCAACGGCTGAAATTGTTTCTGCGATATCTTGATCGTCCGATGTCCGATCGGAGATCCGTTTGAGCCTACGGACTCGTTTTGAGCAGATCTACGCATATATGGAATAAGATGGGCTGGTCAACGGTTAACATGGATGTTTGACCAATTGGAGTGTAAAGAATTAATTCTGCGATATCGAAGCCATCCGGAGTCGAATTTCAGATCCGTTTCTTCCAGCGTGCTCACGGTGACGAGATCTACGAGGTTGATAAAAGATATTGGTAGTTTGATGGGCAGAAAATTGGGGGACTGAAGAAACTGACAAATTCACAATGATAGCAATGGATTCAAGCATCACGGGCCAGATTGAAGTGTTTGATAGAAAAACGACTTCAGGGATTGGCAGGATAGAGTGTTAGACTCCATGACACAGCAATGATTGAAAAGTGTTACTTGATGTCGTCAATGGTAGATTGCTCCAAGTACTTTGATGGAAAGCTCAGATCCACGTCGAAGGGATCAGGAAGGAGCGACATGCCAAAGTGGAAGAAAAAGCAAAAGGAATCAGAATCAGAAGGAGGTAGTGTGCAACAAAGCTCGGATTCGGTTGACAGGGAATCAGTTTTGGTCGCTACAGGTATGGATCCGGTTGTTGATTCATGGTATTAAGATTCAGATTCTTCCTATCATGTGATTGAGTAGAGATTGGTTTGATGCAAATAACTTTCATTGTTGATGGATTTGTTCTTATGGGGGAGAATGCAAATGGATGAGCATTTGAGATAAGAACGGTTGAGATCCAGTGTATGATGATGTTATTCAAACCCTAACGGCTGTGATATATGTTCCGGGTTGACAAAGAAATAGGATTTCTTCGTGTGCCTTAGACTTCAAAGGCTGCAAGTGCATTGTAGCGGGTGGAGTTACGAAGGTGGAAAAGGGAACATTGGTCATCATGGAGGGTGAGCTTGTCAAAAAATCTCTACAAGTTGATAGGGGATGCTTTGCTTTTTCAGGTGGAGCAGTGTAGGAGACATCAAATAAGAGGGGAGGAAATCTGTGGTTCAGGTGGAGTTAGATGCGATGGATTATCGGAAGATGGATTGATGGATCTTCGATGATATCATCTAGCGGAAATCCAGGAAGCCCTAAACGGAGATGATTTTCTCGGGAAAAGGTAGTTTTGTTCAGGTCGGAGTAAGCCGGTTTAAGCATCAGGTCATACTTAACCCGCATGTACTGTGCCCAACCCACCAGAACAAGCTAGAACAGGACAGTTGCAGGTTTGACGGAAAGAACACCGGGATGGAGACAGAAGGAAGGATTCACAAGGTACCAGTGAGATCTGGATTCGGGGAGGTCTTCGGTTTTGTCTTGACGGATGGAAGTTGGGTTCATTGTGTTGCACGGATGCATGCATGTGGCAACAAATAGAGAGCACTTCGGAGGTTCAAGATGGTGGTGTTGAGGTCAAAGGAGGCAACTGTGGCCACGCTAGGTTGTAGCGTGTGCAGAGGCATACCTTACAGCGAGGTATGTGAAGTGCTGGTTCAACATGTTAGAGTGTTGAAAAGAGAAGACTACGCCATCGGTGTAGTGACGTACCCTTCAGCAAGGTGCGTGAAAGACATTACCGGGTATCTCAAGGTGGCTATGAGGATTTACGGAATCCAAGCCAAGGTGGAGATTGTTGGGTTTTGTCTTGTATTCCGGTTTAGCCGGATCGGTCGTCTGGGTTAGCCAGAACCGAGACTCAGGGTTAGGGGTATTTTAGTCATTATGTATGGGTTTTTTTGGTGGCCAAGAAAGCGAGATATATATATTGATGTATTGTAACCCTAGATCCTGAGGGGATTGAGATGGGATCATAGTAGATGAGTTCTCTCCTCCCGTGGACGTAGGCAAGTTGCCGAACCACGTAAAACTGCTGTGTCATGTGTGTGATTGCTTGATGGTGTGATTGCTTGCGTAGATCGTGGTAGATCCGTTGATCAAGGGTTGTTTCCGTTACTCCGCTTTTCCCAACAATGGCCACCACCGACACGTCCACTATCTACCATTAAAACGAGTTACCACATGATTGACAGTTCAGATTCACCAGTCAGGTGACATTTGTACTATGTTGAAACCAGGGACGGCCAAATTTGCCTGAAAAGGCTGGAACCCAAGGGAGGCGGACGTCACAGTTAATTGTCTAGATAAAGAGTACAGAAAGCCTGCGCCTTTTTGAAGAAACAATGTCCTTCTCATTTGGGGCAGTGGAACTGAGTAGATAAATTTCGATGTAGATTGTGCCCAATACCAATTATGTTGTGGGCGTGTGTGCAAAGGCAACCAAAATTAAACAATCACCACACAAGAAGATAAGAAGATTTATGTGGTTCGGTAAAGATGCCTACATCCACGGAAAACCAATTTCCACTGGGTTCTCCTCCAATCTGTGAAACCACAGCCTTAGAATCTCAGCCACTCTCAGCCTCTCTAACTAACTCTCCAGGGTTACAGATTACATCATATATATAACCATTACATCCTTATCCCCCAAGAACTCTATCTCAAGAAAAAAAAAAGGAAAGTCCTAACCCATTAGAAAACTACTGTTTGACAAAACAGGAAATTCCTAATATTATTAGGAAACCACCCCAGATATAGAACCCAATCATGGTCTGGACCTACATGGCCAACAAATTAGATCAGAAAGTCCTTGATTACAAGGACACAAAAGCTTATTCCAATGGCTTGATGAATGTCTTTTTTACTAGTTATTATGATTAGTCAATAAAGATGCTAATTCAAAGGTGGTGTTGATGTGGCCTAAGGGAATGAATTAGTCATAGTGGGGCCCTTACTTGAAACAAAAAAAAGTTATTGTGTAGTGGAATTTTTCATGATTTGTCCTTTTACACATAGGAGAAGACTTGCTAATATGAGTTAGGAATTCCTAACCTAACCAATTTAATTTCAAAACCAAGGACCAGAGAACAGGAATTAGTAACACTTTATAATGGAGCCAGAAACCTAGCTCACCTAAAATTAGATATTACACTTTCTTATCTTTTTTTTCTAGGTGCCCAACTTAGTGGCATGGGGCTCAAGAGAGCCCATATAAGTAACAAGGACAGCCCGCACGAGCGAAAAAAGTAAGCCTTGTGTAGGAAGAAGAGTGACATAGCAAGGATCAATCCTTGGAACCTAAGAGACAATATTGGGGTTATCAATCAATTGAACAAGCACATTTTGTCCACACTTTCTAATTAGTATCAGCGAAATTTTACTCTTGTAAAAATTGTCCCACCATTATACTAATAATGTATATTCTTATGTTTTTTATATGTAATAAATTACATAATAAGCTGAGATGTAATTATTGAAATGAGATTGGTTACCTCATACAAAGGGGCAAATATTTGGACATATTAGAAATTATGAAGCTCACCACACATTGTTATGAATTTTTGTAAGCGAAGCCCCAAGGATCCAGGCTTCCAAATTGCCTAATTAATGATAAAAATTATTTAATTATTTTTTTGCACTAGAAATTTAAATTTATGCACTCTCCTCTCAAACTACTCTCGAACTTACGTGCTTATAACTGGCTGAATTATATGATATAAGATAGACTAGATGTATTCTTTTGATTCTTCACCTGAGGTCAATAAATGGTAGGGTTTGAGTTGAATTAAAATTACTGTTGACCTTGCTAGCTGTCCTAAAACCGAACCTCAGTTAAATAAATCTCCCGGGCCGGGGCTGACTCAATACATATATATTTATGTCACCCACTGCATTTAACAACTAATACCTTCCCCTGCCTCTCTCTTCCAAATCCAACCGGGGATGTAATTACTCGCAGCACAACGTGCCACGTGCAACATGTCCTTTCCAAGATCAACAAAACCTGTCCGAGTCACAGACTCATCTCCCAAGTCCTGAGTCATACTTCTAATCAAACTACACCAGCCCAAAGGCCAGAAATTAATAAAATCAATTTTTATTACTTTTATTAATAAAATTAATAAAAATCTCATTAAAATCCCTTTTCCCAGACGGTTTCGGGTGCGTTCTATCTAGAACAGGATTTTACTTTCCCTACCTGTATCGTCCTTCCTCCGTATACTCTACTCAAAAGTAAAGAGAGGTACAACCAGGCCCCTTCATCTCCTTCCTTTCCTTTCCTTCTTCTTATATAAACCCTCTCTTTTTCTCCGCATGTATCTTTTCCCCAAACACAACCCTCAGCCATGACCAACGTTCCCACATCTCTCTCTGATTCCTCTCTCTCCCTCTTCAACCTCGCTCTCTCCGGTCGTGACCCAAAACCCTTCCCTCTCTTCTCCTTCATCTCCTTCTTCTTGTAACGGATAACGAAAATATCCACGATTAGGGTTTTAGTCAGCTTCTTTTGTTTTGTTTGTTTGAGCCGATGGGGAACGGAGAAAAGCACCATCTCAGCTTCCACAGACATTTTCCTCATATTCTGCATCACCACCAGCAGCAGCAGAACAGGAAGGAGGTGCGGGACATACCAAAAGGCTGTCTTGCAATCTTGGTGGGGCAAGGAGAGGAGCAGCAGAGGTTCGTCGTGCCGGTGATGTACCTAAACCACCCACTGTTCATGCAGCTGCTGAAGGAGGCAGAGGACGAGTATGGATTCGATCAGAAGGGAACCATCAACATCCCTTGCCATGTGGAGGAGTTTCGCTACGTGCAGGGCATGATCGATAGGGAGAGGTCTCACCATCAGCATCAACATCATCTGGGCTGCTTCAGCTTTTAGTAGTTTTCCTCCTAGGGTTTTGTAAATTTCAGGGTTTCAGTTTTTGTTTACATACAAAGATACCTCTGCTGATGATGAAAAGAGAATAATAGTACTTTTGTTTTAGGCCTTGATGTTTGCTTTCTTTTTCTTTTTTTTTACTTTATTGGGTATGTTTGCGCTGGAGATGCTTTTTCTTCCATTTCATTTCTTTCTTTTCTTCTTTTGGGAGAGAGTAGTGGGTTGTGAGTAGGTTTTTGGCCCTTGGGGTGGAATCTATTGAAAATTTTATCTTATAAGTTATTATCTTGAGTTTTCTTGAAGGAAGTGGAATGGGTTTGTTTTCTTTCGTCTTTTTCCAAAGTATTGTTGTGGGGGACGGTAGGGGGGTTTTGATGAAGGGAAAAAGGTAGGCAGCGGAAAGTGATGGGGGAACCTCAGCGTTTAGGGGGCGTGCCGTTGATACCAAGGAGGAAGAGTGGAATTGTTAGTTGGAGATGGATGAGAGAGAGAGAGAGAGAGAGAGAGAGAGAGAGAGAGAGAGAGAGAGAGAGAGAGAGAGAGAGAGAGAGAGGTGTTGTTACGCAGCGAATTCGTGAGACGTGGTATTTGCATGCATCGATTACCAACGCCTCTCTTCTCCTCTGCTTTCTCGCAGGCTATAACCGTTCCCAAAGTCGCTTCTCTCCTCTCTGCACGTCACGCGATGAGAGAGGAAAAAAAGAGAGAGTTCGACTCGGGATGACTCGCTGGCCTTTTGAGCCAACTAATTTAGAATACTTGAGAAGGGCTATCTATCCAAGTGGTAACGAGAGGTAGTTATTTTAAGTTGAAATTTTAGGCTGTTGCTTTATTTATTTATTTATTTTAGGAGAGGTTGTTATATCTGTTTATGTGCGCATATTTTTCTTTTCTTTTTTTCTTTTTTTTTTATGTGTGGACTCTCTCTTTTGGAAATTTTTTTGTGACTTTTTTTTTTATTTACATATGTTAGCTCTCATTTGAGTAGGGTGTCTTCTTAGATGAGCAGTTTGTTTGCCTTGGCCCCTATTTTAGGTGTAAACATGACTAGTTTTATAAGTTAAAATGAGTTTTGAATACTTGGGTAGTATTATTGATTAATTGGGGACAAATTGTTCATCAAAAGAACAAGATTATGATGGCGATCAAGGCGGTGGTTACGGCATGGTCCGCAGTAGGAATGTTCAGAGGGGTGGTTGCTAATTAGTTTAATTAGGTTCTTGTGCATGATATTCAGAACGTGATAGAGAAAAATTCGCACAGATCGAGCCCATTTTACAGGACTGGCCCTTGGGACGATGGATAAAGGGTCCAGAAAATGCGACAAAACTTGGCCTGAGGGTAAAAACAAGTCCCAAATCCAGCCCAATGTTGGCCCTCTCGGGTCCTAGCTGCCTGGTCTGGCCAGGTCCATGTGCGCAGGGCGGTTTTGAGGAGGACTACACGTGGGCAAAGTGGAGAGGAGATGGTGGTGCGTTTGGTGGGGGGATATTCCATTATCCTTTGGGAATCTGGTTTTGCTTTGGGGCAAAAGAGATTACACCTTTATTAGTGAAGTGACGACGCATAAAAACAAAATTGAGAAGACGACCGTTGTATTCTAAAATCTACTCAACGGTACGTGCCTATCGACAATGGGGTATGTGGGCTTGTGGCCCGTGGGGTAATGCAGTTGGTTCCCTCCATTCGAATGACTCAACCAATTCTCACAGCCGTCCATTTTTAAAGGAAAAGAGTTTGATCATCGGGATTATCAGAAAATAAAAAAAATATTTGAATCCATCTATATCAGAAATCATGAATAGTCTGTGCTAGGATAAGTCTCCGCAATTTCATCCGTCCTCTCTCACATTTGGATCGGGACAGCTGCATGGAGAATGTTTTGTAAGAGATGTGTTTGATCGTCAAAGTAAATTGCTACTACAAAAAAGGGCCGGGTGTGAGTTTAGGTTTTCAAAAATTTTTATAAAAATTTAGGCTTTAGATTTGATTAGTTGAATGAGTATACAAAATATAAAAACAACGGCAGAGGGTGCCCACGTTTTTTTCGACAAAAAATGCATCTCCCGGCGATAATTGCCACCAACTGGTGAAAGCGTTATTGTTCATGTATTTTTCCTTTTTTTTCTTCTTATTTTTTTTTAAATCCTGTCACTCTTTTTCTTCTTGCACCAAAACCCATCTCTTTGAGTCACAATATCTCTTCAAAGAAATTTTAAACCAAAGAGAAAACCTCATATTGCAAGCTACTTGGTTAATTGAAGGGACGATGACTATAAGTTTTTTTTTCCTAATTTGTTTTGCGGCTCCTTTGGAGAGAGTCTAATGCTCAAAGAGACATGCTTAGGATTGCAGGAAGAATGAAAGTGATGAGTTGAGATACGACACGAAAAGTTGTGCCATCGCCAGTAAACGTCGCTATTGCCATCGGGGACTTTTTTGTCAAAAAATGTACGACAGCCTCTGCAGCTGCTTATCTGTTTTTATGTTGTAAGGCCGTAGGCCTTAAGTAAGTGGGGTTAATTTAATTAAATAGGTTTAGGGTGAGTTAGCTGAGTTTTTAGAGGTGAGATTAGTAGGCATTTTAGAATTAGGTCCATTCCCTGCACTGAATATCACTTGTGGGCCCATTGAGGATGGGTGATCCAAACCTAGTATAGACCCCTTGGACCCTAGCCTGTGGACCCATCTTACCCCAAGCCCAAAAGCCCTTCCATGATATTACATGAAGCCCACTTAAGTTGGCAAAAAGCCCTTTCTTGTAAATGCCAGAAAAATTCTTTACAAGACCCTAAGCCCATCTTTCGTTTCCCTTTTGAAGGTTTTGACGATGCTCCTAAGCATATAATTTTATAGATTATAAACAAACACACAATATGCAATGAAAAGTAGAATTAAATCAAATAAACAATCATCACAAGAAGACACGATTTTTATGTGGAAACCCAAATTGGAAAAAAAACTATAAGTCCAAACTGAACTAATAATTAAGCAAACTACGAATCGTCCCACAATTATAAAAGATATATTCACAACCCTTATCTGGTTTTCTGTCAACTTAATACTTATGATTCTCATTGAACAGCTATCTGCAGCAATGACCGTTTGCTGTCCTCTGCATCAAATCCAAGTCTTGTTTGACTCCTCAGACAATTTTCCACAAGAATGTCTATAACTCACAACAGCACTTTTCTCTCTAATGAATGCTCTAGAAAAGAAAGGGTCTGTCAATAAAATTTGCAGGACTCAAATAATGAGAAAGATACTTTAATGTTGAGAGAGGAGCCCTTTAAATAACCTATAATTCGTGCCTTATAATAATACTCATAATAGAATACAAATTACTAATCCTTGTACAATTAGGAAATTAATCTGTTGAGGTCAGTGGGTTTCTGTTCACTACCTGTAACACTCCGACCCAGCTTGACCTTGTTTAGCGACTAATTAATGTTACTTTAATTGTAAATTGTGTTTTGCTTTTGTTTTGATTTCGTTGTAGGTCTTGGATAGTTAGTTGGGTTGAGTTTGACCTGAATTAGACAGACCAAGCTTTTTTTCGTAATTTTAGCTTTTCTAAGATATGGTCATTTTCGCATCATCTTGGTGTCAACACGTGTCTTTCGTTGAGTTCGTTAACTTCTGTAACTACGTCGTTTGTAACCGATGTCGTTTGATTCCGTTGGACCCGGATTTGACTCAAACTGAAAATTGATTTATGACTTGGACTTCATTGCACTTCTGCCTTAACCTTAACCACTATAAACCATTCCACCGACTCAATTCCCTCACTTTCTTCTTGTCTCTCACGTTGCTCTTGTTGAAGGCTCTCTCTTTCTTTCTCTCGAGTCCTCTCCACTATCGAGCCAAGGAAGAGGAAGTGTGCTCTTGACTTTTGATTCCTCTTTTTAGGTGAGTGTTAGATGAGCTTTGAGTTGTAAAATTTTCTTCTCCTCCACCTTTATTCTTGTATTCTTGAGTTGCACTCACGGACCTTTCATGTTTCTTCCTTTCCTTACATGCATGGGAGATTAGGTGTGTTGGATGTGAATTAAGCCCCAAGGACAACAATTGGTGTATTTAAACTCCATTAAGGCAAGTATAAGCATAATATGTATGAACCCATGTTGGTATTCACTTGATTTTGGTTAATTCACAGGAGTTTACAGGGAAAACATGTTTACAGCCCAATTTGAGTTCATTCTCCCTTTCTCTGTTAGAATTTTGCTCATTTGATGTCGTTATAGGTTTTCTATATTTGATTCAGAAATCGGCCCCTCGCATGCACGGTTAAGCTGTGAAATGTGCTACGGCTAAGCTGTAAAACACACTACGACTATGCCGTGACCCAACCGTGAACCTAACCGTAGATCAATATAGGGTGTCATCTGAAAATAACTGAGAATATGCAATTCTGCGACTCCTGTACGGCTAAGCCGTGCAGCCTTCTACGGCTAAGCAGTAAGAAGCTTACAGTTAAGCCGTAGGGTTACGTACGGCTGAGCTGACTGACCTAAACAGTAAGAATGGTAGGAAAAGAAGGAGACCTGTAAGACCTTTAAAGTAGAAGGTAGGTAACTTCAACTTACCCAACGGAACATGAAAAAATGCGTGAATGATCTCGAGAGCTGCGAATCATTCATGTACGTTATCTAGTTGTTAAGCACCTCCCCATGGGTGTTGGTTTAAGAGACTTTGGTGCACCGACTGATACAATGCAACACTAGACAATGGTGCAGCGGATAACTTAAAACTACATCACCATGCACGGTTAGAAACACTGGATAATTAGAGTAGAATTGGCTAGTAAATGAATTTGATTCGATATGCTATGATTTGCTTGCATGACATGTTGTATTTCGACCATTGAACTCCATTCTTTAGCAGGATCATTGCATGTAACATCGAAAGTCGTACTATGTGTCCACCTTGAGTATGTATGTATGTATGTTATCAAGCTTGCAAGTATAAGATCTGTTCTCGGATATGCATGCAGGATATGCTTGTCACGATCTACTCAGGGTTTTCATGATTGACTCTGTATGGTCAGGCACTACTTAGCCTTAGCCTTAGGATCCCGATGGGGTGAATTTGATGTAGTTTTCATGGCCTTGCTGCAGTAAGGAAACGTCTTGGAGAACCCAGACCCTAGGAACCCGAGACCTATTTGTACCCTAGCCCGGACAATGGTGTTCTCTGCACAGATATAAGATCCCTCTTTTGGAGGCATATGGCAATGTAGTCGCCAACTAGTTATGTACACAGCATGTATACATTGATTCACATGGCATGTTTCTTTCTTGCACGACAGCTTAGTATACGAATGTGCCTTGTTATGATTTTAATGATGTTCTTTATTCTATTAGACACAGCATGTGTTAACTTGTTATGGCTTATACTTTGCTGAATCATTGTATTCATGAGTTGTCTTTGGTGTTGCAGGCTCAGATACCCCTACCGACCCCTTGTCGGTCGGCCAGACTCCTAGTGAGGCCCCTGAGGTCCCATCAGGCCTAGAGGAGTGGATGTAATCACTCCACCGGAGAGCGCCCTAACATTCATTGCATAGGAGTCTCCCTTATTTTGAGATTTGTCGCGCTTGGAGCTTATCATGATTTGTATATGCGTATTTTGTTTCATTTTGTAAACCTTTATCTATATATGTTAGTTCTGTTTTCGTATTCTCTTCTTGCATTGTTTAGTGTGGTGTTTTGATATCTACAGCTTCCGCGTACATGTTTGGCACGTGTGAACCTTCCCTTGTGCGTGTGCATTTAGACCAGGTCTACGTGTACAAACACAGAAGTATGTGTGTCATCAGTTTAGCTTTTGCTAACCCCCGAACTCCTGGGCTCGGGTTGTGACACTACCCGATCAATCGGATGACGCTTTTGTTTGATGAGCTTTTCAATCAACTTGTTTAACTGTAGCATTTTCCAAGTCCAATTGATCGAACCTTATCCAATCGATTGCATAGTGTCTTTTGAGATTTTCTTTAATTCTTCTCTTTAGCTTATTAGGCGATACAAACCACAGTCTATTTTATAAAAAATATAAAATACAACTCAATGGACTTAAAGTTTTGTCCAACCTATGAATTAGCCAATATATAAATATCCTAACACCCTTCCTCATCTCTATGATTATTCTCTTCCTCTTCCTCACTTTCTTTCTTCCCCAACCATAACCCTATCATTCTTCTAAGAGAATCTAAGACTCCAAGGTTTAAGAGGCCGACAATCATCATCTTCTTCATCTCCTCATCTTCTATTTCCATCATAAGTAAGTTCCTCCTTCCCCAAACCCCCATATAGCTTCTTGGTTTTATTTTTGGGTCATGCAATCATATAGGGTTGGATTTTTGTGTTCTTTTGGTTTGTAGGAGGTGACCTTGGCTAATGCATCTATTGGTGTGTGGATCTTGGGGTTTTGATCAAACCCTAGCCATCAAAGGTGTCGTTCTTGTGGATAGTAATAACTAATGCAATCCTCGCATTTATCTCTATGATTTCTAATGATTCGGAGAGAAGAATATCCTATAAGGCTCATAGGTGATTGTAAATGAAGAAGATTGAATATTAATGGGTACAATTGGGATCTAGGGCTTCGAGGACCTAATGGGTGCAATGATGGTTGGATTAGGAACTTGACATCGTCCTTTTATTATGAGTTGGAAGCCTTATAGGATTGGAGGACAATATCATCTTTTCCTACACAATTTGAAGCCTCTAGGAACGAAATCTTATAGGTCTGCTCGAGGGGCTGGAGCTGACTCGAGCGGGGGACCCCAAGTCTGCTTGAGCAAGAAACCCTTCTATCCCGGGTCCGCTCGAGTGGGTAATTCTACTGTGAACAATTAATGTAGTAACTATAATGCAATATGTGAGACCCCATGATCAGCTCTGGTCTAACTAGGGTCAACCAAGGATATTGCAACTAGAACCTTAGGTTTTGGGGCGTTGGAACCCACACCTCTAGTCGCATGACCTTTAACTTAATAAATTAAATATGATAGTGGGACTAGTTGTATGAGAGGAGGCATGAGCTGACTTCCCCTCATGGGTTAGATGAACACACAAAATTGGGACTTGCTCCATGCTACAAATGGAAATACGAATCCGGGATGCCAGACACGAGAGGCATCAAGTGTTGATTAATTCGCATTGCGGGGCATGTGTTTCCATTGGGATGGACAGTCATGGCTTCTGTGTGTAATTGGATAACCCTAAACTTAAGATGTTGTAGTGCCTACCCTTGCACCATTTAAATGTAATCTATGAATACAATGGCATTAGGATAGACGTAGATTAGCATTTCACTTTATTCATAACATGAGTATGTTTATTTCTTACTGCTACTCCCTATTGTCATATTTCATTACGCTTTGGTTATGATCTTCGCATACTTTGGTTATCGTCTGCAAGTCAGAAGTGGATGAATGCCATTGGGGCAGCACATATTTATGCGGGAATATGCAGTAGAGTTGAGTGGGTTCATCTGTGTGCATTTGATATAATGGGTTCGCCCGTGTGCATTGATATAGCAGGTTCACCTGTGTGTATTTGACTTAGCAGGTCGCCTGTGTGCATTTATATATGTTTATGCTTATTATTCTGACTTTCTTTCTGTTATGATGTTAATGATCACTATTCATTATTTGTACCTACCGATTTGCCAGATTATATCAATCTAATATTGGTACATTGGGTGTCTAGGCATTGATGCCGCAATTGAGCTGTAAAAATTAGGAGACGTAGGAAATTCTGCCAAATGGTAGAATTGTTAAGTGAAGCACCGACAAAATAGCCTAAGTTGTCATGAGATAGCACCACAGTGACTTCACATTCTTTTATTTTGATGGGCTTATTCTGTTGCATTTATCTTAACATTTAAATAATGGTGGCCTTGGATGTTGGGACAAGAGATTATACTAATAATTTTTTTAATTTCTGTACTTGAATATTAAGCATAAAACTTTTGATGCCATGACCAATTCTCCCTATTTATTGATGATATTTATATTGATTTTGTTTATATCAGCTGCATAGTGATTGTATCGTTGGCTTCTGCATATAATTATGGTGAATGATCATCATAAATAACTTCAAGTATGACTTCAATCCACGAGGAGTTGGGGCTTATGGCACCTTTTATGAGAAAAATTTTAACTCGCTTCAATTCTCGCACCCTTGAAATTGGACTTGGATCCAGCCAAGTTCTAAGGCCGTGACATATATACTTATAAATCTAATTAGAGTTTAAGCCTAATTTTTGTATACTTTATCAAAAATAACACATCCTAATCGATACAACAACTATATTTAGCCCAAAAGTTTCTAATTTAGTAAGTGTATTTTTTATGCTTTTAATTTGTTTTGTGCATGTATAGTGCTCCTGTACCCTCATCCTTGTGGTTTTTAGACACAAATTTGCTGTGGTCTGCACTTGATCTCTATTTCTCTAATTTAGTTAATTGTCACCAATAATAAATAAATAAGCTTATGGTGTTTCAATCCAATAGTAGAATGGTCGGATCACATTCGGAAAAGTGCCAATTCGGAAGGGTAGGTACTCGGGTGTCTGTTTAATCATAGGTGGGCCCTTTGATTACAATAAAAAAGGTATTTATTTATTTTCTCTCATTTTTTGAGCTGCTGGATTTCACAAATAAGTGGTATATAAAATAGGGACAACCGGTAAAAGAGGTACGGCTGACAGACAGGCTTGGACAGTCTTATACACCCATTACTTTTTGTAAGCAGTTTCAATGGCTAAACCTAGTTTTGTTAATCTTCATATGTGCCCACTTTCATTCATTTATTACATATTTCCATACAAGTTGCAGACGGCTTTCCATTTTTTAACATTTTCATGACAAGTTCCTCAATTTTTTATGAATCTTCAATCCATTGTATCCATCGTAATGATGAGGATGAAGGCAGGGCAGAGTTGTTAAAACTTCGTTTCAAACAATATTTAGCAGTTCTGTTATTACTAATGAACATCGAATTCATTGTTTTAATATTCATTTTGACTTGGCCGAGTCTGCATGAGTTGATTCATCATGCTTAGTCATCAATTTTAGTGAGTCAAATGAGTTTGACCGAGAACGCTGAGGACTCTGTTACGCTCACCCGCAGTCACTCAACTTGAGGACCTTGAATTTTCGGGTTTTGTAAACAATGAACATATTAGCATTAGGCTTGACTTGGGCTTATTTCAGGTGCATTTTTGGGTTTTTTTTTTTCATGATGAGGACCGGCCGACCCATTTGATGGGTGAAACTTTGGATACACAATGCCGCCCTCACTTGCACTGTGTATCAAATAAAGCCTCAAACTGTATCAAAGTGAGGACCTCAAGCTTGTTGCCAAACTTTGTAATCACTCAAATAATTTAAATGTGGGGCTAAAAAACTTAGGTGTGGGTAATTAAGGCCTACTAGGAGAAGTTGTACTTATGCCCTTTTAGTTTTTATTTTATTTTATTTTTATGATCAATTGTAGACCTCCTGTGCCCAAGTATTTTTGGATGACCAATTGTGCTTTTTACACCGTACCCAGAGAAATATATAAATATGCCGTTAACGCAATAGGACAGAGATCTGGGCCGCAGAGTTTTTTATGCTCAGAAATGTTGGCCGCAGAGTGAAAAAGAGTTCAGGAACAATAAATAAATGGCTGAGCTTCGAACAGCTCCAGCAGGAATGTCGGATCCTACAGTAAGGAGTTTTACTAAAGAATGTAAAACCCTTGGAGATTATTTATAAATATTGAAACTGCAACAACTTATTTTTCTTTTTAGTAATTTTTATCGGCTCTGAGAAATTTTATAATCAGTGCTCTTCCATTAGAAGCATGCCTTTCATCTTATCAATGCCTCAATTTCCCCAAAGAACTCTTGTAGAAAATATAAAAATTGGTAGTTTTTCTTTATCTCATGGATTTTGAGGATTAGCCATTTATAAAAAATTCTCATGAAAATTACCAGTTATTTAAACTAAATAAATTAAAAGAACAATGAAATGAGCCTTTAATTTTTTTTTATTTTTTTATTTTTATGACATGGGTATCCCCTTGGTATTTTTATCGACTAAACTATTCTATGCACGCATGACCTTGCAAAACACATGCACAAGGTAAGTGTGAAGTGGGACCCTATCGAACACAAAATATATGGAGCAAACTAACACTTTATGCTTCTTTGCTTATAATCTCATATACAAGTAATTGATGTATGTTGGGCAGTGGTCCAAAATTCAATCCAAAAGGAAAGGGTCCAACTGCCTTTGACTTCGCTCGGAACATTAGAACTTGTTTCTTGCCCAAGTTTTCTTGAATACTTTGTTTTTTATTTGGTAACCTAGCCAAGGGGGCAAGGATCCAAATTGAGAGCCGTCCACACAAGAAGATAACTCAGTGAAGTAGGAAAGAAAGCCCGCATGCACCAGTTGACGTGACATACCCAAAGTTTGAACTTGGGCAATTAAGTTAAGAACACATATCTCTTCCCACTGGGGTAAAAAGGCAGTTCTTCGATTTATCTTGAATACTTGTAAATTCATTTAGCTGTAATTCTCATGCCAAAGAATACTCAAGTTGTTACGTTCATGCAACTCATATGCTACAAACTCATGAAACTAGACTACAAGTGGAGCAAACTACCTGCATTCTTTACTTATTTTTTTATTTTCTTTTTTTTAATCAAGATTGAAGCAACGTTCTTTTTTTTTACGTAGATCAAAACATGTCCTTTGGACTAATTTCTTCGGGGGCCTCTTTCTTTCCATGAAATTAAATTCTTAGCATTGTAAAAAACATATTACTAAACATGGTTAAAATTCAAGAAATAAAAAATAAAATTCATAAATGGCCATTAAATAATCTCCTCTAAAATGATTCTTATCATTGTAAAAAATATATTACTAAACATGGTTAAAATTCAAGAAATAAAAACTAAAATTTATAAATGACCATTAAACAATCTCCTCTTCAATGAATAATGACAAAATGGAAGACGGTAAATGAATATGTAGCAATAATCTTGTAAATCAAATCTTGAGAATCCGTCTACTTCATCACCTCATATCTTTTGTCCCTTACATCCTTAATAATTCCTTTGATGCAACCTAATTTTACCATGAATTCTAAGAAATTCAATTCCATACAGATGAAAGGTCCAAAAGGAAAAAGAAGAAAAAGAAAACCAAGTAATCTCCCAAGGTTGCAGCTTCCCATCTATTTTTGAGAAAGTTACATATAACAAAGTATATTTACAAACAACCACTCCTTAGTTTTGATTTTTAACACAGAACTGCTCGTTCTCTCCTAATTGACCAATTTCAGCTTATATTAAAAAAAAAAAGAGACAAAGTTTCTCTAATCGTAGCATTTGATTGCAGTTAAAAGAACTCATACTAAATTCTATCTCATGCGCATGTCTCTCTGAACCTATATAAAAATCACAAGTTGTCACAAGTAAAATCCAAATTGCTCAAAGTGAAATGCTAAACTTACACCTTTATTTACTTCCCCAGTTAGCCCATAGTGCTTTTTGTGGTTCACTTAGATGTTCTAATTGCTCTCTAGTATTTTTTGTGGTTTAGCAAAAAGTATTAGGGCGTAACTGTGGGAGTAAAAGGAGGTTTAAGTATAGCATTGCTTTTGCTAAAAAACATGTTGCTTAGTTTTATCACTAAGATACATTTCAGTCTCAATAAATTTATGTTTTTTGTTATTGAATAATGTCTTTAGATGTGATTAATCTGATGATGATTGTAATTTTAATTGGAATTAATATTCCCTTGTTGGTAAAACAAGATGGGGAGTGATTTTGAAAATGACCCCCACTGATGGGCTTATATATAGAGTTGGACTGGGAGGATTTGGATTTAAAAATAATTCCCTTCTCTTTCCTTTAAAATTAAGAGTCTGGATCAGCTGAGGTTGCAACCACAAAAGAGATGAAGCTTTCAATTAAGATTGATATATCAGCCGCATCAAAATGGGTATTTTTTTTAAAAAATTGATAAACTAAAAAACACAATGTTGGCTGGTTTGATTCTTAGCCTCAGGTGACCCTTTCATTTTGATTTGAAGCTTCAATTTTTGTATGATTCTCGATAGTCAGGTAAATTGGACTATAACTAAATCCTAAAAACTCTGTGTTCTATTCACCCTCGTCCATCTTTTTTCACTTTGTGACCTTTGGTAATCAGGTAGAATTTGCCAACACGAATACATGAACATGAGAAGATCTGCCATGGTTTGGACATTCTCTCTCTCTCTCTCTCTCTCTCTCTCTCTCTCTCTCTCTCTCTCTCTCTCTCTCTCTCTCGGTAAAGTGATTTTCGCACGAAAGGAGAAAAATTGAACTATTTTTCTTCAAGATATCCTACGATAAAGCCATTTCTTAAGAGGATGGGCCAGAATGGTTTTTCTACAAAGCAACGTAAAACGAATTTGAGATGCTAACGAAGTCTCCTATTGCACAAACATGGTCCGTAGGAAATGGCCAATTTATTAAATTTCCTTAAATGTCCTTATCTCACCAATGCTACTAAAAGCTTAAAGTTTTAGTAGAGGTTGCGGAAATGCTTTTTAATATTTTCACTTGGGTATAGCTTACTCCCTAATACTTCCTCTCAGGCGAAATTAGGTCGGCATACTTTTGGTGTCATGTAAGTTTTTTTCTCGCGCCAAGTCATTCTCCTTAGAATTTGAATTAGTACCAGTTGGCTCTAATATTATATTAAATTCGCTCAGCTAACCAATGTTACCAAAACCTTAAGGTTTTAAAAGAAGCATTCGAAGTATTTTTCAATATTTTCCTTCAAGTGGAGCCCACTCTTCAACACAATTCTCATGTCAAAACCCTTTCCCACTTAAATTCATGAAAACGGGCGGATGTGAAGCCATTTGGATGGATCGATCCACAGCCAATTTAGTTCAATATTGCTTGCTCCTCTCCTTTGTTTATACTATAAGCCCATCTTTAAAACAAATAAAACTATTGTATTATTTGCATACCCTTCCAAGGAATGCACTTCGAATTTATACTATACATCTATCTTCAAATAACAAATAAACAAAAACACCCCCCTCCCCCCCAACCAAACAAAAAAATAATAATAATAATAATAAATTGCGTTATTTGCATTCCCTTCCTAGGAAAGCACTTGGAGTTTATATTATAAACCCATCATCAAAAGCATAAAAATATTGTATTATTTGTATGCCTTTCCTTGGAGAGCACTTATATTCAAGTTGACTTGACAATAATAAGATAATTTATGGAGGCATGTTGTGACTTAAACTGCAATAAAGTATACATACACGATTTATCACGAGCGTCGCAACCTGCAGATAGTGCTCTAATACTTTACTGATTTGTTGTGGGGTCTTTGGTCCGCATGCCCTATTACATAGGGAATCGGTACTTCCTAAGGAAAAATTGCACGGTGACCGTGACGGACGAATTAGGTCCTACCATGTACCGATGTACGTCACCAATAAGGTTTGTAATAAGAGGTTCGAGACTCTTGGCTAGGGAAGGGGCAGAAATTGCACTATAGTCCCGGCCATTCTTTAGGGAGCCCAACCATTCTTTAAGAGCTCAATGGTATTAATTAGCTCAAATATCAAAATGATGAGAACGATCTCATACCACATAGGTAAGAGTTGTAAGTGTGAGAGACTTAGAGGCCTTTTATGACTACAGCAATTATTTCAAATGCAAAAAATAACCGTAATAGTATAAGGAGAAAATTATAAATTAGAACTTACAGAAAGTGAAGTCAGAATAGTCTATTTTGACCATCAAGATAAGTGTTTAACACTATGTTTTTAAGATAAAATTCTTTTCCACTACGGTGCTTACGTTGTAAGAACGTTGTCTCCCATGATAAAATGATTAGCACGCAGTAGAAGCAGCACTGTAATTTACAACATTAGCGAACAAAACTATGTTCTTAAACTCTTTTTCAACACAAATGATAGAATGCAGGAAGGAGATTATGCAACACTGAATGCAATTCGAGATGGGCTTTAAATATGTGAATTGATAATTGTTTTAAACAGTCAATAGTCACCAAGAAGAACAAATGCTTCTGTTTATTTTTGCAAAAATAAGACACAACTATACAACGGGGACACTATGAACAGATGTTATTGTTAAATAGTAACTTTAACTTTTGACAAAAGACATCTTCCTTGGACAGCCCATGGGTTGGGCGTAGGATCCGACTCATATTGGGTTATGGGCTTTTGACCCAACCAAACATGACCCAACCCATCTGTTGGTCGAACAGTGGCGGCGGTGCGTGCGTAGTAGTTATGGTGTCATATAGGTCCTCTCTCAGGGATAAACCATATGTGTCCTTTGGGACCGAAACTATATCTCTACACTTAGTGTATATAAGCACATACATACTTTAGTATACAAGCAATGGGAATTCCCTCTTTTTCCTTCTTTGGTACAATATACAAGCAACTTTAAGTAGTCACTTTGAGAATCAATTTTTCATTCATATCTTAATGGTTTTCAATGAACAATTGTTTAGGTTTAATCTCCTCATGGAAGAGAACACATTAGCACTTGGACTTGCCTCAAAAGATGTATGGGACCCACACCTATTTTGGTCCAAAGTTGACGCAAAACCCATTTTTCCAATAATCCTCCACATGAATGAAAATTGGCTGTATTAGAATGCAGATGATAATGTAGACACGAAAGAGAGAGTAAAGCTAGGAAGTTTCTGTATAGGAAAGATAGCTTTTGGCCTTAAATCTTCTTTTGTGAAATTCTATTAGATTTATGTGCTAATCGGTGAACATGATGTTTTGAACCGTTCAGCTTTCGTGTAAACCAAGAGAGTAAAACTCACACAATTTCTTCCGTGGCACAGTTTGTTCTCTTGATTGTGTTCATTTTAGCCCTAAACAAACCTGGTTTTCATGAGTACTTTAGAGAATTCAACCTTAGAAATTCTCATGGAAGTGACCCCTTCACACTTATATAAGTGACTTCTTATTAAAAGTATCCTGCTATACCCCACTTGGATTTCCAAGTTATAAAAATCATTAAAAGTATAGCTTATTCTAATCAGCGCTGTAGGCATCACTGTATCATCATGGGAATGAGAAGGAGAGGTTATCATTATAGGAATGGAAAAGAGGGGTTATCTTTGCAATGATTCAACTAAGTCACACACAACTCAGTTGTCCTATTGAACCTAGATCTTGGGACTTTCAGTCAGTTAGGTTGGGTTGCAATTATGTTGACTTTTAAGTAATAGGTTTTAAACCCATTCCCCTCGATGAGCTACATACTAGCTCTTTGATCAAACCTTTTATTAACGGATCTGCAATATTCTGTTTTGACCTTATATAATCAATGGATATGATTCCATTTTAAAGCAATTGCCTTGCGGTGTTATGCCGACAACGTATATGTCGAAACTTACTGTTTGCCCTGCCAATTGCAGATTAGCTATCATAATGCATACATATTGCACGCACTAGTGTTGGCCACATAGGAATATCTTTTAGAAAATGACGAAGTTACTCTGCTTCTTCTCCTGCTTTATTCAAAGCAATGAATTCCGATTTCATGGTGAATTTAGCAATACATGTTTGTCTAGTTAACTTCTATGATACGGCTGCACATCCAAGTGTAAACACATATCCACTTATTGATTTTAAAACTTTTATATCAGATATCCAGGTTGCATCACTATAGCTTTCCGAAATAACTGGATATCTCGTGTAGTGCAGTCCATAGTTAAGGGTGTATCTCAGATATCGGAGAACCCTAACATCGCTTTCCAATGATCTGCCCCTAAGTTATTTGTGAATCTACTCAGTTTTCCAACTTCAAGTGCTATATCTGGACAAGCGCAATTCATGATGTACATTAAACTCCCAAATATATTAGAGTATTCCAATTGGGATATGCTTTCACCACTATTTTTAAATAGATGAAAATTTATATCTACCGGTGTTTTAGCTAGCCTGCCATTATATTTGTCGAAATTTTCAAGTACATGTTTGATATAATGTGATTGAGATAGCACATAATCATCATATGATTTAGAAACTTTCATTCCTAGTATAACATCTGTAACTCTTAGATCTTTTATGTCAAACTCTTTGTTCAACATTTTCTTGGTAGATTTAATTATGTCACTATTACTCCCAAGAATAAGCATATTATCTACGTATAAACATGTTATGACATAGCCATGTGTTCAAATTTGTATTTTTCACATGTACAAATTTATCACATTCATTGATTTTATACCCAATGAACTGAAGTCAAACTTTTCATATCATTGCTTTGGTGCTTGTTTTAAACCATAGAGAGATTTAACAAACTTACACACCTTTTTTTTCTTGGCCAGGAATAACAAGCCATTCTGGTTGTTCTATATAAATCTCCTCATTTAAATGCATCATTTAAGAATGATATTTTGACATGCATTTGATGTATTTCAAGGTTGTACAAAGCTACAATAGCTATTAACATGTATATGGATGTTATTCGCATAACTGGCGAATATGTATCGAAGTAATTCATACTTTCATTTGTTTTTAGCCTTTGACAACAAGTCTAGCTTTATACTGATCAATTGATCCATCTATTTCATTTTTTTCTTGAATATCCATTTGTATCCAAGAGATTTAGAACCAGGTGGAAGATACACTTTCCCATGTATGATTTTGTAGGATGGATTCTACTTCAAGATTCATCTCCTTTTTCCATTGAAGTGCTTCTGGTGAAGACGACATTAC
Organism: Sextonia rubra; assembly: GCA_037013555.1. Classification (NCBI taxonomy): domain Eukaryota; kingdom Viridiplantae; phylum Streptophyta; class Magnoliopsida; order Laurales; family Lauraceae; genus Sextonia; species Sextonia rubra. Next base: position 26,808,883 of record JASUAD010000009.1, read on the forward strand.
TTCCTTAAAGCTTTGGCGCTCTTGTTCTAACATATAGTCAGAAAGTCTGGACAAAAAGATGTTGTAGTCATTGTTCTTTTACTACGTTTAGGATTAACTCCTTTGATTTCAAATTCATGGTCATTTTCATTACTAACCGCAGTATCATAAGTTCGTTTCAAAGAACTTATCTCTTGAATTTGTTTGCATATTTTTAAAAACCGATGCATTTCTTGATCCTATAATTGTATTAACATGCATACCAGGAACATCAGATTTGTATAATAAAAAGCGATATGCACTATTGTGATGAGCATACCTGATGAATATACAATCAATAGTTTTAGGTCCTATTTTAACCTTTTTGGGAATGGGAACCGCTACCTTGGCTAGACACCCCACACTTTCAAGAATTTATAAGATGGTCACTGACCATCCCATAATTCATAAAGAGATTTTTCCCTTTTTTTGTGAGGTTTCTTGTTGAGAATATAATTTGTGGTAGATGATATGGTAAGTGTAATGCTTATATCATGTATAATTTAAATATTATTTTTATAAATAGTCAAAAATTATATCTTGAATTATTTATAGGAACAAGAAAACCCGAGTCAGGAGATCACTCATACGGATCTCTTTTTAAGAACTCAGACTAAGAATGATGGATCAGTTTCTAGCCCAATAGTGGTGGAGAAATTTTTTTATTCAAATGCATTTTATATGATCCAATATGTTTTGGATGATATTTTATTTTTATGGGTATGAATATTTTAGTGTTACACTCACTTTATTTTAGATTTTGTATTTTACTTATTATTTATCATATGTTTTGTAGGATGCTATTAGAAATCTTCATGAAGCTGATAGATCTCTTGTACAAAAAGATCTAAAAAATAACTCGGTTGCAAGGTATAATTCTTTTATTTTCTTATTGATGATAAAGCCTGAAAAGTGTCAATTTAGTATTTGTCTAAATATTGACATCATTTTATTTTATTTTTATATAGATCATTGGTCTTGATTCTCGAGGATGTGTGCGCGGCTTAGGCATGGGTGTTTCTATGACAAGTATCCGTTATTCTGCTCCATTTATGAAAGCATTAGCAGATGAAAAGTTATTGAACGAAAAGATTGAAAGACAAATGATAAAGTTGACGGTGGAAACGGGTGTCCTAGAAAAGATATGGATGAGTTAAAACAAACTCTATCTCAAGGTGGGGACAGTGATACGGTCATCCACCCATCATGGGAATTATTCTCAGGTACAATATTTATTTTTTATATATTCTAGATTTTTATAATTAAATAAATAATATTTTAATTGATGAAGTATATTAACACTATTTATTTCTAATAATATTGTAGGCTTGGAATGAATCGTTTCATCAAGAGACACAGATAGAACAAGCAAGTCCACGAACAGGATTGACTCAACGTAGGTTGATGCATTTGGTGCAGAAGGACATTTGTGTTGCTTATGGGACTGTGATTGGCTCGTCGCTTGACTATCCAGGATGTTATAGGATTGTTGTAAATGAGATTCTTGATTATTCGATCCAGTTATTTAGCGAAAATAAAACTTTTGGACATATCACTTTGGGTGATATGATTGATTGGCCCATGTATAAGACTTTAGATTAAGTTCATTTTTCTTTGTTGCAATTTTGACTATAGTTTAATTTATTGTCTTAGAATGACTTCACTTGAAGCTTTGATTTTATGTATTGGATTGAATTTTAATTCAAGTAACTTTAATTAAACTAATGATGTTTGTTTTTATCTAATGTATTATTGTTTGTATTTATGGGTGGATTACCAATAATATTTATTGAATGGATTATTATATAAATTCTATAAATAGGTACTTTTTTATTTTTAAAAAATCAGATAAAAACGACACCTATTAACACTTGATAATGTCAAGATACTCTAGATGCTTTTTAAAAATGACAGCTCCTACACCTTGATAATTTTTTGAAAAACCCTTTTGTAGTTAATAATTGATTAAAACAACAACAGTTTTCATTATAAAAAAACGAGAGCTACTGACACTTATAAAAACGACAGCTCAAAATACTTGTTAAGTTAAAATTTACGCGACGGTTATGAACACTTGTTTTTGAAAAGTTACACCAATATTATCGACGGTCAAAACGATAATTTCGACTGTTGTTTTTCCACTTAAACGACAGCTCAGAACACTTGTTGTTTGCTAATTTTGACGTAGTGTTGTAGAAAGCATTGCTTCCCCTCACAAATTCTGAGGTAGTCCAGAACTAAGCAATATAGCATTCATTATTTCTTTTAAAGTTCTATTTTTCCGTTCAGCGATACCATTTTGCTAAGGTGAATAAGGTGCAGTAGTTTGGTGGATAATACCATATTGTAAACAAACTTTACCAAAAGACGATTCATATTCTCCACCTCTATCACTCCATAGAGCCATAATCTTTTTGCTAAGTTGATTCTCAATTTCATTCTTATATTGTATAAACATATCCAATACTTCATCCTTACTTTTTATTAAGTATACATGACAATATCTAGTGCAATCATCAATAAAAATGATGAAATACTTTTTACCATCTCTAGTTTGTACATATTTTAAATCACAAATATCACTATGTATAAGTTCTAGAGGTTCAGTATTTCTTTCAATGGAATGAAAAGGAGTTTTTGTGAGTTTAGTCTCCACACATATTTCGCATTTATAATTTGGATCAATTTTAAACTTTAACAAGCAATCCAAATTCACAAATCTACGGAAAGAATAATAGTTAACATGCCCTAGTCTACCATGCCATAGGTTAGAAGACTCAAGCAAGTAAACAAAGAAGAATTCTTATTATTCTTAGAAGGTATAATAGGCATTACATTCATTTTAAATAGCCCTTTGCTTACATAACCTTTCCCCCCATACATCTCACTCTTAGCGAGGATAAATACAAGCTTGAACCCTCTCTTACTTAATAATGAACCTGATACAAGATTCTTGTGAATGTCAGGCACATGCAGTACTTCATTAAGAGTGATTTCTTTTCTCAAAGTCATTTTTAGCACCACTTTTTTTAGAACTTCAACTGTAGAAGTCGAAGAGTTGCCTATGAATAGTTTTTCCCTATCAACAACTCGATATGAGGAGAACAGATTGTTATCTGCACATTTATGGCTACTAGCACCTGTATCCACCGACCATTCCCTAGTATTTCTAGCCAAGTTTACTTCAGACACCACAGTAGAAAGGCTAATGTCAGAAATATCCATAGAAAGTGTTGTGATTTTGACATCACATGTTGTGCGCATACATGAATCACAAGATTAACAAAGAAGTAACCACACATAGGAAGAGACACAGAGATTTACATGGTTCACCCTAACATGACTACATCTATGGCACATAGACGATCATCTTCACTATGACAAGTAAAGCATATAAAGACTTTCACTCTCTCACATCATCTCTCCTAGTGGTATGAGAATATCACGGGTAAGAGAGCTCTCACCTCTCTTTAATGTAGGATCTAGGGTTATAGACTATACACATATATAATCTCTGCTTTCTTGGCCACCAAGAAAGCCTCTATATAATCATCAAAATACCCTTGACTTTAAACCAGTCTTTGGGTAACCCAGTGGACCCATCCGTTTAAACCGGAATACAAGACATAAACCCAACAGAAAGTTTTTTCATTTCAGTCATATTGGCTTGTGCAAGCTTTTTATTTTTAGTTCCTTGATCTTTACGTTTGCGGCAATCCTTTGCACGATGGCTAACCTTGTCACAAACGAAGCACTTTCCTTTAAACTGTTTTGGATCACTACTTTCGTTTTTGCCCCTTTGGTTTTGTCCACCTTGGTTTTCATGCTTCCTCTTTTTATTGTTATTCTTGTACATTTGTTCGACTACATTTGCTTTGGTTTCCATTGGATGAGTCTTGTTCTATTTTTAGATACACAGTTATCTTCTTCAATTCTTAATCTTACGATTATGTCTTCAAAACTCATCTCCTTGTATTTATGCTTTAAGTAGTTTTTGAAACTTAATTTCCAACTTGGTGGTAGTTTTTCAATTATAACAATAACTTAGAAGGATTCATTTAAAGACATACCCTCTGCATGAATCTCATGGAGTAGGACTTGAAGATCCCGTATTTGACTGATTACAGTCTTTGAATCCAATATTTTGAAGTCAAGGAAGCGGCCAACTACAAATTTCTTTGTACTGGTATCTTCCATTTTATACTTTTTATCCAATAAGTTCCACAACTCTTTTGCAGTTTTGATTGAATTATACAGGTTATATAATGTGTCCTCTAGTTCATTCAATATGTAGTTCTTACACAAAAAATCAGAGTGCTTCCAGGCATCAATTGTAGCAATCACTTGCCTATCACTCTCATTTCCTTTGAAAGTAGGAGCCTCTTTATATAGGAACTTAGCCAAATTTAAGATAGTCAGATAAAACAATATTTTCTGTTGCCCTTTCTTAAAACCTGCCCCTTTGAATTTTTTAGACTTCTCCTTATGATTGATAGAAACATGGGTTTGAACAGTAGGGATAGGAGGAATGATAGCGTTTGAAGATGTCATTCTGATTAACACAACAATTTCACAAGTTTTCCAATATAGAATTAATATTCAGAAGATAGAGTGTGAGAATTAATATCAACTGTTTTATAATAAAGTTTAGAATTGTTTAAACAAAAGTTTATTTACACAACAAAGTTCTAACTTTACTGGTTTAAAAAGATTAAAAACAAAAAATGAAACGCTTTTGCAAAACTCAATTTGTGTTAAAAGTAATGAAGTCAATTTAGGTTTTCCAAAATTGAAAACAGAACTCAGTAATCACAATGAAAAGATTTTAAGAACTTTTTGTCTTAAAATTGTAAGGGACTTAGAGTCCTTTTGTGATTACAGTAACTATTTCAAATACCAAAAATAACCACAATAGTATAAGAAGAAAATTATAAATTCGAACTTATAAAAACTGAAGTCAGATCCTTAAGACAAAATTCATCACAAATGACAGAATGCAGGAAGGAGATTGTGCTGACAAAAGACATCTTCCTTGGATAGCCCACAAGTTGGGCCCAAGATTCAAACCATATTGGGTTATGGGCTTTTGACCCAACCCAACTCGACCTAGCGGCGGCGGTGCACGTGTGGTGGTTGTGGTATCATGTAGGTCTTCCTTTGGGATAAAATATGGGTGCCCCTTGAGACCCCAACTATATCTCCACACTTAGTGTATATAAGTACACACACTTTAGTACATAAGCAGTGTGGAATTCTCTTTTTCCCTTCTTTGTTACCATATACAAGCAACTTTAAGTAGTTACTTTGGGAATCAATTTCTCATTCATATCGTAATGGTTTTTAATGAACAATGGTTTGGGTTTAATCTCTTCATGAAGGAGAACACATTAGCATTTGGACCCACACCTATTGTGGTTCAAAATTGACTCAAAACTCATTTTTCCAATAGTAATTTATCACTTAAATACCTAGGGTTTGAATCATAAGCATGCCACCTTTTTCACATCTGCGGGCTCTCTTAACTCACCTTAGGTTTCCCATTTTTATCCAAGGGTGAGGTCTCAGCCCCCTATAGTTGGGTACCAAAAAAAAAAAATCAAAATGATAAATCATGTCGTTTGATATATACAAGTAACACCGTGTGATATCTAATTAGCTCCTGAGTTATTGATATGAGGGCTATTTTTTCTTTTGAATTAAAAACAAATTACACACAAGTACCATTGATACACCTAGTACATATCATTTTTTTTAGCAAGCTGATTTGTTTCTGGCACCAATAGATGAACCTGTGAAACCTATCCAGGATTAAGTGAATTCTTCTTACTTAGATTTGTATTATTTCATTTCCTGTTCCTCATTGAGTTGAATTGAGTTCAACTTTGTTGTATTCATAAACAAATGATACTCTTTTCTGATCTTTTATTTCTTACTACCTATGAACATAACATACGCCGTATTAAATTGAGAGCTAGGAGCCTAGGAGCAGGCCGCATTTGGAATGATACCCTGTTTCTTACCTAAAATTGCCCAGAGATCAATCCGAGAGTTCTCTTCCTCCATGAGAAACCTTTTCTTCCCATGGTCAGGGCCTCTTATGGGTCCTAACCTCTGTGGCTAAGTACCAATAAATAAAAAAATCAATCAAGAAAAAAAATTCAATGTATTAGACCACCACATGTTTTGAGTGTATTGTTTTATATTGTAAATAAATTAGGAACAAGTAAACAAAGAGAGTATCATCTCTTTAAATCACCTTAAATGGCCACACATTGAGATAGAGATGCATGAAGCGTAGATCATGTTCTTCCTTTGAATATTGTAAATGCCAAACCCCAAAAAACATAAATGTAACCCTCCCTAAAAAAAGGTGTCCAACATGTCTACCCCTTGAACATATAGAACCATTAATGTGATTTGCAGCTCCGGATAAAATATCAATGTTGGAAGTGTCCTGAGCACACCGTAAGCGCAACTGGCCCACATGCCCAATCAAAGGGAAACACTAGCTGCCTACACTTACAAAAAATTTCAGGAAAAAACTTGTCCCTGATAATATCATTGCTTGAAGCCCATTTTGTGATAATGAAACCCATACACTTTATAAATTTCAATTATTAGAAAGAGATGGAAGGAGATCACCAGATTCTCCTCTATCTATTTCAACAGCTTCATTTACGATCTGCTTGAGCTAAAAATAATAATAAATAAATAAACAAACATGTGTATAATAGGGAAGCCGAAAGATTGAAAAAAAAAGTGGGGAATTTTGAGTAGGTGGATCACAAGTCAAGTCAATTCCACTTGCTCTCTTTCTTGTATGTAATTTTCAATTTAAGTATTGCGCTTTTTCTTCCATGATCGTGATTGTTCTTAGACTATGCCCCATCTAGTGCATAATCCCAGCATCTTCCCTTTATAATTATCAGACATTGAGCACCCAAAACACCACTTTTAAGTGCAAGTGCAGTTATTGTGCAAATAAGACACGTTCAGCGGGTGACAATTTTAGGGTTCGGGTACCCGGAGGCAATGGACAAAAGTAAATTGGAGTGTGTATATAGTGGTGGCCACGGTTTAAGTGCTTGTTTGTATCTCCAAATCCAAACACGTATTGAAAGGGGTGAGCAATGTATAAAAAATCAGTCTTACTGGTCATTTTTATCCATCAAAAGGCATGGTGAATATCGGATCTTCTAATCAAAAGTCAATTTCACCTTCTAGATTCGTTGGATAGAAATAAATGCTTTTGACTTTTGGACTATGTCCCCTCCTAACTTTCTCTATCGATACGATGGACCACATCATCGGATAGTTAATTCATACATTGCATACCGTAGAGAATTGGGATTCCTCTAATACTCTTACATCAGCACTTTCAATGTCTGGGCTGTTGGCCATGTGGGTTCAGACTATTAGTGGGTTCAGTATCTGGGGTGATTTCCCTAATGATATTAAGAATTTCCTATTTTGTCAAATAACAGTTTTCTAATAGGTTAATACTATCCTTTTTCTTGAGATAGAGATCTTGGGGATAAGGATGTAATGGTTATATATATATGATGTAATCTGTAACCCTAGAGAGAGGCTGAGAGTGGCTGAGATTCCAAGGCTGTGGTTTCACAGATTGGAGGAGAACCTAATGGAAATTGGTTTCCCGTGGACGTAGGCATCTTTGCCAAACCACGTAAATCTCTTGTCTTCTTATGTAGTGATTGTTGATCTTGATTGCGTTTGCACACACGCGCACAACAAGTGGTATCAGAGCGATTGATTGTGCGTGGAAGATCAACAGGAGGAAGAGATCAGACGTGATCTCTGTGTGGGCCACGTGAGAAACATGATTTCTCTGTTACAGAGAAATTGGTTTCTGCAGTTGCTGGAAGAAAAAGACAGAGAGAGGGTTCTCAGGTTTGGTTGCTGGACATCTTCGTCGGAGAAGAAGAGGGCTGCCGGTTTGAGGACGACGTCAGGAGAAAAATTTTTTTTTTCTGTACTCACCGGTCGCCGGCCGTTCGCTGCACACCGTCATCGTCGTAGCCGGGTGCCTGCCGTCTTCGTCTCCGTCGCCACGCTACCGCTGGTAGGCGGACCTGTCTGCTGGAGCCGCAGCAAAAAGGGTCTGCACTTGCCGACTGCAATTGGGGTGCAGACCCAGCGTTGAGGAAGAAGGCAACTGGGATTTACATCCCAGGTCAGGTCTGGGTTCGGGCCGGGTCCTCTTGACCTGACCCGCCACGGAGATAAAGCCCAACGACATCCCAGGTCGGTTGGGTTTCGGTTCAGGTCAGTTTGACCTGACCCGTGTGGAGGAAGCCCAGAAGCAGCAACAGGTCGGTTCAGGTTTCGGGTTGGGTCAGACCCAACCCGTGGAACAAGCCCAGCCCAGCAGCGCAGGTTAACAGTTTGGGTCAGGTTGACCTGAACCCGTTAGCAGACGGTCCAGCCCATCCACCGCCGCGCAGACGTCAACAGCGTGACGTCATCAGGTTGATGTCAGCCCACGTCATCGAACAGACGGGCAACGGCCATAGTTGACTAGATTGACGGCAGAAGTTTGTTTCTGCGATATCTTGATCATCCGATGTCTGATCGAAGATCCGTTTGCGCCTACGGACTCGTTTCGAGCAGATCTACGTGTTAGTGGAAGAAGATTGGCTCTTTGACAATCAACAAGGAGTTTGACCAAATCAAAAGAGCAGAAAACCCTTTTTGCGATATCGGAGCCATCCGGAGTTGGATTTCAGATTCGTTTCTTCCAGCTTGCTCGTGTTGACAAGATCTACAGCTTGGTGCAGGAGTTGAAGTCAGTGTTAGTTGTTTGTTTTTCCTGTTACTTAATTTGATTAAGATGGAGAACAATACTATCAACACTACCATGGTTAAGCTCAACCATTCCAATTGGTTGATTTGGAAACCAAAGATGGAGGATATTCCCTATTGTAAAGACCTCCATGATCCCCTTGAGGGGGATAGTGCCCGACCGAAAGATATGCAAGATGTTGACTTGAACAAATTGCATAGAAAAGCGATTGGTCACATCAGACAATGGGTTGATAACAGTATATTTCACCACGTGTCTAATGAGACCAATGCGAATGCCCTTTGGAAAAAGTTAGAAGCAATGTATGATAAAAAGACCTCAGTGAACAAAACCTCCTTGATTAGAAAGCTTGTAAACATAAAATTCAAGGATGGTGGTCAGATCAAAGATCACATCAATGAGTTCCAAAGTGTGGTAAATCAGTTAGCCACTATGAAAATGATCCTTGATGATGAGATACAAGCTTTATTGCTTCTGACTTCTTTGCCGGATACATGGGAGACATTGGTTGTTTCTTTGAGCAACTCCACTCCAGATGGTGTGTTATCTATGAGTCAGGTTACCAATAGTCTACAGAATGAAGAAACTAGACGGAAATCTGCAGGGACAGATAATGCACAGGCCTTTGTTGCTGAGAATAGGGGGAGGAGTAAGAGTAGATGACCAAAAGGGGTCGTGGCAAGTCTAGAGGTGAATCACAGTCTAAGTCTAACAGTGAATCACAGAGCAAGAAAAAGTCAATAAAATGCTTTTTCTGTGGCAAGATGGGCCACGTCAGGAAAAATTGTTTTACCATGAAGGAACAGAAAGGCTCCAACAATGATAAGAAGAATGACAGTGATAACACTACAGCTAAGTTGGAACAGGAAGTAGTGGTGTTCGACGGTGATGATGATCAGTGTTTGAGTGTTGCAGATGGTCAGGTTGAGTGGGTTGTTGACACAGCAGCATCCTACCATGCTACTCCCTATAGGGAGATGTTCACGACGTATAAAACAGGTTACTTTGGTACTGTGAAGATGAGCAACATGAATCATTCATAGATTGTTGGTATCGGTGATGTCTGTATTAAAACCGATATTGGTTGCACAATGATGCTGAAAGATGTGCGACATGTTCCTGATCTGCGGTTGAATTTGATTTTCGGGACTGCATTGGACCGTGCAGGTTATGAGAATTACTTTGGAAATGGCAGATGGAAGCTCACTAAAATGTCTCTTGTTATTGCGAGAAGTACAGCAGGTAATACTCTTTATAAAACACAAGTAAAGCTATGCAAAGATGCATTGAATGTAGTTCAAGATAATTCCTCTCTGAATCTGTGGCATAAGAGGCTTGGTCATATGAGTGAGAAAGGCTTGCAGATGTTGGCAAAGAAGGATTTAATTCCTTGCTCCAAAGGTATATCCCTTGACCCTTATGATTATTGTTTGTATGGTAAACAACATAGGGTTGCTTTCTCTTCGACATCAAAATTGAAATCAAATGTCTTGGATTTGGTATATTTTGATGTTTGTGGTCCCATAGAGGTAGAATCATTGGGTGGCAATAAGTTCTTTATCACGTTCATCGATGATGCATCCAAAAAAGTCTGTGTTTATCCGTTGAAATCAAAGAATCAAGTATTCCAGATGTTTCAACAGTTTCATGTCAAGGTTGAAAGAGAAAGAGGTAAACTCTTGAAGTGTCTCCGTTCTGATAATGGGGGGAGAGTATACATCCAACCAGTTTAGAAGCGATTGCTTGAAGCATGGCATTCGACATGAAAAGACATTTCCTGGTACTCCACAGCACAATGCTGTGGCAGAGAGAGTGAACCGCATTATTCTTGAGAAGATGAGATGCATGATAAGATTAGCACGGTTGCCTAAGTCATTTTGGGGTGAAGCCGTTCTGACCGCCGTTTATTTGATTAACAGATCTTTCTCAGTTCCTTTGAATTATGATCTTCTAGAGAGAAGATGGACAGGTAAAAATATTTCCTATTCGCACTTGAAGGTGTTTTGGGTGTAAAGCATTTGTGCATGTACTAAAGGAGCAGCGTTCCAAGTTGGACGATAAGGCAGTGAGTTGCATCTTTCTTGGCTATGGTGGACATGAATTTGGCTACAGATTATGGGATCCCGAGAAGAAGAAACTTATCAGAAGTAGGGATGTGGTTTTCCATGAAGACCAGTTCTTTGGAGATATTGAGAAGATTGATAAGTCTTCTGAGAAAGTTGATGGAGTGGTTGATCTTACACCGACTCCTTCTCCGATGCAGACTACAGGTGGAGAGGGTGGACAAAATGATCCGGATGGTGATGAGGCACAGGGGTTGCCAGATGATGAGGGTGTTGAGCAAGGGGAGCTGCAGTCTCCTCGGATTGAAACCACAGAACCTCAAGTTAGGAGGTCTACACGAGAGCGTCAACTATCAACTAGGTATCCTACATCCGAATATGTTTTGCTTACTGATGAGGGAGAGCCAGAGAGCTTCCGAGAAGCACTGACTCATGCTGATAAAGATGAGTGGATGAAGGCTATGCAGGATGAGATGAGTTCTTTGAATAAAAACAAGACATATGAGCTGGTGCAACTTCCTAAAGATAGGAATGTTCTGAAAAACAAATAGGTGTTCAAGCTGAAAAAGGATGAGAATGGGAAACTGGTGAAGCACAAAGCACTGTTAGTGGTAAAAGGCTTCGCACAGACGAAGGATATCGACTTTAGTGATGTTTTCTCTCCTGTTATAAAAATGACTTCTGTCAGAGTCGTTTTGGGTCTACCCACCAGTATGGACCTTGAGCTTGAACAGATGGATGTGAAGACCGTGTTTCTTCACAATGACTTGAAAGAAGAGATCTACATGACTCAGCCAGAGGGGTTTGAGGTAGAAGGAAAAGAATTGATGGTTTGCAAGTTGAAGAAGAGTCTTTATGGGCTGAAGCAAGCACCTAGACAGTGGTACGAGAAATTTGATTCATTCATGTTGAGTCATGGGTACCGGAGGACAGTTGCAAATCATTGTGTCTATGTTCATCGATTTATCGATGGCAGGTTCATCATCCTTCTTTTATATTTAGATGATATGCTGATAGTTGAACAAGATAGCAAGTTGATTGGCAAGTTGAAAAAGGAGATGTCAAAGTCGTTTGACATGAAAAACTTGGGTCCCACACGAACGATATTGGGCATGCAAATACGTCGTGATAGGAGTTCCAAACAGCTGTGGCTGTCACAGGAGAAATATGCTGAACGAGTGCTCGAATGGTTCAACATGAAGAATGCTAAGCCAATTAGCATACCTCTAGCCAATCACTTTAAACTAAGCAAACGCTTGTGTCCTACTACAGATGATGAAAAGGAACGGATGGCATGTGTTTCTTACTCATCTGCTGTGGGGAGTCTCATGTATGCCATGGTTTGTACACGGCCAGACATTGCTCATATTGTGAGTTTAGTGAGTAGATTTCTCGCAAACCCTGGAAAAGGGCATTTGGAAGCAGTGAAGTGGATCTTTAGGTATTTGAGAGGTACTTCCAAGGTGTGCTTATATTTTGGAGGCTCAAAACCAGTCATGGAAGGTTATACTGATGCTGATTTTGCAGGCGATCTTGATTGTCGGTTGTCGACTTCTGATTATTTGTTTACTTTCGTAGGGGGAGCTATTTCCTGGCAATCGAAGTTACAGAAGTGTACAGCACAGTCTACAACTGAAGCGGAATACATAGCCGCTAATTGCTGACCTACAAAAAATAATTTTTTGCAAATACTGCAGCGAAGATACCTCATCTCAGCTTAATTTAGGCTACAGAGTGTCACAACCCGAGCCCAGGGTTCGGGGGTTAGCAAAAGCCAAACCTAATGACACACGTACTCCCGTGCATGCACACGTAGACCGAGTCTAAATGCACACGCACAAGGGAACAAGCACACGTGCCAAGCAAGTATGCGGAAGCTGTAAATATCAGAAACACAAAACTAACAATGCAAGAAGAGGATACAAGAAAGGACTGACATAATTACATATGAAAGTTTTACAAAATGACAAAATATATATATACAATAATGACAGGTCATGACATATACAAGTCTGAGAATCCCCAAAACATGACTCCAACATGATGCATGCCATGAACGCGCTCCCGTGGAGTGATCACATCCACTCCTCTAGGCCTGATGGGGCCCCGGGGATCTCATCTGAAGCCTGGCCGACCGGCGAGGGTTCGGCAGGGGGATCTGGGCCTGCAACACCAAAAACAACTGTGAATACGAAGATTCAGCAAAGTATAAACCATAGCAAGTTAACACACGCTGTGTCTAATCGAATAAAGAACATCATGTTATTAAAGAAGGCATTTTCATATACTAGGCTATCATGCAAGAAAGAAATATGCTGCGTGAATCAAGGATAACATGCTGTGTACATGACTAGTGGCTACTACATTACCATGTGCTCCCAAAAGAGGGATCTTATAACATGCAAAGAACACCATTGTCCGGGCCAGGGTACAATGGGTCTCGGTTTCCTGGGGTCCGGTTCCCCAAGACAAAATCCATACTGCAGCAGGTCCTTATAACTATACCAAATTCACCCCGTCGGGATCCTAAGGCTGAGGCTAAGTAGAGCCTGACCATACAAAGTCAATCATGAAAACCTGAGTAGATCGTGATCATATATCAAGCGTGCATGTCTGGAAGTGAACATATCATACATGTATACTCAGGGTAAATAATCGAAATGTGGAAGTAAGGTAACGGGATACAAGTAATCATGTCAGAGTGTGAGATCAATGATCGAATGCAATATGGTATGCAACAAATCATGCGAAATCGAATCATCTTAAGTTACAAACCAATTCTAATCTAATTATCCGGTGTTTCTAACCGTGCATGATGATGTAGTTTTAAGTTATTCGATACACCGTTGTCTAGTGTTGCCTGGAATCGGGCGATGCACGAAGTCCCTTAAACCAACACCCATGGGGAGGTGCTTAACATCCGGATAACGAACATGAATGATTCGCAGCCCTCGAGATCATTCACGCGTAGTATCACATCCGTTGGGCAAGTCTAGGTGCTCTACATTCTATCATGAAGGTCATATAGGTCTTATCGTTACACCTAGCCTTATTCTTCATGTGTGGTTACGGCTTAGCCGTGTGTGTGCTACGGCTTAGCCGTGTGTGGTCTACGGCTTAGCCGTGGCTGAACCGTAGAAGGTCTGTCATTTGCGAACTCTCAGTTGTTCCAGAAATTGCACCCTGTATTGTTCTACGGCTGGGCCACGGCTGAGCTACGGCTTAGCCGTAGGGCATTCCACGGCTTAGCCGTGCCCTAGCCGTAGAGGAAAACTGGGTTTTTCTCCTCTCTGGATTGTGAGCCGTAGGTGTTATACGGCTTAGCCGTACCTGCACGAATTCAGAAATCTGAAACATGTACAGAATGTCTGGAAATGCATCAGAAATGCAATCTATCAATGGGAATACACAAGTACTGAACCAATAAGTATCAAATGGGCTGTAAACACATGTTTTCCACACACATCAATGTGAGCTAGCCAAAATCAAAGTATACCAACATGGGTTCTCAATGTTATGGTTATACTTGCCTCAATGGGAGATCACTTGCACAATTGAAGTTCTAAAGCCCAAATCACAGCCTAACACAACCAAACTCACCTGCATGCATGAGGGATGGAGAGAAATTCCAAAGACATACACACCAATAAGAACAAGAAGGAGAAGAGATAGAGAATGGAGAAAGAGATGGGAGAATGGAAGAATTCCACTCACCTAGCAAGCAAGAAACCAACCTCCTCTCTGGATCGATGGAGGAAGAAATCAAGTGAAAGAAGGAGAGAGATAGAGAAGCTTCTCGTGCACAGTGAGGGGAAAGAGGGAAAACGAGAGAAGGAAATGAGAGTTGATCGATGGAATGGGTTATATAAGCTCAAGGTATAGTCCATATTACAAAGAAGTCCAAGCTAGAATGCTAATTTCAGTTTGAGTCAAATCAAGGTCCACTCGAATCACACGACCTCGGTTGCAAATGACGTAGTTACGAAAGTTAACGAGCTCAACGAAAGACACGTGTTGACACCAAGATGATGCAAAACTGACCATGTCGAAGAAAAGCTAAAATTACGAAAAAGGGCTTGGTCTACTTAATCCAGGTCAAACTCAACCCAACTACCTATCCATGACCCGTAACGAAAACCAAAACACAACAAAACACGATTAGCAACAAAAACAAGATTAACTAAACGCTAAACGAGGTCAAGCTGGGTCGGAGTGTTACACAGAGGTTATTTGCCAGATCTTGGGGAATCACTGTGAGAACTGGCATTCCTACATATCGAAGTGATGATATTCTATGCTCTGTGGATCCCTGTGCAGAGTGATATCCCATGGAGATCAAGGTAGCTGGAACTCTCGGAGGAAGTTCAAATAATGCCCAAGACAGGCCCTACAAAATTTCGGGTTGAACAGACATCATCAAACCCAAAAGCCACAAGCATGTCAGCCTGAGGTCAGTTTCCCTCCAAGCCATGGGGTCACTAACCAAAGTCCTGCTTCTCAATGTCCAAAATTGATGAAATTTGAGCGCGAAGCTTCAGTCATGCTTAGAAGATACTTTGCAAATTTTCAAGTCGAAAAGACTCCGTTTGGTCTAAATTTCATTACATGTCAGCTTAGAGGACAATAATCCCGAATTTGGGGGTCACTAGCCAAGATCTTACTTCCAGAAAGCCAAAGCAGATAAAATTTGGAACGAATGCTCAAAGAATGCCCCAAGTTATTCTCCCAAAGTTTCGAGTCAAATGGAGGCTGTTCTGATAGAAAACAGGCTAACTATCTCAATGCGGAGTGAATAGTGACCTAACGCATGCAATGAATAAGCCACTGTTCGAAATCCTGCTTCCTCAAATCCAAACTGCATGAAATTTGGATGAATAGTCCAAGATGTTCTTGATGTCAGTCCCTCCAAGTTTCAAATCAAACCGAGATCATTTGGGCTTCAAACAGCTGAAATAAGGGCCCACTGTCATAAAAAAGTCAACTGGAGAGTTGACCAAGTTCATGTGATCAAGCAGAGCTGAAACTTTTATGACACACTCAAAATAGTATCAAGAAGCATTCCTCCAAGTTTCGCGGTGATTGGACACCGTTTGGACCCCGAACAAGTGGAAACAAACCACATATGCAAAAGTTCAAGAATGGGCCTTGGGAGTGACCAGTGCCCACAAACAAAAGGAGTTGACCAAGTTCAGGTGGTCAAGCAGAGCTGAAACTTCTGTAACACACTCAAAATGAGTCAAGAAGCATTCTTCCAAGTTTCGTGGCGATTGGACACCGTTTGGGCCCCGAACAAGCGGAAACAAGCCACATATGCAAAAGTTTAAGAATGGGCCTTGGGAGTGACCAGGGCCCATAAACAAAAGGAGTTGACAAAGTTTAGGTGGTTAAACAGAGCTGAAACTTCTGTGACACACTCAAAATAGTGTCAAGAAGCATTCCTCCAAGTCTCGTGGCGATTGGACACCGTTTGGGCCCCGAACAGATAGAAACAAGCTACATATGCAAAAGTTCAAGAATGGGCCTTGGGAGTGACCGGGGCCCACAAACAAAAGGAGTTGACTATGTTCAGGTGGTCAAATAGAGCTGAAACTTGTATGAAACACTAAAAATAGTGTCAAGCAACATCTCTCCAAGTTTTGTGATGATTGGACATCATTCGGGCCTCAAACAATGGAAAATAGACCGCATATGCAATGTTCCAAAAGTGGACCTTGTCCGTGACCGGGGCCCAATTAATGAAAAAGTTGACCAACTTTTGAAGTCAAAACAGGCTGAAATTTTTATGATATGCACAAAATAGTGTCAAGAAGTATCCCTCCAAGTTTCGTGGCAATTGGACTTCGTTTGAGCCCAAAACAGATGAAAATGTTTCATATACGTGAAAACCCGAAATTGGGCCTCGTCCGTGATCCAACCTGCGGTCACGGACCTTCAAAAGATGTTTCCCACGATTTTGGGCAGTTTCCCTCCACTCCTCTTCGAAATCCAACTCCCCACAACTGCTATTAACTCCCAAAACTGCACAAAACTGATTGGGAGTCTATAAAAGCTTCAAATTTTGAAGGAAATGAGGAGGAACACATACACAAAGAAGAAAAGAGAAGAAATCAAAGAAAGAAACACTTAAAGCAACAAAGAAACAAACTCCAGTAGCACTTCTACGACCATTCCCACCTTTTTTTCTCAGTTTTGAAGGTGAGGAAAAAAATTCAGAAGAAGAGAAGGAAGTGGAATGGCCAAAGTTCATGCTATGTTCGTACGTCGACAATTTCTGAGAGGATGACATTGTCATCTCTGTTTCTCTTATTTGTAGGGCCTCTTAGCCATCGCAAGAGTTGTGAAAGAAGTCTTTCTAAGCCTCATTTTGTTCCTTGAAAATGATAGGTTCAAGATGACACAACTCCGGCTTCATATTTGCCCATTTCGGACTTGAAACAAAAATGCAGTCCGTAAGCACGAATGATGAGTTACAGAGGTTTCGATTGATTCCATAGTTAAATGTGATCTTTTTGATGGTTGTCCACCACTCCAAAGTCATGAAAATGGAGTTCCAACACTTGAAAGAAGTTCCAAGAAAGAACCAGCGCGAACAGTACAACAAACGGAGGCAAACAGTGGCTTCACAGCCACTATCTGCCAGTGACCGTGACCCACGGTCACTGGCAGGCTCCAGTGACCGTGGGTGAGTCACGGTCACTGGAAGGCCCCAGTGACCGTGGGTGGGTCACGGTCACTGGAATGGGGCAGTGACTGCGGGTCACGGTCACCCCCATTTTTCCATCTTTTTTTGGCATTTTTTTACTCTGTGTACATTTTCTTGTAATTTTCAAATTGAGATCACATCTAAGACTTGAGGGAGGGGTTGCAAATTTTCAAAATGCTTGCAAACAACCTGCATCCCCGCGGTCAGGGCACTTGAACTCATGTAAACAAAGGGAAATTAATAATGAACTGTAATTATTTCCCATTCTTCTTAACGCTTGAAGTGCGTGAATGTCGGACCTTGATTCCGTAATTCATTTTCTACGCCTACTTTTTAAGTGCGATCACTAATGAAGCAGGGAGAGAAATGCTTTGGTTGAAACGATTCCTTCAAGAACTAGGTTTGAAGCAAGAAGAATATGTAGTTTACTGTGATAGTCAGAGTACTATGAATTTTAGTGAAAATGCTACATATCATGGTCGCATGAAGCACGTTGATATCAAGTACCACTGGATTCATGAGGTGATTGATAAGAACTTCATGAAACTGAAAAAGATTCATTCGGACAAGAATCCCTCGGACATAATGACCAAGGTTGTGCCTAAGGGAAAGCTGGAGTTGTGTTCAGAGTTGGCAGGGCTGAATTCCCAGTAAGGGGTTCAGGGCATCTTCCCTATGGTCTGGAGGGGGAGATTGTTGGCCATGTGGGTCCAGACTATTAGTGGATT
Source organism: Sextonia rubra (assembly GCA_037013555.1). Taxonomy (NCBI): domain Eukaryota; kingdom Viridiplantae; phylum Streptophyta; class Magnoliopsida; order Laurales; family Lauraceae; genus Sextonia; species Sextonia rubra. The sequence goes on from JASUAD010000009.1 coordinate 26,827,219, forward strand.
CAGTATCTGGGGTGATTTCCCTAATGATATTAGGAATTTCCTGTTTTGTCAAACAACAGTTTTCTAATAGGTTAGGACTTTCCTTTTTTTTGAGATAGAGTTCTTCGGGGATAAGGATGTAATGGTTATATATATGATGTAATCTGTAACCCTAGAGAGAGGCGGAGATTCTAAGGCTGTGGTTTCATAGATTGGAGGAGAACCTAGTGGAAATTGGTTTCCCGTGGACGTAGGCATCTTTGCCGAACTACGTAAATATCTTGTCTTCTTATGTGGTGATTGTTGATCTTGATTGCGTTTGCACACACGCGCACAACACAGGCAAACAGCAGGATGTGATGCGCACTCCGACGCCCCACATGACTCCATGTATGAAGAATACTTCTCCTGATGGCAGAATTTAGTGGGAGCTTCTTTCCGTCGCTTGGAAGAGAAAGTTACAACACAAAAGGACGAAAATGATTGTAGTCATTTGAATGCTCTCGACCCTGTTCTTGCACTCGATTGAAGATTCCTTGGACTCGGAGCCCTATGATTCAAGTTGACTGGTCCAGTGTCACAAATATCTGCGAGCCCTTGAAAATATCTTGATAAAGTAGTAGACTAGTAGTTATCTACTGGGCTTGTGTGTCCGGCTGTGGGACCCACATGGATCCCCACTGCATCCAATCATCCTAACCCCATTATCTAGGGCAACAATTTCAAATCATTTGAATTGGTGTACCATCAATCAAACCATATAGTGTATTCATATAGGTGCGAACAAAGGGCCACTAAATTAAATTGCTTCTCAACCATTGATGATGTTCTTATACCTAACCAGGAATAGTACAGCCACGCACAGCTCATTGAAGCCGCTTGATACTAGATTTTCTCTTTTGCTTGCCAAAGGGTAGGAATATTGATCAGAATTCAAGCATAGTTCGATTTTAATGTTTATATAGGAAACTAGTGAAACTACTTACAGGATCTTAGTGCTTGAAGAGAAATTTATCACTTCAGTAATGTGGGGATATTTTTAGAATTTGGTGACTTCTTCAGATATTAATGGCTTCCTCAAGATATTTTGGGATTATGTTGTGGAAAATAAATTAATTTTGAATAATCAAAATAAAAAAATTAAAATAGTCTTAGAAACTTTATTTAATTTTCTTATCTAATACTTGCTTCTTTTAGCATTTTAGTCCAATAATACACTAATTTCTTGTTCCTTCATATTTTCAGTTTTGTGTATACTTTACAATGCCACAGTGTTATTGAAAAGTCAATATTTTCTGATAATTTTATGATAATACCACAATGTTTTCAAAATATGACAGATGTTCCAGGGGCAACAGCCTCAACAATATAAATCAAAGAAAAATCTATAGCAACAACCAAGAATCAATTCTTGTTTATTTTATTTTTTTCAAGAGTGTTACTTTAAACTTGGAGATCGGAGGACATGTGAGTGATACTAAATGCCAAAACCACTCAACTAGGAATGTGTTTGTGGGATCATTCCCTGGTTCACTTATGGAGATATCTCACTAACAACAAAGTGAGAAAAATCTCTCTCGCAGTGTAAAAAAAGAAAAAGAAGAAGACGAAGAAAAGACAAGAAAAACACACACAGTACTCTTTATACACCTCAAAAAATTTCAAAACACTATATCCCACCGCCCAGAGGCAAATCAATTGCGCAACCATGCAGAAGCAGTGTGACCAAGGAAACTGAGCCTCCCCGTAAGTCTGTGACCCAATCATGGAGAATTGAACAGGCCATGAGACCCAGGTCCAATTCCTTCACGCATAGTTTTATCATGTTCAGTGTGCATAGAAATTTGAGGATGTTTTTTCGCCATGTACACTAAATCACAACTGATTTGAACATTTTCAAAGAATAGTAGTTCCTCCCCTATAATCTCTGGTGATGTGGAATTGGAAAGCACATCTGCTGGGGTTGGAATTAGTGACTGACATATTCTGCCGTTACTTGCCTAGTAATACACATGATGGAGTTGGAGCTGTAAGTAAATTCATCCATCCATATTACCATTCATCTTGACACTCCCCCAGATCCCTTCAATTAGGGTAATTCCTAAGGCATGATATATATATTCCTATGAAATTTGCACCCGACATATGCTGAGACGGAGTCCACAAGGAAGAATCACATACTTCTCCCATGTGAGGCCTATTCACCTGTCAATGCATGTTTAATGTGAAAGCCTGTATTTATCACCTGTTTCATATTATAATCAAACGGTATCACAGTAGAAACAGTCCACAAATTTTAATTTCAATATACACAGAGGATGAGCTTTCATTTATACGATTCAAAACCCAAAACCAACTACATGTCAATTAAGTACATGTCATGTCTACAAGGAGAAGTAGGCAAGTATGCTATAAGGTTATTACTACAAAATGATATACACCATCTATACAACCATTTACAATAACAGTGCAACAGGATGCCATCTCTACTCGATGAACCAACACAAAAAAAGTATGATGACATGATCCACAATAACAGTGCAACAGGATGCCATCTCTACTCGATGAACCAACACAATAAAAGTATGATGACATGATCCACAATCCTATCCCAAAATCCCAAAATAAAAACCCATGTGGCACTTTCCAAAGCTAAAGACTAGTAGATGTCCTCAACCATCCATTCTTCTAGCCCTGGAGGAGCCGTTTGGGCCTCCTCCTGTGTCTCCTAGGTGTCAATGTGGGTGGAAACAGCATCTCCGCCTATAATACCAAAAGTAGCACTAATCAACATGACGGTTGGGGCAAGTAATAAATGGATCTATACAAACCTCCTCCTGTGTCTCCTAGGTGTCAATGTGGGTGGAAACAGCATCTTCGCCTATAATACCAAAAGTAGCACTAATCAACATGACGGTTGGGGCAAGTAATAAATAGATCTATACAAATATATGTTGTATCAATTGAAGTAGAAGACAAGGGAATAAAAGAAAGAAGTTGAAGTAAGATAGGCAAATTGTGAAATTTAAATAAGCATGTTTTTAAATGAATCAAATAAATAAACAATTACAAACTAATTGGCTACTACTTCAGTTATATCCTCTCAATATAAAAAGCAACACGTGTCAGGAATGTCGCTAAGTGACCCAGCCAAAGGCACACTTAGTTACCCTCAGGAGTCCTAAAAACTTCATTACCTACTGTAATAAAACAATTAATCTAAACCAAATTCACCCTCACTGGGCATTGTAAGGTTGAAGCTAAGTAGATTTGAATCCAATTAAGGAACTCGGGTAAGATAATTCGATCCTGTATCGTTCAATTCAAATCAATTCGATTCAATACTTACTTAGTTCAATTCATTCAATTGTAATGAGAGGAAGGTGTTAGGTTTATGTCTTGTATTCTGATTTAGTCGGATTGGTTTATTAGTTTAGCCAATGACCAGGTTAGGATCAAGGGTAATTTGATCTTTGTACAAGGGCTTTCTTAGTAGCTAAAAAAGTAGAAATTATATATTCATGTAATGTGCTAACTAATGAACAGCTTAGGGTCAAGGGTAATTTGATCTTTGTACCGGGGCTTTCTTGGTGGCCAAGAAAGTGGAGATTATATATTCATGTAATGTGACCCTAAACTCTGTGTAGGAAATGTGACAGATCTCTTCCTTGTGGTGTAAACCACATAGGGTTATGTAGGGTGTAGAGAGGTGTGAATTCTCTTCCCAGTGGTGTTGACACACCACGTCTGACAGGGTGTTGTGAGAGCAAAATTAAGACCTATAAAAGTTGAGGACCTAAGTGTTAGAGGAGAGGGAGTCTTTGTAACGAATTACCTTGTCTCTTTTATAGTGAAATCGAGCAAGATGCTCATAGCTCATGGAGGTAGCCTTTATGGTGAACCACATAAAATCTGTGTATCATGATTACGTGGTTTTCTTGTTCTTTATGTATAATGATATTGAATGCTTCATCATCTACAGAGGCATATGCAATAAGATGAAATAAGAAAGACAATTAATTTCAACATTGGACAGCTATGCATTGTAATGAAATTATCCATATCATTAACAATTGAGGACAAGGTTAGTATTTAGTGTGAAATACATTAGGATTTGAAGGAATCAAGGAAATTACTAGCTCATCGTAATCCACATTACCCGTTGTGTCTAACTACCCACTACGATGTAAGATTCAGGGTGACCAATGTATTTGCTTACTACAACAAAATACATTATTGGCTATGGCTTTGCCCACATAGGCCCATTTTGTGTGGCTAAAATAAAATTTGTCTTTGCCTACGAAAATGAACCTATGTAGGCAAAATTTACAATTATTTTCTGCTTTTGGTGACTCAAGATATTTCTATGGGAAAAAGTGGCCAAGATTCTTTTCAAAATGAGAGGTAAAGTTTTACCGATAAACAAATATTTTTTGGTGAAGCGGTATTTTGTAGGCAAAGTAAAAACCTTTGACCATGCATATATTTACATGGAAAAAGATCAAAACTTTCTGCCACACAGTTTTCTATGGGTAATAGCCTTTAGTGGCATGGTATTTTATAAACAAAATTAAAAACCTTTGACATGCATATATTTACGTATGAAAAGGTCAAAATTTTTGGCTACGCATGATTTTACGTGGATGAATTCAAATATTTTTATTTTTAATATTTTATTTAATGAATTTTTGACATTCATTTTGCTAATGCACTATTCACGCCGGACATAGTATGGAGTCTTTTTTTTTTTTTTTTTAATTTTTTTACATCTAATAAACTATTCCCATTCTTGCCGGTAGTTCATGTGGTAGCCCTAGTTGTGGAAGCTTTCAAGTGAATACCTTCTCTGGTCATCTTCAAGTGAATCCACTCGGCTAGACCAAGAAAATTGGGGCAAACCTTGAGGTGTTTTGCTTCCACTATCACCAAGTCCACTCCCCATCCACTGCCTCACCAAACTTGCCCATGCCCAATCCACCAATCCGTCTCCATCCCAGCATCGAAACCTCTTTCTTGAGGATTTCGTCACAGACCCACGTCTCGTAACCAATCACGTCCCAAAACCCAAATCCCTCCGCTCCATTCCATACCATCGTCCTTCTACCAAGCGCCCCAATCCCAACCCCAGCTGTTTGAAAAACCGCCAGACACTGCACAATCCCTAACCCTAACTAGGAAAAAAAAAAAAAAAGTGAAAACCCACTTCCTAAGTTGTAGGAACCCAGCTGGCCATCGCCGAACCCCCCTCCATCCCGAGACCCAGAACTCAATTTGCTTTCCAGTAATCCCAGCCTCCTCAGAACCAAAAAAAAAAATCCCTTCCATCACTGCTACCCGCTCGCCGTTCTCAATCATCCATCGCCGCCAGCACCAACTAGAGTTCCCGCAGGAGCCCCCTCCTCTCATCTCGTCTTCCTTCAGCCAGCAGCAAGGCAAGGCCATAAAAAAAAAGGGTTTCGACCCCTTCTCTGTCCTTTTCTGTAATTTTATATTTTATTATGAGAATGCCTTTTAGCTGTACCCAGCGTTCACGCCTTTTACATGTTTGTGGCATCGAATAGAAAAATCTGGAGATGGACTTCCATCTGGAGATGCCTTTTGCATGTCAATTTATTCATTCAGGAAATGGACATGCCTTTTGCATGTCTATTTATTTGCTTAGCAACCAGTAAGCCCATATCTTTCCAAATGCTTTTCTGATTTGTGCATTACATTGTTAATTCAAATGATGACTCTTGAGAATGTAGCATCATTTTACTAACCACGAATTTACTGTTTATTTGTTTATTCTTTTTATCTGGAGATGCACCTCCTTTGATGCTACATTGTGATGTAGATATATTTCCATTTAATTGTTATAAGAAATGCATGCTAATTAAAGACATGTAATGCTATGGCTATGACTTTTGTGCTTATTCACTGAGTTAGCCCGGAAAGTAAGTCTTTGTGATTATTGTACGGATGAATTGCATGCTTCATTAAACTAACACCTGCTCGTTAGAGTTAATAGACAAATGATGTAGGATAGACCCTTGGTCCCCCGTGAGTCGACCCGTCTTTGGGCCTAGCCCACCTATCCTAGTTTATTTAGGGTTTTATTTGCTTTAAGTTATTTTAATAAGATGTTTTAATGATATTTTAATCTCGGCTATCAATGTGATTGAATGGTCTAGATTAGTATTAAGGTTAGTCTTTTATCTATTTAAATATTATAAAGCCTTTTTGACTTAGTAGTTATGAATGATTAATGAAAAAATTTTGGGAACTTCCCCAAGTTTTTTCGAGTTATCCTCGAAAATTCTAACGCCTCCTGCAACTGGAGTTTGGTGAGAACCCAATTTTCTAATGCCTCATGTAACTGGAGTTTGGTGAGAGCCCAATTTTTCTGGATTTCCATCGTCTACCTGACCCGCCCCGCGTCTCCATTCCGTTTCGCATTATTTGGCATCAAAGTTGAAGAGTGATCCATCTCAGATTCCTTTCTTAGCATTTGATTGGTGCTGCAAAACCATCTTCTTCACCAATCTGCAGTCCCCCTTCCATCTGACACCCAGAGCCACTAAAACCCTTCTCGAAGTTCTCCCTAGATCCAAACATCATTGCCAAAACCCATATCCCACTGCCTCTTGAAATCCCCATCATGGAAAAACCCCGTGACAATCCTGGGGCTTAGATCTGGAGATCTGAAGCCCCAAAGACCCATCGATCATCAAAACCTCAAATCTAGCACACATTCCATACCTAGCCGGAATCTGAGATCCAAAACACCAATCCCCTTCTAGCTAATCATCCTTAATGCCATCACTGTAAATCCCACCACCCAACCAAAATCCATCCCTCCTTCACTACCTGTGCACGATCCATCCTTACTCCTCTCCAAAGCCCCACACTTAGCCGACCTAAACCCCTTTTCCTAAAATCCCACCCCATCCTTCCTCTTCTCTCCCTTTTTTTGCCATCAGTCCCGACCCCAACCAGACCAGAAAAAAAAAGGAGGGAGAGAGAGAGAGAGAGAGCAGAAAAACAAATAGAAAAAAGGAAGAAGAAGAAGAAAGGGGAGAAAAGATGACGAAGAGAAAAAACGTACCTGGTACATTGCAAATCGCCAAAAGCCCATATTAGAGCATCCCTGACCCTTGTGTGTTGCCATTGGCCATCACCGCCGCCAGCATCCACTGCTTTCGTCATTGCATTGCCCACTTGTTTTTGCCATTCAACATTGCCTTCGCACGTCCGCAATAGCAGCGACGACTACCAGTCTCATCGGGTTTACATGCCAACCCTTTGCCCTCATCGTCACCTCCACAAGTAGCAGAAAAGGGTTTGCAAACCTTCTTCTTTTCTTTCAAGCTCTGAGTGTGTGTGTGTGTGAGAGAGAGAGAGAGAGAGAGAGAGAGAGAGAGAGAGAGAGAGAGAGAGAATTAAAAAAGTGGGCTTGCTTTTCCAATTAAGTTGGTTCGACCCAATCCAGGAGAAGCCCAACCTAGTTTGGTGACCAATCCAATTCAAGCTAGGTCACGGGTAAGATTACCAGTTCTGCAAAGTAGCCTAGAAGCCAGCAGTAGATGCTGTCATTAGCAGTGACATCTGCAGTTCAGTCAAACAGATTTGACAAAAAAAAAATCAATGGTAGAATTTTATTTAAGCGATATCGAGGCCATTCGGACTCCGATTTCATATCTGTTTGATCCTACACACTCATGGTAACAAGATCTACAACATGGTATAGGTATTGAGACAAATCTCATCAATCAAGGACCCGCCATAAATTCAATCTCAACCATCCATCTTCAAATCACAAGATCTCCTCCATCCGAACTCCGATTTCATATATGTTTGATCCTATGTGCTTGTTTTGAAGATATCTACACAATAGGTCAGATTTATTTATTTTTTTTTTACAAAGAAAAAGTGCATTATTTTAGAACGTCTTCCATATGAAATCAGAAGAAGAGTTAATGTTGATAGTTCACCATGCTGTGCTTAGAGTGACATATTCATTTACATATGGACAATGGTATGCTGATAATAACGCCTACTTCGATCAATTTCTAAATTTGAGACAAGGTAAGAAACTATCAGTTCTTGAATACGGTGATGAATTTTTGAGACTACAAGCATTATGTGGACTACATGAGAGTGATGAACATTATGTTATAATCTTTGTTGAAGGTTTGAGACCAAGCATACGAAAAAATATGCAAAAAGAGTGTAACAATATGCATGAAGCATTTTGGGAAGCGATTCATGTTGAATGTTTAATAAAACGCTATTGCCTCCGGAAAGCTAAGTTACAAGAGGAAAAATCTAATGTTGTGGAACCACCTGTGGAGAATATTCAGGCTGATATTGAGAAACAAAACTAGGAAAGAAATGCTTCCATGATCAATTCAGACAGTATTGATCAAGTAGTGCAAGAGGAACAAGAAGAAATACACAGTGAAGAAAATAACAAGGAGTCTAATCATCTCGTGGATTTGATCATAAATCCACTTCCTAAAAAGCAAAATATGTTATCAGCAAAATAAGTTGTTGTTTTGAAGGTTGAAAATGATGATCAATAGATGTCAACAATAAGTAAAGGTGAAGACTTGTATATGGTTAGCAATCAATTTAAAGATCCAATGGATATAAATGTAAAATCACATTCAGGAAAGCCTGTCTCTGCTGAAGAGAAAGCTAGTGTTGAAAAAGTTATGCAATTCATTGATATCCCTCACATTGATTTCATTTTTGGGGATAGATTGTTGACAATATAAGACTATGATCTACTACTTAAACACCAACAATTGCTACATCTAACGATCAAATCACACATCAATGTTGAAGTCAAACATCAGCAGAAACCATACGTCCAGTTCCTTCCTATGTAGATGAAAAGATTGATTACAGCTTTTAAAGTATGCCAAGAGGTTGAAAATCAAGAAGCACATCGAAGATTTGTACGCTTGATATTTGACCCTGGAAGACTTCTACCAAAACTCGAGGTCGAGTTTTCTCCAAGCAGAGGAAAATTGATGCAAGACAAACCCGTGGTCCCCATGGTCGACCCGTTTTTGCGCCTAGCCCACCTACCCTAGTTTATTTAGGGTTTTATTTGTTGTAAGTTGTTTTAATAAGATGTTTTAATGATGTTTTAATCTTGGCTATCAATGTGATTGGATAGTTTAGATTAGTCTTAGGGTTAGTCTTTTATCCATTTAAGTATTGTAAAGCCTTTTTGGCTCAGTAGTTATGAATGATTAATGAAAAAGTTTTGGAAGCTTCTCCAAGTTTCTTCGAGTTATCCTCGAAAATTCTAACGCTTCCTGCAACTGGAATTTGGTAAGAGCCCAATTTTCTAATGCTTTCTGTGATTGGAGTTTGATGAGAGCCTAATTTTTCTAGATCTCCATCTTCTACCTTACCCACCCCGCCTCTCCATTCCATTCCGCATTAACAAAATTAATGTCTCAGTGAATCTAACCATAGTTTGCTGCCACAGTGTATCTAATCATAGTTTATGCTAGTTTGCTGCCACAGTGTATCTAATCATAGTTTATGCTTTGTCTATATGCCTGGCCTAATTGATAATGAGCCTTATATGGAAGTTTTATTATGACCATTGTCTAAATTTCTCTAGGCCCCATTCAATTTAAAAAATAAACTTGTACCCTTTAAAATCCATTCTACGGTAGTTATGAACCTTAGGGATATGCCTTTGCACATTTTTGGAAACCTTTTGGAGTTCGAAATGATTAGTTATGGACAAGAGTTGGTTGTTGCTTCGTGGCACATTTAGTGAGCAGTGTAAAGATGGGGTAAAGTCATTTATTGAATTTGCAAAGGCACGTTCAGGTCAGGTGAGGTTGCGTAGATTAAGTGCTCGTGTAACCATTGTTGTAATTACTTTAAGCATAAGTATAATTCTGTTTATACTCATCTGCTAAAAACAGGAATGATGGCATCCCACACCACTTGGGATAGACACGAGAAACTTATATAACGTGATGAGCTTGATGAGGGAGATGATGAATATGATAAGGATCAAGATAAATATGATCGATTATTAGATAACCATTATAGGGGAACTTACATAGGGGGTAATGCCTTAAAGAGGGAGGATGTGCAAAACTTAGAGAAAATGTTGGAGGCGTCCTACCGTGGCTTGTACCCTGGCTGCAAAGAGACAATACTCTGTTATCATTTGTCGTCCTTATGTTAATGTGAAGGTAAAACACAGGTCGAGCAATACATTTTTCAACACGATTTTTAGGATATTCAGGCAGCTCCTGCCAGATGGACACAAAGTTTTGGGGTCAATTTATGAATCCAAGAAGTTACTACGGACTTAAGATTGGGATATGAGATCATCGATGCATGTAAAAATGATTGTGCATTATATTGGCAGAGAATGCATACTTGGAAAAAAGTCCTATGTGTTAGGATTCCAGGTATAAGATCAACGATGGTTAGGGTAAGGAGATCCTTGACAAGATACTGTGTTACTTCCTGTTGACACCGAGTTGCAAAAATTGTATATATCTCGGAAGACGGCCAAAGACATGAGATGACAAAGTGATAAGCGTCTGGATGATAGGGTAGGCAGGCATCTAGCTGACTTTGAAGAGTGGAAGCAATTTGATCGGAATTATCCAGAGTTTGCTCAGGAGACCTATAATGTCAAACTGGCCTTGGCCACTAACGGGTTCAACCTTTTCGAGAACTTAAGTACATCCTATAGTATGTGGCCTATCATTCTTATGCCGTACAACTTGTCACCCTGGAAAATGTATGAAGGACCTATTTTTCATAATGTCCTTACTTATTCCTGGATCGAATCAACCGGAGACCAACATTGATGTCTACCTAAGACCCTTGATTGACGAGTTGAATGATCTATGGGAGACAGGGGTTTGATTTATGATGCTTCCACTAAAGAGAACTTTCAGATGTATGCGGCTTTAATGTGGACTATAAATTACTTCCTTACATATGGTGACATGTCCAAGTGGAGTACAAAAGGTGATTTGGTTTGTTGCACTTGCAACAATAATCAGTTACTGGTAAGGTTGACTGATAAGATCAGTTAGGTAGGTTGTCAATCTTACTTGGTTGAGAAGTACACATGGAGGAAGGGCAAGGTTTTCCTAAGCTTGACAAGAAATCCTTGGACATACTGGCCATAAGGAAAGTTGCGAATCAATTGGAAAGCTACCGGAGACTAAGTTCGAGAAAGGTGATAACAAAAAGAAAAAACCTCGTGACGACGAACAATTAATTGGACAAAGAAATGCATTATGTGGAAGATGCCATACTAGAAGTCAAAAAAAGCTCTGACACAATCTTGATGTCGGCACATAGAGAATAATATAGGTGAAATCTACAACAAAACGATGTTGGCCATAGAAGGAAAGAACAAGGACACTTCCAAATTGCGTGAGGATTTTGAAAAGATTGGCATAAGGCCAAAATTGCATTTACAGATTGGGTTTTTGTTATTTCTTAAAATGGATCAAATAGATGATTTTTGTTATTTCTTGAAATCAACCCATTATCCATATGGCTATGCAGCTAATATATCTAGGTCTGTGAACTCTAAAATTGACATGTTATCGGGCATGAAAATCCATAACTATCATGTCCTCCTTCAACATCTTCTTCCGATAGGCATGCACGGTTTTGTGAACAAGGAAATATGCACAACATTGATTGAGTTGGGCAGCTTCTTCTAGGAACTTTGCTTAAAGTCATTAAGGCAGAGTAATTTGGAGAAACTGGAAGAACGAATAATGTTTATACTTTGCAAGTTGAAGAGGATCTTTCCTCTAGCGTTCTTCGATTTGATGGTCCATCTAGTTGTACACTTGCCTTGTGAGGCCATGCTTGGTGGACCTGTGCAATATCAATTGATGTGCCTAATCAAAAAGTGAATGATATGATACTACGGTTAATTGTTGATTTAGTAGTGCAATTATCTTGCATATTTAATCTTATTTAGAAGAGATCTGTCACAACTCGAGCCCAGGAGGTCGGGGGTTAGCAAAAGCCAAACCAATGACACACATACTCACGTACCTGCACACTTAGACCCGGTCCAAATGTACACGTACAAGGGAAGATTCGCATGTGCAAACATGTACGTGGAAGTTATAGATATCAAAACATCACAACATAATATGTAGGAACAGAGTAGAAAACCAGAAGTTACATACATCATGTCTGACAGTGTTACAAAATGAAACATAATACTGAATACAACTCATGAATGAATGTAAGCATGATAGATCTCAAAAGAATCAAGACCCGTATACAAAATGAAGACTTGACGCTCTCTAAAAGGAGGGATCACGCCCACTCCTCTAGCTCGGATGGGGCCTCGGGGGTCTCTCCTGCAATCTGATTGACCGACGAGGGGTCGGTCTGGGTATCTGAGCCTGCAACACCAAAGACAAAGCATGAATACAACGATCCAGCAAAGTATAAACAATGACAAGATAACACATGCTGTCTCTAATCAAATTAAAGAACAGAAGTAAATCATAACATGTCAATGCTTATAAACTAGGCAATCGTGTGAGAATACAGTATGCTCTAGTGAGTCAAAAATACATACACTGTACATAACTAGGCGACTACCACACAGCCATATGCTCCCAAATGAGGGATCTTGTAAACATGAGGAGAACACCATTGTCCGGGCCAGAGTACAAATGAGTCTCGGGTTTCTTAGGATCCGGATTCCCCAAGACGTGTCCTTACTACAGCAAGGCTATATAACTATACCAAAGTCACCCCGTCGGGCTCCTAAGGCTGAGACAGAGTAGTGCGTGACCATAGTGAATCAATCATGTGCTACACCTCGAGTCAAACATGCCAACAAGTATATCATACGTGCATAATCGTGATCAACATACGTGTATACTCAAGGCGTAAGAAACATAGCAATTAATCTATCGAGTGACGTGTAAACAAAATCACATAATCATGTTAAAGAATGGAGGTCAATACTTGGCATGCAAGATGCAATGCAATGAATCCATATCGAGTCAAGGGTACTTACAATCCAACCCTATTCTAGTCATCCAGTGTTTCTAACCGTGCATGTTAATGTAGTTTTAAGGTCTCCGATGTATTATTGTCTAGTGTTGCATTTTACCTGAGAGTACACCGAAATCCCTTAAACCAACACCCATGGGAAGGTGCTTAACCGCTGGATAACGAACATGAATGATTCGCAGCCCTCGAGATCATTCACGTAGTAGTCTCATAGTCCATTGGGCAAGTCATGTTCACCTACCTTCTAGGTCCAAGGCCCCACCAAGTCTTCTTCCTTTTTTACCCTTTTTACCTGTACATTTCTCCCAGCTCCGCTGTAGGAGACCTTACGGCTCAGCCGTAGGTTCCTTACGGCTTAGCCGTAAGAGAGGACACGGCTTAGCCGTGGCCACGCCGTAGAAGAGATGCGGATTTGCATACTCTTAGTTATTTTTCGAAACACCCTATATTGATCTACGGCTAGGTCACGGTGGGGCTTACGGCTTAGCCGTACTACATGTTACGGCTTAGCCGTAGCACAATTCACGGTTCAGCCGTGAATGCGCAAGGCTAATTTCTGAAGGAGTACAGAATAACTGGAAACGAGGGGAACCAATAAACTCAAAGGAGCAGAACTGAACTCAACTGGGCTGTAAACATGCTATACATATAAGATCATGGAAAATCATTTCAATCACATACACATACCATCATGGGTTCATACAAGTCATGCTTATACTTGCCTCAATTCGATTCTAACGCTCTACTTGCTGTCCTTGGGCTCAAATCACTGCCAATCACCACCCTCAGCTCTTATGCATGAAAAGAGAGGAAAAACCTCATGAGGCTAATCAGGGAGAACAAGAAAAGAAGGGAGAAGAGGAATCCAACCTCTAGACATACCTGAGTCACGTGAATCCCAAGCTCCCTCTTGCTGTTGGTGTGAATCAAAGGAAAAGAGAACAATCGAAAAAGAGAGAGAGAGAGCTCACAAGAGAGAGAGATGAAGAACTGAGAAGAGCTGAGATGAAAATGGAATGGAATCGGTGAAAGGGGGTTAAATAAGATAAGGTTGAGGGAAATTACAACCAAGTCTAAATGCTTAAGGTCATTTACAGTTCGAGTCAAATCTAGGTCCAACAGAACCATGCGACATCTTTTGCCATTGGCACAGTTATAACATTTAACGAGCTCAACAAGATACACGTGTTGACACCAAGATGATGCATAACTGACGAGATCTTAGACATGCAAATTACGAAAAAGGGCTTGGTCTACCTAAACCAGGTCAAACTTACCCAACTACCTATCCGTGGCCTACAACCAAACTAAAACAGAAATATAACATCATTAGCAACAAAAACAACCTTAATTAGTCGTTAAATGAGATCAAGCTGGGTCGGAATGTTACAAGATCTTTACCCAAAATGTCAATCTTTTCTCGCTGATCTTAAGGGCTCTTTGTCCTTCCCAAAAAGAACAGGAAATGGTTTATTGGTTTGTGCTATACATTACCGTCAAGGTGGAATCGTATCTAGAGTATGTGGGTCGGTTAAATTACGTGTGTGCATAGCTCGTAAACTTATTGATTATAACAATATTTTAAGTTACTTATGAATTACATTTCATTAAGTATGGAACATAAAAATATTATAGAGAATCAGAATACTTAAAGGTGTGATATAATTCAAATACAACAAGCAAAATTTCCAAAATGGTTTTCAAAACGTGTAAGATATATTTTAAAGAGCATAGATATATTGGTAAACATTAACGAACTATATTCATTTGACATTAACTTACTATACTTGCAATATGTTTGTTCATGTAGATGAATGAATTGCAAAATCAAGGTCACCAAAAGCGACCGAAGAACTATGGTAATTAACATAAGGTCCCAGTTCGATAATTAATCTTCATGCGGGTTGCACCTGCAATGGTATCTGGTTCTACAGTAGAGAACATGAGTGCTATTGTGGGTGCGAAAATAGTGGGTTGGTTATAGAAGGGGAGCATAAAGGGAAGCAAATTGACTTCTATGATTATTTGTGCAAAATATGAGAATTGAGATATTTACATGGAGGTAGAGCGATTTTGTTTCAATGTGAATAGTACGACACTGGTCACAAAAATAGAATATACACCGATAAACATGTCACAACCATTGAAGTTACGAGGCTTTGGTATAAAGATGATTCATTTGTCCTTCAAACTAATGTCAGGAAAGTATTCTATATCAATGACACCATCATAGAAAAATAATTAAAGAATTGTAGAACGGGCCAATTATCGGGGAGTATGGGATGTGTTAAAGTGGGATGATGCATTCAATAATGCGTTTCAGCAAGACAAATCCACCAATGGTGTCCCAATTCTCGAATAAGATACCGATATTCAATATTACAGCACAGATGATATGGATCTTGACATCGTTACTGTTGACGAACTAATGACTAAGCATTGTTCTGATGATGATAACGCCTAAAATGACACAATGTTGGAGTATATAGATAACGAAAAAGATAAACAACAAAGACAATCCATCCCTGATGTCTATCATGAAATTTGTAGCTTTTGTTTTATACTTTTGTAGCTTTTAGTTATATGGATGAGTGTTAGAAATTTATAAGGTTTTTCGTTCACATCTCTTAATATTGTTGTTTCACATTTCATTCTATTTATTGGCATCATTTTATATTTCTTTTCATTTCATTATTTGTCATATTTAGTTGCCAAATATGCAAAATGCGGCAAATTGTTTGTGAAGCCTAGGTTTTTGGAGACCTTGAGGAAGAAATTACCTATTGAGGAGGAGAGAGATAAAAGGGTTAAAGAGAATACCATGAGAACTCATGCTTTATGGGTTTGGGGTATGGCAGATCTGTTGTTTGGATTGGGTCAGATGGTCAAGAAGAAAAACACTATGGAGAGAAAGAAAAAGGAGGGTGGGTGTGATGATGACGAAACTTATCTTCTACCTAAGTGTGAGGAGGGGTTGAGTTCTTCCAACGAAGATTCTATTAATGATAGGGAAGACGAGTTTGAGCTCCGGTTGAATAAGGTAATAATGTTTATTTTTCTGTTGATACTTAGAAGTTACAAAGGCTGAAAACATTAAGTGATAACAATAACTTTGTTGACTTCTTCATTTTATACAAATTACTATTGTATGATGATTATGATGATTACTCTGTGTATTATTATTTAGTAATAAAAAAATATTTCTTCCAAATTTCATTGGAATATGAGTTTTGAATTTTACATGATGCGTAGATTTTAGTTTGAAACTGTTGTGTTTCTATTTCATACTTGTAGTCACATATTTGCCTGAAGGCTCGAAAAAGAAACTTTATCGTTGTACTGAACATTATACTCAAGGGTCCATGAGTTAGTAATATATGATAATATCCGATGAGGGTGGCCCATGTGGTCATCTGTCATAGGATTCCATGACTATAAATCATTATATCGGTCACCTTTGGTTTTGTGGGTAGATTATGACATGGGTGGGAGTGTTTGATTGTTGATTACTTCAATTATTTATTACTGATAATACTGTTATATTAGGTCATGTATATACCTTCGTAGCCTAGGAAGAGAGATGTTGCTGCTAGCCGTTCAGGAGCTACACAGACCCTCGAGTGAACGACACTGATGTTGTCACCACAACCCAGCTATAATCAATTGACACGGCATGATCCACAGCCGCAGTCACGGCCTACCCAAGCTCACATCTCATCATCTACACAGCCTGACCAGCTTACCAGTCCACAAAGTGCCGCCAGTAGCATGGGTAAGAAATGTATCACCATTTATATATAAATGGAATTGACTTCTTTTAATGATTGATGCCTACTAATACAAATAAAATTATGTTCTTAACAGCATCAACTTCAGTCTTTAATAGAACTGGTAAACGGGGCCTAACCATGGGGAAGAACATGGATAAGCATAGGAAATTGATTGGTCATCCCATCCCTATTGATATCAATCGTGAGGAAGGGGTAATAGAGGAGACATGAGCCTCTTCTGTGGCATTTGCTCTTGGGAAACAGATTCGAGATCAGACACCAATCCAAGACATTCGTTAGGACATTGAATTTGAGATCAGGCTATCCATTATTGTGAGAGTTGGGGTAATATCAATTGATTTATAAAAAAAATTGTTCAATGCATTATTGAATTGATTTTTTTAAATTAAGAGTTCAATTTATATTGCATTTTTTTGTTACCAATTATAGTTAACCTTGACTTTGGCAGGAGACTACGAGAGAAATTTGGTGCTCAACTCTATTATTGACCATAGGTATCAAAATTTATACAAAAATTGGAAGAGCACATTGCACACGCACTACTTTAAGCTAAAAAAGGATGGGGTGCTTGATATCGAAAGCTATCCATTACGTCCTTGTAAACTAGATGACTTAAATTTCATGATCGAGCATGTGTAAGACAGCAACAGTTTTAAGGCATTCATATATATATATATATAGGGTGTTTGGGCTTCTACTGGACCGGGATGATTAAGCTTATTTTGGTGCTTTTGTTTTTTTTTAAATTATAGATGTATTTTTTCATAGAAAATGTCTAAAAGTGGAAAAAAGGCATGAGCCACCCAAAAATACAATCATAAGAGCGACTCAAGATTATACGCATCACAAGCATCTATTGATGTAAGTTTGGGATTATAAATGTTTACACTCACTACAAGAAAGAACATTTTTAGCGATGAACAAAATTTCTTGCCAAATTAGTAACAATCATAGCCAAAAACTTAGCCACGAATTAAAATTCGTCCCCACATCGCAAAAACCTTATTTGGAAATATATTCAGCAACGAACATAGGTTTGTCTCCAAATATTTATCCTTTAGGCACAAATTTTGTTCATCGCATAATGGTTTTCGTCACCAAATATCCTATTTAATGTCCCCTAATATCCAACCTTTATGCATGAATTTATTCGTCACCCTATGGTGTTTGTTGCTAAATGTCCAATCTTTATGCATTAATTTGTTCGTTGCCTATGGTGTTTGTCGTACATTTGAAAACCATGATTAACCATTTCGCAATGATAAAATTCATTGCCGAAAATAGACAATCTGTGAAGAACAAAAGTTTATCTTCAAATGTCCAACCTTTAGGCACAAATGTTTTCGTCACCAAAAATAGATAATCAGCGATAACCAAAAGTTTGTCTCTAAAGTCAACCTTTAGGCACAAAATTGTTCTTTTTTAAAAAATAGTTAATTAGTGAAGAGCTTGTCTTTAAATGTCCATTCTTTAGGCACAAATTTGTTCATCACCCTAAGGTGGTCATTACACATTTGAAGAACGTAGTTGACCATTCAACAGTAATGGAATTCATCGTCGAAAATAGACAATTAACCACAACAATTATCATTTACATTCACAACAACTGGCATTGACATTATCACAAAATAAAAATAATATATTCATCTAAATATCCATCCAAGTATCCATTTAAATATAAAAATTAATATATAATAAACGTCTAAACATTAATCTAAATATCCATCCAAATACAAAAAAAAAATAAAAATTTAATCAACAAAAGTCCATGCCCACTCTATCGTCAATTTGTGAACAAAATCAAAACAAAAATAATAATAATAAAATAAAATAAAAAGATAAAAAAATAAAAAATAGCCTGTATTATTAGAAATATTACCTACATGAAGTTTAGTGTCCATTTGATATTTGTAGATATCATTGACCTTAGTCATGAATGACGTGTTACAAAAATAGTATTTATGTAACCCTGTTTGTCATTTTAAATCTTATGTATATAATGACTCTCTAAGAACGTTAGAGAGATCCTTGTTCAGGAAGAAAACTCACTAGTATTGTTTTAGAATTATACTTTTGTGAATATTTTATATCATGTTAAGCTAGTTAAACAGGACAATTTGAACAAATGGACTGAGTTGTTCGCTCCACAGGTTTGCCCTCTAGTTCAATTTCAGAAACATTGGTTTATCAATTGTGCAACAACTTCTATTGCAATTACTTAGGCACTTGTTATGATGTCCCAAACGGGACATTCCATAACTTTTAGGCTGAATCGCCCACTTAGTAATTGATTTTTAGGATCTCCCATGTGTGCTGAATGGGAGATGAATTCCTAGATCTTGCATTAAAAAATTGGGTCATTTTTTCAATATTTGGATCATTTTCTATTTTGGTTCTATGTTCACTCTACAACATCTATAATGTATATATTTAGATTCTTGTCCATCCATTTCCTACATGAGGACTCAACTCTTATATATGTATGTTAGATATATTTTAAGAGTGTTTAAGCCTTAATTTGGGTCCAAGTTCAGGCAATCGGTTGTCATTCAGGTTTTTGTCTTTTACTCGGAGTTGTTAATTCTTCTCTTGAATTTGCCCAAGAGCTAGTCTCTTTCCTAGCACTTTAAAAAAAAAAAAATTAGAGATTCATTGTGGTCCAAGTTTTACCCAATTAATAGATTAATTTGTTTTTAAACTACTTTTAGGGTGTTCTACATGTTAATATAATATAAAAATAGCTAAAATGAAGTTCTTATACTTTTCTACGAGCCATACAAATCAGTTTCGCCAAGTTTTCAAGCCATGTAATTTATAAGGTAGAAGTCTACTAGCAAATAAATAAATAAATTATGCTTATATAAGTTAAATTCTAGGGATCTTTTTTTTTTTTTTGAAAAATATAGCCTTAAAAGTTGATTAGACATATCCTGTGATCCATGATTAATATTACACCTCTGGAATATAATAAAGAACTATAAAGGTCCAAAAGGCAAATAGAAGAAGCATGCCTCTATAGGAAGAACTCTCTATGGCATGAAACAGTACTAATAAACTGGAGTTTGGAGGAACTTTGTATTAGTAAACAGAACTTATAGCTACTACTACATAAATTTGATAGTTAAACAATGGTTGTCACATAAACGGAATACGCAAATAAAATTTGAACAGCTGTTCTAAATAGCATAACAACCTGTAAGCAGAAAACTGAACTTGAAGAAATTAGACTGTTTACATGTACGTGGGGTTCATAGATTTTGGAAAAACACTATCAATTTCTCCTCTCAAGTTGTTAAACCTAAGGCCCCTGCCAACAAAAATCACAAGAACCTAGAAATAAAAACGGTATTCTTTGGCAAAAGAGTGTCCACCATGTCAGTTTTGAGTGAAAAAAAAACGTATGCAGTTTACATTTTGTTGATTTCGAACAACCAAATAAATAACTTGGTACTTGGGAGCCATAATTGGATTAACATGAGGTGAGCCTCATTTCAATAACAACAAAGAAGAGTATAAAATTTTCACCATTAGCTGGTTTCTCCAAAATATGTAACAACGAGATGGCAAGGAAGCATGCACAATCACTATAGTTTCCAACAAGATAAATTAGCACAAAAACCACTCTAGTTCATGGTTTAGTTAGAGAACACTCAAGAATAACAAGATTAAGAACAGCTTAGCCAACAGCTTAAGAAAAGACAAAATGCACAGTTGGGTTAAGAAAATAAACGGCCAAGGAAGTGTTAAGTATAAATAGCATAGGACATACAATAAACAAAAGTAGAAAGATTACACCAAAATAAGAAAAGAATGGTTGCATAAATCTAACACAGAATTTCCAAATTAAAAAAAGACAAAAACTCATTTTCTTATTTCCTTTAGGTTTTGAGAGTTTAGTTGGAGTATGCAGAACTCAAGAATAATGAGATTAAGAACAGATTAGCCAACAGCTTAAAAAAAGACAAAATGGACAGTTGGGCTAAGAAAATAAATGGCCAAGTGTTAGGAATAAATAGCATGGGACATACAATAAACAAAAGTTGAAAAATTACACCAAAATAAGAAAAGAATGGTTGCATAAATTAACAGAGAATTTCCAGATGAAAAAAAGGCAAATATTCATTTTCTTTTTTCCTTCAGGTTTGTCGAAACAGCCTCCTTAAGTTAATGTAGTATAAGATGTAAAACGCAAAGTTCATCTTACAGATTTGGAATCTGACACTTTCCCTAATAAAAAAACACCCACAAGGGGCAAGCTTGACAACCTACGCTTGATTATGACATTTCTTTGTAATGTTGTCAAAGATCAAGCATGTAACAGCACAATCAAAGAAGCAACTGAAATCCCGTCTGAAATGGAAATGCAACCTCTTTAGGTTTATGCTTCTATGGATCATTAGTTGCTCAGAAGGCTTTACCATAGGAATTGCTCCACGGTTGCTGATGTAGTAAGAGTTTTAAAACTTTAATACAATATTGCAGATTTTATAAAAGGATTATGATACCTTCTAAAACCAGCTTCCTTAATATAAAAGAAACAATAAAATAAGCTGGTGCAGATGATATGGTGCCTCCAAACAAGATGGCAACAACATGAGAATCAACCAAGAACCATTCATGAAATTACTATTGTGAACTTGGATGTCTATTCTACATTAATTGAGGCACAAGTTGTTCTTGGCCAACCAGAAGAACACATGAAAGCCTAAAACCTTGCTTTGTGCCTTCCTGAGACGTCATATGCGCCTTTATCCCTTTTTTCCTTTTCTTGTTTATTTTTCCCTGCATCCATAATTCATCCAAACAGAACTACAATCAAAACGGAAGCTCTAACTAAATTCAAGCTTAATAGCCTCAATATTTTGCACTAAAACAAGAGAAAAGAAACAGGTCTTTGGAGATCATGAAGAAAAAGAGAAGACTTGGTAAAAGGATTCACTCTCATCATTCTCGATGCACACAAAAGTATAAGTTCCTACAGAGAAAGCAAATTAAGAGAAAAAAAATGGAAAACAATATAGAGTATGCATTCCATTGAATACTACAATATACAATGTTGTTATATGAAAACATAGGAAGAAAAAAATCTCATACAGCATACAATCTATAAGTAGTAAGCATTTAACATACAATTCTATATCACAAGAAAATTCTTATGCATACAAAGGCACAGGAAAAGATCTTACGATGTACAACAGGAACTAATAGGATAACATAGAATGAATGCAACTTGAAACAAAAAATAAGATCTAATTCAGAATTAAAATATTATTCATTTTATCCATGCCAAAAAGCTAATCATTGACAAACCTTAAGCATATAGCTAAATATTTTGTGTCAGACCTAAAACATAGACAACAATAATAATGTTAGTAAATAAAGACATTTATAATTACTTAAATGAAAATTTCTCACAAGAGGAAATGGTAGGAAGGAGAGAAAACTGAATGCAGATGTACAAATTTAGGAGAGAATACTTCTAATTACAAAAATCTTTTTGTAGTGTTTGAACCAACATATTTATATAAAAAGTTAAGTACAACTGGGAAATAGAAGAACAATGAACTTGGGAGGGGGGAAAAAGGAATAAGCAAATTGGTAAACTCCAGAGAGAATGTACATTTGCTTACACAAAACTGTAGGTATGGAACAATGGCTTAGCGATCATCAAAACAGTAATCTCCACCTTCAATACCAGAAGGCCTTAGACCATGCCCCACACAGAAAGAAACGTCAATATAGAACAATGAGAAGTAAAATACCTATTGAAACTGAATGTGTTTTCGTTTCTTCACACTTTGAAAGCTTCAATTCTCCACTACGCCCATTTGAATGTGAGAATTGACCAAAGCCGAAGTTCTGCCTATGATGAAATGATCTAGATCATCAGACGAGAGGTGAGCCTATCCTCTAAAAAATAGGCCGCCACTGACAGCATCTAAAATTTCTCTATTCTGGTCATTTACATGTCAAATAGCAACACTAATTTATTCAGAAAAAATTATATTATTGTTTAAAAAACTTTAATGTCTTTGACTGATAAACTTTGCTAACACATAAAAGGTCAAAAGACAACAAGTGAATATATCTTTTTCTATCACATCGTATTAAGTGAATTCAAGTGAATTCCTTCACAACTCCAAAAAAAAAAAAAAGAAAAAAAAAAAAAAGAAACTCATACCAACTTTTAAATGGGAACTAAAATCTGTCAAAATCACATCTGAATCCACAGTTAGAGGCATCACCTGGACATTGATTAGCTCTGACAAGGCTTATGTCGATCATAAGCAACCAATAAGCACATACGTTAGAAATTAACCATATAACCATAGGCACTAACAAATCAACCATGAGAAAAATAGAGACAAAACAAAGAACAACAGCAATAACAAGTTGCAAATTTCATGCCCAATCATCTCTGAACTCAAAAACAGAAAACTCTAAAAAATTCTATGCTTTTTTGGTTGACAGCTCACCCTATTTTCTATAATCAAAGTTAAAAGTCTCTAGAGAGACTATCTCATTCTTATACTAAGATGGGATTTTCTTATATTCTTTAAATGTCTTACCCAATAAAAAAATGTTCCTATATGTTTGTCTCAACCATATATTTGCACGTCAAAGAATTGAATGGCTAAGGTCTAATAAGGAAGTCTTGTCTTCTAACCTATCTTTTGTGACCCATGGATTAAATGCATGACAATCAAAGGAGACGTGGTTGATAGAAAGCTATACATGTTGATAAGGGGAATAAAAGATATCTACATGGACTATGATGATAACCCATAGTTATAAGATCTTAAAGTTTAATGGCTATAAATATATTTAATTTTTAAACTAGAAGTAATGGTGACTAATGCCTGAAATAATGCAAAATTTGGACTCATACCAAAACAGTTCAGTTCAGTGGTTAGAAGCTTGGAGGCCTCAAAAATCATTGTCTCATTTGGTTGCAAATGAGCTGCCTAAAGCTTGGCCAAGTCCACCTCATTTACTTGTCAGGCCAAATATTTAGGATCGGGTTCACCTTGCTGGAAATACTTTTAGTGATTAACAATGCCATCATTTTTATTAATTGCCCAGGCCTGGAAATCTATTCAGACCTTTCCAGCAAACAGTGGCTGAGGCTTCAGCCCATTCTCTAGCAAACCAAATATTTAGGTGAGGTTCCTGGGCTAGGCTCCAGCTCACGTAGTCCATTTATTACTGTCCTAGATAGCTGCAACAAGGAGCACCAGACAAGCTACATAGAATCAATTAAGCCACGTCAAAAGTCAGGCCAACTACAGAGTTTAATGCATTAAACAGAAGCTCCTTATATTCATCTGTAGAACCTCTTAGCAATTTAAAGTTAAAATTATCATAATCTGCAAAAAGCCAACAATTCAAACTCTAAAGAAGAAACAATAAAAACACCCAAACATCATTACATTTTATTATCTCCCTGGCGTTTAATCAAACAGTTACCGTGCACTACATAAATGTAGCTGGAAAATTAATAAAATTGCAAATTATTTATTTCTTTAAACTTCAATTTCCAGTTACTGTGCACTACATGAATGTAGCTGGAAAATTAATAAAATTGCGAATTATTGTTTCTTTAAACTTCAATTTCATCAAGAAAATCCAGAAATTCCCACAGAAGAAAATAGTATATTGCAGAGAGCACCAATGTTCATAAAAATTCCATCTAAACCAATTTTTTTTGCTGGTCAAATTTCTTTTATTTTCACTTTGACATCAGTTTGATTAAGGAGCCTGTATTCATGAAATATCCCTTAAATATTCCAACATGTCCATTTATGAGCACAGTAATTCAGCAAAATCAAATAATAGATAACCCCTTCAGAATTTACAATGTGTTACCCCAGTTTGTATGGTAAAATCTTGCAACTTAAAAGTTGCAACCTCCACAAACTTAAATTTTGGCCAATGTTTAACATTGGTCATTGGGAAAGGGTCTGAAGCATTTCAACGCCCCCAACAAAAGAAATAAGGAACAACATATAGAGAGACTATAACAAATCCACATACAAACTAAGGAACATCAAGACAGAGAAAGATACAGAAACCACAAACCCATATAGAAATACTTGAAGTCGTAGAACAAAAGTGATGCAGCAATTCAAATGGTAACATGATACATACCCGAAGTCCCAAACTTTTTGCAACGCTCCACTTCTCTTCTTTGGTGGCAAAGTCGTGATCTTCCTCTTCGCAATTTTTGGTTTCTACAACAAGAGACGAAAGAGAGAGAGTGTAGGAACGGAGAACACATGTCCCACCAACAATAACTGTTATCGAATGAGCAACACGAGATTAATGCTGCATGCCCCTCACCAAATGAGCAACACTTCAAGCAAGTGGGTCACACTCCAGAAGGTGCCAAGAGAGATAAGAGAGCGGGCCCTAGATATGCCACATAGGGGTGGGTTTCTATGTGGCCTGCACAAGGTGTGGAAAGAAATTGAAAAGCAAGAAGTTGAAAGCAAGGTGGACAAGTTCTCCTTTATTATAAGGGTATAGACAAGTACTCCCCTTAAATAATCAGCAAGCAAGACATTCATATTGGCAGGACGGCTCTCATCAAAATTCAAACTTTTAAGCCTTTATCATGAAGATGATTAAATAGCAATTAGCAACCAATAAAGTCGGTCAAGGTTCTAAGAGCTTCTGAAAACGAAGAATCTTTTCATCTATGTTCAAAAAACCCCCATTAAAAAAACCTGCATTATGATATTAGAAACTAAAAAAAAATAAAAAAAAACCCCATATTCCATAACATGGTTTAAATTTTAAAAAAAATAAAGAATTGTATAAAATATAATTACGAATTTCAGTAATCCTGAGAAAATTGATTTTTTGTGCTAAAACCCAGTAAAAAAATTGAATCTTGTGTTCGCAGACCAGAAAACTGCACAACCCCAAAATCCCTGCAATGCAAAAATTTAACCAAAAAGCGACACTTTAAAAAGAAAAAAAAAGGTTAACCAAAAAGCCCCAAACCTTAAATGAGCTCTGCAAAGAAAAGCTTGAGCCCTCACACCTATCTTTCAAATAATCCCTTTAAAAAATTGAATCTTTCAACCAAATCAAAGAAAAGTAGGAGAAACCCAACTCCCTAAACAGTCGAATTTCAGCAAAAAGCCAATCCACCACAAGCCAAGAAATCCCTCTACAAACCCTCATCCTGTCACCCCAACCATCCCGACATCACCAACCCTAAATTTGCATCAAGCCCCAAACCCCAATTTCTGCTTCTTTTACTAAAACCTCATACCCAACATTCAAAACACCCATAACCTTGCCAACCACCAACACCACCACGAGCGTCCCAACAGAAAGAGATAATCCAAACCACCAAAGTCTAAGGGAAAAGTTGTTTTAGGGCTTTAGTTCTCAACTCAGGCCACAAGTGAGTAAGGCTCCCAAGCTAAAGTTTTTTGTGATTTGGACTTTAAAAAATCCTTTGTTTGGAAGGAAAGTGACAACAGAGTATGGTTTCGCTAGAATTTTAAGACAGCAATTTCAGGCTAAAATTAGGGCTACTTCCAAATGAAATCCACATAAGCTCATTAGCTACCTGATCGCAAAAAGTAATTTTTTCTCAGCTTTATAGTGAGAAGTAGGTTTCCATGGCAACCCGTGAAAAGAATAAGCAAGAGTTTAATACCCATTACTGACTTAGAGGACTGCAAAAGTCAAGAGCTGAACTATCATGAAAAAATAATAATAATAATTAACAAGCAGGGACTGATTTCAAACTTACACTTATGGAGAAATTAGAACTAATTCAAGACATGGGTTCTAACAGTAGTAATCTAAAAGCCTACAATTGATGATTGTTTGAGAAATCCACTTTACCATAATCTCCTCTGATCTTTCAAAGTAGAAATATTCTGTCAACGGGTAATGTCACGAACCCTATAACAAGAAAAACCTTGAAAAGGCTCACATCTTGAAAAATCAATTCAACTACAATGTGAGAAAACGGGAAATGAAAGCAATTAAAAATAAAACCCTAGAAATCCAAACCCCTTCAAATCTAACACTGCAAGATATCAAAACCGATAACATTCCAAGAAACAAAGATCAACTTTCTATTGTAACAATAAAAATCACCAAAACCAAGAGAACCCCGGCACAAAAGATTCAATTTTTCAGTATCTTTACACAATATTGTGTTCATACCTTCATAGATAGAACGAACGAGTAAGAGGATCTTCCCTTTCTGGCGGAAAACGATTGGCTTGCAATTGCAACATCCGTAAGCCGACCCAAACCCACTGCTGATTCAATACCGAGCCCAACCCCCCTCTGTGCCCTTCGGTAGTTTTCGCAGAGCCCTAAACCCAGAGAAAAAGAATACAAAATAGAAAGAAGAATAAGAGGTAGAAGAAGGAGAGAGAGAGAGAGAGAGAGAGAGAGAGAGAGAGAGAGAGAGGGGCACCTATTACATGGACGATAAAGAAAGACGTGCTGTGATGAATTGGGGGATAAAGTGAAGGTCAATCACGCCACTTTTCATTGCGCCGAATATAGTTAGGATTGCGCCAAATTATCTTGAGATTTGGTGACAAGAGTTTGTCGCTCATTAAAAACATCCTTCGGGGAAGAGTTGCAGCTGTCGTTAAAAAATAAACTTTTGTTCGAATTTGAGCATAGGGCGGGAATTCACTAGGGATGACAGGGGAGATGAATTATTACGATGACTGCGCAAAAGGTAATTTATAGCGACGAATGACTCTGATTGTCACTAAATCTCATCGCAGATAATCCATTTTCTTGTAGTAGCTCTTAATAAAATTTTAATATTTAGTTAATCTGATTGGAATATTAATGAACAGTAGCATCAAAAAATGGTGGTGTTCAACTGTCTATCACAAATATTTTCAAGGAAACTCGTAGATGTCGTCGGTACGGTGGGGTGTGGATAAATGAATATGCTAAACAATGACATATAAGTATTAGCTAATTCATTTGTTTAAATTGTCAAATGTACATTTTTACTTATGCTATGGGTTTTCATATTTAAAAATGACTACACAAGAAGATTCTCACACAGTCGTTGTCCGGTGTCGAGAATTCGCAGATCGAGGTACAAAATTCTATCAATGTGCTTGGAAATAGGTTAGGTTTCTCGAGAGAATTTGGGATTTGTAGCACTGCTGCATCTTTCACACAGTCTCAGGCGTTTAATCCTGAGGTGATCGCCTTGCAGCATAAAATAGTTGATCAAGATAAGACCTTAATTGCATGCCAGAGCTTACTACGTTTGATGGCTATAAAAATTGGAATCGATCCAACTAGCGTTCCAGGGTTAATTCTAGAGGATAGTGGTGAAGACATCACATCGAGTGGAGGGCAGGATGCAACTTTCTTGGTTAATAAATGAAAATTTTTTTCAATTCTAAAGACTGGTTTAGACTTAAAGGTTGAATTTAAGGAGGTATCTAGAATTAAGTAAATAATTTATTTCATGCATTGAACCCAATTTTTGTTGTGGATAATTTTGTCATGATTCATGTCAATAATATGGGCATTGTGAGGCCCTTAAAATATTGTTGTGGCCTTGAGACACATTTTGGATAGTCTATTTTTAAGGGGGGTTGCTACCCGTTTATTTTCAAAGGGTATGGTTAATGTAATTTGCTAACTTTTGAAATTTTCAACTAAAATGGTGAAGATAGCACATACATATTAAATTTGAAGTCAATTCATTGATAAAATGCTCACGATTTTTGTATTTTTTGGCACAAGTTGTTGATTGACGCTTTGATTTGACAGCTAGATGGCCTTTTCTTTTGTTTTCTCTTTTTTTAACTAACATTTGGACTTGTTGAACAATATTTTCTTGTTGTTAGATATTTGAATATATTTGAGATTTATTTAGATGGATATGTATTAGATATTTTATAATATTTGTTCATTGGGATATATAATTGATTGGATATTAATTTATTTGTATGTTTATTGAATTAGTTTAAATGAGTTGGTATAAACAAGTTCCAGTAAAAAATTGCAAATAAACAAAAAAAAATTTTCAATATTTCTTTTTGCTATGCAATATATGTGGATAAAGAATAGCCAAAGGTTTTGCCTATGCGTATTGTGTCGGCAAAAGTTTTGGTTATAATAAAAAAATTTGATTTCTATTCTTCTTTCTTTCTTCCTCTCTTCTTCTTTCTGTCTTCTTCTTGCTTTCTTCTTTCTCCTCTCTTCTTCCTTTCTTCTCTAAAAAATTTTTTGAGTGTCACTTAGCCCTACATATGAAAAAAAAATAGCAGAAAAGAAAGGAAGAAGAAAAGAGACAACAAAAACGAAGAATAAGAGAGGAAAAAAAGAGAAGAAAAGAGGGAAAAGGAAGGAGAAGAGAGGAGAAAGAAGAGAAGAAAGAAAGCAAATAAAAAAAAACTTTAAGCCCTTCTTTTCTTCTTCTCTTTTTCTTTTATTCCTTCCTTTCTTCCCCTCTCTTTCTTCTTCTCTGATTTCTCCTCTCTTCTTCTTCCTTTCTTCCTCTCTTCTTCTTCCTTTTTTTTTCTCCTCTCTTTTTCCTTCCTTCTTTGAGCCTTTTTTTTTTTCGTATGTAGGCGTCACCCAACCACACGTTCAAATATATATATATATATATTTTTTGCACACAATCAGGCCGCATGGATCCGGTCAATGTATATCAAAAAATAGAGCCTGGATCATGATTAGTGTACATTTAAGAGATTTTTTTCACACAAAGTATCCCCCCCCCCCTTCCCCCTTTTTATTGCTACAGTTTCGAGTCATTCTCATAAAACAAGACTTATGCCAGCTCATCCATGCATTAACCGTATGTTTCTTACGCAACCCTACAAGGATGGCAATGGGCTGGGTGGGTTGATGCATCTAAAACATAAATCCTCCCGAATCCAACTTAGGTTAATGCATTTAAAAGCCATAGCCGATTCAAACCCTACCAATATGTTACCAGGCCTGCCGTAATAGAAGTAAGTTGGGGCAGGTCCCATTTAAACCCGACCTATTGCAATTTCTATGTATAAGAAACATAGCAGTTCTGCATCCTCTGTTAACGAGAGAAATCAAGAGTTAATTGCACATTGGGGCCCACCAAGTGGAATCAAAACTGTTCACAGTTCGTGATAAGCAACCTTCAATCCGAGTTTTCTCTACCATTGGATTAAGTGTTTAGTTGATCCAATAATGGAAATACAAGAAACATAGCAGTTCCGCCTCCTCTGTTAACCAGAGAAATCAAGAGTTAATTCCACATTGGGGCCCTCCAACTGGAATCAAAACTCCTCACGGTTCGTGATAAGCAACCTTCAATTCGAGTTTTCTCTACCACTGGATTAAGTTTTTAGTTGATCCAATAATGGAAATAAGTCAAATTGATGTAAAATTTGAGAATAACTTATGCACCTAGAAATATGAGGTGACAAAGACTTTTTCTCGAGAAGCCCCAACTCTATTCACATTTAACAAGTTCACTTATAAAATAAGGACTCACGTGCAGGCGACGTCGTGAATCCCATGATTCAGCTCCTTCATTTCATCTAGTAGCCCATAATACAAAACTTCCCCTGGTAACCTCTGGCCAACAGAAGGTGATTACTGGGCCATCCCATAAAATAAACCTTGTGGACAAAGCATAACAGTTGGCACTTAGTATAAAAAATTGTGGCTAGTCGGTAACTTCTATTCAGAGATAGTCTAAAAAATAGAGAGAAACCCATCTATTATGGCAATTCCCAGCAAAAAAACACCATTCCCTCATGTTTCCCAACAATGCCCTCCTTCCTACCACAGCTGTTCCCACCTTGGGGCAGCCATCTCTCCTCTCTTTCTTTCCCATTTCCCCCAAAACGCCCTTTTCCCTTTCCATAGACTCTCTCTCACAAGTTACATACAGACATTTTACACGAACAGGAGAGAAAAGAAGCAGGACACGTAAAAGAAAGCGTTTTGAAATGAAATAGTGAGGAATTTTGAGAGGGGGCGATGGTATCAGCCACCTCGTTGTGCAGCCTTACCACGATCTCTTTAATCTCTTCCCTCCTCCTCTTCTCCATCTTCTCCCTCTCCTTCATCTTCCACTTCCGCCTCAAGGCCCTCAACTCCCACTCCCACCACCTCCGGGACATCAACTCTCTCTGGCCTCTTCGCACCCTTCTCGTCTCCTTCGCCTCCCTCTGGTCCCTCACCGAGCTCCTCCGCCTGCACCTCCATGACCCCATCTTTCTCCTCCTCCTCCCACCACCCCAAACCCTGTGCAAGCTCTACGTCGTCTCCTCCCTCGGCCTCTTCCAGCCCTGCTTCTTCATCACCCTCCTCTTCCTCCTCAACATCTCCCTCAACAAAGAAACCAACTACGAGAACACCCTCTCCAGAGCCCTCTTCGTCGTCTTCCTCACCTGCATCCCCACCTTCTCCTCCCAGCTTTTCTTCGTCTTCTTCGCGTCTGGGGTCTGGAGGCCCCCCGAGGTGTTTCTGCGCCATTCCATCATCAAGCAGGGGAAGGAGGTCGTGCAGTGCACGCACCCTCTCGTAGGGACGGGGATCTTGGGCGTGTTCGGCTTGCTGTACGTGGTGTGGTTTGTGGTGGTGTGTTGGAGGGCGGTGTCGATGGTCATCAACAAGAAGATGAGGGTTCGGATATGTGGGCTCGCTCTTGCTGTCGTGTTGTCGCTCTCGGTGCAGATCGTCTCACTTGCGCTTTCTGTCATCTGGCGGCCTGGTGATTTGGCGTTCGAGGCCTTGTCGCTCGTTGCGTTTCTCAGCGTGCTGTCGTGCGCGCTTGTGGGTGAGGGCATTCTCGTCGTTCAACCCTTGGCCGACGCGCTCGTTGTGGAAAGTTTCTCTTCCCGAAGGCCTTCCATTTCCTGTTAATGTTAATCATCTCACCTGGTCTGTTTTTTTCACCATTGGCATTCTTAAAGAAGAAAGAAAAACAGTTTTGTTACCTTTTGTTTGTTTTATGATTGTAAAATGAGGGTTGCCGGCTACATTTGCTTTTTCTTGATTTTCTGCTTCGAGAGTTGGAAGTAGTTTTTTTTTCTTTTTTTCCTCAAAAACAAGATCAGCATCTAGTATGTTGTTATCCAATGGTGTAGAAGAATGATGCAGTGATGATGGATAGGGAAGATTGAAGGATTCGAGTTTGGTTGGGGCTCTGACTCTTTAACAAATGCCAAAGGCTGAAGCCGATTAATTTGGTAATCTAATGGTTGTCTTTATTGATGAGATGATTTTGGAATTTGGATGGTTTGACGTGAATAACAAATTTGCGTGACATGTAATTGGCTGGTTGGATTTTTCTGAAATGCGATTCATATTTAGAAAATTCAAAAAGGATTCTGGAAGAAAAATACAAAAGGGTTCTGTTGGCACCTTTGCCCATGATGAGTTTCATGAAAGGCTTATATTTGGTGGTGACCTCCAAGATGTTGCTGAAGCTGTTTTACTGAGTAAATCAACCGTCATGGATCAAATTCTCTGAAATAGTGCCCATTTCATGACGCACCACCCCGATGTGTAAGTGTTGTACGGTTGGTTGGCTCAAAAACCACCAGTAAACAATGATGAAGAGAGAGGGAGGGATGAGAGAGAGATTTATTCACAACGGAGGAGAAAAAGACTCGGAGATATTTTACAACGCTGCATATTTTTAGGAGGAGAGGGGTGTATGGAAGGTTGTTTCATGAGGGTGATAATAAATGCGTTAAATGAGTAGCTAACTTATGGTTGGTGAGGAACATAGGTTTTAGGAAGACGGCTTTAGAAAGTGTTGAGGAAGATGAAGAGGAAGAGGAGGAGACATTATGTTATTTGTTTTTAAAGAGATTAAGTGTTTATCTTTAAAGAGATAAAAGGAAAATAGAATTTTCAGTTAATAGAAAGACATAAATGTGGAAAGAGAAGTGAAGCGGTATATAAATCAATTGTCATGAAATAAGT
The DNA here is from genome assembly GCA_037013555.1 of Sextonia rubra. Lineage (NCBI taxonomy): Eukaryota > Viridiplantae > Streptophyta > Magnoliopsida > Laurales > Lauraceae > Sextonia > Sextonia rubra. Next base: position 26,859,975 of record JASUAD010000009.1, read on the forward strand.
TAGGCTGAGTCAAAACCAATTCAGGTTGATTTCAGTTAAATCAGTCTCTTTCGTATGTATATAAATTAGGGCAATGTTGACCCTTCAGAGAGACAACATGGTGTATGGTACACACGAATATTGAATTTTGCTCGATGCCTTCTACGTATGCAATATAATGAGACTTAAGATTATTTAAGTTTCCATTACTTTAATAATTTCACAAAAATAAATTGAGTAAATAAATAAAATTTAGCATTGAACATTTGTAAAACTTACGATTCAAAGAAGAAAAAAGAAAAAGACAATTGTAACACTTTGGGGTTCATGATCTTCACAAAGGTACAAGGTGCATTAGAGAGTCTGCAGTAGTTATGTGGTTCTTCACATCTCTTGTAGGATGTTCTTCACATCTCTTGTAGGCTATCTTGCATTTGTTACTTGCTTAAATTATAATAGGATGATAGCATGGTAAGTCAATCTACAAAAGGAACTTTGGACACATTGCCAAGATGCAAGGTTCAAATTTTTTTAATTATTTATATTTGTGATTGATTTTAAAGAATTTTATAGAAAAAAAATCTCTTAGTTGACCATTAAACGAATTAATTTTGTACACAGATAAGGTCATCGAGCGTGATATAATATATATATATATATATTCTCTTTCTGCCCTTTCTCTCTTCTTCTATCTCCTTTATTAAGCGATTTCAAGGGCACTTTCCCTAATGGGATATATGGATAGGTTCCCAAGTGTTGGCCATGTGGGTCCAGACCATTAGTGGGTTCAGTATTTGGGGTGATTTCCCTAATGATATTAGGAATTTCCTGTTTTGTCAAACAGTAGTTTTCTAATAGGTTAGGACTTTTCTTTTTCTTGAAATAGAGTTCTTGGGGGATAAAGATGTAATGGTTATATATATATATATGATGTAATCTGTAACCCTGGATAGTCAGTCAGAGAGGCTGAGAGTGGCTGAGATTCCAAGGCTGTGGTTTCACAGATTGGAGGAGAACCTAATGGAAATTGGTTTCCCGTGGATGTAGGCATCTTTGCCGAACCACGTAAATCTTCTTGTCTTCTTGTGTGGTGATTGTTTGATCTTGGTTGCGTTTGCACACACGCGCACAATAAGTGGTATCAGAGCGTCGACGTTGTGCGTGGAAGATCAACAGGAAGAAATCAGTCGTGATCTCTGTCTGGCCATTGGGAGTAAATCGATATCTCTGTTACAGAAACAGAGATTCGGTTTTTTTTTTTCTCCATCGAAGAAGAAGACAGGGAGTAGGTTCAGTTGGCTGGACATCTTTGTCGGAGAAGAGGTTGCTGGAATTGAGAAGGGCTGCCGGATTTCTTGGGTGGAGGAAGATTGTTTGCATTGCTGCAAGTTGAAAAAATATGTATATATCACTCACCGGTCGCCAGCCGCCGGACGTCACTGCTACCGCCACTGTCGCCGTCGCCGTCGCCGTCAGCAGCAGGTCCCGCGCCGCCGTGGCCGGACCAGGAAGCCGGAGCCGCAGCAGCCCGGCTGCTGCATCCCTGCGCCGACTGCAACTGGGTTGCAGACCCAGTCGCAGAGAGGGAAGGAGAAGACCCAGGGTACTGGGTCTTGGGTTCGGGTCGGGCCAATTTGCCTGACCGGCAGAAAGAAAGCCCAGCGACATCTCGGGTCAGTTTGGGTTTCGGGTTGGGTCAGACCCAACCCGTAGTGCAAGCCCAGGGCAGCCCAGCAGCACAGGCAGTTGCAGTTTGGGTCGGGTTGACCTGAACCTGCACGCAGTCGGTCCAGCCCATCAGCCGCCGCGCAGACGTCAGCAGTGTGACGTCATTAGGCTGACGTCAACCCACATCATCGGACAGAGGGTCAACGGCCAGAGTTGACCAGATTGACGGCAGAAGTTTATTTCTGCGATATCTTGATCATCCGACGTCCGATCGGAGATCCGTTTGCGCCTACGGACTTGTTTCGAGCATATCTACATGTTAGTGGAAGAAGATTGGCTGTTTGACGGTCAACAAGGAGTTTAACCAAATCGGGAGTGCAGAAAACCGTTTTTGCGATATCGAAGCCATCCGGAGTCGGATTTCAGATCCGTTTCTTCCCGCATGCTCATGTTGACGAGATCTACAGCTTGGTGCAGGAGTTGAGGTCAGTGTTAGTTATTTGTTTTTTCCTGTTGCTTAATTTGATTAAGATGGAGAACAATACTATCAACACTACCATGGTTAAGGTCAGCCATTCTAATTGGTTGATCTGGAAACCGAAGATGGAGGATATTCTCTATTGTAAAGACCTCTATGATCCCGTTGAAGGGGATAATGCTCGACCGAAGGATATGCAAGATGCTAACTGGAACAAATTACATAAAAAAGCGATTGGTCACATCAGACAGTGGGTTGATAACAGTAAATTTCACCATGTGTCTAATGAAACCAATGCGAATACCCTTTGGAAAAAGCTAGAAGCAATGTATGATAAAAAGACCTCAGTTAACAAAACCTTCTTGATCAGAAAGCTTGTGAACATGAAATTGAAGAATGGTGGTCAGATCGAAGATCACATCAATGAGGTCCAAAGTGTAACAAATCAGTTAGCCACTATGAAGATGATCCTTGATGATGAGATGCAAGCTTTGTTGCTTCTGAGTTCTTTGCCGGATACATGGGAGACATTAGTTATTTCTTTGAGCAATTCTACTCCAGATGGTGTGTTATCTATGAGTCAGACTACAAGTAGTCTACAGAATGAAGAAACTAGACGGAAATCTGCAGGGACTAATAATGCACAGGCCTTTGTTATCTATAAGTCAAGTTACAAGTAGTCTACAGAATGAAAAAACTAGACGGAAATCTGCAGGGACAGATAATGCACAGGCCTTTGTTACTAAGAACAGGGAGAGGAGTAAGAGTAAAGGACCAAAGGGGGGTCATGGCAAGTCTAGAGGTGAATCACAATTTAAGTCTAGCAGTGAATCACAAAGCAAGAAAAAGTCTGTAAAATGCTTTTTCTGTGGCAAGATGGGCCACATCAGGAAAAATTGTTTTTCCATAAAGGAACAAAAAGGCTCCAACAATGATAAGAAGAATGACAGTGATAACACTACAGCTACTTTGGAACAGGAAGTAGTGGTGCTCGCCGGCGATGATGATCAGTGTTTAAATATTGCAGATGGTCAGGTTGAGTGGGTTGTTGACACAGCAGCATCCTACTATGCTACTCCCTGCAGGGAGATGTTCACGACATACAAAGCAGGTGACTTTGGTACTGTGAAGATGGGCAACACAAGTCATTCAGAGATTGTTGGTATCGGTGATGTCTGCATTAAAACCGATATTGGTTGCACAATGACGCTGAAAGATGTGCGACATGTTCCTGATCTGCGGTTGAATCTGATTTCTGGGACTACATTGGACCGTGTAGGTTATGAGAATTACTTCGGAAATGGCAGATGAAAGCTCACTAAAGGGTCTCTTGTTATTGCGAGAGGAACAGCAGGTAATACTCTTTATAAAACACAAGTAAAGCTGTGCAAAGATGCACTGAATGCAGTTCAAGATAATTCCTCTCTAAATCTGTGGCATAAAAGGCTTGGTCATATGAGTGAGAAAGGCTTGCAGATGTTGGTAAAGAAGGATTTCATTCCTTGCTCCAAAGGTATATCCCTTGACCCTTGTGATTATTATTTATATGGTAAACAACATAGGGTTGCTTTCTCTTCGACATCAAAATTGAAATCAAATGTGTTGGATTTGGTATATTCTGATATTTGTGGTCCCATAGAGGTAGAATCATTGGGTGGCAATAAGTTCTTTGTCACGTTCATCGATGATGCATCTAGGAAAGTCTGAGTTTATCTGTTGAAATCAAAGAATCAAGTATTCCAAATGTTTCAACAGTTTCATGTCAAGGATGAAAGAGAAACAGGTAAACTCTTGAAGTATTTCCGATCAGATAATGGGGGAGAGTACACATCCAACCAGTTCAAAAGTTATTGCTTGAAGCATGGCATTCGACATGAAAAGACAGTTCCTGGTACTCCACAGTATAATGGTGTGGCAGAGAGAATGAACCGCACTATTCTTGAGAAGATGAGATGCATGATAAGATTAGCACGGTTGCCTAAGTCATTCTGGGGTAAAGCCGTTCTGACTGCCGTTTATCTTATTAACAGATCTTTCTCCGTTCCTTTGAATTATGATCTTCCAGAGAGAAGATGGACAGGTAAAAATGTTTCTTATTCGCACTTGAAGGTGTTTGGGTGTAAAGCATTTGTACATGTACCAAAGGAGCAGCGTTCCAAGTTGGACACTAAGGCAGTGAGTTGCATCTTTTTTTGCTATGGTGGAGATGAGTTTAGCTACAGATTATGGGATCCAGAGAAGAGGAAACTTATCATAAGTAGGGATGTGGTTTTCCATGAAGACCAGTTATTTGGAGATGTTGAGAAGATTGATAAGTCTTCTGAGAAAGTTGATGGAGTGGTTGATCTCACACCAACTCCTTCTTCGGTGCAGACTACAGGTGGAGAAGGTGGACAAAACGATCCACGAACAAGAACTGGCAACTCCTTGATGAGGCACAGGGGTTGCCAGATGATGAGGGTGTTGAGCAGTGGGAGCAGCAGTCTCCTCGAACTGAAACCACGGAACCTCAAGTTAGGAGGTCTACACGGGAGCGTCAACCATCAACTAGGTATCCTGCATCCGAATATGTTTTGCTTACTGATGAGGGAGAGCCAGAGAGCTTCCGAAAAGCAATGACTCATGCTGATAAAGATGAGTGGATGGAGGCTATGCACAATGAGATGAGTTCTTTGAAGAAGAACAAGATATATAAGCTGGTGCAACTTCCTAAAGATAGGAATGTTCTGAAAAACAAATGGGTGTTCAAGCTGAAAAAGGATGAGAATGGGAAACTGGTGAAGCACAAAGCACGGTTAGTAGTAAAAGGCTTCGCACAGACGAAGGGTATCGACTTCAGTGATGTTTTTTCTCCTGTTGTGAAAATGACTTCTATCAGAGTCGTTTTGAGTCTAACTGCCAGCATGGACCTTAAGCTTGAACAGATGGACGTGAAGACCACATTTCTTCATGGTGACTTGAAAGAAGAGATCTACATGACTCAGCCAGAAAGGTTTGAGGTAGAAGGAAAAGAACAGATGGTTTGCAAGTTGAAGAAGAGTCTTTACGGGCTGAAGCAAGCACCTAGACAGTGGTACAAGAAGTTTGATTTATTCATGTTGAGTCATGGGTACTGGAGGACAGCTGCAGATCATTGTGTCTATGTTCATCGATTTATCGATGGCAGGTTCATCATCCTTCTTTTATATTGTAGATGATATGCTGATAGTTGGATAAGATAGCAAGTTGATTGGCAAGTTGAAAGAGGAGATGTCAAAGTCGTTTGACATGAAAGACTTGGGTCCCGCACGAACGATATTGGGCATGCAAATACGTCGTGATAGGAGTTCCAAGCAGCTGTGGTTGTCAAAGGAGAAATATGTTGAACGAGTGCTCGAACGGTTTAACATGAAGAATGCTAAGCCAGTTAGCATACCTCTAGCCAATCACTTCAAACTAAGCAAGCACTTGTGTCCTACTACAGATGATGAAACAGAACGGATGGCATGTGTTCTTTACTCCTCTGCTGTGGGGAGTCTCATGTATGCCATGGTTTGTACACGGCCAGACATTGCTCATGCTGTGAGTTTAGTGAGTAGATTTCTCGCAAACCCTGGAAAAGAGCATTGGGAAGCAGTGAAGTGGATCTTTCGGTATTTGAGAGGTACTTCCATGGTGTGCTTATGTTTCGGAGGTTCAAAACCAGTCATGGAAGGTTATACTGATACTGATTTTGCAGGCGATCTTGATCGTCGGTTGTCGACTTTTTGTTATTTGTTTACTTTCGTAGAGGGAGCTATTTCCTGGTAATCGAAGTTACAGAAGTGTACAGCACAGTCTACAATTGAAGCGCAATATATAGCTGCTAATGAAGCAGGGAGAGAGATGCTTTGGTTGAAAAGATTCCTTCAAGAACTTGGTTTGAAGCAAGAAGAATATGTAGTTTACTGTGATAGTCAGAGTGCTATGGATTTCAGTGAGAATGCTACATATCATGGTCGCATGAAGCACGTTGATATCAAGTACCATTAGATTCGTGAGGTGATTGAGAAGAACTTCATGAAGTTGGAAAAGATTCATTCGGACAAGAATCCCTCGGACATGATGACCAAGGTTATGTCTAAGGGAAAGCTGGAGCTGTGTTCAGAGTTGGCAGGATTGAATTCCCAGTAAGGGATTCAGGGCATCTTCCCTATGGTCTGGAGGGAGAGATTGTTGGCCATGTGGGTACAAACCATTAGTGGGTTTAGTATCTGGGATGATTTCCCTAATGATATTAGGAATTTTCTGTTTTGTCAAACAGTAGTTTTCTAATAGGTTAGGACTTTCATTTTTCTTGAGATAGAGTTCTTGGGGGATAAGGATGTAATGGTTATATATATATGATGTAATTTGTAACCCTGGATAGTCAGTCAGAGAGGCTGAGAGTGGCTGAGATTCCAAGGCTGTGGTTTTACAGATTAGAGGAGAACGTAGTGGAAATTGGTTTCCCGTGAACGTAGGTATCTTTGCCGAACTACATAAATCTTCTTGTCTTCTTATGTGGTGATTGTTTGATCTTGGTTGCGTTTGCGCACACGCGCACAACACCAAGAAGTGATGATGGGCATTCTATTTCGGTTCCAGCTATTTCTTCTTTAGTTGTTTGGGTTTCTCTACAATCTCTTGCTTTCCAATAGAGAGAGGGAGTTGAACTGAAAATGGAATGGAATGAGATAACTTTTCTTCTTTCTTTCCTGCTAATTAAATGAATGAATGAAATCTTAAGGATACAGAGCCATGGTTCAAGAATTAAGAAAGAAAGTAAAGGTGGACAATTGAGATGTGGGTCTTGAAACAGAGTCTAGTTTGATATACCCATCTTCTTTTTCCACCCAAGATCCTCCTCAAATGCTCTCTTTTAGAGGCCGATCCGAAATGGGTTTTCGGAAACAGTTGCAATTGCTAAAAAATTGGGCCGATTTGATTCCTCTTACACATAGTCGAGGGCAAGTAGAATCTTTATGCGAAAACCCCTGCATGCACTTGGTATTTCCAATACAAGCTTCTCCCATGCAGAAAACTGAAGGCAGTGACGGTAAAGAGAAAGATATAAGAAGAGAGACTGGGTTTGCAACACGGTTCGCCGTTCCAACTCCAATCTGGATGGTGGGATTTGGCGGACGAGGTTGGGGATCTTGTGCAGGCGGAGGTCCTGTAGGTGGCTGAGGCAGCTGATGGCGGCGGGATAGTCCCGTGAGGCAGCTTCGTCATCTCGTCCGATGGAGATATGAACCGAATGATTTACCCGGTTTGTTAGATGTTAAGATATTTTACGGATAGAATTGAGTTTTGAGTTTTAAATTATTTCTTTATTATTCTCTTTTCTTATAAATTGGAGAGTTGGATTCAATAAAAGTAATGGTAGTTTAATTTGAATAATTCATTTATTTGAATTTCTGTATAATATCGAAGAAGAGGCTTGGTGATGATCTTGCAATCTAAGTCGGACATGTCCTATTTTCCACGATAATTACTATCGGTTTTCATCTATTATAATAAAATCAACCACCATCTTCCCTCATTAGTTCATCCAATTGCCTCATGATCTCGCCATCTTTTATGATCGGTGCTTCTAAAAAAATCACAACAGATCCGATCTAGTGGGCCATCAGCACTGGCACACTAAAAACAAAGAAGGTTGCGACATTAATAGATCTACGGAGAAACAGTGATATTAAGAAGACATGAAAATCATTTTTACTATAAAAAAATTCATTGATTTGATTTTGCGGAGATCAAAGGTTTTGTTTTTGTTTTTTATATTCATAATCACAAATCCTATTTAAGACCATGTGATTGAATGTGGATATTACATATATGGATGTTAGACAACCGAATGGTTTGTTAGATATTAGATGTTTTAGGGATAGAATTAAGTTTTGAATTTTAATTATTTGTTTGTTATTCTCCTCTCTTATAAATGGGGAGTTGGATTCAAAAAGGGTTACGACATTTTTGTTTCAATGAATTTATTTATTTGAATATCTATACGTCGCAATCAACAAAATACCAACTGTAGCCCTTCCGATCTTGTTCTTCCACTCCGACGATAATGTGAAGAGGAAGAAATAAGGGGAAAAAAAAAGAGGGAGCGACCCTACCATCACTCCTCACCACATTACCAAAAAAATAAATTTTGTATGAAATCATGCCCCAAAAACCCAATCTATGTATAAAATTAAGCTGGGACTCAACCAAGGGGTATTTTCCCTTGAAATCCTAATTTCATATATTAAGAGGGTCATTTCTACTTTAAAACTTCTCTAAGTACTCAAATGTTGTTTATCTTTTGAGGTGAGTTTCATGATTAAAACATTTTATATCTAACTTATTTAAGCCTTGGTTTTGGGTTGAGACCCGAGAACTGGTTTTCTCTTTTTTCTTTTTTCCTGTTAGATTGAGATAAAGATTTTCATAGTGAAATTGATTGAGCACCCAAATGCTGGTCTTTTGTGTGTGTGTGTATGTGTGTGTGTGTTTCAAGATTAAAATCATTTATCTAATTTGTATGTACTTCTTTTTATTTTTATGTTATTTAATGTTATTTATTTTTTGGAGTTATATTAAAGATTATTGGGTTGCCTTCTTAAGGTTTAAGCAAAGAAGTTCTACCTCATCTTTACATTGGATTTGTTTCCTTCCCAAATATCTCACAATTAAAATCCTAAACTTGAATTCATATATTAATAATACATTGGGATTTGTTTTGGTGTGAGTTACGAACTTTTCTAAGGTGCCCACTATGGGTGTCACATGGGGATAGAGAGAAGGTTGGAAAGATCTATGTAGGATCACTCCAAGTATTACGTTTGATGCTAATCTCATTCCCTAACTCATTTATATGTGGCCTACAAGTATAATCCATTCGCATGGATGTATGGTCAATCTAGATATATACTCCATTCGCATGGATGTACGGTCAATCCAACCACGCGAACAATTTTCACGAGAATATTTCTCTAATGCACAGTTCTCATTTGATTATTCTCGTAATATATATATTAGTTCATTTTTAAGCCCTATAACTATTATTGGATAGTCTAATGGCATAGTTTTAAAATCCAATTCAACTAATTATATTATTTCATAAAGACCTATTACTATTATAACTACTCAGTATAAAGTTTGTTATGAAGGAAGGTAAATGATGATAATTGTATTAATTTTTATCAATTTTATCAATGAGAGAGCAAGTCAACCAAAATCAGAAATCTAAGCCCCTTGAACTCGGCTCGGGTGAAAGTCTATAAACCTATACCTACCTTGAACCCAACCGACTCACTGTTATAACCTACCTCTAATAAAATTAATATCATATTTAAGATTTCTTATAAATATATTTCATCCTACTATAATTTATACAAAAAATTCATTTTTAAAGTTTCTTATAAACCTTTAGTACGTATTATTTATTTAAACCTGCAACTGTGTTTTTTTTATGCAAGCCTATTACCCTATGTTTCATGATTCTTACACATGACATAACATCCTTTCTGGTGATTATAAGTCAAAGTCTAAAAAAAAGAAAAAATTGAGAAACATTTCTATTTTAGATTTTATATAAGATAAACATAAAAAATCAAAATCGATGTTTTTATTTATAAATCATGATCATAGAAAATGTTTATGATACTTTTCGGTATGGCTTCAGTTGCCCGTGCTTAGTGGGGCAATTTGCTAGTTGAAAAGTGGATCGAACGATCAATCTAGTCTATCAAATTTTCTCATTAAACTTTATCCCGAAATGCAAAATTAAAGAAAAATAATCGAATTGTGAGCTGGGTAATATGGAATGGCGACAACTTCCTTGCCGCCTTTGGGTGAATGTACTGGCCCAAAACATGAAATTAAAACACAGGAGAATGCCAAGCAAGGGCACTGGCTCTATTAGTGAGGAGCATGCAGGCCATAGATAGCTCCCATCTATTCAGCCGTGTCGGCTTGTACAAATGTGGGCCTTTTTTTGTGTTTTTTTGTCCATCTACAACAGCTATACCTATACCAAACCTCTCTACAGGTCGCAAAATCACAACCCAAAAGGCCTAAACTGCCATAGTGAAACGAAAGAGGCAACCCTTCATCTGAAATTTGGTATAAGATAATATGAGCACTTTCAATCAATCAATCATCATATATGATTATTCTAATGGTACTAATGAAAGGGCGGCATATGCACATGGGTGGAGCCACCTTTGAAACTTCAAAATCAGTCATTGTTTTTTTATACACGTCGTGCTCTTTGCATATGAAATTTTAAATTTCATTTTGTTGGGAAAATAAAGTAGATAAAGTTGAATCACGTTTTCAGAATTTAGTTAATCTGAAGGTGTGGAATTGCTTACTTAAACAATATTTTAAAGGGATTTTTATCAAAAAATTAATTCTAAATTTAGATTATACCAATTAATTAGGAAAGGTAAAAAAAATCTAATTTGAAGTTCGTACACCATCAAAAGACAAATATGCCATCAGCTTTAATCGAACCATATTTGTGCAGAATTTTTCACTTACAGCGAAGACTTACGGCTAAGTTGTAGTGCATTTATGGCTGAGTCGTAAGTAATTTTATGGGTAAACCGTATTTTTTCACTTACGACTAAACTGTAACAGTCAGGTAACGATATTACTATCATTTTTAACGCTTTATATGTCTAGTTTGGTTTTCAAAATTCATTTTCTAAATATCTTTATATTGAAATACATAAACTATATAGACCGCATACAAACTAATCCAAATAATTTGATTCATGCATGAATTTATAACTTTCAGATAATGATATCGTTACCATTTTTAATGCTTTATATGCCATTTTAATTTCAAACATTCATTCCCTAAATATCTTTGTACAAAGATATATAAACTATATAGAGGGCAAAGGAATTGACAAAAAAAAAATGGATTCATGTATTAATATATAACTTTCACTTAACGATATCGTTACCATTCCTTAAGCATTATCTTCCCTAGTTTGGTTTCCAGCATTCATTTTATTTATACTATGATACCTAAAATATGGAGAGGGCATAGGAAATTATAATTTAACCCAAAACCCCATCAAGATGAAATAAAAAAAAAAAAAGATATACAAAGCATTAAAAATGGTAGCGATATCATTACTTGAAAGTTATAAATTCATGCGTGAATCAAAATTTTTTTTGTTAATTTCTATGCCCTCTGTATAGTTTATATATCTACATATAAAGATATTTATGGAATGAATGAACAGAACCAAATTGGGGAAGATAATGCATAAAGAATAAAAACGATATCGTCTCCTGAAAGTTATGTATTACTACACGAATCTAATTTTTTTGGATCAATTCCTATGCCTTCTACATAGTTTAGGTATCTTAGTATAAAGATATTTAGGGAATAAATGTTGGAAACCAAAATGGGCATTTAAAGTGTTAAACATGGTAATGATATTGTTACCTGAAAATTATAAATTTATGCCTGAATCTTGAATTCTATTACAGCTTATCTTACGATTAAGCCGTAAAATGATTTATAGCTAAGCTGTAGAACTCACAAGCCACTATCCAGAGAATTTTTTTTTTTTTGGTATTTTTCGCTTACGGCTAACCATACTGCAAAATCATAAGTTCCTTATGGCTTAGCGATAGAATAATTTACGGCTAAATCATAGAACTCACAGGCCACAATCTAAAGAGTAATTTTTTGGTATTTTTGGTTAATGGTTGAAAAGGAAAAAAATGTATGTAAAGAGAGATGAAAGGAGAAAAATGAGAAAAGAAGGAGAAGAAGAAGGGGATCGAGTGGGATGACAATATGAGAAAAGGAGAGAGGACTTACGAGAGAAGAAAAGAAATAAAACAAAAATTAAAAATAATTGGGCATAAAGAAGAGAGAAATAGAAGTGTTGAGAGTATGAGAAAACAGAGAATGAGAAAACAGAGAAAGTAAGAGAGAAGACCGAGAGGAATGCAAAAAAAAAAAAATACAAGAAGGTGAAGGGATTGTTAGAATAGAAAGAGTTATTAAAGGGAAAGAAAATAAAAAAGAAGAAGAAGAACAAAAAGAACAAGAAGAAAGCGTACTAGTGAAAGAAAAAGGAGGAGGAGGAGGAGGAGGTGGAGGAGGAGGGCATATCAATTGTGCAGAAAGGGAAAGAAATAAAAGAAGAAGAATAAGAAAAAAGGTAGGACGTTAATGGTGATGCTCTCACACGGTGAGAAATAGATGTTGGATATCATGGGTGGTGGCCCACATGACCACTACTCACTTTGATATATTCAAAGTGTACGTCTTCCCATTAAGGCCACATTCCTGGAAACTCTCAGGTCGTGTGATAATGGAAGGCTTTCCGTTGATGTGGAGGAAAGCATCAACGAAGTCTATAAAAGGCTTGGGAACTCTCTCATCTTCATACATACAATCACTGCTTGGCATACCCATCAATCAGCAGGCATTACGAGAAGACTGAGAGAGTTAAAGTTGCGGATCTCCTCTTCGTTTTTGCGATGGATTCAGGTATGCCCAATATTGGTTGTCTTTCATAATACAAATCAATCCGTCAGAATGCAAATCTAATCCGTTAAAGTTTTTCCTAAGGGGCCATTTTATCTAACAATTGGTATCAGAGCCATGGATTTCCATTGATAAGGTTGGATTTGCATCAAGGGGTTTACAGTTTATAAAAAAAAAAAAAAATTTCTGCCGGCGACATCACTGCAGAGCCGGACTGGGCACTGCGTGGCGACTGAGCAGTCGGGCGCTGCTGCGAGCGGCGCAGTCGGGCGGTGCTGCGCGTAGCGCCCAGTTTTGGCAGAAACAGAGCAGCGCCCGGTCTTCTTGCAGAAACAGAGCGAAAAAAAAAAAAGGATCGCAGCGCAGGGGCGCTGCCCTGCAGCAGTGCAGCAGGGCGCTGCTGCTGTTCCAGCGGCAGCGCCCAAGATTATAAAAAAAAAAAAAAATTTTTTTTCTGTTTGCCGTCGGGAACCAGCCGGCGACATTTTCGGCCGACGCCGTGGAGCGCCGGCAGTCCGCTGCGGCCGAGGTTGTCAGCATCGGAGGTGGAGCGATCCGGTAAAAGGGCAATCGGTTTTAACCGATTGCCCCTGTTTTCGAGAAGAAGATGACATCGTGTCGGGTCAGGTCTCAGGTCGATTCGACCTGACTCGATCCGACCCGAACGGACCCAGGTCATTTATATAACGTCAGGTCAGTCTGACCTGACCCGATCCGACCCGAACGGACCCGGGTCATTTATATAACGTCAGGTCAGTCCGATCCGACCCGAACGGACCTGGGTCATTTATATAACGTCAGGTCAGTCCGATCCGACCCGAACGGACCCGGGTCATTTATATAACGTCAGGTCAGTCTGACCTGACCCGATCCGACCCGAACGGACCCGGGTCATTTATATAACGTCAGGTCAGTCTGACCTGACCCGATCCGACCCGAACGGACCCGGGTCATTTATATAACGTCAAGTCAGTCTGACCTGACCCGATCCAACCCGAACGGACCTGGTTCATTTATATAACGTCAGGTCAGTTTGACCTGACCCGATCCGACCCAACTGACCCGGTTCAACTGGAATTAAAGTAATTGGACCTCGGATTCGGGTTTTGACTGACCCGGGTCGACTGACCTGGCCCAGCCCAACATAACAGAATATATAAATGGCAGGTCAGGTCCGACCCGACCTGACTCGACCTGATCTGAACCCAGCAGACTTGGGCTTTCCAGTTATTTCATAGGTTAGTTCCGACCTATCCCAACCTGTCAAGCCCGACTGGACTGAACAGGTTATTTTATGACTTGGGTCTGACCCGACCCACTGGCCTGGCCTGATTTGAATAAAGTATTATTAATTTTTGATAATTGTATGTTTTGAATAATTGGGTCATTATAAAATTGATCCGTTCCGATCAGAACCGTCCATTTGATATATTTAAATGCTATAATCATTTTGATGGGACTGGATCATTTAAATGTGATCAGATCAAGGCCAGATCAAAGAAAAATGAACGATCAAAATCTTATTTTGATAATTACGGACACATATGGTATCGAATTTTCGATCCGTTTCTTTTGTTGTGTTCCTTATGATGAGATCTACCATATTAGTGAATTAATTCCTGATCCAATGGTTCAATGATAATATCATAAGGTTTTATGCATGTTTAACTCATTTAAATTCATGTTTTCCGCTTATTGTTTACATGATTAATGTTGTTTGAGTTATAATTTGTTACATGCATGAATGTTTGATAAATAAATTAGTGTTATAGGTTTCAATTATGAGTTAACTAGGCAGTCACCAAAGTGGCCCAGTTATGATGAAACTCATGTTTCAATTATTGAATTAGAAATACCATAAATGACACTAAAATTGCAACTTCACTTAAAAGATAGATAATCGACCCAAAGGAGTTTATCTTTTGATTATTTGGAGATTGGGATAAAACACATTAAAGATGTTTTGTGAATTCGTATTGATCTATGCCCAAAGGTGGGATCTCACTTATTCACTTAATAAATTGTGGTTTTATCAAATAAACGAGAATAATAAATTTAACATGTTACATTTGACCCAAAGGTTATTTGTAATAATGTAAAACTATTATTTCTATTGCAAGTTTCCCTTTAAATTCAAAACATTATAGAATTGTGAGAATAATAGTTTATCTCTTCTTTTACAGCATCTTCCTCCAGATCCTTGTCTCTTCCCTCATGCTTAGGAACTATTCCTTCATTAGGCGGATCAAACTACCCTGACTGGTTAGACATGCTGTCATTAACCATAACTTTTCTAGACTTAGAGATGGCTTTAGATGAACCCATGCCTCCTGCGCCTACCGAACAGAGCTCTGAATATGAAAAGGCCAAATATGATCAGTGGCACAAATGTGATAAAAAAATGCCAAAAGATTATTATGACTTCAATCTCTAAGAGTATTAGGGGATCGCTTGATCAAAGAAAACATGCTAAGGAACTCTTAGATGAAATTAAGTCACAATTCGAAGTGACAGACAAGGCATTAGGTGCCACCTTAATGAATAAATTGACTAACATGCAGTACGATGGGATAAAAGGAGTTAGGGAACATATCCTACTCATGACCAACCTAGCATCAAAATTAAAGGATGTTGACATGAGTATTTTCGATGGATATTTGATCCAATTCATTCTGGACTCCCTTCCCCCTACATTTGGCCCATTTAAAGTAACATACAATCAGAGCTCTAGTCGGTGGACCATTACTGAGTTGATCGCACGATGTGATCAATAAGAGAGGAGACTTAAAGCCGAGGGGCAACTTCAGGTAAACTTTGTCTCCCATGCTAAGGGCAGGAAAGGTCCTAGAAAATTCAAAACTAATGCCAACATGCCCAAGGTAGATCCGAAAGGTAAGAAACCGGTGAAGAGTAAGGGAAAGAAGGGATTCGAAAAATGTCACTTTTGTGGCAAGAAAGGACATTTCAAGAAGGACTACCTCAAAAGGAAGAATTGGTTTGAGAAAAGAGGTAAGCAAAGAAAATTATCTCTTGTATGTGAAACCAATATTATTGATGTCCCATCCAATACATGGTGGGTCGACTCTGGTGCAACCGTTCACATTTCTGGTTGTATGCAGGGATTCCTTTCAACCCGGAGGCCAAGTGATGGAGAAAGAGCCATCGTTATGGGAAACCGGAAGGAGTCAAGAGTCGAGGCAGTAGGCACGTATAGGCTGGTGCTAGATACAGGATTTGTTCTGGATCTGCCGAACACCTTTTATGTTCCGGATATTTCCCGAAATCTGGTTTCTATTTCTAAGTTGGATGTAAAAGGATTTGTGTTTAACTTTGATCAAGGATCTTTGAAACTTTTCCACAATAATATAATGATTGGTAGTGGTTTATTATGTGATGGCTTGTATAAGTTAAGGTTAGATACTTTATATACACAATCACTAACTGCACACCATGTTACTTGTGGGATGAATGTTGGCATGAAGAGAGGACTAATAAAAGAGAACTCCCCTAAGTTGTGGCATAAACGGTTAGGTCACATCTCGAAAGAGAGGATATTGAGATTGGTGAAAGACGGGTTATTACCAACCCTTGATTTCACTAATTTCGATGTCTGTGTTGACTGTATTAAAGGAAAACAGACACAAACAGTTAAGAAAACTACCACACGAAGTTCTGAACTCCTGCAGTTAATTCATACGGATGTTTGTGGAAAAATTGATATACCTTGTTTCACAGGAGAACAATATTGCATCACATTTATAGATGATTACTCACGTTTTGGTTTTGTCTATCTCATTAAAGAAAAGTCTGATTCTTTGACTATGTTCAAAATATTCAAAGCAGAAGTGGAAAAACAATTAGATAGAAAGATCAAAATCGTGAGATCAGATCGAGGTGGTGAGTATTATGGTAGGTACACTGAAACAGGTCGTAATCTAGGCCCATTTGCTAGATTCATAGAATCCAAAGGTATTGTTGCCCAATATATAATGCCTGGAACACCTCAGCAGAATGGAGTGGCTGAAAGAAGGAATAGGACTCTTTTAGATATGGTTAGGAGTATGGTTAGCAACATATCGTTACCTGCATTTATGTGGGGTGACGCACTAAAGATGGCCATGTATATTTTAAACAGAGTTCCTACTAAAGCAGTTCCTAAAACTCCTTTTGAGTTATGGACTGGGAGGAAACCCAGCTTAAACCATTTTCGAGTTTGGGGTTGCCCATCTAAAGTGCGGGTTTATAACCCATAAGAAAAGAAGTTAGACCCTAGAACAGTAAGCGGATATTTTATTAGATATTCAGAGAGGTCTAAAGGGTATCGATTTTACTGTCCTAATCATTCAACAAGAATAGTTGAGTCCAATAATGCTAAGTTTTTGGAGAATCATGAAAACAGTGGGAGTTCTGAGGCTAGAAATATTGAATATAAGGAGATTAGAAATGAGCCTCAATCCTCTTCTCAAGGTGGATTAATTATTCCACTTGATATAGAGGTTTTCCCAGAATGATCTGTTATTCCGATTCCTCAAGATACACAACCAACTTTTGAAATACAGTCACCTGTTATTGAAGAACATCCAGAGGAATTGAGAAGGTCAACTCGTACGAGAAGACCAGCTATTTTAGATGATTATGTTGTGTATCTCGAAGAATCAGATATTGGAATTAAAGAAGATCTAAAGACTTTTAGAGAGGCAGTAGAAAGTAAAGATTCAGATAAGTGGTTAGACGCTATGAATGAAGAGTTAGAATCCATGTTTATAAACGAAGTTTGGGATCTCGTTGAACTACCTGAAGGGTCCAAAACAGTTGGTTGTAAATGGGTCTTTAAGACTAAAAGGGACTCTAAAGGGAAAGTTGAACGATTTAAGGCCCGACTTGTAGCTAAAGGATTCACTCAGAAAGAAGGTATCGATTATCATGAAACATACTCTCCGGTGTCTAAGAAAGATTCATTTAGAATTGTTATGGCACTTGTAGCTCATTATGACCTAGAGCTATATCAGATGGATGTAAAAACTGCCTTCTTAAATGGGAATCTAGATGAAGAAGTGTATATGGAACAACCGGAAGGATTTGTTCAACGAGGTAATGAAAGGAAACTGGTTTGTAAATTAAAGAAATCGATATACGGACTAAAACAAGCTTCCAGACAATGGTACTTAAAATTTAATCATGTTATTACATCTTTCGGTTTTACCGAAAATCCAGTAGACCATTGTATATATCTCAAGGTCAGTGGGAGCAAATTTCTTATTTCAGTCTTGTATGTAGATGATATTTTATTAGCCAGTAATGACCTAAGTATGATTCGAGAAACTAAAATATATCTTGATAATACTTTTGATATGAAAGATATGGGTGAAGCAACCTTTGTATTAGGAATCGAGATATTTAGAGATCGATCTCGAGGATTACTTGGGTTGTGTCAAGAAGCCTATATCAAAACTATTCTCAAACGTTTCCGAATGAAAAGTAGCAGACCACAAAATGCACCCATTACTAAGGGAGACAAGTTTAGTAAGGATCAATGCCCCATGACTGACTTAGAAAAGTTAGAAATGAATAAATATCCCTATGCAGAAGCAGTAGGATGTCTAATGTACCTGCAGACTTGCACGAGGCCAGACATTAGCTTTGCAGTCGGAATGCTCAGTAGATATCAAAGTAATCCCGGTTTGCCTCATTAGGTAGCTGTCAAGAAAGTGATGCATTACCTCAATGGAACAAGAAGATATATGCTCACATATCAAAGATCCAATCAACTGGAGGTCATTGGATATTCAGATTCAGACTTTGCAGGATGTCTCGATACAAGGAGGTCAATATCAGGTTACATTTTTCTGTTGGCCAGCGGGGCAGTATCGTGGAGGAGTGCAAAGCAGACGCTAATCACTCCATCTACATTTGATGCAGAGTATGTGGCATGTTTTGAAGCCACAGGTCACGCATTATGGCTGCGTAACTACATCATGGGACTTGAAATTATGGGCAGTATGTCTGAACCGATAAAGATTTACTGCGACAACGATGCTGTTAGGCGTTTCGCTCAAAATGACAAGTGTTCCAGTAAATCAAAGTATCTGGAAGTAAAGTATCTTGTACTCAAAGAGAAAGTACGAGATCGTTTAGTGTCAGTTGTTAGAGCTCCATCGAAGCTCATGATTGCTGACCCATTGACAAAGGCATTGGCGCCAAAGGATTTTAAAGACCATGTAATAAATATGGGCTTGAATGAAATGCCTTGTAAAGGTCAATGATGTATAACACTTAATATATTGATCAAATAAAGAAACGATTTTGCAATTCTTACTTTGTTATGGGCTCACATGTGGTAATTGTAAAATAAAGTAGGAATATAAAAGCATTATGGCATTACAGTTCCCATTAAAGTAAGTCATATTAAAGATACTTATTAAGTGCTGGATTAGGCGAGAATATTAATGTTGTGATTGTGGAAGGAATCATATCACTTAAGATGTGTAACCGCTACAGTTCGCATTAATAGACTAACCTTATCACAGATTAAAGGATCTTAACATTAAAGTTACATGAAAAACCGGTATTTTCAAATGATGCGCATCAGTTAGAGTTATTTCTTTCAAAGTTTTTCTTATATTTGCAACAGTTTTATAAAATAAACAGGAATTAATGGTGGTCATATGGACCAAGTGGGAGATTGTTGGATATCATGGGTGGTGGCCCACATGACCACCACTCACTTTGATATATTCAAAGTGTACGTCTTCCCATTAAGGCCACGTTCCTGGAAACTCTCAGGTCGTGTGATAATGAAAGGCTTTCCGTTGATGGGGAGGAAAGCATCAACGAAGTCTATAAAAGGCTTGGGAACTCTCTCATCTTCATATATACAATCACTGTTTGGCATACCCATCAATCAGCAGGCATTACGAGAAGACTGAGAGAGTTAAAGTTGCAGATCTCCTCTTCGTTTTTGCGATAGATTCAGGTATGCCCAATATTGGTTGTCTTTCATAATACAAATCAATCCGTCAGAATGCAAATCTAATCCGTTAAAGTTTTTCCTAAGGGGCCATTTTATCTAACAATAGATACTATAATAAAATCTTAAGATGGAGAAAAGAAGGAAGGAATTGTTTGTAAAGTTTTGTACACCTAGTGATAACGTCTGCTAAGGGCATATTTATCTTTTGATAGAGTATGAACTCCGAATTAAAAATTTTCTAATCTTTCTTAATCAATTCGTATAATCTAAATTTAAAATTAATTTTTTCATAAAAATCCCCATTCTGAATGCAGATACAAAAGTGGGTGTAAAAACAAATATTGAACTTTTTAAAGGTGGCCCTTACCTTTGTCTTTTTCATGGGCCCAGCATACTACGATAAAGCCCACTTGCCCTAAATAATAATCTAATGGTAAACGACAACAACAATAATTCTGTGGAACCTTTTGCACTAACTTTACTGACTCCAGCGTCGCCTGATCATTAACGGATTCATAGCATTTAATTTTATGTCTTGAGTATTTCGGCGCTCTTGTATCACACACTTTGAGCTCTTGTATCACACTCAAAAAGTGTAGAAAAGGTTCCATTACTCTTATCGATTATGGATATGGATCCAGATAGAAAAGATATCAAACAAACGACAAGTATGACAGCATCACCCATGTGCTTGCCCTCTTCTACAAGCATCACCCATGTGCTTGCCCTCTTCTACAGAGAAACTAAGAAGAATTAGATGGGGTGTGGAACTCGTTGATAGGAAATGACCATTAATATCAGCAAGCCCCTACTTTACTTTTATTGGTTTTTCAAAAGGCAACTTTTGTTTTTTTACCCCTATAGTCAATATCAATTAAAAGGGGCGGCTCGGCCCAGCGGTAAGGCTTACCGGTACCATATGGAGGACGTGGATTCAAGTCACAAAAACAACCTTTCTAGAAACAGAGGTAAGGCTATGTACATCTTGCCCTTCTCAGACCCTACTAGGCGGGAGCCTCGTGCACTGGGCCGTCCTTTAGACAATATCAATTAAAAATTCTTATTGACCTAGAATTTTTACAATTTATTGAGAGTTTGCTCACCTGGCCAAAAGTGGTGTACCTGTGGTCATAAACTCATGTGAAACTTATAATTACTAAAAAGATGCAGAAGGGCCCTCTGTCTCCATACATGCATAACTATTATCTTCAAAACTTTACTCAAATGGTGTAGATGAGAATGAATACTCAAATTGAACCCATTTAATTTTTTTTATATGGGTTTTAGATCTGGTGATTAATTTGGACATGAAAAATTTTAGTTCCAAGCTACATTGCAAAAAAATAAACTCGAGTCCAAGAATACCCATTTCTACTGACTTAGACTTCATGCATAAACAACCAAAATAGCGAGCTCCTATTTACATAGTTCGATATAAAAGTTGAGAGGATTAACACAAGTGAGAAGTGATATGATTTTATAGTTTTTCACATTAATAGAGAAAAAGAAAGGAAATATTAATTAAAAATAAAGCATTTAAGAATTTTTATATTAGCTAATTCATAGGTTGGACAAAACTTGAATCTATTAGTGTTGTATTTATATATTTTTAAGTATGGAAAGTCGTTTGAGTTACTAGATGTATTGAAGTAAAGAAATTGAAAAAAGAGTGACAAATTGAAGTGCTTTTCTAAGGATAATATAGTTTAAAAATGTCATATATCATAAAATCAAATGTTGAATATGGACAAACTATCTATGGTTGGAAAGGTTGTTTTGAGTAGATATCTATAAAGCTCAAGATTGCGTCAATAGATGCTAAAACGATAAAGTTATGGCGTCAAAAAGTTTTCAGAAATTTGTATTAAATTTCATCTGATCAATTGGGCAGATATCCATCAATCCGACTTGAGAAAGTAGCTTAATCCGATCGACCGAACAACTACCTGATCGATCGAACCTATGCTAGAAGTTCCATTGACTTTCTAATTTTAGTTCGATTTTAAGAGAAACTTTTCTATTTTTTGCCAATTCCTATTTTGGCTACATTACTATTATGATGTACGAAATTGGTGCTATAAAAAGGGCTGCTCTTTCAACCCTAAGATAGAGATGCCATTGTTGTCACGACCCGAGCCCAGAATTCGGGGGTTAGCGAAAAACTAACCGGTGACACACGTACTCCCGTGCACGTGCACCCAAACCCAGTCCAGATGCACGCACACAAGGGATCTAACACGTGCGAACTAAGCGTACGCGGAAGCTGTACATATCATAGCAAGCAACAAAGGAAAATAAAATAGCGGAAGCCAAAGCAAATACGAAACGGAAAAGACAAAGACGAATACACTGAGATAAAACCGAATACACACCAAAATCAAATACACAAAATATACAGAATACAAGTCCAAAGTCCAAAGTCCAAATACAAGCTCTCAAAAACCAAAACGCAAAATAAAAGCCACTGGTATGCATGCACGCACTTGGCAGAAGTGATCAGGCCCATTCTGCCAGACCGGAGGGTGCCTCTACACTCGCCCCTGCAGCCTCCTCGACCGCCGGGGAGCTGGGCAAGGTATCTGTGCCTGCAACACCACAGACAACACAAATGAATACAACGATCCAGCAA
The DNA here is from genome assembly GCA_037013555.1 of Sextonia rubra. Classification (NCBI taxonomy): domain Eukaryota; kingdom Viridiplantae; phylum Streptophyta; class Magnoliopsida; order Laurales; family Lauraceae; genus Sextonia; species Sextonia rubra. The sequence goes on from JASUAD010000009.1 coordinate 26,882,209, forward strand.
ATATAAGTAACAGGAAAGAAACACGCATAGTATCAAAGCGAATGAAATAGGGACAGAAGATTAAATACAGAGTCCATCTTAGTATGCTAAGCAAATCGTGCATAGGAGTAAAACATGATAATGGAATCAAAACATAGAATACTGAACTAGTTGGCTACTACGTTAACCATGTTCTCTCCAAAAGAGAGCAGAGCAGAGCAGAGGAGAACACCGCTGTCCAGGCCAAAGGTACAAGCGGGTCTCGGTTTCCTGGGTTCCGGGGTCCCAAGACAAAGCAACACTGCAGTTAAAACAGAGATACAGAGATCTACGCCAGAGGTAACCCCGTCGGGTATCCTAGGGCTGAGGCTGAGTAGAGCCAGACCAATACCAATCAAATCAAATCCATAGAAAGGGAGATTATCCGCTTTGGACTCACCGATGACAAAGACCGGATCTTATCCTCACGTATTAACCTCTGGGCAGAGCCACCAGGGAATACCCAAAAATCAGAGATATACAAAGCCAGAGAATATACAAAGCATAGCATAGATCAAAACATAGTACAGAGCGAAGAATAATACAGATATACAGAACGAAAGCAAAATGACTGAGGAATGCATAACATAGATTAACAGAGCAGAGGGCAAAACTATAAACAATATGAAATGCATCTCAGATTAATACGGAATCAAGGTTAATTACAAGCCAAGCCTAATCTAGTTGCACCACTATCACTAACCGTGCATGTTGATGTAGTTTTAAGTTATTCGATGCACCGTTGCCATCCTAGTGTTGCAATATAATCCTTATGTGCATCGAAGTCCCTTAAACCAACACCCATGGGGAGGTGCTTAACAGTGATCAACGCTCACATGAACAAGTCACAGCCTAACAGATTATTCATGCGATCCAAAGAGTCCATCGGGCCGGTGTACGGGTATGGTTAACCTGTATTTGAGCCCTACAAGGTCACACCATTAGCCTAAGTTTAACTGATATTTAACAGGTCTTACGGTTTAGCCATGGGTGACCTACGGCTTAGCCGTGGCATCCTACGGCGTAGCCGCAATATGCACTACGGCTTAGCCGTGGTTCCCTTCAGAACACGGCTAAACTGTCAGCTTTTCCACCTCTGATCTGATACATCTCACGGCTGAGCTACAGTCAGTATACGGCTTAGCCGTAGACCAATCCACGGCTTAGCCGTAGCCTCACCGTAGGAGTACTGATATCAGAAAAGTTTCGACTGATCAGAGAATTAATTCACGGCTGGGGTACGGTTGGGTCACGGCTAGCTTACGGCTCAGCCGTAGAACAAATTACGGCTTAGCCGTAGCCTAGCCGTAGAACAAATTCAGATTTTCGAGTCTCTGGAAACCAAGCCGTAGAAGTTCACGGCTTAGCCGTACAATACAGAGATGAATTCGGGCTGAGTACAGAAACTGAAATTTGATACAGAAACTGAATAAAATGAGTTACAGAGGTTCCAAATTCACAAATTGTGGCTGTAAAACATGCTAGACAAAGAATAAGAGTGAATCAAAGCCATCAAACAAACACCCATATGTGTTATCAAAGCCTGTACTTATACTTGCCTCAAATCTGACAAAATCCTCTGAAATCAAGCTCCAAGCAACTAAAATCAAAACAAATCAAAGCAATCACACATGCATGAGATGAAGACAAAGCAACAGAGAATGGGAGATGTAATTTGGAGAAGAAATACAAAGAGTTGGGAAAGAACCCACTTACCTAAGGCAAGGACAGAGATGAGAGAATGGAGAAGAACCCAAATCAAACAAGGGAATCCAAATCCTACTCGAGAAAGAGAAGGAAAGAGAAGAGAGAGAGAGAGAACGAACGTGGCTTCTGAATTCTCCTTGCATGCAGTCGATCAAATGAAATGAGCAAGAGAGAGACATCTGTAAGATGACTCACTTATATATGGGTTTTGAAAGTTAAGTCAAAGTCCTGAGAGTTAAGACTAATTACAGTTCAAGTCACACGAAGGTCCATCTTCCCCAATTGACTCCAAACGGATCTGACACAGTTACGGAAATTGTCGAGCTCAACGAAATACGCGTGCTGACACCAAGATGATGCAAAGATGAGATGAGCAAAGCCAAAGCAAAATTACGAAAAAGGGCTTAGAACTACCTATTCCAGGTCAAAGGTCACTCAACTACCTATCCATGACCCAAAACAAGTCCAAAAGAAATAAACAAAACAAAACACACACTAATGAGCCACTAATCCGGCTCAAAGGGGATCGGAGTGTTACATCCTCCCCCACTAGGAATCATTCCGTCCTCGGAATGACTACCTACCTGCGCAAAGAGCTGGGGGTACTGGCGCGCTAGCTGCTCCTCTAGCTCCCAAGTAGCCTCATCCGGACCGTGATGCTCCCACAACACTTTAACCCATCTGATAGTCCTGGTACGAAGAATCTGCTCTCGTGTCCCAACGATGCGAAGCGGACGCTCAACGTAAGTCGCATTAGGCTGAATCTGAATATCGTCATAGCGAATCACATGGCTCGGATCTGGCACATACTTACGGAGCATCGACACATGGAACACATCGTGAACACCGGAGAACTCAACTGGAAGTGTCAACCGATAGGCTAAATCTCCAACTCGGCTCTTGACTTCGAACGGTCCTACATATCTCGGAGCTAACTTGCCCTTCTGACCAAATCGAACTGTGCCCTTCATCGGAGAAACTTTAAGAAATACCCAATCTCCGACTTGGAATGCCAAAGGTCTCCTCCGAGTATCAGCATAGCTCTTCTGCCTGGACCGAGCAATCTTCAGATTCTCTATCACTTTCTGCACCTTCTCTGTCGTCTCAGCAATGATGGTCGGACCATGGAAACTTCTAGTTCCAACTTCTTCCCAGCACACTGGGGTCCTGCACTTGCGTCCGTATAGAGCCTCATAAGGTGCCATACCAATACTCTCATGGAAGCTGTTGTTGTAAGCAAACTCACACAATGCTAGATGCGTATCCCATTCCTTCTCAAAGTTCAGCACGCTAGCTCGGAGCATATCCTCCAACGTCTGAATGGTACGCTCCGACTGTCCATCAGTCTGGGGGTGGTATGCCGTACTAAAACTCAGCTTCGTACCCATAGCTTCCTGAAATGCTCTCCAGAATGAAGATACAAAACGACTGTCTCGATCTGACACAATCGATACTGGGGTGCCATGCAATCTGACTATCTCGTCAACAAACTTCCTGGCCATCTCCGTGAATGTCATCCCTTTTTTGAACGGAAGGAAATGTGCTGACTTAGTCAATCTGTCCACTATGACCCAGATCGCATTATTCTTCCTACTGGTCGGCGGAAAACCGGAGACGAAATCCATCGTAATGTGCTCCCACTTCCACTGCGGAGTGTGCAATGGATGCAATGATCCTGGAGGTCGCCGATGGTCAGCTTTTACCCTCTGACAGGTCAAACATCGAGCAACGAACCCTGCGATCTCCCGCTTCATATTATTCCACCAAAATCTGTCCTTCAAGTTCCGGTACATCTTCGTACTCCCGGGATGCATCGCATATCGGGCATCGTGCGCATCTGTCATCAATTTCTCTCTCAACTCATCCACAGCGGGAACACACAATCTGTTCCTGAAGTACAAAACTCCATCCACCAAGCTGAAATCCGGTCGATCTGAAATCCGATCTCTGAACTTCACCAGGAGGGGGTCCTCAAACTGGCGATCCTTGATCTGCTGAATCACCTCAGGCTGAAACACGACAGTAGTAGCTAATGTCACCGAGTCTCCTACCATCTGAACCTCTACAGGCTGATCATGCACAAGCATATAGAATCCTGCTAACACCTGAAGACTGTCTGTCCTCCTGCTGAGTGCATCTGCAACTACATTGCCCTTGCCTGGGTGGTACTTGATCGGAAAGTCGTAATCTTTGATGAACTCCAACCACCTTCGCTGCCTCATATTCAAGTCATGCTGATCAAACAAGTACTGCAAACTGTGATGATCGGAATGGACCTCAAACTTCACACCGTACAAGTAATGTCGCCACAACTTCAATGCAAATACAATGGCTGCTAACTCCAAGTCATGTGTGGCATAGTTCTTCTCATGTTCTTTCAACTGTCTGGATCCATAGGCAATCACCTTCTGATTCTGCATCAGTACACAGCCTAGTCCAACTCTAGAGGCATCTGAGTAAATCATGAATCCCTCACTACCATTCGGGAGAGTCAACACTGGCGTCGTAGTGAGCTTTTCCTTCAGCAACTGAAAACTACGCTCACATTTCTCTGTCCACTCATACGGGACCTTCTTCCGAGTCAACTGAGTCAGCGGGGCTGAGATCTTCGAGAAATCCTGCACAAACCTGCGGTAATATCCTGCTAATCCCAGAAAACTCCAAATCTCTGTCACTGATCTAGGACGGGGCCAATGGACTACTGCCTCAATCTTAGCTGGATCCACCATCAATCCATCTCTAGAAATCACATGTCCCAAAAATGCAACTTGCTCTAGCCAGAAATCACATTTAGCCAACTTTGCATACAACTTGTGATCTCGAAGCAGCTGCAATGCCTTCCTCAGATGGCCTGTATGTTCCTCAGCAGTCTTCGAATAGACCAATATGTCATCTATAAAAACCACAACGAACTGGTCCAAGAATGAAGTAAACACCCTGTTCATCAACGCCATAAAAGCTGCGGGTGCGTTCGTCAAACCAAACGGCATGACAAGAAACTCGTAGTGTCCATACCGAGTCCTGAAAGCTGTCTTCGGAACATCCTCATCCTTCACCCTGAGCTGGTGATATCCTGACCTCAAGTCAATCTTAGAGAAGTAAGCTGCACCCTGAAGTTGATCGAACAACTCATCAATCCTAGGCAATGGGTATTTGTTCTTGATAGTCACTTTGTTCAATTGCCTGTAGTCGATGCACATCCGGAAACTGCCATCCTTCTTCTTGACGAACAAAACAGGTGCTCCCCAAGGTGAAACACTCGGGCGTATAAACCCCTTATCCAACAAATCCTGCAACTGTTTCTTTAATTCCAACAACTCTGCAGGTGCCATACGATATGGAGCTCTACTGATGGGTGCTGTACCTGGCATCAAATCAATCGCAAACTCTATCTCTCGAGCTGGTGGTAACCCTGGCACATCCTCCGGAAAGACATCCGGGAACTCGCTGACTACTGGAATCTCGCTGAGCTGTCGCTGATCTTTCTTCTCTGAAATGAATGCAAGAAATCCTTCACATCCCCTACGAAGCATCCTGTCTGCCTTACAAGCAGATATCACACGCCTGGGGCACTTCGTCTGGCTGCCCTCAAATCGGAATCCGCTGCCTAAATCAAAATAAATAGCCTTGCTGTAGCAATTGATACACGCATGATATCTCGCAAGCCAGTCCATACCAAGAATCACATCAAAATCCAGTGTCGTGAGCAACACGAGGTCTACTGGGAGCTGATGACCAGCTATCCGCACATCACACTAAGGGTAAAACACACTGCACTCCACCCGCTTACCAACCGGAGTGGATACCAACAACAAGTATGGAAGTGGTGTGGGTCGCTGTCGAAGCTGCACAGCAAAATGGGGTGCTACGTACGAACGCGTAGACCCGGAGTCAGATAAAGCTAAAGCTTCTGCATCGGAAATTAAAATTTTACCTTCCACTACCGTGGCCTCCTCCGCGCCCTCATGCGTAGCAGCATAGGCTCGGGCTGTCTGGCGATTCGGCTTCTGACCTGGGCGAGCTGGCTGAGATCTGCCCTGTGCTGTAGGTCCTGTCTGTCTCGTCTGTGGAGAGGACTGAAACTTCGGGCATTGGGCCCGCCTGTGGTCCGTAGAGCCACACCCGAAACAAGCCCCACTCTTCCTCCAACATCTGTCGGTGGGGTGATCCTTCCCACAGTGACTGCAAACTATCTGAGGACTGCTCGAACTGCCCTGTTTACCCTTGAACTTCTTCTGGAACTGACTTCTGCCACTGAAACCTGCTGCCCTCTTAGCCTCTGTTCGCTCCTCCTCAAAGATGGCCTCTGCATCATAAGCCCTGTCAATAGCGTCATCCAAGGTAGCCGGCCACATACAAGCAACCACGTGGCGTTTGTGTCTCGGATTTAGGCCGTTGACGAAGCGAGTCACCTTCTTATGCTCCGTGTTCACCATATCCTCTGCGAAATGAGACAACTCTGTAAACCTGTGTACATAATCTGCAACTAACATCTGTCTCTGCTGAAGGTTGAAGAATTCCACTTCCTTGGCTCGCTGAATATGGAGAGGCATGAACTTACGACGGAATTGCTGCTTGAAGGTCTCCCAAACTGTGGCACTGGGCATAGTCTGAAATGAGGTCTTAACACTCCTCCACCATGTCTTGGCTACACTCCGAAGCATAGAGGCTGTGAGAACTACCTTCTGCTTGTTGCTGCACACAATCGTATCAAATAGCTCTTCAGTCTGCTCCAACCATTGCTCAGCCTGCAATGCATCCTCTATCCCATGGAACTCAGTCGCCCCTCGCTTACGGAACTTGTCGAAAAGCGCATTAGGATCTGATTCCTTAGGCTGGAAAATCACCTGCTGATCTACATGAGGTGATGCTACTGCAGCAGCCTGACTCTGCCTATCTACCATGGATGCCATCTGCGCCTGTAATGACTGCATAGACTGCATCATCATCATCAAGCGCTCCTCACTGCTGATATGTGGGGGTACCGATCCACTATCACCGTTATGGCCCTGTTGATTCTCATCCCTAGATCCTGATCCTGATGCCATCCTGTAAAAGGAAAAGAAACACAACACACAAATATAACATGCCCTGAGTTAGTCAAACCCCAAATCAACATATGAGACCTCGAGTCAAATAGTTGATATCGTTATCTCACCACGATCTTAGATGCCTACATGCTTATAACTAGCATGCTCTGATACCATACAATACGTATGTCACGACCCGAGCCCAGAATTCGGGGGTTAGCGAAAAACTAACCGGTGACACACGTACTCCCGTGCACGTGCACCCAAACCCAGTCCAGATGCACGCACACAAGGGATCTAACACGTGCGAACTAAGCGTACGCGGAAGCTGTACATATCATAGCAAGCAACAAAGGAAAATAAAATAGCGGAAGCCAAAGCAAATACGAAACGGAAAAGACAAAGACAAATACACTGAGATAAAACCGAATACACACCAAAATCAAATACACAAAATATACAGAATACAAGTCCAAAGTCCAAAGTCCAAATACAAGCTCTCAAAAACCAAAACGCAAAATAAAAGCCACTGGTATGCATGCACGCACTTGGCAGAAGTGATCAGGCCCATTCTGCCAGACCGGAGGGTGCCTCTACACTCGCCCCTGCAGCCTCCTCGACCGCCGGGGAGCTGGGCAAGGTATCTGTGCCTGCAACACCACAGACAACACAAATGAATACAACGATCCAGCAAATATAAGTAACATGAAAGAAACACGCATAGTATCAAAGCGAATGAAATAGGGACAGAAGATTAAATACAGAGTCCATCTTAGTATGCTAAGCAAATCGTGCATAGGAGTAAAACATGATAATGGAATCAAAACATAGAATACTGAACTAGTTGGCTACTACGTTAACCATGTTCTCTCCAAAAGAGAGCAGAGCAGAGCAGAGGAGAACACCGCTGTCCAGGCCAAAGGTACAAGCGGGTCTCGGTTTCCTGGGTTCCGGGGTCCCAAGACAAAGCAACACTGCAGTTAAAACAGAGATACAGAGATCTACGCCAGAGGTAACCCCGTCGGGTATCCTAGGGCTGAGGCTGAGTAGAGCCAGACCAATACCAATCAAATCAAATCCATAGAAAGGGAGATTATCCGCTTTGGACTCACCGATGACAAAGACCGGATCTTATCCTCACGTATTAACCTCTGGGCAGAGCCACCAGGGAATACCCAAAAATCAGAGATATACAAAGCCAGAGAATATACAAAGCATAGCATAGATCAAAACATAGTACAGAGCGAAGAATAATACAGATATACAGAACGAAAGCAAAATGACTGAGGAATGCATAACATAGATTAACAGAGCAGAGGGCAAAACTATAAACAATATGAAATGCATCTCAGATTAATACGGAATCAAGGTTAATTACAAGCCAAGCCTAATCTAGTTGCACCACTATCACTAACCGTGCATGTTGATGTAGTTTTAAGTTATTCGATGCACCGTTGCCATCCTAGTGTTGCAATATAATCCTTATGTGCATCGAAGTCCCTTAAACCAACACCCATGGGGAGGTGCTTAACAGTGATCAACGCTCACATGAACAAGTCACAGCCTAACAGATTATTCATGCGATCCAAAGAGTCCATCGGGCCGGTGTACGGGTATGGTTAACCTGTATTTGAGCCCTACAAGGTCACACCATTAGCCTAAGTTTAACTGATATTTAACAGGTCTTACGGTTTAGCCATGGGTGACCTACGGCTTAGCCGTGGCATCCTACGGCGTAGCCGCAATATGCACTACGGCTTAGCCGTGGTTCCCTTCAGAACACGGCTAAACTGTCAGCTTTTCCACCTCTGATCTGATACATCTCACGGCTGAGCTACAGTCAGTATACGGCTTAGCCGTAGACCAATCCACGGCTTAGCCGTAGCCTCACCGTAGGAGTACTGATATCAGAAAAGTTTCGACTGATCAGAGAATTAATTCACGGCTGGGGTACGGTTGGGTCACGGCTAGCTTACGGCTCAGCCGTAGAACAAATTACGGCTTAGCCGTAGCCTAGCCGTAGAACAAATTCAGATTTTCGAGTCTCTGGAAACCAAGCCGTAGAAGTTCACGGCTTAGCCGTACAATACAGAGATGAATTCGGGCTGAGTACAGAAACTGAAATTTGATACAGAAACTGAATAAAATGAGTTACAGAGGTTCCAAATTCACAAATTGTGGCTGTAAAACATGCTAGACAAAGAATAAGAGTGAATCAAAGCCATCAAACAAACACCCATATGTGTTATCAAAGCCTGTACTTATACTTGCCTCAAATCTGACAAAATCCTCTGAAATCAAGCTCCAAGCAACTAAAATCAAAACAAATCAAAGCAATCACACATGCATGAGATGAAGACAAAGCAACAGAGAATGGGAGATGTAATTTGGAGAAGAAATACAAAGAGTTGGGAAAGAACCCACTTACCTAAGGCAAGGACAGAGATGAGAGAATGGAGAAGAACCCAAATCAAACAAGGGAATCCAAATCCTACTCGAGAAAGAGAAGGAAAGAGAAGAGAGAGAGAGAGAACGAACGTGGCTTCTGAATTCTCCTTGCATGCAGTCGATCAAATGAAATGAGCAAGAGAGAGACATCTGTAAGATGACTCACTTATATATGGGTTTTGAAAGTTAAGTCAAAGTCCTGAGAGTTAAGACTAATTACAGTTCAAGTCACACGAAGGTCCATCTTCCCCAATTGACTCCAAACGGATCTGACACAGTTACGGAAATTGTCGAGCTCAACGAAATACGCGTGCTGACACCAAGATGATGCAAAGATGAGATGAGCAAAGCCAAAGCAAAATTACGAAAAAGGGCTTAGAACTACCTATTCCAGGTCAAAGGTCACTCAACTACCTATCCATGACCCAAAACAAGTCCAAAAGAAATAAACAAAACAAAACACACACTAATGAGCCACTAATCCGGCTCAAAGGGGATCGGAGTGTTACAATTGTTTTAAGTGAAAAATTTATTTTGGAGATCATCTCCTTTAGAGCTTTTATTGGAGAATTGAATAGCTGAAGTTCTGCTCTGAAAATCCTAGTCTTTTACATTTCTTTATGGAAGATCATTTTCTAAGCGTAGAAGACTGCTTTGAGGAGTCAAGTACAATACCTAGAAGGCGTCTAGGTACTTAGATCTGTAACAAATGACAGCAGTGAGTCGTTGCAGTGAGGTGCTATGCAATGAAAATCACAAATCTTTAGGTTATGCGATAACCAGATAAGGGTTGTGAGTATATCTCTTGTAATTGTGGTATTATTCATTGTACTTGATTTTTTAGGGTTTTTTTTAGTTTGGATTTTCACGTAAAAATCATGCCTTCTTGTAGTATGTGCTTTTGTTTGATTTATTTCCACTGCATAATTGATTGTTTGCACATATAATATTGAGTGTAATTGTGTCAATCCATTCTAGATGATCCCCCCTAAAAACTATCAAGTGGTATCAAAGAAAGCTGTATTAATTTGCTGTGTTTGATCCTAAGGGCCCGTTTGTTAATTTCCCCTCATTGTAAAGTTAAAGTCATCTTTTATTTTACCACACAAACAAAAAAAAAAAAAAATCAAATCAAAATACCATATTTCAAAAAAATTCTTTTACCTTTTTATACAAAAATTCATAAAGTTACTTTTTCATCCCACTAACAAACAAAAAATATCTACTTTTAATACAAAAATTCAAAAAAGTTTTATTCTTTTTTCACTAAAAAACAAAATCTAATCATTGAATTGATTTAACCCCTCTCATTTTTTTATCTTTTAAAATTACCATTCACCTCACTTCACCCTACCAGTTAAATTAACAAACGGGCCCTAAGAGATTTCTAAAATGAGATTCAATCAAGAAGAAACATCTATGATAAACGCTATATGCAAAAAACCCTAATTAAGAATATTAAGCTCTTACCCCCAGTGCTGCTACAAAGATGCAATTTAGGGAGAATTGTAATTGAGGTGGAACTACTATTAGATCTAAGTTGACAAATTTACTACATAATAATCATTAGCGTTGTTAATTATGGACAAAAAAGGGGGAGAGTGGAAGATTTTTGAAAATTTTTGTGAAGTTTGAAGATAGATAGAGCTAAAGATGGTTTCAAATTTGGTTTCAGATTTTTTTTTTTTTGCAATTGGTGAAGAGCTGATGGTAAATTTTTTCTGCTATTTCAATTTACTTATGTATTTCTTGTTTTATTTTTTGGTAGATTGATTGTATAGGAAATTTTATCCATGAATTTCCAAAAGAGGAGATTATAAGAATTTTTTTATTAATTAATTCATAGGTTGGACAAAACTTGAGTTCATTAGTATTGTATTTTATATGTTTTTTTAGTATGGACAGTGGTTTGAATTGCTGGATGTACTAAAGTAAAAAAATCGAAGAAAGAGCGACAAATTATAGTGCTTTCTAAGGATATCGTAGTTTAAAAATATCATATCTCATAAACCAAGAGCTGAATATGGGCAAGTTATCTATCGTTGGAAAGTTCGTTTCGAGTAGATATTCGTAGAGCAAAAAATTGTATCAATCGGAGTTAAAACGACAAAGTTATGGCCTCATGAAGTTTGTAAAAATTTATAATAAATTGAATTCAATAATTGAGCAGAGATTCGATCGATCCGACTTGAGACAATAGCTTAATCCAATCGATTGAACTATTACCCGATCGATCGGACCTGCGCTGGAAGTTCCATCGACTTGCGAGGTTTTAGTTCGATTTTAAGTTAAACTTTCCTGTTTTGTGTCAATTCCTATTATGTTTGGATTTTTTTTTATGAGGCACGAATTTAGAGTGATAAAATGGGTTCTCTTTCAACCTTAAGAGAGAGATTTCATTGTTCTAAATGAAGAATTTATTTGCAGATCATCTCCTCTAAAGCTTTCATTAGAGAGTTAAAGGGCTAAAGTTCTACTGTAAAAATTCTTGTCTTCTACATTTCTTTATAGAAGATCATCTTCTAAGTATAGAAAATTATTTTGAGGAGTTAAGAACAACATTTAGAAGGTGTTTAGGTGCTTGTATCTGTAATAGAGGACGGTGGAGAGTTGTTGCAGTGGAGTGTTATGTAATGGAAATCACTAGTTTTTAGGTTATGTGATAACTAGATAAAGATTATAAGTATATCTCTTATAATTGTGGTATAATTTATTGGGCTTGATTTTCAATCGTAGTTTTTTTTTATTTGAGTTTCTACGTAAAAATCGTATCTTATTGTGATGTATGCTTTTGTTTAATTTAGTTTTGCTGTATAGTTGATTGTTTGTATACATAGTTTTAAGGGTAATTGTATTAGTCCATTCTAGAAGTTCCCTCAAAACTTTCAAAGCATAAGAAAGAAAATGTGAGAAAATATGCTTATGTGAGTATTGTCTAGAAATGCCACCAAAAGCGGGGAGAGAGAGAGAGAGAGAGAGAGAGAGAATAAGTACAAATAAAAATTTAAGAATCAGACCAGACTTCACTCGATTTCTTGAGACCTAATCTCTATACGAGCTTGATGCCCAACTCAGTCAGACTTCACTCGATTACTTGAGACCTAATCTCAATATTAGTTTGATGCCCAACTCAATTTGCAAGTAAATATGCGAGTTAGACCTTGTGGGTTTAGGTTTGGCCTGATGCAAGTTTTTTTTGTTTTGGTGGAAAGCTAAGTATCTGATGGGAAGGAGCATTTGTGTCATTTTTCACCAATTTTTAGTTTCATACACATATATAGCTACAATTAAATTAATTTCACCGAGATACTAATTCAATTAAGTAATTTGTAAATATATTCAAAGGTTTTTGAATAATTATGCCAAAAGTGCTGGACATCCAACATTATTGTTGTAACATCAATAGACTGATGGATTCGGAAAATGGTTACCTATGAGTAGACTGTATATTGCTAATAAAGTTCAGCTCATGATGCTTACTTAGATCTATATTTATCAATGGGAAGAGGGCCTATGAAAAGATCTCCTTATAAATAAGGTAGAGACAAAAATTAGCCCTAGCTCTAATATAATAGCATTATATTTTAATGGCATAGATTTTCTTTTTCTGCGATTCAATCTGACTATAGGTGAAGGTTTAATGAGTGTCAAGTTAGGCCCGATTCCATATCATGGGATAGGAAAATTATCAAATGGGGTGTAATGATCAAAGATTGGGCCCAAGTGAGCCCCATAGAGTGAGTCCAACTGTCCCTGTGATGGGTAATATCACCTCATTATGGGACTTTAATGCACCAACAACCACCCTAACCGAGGACAATGGGGTGAAATGTCTTGAGTTCTAAAGAGAAAGGGCTTTCCATGCACTGGGCTAAGGTATAGAGAGATAATCTTTACAGTTATGGAGATGGCTAGAGAGTCATCCTCCTCTCCGAGCCAATTCAGCTTTGAAAGAAATTTTTTGTCTAAGTTATAGGGCGCTGAGATAGTAAACAAATTAGAGAGATGGTAGAATCCTCGGATGAAAAATGGTTAGAGAGTTATCCTCCTCTCCGAGCCAATTCAGCTTTGAAAGAAGTTTTTTATCTAAGTTATGGGGGGCTGAAATAGTAAACCTATTAGAGAGATGGTAGAGTCCTCGGATAAAAACAGAGTGAATAAAGGTCGGACGATATTGATAAGGCACTAGAGTGAATGGACCTCGGATGATACCGAGCGGGCAATCTAACAAGTGAAAGGTGACTACCCGCGTTGAACTGTATCAGCCAGGTAAGAAGCGTCACGCGGTTGCACAATCCCACTCTAAAAGTTATTCGTCTGCATTGTAGTGCGACTCACGAAGCAACGGCCGCTCAAAAAGCACTCCTGTACTTTCCTTCTGCTATTGGTTAATGCACTGGACAAAGATGTCCTGGCACCGACAATGACTTGACTTTTTTACTTTTTGCTATTTCCTCGATATTTCCTCTTCTTCTCGATTTCAATTTTTTTTCTTTACTTCCATGGCCGGTCTAGTCGCAAGTCCTCTTGACTCAGTATATTGCTACCCTCTGTGACTCAGGTTATGGTGGGTCTTGGACCTTTTTTTCGCAGGTATTCTTGGACTCGAGTCTCTTAGAGACCCATTTGTTTAGTTGAAATTTAATTCAGGGAAACTCAGAAATGATTTTCTAATAGTGGTTACAATTGGAGAAAGAAATGTACAGATCCATCAATGACCCTGATATAATCTTCTTCTGATGGAAAATGATGTTAGAGTAGGTAAATGAATACCTAATCATCACCCCAGTATTTCATATTCTAAGGAATTAGAAAGTGATCCCATCTACATCTCACCTTAAATATCTTTGGCTACTCACCTATTTAATGTATAGTCCTTTGTTGTAACCATTTTATGAAGAATCCCATTTGTATTCGATTGAATGCAAGCAAACGGGCACTTGGTAAATGTATGATATCAGTTATTATCAGTGATCTAAACCTACAGTGCAAAGGGTGCATATGGGATTTAACCCAGTACTACCCAAATGAAAGGGGCCTGCCATCTACCCAGTGGTCAATGCAATTCCTCCTTATACCTTCTTGGCATTAGTCAGTATTTAAGGCTGGTTCAAAAAATATTAGTCGATGTTATATTTATCACAAATTGAATGAATTTGCAATAGCCATTAAGCTTTAGGTAACTAAAATAAAGGAATTAGACAATTTGATTGGTAATATAATTGCAGCGTTACATAGTCTGCATCTAAACCTCACTATCGCCTTGTTTTGTTATGCACCTGGCTGTAGGTCTTGCATGGAGGTGTGTATTTTCCAACAAAAATTAGCAAGCTATGACAAAGGAATCTGCAAAGATGGTGAGACTGGAGTTACAGAATCTAGATACTTCATAGCTTTTGGACAAAACCATAGAAAATCAGCATCATTCATAACGAAAACCTTTATGTACTTGTTTTAAGCTGAATTTTGAAAGCACGGTTCATTCTCTGTAACAGTATAGAAGATAAATCTTGGATCAAACTTAATACCTTCATTTTACCAAATTGAGTATCATGAAATATGCTAAAACCTCAATGTTTCAGCTAATGCTGCATGGTTCTAATGTTTGCTTTTGGTAAACTAGATGATAGAAATAAAAACAAGGTTTAAATCTTGTTATGTTTTCAAAATAAGTTAGGCTGGCACTCTTTTGATGCAATCTAAGAATCATATAACCCTGTGAGGAGGGATTATGTTGCCCTGATTAAGGAGGGACTAAAATTAAAATGATATATAAGCATGTAGTAGAAAAGTTAACATTTCTAACTTGATCAGAATATGGTTGGAAATTCATGATTTGGGTTAAGCCTTTCTGCTTTTAAGTTGGGCTAGAATTGACACTTTCGACCCCAATAAATGGGTACAATTTGGATTTTGATTATATTATTATTATTTGACCTGCCAACTTGATCTAACCTCACAAATTAGATTATGACCTGGACCAATGGATTAACTATTAATCACAAATTTAGACCTACCACTTTAGCTTATGAGTTGTTTTAGTTTACTATCCCAACCCAATTAATAAAAAAGTATGAGGTAAAGTTGATCCTATACATGTGTTACCCCACAATGCTCAACATGAAACCACTCATTGCCACTAATATATAAAACGGTCTCGTAGAATGATAATATGTTCAAAGAACGGCCGTTATCTTTAATTTTATTCATAATTTGATTTCTACTCCTCTTTCACTACTCTCATGTAAACAAATAGGCGACCGAAAAAGGAAGAAAGATAAAAAGGCCTTTATTTACTAGTGAGAAAACGCATGATCAATTGGACACGTAAAAAGACCTACATGTTCAATGAACTAAAAACGAGGGAGAAACTTGAAAACATTTATTTACCAGGGAGAAAAATCAATAAACTCTGAACGGAAAATATGAACAACATAATTTTAGTCGATAGGAACTCCTAATATAGATCCAAATAAAAGGAGATATTACTTTACCTTGAAAAAGATGATATGATATACCTATAGTAAGTTCCACTTGACCATCTCAAGTTGGATAAGCCCATCGCTTAGTTGGCCAAGATAATGAGAGTACGACTACCGAAGCTCACGTCCTGCATATATTAAAAATAAAAAAAGAGGAAAGTACTACTTGACCTGATTTACTTTCTTTAGTATTCCTTCCAAATTAGTATTCATAATCAAATGTTTTGATGGAATCTAACAGACCCTAAAAATGTGACAAAGCAAAATCTATCTTTACCAGCTTTTTCAATCCAAATATGATTTTTAGCAACAGGACCAAACTGCAGGAGGGCTGCATGCATATAACAATAGAAACTGCCTCAGTGGTCCACACAAATGATGCGTTGGTAAAGTTGTGATTATGGATGACATAAAGATAAAGAAACCCACGAGTAAATGAATGCGTAAACTAAATTTCACTCGAAGAACCATTATAGTCCCATTCAAAAAGAAAAGGACACGTGCAAAAGTATATATTATGACTATGGACATATGCAGCTTTTACCCACACCCGAAGGCCCAATTTTACCCTCAGGTGATTAAAAAAATCACAGCATAAATAACTTGCCGACACCCAGCACTTCAGCCCCAGCCACCGACAACATAGAATTATTAATAATCAAATTAAAATAGGCAAGAAGAAGAAGCAAGAAAATTCACCACCTCAAAACACTACTAGACGGAAGAGAGGGCTGGCAGTCTGGCACTTCAATAATGCGCCTGCTTCTATACCTTTCACCAAACTTTAAATACGGTGGAAGCTCCTTATTTTCTACATCCTGACCACTCAGCCAACAGGCATAAGAGGCCAACAAGCATAACAAAACAAGAGAAAAAAAAACACACACACATTACTAGAGACTGAGAATTGAAGGAGATGAGTAGGTAGAGTCAGATTATTTAGTGGTGATAAATAATGATAATAAATTATGCATGAATGGGCCCAATTTCCAGCATTATTCACAATATTAATCAACTTCTAATCTAGTTTGACCCATGACTCCATATTTGATTGCCATAATGGATGTGGGACCACTGGAGGGCTTTCCTTTTTTTTTTTTTTTTTTTTTTTCAAATTACTTCCCACCACTTGAGATATGCACCCAGATCCCAGGACTAGGGACACCCCCATGCACTACAAACACCAGGTAATACCCCGGTGGAGCTAGCGCCGACGTCCCCGGAGCATACCCGTCTATGACATAATGTGTGCCGGAGACCTGACGCACGTGGCCCACCTCCAAAACCAGCAATCTCTGGTTCATCGCATACGAATGCGTGGTAAAAGAAGGCGCCACCATTGTCACATAAACTCCTTCATCCTTTTTCTTGGAGTAGAATTCAATTGAAAACCGGGCTTTATACTGAAAAGCAGAACCTGGTCTTATGCCAGCAATGGTCGGTCTTGGGCTCCCTTTCTGCAGATAAGGTGGAGAGAAAGCCTCTAAGCTCAACTCAGTGGGAAAGGGAACCCCCTTGAAGTTATAACGTATGTTGGGATTGCTTCCACCCACCAAAACCCTCCCATCAAGCAGAAGGTGCGCGGTCGAGTGGTACAGTCGCGGAATGGTCGACCCTCTCAACACCTGGAACCCCCGGCTCACCCCGAGCCCGGTCCCGTACAGAACCGGGTTCAGAACCGGTTCTCGCGCCACGCCCCACCCGGCGCTCCCCTTCGCCGCCCCGTTGATGATCAGAATATCTCCCGTTGGCAACATAATCATATCTCCCATCACTCGCCGCAATGGCATTTCCTCCATCACCCACACCGGCGACTCGTCGGTGACCGTCAACCGGCCGCAGGTCTTCGAAGCGGGTACGAAAACCCCGCTGTTCGCCTTTGCATTTGAATCTGGAGGAGCTCCGCCGCAGACAATGATCTCGGCTTTGCTTTCCTTTTTCGAATTGAGGACTAGCGGGAGGAGAGCGGAGGAGCCGCTGCTGGGGTAGTTCCGGGCGTCGCCGCCAGGGATTTCCGGGTAAGTTCGCAGAATGCGGTTGTTGACGTAGTCCAGTAGTATTGATTTTGTGTTGGCGAAGACGAAGAGGTTCCCGTCCGGCAAGAGGTGGAGGAATGGATAGAGATTGTTCTCAGCTGAAGAACCTCGCGTCTCTCTAAGAAACTTTAGGTCGTAGACAGATGTGTCTGATTTGGATGCCTTGGGGACGAACTCGTAGTTGAATTGGCCGCGGCCCCCTACGATGATCATGTTACCCGACGGCATCAACTGGTTCGAGGCATACCAGCGTCGAACGGAGAGGGCGGATTCTGACTCGACCCAGTCGCAGCGGGAGCAAGGGGAGAGGTAGCGGACAGTGCGGTCGCCATCGTTGAAGCCGCCTGTCTGGACAAGCTTGCCGTCGGGGAAGACGGCGCCGGAGGAGCACCAGGTGTCAGTGAGGATGGTGAGGGGGCGGATGGAGCGGTCGGCAGGGTTGAATTCGACGGAGTGGGCGGAGCAGTCGGTGGTGAGGGCCTGGTCGTGCGGATCGTGGCGGCAGCGGCCGGAGGGGAGGGAGATGTTGGAAGGGCCGTAGTCGGTGCGGTCGAAAGTGATAATCTTGTTGTTGGGCAGTAGAACCATGTGCATTGCAGATATTCCTAAGCTCTTCTTCACCAGCTTCCATTCTCCTTGTTGAATTTCTCTACTTTGAGAGAAGACAAACAAGGAGAAGAAGGAGAAGAAGAAGAGGTTTGTCCTTGAGGAGAGGAAGAGAGAAGCTGTTTTCATGGGTGCTGACAGTTGACTCTCCCTCTGTCTCTCAAGTCTCTGCGGTTGTAGTTGCCACTGCTGCTGAGGTGGTCTGGTGCGTTTCTTAAATAGCTGAAAATATATTCCTGTGGGTGCTTCTCAAAACCATGTCTCATTGTGTCTGGGCCCACACAAAGATGCGTGTCAATCACGTGGATATATAAAGGGGGATGAGAGGCTATGGTATGGATCTGGATTGCTCGATAATTATAAACTAGGCTTGAGATCAGTGGGGGATCTAAAGTTTTTGTTTAAGGGGTACCTATCCAAACAAGTAATTGTATCTTGGAATAAGTATGAAAGGTTTGATGTAGATTTTAGAGGTGGATATGGAATTTTTATATAAACTTTTAAAAAAATTAACTATAGTTTCATAAGCAAATGGATGTTCGGCGGTGCATTCGCCTCAGGTAAATGTATTTAGGTCCGCCCTTGATTAGGATGGTGCCATTTTTTTTTCTGATGATCCAACATATTATTCACCAACTCAATCTTCAAACCTTGGCATTCGGCTCGGAGATTATTTAATTCTGAAGAGCAATGACTAATCCTTGGAGGTACATATATGGCATCATACATATTATTTAAATAATACGGGGGGTGAGAGTTGAACTCAAGATTTTGGAAAGCAAACCTAAGTTTCAAACCAAGTTAGCCACCGCCTTGACGGCCATAGAGCTAAATTTTGAAGAGGTGTGCATGGGAGTGGTCTCATTAGTCATAGCTTTACAGTGTGACATAATCTGAATTTTGCATTTTTGGAAGACAATTAGAATATATATTTTTTTTTTCCAATGAGATGCATCAGTATACAGTTATCATACTTATTTCATAAGGTGTGTTTGAACTCAGTTGCTCAAAATTACTTGCACTACTGATTAAATATTTGGAAAGTATTTTTTTCTTTGGAACCTTTCTTTTTTCTTTTTTTTTTGGAGGATTTTTTTTATGTTTTTTATGGGAGGTATTTTTTTAAGGTAAAAAGTTTAAGATCCAAAAAAATTTTTACACATCCAAAAATAAAATTTAAAGATCCAAATAAAATTGTAAAGATCCAAATAAAAAATTTAAAGATCCGAGTAAAAATTTAAAGATACAAATAAAAATTTAAGGATCCGATAATGATGTGACTATAATCATAATTAAGTCTACCGTGGGATGTATAACATGTAAACAATGATTTTTTAAATTTATTTAAACACCCATTTTAGATGTGATCAGTCCAAAAACGAGCCTAACTAGAATTCCAACGAAATTTTCGACGCCCAGAGTTAACATGGATAACAAATTTATTGAAGAGGTCCGGTGGGTTATGGATGTATAGAGGCATATTTCACAGTGATGTGCAAATCTACTTTCGTTCGTGACAAAGTTGGGTCGGTGTTGCCTTTCGAGCCTTCTTTTTTGCTTTTTCTACTTGCATGTGCAAATTGAGAAGTCACAAGCATTGGTAGGTCAATCCAGGCACAGATACTCCCTTGGGCCATGATGGATGGTCTATAATTCCACCTAACGCTATAGCTAGCCTTATACCGTCTTCTAGCGGAGAGGAATTTAAGCAGTTGCTGGATAAAGAGCAGGTTGTGGCCTTGTTTTTCTATCTGTTTGCGTTGCATGTACGAGAATCAACATAAAAAGGCAATTGTGGAGTAACTCCTATAATTTTACATAAAAAGCAATTGTGGAGTAACTCCTATAATTTTAAAATTGTACCCAATCTGAATTGGTTTTCTGATGTGTAAAGAGCTTCATCTATTAGCTCAGACTGTTGATATTAAGAGAAACAAATGTCTTTAGGTGGGAAGGGGGTGAGACCAGAATTTCTAGTAGTGTGGTTATTTATCTTGTTTAGTTGTTAACTACAGACTTTTCCAATTTGGTGGAATTTTGATCTTAAAAAAATTTATTTGTAATTTGAGAGAAGGGCTTGGGGTTATTTGTAAATGTTAGATTTTTGTTTTCATTACTTCGTTGGTTTAGGCATATTATTTCTCGCATCTTTTGTTCCGGGACCTTGATGGTTAGAAGTGTTATTCGAACAGAAATGATACATCTTCGATTATGTCAAATAGTTCATAATTTCCAAAAAACCAGAAAAAACTTTTAGACTCTAGCACCTTCCTCCCTTGGCTTTACTCTTCTTCTCCTCCTTTCGCCTTCGTTCAACAGGTTCAAAACCTTATCATTGTCTCTTCTCTTGCTCTCTTTCTCATTTCTTTCTTCATAATCAATTTCATCCATCTTCATCTCATCATCTTCTTCTTTCCTTTGTAAGTGGTGACCAAGAGGTAAGCTTGGGACTTGTAAGGAGATTTGAGACATTAAGTTAGAGTCCAGATTCAATGCAGGCAAATAGGTATTCTAAGTATGTTACATGTGTTTAATTCAAAAAACTTTGTAACTTTCAGTTTCTTATTCTCGTTAAATTTCAAGTAGAATCATACATAACTCTTGTGATATGATGTTTTAGATAGTGGGCAGTAGGCTCTACCCGATAGAGAATATTGAAAAGTATTTTCACTACCTTTGCTAACGCATTAAAATTTTGTTATGAATGGTTAGTAAAAAAAACTTAATATGTATTAGAGTTAATCGGTCACGAGTTCAAATCATAAGATGAGCGCCTTGGCACTAAAAAAATGCTAGTTGCCAAAAGTACGACAATTGAGTTCCACTTGAAGGGAGTATTGAGAAGTAGGCTCCACCTGATGAGGACTATTGGTTTTGGTAAGAATTGTTAGCTGAGGAAACTTAATAGAGATACCTTGAAGTTATGGAGATGGTATTTGACATGTATAAATGAAAGGCATGCAAAGACACAAGTTGCAAGTCTTGAAAACAACATTTTTGGAATTGGGTTGGAGGTTTTTTGTAACTCCACTAACCGTGATGAGTATCATGGCTAATTGTGAAACCTCTCATAGCTAATCGTGGGTTAACTGAGAAATTAACTGATATACAAAACGTTATAGATATTTTCAGGAACCTATAATCAGAATGTTAGACCTCACGGCTAACAATGGGGCCAACTGTGGAACCTAATTTACCCAATTAATTTTCATATGTAGTTTTGTTGCTTGGAAATGTACCCAATAATAACCTAGTGATCTTGATTTTCTATGAAATCATAGTAAGTGTTGTTTAAAGCATACATCGATCTACAGCTTGCCTTAAAGTTAATGATAACTGTTATGCCCCCAAAACTGGGTTGAATCTAAATCTAATTCTAGGGGTGTGAGAATCAGGGCCAATTAAAAATTTTTTTTACATGAACAATATAGGCCTCAATTCTGGGTGAATCGAAGTCCTTCATGAGGCTATGCTTAGTGATCAAGCAACCATAATCATACATGGAACCGTAATCCAAAACTTGCACAGCTTAGTATCACATACAGCCCATATAACAAATCTTAATAATAAGTAAATCAAGGTCAAGTGCTTCGAAGCATAACAATTAAGGTTGAAATTCCAAAGTAAATAAATTTAATAGTTAGCTACTGGCCCCAAATATGGCCTTATTACAAAAGCTAATGCTTGGAATCTATCTCCAATACTAAGACATCTCAGACGATGTCATTGGCGCTCTACTCAACAACTGCGCTATTTGGCAGAATCTCTTATATCGCCTGACTCTCCGATTCGATACCGGTAACGGGACCTAGACATCAAAAGTAGTAAGTCAAATTGACGTAAACTGCAAGTAATGTTATTAAGCAAATAAGTTAAATTATATTTTTCATCCTACCCAAATGTAATGAATGTAGACCCAATGGTATGAATGCATAAAAACAGGTATTCCTGTAGATACAATATACAAAAACGGGTATTCTCGCAGATATATATATATACAAATGGATATTCCCGCAGATAGATATATAAAAACGAGTATTTCTGCAAATATAACAAATGACACAGCTATGTACTATATTCCACAGTATACGCTGACTCGATGGTATACGTCCACATCCAAATTACAGTCGGTTAGATATATATATATACGAATACATACGTATATTGATACACAATGACACTATGCTATGAAATCCTTGATTTCTGACATCCATACTATTTCAATTAAAGTGAAATGGTTAAACCATTTAGATGTATATTATTCTCATATGATATTTTTCCATATTTCTAAAAGTAATCTCTGCACCACCTAATAGTCTCATTTGGTTAAGTATTCACTTTGAATGAAACCCTCCCTCAAAATGACACTATGAGCCCATGATGCTGATGATCCATTGTTGGTGTCTATCATGTGGTACATCCCATAACTCACATCCCATCCCGTGTCTAATTCCATTCTGGGTGTATACTTAACTAACTCTCCCTTACGAACAAAGCACATTATATTTTTCAGTCCAAATCTCATGTTGATATATTTATTAATTAATCGTCAGACATGATATTGGGTTAAGTGATCTACACCTTAAAAGTCACTTCCCTGGAGTCACTTTACCTGTCGTGCAATACAGACGGTTGGATTCTTCAATCAAGGTCAGCTAGCTTAACCTATTTCACTATCAATTTAAGTGGAAGTTACTGGATACTAATGACTTAACCTTAGTTCATTTTACAGCTGGACCGTAGTGAACCTATGGCTCAATTAGTTGCTGTTACAGCTTAGCAGTAAATCCTCTTACCGCTTAGCTGTAAGGGCATTTACGACTAGCCGTAAGGCTAGTCGTAGTATATTTAGCCTGAAAATGGCTCTCTAGAATGAGAATCGTAGCCTACCCATAGGCTTGGCCTACGGCTTAGCTGTAAGTGTGCATAGTCTTGCCCCTTTTGGGCATTTCATCTAAACAACAACCTGTATGATTTATAACCAATCTGTAGATTTCCAAATACCATAAACCCACCACCTTCATTCATAAAGAATACTAATTCAAAAGGAACTATTATTAAACCCTTAGTTGCAGTTATCCACTTACCTTGGGTTGTCCATAGTTAAATTCAAATCGGAAGATGCAAGGGATGTTCTGAGCACAAATCCCCTTTATAGTCCCAGACCATTTGAACAAGACCTCCTGTCACAACCCGAGCCCAGGGTTCGGGGGTTAGCAAAAGCCAAACCTAATGACACACGTACTCCCGTGCATGCACACGTAGACCGAGTCTAAATGCACACGCACAAGGGAACAAGCACACGTGCCAAGCAAGTATGCGGAAGCTGTAAATATCAGAAACATAAACAACTAATAGCACAAGAAGAGGATACAAGGAAAGGACTGACATAATTACATATGAACGTTTACAAAAGAACAAAAGGATAAATACAATAGTGACATGTCATGACATATACAAGTCTGAAAATCCTCAAAACATGACTCCAACATGATGCATGCCATGAACGCGCTCCCGTGGAGTGATCACATCCACTCCTCTAGGCCTGATGGGGCCCCGGGGGTCTCATCTGGAGCCTGGCCGACCGGCGAGGGTTCGGCAGGGGGATCTGGGCCTGCAACACCAAAAACAACTGTGAATACGAAGATTCAGCAAAGTATAAACCATAGCAAGTTAACACACGCTGTGTCTAATAGAATAAAGAACATCATGTTATTAAAGAAAGCATTTTCGTATACTAGGCTATCATGCAAGAAAGAAAGATGCTGTGTGAATCAAGGATAACATGCTGTGTACATGACTAGTGGCTACTACATTACCATATGCTCCCAAAAGAGGGATCTTGTAACATGCAAAGAACACCATTGTCCGGGCCAGGGTACAATGGGTCTCGGTTTCCTGGGGTCCGGTTCCCCAAGACAAAATCCATACTGCAGCAGGTCCTTATAACTATACCAAATTCACCCCGTCGGGATCCTAAGGCTGAGGCTAAGTAGAGCCTGACCATACAAAGTCAATCATGAAAACCTGAGTAGATCGTGATCATATATCATGCGTGCATATCTGGAATTGAACATATCATACATGTATACTCAGGGTAAATAATCGCAATGTGAAAGTAAAGTAACGGGATACAAGTAATCATGTCAGAGTGTGAGATCAATGATCGAATGCAATATGGTATGCAACAAATCATGCGAAATCGAATCATCTTAAGTTACAAACCAATTCTAATCTAATTATCCGGTGTTTCTAACCGTGCATGATGATGTAGTTTTAAGTTATTCGATACACCGTTGTCTAGTGTTGCCTGGAATCGGGCGATGCACGAAGTCCCTTAAACCAACACCCATGGGGAGGTGCTTAACATCCGGATAACGAACATGAATGATTCGCAGCCCTCGAGATCATTCACGCGTAGTATCACATCCGTTGGGCAAGTCTCGGTGCTCTACATTCTATCATGAAGGTCATATAGGTCTTATCGTTACACCTAGCCTTATTCTTCATGTGTGGTTACGGCTTAGCCGTGTGTGTGCTACGGCTTAGCCATGTGTGGTCTACGGCTTAGCCGTGGCTGGACCGTAGAAGGTCTGTCAGTTGCTGACTCTCAGTTATTCCAGAAATTGCACCCTGTATTGTTCTACGGCTGGGCCACGGCTGAGCTACGGCTTAGCCGTAGGGCATTCCACGGCTTAGCCGTGCCCTAGCCGTAGAGGAAAACTGGGTTTTTCTCCTCTCTGGATTGTGAGCCGTAAGAAGCATACAGCTTAGCCGTACCTGTACGAATTCCATTTCCTGAAACATGTACAGAATAGCTGGGAATGCATCATAGGGGCAATTTATCAATGGGAATACACAAGAACTGAAGCAATGAGTATCAAGTGAGCTGTAAACACTTATTTCCATATCAATACATGTAAGATCAACCCAATTCAATGCATACCAACATGGGTTCTCAATGTTATGGTTATACTTGCCTCAATTGGAAATTCAAATGCACAATGGTAGCCCTTGGATCCAAACACAACCTAACACAAGCAAAACCACATGCATGCATGAGAGATGGAGAGAAATCCACAACACACAGACACACCATGCAAAGAAGCAAGAAGGAGAAGAGATAGAGAAAGGAGATGAGAAGAATGGAAGACTTCCACTCACCTCAATTGCACATGCAAGAACCACAAGCTAGATCGATGGAGAGAAATCAAGTGAAGGAGAAGAGAATTCCACGTGCACAGTGAAGTTGAGGGAAAACGAGAGAGAACAAGAGAGAGAACGTGAGTGTTGGTGAATTGGGTGAGAGCTTATATAAGTAATGGGTTGATCAAATTCCAAGAAGGGCCAAGTCATAAGTCTATTTTCAGTTTGAGTCAAATCAAGGTCCAATCGAAACACACGACGTCGGTTGCAAATGACGTAGTTACGAAAGTTAACGAGCTCAACGAAAGACACGTGTTGACCTCAAGATGATGCAAAAATGACCATGTCTAAGAAAAGCTAAAATTACGAAAAAGGGCTTGATCTACTTAATCCAGGTCAAACTCAACCCAACTACCTATCCATGACCCGTAACGAAAACAAAACACAAACAAAACACAATTAACAACAAAAACAAGATTAACTAGACGCTAAACGAGGTCAAGCTGGGTCGGAGTGTTACATCCTCCCCCACTTGAGAATCATTCCGTCCTCGGAATGAACACTAACTCGCTCATACCTGGGAAAACAAATCGGGGTACTGACGTGCCATCTGCTCTTCTAGCTCCCAAGTAGCCTCATCAGGACTGTGATGCTCCCAAAGCACTTTGACCCATCGAATTGTCCTGGTGCGGAGTATCTGCTCTCGGGTTCCCACGATACGGAGCGGTCGCTCAACGTATGCAGCGCTCGGCTGAATCTGAATCTCATCGTAACGAATGACATGGGAGGGATCGTGAACGTATCTCCGAAGCATCGAAACGTGGAAAACGTTGTGCACTCCTGAAAACATCTCGGGAAGCTCTAATCGATAAGCTAAATCACCGATCCGACTCTTGATCTCGAACGGTCCGACATAGCGTGGAGCTAACTTGCCTTTCTGGCCGAAACGGATCGTACCCTTCATCGGAGAGACCTTCAGAAAAACCCACTCGCCAACCTGAAACTCTAAAGGTCGTCTGCGGGTGTCTGCATAACTCTTCTGTCTCGACCGAGCAACTTTCAAGTTCTCAATTGCTTTCTGTACCTTCTCCGTAGTCTCGGCAATGATCGTCGGTCCGTGAAAACTTCGAGTTCCAACTTCTTCCCAACAAACCGGACTTCTACACTTCTTCCCGTACAATGCTTCATATGGTGCCATCCCAATGCTCTCGTGGAAACTGTTGTTGTAGGCGAACTCGCACAACGATAGATGAAGATCCCATTCTTTCTCGTAGCTCAACACACTGGCTCGCAACATATCCTCCAAAGTCTGAATCGTCCGCTCTGATTGTCCATCCGTCTGTGGGTGGTATGCCGTGCTGAAACTCAACTTCGTACCCAAAGCCTCTTGGAATGCTCTCCAGAAAGACGAAACAAAACGGCTGTCACGATCGGATACAATCGACACGGGGGTACCATGGAGCCTGACGATCTCATCCACGAACTTCCTAGCCATCTCTGAAAATGTCATACCCTTCCGAAAAGGAATGAAATGGGCTGTCTTCGTCAATCGATCTACAATCACCCAAATGGCGTTATTCTTCCTGCTCGTCGGTGGTAACCCTGAAACGAAGTCCATGGTGATGTGTTCCCACTTCCACTGCGGTATATGCAAAGGATGCAACGAGCCTGGCGGTCTCTGATGATCAGCCTTCACCTTCTGACATGTCAAACAGCGAGCAACAAAGCCTGCTACTTCTCTCTTCATGTTGTTCCACCAAAAGCGATCCTTGAGATTCCGAAACATCTTCGTGCTGCCTGGGTGCATCGCGTAGCGAGCGTAATGCGCTTCGTTCATCAGCTTCTCCTTGAACTCACCAACTGCTGGCACGCACAACCTACTCCGAAAATAGAGTACACCATCCTCGAGTCTGAAATCGGGTCTGTCTCCAATGTGGTCTCGAATGCGCTTCAATGTTAGATCTTCAAACTGCCTGTCTTTAATCTGCTGAATCATCTCAGGCTGAAACACTAGCGTACTAGCCAAAGTCACGCACTCATCCACTAGTTTAACTTCAACAGGGAGACCATGGAACTCTAGGAGAAAACTGCTCAAAAGCTGCACTGACTCTGTTTTCCGACTGAGTGCATCTGCCACCACATTCCCCTTGCCTGGCTGATATTTGATCGGGAAGTCATAATCCTTAATAAGCTCAAGCCATCTCCGCTGTCTCATGTTCAGCTCCTGCTGTGTGAATAAATACTGCAAACTGTGGTGGTCAGAACGAACCTCAAACTGCACACCATATAGATAATGTCTCCACAGCTTCAACGCAAACACGATGGCTGCCAATTCCAAATCATGGGTGGCGTAATTCTTCTCATGTTCTCGCAACTGTCTCGATCCATAAGCAATCACCTTCCCATGCTGCATCAACACACAACCTAGGCCAACTCGAGAAGCGTCTGAATAAACCACGAATCCTTCCCTACCATCTGGCAAGGCTAACACTGGGACCGTAGTCAACTTCTCTTTCAAAATCCTGAAACGGGCTTCACACTCCTCAGTCCAATCAAATGGTACATTCTTCCTGGTCAACTTCGTCAAAGGAGAAGAGATCTTAGCAAAGTCCTGGACAAATCGACGGTAGTAACCTGCTAGACCAAGGAAACTGCGAACCTCTGTCACTGTCTTGGGGCTAGACCAATTCACCACTGCCTCTACTTTAGATGGATCAACTGCCAATCCCTCTCGTGAAATGATATGACCTAAAAATGCAACCTGCTCAAGCCAAAAATCACACTTCGACAACTTAGCAAACAATCGATGTTCTCTCAACAACGACAAGGCTTTTCTCAAATGCTCCCTATGCTCCTCTGCTGACTTAGAATATATCAAGATATCATCAATAAACACAACTACGAATTGGTCCAAGAAAGGAGCAAAAATCTGATTCATCAATGCCATAAAAGCTGCAGGTGCGTTGGTTAGTCCAAAAGGCATCACGAGGAATTCATAATGTCCATAACGAGTCCTGAAGGCAGTCTTAGGAATGTCATCTTCTTTGACTCTCAACTGGTGATATCCAGACCTCAAATCAATCTTCGAAAAATATGCTGCGCCCTGAAGTTGATCGAACAGCTCATCAATCCTGGGTAAGGGGTACTTGTTCTTGATCGTCACTTTGTTCAGCTGGCGGTAGTCTATGCACATCCGAAAAGTACCATCCTTCTTTTTGACAAACAAGACTGGTGCTCCCCAAGGTGAAACGCTCGGGCGAACGAAACCCTTATCCAAAAGCTCCTGCAATTGTTTCTTCAATTCTGACAACTCTGCTGGGGCCATGCGATACGGAGCCTTGCTGATCGGTGCCGTGCCGGGAACAAGCTCAATGGCGAACTCCACATCTCGAACCGGGGGTAAGTCTGGCACATCGTCTGGAAAGACATCTGGAAAGTCACAGACCACCTGAACCTCACCTAGCTGCTTCGGCTCCTTCTTCGCTGAGATAAAGGCAATGAAGCCTTCGCACCCTTGGCGGATCAAGCGATCTGCCTTACACGCCGAAATCATACATCTGGGGCATCTCTGCTGACTGCCCTCGAAACGGAAGCCCTTGCCTAAATCGAAGAAGATCGTCCTGTTGTAACAGTTAACACAGGCACGATATCGAGCGAGCCAATCCATACCAAGGATCACGTCGAAGTCCAGCATCGACAACAGGATCAAATCAACAGGTAACTGATGACCTGCAATCTGCACGTCGCAATGGGGGTAGTACATACTACACTCCACTCGCTTGCCAACTGGGGTGGACACAACCAACACATATGGCAACGGCTCAGACGGCTGATGCAACCGCTTGGCGAAATGAGGTGCTACATAAGACCGTGTAGACCCCGAATCGAACAAAGCTAAAGCCTCGACGCGCGAAATCAAAACAGTACCTTCAACCACCTGTGGATCCTCGGCACTCTCGTGAGTAGCAGCGTAAGCACGGGCTGTCTGGCGAGGCTGTCTCGAGCCTGGACGAGCTGACTGTGGCTTGCTCGGAGCTGTAGGTGCACTGGGTCTGCTAGGAACTGCACCGGAAGCTCTCTGTCGAGGACAATTGGCGATCATATGCTCCCTCGAACCGCAAATAAAACAAGCACCGGCCTTCCTCCAACAAGCTTCGGTCGTGTGGCTCTTGCCGCAATATCCACAAGTCACTCCACTGGAACTAGAAGTACTCTGCTGGCCTTTGGTCTTCTTCTGTACTTGTCCTCGTGCACTGAAAGGCGGCTGTCGCTTGGGTTCAACGGCTCTAGCAGCTTGGTGGATGGCCTCAGCAGAATAGGCCCTGTCCACTGCATCATCGAACGTAGCGGGACGCTGAAACGCTGTCACGTGGTGCATGTACCGGGGATGCAAACCTTCCACAAACCTGTTCACCTTCCTCTCTTCGGTACTGATCATGTCCGGAGCAAAAAGCGACAACTGCATAAACTTGTTTACATACTCTGCTACTGTCATCTGCTGCTGGCGGAGAGCTAGGAACTCAACCTCCTTGGCTCGAAACACATGAGCCGGGATGAACTTCCTCCTGAACTGTTACTTGAACATCTCCCACACCGTAGCACTAGGGATATCTCTGTATGAATCTTTCACGCTCTTCCACCAAGTCTTTGCGACATCTCTAAACATAGAAGTTGCTAGTCCGACCTTCTGTCGGTTCGTGCACACGACGGTCTCAAAGACATCCTCTGTCTGGTCTAACCACTGTTCTGCCTTCAGTGGCTCTTCCGTTCCATAGAACTCAATAGCTCCTCGCTTGCGAAATTTACCATAGAGGGCATTCGGGTCACTCTCTCGAGGCTGCAAGATCACCTGCTGGTCTACATGTGACTGAGCTGGGACTTGGCTTTGTCGGTCTAACATGGTTGTCACTTGGGCTTGCAAGTTCTGCATGGATTGCGATTGTGCCTGAAGGGACTGGAATAACATGAGGATGCGTTCATCTGTATTCGGTGTCTGCGGTGATGGTGCAGATCCGCTCTCGTTATTTCCGGCGTTCTGCTGAGAACCAGAACCTGATGCCATCCTGTAAAATGGAACGAGTCAGACACAAACACAAAACAATAGCGCCCAACAAACCCCAAAGTCTAGAAAGAACACAAAGAAATAATCGTATCCTCACCACGATCCTACATGCCTACATGCTTATCACACTAGAACAAGGAATGAGCAAGGAATGCTTTGATACCATACAATACGTATGTCACAACCCGAGCCCAGGGTTCGGGGGTTAGCAAATGTCACAACCCGAGCCCAGGGTTCGGGGGTTAGCAAAAGCCAAACCTAATGACACACGTACTCCCGTGCATGCACACGTAGACCGAGTCTAAATGCACACGCACAAGGGAACAAGCACACGTGCCAAGCAAGTATGCGGAAGCTGTAAATATCAGAAACATAAACAACTAATAGCACAAGAAGAGGATACCAGGAAAGGACTGACATAATTACATATGAACGTTTACAAAAGAACAAAAGGATAAATACAATAGTGACATGTCATGACATATACAAGTCTGAAAATCCACACAACACAAGACTCCAAAAGGATGCATGCCATGAACGCTCTCCCGTGGAGTGATCACATCCACTCCTCTAGGCCTGATGGGGCCCCGGGGGTCTCAACTGGAGCCTGACCGACCGGCGAGGGTTCGGCAGGGGGATCTGGGCCTGCAACACCAAAAACAACTGTGAATACGAAGATTCAGCAAAGTATAAACCATAGCAAGTTAACACACGCTGTGTCTAATAGAATAAAGAACATCATGTTATTAAAGAAAGCATTTTCGTATACTAGGCTATCATGCAAGAAAGAAAGATGCTGTGTGAATCAAGGATAACATGCTGTGTACATGACTAGTGGCTACTACATTACCATATGCTCCCAAAAGAGGGATCTTGTAACATGCAAAGAACACCATTGTCCGGGCCAGGGTACAATGGGTCTCGGTTTCCTGGGGTCCGGTTCCCCAAGACAAAATCCATACTGCAGCAGGCCATATAAACTATACCGAATTCACCCCGTCGGGATCCTAAGGCTGAGGCTAAGTAGTGCCTGACCATACGGAGTCAATCATGAAAATCCTGAGTAGATCGTGACAACTTATCATACGTGCAGATCCGTGAATGAACACATCATACATGCATACTCAGGGTAAATAAACCAAAATGTGAAAATAACGAAACATACGTAATCATGTAGAGTGTTGAGATCAATGGTCGAATGCAATATGTTATGCAACAAATCATGTGAATCGAATCATCTTAAGTTTACAAACCAATTCTAATCTAATTATCCGGTGTTTCTAACCGTGCATGATGATGTAGTTTTAAGTTATTCGATACACCGTTGTCTAGTGTTGCCTTGAATCGGGCGGTGCACGAAGTCCCTTAAACCAACACCCATGGGGAGGTGCTTAACATCCGGATAACGAACATGAATGATTCGCAGCCCTCGAGATCATTCACGCGTAGTATCACATTCCGTTGGGCAAGTCTAGGTGCTCTACATTCTATCATGAAGGTCATATAGGTCTTATCTTTACACCTAGCCTTATTCTTCATGTGTGGTTACGGCTTAGCCGTGTGTGTGCTACGGCTTAGCCGTGTGTGGTCTACGGCTTAGCCGTGGCTGGGCCGTAGAAGGTCTGTCAGTTGCTGACTCTCAGTTATTCCAGAAATTGCACCCTGTATTGTTCTACGGCTGGGCCACGGCTGAGCTACGGCTTAGCCGTAGGGCATTCCACGGCTTAGCCGTGCCCTAGCCGTAGAGGAAAACTGGGTTTTTCTCCTCTCTGGATTGTGAGCCGTAAGAAGCATACGGCTTAGCCGTACCTGTACGAATTCCATTTCCTGAAACATGTACAGAATAGCTGGGAATGCATCATAGGGGCAATTTATCAATGGGAATACACAAGAACTGAAGCAATGAGTATCAAGTGAGCTGTAAACACTTATTTCCATATCAATACATGTAAGATCAACCCAATTCAATGCATACCAACATGGGTTCTCAATGTTATGGTTATACTTGCCTCAATTGGAAATTCAAATGCACAATGGTAGCCCTTGGATCCAAACACAACCTAACACAAGCAAAACCACATGCATGCATGAGAGATGGAGAGAAATCCACAACACACAGACACACCATGCAAAGAAGCAAGAAGGAGAAGAGATAGAGAAAGGAGATGAGAAGAATGGAAGACTTCCACTCACCTCAATTGCACATGCAAGACCCACAAGTTTGATCGATGGAGAGAAATCAAGTGAAGGAGAGAGAGAGATAGAAGCTCCACGTGCACAGGGAATTTGAGAGAAAACGAGAGAGAGAACATGAGTGTCGATGGTTGAGAGCTTATATAAGTCAAATGGGTTGATCAAATTCCAAGAAGGGCCAAGTCATAAGTCTATTTTCAGTTTGAGTCAAATCAAGGTCCAATCGAAACACACGACGTCGGTTGCAAATGACGTAGTTACGAAAGTTAACGAGCTCAACGAAAGACACGTGTTGACCTCAAGATGATGCAAAAATGACCATGTCTAAGAAAAGCTAAAATTACGAAAAAGGGCTTGATCTACTTAATCCAGGTCAAACTCAACCCAACTACCTATCCATGACCCGTAACGAAAACAAAACACAAACAAAACACAATTAACAACAAAAACAAGATTAACTAACCGCTAAACGGGGTCAAGCTGGGTCGGAGTGTTACATCCTCCCCTACTTGAGAATCATTCCGTCCTCGGAATGAACACTAACTCGCTCATACCTGGGAAAACAAATCGGGATACTGGCGTGCCATCTGCTCTTCTAACTCCCAAGTAGCCTCATCGGGACTGTGATGCTCCCAAAGCACTTTGACCCATCGAATCGTTCTGGTACGGAGTATCTGCTCTCGGGTTCCCACGATACGGAGCGGTCGCTCAACGTATGCAGCACTCGGCTGAATCTGAACCTCGTCGTAGCGAATGACATGGGAGGGATCATGAACATATCTCCGAAGCATCGAAACATGGAAAACGTTGTGCACTCCTGAAAACATCTCGGGAAGCTCTAATCGATAAGCTAAATCACCGATCCGACTCTTGATCTCGAACGGTCCGACATAGCGTGGAGCTAACTTGCCTTTCTGGCCGAAACGGATCGTACCCTTCATCGGTGAGACCTTCAGAAAAACCCACTCGCCAACCTGAAACTCTAAGGGTCGTCTGCGGGTGTCTGCATAACTCTTCTGTCTTGACCGAGCAACTTTCAAATTCTCAATGGCTTTCTGTACCTTCTCCGTAGTCTCGGCAATGATCGTCGGTCCGTGAAAACTGCGGGTTCCAACTTCTTCCCAACAAACCGGACTTCTACACTTCTTCCCGTACAATGCTTCATATGGTGCCATCCCAATGCTCTCGTGGAAACTGTTGTTGTAGGCGAACTCGCACAACGATAGATGAAGATCCCATTCTTTCTCGTAGCTCAACACACTGGCTCGCAACATATCCTCCAAAGTCTGAATCGTCCGCTCTGATTGTCCATCCGTCTGTGGGTGGTATGCCGTGCTGAAACTCAACTTCGTACCCAAAGCCTCTTGGAAAGCTCTCCAAAAAGACGAAACAAAACGGCTGTCACGATCGGATACAATCGACACGGGGGTACCATGGAGCCTGACGATCTCATCCACGAACTTCCTAGCCATCTCTGAAAATGTCATACCCTTCCGAAAAGGAATGAAATGGGCTGACTTCGTCAATCGATCTACGATCACCCAAATGGCATTGTTCTTCCTGCTCGTCGGCGGTAACCCGGAAACAAAGTCCATAGTGATGTGTTCCCACTTCCACTGCGGTATATGCAAAGGATGCAACGAGCCTGGCGGTCTCTGATGATCGGCCTTCACCTTCTGACATGTCAAACAGCGAGCAACAAACCCTGCTACTTCTCTCTTCATGTTGTTCCACCAGAAGCGATCCTTGAGATTCCGAAACATCTTCGTGCTGCCTGGATGCATCGCGTAGCGAGCGTAATGCGCTTCGTTCATCAGCTTCTCCTTGAACTCATCAACTGCTGGCACGCACAACCTACTCCGAAAATAGAGTATACCATCCTCGAGTCTGAAATCGGGTCTGTCTCCAATGTGGTCTCGAATGCGCTTCAATGTTAGATCTTCAAACTGCCTGTCTTTAATCTGCTGAATCAGCTCAGGCTGAAACACTAGCGTACTAGCCAAAGTCACGCACTCATCCACTAGTTTAACTTCAACAGGGAGACCATGGAACTCTAGGAGAAAACTGCTCAAAAGCTGCACTGACTCTGTTTTCCGACTAAGTGCATCTGCCACCACATTCCCCTTGCCTGGCTGATATTTGATCGGGAAGTCATAATCCTTAATAAGCTCAAGCCATCTCCGCTGTCTCATGTTCAGCTCCTGCTGTGTGAATAAATACTGCAAACTGTGGTGGTCAGAACGAACCTCAAACTGCACACCATATAGATAATGTCTCCACAGCTTCAACGCAAACACGATGGCTGCCAATTCTAAATCATGGGTGGCGTAATTCTTCTCATGATCTCGCAACTGTCTCGATCCATAGGCAATAACCTTCCCATGCTGCATCAACACACAACCTAGACCAACTCGAGAAGCATCTGAATAAACCACGAATCCTTCACAACCATCTGGCAAGGCTAACACTGGGACTGTAGTCAACTTCTCTTTCAAAGTCTGAAAACTGGCTTCACACTCCTCAGTCCAATCAAATGGTACGTTCTTCCTGGTCAACTTCGTCAAAGGAGAAGAGATCTTAGCAAAGTCCTGGACAAATCGACGGTAGTAACCTGCTAGACCAAGGAAACTGCGAACCTCTGTCACTGTCTTGGGGCTAGACCAATTCACCACTGCCTCTACTTTAGATGGATCAACTGCCAATCCCTCTCGTGAAATGATATGACCTAAAAATGCCACCTGCTCAAGCCAAAAATCACACTTCGACAATTTAGCAAACAATCGATGTTCTCTCAACAACGACAAGGCTTTTCTTAAATGCTCCCTATGCTCCTCTGCTGACTTAGAATAGATCAGTATATCATCAATAAACACAACTACGAATTGGTCCAAGAAAGGAGCAAAGATCTGATTCATCAGTGCCATAAAAGCTGCAGGTGCGTTGGTTAGTCCAAAAGGCATCACGAGGAATTCATAATGTCCATAACGAGTCCTGAAGGCAGTCTTGGGAATGTCATCTTCTTTGACTCTCAACTGGTGATAACCAGACCTCAAATCAATCTTCGAAAAATATGCTGCGCCCTGAAGTTGATCGAACAGCTCATCAATCCTGGGTAGGGGGTACTTGTTCTTGATCGTCACTTTGTTCAGCTGTCGATAGTCTATGCACATCCGAAAAGTACCATCCTTCTTTTTGACAAACAAGACTGGTGCTCCCCAAGGTGAAACGCTCGGGCGAATGAAACTCTTATCCAAAAGCTCCTGTAGTTGCTTCTTCAATTCTGACAACTCTGCTGGGGCCATGCGATATGGAGCCTTGCTGATCGGTGCCGTGCCGGGAACAAGCTCAATGGCGAACTCCACATCTCGAACCGGGGGTAAGTCTGGCACATCGTCTGGAAAGACATCTGGAAAGTCACAGACCACCTGGATCTCACCTAGCTGCTTCGACTCCTTCTTCGCTGAGATAAAGGCAATGAAGCCTTCGCACCCTCGGCGGATCAAGCGATCTGCCTTACACGCCGAAATCACACGTCTGGGGCATCTCTGCTGACTGCCCTCGAAACGGAAGCCCTTGCCTAAATCGAAGAAGATCGTCCTGTTGTAACAGTTAACACAGGCACGATATCGAGCGAGCCAATCCATACCAAGGATCACGTCGAAGTCCAGCATCGACAACAGGATCAAATCAACAGGTAACTGATGACCTGCAATCTGCACGTCGCAATGGGGGTAGTACATACTACACTCCACTCGCTTGCCAACTGGGGTGGATACAACCAACACATATGGCAACGGCTTAGACGGCTGAGGTAACCGCTCGGCAAAATGAGGTGCTACATAAGATCGTGTAGACCCCGAATCGAACAAAGCTAATGCCTCGACGCGCGAAATCAAAACAGTACCTTCAACCACC
Source organism: Sextonia rubra (assembly GCA_037013555.1). Classification (NCBI taxonomy): domain Eukaryota; kingdom Viridiplantae; phylum Streptophyta; class Magnoliopsida; order Laurales; family Lauraceae; genus Sextonia; species Sextonia rubra. The sequence goes on from JASUAD010000009.1 coordinate 26,918,852, forward strand.
TGTGGATCCTCGGCACTCTCGTGGGTAGCAGCGTAAGCACGGGCTGACTGGCGAGGCTGTCTCGAGCCTGGACGAGCTGACTGCGGCTTGCTCGGAGCTGTAGGTGCACTAGGCCTGCTAGGAACTGCGCCGGAAGTAGGACCAGATGGAGCTGCACCGGAGGCTCGATGTCGAGGACAATTAGCGATCATGTGCTCCCTCGAACCACAAATGAAACAAGCACCGGCCTTCCTCCAACAAGCTTCAGTCGTGTGGTTCCTACCACAATATCCACAAGTCACTCCACTAGAACTAGAAGTACTCTGCTGGCCTTTGGTCTTCTTCTGTACTTGTCCTCGTGCACTGAAAGGCGGCTGTCTCTTAGGCTCAACGGCTCTAGCAGCTTGGTGGATGGCCTCGGCAGAATAGGCCCTGTCCACTGCATCGTCAAACGTAGCCGGACGCTGAAACGCAGTCACGTGATGCATGTACCGGGGATGCAAACCTTCGACAAACCTGTTCACCTTCCTTTCCTCGGTGCTGATCATGTCCGGAGCAAAAAGCGACAACTGCATAAACTTGTTCACATACTCTGCTACTGTCATCTGCTGCTGACGGAGAGCTAAGAACTCAACCTCCTTGGCTCGAAACACATGAGCCGGGATGAACTTCCTCCTGAACTGTTGCTTGAACATCTCCCATACTGTCGCACTAGGAATGTCTCTGTAGGAGTCTTTCACGCTCTTCCACCAAGTCTTTGCAACGTCTCTCAGCATGGAAGTTGCTAGCCCGACCTTCTGTCGGTTCGTGCACACAACTGTCTCAAAAACATCCTCTGTCTGGTCTAACCACTGTTCTGCCTTCAGTGGCTCTTCTGTTCCATAGAACTCAATAGCTCCTCGCTTGCGAAATTTCCCATAGAGGGCATTCGGGTCACTCTCTCGAGGCTGCAAGATCACCTGCTGGTCTACATGCGACTGAACGGGGGCTTGGCTTTGTCGGTCTAACATGGTTGTCACTTGGGCTTGCAAGTTCTGCATGGATTGCGATTGTGCCTGAAGGGACTGGAATAGCATAAGGATGCGTTCATCTGTATTCGGTGTCTGCGGTGACGGGGCAGATCCGCTCTCGTTATTTCCGGCGTTCTGCTGCGAACCAGAACCTGATGCCATCCTGTAAAATGGAAAGAGTCAGACACAAACACAACACAAGAGCGCCCAACAAACCCCAAAATCTAGAAAGAGCACCAAGGAATAATCGTATCCTCACCACGATCCTATACATGCCTACATGCTTATCATCTAGAACAAGGAATGAGCAAGGAATGCTCTGATACCATACAATACGTATGTCACAACCCGAGCCCAGGGTTCGGGGGTTAGCAAAAGCCAAACCTAATGACACACGTACTCCCGTGCATGCACACGTAGACCGAGTCTAAATGCACACGCACAAAGGAACAAGCACACGTGCCAAGCAAGTATGCGGAAGCTGTAAATATCAGAAACATAAACAACTAATAGCACAAGAAGAGGATACCAGGAAAGGACTGACATAATTACATATGAACGTTTACAAAAGAACAAAAGGATAAATACAATAGTGACATGTCATGACATATACAAGTCTGAAAATCCACACAACACAAGACTCCAAAAGGATGCATGCCATGAACGCTCTCCCGTGGAGTGATCACATCCACTCCTCTAGGCCTGAGGGGGCCCCGGGGGTCTCAACTGGAGCCTGACCGACCGGCGAGGGTTCGGCAGGGGGATCTGGGCCTGCAACACCAAAAACAACTGTGAATACGAAGATTCAGCAAAGTATAAACCATAGCAAGTTAACACACGCTGTGTCTAATAGAATAAAGAACATCATGTTATTAAAGAAAGCATTTTCGTATACTAGGCTATCATGCAAGAAAGAAAGATGCTGTGTGAATCAAGGATAACATGCTGTGTACATGACTAGTGGCTACTACATTACCATATGCTCCCAAAAGAGGGATCTTGTAACATGCAAAGAACACCATTGTCCGGGCCAGGGTACAATGGGTCTCGGTTTCCTGGGGTCCGGTTCCCCAAGACAAAATCCATACTGCAGCAGGCCATATAAACTATACCGAATTCACCCCGTCGGGATCCTAAGGCTGAGGCTAAGTAGTGCCTGACCATACGGAGTCAATCATGAAAATCCTGAGTAGATCGTGACAACTTATCATACGTGCAGATCCGTGAATGAACACATCATACATGCATACTCAGGGTAAATAAACCAAAATGTGAAAATAACGAAACATACGTAATCATGTAGAGTGTTGAGATCAATGGTCGAATGCAATATGTTATGCAACAAATCATGTGAATCGAATCATCTTAAGTTTACAAACCAATTCTAATCTAATTATCCGGTGTTTCTAACCGTGCATGATGATGTAGTTTTAAGTTATTCGATACACCGTTGTCTAGTGTTGCCTTGAATCGGGCGGTGCACGAAGTCCCTTAAACCAACACCCATGGGGAGGTGCTTAACATCCGGATAACGAACATGAATGATTCGCAGCCCTCGAGATCATTCACGCGTAGTATCACATTCCGTTGGGCAAGTCTAGGTGCTCTACATTCTATCATGAAGGTCATATAGGTCTTATCTTTACACCTAGCCTTATTCTTCATGTGTGGTTACGGCTTAGCCGTGTGTGTGCTACGGCTTAGCCGTGTGTGGTCTACGGCTTAGCCGTGGCTGGGCCGTAGAAGGTCTGTCAGTTGCTGACTCTCAGTTATTCCAGAAATTGCACCCTGTATTGTTCTACGGCTGGGCCACGGCTGAGCTACGGCTTAGCCGTAGGGCATTCCACGGCTTAGCCGTGCCCTAGCCGTAGAGGAAAACTGGGTTTTTCTCCTCTCTGGATTGTGAGCCGTAAGAAGCATACGGCTTAGCCGTACCTGTACGAATTCCATTTCCTGAAACATGTACAGAATAGCTGGGAATGCATCATAGGGGCAATTTATCAATGGGAATACACAAGAACTGAAGCAATGAGTATCAAGTGAGCTGTAAACACTTATTTCCATATCAATACATGTAAGATCAACCCAATTCAATGCATACCAACATGGGTTCTCAATGTTATGGTTATACTTGCCTCAATTGGAAATTCAAATGCACAATGGTAGCCCTTGGATCCAAACACAACCTAACACAAGCAAAACCACATGCATGCATGAGAGATGGAGAGAAATCCACAACACACAGACACACCATGCAAAGAAGCAAGAAGGAGAAGAGATAGAGAAAGGAGATGAGAAGAATGGAAGACTTCCACTCACCTCAATTGCACATGCAAGACCCACAAGTTTGATCGATGGAGAGAAATCAAGTGAAGGAGAGAGAGAGATAGAAGCTCCACGTGCACAGGGAATTTGAGAGAAAACGAGAGAGAGAACATGAGTGTCGATGGTTGAGAGCTTATATAAGTCAAATGGGTTGATCAAATTCCAAGAAGGGCCAAGTCATAAGTCTATTTTCAGTTTGAGTCAAATCAAGGTCCAATCGAAACACACGACGTCGGTTGCAAATGACGTAGTTACGAAAGTTAACGAGCTCAACGAAAGACACGTGTTGACCTCAAGATGATGCAAAAATGACCATGTCTAAGAAAAGCTAAAATTACGAAAAAGGGCTTGATCTACTTAATCCAGGTCAAACTCAACCCAACTACCTATCCATGACCCGTAACGAAAACAAAACACAAACAAAACACAATTAACAACAAAAACAAGATTAACTAACCGCTAAACGGGGTCAAGCTGGGTCGGAGTGTTACAGCAAAAGCCAAACCTAATGACACACGTACTCCCGTGCATGCACACGTAGACCGAGTCTAAATGCACACGCACAAGGGAACAAGCACACGTGCCAAGCAAGTATGCGGAAGCTGTAAATATCAGAAACATAAACAACTAATAGCACAAGAAGAGGATACAAGGAAAGGACTGACATAATTACATATGAACGTTTACAAAAGAACAAAAGGATAAATACAATAGTGACATGTCATGACATATACAAGTCTGAAAATCCTCAAAACATGACTCCAACATGATGCATGCCATGAACGCGCTCCCGTGGAGTGATCACATCCACTCCTCTAGGCCTGATGGGGCCCCGGGGGTCTCATCTGGAGCCTGGCCGACCGGCGAGGGTTCGGCAGGGGGATCTGGGCCTGCAACACCAAAAACAACTGTGAATACGAAGATTCAGCAAAGTATAAACCATAGCAAGTTAACACACGCTGTGTCTAATAGAATAAAGAACATCATGTTATTAAAGAAAGCATTTTCGTATACTAGGCTATCATGCAAGAAAGAAAGATGCTGTGTGAATCAAGGATAACATGCTGTGTACATGACTAGTGGCTACTACATTACCATATGCTCCCAAAAGAGGGATCTTGTAACATGCAAAGAACACCATTTTCCGGGCCAGGGTACAATGGGTCTCGGTTTCCTGGGGTCCGGTTCCCCAAGACAAAATCCATACTGCAGCAGGTCCTTATAACTATACCAAATTCACCCCGTCGGGATCCTAAGGCTGAGGCTAAGTAGAGCCTGACCATACAAAGTCAATCATGAAAACCTGAGTAGATCGTGATCATATATCATGCGTGCATATCTGGAATTGAACATATCATACATGTATACTCAGGGTAAATAATCGCAATGTGAAAGTAAAGTAACGGGATACAAGTAATCATGTCAGAGTGTGAGATCAATGATCGAATGCAATATGGTATGCAACAAATCATGCGAAATCGAATCATCTTAAGTTACAAACCAATTCTAATCTAATTATCCGGTGTTTCTAACCGTGCATGATGATGTAGTTTTAAGTTATTCGATACACCGTTGTCTAGTGTTGCCTGGAATCGGGCGATGCACGAAGTCCCTTAAACCAACACCCATGGGGAGGTGCTTAACATCCGGATAACGAACATGAATGATTCGCAGCCCTCGAGATCATTCACGCGTAGTATCACATCCGTTGGGCAAGTCTCGGTGCTCTACATTCTATCATGAAGGTCATATAGGTCTTATCGTTACACCTAGCCTTATTCTTCATGTGTGGTTACGGCTTAGCCGTGTGTGTGCTACGGCTTAGCCGTGTGTGGTCTACGGCTTAGCCGTGGCTGGACCGTAGAAGGTCTGTCAGTTGCTGACTCTCAGTTATTCCAGAAATTGCACCCTGTATTGTTCTACGGCTGGGCCACGGCTGAGCTACGGCTTAGCCGTAGGGCATTCCACGGCTTAGCCGTGCCCTAGCCGTAGAGGAAAACTGGGTTTTTCTCCTCTCTGGATTGTGAGCCGTAAGAAGCATACGGCTTAGCCGTACCTGTACGAATTCCATTTCCTGAAACATGTACAGAATAGCTGGGAATGCATCATAGGGGCAATTTATCAATGGGAATACACAAGAACTGAAGCAATGAGTATCAAGTGAGCTGTAAACACTTATTTCCATATCAATACATGTAAGATCAACCCAATTCAATGCATACCAACATGGGTTCTCAATGTTATGGTTATACTTGCCTCAATTGGAAATTCAAATGCACAATGGTAGCCCTTGGATCCAAACACAACCTAACACAAGCAAAACCACATGCATGCATGAGAGATGGAGAGAAATCCACAACACACAGACACACCATGCAAAGAAGCAAGAAGGAGAAGAGATAGAGAAAGGAGATGAGAAGAATGGAAGACTTCCACTCACCTCAATTGCACATGCAAGAACCACAAGCTAGATCGATGGAGAGAAATCAAGTGAAGGAGAAGAGAATTCCACGTGCACAGTGAAGTTGAGGGAAAACGAGAGAGAACAAGAGAGAGAACGTGAGTGTTGGTGAATTGGGTGAGAGCTTATATAAGTAATGGGTTGATCAAATTCCAAGAAGGGCCAAGTCATAAGTCTATTTTCAGTTTGAGTCAAATCAAGGTCCAATCGAAACACACGACGTCGGTTGCAAATGACGTAGTTACGAAAGTTAACGAGCTCAACGAAAGACACGTGTTGACCTCAAGATGATGCAAAAATGACCATGTCTAAGAAAAGCTAAAATTACGAAAAAGGGCTTGATCTACTTAATCCAGGTCAAACTCAACCCAACTACCTATCCATGACCCGTAACGAAAACAAAACACAAACAAAACACAATTAACAACAAAAACAAGATTAACTAGACGCTAAACGAGGTCAAGCTGGGTCGGAGTGTTACACCTCCTACACAGTCACATGCAACACAACCATTCTAACTTATCAATGTATGCCCTAAATGAATCAAAAGATCCAATGGTGGTTGAAAAATAGATGCTTACCTTTATGGAAAGCGCGATCGAGATGGAGCTAAAGGAAGACGATGAGGAGATGATGCTGTAGGGGAGCCTCTTCTCTTTAAAAGACTGGCTTTCTGAGGATGGCTAGGGCTGGTTGCACAAGAGGGAAAGAGTGAGAATAAAGAGGAATGAAATGATCGAAGGGTCATGGTGGCTTAAGGTTGGAGGGGTTTCTTCTAATTACAGAAAAGGGCCTCTCTCTCTCTCTTATAAAAGGTTTTGTGCAATTCCAAAGAAGGGCTTTTGGCCCACACAGGTCTAAATGGTTTGGGCCCCAGGCCCAAGAAGGCCTGACCAGGCCATCACCATGGGCCCTACTCACAAAATGTCTTTAGTGCAATGACCTAAGCATCTAAATGGCTTAATAAACATCCATCTAACTCTCTAAACTTGACACTGAGTTTGACAACCGACCCAACCCAGAATTAAAAGATCTGGGGCCTGACATCTCACTCCCCTTAAAGGACATTTGGTCCTCCAAATGACTAACATACCTTTGGAAGAAGGTACGAATATTATTTTTTCACTTTGTCTCTCAGCTCCCACATTGCTTCCTCTGAACGATGATGACTCCATTGAACCTTGACCCAATCGATGATGTAGTTTCTCAACACCTGCTCTTTGGTGTCGACAATCCCCACTGGCTGCTCAATGTAGGTTGTATTATCCTGCACTTGCAATTGTTCACTCTGCAACATGTGCGAAGGGTCTGTTACATACTTCCTCAGTATAGAAATATGGAAGATGTTATGAGCACCTGATAGCTCTGGTGGTAGTCTTAACTGATAAGCCACCTCGTTGACCTTGCTGATAATCTGGAACGGTCCCACATATCTTCTGGAGAGTTTCCCTTTCTACTTATACTGTAAGGTATCACGCGAAGGTGACACATTCAGAAACACATGATCACCAACATCAAACTTTAGCTCTCTCTTCTTCTTATCTGTGTAACTCTTTTGGTGATTGACGGTAACCTTCAGCCTTTTTCAAATCTGTTTGACCTTCTCACTTGACTTTCTGACCACAGATGGTCCAAGAAGACGATGGGCTTCAAAATTTGCCCAACATATAGGAGTTATGCATCTTTTTCCATACAAGGCCTCGAAAGGTGCCATGCCAATAGTGGAGTAGTAACTGCTGTTATACACAAATTCACACAAGGCCAAGCTTTCACCCCAACTGGTCTTGAAATCCAAGATGCACACCTTCAACATATCCTCCAAGGTCTGATTGGTATGCTTTATATACCCATCAGTTTGGGGATGGTAGGGTGTATCGAAACTCAACTTGTTCCCTAAAGCTTCTTGCATCGATACGCAAAACCGAAATACAAACTTACTATCCCAGTCAGAGACAATAGAAAATGGTACTCTATGCAATCTCATCACTTCTTTCATGTACAAATCTGCCATTTTCTCCATTCCTTGACCAATCTTGAATGGTATAAAATGAGTTGACTTAGTCAAATGGTCCACTATAACCCAAATCGCATTAAATCCCTTTCTGGTATTAGGTAATTCTGATACAAAATCCATGGTTATGTGCTTCCACTTCCACTTAGGAATTTCCAACTAATGTAAAAGACCTAGAGGTCTTCTATAATCCGCCTTAATCTGTTGGCAATTCAAACATTTTCCAATAAATTCCGCGATATCCTTTTTTATATTCTTCCACCAGTAATGATTCTTTAGATCCTGATACATCTTGGTACTGACTAGATGAATAGTAGACTGAGTATGGTGTGTCTCTACTATAATTTCATCCTTCAAGTATGGAAAATCAGGTGCACAAATTCTGCCTCTATAATACAAAATATCATCTTCCAACTTAAAATCAAGCCTCCCATCCATATGATCTTTAATTCTCGCTATTTCATGGTCTAATAACTAGTGTTCTTTGATCCTTGGGAGTAATTCGGGTTCTCATGAGATTATACTGGCCAACACTGCCTGCTATTGATAGGTTGAAAATAAACATCCGTATCTTCCAAACATTGAACCCAAAAGTATTCTGCAATCAATCTGCTAGTGAATGCTGCTTTTTTACTTAGAGCATCTGCCATAATATTAGCCTTTCTTGGATGGTACTTCAACACAAAATCATAATATTTAATATATTCCATTCATCTCCTCTGTCTCATGTTCAATTCACCTTGCATAAAAAGATGCTGGAGGCTCTTATAATCTAAATGCACTTCAAAAGTGGCTCCATAAAGGTAATGTCTCCACATCTTAAAAGCAAAGACCACTACTGCTAGCTTTAAGTAATGGATTGCATATTTTTGTTCATGCTCCTTCAACTGTCTAGATCCATATGCTACCACTTTCCCATTTGTATGAGAATACAACCAAGTCCAACTTCGGATACATCAGTGAAAATCACAAAACCATCACTACCTGCAGGTAAGGTCAAAATAGGGGCTGTACTCAACCTTCTTTTCAACTCTTGAAAACTTTGCTCAGTCTCATCATTCCACACAAAAGAAACTTCCTTATGAGTCAATCTTAACAGTGGGGCTGTTATCGTAGAAAATCCTTCTACAAATATGCGATAATACCCTACTAGGCCTAAGAAACTTCGAATCTCTGACATTGTTTTCGGCTTTTCCCACCTTACCACTACCTCAATCTTTATTGGGTCTATCGCTAAACCTTCCTTGGAGATGATATGACCAAGAAATCTTACCTGCTCCAACCAAAATTCACACTTACTCGCCTTAGCATACAACTGGTGCTCCCTAAATAATTGCAATGAGGTACAAAGATGTTGATTATACTCTTCCTAATTCTTTGAATATATAAGGACATCGTCAATAAATATTGCCACAAACTGGTCTAAGTACTACGCAAACACTTATTCATCATTGCCAGAAAAGCTACTAGAGCATTTGTTGACCCAAAAGACATCACTAAAAATTCGTAATGACCATATCTAGTGCTGAATGTAGTTTTTGGAATATTCTGATCCTGTATCCCCAACTGATGATATCCTGACATCAAATTAATCTTGGAGAAATATTGAGCACCTGCAATTGATCAAACAATTCATCGATTCTAGGTAAGGGATACTTATTCTTAATGGTCACTTGGTTGAGTTTTCTGTAATCGATGCACATTCTCATAGTACCATCCTTTTTCTTCATAAATAAAACTAGAGCCTCTAAGGAGAGACACTCGGTCTAATAAAACCCTTGTCTAATAGCTCCTGCAATTGTTCCTTGAGTTCTCTCAACTCAGCTGAGGCTATCCTATAAGGGGCTTTTGAGATCGGTGTTGTGTCTGGTACAAGCTCAATTGTAAAGTCAATCTCATGGACCGTCAGCAATCTGGGAATGTCATCGCGAAAAAATATGGAAACTTAGACACCATTAGTGTCTCCTCCACTACTTTAGCCTATTTATCCTACGTGATAAATGCTATATACCCTTAGAACCTTTTATTAACAACTTTATAGCCTTAATAGCTGAGATCATATGAGTAACAACCTTCTTTTTAGATCCCACAAACTGCACAACGGTGCTATCATCCGTTGTCAACTTAACTATCTTAACACAATAGTTCATCACTGCATCATGAGCAGTAAGCCAATCCATATCCAAAATGGTGTCAAAGTCATTTATCATCAAAAAGTATTAAATCAACCTTTAGCACAACGCCACTTATCACTAATTTGCAGTCAAGGTCGTACTTCAAATAACTAACCTTTTTACCCACCGGCGTAGTCACAACTAAATCAAATGGCTGCTCAGCTGCTATAACATCAATTTGTGAGGCAACCGTAAGGGAGGTATATGAATGTGTAGAGCCAAGGTCAAACAAAGCTTTAGCATTGTTATCACAAATAGAAATTATACATTCCACGATGTTCTCTGTAGCATCAGCCTGTTCATGAGTCATGGCATACACTCTGCCTGCTTACTGGGGCCGTGGTTGCTATTTGTTAGGCCCTGGAGGTGACTGGGGTCCTCTCTGAAGTCGAGGTTAATGGGAAGGTCAGTACAATTGTATCTGTTGTTGCAGTGCTTGAGGTCGTTGCTACTGTGGAGGAGTTGGTGTTATCTGACTCAGCAAGTATGCTTAAATAGGACTCCTTGTGTAGATGTCTGCCAATATTGTTGGCTTTTTAATGTCTCTACAGTGAAAGCACTCTCCTGTCTGCTTCCAACACTTAGATGTTGGGTGGTTATTGCCACAAATTTCACAAGACTCCCTTTTCTGCTTCTTAAATTGGTGCTGTGGGGCCAAAGACGAGGCTACTTTCTGCGTGGGTTGGCTCGGAGGGCCCATACGCCTAATCACCTCCTCAGCCCAGTATGCCTTATCCAAATATTCCTGGTAGGTATTCAGAACTTATGACTAAGCGTGTAATGGTATATCTAGGCGAAGGCCATTAATGAACTGTCTTATCCTCTCACTTTCTAGAGTGATAAGAGTTGGTGCGAAACGCTAGAGATGGGTAAATTGCAGTTCATATTCCCTGATGGACAAGGTACCTTGCTTTAATCTATCAAACTCTATCCTCTTCTGAATGCGAACATGCTCCGGTACATACTTTTCATGGAATTGATTACTAAAGGTGGTCTAAGCTATTTCTACAGCTATTACATCATATGCTTCTTTAACAGTGGACCACCACCTGTCAGCTACATCCTGGAACATTAAAGCTGCCAACTTAACTTTCTGAACCCCTGTGCAGACTAGGTTCTCAAATATCTTTTCAAGTTGATGAAAAATTCTTCGGCTGCCATTGAATCTTCACCCCTGTTAAATTCTTGTGGTCCTCTTTTCTTAAACTTCTCAAATATGTCATTGGGATCATGTGGTCTGGGGGCAACAACAACCCGAGGCTACCTAATCCTCTACAAAGCCTTGAGTATACTGATCTAAAATGCTGCCTAATCTACTACTTGAGGTCCTACCACAACTTTGGCTGCGGTTGCCACGGTGGAGAAGGTGGAGGTGGCAGCGGCGATGAAGGCAGAGGTGGTGTTGCATGCATCACATGGGGTTGATTCACTTTTGCACAGCTTCCAACAACTGAGTCATCTATTGATCCTGATGTTGCTGGTGGGCTAGCATAACCTCCACTAGGGTTTATATCAGATCATTAGATGTACCGCTAGACTCAGCTGACTCCGAACTGGATAAGTTGGCTTTTGATTTTTTTGTTCTAGGTGTCATGCCTGCAAAACATCCATTTGTTAGAGACTGAACAATCAAAAATTCGAAAGGTAAACAAACTCTTATAACTTATAAACAATGCTAAAGTTCGTATACGATTATATGCATCAAAACCCCAATGTTCGCACTTAAAATTTCTAATCCTTACATCAGACCTACGTTTCTAACATCATTTAGAACTTTTAGAAACTTGACCTCTCTGATACTATCTGTTACGCCCTCAAAACTGGGCCGGATCTAATGCTAATTTTAGGGTTGTGAGAATTAGGGCCAATTACAATTTTTTCTTACATAAACAATAAAGGCCCAATTCCGGGTGGATCAAAGTCCTTTGTGAGGCTATGCTTGGTGATCAAGTAATAATAATCACACGCGAAACCGTAATCCATAACTTGCGCAGCTTAGTATCATATACAACCCATATAACAAATTTCAGTAATAATTAAATCAAGGTCAAGTGCTTCAAAGCATAATAGTTAAGGTTGAAATTCCAAAACAAATAAATTTAATAGTTAGTTAGTGGCCCCAGACATAGCCTTATTACAAAAGCTAATGTTTTGAACCTGTCTCCAACTTTAAGGCATTTCAGACGATGTCATCGGCGCTCCACTCAACAACTCAACCATTTTTGGGGGAACCTCCTATATCGCCTAACTTTCTGGTTTAGCACCAGTAACGGGACCTAGACACCAAAAGTAGTGGGTTAGATTGACATAATTTAGCAAAAAGTAAACTGCAGGTAATGTTATTAACCAAATAAGTTAAATCATATTTTCTGTCCTACCAAATGTAATGAATGTAGACCCAATGGTATAAATGCATAAAAATAGGTTTTCTCACAGATACAATATACAAAAACGGGTACTCCCGCAGATAGATATACAAAATGGGTATTCTTGTAGATATAATAAATGGCACAGCTATGTACTATATTTCACAGTACTGCTGACCCGATAGCGTACGTCCACATTCGAACTGCAGTCGGTCAGATATATATATACGAATACATACATATACTGATGCATAATAGCACTATACTATGAAATCCTCGATTTCCGACATCCATACTATTTCAATTAAAGTGCAATGGTTAAACCATTTAGATGTACGTTATGCCCATATGATATTTTTCTATATTTTTAAAGGTAATCTCTACACCACCTAATACTCTCACTTGGTTAAGTATTCACTTTAAATCAAACCCTCCCTCAGAATGACAATATGAACCCATGATGTTGATGATCCACTACTGGTGTCTATCATATGGTGCATCCCATAACTCATATTCCTATCACGTGTCCAATTCAATTCTAATTGTACACTTAACTAACTCTCCCTTAAGAATGAAACACATCATGTTTCTCAGTCCAAATCTCATGTTGATATATTTATTAATTAACCGTCGGACATAATATCAGGTTAAGTGATCTAAAACCTAAAAGTCACTTACCTGTCGTCACTTTACCTATCGTGCAATTTAGGCGGTTGGATTTTTCAATTATAGTCAGCTAGCCTAACCTATTTCACTACCAATTTAAGTGGAAGTTATTCGACACTAATGATTTAGCCGTAGTTCATTTTATGGCTAGGCCGTAGTGAACCTACAGCTCAGCTAGCCGTTGTTATGGCTTAGCAGTAAATCTTTTTATGGCTTTGCCATAAGGGCATTTATGGCTAGCCGTAAGACTTGCCGTAGTATATTAAGCCCGAAAACAACTCTCTGGAATGTGAGTCGTAGCTTAGCAGTAGGCTTGGGTCTACGGCTTAGCTGTAAGTGCACAGAGTCTTGCCCCTTAACCTGTATGATCTACAACCAATCTGCAGATTTCCAAACACCTTAAACCCACCACCTTCATTCATAAACAATACTAATCCAAAAGGAACCATTATTAAACCCTTAGTTGTAGTTATCAACTTGTCTTTGGTTGTCCATAGTCAAATTCAAATCAGAAGATGCAAAGGATAATTTGAGCACAAATCCCCTCTTTGGTCCTACCACTTGAACAAGACCTCTTACACACCCACATTCAACACAACCATTCTAAGTTATCAATGTATTCCCTAAATGAATCAAAAGATCCAATGGTGGTTGAAAAATAGATGCTTACCTTTGTGGAAGGCGCTAACGAGATGGAAGGAGAGGAAGACGATGAGGAGATGATGATGTAGGGGAGCCTCTTTTCCTTGAGAGATTAGCTTTTTGAGGATGGCTAGGGCTGGTTGCACAAGAGGGAAAAAATGAGAATGAAGAGGAATGAAATGATTAAAAGGTTGGGGTGGTTTAGGGTTAGAGGGGTTTCTTTTAATTACAGAAAAGGGCCTCTCTCTCTTATACAAGGTTTTGTGCAATTTCAAAGAAGGGCTCTTAGCCCACATAGGTCTAAATAGTTTGGGCCCTAGGCCCAAGAAGGTCTGACCAGCCCATCACCGATGGGCCCTACTCACCAAATGTCCTAAATGCAATGACCCAAGTGTCTAAATGGCCTAACAAATATCCATCTAACCCTCTAAACTTGACACCGAGTCTGACCACCGACCCAACCCAAACTTAAAAGATCTGGGGCTTGACAATAACATTGTTTAAACAACTATGTGTTACCTAAAGATCCTGTTTATAAAATTAACTTCTCTAATGCAACAATCAAAATCCTAGAGCTACACATTATGGTCATGTTTCTAATGGTATTTTTATAATCAACTGTTGCATTCTTTAAGTCCAAGTATATGTATATCGCATCCTTTGTATGTTTTATAACCTTCTTTATGCAATATCGTTTGCCAAAATTTCTTGATTATGTAAAAAAGAACCTATTATGATATGTTCTAGTATATATATTACGATACGAGAAATTAAATATGTTTTCAAAAATAAGTCCACTTTTCATTCAAATGTGTTTGGTTATTCTCTGGTCGATGCACTTCAGTCCTTCCTATAACTAGACGTGGTAAAAGATAGAGCATTATACTTGATAGATTGGCTGCAAAATAGTTTCATGTAAGTGACATGAGTAGTTATACTTCAGATACCATTGTTATGTAAAAGATGGGCACATTGTGATCGTATTAGGTATCCCTGTTATGTTTTCATGTTATATTTATTGTGATTCTTATATCTCTTCTTGATTATGGTCGTCCTCAGTGTATTTAACTTATATAGAGCTTCCATATGGATTGATGAGATTCACGTTAGAGATGTAACCTTCATGTTGATGTATATCTAGTTATTTAGTAATTTATCTGTTTATTAATGTTTATAAACTTTTAATATAAATACATCATGTTTGTGTTTATTATTCCTGCTTACTTGTCTGTTATCTGATGTAACTTCTGGTGTTATAAGTGGGAGATCATTACCCTAATCAGGGACTTATTAGAAGTTTGCAGTTGAATCTTGCTAATATTCTATAGACATCGGACTGTGTGAGCTATGTTGTGTGAGCTATGTTATGTTGGGGTTGTAAAATTAAAAATATTTTTGTTTTATGTTCTTTACTTTAACAGTCTAGAATTGTGAATATAATAGAGCTGTATATGCTCTATTAAGGTGTTTGGGGATGCTCCCAAATATGAGGTTTTCATATTGCAAACAATAAGACAATATGTAGTGGAAAATAAACGTAAATCAAACAAGCATACATTACAGGAAGATGCAATTTTTATATAAAAAACTAAATTAGAAAAAAAAAATTACGAGTCCAAACTGGACCAATAATCAAGCACTATGAATCTCGCAATTACAAAATAATATACTCACAACACTTATCTGGTTCTTGTATAACCTAAAGACTGTGATTTTTTTAGCTAGACATGTACACTTGCAGTTCTCTGTGACATATACAAACCTTCCTTGATTGATAGATAATCTTCTACAAGAAATGCATGAGATAAAAACTCTAGAACTCACAGCCATACTTTTATCTCTAATGGATCCTTTAAAGAAGAAAAATTATGTCCAATGTGTAATCTCTCTCAAAATAATGAGATCTGTACTTTAGGGTTAAGAGAGGAACTCTTTAAATTACTCACAATTCGTGCCTTAAAAGAACATTCCTTGTAGAAAAAAAAACCACTAGTTTTGGAAAAAACAAAAAACAAACCTAAAACAAGAAATTGAGTTTCTATTCGTCATCCGATCAATCAATTCGATCAGGTACCATATCTAATTGATCGGGCACCTAATCTGATCGATCGGATACCAATTCTATTTGGATATCAAATTCGAATTTCACCTGTTTTGTTGTAGCTTTCTTTTGGCCCAATTGATCTGAAACCTTTTTCACTGCTTTGAGCTTTTTGCTTCAATTCTTCACTTTAACTCTTTCGCCAACACAATCACAATCTATTCTAAAAGCAATAAAAAATTCAACTCAATAGACTCAGAATTTTGTATAATCCATGAATTAGCCAACATATAAAATTCCTTACAGTCCAGGTAGCTCTCAAAACGGTGATTATTGGTTAAGCTCAAATTAATTAACCACACATAAAGTGCAGGGAAAATTTATTATTAGTGTTGAAATGCCTTGAACGTCTTTTGATTAGATATACACATTGCAATACAAATCAAAGAGTTGACAAAATTTCAGTTGAGAGGAATTCATGTAATTTTTTAGATAAAGAACAGGGTGTGATCTTAGTTTTCTCTATGTTAGCATAGCATTTACAAGAACCAATATAAAGAGGTAGTTTTGGAGTAACAAATATTGTAAGGAATGTAATGTTGACAAATTCATTGTCTGAACAAAATTTGGGGTTAAATGTGTTGTAATTTTCTTTGCTAGATGAACCGAAGTCTTCACCAGAGTTACAAATGATGGTCTTCTCTTTTAAAGGTGGAAAGCGTGTGTCTTCTCTATCGTACCGGTCGGATTTGTGGCAGACCAGTCGAATTACATGCATCTAACATATGCAAGCAGAATAGAAGATCGACCGGTCGGCTGTTGTGCTCGATCGGTCGGACCCCATGCCTGACCGGTTGGCTAGCCTATCCGATCGCTCGGCTAGGTCGGTTGGGCATGAATCAAAATCACTAATTTTTCGGATCTACTATCTTGTGCGCTCAAGTCTTTCCCTATTCTCTTCAAATTCAAAGCGGAAAGGACACCACGGTTTTTGTGTATATAGAGATCAATTCTTTTTATAAAGTCGACAAGTCTCTCTTGATTCAAACTCTAGAAATTCTATTAAGAGATATCTTCTTCTCTGAAGCTTCT
The DNA here is from genome assembly GCA_037013555.1 of Sextonia rubra. Taxonomy (NCBI): domain Eukaryota; kingdom Viridiplantae; phylum Streptophyta; class Magnoliopsida; order Laurales; family Lauraceae; genus Sextonia; species Sextonia rubra. The sequence continues at coordinate 26,935,619 of JASUAD010000009.1, forward strand.
TTGTCTTTCATGAGCTGCAAAGTTAGCTTCTGAGATTCATCTTCTTTCTCTTCTTTGTTAATTCGCTTGAGAGGCATCAAGGCGTGAATATCAAGCTTGAAGAAGGTGAACGGCGTGTGCACCGACAAGAAGAGCTTCGAGTCCTTTAGATTGTGTTTAACTTAGAAAAGGGTACTAAGTAGATCTTGTAATTTCTCTTGCATAGTGCTTTATCTGAGTTTAGACTGGTGTTAGGTTCCGTGGTTTTTTTCCGTTTGGGTTTTCCACGAAAAAAATTCTGTGTCTAACCGTTTGGGTTTTTCACGTAAAAAATTCTGTCTATCTTCATTGTAGTGATTGATAGTTTTCTTAGAGTCATTATTTTTGTTATCTTCATAGTTAAATCTGTGTTGAATCTTAATCCGTGTCAAGGTTTAAATAGTTTCAAATATGATTTTAATAGTCGGTTGAATCTGAGTTGTTTGTCCGATATGTAAAGTTTATTATGTTATCTCATACTGATTTTCTATTTATTTAGTCCAAAACAGGAATGCATTGAATATCGATCATAACCCCTTTAATATTTTAAATTGTTGTTTAATTATTTCTAAAACATTCGAAAGGCAATGAAAAACAGGAAGAGTTGCAATTTTAACAATTTCTTAATAATGTTTCATAGCTTTTTTTTTTTTTAGTTACGAAAGAAGCTTGATATACCACGTACGTGATCAGGACTGCGCCGGGCTCATACGATACTAACGGGTTTCCAAATCCCTGTTTCAAAAGCATGGTCTGTAATCCTAGCAGGATAATACTGTTCCTCTCATTTATTTTCATACCTAATCTTTTTTTGTTTTATTGGTCTCTTTGTAGTTTGTAGTGAAAGCATTTCAATAGCGTTAATAACTTCAACATGTTAGGTGGGAAAACATTCATCTATTTAATGTCAAGTGCTAGCATAGTAACTACCAATTAAAGTCAACTTTTCAGAAAGCCAATCTTCGTGGCAAAAGTCACGTGCATCGGTGTGTGAGCCCATATAGGCCCATTAGGTGTGACCAACCAAAAGCCTCAGACCGGCTATAATTTGGGTTAGTAATTGTGATCGTGCGGGCTCAACTTAATTTTTATTGTAAGGGGGTGTTTGGGAAGCATGTATTTTAAGAGATTTTGTTATATTATATTCTAGTTTAAAATATAATTTAGACACCTAAAAGTTAAGTGCTTTGGTATCTGAGAAGATATCTGATAATATTTAATTTTTTTGTGAAAACCTTCATATTGAAATATTCAAGTATATAATGTATAAAATAATTTTGAAAGTATTTTGAAATGTATATAAATTGCCAAATACTATAAGTTGCACAATATTATCATATGATACTATTTTATTCTATGATAATTAAATCTCACATTATTCAAATCTAATAATATTTTATTCTGCATTTATCTAAATACCCCCTAAGCAAAAACCTTAGAGGAACATGAGAACTAAAAAGAGCACCCTACTGCCCACGCCTCTAGTTTGTACGGGGATGGAACTTGGCAGTGATCCCATCCATTGAAGATCAAACTATGCAAAAATGAAAGCCCTGTTTTTCTATTTAGATGTTTTTGGGCCAATTTGGTAACTTAATTGTATAGTAAAGTGATGAGCATAGTCAAATCAAATCAAGACACAAAAAAAGGAAAAAGGGGTCAAATAAAAAATCCTAAAGCACAAAAGTCCCTCTTCTTTCGAAAAAAAAAAGATAAAAAATTACTCTTCCATGGCACTAAACTACAAAAAAAAAACTCTTTTTTAATAAAAATAATAATAATAATAACCACTCTCTCATCACATAAAGTACAAAAACTTTTAATTTGAGGGAAATGTTTTTCCCTTTTGTCATTTATCACTTATTGATTTGACCTTCTCTTCATTTCTTCTTTTTTGGGATGCCTTTCATTTCACTACAATTACATGAGTAGATGCCACTATTTGATTAAATATTAGAATTGAAATATAATTAATATGCCATTAAAAGTGACACAATCTTATGCATTAAATCAACAATCATATGTTGAATCTTATAGGGAGACTATTATTTGAAGTATAATTTGAGGATATCTACGGCAGTGGAAGTGCATTCATTTTGGTTTTTTTTTTTTTTTTTTGAATTTTCAGTAGGTTGTCTCCAATATGATGTTTCACTCCTCTCATTCATTGGAAGTGTGATGAATAAGCTCAATAAATCTGAATAATAAGAGCCCACCAATCTCACAATGGCTCCAACACGCATGACTGAAATAAGAAGAGTCTAGAGATACTCTAACCTCAAACCGATCATAAATTTGTCCACCTAACTTGGTAGGGCCTCCTTATTAAAAATAAATCTGAATCCTAAAAATAAATTCCCCTCTTGCATAAGCCTTCACCATATTGATTACTCATAAAATTCATGAATAACATCACAATGGGCATAATTCCTCTTGAAGTAAAACCGGGTAAGACTCATATAGAGCAAAAATTTTGTTTTGAGCCGTTTAAATTTGTCATGAGTTGGGGTCAATTGAAGAGCCTTATGAAATTTTAAGTAGATATGGACTCTAGAAATTATACCCAAATCAGCAAACCCACTATAATAGTACAAGAGATAGTTCACCGAATCAAGTCAAGGGTTATGCAATTGGTTAGATATCTTTTCTCTCACCCCACCAAGCCAAGGGTCAATCCCTGGATATGCTACCCTTTCCCATGTATGTAGACTCTCCCATGGGTCCCAGCCCCTTTGGCTAGGTGAAAAAAAAAATTCCTTTATTTGAAGGCTTCCACCATAAAAGAAGTAATTGCTATTTTGTAACTTTCTTTCATAATTAACTCAATAGAATAGAATGTAATAGGGAAATGATACTCAAAATGAAGTCCAACGAACTCCATGTGCATATAAGTGAATGAGAGGCAGTCAGATGTGAAGGTTTTTGGGGGAGAGATTCTCTATAATGGATTAATGCCAATCTTAATAATATGTGTGCAAGCAATCAACCACACAACAAAAATAAATCAAACCACAAGCACACACCACAAGAAGACACATTTTACGTGGAAACCCAACTTGGAAAAAAACCACGGCCAAGAATCAAATACTATGAATCATACTACAGTTACAAGAGAATACTCACAACCCTTATCCAGTTACTCCTCAACGTAAGGACCTTGTGATTCCCTTGCATAGCTCCCTGTTGCAACGACCCTCTTCCATTCTCTGTGATAGATCCAAGACACCTAGATGCCTTCCAGATGTTGTACTTGACTCCCCAAAGAAATCTTCTACACTCAGAGAAGTAAAAGACAATGATCTCTAGAGTAGAACTTCAGCTCTTCAACTCTCAAAAAAATTCTAAAAAAGGTGATCTCCAACTTCTTCTTAGAATATTGAGATCTGTGTTCCACACCTTAGGGTTGAGAGAAAACCCTCTTTTATAGCTCCTAATACGCGCCTCATAAGTATAATACAATCAGGAAAGGAGTTGGCATCAAACAGGTAAGTTTCCTTTCAATTTGGGCTGAAAAATCGTAAGTCGGCGCACTTTCTGCACTTGCTCGATCGATCGGATAAATTGCCCAATCGGTCGGATTAAGGTTCTGCAAAGGTGGAAATTTCAGCATTTTTCTGCAAACTTCCAGAGGCCATAACTTTCTCGTTTCAGCTCCAATTGAGGCGATCTTGGGCTCTACGGAATCCTCTCGAAACGAGCTTTTTACCGGTTGGTTGCATGCCCATATTCAATGCTCAATTCATGAGATATGACCTTTTTAATCTATGTTGTTCGTAGAAAACTACTTCAATTTGTCTCTTTTTCTTCTATTTTTTCATTTCAGTGCATCCGGCGACTCAAACCATTATTCATACTCAAAAATATGTAAAATACAATACTAATGGACTCAAGTTTTGTCCAACCCATGAATTTGTCAACACAAAAATACTTACAAGATGTCTCAAGACTAATTACCAAGGGGTAGAGTGGTTGCCCGATAGAACACATGAGGTTTTGGTTGTTTAGTAAGTTACTATTTGCATTTTAAGAGATATTAGACATTAGATTTCTGTTTATTAGCTTCATCTCATTGTTAAGGTTGCTCTTACGCTGTTTCGATCTTGACTTTATGCCTCTTCTCATGCACTTGGTTATGTTAAATTTGCCAAAATATTCTTTTGACATAGTTTTGATTCTCTTGACACATTCTTATAAATCATGAATGAGACTTTGTTAGAATTTTATATATTGGCTAATTCATAAGTTGGACAAAATTAAGCTCTGGGTCTTATTGAATTGTAATTATATATTTTTAGATTGGACTTCTGTGTGCTTTATTGGGTCGCATGAATAAAGGTGTTTAGAGAAAAATGGCTATATCCCTTAAATCAACCGTTGAATGGGGGAAATCTACGTATCATTAGAAAACTTTTTTTTAATAAATATCCGTTGGATCTAAGATTACATCTATCAGAGCTAAACGATAAAGTTAATTCCTCAAAAATTTTCTTAAAATATTTATGAAAATGACATCTGTTTGAACGGAGGTTGTGTGTGTTCAAATGGAGGCTGCAGAGGCTAAAAAGTTCACAAGCAAAAAATTCGAGACGATGTGCATTTGAAGAGGGAGTCTAGAAGTTCAAACGGAGCAGTGATTTTGCTAAACCAACTTGAGCATAATTATTTCTTTTTTGTACCAAAGTGGCCTGTTTGGTTCTTACATGGACTCTAACCCTAAGAGACAAATACTGCATCATTTAAAGATGTTATCTCTCAACCCTAAATTACAGATCTCCTTATTCTGAGTAGAGATTACTCATTTGAGATTTTCTTTTTCTTTAGAGTATTCATTAAAGAGACAAGTGTTGAAACTTAATTCTAGAGGTTCTAGTCTTTTACATCTTTTTGTAGAAGATCATCTAAGGAGTCAAGCATAACAACAAGAGGGCGTCTAGTTAATTGGATCTGTTACAGTAAGTAGCAGGCTGCCGTAATTGTTTGTATCTATGTAAGAAGCATCATAGTCTTTAGGTTGCGTAAGAACTGAATAAAGTTGTGAGTATATGTTCTTGTACTATGAGATTTATAATACTTGATTATTGGTCAAGTTAGGACTCCTTGTTTTTTTCCAAGTTGGGTTTCCGCATAAAAGTTATATATTTTTGTGGTCATTGCTTGTTTGCTTTATTTTATTTCTGCTGCATATTTTGAGTTTACTTATAATCTAGAAAATCACATACATTGAGCCCCAAAAGCTTCAGACTAATCATGTTTTTGCATGTTAGGAGAGGCCTAGTTTGATAGGAGGGAACCCAAAATATATATAGGCACAAAAAAGATCGATGGTAATGAGCTCGACCATTAATATTAAAAAGGTCGAGTTATATGGACCAAATTAGACATGATACAAGGTTTTCAAGGTTTTCATGGGCCTAAGCCTATCAACAAAAGTTAAGAGTGGGTCTGATGTCTAAATGGTTTCAGGTCCCTCTATCTACTCATGCGCACAATTGGCCTACGCCCAATAGAATCTTGGCAATTTGTTTCTAACCCAACAAATTAACTATTTTAGTTTCAGTTTTCTTTTATTTTGAAAAAAAAAAAAGAATACATTCAGGAACATAAACATAAATACTTGAACTAACATCCTAAAAGAAAACACCAAACTTAACCACAAAACATTTACCCTAATCAGCAACCTACCCGTGAAAATGACTACGATAGTTTCAGTATGTTATTAACTTTCTTACAAAACAGTGTCCTCTATAGATCTAAGTTATTTTGTTCTCATAGACTAATTGGTTTTTTTTTTAATCTTTTGAGAGACAGCAAAGTCAAATTGTTATTTATTCATTTTTAAATGTAGTTATAAAAGAGTTCTAAATATGTTGTTGTTGTTGCTATTGTCGTTGTGCGGCTGTTGTAAAAGGTGCTAATACATGGTGACTGCATCCTTGTGGGCTCATGAATCATCATTATTTTTTATTTAAATTCTGCTAGGCCTCACAATGGTAATCTAAGCCATTCATTTTGTTTATTGAATTAATAAACCCCAAGACCTTGAAGCAAATTATCTTAAGTCTTTATAGCTTTTCAATAATTTGTAAAAAATCCCACGCTAGAGATATAATTTCCTACACTTCTATGTGCCCCCAATTCATAATCAATCAATATTCTTATATTAGTTGTAAATATAAGGGCATTTAATCCCATATCTTAATTCGTCATAGATCTTGAAAAACACGTCAAAAATATCCTAAAAAGTCAAATACATCTAAAACAATTAGATGTACTCATTTACACATGAAAATGGTAATTTTGACAAATATGGTAACATGTTTTGCATCTGTAACATTCGCATATGTAAAACCCATTTTTCTATCATATGTTTAAAAGGTAAGTGACCCCTTAACAATATAGATATTGTCAAAATAAGTTAAAAAATGGTGCAATAAAATTGTGATAATAACGAAATAAATAGTAAATTTGTGATAAATCGATAAAAATAATTTTAATAAAACTTGTAATTATGAAATTATTTATTATTTTAACTATTTAAAAAACACTTAAGACATAGTTTCTTTCCATAAAGTTTCCGCTTTTATATTTCAAAAACCCCTAAGTTGAAAAAATGGATGTGTTCTAGTGTGATTGTTCGCAAAAACTCATCTTGTGAACGTTCTATGGGGCACATTGTGTGTCCCATCTATGAATAGGACTTGGGGGAATAAAAAGATCTAGAATGGCCCTATCTACATCTGTAATTTTGGACCCATGTGAGCATGCTATCATATTCATCTAGGCCTTGGAGGTTTAACGGGTGTATACTTTATTCGGATTGGTGCATAGTCGAACTATTTTCCCATACCATTTGGATGTGTGTAAAACCCATGGGACCCTTATATTGATGGGGTTCTAGTTTTTGGTCCATTTGGATGGACCAAACAGTGGGCCCCCTAGTACTTCTATTCCATGCATGAATATCTCTGATTAAAAATTTTTCATTTTTCTGATGAGATAATTTCTCGCTAATGGTATATGTGAAATAACTAATAATTGACACAATAACCCATGCTAATCACGAGCATAACCCATGTGGCTAGGGTCCATGCTCCATATAAATTTTTGATATTTTTTTGTAAATAGTTATACATACATATTTGAGTGTTGTAGTGGTTGAGTTAGTTATCTAATGAGTGAGAGATCATTTGTTTACATTCCCTTAACCTATATATTTTCAGCATTTTTTACAATTGCTCAATAAAAAGTCAAAACCAAAAGGAATTTGGTCAAAATTGAATTCATAATCCTTCTCTTTAATATATTATAATAGGGTGGACTGAAGTTGCTTTCATATGTGTGTAAAACCCTTGGGACACTTGTAATTAGGAGTCCTTTTTTTGGTCTATTTGGATGGACCAAAGAGTGGGCTTCCTACTACTTCTACTCCACACATGAATGTCTTCGATCAAAAAAATTTTCATTTTTTGAAGAGATAATTTCACGATAACAGTATTTGTGAAATGTAACTATTAATAGGGTGGGCTAAAGTTGCTTTCAGATGATGATTTTTTGCTTTAGGACATTAAAGCTACTAACTTTTTTTGTTAGGTAAATGTTTACGAATGGAGATTTATTGAGGACAAACCTCACAGTAATTGTGGCGGATTGGTCTCGTCACATTACCAATGAGTAGCCTATCATGCACGCGGTGACATGGCGCTTTTTGAGAGAGGATAAGGACTCAATGTTTACACCACATGAGACCCACAAGGCTCCAACTGCCCCCAACGAATTTTCTTCCTTCAAAAGGGACAAATGAGGACCATCAATCAACAATCATAACAATCATGTAATGGTGATGGTGATGGAAAAAGTAACAATGCAACATAACAAAATCAACTAACCCTCCTACTAAAACCTAGCCGTTCCTCTTGAGTATTAAATTTTTTAACTAACCAATCCTACTAAAACCTCTGCTCAATAGATATAAACCGGATACGGCTATAATGCTCTTAAGGAGAGGCTACTAAGTGGGTTCTTTTTGTGGGGGGGTCATTTTGGTGGAAGTTTGATTATGTGTGTTCGTACATGTTCTTGTTTTTGGTTTTACTTTAATGAATTATGCTTTTAAAATGAATAATTAATTAAGCTTGTGGATATTCTTTTAAAAATTTTTAATCCATGATTTTCAGCTGTCGATATAACACCCATCTTTCGAACCTGACCTATCTGCAATATCCATAATGAATCATGGAAACTTGAGTTACAAAAGGTTACGGCAATGTGAATTTTCAACCATATTCATGTAGATCATTTGATATTACAAACTATTGATAATCGATCACATAATTTTAATAGTTGTAGCCCAGATCACAGATCTTAGGGAAACCTTATTCCACAAATAATCTCTTAACCCCTTTTCTATGGGAAAAGGAAGAATTAAATGCACCAAAATCACTACGAAGCCCACTGTTACTTTTGATGAATATAATTAGTGTGTGACCTACTGCAACTGATTTGAAATTCCATCCATTACAATAGAAAAGGAGCAAGATCACATGAGATATTAGGAATATGAAAGGCACGCTCCATATTAGGAATATGAAAAGTAGGCTGCACTCATAATTTTACTAAAGAGGTTATAAACTTTGAGCTCACCTTTGACAATTATATCTTTAAGGAGTTTTCACCAATTTTCCTCATATATATATATATATATATGTGGATGACCCACGTTTTTATTACATACATGGTTAATGGCCCTTCAAGCATGTGGGTTGTCTGCTGGAGAATGACTCAGATAGTGACCAAGGCTTAGTAGGGCTTGTGAACCTGACCACTAGTCACTTGGAATACATATCCAATGACATCCTGCACCAATAATCTCTGGAGTTTGGGCCATTTTGAGCTACCTTGACGTGGTTGATAATATTACTAAGAAAAACGACTCCACGTCTACAATATATTGGTGCTCCAACTCCCACCTAAAACTATTAATGCTATGGATAAAATATTTAGAAAATTCTTTTTGGGGGCTCCCTTGCGTCAAAAAAAATTGCATACTATTAAATGGCGAGACTTCTGTAAATCTATTTATGATGGGTCTTGGAATCAGAGATACCAAAACGAAAAATTTAGCCCTCAGCAGCCAAAACTTTTTGGAGAAGAATGGCTAATGAAAATTCACTTAGCTCCAAAATTCTTAAAGCTAAATACTGCCCAAACAAACCTCTTTGGGAAGCGAATTTTAGGAAAGACAACTCTTGGTTTTTGAAAGGGGTTTGTGAAAGCTATTAATTTTTATAAAAGATAAAATAGAGTGGATTTGCAAGAACGGAAAAAATATTTCGATTTGCAAATGGGATCCCTTGTGAAGGTGGTCATAGAAAACTTTTTTCAATTGTCTCTAATCAAGATCTTGTTGTTAAGGATCTTTTTTACTAAAATAATAACTGGAATATCTAGCTTCTTAGAAACACATTTAACCACAATATGGATGTTGAAAGCATTTTGAAATTTTAATGTAACACTGGCTTACTACGCACATGATATTGTCCACTTTGGTTCATGGGTTTCAACCCAATCTTGCTTTACGGTTTTAAAAGGCCGCATGTGGGTTAATGCCAAGGTCACACTTATATACTTAGGATTAAGACTTGGATGTTTTTGATGTGAAATGCATGCACCATTGCCCTTCTAAAGGAGAGCCATAGGCGTGGCATAATTTATTTGTAACGACTCACACCCGCTAACCACATGTTATTTGTAAGGTCCAAACCTGAATTAATCTTAATTTACAATAATTAATCTTATTTTGCCTTGATTAATGCTTATTTAGACTAATTCAACTCAAATCCTTTGGGTATGAGTTATGGATAGGTAGTTGGGTCGGGTTTGGGTCGGGTTTGAACCTTACTTAGGTAGTTAAGGATCTCTTTGTATTTAGATTTATATGATTTTACATCATTTTGGCACCGAATTAATTGCATCATGTGTGTTTTATCTTGTGGGTCAACTTTCAGGTTTGGCCCAGCTTAATCCGGATTCATTTTGGCCCAATTGAAGTCCAATTGAATTAAACTGTAAATTCCATGAGCGAGGTGAACTTGCTTATAATTTTTAGAAAATCTGGCTTTGAAAACCAATTCAAGAGCTATTTCTCTGCATCCACTTTCCTTGTTGTTGGAACTTTCTCTTCTTCTCTTAATCTCCTTCTTTAGCAACTGGAAATTGATCTTGGAGGTGTTGCATGTGTGTGGGTGCAACACCATCTTCTTCTGCCTCATCTTCTTGCTTGTTTTCTCCATTTGAATCTTTCAATTCCATCCCCTCTTGTCCTCACAGCTCTCCAAGGTAAGGATTTCATCACATTCCATTTCTTTGAGTCTAAAGAGTCAAAGAGACTCCAAGAGACAACATGCATGCATCTCATGCCCATTTCCTTGATTGCATGTCTTGCATGTTTTAGATCATATTCTATTGAAGTCTATTGAAGCTTTCTCCACCATTAAACTAAGGGAAGAGCTTAATTTGGGTAAAGTATTGAGATAAGGTAAGTATAAGAGTGTATATTACTACGTGTATGTCCATTTATGTTAATTCTTGAATAACTCTCCTTAAATGTCAATTTACAATTCTTTCACCTTTTTTAATTTAAGAATATGTGATGATTTAAATGATAATGAGTATGTTTATAAAATAATGATGAAATGTGGTTTTAAAAATGTATAATGATAGTTTGGAGTAGAGAAACCATGGTGTAACCAATTGAAAGAAGTTATGTATTGAATTGAACCTTAGTACTGACACAGCTTTAGGAATCTTGGAGCTTACGGCTAAGCCGTAAGTACACTATGACTGGAAATCCAGAAAACAAAAATCTAAGATTTCTTCTATGGCTAAGCCGTAGAATGCACTACGGCTAAGCCGTAGCCAAGCTATGGCCTAGCTGTAGGCAATTTATGGCTAAGCTGTAGGCTAATTTATGGCTAAGCTGTAACTCCGAGAGAATTTTGTGAAATTTTAGTGGATCACGCCTAAGCCATGGCCTATTCACTGCTAAGTGTAGGAAGATAGTGAACTGAAGGAAATTAGGAACTTTCAAAGACCATGTAGGCCTTAGAAGTGGTACCTTTGTCTCAACTAAATTAGCCCAACGAAAATCAAATACTAAGGAGGAAGAGTGTAGAGCTGTCACTCACTCCTTCTTGATTTTCCGATTACTTTTGATGTCACATCATGGGTATTGGCAAAAGAAGAGATGTCTAATGCTTAAACAATGTAACAGCAAAATTTTGGGTAACACATCAGCACAGACGTTTTATGAATACACTGTACGTATTGAATTAAGAAAACATGGATTATTTTAGCTAAGGTTGGTTAGTAAATTGTTAACCACTCAATCCAAATGTATTTAGATTGTTTAATTAAACCTTGCTCGCAACATGATTTAATCATATACCCATTATTCCCAATGAACCTTGAGGCAAGATTGGAGTTGGAGCTTCTATTGAGCTTGAGCCTTTGAGCTAAGATAGGGGTAACTAGGGTTAAGAAGGTTCGAGCTCCAACAACTTATTTAAGTATGTATTAGTTGAAAACAATTATTTCGTTCAATTCTGATCTTTATGACTGAATACAATATCAAGACCTATATATGCTTTTGCGTAAGAATGAGTCGATTGCTACGTAAGATAAGTATAAAAGTTATAGGTATGAAAGTTATAAATCTCAATTTGTCTTGATACATTGAGTCGGCAACACTTGTTCAATGGGATCGAATAAGGATATTCTATATGTTATCTGCTGCAGTAGTTATATGAAAAGTTGGTCGGCGCTCTTAGGGTTGCTAGAATATCTTGGCTCGACCGCTAGTGATTTTCTGCAGTATGATATGCTCTCATTCCAGAAAGAAGATAACCATGTGGATGCAACTTAGTATATTATTGTATTTCCATTTATGATTCGTTACTCATGCTTATTCACAAGCACAACATGCCTAGCTTCCACTATTGCTTTTTTTAATTAATGTGTTTTCTGATTCGATTGATATATCATGATAGTCTTATATATTCTTATATTTGCTTAACCGGTGTATTAACAGTGCTACCGTTGGTGTTATAGGTATAGAACCTAATGCCGGTACGGTAGTCAATGCGCCCCTGGAGGGAACTACATCGGTACTTCGCGGTATAGATGTGTGGAATGAGGATGACGTCTTCTATTAGTCGTCCTACATAAAGCATTATGGGGGTTCATCTTTTGAGCTTGCTAAGGCTTTTCATGTTTTGGTTTATGGAGAAATCATACTATCTTTATCATGTTGTTTAGAATTATTGTTTTATGGACATGTGGTTTTACAACTCATACATGATTATAGATCTTTGTTAGAATGATTATGGATCTTTGTTAGAATGTGCATGTGGATAGTTTAACTAATGGATTTTGGTTTATATTAACGAATGAATGAATGAATGTTCTATTAATGCTTATGATGAATTACAAGTGAACTCTTAAGTTTCTACTTAATTGTGCAAAATGATTGATACATGTGTATGGATCTTCCTACACGTACCTGTAGAATCTCACTTGTAGCAGTTTGTATATGTCTTGACATGGCACGGATTGCTACGAGTTATGTGTGACATGTCTTAAGATCCACTCTAATACCCAATTCTTGGGTTCAGAGCGTGACATTATTGTCTACTTTGGCGCATGGGATTTTAACTCAGTCTTGGTTCACAATTTTAAAAAGCCTCACATATGTAGTGGGCCTTCATTGGTAAAAATTGAGACCAAGATCAACTTACTTTTTTTTTTTACATCATTGAAACAATTTGTGCAAACTCTAACCCTTTGTGAATGACCAAGCCCAAGGCTATTTGCTGAATTTTCCATCCATGAAAGGTGGGGTCTAATTCATCAAGGCCTACTCATCCTTTTCTATGCCATGGATTGATACATTCGAATTCAATTTTAGCTCTTTTCTTTTTTATGCCGTGTCTTTTGTATTCTATTCATATCTATAACTCATATCCTAAGAAACAAGAGCATATGAAAGTGTTCTCAGTGAGCTAGCAAAGGGCATACTTGATGGAAAAAAATAGCTTGATGGAAGAAATAGAGAAAAATTTTGTTTAATATGTGGCTTATATTTCTTGGACACTTTGTTAACATGTGATTACTAAAACTCGTAAACCTGATATATAATGATTTTATATGTTGGAAAAATATATGATTACTAATATTAATCATATCACATGCAAAAGATAAATAAATCTTTCACTAAAGAAAAGGCCTCAAGATTGACTTCTTTTTTGCTTTTTGCTTTTTTTTTTTTATTTTTTTGAAAGAGGGGAAAGAGATGATCATTCTTTTTCTTTGTATGGATTTTATGGAACTATGAATATTTCATGTTTAATGATTAAAAATTCTGTTTTAGTGTTGTATTGATATTTGATAATTTGATATGTTTGTTAGTTGGTACTTGAATTTTTGTTTTTTGATTACTAAATTGATTAAAAAGTTAAAAAATATTATTTTTTAGTATATGATTATATATAAAATAATATATACTATCAACGTGTCATCCGACGTGTCCATGTCCTACTTTTTTGAAAAATACTGTATCGGCGTGCAAGTATTGTGTTGTATTTGTGTTCTGTGTCCGTGTTCGTACTTATTTGCCACCCCCTCATGCTTACCGCCACTCATAAAGTGCACAAAGCCCAAATTTAAAAGTCATCCAATTGCTCTTCACCATTGGAATAAAATTCAAAACTATTATGCCATAAAAAAACTATTGAACTTAAGTTAAAGATCGAAGGATTAAAATGATCTAATGGGTCGATATATTGTATATACTAGGGTCACATTCATCTCCTTTGATCCCCAACCTCCCCAAGAGGCCCAGGCGGGCCTCGTGATGGGATGCTCATGACAGGTGCTCAATTCTCTCTGTCTCTCTCCGGGGATCCAAACCGGGTTAACGTTATTGATTTCGATATTGATCGACGATCGTGACCCAGATTGACTCGTCCCCTGGACTGATGACAATCATGTAATTGGATATGGGTCATACTATTGTGACCCAAAACTGGTGACATTCATATTTCTTGGATATGAGTCGTATCTGACCCAGTACAAATGAGTGGCCATCCCTATCCAGTATCGACGGGCCATCTATCGAGCACTAGAAAACAAGCTTTGGAACAGAATCCAAATTTACAGATGCAACCTCCCCGTATATATTTTTTTTCCTTTTCTTTTTGTTGATGGATTGGGTCAATATTCAGAGGCATTGTATAAGTGGGACAACCTACTCACGTAGGAATGGGCCATCAAAGGCTGCAAAATAGTTCGACTAACGTACTCCCCTACAAATAGATCCCCAATGGCTGTGTAAGATGAGATGCCTCTTGTCAGAAATTCTACTAAAGAAACAAGCCATACATATAGGATCTATAGACATGTGGTCATGGGGTGGGCCTGTCCAAGCTCAATTTAAGCCTAGCCTGCTTAGGCCGAGTTGGATTAAAGTGATAGAAAGCCTGAACCCATCCTGACCTGGCCCCAACACGGTGTGCTTGGTATTTGGGGATGCTCTGTCCAAACAATTGCTAGAAAGTCCGTGCAGCTGATAAAAACGCTCAGCCCAGCCCAATTCAACAAATGGCAGGCTTCGGCCTGAAAGCCATGACCAGTATGGGCCAGAATTTTTAAAGATGGTCTGGGCCTCAATGCCTCAGTCATGCTCAACCCCACTGATGAACACTCCTACAGTGAGTATACTGCTCCATGTTAACACAGCTTCCCATATTAGGCCAATGTTTTATAGCTAGTTTGATAATTGGATTGTGACGATTGATGATAACGCCCATTACATGGATGATGCTGCTGGTTGACAACTTAATCAATCATATGTAACACAGAAAAGTATTGAGTTGAAATGATTCTTTCATTTAATATTTGGCCTGGAGATTAGGTTCGTCCTGGGGTCGGGGTACCCATACACTTATGGGTGGCCTTGGGTTCAATCCTTACCGAGCTCATTGGATAAAGAATAATTAATTATAGAACTTTTTCTAAAGGTCCGAACTTGTCCGAGTTAATCTAGTGCCTTGACGAAAAGTTTTAGGTTAAATCACATTGCAAATGAAGTGAGGCCGACATACTGAGCATAGAACAAGAGAGAAGATACGTGGAAAGTGCCAACCATATGCAATTGTACTCCTCGTACAATGAAGATGTAAAAGTTGATTTGGACTCTTAAAAGAGAGATAAAGTCCTACACTACCTTATACTTAAGAGTCACAATAGGGATATAGCAAACGAACCCTATATACATATAGGACCACAACCCCCAACCCACAACACTCAAGAACAACCCTCTCCCTCTCTCTTAGTTACTCCCCAGAGTTTTTCTCTCTTGAGCAACTCTCTTCCTAAATAGTCTCTCTTTCAACTAGAAGATTTACAACCCTAGGCTTAAGAATTTGCAAAGAAGCCATAAAAGAATTATTTTAAAGCTCTGTATGATTAGGGGATTTCAATAAATCCAGCAAATAAGATAAGTGTACAAACCCAAATTATATTCATACCTGATTTTAACCTTTGAACTAGGGTTTTGTTAGTCAATTTCTTGATATACAGTTTCTATGATAATATTATGATATACGCGACTGATCGCTTTATTTTTCCAAGTTTTTGTATCATGCTACAGTAACTAGCAACCTAGAATCCTCTGCAGTAATTGAGAATCTAATCAATCTGAAATTGGGTATTCAGAACCCAGACTGTTATGGGAGGTTTTATGTTTTTGACTGTGGGGCCCACATGTCCCACTTGATAGAAGATCTGATATGATCATTTGGTGAACCACACCTGGGTGACCCTAGAAGATAGAGACCCACATGGATTGGGCACCTTTTGGCCCACTAGCAAGTGGACCCAAAACCTTCCCATAACTGGGAGAAAACTGACGACCTTCCTCTGTAGATTCAAGAAAACTTGATTTCTAGTATAGAACCTATGATCGTATGCTTCTTAGACATAGAATTGGGCACTAAAAATGGATGATTGGAACTCCGATTCAAACCAAGAACTGTTTCTCCAAACTCAATGTCGACTGTGCGTGGTTTGGGATGATAAGAGTCATGGATCCTACGTCCCAATTAGTTTGAAAATCAAAACCCCACATCTAAGAGGCCACTCATGGGCGACCTTTGGGATGCAGCCCCTTTTTGGATTAGGCCTGCGAGGACCCACCATCCATGAGGCCCGATGAGTATAGGCGTGAGACCCATTTCCTGACATATATAATGTTGAGACGGAGAAGAGAGTGTTGGGTTTTGTCTTGTATTCCGGTTTAGCCGGATCGGTCGTCTGGTTTAGCCAGAACCGAGGCTCAGGGTTAGGGGTATTTTAGTCATTATGTATGGGTTTTCTTGGTGGCCAAGAAAGCGGGAACTATATATTGATGTTTTGTAACCCTAGATCCTGAGGGGATCGAGATGGAATCATGGTAGATGAGTTCTCTCCTCCCGTGGACGTAGGTATGGTTGCCGAACCACGTAAAACTGCTGTGTCATGTGTGTGATTGCTTGATGATGTGATTGCTGTGTGTTCATCGTGGTAGATCTGTAGATCGCGGGTTGTTTCCGTTAAGCCGCTTTTCCCAACAAGTGGTATCAGAGCGAGGTGGAGATCGCTCGGTTTTGCGATTGACAGATCGCGTTGGATGTGCCTGAAGAAAAGGATCCACGGCTTCTTTGTTGCAGGGAAAGATAGGGCTCAAATTTTTGTTTCCGAAACAGAGAAGAAAAAGGTGATCTTGGTTGGGCCACAGTCAGAGAAGAAGGCAATCAAGTCTCCTCCCTCCTGTTCATCGTCGCCAGGCCCAATCAGAGAGAAATTGTCGGTCCAGAGAAAAAAAAAAAGGATGAGATCCGGTACTTTCGGTTTCTTTGCAGAAAGCAGGGAGTCGTGCGCATCATCGCCCTCGCCCCCGCTGCTGCTGCTGCTTTGGTTGGTTGCAGAATTGAGAACGAGGACGACCGGAGGAAAGGAAACAAAAAAAAAAAAAAAGTCACTAACCTGTCATCGCCGGCCGCCGGTCCTCGCTGCCCGCTGTTACCCTCGCAGCTGTCGCCGCCGCCAGTCCCAAGCCGCCGACGCCGGACTAGGACACCAGAGCCGCAACCGCCGGGACCGCTGCATCTCTGCGCCGTCTGCAACTGGGTTGCAGACCCAGACGCAGAGAAGGAAGGAGACGACGTAGATTCGGGTTTCTGGGTTTGGGTTTGGGTCAGGTCCGCTTGACCTAACCCGCTGTGCAGAAAGCCCAAGCAGCAACAGGTCAGGTTTAGGTTCCAGGTTGGGTCAATTCAACCCAACCCGTGAGGAGAAGCCCAGCAACGGCAGCGAAGTTTGGTTCCGGGTTAGGTCGGACCCGAACCCGGTACGGCAAAGAAGCCAAGCAAAGCGAGCAGTTCAGTTTAGTTTAGGTCAGGTGAACCCGACCCGGATCCATTTCAGAAGCCCAGTTTGCCAGCAATCCGTGACGTCAGCAGTGACGTCAGCTCGGTCAACAGGCAGGTTTGACCAGATTTGTGGCTGAAATTGTTTTTGCGATATCTTGATCGTCCGATATCCGATCGGAGATCCGTTTGCTCCTACGGACTCATTGTGAGCAGATCTACGCGTATATGGAAGAAGATGGGCTGGTCAACGGTCAACATGGATGTTTGACCAATGGAGTGTAGAGAATTAATTCTGCGATATCTAAGCCATCCGGAGTCGGATTTCAGATCCGTTTCTTCCAGCGCACTCTGGTGATGAGATCTACAAGGCAGATAACAGATATTGACAGTTTGATCGGCAGAAAATTGGGGGACTGAAGAAACTGACAGATTCACGATGATAACAATGGATTTAAGCATCACGGGCCAGATTAAAGTGTTTGATGGAGAAACGACTTTAGGGATTAGCAGGATAGAGTGTTAGACTCCGTGACACAACAATGATTGAAAAGTATTACTTGATGTCAAGAATGGTAGATTGCTCCGAGTATTTTGAAGATAAGCTTAGATCTGCGTTGAAGGGATCGGGAAGGAGCGACATGCCAAAGTGGAAGGAAAAAACAAAATCGAAAGGAGGTAGTGTGCAAGAAAGCTCAGATTCGGTTGACTGAGGAATCAGTTTTGGTCACTACAGGTTGATAAGGGATGCTTTTTCAGGTGGAGCAGTAAAGGAGACATCAAATAACAAGGGAGGAAATCTGTGATTCAGGTGGAGTTAGATGCGACGGATCATCGGAAGATGGATTGATGGATCTTCGATGATATCATCTAGCGGAAATCTAGGAAGCCCTAAACGGAGATGATTTTCTCGGGGAAGAAAAGGTAGTCTTGTTTAGGTCGGAGTAAGCCGGTTTAAGCATCGGGTCATACCTAACCCGCATGCACTGTGCCCAACCCACCAGAACAGGCTAGAACAGGACAGTTGTAGGTTTGACGGAAGGAACACCGGGATGGAGATAGAAGGAAGGATTCACAAGGTACTAGTGAGATCCGGATTCGGGGAGGTCTTCAGTTTTGTCTTGACGGACGGAAGTTAGGTTCATTGTGTTGCAAGGATGCATGCATGTGGCAACAAATGAAGAGCACTTCGAAGGTTCAAGACGGTGGTGTTGAGGTCAAAGGAGGCAACTGTGGCCACGCTAGGTTGTAGCGTGTGCGGAGATGTACCCTTCAGCAAGGTCCGTGAAAAACATTACCAGGTATCTCAAGGTGCCTCTGAGGATTTGCAGAATCCAAGCCAAGGTGGAGATTGTTGGGTTTTGTCTTATATTCCGGTTTAGCCGGATCGGTCGTCTAGTTTAGCCAGAACCGAGGCTCAGGGTTAGGGGTATTTTAGTCATTATATATGGGTTTTCTTGGTGGCCAAGAAAGCGGGAACTATATATTGATGTTTTGTAACCCTAAATCCTGAGGGGATCGAGATGGAATCATAGTAGATGAGTTCTCTCCTCCCATGGACGTAGGCATGGTTGCAAACCACGTAAAACTGCTGTGTCATGTGTGTGATTGCTTGATGGTGTGATTGCTGTGTGTTCATCGTGGTAGATCCGTAGATTGCGGGTTGTTTCCGTTGCGCCGCTTTTCCCAACAGAGAGTAGGGTTCTCTGTTAGGGACGCATAGAACTTTCTAAAAATTTTAAATGAAGCCCTCCTTCCTTATATAAATTACCAATAAGACCTACGGGTTGCTTATTTGGTTATTCCTAAGTATTCCGAAATTCTCCACGAAGGTAGGTCTGGTTTGGACCCACGACCCATGGCTAATAAATCTGGATCTCATTTATGAGTGGATTTTATTTTAAATTAAAAGTGTTATATCCAAATTACATACCAACCAAGAATGAGACATGTCCTCTTGGCTTGACACCCACCTCCAAATTATTTTAAAGCGTATCTTGGGTTAAGGAAACTTAATGGTATGACGCCATGAACTCTTCAAATACAAACTACCTTCTGAAGCGCTAATTAAGAATTAACCCAAATCTAAGGAAGAGGTCCTTGCAGTCATCCAGAATAGGTTTATAGGGTAAGTATACTGTGCTTGGGATTCTATGATATTATAGGGTTAAGTTAGTTTAGACTCCGCATGCGAAATGATTTTCACCGATGTTAAGTAACGTCGGTGAATGTCCATTTTAACGTCGGTGAAAATTATTTTCACCGACGAAATTTTTTCCGTTGGTAATAATTTTCGCTGAACTTTTTTTGGCGACGTTTTTATTTTCATCGGTAAAACTTTTTGCTGACGTTTTATTGGCTTTTGCCGACGAAATTATTCGTAGCTAAAAATGTTAATTGTTGTAGTGGACCCTCCTCTCAGCATGACCTGTAAAATTTGGATTTTTGTATAATGAAATTTGATTATTTGGTTTTATGTTTTCAATCGTACATTGCATGTACTCTGACATGATAAAACATATTTTCTCTGTTATATGATTTATGACATTTGACATCACATCTATCAACTCTGGAATTTGTCATGTATAAAGTAAATTCTATTTTTTGATTATTATCGGTTTATATGTATTTTGAATTAAAGTGAAACCACTAGATTATTTAAGTCAACATAGTAGGGCACCTCTATGTAGGGGCTATACATCCAAAAATATTTGCAAATTAGTTAATTCTTCGTTAGTGACAACAGTCACTTCGATACCAAACTTTGTTATGCTGTTCTGATGGCTAATGGCCATAATTCTGATTCTCTAGGTACTAAACTCTATTCTCTGTTCTTGTCACATTATATGGGGCTACTATAATACCTATGACAACCTAGCCAATGTGGGATGCCAATTTGTTTAAAACAGGCTATGGCACATATTTGTAAAATCTTCACTTGATTTATGCGTGAACCTATATCTTGCATTATATTATCTTGTCAACCTATTTTGAAATTTCTGTAATTTACTTGTCTTTTTTTTTATTTATCAAAATATGATATGGAATATGAAAATTGGGTGCGTATACTTGTAAAGGTTATTTCATAACCTGACCCCCCATGATTGGCGCTTGTAGGTAACGACACCTCTTCCATGGTGCCAGAGGGAACGGTGATCGAAGTGGAAATGCAGGGAAACTATGTGTAGAGCACAAACAATATAATTGAAAGATTTCATGCATGTGTTAGAAAGTTGATAATTTAGATAATTAGTTTATTTATTGTGATTTTAATTTCAGACTGGTTATAAGCCCTTGGTTGGCTATTTATGTTAGGATTTAGTTAGTTTGATTATCTCTTATTATGGCATGTATTTATGACTTTGATATATTTAAATTATTAAATTCAAGTAGGATTATTTACTTTGTTTTATGATGGTACCTATGATGGCTTTACCATTATGTGTCCACTGCGAATATGGTTCAGTAAGTTAATCTCATATTGCGGATCCATTTAATTTCATCATTAACACTTTGAAATGTGGACTTCTCCGGAAATCCAATTTTTAGGGTCGTTACACCTAGTCTTAGAGCAGACAAGGTTTTAGGAAATAAATACTCTAGAACATTTGAATGCGATGTGAGATTCGGGGTATATGTTATATAGGTAACAATTAAAGACAAATAAATTATTTTGTGAGATTTGACACTAGTCGTCTGACAGATATGGTAGCAGAACAAGGTGGCAATCATCATGACAATAATAACGTGGCTAATAGATTTGAAATGCTTCTTCAAGCCTTCAATGCTTCTCAGTAGAATCAAACGGTTATGCAAAATGAATTTAACAAACAACTATTGGATGCCTTTAAGAATGTCACACAGCAATTTCAAAATCTGCAACCTCAATAAGTGACCTTAGCTCTATGTGAACCTAACCTAATTATACTATATGAGAAATGTTGAAAAATGAGAGCTCCAGAGTTTGGCAGTGGTACAGATCCATAATAGACTAATGAATGGGTGGTTCAGATAAAGAGGGTTTTCAAAGTGTTCAAATGTATTAGGCACCAACAGGTGTCATTAGTTGCTTATATGTTCAAAGAAGATGTAGAAGCCTGGTGGAAAAAGGTATGGAGGCACCTTATGAGACCACTGATAATGCTACTGCCTAGGAAACTTTCAGAAAGCAATTTAGTAAGAGATTCATTCCAGAACATGTCAATGCCCAGAAGCTGATTGAGTTTGAAAAACTAATACAAGGAAGCATGACAGTAGCAAAATATGAGCAGAAATTCACAAGGTTGTCTTATTTTGCTGAAGAACTAATTAGGTCTGAATCTGAAAAGATCTGGCGATTTATCCAAGGCCTCAGATATGACATCCAGAAGGATGTGGCTAACACAAAACTTGAGACGTTTAATGAGAATCTCAAGAAAGCCTTTTGGTCGGAGGATTATAATAATAAGATTGCACATCTGAAAAATTCAAGGCAGAAGAATGGACAACACTTCAACAAAGCAAGCAACTAGGTCACTTAACAGGGAAAGCAGCTACAACTTGACACGACATCTTAGTAGGCCGTACAATGCACCTATTATGGAAAGGACCATGATACTAGCATGTGTAGACGTAAGCAAGGAGCTTGTTTTAGTTGCGGAGAAATTGGTCATATGGTCAAAGATTGCTTACGAATGAGAATTCAATCCCAAGGACCTCCGCCACAAGCACCTAGACCTTAGTTGCCTACACCTCTAACATGGCTAGCCTTACGAGCACCAACTAGGCCTCAACAACAATAGCAACAGAGGCCACCTAAACAACAAAGAGAACAACAGCCTCAACAGGAGTGGCCTTACTATGACAATTCAAAGAAACCGTAGGCTGCAGGAAGAGTCTATGTAATGACCCAAGCTGATGTAGATGCAGAAGCAAACATGGTGGAAGGTACACTTACTATCTGTGATAAGAAAGCGAAAATTCTTTTTGCTCCTGGTTCTACGTATTCATATTAATCTCCTTATTTTGCTAAGAACATAAATGCATATGATGTACACTTAGATTATGAGTTAACCTAACCACCCTCGTGGGCAAGAAAGTTATGTGTAACACTTATTGCCTCAATTGTACAGTTGAATAGGAGAATTCCATATGCCCACAAACCTCATATTATTGGATCTGAATGACTTTGATGTAATTTTGGGCATGGACGGGTTATCGGGGTATCATGCAAACATGGATTGCTTTAGCAAAATCATTAGATTTAAGGTGGGGGAAGGATATGGGGATATCAAATTTGTATGCATTTGAAAAAAAGCCTCAACCCCTATCATATCTACACTTAAGGCGGAATGCCTTATGATAGTGGGTTGTGAAGGGTATATAGCTTTTATCACAGAGGATAAAGGTCCAAAGGGGTGGAAGAGATTCTAGTAGTGAATGAATTTTTGGATGTCCTTATAGATGAAATTCCAGGATTACCACCAGTAAGGGAGATAGATTTCACAATTGAACTTATGCTGGGGACAACTCCCATTTCAAAAGCACCTTATTGCATGGCTCCGGCTGAATTAAGGGAGCTTAAGGATCAATTGCAAGACCTTTTGGATAAAGGTTTTATTCGACCAAGTGTCTTACCTTGGGGACTCCGATCTTATTTGTAAAAAAGAAGGACGGATTAATGAAAATGTGCATTGACTACCGTCAATTGAATCAAGTAACACTCAAGAATAAATATCCCTTGCCAAGACTAGATGATCTATTTGATCAATTGCAAGGTGCACAATATTTTTCCAAGATTGACTTGAGATTAGTATACCATCAACTAAAGGTTCGAGACCAAGATATGAGAAAAACAGCATTTAAGACCAGGTATGGGCATTATGAATTCCTAGTAATGTCTTTTGGACTAACAAATGCACTTGCAGTTTTTACAACTTTGATGAACATGATCTTTGCATCGTACTTAGACCAATTTATTGTTGTGTTCATTGATGACATTTTGGTATATTCTAAGTCCAAGGAAAAGCATGAGCACCACCTTAGGACCTCTTTGCAGTTGTTAAGAGATAACCATTTGTGTACCAAGCTAAGCAAATGTGAATTTTCGTTGGCTTAAGTTTTCTTTTTAGAGCATATCATATCCAAAGATGGCTTGGCAGTTGATCCCGCAAAGATCGAAGCCATTATAAATTGGGAATGCCCCAAAAATGTGTCCAAAGTACTGAGTTTTCTGGGTTTGGTAGGATATTATCGGTGATTTGTTGAAGGTTTCTCATCTATTGCAGATCATTTGACTAAGCTTACTAGGGAAAATACACCATTTGTATGGTCAGGAGAGTGCGAAGTGAGTTTTTGACGATTGAAAAAAAGGTTAACTTTGGCTCCTATTCTTATTCTACCATTTGGAAGCAGAGGATTTGTTATCTACACCGATGCATCGAATGTTGGATTGGGATGTATATTGATGCAAGATGGGAAAGTTATAGCTTATGGGTCTCAGTAATTGAAGGGTCATGAGAGAAATTATACAACCCATGACTTATAGCTAGCTACTGTGGTATTTTCCTTAAAAATGTGGAGATATTATTTATATAGGGAGAAATTTGAGGCATATTTAGATCATCGCAGTCTACAACACTTTTTCTCCTAGAATGACTTGAACATGCGACAAAGGAGATGGATAGAGTATTTAAAGGATTATAATTTCCCAATCAAGTATCATCTGGGAAAGGCAAATATCATTGCAGATGCCTTAAGTAGAAAATCGATGACCATTTCTTGCATGATTGGGGAGTGGAAACTAATTGAAGAGTTCTGAGACATGGCTGTAAACTTTGGACCACGAGGTGAGAAATTATTACATGCTATCATGTCTTATCTCAAGCCAACCATTATTCGAAGAATCAAAGATAATCAACGGAATTATTCAGTAATAGCAAGAATCGTTGACCATATCTCAGAGAGACCTGACTTTGAGTTCGTTGACAACATTCTCTACTTTCGTAATAGATTGTTTATTCCAAATGTAAAAGACTTGAATAATGAAATTATGACAGAAGCTCTCTGTACAAGATACACCATTCATCCATGTAGTACCAAGATGTATAGGAATTTGAGGAATCAATATTGGTGGAACAACATGAAGCAGGAGATCGCAGGATTCGTTTCGCAATGCTTCGTATGTCAACAAATCAAGGCTGACCATAGGAAGCCTCCTGGACTACTTTAGCGATTTGGGATTCCAAAATGGAAATGGGAGAATGATACCATAGATTTCATTTCAGGACTTCCAAACACAAAAAAGGGTCGCAATGCTATTTGGGTGATTGTTGATCGATTAACCAAGTTTGCACACTTCCTGCCATTTAGCACTTTAGGAGCAACTGCAAATAAGTTGGCTAAAACGTATGTTGAGGAAATTGTGAGATTACATGGAGCACCCAAATCGATTGTGTCAAATAGAGACAACAAATTTGTTTCAAGGTTTTGGACTACCCTACAGCAAACTATGGGTACCAAGCTAAGTTTTAGCATTGCTTACCATCCACAAATAGATGGCCAAATAAAGAGGACTAACCAAACATTGGAGGATACGTTAAGGGCATGTGTATTGAATTTCAAGAAAGAATGGGATGAATGTCTATCACTGTGTGAGTCCACTTAAAACAATAGCTATCACTCTAATATTGGCATGGCTCCATTTGAAGCTTTATATGGTCGTATAGGCAAAACTCCAGTATGCTAGAAATAAATCGGAGTTCGGAGTTTTCATGGGCCATCTCTGGTAAATGAAACAAGCAACAAGGTAAAGTTAATCCAAGAAAGGTTGAAGATAGCTCAAAGCAAACAAAATAGCTATGCTGATAATTGGAGAAGAGATTTAGAGTTTTAAGTTAGTGATAAAGTGTTTTTAAAGGTATCACCTACAAGGGAAACCTTAAGATTTAGACAAAAAGTCAAGTTATCTCAAAGGTACATTGGTCCTCTTAAGATTCTTAGATGAGTTCAAGAAGTGACATATCAATTGGCACTACCGCCAAAATTGGCTGGAGTACATGATGTATTCTATGTTTTGATGTCGAAGAAACATCTAACAGATCCTGCACATGTACTACATTATGACCCTTGGATCATTATGAATTCTTGGCTATTCAGGATGATGCAACATCTATAGAAAAGCCAACATGGATCATTGACACTTGTGCTTAAGTGCTAAGGACTAAGATTATTAGTTGGGTAAAGGTCCAATGGGAAAACTATGGACTAAAAGAAGCAAATTGGGAGCTTTGGGATCAAGGTCAACATCAATGTCCTCATCTTTTACCTGAGGTACATTACTTTTATTTCGAGGACCAAATGTTCAAAAGGGGAGGGAGGATGTAAGATCCCAACCAAATTAAGAATATTTAATTCACTTAAAAATAATTTACGAAATAAATATCAAAATTAATCGAATTGGGGAAATCAACCGACATCGAACAATTAGGGCAAAATTAGGACATCAACAAGATTAGGGCCTGAGACATATTTGTAATTTTTTTAAAATATGGGGCGGGGGGGGGGGGGGGGTGTGGGGGGAGGAAAGTCTTCTATAGTAATTTCAAAACATAGCTAATATAGGGCTCGTTGGATAGAGAATAATTAATTATGAAACATTTCCTTAAGGCTTAAACCCGTCCGAGTTAATTTAGTGCCTCAATGAAAGGTTTTAGGTTAAATCACATTACTAAGGAAGTGGGGCCCACATACTTGGCATAGACCAAGAGAGAATATAAGTGGGAAGTGTCGACCATGTGGAGTTGTACTCCTCAAACAATGAAGATGAAAAAGTTGCTTTGGACTCTACCAAAGAGAGATAAAGTCCTACACTACCTTGTACTTAGAGTCACAATAGGATTATAGTATATGAACCCTATATATAGGACCACAACCCCACACCCATAACACTCACGTACAACCCCTCCTTCTCTCTTAGTTACTCTCCCGAGTTTCACTCTCTCTCAAGCAACTCTCTCCCTAAATACTATCTCTTTCTCTCAACTAAAAGATAGGGGTTGTTTGTTTTGTGTGAAAATGATTCACATGAGTGAATGAATCACATGTGAATCAATTGCACATGCAAAAGACTCACATGTGATTCAAATTTCATTGTTTGTCAATTTCACCAGTTTACACATGTGAATTTAAAGTATATCAATGGTTATAAAGGTTTTCACAATTTCTTCTTAGGTTTTGAAGAATTATGATCTGAAATTTGACTACCTAATTGTTCTCGGTATTTCAAAGATGATGAATGGTTCAGATCCTGAAAAGTGGCCCCACAGAAACCTATATTGTAGATCTATGGTTTGAATTGATTGCCAAATATCTCACAATGTAGGACGATCCAACGGCTGAAATTTGATTTAAAAGCTATTTTAGATATTTTAAAAAAGATAGAAGGTTCAAATCTTGAAATAAAAGGCCATATAAATTTAAAAAACAAAAAGAGGGGACTGGGCAGTGTACACATAAATCATGTCAGGCTAAAAGAGGGATATCAATGGTCATAAATGTTTATTACTATTTTCTCACAGATCATGAGGATTTGTGATCTGAAATTTGACTTTTTAGCCGTTCTCGCCATTTTAGAGCTAATGAATAGTTCGAATCTTACAAAGGGGCCCCACAGAAATCCAGTTTATAGATCAAATGGTCTATATTGTTTGCCAAATATCTCATAATCTAGGATGATCCAACGGTTCAAATTTGGTATGGCAGCCGTTTTTAGCCTTATGAACATTATTAATGGTTCAGATTATTGTTTTGGGCCCTGTAATAGTGAAAAAAAAAATCAAAAACACGGTAACCCCCATTTGGACGTCGGCGGTACTGTAGTAGCGCGTAGCAACAGTGCTGTGTGTAACAGATGACCATCTGATGAGATGGGAAAAGAAAGACCCTTTTGTGAGTTGTTTTTCACATCATTTACATATGATTTTTACACATGTGGATTGGATTTACACCAAACGAACATGATTTATGCGTAATCGTTACCGACGTGATTCATTTACATATGTAAATAGTCACAAACAAACGACCCCTTAAGGATTTGGGAAAAAGCCACAGAAGAATTATTTTAAGGCTCGTATGATTTGGGGATTTCAATGAATCTAATGAATAAGGCAAGTGCATAACCCAAATTATATTCTTACATGATTTTAACCATTGAATTAGGGTTTTGTCGTTGAACTTCTTGATATACAGTTCTTATGATAATATTATGATATATGTGATTGATTGCTTGATTTTTCCAAGTTTTTGTATCATGCTATAATAACTAGCAACCATAGAATCCTCCGCAGTTTATGAGAAGGGAGCTGCTATATGTACACTGACTTGCTCTCTTTTTACATAGCCCAAAAAACAAAATCAAAACTTTCCAAAATGCCCCCACCTTTTCTCCCTACAGCCCTTCTCCCTTGCTCCTCTCTCCTCCCTTCCCTGCCTCCCCTTCGATCGGACCATCCAGCATAGGGCTCTCCCTCTGCCCCCCTCCCTCCTCCTCTTCCTCTTCCTCTCACTCCCTCTATTCTCTCTTGTTTCCTCTCTCTCCCTCTTTCCTCCTTTACCCCTTTCTCCCCATCCTTGCATCCAGCCTCCTTGCAGCAGGGAAACCGACATCTCCTAGCTACAGGGAGATCCTGGTCTCTTTGTAGCAGGGAGACATGACTTCTTACTACAGGGAGATATCGATCTCTCTGCCGCAGGGAGACACCAGTCCCCTACAGCGGGGGAGGGGCGAAAGGGGGAAGGGAGGAAAGAGGGAGGGAGAGGGAAGGAGAGAGAATAGAGAGAGAAAGAGGAGGAAAAGGAGGAGGGAAAAAGAGGGAGGGGAGGGAGAGCCCCTCTGCCGGCTGATGTTCATCGCTGGTCGGAGAGGGAGGTGGGAATAGGGAGGAAAGAGGAGGGAGGGAGAAGGTGTATAGGGAGAGAAGGAGGGGCATCTTGGGAAGTGTTGATTTTTTTTTTTTTTTGGGCCTGTGTAGGAAGAGAGAAAGTTGGTGTACATACAGTAGCTCCCAATTGAGAATCCAATTTGAAATTGGATTTTCAGAACCCAGGCCATTATGGGAGGTTTTATGTTTTTGACTATGGGGCCCACATGTCCCACTTGATAGAAAATCTTAACTAATCATTTGATGGACCACACCTGGGTGACCATAGAAGATAGAGATCCACATGGATTGGGCACCTTATGGCCCACTATCTAGTGGATCCAAAACCTGCCCATAACCGGGAGAAAACTGATGACCCTCTTGTGTTTCAATTTGATTAAAAAAAAACTTGATTTCAGGTATAGAACCCAGGCCTATTAGGTCCCTATGACCGTATGCTCCTAAGACATAGAATTGGGCACTATAAATGGGTGATTGGAACTTTGATTCAAACCAAGAATTGCTGCCCCAAATTGAATGTTTATTGTGCATGGTCTGGGACGATAAGAGTCATGGATCTCACGTCCTACTTGGTTTAAAAATCAAAACCCCACATCTGAGAGGCCACTCATGGGTGACCTTTGGAATCCAGGCCCTTTGTGGATTGAGCTAGCTAGGACCCACCATCTATGAGGCCTGATGAGTATAGGCGTGAGACCCATTTCATGATATAATATCTATATAATGTCGAGATAGAGAAGGGAGCAGGGATCTCTCTTAGGGACACATAGAACTTTCTAAAATTTTAAATGAAGCCCTCCTTCCTTATATTAATTATCAATAAGACCTATGGGTTACTTATTCCTAAGTATTCCCAAATTCTCCACTAAGATAGGTCTGGTTTGGACCCACAACCCATGGCTAATAAATCTGGATCTCATTTATGAGTGGATTTTATTTTAAATTAAAAGTTTTATATCCAAATTACATACCAACCAAGAATGAATCATGTCCTCTTGGCTTGACACCCACTTCCGAATTATCTTAAAGCGTGCCTAGGGTTAAGAAAACTTAAGGGTATGACCTCATGGGCTCTTCGAATACAAACTACCTTCTGAAGCGCCAATTAAGAATAACCTCAAGATGTCCTCGTGGTCATCCAAATTAGGTTTAGGGCAAGTATACTATGTTTGAGATTCCATGACATCATAGGGTTAAGTTAGGTTACACCCCGGGTGCGAAAAGTGATTCTACTCTTAGCATGGCCTATAAAATCTGGATATTTGTATAATGAAATTTGATTATTTGGTATTATGTTTCAATCATACCTAGCATGTACTTTGACATGATAAAATATATTTTCTCTATTATATGATTTATGACATTTGACATCGCATATGCCAACTCTAGAATTTGTTATGTATAAATAAATTATGTTTTATGATTATTTATTGGTTTATAGGTATTTTGAATTAAGGTGAAACCACTAGGCTGTTTAACTCTAGTATAGTGAGGCACCATTATGTAGGGGTTATACATCTTAAACTATCTACAGATTAGTAAACTCTTTGTTAGTGGCAATCAGTTACTTCGGTATCAAACTATGTTACTCTGTTTTGATGGTCAATAGCCATAATTTTGATTCTCTGGGTACTAAACTCTGTTCTCTATTCTTGTCACATTAAATGGGGGCTATTATAATACCTATAACAACCTAGCCAATGTTGGACGCCAATTTATTTTAAATACGTTATGGTAGTTGTAAAATCTTCACTTGATTAATGTGTGAACCTATATCTTGCATTATTTTATCTTGTCAACCTATTTTGAAATTTCTGTGATTTAGCTTTCTTTGATTTTTATCAAAATATGGTACAAAATATGAAAATTGGATAGGTATACTTGCAGAGGTTATTTCATAACCTAGCCCCCTATGATTGACGCATGTAGGTAATGACACCTTTTCCGAGAAGCCAGAGGGAACGACTGCAGAAGAAGAATTGTAGGAAAACTACGTGTGGACCATAGACAATATAGCTTAAAGATTTCGTGCGTGTGCTACAGAGTCAATAATTTAGATAATTAATTTATTTATTGTGATTTTAATTTCAAACTGGATATAACCCCTTGCTTGGCTGTTTATGTTAAGATCTAGTAAGTTGGATTATCTCTTACTATAGTATCTATTTAAAACTTTGATACATTTAAATTATTAAATTTAAGTAGGATTATTTACTTTATCTTATGATGGTACCTATGATGGCTTTATGATTATGTTTCCACGGTCTAGTCAGTTAATCTCATAT
This sequence comes from Sextonia rubra, assembly GCA_037013555.1. Taxonomy (NCBI): domain Eukaryota; kingdom Viridiplantae; phylum Streptophyta; class Magnoliopsida; order Laurales; family Lauraceae; genus Sextonia; species Sextonia rubra. The sequence goes on from JASUAD010000009.1 coordinate 26,966,300, forward strand.
TGTAAATCCATTTAATTTCATCATTAACACCTTAAAGTGTGGACTTCTCCAAAAATCCAGATTTTGGGGTTGTTACAGCTAGTGAGAGCTACCCTAGGTTATAAAAAAAAAAAAGAAAAGAAAAGAAAAAAGGGTATTTTGATCACCCCATATGCTTAAAGTTCCATGCAGCTATAATTTACCTCTATGAATTGGCTGAGGTACCGAGTAACTTTGAGAAAAAAGTGCATCCTTAATAACACAAAGTACACCCACTTTTGCATTAAAAAGAATATATTCATTTTTGTCAAATAAGAATAAATGAAAATAATATAAAATGCCTAAATAAGAAATAATAAAACTAGTAAAAAGGGATTTGAAGTAACCATGCAACGCTTATTGCTTATGTATTAATTACAATTTAGAACTTCAATAATTAAATATAGATGAAACCCAAGTATGTGTGTATGGTTTTTAGGACATTTTGCAATGGGTAGGGGAATATGAAATTGTCTTCATATCCCCCTTTTATTACTACTAAGTGACTTTGATAAGGGCTTTTTAGTGTGTGTGTGTGTGTGGTGTGTGGGGGGTGTGGGGGGGGGGGGGGGGGGGGGGGGGGGGGGGGTGGTGGATAAAACTACTGTGCATCTGTCCCTCACACTATTATGAGAGATATTTCCTTTTTTTAAAAGTATTAATGTGCAAGAAGACAAAACCATCACACCTTATGATACTTTTTTAACCTTATTAGGTTTAAAAAAGAAATTGTCCCTCATCATAGTGTGAGGGACAGATGCATAGTAGTCTTTCCCTATATATATGTGGAAAATAATCTTATGAGAACTAGTTCTCACCACTGGTTTGTGGGAACTCTAGGTGCAGCTCATCTATTACCAAATCCAAACCTTGCGATAAACAGGAGGCCCCTTGGTAGTTACACGCCCCAAATTTCGGTTAGATTCAAATTTATTGAACCGTTGGATCGACTATTGACCAATTCAAATGGAATAGATTTGTGGGCCACGGATGAAGGGATCAGGGACATGTGATTGACATCAAACTTGATATGTAAGGTGATCCCGCATGGATCTTTCCATCCCTCCTAGTCTCATCCCCAAATAAGACCCACAAGTGGGCCCTATAAAAAGTTCTCACAGTAGTTACGTGAGAACAATTCTCACAGGATCAAAACTCTGTACATATATATAGGGAAAGACTACTATGCATCCATCCCTCACCACGTGTGAGGAATAATTCTTTTTTTAGACCTAATAAGGTAAAAAAAAGGTGTCAAATGTGTGACTAGCGCTTCAAGTCCCGCTCCCAATGCGGGCCACGAAGAAATAATAATTAAGCTTGATTAAAAATTATTAATAACTTAAATAAAATATTAATGAATATTATGACATAAATCCTTGAAAAAGAATTAAATTATGTTAAAATTATTAATATTTTAATAAAAATCTAGAATAAAATTAAATTTTGTTAAAAATTATTAATATTTTAATAATATATATATGAATATTACCTAGGAAGTTTATCGGGGACTTTACAAGAAAAGATCTATTAGATGGATCACACATAGGAAAAGACTATAGTTTTGACAGCACCAGATTGTTTCTTAGGGTTTGATCTAGTGAAAAAAGTAAATTTTGTCAGTTATATATATACATATATTTTGTTCATCCTGGATGATCACAATCAACATCCAATGTAAATTAACACAATAATTGACACTACCAAACCAACCAACAAAAGATTGGCTTAAAGCTAGTCTGCATCATGTTTAGGTTGGGCTTAAAAAAAGGCCGAGTGCAAATATATTAAATTTCCAAAATATCTAAATCAATTTAAACACAGGTCGAACATGAATTGAGCCATTTAAATGGGTTCACTTCCATCCCATGCTCCCAAGTTCATCTACTCATGATAGTGGATGGCGGTGGTGAGCATCAAGGTTACCCTCTCCATAGACCATGACCATGGTGATATAATTATATTGAGAATGACAACCCTCATTTTTGATAGCTTCAATTAGGTCTTCTTTTTTATCATAATGGTGGTGATCATGGTCATAAGAATTGTAACAATAAACATAACCTGAGAACATAACCTGATTCTTCATGGAATAGTTCACGGGCAGGCATACCTAGAAAATTCTATTTGTAGAGGCTTAAGGTCCTGAAAAAAGGGGATAATAATGTAAAAAATATATTAATGTCCAAAATTTTCAAAGAGCCTTTTGGAGTTTTTTAAGTTTGGCTCATGCGGGCAACTGAGATTGACTGGTCCCCACCACAGGTGAGGGATAATTCCTTTTTTAGACCTAATAAGATAAAAAAAAAAGGTATCATAATGTGTGATGGTTGTGTCCTTTTGCACATCAACATTTTTCAAAAATGAAAGTGTCCCTTACTATAGTGTGAAGGATATATACATAGTAGTTTTGTCATATATATATATATATATATGTATGAGGTCCAGGGCCTTGTCTGAGCTAGGCTAGTACATCCAAGCCCGGCCCTAGGGCTTTTCTTTAAATGCAAAAGCCCACACTTTAAGGGCTTTGTGGGGGCTCAGCCCACTTGACTTAGGGCCAAATTTATAGGCCTAGATCCAGCCAATTGGGTTTAGTGAACAGTTCAAGTCTGTTTCTATTGGATTAGGCTCTGCAATATCTACGTTAGAGCCCAGGCTGTTGACAGCCTAATTGCTATTCATATACTTTGGCCGCAGAACTTGCCCTAGTCATCATGAACTTAAAGTAAGGCCCATGCCAAAGCCAACAAATAATTATACAATACCAGATCAATTTTAACTTAGGTGATCCCCTGATAGCTTTCTCATTTGGCGCCTTGCCTGTCAGCTAGAATCTGACCCAAGCTCAGGCAACATTGGGCTGGCTTTGGACTGTATTTTAGGCTCGTGCGCTGGAGTAGGCTCATAAAATGGATCCATTTCCTTTTTTTTATTGCTAAATAGACTCTCAAGTCTGATCCAGTATCTTCAAAAGAAAATAAATCAGATAGCTTAAAGGCTAAGAAGAGGAACTTGATTGGTGCAGTAATCGGGGGAGCCCTCAATCCGCAAGGTTGGGGGGGGGGGGGGGGGGGGGGGGGGGGGGGCGGGGGTAGGTTTGGTGTGGGTACTAACATTTACAATTATGCTGGAATGAATATTCATACAAAGGATGGCATAAATCCAAACCCTCTGATGCAGACTGCGAATGAGGTAGAGTGCACTAATCGCCGTACTACTTCTAATTTCTCTATGAATAATATTGTTAGTACTATTAGGAGTGTTAATGGATATTTCAATGATAAACAAAATTACAAAAAAAAAAAAATGGACAGAGCGAGCAAAATATTGAGTTTGGTTATACTGAAGAGAAGAAATCTATCAATGAGATTACTAGGAATTGTATGTGTCATACCCCCAGCGAACATGGGGATTATGCATGGGATTAGTACTAGTTAAAAATATTCTTCATGACCACATGACATGGCCTCCAATCACGATCTCACAATGGATCGACGTCTACAGTAAGGTATGAATATATCCTTGATTCTCCATAATAAATAAGCGGAAGCTTCAATATGATCAGATCGTACAATAAAAAATAATTTAATTATATGACCACAACTACAAACCTAGCTAGGCCAAAAAATACATACAAACACATATCCCCAAGAGTATGAAGCCACTCATGTGTTGGTCACAATGCATCGGTAGTTTTCGTCTGCACAACACTCGCACTCAACATCAATAGGCAGTTGTGCCTGAAGCATTTCAGACAAAACCTCTTTGGGAAAAGGACACTTGGTACCTATGCACTAAACATAGCATTATTAAACTATAAGTAGTCGGCAAGTGAATAAACATATAAATAATGGATATACAATATCAAAGCAATATAATGACAATGTGATCATGTGAATATAATAACAGGAGTCTAGGCATCATTGCAAAATAATAATACACAATGAATAATAAAGACAATGTTTGATTATAGTACGCTATCAAAATACATTAGGGGATAGTCTCACTGCCTTTCCATCTCAAACCAAGTGTGGTAGAGAATGTGCATAAGATAATAGCCGCCATCTCAATACATTGAGATTTATCCAGAACAATACATTTGGTGGTTAGCTTGGAACAATCAATGTGTGGCACCCGAGGTCAACAACATTAGAACCTCTGCTTTCACAAGTGCACAATGATGTACATCTGTGCAATATCGAGTTGTAGTCGCAATTAATCAATAATCCTCCCACAGAGGTTCCCCTCAATGTTGTATATTCACAGAGGAGTGGTGCCAGACACAAGAATCTTAAGACAATCAAGACAATCAGTGAAGGGCTGGGTTATCTGCATGAACAGGTTTCCAAACATCAATCACGAGGGACTACCTTCAATGAATGCTTCAATCAATCAATCCCACTCAATCAATTAATCAATGGCCTTCAATCAATTCGCACTTCAATACCATCTTCAAGTTCAATACCACTACTATTAGTCCTCTCCGAGCCTTTGTGATCAAGGCTGCGTAGCCTCAACACATTGATCAATATCAATCAAGAGGTTTACAATCAATGAGATCCTAAGTCCAACAAATCAATGTTCTGAATGTGATTCCAACAACCAACCTAAAGAACATGCCCAAGCATGTGGACATCAATATCGATGAGATACAATTCAATTTCAGTTGATCAATAGTCAAGAAGGACATGCATGCCATCCTAGGCCAATGACTGTCCTCCTCATACAAAACATCACTACACAGTCCAAGGAGGAGGTGGTATCTTAATATCCAGTCAATAAACCTTGGTGCATAATAAATTAAAGGATATTCCATTGCCTCACTTCATCCTAGACAGTTATGGCTAGGTTGTACCATGTACGTTACCCAAACAATCAGACAGGGTATGTTGGTTCAAAACAAACCTCACCCTTAGTCTTTCAATTGGTCTTCATTATAGGATGCCAAGGGTACCAAAGTTTAAAGAACTAAAAAAAAGGCAAAGTTAAAAAAAAAAAATTATTTACAAGGGAGAAAAATAAATAAATTCTGAACAAAAACAATTACTGAAATAATTTTTAGTGGATAGGAACTCATAAAACGGACCCAAATGAAAGGAAATATTACTCTACCTTGACAAAGATGATATGCTACCTATAGTGTGACGTCCTGAAATCCCACGAGATGAAAGGAAATATTACTCTATCTTTATGGGTTGGGGCAAGGCTCATCTAGGCCTAAGCCGGCTTTACAAACACTGAACTAGGCTTTGGCCCAAGCTCAGCACATGCCATAAAAGTCGGAGAAGACCGGATTGGGCTTTTTTTTTTTTATTAATTTTATGATCATTTAAGTAATTTATCATACTAATTAAATTAAATTACATGCATTCCTTACCCAGGTTACCCATTTTAAGGTATGTTCATTGGAGAAATCTATTCTTGATTACCCATTCTGCAATCTATTTAATGAAAATTAGAAATAATCTTTCAAATAATATATATTATTTGTTATAGGCCTGGCTCAACACAAGCCCTGGTTGCTCGTTTATAATAAAGTATTTTGATGGAATCTATTAACTGACCCTAAAAGTCCATAACAAATCAAAATCTAAATTCACCAGGCTTTTCAATCCATTGAAACTTTTCGCAACCGGACCAATCTCAGGAGAAAGAGTCCGGAGCCTCTCCAAAAAACCTACGGTGATCATGATCCAGCCACATCACCAATTAACACCTTGCCATACACGTGGGCACTATATGCCAGGCTGCGGATTGGTGCCTGCATGGCAAAGTATCCAATGGTGAAGTGGTGGGTCTAGGTTGATCCCGACGAAAAGTTTTTCCTCGCAGAAACTCAATTCTATAAGCACCTCAGTGGTCCACACATATCGTCACTTCGTTGAGTAAAGCTGTGATTAGTGACATAAAGACCAAAAAACCCACGAGTAGACGAATGCATAAATCCAATTTCACTGGAAGAACCATTAAATAGTCCACTCAAAAGTAAAAGGACACAGCACAAAAGTATATTATTACAATGGACATAAACAACTTTGACCCCGGAGCCATTCACCGAGTAAATAGAATCACACAATTAAATACACAATTAAAATAAGCAAGAAGAGGAGAGAAAGCATGAAATTTCTCCACCCACTTACTTGAGGAAAACTCATCCGAGGACCCCTATTCACAAAGTTTCCAACATTACTACAGACTAGGCATTGAAGGAGATGAATAGGTGGGATCAGATTACTTAGTGGTGATAATACTTATAATAAATTACGTATGGATGGACCCAATTTCAAACATTATGCCCAATCTTAATTAACTTCTAATCCAATTTAACCCATGATTCCATCTATAAGTGCCACATATGAAGCTGGGACCCACTGGACGGCTTTCCAATATGCTATTTTCAAATTACTTCCCACCACCTGAGATATGCACCCACTTACCAGGACTGGGGACACCCCCATGCACTACAAACACCAGGTAATACCCCGAGGGGGCCAGCGCCGACGTCGCTGGAGCATACCCGTCTACGACATAATGTGTGCCGGTGACCTGCCGCACTCCGGCCACCTCCAAAACGAGCAATCTCTGGTTCATTGCATACGAATGCGTGGTGAAAGAAGGCGCCACCATTGTCAGATAAACTCCTCCACCGTTATTCTTGGAGTAGAAATCAATCGAAAACTTGGCATTATACTGAAGATTTGAGGCTGGTGTTATAGCAGCAATGTACGGTCTTGGGCTCCCACTCGTCAGATAGGGTGGAGAGAAGGCCTCTAAGCTCAACTCAGTGGGAAAGGGAACCCCCGTGAAGTCATAACGTATGTTGGGATTGCTCCCACCCACCAAAACCCTCCCATCAGGCAGCAGGTGCGCGGTCGAGTGGTACAGTCGCGGAATGCTCGACCCTGTCAACACCTGGAAGCGCTGGTTCACCAGCATCCCGGACCGGTATAGAACCGGGTTGAGAACCGGTTCCCGCGCAAAGCCCCACCCGGCGCTCCCCATCGCCGCCCCGTTGATGATAACAATATCTCCCGTCGGCAAAATAATCATATCTCCCATCACTCGCTGCAATGGCATTTCCTCCATCACCCACCCCGGCGACTCGTCGGTAACCGTCAACCGGCCGCAGGTCTTCGAAGCAGGTAGGAAAACCCCGGTGCTCGCCTTCGCATAAGCATCTGGCGGGGCTCCGCCGCAGACCATGATCTCGGCTTTGGTTTGCATTTTCGAATTGAGGACTAGTGGGAGGAGCACGGAGGAGCCGCAGCTGGGGTAGTTCCGGGCGTCACCGCCTGGGATTTCCGGGAACGTTCGGAGAATGCGGTTGTTGATGTGGTCCAGTAGAATTGATTTTGTGTTGGCGAAGACGAAGAGGTTCCCGTCCGGCAAGAGGTGGAGGAATGGATAGAGATTGTTCTCAGCTGAAGAACCTATCGTCTCTGTGAGAAACGTAAGGTCGTAGACAGATGCGTCTGATTGGGATACCTTGGGGACGAACTCGTAGTTGAATTGGCCGCGGCCGCCGACGATGATCATGTTACCGGACGGCAACAACTGGTTGGATGCGTACCAGCGTGGAACGGAGAGGGAGGATTCTGTCTCGACCCAGTCGCAGCCGGGGCAAGGGGAGAGCTGGCGGATGGCGCGGTCGCCATCGTTGTAGCCGCCGGTCTGGACAAGCATGCCGTCGGGGAAGACGGCACCGGAGGAGCACCAGGTGTCAGTGAGGATGGTGAGGGGGCGAACGGAATGGTCGGCAGGGTCGAATTCGATGGAGTGTGCGGTGCAGTCGGTGGTGAGGGCCTCGTCGTGGGGGTCTTGGCGGCAGCGGCCTGAGGGGAGGGAGATGTTGGAAGGGCCGAAGTCGGTGCGGTCGAAGGTGATGATCTTGTTGTTGGATAGTAGAACCATGTGCATTGCAGATATTCCAATGCTCTTCTTCACCACGTTCCATTCTCCATCTTGAGAGAAGACAAACAAGGAGGAGAAGAAGAAGAGGGAGAAGGAGAAAACGAGGAGGTTTGTCCTTGAGAAGAGGGAGAGAGAAGCTGTTTTCATGGCTGCCGACGGTTGACTCTCTGTCTCTCAATTGTCTCTGTGGTTGTAGTTGCAATTGCTGTTAAGATGGTCTGCAGGAACGTATCTTAAATAGATGACAATATATTTTTTTTTTGTAAATAATAGCTTGAAAGTTGTGTCCGGACTCTCTGAGTGATTGCCGCCTGCATGACAGGCTGCCTGAGGGTGATGTGGCGGGCCACATAGTCCGCCGTGTCACCCTCATTCAAGCAATCACATAATCTCAATTTATAATTAGCTTCCGTGACCCGCCACCTAACCAACCAGATAATCCCAATTTATTAAATTTCGTGTGGGTGCCTTTCAAGACCATGTCCCGGTGGGGGCCCACCTAAAGATGAATGTCATTCACATGGATAAAGGGCATGAGAGGTTCTGGTATGGATCAGGGTTGGTCGATTATTATCAAACGGGGATGGTGCCAAAGTTTGTAGAGATGTCGGTGGGAGGGGTCTCACTGGTCATGGACTTACAGTATGAAATAATCTCATTTTCGATTTTCTGAAGACAATCAGAATGTCTTTTTTTTTTCCTTTTTCCGTAAAAAGTTATCATACTTGTTCATAAGGTGTGCTCGAAGTCAATTGCTCAAAATTACTTTCACTTCTGATTAAATATTTATAACGTATTTTTTTCGAAGGTTATTTTTGGAAGTTATTTAATTTTTTTTGAGAAAGATTCTTTTTGGAAGGTATTTTTCCTAGAAGGTGTTTTTCTTGGAAGATTTTTTCTTTTTTTGGAAGGATTTTTTTTTCTTGAAAGGTATTTTTTTGGAAGGTTTTTTTTTTGGCTTTGGAAGGTTTTATTCTTGAGTTATTTTTTTCTGGAAGGTTTTTTTTTTCTTTGGATGGCTTTTCTTAGGAGGGTTTTTTTTTAAGTAAAAATTTTAAGATGAGAAAAGGGATTTAAAATTCGAATAAAAAATTTAAAGATCCAAATAAAAAATTTAAAGATTTGAGTGAAAATTTTCTAGATCCCATAATGGTGTGACTACAGTCATAATTAAGTCTACTATGGGATGTATAACATGTAATCAAGTGTTTTTTTAAATGTGCCCATACTCATAATAGGTGTTCCAAAATAGAGAAAATTCTACGTTGGATGCCTCCACTAGGAGTACTCAAGCTTAATGTGGATGGTGCACTATCTGACAAGATCCAAAAAGCGGGTGATAGTCCTATTCTTAGAGATGAGATGTGTAATGTCATCATGGCCATGAGTAAAATAGAAAATGGGGTGGAAGGCACTAATGACATTAAAGCCTACGTAGCACTGAGAGGGCATCAAATAATGTGTCACATTGGGGTGAGAGATATCATTCTAGAAGGAGATTCATCGTGGATAATGAATGTGCTAAAGTCTTCCATTTTAAATTTGTCAAAACAGGATCCTTTGTTTGAAGAGATCAAAGTTTTGTTGAATCATTTTAACAGTGTTAAACTGCATCATGTAGGTAGAGATGGGATTAAGTAGCTTATAGTTGGATAGGCATGCTCAATATATTAATGATATTGTTTGGTGGTATTACAGCCCAGACTTAATTAAGTAATATGTAATTATTGATTCTTCGTTCGCTTCTTAATAATATCTTTGTGAGTCTTTCTATAAACAAAAGGTGTTTTTTTAATGTAATTGTCCATTTTAGAAATGATTAGTCCAAAACCATGCCTAACTCCAATTCCAATGGAACTTTCAACGCCCTAGTCATGACTGGCCTTATTTTGTTTTCCATAATCTTTCTTTTTTGCTTAGGTTGCCCCAATGGCCAGGACATAGAAAGTGAATGGCTCCCACTAAGGTTTGAAACCTGGTAATAGCTATGAAAGTGGGCACCTTATCCACAAAGCTAGTCCTCTATTCTCTGCCTTCTGTCATATAGTGGAAAGGAATACATGTAGTTATTTTTTTCATTTTTGCTTTTTTTTATTTTATAAAGAACACTATGTTATCTTAGTGTTTTACTAGCAATAAAGGCTTGTGCTTAGCCCGTTCCCTATAATAAGAGTCAACATTTCAAAACTTGTCTTATTATTTTGGGGGTTTTTTCAGGAAAAATCCCCTTAGAGCTTTTGTAGAATAAAAAGGGCCCTGGAGATATTAATGTCTTGGAGTAGTCTCTTGGGCCTTTTCCAGTATTATTCATGAACAACGATATCTATGCTCAAGCATAATATACACCAAACCTTTTATTTATTCCTTCTTCATTTGTTTGAGAGAGTAAGAACATAGTTCTGTTCACCAGGCAACATAGATTGAAGTGCTGCTTTTGTATCGCATTGATCATTGTATCTTGGAAAGCAAATGTCCATTTACCATGAACACCGGAGCAAAAGCGAATTCTATCTTAACTCTTAAGGATATAGTGTTGAACACTAGCCTTGTTTGAACCGTTCACTATTTTGTAAGTTTCATTTCACTTCCTGTAATTTTACAGTTTCTAATATTTTTCAGAAACCACAAAAGTCTACAATCCAAGAAAGAATCTTAAGATAGAATTTTCTACCTTTTGTTATATCTGAAGTTCTATAAACAAAACTATTAGTCTTCTGATATGTAAAATTTGACAATGAATACTTAGAAATAGTTTTGTATTATTGAATACTGTAGTATCATTTCAAAAATTTGTATCTAAATTTCCTTCTATCTTAATTTTTTTGTTCAATTGTTTTGTTAAAACAGACATGGCATCTAAAACTTCAACTGATATGACAACAGTTGTGATTCCTACCCTTGTTGTTCCAACCCATGTTTTTATTAATCATGGGGAAAAGCCTAAAAAATTCAATGGGACTGATTTCAAGAGATGGCGGCAGAAAATACTATTTTATCTCACTTCATTGAATTTGGCTAGACAGAAAATACTATTTTATCTCACTTCATTGAATTTGGCTAGATTTTGAATAAAGATGCTCCTGCTCTCAAAGAAGATGACAGTGATAAGCAAGTGGTTGCTGCAATTGATGCTTGGAAGCATTCTGACTTCTTGTGCAAGAATTACATTCTGAACGGATTGGTTAACACATTATACAATGTGAATAGCCAATTCCAGAATGCAAAAGAGTGGTGGAACTCTTTGGAAAAAAAAATACAAAATGGAAGTGCCGGTACAAAGAAATTTGTAGTTGGCCGATTTCTTGACTAAAAAATGTTGAATTCCAAAATTGTGATCAGTAAAGTGCAAAACCTTCAAGTGATTCTCCATGAAATGCAAGCGGAAGTTATGTCTTTAAGTGAATCTTTTTAAGTTGCTGCTATTGTTGAAAAATTACCACCAGCATGAAAAGATTTCAAAAATTACATAAAGTATAAGCATAAAGAAATGAGTCTTGAAGATCTTATTGTAAGGTTAAGAATTGAAGAAGATAACCGTGGTTCTGAAAATATAGCTAAGAATCACTCCATGGAATCTAAAGCTAATGTGGTTGAAGAAATGCACAAGAACAAAAAGAAGAAGTCTTCTGAACAAGGACAAACCAAAGGTGGCGATCCTAAAAGGTTCAAAGGAAAATGCTTCGTGTGCAACAAGATTAGGCATCATGCGAAAGCTTGTTGCAGAAGGAAAGACCAAGAGACTACAAACAAGAAAACTACTCAAGCCAATATGATCGAAGTGGAGAACCTCTCCTCAAATGTTTTTGAAATTAGCCTTTCTATAGTTGTCTCTAAAGTTAATTTGGTTAGGAATACCAGGGAATGGTGGGTAGATACTAGGGCTATTCACCACATTTGTATTACAAAAAAATGTTTTCCTCCTATCAAGTTATTGATGGAGAAAAACTATTCATGGGCAACTCTTCGATATCTAAAGTTGAAGGACAAGAAAAGGTTGTGCTAACAATGACTTCAGAAAAGGAACTTTTAATGATGTGCTACATTTGCTAGACATTCGCAAAAATCTTATATCTAGTTCATTATTGAGTAAAAAAGGGTTTAGACTTATTTTTGAGTTTGATAAGTTCATACTCACTAAAAGTGGGTTATATGTGGGGAAGGGCTATATAAGCAAAGGGTTTTTTAAAATGAATGTAATGATTGTTGTACTTCTACTGCTAACAATAATAATAACTCTTCTTCTGCTTATTTGCTTGAGTCTTTTAAAATTTAGCATGGTAGTTTAAGGCATGTTAATTATGATACTTTGCGTAGATTAATGAATTTGGATTACTTACCAAAGTTTAAAATTGATCTAAATCATAAATGTGAAATACGTGTGGATTCTAAATTAACTAGAACTCCATTTCACTCCATTAATAGAAGCATAGAACCTCTAGAATTAATACAAACTGATTTTTCTTATTTGAAATTTGTTCAGACTAGAGGAGGTAAAAAGTATTTCATTATTTTCATTGATGATTGTATAATATACTACAATGTGTACTTGATAAGAAGTAAGGATGAAGTATTGAAAATGTTTATATATTATAAAAATGAAGTTGAGAATTAACTTAGCAAGAGAAATTATGACTCTAAGGAGTAATAGAGGTGGAGAATATATATCACCTTTTGGTGAGTTCTACTCACAACATGGTATTATACACCAAACAATTGTACCTTATTCACCATGAAATTGCTGAGTATAATAATAGAACCTTAAAAAAAATGATGAATGCTATGATACTAAGTTATAGATTACCTCAGAACTTATGGGGTAAGCATTGCTTTCTGCAAATTATATTCTCAACAAGATACTTCATAAGAAAATGAGAAAAACACGTTAGGAATTATGGAAAGGTAAAAAACCATCCTATAAATTCTTGAAAGTGTGGAAGTGTCTAGCTAAGATAGAATATAATCTAAAACCATTGATTGCATATTCCTTTGTTATACTCATTACAATAGTGCTTATCACTTCTTAATACACAAATTTGAAATTTATGATTTACACATTAATACTATCATAGAATTTAGAAATGCACCATTTCTTGAAGATATATTTTCATGCAAAACTACACAAGAGACAAGATCATTAAAGGGACCTTATGATACTGTGATTAATAATGATCAAGACCATGAATCTTTAACAAAAAAGGTTGAACCAAAGCGCAATATAGGTTCTTGTCCTTTTGAGATACAATTGTTGCCCGGACTGTAGACTTTTGTAATTTCTGAAAAATATTTTGAACTGTACAATTACAGAAACTAAACCCAAACTTACAAAACAGTGAAGGATTCGACAAAGGCTACTATTCAACACAATGTCTTTAAGATAGAATTCACCATCACTTTGGTGCTCTCGGGAAATGGACGTATGCCTCCCAACAGACTGATTCAGGTGACACAGAAGTAATACTTTAATCTATATTGCCCGGCAAACAGAACTATGTTCTTACTTTCTTAAACAGACAGTGAATGATAAAGAATTGATTTGAAAATTTTAATGCCCAAATGCAAAAACAAGATTGCTTTAAATAGATGCAGAAACGAGATGGCTTTAAATAGATGAATTGGTAATACACCACTACTTTAGTAGAAGAGACACAACTATGTATTATGTCTGTTAATAGAGGAGACATAACTATTGGTAAATATAATTGGGAAAGCCATCTACACAGAGGCCTATGACCTAACCCAAATGCCCGGCTCGGTCAGCAGACAAGTCGGCGGTAGTGGCGCATTTATGTTGGTTGTGGTGTGATATACGTCCTCCCTCCGGAATAAAATATAGGTGCCCCTTGGGGCCTAAATCTCATAAGCAAACTAAAGGTATATAAATCCATTTATACCTTTAGTAAACTATCAATATGGGACTTCCTTTTTTTTTTTTATTACCAGTACAAAGCAACTTCAACTAGTTACTTTTGGCTTTTAATTAAACAATAGTTTGGTGTTATTCTCCCCATGTAGGAAAACACATTACTACTTGAACCTGCCTCTAAAGATGTGTGGGTCTCACATTTATTATGGTCCAAAGTTGCTCAAAAACTATAGCTAAAACTCATTTTTTAAAATAAAGCTTACACACTATGTAGAGTTATCCATGTCAATGCCCTTAATTGGCAGAATAATTTCAGACAAAAAAATCAGGAAAAAGTGTTAGAATCTCACTTCAAGCACACAAATTCCAAATTCCCATTTCCCCAACACTTACCAATTGTAACAAAACATTCAAAACCAGTTTGAATTGCAGTACATGGAAGTGAGTCATAAACCATACAATCCCAATTCACAACCAACAATTAAGGAACCAACTGACTTCTACTGCATTTTACCTTAAATCTCCTATTAATCAAACCCAAATCTTCCCTCTTCACATGTTCTCAGATTCTACCCATAGAAAAACCAAAACCAAAAAAACCCATCAAGAAAATGATTTGGGTTATCAATGCAATGGCATGTGAAACTAAAGAGCCATTGCCCAATATAGTAGCATTGGTTTTGATTTGCCTCTCCGATAGAAGAGGCATTTGATGAAGAAGAAGATGGTGTCTAATTGTCCCTTAGCCAAGAATCAAGAAACCTCCCATTCCAAATGCCAATTTCTAGTGTGTTAGAGAAGCTTGGGACCACCGTCAGTATAGGGAACTAAGAACTTGTTGGAGGGAAAAGAAGAATAAGATAAAGAAAAAGGGGGAAAGTTTCAGGATGGGTTTAAGGGAATAAGGAGTGTGGATATTGCCTCTTAGAGGAAAAAGTAGAAAAAAAATACCAACAAGGCCCTTCGAACCATTGTGGTGAAATCCTCTTTTCTTTTTTTTTTTTAATTTGTGTGTTATTTAGCACTTTTTTATTTCCCCCTCTTCTTTTCTTCTTTTTTATTTGACCGTTGACTTCACAACACCTACAAGAGTTGATGTCACTATCAAATTAAATATCAAGATTTAAATGTAATTAATTTACATTAATAATGACACAATATTATACATTAAATCAACAATCATATGCTGAATCTTATAGTGAGAAAGACTCTAATTTGAGGTACAATTTGGTGATATTTGCAACAGGGGAAGGGCATTCATTTTGATCTTTTCTTATTTTCAATAAGTGGTCTCCAGTATGGAGTTTCACTCCTCTCATTCATAGGAAATGTGATGAAGAAGCTCAGTGGAATTGGATAATAAAAGCCCACCAACCTGACAATGGCTCTAACATGCATGACCGAAATAAAGAGAAGACTATAGAGATCCCCTAACCTCAAATTTTTCATAATTTATACACTTCCTTGGTAAGGCCTACTTGTCACACCCCAAACCTGAGAATTGGAAATCAGAGTGGGCCCAGTGTGTGCATATGTAATCCCGTAGCAACTCGTGCTAAGCAATGACACACATAAATCATTACAAAGGAGATTTCATAGGAACGTGTGAGAAACTTCGACAAACATGTGCATTAAGTCTCAACAATAAAGCGAAAGATTGTGAAATGCATCTATAATGATCATAAGCGATAATAAAACATCATTCATAATTATGCTTAAAGTCTATTAATTAACCATCCATCAACAGAAGACAACAAAATACTAAAACACAGTTATACAAAATCCAAATAACATATCCATCCAACCTCGACTTCAAATAACCACAAGTCCAAGCAAAATTAAACTTAACAACTCAAAAGAAAATCCATTGACGCTCCATGAAAGACGTCTAATAGAATACGCAGTCTTCGTTCTATTCTTCGATTCCCCGAGGTACCGTTGAGGTTCTTTTTAGGGTGGTTGTTCACTGGACTGGCGATGGGTACAATACCTGTAACACTAAAGGTAGTTCTATTAACATGACGGTTAAGCAAATATAGAAATATATAAATTATCATGATGTATCAAATGAATTAGAGAATATATTAATTAGAAAAGATCAATATCATAAGCTAGGCATATTGTGCATGAAATTAGCGTAAAATACGAATCATGAACAGAATATCATAATATACTAGTTGGCATCCACATTGTTATATTCTTTCTAAGGAGAGTGTATGGCATACAGAGGGGAATGATGCTAGGGGATCAATCTAGCTTTCTAAAGAGCACCGACCTTCTCCTTTGTAAATTACTATAGAAGTGATATAAAGGACACCCAAATTGGTCTCATCGAACATAATAAGGATACAAGCTAAGTGGTGCTGACACAACGTATTATGACCGTCCCAAATTTATATCATACATACTAATTATTGATCATAACAATCATCTCATATTTATACAAAAACATTAATACATAAAAGGGAATATCAGTCTTGAATTTATATTTAGTTATAAACATCATAATTAAATAAAGCAACTGATAATAAGATAATGCATACTTAAATGAGCTAACAGAGCTCGAACCCTATCGACCTTAGTTACACCAATGTTGGCTCACAAGCGCACACTCAATAGAAGCTCATGCACTAATTTTGCCTCAAGGTTCACTAAGAAGCATGGGTACATGATTAGATCATATTGAGGGTAAGGTTGTTTAACAATATAAATGTAGATAGATTGAGCATTTATTAAGAATAGTTACTAGCGAATCCTATGCTAGATAATCTTTGTTTCTGAGGTCATTCAATACGATGTATTCATCAAACGTTTGGTGTCATTGTGTTACCAAAATCTTGGCATTACATTGTCTATATAAAAGACACCTTTTCTTATGCCAATACCCATGACGTAACATCGGAAAACCATCCAGAAAATCAAAGGGGGTGAGTGATAGCTCTTCACTTTTCCTCTTTATTATTTGATCACCATTGGGCTAATTTAGTTGAGGTAAATGTACCATATCTAAAGCCCT
This sequence comes from Sextonia rubra, assembly GCA_037013555.1. NCBI lineage: Eukaryota > Viridiplantae > Streptophyta > Magnoliopsida > Laurales > Lauraceae > Sextonia > Sextonia rubra. The sequence continues at coordinate 26,983,111 of JASUAD010000009.1, forward strand.
ACAGGGTTTTGGAAGTCCTTAATTTCTTAAGTTCATAGTATTCTTATGACTTAGCCATGTACAGGTTACGGCTTAGCCGTGTGGCATAGGTTTTACTCTTAATGTCATACGCATTTACGGCTTAGCCGTATGTTGACCTACGGCTTAGCCATATGAATCCTATGGCTTGGCTATGGCTTAGCCGTAGCGCAATTCACGACTTAGTTCAGGGTCAGTCGTAGAAGAAAACAAGATTTGGGTGTTCTCGAAAAGCAAGTAGTAAAATGGCTTACGGTTGGGTCATAGGATGGTTACGACTTAGCCGTAATTCATTTCATGGCTAGTCGTAGTTCAAATGCAGAATTTGAACTCTCTGGCTTTTGAGCTGTAATACACTTATGGCTTAACGGTGGGCTTCACTGTAAGCTTTAAAATTTATGGAATTGTTTCTAAAGCATGAGTTCAGTATAAAACTCTTAGTTCTTGGTTCCAATGAGATTTTCTTTGCTCTAAATTATTCATAATAGGTCTTATTACACCCACATTTCACCAATCTGGCATATTCATAGTCATTATCACTTAATCCAACACCCGTAAACTTAATCAAGAGTGAATGAGCTATAAACTTGTATTTAGCGAGACTCCTTCGAGAATCAAGAAATTTAAACATGTATGTAGTAATATATACTTTGATACTTGGCTTGTATCAGTGCTTGACTCAAAACTTACATCTTCTTAGATTTGAAGATGGAGAAAGCCTCAATAAAAGGAAATCCTATTATATGCAAAGACATGCAATAGGTGAATTTAGTGTAAGATACATGGATGTTGCTCATTGGAGTTTCCTTGACTCTTTTGATCTCAAAGAAATGGAAAAATGTTGAGGATTTTACCTTGAGCTGTAGCTTGTAGAAGAGATGGAATTTGGTAGCTCCTAGGAAGAAAATGCAAAGGAGGATGTAGATAGAGGAGATTGGAGTCTAGTAGGAGCACATACAATGCTTTAGGAGTTGAATTCCAGCTCAAATCTAAAAGGAAAGTGAGAGGAGTGTGAAGATAAAGTAGCTCCAGCAAGAGAGTAGGAGGAACTGGAGAGGGACGTTGGTTTCTTGCCTTTTAACTCAAATTCCCTGAAGTTTTTGCATGCAAGTCCATTTTCTTTAGGGAAATTATAGTTTGAGTCAAATGGACTTCAATTGGGCCAAGATGGATCCGAATTAAGTTGGGCCAAATATAAAAGATAATTCACGAGATGATACATATAATGTAACACATATGATGCAAATCATGAGACTATAAATTACAAGAAGGTCTTTAACTACCTAGGTAAAGTTCGAACCTGAGCTAACTACCTATCCATGACCCATACCCAAGCGGTTTTGAGTTAAATTAGTCTAAATGAGTCTTAATTAGCATAAAATAAGATTAATTATTATAAATCAAGATTAGTTTAGATTAAGACCTACACTACTTGCTAAAAAAATTTGAGTCCCAAAAATAAATATCCCTTTTGCATAAACCTTAACCATAGTGGTCACTTACAAAACTCATGAATAAACATCACAATGTGACTAATTCCTCTTAGAGAAAAATGGGGTAAGACTCATCATATAAAGAGAAAATGATTTGTTTTGAGCTGTTTAAATTTGTCATAAGTTTGTCATAAGTTGGGGCTAAGTGAGAGTCTCATGGATTTTTAGGTAAATATGGACTCTAGAAATTATGGACAAATCAACAAACCCACTATGATCACCGAATCAAGCCAAGTGTTATGCAATTAGTTAGTAATCTCGGCTCTCACCCCCACGTTCCCAAGGGTCAAGCTTTGGATATGCTATCCTTTTCCTACTATAATTGTACAAGAGATAGTTCATCTAAGCATCCTATCATCTCCGTTTAGGCCTTGGAAGTTTAACGGGTATATATACTGTCTATTAGGATTGGTGTACAATTGATCCATTGTCCCAGACATTCGGATGTGTGTAAAACTCATGAGACCCTTGTAATTAGGGGGTCCTAGCTTTTGGTCCATTTAGATGGCCCAAATAGTGGGCTTCCCAATACTTCTACTCCACAAATGAATATCTTTGACTAAAAAAAATTCATTTTTCTTATTGATAAGGGTCTCTATGAATAAGTAAGGGTTTTTTTCTTAAAAAAATCTCCTTAGAGTTTTTATAGAACAAAAAGGACCCTAAAGAATTTTATAACCCGAAGTGATCCCCTGAGCCTTTTCAGGTTGGTTTTTTTTTCAATATTATTCATGAGCATAGATATCCATGCTCAAGCGTAACATACGTCAAACCCTTTTCCTATTCCTTCTTTCTCTTCATCATCTTATCTTCTTGGTTTGGGTTTTTTTTAGGTTCTGTCTGAGGCAAAGAGGGGAAAAATAGGAAGAATAAAAAATAGAAAGAAAATAGAAACAAAAAAAAAAGAGAAGATAAGGAAGAGGATGAAGGAAAAAGAAAAGAGAAAAAGAATAAAGGAAGAAAAAGAAATGTTGGGAGGAGAAAGAGAATAAGATGTGTAATGAAAGGTGAAATAAAAAGAGAAATAAGCAGAAGAGATGAGGAAGAGAATAAGAAGAAGAAACTGAAACAAGAAAAAAGGTGAGAAGAAGAAATATTGTGCTTGAGCATAGATATCTATGCTCAAGTATAATATACTCAAAGCATAATCATGATTTTTTTTTAAAACATTGTTGATGAGTATAAATATCGCTGCTCATCAACAATGTCGAAAAAAAAACCCTTGATTTTTCTTTGGATATATTACACTTGAGCATTGAGCATAGAAATTTATGCTCAAGTGTAGTATACGCAAAACCTTTTTATTGTTCCTTTTTCCTCTTCATCATCTCTTCTTCCTAGTTTGATTGAGGATTCCATTTGTGTTCTATCTAGAGTGAAGAGGGGAAAATTAAGAAGAAGACAAATAAAAAGAGAAAATAAAAGAAAACGAGAAGAGAAAGAAGAGGATGAAGGAAGAAGAAAAGAGAAGAAGAAGAAGAAAAAAAAAATGCTTGGAGGAGCAATGATTGGGTTCTCTTTTTCTTTTATTTTCTCTTTCTCTTTTTCTTCTTCTTGAATTTTTCCTCCTCACCCCAAACAAAACACAAATGGAACCCTCCACCAAATCAGGAAGAAGAGATGATGAAGAGAAAAAAGGAATAAGGAAAGGGTTTTGTGTATACTATGCTTAAGCATAGATATCTCTATACTCAAGCGTAATATATCCAAAGTAGAATCAAAGTTTTTTTTTTAAACATTGTTGATGAGTAGTAATATCTATACTCATCAACAATATCCAAAAAAATTCACGATTCTTCTTTCTATAATATTTCTTCTTCTCCCTTTTTCTTCTTGTTTTAGTTCCTTCGTTTGATTTTCTTCCTCATCTCTTCTGCTTATTTCTCTTCTTATTTCACTTTTCATTATACATTCTCTTTTTCTTTCTCTTCCCAACATTTCTTCTTCTTCCTTGTTCTTCTTTTTCTTCTATTTTCTTCTTCCTTCATCCTCTTCCTTGTCTTCTCTTTTTCTTTTGTTTATGTTTTCTTTCTCTTTTTTCTTTTTCTTGATTTTCCCCTTTTTGCCCTAGATAGAACCTAAACAAAACCCTAGACCAAACTAAGAAGAAGAAATATTGAAAAGGAAAAAGGAATAGGGAAACGGTGTGATGTACATTATGCTTAAGCATAGATATCTATGCTCATGAATAATATTGAAAAAAAATACTTAAAAGGGCTCAGGGGACTACTCCATGCTACAAAAATCTTTGAGGTCCTTTTTATTCTATAAAGACTCTAAGGGAATTTTTTTGATAAAAACCCCAATAAGTAATAACTAGCACAATATTCCATACTAAGCGTAAGCATGACCCACGAAGCTAAGGTCCATGCTCCATATAAAATTTTGACATTTTTTGGTAAATAATTTTGCATGCATATTTGAGTAAGTGGTTAGGTTAGTTATCTAAAGGATGAGAGGCCATTAGTTTAAATCCCTTCACTATATATATTTTTAGCATTTTTTACATATGCTCAATAAAAAATCAAAATCTAAAAAAATATGGTTAAGATTGAATTCATAATCCTTCTCTTTAATATATAATAATAAGGTCGACTGAAGTTGCTTTCGGATTATGATGTTTTGTTTTAGGACATTACAGCTGCCACGTTTTTCTGCTGGGTAAATGTCTACACCACATGAGTCAACCTCAAGCTCACAAGGCTCCAATTGTCCCCAACGAATTTTGTTTGTTCGGAAGGGACAAACGAGTATCAGCTATCATGTAATGGTGATGGTAAAGGAAAAACTACCAATGCAACAAAACAAAATCACTCCAGGGTTAGCTGGATCAAATATTGCAATTCGCCGTTTATGGTATTGTGGGTAATCGCTTTCCTTATGTCATTAATCTTGGTTCACTAAAGGGTAGAATAAGATAATTAATTACGCAATCAGGATATAAACTGGATATGGTTCTAATGCTCTTAGGGAGAGGCTATTAAGTGGGTTCTCTTTGTGGGAGCGTTTTAATGGGAGTTTGGTTTTGTGTCTGTGTTCTTGCTTTTGTTTTTAATGAATTGTTTCTTTTAAAAAAAGATAATTAATTAAGCTTGTGAACATTCTTTTTAAAAATTTTGATCTATGATTTTGAGCTGTCGATCTACCACCCATCTTCCGATTCTGACCTATTTGCAATATCTCCATATTGAATCATGGAAACTTGAGTCACAATTGAAAATGAGACTACCGTGGAGGGAGATCTGTGCAATCTGTGACACAAGAATAGCCCAAGAATCCATTTGGTTAATGGGTTGATGTACATTCCATATGTGTGGCTGAATCATTCAATAGTAATTAGGTTGTTGTACATTCTTAAATTTAAAATGAGTTGTAGTACATGCCATATAAGAAGAGAAGATGGGTTGCTGTATGAGAAAATCAGTGATTGATCTTGGTTTTGATTGTGTAAATCATTCACTTATTATTTTCCTGATCTACAACAACTGGTTTCCTTTTCTGAAGGAACAAAGAATCAGGAAAATAACAAGTGAATGATCTACACAATGAAAACCATGATAAATCAATGATTTTCTCATACAGCAACCCATCTTTTCTCATATGGAATGTACAGCAGCCCATTTTCAAGTTAAGAATGTACATCAACCGAATCACTAAATGGATGATTCAACCACATATATGAAATGTACAGCAACCCAATAACCAAATTGATTCTTGGGCTATTCTTATGTAACAGATTGCCTGGATCTCTCTACACTTGCCTGGATCTCTCTACACGATAGTGTCTTTTTTTAACAATAAGTTACAACAATGTGAATGTTGAACCAAATTCATTTAGATAACTTGATATTACAAACTATTGATAATCGATCACATAATTTTAACAGTTGTAGACCAGATCACAGATCTTAGGGCAACCTTATTCCACACAAATGATCCCTTGAACCCTTTTCTATAGGAAGGAAAAATTAAATGCACCCAAATCACTACGAAGCCCACTGTTACTTTTGATGAATATAATTGTGTGACCTACTGCAATTGATTTAAAATTCCATCCATATACAATACAAAGGAGCAAGATCAAATGATATATTAGGAATATGAAAGGTAGAATCCACTCACGAAATTACTAAAGAGGTTATTAACTTTATGGTCATATTTCGAAGTCAAGTCTTTATGTATTCCTCACCGGTTTTACATGGATGTGGCACCTAGCCCCATATTTGTTAAATTCTTAATCTTTTTTTCTAGAGCTTTCTAGAGCGCCACGTAGTATCATAAAATGCTACAATCTCTCCTCCTTTAATCTCTCTCTCTCTCTTATTTTTTAGGCAATTAGTATTTTTTAAACTTAAATCTCCTAAAATCTCTCTTTTTATTTTCTAAAATTTCCACTTGATTTTTCCTCTTAATATCTAATCATTTGATTCATCATTCCAAAAATATGTTTCTCTTGATAGAATTTAAAATCAGGAATATTTTCATGTAGCTACTATTATCAATGTCGGCTCCATTGATAAATTGTTTATTATTAAAGTGGACTACTATACATTGTATTCTCATTAAATTTAAAGTATTCAAAAATAAATTTAAAAAAAAATTAGATTTCAATGTTTTTTTATTAAGTGTTTTAATGTGTTGCTGGTGGTCAGTTCATTGGGATTAGAATGTTAATTTATTTATTTGTTTGATTATTATCAGGTGTTGATGATTAGTGTATGATACTATTAAATTAAAAGAAAAGGAATCAGCTATTACTATTCAAGTGTTTTTTAAATCAGGTATGATTTATAATTTTGTATTTTTACCCATACAATTTTTTGCAAATAAGATGTACCCATGCCATTGTCGCTATAAATATCATTATTTATGCTAAACAATATTAAAACATTTGAGATGTATTTGATTTTCTTAGCCCCCGCGCAGTATGGGGCATTAGTGGGCTTCTTCAGTTAAACATTTAAAATTATTGATTAAGTTCATAGCTGTGTTCAATGAGGAGATATGATCAATCTATGGGTATAATAATCAATTTTCTATTTTGCAATAAATATATTTTCTCTAAAGAATTGCTATCTAATGCGTTGGATGTGATTTTTACTATTTTTTATATGTATAACTATTTTGGTAAACTCTTTATTGATTTTTTAAATTTAAGAATAAACTAAAATAGGCTATAAGCCAGAAATGTTACTTGCATTTCTATAGGGTTTTTTAATATGTTTTTTTATGGTAAATTTCAAATTTTAACATAATTTATTTTTTGGCATGGGCTTAGTACGGGCTTTGGTTGCTAGTATTTGTTAAATCTTCAAGGACTTGACTCGTAGAAATCCTCATTTTTTATTTAGGAAAACAAACCTCATTTTAAGGATTTTCAGGTCCAATCCCCTTCCAAAGGGATTTGAAAATCTTGGCTTTAGTGGATTAACTCACCAGCACAAAACTTTTCTCCACTTACATGTGTTTGATATGCACCGACGCTTCGATTTGAAATCATCAATTCTGTAAATCCTCGCAAGAAATCTCTGTTGCAAACTGAGCAAACGTGGCCTAAAATGCAGCCGCCCTTGTACGCCAATAATAACGAATATTCGGTTTCCAAACTGTCTTGTGTCTTCATAAATGGTCCCGGTTGTGTCGTTGTTAAAACATGGTTAATGGTCCCCCGGGCAAGTGTGTTGTCTACTGGAGAATGGCTCAGATAGTGACCATGGCTTGGTAGGGTCTGTGAACCCAGCCGCTAATCACTTGGAATACATATCCATTGACAACCTGCGCCAATAATATATGGACCCCATTTTGGGCTTGAGACAAATTGGTTACCTTGGCGTGAATAAGAAAGAATATGACTGAGAAAAAGGACGGCAAACCACAATGCGTTAGCTGAAACGGCGTGGTTATAACTAGAACCATTAAGTTTGTACTCTTCAACAAGTCGATCCAACTCTTTCCGTCCTCTGATTAGGGGTACAATGAATGAAGTTGACAATAGTTTCTCCTAGCTCTGGGGATGGCAGTATAAATGGAGACTCATCCTAACCCGCTTTTATTAGGGGCAGATTTAGTAGTGTGTTGGTAGAGTTTGGATTGAAAGCCAAAATGGTCCCTTTAGAAAGACTTTAATGGATTAGATTTACATTCCAACGGTGTGATTTGCATTAAGAAAGACAAGCAATTTAAAAACCTACATGAATCCATCGCGAAACGGAGAAGAAATCCACAAAAAACTTTAACTCTCTTACTCTTCTCGTAATGCCTATTGATAGATGTGAATGTCAAGCAATAGTGTCTGTGAAAATGAGAGAGTTCCCAAGCCCCTTTTATAAGCACAGTTAACATTTTCCTCCCCATCAATGGAAAACATTCCCACTTCTGCATAACTAAAGTTTTTCCAAGAATGTGGTTTTAATGGGGAAGACATCCGTTGTTGAATAAATCAAAACAAGTGGTGGTCATGTGGACCACGACCTATAATATCCAACAATCTCCCACTTGGTCCATATGACTACCATTCATTCCCCTTTTATTTTATAAAACTTTGTTTGCAAATATAAAAAAATTTGAAAAAATAACTCGAACTGATGTACATCATTTAAAAAATACTAGTTTTTCATATAACTTTAATGTTAAGATCTTTTAATCTATGATTAAATTAGTTTATTAATGTGGACTGTAGCAGTTACACATCTTAGTGATATGCTTCCTTCTGTAATCATAACATTAATATTCTCGCCTAATTCAGTACTTAATGAGTATTTTTAATATGACTTACTTTAATGGGAAATGTAATATTATAATACTTTTATATTCCTACTTTATTTCACAATTACCACATGTGAGTTCAGAACAAAGTAAGAATTGCAAAATCGTTTCTTTATTTGATCAATATATATAGTGTCATACATAATTGATTGTTACAAAACATTTCATTCTGGCCTATATTTATTACATGGTCTTTAAAATCCTTTGGCGCCAATGCCTTTCTCAATGAATCAGCAATCATGAGCTTCAATGGAGCTCCAACAACTGTCACTAAATAATCTCGCACTTTCTCTTTGAGTACAAGATACTTTACTTCCAAATACTTTGATTTACTGGAACACTTATCATTTTGAGCGAAAAGCCTAGTAGCATCATTGTCGAAGTAACTCTTTATCGGTTCAAACATACTGCCCATAATTTCAAGTCCCATGATGTAGTTATGCATCCATAATGTGTGACCTATGGCTTCCAAACATGCCACATACTCTGCATCAAACGTAGATGGAGTGATTAGAGTTTACTTTGCACTCTTCCATGATACTACCCCGCCAGCCAACAGAAAAATGTAACCGGATGTTGACCTCCTTGTATCAAGGCATCCTGCAAAGTCTGAATCTAAATATCCAATGACCTTCAGTTGATTGGATCTTTGATATATAAGCATATATCTTCTTGTTCCGTTAAGGTAACGCATTACTTTCTTAACGGCTACCCAATGAGGCAAGCCGGGATTACTTTGATATTTACTGAGCATTCCGATTGCAAAGTTAATGTCTAGCTTCGTATAAGTCTGTAAGTACATTAGACTTCCTATTGCTACCGCATAAGGATATTTATCCATTTCTAACTTTTCTAAGTCAGTCATAGGGCATTGTTCCTTACTAAACTTGTCTCCCTTAGTAATAGGTGCATTTTGTGGTTTACTACTTTTCATTCGAAAACATTTGAGAATAGTCTTAACATAGGCTTCTTGACACAACCCAAGTAATCCTTGAGATTGATCTCTAAATATCTCAATTTCTATTACAAAGGTTGCTTCACCCATATCTTTCATATCAAAATTATTCTTAAGATATGTTTTAGTTTCTAGAAACAAACTTTGATCATTACTGGCTAGTAAAATATCATTTACATATAATACTAAAATAAGAAACTTGCTCCCACTGACCTTGAGATATATACAATGGTCAACTTGATTTTCGGTAAAACCAAACGATTTAATAGTATGATTAAATTTTAAGTACCATTGTCTGGAAGTTTGTTTTAGCTCATATATTAATTTCTTTAATTTTACAAACCAATTTCCTTTCATTACCTCGTTGAACAAACTCTTCCAGTTGTTCCATATACACTTCTTTATCTAGATTCCCATTTAAGAAAGCAGTTTTGATATCTATCTGATATAGCTCTAGGTCATAATGAGCTACATGTGTCATAACAATTCTGAATGAATCTTTTTTTGACACTAGAGAGTAGGTTTCATGATAATTGAGATATTCTTTCTGAATGAATCCTTTAGTTACAAGTCGGGCCTTAAATCGTTCAACTTTTCCTTTAGAGTCCCTTTTGGTCTTAAAGACCCATTTACAACCAACTATCTTGAACCCTTCAGGTAGTTCAACGAGATCCCAAACTTCTTTTATAGCCATAGATCCTAACTCTTCATTTATAACATCTAACCACTTATAAGAATTTTCACTTTTTGCTGCCTCTCTAAAAGTCTTTGGATGTTCTTTAATTATAATATTTGATTCTTCGAGATACACAATATAATCATCTGAAATAGCTGGTCTTCTCATACGCGTTGACCTTCTCAATTCCTCTGGATGTTCTTCAATAATAGGTGATTGCATTTCTAGAATTGGTTGTGTGTCTTGAGGAATCGGATCAACAGATTGTTATGTGAAAACCTCTATATCAAGTGGAATCATTAATCCACATTAAGAAGAGGATTAAGGCTCATCTCTAATCTCCTTGTATTTAATATTTCTAGCCTCACTACTTCCACTGTTTTTATGATTCTCCAAAAACTTGGCATTATTGGACTCAACTATTCTAGTTGAATGATTAGGACAGTAAAATTGATACCCTTTAGACCTTTGTGGATATCCAATAAAATATTCGCTTACTGTTCTAGGGTCTAACTTCTTTTCTTGTAGGTTATAAACCCACACTTTAGATAGACATCCCCAGACTCGGAAATAGTCTAAGCTGGGTTTCCTACCAGTTCATAATTCAAAAGGAGTTTTAGGAACTACTTTAGTAGGAACTCTGTTTAAAATATATATGGTCATCTTTAGTGCGTCACCCCACATAAATGCGAGTAACGTTGTATTACTAACCATACTCCTAATTACATCTAAAAGAGTCATATTCCTTCTTTCAGCCACTCCATTCTGCTGAGGTGTTCTAGGCATTGTATATTGGGCAATAATACCTTCATATTATAGAAATCTAGCAAATGGGCTTAGGATATAACCTGTTTCAATGTACCTACCATAATATTCACTACCTCGATCTGATCTCACGATTTTGATCTTTCTATCTAATTGTTTTTCCACTTCTGCTTTAAATATTTTGAATGTACTTAGAGCATTTGATTTTTCTTTAATAAGAAAAATATAACCAAAACATGAGTAGTCATCTATAAAAAGTGATGAAATATTATTCTCCTGTAAAATAAGGTAATTTACCACAAATGTCCGTATGGATTAACTGTAGGAGTTCAAAACTCCGCGTGGCAGTTTTTTTGACTGTTATAGTTTGTTTTTCTTTGATATAATCAACACAGACACTAAAATTAGTGAAGTCGAAATTCGGTAACAACCCATCTTTCACCAATTTCAATGCCCTATCCTTTGAGATGTGTCCTAATCTTTTATGCCAGAACATAGGAGAGTTTTCTTTTATTACTCCTCTTTTTATGCCAGCATGCATACTATATGTTACTTGGTGTGTAGTGATTGATTGTGTGTATAAAGGATCTAACTTCAATTTATACAAACCATCACATAATAAACCACTACCAATCAACATATTATTATAAACAAGTTTTAATGATCCATGATCAAAGTTAAATACATAACCACCAATATTTAACTTAGAAATATAAACCAAATTTTGGGAAATATCGAGAACATAAAAATTTTTTGGTAGGTATAAAATGAAGCCTGTGTCCAGCACTAGATTGTATGTCCCAACTGCCTCGACTCTTGATTGCTTCCGGTTCCCTATAACGATTGTCTTTTCCCCATTACTTAGCTTCCGGGTTAAAAGGAATCCCTGCATACAACCAAATACGTGAATAGTTGCACCAGAGTCGACTCACCAAGTATTGGTTGGGACATCAATAAGATTGGTTTCACAAACAAGAGATAAATTTCTTTGCTTACCTCTTTTCTCAACCCAACTCTTTCTTTTCAGGCAGTCCTTTTTGAAATGTTATTTTTTGCCACAAAAGTGGCATTTGTCAAACCCTTTTTTTTACCTTTTCGTCATTGGTTTCTGATTCTTTGGATCCACCTTTGGAGTGTTGGCATTTTTCTTAAAATATCTAGGATCTTTCTTGCCCTTTATATGGGAGACAACATTCACTAGTAATTGCCCCTCGGCTTTAAGCCTCCTCTCTTCTTGATTACATCTTGCAATTAACTCGTTCAGGGTCCACCAACTAGAGCCTTGATTGTAAGTCACCTTAACTGGGCCAAATGCAGGGGGAAGAGAATCCAGAATAAATTGAATCAAATATCCATCCAAAATACTCATATCTATATCTTTTAACTTTGATGCAATGTTAGACATGAGTAGGATGTGTTCTCTAATTCCCTTAGTCCCATCATATTTCATAGTGGACAATTTGTTTATCAACGTGGCACCTAACGCCTTATCAGTTACTTCAAACTGAGACTTGATTATTTCTAAGAGTTTTTTTGCATGTTTTTTTGATCAATTGATCCTCTAATACTCTTAGAAATTGAGTTTAAGATGATCCTATGGCATGCTTTATCACATATATGCCATTTTTTATAGTGGGCCCTATCACAATTAGAACTCTGGTTGGTAGGTGTATGAGGCATATTTTCTTCTAAAGCCATGTCTAAATCTAGAAAAGTTATGGTCAATGACAGCAAGTCTAACCAATCAGGATAGTTGGATCTATCTAACATAGGAATGGACCCTAAGCACGAGGGAAGTGACATTGATCTAGAGGAAGAAGTTATAAAAAAATATATATAACTATTACGTTCACAAAACTATAATGCTTTGAATTAAAAAAGGGACTTAAATGTTAGGGCAATTGTTATACATCATCACAAATAACCTTTGGGTTTAATGTGATATGTTAATTTAATTATCTTCATTTATTTGATAAAACCATAATATGTGAAGTGAACAAGTGAGATCTCACCTTTGGGTATAGATCAAGATAAATTCACTAACACATCTTTAATATGTCTTATCCCAATCTTCAAATAATTGAAAGATAAACTCCTTTGGGTCGATTATCAATTTTTTAAGTGAAGTTGCAATTTTAGTGTCATTTACGTTGTCTATAATTCAATCATCATAATTGGGTCACTTTGGTTACTACCAAGTTAATTTGTAATTTTCTAGATTGAAACCTATGATACTATTGGGATCTTAAACTCTTATGATTTAATTTTATTAATCAACGATTTAAATAATCAATTTTTATCTTGATTGAGTTTCAATTATGTTAATCTATTCATTCAGGGGAGACCTAAGATTTAAGATCACACTATTAATGGTTAGGATGAGCATTCCTAAAATTAACGGTCTAATATGATATTAATCAGACCGTTGAAAAAACCTATCCCAACCTCATATTTCTTAATTAATCTATCATAATTCTAAGTTCAATTTAATCCATCCGTTAATTCATACGAAAACAAATATTATTATGCATGAATATAATAATCATAACTCAAATCAGTATTAATCATGTAAACAAATAAGCAGAACATGAATTTAAATGAGTTAAACATGGATAAATTCATATGATATTTAAATTGAACTATTTGATGAGCAATTAAATTCATTAATATGATAGATTTCATGATAAGGAACATAACAAAATAAAAATAAAAATAAAAATAACAAAAGCAGATTGTTAATCCGATGTCGGATGTGCCCAGAATGATCAAAATAAATTTCTAATCATTGATTTTTTCTTGATCTGGCTTTGATCTGATCAAATTAGAAATTAATTAATATTACCAGAATATCACATATATTTTGATCTATCTATTAAACGGTTCCGATTGGATTGGATCAATCCTATAATAATCCAATTAAATAAATCACATAATTGCCCCTTAATATTATAATTTTATGTAAATGGGCCATACAACGGGTCGAGTCAGACCCAAGTCAGTTAACCTGATTGAACAACCCAATCTGAAATGGGTCTGTAGCTCAGGTCAGGTATCGGGTCAGGTCTGACCCGAGTGTGTTGGCCTAGTGCAGCTGAGCTCAGTTCAGGGTCAGATCAGTTCAGGAACGAGTACAAGCCCAGCCTGTGCAGGTCAGGTTGGGTCTTAACGAGCAATCAAGTTGACTAATCCAGTCTGTATAGAAAACGGACTAGTTTGAGTTAGGTCGGGTCGGGCCAGGTCAAATCGACCTAACCCAACACGTCATTTTCTCCTTCTTCACGAAAACAGAGGGCAATCGGTTTCTTTCTCTGGCTCATTCCACTGACGCCTGCAACAACACCGGCTGTGATATATGGCCGAACGCACGCACGGCGGCGACAGTGCTTCGTTGCCGATTAACCATTTTCGGCAACAACGATTTTTTTTTTTCATCTATATCGTTGGCACTGCGCAGCGCAGCACTCGACCGACATTTGATCTCACCGCCACAGCACAGCGCCCAGTCGAACCCTGCGATCCTTTTGCTGGGACCGGAGCAACGACCAACTGTGATTTGATTTTTTTTTTTTTTATGTTTTATCTGCGACCAGTGCAGAGTCTTCCCGCGCCGCCACTGGAAATGACAGCCACCTAGGTGCTGCACCTACCAGCCTGCAACCGCCACCTTGCCAGCGCTGATTGTCCTCAACAATGGCCGGCAGAAATTTTTTTTTCTTCTTTTTTTGGTTTTATCCGAAACCCATTTGAAAACCTTCCTTTTTTTTTTTAATGTAAATCTAACTCTATCAATGCAAACCGATGACTCTGATACCAATTGAAAGCCAAAATGGCCTCTTTAGAAAGACTTTAATGGATTAGATTTGCATTCTAATGATGTGATTTGCATTGGGAAAGACAACCAATTTAATGGCATACCTGAATCCATCGCAAAACGGAGAAGAAATCCACAAAAACTTTAACTCTCATGCTCTTCTCGTAATGCCTCCTGATAGATGGGAATGCCAAGAAATAGTGTCGATGAAGATGAGAGAGTTCCCAAGGCCTTTTTATAGGCTGCGTTAACACTTTCCTCCCCATCAACGGAAAGCATTCTCACTTCTGCATGACTCTAGTGTTTCCAGGAACGTGGCTTTAATGGGGAAGACATTCATCACTACAAGATTTTTCACCTTTGCTTGCACCCAACAATCGCCGATAAATGTCTACAAAATGCCGACAAAAATCTTTTCCTACGATTTCTTGGGCGCCGGCAAGTCACTGGGAAAAGTCGCCAGGAAAACTAATTTCCAGCGCTAAAATGGTTACGCCGGTAAAACTTATATATTGCTGATGAGAATGGACAACCGTTGCCAGCGTATTTTAACGCCGGTAAAAAAAAAAGATTTTCGAAAAAAATTCTTTTATAAAAAATTTTTGCTAGCGTTTTATGATGTCGGTAAAACATTTAGTAGATTATTCTTCAAATTTTTTGCCAGCGTTATTTAGCGCCGGTAAAACATTTCAAAAATCATTTTTCCAAAATTTTTAATGTAATTTAAATATTTTTGGCGGCAAAAAAATTGCCGGCAATGAATATTATGTTATTTTTTTTATTTATTTAATTTTTAGTTTCCTTTCCCTGTATATATATATTAGTTCATTACAACTTCCAACCTTTGTCATATGATTAAATTATAACAGCTGATTACATTATCCAAAACCAAATTTATTACACAACCAACTTTCATTTCCATTCCAAAACCATCAAAAGATAAAACATAAAAATTCATTCAACTACATATTAATATTCAAACATCCTTTCAACATTCAAAGCACTTTACCATCACAAAATTAAAACCCATGTTAACATTCTACTCCATACCAACATTCAAATATCAATGGAAGTTTACATATCCATGTGATCATTTTATTGTTGCATCATTCCAACATCAATTTGCACCACTGTGTAAAAGAACTTCCTGCATCCCATTTCAATATATAACAATTTATTACTCTGAATACTTGGCCTTTATGTTGGCTGCATGAACTCTTTAAGCACAAAATTTTCTTCAGTTATCATTCAATCTGCATAAAAGAGAAAAAAAAGCGATGCTATGATTTCTTTGACGATATATATGAAGGGTAAACAAAAACTAATAAACTAACAAAAATAGAAATAGTTAGGAATACACCAATACCGATGCATAAACTGGTCATACACGCATCTATTGCACATACGATATAGAAAAATCAAGAATTTGTTTCACTCCAATGCGATATAGAAATCACGCAATCAGAATCCACAGATTAGCCTTTCTTCATTCAATTCATTATCTCATGTATGAGAGAGAGTCGTTAGGGGATAATTACCTTGAGAATCCTACAGCGGTCTTCGTTGGTGAGTAAGGCGAGCTTCCGAGCCACAGGAAGGAGAGTTCGTCGGAGACTGGAGGCCCAAGGGACTCCCGTAATGGCTAAAAGGCCAGGCCCTGAAGGTCCTAGGGCTTCCATTACTGCTTTCGATATGGATTCCAGCCGTTCAATCTCATCAGAAGAAGAAGATGGTGGTGATGATGACAAGAGAAGGAGATCAGAGAAATGAAGACGGAAAGGTTCAAGGATCTCACTCTCATTGTCATCGATGTCTTCCATCATGTATTATGTTTGTGTTTGGGAGAGAGAGAGGAACAGGGAATGTCATTTGGAGGTTATCGCACCCAGAGTGGGGCGCACCACACCGTAGCCCATTGAAACAACTAAAAGAAGAAGCCCTGATACAGTTTGCTTGACAGCAGTAAAAGTTACTGCCCATATAGTAATACCCATTGGCCTACTGCCAGTAGAATTAAAATTGGCATACTCAAAATACCAGAATGCCAATTTCACACATTCCAAGATCAATTACCACCGTGATGTGGTAGTGCAGCTGCAATAGTCTTTCCAAAATCGAACAAACTGTAAAAACCCATGCAAGGCCAAGTACCAGATACGCTAAAGACATGAAGCCATAGAATGTCTTCAGTGGTGCCGTCTCACCGGGTAAATAACCTTCTGGATTTCTCCAAACAGTCATCCCCGTGATTGTTAAACCCTTGAGCTGGGAGTCACAGAACATAAAATATAAATAGTACATTCCAGTCCTGTTGATGAAAACCTCCTCAGGAAGCATTTTAACTTGCCCATGTTTTCCTTGAAAGAAAGTCTGAATACGTTTTGGCCAGCCTGGGTTGTCTGGGTTTGGACGAATAATAACCTCCCCCAACTTACAATGTTTGTAAGTCATCTGCAAGACTGGGAGTACAGCATATATCATCAGAATTAAGGTCACTACCACCTATCTTCTCCCTATCTCTAATCTCAACTATTATAGCTTCCACCAAACCAGTCATCTGCTTATCTGCTGCATGGCATGACGCTGAGAAGCAGATTCTTTTGTCCTCTGGAAAGTAACAGAGTCAAATCTGAACCAAGATATCTGAGATTACTTGGCAGCATAATACAGTATAACAAACACTTCCGAACTTTCTGGTTTAGTTGCAGTTCTGCTCATAACATAAGTTTTTCCAGATTGTTTGCTCATGAATGCTGTGAGACAAAAAGGCTGGATTAATTAGAGTAAATGGTAACATTGATGTTGGAGATCAATGCTTTCGAGACGAAGCATCCTAAGTATCACAACATGAGCAGTGGAAATCAAGGATCAAAATGCTTGCAGCTGATCAAATTGTACATTACCCAAGTTCAGGGATTCAATCTTCGTTGATTAATAAGAAAAAAAATCAAAGATGACTTCTAAAACAGGTAAATGCAATTGAAAGAAGGATCAGTCCACTCAAATTCCCAACGGAAGCTTCAAGCTCCTATTCCAAAAGCCAAATTCGAACCATTTCCCAACCGATCCAAACAAGAAGAGGAGCAAAATGCAGAGATCGAGAGACGACGAAATGTGGAAAGAAAGGCCGAACAGGGGGGGTGGGGTGAAGGAAATCATCTTCCATGCCATTTGCACTTTAAAACTTCAATTTCAAGACCGACATACATTTATTGCCTCTTGGTGGATGCAACAACATGCAAATAAATACTATTTTGAAAAGAGAAGTCATATACAAACCTAAAGAAGTCGCATCCCGAGCTCTACCAGAAGTGCCCTCCCTACTAACAGCGATACCTGCGATACTCGGATCGATGCCTACACGCTCTACTAACTAGAGGACTAAGCTCTGAAGAAAACTGATACTCTTGGCCTGCTCCGCTACCTGCTCTTGCAGAACAAACACCTCAGAATCACGGCCTGTCTGAGCCTGGGTCGAAGCTGAAGTAGGCTTCATGCGAATGCCAAAGCCCTTTAGGTATCCTGACCTCTTCCCAAGCACCTTAACAGATATCTGTTCCTCGGACATCGGAGAGGTGATCGAGGGTTGCGACTGCTCCGTTGTTAGTCGTACTAGTTCCTCCTGCAATTTTTTCACATGTAAAAGTCAAATAAAGTGAGTTTAACAAATGTATAAAAGTATATCTGTATTGATTTATAAAAAATGACTTAGGGATATGTACATATGTTTTTTGAGCCTCCTCGTTTATCCACTTATTCTTCCCGTGCATATAGTGTGTGTCGTGGAAGAAATCAGGAAAAGGCCGTGGTTGTCTAGCATTCTGCACTCTCTATTATGACATTAGATTAAATTTCGTTAATAAGAAAAAATTAAATTTTCATAACTTAGTCAAATAGAAAAAATTCTTAAACCTGCACTTACGATCATTGAACCACGTGCTGGGAACGATCTAGAGCCACTTGTATAATTCCACGGCATCTTCGATCGACTATATCTCATTTTCCTTGACTTCTCCTACGAAGAAAAATAAAAAACAATATATTGCTTGAACCACACTAACTCAAAGAACTTAGACTTGCCCTGTTCCAAATGCTGTTTTGTCTCCACTCTCCACCATAAACCAATGACCCAAGACTTCAAACAGCACAAGTCTGTACACATTGGGCATTTCAACATGCCTATCACCATGTTAATGGCCCTACCAGATTTGCAGAGATGTTTCTTTCACAGAGAGACGTTTCAGAAAGGACAGGACAAGAGAGAGATTTTCTCTGCAGTGAAAGTGCAGTCTATTGAAATTAAAACAAACAAACAGAAATAAAAGAAGAACATGACCATAACAGATAGACCCAATGACCATAAATAGCTAGAAATGTACATAAGACAGAGAAAGCAAATCTGTCCCAAACAACATTTTTGTTGTTTTTTGAGCTCAAACTGCCCCAAACACCATAAGACAAATTGCCCCAAACACCATATCATCTTATTTCACTTGCAATCAGTTCCATCCAAACACACCCAAGACAAAACTAAACAAAATACCCAATCACCAAACAGATACAATAGCACAGAGACCAAACCAAAACACAAATGGGTCCTCTTGATTTTTGCCTACCCTCTCTTTGTGTTTAGATGATAATTTCCCTTTCTCTGTATCTTTCTACCGAATTGGGTCCTTGGTTGTTGGACTTGGGCGTTCGATTGAGCATGTTGGCAGTCGATTAAATCGGTTGTTGCACAACCCAAAGATCGAAGACTTCAACCAAACCAAAACATATGCTAAATCTTAAAGGGGATCGCTCGATTTCACTAGCCACATAACCCCACAAGACCATCCATTCTTACGACAAAGCAACCGAAGTGCCTCTCCATCTCTCAGCCTAGCAAAAGAAAAAATGCACAAAACCAAACACGGTGATGGGATGAAATCGGAAAAAAATACAGTGATGGGATGAAATCGGGAAATCAGCTAAAGAAACCCTACATGGCCCTTGTCGTTGAGATTGATGTAAGGGGAAGACGACGATGAAGACGATAATCTCTCTCTCTCTCTGTCTCACTCTCTCGCACTCTGTGTCTCTCTCTCACTCTCACTCTCTCACTCTGTCTCTCTCTCTCGCTCTCTCTCTCTCTGGTCTTGGGATTTAATGTAAAGCGATCAAGTCATTTTAATATATAGACGGCCAGGAGCACTTCATACACCTGCAAAAATGATGACAAAAATTTATTAATTAAAATAAAATATTTAAAAAACTTTTTCCCGGCACAAATAATTCGCCGGTAAAATTTAAAGGCGCCAATCTAAAAATAAAGTTGGAGGTAAGATTTGGCGGGTGAAATTTGCCGGCGATCTGGGGAGAACGCCGCCATAAATATAATATTTGCCGGTGAAAATAATTAACCGCCAGTGAGAATTTAATCTTTACCGGTGAAATAATCCATTCGCCGGGAAAAATCAAACCTTTGTCGGTGAAACAATACTGCCAGGAAAACTATAATTTTTTCCAGCAAAATAATCTTTTTCGCCGGCCAAAAGCATACTTTCCCCGGTATTTAAATATTGTGCCGGGAAAAAACGCCTGAAAAACAGTATATTCTTGTAGTGCATTATTGAATAAATCAAAATAAGTGGTGGTCATGTGGACCACCACCTATGATATCCAACACGGATGTGATATGATTTTCTAGCAATGACACGACTGAGGTTTGAGGCAGGTTTGGAATTTGGGTGTGAATAACCTGCCCTGCCTTATGTTAGGCCTAATATTGCCATCCCTTTTTGTCATGTCTCCTTGTTAGGCGTAGTATTTCTTATCCAAGTTGACCCACTGTCGTTAGGGCTATGTGACCTGTGTGTTTTATATATGTTTTAGCCACCCTTTATTTTATTTTTATTTTTTATTTTTTATTTTTTGCGAAGAGGGGTATCATTAAATTAAGAAATTAGAGGAAAGGTACAGATAAACATAAAGAGATTTGAGAAGGTCCTTTACCAAAACAAAAGTAAAATGGAGGACCTTTAACAGCTGCTGAAAGCAACTTAAAAAAAAAAAAAAAAACCAAAGCAAAAGTAGATAAACAGAAAGTAACCGACGAAGCGAAGCTACTGCTTTCCCCAGAGCACAGGAGGTTGACGCTCTCCCAGGGGTTTTTGAGCTTCCCCAGAGCTATATTCAAAATGGTTTTAAACTTCCGAAAAAAACACCACATACACCAAAACATAGTCAGAGCGAAAACATCCTTGTTCCCTGGATCTCTAGAGCTTGGGGCTCTCCGACCAACTGAGCTAGTCATATCCATTGACCTGCAGGTTCTCCAACTCTGAGCTTCCCTCTCCTTCCATTCTTCTAACATGAGCAATAGAGGGAGTAGAGGAAGCCGCCACATCTTGGTGGCTGGAGGGTTCGAAAAACATGCGATTGTACATCGTTGTATTCAGCTCGGTCTCATAAAGGTAATTTATGTGGCCTAAGAGGCCGGATGAGATGCTAACAACAACTGGTTGTGCGTCTCTGGATAGTGCATCAACGGCCGCATTGGCCGTTCTTTTACAGTGGTTGAAACTCTAGAGATGTTGGTCCTCCAAGAGGGATAAGGTTTGTTTCCACTCGGGCATCATAGTCCGACACAGATGGCCCATATCCTGTACAGTGAAAAGTTTGATTCTATAGTTACAACTGTTGGAGAGGGACCAAGATAGGAAGAAGAAGTGTTTTATTGGATTATCAATGGAATGAGAGAGCTTCCACCATACAAGGTGGGAGAATTGGCAGTGGCAAAGGAGATGGTCCGGGGACTACTACGAGGCATGGCAGAAGGAACAAGCCTGTGAATCCTAGTTATTAAGAATTTTGAGACAATCCTTTGTGGGTAGGCAGTTATGGACACATATCCAAAGGAAAAACTAGAGTTTATGGCTGATTTGAGCTCACCAGACCTTATTTCAGGGGATGTGTGGTCCAATATCCAGTCCTTGGATATCTTTGTAAATGGCCTGAAAAGAGCAGGATGCCGCAGGTTCTTCTTCCTAGCATCTAATATCCTGTCCACTAAGGGGAATGGCCATGATAGAAAGACCACATGAGGGGGTCATAGTTGATGTAGGATGACTTCATTCTAGTGTGGGAGGCCCCGGTTGACTATGGTGAGGCCATTCACATATTTGACTGACTCTAGGAGGTTTGGTTCGACATTGATTTGTTTTAGTCGAGAAGGGATCTCTCCAAAGTTACCCATATGTCGTGTAAGGTTCTAATATATTCTCCAGTGCCCACTGACCATCTGATGTTCTCAAGAATGAGGCTCCTGAATTTTAGCATCTTTCTCCAAATAAATGAGTTGAACGGTCTCGGCTGAGCTTCTTCAAAGGTCGAAACCTTGAGGTATTTCTGAGTGAGCAATTTAACTCAAAGCTCTTCTTCTGTGCTATTGATAAATCTCCAGAACAGATGGGCCAATCCCGCCCATTTTAAAATCTATGGGTATTTGATTCCCTAACCGCCACTGATTTTAGGTTTAGTTACTGTGCTCCAACTGATGGGTCGGTATCCCATCCTGTAAGCCGTCCCTTTCCAAAAGAAGGATGCATGGGACTGGACTATTCTATTAATGTGTTCCTTGGTGAGATGTACTAATCCCATCCAGTAGTAAGGAATGGCAGAGAAAACTGACAGGACTATGACTTCCCTTCCTGCCATCGATAGAGATTTCCCCCTCCATCAAAGGATGCCCCTCTGGATTCTATTGTGGAGGACTAGTCCACCCTGTCTCCTTTGTGGATTGAGGTCCACTGAGTCACCTAGGTAGGTGACTTGAAAGCAGGCTTGCTTGATCCTAAGGTTCGTTATTAGCCATAAGGACAAGCTGCGTCGGCGTGTCCCTACTAAGAATGAGACAATATCTAGCCCCATTAACTTTTTGGCTTGCCTCAGTCTCGAAAAAAAGTAAAAGGTTAGTGGTGAGATGGCATGCCTTGTCTGAGTTAATCTTAAAAACTCTCTGGAAAAATTTATTATTTCTATCTCCCTCGTAAAGCCACTAAATTATGGATCACTACTCCCGAAAGTTTTCTACTGTGTTTGGAGCTGCTTCAGTTCATTGAGAAGATTCCTTTCCAAGTTGAGAAGTCAAGGTTTTTGAGGAAATCCTCTAGAATGGATTAATGCAATCAATCTCAATAATATGTGTGCACACAATCAGTTACACAGAGGAAATAAATCAAATCACAAGCACACACCTCAAGAAGACACAATTTTTACATGAAAACTCAAACCGGAAAAAACCATGAGTCCAACCTGAACTAATAATCAAGCACTATGGATTATCACGCAGTTACAAGCCACTGACAGACATCCGTATGACATTGTAATGGCAACATCTTGTAAAAGATCACTCTATAACAACCGCCTGTCGTTGCCTGCTACAAATCCAATTAATTAGACACCTTCTAGTTGTTAGCTTGACTCCTCAGATCTTCTACGCTTAGAAGACGATCTTCTAATAGAGATGTAGAAGACAAAAATCTCTAGAGTACAGCTTCAGTGCTTCAACTCTCCAATGAAAAACTTTAGAAGAGATGATTTCCAAAATATATTCCGCACTTAAAACAATGAAATCTCTATCTTATAGTAGAGAGAAAATCCTTTTTTATAGCCCCAAATTCGTGCCTCATAAGTATATTTCAATTAGGAAAGGAGTTAGCATGAAACAGATAAGTTTCTCTTCAAATCCAATTGAAAATTTGCAAGTCAGCGAAGTTTTCTGCACCTGTTCGATCGGTCGGATTAATGGTCCAATAGGTCGGATTAAGCCTTTGCCTGGGTAAAATTTTACTACATTTTCTGCAAATTTCAAGAGGTCATAACTTTCTTATTTTTATCTCCGATTGAGGTAATCTTGAGTTCTAAAAATATCTACTCGAAATAAGCTTTTCAACAGTAGGTCGCTTGCCCATATCCGATGCTCGGTTTATGAGATATGACCTTTTTAAACCATATTGTCCGTACAAAATCACTTCAATTTGTTGCTTTTTTTCCGATTTCTTCACTTCGGTGTATTCGGACACTCAAATCATTGTCCATACTAAAATATATGTAAATTACAACACTAATGGACTTAAGTTTTGTCCAACCCAGATATTAGCCAACACAAGAAGAAACTGTGAAAAGGGGTATCGGGCACTCCTTTGAATGCCCTCAAGTCTTGTTTTAATTCTGTTGATGTTTGTCCAGGAACTATTCCAGTGGACTCTTCTCCAGGAGTCAATGTTCTAATCTAGATGTTCCATCTTAGCCCTTAGGATGGGAGGAATCAGTTTAAAAGAAGGCCAAAGTTAGGTAATGAATGGGTAGAAAGACGGGTGGTACAAGATGGCATTCACAAATCTGAACTTTCAAGGTGGCTTATCAGATAGGGGCGAATGAGTTAACAAAATTGGGTTATGGTTTGAGGATGTTTTGGGCAGGTGAAATAGGTGTAGGTTTGTGAACTCCTGAAACTAGTAAGTATTATTAGCAACCCTGTCATGGCGAGCGAGGATTCTATCTTGACCCAAACGATTGTTGGACTAGTTGAAAGGTTATCCCATGCAGCTAAGGTCTATTAGATTAGCTTGATCAAGGAAGTCTCTGAAGTCCCACGAGGCGGGAGTCCATGAAAATGGAGTACCACCCATTTTGTCATGAGGCGAGGTGACAGAGTTAAAGTCCCCAAGGAAAACCCAAGGTGAACGATGGGAGGTGTGGGAGAAGCCAAAAGCTTTAAGGTCTTGCTAGAGGGATCTTCCGTCAGCCCAAGAGGGAGAAGCATAAATCATAGACAAGTAGAATCAAGAATTTGGAAATGAGTACGCCATGGCCTTGAAGCAGGTCATCTGGGAGAAGGAGGAAACTTCAGTAAAAGTGTAGGCAGCAGGGTTCCACAGTACCCAAATCCCATCGAAGAAACCATTACCAAAGACACATTCCTGGGCTTGGAAGAAATTTTTTAGGATCCTCAGAGGGCAGGGAGCTCTGGTTTCCGAAGTTTTAGTTTCTAAAAGTGACAGGATGTCAGTTTATGGGTAGCACACAAATCCGCCATATCCATTTTAAAAGAGGGCATTGAGGCAACCCTCCTATTCCCACTTATTATCTTCATGGATGATAAGAGAGGGTTTTGAGCAATCCATACTTGGGGAGGGGAATCTTTGTTCAAACACATCAGCAACAGAGGATACCAGGGTCGCAAGCACTTCTGCGTAAATTTCTCTCTTGAAAGCAAAAGACAAAGCCATCGTCACCATCTTTTTAAGTCTTGTCAGTTTAGGGGATAAGGAATGTTGTCCTTTGTCCTCACTCAGCCATGTCTTCACCGGTTATACTCTTAACCCTTAGGGAGAAAATCCTAGCGTAAGACCGAGGCCAAAGGGGAGTGCAGACCTTTACAATTCCTGCCTTGAAGCTTTGATACAGACTGCGTGTAAGGTCCCAATCCCAGTTAACCCCGATTTATATTAATTAATCTTATTTATACTAATTAAAATTTATTTAGGCTAATTTAATTCAAATCCTTTTAGGCTTAGGTCATGGATAGATAGTTGAGTCGGATTTAAACTTTACCTAAGTAGTGAAGGGCCCTTTTGTAATTTAGAGTCCTTGCATCATGTTAACATCTCTTTAGTTACATTTTGTGTAATTCTTTGTATATACCATATTTCATGTATGGTCCAACTTAATTCGAATTCATCTTGGCCCAATTGACGTCCATATGACCTGTACTACAATTTTTCCAGAGATATTGGACTTTCATGTAAAACTTCAAAAAAATTTTGAGTTAAAAGATGAGCCCAACGTCCTTCTTCATCTATCCTTCTAATTCTTGCTGGAACTAGTTCTCTTCTTCACTCTTCTTCATCTCCACCTCAACTTGGAGTTGGAAACAAAGTTTTAAAGCCTTGCATGTAAGAGGGATAGCCTCTATCCATCTTCTTCTTCTTCTTCTTTTGGGCATTTCTTTCATTGGAATTACCATATTCACCATCTTCTTTAAGCTACAGCTTCCTAAGGTGGAATCTCTACTTTCATTTCAATTCTTTGGGTTTAATAGAGTTAATGAGACTCAAAAAAACAACATGCATACATCTTATATTAGATTTACCATTGCAAGCCTTTGCATGTTATAGGGAACTCATCTATTAAGGCTTTCTCTACCCCCACATACCAAGGAGAAGTTGATAGGGTCAAGCATTGCATTAAATACAAGTATAAGAGTATATATTATTACATGCATGTTTAAATTTGTTGATTCACGAGGTGATCACTCTAAATGTAAGTTACAGCTCAGTCACCCTTGATTAAGTACACATATATGTTGGATTAGGTGATAATGAGTATAAATATGCAATATTAATTATATGTGGGCAATATAAGACCTATTATGAAAACTTGAGAGCATAAGCAATCTCATTGGAACAAGAACTAGGAGTCTGTACTAAACTTATACTCCAGAACTACTTTTAGAAATTTTAAAGCTTACGGTGAAGCCCACGGCTAAAACGTAAGTATTTACGGCTTAGAATCTATATAGCACAAAAACCTATTTTTGAACTACGGCTAACCCTCGACTAAGTTGTGGAATAAACTACGGCTAAGCTGTAACCATCCTTTGACTAAGCCGTAAGTCATTTTACGGCGAGCTTTCCCGAAAGCCCAAAATTCTATCTTTCTTCTACGGCTGACCCTAGACTAAGCCGTGGACTGTGTTATGGCTAAGCCATAGCCCAGCCGTAGCCTAGCTATAGGCTTAGCATAGCTAAGCCGTAGGCTAATACTTGGTTAAGTTGTAATTGTGTATGAAATTGAGGGAAAAACTAAGCCACTCGGCTAAGCCGTAACATGTACACGGCTAAGCCATAAGAACACTGTAAATTTAGGATACTAGGAATTCCAAATGTCTTGTAGGGCTTTAGAGATCGTACCTTTTTCTCAACTAAACTAGTCCAATGGTGATTAAACGATAAGGAGAACAAGTGTTGAGCTGTCACTTATCCCCTTCAATTTTTTAAATAAATTCCCGATGTCATGTCATGGGTGTTGGCATAAGAAGATGTGTCCTTTGCGTATACAATGTAAAGCCAAGATTAGGTAACACAATGACACCAAATGTCTTATAAATACATTGTATTGAATGCCTTTGGGATCACGAAATATCTAGCATAAAGATGGCTAGTAAGTCTCCTTGATACCCACTCGATTGAAATACATTCATATTGTTAAGAAACCTTCCTCTCAACATGATGTAGTCATGTACCCATATTTCCTGGCGAACCCTGAGGCAATCGAACCGGAGCTTCTACCGAGTGTATGTTGGTGAGTCGAAATGGGTGTAGCTAAGTTGAGAGGTTCGAGCCTATTTGCTCATTTAAGTATGCATTGTTTGATTATTAATTACTTGTTTAATTCTGAATTTTATGACTGAATATGATCTCAAGACCGATACTCCCTTACGTATAATATGATAATACGTATGAATGAATATGTATGAATATGAGTTGATCATTATAATTGATCATAAGTGTGAAAGATATGAGTTTGAGACTGTCTTGATTTGTCGAATTGGCACCACTTAGCTTGTACTCTTATTAGGTTCGACGAGACCAATTCAAGTATTATTTATGTTCCTGCTGCAATAGTTTACGGAGGAGTTGTCGGTGCTCCTCAGGAAGCTAAACTGATCCCTTAACGTAATTCTCATATGTATGTTATACGCTTTCTCTAGATAATATGCTCTATTTTAAGAGAATATAGCCTTGTGGATGCCAACTAATATGTTTGATATTCCGTATTGATTCGTTACTCATGCTTACTCATACACAACATGCCTAGCTTACGGTTATTACTTTCTTTAATTAATATTTTCTTTAATTCATTCGATGCATTATGATAGTCTTATATATCTTTATATTTGCTTAGTCGTTGTATTAACAGTGTTACCTTTGGTGTTATAGGTACGGAACCTAATCCCAGCACGACTATCAACGTGTCCCCGGAGGGTACCCCAATGGTACCTATGGGTATAAAAGAGTGGAAGAAAGGTGACATATACCACTAGTCGTCTTACAAAGAGCATTAAAAGGGATTTTTGTTAGATTGATAAGTTTAATGATATTTAGACTAGTGTTTAACATGTTTCCCTATTTTACTGGGACATCGCTTGATGGACATGTGTTTGAGATTGTATGAATGACTTGTTAAGTGAACTGTGTATATGTGTGTTGGGAATGGATAAGTAAAAGACATTAAGTTTATTTTATGATTGTATAATATTCCTTCTATGTATTGCTTATGATCATTACAGGTGTATTTCACAGGTTTCGCCTTATATTTGAAATTTAATCAACGTGTTGCTGGAAATTCCTCACATATTCCTATGGGATCTTCCTTGTAATGATTCGTGCATATCTACACATAGCACGGATTGCTGTAGGATTACGTATTCACACGCTGAGGCCCATTTAAATCCCTAGTTCCCGGGATTGGGGAGTGAGCTTGGGGTTGAGACGGGGGGGGGGGGGGGGGGGGGGGGGTGATTTCTTACTCCTCCAGATACCTCTTTAGTCACTATATCCATTTCCCTCCAGAGAGCTTTCCCCAGCAAATCCTCTTCCAAAGAAGGCAGTTCAGAGGGGGATTCATTTGGCGGAAAAGAGAAGATAAGCGGCAGGGGCTGGACTTGGCCTTGAAGGGGTCCCTGGAGGTCCACGTGGGACCCATTTTGGTGGAGGAAAGGTGGTGAGTCATTTGGTCCATCAAAATCAACCGATCCACCCGAGTCAGACTCTGAAGAGTATTGAGTGGTGATCCTAGAAACCATGATGGTATGGGTTGGGGGCTCTGTATTAAGAAAGAGGATGGGGTTCTCTAAAATGGAAGGGAGGGTGGGGAGAATAGGAACTAGAGAGGGAGAAGAAAGAAAATGTCCCGTGCGGGGTGGGGGGGGGGGGGGCGGGGGGGGGGGGGGGGGGGGGGGGCGGCGGCGGCGGTGTGGGGAGGGTGGGGTGAGTGTTGTGGTAAGATAAAGGGCATTTGATAAGAAGGGGAGGTGAAGTTAGGAGATCCATTGAATGAACGAGGTCGGCGGATGCTGGCGTTTAGACAATGAAACTTGGACGGCAGCTGTATCGGTTGAAAGATCGAGGGGTTGTAATGGTAGGATGAGGGGGGCAAGGATGGTCTCTATTTGAGGAGGATGTGAAAGAGGGAGAGAGATGGGGGCTCATTAATGTGATGGAATACATCGGTAGTGGAAAAGGTGTGGGATGGAGGGTTGATAGGCTGAGGGTGTAGGTCATGGGCCAGGTAATCATGGAGAGGGTTACCTGTGGGGGTGTTTACGGTGGTATCTAGGGCTGTCAATCCGGCCCTTTAAAGAGGGGGCCCGGCCCGGCCCGGCCCCCAAAAGCCCTTAAAACGAGGGCTTATTTTTTTCATTTAAAGCCCGAGGGTAGGGTAGGGCTTTATTTTTAAAAGCCCGCATCAAGAGGGCTGAGCTTAAGCTTGACTAATTAGGCCCGAGGGGGCCCGGCCCGGCCCGTTGTTTATTAAATTTTAATATAAAATATATAATATCCACAATGACTTTGAAGATGATTTGGGTTATGATGCACCTACCAAAACATTGTCAAATATGGATAAAGTTGATTTGGTAAAGAAATCTAATGAGTTTGAAGATGATTTTTTAGCTTTTGAGGAACAAATGACTCAGATAGTTGTAGAGGAAAAATCGGAATTAGATTGTTATTTGGAGGAGCCAAGGGATAAATTTGAAAATTTCAATATATTGGATTGGTGGAAAGTTAATTCAACAAAATATCCAGTTATCTCTAGAATAGCTTGTGACATTTTAGCAATTCCTATTTCTACAGTTGCTTCTGAATCAACATTTAGTACAGGAGGAAGAGTATTTGATCAATATAGGAGTTGTTTAAAATCTGACACTGTAAAAGTCTTAATTTGCACATAAGATTGGATACGTACGCAGCAACACAATGATGTAATACATTCGATGGTCTTTTAGATATTCTAAAAGTAGATTAAATAATTAAATAAAGAATTATTGTTATTTGTTATATATTTATTATCATTTATAGAATTATTATTATCCACCTTATGTTTTATATTGTAAAAATGATTTTATCTCACCACCAATGCCTTAAAAAAAAAAGTTTTTAACTCCGCCATGCTGCCTTTTGCATTACATTCCCAATCCCTAGGTCGGGCAAAGGAGGAGGGTTTGTATAAAGTTAGTTAGTGATGGTGGCATAGGTTGTTGCATATAAAAGATTTATTTCCATTAAAGAAAAAGAATTTCCCTTTCTTTTGGCCCTAGCTCGGCCCTGGCCCGGCCCTAGCCCTTGAAGGTTGGGTAAGGGCCTAAAAATTATAGGCCCGCCGTAAAAGTCGAGGGCTTTTGTTCAGTTAGGCCCGGCCCGCACATGTGAGGGTAGGATAAGGGCTTACCTAAGCCCGGCCCGGGCCCGGCCCTTTGACAGCCCTAGTGGTATCAGAGGTTGGGGTGGCAGGTGGGAAGAGGTGGGGGTTTTCCCTAGCTGCATGGGCAGGATCCGGTACAAAGGTGGAGCCCACGGATTTAACTATAGCCAATTGTGACTCCTTTTCCTCTTCTCGCTGCTGCTCCTGAACGACCTCCTCGATAACCAGAGTGGCAGATTTGGTGGAGCCCACTGTTGACAATTGAATCTTTCTGCAGTGGTATGATTGGAGGCCAAGAGAGTGTCCACTATACGTATCCTAGTAACCAAGCCTTTAGGTTGTGGACCTTTTGACGTTTTAGACCCATAGGTTTGTTTTTGGATGAGGCCCCTGCTTTTCCAGCTTGATAAGGTCCGCCATTTGAATTGGTTCCAAGACCATCGGCATTTGAAATTTTTGGACTGACCCCCTGCCACCTTGCGAAGAGCCGAAGTTGTAGCCAGCCGATGAAGAAGGTTTTGGAGGGGGATGGGTCTAACAAGCCTTGGGTTTATGGTCAACAAATTTCCATTCCTGACCTCTTTCTTCTGCCAGAATTTGTTTCCTTTTTTCTTGAGAGGTTTAGATCTTGGCCACCGTCTGGTTCTCCTGAATGTGCTGATCTGCTGCCTTACATTAACACCAGCCCTTTTCAGAATGAATTTCCAGCAAGAAAAACACCTTTCAGGGGTGTTTTCAAAAACTAATCTCTAGAATTTGTTACCCTCTGGGATCACCAAGTTTACTCCGTCAGTAATCCTTTTGCCCATGTCCCCTCCACTAGGACTCTGCGAAAGAGTGCCCGATTTGTGTGCAAGCATTTCAAGAGCGTAACGCCATCCAATTTCATCAAGGTTCATACTAGAGCAACTAATTTATCTAGGAGGGATGGAGTCCAATACCCTATCGAAGTCTAGGCAACATGATCCACATGGGAGCTTGGGGGATGAATGTATCACTCCCCAAAAACTTGGCCGAATCCAAATCCAATCCTAAGGGTGTGAGAATTAGGGGGATTTTAAAATTTTCTTGAATATGCAATATGGGGCCCAATTCCTGGTGGATCAAAGTCCTTCATAAAGCTATATTTATTGATCAAGCAACCATAATCTTGCACAGAATTAAAATTCATAATATGAGTAACTAAGTATCATATACAAATCATATAAACAAACCTCAGTAATAATTAATAAATGGTCAAGAACTTCAAAGCATGACAATTAAAGTTATAATTCCAAAATAAATAAATTGAATGACTACACTAATGGCTCAATCTAAGCCAAGCACTAAGATCTCTCAAACGATCTCATCAGCGCTCTACTCAACAACTCTGCTATCTGGCAGAATCTCTTGCGCTTCTTGACTCTCTAGCTCGGCAACGGAACTTAGACATCAAAAGCAACGTATTACATTGACGTAATTTGACTAGAGATAAACTGTAAGTAATGATATTAGCCAATTAAATTAAATCATAGTTTATTCTTACCTAGAATAAGTCCAATGTAAACCCAATGAAATGAATGCACAAAAACCGGTACTCCTATCATATACAATATACAAAAACTGGTATTCTCTCCAGATATAACAAATAGCACAACTGTGTACTATTTCTTATAGTACATGCTAATCCGATGGCATACGACCACCTACAACTATAACCGGTCATATATATATACAAATACATACGTACACATATGCTCCAGGAAGTCATGCTATGAAATCTCCAATTCCCAATATCCATATTATTACAATTAAAGTGATAAGGTTTCATAAATTAAATGTATATTATGCTCATGTGATATTTTATATTATTTGAAGGGTAAACACTACACCACCTAACAGTTATAGTTAATTGGGTATACACATTAAATCAAACCTTTCTTCAAAATGATAATGTGAGCCCACGACGCTAATAATCCACTTTCGGTGTCTATTATGTGATGTATCTCGAAAATCACATTCCTATCTCAATTCAATTATGTGTGTACATTTAACTAACCCTATTTAAGAACTCAACTCGTCATATTTTTAGGCCCAAGTCAATTACCAATTTATTTATTAAGTAACCATTGGGCATGATATTGGCTTATTGACCCTACACCCTATAAGTCACTTACCTCGGGTCACTTACCTGTAGTGCAATCCACTCAACTAGATTTTTAGTTGCAGTCACCAAAACTAACCCATTCTACTACCAATTTAGTTAAGGTTTCTAGCTCTCATGGCCCAGCCATGGCTATCTTAAAACTTAGCTGTGGTTCACTTATGTCAAAGCTAGCCGGTCTTACGGCTTAGCCATAAGGCTCACCATAGTACAAAATGTCACAACCCAACCCCAAGAATTCTGGGATTATAGTTAATCCCTAAGCGTGACACACATACTCCCATATCATCTATACTGGACCGGAATCTAAGCAGAATTACACAAGGGATATTTACATTACTTACACGTGTAAGGTATTTTTAGTGGACATCTATCTAAGCATTTATCATGCGGAGGCCTATTAATAATACCTGCAAAATTTTATTTTCTCCAATAGATAACATTTCCAATGTCTCGCTCATTAGATAGTATGCACTAAAATGCCGATAAAAGAAGAAACATAACTATATGACATGACATGTACAAGAGTTTGAACAAGAACAAGTAAACATGTCTTTATAAAAGGAAATGTAAGGTACTTTTAGTGGACATCTATCTAAGTATTTATCATGCCGAGGCCTATCAATAATACCTATAATTTTCTTTTCTCCAATAAATAACATTTCCAATGTATCGCTCATTAGACAGTATGCACTAAAATGCTGATAAAAGAAGAAACATAACTATATGACATGACATGTACAAGAGTTTGAATAAGAGCAAGTAAACATGTCTTTATAAAAGGAAATAAAGTTTATGGACAATAATAAAGATTTATATTGTCACAAAAGTAGAGGGGATCATGAACTATGTATGACAAAATAAAAACTAATGCCATGCCATGAGACCCTAATGCATCCAAAAACCCAAAATAAGAAAGCCCTATGAAGATCGTGTCGCACTCTGTAGGTAGATTAGTCAAATTGCTTCTACTGTCGACTCATCGAGGCCTTAAGGGACCCTATGGACCTCCCCTTGAGTCTCTTAGTTCTTTGCAAGATCGGGACTGGGATTTGAGCCTGTAACACCATTAGACAATGTATGAATAAGACTATTTAAAAAAGTATAAACATAATTAAAATAATACGCGTTATGTCTAAAAGAATCGTTAACAAGTGGTTATAGAAGTCAATTTAGTTTACTAGACATGTTGTGCATTCAATAAAGCATGATATAAGAATCAAATAAAGGATATACTTTACTATTTAGCTACTACATTTGCTATATCCTCCTACTAGGGATCTTTGCATTGGGAACACCAATACCCTAGCCAAATGTACAATTGAATCCCTACGTTCATAGAGTCTAAAAGCTCCAAAGGCACATTGCAGTGCACCATATCAATCTGCTACACCAAAGTCAACCCCACTAGGTATCATAAAGCTAAAGCTAAGTAGAGTCACACTATATAATTGAAATTGAGTAATTTTTGTAATTCGTTTCATTGTAAACAATTTATTAGACGTTCAATTCATTCTTACTTAATTCAATATTAGCAATAGGAAAGCCGTAAATCAAAAAACGTTTGAACTAAAATCAATTTGTATGGTGATCATTTCAAAATCATTCAATAATAAAGAGAATGACAGTAATTCAATAAGCTATGCAATTCAAATTAGTAGAATTAAGGTAATTTACAAGTTAACCCTAATCTAGTACCATTGTTTCTAACAATGCATAATGAAGTAATTTTAAGTCATTTAAGACACGGTTGTCTCTATTTGATATTACATTGTATAAGGAAGAGTGTATCAAAGTCCCTTAAACCAAAACTCATAAGGAGGTGCTTAATAAATGGACAACATCACATAAAGGAGCCTCAGCTCTCAAGACACTTCATGTTAAATAATTTTCTATTGGGCCAAATGATTAAGTTAGAGGTTCTGATAAATTGGAGCCCTACAAGGTCTTCTGAAATGTCCTTAATTTTCTTAAGTTTTCAAGGTTCTTACGGCTTAGTCGTGGTTCACAGAATTTGTCCCGCATTTACGGCCTAGCCATGGTTAGCCTACGGCTTAGCCATAGTGCATTTTATGGCTTAGCCATGAGGTTAGATGCAGAAGGAAAATTTCGACTCCTTTATTTTTGTCAGGTTTTGGGTCTCTGAAAGCTAGCCATAGAATAGCTTACATCTTAGTCGTAAGCTTTAGATTTTCTGAAATTGATTCAATTACAAATGCTCCTCTTCCACCCATATGCTCAATTCTAATTATATGTCTATTACTTATTGAGGACTTTCATTTTTACTCCATTCAATCATTTAGCATTTTGAGATTCACTTCATAATTCAATTAAATAACCAAATCATGCATTTTATATTAATATAAGGGCTGAAAATACAATTTAGATTTCAATATAGCCATAAGAATCACAAGATTACAAACATACATTCAACCATAATTAGCTTATACTTGCTTTTAACTTGGAGTTCAAATCGGTATTTCTTCTCTCAGCTCAACTTGAGAAGAAATCCACTGTACTTAGCCTTAAAATGCCATGCATGTAAAAAATGAATGAAAAGTATGAGTACATGTCAAAGATAAGAGCCTTTTTTACTTTGTGAAACCCATAATTCTATAAATGGGTAGCCGATCTTACCTTAAGAACAACTAGAGAGCTGCAAAAAGAAATACAGACCGATGTCTTCAATTCCAATAGGGAAGAAAGGCAAAGAAAAGATGGAATGATAGAATGGCAACCTTAGAATATACATGCAAGATCCATCTTTCTTAATGTGACTAAGGAGGAAAAAGAATGGAAGAAGAAGAAGAATTGTTGTGACTAAACAAGAGAAAGGATCAACTAGAAGGGTTCTCAACTCTTTTAAAAGAGAGTTTTATAGAATTACAGGAAAGTCCCGATTCTCTATTATGTCTTTCAATTTAAATCAAATGAGGGTCTAACTAAGTCAAACAAAGTCAAATGTGTTCAAGTCAAGCATGAAAGTTGACGAACTTAATGTAACAAATGCAATGATATCAATATGATGCGTATATGATGTAAAACCATGAAGTCTGAAATAACAAAAAAGGCTTTTCATCTACCTAATTAAGGTCAAACACGATCCAAATTATATATCCATAACCTAAACTTGACCCATTAGTGTCAATGAGACAAAATAAGCTACATCTGACCTTCTTATATGTTAAACATCATTAGTCGTAGTAATTCTATATTAACTAACTAATAACTTACTCAATTAGTCGTTAATCATGCTTGATTGGGCTCGGAATATTATACAAAATGCCTTAAAATGGCTCATTAGAATGTGAACCGTAGCCTAGCCATAGGCTCGCATGCATTCACCTCCTTTGGGGTTTTCTTCCAAGACCCATCCATAGACAATCGGAACTCTAGATTTATAATTAACAAATCAAACTAAGCTATCTAAATTAGATTTCAACCATATCAAACAATAAACTGAATTAATTAACATTATTTGAAGTCATCCACTTGCCTCAAATCTTGTACCGAACTTAGATCTGCTATAGCTAGATCAACCGCACACAAGCCCTTATTTAGATTCTCTTATCCAATTAAAATCATACAGATCCAAGAAAAATACACAAATCTCCTTAAACTATTGAACGTGCCCTAATTAATCTAAAAATGACTATATGCAATCTAAGAATTTGGTATTTACTGGGGTTGCAGACAATATCCGCCTAGACAAGGACAGGGGAAGAAAGAGAAGAGATAATGATTATTGATCAGCCTTCTTTCTTCTTGAGAGCCTGGTTCTCTAAAGATGGCTAGGGCTAGTTGCAAAAGAGAGACGGGAAAGAGGAATGAAAGAAAAGTGTGTACAAGGAAAAAATGATCAAATGTTTTTAGGGTTGAGCTAACATAAAGATTTATTTAATTTACAAGGAAGGGCACTCTACTTTTTAATAAATTTTAGGTAATTTGAAAAAAGAGCTTTTGGCTCAAAAGGACCAAATGACTAAGGCCCAAGGCCCAAGAAAGTTTGACCAGCCCATCTCCAATAGGCCCTACATAGAAAGCCAAGCATACAATGACCTAAACATCTAAAATGGCCTAACAAATATCCATCTAACCCTCTCAACTCAATTTGAACTGGACAAACCGACCCACCCCATAATTAAAAGATCTAGTGCTAATGAAATGCTCAATGGTTGTGAAAGTTAGGGATCCATTTGGTAAGAATTAGTTGCTAACCTGCCATGGTCCAAGGGGAACCCAGCCTAACTCTTGCAAAATTCTTTTCTGATAACAAGGTAATCGGAAAAAAACCATTCTAAACCTCTAGGATTTCAAGAGTGCCTTGGAGGCTCCAAAGAGCAGGAAGCCTCTACATAAGGATTCCAGAAGGGATTCTTCTATCCTAGCAACGTCCTATTCTTCATGATTGGTAGAAGCTAATCTTCTTCAAAGATAATGGAAGGTGCTGAAGGGTCAGCTTCTTTTGTTTCATCTGGTATCGGATTCCTGAAGGCATCAGAGGGGGTTGCTATGAAAACTGCTCCATGTTAAGAGAATCTTTGGAGCTTCTGTTAACTGCTTGGGATGGTTGTTCAACCTCCATGGCCATCGCTCTACTATACCTTGTTTGGGAAACAGGATCGGGTGGCTTAGGTGGGGGATCCAAGGAGGTTTGGAGGAGGACGATAGAGGTCAACTTCCATGGACGAGTATTTATTGATTAGTCCAACCTTGAATATCTACTGAGGCCAGGGGGGATCATAAATATCCAGACCCAATCACTAGTGAGGCCATGAGGTTGAAGAAGAAGAAAAATAATAATAAAAAAAAAACCTAGTGAGGCCATGAGAAAGAATGACCGATACAGGTCCAGCCCAACAATTAGTTCATCTTATATCTTTAAAGCCCGATGGGGATCCAAGCCGAGATGTGGTAGATTTGAGCCAAGCACGGCTGGAATAGTCCGACATGAACCATGGACCAAAGGATAAATTATGCTAGTAACACAGATGAGTGAACTCGATGGATGGGAACTGGTCAGGCTGAAGTGGTTAACCACTATACCTATTCCTATTAGGGGTGTGTTTTGTCAAATTTTGGAGAGGTTTGATGGTAGTGTGGGTTTATAGATCCTAACCTGAATTAGGTTGAATTTTGGTAGCTCCAGCGCACTTGACCCCTTTATGACTATTTTAACAATTTCCTAAGAAAAGTTATATAGAAGATGCCCTCCTAGTTAGAACCAATCAGATGTATAATGATTATGGAAGTCTATTGGATGAAAAGATACATATGAGGCCTATTCATATGCAAATTCTTAAGTCCATAAGATCATTTTAACCTTTTGATCTATGGTGCTAAAATTTAACGATTAGAAGCCATTTTATTCTGATTTCAATCTAATTGTGTGAAAAAGTTAGATGAGTATCAAATTTAGACTTGTGAAAATATGTGGGGATAGTGTGTGTGAAAAGATCAGACAAACTCGACGTGAGCCTCATGACAATTAAAAAGAGGGGCAGAAAATGAGGAGCTTTTAAAGTGGGTCATTTGTTAGAATTTCCAAAGCAATGCTATATGACAGTGGGTTGTCATTAGCAAAAGAACAGCCCTTTTTTAGGCCAATCATAAGACAACACACATCATCTCATTTAATGCAAATCATTACATTTGTAAGAAACACAAGGTCATTTTTTAGAAGAAGAAACAAAAAGGTTCCAACCCAAAACCGGCCTGAGTTAATTTGCCCATCATATTTAATGATATGCTATCACTTTTTAAAATCCCGGGTTACCTATTTAAAAGCATAGACATTGATTCTTCATAGTTGTAGCAAATCTTATAATTTATCTTTCCTAAAACAACCAAATCCTTGTAGTCATATGTGCTAAAAAAAAGGGGCAGACCTATTAATTGTTACAAATGGGAATTCTTAATATACCGGATTTCACTACTTTCCATATTTCAAATCCATAAAAATAGGAGAGCAAGTATGATTCATTATTAATAAGATCTATTCATTGGATGACATGCATAAAACCATTTAGTGGGGCCTTGTCGAAAAGCATAGGGCAAAGCTAGCTAGAGATCCTTGGTATGACAGAAATTGTATGTGCAGTCTACCAACTTTTCTTCTAAGGCCTATAGTTCTTGCTTGCTGAACCTATTCCAAGTGAAGGTCCCTAATGAAGGGAATCCATCTTTTCTATGACTGATTTGCCCTTCAACAAAAGCTTATGTCTTTTGTGTTTTTAAACTTGGAAATTCCATAACTTTTGTTTACAATATTTATTTTTGAAAAAAAAATTGAATATTTGGAGCCTACTCATTGAGACCTTAATTTCAAATATGACCCATGTTGCATATGAAATTCCATGAAAAAAATTGT
Source organism: Sextonia rubra (assembly GCA_037013555.1). Lineage (NCBI taxonomy): Eukaryota > Viridiplantae > Streptophyta > Magnoliopsida > Laurales > Lauraceae > Sextonia > Sextonia rubra. Next base: position 27,021,578 of record JASUAD010000009.1, read on the forward strand.
CAGAATTTATCTGAAAAACTCAGATAATTTTATCTAAGTTTGTGGAGAAACTCAAATAATATTATTTTAGTTTTAGATTCTCAACACAAAATTCATATAATATTATTTGAGTTTATGGAGAAACTCAGATAATATCAAAACTCAGATAAATTGTTATTTGAGTTTGTAGAGAAATTCTGATAGTATTATATGTCTGTGTTTTAGATTCTCAATACAAAATCAAATAATATTATCTGAGTTTGTGGAGAAGCTCAGTTAATATATAATATCAAATAAATTGTTATCCGAGTTTGTGGAAAACCTCAAATAATATCAAAACTCAGATAAATTATTATCTGAGTTGATGGAGAAACTAGGATACAAATTTAGATAATATTATCTTAATTTCAGATTCTCAACACAAAACTTAAATAATAGTATTTGAATTTGTGGAGAAACTTAATATATCTGATTTTCATACTCTCAATACAAAACTCAGATAATATTATTTGAATTTGTGGAAAAACTTGAATAATATTATCTGAGTTTTATATTCTCAACACAAAAACTCAAAAAGATAATTTCATCTAAGATTGTGGAGAAACTCAAATATCTTTGTAGTTCACGTGATCAAACCCCTGATAAATATTCCCTCAAACACCTTCTCAGCATATTCTAAACAGTTTAATTCTTATTACATGTGAACCAGAGCATTCCCACAAACACTCTCATCCTTATCTCCATCATCTCTTCTCTTAAGAATCCCCGTCTAACAATATACTTATTTACAGCACGACCACTTTGCAGGGTAGCATCTCCTAAACAAGCATGAGCGTTAAGGACTGCGCACACTGTATATGAGTAGGGCACCAAACCCAGTAGTAACGAAGGGACGAGGAGGTGAGGCTATTACGTAGGTAGCTAGATGGATTTCCAGGTGACGTTACTTTTTTAGGGCATTTTGTCGAACAGTTGGAAGGCGTCTTGGATGCTGCTGCATTTGTAATAGATGGCTATGAGAAGTTGGATGTGTGGAGGAGGTTGTTGTAATGCAAAAAGAAAAAGCCTAATGTAAGGAGAATAACATGGATCTGACGGCCGTGTTGGAGTGAATGGAGAATAGTGCATGCTTTGAAAACAATTGAAACTGCCACTCAGAGAGGATTTTGTTGCTTCGCCTAGTTAGAATCCGACGACACCATTGCCACACATCATCATCGACTGCTGCCAGGCCCTACAGGTCGTCACCATTACAATAGCTGAGCTCCAGGTGCAAGTCAACATAGCCGAGGAAGATGGGCAAGTGCTGGTGCTATGTATACAAGAAAGGCATTTTGGACTTTTGAAAAGCTTAAATTTGAAAATACGACTTCTGCCTCTATGACAAAAAGATCATGCACCTTTAGCTATAATATGAAATGTTAAGGGACCTGTGGTCGAAAATCCCAAAAAATAAAGAAGAGGTAGAAACAAAGAAGTAAGTTGATAATATCTAAATACACTCAACATTTGATGATGACTTAAATGATTTTCTCATTTGTTGTGCATTTTTTTAAATGCTAAAGAGGGGCAGAAATAACCCTTTTGAAATGGGGCATTCTTTAGAATTCCTCAATGCTATATGACTCTAGGGCATTATTAGCAAAAGAACGCCCCTTTTTAGGCCTATCATAACACAACACACATCATCCCATTTAGTGAAAATCATGACATTTGTTAGGAATATAAGGGCAAGTTTTTAGAAGAAAACAAAAGTTTCAAACGAAAACGGATGTGAACTTTTTTTTTTTTTTTTGCACTTGATGATTTATTGTGACAATTATGCAGCAATGCATTTTGCGAATAATAATAAGTGTTCTAGCAATTTAAAGTATCAAGAAGTTAAATACCTTGTGTTACGGAACAAGTACGAATTGGTTTAGTGTCTATTATTGGAGCTCCAACGAGTCTCATGATAGCTGATCTATTAATAAAGGTAATAACACCTAAGGCCTATAAGGAACATGTTATAAATATGAGCCTGCAGGATTTGCTTGAATAGGATTATTTTATGTCATGTTGACAGTATTAAAAAGATTATTAAAGTTACAAAATTTTACATTTCGTAAGTCTTATCTCTCATATTCTTGCACATGTGATTATATTTGAAAGGTAGGAATGTCATATAAAGAATCCTAATTTTAACCTCATTAAAGACTTGGTATCATGCCCCAAACCTAAGAATTGGAAATCATAGTGGGCCCCGAGGTGTGCATATGTTATTCCGTAGTAACCAGTGCCAAGCAAAGATACACACGAATCGCTACAAGAGAGATTCCACAGGAACATGTGAGGAAATTAAAAAACACATATATCAAGATTCAATCAATAAAGCGGAAGCTTGTGAAACACATTAGTAATGATCATAAGCAATAATAAAACATCATTCATTCATAATTATACTTAAAGTCTGTTAATTAACCATCCACCATCATAAGATAACAAAATACTAAAACACAGTTATATAAAATCCAAAGAACATGTACATCTAATCCCTGATTCCAAATAATCATGAGTCCAAATAGCTCTACTCGTAACAACCCAATAAAAAAAAAAATCTAATGACGCTCTACGTAAGACGACTAATAGAAGGGAGAGAGGAGGGAGAGGAGAGGAGGAAGAATAAGGAGAGGAAGAACAGGAGAGAAAAGGAGAGGAAGAGGGAGAGGAAGAAGGAGAGAGAGGGAGGGAAAGCCTCACTCCCTCCGGTTGGACTTTGTCATCGGCCAGAGGGAAAGGAGAGGAGGGAGGGAGGGAGAGAGAGATTGGGGGGAGGGGGGAAGTAAAATGGGGATTTTAATTTTTTTAAAATTTTTTTCTCCTATGTGTGGAGAATTGTTTTTTTCTTTTGTATTCAAATAGCAAGTCTTGAATAAATAAATCAAAATAATTAAAATTCCTATTTTACCCCCACACATCTCTCTCTCTCCTTCTTCTCTCCTGCCCTTTCCCTCCGGCCTGTGGGAGGGGGGCTTTCCCTCCCTCTCTCTCTCTCCCCCTCCCTTTCTCCCTTCTCCTCTCCTTCTTCTTCTCCCTATTCCTCCTCCTCGTCTCCTTTCGACTAGGGTCTTTTAGGGCTTGGAGTTGAGCGCTATGAAGATCAACAGATTGAATCCTTGCAAAGGGTTTGAATCTCTGTTTTGTAAGAAAAAGAAAAGAGATCAGATTGCCTGATTTCTGATTAGGCCACACTTTTCCCTCTTCCAATTCGGAGAAAAAGATCAAAGAGAAAAAGATAAGGGTTCTGTTTGGGTTGCCAGACTTCACCAAGAAGATCGGATGCAAATAGGGTTCTAGATTTGCCATTGAGAAGGCCTCTGTTATCCACGCCAGAATCGCCTCCAATGATCCCTGTCGCCTAAGAAGACGACTGTCATAACACGATCCAACCACTGCAAAGAGGAGGAGGAATAAGGAGACTAAGAGGGAGAGGAGGAAAGAGAGGGGGGGAGGGAGAGCCTCATTCCCACTGAAGGGAAAGGGGAGGAGAGAGGAGGGAGGGAAAGAGATATGTGGGGTAAAATGGGGATTTTAATTATTTTTATTTTTTTATTTTTGCTATTGTGTGTTGAGAGGTTTTTTTTTTTTTTTTTTTTATAGAGCAACTCTCTAAAAGTCACCGCTAGGAGGCCATTTTAACGGTTTGTCCTTAAATGAAAACTTTGTGCAAAAGTTAAGGTCTGATTTGAAAATTTTGGAACTCTGTGGGTATTTTTTAAATAAGCCTAAAACTTATTTCCTTTTTTTAAAATTTTCCTATTAGTTTTGTAGAAAAGTACAAAATTGCCTTTCCTTGTACACAAAGGAAAGGGGCAGATTCACGAGGTCATGGTCCTCTCCGATGTTTGCGACAGCGAGGAACCTCCCTCTCCGTTCTCCGGAAACTGCAACATTTGGAGTTTTCCTCTGTGGATCTTTTCCACTCCAGATCGTGGCCCACCACAGAAGCTTTTCGCAAACAGAGCCCCTCTCTGTCTTTAACCGGGAAGCCCACCTTTAATCTCAGCAGCAGTTGCTATCCAGTTTAGATACTTCCCACAGAAACCTCCAGATCTGTTTAACAATAGAGAAAGGCAATCCCATTTCACAAATGGATTGGGGATTATGGCATTGGTGATTCCGGCCTTATTTTTTCGAACTGAGTCTTTGATAATGAAATATGTAGCAGAGAGCTCTAATTCCCACCATGATCGTTGATCCCCTGGTCACACAGGTCATCAGGTACAGTTGAAAAGAAGATAGGAGGAAGTTCCACAGCCTAATGTCATGGCACAATTTGGCCAGGAAATTCATGAAATGCTCACAAAGAGACTGTTGAGTGCCTGCTCTATTATGATATGGTCCAGAGGTTTGCTGGTATCTAGTCAGTTTAATTGATATTTGCCATTAGAATGCTTGATGCCGATTCTGGTTTCCAATAATCACAACAAATTTCTATTACTGATCCTTTTGTGCTCGTTGTGATCTCTTCTCCTTACTTGGTATTGATTTACTGGTATTCATTTACTTGGTTTGTAGAAGAGAATGAGTAGAGAGCATTTATATCTTATTTAAGTCTTGGTATACATCAGGAATTACATGTTAGAAATCTTTTATTATATTTTTCCACTTTGTTATGTTGACGAGGTTAAATCAGATCATAACTTTCAATATACAAACACTCAAAAGTTTAGTTTATATGAGACCTAAATTGCATCTGTATAAGTTTATCTTTTAAATAATGACTAAAACTATACCACTAAAAGAGTGTGTGTACCAAACATTATATTTAAAATAGAACTGTGCAACAACAAACATATTTTTTTTTATTTTAGCCTTTCTTTTTTATAGCTCTTTTTTTATGACTCTATTTTGGATGGCTCCGTTAAACTAAGAGCAGAGATATCAAATAAGGCTTTAGTAAACAAACCTACCTTATATAGTGCGACTGGCGTCGTCCCTCCTGTGCAGGTGATGTGTCAACGTCAACGATGAGTTCAACAAAACGAAAAGGATAAAAATACTAAATTCTTCCACTCTAGTACCTTATATAAAAAAAACACAATAGGATTGACAAAATAAAAAGTAATAATGGGAAATGGTTGGACAAAAGGGTGGGCATAGTTGAGACTTTTTGCAAAAGTCTTCAGAAAATAATGGAAATAAGCGGACTGAGAAATCTTACCGATATACCTAATTTGATTAGACCCACAGTTACTAGTGAAGAGAATAATGAACTTATTATTATTCTAGATTCCGCTGAAATTAGAGCAGCAGTTTTCCAATTACGTTCACTTAAATCCCCCGTTCCTGATGGTTATCTAGCTAAATTCTATCAACATTTGTAGGAATCTGTTGGTGTAGGTTCAGGAGTCTTTAGAAGTAAATCTTCTCTCCAAAAAATTAACAAAACCTTTATTATCAAAGTTGAAAATTAACAGTATCTTCTTTCCACTGGTGAGTTCAAACGTTTCAGCGTATGCAATGTTATCTATAAAAACTATTGCCAAAGCTGTTGCTACAAGCTTAAAAAATATTATGTAGAATAGTTGGCCCTTTCGGATTCCTTTTATTGAGGATAGATCTATCTATGATAACTACAGCTAAGATGTCTACGTTGTGGCCCACAAGATCCTCCATTTGTTTAAAGAACATACGAAAATTAAGCTTGTGGCACTTAAACTGGATATGGCAGAAGCGTATTACTGAATAGAATGGTATTTCATTGCCAAGGTGATGGAGGCATATGGATTCCATAATAACTTTATTGGTATTATTATGGCATGTATTTCTTCTATTTGTTTTTCTATTCTTCTCAAGGATTCTCCTTTTCGTAGTTTTTCATCAAAAAGAGGTCTTCTGCTAGGGAAACCCCTCTGACCATACCTATTTATCCTAGGTGCCAAGATTCTTTCTTGTATGTTCTTAAAAATAGGAAAAGAGGGATTTATACATGGTGTTAAAGTGTCCAAAATGGCATTGGGTATAACACTCATTTTTTTTTATGATAGCCTCCTATTTTGTAATGCTAGCATGATATAAATATCGGCCGTTATGAAAAGTATCGGCCGATAAATCGGCCGTAGCGCCCATGGGCGCTACGATATTTAAGAAAAATCGCCGCTCACAAATGTAGCGGCCGATATGTATCGGCAGGGGGGTTAAAACCACCCCCTCCCCCCTCCCAGCCGATTTTTCTACTTACTTTTTCCATTTTAACTCTTATCTTCTCCCCTTTTCACTGATCTAAGCCCCTTTTCTTGCCTCCATTTTTCAAATCCTCTCAAAAAAAAATAGTAAAATTATCAACAAAAACATCAAAAACATAAAAAGATTAAAGTGGCATTCAAGATTCAAGCATCAAACTAAAAAAAAGATGAGTTTTGAAGCTTTTTTTTTCCTACTTTTTGCTTATTTCTCTCTTTTCTTCTATGAATCACTTGAAAATGAGTTGTTATTGTTAGATCCATGTTCCCCTTTGATCAAGACCCTCTTTTTTTTTATCACTTTCTTAATTTTTTTTTGAATTTTATTTTCCGATTTTTTCATATTTTTTATTTTCCGATTTTTGTAACTTTTTTTAAAAAATATTTTTTATAGAAGCAAACTCAATCAAATGGGTTGCAAGTGGTCCCTAAATATTAGATCATAGATCAATCCCACATATTTTTGTGTTCTTCTAATTTTTTCATATTTTTTATTTTCGGGTTTTTGTATTTTTTTTTAAAATATTTTATTATAGAAGTAAACTCAATCAAATAGGTTGAAAGTGGTCCCTAAATGTTAGATCTATGCTTCCCATAGATCAATCCCACATATTTTTGTGTTCTTCTAATTTTTTGCATATTTTTTATTTTCAGATTTTTGTATTTTTTTAAAAAAATATTTTTTATAGAAGCAAACTCAATCAAATGGGTTAAAAGTGGTCCCTAAATGTTAGATCTAGCTTTCCATAGATCAATCCCATATATTTTTGTGTCCCTCTAATTTTTTCGTATTTTTTATTTTCTGATTTTTGTATTTTTAAAAAAATATTTTTTTTATAAAAGTAAACTCAATCAAATGGGTTGAAAATGATCCCTAAATATTAGATCTATATTTCCCATAGATCAATCCTACATATTTTTGTGTTCTTTTATTTTTTTCATATTTTTTATTTTTTGAATTTTTGTATTTTTTTAATAAAAATATTTTTTTATAAAAGTAAGCTCAATCGGGTTGAAAATAGTCCCTAAATGTTATATCTATATTTCTCATATATCAATCCCACCCATGTAGATGCGTACTATTCTAATTTTTTCATGTTTTGAAAATTTATTTAAATTTTAACCTATTACTTTTAAATCTTTTTTAGGTATTGTGACGTGAAAAAATACCGTGTGAGATAGATTCTGCATGGAGCTATGGTAAGGCAATTGAAAATAATCGGTTGAAAATTAAGTGCAAGTTTTGTTTAAAGTGACCCATGGGGGCATTATAAGATTTAAACAACATTTGGCCCATGTGCAAGGCAATGTTGCAGGGTATCCTGAAGTGTCCAAAGAAGTTAGGGAGCAAATAAAAAATTTATTGAATCAAACAAAATAGAGAAAAGTACAAATTAAAGAGAAGAAGCAGCAGAGTGTTGATGCAGCATGCCATGATGTATTTGGGGATGAAGGTCTTGGTGCTTCTTTTGATGATAAGTTTGATGACCTAGAAATGATGGCTGCACGCCGAGAGTCTCTTATGCAGTGCCAAAAAAAAGCAGAATGTCGAGTATATAGTCAGCGTAGAAACTATGATGAAAGTAGCTCATCTGGTGCAACAAGCAAGGGCAAAGGCATTGCGGGTAAAATGCGTAGAGCATTTAGCACCCAACAACGAGATGATGATATAGAGATTATTTATACTCGGATAGCTACACCTACACAAACTGGAAAAGGAGTTAGTTTTGTTGATCCTTTCGCACATAAATCAGAGGCAGCTAAGCAACCAAAAATCTCTAATGTTGTCAAGGGTGTCATGAAGGCTGCAAGAGATAGATTAGCCAAAGCTACAGCAAAATGGCTAATTCATAAGAATATACCCTCTACCACAATTGATTCTCTTTATTTTCAGACAGTTATTGATGTTGCGGCTCAAGCTAGCGGGATATTACGTCGCCTTTCGTGTATGATGTGGGCACTAAGTACCTTGAAGAAGAGTATAAAGAAATAAAGTCTTGGGTGGAGACGTTTAGGCCCATGTGGGTACAAAATGGAGTCATTATTATGTGTGACGGGTGGACAAGTGGCACCCAAACACAATTAATTAACTTTTTGGTATATAATGTCACGGGGACTGTCTTTGTGAAGTCCGTTGATGCATCTGAAGAGAAACGAACAGCAGATTATATTATAGGCTTATGGATAAAGTTGTAGAAAGTGTTGGAGATGAGAACATTGTCTAGATTATGATAGACAATGGAGCCAATTTTAAGAAGGCCGGTCAACTTTTAATGAAAAAAAGGACACATTTATTTTGGACCCCATGTGCAGCACATTGCATTGACCTTATAATGGAGGATATTGAAAAAAAGAAGAATGTGGCCACTGCAATCAAGGCATTAGAGGCATTACAAGGTTTATATACAACCATTCATGGCTCTTAAGCTTGATGAAGAGATTTACAAACAATCATGCCTAAGTGCGTCCGGCATCCACTAGATTTGTTACCCATTTCATTGCTATGGAAAGCATAGTACGTTGGAGAACAGAGCTAATTCAGATGTTTTCATCAGAAGAATGGCTTCGTTCGAAATGGGGCAAAGCAACACGTGGTCCGGAGTTTGACATCCCAATTCTAGTGAGGGATAATAAATTTTGGGCCAAAGTAGAGAACATATTAAAGGTATATGAACCTTTAGTGAAAAAATGATACATTTATTTTGGACCCTATGTACAGCACATTGCATTGATCTTATAATGGAGGATATTGGAAAAAAGAAGAATGTGGCTGCTGCAATCAAGGCATGTAGGGGCATTACAAGGTTCATATACAACCATTCATGGCTCTTAAGCTTGATGAAGAGATTTACAAACAATCATGCCTAAGTGCGTCCGGCATCCACTGGATTTGCTACCCATTTCATTGTTATGGAAAGCCTAGTACGTTGGAGAACAGAGCTAATTCAGATGTTTTCATCAGAAGAATGGCTTCGTTCGAAATGGGGCAAAGCAACACGTGGTCCGGAGTTTGACAGCCCAATTCTAATGAGGGATAATAAATTTTGGGCCAAAGTAAAGAACATATTAAAGGTATATGAACCTTTAGTGAAAGTGTTACGGCTTATAGGTGGTGATGAAAAACCAACAATGGGGTACATTTATGAAGCAATTGATCGAGCAGAGTAAGCCATTATAGAAAATTGCCGATATCATGATGATTACATAAAAATTATTGATGCCCAATGGAACGATCAGCTGCACCATCCATTGCATGCTGCAGGTTATTTTTTAAATCCTTAATTCTATTATCGTAATGCCTCACACCACACTGAAGCAATAGATACGGAATTACGAGTCGGATTAAGAACAGTGTTGAAAAAAATTTTGAGTAAAGATGATCATATCGAAGCTATACAAGAGGTGAGCTAGTTAAGAAATTTATTTAATCTTTTAAAAATATTTGAGATAATTGTATTGATATCGTGTACTTATTTATTTCTAATTTTTTGCATTATAGATTTCTACTTATACACATAGAAGAGGAACTTTCGCTGACCCTCTTGTACAGCTAACGATTGGAAGATGTTCATTTGGTAGTTATACTTATACGCAACTGATAATACATAGAAAAGGAACTTTCTATGATTTACAAATGTCTTTTTTTTTTTTTTTTTGTATTCTAGTCGATTGGTGAGAGAGTTTTGGAGAGAGTATTCTACATTTAAGGAGAGCAACCATTTGCATCCTTAGTCAAACAACAACATCATCAAATTATGAAAGGAATTGGAGCACTTTCTCCATGATCCATACGAAGCCCAGGAATCGGATAACTATAAGAAAACTCAACAAATTGGTATACTGCCATTACAATCTCAAGTTGGGAACAGAAATAGAGAGATAAAAGCAAGGGATGATCCTACTTATTGTCCAATTAATTTGGATCACATATTCAGAGACGATGATCCCTTACTTCCATGGATAGCCAAGACTGAAGATCCATTGTTAGATTCAGATCCGGGCTTTCAGCAAGAAGTACAACGTTTAATTGCTGAAAATGTACAAATGTCAGGGGGACAACCACCTCAGGGAGAAAGTAGTGAAAGTGCAAGTGCAACATCTAAAGGGAAGGAACCAGCTCATATTATGTCATCTTCTGAAGATGGTAGTTCCACTGTTGCCTCTTCCAGTAGCCATGGTGGAGGAGATGGAGGAAACAGCGGGACAGGTGGCACTACTGAATTTTATCAATATGATAAAGAAGAAAATGTCGTTTCTGTTGAGACTATAGAAGAGTTTCCGGAACAATCAAGAATGGATCCGCAACGTGCTTATCAAAGGCAACGGAGAGTGTCATCACCCGCACACATAGATGAGCAAGGGAATATGGGTGGAAGAGAAAATGTAGGAGGGGAACAAACAGCATCTTGGAACCCTATTTATAATGTTCCACTTCCACATTCAGACTCCAGGCCGTATCCTCATGAACCATCACAATATTATCAGTATGGTTATGTGCGACAAGAAGAAGAACAATCTTCGGCTTCAGGGTCTTACTCATATGGTGACTATGATGATAGTCAACCTCAATATAGATATCTACCTCCTCCAATCTCCTTTGATTTCTCCTTTGCATTCCAAGATCCCAATGCCCACCACTATTAAATTCAATTTGGTGAGAATGTACAATATCATAGGGGCACAACAAATGATGATGGAGATGATGACAATGACAGCAATGTGATTCTTGGAAGACATTCCCTCTGGTATTAGATTAGAGCTAATCAGTATGGTATCCTCCATTACAAAGTCTTTGCTCTTTAAGTATATTAGTATATTGTTTTTATATGAAGTTTGAATATAGTTTATCTTTCATATTTGAATGAATCTTGCTGAAATTTGTTTATAACATTTTTTATGTAAGCCTTAAGTTAGTATTTAAGTTGGCATAACTAAACAATATGAATTCATATGAAAAACATTGATTATTCATATTCTTTTCTATTGATACAACAATACAAGACCTCATGCAATGAGGGAACCGCTATATATTCATATACTAGTTACTTTTGCAAAACAAATACATATTCCATCATTTTTCAATATTCTAGATTTTCTGGAAATTTTTCGGATTTTTTTGAAGATTTTTTTAAATCACACCGCTACGCCACTACGTATCGCAGCTACCACTACATATCGTTTTGGTGACGGGCCGCTATACCCGCCGCAACCGCTATTTTCATCCTTGAATGCTAGTACCATCAAAGTTGGGGAAATTAAGGAGAAATTAGAAGATTAATGTCATTTGTCAGGCCAACTTGTTAATTTTGACAGGTCAGTCGCATACTTTAGTAAGGGATCAGGCAAAACGCAATGCAAGGAACTATGCAAGATTCTAGGGGTTAGAAAAATAGGAGAAAAGGAAAATATCTTGTAATCCCCGAATAATGAATATCAATAAGAGTTTTGATTTTCAAAATTAGAATCATGTCACGGCAAACCTCCCCTCCTCTCTTAAGCCGAAAGAAATACTCAGAAAACTGTTGATTCCTCCCTTCCTATCTAAAATATGCCAATGCTTAAACTCCCATCTATACTCATAAAACTGTTGCTTCCTCCCTTCCTATTTATAATATGCCAATGCTTAGACTCCCATCTAAAACTATTGATACAATCGATAAAGTATTCAGAAGTTTCTTTTGGGGTCATTCGATTGGAAAAAAAAAAATTTTTTTGCATACTATTAAATGGAGTACAATTTGTAATTCTATTGACGATGGGGGCTGGGTATTTGTGAAATGGCCAAAAATAACTTTGCTTTCCAAACTAAAACTACGTTGAGATATCTATCCAATGAAGAACTTCTGAGTACCAAGATTGTCAAAGCTGAGTATTGCCCAAACAAATCTCTATGGGAGGTAACTTTTTGAAAGGGCAATTCTTTGTTTTGGCAAGGTTTTGTGGAAGCAACTAATTACATTAATGAAAAGGTGGGGCAGATCATAAGGATGGAAACAAAATATCTATATGGAATTGAAATTGGATCCCATGTGAGGATGGTTTGAAATGACCTCAGTCCGAAATTTGCAATCCAAATTTTGTTGTCAGTGATATATGGAATCAAGATAGAAGATGGAATGTGAATTTCATCAAAGAAAATTTCAACAATGGCGTTGATGTGGAAACTATTCTTAAAATTTATATTCCACAATATAATAGAGAGGAGAAGAAAATATGGCCCTACACAAAGAATAGTGTTCTACCTACAAAATCAACTTATAATATCATGTCAAAGGAAAACAGCCTTCTTCTTGGAACCTCGATTAAATGAAGAGCATTCTGGAGATTACCTCTTCCTCAAGGAATCCTTATGTTGATGGAAATGCCTTGACGATGGCATCCAGGAACGCAAACTACTATTTAGTAAATCTCTTTCTAAAAGTGCCTTAAGCCGCCTTTGTGAAAAAGATAAGAATTAAATGAACATGCTTTGTTTATGTGTGAGCATGCAGTGGCTTCTTGGTTTGGGTCAAGATTGGGCAATCTTTCTCACAATATCTCCCTTTGCTCAATTTCTTATTGGTGGAAAAACTATATGGAATTGCATGATACTATTAGTCCATCTTTAGATTCTCATCCTATAGAGATTGCCTTCTATATAATTATATTGGATGAAGGGTTGGTTGTTGTTTTCTCTGATGCTGCTTTTAGCCAACTTGATGGTAAAGCTAGTTTTTTGTCTTGTCATTTGGTTTAATGAATTTTGCAGCTACAAGCTCTTTGGAGGGATAAAAAGTTTCTTCTTACAAAGAAGCTGAAGTAAGGGCCATCTTATCGGCCTTGATTGAAGCTAGTTGGGGGCTGGGGGGAGCTTCCCTAAAGTTCGTCTTTTTTATAATGCTCTCGAAGTTGTGTGTGCAATGAACCAGATTAAGATTAGTTTATTGACCCCATTTTACAAGACATTTTTTTTGGGGCAAAATCATTTGATCTTTTCAAAATTTCTCATATCCCAAGAACTGTGAATATGGTTGCGCATAATTTTACCGAAGAAACTTATTTATTGGAACAAGGGATTTTTGTTGCCTAGGTAACTTGTGATGTTGTCTCTCCTTTTCCTTCTTGTTTTTGTTTCTATTGAAAATTTTCTATGAAAAAAATGCCACGAGGTTTAGATACTTGCAAATTGTTGCCTTTGAGGCTTGACTTCCAGACCTGATAGCTACACAAAATGGGCTATAACTATTCAACCCGGCCCAAACCCCTTGATCACCTATAGCTGCTTGGCAAATATGCTCCACAAGTCCACACGAAGCAATTTTGATATTATCTTGCAACATTGTTTACTGCCAAGTGGACGTTGTTCATTTGAATTACCTAATATCGGTTCATTTATTTGTTGGTTTTCTGGAAGTGTGGCCCACATGACCACTGAACTACATAAGGGCCTGACTTGGATAACCACAAATAGGATAACTCCATATTTATCGAATATCTCATGGAGATAATTTAGCCTAAAACAGTATCTTTAATCTTGTTCAAAGTCTTATCTGTTGACTTACGAGCTTATCTAAAATCAAACTGAGATATCATTCCATGACGAGAAGAGAATATCAAAGAAATCATATAATTAGGGAGAGACGGTCATTGCTCATCCGTACAGTGATACCTTATCCTCCATCGATATCACGTAGGAAAGCATAGTAAAGGAGTGTAGTAAATCCTAAAGAAAGGGAGCCGTCAACCAACAGTGATCTACGCACATGGCTCTCATTCTCATGAAGCGAGGTACAATTTATTTTTATGAGATTAAGTAGCCGTTATTCAGCTCCATCCTAATAACAGTAAATTGAATCATTACATGCTAATCAATTTTGGTTAATATTATTTTCTTGTTGCCAAAAGGGACTCTCAGTCTGGCCGTTTCGGTCTGGGATCATGTCTAGAGGTGGAAAAACCTGACCCAACCCACCAAATCGGCCTAACCCAACCTAGCATCTGACTTGTGTAGGCCAACCCACATCCTATACAGGTCAGTCAAGGTCAAGTAAACCTGACCCACGGAAAACAAGTTGGGCTAGGGTTGACCTACATAACCCATCTGACCTGTAACCACTGTTAAGCCCAAGTAGAGTTTCCTGCATGCCTAAATAAGCAAAGATTTAAAGAAGAGTTTATTTTCATTTATCAATAACTTGATTCCTAATTCATTAAGCTTCCCAGGTTAATCTTCATGCACAGCTTCTATTTACATCTCCCTTTTCATTCTTCGTGAGCAACGAGTGCAAGAAAATTGCATATCTGAAGCTAAACCATAGAAATAAGACATGGCCAATAATGATTCCTATTGGTTTTGATGGGTTTAAAAAAATTCAGAATACTTTGCTTTCTATGTTTTTACAAAGAGGTATAAGTTGGCCTCGTGTGTGTGTGTAAAGGATCCCATTGGAAGAGTTCAAAAGTTCCAAGGGGTAGAAACACATTTCCAATATCTTTACCTTTAATTTATTTGGATAATTTTACCACAAGCCCAACATCCCCACACGAGTGAGGCCTAACCTGAGGTGCTGCATTTCGAAAATATTTAACTGAACACATGTTCGCAATGCACACCCTATGTAATTATCATGGCCTATCAAGGGGACCTATATACTGATATAGAATTGAAATGACATCTAAAGCCCGTAGCTTCTTTCTTTTCTTCCTATTTACTCTCCCCCCACCACCTATATCTACAAGCCAAACCAAGCTAAACGGGTCGAACAAATAGAATACACAGGTTATGTAGGTCTAGACGGGTCAGTTAGGGCTCAAGCTTCAAAAATGTGGTCCCAGCTATCAACCCAACCCATTTTGACCCAATCTAATCCATTTGCCATCCCTGCCCATGTCCATTCTAGAGAATATAATCTTATTACTACAATTTGGAGTGTAGGAGTGGTGAAGGTTGGATTGAACCAATAACAGATAAACTTTTACACAAAAAATAAAAGAAAAAGAAAAAGCATAATGAGTAATGAGTAATCCTATTCCTATCCCTGAGACATCTTATCCCTCTCTCACTTTTGAAAGTGAAACATACTTCACATTTTGAAAACTTAATTTATTCTTTAATTTCAATTGTTTATATTAAATAATCACTTACTATGGACAAGTTAAATTTCATGCAAATTTAATAATAAATTAAAATTAATACTCAAATTAAGTAAGAAGGGCGGCTTGGCTTAATGGTAAAGGCGTCCCGGTAGTGTCCTCCTGGAGGACGTGGGTTCAAGTCACAAAAACAGCCTCTTCAAAATGAAAGTAAGGCTGCGTACATCTTGCCCTCTCCAGACCCCACTATGCGGGACTCTCGTACACAGGGCCGCCATTTTAAGTATCAAAATAGAGAAACAGATTTCATGTAGCTGACCCCCCCCCCCCCCCCCCCCCAAAGCATGGTTGGGATAAGGGTTTGATGATGATGACTCAAATTAAGTGAGTAAATTCATATTGTGACATAATTTATTACAAAGTATATACATAGAACTTCAATAATGTTTTAGTAAATATTTGTGAATTAATTTATGAATCTTCCAACTCAACCTATTTATTTACCTACTTAAATATTCATATAGGTGAACATATTTAAGCATGCTTTGTTAGATGTTGACATCAACATACTTGCTTGAATTACCAAAACATCCTTTGATGGAGAATCAATTCAAAAGTCAAATACTAAGTTGGGCCCACCTAAGCAACTTTATTATTATGGAGTCACATAAATATTATTGTAAGAACCCAAATTTCGATATTAATTTAGAATAAATCTAAACCTGAGTTTTGATCTTCTATGGACCCCACATGCATATACTTTTTTACTATGTTATTTCTATTTTATTTTTAAAAATTATTTATTTAAGATTAGTGGGTCCCATGTTGTGTTAGAGTTTGAATTTTATGCGGTTGCTCAACTAAGAGATCAAATTGATAACGAGTTTTTGAGTTGTAGTATCCAATCTCAGCTCTACTTTGAAACTAGAGTCCATCACAAATTATCCACCTCTCAGTGAAGGTTCTCTTTTGAGACTCTCTTTCCTTTTTCCTATAAAAAGACCCTCCCTTACCAAAGAACCATCTCTTACAGAATCTCACTTCTCTGTCCCAGGTTTGCTTTCTCTTCCCCAAAGATTCTACCCATCTAGGTAATTCTCGTGTTCTCTTTCTTTGTTTCTTTTCTGTTTACTATAATCTGCATCAGTATATTTTCAAATAGGTCCTTGTAAATATTTCATGCATTTTGTTTCATTCCTTTCCTTTTTTTTTCTCTTTTCGTGTTTATTCGACTATTATCCTTGTATGCCCGTTTATGTAGTATCATCACCGACCACTTACAGGCCTCACCACCACTATCTTCCTTTGTTTCACCACCATCATCCTTTACTAAGAATCAACTCGATCGGCACCAACCTACCTTGTCATCATTCATGCATCCCCCTACAAAATCCGATTCAAGACCCATCCCAAATGCTGAATTGTGATGTACAAGAAGACCAAGTACACTAATATGCACAACTCATGTTCCTCTCACTAGACACATGTTTTCTATCATACGACACTTGATCACTTCCACATTTAACAAAGGGCTTCCCTTATTTTGTGTAAATTTATAAATTATAACATCAATAACAATAACAAAAGGGAGTTATTTTGATTTAAAGCGGATAGAGCATTGAGAAGAAAAGAAGAGAGAGAATTGAGAATCGTATGAGAGATGGGTCTAGGTAGGGGAGGGGTCTTTTTAGAGGAAAAAGGAAAGAGAGTTTCCAAAGAACAAGGAACCTAAACTAAGAATAGCTAAGAGTGATAATTTGTGATGGACTCTAGTCTCCAAAGTGGAGTTGAGATGGGATTTTACAACTCAAGAATCTTTATCAATTTTATCTCTTAGTTGAGTAAAACTTCCTAAAGTTAGAAATTCTAACACATGTGACTCACTAATCTTAAAAAATAATTTTGTAAAATGAAGTAAAAATAACATAGTAAAGAAAAATACATGCATGAGGAGTCCACAGAAGATCAAAACTAAGGTCTAGATTTATTCTAAATTAAAATTGAAATTTGGGTTCTTACATCCTTCCCACCTAGTCCTCCAAATTCCACTTACATTGTTTAACATGAAATTAATGTGGAAAGTACTTAGGGTGTTACAAATTCTAATGATAGTGAACTCTCTTAAATGATAGTAAACCCACATAATGCCCATTAGATCCAACTAATCCATACACCTATGAGAGACATTGGTAAAAATATGTGGGCAGTGAGTTTGGAGGATCAATTTTATCCAATGGGTTCACTAATTAAAATGCAGGTTGGGCAGGTCAAGGCGGGCAACTTGCATCGAGTGCGGGTTGAGGGTAGTTGACCACTTTATCCATTTTAAAAATAGGTCAATTATGGGTCAAGCATAAAAAAATGTGGTACCAACTATCAATCCAACCCCTTTTGACCCGATTTAACCCGTTTGCCACCGCTAGCGATGACCCTTTGTAAGACTATAACCCTATTGCATTAATTTCGACTGGTCAAGGCCAGATTGAGTAAATAAAAGAGAAAATTTTTACACAAACTAATAAAAGAAAAAGACAAAGAAAAACAGTAACAATGAAAAAGTTTATCAAGTCATGCCTCCAATTGAGGTCCCTGATTAAGATGAAAATTCGAATTGGGCGAGACAAACATCGAGGATCCTAGTCCACAGTGAGGACTAATTTAAACTTTTCAAACATTCATAGATAACATTTAAGCAGAAGCAATATAACCCTTTTCAAGACTATAACCCCATTGCATTAATTTGGACTAGCCAAGGCCGGATTGAGCCAATAACAAAGACAACAACGGGGAAACTTTTACATAAAAATAAAAATAAGAATGAAGAAAAATACTAACAATAAAAAAAATGGTATCATGTCATGCTCCCAACCTAGGTCCTCGATTAAAACAAAAATCCGAATTGGGCGAGAAAGACATCTAGAATCCTAGTTCGCTTGAGGACCAATTTAAACTTTTCAAACATTCATAGATAACATTTAAGTAGAAGCAATATAATAAATCTGGGGAAACAAGTAATATAGATCCAAATATAGGGTATCACAATATCATAAGGTCAGTGTAATGTAGAAGCACAAGTTTGAACTACAGTGTTCAATACACCAATGTTTACTATAGTTTATTACAATGAATCAAAACTGACTCAGCAGCACCACCTCTACTCAAGTATGATGACTCTCTAGATATCTAAGCCTTATCACCAACAACCCAACCAAAGTCCTCTAGGATAGGTGCCTGCTCAACCTCCTCTGACAACTCGTCCCTCCAAAAAAGCAATAGTGGGCTCATGGCTACAACACCAAGGTTTAATGTCTGAAATCTCATAGGACTTGGCAAAAGCAACATACAAGTAACACCCCATGCATTCACAGGTCAAAATTGAATAGGGGAAACTATATAATCCATGAGTAACAAATATATAATCTAATAGATAACAATATGAGAATCGATTTGACATGAGTCACTAAAGTAAACATCTATCTAAACTATCAACCTTTATTAATATGGCATTAAGGGATATTATGTCGCTGCTCTCCCTTACTACCTTCGAGTTGTGGTGGAGAATGTGTGGGATAATAGCTCAACCAAAATCGAAATTACCGAAAGAGTCTGGCCAAAGTTTGATACAATGCATGTACGTGTCGAAAAGGTGGTATCCCTTGGAGTACATCCACTTACTTAACCATCTAACCATGGAGGTGAAACCGTATGAGCTCTTACCAACGAGGATTTGCCCAAGGCTAAGCTAAATAGCTAAGTGGATGTTAGTGCTGACTACAGGGATCAATGCAATAAAGGTCGGTGTCTCGCTAGGCTCCTTGCATGAGCAAGAGTGTCAATCCATCCAAGGTTTAGTCCATGATCAGTTCATCCATCCATCCGTACAAAGTAAACCATCCATTTATGAATGCGTACCATATACAAAGCCATCCATCTATAATACACAATGCCATATACATACGTATCAATCAACATCAGGGTACCTAATCACATCAGGGTACCTAATCTGTATCAACCAATCCATCTACTCCATGGCCATTACATTCCCAAACACTAGGCTATTGAATAGCTAGCCTAGCCATAGATACAGTCATTCATCTCCAATCACAAATTCTGAGTCTCTTCTAGGTATACCTTAAGTTAGAGGTCTCCATTATTATATTAACAATTGGGTACAACAAAGCATAATTAGGCTACTCCAATAATAGAGGGCAATGAATACAACGACGCATATGGTCAAGGCCATATAAGAAATCAAAGCAAGGTATCAAAGAGTAGCCAATCCTTAGTCAAGGCTACACATTTCAGATGTAGTTACTAGGTCCTTCCACATGATGGCTATTCTGGGTCTAGGATGCAAAGTGAATTTGTCTTAGGTGCTTTGATGATCATGGCATCCTTAAATTCAAAATTCTATGTACCAAATCAGGTTTCGATTTTCACACCAGACTTTGGAACAACCCCATTTGTTAGGCATGCATTAAAGTCCATTAGAAAGGGTTACATATGATCCAATTGGTGCCCAAGGTTGGTATAAATCTAGTTTTAATTAAAGGCATTATACTCTATCGATGAGCCAAAGCAGAGTTTGTTGGCTAGCCAATGTGTTAGGGTTGACGAGCCAATAGATCTTTGATGAACTACAACATACAGTTATTTTCTCTCTATAACACTTGGGAAGCCTTTCGAATAACCGAAGACTTAGACCTAGCAAACATGTTGAGTTAACCAAATTTAAGTTGGGCCAACCTGAACCCAAATTTATTGGTTCCAACCCTAACCAAACCCGTTTTAAGAAACCTTCAACTTACATTTGAGGCAAGTTAACCCAACCCACCTCAACTAACCCAAATTTGATGCAGGTTGAGTCGAGTTGACTTGACCTAATATATTTAATTTCCACTTTCTATATGATCTAACTCATTTTATATAGCCCAATTTCATTTGTAAAGATCTCATTACATCTAGATTCATTTAAAATATTATATTGAGCATGAATTTATAATTTATCAATTTTCAAGATGTAAAAAATAGGACCAAAATCCATAAATATATTCTAGCCCATTTATTGAGATAATCTCTTTTCAATCTCTTTTCAATTTTTTTTAGTTTTATAATTCCATATTTGAGTATTAGTATAAGACTCATCAGCGCTATTATATTCCATTTATATCCATGTTTTAGAGGTAAATTGTTATGCCAACATATATAAAAAATAAATGCACATATCATTATTATCACTACAAAAACATCATATTGTCAAATAAAAAATTAGTTTTCTGTTATAAATATCAAAACTTTGCATAACTCCTTCACATAAGATTAAGAGTACACAATTTAAAGCCGTCATGAATAAAAAAAGTCACATGAAAATTAGAAAGTCATAATAAATTAGTAAAATCTAAACAAGTTAGACGGGTCAACCCAAACCCAACCCATTTTTATACGGGTTGGTAAACCCTAACCTCAACCTGACTCGTGTTTTAAACGGATCGGGTTATGCAAATTAGAAACAAGCCGCGTTGGAGGGTCATGCTCGATTTTACCAGCTCTAACCGAAGTAAAGTTGTTGGTTAGCCAAAGCGAATGTAGTTGACGAGCCGAGGAATCCTTGTTGACAATTCCGAAAAGGGTTAATTCCAAGGTTGCTTCTTCAATCAGCTGCTCGGTTAGCTGACCAGGTTGCCGAGGGACCCATTCAGCTAACCAAAAAGCTTGCGAAAGGTCACCAACTCTAATTTCCTGCGTGATTTCTGTTCACCGAGACAGGGGTTGGACTACCCAAGGGTCTCTTGCTTCTAACCCAAATTTCCATCATTCCATTCAATTCGCATTCATTCTCCATCCAAATCCAATACAAACAACTCCACAGCATTCCATCCCACAATCATCATCATACTACAACATTATCATCATTAAGCATAATAATTAGGGCCTTTGAAGTAGAATTGGGTTTCCATAAAGAGAAAATAGTTAGACATGAGCTTATAAGCAAGTTGATCTACACAAGCATTACATCAAACACTTAATAAACATGAAACAAGGCAATCACGTGTATGTAATGTTAAAGATATATTGCACTTGCCTCTAGTCTCTAGTCTTCCTCCTCAGAGCCCATAACCACAAGATCCAACCTCTCCAAGCTCTACTAAGCCAAGAACCCTCTAATGGCTAGATCTAAGCCAACCTAACCAAGATCCAATGGGATAGAAGATTAGGGTTAGAATTCACAAAACATACAAAAGGAAATGGAGAATTGAAGAGATTGGGGAAATTTACCTTAATAAAGAGAGGAGAAGATGATCTAGCTTGTTGGAGAAATAAGAGAAGAAAATGATGATTGGATCTTCTATGATTTCCTTGTAGAGACAAGGGAAGCCACGGTTTTAGCTTAGAAACCCTAAATATAGAAATAAATTTAAGAGAGATTTAGGAGGAAAATGAAGAGAGAGAGAGAGGGAAAAGAGAGAAGAGAGAAAGGTTTTTTGAAATAAAAATAAGATGAGGGAGTTGACTATATAAGTTAACTTAGAAAGGAGATGACTTAAATGCCCTTTTGATTATAGATAGGACAAAAACTATTTAAGGGCACTTTGGACATTTTAAGGTTAGTTAGGAAAAAGTTCTCCAAGGACCTTCCTAAAAGTAAATATCTCATCTAAGGGTCTATCTACGCTCACACCTATTTGCTATTAACCTCTTAAACTCTTTCAAAATTCTAAACCAACCTTCTAAGACTCGCAAATCAAATCAAAACCAGGGAAATTAAGGTAGGTATCTTACATATTATGTGTAAATTAAGAGTCTGATATAATGAATGACTAGTGAGTCATCTAGCCCTCTCCCACTTTTGAAAATGGAACATATAATGAATGATTAGTTAGTCATCATATGCCTCTCCTACTTTTCTCCAACTTTTGAAAGTGGAACATAAAATGAATGACTCGTTAGTCATCATATCACTCTCCCACTTTTGAAAGTGGAACATACTTCACATTTTCAAAACTTAATTTATTCTTAAATGTCAACTGTTTATATTAAATAATCATAAATTATAGCATAAAGCTCAATATGCACAAGTTTCATGAAAATTTAAAAATAAATTAAAATTATTACTCAAATTAAGTATTAATGAGAGAAATACAAAGAAAAACAATGAGAAACCCATTTATATGCAATTATTAGAGTGTACATTCATATTGTGACATAATCTATTAAAAAAATCCATACATAGCACTTCAACAATATTTTAGTAAATATTTCTAAATTGATTTATGAATCTTCCAACTCAACCTATTTATATACTTAGTTAAATGTGTCATGCCCTAGGCCCAAGGTTTCAATCATTAGAGCCAATCCCTAGATGTGGCAAGCATAATCCGTGACAACCGACGTTTTGACATTCACGTACGAACTACCACCACGGAAAAATTCACTAGGTCCACAAATGAGGACTCACTTGTCACACCTGTACTTGAAATTTTCTAATTTATGGAAGCCTATGTGATAATCACTTAATATAATCAATCACATTGGACCTGGACATGGATCAAAGTATAAATAAAGAATTGCTTGGAGTTTTCACTTAGACCATAAAACACATTTATAAATTCTTTTCATCATATACAAACCCATCATATGCCAACATATCCAAAAGATACATACGTATGTGCATATATAGGTATGAACTATCAGGAGAATGCATATATATGCTGTACAAAATAAGAACATAAGAAAGTCATGTAAAAGATGTCCATGATATATATAGCACAAAAGAACATATACATATGACGCATGTCCATCCAATTCAAACCCAAAAACATGATGCGAGTGATGGCTTGTATGTAGGTATGACCATCCAATGACTAGCTCTTATATATATATATATATATATATATTTCCAAAGTCCCTTGCACACTTCGAATAAATGACTAGTAAAAGACATCATTTGGACCCACTCATCTAATCCAGAAGGTACCATCGTGGTCTCCTCTTATTACACCTCGATGTTTGGGTCAAAGCCTGTACCTGTAACTCCAAGGATAACACGTATAAGTATGACAACTTAGCAAGTATAGGTAACCACAAACCATAGCATAATATATCGATAAAAGTTAATGGAGAGGTGACTAAAAGAGAGCAAGAAGAGTAAGCTAGACAATTGTGCATATATGAGGTACGCATGCCTAATAGGATCATAAATAGATAAGTTGAACATATTAGATGGCATCCACGAAGTCAAGTTCTCTCTATGAAAGCACAAATCACAGGGGAATCCCCCTGCACTAGGCCAAATCACACTAGGTTTGCCAGGGAGAGCCAACCAACTCCCCACCCCACACTACTAGAATAGGAAACACAAGATAAACCCAACTCAACTCAATGAGCCTTATATGGGGAAAGCTTTAGTGGTGCCAACTCAAATAAGCCAATCAAATCACTAAATACTTATCTCATTCATATGTGTATCATAAAATCAACTGAATTCATAATTCAATGCTTTCTCAAATTTATTTATAACAGATGACTTGTATAAGATAGGTAAAAAGCAAAGATTAATTGAAGTAAATGTACAAGCTTGGCATACTTATGATTAAGAAGTAAGAGCACATCGATAGAGTTAACTTACACAAAATGGAAGCACATAATTATTAAGGAATCAAGGCTTTCTTACTAGCCAACCCAATGCTAGCCACCGCTGCCCTAGCCATTCATTCCGATGTAATCATGAGCCATCTGATGTCAAGTGTTACCTAAGTCTTGTTGTTACCATGTATGGACTACAGACACTGACATCTCATACCAACATCCATGGCGTGGTGTCAAGTCTAGCCCAGAAGTCCATAAGGGATAAGTGACAACTCAGCACTTTCTCTTATATTCATTATTTACCTTTGAGCGTTGTGTGAGGGGATAAGGTTTCATTTTTAGGGTCCTACGTAGTCATTAGAATCATCCTAAATTCCTAGGGTCAGGGTCAACCCCATGGTTGCCTTGGAGTGGTTTCCTCCCAAAAACCTTGTCCACCTATCAAACATTCTACGGCAGATCTGGGTTTAATTCCAAGTTGCTCTAGTATCCTTTAATCCAAGGTAGTATGCAATTTTCATTATTTAAAGTCATTTAAAAACATTAATTTTGGTGGAATATTTAAAGAGCAACCAAGGGTGTTAAGTAGCCCAAAAATATCTTAAGTGTGTATTTTTTAATCCCGAAAATAGTGGAGTATAAATGGGTCCCAAAGTCCCCAAAAGTGGGATGCCAAACATGGCCCATATGGGACTTTCGAAGGCCAGGTTGGGGACTGATTTCAGTCCCCATCTTAGGTGGTTCTCCACCCCCTCTTCCAAGTATCCTCTAACACAAATTGAGAGCTCTTTTAACCCTTTAATCACTCTCGAAGTTGGCCCCCAATTCACTTGTAAAAACAGTCCATTTAGCTGAAACAAAATTTAAGCAAGATCATGATGAAATCATAAGAAAATAGAATTTATGACCATGGTGATTCTTTGCATGCATAGGCACAGTTCCATTTCAGTCACCTACACCATCCTTTCACCATTCAATATACCTTTCCAATCGCTCCTTCACGGTCATTCCCTTCTACCATCACTTCCATTTCACACCAACATCCACTTAATTACCCAAAACCCTTTTTTAAAATCAAAAGACATTTTACAAGTTTAGCTATAACTACCCATATTTATGAATCCATTCCTGGAATTATCACATTAAAGCATACATGCAAGGAAAATGTTCACTTATACTTGCTATAAACTTGAGCTCTAACCTCAAAGGGCTTCTTTTGACCCAAATAAGAGAAAATTACCCAAAACACAACCCTAATAAAGAAAAAAAATGCAAATGAAAGCATGAGATGAAGATACATGACTTGTTGGGGTTGCTCACAACCCAAATTGAGATCTTGATATGGAGATTTGGTAGTGCCCTTACTTTGTGTAGCTATAGGGAGAAAGAGAAAATGGTTTCTACCCAACCCAAGGCTTAAAGAAGGCCAAAGGAGGAGTGGAGAAGAAGATAGAACCCTTCAAAGATGCATGCAAGTCCCAATTCCCTCGAGATTGAGATGAGGTTGATGAAGGAGGAAGGAGAAAGCGGTGAGGTGCTGTAGCCAAACTAAGAAAGGTTCGACTGAGGGACGGTTTGTTTTCAGTAGGAAATTTCTAGGTTTTTAACAAAGCCCATTTCCTTTCATGAATTTACAAATTAGGCCTGTTGGACCCTTAATGAGCCAAGGCGAATCCGAATCCAATTGGGCCAAGCAAGAAGTTGATGTATATAATGCATTATGCATAATGTGACCCTAATAATGTAATGTAATGTATCATGCAAAACTATAAAATCTCAAATTATGAAGTAGTCTTTTTCAATACCTAAGTGAAAATAACCCAACCCAACTACCTATCCCTAGCCCATAACTAAGCCCAATAACAAGATAAATTATCAAAACAATAAAAGTAACATAAATCAATATTAATTAAAGTAAAATATGGTTAATTAAGGCTAATTCTCAATTAAAGTGAGGCCGTTCATATAGGAGAACATATTTAAGTATATTTAGTTAGATGTTGGCGTCAACATACTTGCCTATCTTACCAAAATGTCCTTTGATCCACAATCAATTCAAGTACGAAGGTGGGCCCACCTAAGTAACTTAATTATTATGGAATCACATAAATAATGTAATGATAGTGGACCCACATAATGCCCATTATTTCCTACTAATCTACACACCTATGAGACATATTGGTAAAATATGTGGACAATAGATTCGGTGGACCAATTTGATCAAATGGGTCCCATGTATATCTATACAAAGGATAGGTATGATAAGTGGGATGCTTATTTTGAAAACCATTTGAAAAATGTTATACTTACACCACCACTTACGCCCCCCGTTACTCCCAAGTACTTTTTATAGTTTACACCCCCACATCTAAGACAAATGTGAACCATAAAAAGTACTTGGAAGTAATTAAGGGAATAAATGGGGGTTTGAAAGATTTGGGGTGTACTCAAGTATGTGATTTTCTAGACTGCCAAACAAACTCACAATATACAATGGAAATAAAATAAAGCAAATGAGCAACACCACAAAAAGACACGATTTTTACATGGAAACCCAACCTAAGAAAAAATAACAAGCCCTGACTAAACTAATAATTAAGTACTATAAATCTCACACTATAAAAACATATACTTATAACTATATTCGGTTCTTACTCAACCTAAAGGCTGTAATTCTTCTTGCATAGATACGCACTGTCAAGGCCACCTGCTACATACTGCAACAGATCCAAATCAACTAAATGCCTTTTAGTTGTTATAGTTGATTCCTCAAATAAAATTCCATAAAGAGATATAGAAGACTAAAATCTTTAGAACAAAGTTTCAACACCTTTCTCTCCAAAGAATGCCCAGGAGAAGGAAATCTTCAATGAATAATCTCTCTTCAGAATAGGGAGATTGATTGCTTAAGATTGAGAGAGAACCCCTTTAAATAAGCCCAAATTCATGCCTCATAATAGCGATCTTAGGAGAACATTAATTGGCACAAACAAGAAACTATCACTTTAAAAGGGAAGTAGAATCTAGCAAATTTGGTGGGAAATTTTTCATCATCCTTTTAATCGAAAACCTAATCTGATCGATCAGGTACTTTACCCAATCGAAAATCCTATAAAACTCAACAACAGTCACTCTATTATAGATACCATTCATGGCCTTATTATTGCAATTGGAGGTATGCTTTTTCTCAGTTCATTGAGCCCTAGGTTTAAAATTAGTTTACCCATCAACCACAACCGTAGGTTTGGTATTATAACGACCTGGATTTTGATTTTTAATTAGAATTAATCTTGACCTTTGTTTTAATCTTGATGGGCCCAGCATGTAATTATTATTATTTTTGTAATATTATGCCAATTAAATTTGGATAATTAATTAGTTGATATGTAGGTCCCATAAATTATTAGAGTTTTAGAATCATAGAGTTGTGCTCAAGTTTGGAGTTTTATTTGGATTAAACCTCCTTTAAGTGTAATGATTTATCACAACTCTACTTGAGGATGAAATTCCATTTGATTTAAACTTCTTTGGCTAAGTTTGGCTAGGACTCAAACTTCTTTTAGGACTTGCTTTTGTTTCCCTATAAATAGAAATCACTCTCCCTCCCTTGAATCACACCTACGGACTGCAAGTCCTTTCCCTCTCTTGTATAGAGTCTTCTCTTTCCTCTTAAGGTATTGCCCTTTCATATTTCACTCTTTCTTTTTGCAAGTAACTATGACAGGCAATTCCACCATTTTCTATAGAGCATGTTTTCTTTAAAGCCTTTTGTTTCAAGATAATGTTACTCATGCCATGTTATTGAACCATTGTCATCATTAGTATCCCATCCCTTCAATCATGCACTAACCATGATCATCTGTGGACCACACATTATGTAGCTTTTCATCATCTTCCCCCAGGCACCCATTAAATCAGCCAAACCCAGTAGCTCAACCCATCTAAGTTTAAGGCAACTCAGCTGGACCCGGTTCTGATTTGTGAAACCCGGACTCACTAGTGATCTCAACAAATCACTATTTTCATCATGAAACCCATCTCAGGCCATGCACGTTTACTGTCTCACCTTCATTGTTAAAATAGACCCACAACCCACTTAGATCATCACCTCCCCTCATCACCATGCAGTAAGCCGTGTGGACCCATCAAGCCATAAGTCATCGTCTGCGTTTCTACCGTCCTTCTTTTTCATCTTCTTCTTCGTTCTTCCTCTCTGTTTTCTTCTTCCCTCTATTCCTGATTTTCTTCTTCTCTTTCTCCTTCCGTTATGCTTCCTCTGTTCTTTCTCTGGAACTGAACCCAGTACAGTTCTGCATCTTCTTCTTGATTAGCTATTTCTCTTCTGTTTTTCTGTTTTCTTCTTGTTTCTGTTTCCCACTTTTTCTTCTCCTTCTACTTCTTCTTCTTCTGCTTTGTTCCCTGCATGTTCTTCTTCCCTCTTGTTTTGCTACTACTTCTTTCCTTCTACCCAAGACCGTCCTGCTGAACCCTGATCCATCTGCTCCATTGCTTTCTTTATATTTTTTTTCTTCTCTGTACCTACCAGAACTCAGTCCATCTTCCCCTTCTTATTCTTTTCCCAGTTCTTCGTTTTCTCTTCCTGTACGGTTCATGGTCTGCGCCCATCGTAATGACTACAACCCTTTTAGGTGCCAGATCATTCCATCGTCGCAGTCTACATCTCATCTCTGATCGCCAGAACCCATATGAGCAAGCAATATCTATTACGGGAAGGACGCTGTCTGCTTTTGATGAGGATAATCTTATCCCATGTTTTGGCTTTGGTGATGCCACAACACATGACCAAGAAGTTTTTTAGTTTCTATCCGGAGGAGAAGCCATGCAATGGTTTTAAAGGCACCTTGAAGAATTAGTTCCACATCTTAAGCTCTTTGGACCAACATCCTTTGCTCGCATGATTGAAACAGCTATTGGCATTGTGGATAGAAGCCATAGTCAAAGCCAGTTAATACACTTTGTCAATTGGTGTTAGCGATGGACGTTGGGACATGATGCACCAATTTGATGACAACATACCTTCTCGTGCATTTGATAATTTCCATTTTGTTAACTTCACAGAAATCATGGCCCACTTAACCCATCTTATTAGGCCAGTACTACAACCCAGTACAAGACCTGTTTGACCGCCTGAACCCAAACTCAATTTGGACCCAACTGAACCCAAGCCCAATTAGGTAAACCTACTTTCTCTTTAAACCATCCCTTGAATAACTATCATGACCCACTTAATCTTTATGTTGCTCGTATCTCTAGGCCCAAGTTCATAACCCAGTAGGTTGAGGCCACTTAATGAGTTTGTTTCTTAGGCCCACTCATTTTATTGCAATTCGACTTATGAACCCAAGCCCACTCAGTTGATCACATGTGGCCTACTGCCTTTAGCCCAAGTTTCACCCACTGCTCTTGGATGTATGCAAAGCTCACACCATTCAGGCCCAAAACTATATGTTTGCCAGGATACAAGATCCGCATCCAAGCCTGACCTAGGTTTAGTAATTAGCACATGAACTTAGTCATTTGCGCCCAATTGCTAAATTTATTTGTTAACTATTATTATCAAGGTTTCACACCGAAATTCCAGAAGATTCAAGTCAGCTTCGTTGATCACCGTTGATCGAAGTGAGTAGTCTTACTACGTTACCCTAATACTTGAGTTTTCTATTATTTGTCTCGATTATGCTTTAAATTGTAATTTTGAAATTTATTGAAATAATCATAGAACTCCAAGGAATTTTATTACCTTTGATTTGATGATCATTGGATTTGATGTTTTTCTTATTGATATCGTCGTGCTGTCATTATTGTCAAAAATTGTCATTTTATTTGTTTTGGATTTGTTCGTTGTTAGACTTGATATTGGTCCCATTGAAACCATTTTTCTATAAAATGAATTATTTTGTATTAGTGTTTGAGATTAATTGAGAAGGTTGGATTTGTTTCAAAGATTCAATGATGTATGGCTTGATTTGTGTTTCCAAACTAACCTTTGTTTGTGAATTGAAATTCGTGAATTATTGGATTTTGTTGCTCTTACATCTTTGACATCAAGGCATTCTCTAAAGTATGGGCAACGCACCATGGGGACGTTCACTTGCAAATTTTAGCCCTTTTTGGGTATGACATTAGAATTAAAACCCTTTTGTGCGATATCTCTAGTTTGTAGTTAGACCCACTTTATTTTGGAGATTACTAACATCTCAGGCCTCGTGCCAACTTTGGATATGAAATGGCTTATACCTAGTAGGTACTTCGTGCTTGGCGCAGGCTTAATTCTGACAAGCACACTTTAATATTTTGTTATCGCAAAGATGCCTTATCTTTAGATTGGTTTTAGGATATTGCTCTAAAATTATGAAATTACATTTGAAATGTCTAAATTCATACACCATGACCCAATTTGTAATAATTTTGATTAATTATTGGATTATCTTAATTATTTCCTCCGTCTTCTGTAAACTCTACTGAAATCCGATTTTGCCAAGTTGTATTTGATTTGATCTTATTATTCGACTTTATCACTTTTAAAATTGCTATATTCCGCTCCTTTTTTATTTGTTTGAAATCGTGGCTTCTATATTTGATACCTTAATTGTTAACCATTTGCTACGGTTTCATAGTGGGTCTACTTGTAGAGTTGTACTCACACCCTTTTGTTTTTCCCTAAATTTTGTAGTTGAAACCGACATGAAGGATACTTAGCTTGTATGCGGGACCAGGAGTGAGGAATGAGTTGCGAGAATTTCGTTTTAAACATTAGTAACTTGTGTTAAAGTTATTTGTTCATGTAATTATTGTACAATGAGCTTTATTAATTAAGATTTTCTTTTGCTTTAGTTTTCTATAGACCTGTCGTGCCCCGTGATTTGAGGGTCTCAAGGACCTCAGATTTCGGGGCGTGACAGTGGTATTAGAGCCTTCGATTTTAAACAAAATATATAAAAATTGAAAAAAACTTTAAGCTGTGTGAGATCGCTGGGTAGAAAAATTAGAATGGATTTCGTATTTTATATAAGTTGTTATTTTATAAGAGCATTATTTTCTCTAACTTTCATGGCTGTTTTTCTAGCATTCAATTATTATGTATTCCATTAAGTTGCGCTATACATTAGTTGGTAACCATTTTTTGATCTTTTTGTTATATAAATTATGTTTTCTCAATGTAGACTTTCTATGAGTCTTATTAATTTGTACTTATATGTTCTATGTGAAAAAACCCAATATGAGTTTCACTTATTCTCCTTGGTTTTCAAAATATGGGGGACCAAATTTCTTTTAGTGGGGAAGGATGTAACACCCCAACTTGTTTCCCTCAAATTTTTTTGTTACTATATGAGTATAATTTGAAGGACCAAATTCCTTAAGGTGGGAAGGATGTAATGACTCGAATTTTAATTTTAAATTTGAATTAATCTGAACCTTTGATTTAATTTATGATGGACCCCACATGTGATTAGTTTTTTTATTTTAGACTATTTAAATTTGGATAACTACTTAGTTATTATGTGGGTCCCATAAACTACTAGAGTATGAAAATTTTAGAGTTGTGCTCAAAATTAAAATTTTATTTGGATTAAATATCCTTAATTATATTGATTTATCCTAACCCTATTTGAGGATGGAGTCCCATTAGAATTAAACTCTTTTAGCTAAATTTGGCTAGAACTAAAACTTCTTTTAGGATACTTGCTTTTATTTCCTATAAATAAAAGCCCTCCTTCTCCTGAATCACTTGTACGAGTTTCTCCTTCTTTTGTATAGAGTTTCGTTTTCTCTTAAGGTATGGCCCCTTTCCTTTATCTTTTTCTTTAAGCAGTTACTAATATAGTTGGTTATTTTGATTCCCTTCCATGGTAACATGGATTTTTAATTTTGTCATTCATGCCCTGTCACCTAAATCATTAGGTTGGGCTTTACCCATCAACCAGTAGATCTATTAACCTATGTACCAAACTCCGCATCTTGTGCTTCTCCTTTACTACCCTCTTCTTTTTCCTTTTTCTAGTTTATTTTCTGCAACTAGAGAACCCAACCACCACTGGACCCAACCTCCGTTGGACCCATCATCGAGATCACCCCTGATGAATCCAAACCCCATTACCAGCCCAGCAGAACCAGGCCTGACACGAACCCACTTGTGCTCAAGCCATCTGCATCGTCTTCTTCTTCCTCGTTTCTTCTTTGTCTCTTTCCTTCTTCATCGTTTTTCTTTTCTTCCCCTCTCGTTGTTGCTTCCTTTTTCTTTCCTTCTTCTCTCAATTCTCAGCCACTACAACCACTCACCATCCAACTATCTCTCATATCATCAACCACTACCGCTTGCATCTTCTTCCTCACTTCCTTCCATACCACTACAACCACTCACCATCTCCCTTGAATCACCTCTAAGAGTCTTTCCTTTTTTTTTTATAGAGTTTCTCTTACTCTTAAGGTATGGCCCCCCTCTCCTTTATCTATTTCTTTTGGAAGTTACTAGTATAGTTGGTTATTTTGGTTCCCTTCCATGTGACATAGATTTTAATTTTGTCATTCATGCCCTGTCATGTAAATCATCAGGTTGGGCTTTACCCATCTACCGGTAGACCCATTAACCCATGTACTCATCTTTGCATCTTGTTTTTCTCCTCTACTACCCTCTTCTTCTGTCTTTTCTAGTTTATTTTCTGCAACCAGAGAACCCAACCTCCACCGGACCCATCATCGAGATCACCCCTGATGAATCCAGACGCCATTACCAGCCCAGCCGAGCCAGGCCTGACCTGAACCCACCTGTGCTCAAGCCATCTGCATCGTCTTCTTCTTCCTCTTTTTCTTCTTCCTCGTTTCTTCTTTGTCTCTTTCATTCTTCATCGTTTTTCTTTTCTTCCCTCTCGTTGTTGCTTCCTTTTTCTTTCTTTTTTTTCTCTCAAATCTCAACCACTACAACCACTCACCATCCAACTATCTCTCATATCATCAACCACTACCGCTTGCATCTTCTTCCTCACTTCCTTCCATTTCACTGTAACCAAACAACCCCTGGGCTGAGCTTCTTCTTTTGCTTTCTTTTCTTCTTCATCATCGTCTCTTCCTGCACTCATTCTTTTCTCTCTGTCTTTTCTGCAACTCGAACCCATCTTCCTTCTTCTTTTCTTCCCTTTCTATTTCCCTCCTTCCTCCTTGTCTTCTTCTTCCCTTCTTTCTTTCTTCTTCTCTTTTCTCTCCCTGTTTCTGACCAAGAGTCACAGAAAATCAATCCAGGACCTGGACCTATCTCCATCCTCTGCATCTCCTCTTTCTGTTTCATCATCGTCTGATCTTCTCTCTCTCCTTGTTTTCTTACCTTCTTCTCTGCGGTTTCTTCTTCCTTCTTATTCTTACTCATCTTCTTCTTTTTTTCTTTCCTGTATTCTTCCTTCTTGTTTCTCTGTTGGGCTTCTCCTTTCCTGCATGTGCATCTCCTTTCTTCTTTTTCCTCGATTTTTCCTTCAATTTCCTCCTTCTGATTGTGGCCGAACCCATCAGTCCCTATAACGACGCACCATCTGTTTCCTTTTCTTCTTGTTCGGTCCCATGTTCTCCTTCTTTCTTCTTCTTGGTTTTCTTTGTCTGTTTTCCTTTCTCTTCATCAACCATCTTCACCAATCATCCTCATCATACACACACCAACTGAACCCAATTCCCTCTTTCTTCTTCCTTCTTGAACCATTTTTTCCTTCCTCATCCACTATCTATCAACAAGCATCCCCAAACATATCAATGGCCCACCCGAGGTCATTGCCGTTGCTATGTTAATCTAGTACTTGAGTTTTCTATTTTTTGTCTCGATTATGCTTTAAATTATAATTTTAAAATTTATTGAAATAATCATAGAGCTTCGAGGAATTTTGTTACCATTGATGTGATAATCATTGGATTTGATTGATTACATCATGCTGTTATTATTGTTAGAAATTTGTCATTTGATTTGTTTTAGATTTGTTCATTGATAGACTTGATATTGGTCCCATTGAAATCATTTTTCTATAAAATGAATTATTTTATGTTAGTGTTTGAGATTAATTGTCACTTGATTGAGAAAGTTTGATTTGTTCAAAGATTCGATGATGTATAACTCGATTTGTGCTTCCAACCTAACCTTTGTTTGTAAATTAAAACTCATGAATTATTGGATTTTGTTATTCGTACATCTTTGACATCAAGGCATTCTATAAAGTATGAGCAACGCATCATAGGGACGCTCACAAGCTGATTTTAGCCCCTTTTCGGTATGACATTGGGATTGAGACCACTTTGTGCGATATTCTAATCTGCAGCTAAACTCAACTTGTTTTGTAGAGATTACCGGTATCTCAGAACTCGTGCCAACTTTAAATATGAAAATGGCTTGTACCTAGCATGTACCTTGTGCTTGGTTTAGACTTAACTTTGGTGTGCACACTTTGAAATTTTGTTTACTACAGAGCCTTTTCTTTGTTTGTTGATTTAGTTATTTACTCACCTATTTGGGATACCTTGAATTTTGGTCACATTACCTTTGGATATATTCGTATGCTGGAACTATGACTCTAAATTTGATTTTCTTAGATTGTTACATATTTGCTATGTTTTATGGTTTGTATTACTTGTTGAGTTTTACTCACTCTTATTTTTCCCTACGGATTTTGAGGTCGATCCGGAACCCAAGAAAACCTGCTTGTTTTACAGAATCGGGACTGAGAGATGAACTATGGAACTTTAGATTCAGATGATTGAATTGGAAATTATTAGCTTTTGAAAAGTTTATTATTATATTTTAAGGATTACTTTTGCTCAAGACTAATGTTAGGCTCAACTTACTAGTTTTGAGCCTAACATTGGATTTGAGAAGTTGTCTAGCTCAACTAATATTAGTTTTGAGCAAGAGTAATCCTTAAAACATAATAATAAACTTATCAAATGTTAATAGTTTTCAATTCAATCTTCTGAATCTAAAGTTAGAGTTTTGCAGCTCATTACTCGTCCGGATTTGGCAAAACAAGCTAGGTTTCCTCGGATTTCTAATTAATCTCGAAATCTGTAGGGAAAAAACAAGAGTGACTAAAACTCAACAAGTAATATGAATCATAAAACCTAGTAAATAAGTAACAATCTAAGAAAATCAAATTTAGAGTCATGATTCGAGTATACAAATATATCCAAAGGTAATATGACTAAAATTCAAGGTATCCCAAATAGGTGAGCAAATAACCAAATCAATAAACAAAGAAAAGGCATCTCTGTAGTAAACAAAATTTTAAAGTGTGTTTACCAGAGTTAAGCCTAAACCAAGCATAAGGACCCACCAGGTACAAGTCATTCTTATATCTAAAGTTGGCACGAGTCCTGAGATACTGTTAATTTCCATAAAACAAACTGGGTCTAGTTGCAGACTAGAAATATCGCACAAAAGGGTCCCAATCCCAATGTCATACCCAAAAAGGGCTAAAATCCACTTGTCAGTCCCTATGGTGTGTTGCCTATACTTTAGAAAATGTCTTGATGTCAAAGATGAATGAGCAATAAAATCCAATAATTCATAAATTTCAATTTACAAACAAAGGTTAGGTGAGAAACACAAATCGAGCTATACATCATCGAATCTTTGACCAAATCGAACTTTCTAAATCAAGTGACAATTAATCTCAAGCACTAACTTAAAATAATTTATTTTATAGAAAAATGGTTTTAATGGGACCAATATCAAGTCTAGCAATGAACAATTCCAATACAAATCAAATGACAAATTTATTACAATAATGACAGCATGATGATATCAATCAAATTAAATGATCATCACATCAAAGGTAACAAAATTTATTGGAGCTCTATGATTATTTCAATAAATTTCAAAATTACAATTTAAAGCATAATCGAGACAAAGAATAGAAAACTCAAGCACTAAGGTAACATAGCAAGACTACTTACTTAGATCGCCGGTGATCAGCAAGTCTGACCTAACCTGACCTAAATGTTCAAGTGTCTCAATGTGAATGCCTGTGAATGATCAGTCAACAATAATTAAGATTCGGCTCATGTACAAATCAATGGGTCAAGTTTGGGTACATGTTTTCATGCAATGAGTTGACACATCCTAGTATGGGACCAGGTTAGGATATGCGAGTAGGCTCCAGGTGATATCATGTTATGCACAAATCTGAGGTGGGCCAGAAGTAGAGTGGGTTGTATGCATGCTTATAAACTAAGTGGATTTGGGCTTACACATTATGAGTGAATTGTTAGATTAGATGGATCCTATAACACGATGCTGAAGTGGCAGTGATGATCGTGGGTTAGAGTTCTAATTGTTTACAGGTGAGTGTGGGTGGCCTTGAACTGAAGAAGATAAGGATGAACAGTAGAGAAATAGAAAAAAGCAGAGGAGAAAACAGGGAGAACGAGCAGAAGATAAGAGAAATCGAGGGTAAGAGAAGACTTGAACGAGAAGAGAAGGAAAAGGAGGAAAGAACAAGTAAACCAGAAGAAGAAAAGAAAGGAACAAAGGGAACCGAATAAGAGATGTTACAGGAAAGGAGAGAGAAAATAGCAAAGGGAGGAGAAAACGATGAGCAGTGGGTCGACAATGCTGGGCGTCGAGAGTTTGCAGAAACAACTGATGAAGAGAGGAGAAGTTGGTAGAGAAGAAGAACAGGAAACAGAATTGGAGAAAATGAAGATAGGTCGAGCATGGTTTGGTCAGGAACAGAGAGAAGAGAAGAAGACAGAAAACAGGAAAAGGAGGAATAATGGCAGTGGTCTGGGTCAAGGACAGAAAGAGGAGAAGCAAGGGGAAACGAACAGAACAGTAAAGAGAAACAAAGAGAGAGAAAACAAGGAAGAAGGTGGGTTCTGTTTGGATGGAAGGAAACCAGAAGAGAAGAAAAAGAGAAGAAACAGAGAAAAAGAAACTGAGGAGGAGGAACTAGAAAGAAGGAGATACAGAGGTGATAAAGATGAGTTGGGTTGCATGGCAATGATCTCGGGTGGGCCATTGATCAGTTTGGAGATGCTTGATGACAGACAGTGGCTGAGGAAGGAAGAAACGGTTCAAAAAGGAAGAAGAAGGAGGGAACTGGGTTCAGTTGGTGTGTGTGTGATGAGGATGATTGGTGAAGATGGTTGATGAAGAGAAAGGAAAACAGAGAAAGAAAACGAAGAAGAAGAAAGAAGGAGAACATGGGACCGAACAAGAAGAAAAGGAAACAGATGGTGCAGTCGTTATAGGGACTGATGGGTTCGGCCACAATCAGAAGGAGGAAATTGAAGGAAAAATCAAGGAGGAAAAAGAAGAAAGGAGATGCACATGCAGGAAAGGAGAAGCCCAACAGAGAAACAAGAAGGAAGAATACAGGAAAGAAAAAAAGAAGAAGAAGAGTAAGAATAAGAAGGAAGAAGAAACCGCAGAGAAGAAGGTAAGAAAACAAGGAGAGAGAGAAGATCAGAGGATGATGAAACAGAAAGAGGAGATGCAGAGGATGGAGATAGGTCCAGGTTCTGGACTGATTTTCTCTGACTCTCGGTCAGAAACAGGGAGAGAAAAGAGAAGAAGAAAGAAAGAAGGAAGAAGACAAGGAGAAAGGGAAGAAAAGAATAAGGAAGATGGGTTCGAGTTGCAGAAGAAGACAGAGAGAAAAAAATGAGAGAAAGAAGAGACGATGATGAAGAAGAAAAGAAAGCAAAAGAAGAAGATCGGCTCAGGGGTTGTTTGGTTACAGGGAAATGGAAGGAAGTGAGGAAGAAGATGCAAGCAGTAGTGGTTGATGACATGAGAGAAACTTGGATGGTGAGTGGTTGTAGTGGCAGAGATTTGAGAGAAGAAGGAAAGAAAAAGGAAGCAACAACGAGAGGGGAAGAAAAGAAAAACGATGAAGAAGGAAAGAGACAAAGAAGAAACGAGGAAGAAGAAAAAGAGGAAGAAGAAGACGATGCAGATGGCTTGAGCACTGGTGGGTTCAGGTCAGGCCTGGGTCGGCTGGGCTGGTAATGGGGTCTGGATTCATCAGGGGTGATCTCGATGATGGGTCCGGTGAAGGTTGGGTTCTCTGGTTGCAGAAAATAAACTAGAAAAGACAGAAGAAGAGGGTAGTAGAGGAGAAAAACAAGATGCAAAGATGGGTACATGAGTTAATGGGTCTGCTGGTTGATGGGTAAAGCCCAACCTGATGATTTACATGACAGGGCATGAATGACAAAATTAAAATCTATGTTACATGGAAGGGAACCAAAATAACCAACTATGCCAGTAACTTCTAAAAGAAATAGATAAAGGAGAGGGGGGCCATACCTTAAGAGAAAGAGAAACTCTATAAAAAAAAAAAAAAAGGAAAGACTCTTTGAGGTGATTCAAGGGAGAGGAGGGCTTTTTATTTATAGGAAATAAAAGCAAGTATCTTAAAAGAAGCTTTAATTCTAGCCAAACTTAGCCAAAAGAGTTTAATTCTAATGGAACTCCATCCTCGAATAGAGTTAGGATAAATCAATACACTTAAAGGATGTTTAATCTAAATAAAATTCCAACTTTAAGCACAACTCTAAATTCTCAAACTCTAGTAATTTATAAGACCCACATAATAATTAAGTAATTATCCAAATTTAAATAGTCTAAAATAAAAAAAATTACATGTGGGTCCATCATAGATTAAATCAAAGGTTCAGATTAATTCAAATTTAAAATTAAAATTCGGATCATTACATCCTTTCCACCTTAAGAAATTTCGTCCTCCAAATTCTACTTATATAGTAACAAAAAAATTTAAGGAAAACAAGTTGGGGTGTTACATCCTCCCCCACTAAATGAAATTTGGTCCGCCAAAATTTGAAAACCAAGGAGAATAAGTGAACCTCGTATTTGGGTTTACGCACATAAAACATATAAGTACAAAATAATAAGACTCATAGAAAGTCTACATTGAGAAAACATAATTTATATAACGAAAAGATCAAAAGATGGTTACCAGCTAATGTATAGCGCAACGTAACGGAATACATAATAATTGAATGCTAGAAAAATAGCCATGAAAGTTAGAGAAAATAATGCTCTTATAAAATAACAACTTATATAAAATACGAAACCCATTCTAATTATTCTACCCAACGATCTCACACGGCTTAAAGTTTTTTCTAAATCTTATATATTTTGTTTAAAATCGAAGGCTCTAATACCACTATCACACTCCGAAATTCGAGGTCCCTGGGACCCTCAAATCACGAGACACGACAGGTTCACAAAAAACTAAAGCGAAAGAAATTTTTAATTAATAAAGCTCATTATACAATAATTATATGAACAAATAACTCCGACACATGCCACTAATGTTTAAAACTAAATTCTCGCAACTCATTCCTCACTCCTTGTCCAACATACAAGCTAAGTATTCTTCATATCCGGCTCAACTACGAAATCCGAGGAAAAACAAAAGGAGATGAATACAACTCTACAAGTAGACCCACTATGAAACCGTAGAAAACGGTTAACAATCAAGGTATCAAATATAGAAGCCACGATTTCGAACAAATCAACGAGAAGCGGAATATAGCAATTTTAAAAGTAATAAAGTTGAATAATAAGATCAAATCAAATACAACTTGGCAA
Organism: Sextonia rubra; assembly: GCA_037013555.1. NCBI lineage: Eukaryota > Viridiplantae > Streptophyta > Magnoliopsida > Laurales > Lauraceae > Sextonia > Sextonia rubra. Next base: position 27,061,046 of record JASUAD010000009.1, read on the forward strand.
AATCGAATTTCAACGGATTTTACAAATGACGGAGGAATTAATCAAGATAATCCAATAATTAATCAAAATTATTACAAATTGGGTCACGGAGTATAAATTTAGACATCTCAAACGTAATTTTACAATTTGGAGCAATATCCTAAAACCAATCTAAAGATAAGACATCTTTGCAGCAACAAAATATCAAAGTGCGCTCACTAGAATTAAGCCTACGCCAAGCACAAAGTACCTACTAGATATAAGCCATTTCATATCCAAAGTTGGCACGAGGCTTGAGATACCGGTAATCTCCAAAACAAAGTGGGTCTAACTACAGACTAAAAATATCGCACAAAGGGGTCTCAATCCTAATGTCATACCCAAAAAGGGATAAAATCCGTGAGTAAGTATCCCCATGGTGCGTTGCCCATACTTTAAAGAATGCCCTGATGTTAAAGATGTATGAGAAACAAAAACCAATAATTCACAAATTTCAATTCACAAACAAAGGTTAGGTTGGAAACACAAATTAAGCCATACATCATCGAATCTCTGAAACAAATCCAACCTTCTCAATCTCAAACACTAATACGAAATAATTCATTTTATAGAAAAATGGTTTCCATGAGACCAATATCAAGTCTAACAATGAACAAATCCAAAACAAATAAAATGACAATTTTTGACAATAATGACAGCACGACGATATCAATAAGAAAAATATTAAATCCAATGATCACTACATTAAAGGTAATAAAATTCCTTAGAGCTCTATGATTATTTCAATAAATTTTAAAATTACGATTTAAAGCATAATCGAGACAAGTAATAAAAAACTGAAGTACTAGGGTAACGTAGTAAGACTACTCGCCTAGATCAACAGTAATCAGCGAATCTAATTTGGATCTTCTTGAATCTCGGTGTGAAGCCCTGATAATAATAGTTAACAAATAAATTTAGCAATTGGGCGCAAATGACTAGGTTCATGTGCTAATTACTAAACCCAAGTCAGGCTTGGATGCGGATCATGTATCATGGGCAAACATATAGGTTTGGGTCCAAATTGTGTAAGCTCTGCATACATCCAAGAGTAGTGGGTGAAATGCACGAGAAGGTATGTTGTCATCAAATTGGTGCATCATGTCCCAAGGTTCATCGCCAACACCAACCAAAACAATTGACAAAGTGTATTAACTGGCTTTGACTATGGCTTCTATCCACAATGCCAATAGCTGTTTCAATCATGGGAGCAAAGGATGTTGGTCCAAAGAGCTTAAGATGTGGAACTAATTCTTCAAGTGCCTTTAAAACCATTGCACGGCTTCTCCTCCGGATAGAAACTAAAAAACTTCTTGGTCATGTGTTGTGGCATCACCAAAGCCAAAACATGGGATAAGATTATCCTCATCAAAAGCAGACAGCGTCCTCCCAGTAATAGATATTGCTTGCTCATATGGGTTCTGTCGATCAGAGATGAGATGTAGACTGCGACGATGGAATGATCTGGCACCTAAAAGGGTTGTAGTCATTACGATGGGCGCAGACCATGAGCCATACAGGAAGAGAAAACGAAGAACTGGGAAAAGAATAAGAAGGGGAGGATGGACTGAGTTCTGGTAGGTACAGAGAAGAAAAAAAATATAAAGAAAACAATGGAGCAGATGGATCAGGGTTCAGCAGGACGGTCTTGGGTAGAAGGAAAGAAGTAGTAGCAAAACAAGAGGGAAGAAGAACATGCAGGGAACAAAGCAGAAGAAGAAGTAGAAGGAGAAGGAGAAGAAAAAGTGGGAAACAGAAACAAGAAGAAAACAGAAAAACAGAAGAGAATTAGCTAATCAAGAAGAAGATGCAGAACTGTACTGGGTTCAGTTCTAGAGAAAGAACAGAGGAAGCATAACGGAAGGAGAAAGAGAAGAAGAAAATCAGGAATAGAGGGAAGAAGAAAACAGAGAGGAAGAACGAAGAAGAAGATGAAAAAGAAGGACGGTAGAAACGCAGACGATGACTTATGGCTTGATGGGTCCACACGGCTTACTGCATGGTGATGAGGGGAGGTGATGATCTAAGTGGGTTGTGGGTCTATTTTAACGATGAAGGTGAGACCGTAAACGTGCATGGCCTGAGATGGGTTTCATGATGAAAATAGTGATTTGTTGAGATCACTAGTGAGTCCGGGTTTCACAAATCACGACCGGGTTCAGCTGAGTTGCCTTAACCTTAGATGGGTTAGAGCTACTGGGTTTGGATGATTTAATGGGTGCCTAGGGTAAGATGATGAAAAGCGACATGATGTGTGGTCCACAAATGATCATGGTGAGTGCATGATTGAAGGGATGGGATATGAATGATGACAATGGTTCAATAACATGGCATGAGTAACATTATCTTGAAACAAAAGGCTTTAAAAAAAGCAATCTATATGGAAAATGGTAGAATTATGTGTCATGGTTACTTGCAAAAAGAAAGAGAGAGAAAGATGAGAGGGTCATACCTTAAGAGGAAAGCAAAGACTCTACACCAGAGAGGGATAGGAGTTGGGTAGTAAGTGTGATTCAAGGGAGGGAGAGTGGTTTCTATTTATAGAAAGACAAAAGTAAAGTCCAAAAAGGAGTTTGAGTCCTAGTCAAACCTAGTCAAAGAAGTTTAAATCAAATGGAATTTCATCCTCTAGTAGAATTGGGATAAATCATTACACTTAAGGAGGTTTAATCCAAATAAAACTCCAAATTTGAGCACAACTTTATGATTCTTAAATTCTAATAATTTATGGGACCCACATAGAAACTAATTAATTATCCAAATTTAATTAGCGTAATATTATAAAAATAATAATAATCACATGCGGGGTCCATTAAGATTAAAACAAGGGTCAAGATTAATTCGGATTGTTACATCCTTCCCACCTAAAAGAATTTGGTCCTCTAAATTATACTCATATAGTAATAAGAAATTCGAGGGAAACAAGTTGGGGTGTTACAGGTATAGCCTTCTTCAACAATCAGTTAGACATCATCTTCAATGGATTTAAGGAAACCAATCATCCTCACCTTTCAATATGTATAATTTGTACCATCAAATAAGGGCTTAATAATAGATGTGCCTTCTTAATTTAGAGTCATTCTAAAAATCACAAATAAATCTACATAGCAACTTTGTGCAAACTTTTCTAATACCATTTGAAAGATTTGGCAGTGCTCTTATGTATTTAATTTTCTAAATTGCCAAACAAACAAATAATATGCAACGAAAATAAAATAAAGCTAGCAACCACCATAAGAAAACACAATTTTTATGTGGAAACCCGATCTTAGAAAAAACCACGAGTCCAAATTAAACCAATAATCAGACATTATGAATCTCGCAGTAAAGGAATATATACTCAAAACTTTATCTGAATCTCATGCAATCTAAAGATTGTAATTCTTCTTGCACAGATACGCATTGTCATGGCTGCCTGCCGTTTACTGCAAAGATCCAAATCAACTAAACGCCTTTTAGTTGTTATGCTTGACTCCTCATATGATCTTTCACAAAAAGATAGAGAAAACTAATATCTATGGAATAAAAAGCTGGATAATACCCTAAATAGAAATTGACGCTTGTTTATTATATCTTTCAATAGAAATATAATAATGGGAGAATATTACAATGTGTCATTCCCTCACCATGTGGTGATGGACAATAATGTGGCTTTCCCTCTATACATATAAAGATTCTTATTTTTCATAATGTTATAATTGACTTTTTCTTTTTTGTAGATGAATCTTTCCAAATATAGATATGTCTCTTACCACATGGTGACAGAATGATGCATAGTAATATTCTCCTATAATAATTACTTATATAGCATTCAAAAGCCTAAGTTTTTATGAAATACTAAAAATAGTAAGAAAAAATCAAGTTGCATAATGACCCTTGAACTAACTCTAAATTACTTTCTAAGACCTACAAAAGTTTAAGCCCAAATCAACCCAAAAGCCCCAAAAATAAGTAAAATAAAACCTTATTATAAAGAGTAAGTTACATATGAAAAATATGTTTTTACTGGCGAAACGATCTTATCAAACCTTTGACGACAACATCAGTTGGAGGCAGGTGTTAAGAGCATGCATCACGCCAAAGCTTCAAAATGAGTACTTGGCTATTATGTCCAACTTGATTTCTTGTGATCTTATTATTTTAAAATTTATTATGACACTTGTTCTACATCATGATCCTTGATAAAATTATTATGACACTTGTTCTACATCATGATCCTTGATAATTAGGTCGGAGGTGCCAATCCATCGCTCATGAGACAATAGCAAAAAGAAAAAAGAAACTGTACGAAACTAGAGCTAGGAGCACCTTGGATTTAATCAAAAGTAAGCCCACTACATCCATTGACAAAATGGGAGCGTGCTCTCACCAAAGTTCAGTTCATGCTTGATTCAGTTGATATATTTACACGAGTGTGATAATCCGAGCTGCTAATGGCTCGGCATGTCAGCCATTTTTGGTGGGGATGGAGAACGGCTGGATTTAAGTTAAATTTACAGTAGCGCACCTAGATTTCAACAAAAATTAAAATTAGGACATGTAGCTGGACACGTACCAACCTGGGGCTGGGTTATAGGAACAGTAATAGAGTACTCTTATCAAGATTTAAGATAGATTTAAGCTAGAACTAAATAGAGAACAAGGGGTTACCCACTTTGTTAGAAACTCTGCCTTTCACCCAAATGACCTGAAGATCCCTATATCTATCTCTCCTCAGATGTGCTAGTCTCCTCTCTTTGCATGTGCTAGTTTTCCTTCCTCATGCGGACTATCCTCTAATGACATATGTGAGTGCTCTCATTGATCCCAGCACCTTGACTAAGTTAAATAATAAAAAAAACCATAGACTTAAATAAAAGGTTCTAACATGGGACAAAACTAGGGCCCACTAACTACATTTTTCTTATGTTATACATGAATATATACTATTGTGTGAAAAGTGACACATATACACACTAAAATAATACTTTTTATTTATCTTTTTCACACATGCCAACACCAATGCATGGGGTCAATATATTTGTACCCAATAACAATGAGCCCAATGAATGGTTTAGGTTCCTTCATTTAATGGGGCCCACCTTGCATGTGCCCTCTCACAATGGATCATAAAATAATAGTATTGATGGTGGGGGCCTCTTTTTATTAAATAAAAATGTATTTATCCCATGTATAGGTGTTGGTATTGTGTGGTGCCAACTTAGTCTGTGTGCATTTTAGTGTGTGCACATATTATCGCTCTAGACATAATTACTAAGAATCTAATTTCACTTATTTGTAGAATTGCTAAAACAAAATTATGTTTTCTTCCGCGAAATGATAGACCCTCTGCAACACAAGATGGCACGATGTGCCTTGAAAATTTCGAGGGTCCTCTTCAAGAAGCGCCCTAGTTGCCTACAATAATAACAGGCTTTAGTTCTTTTTCTTTTTCAGGTTCTAGCTTTGACCTCGTTTTCTCATCACCCTTAGTTCATGATTATCTTCAACGTCAAATTCGTAATGACTCTACATGTTGGATGGGTTCCTTATGATAGCTGTGTCTGGTCCATGAATTCAGATGGCTGAGCTAAGCTCAGATCATTTATTCGAAGCCCCAAGTTAGCATCCACAGAAAGAGATTTGGAACAATGTACAGAACCCCCAGTCACAAAAATAGAATGAAGGTGGGCCCGTCAATGGATTTTAAGAGTCTTTCAACTGAAGTAACACGTACTTGAAGGTCCAGTCATCTCTCAGGGTCTGAAGTCAGGACCCAGCAGAAGAGCCATCAGGCAAGTGGTCCTGCTGTCATACAATTTTTAGTTTCTACCCAACTTATGCCTTGTCTCATACTAGACCCCCCAACTCCCAATTCGATTAATCCCCCCAGTGCCTTCTCTTTATTTGAGCACTTTCATATAGCCATGTTTTATTAGAGATTAAAAAATATAAATGATTAGTAGACGGCCCCACTATTAATTCAGTACCTAAGCTTTAGGTACCCACATACATTTAATTAACTAAGACCTGGCCCAGCCAATAAGTGGAAAATAGGAATCTTTGACGCCGGATGCAATCCAACAACACTCTGTTCAATAGTCGGAACGTTTCTGGCCGACATGTTCTTGCATGTGTTACCCAGATTGTATTGGTAGTGCAGATTGCAGAGATGGGTGTTGCCAATTCCCAATTGCAATGGCTGGATGGGCCAACAGCAGAAGTGGGCCAGTGGATTGTCTGTTGAGACTAAGAGAACCACCTTTCAAGATGACAAAAGATAATGGAGATGTATCTTTTTAAAGTAAGATCTACAGAGATCTTGACATATCCAGCAGTAACTGCATCTACAGTTATACATTCCTGTCCTACTTCTCCCAAGGCTAGTTGTAAGGTTGTCCGGAGCATTTTCCATGGAAACTGAAAATAATTTATGAAGTGATTGATTCTTGAGTTTTGCATGCTGTTAATTTTCTGAGGTGAAATCTGCTTTTGCAACCTTTGGAAAAGCAGATTTGGACTGGAACTAGAGGATACAAGTTTTTTGCTGTCTTACACTGGGTGGTAACACATATCATAGCTAAAAAAGGAAGTTTAGCCACTCCAAACAATTGAAAATCTAAGTCTTCAGTTTTCATGTACAAGTGAAAATGTAAACCCTTTGAATATAAAATGTACACAGACATGCCCACATCATCGTTATTCTCCAGTTGTAACATTGTTTTAAACAGGGCAACATGCCCTAATCTTCCTTTGTGCTTGGGCGTGTTTGATGATTCTACCTCAAAGTTAAATTAAAGTATCTTTTATTTTAAAACACAACAAACTAAAAGATTCAAATCAAAATCCCATATTTCAAAAAAATTATTCTACCTTTCTACATCAAAAATTCAAAAAACTACTTTTTTATCTACTAACTAATAAAAAATATATACTTTTAACATAAAAAGTCAAAAAATTAAATTTTCTTTTTACTAAAAGACAAATCTTGTCTTTGGATTAATTTAACCTCTCTTATTTTTTTATTCTTTGAAATGATTATTCACTTCACTTCGCTCATCGAGGTAATTTAACAAACAGCCCCCGATATAATTAGCAACTCTTCGGTTCTAGAGGAGACTAATCATTAAGGTGGCAATTTTTGAATTGTGAGGGACCTGCAAGAGTGCCTGCCACGTGTATCATAGACAATCTACAAGAACATGACGTAGCACGATGAACCCAGAGGAGAATCATTCGAACTCACCTCAGAAATATGGTCATTGGAGTTTGGACCCATCCCAAGGATCTCAAAGTTCAAACACCTAATATAAGTTGCTTACAGGAGAGATTTTGCATTAGCACATCTGAAAACAACTCAATAAGGTGAACCAACATATGCTATAGATTATATAAAACCTTCACCTAACATCAAGACACATTGCTTCATCATCTATCACATCATTAGTGATCACCAGCTCCCACGAGCGAAGCACAAAGGGCTACTCATTCAATTTCATTTTAAAGTTCTTTTTCTTCCCATTTTCTACATATATTTTTCATTGTGCATGCTTATAGCACAATAATACAAATGAGGCTGGCAATTCCTTACCTAACCCACCAACCCCCAAAAGCCAACCGGCTGATTCAAGGGGTTGAGCCTTTTTATCTTTTAGTTGAGTACCGGTAACAACTTGGCAGGGTTTGGCTTATATACGTTGTTGTTATCCAACACACCACCCAAACTTTAACAACGTGACAGTTTACACTATAACCTTTAAACCCATTGGATTATCCCTTTGAACTCTGGGTTGACTTTGGATTGACAAATTCAACAGCATCAACAAATGGGTCAAGTTGAAGTTGACCTTCCAAATGTTACAACGCTGTGTTCAACCCATCCCAAGTTTTTTCTTCTTTTTTTTTTTTTCAGTCAACCATTCCAACTTTAACCAGTACTACGCTTAAAAATACAAATAGAATTGGATTTAATAGTGGGGTACCGTGACAATCTACAATCAGCTTCAGAGCTAGGAAGAACCCCAAGAAAAACAAAATATCCAAACCCATTTGATATTCATGTGAAGTTGTTCTGAGGAAACGCAATGAATAGGTCCTACATCATTGTGATGACTGCCCTTTTTGAGCTACAGACTTACACTTCCACAACATCATTCATCTTGCACCCTGGGGATCTTCCCAACATTAGGCATTATGAGCATTTCTCAGTGGCTTAAGCATTATATTCATTTTGAAGAAGCATATTAGACTTTTAAAGGAGGGAAAACCATATAAGTGGAATCAAATCTAGGAACACTACACTGATTATTCAAAGCAAGCATAGCAAGCTGTGGCCACATGATGAAAAACATAGAAGAGGGAAACCCCATCATGGCCTTGAGAAAGGCCACAGCAGCAAACTTTTATCCAACATACAAAAAGGGCAACATCCAATACAATCTTACTCCGAAACTAAATATTACATTGTTACAAAGTTTACTTTCTTAATTGTTTAGAAAGACAAGGATACAGCGAGATAATCATCGTTACATGTTTTGAAAGCCTGTTCCAGAATAAAATTAAAAAAAAAAACTGACATTGTTTCCAAGATTCCTCTCCAGTTTTGAAATTTGAAAACTTGCCTTTTCTCTTGTCATGGGGATTCTCCAAACGCATTAAGAAATCAATATTGCCATAAATGAGAGTCGCTGACGAGCAAAATCCATGGCGTAGCTGCTGACGTTATTTACTTGGTGTGTGTGTGTGGGTTTAGGTGTATGTAACAAGAACTTGTGAGTGATAGGAATACCGTAGTCCATAGACCAAACTCTATCTAAGAGTCTATCTGTAACTCTATCCTATCCAACAACCGATGTCACCTGTACGCCCATCACCAAGAAACCAGAGGCACGTGTCGTTGCTAACTCTTATATCGCATCATCTCTCTAGCAATATGCATTGCAATGAAGATGAATGTAAGATAAAAGACTGAAAAATGTGAAATCCCAATCTTTTTTTTTTTCAACCGGCCGTACTTAAAAACACTAAAGTTACATACATATAGGAAGTGATTGGGTTTACTTGTGTTTGGGGTTTACATTTAAGCTATTATAGTGTTCCAATGGCATGTTTTAGGCCTACGTGCGAGCAAGACAATAGGGTTTGCTCCAAAACATGGATTCTAGAGTCTAGAAATATGTGAAATCCCATTCTTTCTTTTTCCCAACTTACCACAAATTTAGAAACACTAAAATGAGATGCATAATCCAAGTGATTCGTGTTTTCTTATGTTAGCATACATGTAAGAGATTTGTGCTTCCATGAAATGTTTTAGGCCTACATGTGAGAAGGAGAATAAGTTTGTACCAAAACATGGAGAATCTACAGCTTGTGGGTTTGCTTCCTTGTATCCATGTCATTGGACCGTTTTTTTTTTCTTTTCTTGTTTTTTTTTTTTTTTGGAGATTGGGATGCTTAGAAAAGATGAAGACTTGACATTTCACCACTCCAAGAAAGGAAATGAATAGTGTCTAGATGAGATTATACAAGGAAAAAGTAAGTTCTTGGTAATGGAAGCCAGAGAAAACATATGCTTCAGATCCATTTCCTACAATATTTACTTACGCGTAGATCTTAACATAAGGATCACAGGCCATCACGGCCTAAAAATCCTTCGCTTTAACCGTGCAAGAACATGACTTGATATGGGTAGTATTCAAGTAACTATATTTAGATGTCAAAGAAAAAGGTATTTACTTGTAGAAGATGACAAACAAATAACAAAACCCTAAACGACAACAGCAGCAATCGCCAATCAAGATCTATAAAAGTAGCAGAAGAATAAGCATCATATACCCATCACAAATTACCCATGTTAAAGTCGATCTTCCCCTTCAACCCAATGGAGGACTATATCTGCTGATCGAGAAACAAAAGTTAAATGACTCTATAGAGAGAGAGAGAGAGAGAGAGAGAGAGAGAGAGAGAGAGTACCCTGCTATGTTTTGTTTTACATCATCCTTCCCTCCTTCGGCTTCAAGGAGATCAGATCTCCACAAAGAGACAATGGACAGAGAAGGAAACCCTCCAAAGAAGAAACCCAGATCTGAAAACTGTAAAAGCAGACAGATCACATATCATTGGAAGCCATGATGAGAAAACCCTGTACCAATGATGAAGAGAAGGGGTTAGAGAGTCATAAGACTGACAAAGCCGATCCCTGAAATCAAGATTAGTAAAAGGAAGTAATGATGAAAGCCTTTTTTATTCCGTCAGAGAAAGAACCCCCCACAAACAAAATAAAAACAAGTCAAAAACTGCCATCATTACACCAATCTGCAATCTCCACTGAATCTTTTGGACTCTACCCATAATAAAACACCAACAACCCCAAATCTTCAACTAAATAACTGAACCGAACAGAAAAGGAATAATACCAGCTCTAAAACATATAAGCAAACAGGAAAAAAAAAAAAAACACGCACACACACACCTATGTTTAGATCTAGCGGGGAAGAAAGTGATTGACTCATGAGGAAGCAGAAATTGGGGGGAATGAAGCCTGGTCCGACGGCACCCACATGGATCTTGAGATCAGATGAAGTTTTTAGTTGAAGGAATGGAAGAGATCTTTTTTTTTTTTATATGTTGTTGGTGGCCTCGAGCCAGACAACATTCCCCTCAAAGAAAAAGCTTCCTCTTTCTCTCGAGTCTTCTCTCTCTCTCTCTCTCTAGCAGTCCCAAAATACTCGGCTTTGTTGAAAGGAAGAGAAGAGGAGATGTGATGATGAAAGTAATGATGGGATATAAGAGGGGGAGTAAAAAAGGTAAGCAAGGTAGGCAGAGAGAGTGAGGGATGAAAAGGCGGGGGAAAGCTAAAGTAAGGACAAAAGAAGGCAGCAGGACCGACCCTACAGCTGGTTTGCAGAAATGACCACGACTCCATGCACTCTCTCTCTCTCTCTCTTACATTTTCATCTCTCGTGATCTTTTCTTTTATCCCTTTGTTTTGGCCGTTGGATTGGAGAGATGATGTAGAGGAGAGGACCAAAACAAGAGAGTAAAAACGTAGAGAAAAGTCAGACAAGCAGTTGAGTAATTGAGCAGCCCGATAATGAAATTTTTTCCATTATTATATTATCTAAAATTGCTTTTTTTTTTCTTTTTACCAAACCTGAGCCAACCTTGTCAATCCAAAGTAATCCACATAAATAGATAGTGGAGACCACAAATGTAGGAAGAAGGGCATATCCAGGGATCAATTCATACGTTGATTACTAGAATGTGCAATTTTAAATAACAATGCCGCAAATCCATCAAGGGGGGCGCATGAGTGAAATCTAAACCAATCAAATTTATGATCATTTTATGTATCGGCAACGCAATGGCAAATTTATCTGTAAGAAGAGTTAGAGTTGTAATTAAATTAATTACATATAACGCATGTGATTAAATTACATAAACAAAAGAATACTCAATAGGGATTAAGAGAGTAGACACTTCTCATGATTTAGAAAATGTTCTCCTAAAGTAAATTACATTTAGTTTTTTGCAATCCAACTTTTGGGTCTCACTTAAATGCATGGCCATCACTTAAACATCTCTTATTGCATGAAGGGCACCCAAATAATTAGCTCTATTAGATTATCCTAGCCCTTAACTTTCAACTTTAGAGTTTAATGGCATTTTTACTATTGATATTTAGTCATCCTTAAATCTGATTTTTTCAGTTTCATGACTAAAATTCAAATAATGTCACTAGAATTTCTTGACTCTAATCAACATTTTTTTAAAACCCTTTTGCCTAAGACCCTATGATGTCATGCGAACACTGTATATCACAGAAACTGATAAACCTCATAATATCATTGACCGTCCCATGATGTCACAACTTTTATGCAACATCTTAGAAAAAACTTTTGAATGATAAAACCTAAAAGATGATGGCCAAATGCTCATTTACTTTTCATAAAATGTCATTTTTCATGCTATACAAAAACAACTTTGTCTGTTAATTGCAAAAATTGTATGATTCAGAAATTAGTAAATCTCATGATATCATGAGATATGGTAAAGAAAAGTTTAAGAAAAGTGTTCCATAGTCACTTGACTCTGGTGGCATTATCTACGATTCAGTCATACAACTAAAAAACAAAGTTTAAGGAGAACTACCATGTCAAAACCCTTAAATTGTTTTTACAATTAGTCCAACAGGATTAATGTTTCGAGAGTAAAAATAAAAATGGGTTTCCCCAAGAGACCATGGATGAAAAGAGTACAAAAGGGGTTAAATTGATGAAAGGTTCGCTCAAGTGGATAAAATTTTTCTCTCGGGAGTCCCGTTAACTCACCAATAAATAATGGCCCCAGCTGAGGATCTTGCGGTGTATGTTGTTCTGTTATGACTAAAATATAGCCCTTTGTTTAAATAATAGTATGTGCGTTTATACTTTCTACCATAAAAAAAAAGTACTTGACTTTATACTAACGTATGTATACATAGAGAGAGATGAACTTGAGATGAATGAGTGAAAAAGAAATGGGGCCCACCGTATACTACGTCCTTCCAACGCAGGCAGGGGGGAAGACCAATGCAGTAGGACTACCGACAGGTAAAGAGTGAGTAGTCATCAGATGATTCAGATCACTCAGACTCAGGTCCACTGCTCTCAATACCCCATTTCCTTGCCGATTTCTGATTTTCTTCGCCCTCCTACCAACCAACATTCTCCACCTCGGCTCGCTCAACGCTGTTCATCATCTCAGAAATTGGGTCTGGCCCAGTCACATGCCCATGGATAAGAGCCCACTTGCTTTTCCCGGGCTGATCCCTGGATGTCATGAGACCCAAACTCTGTTTACCAGGTTGACCCCTGAATGAGAGCCAAAATCTTGGATATGGACAATGTATCGCTCACAATCTTGAACAGGTCAGGAAACCCAATAAACAAATGTGCCTAGTGGTTGGGAGTCCTATTCTAACCCAAATGTCTAGTATTTGATTCCTACGTAATCCACCCAGTGTGTTGACATTTACTCCCACGTCCGTCAGGTCTCTTCAGCCCAGCCACCTTAGCTAGCTCAAAAAAAAAAAAAAAAAAAAAAAAAAAAAAATATCTTACCCTACGCTACCATCTTTTGAAAAAGATTACCCAAAAAAACACCATCTTTTGAAAAGATTCAAATAACGTGTACAATGGAGGCCCATCTGATGCAAGTTTAAACCATCCGTTTCAAACTGCCATCTATAATTTGATGGATGCTCAAATTTTCAATCCATAGTTAGAAAAGGCATTTAAAAGTAAAAAGAGATTAACCAACGGCAATAGAGTTATGATTGTCCAATCCGAATTATGAAAGTTGGCCATCTTAAATTAAATTATGATTTACTGAAAAATAATTATTCATAATAATTTCATTCATTTTCTTAGTCCGATGGTTTAAATAACACAAAAAAACGGATTTGATTAGGGTCAAAATTGATTAGAGTGCTTGAAAGATAGCCCTACATGTGCAGCTTTAATTTGACTTCGGTTGACATCATCAATCAAAAACATGAACCTTAAATAATAACTCTTCTATATTTATATATTTAATATATAATATTGTCATAATTTTATCACGGCTTCTAACATTGTATCTGCCAATGATGAAACCTTTTACACATGATTAAGTGATATATTTGTACTTAAATGATATTTCAGGTTAGTTTTGCTCTTTTTTTCTTTTAAAAGGAATAGTTTAAGAAAATATCCAGAAAATTAGAAATTTGTAAATATTCCTTTTTAATTCTTTTCTAGGTTGTTTTAGATGTCAAAAAAATTGAACACAGTTATATAAAGGTCATGAGAATAAAGTTTCTCATTTGCATGAGTTTAATAAATGTGCATTTGAGCCAAATGCATCCAGAAGGATTATCAATGACACGAGAGGTGAAGGATATACTATAGAAACGCAAAAATTATCTTGACTTTAATACGATTTGAATTACTTAGTGATGTCCAGGTTTTTTTTTTTAATCTTTCCTTAATTTATTTTCGGGAGATTATTTGATGATTGTGGATATTCATTTTTTTTTCCATTTTCAACCAGTCTTACTCCAAAAAAAAAAATCAATTACATGAAACAAACTATACTTTCAAGTTACAATGGCGTCAATAGAGAGAACAACGGCCAGGATCCTTCACGCAGGACTCGAGTCAGATCCGGACCTATCCAATGTATCCTGCTTAGATTTTGGTATATGGCATTGGATTCGATCTGATGAGTCCAAAATGGCCCCAGTATGTTAGCCCACTTACCCTACTACCAAAGGCTTTAGTATCCAAGAACTAATGGTCCGGTAGGCTCGGCTAGTCGCTACCAGAACCAATATTCGGATCGTAGCTTAGTCCAAGTCAAACAAGAGCCTAACCTGATCATCAATTTCGGTTTTTATCATACGAGTAAATAGCGACACACTATTCTTATTTCTGGGCAGTTGGGCATTTGTTTCTCACAAGGTTTGAAGAACCGCGTATACCTTTTGTGGACCCACCCTTTCCTAACTGCAAAATCAATTGGGTTAGCCACTGCCAATTTATCACACCTTAGAAATAAATAAATACTAAGTGTTGTTATGAGGTTTACATGGATGCATGTTAGTCACAAGGATGTTAAGAATACTTGAACTGGGGGTAGAAAAGAAATAATCTTGCATCTAACTTTTTACTCTTTCTTCAAGAGGAGAATGAAAGGATAGCCCACTGGGGCATCCATTCTAAACTAATTGCCCGGAGTTTGATCTCTAGTCTTCTCCCCTATTTATCTTGGGGCTCACTCTCAAATTAATGGGTCCTCTCAGGGGGAATTCAAAAAAGAAAAAAATCATGCTTCAAGAGATTCTAATTTCAACATTTTTCAACTCCTTAGGCATGTTAAGAATTGAATATATATGGTTTCACAAGTCAAATGAGCTTTAGCAAGGATTATTAAAAAGAGTTGAATTGTGAATGATATGAGAGAAGCAGTGAAAGATATAAGATGACAATGTAGATGGGACCTTAACTTTCTTAATTAAGATATAAGTTATTAAGGTGATAGTTAGGTATTCATTCCACATCATTCATTTATTCAATTATATTAAAACTGAGGTTATTAGATGGACATTTTGTTTATTAACCTTAGATCTTTTTGAGTTTGTAAGTTCAATTTAACTGAACTCTCATTAGACAGTATTTGAAATTTTAGCATGGACCTTTTTAGGCTTAATTGATAATCTGACCTTGATCTAGGTCCACAATCCAAGCCTGAGTAATAGTCAAGTCCATGGCAGGTTTGATTGAGCCTACTCTCAAATGTAAAGTTTTTTACAATTTATCAAATTTAGTAATATAAAAATAATATTTTATGTTATAATATAGAGGATTTTATGGAAAAAAAAAACCCTTAGCAATTAGTCTTTGAAAAAGTTTTTGCACTGATTGAGTCCATTGGACCTGATTGTGTAAAAAAAATTTTCATATGGGGAGGGACACTAGCATCACTTCTTTTCTTCTTTTTTCCCTTATTTCTTCCTTTCTTCCCCCTCTCTACAACTCACCTTCCTCTGGGCCCAACTATCAAGCCCCAGATTTTTAATTTTGGGTCGAATCGGTTTATCGGGTTTGAGTTAGGTTGAAAGGGGTTAGATGGGCTGATTAAATACTCTTGGGCCTTGGGCTTAAGTTATTTGACCCTTTTAAACGAAAAACCCTTTTGTAAAATTTTGTAAAACCCACTAGAAAGTAAGAAGCCCTTCCTTATAATTTATAAAGACCTTTACATAATATAACCGTAAGGGTTTTTCCTAATTCTTCCATCCCCTTTCCTTTCCTCTACAACCAAGCCCTTACAGTTCTTGAAGGGAACCAGGGTTTGATATTCAAATTTGCTTTTGGCATCAAAACCTAGGCAAGTGGATAACTGTAAATAGTGTGTTTTTGGTTGTTTTGTTGAATATTATGCTTTAAGATATGGTTTATTTGATTAATTTTAATGTCTTGATTAGGGTTTAATAATGGAGATTTGATTTTTGATTTTGATTAAAACAAAGAAAATATATAAAATAAATAAATAAATAAACAAACTTGCGGTGGCAGCGTAGGAGCTGCCTGCGCATGCTAGGCGGCACAGCTGCTTGGCATGCCAAGGCAGCGAGCCCATTGCCTGTGCCGGCAAGGCAGCAAGCCTGGGCCGGCTGGCTACCTGGCGGGCCTGAGCCGCTGCTGGGCTAGGTTGCAACTGGGCTGGGCCCATTTTGATAAAATTATTAATTAGGATTTAATATATTAATTATAATTGGATTAGAATATCGTCTAAGGTTTAATGTCGACTTGATTAGAATTAATTAATTCTTAATTATGTGTGATTAGAATTTTAATTAGGTTTGTTTATAACTATGATTGGGGTTCAATTACTTGTGATTAATATTTTATTTAGTTTGATTAGAATTTAATTAAGATGTAATTAGGGGTGACTAAATCTTAATTAAAATGTATTTAGAATTCTAATTTGGATTTTAATTTGAGTTTAGATTTCGAATTTGAATCCAGGATTTAGATCTTTTGTTTTTTATAAAATAATAAGGTGTTTTTATTCACAATAATGATAATTAAGGACTTAATTGTTCATTCTCCTTTTGGTCATAAGGTGATTAAATTTGGATTTGAAATTTGAATACCTTTATACTCAATTTGTAAAACATACTAACTATACATAATTGGATTAGATAGACTCTTTCTTTTTAGAAAAGTTAGTTGAATGTTTATATGAGAATTGGACTAAATTCCGAATGAAAATGTAAGATTCGGGATGTATTACATGATAGACACTGAAACTAAGATATTGACATCGTGGATTCTTATTTTCATTGTGAAAGAAGGTTGGTTCTCATGTGCATATTTAACTAACTATGACTGTTAAGTGGATTAGTGCTTATCTTCAGAGCATTTGAATTGAACGCTATCATAATACACTTTTAAATTCAGCATCATCATCATCAGAGTCTTATCCCAACCATGCTGGAGTCGGCTACATGAATTTCGTTTCTCCATTTCGTTCTATTTTGAGCCAAATCCTTCAATAAGTTAAACTTCTTCAAATTTGAATCAATGACCTCCATCAATATTTTCTTTGGCCTACCCATACCTCTTGATGGGCCATCCACCTGTATAACCAAACTTTTTCTCACCAGTGCCATTACCAGCCTACGCTCAACATGCCCAAACCATCTTAAACCGGTTTTTCTAATTTTATCCCCTGTTGGTGCTACTCTTAATGCTTTCGAAAGCGCTTATTTCTAATTTTATCTTTCCTAGTTTTACCACACATCCACTTAAGCATTCTTATCTCCGCTACATCCATCTTATGTATATACATCTTCTTAATTGGCAAACATTTTGCTCCATATGTCATAGCTGTCTAACCACTGTCCTGTAAAATTTGCCTTTCAATTTCGTTGGCATTCGTCTGTCACAGAGCACTCCAGAAGTTAGTCTCTACTTCAACCATCCAACTTTTATCCTATGCTCCACATTTTCATCAGTCTCCCATCCTTACTAATCATCAAGCCTAAGTACCGAAAAAAATCTCTACGTGGTGTCTCACAGGTTTCAATTTTGACAGTAGTTTCAACACTTTGTATATGTCCATTGAAGTTACAATCCATATATTCTATCTTTACACGACTTATTTTAAACCCTATAGATTCTAATGCCCCCCACCATCTCTTAAGTTTTGTATTTACACGATCTTTTGATTCATCCACCAATACTATATCATCTGCAAACAACATACACCATGGTACTTCTTTTTTAATATGCATAGTTAATTCATCCATAATTAATGCAAAGAGATAAGGGGTTAAGGTTGATCCCTGATATAAACCTATGTCACGGAGAATTCACCTATTTCTCCACATGTGGTTCTCACATTTATTACTGCTCCTGCATACATATCCTTCAAAATTTTCAATGTAACCTCTGGGGACATTCCTTTTCTTTAAAACCCACCAAACTAAATTCCTCTGTACCCTATCATAGGCTTTTTCCAAATCGATAAAGACCATGTATAGATTTTTCCTCTTTGCTCGATATTTTTCCATTAATTATCTAAGTGAAAAGATAACAACCATAGTTGATCTCCTAGGCATAAAACTAAATTGATTTTCAAAGATCATAGTCTTCCGTCTCAGTCTTTGCTCCATTATTCTTTCCAATAACATCATAGTATAACTCATAAATTTATTCCATCGATGGTTAGTACAATTTTGTATATGTGATGACCCGAATTTTTATTTTTAATTAAAATCAATCCCAACCTTTGATTTGATCTGTGTTGGGCCCTACATGCATTTGTATTATTCAAAATTTGGAATTATCTGTGAGACTATGTTTTGTTAGAATTTGGCATATTTAGGAGTTTGGCTCAACCAAGATATTCAATTTGATTAGGCTTCTTAATGTCAATCCCATCTCAACTCCATCTTGAAATTAGTGTTCAATTATATCTTGTATTCTAAAGTTCCACTCAAAAATTATTTTCTTTGGCTAACTTAGTATAGGACTCTTATTTCCTTGGAGACTCTCCCTTCTTTTCCTATAAAAGGATACAATCCCTCTCCCCTCTGGATGCATTCGAATACTCTCTCCTCTATCTTAGAATTGCTCTATTTTGGTAAGTCTTCTCTCTACTTTTTCTCTCTTTCTTGTCATGTTTCCATCTTTGGTTACCTTGGGATTTTCATACTTAGAATACACTTATGCCTTGACATTACATGCAGCACCAGCATCATGAGCATCATTCCTATCACTAGCCACACATCCCACAGCCGGGCCATCAATGTGCGCTGGATTAGGACCAACCCACCTCATGCATCAGATCACCTGAACCCATCCCGCCAGCATGAAACCAACCCACCCTGAGCCCATCTGTACTCGAGCCGCACTATTCATCGTCTTCTTCTTCTTTCTCTCCTCCAACTTCTCCTTCATCTCTATCACCCAGTCACGCAACACCCAGGACCCATCTCGGTTTTCATTTTCTTCTTCTTCAAGCTTCTGTTTCCTACTTTTCTTGACCGCTTCTTCTCCTTCCTTTCCTTTTCTTCTACTCCGTTTCCTTCTCCTGCAACCGAACTCGACCCAGCCTTTCTCCATGGTTTCTCTTCCTTTCTTGTTCCTGTTTTCTCTCTCTTCTTTCTGTTCTTCTCTCTTTCTTTCCCATCTTCTTGTTTCTCTGTTTTCTCCCTCTCTGCTGCTACTCTTCTTCCACTTTCTTCTTCTTCCGCTGTCTTTTTCACCTCTGTAACGCGTCTTCTTCCTTCTTTTCCTTGTATTCTTTTCTCCATCTATGCATTCCATATCACCCAAAACACCACTGTCTCTGGTCAACTTTTCTCTGCACCTGTAACTGGAACCCAGATCAATGTCTGGCTGAACAGCCTCAAGCCATCCCGACCGTGAGCAACTGCAGAACCCAACTCCATCGCTGTATTGTTGCTGTATTCCTCTAACCAAACAACACCGAACCAGAACTCAACTTCATCTTTCATCTTTGCCCACATTCCATCGGAGAACCAATCCTGTTGCTGCTTCTTCCTCATGCGCTTTGAATCATCATCTCTTACTTATCCCGGCAGTACCCACGCTTCATGACTTATCCGAATCCATCTTCACAAACCGAGCATATCTTTTCTCCAGGTGTGCTTCCAGTATAACACCTTGATTTATTATATGATAACCCACTTTCCTTAGACCAAAACTGAAACCAGGTATCCAGATCAACTCGGGCTCAAGCCAACTTTCAACCTAACCCGAGCCAAGCCCTATTAGACCCATTTGAAATTTGAGTCTTGAGCTGTAGAGGCGCGAGAATATAAACCAGATTCAAATCAGTCTTGACCTAAAACAATTTCCTTAACGATCCTTGTCTACCTTGATCTAAGCCCATTGTTCTTGGCCCACCTGATCTATAATTCCATTCTTTGTGTGATAACCCATGCTACATGACCCGAATCCAAGCTTGACCCATGGCTAGTATTTAGTGCATGAACTTTATCATCGGGCCCAATTGCTAAATTTATTGTTAACTATTATTAACAGGGCCTCACACCGAGATTCCAGAAGATACAAGATAGAGTGGGTTTGACCCTTTGATCACCATTTATCCAGGCAAGTAGTCTTGCCATGATTCCTTAGCCATAGAGTTTTCAAGCCTTGTCTCTTTTTTATTTAATTACGTGAGATTGTGAGCTATTGAAATAATCCTAGATTCTTAGGATATTTTATTACCTTTGATTTGTTGATCATCAAATTTGATATTTTCGTGCTGTCATTTAATTTGTTTCGGATTTACTTATTGTTAGATTTGATATTGATCTTTGGACACTATTTTGTCATGAATAAAATTTCTCAGTAAATTATTGATACTTGATTGAGAAGGTTGGATTTGTTCAAGGATTTGATGATATATGGTTTGATTGGTGTTTCCAACCTGACCTTTGCTTGTAAATTGAAAATTCATAAATTATTGGATTTTGTTGCTCGTACACCTTTGACCTCAAAGCATTCTCTAAAGTATGGGCAACGCAACGTGGGGACGCTCACACGCGGATTTTAGCCCCTTTTGGGTATGACATTGGGATTGGGACCCCTTTGTACGATATTTCTAGTCTACAGCTAGCCCACTTTGTTTTGGAGATTTCCGGAATCTCAGGCTTTGTGCCACTTTGGATATGAAATGGCTTGTGCCTAGCGGGTACCTTGTGCTTGGCCCAGGCTTAACTCTGGCGAGAACACTTTGTTATTTTTGTTTACTGCAGAGATGCCTTATCTTAGTTTGGTTTTAGGATGTTGCTCCTAATTTGTGATGTTTGCTTAACGGTTGGATTATCTAGCTTATTTCCTCCGTCTTGTATAATTCTGCTGAAATCTGTTTTTTGTAAATTTGATTTTGATCTGATCTTGCTATTGATATTATTACTTTTGAGATTGTTGTTATACTTCACTCCTTGACAATTTGTTCGAAAAACCGTGGCTCTAGATTTGATTTCCTTGATTATTACCTGTTTTGTTAGGTTTTATGGTTTGCATTACTTGTTGAGTTTTACTCATACATATTTTTACCCCACAGGTCTCGAGCTTGAGCCAGAACCCGAGGAAACCTAGCTTGCCTTGTGGGAATCGGGGTTGTGAGAGGAGCTATGGAATTATATTAGATCTCAGCAGATTTAATTAAGGATTTATAATTATGAAATGCTTATTTTTATGCTTTAGAGAATTACTCTTTTTTTGAACTTTTCAGAGGTTTGATTTAGGATATTGATTTTGTGAAGATCATTTCAATTACGTTAATAAAGTTTAGAAACTATTCAATTTATCTGTTGTGGACCCGTCATGCTTAGGGATTTGAGGGTCCCAAGGATCTCAGATCTCGGGGTGTGACAGTATATCTCCCTTGTTCTTATATATAGGTACCACAATGCTTCTTCTCCATTTATCCGGCATTTTCTTCGCCACAAGTATCTTATTGAATAGTCTACATAACCAACTCACCTCAACCTCTCCTAAGCATTTCTATACCTCTATTAGAATACCATCTAGGCCTGTTGTCTTTCCTGTCTTTATTCGCTTCAATGCTTCCTTCATTTCCAACCCTTTAATTCTACGGAGAAAAGTATGCTCTAGTGATGAAGCATCCTCTTTAACTTTTGTATTACCCAAATGTTCTTTATTTAGAAGTTTGCTAAAATATTCCTTCCACCTTTCTTTAATATCGTTGTCCTTCACCAGAATATTTTCCTAATTGTCCTTGATACATTTGATATGATCTAAGTCCCTACTTTTCTTTTCTCTTATTTTTAAGAGCTTAAAAATATCATTTTCTCATTTTCTTGTTCCCAACCTATTAAAGAGGTCATTGTAAGCTTTGAACTTTGCACTACTTACTACTTTCTTAACTTCTTTCTTTGCCTTCTTATACAGCTCAAAATTTTCCATACTCTTACTCTCCTGCTAAACTTTGTAGTAATGTCTTTTCTGTCGAATAACTTCCTGAACCTCTGCACTCCTCCACCATGTTTCTTTATTAATATGTCTTTTTCCTTTTGATTCTCCAAGTACCTTCTTTGCAACATTCCTAATGTAATTAGCCATTTGATTCACATTACTGTAGTTTTTCCTTCAATATTTCATTTTCTCTTTTTAATCATTTTGTCCTTAAATATTTGCTCTTTCCCTTTCAAATCTCTCTACCTTGTTTTAGAGTCCTTTTTGTTTACTACCGCTCTCTTTCTACTTCTAATGCAAATATCTAAAACTCCGAGCCTATGTTGCGTAGTCAAACTCTCCTGAGAGAACTTTGCAATCTTTACAAGCCAATCTTTCATGTTTTCTAATTAGAAAAAAGTCTATCCGGCTCCTATTACTCCCACTTTTATAGGTAATTAAATTTTCATCTCTCTTTTTAAAATAAGTATTTGCTACTACAAGATCAAATGTCACTGCAAAGTCCAATATAGTGTTTCTGAATTCATTCTTTTCTCCAAATCCTTGCATGCAATGCACTCTCTCATATCCTCTATTTTCTCTTCCAATATGCCCGTTTAAATCCCCTCCAAAGAAAATCTTATCACTATTTGGGATTTTTTGCATTAAATCATCCATATCTTCCCAAAATTATCTTTTTACACTTTCCTCTAGTCCTACTTTGAGAGCATATGTACTGATGATATAAATTATGTCTTCCTTAAGCACTAGTTTAATTACTATAATTCTATTACCAAACCTCTTCACCCCGACAATTTTCTCTTTCAAATCCTTATTTACAACTATATCACTCTATTTCTTATATTACTCTTTCCTGCATAAAAAAATGATACACACCCGTGAGCTCCTTAACTTTATTCCATTTCCACCTTATCTCCTGTATACAAGCCACACTAATTCTTCTTCTTTTCATTACCTCAACCAACTCCATGCTCTTACCTATCAAGGTTCTTATATTCCAAGTAGCAAGTCTAATTTTTCTATTCCTCCTCTTCTTCTCATAAACTAACTTTTTTAACCGTACTAGCTCGGAGTCATGCAATAGCCCTTGTACACTTTTCACTGCAGTCAGGCAGCGCTTCAATGTGTAGCTTAAAGCGGGGAACGCCCTAACCTTATTACGAACTATCATTATCTCAAAATTCATATTTGGATTGTAACAACGTTTTACGCTAGCTGTCAACCTACCTACTGCAACCCTCCTCTTTTACCCGGGCTTGGGACCAGCAGCAAAAACTGGCGGAGTTTTCATAATACACTTTTAAATTAAGTAATCTAAATACTTAAATTGATATTGGGCTGAATATTGTTGATTAAGGGTCTCATAGCATGGTTCCTTATACATAGTAGATATATGTATTTGCATATATTTATATATATATCTGATCAACTACAGTTTGGAGGTGGACATACGCCATCGGGTCAACGTGTACTGTAGAATATAGTACACAGCTGTGCCATTTGTTATATCTGGTGGGAATACCTATTTTTATATATTTATTTGTGGGAATACTTATTTTTGTATATCTATCTGCAGGGATATCCATTTTTGTATATTATATCTGTAGGAGTACCCGTTCTTGGTATATTGTATCTATGGGGATACCCATTTTTGTGCATTCATGCCATTGGGTTTGCATTCGGTATGTCTGGGGGCAAAATGTAAAATATATTTCAATTCAATTTATTAACATCATTGCTTATAGTTTATTGTCTTGCTAGATTATGTCAATCTGACCTACTACTTTTGGTGTCTAAGTTTCATTACCGATGCAGAACCGGAGGGTCAGATGACGTAGTAGATTCCACCAAATGGCAGAGTTGTTTAGTGGAGCGCCAATGACATCATCTGAAGTGTCCTAATATTGATCTGAGATCGAAACATTAGATTGTGTAATAAGGCTATGTTTGCGCCATTAGTCTATTCAATAAATTTATTGGTTTTGGAATCACAAATTTAATTATTATGCTTCAAAGCACTTGACCTTAATTTTATTATTATTGAGATTTGTTTTACGGTTGATATGTGATACTCACCTACGCAAATAATGGATTTCAGTTCCGTGTGTAGTTATGGTTGCTTGATCACCAAGCATAGCCTCATGAAAGACTTCGATCCATCTAGAATTGATGCTCGTATTATTTATATGAGAAAAATTTTAATTGGCCCTAATTCTCACACCCCAGAATCGGGGTTTGGATCCGACCCAGTTTTGGGGGCATGACACCAACAAACCCCAAATCCGAAAAACCCTGCAACCTATCCCACAATGGCAATGATGGTGGGAAGCAAGTGGTAGCACTAGCAGCGATGTCGAAGCAGGCTTTGCAAAGCTCTAAGGCGAAAACTTTGCGTACTACATACAGACGGTCAACGTGGACCTCGCCAGCCTCGATGGAAGCATGAACATTTTGCGCCATGCCTGCATCTTGTATGACTTCCAGTGCAGACAGTTCGCCATCGACGTGCTGGAAAAGAATGGGTGCTTCATGGAAGGCGTCCTCCACCTACTAGACAACTTGCCCATAAAGCTCAATTCGCAGGACCTTCTCCACATTGGGGACAAGAAGTTCTACTTCCTTCTCCCGATGAGGAGCATTCTCGGTGGTGGGGGTGGTGGGTGCCATACGCCAATGCCAACACAACCTATGCATATGAAGAATTGGAGGATGAGTTGTAGAGAGGAGGAAAAAAAGGAAGAAAGAAGGGAAAGAAGAAGAAAGAGCAGTGACACTCCTTTGTATCTTCTTCTTCCTTCTTCTCTCATTTTCTTCTTCTTTTTTTTCCTCCTTGTTCTCCTTTCCTTTTTCTGTTATGCTTTCCTTTCTCTCTTTCTTCTCTTTTTTTCTCCATCATGATCATCTCAATTGTATCCAAGGCTCATCATCTACACATACCAAAGAATAGGAATAAGGGAACGAAAGAAGGGGAAGAAGAAGAAGAAACGGAGTAACTCCTCCCAATATTACAAATATATATATATATATACATATGGGAGATATTCATGTGCATACATCCCTCACCATTTTGGTGAGAGGTGCTTCCTTTTTTAGACCTAACAAAGTCAAAAAAGTATCAAATGTGTAATGATTTTATCCTTTTGCACATTAATACCTTTCAAAAAGAGAGTGTCCCCCACCAAAATGGTGAAGGATGTATGCACATGTATATTGTCCTCTATATATAGAGATATATATGAGAAATTTTTAGGAATTCCCCATTTAAACAGGGGCATTTTTACCCTCTTTCTATCCTCCAATGAGAGACAAGTTATATGATGACTTTTTCTTCTTTTTAAAAGTAACATTAATTGCTTCTCCATATTCCTAATCTCATATTCATTGCAAAAGAGTGTTTTCGCTTTTAAAAATGCCTATAGTTAAAAGTATTACGTCTTTTTGCACATTAATACTTTCTGAAAAAAGAAGTGTCCATAGCAGTTTTGTATATATATATGTGAGGGATATTTATGTGCAAACACTTTCTTTTTTAGACCTAACAAGGTCAAAAAGGTGTCATGAGTATAATAATTTTGTCTTTTTCCATATTAATAATTTCCAAATGTGGATTGTCCTCACCGTTTTGGTGAAGGATGTATGCATATGAATATTGTCATAAATATATATATAAGAGATTAGGTCCAATAGACCCAATCAGTGCAAAAAATTTTCTCGGGATAATATATGATAGGTCTAAAAAAGGAAGTACCCCTCACTATAATGTGGGGCATATATGCATAGTAATCTTGTCCTATGGATCCGATCAGTGCAAAAACTTTTCTGGGGATAATATATGATAGGTCTAAAAAAAGAAGTATCCCTCACAATTGTGTGAGAGACAAATCTATATGAGAGGAAGATTACTATACATCCATCCCTCACCATGGGGTGAGGGACACTTTCTTTTTTAACATAATTATAAGGTTAAAAAGGTATGATGAGATGTGATGGTTTTGTCTTCTTATACATTAATGTTTTTCAAAAAAGAAATTATCCCTTCACCCTATGGTAAGGGATAAATGCGTAGTAATATTTTCCTATATATATATATATATATATATAACTCAATCCTAGGAGAAGTATTCTTATACACCTACCATGAGAACTTTTTATGGAGCCCACTTGTATATCCCGTTTGGGGATGGGATTGGCAAGATGGCAAGATTTATGTGGAACCACCCTAAATATTAAGTTTAGCCTCAATCACATGTCCCTAACCTTATTATCTATGGTCCACAAATTCATATCATTCAGATTGGCCACAATCGATCTAATGGTCTAGTAAATTCAGATTGAACTTAAACTTAGGGCATGTGACTCTTGGGGGCTACCTGTGTAGAGCAAGATTTGGATTAGGTGATATTTGAGCCCCACTTTAACTTCTCATAAAATAATGGTGAGAACTAGTTCTCATGGAATTATTTCCCATATATATATACACACACTATTATCCATCCATCCCTCACCACAAGGTGAAGGACAATTCATTTTTTAGACCTAACAAAGTCAAAAAGGTATCATAATATATGATAATTTTGTTCTTTTGTACATCAATATTTTTCAAAATTGGAAGTGTCCCTCACTATAGTGTGAGGGATATATGCGTAGTGGTTTTGTCCCCATATATACATATATATTTACAAGATTAGGTCCAATGGATCCAATCAGTGCAAAAACTTTTTTGAGGACTAATCACGATTAGTGGTCAACTAAGGGATTTTTTCCATAAAATCCTCTATAATAATAATAATAATAATATAATGGGGTTTTACTTTAACAAAAACTTTAACTTTCAATGGGGCCTGTCTGGATGCATGAAAGACATTAACATTGGAAAGGTGTGGTTGTAGATTGTAGATGAGAGAAATATTAGATATCAAGCTAATCAAATGTTCTTAGCTCTAAGTTTAAAGTCTTCAACATTTACAAGTTAAACTTTGCAAATTTGTTGTTCTAAAATTTCAATGGTGAATTATTCTTGAAATAGTAAAAATTTAGGATTAATCGGAGTCAAGTGTGTTCGATGCATGTGAGCTAATTCGATAGATTATTAAAGGTGGGTTATCTACATAATTTCAATATAATGTACATTATCTACATAATTTCAATATAATGTACATTATCTACATAATTTCAATATAATGTACACAAGTAACAATAGTGAAGTCACTATATAAGGTTACACACATGGTCTGGTTAAGTAAGGTCAAATCAGAATTATACATATGAGGCCTACTATTAAAAGATCAGCACCAATCTAGCTGTAGTCTATTCCTATCTACTTGTATGTAAGAGCAGTTTTAATTGTTTGATTGAAGAAAAAATGTGATTAAAATACTAGTGAATTTTATTTTTTAATAAATTATTTTTTTGTTCAAAATGGGCCCCACCCTTTAGTGGATTAACCATAATTCAAACCCCCGGGTGGGTGGTATGTGTTTTTGGTGCGGGGGGTGGGGGGTGTCATAATTCAAACCCCCGGGTGGGTGTTGTGTGTTTGGTGGGGGAGGCGCGGGTTGCGAGTGTGGTGTGGTGTGGTGTGGTGTTGTGTGTGGGGTGGGGGTGCGTGTGTATCAACATTTCTTTAATTGCCGCAGGATCTTGGACCTACATCAGAAGACATGGATGTGCACATCTTTTGAACTTTGATCTTCAGAAATGATGTGCGATTAGATTTGGTCTTCCTGAACCACAGTCCCACATACCGTAGTCGAGACCATCTAATCATTACTCAAATTATTAATATCTTAAGTTACAATAATCTTATAGGGTCATATTGCGCCAAGAGGTATCTCGTATAGATTGTTTGAGATTTAGGCCCCTTTAAGGCCTTTTGGATATATCCTACTCATGGAAGAATGGTGTAGTGGAAAGGTCCATTGAGGATTTCATTCCGGGCGATTACCATTTAAATTAGATCATCAATAGAAATGATTTATGGGCTTTAAAGTTTAACAATTCGTTAAGTTATAATTGTTTTTATGAAATGCAATCTAATGAAAAGTACAGTATCAAAGAGTGTGCGTGTTAAATCAAGAGGGCTTATCAATGAGAGAGCTCGATTTGTTTTAGGGGTCTCCAGGGGTGACAAAAGAGTAACTATCACGCAATCCATGAAGAGTATCACTTAGCAGAACATGACCTTAACTTTATATATTATATATCATAAAAATTTAAAGGTCGGGGTTCTATATAGTGGGGCACAAAAACAGTAATCGGTTAGAAAGCAGGGCAACTATGTACCCAAGTCATTTACATCGTTTCTCGCCCAACTAATTAAAAATCCTGTCTTTAGCTAACCTAGCCGTTAGCAGCTTTTTTAAAAGGGCAGAATTCAAATAAGAACAAATAATAACCTACATCTAAAAATGTTTTATAATTTTTAGGCCCAACCTAACCGATGCTCACTAATCGAAGTGCCATCTTTGGCCCAGACTTTTAGAATTTGAAACTCATGACAAACTGGAGCAGACGCTACTGTGCTCCAGATTTCAACGACTTGAGAATGAGATGGTTTCTGAAGAAATGCGTGCGTGGCATGGAGGAGAGAGAGAGGGGGAAAAGGTAAAAGGGAGAAGGGGAAAGCAGCAAGACGTAAATGCCATTTCCAGCACATTGAACCCACCTAGTCATCCTCTTTTCCTTTCTTTTTAAGCTGTCTCCTGTATAAAATAAACAGTACACGTCCTTTCTCTCTTGGTTTCTTTTCTGCCCCGATTCGATTACATCTGTATCTACATTTTTTTGATTTCTCACATGAGAATCCGTTCCCCTCGTCACACATCACTAGCTCCTGCACTGCTAGCCGCTGCCTATCACCTCCCTTTGCACATATGCATCCGGATTGTGGGCCTCGTTTTAGTATGCGTATCTGTATCATGGAAAAATGGTCAGAAGACCAATTCTAAACTATTAATCTTTGGGAGACCTTTCTGATTAGTATTAATAACTATCTACCTGTCTCGACTAAAGCTTAAGATTTGTTGACGAGTGATTTTCACGGGAGAAAGATTAATGAAAAACATTTATGTTTTAACATAATTAATTAAGAATTTTACCAAAAAATTCCCATAGATTTCAAATAGACGAAAAAGGACTTAAATTTCATGAATATACCATAGTAGTCTCAGGTGTCTTTTTTTATTTTATTTTGTTTTGTTTTGTTTTTTTTTTTTTTTTTTTGTTCTACCAAGCAGTGATATCCATGCTCACTCTCATATACGAGCGAAAATATCTCCACTCTCCTTTTCTCCTTCCCTATATTTCTTTTTTTTCCTCCTCCTTCCTCCAACTCTTTTTCACTTCTACCAACTAAACCCTTACGCACAATATTATCTTATATGATATGGTCACCTCAACAGTCATGTACTTGGGCGCATATGGGAGGTTATTACTAACACACTCTAATAGTATATACTCATCTAAATCCATCATCTTCCTATTCTCTTTTCTCCTACATCCTAAATAAATTCATCTAAACCCATTCATCTTCTTTCAACTAAACAAATAAAAAATCACCTTCATCTTAGAGAACTCACCATCTCTCTCTTTGATCCCATCCTTTCCTCTCTTCTTTCTTCCATTTTTTTTCTTTTTCTTTATTCTCATTCCATTCTTTTTCTCTACAACTTACCTTTCTGAGTATCATTTCTCAGCATCCTTTTTTCATCTCCTTGCACAACCAATATGCCTCATTTCCATTCCACCTCTACCGCATCATCTTCTCATCGCATTCCCTCTTCATCTCCTTTTCTACCAATTCGATTCACAATACATAAACCAACTCCTTCTTATTTACTAAGACTCATCTATCACATTCTTCTTTCATCATTATTTTCAATTCACTCATTACCATTTAACCTCCATGCAAGCATCATCCACAAGAACAAATTTAGATTTTTTGTATCCAACCCCAGTGGAGATATCGCCACTTAATTAAAAAGAAGAAGAAAAAATGAGTAAGGATATCCCCACTTTGTGAATGCAAGTGAGCCGGAATATCACCACTTGGCAAAACAACCAAAAAAATAAATTAAAAAGGACCCCTGAAACTATTATGGTGGATACATATTTTTTAGGTCCTTTTTAATGTAAAGTGAATGTAAATAGTTTTTTTTTTTTTTTTTGTAAAATCCTCTAATTAATTCATTATCTAAAAATTTAAAACAATTAATCTTTTCACTCAGTCGTTTTGTTTCTAACTTGACAATGATTATTCGTCATTTGACTTTCTAACAAGAAATGTGCATGCATGGATGTCGAAGTTTGAGCCCTTAAAATTATTAAATTTATTGAGCTAATCATTCCTACCAAAACCTCAAGGTGTAAGTAGGGGATCGAGTGGAACCCACTCCTCAATATTCTCCCTCATTTGAAACCCGACCGGCGCACTTTTGGTAACATGCGGCTTGCTTTTTTTTTTTTTTAGCGCCAAGTCGTTCCTTTTCGAATTTAAATTCATGACCGATTGTCTTTGATACCATATGAAATTTTTTTAGCTAATCATTGTTACCAAAACCTCGATGTATCATTAAAGGCAGTAGGTATCCAATACGTTAAAATTATTTTAAGAGAAAGTCGTTTTCTTGGGATTCAAACTCATGACCGAGCATATTAAATTTTCTCAATTAATCATTACTACTAAAACCTTAATGTGCAATAAGAGGTAGTGGAAATAATTTATAATATTCTCCATTGAGTGGAGTCCACTCCTCAATACTCCCTCTTAGGTGGAACCTGATCGGTGTTTATAATATTCACTATTGGGTGGAGCCTACTCCTCGATACTCCCCCTCAGGTGGAACCCGATTAACGCTTTTTTGGCGACACTCATTTTTTTAGCGCCAAGTCATTCCTCCTAAGATTCAAACTTATGACCGATTGACTCTGATACCATGTTAAGTTTCTTCAGCCAACCATTAATATCAAAACCTCAGAATGTAAGTAGAGGCTGTGAAAATACTTTTCAATAAAAACTAAGGGCAATAATCATTTGATTAGATTGATGTTTTTCACCAAGTTGTGGAAAACCCATATTTGAAAATTATAAATCCTTAGGGATTTCAACCAATGGAGAACTTCATTTTTTTTAGGACTTAAAAGTCCAACTCCATCTGATAGGATTTTAAATCCTCACTTTTATAAGCATAGGTATTAACTTTTCTCACCCACACGCATTGATATACACCAATATCAATATGAAATCCTAAGCTATACAAATTCCACAAAGACATATTAATGGTTTTGTTCGCAAAAAGTGGTGCAAGAATGATATGAATTCAATCTCACAATTTCAACCATACAGAAAAACGGAAGAAATCACTAATGTTTATTCATCTCTTTTGTTTACATGGGTCCAATGGCTTTGACCACAAGGATGCGGACTATTTACAAATTTTACAATATACAGCCCTTCCTCTTGTCTTAGATATGGTAAAAAATGGATACAATAAGAAGAGTCACTCAAAAATACGAAAGTGCAGAATCTATGAACGTGCAGGTCCAAGACCGAACGCTGAGACCAAGCTAGGTCTTGGAAACTTGCAATGTGTTTCCTTTTTCTCTTTTGTATCTATTTTCCTGAATGGCTGCCAAGGGATGGACACACATCTACCTCTGTTTTGGAGGATTTAGACCATGATTGAATGTTCTAAACTTGATTTTTTAAATGACCACGGCCTTTGATGATTACACTTTTCTTTACAGACTATGTCTATGCAAATCCAATGAGGTTGCCAATGTTTGTTTTGGCAAAATGGCAAGATTGTGCCATTCTGATCTTATGCATCTCAAGGATTAGAATGGTGCCATGAGATGGCCTATATACAACCCTTTAGTGGGAAAAACAAAGGCAAATCATGGTCTAATCACTTTGATTTTTCATGGCCAGATAAGGATATTCCATGAGATTTCAGAGGTTTAAGAATGTTTGTTCATATCTCGAACCATATCTCACCTTGACTTGATAAGAGAAGAGGGACTAGAGGAAGTCCTAGATGTCTGCAGATTGCTAAGAGTGCTTCTGTGCGCCTTTTCGATGGATGGATGCTTTGCTAAGAGGGTTAAGAATCCCTTTTTATAGAGTTTTGATGCAGTTGGGACAATTTTGGGAAGTTGGATTTCAAAAGAAAGTGAGAAAACCACTAAAATTGTCGAAACCACCTTGCAGGGATCCAAGACCGAGTGTGCTCAATCTAGGGTCACTCGGCCTTGGGTTCCTGCAATTACAGGGTCTAAGACCGATGACATTTGGTCTTGGAGAGTTTTTGACCCACATGACCTTAGATGTTCACGAAATTTGGAGAGATGACCCTTGAAATTATTTTAGGAGTATTAGACGAGTTTCATCCCATTTTGACCTCCAATTGGTTAATTTGATGCTCCTGTCTTCATGCACAATGTCTATAGGGTATGAACCACCGTCTTGGCTGATATGAACCCAACCAACTTCCAATGGCTCTGAAACTTCTCTTTTCAAACCTATCATCCGCAGACTTTACTTAATGCATCAAGGTGCACCCTAAGGCCTAAAGTGCGGGCCTTTCACTTTAGGGGTTGTTTGGCAAAACCACATGTGATAGGATTCACAAGCGCAAATGATGTAAATTTGATTTAGTTCCATATGCATTTGAGTACCATGGAAACAATTTTCATTGTTTGTTAATTTCACATATTTTTCAAAATCACATGTAAAAAGGTCATTTTCCATCAAATGGCTAACCTCTTTCCTCAAATTTCTCAAATTCCAAATTGAATCAAAGGTTGGATTAGTTTTTTTTCTAATATTGTCGCATTGCAAATAGGATCAACAATTCGGATTATGAAAATGGACCCACAAAAGTCCAGAATCACAGTTTTTAGGGTCTGAACTCTCTCACAAGTATCTCAAAATCAATAATGGATCAACAGATGAAATTTGACCACATGGCATTTCTAGCCTTGTAGAGAGTTTTAACAGTTCAGATCTTGCTTTCTGGGCTCGCACAATTCAAAAAAATGGAAAAGTTGAATGGGTCAAGGATGCCCATAAAACATGTCGTATTAATAGTTTAGTCCAATGATTATATTTTTTTTCTTTTTATGATTTCTCGAAATCCATGAAGAGTTGAAGAGTTAAGATATAAAATTTCAGCCCTAGCTGTTATTGCTTTATAAAGATGTTAACAGTTCAATCATAAAGATAGGCTCCACAAAAGTTCAGAATGATAGATTTTACTGTTTGGACTTTTCTGCAATTATCTTAAAATCTGTGATAAATCAACAGTTGAGAATTAATCCTCTGGCCGTGTATGTCCTTTTAAAGAATCTGAACAAATTAGATCTGATTCGGGAACCCACACAATTCAGAAAAATAATAAAAAAATGGGTTGGGCCGTTGTTGACATGAGTCACTATAGCACCGCCTCATTTTTTTTTTTTCACATCCTCAGGATGTGAGGTGTGAAAAAATTGGGGCTGAAAATACACACCAGTTTTTTTGTCCTTTTCATACCTCATTTACATATGTAATGTATAAATCTATGCAACCAAACATAAATGGATGTGATTCCATTACGCACCTACCGGCCATTTTCACACCACCAAACAACCCTTAACGTATGTGGAATGAAAGGATAGATAGAAAAAAGTGTGCGTCATACAAACTTAATCTCATCAGTAGTCCAACTTCGTTGTGTACTGTAGAAAGAAGAAATCCAAATATCCAGAATTTAATTCGCTTCTCAATTAGTGTGAAAAATCACACTCGCCCAAGATTCGACACCACGATGAAGACGAACAACAATCAAAAGATAAAGGAAGAGATGACAATTTCATAGATATAGTTAATTTGGGAAGATGCTAGCATAAGGTTGTGGTTGTATGGGAAAGATAATTAGTACAAGACCATGGGAAAGATGAGAAATTGTTGAATGGAAGTAATAGGATGTATGGGAAGACTAAGATTGGTGAAGGAGGAGTAAGGCATATAGAAAATGGCAGATTGGTGTATGGAAAAGTGGATGGGAGTAATGAGGTTAATGGAAAAATGTATGTTGGGCTTGGTAAGGATAATGGTGTGGCAATATGGGAAAATAAAAATGTGCTTGGAGAGAGTGAGAGAGTGTTATATGTTATCCACACATGTGCAAGTGGGACCCATTTACAATATATCAAAATACCCCCACTAGGCAAAATTACATAATAACCACACTACAACACTCAAAAATAAAAAGAAGTAAATAAAACAAGAAATTAACTAAAAGATTTTCTAGAAAGAGCACTCTAAATTTTAACACTCCCCCTTAAAGTGATTTTCTAGAAATGAGACCTTCTAAGAAATTAAAATAGTCCTTTGGAAAGAGACTCTGTAAGAATGTTGACAATATTGTCTTTGCTTCTCACCTCATAATTTTCATTTGTTTCATCAAGAACTTTCTGACAAATGAAATGATTTTTAATTTCAATATGCTTAGTCCTTGCATGATAAACCGGATTTGTTGCAATCTTGAGAGCATTTTAGTTGTCACCAGGGGCAGACCCACATATAGGAGGTTGGAACACACCTCCCCCCTCCGCCGAACAAAACAAAGTTCAATATCATGGGTCCACCCCGGTTGTCACCACATAAAATAGTTGATTTGTGAATTTTTTCATGAACATCCTCAACCAACTGCACACATTTTTGTGTGGCAAAAGATTTCGCTTTGAACTCCACCTTGGTTGTAGAGAGACACCAAATCTTACTTCTGCATATCCTATCAAATCAAAATTAACTACTTTCTTAAACAAAAGACCCATGTCAAGTGTAGAGTATAGAGTGGACATATCTCAAGATTAGCTTTGCGGCTTCTAAATGCGGTTTGTGTGGAGCATGCACATAACAATTAACAAGTCTAACACAAAATGAAATATTTGGTCTTCTAATAGTCAAATAAATGAGACTGCCAACAAGAGCCCCATGAGACAACTTGTGTAAGAATGAGAAAGAATTCATGAGAGGTAAGCTCATCCCCCCATTATCCATCCTCAATCTCTTGATCTTTTTATCAATGACACCTTCAACCACCATTTTGAATTCTTTGAATCTTAGAAATAAATCCGACTTCTCTTTTACAAGATAAACTCATGTATAGCGTGCGAAGTTATCAACAAACAACTATTATAAACTAGCAAGTGTTCTTATTGGATTTTTTCCAGTTGTTTGAACAATGGCCAATCACTCCATAGTGCGGGACCTCTCTCGTACACAAACACATATCACACGCTTCACACGTGTGATAAGATCATGCCATACACAGAGATCCTTACTTTCTTTTGCTAGAGGGGTGAGTGTTACATAACTCGTTATACAACCTCCCAGTGATGGATCCGTGATCCATGTGAGATGAGACCGAGTGAGTTCTCTCTCTCTCTCTCTCTCTCTCTCTCAAAAGGAAGGATTTCACCATGGTGACAAGGATGAAGTTTTTTTGAGAGAATATCGATCAAACCCCTAATCCGTTTCCATCTTTTGTGGACCCGATGTATGTGGATTCCACTAGTTACTTTAGACATCTATTACCTAAAAAGAAACTTTTGGAAATGAGGGGCATGGCCCTCCCTCTCCTCCCCTTTGGCTCAGCAGATCCATCATAAGATTTCTTGATCAATCAAAAGTGGCATTTTCTTTTGAAAGTGCCAGCTCTTTCATAAGCCTCTTTTATAAGATTGATGGAAACCAAAAATACGGGAGAGGAAACAATTCTTCTCCTTCAAAAATGATAATACGGGGATCTATTACATAAGATTTGAATAGGAATTCATGCCACAAGTGTTTAAAATAAAGATTCAAGGTGAATATATAAAAATATCTATCAAATAACCTCTCCTCATTTAATTAAAAGTGAATAGAGCAGTTGGTAAAAATGAAGTCAAGGTCCCCTCTAGAATATTGCTATCTTATATTCACCTCATACATATCATTCATTCTTCAACTCTTTGGTAATCCATTGATTGAGTTCATCTGACCTTGAATTAGTATGTATGCTAATGCATACAACTAGGACCCCATAGTGACACATCATGGTAGTGGGGTTTATTTTTTTGGTGAGGAATTTTTCCAAACAAATAAACTCTTGATCCACGAGATAGTAAAAAATTTAAAAATCATCAACCATCTACTTTGTACGGGATGTCAATTTTGTTAAATATATATATAGGAGATTATTAATGCTAATAAAGAAAGTGATATAAGTATTCCTCACCCTATGGTGAGGGATGAATGCATACTAGCATTGCCTAAATATATATATACACATACATACACACACCCTTAGTCGTGGTATTCCGAGTATAATCCCTATTTCATCACCCATTCTTCTTTTTTTCTTTTCTTTCCCTCTTTTACAAAAATTTAGAGCGTATTTGGTCCCTCGGAGTAATTGAAAGGCATTGCTAATTACAAAGGGAAAGTAATGAGTGCCAAGGTTCTTTGGTGGAGGCGTGATTTCAATAGGGGTGCTCATGGGCCGAGCCAACCTGACCTCGAGGCTAGCCTAGCCTGCCTTGGGTTGGACTTGGATTTGTAATTAGGGCATGTTTAATAATTTGGCTGGGCTTGTATTAAGTGACAGAAAGCCCAATGCTCAGCCTGGGCCACGTAAGGAATAAATGTAATTTAATTTAATTAGTATAAAAAATTACTCAATTGAGACAATATTGATAAAACAAACCTAATTCGGCCCGGTCCAATTGATTAAAAGGGTGGGCTCATGCCTAATTTTTACGGCCCGTATCTAGCTTGGTCCGGGCCTTGGGTCAATGTTTCTAAAGTTGGACCAGGCCCGGATATGCAATAGCCCGGCCTAGCCCAGCCCATGAACGCCGACAAATTTCAATGACTTTGTATGGTAATAATCCATTTCTCTGTTTTTCTCAGTCTCTCTCTCTCTCTCTCTCTCTCTCTCTCTACAGAAAATTCGAACCCCGAATCCTTAAAAAAAATATATACAAAGATCGGGGTTAAGAACAAAGGAAAGCTTAGAAAAGGAAAGAAAGAATAAGGAGAAATCTTCATTCAATATCGGTATCCATTTTACTTTATGAACAGTAATTAGGTTGGTTTCAGTGGCTTCTCTCTATTTTTCTCTCTATTTCTTTCTAGTTTTTTCGCCCAAAAAAGCAAGAACCGGAAAATTGCGCTGCCTAGAAGGGCGTTTGATGATTCTGCGAGCACATAGGGGCAGATATTATTTGGAAAATAGAGTCCGTTGCCACAAATAAAACTATAGTGACGATAATGGAGTTGCAGTTTTCCACATAATGCAACAGGGTGACAACATTGGAACTACACTCATGATATTGTGACTAAAGATAGTTTTATAGAACAAAAATTGACATCCAGTATAAAGAACTTTACGGATGATTTCTGTTAGGATATTTGTGTGTTAGTTAATTCATGGGTTGGATAAAACTCCGGCTCCATTGAGTTATAATTTTTTACTCCTTTTAGAATGAATTGTGGTATGAGTCACCAATACATTAAAGTGAGGAAATTTAAAAAAGAATGCAAATTCGAGTATTTTGAAGTGATTTTCTAAGGTCAAATTGGATTGAAAAGATCATATCTCACAAACCAAGCATCGGACTAGGGTAAGCTACGTACCATTGGAAAACTCTTTTCGAGTAGTTATCTGTAATTCCAAGATTATGTCAATCAGAGTAAAATGACAAAGTTATGGCCTCGAGAAGTTTGCAGAAAAATGTAAAATTTTCATGTGCCCTTGAGCGCCCATGGTAGATTTTCTATGTAGAAACTAGTGTACTCAAGCGCCCATTCAGCTAGCTAGCTTGAGCACCTAACGTGCAAAAACTCACTTTTCTATACGGAATTGATTTTTTTTTTATGCCAAAACTGTCAATTTCTATTCTACAAGGACTTTAACCCTAAAGCACGAATTGTGAGCTATAAAAAGGATATTTCTCTCAATCTTAAGGCCATCTTCCTATTCTAAGTTGAAAATACATATTGGAGATACCCTTCTTCTCTAGAGCAGTCGTAACGACAGCAAATGTACAATAAGAACTACAGTTCTTAGGTTGAGTTACAACTAGAAAATGATCTGTAAGTATATCTTGTAGTTGCTCATTATTAGTACTTGGTTTTTGTTGATCTGAAGAGGACTCGTGGTTTTTTATGAGTAGGGTTTTCCACATAAAAATCTATGTATCGTTTCCTTCTAGTGTGTGATTAATTTATTTGCTAGTTTATTTATTTTTCTGGTTTATATATTTTGAACAGCAATCTAGAAATCTGAAACCGAGACGATCTTTCAATTTCAAAAATCTTTTTTTATCTAATAGATCATGAGCTTAAGCTTTTTTATTTACAAAATATATATATTAGTATTTTGTTTTTACTTAGAGAAAAAGATTGGAAATGAGGCCCTCTTGCTCCCTCCAGGTGGATGGTGGAGGTTTGCATGGGGAGAGCGCATAGGAGAGGGCAACTCTTTATAGACTCAAACTTACTAATATTTTGTACACACCATGATTTTTCTATTCAGTAGAGCTACAGACTGTCCCTGATTATTTGGGCTCAAAATTAGTTTTATTAGGGTTAGGCATCGTTTGAGTAGAAAAGTAACTCCACTTTGGCTTTCATTTACGCTTTTAAAGGTTGAAGTTTTATGGTATTTTCAATATCGAGAATCAAATGTTGGCAGATTACTGTAGTAGAGATGAGCTTGCCCGGTTCATCACAATTTACCATATTGATAGTTCTGAGCTGGAAGCATTTGAAAGGCGTAAAATGATTTTGTTGCAATGCTGAATCTATCACTTGATGTGTTTAATCATGCGTGTGAATTAATCTTGTACCGCTTGATTCACCAACGTGTATTCTACTTTGGATTGTAGATGCTTCAGAAACAAAAAAAGGATCCAATACAGAAATTCGATTCTAACTCCCAATACGTGGTATGTGAGTTTAAATGTCATTTCCCAGCGTTTTTTCTGCCTTAGAGCGTTGAATTGAATTTAATTGTGAAGTTGAAGGTGTGACGCATGAGCCACACAACACCCCCCCCCCCCCCCCCCCCCCCCCCCACAAAACAACATTTTACTTAAAAAGTCTACCAAGTGGGTCTCCAGCCCTCTGTGCCCTACTGCACTTATCGCTTTCCTACACCGTCTTTTGTTCACTTTCCATCTATTAACTAGTTTGGAGTATGGTGGTGTCTCTCTCGCACATCAAAAGTAAATGGCTTTTTTATTGGGAAAATATAAGTTTAAATCTATAAAGCATCTCTTACAGAATCAACTCAATCATACAAAAAACATAGATCTAAACCATTGAATGGGTTAGATATTACCTTAAGCACCATCTTGAGCTTCCGATCCAATGAAGGTTAATCTTCAATGGGGATTATAACTCTCTTATCCTTTATCTCTCTTCTCCCAAAGTTAGTGATAGATAGGAAAATAACCATAGGCAAGAGAGTTACTTGAGGATTTCTTTTATAGATCCAAATATCCAAAATCTCTCTTTCTATCAAGGAGAAAAACCCCTCTATTATTTATTTTATCCCTTGACCTTAGCAGATGGAAACTATTTGAATACCATTTGACTAAAATAAAAGGAAGTCATTTAAAAGTAGAATAATCAAAACTTATTGTGAGCATGTGGGCCACAATAATTTAACAGGCTCCCACTTGGTCCATTTGACCACAAAAAAAAAATTTAGGAAATCAGAAAAACTAATTTTGAAAATGACCTTGACTGGTGATCACCCTTTGAAAATTTAAAATAAATAAGTAAACAACATTTGCCATCTTTACCTTTATGCTAATCCTTAATTTATAACTAAGTCAGTTTGCCGATGAGAACTTTAGCGGTTGCATACCTTAAATGGCATGTTTCCTTCCATAATCATATCACTAGCATTCTTACTTAACACAATCCTTTATATGGGTAAAATAAGATAATTTAAATGGCAACCCTATTTAACGGGTACAATAATACCATTCTTTAATATTCTCACTTTATATACTTCAATCACATGTGACAATAATTTTAATAAAGTAAGAAAATATGAAATCTTATTTTAATGATGAACAATTACAATGTTTTTCAAGTCCTCACTAAGGCAATTCAAATAGACCCATGTTTCTAACATGTTCCTTATAGACCTTTGGCACCAATGCCATTGTCAAAGGATCTGCTATCATGAGGTTTGTCGGGATTCCAATAATAGACACCAACTAGTCTCGTACCTTTTCATTAAGGATAAAATATTTAACTTGTAAAAACTTTAATTTACTGCAATCTTTGTCATTTTGAGCAAATCTTTTTGCAACGTCATTATCACAATAAATCTTCAAGGGCTGAAAGATTGTTCATAACACGTAGCCCTGAGATAT
The DNA here is from genome assembly GCA_037013555.1 of Sextonia rubra. Classification (NCBI taxonomy): domain Eukaryota; kingdom Viridiplantae; phylum Streptophyta; class Magnoliopsida; order Laurales; family Lauraceae; genus Sextonia; species Sextonia rubra. Next base: position 27,101,464 of record JASUAD010000009.1, read on the forward strand.
AATCATGCATCCAAAGAACGTGACCTGTGGTTTCAAAGCATGCCATGTATTCAGCATCACATATGGATGGAGTCACTAATGTCTGTTTCGCACTTCTCCATGAAACTGCCCCACCAGCTAATACGAATATATATCTTGAGGTCAACTTTTTAGTATCAAGGCAACCAGTGAAATCAGCATCCGAATAACCAATCACTCCTAAGTATTAGACCTTCTATAAGAGAGCATGTAATTTCTAGTGCCACTAATATATCGCAAAACTTTCTTAACTTATACACAATGTGTCATTCCAGGATCACTTGGATATCTACTAAGCATACCAACTGTGAAACTAATATCAGGTCTAATGTATGTTTGTGCATACATTAAACAGCCAATAGTAGCCACATAAGGACATGTTTCCATCTGTTGTTTTTCAATTTATTTGCTTAGACATTGTTCTTTACTAAACTTATTACCCTTTATCATAGGGGCATTTTGTGCCTTACACTCTTCCATACTAAATCTCTTAAGCACATTTTTAATATAAGTTTTCTGTGACAATCCAAGTAATCCTCGAATTTATCGCGGTAAATCTCGAGTCCTATTACATAGGTCGCATCTCCCATTTCTTCATATCAAAATTGCTTTTAAGATATTCATTGGTTTTGTATATCATTCCAAGATCACTACTAGCTAATAAAATGTCATCGACATATAGGACTAAGATCATAAAACGGCTCCCACTAACTTGAGATAGATACAATGATCAATGACATTTTCAATGAAACCAAAAGATGTAATAATACGATTGAATTTTAAATACTACTGTTGGAAAGCTTATTTAAGACCATATATCAACTTTTTTAATTTACAAACTAGTTTACTATCATTTTGTTTTACGAAACCTTCAAATTGTTTCATATACACTTCTTCTTCTAGATTTCCTTCGAAAATGTTGTTTTGACATCCCTTTGATATAACTCTTAGTGAAAATGGGCTACAATCACAATAACAATTCTAAACAAGTCCTTTCTCGACACCAGAGAGCATGTTTCATTATATTCTATACTTTCTCTTTAAGTAAAACCTTTGACCACAAGTCGGGCTTTGAATCTCTCAACTTTACCTTTGGAATCCCTTTTAGTCTGAAAGACCCATGTACAGCCAACAACTTTGAAACCCTTGGTAGCTCAACTATATCCTAAACATCATTTGTGGCCATTGATTTTAACTTATCTTTCATGGTGTCTATCCATTTATTAGAATTTTCACTTTCAATGGCTTCCTTAAAAGTCTTAAGATCTTCTTTAATACCAATAATGCCTTCTTCTAAACACACAATATAGTCATCTGAAGTAATAAGTTTTCTCATTCAAGTTTACCTTCTTAATATTTTTGGATCAGGTTCAGTTATGCCTTGTGTATTTGGAAGTGGATCATTATTTTCCTCAACGAGTGCCTCATTAATGGGATGCCCAAAGTTAGGTTCATTCTGAAAATTTTGCGGCTGTTATTTCTCTTGATAATCATTTAACATGATATCAAGTGGGACCTCAATTCCACTTTGTTCAATAGGAAACTCAATTTATGCCCTGCTGTCTTTATAAGTCACAATTCTATTCTGATCACTCCTACTTTTCTTATGATTCTCCAAACTTTGGGCATTCCCTAATTCAACAATCCTAGTTGTATGGGTAGGACAGTAAAACCTATATCACTTAGACCTTTCCAGATAACCAATGTAATATCCACTAAATGTTTTAGAGTCTAACTTCCTTTTTTTGTGGGTTATGAATTCTCACTTTAGATGGATAGTCCTAGACTCTAAAATGATTTAAACTGGGCTTTTACCAGTCCATAACTCGAAAAGAGCTTTGGAAACTACTGTCGTAGGAACACAATTCAATAAATACATTGTCATCTTTAGTGCCTCTCCCTATATTGAATTGGAAAAGTTTGTGTCACTAATATACTCCTAACCATATCCATTAACATTCTATTTCTCCTTTCAATAAAACCATTCTATTATGTTGTGCCTAGCATTGTATATCAAGCAATAATACCTCCATTTCTAGAAATCTAGCAAACGGGCCTAGGTTACCGCCTGATTTGGTGTATCTACTACAATATTCACCACTTCTCTTTGACCTCACTACGTTAATTTTTATGTCTAATTGCTTTTCTACTTCTACTTTAAATATTTTAAAAACATTTAAAGCATTAGATTTTCTTTAATCAAATAGACCTAACCATATCATGAAAAATTGTCTATAAAGGTGATGAAGTCTACCTATACAGTAAAAGATGGAACATGAATTTTACCATATATATCCGTATGGATTATTTTAAGTGTACAGAACTCTGTGTGGCATTTTTCTTTTTTGTAATAGTTTGTTTTCCCTTAATAAAATTAATATAAACACCATAATTAGTGAAATCAAGATTGGGTAGTAGACCATCATTCACCAATCTTTTCATTCTCTGTTTAGAGTTATGCCACAATCTTTTATGCCATAACCTTGTTAAGATCTCATTAAGTGGCCCTCTTTTCATGCCTATATTCAATCCACAATTAATGTGTGGTGTGTGTAGAGTTTGTTCATGTATAAAATCTAATTTTAATCTATTTAAATCATCACACATATAACCATTTCCAATCAAAATATTATTTCTAATAATAGGCGTGCTCCCATGTCCAAAGCTGAAATTAAATTCATTACAATTAAGTTTTAAAGCTGAAATCAAATTTCTAGAAATATCAGGAACCAAGAAGCTATTATGAAGGTCTAGAACATATCCAGTGTCAAGCACCAGCCTATAGATGCCTTCAGCTGCAACTCTTGATTTCTTCTTATTACCCATCGTAATGGTTTTCTCTCCATCATTTGGAGTCCACCTTGAAATGAATCCTTGCATACAATCAGATACATGAATGGTTGCTCCAGAGTTGACCCACCAAGAATTTGATGAGATATTAGCTAAGTTGGTTTCTTGATATACAAAAGATAGGTCTTTACCTCTTTTTTCAAACCAACTCTTACGCTTTAGGCAATCCTTCTTAAAATGTCCCTTCTTTCTACATAAAAAAAAATGTCTTCTGTGCCCCTTTCACTTTATTGTTTGGCTTTGATTCCTGAAAATTGGTTTTCCTTTTTACCCTTGCCTTTTCCCTTGGACGTATTTTGAGAGACAAAATTAATACTTAATTGTCCATCGGCCTTAAGTCGCCTTTCTTCTTGATCAGCCTTTGCGAATAACTCAATCAATAACCATGGAGTTTAGCTCTGGTTGTAGGCTCTATTTATATAAGTCAAACGCGAGAGGAAGAGAATTAAAAATGAATTATACTAACTATTTTTCTCGCACATTCATATCAATTTCCTTCAATTTGGAAGCAATATTTGTCGTTGATAAGATTTGTTCTCTTACCCACAACGTCCCATCATATTTCATGCTTTTGAAACGGTTAATAAAGAAAGCACTTAAAGATTTGTCAATTAACTTCTAATAGGTCCTTTGCATTATCCTTCACTTCAATGGACCCTCTAATGGTCCTTGAAATTGAGTTTAAGATGATTTTTATCACAACCTTATTAGCCTTAATTTATTTATTATAATAAGCCCTTTCATCAACTATGCTCGCATCTGTGGATGTATTTGGCTTAGGCTTATCCAAAGCCACATCAAGCTGCAAGAAAGTAATAGCCAACAACATGTCCAACTGTTCAATAAAGTTTGATCCATCTAGCATTGGAATATTTCCTAAGGTCGAAAGTGATGCCATGGAATTGGAAACTGAAAAATAAACGAACATCAATATGTAATACTTTGAATTTAACAAGGCAATTAACCAATATTTAAAAATGATTTGTACATCATTGTAGAACCACCTTTGGGTTGGAAAAATAACATGTAAATATACTAATTTTTCTTAATTAATATTACCCTGTTAATAATATGTGATGTGATTGTGTAAAATATACCTTTGGGCATAAATCAAACAAAAACAACACATTTATTAATCATGTCATATTCTAAATTCAAATATGGACAATCATACCTTTGGGTATGATTGAATCACTTCCTTAATGAAAATTGCAATTTTAAGTGTTATCATCATCACAAAAAATGTAATTTGTAATGTCCCTTTGTTCAATTTAGAGAATCACATAAATATTCAAACTGAGTCACTTTGGCGGCTACCAAGTTTTCAAAAAAAAATGGTGATTTTACTAAATTGATAACAATACTTAAGTAATAAAGTAGGCTTATTTTATTATCAAATGACTTAATTCAACCAACCTAATGGTTGATTGTTCCAAAATATTGATATACAAAATAATTATATCATACCAATTTAATTAGGTGTCATTGTATGAATCAGTGGTCCAAAATAACCTCAATTGGTCATTGATCACCACCTAAATTCTTTAATTGATTCAATAGAAATATTGTCACAACCCGAGCCCAAAAGATCGGGGGTTAGTAAAAGTCAAACCGATAACACACGTACTCCCGTGCCTATAACTTAGACCCGGTCTAAATGCACACGCACAAGGAAAGATTCACACGTGCCATATATGTACGCAAAAACTGCAGATATCAAAACATCACACAAGAACATACAAGAATAGAGTATATAGACAAGAGATGACATCTATAGATGAAAGGTTTTACAAAATGAAGCAAAATACATGTATAGAATCATGAATAGATCAAACAGGTCAAATCTCAAAATATGGAAGACTGATATGCAAATGCATCCATGCAGCTCTCCGAGGGAGTGATTGCATCCACCTTTCTAGTCCGGATGGGACCTCGGGGCTTCCGTTGGGGCCTAATTGACCAACGAGGGGTCGGTCTAGGTATCTGAGCCTGCAACACTGAGAACAACTCGCGAATATGACAATTCAGTAAAGTATAAACAATAATAAGTTAACACATGTTGTCTCTAATAGAATAAGGAACATGATGCAAATCATAACATGTCAAGTTTGTATACTAGGCAATTGTGCATTAAATAATGCATGCCATTAGAATCAATGTATACGTGCTGTGTACATAACTAGTTGGCTACTACATTTGCCATATGCTCTCAAAATAGGGATCTTGTATCCATGCTGAGAACATCATCGACCAGACCAGGGTACAAATGGGTCTCGGGTTCCTGGGGTCCGGATTCTCCAAGACGTGCCATCACTGCAGCAAGGCCATATAACTACACCAAATTCACCCCGTCGAAATCTTAAGGCTAAGGCTAAGCAGTGCCTGACCATACAGAGTCAATCATGTACTAAACCTTGAGTAGATTGTGATAGTAGATCATGACAAGCATATCATACTTGCACACTCAAGAACATGTCTCATACGTGAAAGCTCAATAACATACGTGCATACTCAAGGTGCTGGAAACAGAGTAAAGAAGCCAATAATTCAATACTCAAATAAAATAATTCAATCATGCTGAAGAGTGGAGATCAATGATCATAATGCGAGATGCCATGCAAGCAATCATTATCAAATCAAGTGTATTTACTATCCAACTCTACTCTAGTTATACAGTGTTTCTAACCGTGCATGCTGATGTAGTTTTAAGTCATCCGATGCACTATTGTCTAATGTTGCATTGCGTCGTCAGGTACACCGAAGTTCCTTAAACCAACACTAATAGGGAGGTGCTTAACAACTGGAACACGAACATGAATGATTCGCAATCCTCGAGATCATTCACTCATATTTATCATAATCCATTGGGCAAGTCGAGATTGCCTACCTGTCACGACCCGAGCCCAGAAATCGGGGGTTAGCGAAAGGCTAAACCAGTGACACACGTACTCCCGTGCACGTGCATCCAAACCCAGTCCAGATGCACACACACAAGGGATCTAACACGTGCGAACTAAGCGTACGCGGAAGCTGTACATATCATAGCAAGCAACAAAGGAAAAGCGGAAGCCAAAACAAATGCGGAACGGAAACGACAACGATAAATACGCTGATATACAATCCGAATACACACCTAAAATCATGATATACAAAATATACAGAGTACAAAGTCCAAAGTCCAAAATGCCAAATACAAATCTCCCAAAAAAAAAAAACCAAAACCAAAGGCCACTGAAGATATGCATATACGCACTCGGCAGAGATGCTCAGGTCCACTCTGCCAAACCGGAGGGTGCCTCTAAACTCGGTCCTGCAGCCTCCTCGACCGCCAAGGAGCTGGACAAGGGATCTGTGCCTACAACACCACAGACAACACAAATGAATACAACGATCCAGCAAAATATAAGTAACAGGGATGAAACACTCATAGTATCAATTAGAATAAGGACAGAATAGTAATTTCAGAGTTTCATCTTAGTAAGCTAAGCAAATCGTGCATAGAAATTAAGCATGATATGTGGATCAAAACATAGAAATACTGAACTAAGTGGCTACTACGTTAACCATATTCTCTCCAATAGCGAGCAGAGCAAAGCAGAAGAGAACACCACTGACCGGACCAGGGTACAAGTGGGTCTCGGTTTCCTGGGTTCCGGGGTCCCAAGACAAAGCGACACTGCAGTGATACAGAGATACAGAGATCTAAACCAGAGGTAACCCCGTCGGGCATCCTAGGGCTGAGGCTGAGTAGAGCCAGACTAATACCAATCAAATCAAATCCAAAAGAAGGGAGATTATCCGCTTTGGACTCACCGATGACAAAGACCGGATCTTATCCTCACGTGTTAATCTCTGGGCAGAGCCACCAGGGAATACCCAATAAATCAGAGATATACAAAGCCAGAAACAGAGCATAGATTAAGTCAAAGCACAGCATAGATCAAAGCATAGTGCAGATCGAAGAGTAAAACAGACATACATGACGAAAGCAAAATGACTGCGGAATGCATAGACATAGATTGACAGAACAGAGGGCAAAACTGTAACCAATATGCAATGCATCTAATACGGAGTCAAGGTTAATTACAAGTCCATACTAATCTAGTTGTTCACTGTCACTAACCGTGCATGTTGATATAGTTTTAAGTTATTCAATGCACCGTTGCCATCAAAGTGTTGCATTGTAATCTTTGCGTGCACCGAAGTCCCTTAAACCAACACCCATGGGGAGGTGCTTAACAGTGATCAATGCTCACATGAATAAGTCACAGCCTAACAGACTATTCATGCGGTCCAAGGCATCCATCGGGCCGGTTTACATGGGTGGTTAACCCGTATTTGAGCCCTACAAGTCTCACCATTATCCTAAGTTATATTTCAAATTTGCCATGCCTAACGGTTTAGCCATGAGTGACCTATGGTTGAGCCGAAGACATCTTACGCGCTCGTCGTAATATGCACTACGGCTTAACCGTGGTTCCATTGAAAACACAGCTAAACTGGTCATCGTCCACATCTGATCTGATACCTTTTTCGGCTGAGCTACGGTCAGTATACGGCTTAGCCGTAGACCAATCCACGGCTTAGCCGTAGCAATCCACGGCTTAGCCGTAGCCACACCGTAGGAGTACTGTATCGGAAAAGTTTCGACTGATCAGAGATTTAATTCACGGCTAGGTCACGGTTGGGTCACGGCTAGCTTACGGCTCAGCCGTAGGACAATTTACGGCTCAGCCGTAGCCTAACCGTAGAACAAAAGTGAAATTTCCAGTCTCTGGAGTTTGAGCCGTAGAAAGTTACGGCTTAGCCGTACAATACAGAGCGAATTCGGGTTGAGTACAGAAACGGGAATTTGGTACAGAAATGTTTCAAAACAAGCTAAATTGATCTCTACACCTTAGAATTTGGCTGTAAAACCTTTTGTACAGAGAATAATAAGGAATCAAAGCAATCAAACAAAACAACCATATGTGTTATCAAAGCCTGTACTTATACTTGCCTCAAAACTCTGTCAATCCACTGACTCAAGCTCCAAATCAACTAAAATCAAAGCAAATCATGGAAATAACACATGCATGAGGTGAGGACACAGAAATCAGAGAAGGAGAGATGCAATTGGAGAAGAACAACGTGGAGCTCTCCTTGCATGCACGTATCAACGAAAGTGGGCAGGGGGAAGACATCTGTAAGATGACTCGTACATATATAGGTTTTGGAGTTTAAGTCAAAGTCCGAAGAGTTTAAACTATTTACAGTTCAAGTCACACGAAGGTCCAACTTCTCCAATTGACTCCAAATGGGTCTGACACAATTATAGACTATAACGAGCTCAACAAAATACACGTGCTGACACCGAGATGATGCAAAGATGATGCAAGCAAAGCAAAAGCAAAATTACGAAAAAGGGCTTAGAACTACCTATCTCAGGTCAAAGGTTACTCAACTACCTATCCAGACCCAAAACCAAGTCCGAAAGAATAAAACAACAGAAAAACACACTAATGAGCCACTAATCCGGCTCAAAGAGGATCGGAGTGTTACACTACCTTCTACTTTAAAAGTCCTACAATGTCTCATTTCTTCCTAGCTTTCATTATTAGTTCCAGTCTTCCAGCTCAACTGTAGGTGACCTCACGGCTTAGCCGTAGAAGGCTTCACGGCATAGCTGTGGCTGGGCCGTAGAAGAGCTGCAAATTTGCATACTCTCAATTATTTTTAAGACACACCCTATATTGATCTACGGCTGGGTTTACGGTGGGGCGTACGGCTTAGCCATAGTGCATTTACGGCTCAGCCGTAGCACAGGCTACAGCTTAACCGTGACTGCGCTGGGTCGATTTTCTAAACCTGTTACAGAATCATTGGAAATGTGCACATCGAGTAAACTTTACATCAAATCAATGGGAATGAACATAATTTGGGCTGTAACCATATTCCCCATTCACTATCATCAATTTAGTAACAATCAAACACATACCAACATGGGTTTATGCAAATTATGCTTATAATTGCCTCAATTGAGTTCAAACACACGAATAGTTCTCCTTAGGCTCAAATCTAACGTCCCACACACTCCTAATTACCATGCATGCAATGAAGAAAGAAAAGAGGAGAACGTGAGAGCATGCACATAGTGATTAACAAGAAGAAGAAAAAGAAGAAGATAACCAATCCAAAGCTTACCTTATCTCACCACAAGAGAGGATCAAAAGTAAATAACACAAATTCCTTCTTGGCTTGATTGTTGGGGAAGAAGAAGAAGAAACGAAGAAACGAAGAGAAGAAGAAGAGAGAAACAAACATGAGAGAGAAAGAAAGTCGATGGGAGCTTTATAAAGATAAGATTAAAAGGAAATTTACAAGAAAGTCCAAGGCATAACACAATTTACAATTCGAGTCAAATCAGGGTCCAACGGAAACATACGACATTGTTTGCAATTGACGTAGTTACGGAAGTTAACGAGCTCAACAAAAGACACGTATTGACACCAAGATGATGCGTGAATGGCAATGTCTTATAAAAGTTAAAATTACGAAAAAGGACTTGGTCTACCTAAACCAGGTCAAACTCAACCCAACTACCTATTCATTTCCCGTAACAAAACAAAAACAAAAGCAAAACACAATTAACAACTAAAGCATCGTTAATTAGGTGCTAAACGGGGTTAAGCTGGGCGGAGTGTTACAAATATTTATTCAGAAAACAAATAATAAATAACTCTAACTTTTAAACATAAGTGAGCATATTCTTATGAACGTAAAATTGATTGTATAAAAAAAAGTTTAAATTTGCAATGGAGATAATACAAGTGAGACTAATAATAGCATTAAAATAAAATATGCTCTATCTTAGAGTCATTTATCAGCCCATCAAATCTAGTCAAGTGATAGATCTCATTGCCATTAATATATAGGAGAAAAAGGGTCGTAGATCCGAGTTAGGATGTGTCTTTGATGATCAAAATACGATTTGGACGATTCTTTATTGATCATTCTTTCCAACTTTCGATGCTGACCAATAAATTCAAAAAATTAGATACATCCAATAAAGTCACTTTAATGGATATGATCAGATTGAATAAACATCATGTAAGAATAATTAGAATCTAACCTTTAGTGATCAATTACACTTGATCTTGACAAATCAATATCCAATATGTAAATCAATTTCAATTAAAATTCCATATGTTGCTGATATCAAAATAGGATGACCAAAAATACCATTTAAAAAAAAGACAACAACAACAACAAAAAGTTACACCTAGAGTTGTATATGTACTAGTATGTAAACTTTCATGGTTTAGGGGCTACCTTTAAACCTTTAATTTGGTCACTTATGGATCACATTTAGGTCAATTAAATATACCATTCTACACTATTTAATAAGTGGGTCAATTTTTTTTTTTTAATTCAACTGACCTTATGGGCCCTTTATGGTCGGCCCAACCCTAACCCAGACCAATACCTGACTGAGATAAAATCCAGCACAGATTTTAGGTTGGCAGGTCAATTCAGGCTGACCTGACTAGTCAACCCGCCCAAGCTAACTACCAAGTTGGGCAGGTTAGAACGACCTGACCAGCTTGGGCCGGCCCGGCCTCAATGACTCATTGATACTGTGCACTTGAAACAACGCTTGAACAGCACATTTCAGCCTACAATTAATGTTATTTCCTTTTTTTTAATTCATGGAAAGAAAAAAAAATCTTGGAAATAAATATGTTATTCCCATCTCTTTCAAATTAGGTTATGAGCTCCGTAACCTTCATCTGAGGCCTTTTATTCCAATGAATGGAATATCCATTATTAAATACCCAAAAAACATAAAACTCTTTCCTCTAGGTATTTGGATTTTAATCTAGAAGAATCTAGGAAGCCCAAAATTATAAAAAAAGAATATGATTGATCATTGGATTAAAACCCAGTATGGCTCTGATACCAAATGTTGGAAAAATATAGGTTTACATCCATAAAGCATCTTTTCTAGAATCAATCCAATAATACAAGAAACATAGATCTAAACCATTGAATGAGTTAGATATTACTTGAACGCACCATCTTAAGACTCTGATCCAATAAAAAGTTAGTCATCGATGGGGCTTACAACTCTATTGTCCTTTGCCTTTCTTCTCCCAAAATTAGTAATAGATACCCAAGGATCGCTTTTATAGATCCAAAAATCCAAAATTTATCTTTCCATCAAGGAAAGAAAATTGCTTTATTATTTATTTTGTCCCTTGACATTAACATAAATGGAAATTATTTAAATACCATTTGACTAAAATAAAAGGAAGTCATTTAAAGGTAAAATAATCAAATCTTATTGTGATCATGTGGGCTACAATAATTTAGCATTTTTAATATAGAATAGAATCACAAGGCTAGGCCAGTCAAGTAGGGTTTTAGCTTGACAATGTTGAGGTTAAACTAGAAGCAACAAGGCAAGTTACATTTTATATTGACTTTTTTTTAGATAACTTTAGTGGCTCACCCTCTAGGTCGGTGGAGTGGCATAGGGACATGGATTTGCTCCACATGTCATATGTCTGCTATAGAATTTCATCAATTACTGCATTCCCATGATTTTTACTGTAAAGGTTATTCATGATAGGATGTACATTATATAAAAAAAATATATATGAACTTGCCTTATCCTAAGGATAAGGATAATCTACCAAACCCATAATCCTTAACAATATTGTAAAGAATCACAGTAATCTTTAACATAATGTCTAACATAATCTCTAACATTCTCCCGTAATCACATGGTCATAAATAGGATCTATGATGGTGAATATAAAAAATAAAACCTTTGATCTCTGAAAAAAATAATTCAATTAATTATTTTTGGAGACGATCTTCATTTTTTCTTGGTGATCACCGTCTATCCATAGATCCATCATTGTCACAACTTACTCCATTGTGAGTTTGTTGGTGCCAGTGGCCCACGGAGTCAATTCTGTCGTGATTTCTTCTAAAAGCTTCAATTATGCAATTTGATGAAGATGGAAAGATCATATAATTTGGATGAATGGATAAATGAGATGGAATTTTTTTCTATTGAAATAGAAAAAATTGATGATGGTATTTACAGAAACAAGATCGTACTTAACTTGATCATAAGATCATTACCAGGCCCCATCTCTGATACCATATAGAATTTCAAAATTCAAGTCATGCCCATAATTTCACTATAGATCTCATTAAATGAGGGATTACATTTATAAGCTACCCTGACCTAACCCTCATAAAATCCTAACAAGTCCTAACAAATCTTCTAACCACATGATATTCTCTAACATCTGCCGCCTCAAATGTGCTTGGTGTATATTTGTGTGGGTTTAGCGGGGTGCTACCTTAGTGATTTGTCATGGTCGAAGACCTCATGGGAATTTCCACATCATGTGAGAAAAAAAGGGATTTTTGCAGCTCACAGGGTTGAAGTGAACTAGTGTAGCAAATAGTTTTGGTCTTTTATTGTGCATTTGTGTAATGCCTCTTTCAAGAGAAGTCAAGGGAGACAAAGCCCTGTGATTCACGAAGCCTTTTTTTAGGTATTTGGTGTAGCAAGGATACAAGAGCAAAAAGGGCAAACTTTTTGTTATTTTTTGCATAAAGAGTGGATCCAAAGTTGCTACCTCCCTGAAAGTAACTTCCATTTCGCGAAAGAGGAAACCTAACTTTCCCTTTTTGTGCATGTGTAATATCCTGGCCCCAAATCTAAGGTTTCTTTGCTAATCTTATGCTTATTGCAAATAAATGGTATTTTAAACTTATTTATTGATGGATAGGTAGATTGGTGGGACCCTACTCTTGATTAGGTAGCTTTGAGGATCAATTTGTAATCTAACTAGTCTAGCTTTGCATTATCTCATCATCCCATTAATTATGTCAAGTGTATTAATCATGATACCATTGTTCATTAGTGGACCCATTTCATTTAGACCTAAGTCACCTATATGGGACCTCTTATAATCTTTTTGTAAATAACATAAGCCTAATGGACTTGCTTGTAAATGCCCAAAGTTTCTAGCAACCCTAGCTGTATATAAAGAAACACTCCCCAAAGCAAGAGCCTCCTTGTGCCCATCAAGTAATACCCTAGCCCTCATCTCCATCCTCCTTCCTCCTTCAAGCCTAGAGTGTGTGAGAAAGAGACCCTAACCCTATTAGAAGTTAACTTCATCTTTTTCTCCACATTCCTTTTTACCTTTTTGATATTTGTTTCGAGAAAAGAGGGCATCTTCACCTTTTGCACAACTTTTAAGGTAAGAAACCCAATCCATCTTGGTGTTTGTGCCCATTTGAATAGTGTAGAATGTTTTCTAGCTTGTCACTCATCACATCACCTTTTTATGTCATTCATCTTATCATTCATCTCTTTTTCATGCCATTTCCATGATGAGGGATTTACTTAAGCTAGAGATTTGGGGGTTTGCACTCTAAAAGTATTGATTTGGATTTTTTGAGCACCCAAGCCAAGTTTAAGCAAATAGTAACATACATGGTTGTGTTTAAGTTTAATTCCTTAAAGTTTCTATGTTTTAGTATATTGGTACAGTTCTTCCTCTTCTTGTTTTCATAAATGAGGATGTCATGATGAGTGAAAATGAATGTTAAATAGAGCAAATGAAGGTTAGGATTAAATGAGTTGGAATGGAGTTACGATGGTAATGAATGGGGTTACAATGGTAATAACTGTGAAAGATTCGAAATACTATTTCATGTATTAATGCAGATGGAAGTGTATGATTGAAAGTGTAGAAATCTAGACACGAAATAGAGTTGCATAATTGGGTTCCACACCTGCACTTGAGCGGACCTAGGCACGCTCAAGTATACACTTAAAACTCTTAGTTATTTCAACATAGAAGTGTCAAGCTCAAGCGCATGCTCATCTGTGCTCAAGCGCACTAATCTCTGTGAGACCCACTCAAGCGCATGCACATCCACACTCAAGCGCATACCCAAATCACTGTTTTTAATTATTAAATTTTTATTTATATACATATTTATTTATTATTCTAATTTTCATCTGGACAAAAATGGCTATACCAAACCTTTCACTGGGTTGGACTTGACCTATAGTCAAGTGTTACCTTAGATTTCCTAGGTGAACCCTGTGACTAGGTAGGACCTTATTTCTTAAAACTATTATACTTAAACCTTGTCCAATGAACTCAAATGGGGTAAACAAGAAAAGTGTTATCTATTACTCATCCTTGTTAGATGATCCAGTTCATTCTAATGTTATACCCTTCATGTATGGGTATAAGGAGCCCAGTGTCTAGATCCATACACCATGTTGAAAGTGCAATAAATAGAACGCACCAAGTCCTAGAGGAGGTGAATAGAACTATTTAAAAATCTTTCCAGTGAGGAGACTAATTTGGATAATAATCCAAGTTTCAAACAATACCAAAAAATTCAACTTAGTAACGCAAGTTTGGTCAAGAGAGATGCTTAGTTTGTGTGTGTGCTTTCAGTATGCAGATATTCTAATTGAAACAAGATGATTTAGCACAAGAGTAGTGAGCAACACATAAGAAAATGATTATCAAGCATCCACCACAAACATAAAGCAATCCACTAGATAAGGAATTTATAGTAGTTCGGTCCCAGACCTACATCAACTCTGAAGAGCAAATACTCTTGGTTCTACTAATGATGAGGTAACTACACATGTATACCTCCTGCAACAGTTTTTTATATGGTGGTTTATCTTCCACCAACAAGAATTTTTATCTTGTGGTTTAATCTAAATTCTATTCCACCAAACACAACGATTTTTGATACGGGGGTTCGTCTTCCACCATATACAATAGATAAATGAAAATGAAGAGAGCACCCAATCACAAATCTAATTACGTTGACTTTGAATGGTGCTCTTGAAGCTTGAATGAAGATCTCCAAGCTTTGACCTTTGAAGATTTCTGCTTGGTGATGTTGATCTTTCAGTGAGTGCTCAGCCAAAGGAGGAGGTTTTGAGATCTAGGAAGTTAGGGTTGTTTTATATTTAGTTTTAGATTTCCTAGATGGGTATCTCCTCTATTCTCATTAATAATACATTTGAATACTCTCAGACAGAGGAGAAGATGGTGGTTGGAGCCTGTCACAACCCGAGCTCAAGAAATCAGGGATTAAGAGAAAACCTAATCAGTGACAGACGTACTCCCGTATATGTGCACCTAAACCTGGTTTCAGAGCACATATGCAAGGGCTCTATCACACGTGCAATCCTTGTATGCGGAAGCTGAAGAAAGTATCAGTGTACCAAACAAACATAAAAGGGATACAATAACATAATCACTAGAGAAATAGAGACGAACAAGAAAAACATGAAGGAATATCCCTTGCAAACATATACAATGAATAAAACCCTAACATGCAGTAAATGGGAATGGGAGAAATGCGAGGCGCTCTCTGGATTAGATCACCACACTCACTTCTCGTCCCCCTGGGATCTCAATGATCTCCTCCGAAGTCAGGTTGATCTTCGTGGGATTGGAAACTGACGCTGATCCTAAAACACCAAGAACAACGAGTGAGTACGACGGCTCAAGAAAGTATAAGCAATATAAAGGTGACATGTGCTGTGTCTAAAAGAATCAATGACAAGTAATCATAGAAGATGTCAATTCTATATACTAGGCAAATCGTGCAATGAGTAAAGCATGCCATATGGGTCAATAGCAAAAATACTGTACTAGGTGGCTAGTACACATGCCATATTCTCCCTCCGTGGAGAGAGCACACATATAATAAGAACACCATGGGCCAGATAGGTCTCGGTTTCCTGGGGTCCAGAATCCCCAAGATCTAAACTCACTGCAGCGATGCCATACAAACTACGCCAAATTCAACCTTGTCGGGTATCCTAAGGCTGAGGCTGAATAATGCCTGACGATATCAAATCAAACAATTCTTTCACTTGAGTAAATCATGCGTAACATATCATATCAGACATAGAGCATACGTGCATACAATCAAATCATACATACAATGCTCAAGGTCTTGATACATTATCAAGTGAGCAGACGAATATGATGCGAACATGAGCATACGAATACAAGGTGAATATACAGAAGAGTAGAGATCACAATTTAGCCATACAAGATGTCATAGATGAGTAATATGTCAAAGCTTATCAACTCACATAAATCAAATAGGTAGCATCGAACATGGAAGTCAGCTGTTTCCGCCCGGGATTAACCATAGATAGAGCCCTCAGGGAATATCCAATGTTGCCCCAGCGCAAAACGCGCCCCATGCGAATAGAAGGGCAAAACCAAAATCAATATGCCATGCAAATCAGATTATTGTGCAAGAATCACAATCTTTTACTAACCAACCATAAACTAGTTATCCATTGTTACTAACCGTACATGATGATGTAATTTTAAGTTATCCGATACTCGGTTGTTCTTCCTTTGGTGTCTCATTATCCAAATAAGAGTACTGGAGTCCCTTAAACCAATACCCATGGGGAGGTGCCTAATGAATGGATAACACACATGAACGAGTCACAACCCTAAAGACCCATCATGCGATTCCTTACATTCCGTTGGGCAAGTCCAGGTTACCTACCTTCTAGCTCGAAGGCCCTACAAGGTCTTATATTAAACCTATCCTTTTTATCCATTTCTCATAGAGGTTGTACTGCTTAGCCGTAGGTAAACATACAGCTTAATCGTAGTATGCGCCGCGGCTCAGCCACGGTTCCCCTTACTATTCATCCGCATTTACGGTTCAACCATATTTTGTTCTACGGCTCAGCCCTGTTCTGTTCTACGGCTAAGGCACGATTTAGCCATAGCACATTGCATGGTCTCCACATGGCTGGACCGTAAAAGGTCCTCTGCATTTCAATTCTGACTTACGGCTAGGTCACAGCTAGCCTACGGCTTAGCCGTAGTAGTCTGTACGGCTTAGCCGACCCTTAGCCGTAGTTCAACAAGTAATGGTTCACCTCTCTGGACTGTAAGCCGTAAACCTCACGACTCAGCTATATGCTTCAAAACACCCTGAAACGCAAACTGTCCAGAGTTTCAGATTCACTCTGTTTCTCTTTTAACAGGAGAACACAGTCACACAAGGGGGGGGGCTGTTAGGCACATACTAACATCATACATGAATAGTAGCAAAACAATCACGGCATACCAACATGTATTCAGCCAATATTTGCTTATACTTGCCTTTACTAACGAAGAATCAAGCTTCACTCATTTCTAACCCAAAGCGAGACAACTCGGTGCGAGGAATCGGAGATTGACACCGGCCACCTACGAAGAGGGAAGAAGAACAGGAGAGAGAGTGACACAGCAGAAAACTGAACGAAGAAAAATGAACAGAAGAAGATAAGAACGTCTAAGGCGGTGGGAGATATATATATATATATTTTTTTTTTTTACCCATTTGCAACCAGGTCCAAAAGTTATAGAAATTACAGTTTGAGTCAATTGAGCACTTAAACATTTCAAACGACTCCAGGTGATTCCGAGCTAGTTACGGAAAAGAACAAACATTACGAAAAACACAAGATGTCATCAAGATGAAGCCGAAAAGACAAACTCGATCAAAATCAAAAATTACGAAAAAGGGCCCGAAGCTACCTAATCCAGGTAAAACTCAACCCAACTACCTAACCAAGACTTCAAACCTAACCTAACAAGAATAAAACATAATGACCCAAGAAAGTCCTCCAACAAAACACTAACAACAAGAGTAATTGACTACTAAATCTGCTAATTGGGGTCAGGGTGTTACAGAGCCTTTTTACAGATATTCACTAAAGGGTCAGAAACTCTAAAGATTTTCCAGAAAGTGTAGTCAATTATGATGTATAAAAGTGGTTTTCTCATATACACATATGCTGCAACGGATAGATCTATAGCTAGGCTAAAGTTGTTCTATGGCTTAGCCGTACATGCGGTCATCTACAACGGCTAGTTTGACCAAATTCGAAATTTTTATACAGTCTTACGGCTTATCCGTAATTTCTTATATGGCTTAGCCATAAGTCAGCCGAAGGCAAAAGATCCCAAAAATTCTTCTCTTGATTGTGAGCCGTAGAATCTTACGACTTAGCCATAAAGACCTTTACAGTTTGGCTGTGAAAACCTTATGGCTTAGCCGTATGTCACAACCCGAGCCCAGGGACCGGGGGTCAGAGAAAGTCTAACCAATGACACACGTACTCCCGTGCATGCACACCTAGACCCCGTCCAAGCATACACACACAAGGGATCAATCACACGTGCAAACAACTGTACGCGGAAGCTGTACGTATCAAGGCATATAGCAACACACCAAGAAACATAGGAGATTACAAAACAACATTAAACTGATGACAGGAACAATTTACAAGAACGTATGACAATATAGCGGGCTTACAATAATCAAAAATCAAAATACATATATCACTCAAGCCCACGGTACAAGTATAGAAAAATCCCCTCAATAGACTCGGACTCAAATGAATGGGGAAAACAAAATGATGCAAACCGTACTCTGGAGGATGGATCAAGTCCACTCCTCTAGGCCGGAGGGGGCCTCGCGAGCCTCTCCTGGAGTCGGGTCGACCGACGCAGGATCGGGAGAGGGATCTGAGCCTGCAACACACAACGACAACTAATAAGTACAACGACTTAGCAAAGTATAAGCAACAAGAAGATAACACGAATTGTGTCTAATCATGAATAATAGTCACAGTGCAAAATCCATAGAAATCATGTTCGTATACTAAGCAATTATGCAAATGAATAAACATGCTATCAGAATCATAAACAGATAACAGTCAAAGTGGCAACTACATTGGCCATTTTCTCCCTTACGAGAGCGGAACGGAATGAGAACACCAGCGACCGGGCCAGGGTACGCATGGGTCTCTAGTTCCCGGGGTCCGGAGTCCCAGGACAGAACACTCTGCAGAGGCAAACACATAAACTAAACCAAAGTTAACCCCGTCGGGTATCCTAAGGCTGAGGCTCAGTAGTGCCAAGACCACTCACAATCAAATCAGATGATGCACCTCAATCAATCAATCATGTCATATCACATACCACATACAGATCTCGCATATCATGCTGAACAAACAATAGGAAGTGCATCGCATATACTGATACTGAATGTACATAAACTGATACTGATACTGAAGGTACATAAACAATACAAGAGGTGCTGACTCACAATCACTGACTCATAACTGATGCAAATACTCCAGTGGAGCAACAGTAAAACACAATAATAGAATGGTCCCACCCGGGCTTCGCTCTGGGGTTGCTGCATTTCCCACAGAATCGAGAGGTCCAGCGCAGAACACATAAGAGGGCATAACCGAAATCAATATGCCGTACAAATCAAACAAATCGAGTACTTATACGAATCAAGGATCAATTACAAGCCAATCCTACACTAATTATCCAGTGTTTCTAACCGTGCATGTTGATGTAGTTTTAAGTTATCCGATGCACCATTGTCTAGTGTTGCAGTGTCTGGAGTGTGCACCGAAGTCCCTTAAACCAACACCCATGGGGAGGTGCTAAACAACTGGATAACAATCATGAATGATTCACAGCCCATGAGATCATTCATGTCATGCAAACATTCCATTGGGCATGTTCAGGTTAGCTACATTCTAACATGAAGGTCATATACGGTCTTTTGCTTAAACCTAGCCCTTTTCATTCAATTCTCCGGGCTCACGGTGTAGCCGTAGGTGACCTTTCGGCTTAGCCGAAGCATCTTACGGCTTAGCCGTAATATGCACTGCGGCTGAGCTGAGGTTCCCCAAATATCCATCCGGATTTACGGCTCAACCGTATTTTACTCTACGGCTCAGCCGTATCCTGGTCCACGGCTTAGCCGTAAGACAATGTACGGCTTAGATCAGGCTGGGCCGTAGAAGAATGGCAATTTGCCAGCTCTCAGTTATTTTCAGATAACAGTCTGTACTGTTCTACGGTTAGGGTTACGGCTGGGTCTCGGCTTAGCCGTAAGCCATCTTACGGCTTAGCCGTAGCACATTTCACGGCTTAGCCGTGAGTGCACGGAGTCAATTTCCTGAAACTGTCACAGTCATACAGAAAGTGTGCAAAACGGCTGGAAACAGAAACAGAACAGCAAAAGGAGCTTAATAGGGCTGTCTAATACTGAGAAACACAATGAAAAATCGAAACACAACAATCAAATCCATATCAATCGGTGTTCATACAACTTGAGCTTATACTTGCCTCACAAATGGAAATCACTTCGTTGCTTGGCTCATTCCGCTGGAAACACACACAAACGAGCTCCTTTCTTCCTCCCTGAAGCAATAGACACAGAGATGGAGAAGGAGAGAAAGAGAGCTGACGAGAGAAAGATGAGCTGGAGAGAGACAGAGAGTGAGCTGAGAGACGATCGAACGAAAGGAATGGAGTTGGTGAGATATTTAAAGTAAAATGAGTCCAAAATTGCACTTAAGTCCAAACAGTTTACACAATTGTCAGTTTGAGTCAAATGACGGTCTAACGAGAGCAAACGAAATCATTTGGATCCAAGACAGTTACGAAAATCGACAAACTCAACGAGATACACGCGCTGACGTCAAAATGATGCAAAACTGACAAGGTCAATCAAAAGCCAAAATTACGAAAAAGGGCTCGAACTACCTAGACTAAGTCAACTCAACCCAAACGATCTCTCTAAAACTCAAAACCAACTAAAAACAAAATCAAAACACTCTTAACGATAAAAGCGCACATAATTACCCACGAATCCGGATCAACTCGGGTCGGAGTGTTACATCCTCCCCCACTTAGACATCATTCCGTCCTCGGAATGAACGCGTACCTGAGCAAAAAGGTAAGGATACTGACGCGCCATCTGATCCTCTAATTCCCACGTGGCTTCATCAGGTCCATGATGCTCCCAGAGTACCTTAACCCATCTGATAGTCCTCGTACGCAAGAGCTGTTCTCTGGTCCCAACAATACGGAGCGGACGCTCAACGTATGACGCGTTAGGTTGCATCTGAATATCATCGTATCGAATCACATGCGTCGGGTCTCGAACATACTTGCGAAGCATTGACACATGAAAAACGTCGTGTACTCCAGAAAACTCTACGGGTAGAATCAATCTGTACGCTAGATCGCCAATCCGGCTCTTGATCTCAAATGGACCCACGTATCTTGGCGCTAACTTGCCTTTTTGACCGAACCGTATCGTACCTTTCATCGGTGAGACTTTCAAAAATACCCAATCTCCAACCTGAAATACTAAAGTTCTTCTTCGTGTATCTGCATAGCTCTTCTGTCTCGATCGGGCAATCCTCAAATTGTCAATGACGTTCTGCACTTTCTCTGTAGTCTCAGCAATGATCGTCGGTCCGTGGAAGCTCCTTGTTCCAACTTCTTCCCAGCAAACAGGGCTTCTACATTTCCGTCCATACAGAGCTTCATAGGGTGCCATTCCAATACTCTCGTGGAAACTATTGTTATACGCAAACTCGCACAACGAGAGATGCAGATCCCATTCTTTCTCAAAATTCAGTACACTGGCCCGTAACATGTCCTCGAGCGTCTGAATAGTTCGTTCTGACTGTCCATCAGTCTGCGGGTGATACGCCGTACTGAAGCTCAACTTCGTTCCCATGGCTTCCTGAAATGCTCTCCAAAATGAAGAAACAAAGCGGCTATCTCGATCTGACACAATCGATACAGGCGTACCATGTAGTCTAACGATCTCATCAACGAACTTCTTCGCCATCTCGGAAAATGTCATGCCTTTCTTGAATGGAAGAAAATGGGCTGTCTTCGTCAATCTGTCCACGATCACCCAAATGGCACTGTTCTTCTTGCTCGTCAGGGGTAGACCTGAAACAAAGTCCATCGTAATATGCTCCCATTTCCACTGGGGAATATGCAATGGATGTAATGAACCTGGAGGTCTCTGATGGTCAGCTTTCACCTTTTGGCAAGTCAAACATCTAGCAACAAACCCAGCAATTTCTCTCTTCATGTTATTCCACCAGAATCTATCCTTGAGAGCTCGGTACATCTTCGTACTTCCAGGATGCATAGAATAACGAGCATGGTGTGCGTCTGTCATCAAACTCTCCTTCAAAGCATCTACTGCTGGCACACATAGCCTGCTCCTGAAATACAACACATCACCCTCCAAGCGAAAGTCTGGTCGATCTGCAATGCTATCCCGAATTCGCTTCAACATCGCATCCTCAAACTGCTGGTCCTTAATACGCTGAATGATGTCAGGCTGAAAGCTCACTGTACTGGCAAGGGTCAAACAGTTCTCTACCGATTGCAGTTCCACTGGCTGAGCATGCCTCACAAAAAAAAGGCTATCTAAGGCCTGAAGAATCTCCGACTTCCTACTCAAGGCGTCTGCAACAACATTGCCTTTCCCTGGATGATATTTGATGGGGAAATCAAAATCCTTAATCAACTCAAGCCACCTTCGTTGCCTCATATTCAACTCAGACTGCGTGAAGAGATACTGTAGACTCTGATGGTCTGAATGTACTTCAAATGTCACGCCATACAAATAATGTCTCCACATCTTCAACGCAAAAACGACGGCTGCTAACTCTAAATCATGCGTGGCATAGTTCTTCTCGTGCTCCCGAAGTTGTCTCGAGCCATAGGCGATTACTTTGCCATGTTGCATCAAAACACATCCCAAACCGACTCGAGAAGCATCAGAGTAGATCATAAATCCTTCATGCCCATCCGGTAACGTCAAGACTGGAGCCGAAGTAAGCTTCTCCTTCAACATCTGGAAACGGCGTTCACATTCGTCCGTCCAAAGAAAAGGAACATTCTTCCTGGTCAATCGAGTCAACGGTGCAGAAATCTTGGCAAAATCTTGAATAAATCGACGATAATAACCAGCCAATCCAAGAAAACTCCGTATCTCCGTCACTGTCTTCGGGCTAGGCCAACTCATCACTGCCTCAACTTTCGTCTGATCCACTGCCAACCCATCTCGTGAAATGGTGTGACCAAGAAAAGCTACCTGCTCGAGCCAAAAATCACACTTCGACAATTTGGCATATAAGCGATGCTCTTTCAACAACTGCAAGGCTCGACGTAGATGTTCCTCATGCTCCTCTGGGGTCTTCGAATACACCAAAATATCATCAATAAAGACCACCACGAATCGATCCAGGAAAGGAGCAAAGATCCTGTTCATCAAAGCCATAAAGGCAGCAGGTGCATTGGTTAATCCAAATGGCATCACGAGAAACTCAAAATGTCCATACCGTGTCCTGAAAGCAGTCTTCGCAACATCTTCTTCCTTCACCCTGAGTTGATGATACC
This sequence comes from Sextonia rubra, assembly GCA_037013555.1. Classification (NCBI taxonomy): domain Eukaryota; kingdom Viridiplantae; phylum Streptophyta; class Magnoliopsida; order Laurales; family Lauraceae; genus Sextonia; species Sextonia rubra. The sequence continues at coordinate 27,124,653 of JASUAD010000009.1, forward strand.
CCGATCTCAAATCAATCTTGGAAAAATAGGCAGCACCTTGAAGTTGGTCAAACAACTCATCAATACGCGGCAATGGGTATTTGTTCTTGATAGTGACTTTGTTCAATCGCCGGTAGTCTATGCACATCCGTAAGGTACCGTCCTTCTTCTTCACAAACAGCACTGGCGCTCCCCACGGTGACACACTCGGCCGTACGAAACCCTTCTCCAAAAGATCTTGCAATTGTGTCTTCAATTCAAGCAACTCAGCAGGGGCCATACGATAAGGAGCTAAACTAATGGGTGCTGTACCGGGCACTAGATCGATTGCAAACTCTACATCTCGGACAGGGGGCAACTCGGGTACTTCCTCCGGAAATACATCCAGGAACTCACGCACGACAGGAATCTCACCCAACTGCTTCACCTCCTTCTTCTCCGAGACGAAAGCAAGAAAACCCGCACAACCTCTGCGTATCAAACGATCCGCCTTGCATGCGGAGATGACACGCCTCGGGCATCTCTCCTGATTGCCCTCGAAACGAAACCCCTTCTCAAAATCGAAGTAAATCGTCCTGTTGTAACAGTTAACACAGGCACGATACCGCGCTAGCCAGTTGTAACACTCCGATCCCCTTTGAGCCGAATTAGTGGCTCATTAGTGTGTTTTGTTTTGTTCTATTTCTTTTGGACTTGGTTTTGGGCCTTGAATAGGTAGTTGAGTGACCTTTGACCTGGAATAGGTAGTTCTAAGCCCTTTTTCGTAATTTTGCTTTTGTTTTGCTCATATCATCTTTGCATCATCTTGGTGTCAGCACGCGTATTTTGTTGAGCTCGTTATATTCCATAACTGTGTCAGATCCGTTTGGGGTCAATTGGGGAAGATGGATCTTCGTGTGACTTGAACTGTAATTAGCATAAACTTACCGGACTTTGATTTAACTTTCAAAACCTATATATATACAATGCAACCCCAGGTGTCTCTCTCCCTGCTCTTTTGTCTTCCACGTTGCATGCAAGAAATTCCAGGAGAAGCTTTCCTCCCTCCATGTTCTCTCTCTCTCTTCTTTCCTTCTCTTGCTCGATTGAGGATTGGATCCTTTGTTTGGATTGGGTTCTTTTCTTCTTCTCTCATCTCTGTGCTTAGTCTCTGTCTGTGGCTTTGGTGGTAAGTGGGTTCTCTCCCAACTCTCCCTTCTTCTTCTCCAATTGCAGCTCTTTTCCTGGTTGATGTGTCTTCATCTCATGCATGGTGTATTGCTTTGATTTGCTTTGATTTTTAGTGGATTTGGAGCTTGTTTCAGAGGATTTGTCAGATTTGAGGCAAGTATAAGTACAGGCTTGTATAACACACATGGGTGCTCTATTTGAATGCTTTGATTTCCATCTTCTTTAGTGTATTTGATGGTTACAGCCAATGCTTGTGAATTTGGAACCTCTGTATCCTGTTTTGAGACTTTTCTGTACCAAATTTCAGTTTCTGTAACTATCCCGAATTCGTGTTCTGTATTGTACGGCTAAGCCGTAAATTTCTACGGCTCACTTCCCAGAGACTGAAATTTTGAGTTTTGTTCTACGGCTAGGCTACGGCTAAGCCGTAATTTGTCCTACGGCTGAGCCGTAAGCTAGCCGTGACCCAACCCGTACCCCAGCCGTGAATTAAATCTCTGATCAGTCGAAACTTTTCCAACACAGAACTCCTACGGTGTGGCTACGGCTAAGCCGTGGAATGCTACGGCCAAGCCGTGGATTGGTCTACGGCTAAGCCGTATACTGACCGTAGCTCAGCCGAAAAAGGTACCAGATCAGAGGTGGAAGGATAATCAGTTTAGCTGTGTTTTAATGGAACCAAGGTGAAGCCGTAGTGCATAGTACGACGAACGCGTAAGATGTCTTCGGCTCAACCATAGGTCCCTCATAGCTAAACCGTTAGGCATGGCAATTCTGAAACATAACTTAGGATAATGGTGAGACTTGTAGGGCTCAAACACGGGTTGACCACTCATGTAAACCGGCCCAATGGATTCTTGGAACGCATGAATAGTCTGTTAGGCTGTGACTTATTCATGTGAGTGTTGTTTTACTGTTAAGCACCTCCCCATGGGTGTTGGTTTAAGGGACGTCGGTGCACGCAAAGATTTCGCAACACTTTGATGGCAACGGTGTATTGACTAACTTAAAACTACATCAACATGCACGGTTAGTGACAGTGAACAACTAGCTTAGGATTGGCTTGTAATGAACCTTGACTCCGTATTAATCTGAGATGCATTGCATATTGTTTATAGTTTTGCCCTCTGCTCTGTTGATTTATGTTATGCATTCCTCAGTCATTTTGCTTTCGTTCTGTATATCTGTATCATTCTTTGTTCGGCACTAAGTTCTGATCTATGCTGTGCTTTGATTTAATCTATGTTCTACTCTGTATTTTGGCTATGCTTTGTACATTTCTGGCTTTGTATATTTTGGGTATTCCCTGGTGGCTCTGCCCAGAGGTTAATACGTGAGGATAAGATCCGGTCTTTGCCATCGGTGAGTCCAAAGCGGATAATCTCCCTTTTCTATGGATTTGATTTGATTGATATTAGTCTGGCTCTACTCAGCCTCAGCCCTAGGATGCCCGACGGGGTTACCTTTGGCTTAGATCTCTGTATCTCTGTATAACTGCAGTGTCGCTTTGTCTTGGGACCCCGGAACCCAGGAACCTGAGACCCACTTGTACCCTGGCCCGGTCAGTGGTGTTCTCCTCTGCTCTGCTTTGCTCTGCTCTCTATTGGAGAGAACTTGGTTAACGTAGTAGCCGCTTAGTCAGTATTTCTATGTTGATTCACATATCATGCTTTACTTCTATGCACGATTTGCTTAGCTTATTAAGATGAAATTCTGAAATCATTATTCTGTCATTTATTCAGCTTTGATACTATGAGTGTTTCATCTCTGTTACTTATATTTGCTGGATCGTTGTATTCATTTGTGTTGTCTGTGGTGTTGTAGGCACAGATACCTTGCCCAGCTCCCCGGCGATCGAGGAGGCTGCAGGGGCGAGTGTAGAGGCACCCTCAGGTTTGGCAGAGTGGGCTTGATCATCTCTGCCGAGTGCGTTCATGCATGCTTTCCAGTGGCTTTTCGTTTTGGGATTTTGAGTGATTGTATTTGGACTTTGGACTTTGGACTTGTATTCTGTGTATTTTGTATATATTGATTTTGGTGTATTCGGTTTTATATCAGTGTATTTGTCCTTGTCTTTTCCGTTTCGTATTTGCTTTGGCTTCCGCTATTTTCTTTGTTGCTTGCTATGATATGTACAGCTTCCGCGTACGCTTAGTTCGCACGTGTTAGATCCCTTGTGTGCGTGCATCTGGACTGGGTTTGGATGCACTTGCACGGGAGTACGTGTGTCACCGGCTTAGCTTTTCGCTAACCCCCGATTTCTGGGCTCGGGTCGTGACACCAGTCCATTCCAAGGATCACATCGAAATCTAACATGGACAACAAGATCAAATCAACTGGCAGCTGGCGACCTTCAATCACCATGTCGCACCGAGGGTAGTATACACTACACTCCACTCTCTTGCCCACCGGAGTGGACACCACCAACACATAGGGTAGCGGCTGAAGGGGTTGCGGTAACTGTTCCGCAAAACGAGGTGCAACATATGAACGCGTAGATCCCAAATCAAATAGTGTATGTGCTTCAGCTCGGGCAATGAGAACTTTACCTTCCACCACTTTCGCATCTTCTGCATGATCATGGGAAGCTGCGTACACGCGAGCAGTCTGACGCTGTGGCTTCTGGTTCTGGCGAGACGGCTGGGGGCTGTTCGAAGCTGCAGAACTCAAAGACTTGGATGACCCCATAGATCTAGAGGACTGGAGGGTCCTGGCTTTCGGGCACTGAGCTATCTTATGCTCCATCGATCCACAACTCAAACAGGCTCCGGACTTCTTCCAACACCTCTCCGTCGGATGACCCAGTCCACAAAACTCGCATCTGCTCCCCGAGAAACTCGAAGTGCCTTGCTTCCCTTTCCATTTCTTCTGAATCTGTCCTTTGGACCCCACTGGTGCACTCCTCTTGAAGTCCATAGCTCTCTCTGCTAGGTGGTTGGCTTCCGCAGCATGTGCTCTATCGACCGCATCATCAAAAGTAGCTGGTCTCTGAAAAGCAGTCACAAAATTCGCATATCTAGGATGCAGACCAGAAATGAAACGATTCACCTTCTTCTCCTCGGTATTGATCATGTCCTCAGCAAAATGGGACAACTGGGTAAATCGGTGAATATACTCGGAAACGGTCAGCTGCTGCTGCTATAAGGCCAGAAACTCAACCTCCTTCACACGCCGGACATGAGCAGGGATGAACTTCCTTCTGAACTGTTTCTGGAACATCTCCCACACTGTTTCACTAGGCATAGTCAGATAGGCTGCACTAACACTCTTCCACCACGTCCTTGCTACCTCTCGGAACATCGAGGCCGTAAGCATAACCTTCTGCCGGTCATCACAGATAATGGTCGAGAAGAGATCTCCGGTATGCTCTAGCCACTGATCAGCCTTCAATGCATCTTCATTTCCATAGAATTCTGTGGCTCCACGTTTCCTGAATTTATCGTACAATGCATTCGGATCGCTCTCTCTGGGCTGGAAAACCATTTGCTGCTCTACAGGCCGTTGAATTGGCACTTGGCTCTGTCGGTCTACTAATGAAACGACTTGTGCCTGTAAAGAATGGATCGCCTACAGCATAGTCAAGAAACGCTCGTCAAAATTCACCAGTGGCTGTGGAGCGGCTGATCCACTCTCATTATCTCCCTGATTGTTGTTGTCGTGTGTTCCAGATCCCGATGCCATAGCCTGCAAAACACAAAAGTCAATCTGCTATCACACGAGGTACTCACACAGACTCACAAGACAAGGGGACCACACACAACAGTCCAAAACTGGACTACGGAATCTCACCACGTCCTATATGCCTACATGCTTACAAACTAAGATAGAGACAATGCTCATAAAGACAATGCTCATAGAGACAATGCTCTGATACCATACAATACGTATGTCACAACCCGAGCCCAGGGACCGGGGGTCAGAGAAAGTCTAACCAATGACACACGTACTCCCGTGCATGCACACCTAGACCCCGTCCAAGCATACACACACAAGGGATCAATCACACGTGCAAACAACTGTACGCGGAAGCTGTACGTATCAAGGCATATAGCAACACACCAAGAAACATAGGAGATTACAAAACAACATTAAACTGATGACAGGAACAATTTACAAGAACGTATGACAATATAGCGGGCTTACAATAATCAAAAATCAAAATACATATATCACTCAAGCCCACGGTACAAGTATAGAAAAATCCCCTCAATAGACTCGGACTCAAATGAATGGGGAAAACAAAATGATGCAAACCGTACTCTGGAGGATGGATCAAGTCCACTCCTCTAGGCCGGAGGGGGCCTCGCGAGCCTCTCCTGGAGTCGGGTCGACCGACGCAGGATCGGGAGAGGGATCTGAGCCTGCAACACACAACGACAACTAATAAGTACAACGACTTAGCAAAGCATAAGCAATAAGAAGATAACACGAATTGTGTCTAATCATGAATAATAGTCACAGTGCAAAATCCATAGAAATCATGTTCGTATACTAAGCAATTATGCAAATGAATAAACATGCTATCAGAATCATAAACAGATAACAGTCAAAGTGGCAACTACATTGGCCATTTTCTCCCTTACGAGAGCGGAACGGAATGAGAACACCAGCGACCGGGCCAGGGTACGCATGGGTCTCTAGTTCCCGGGGTCCGGAGTCCCAGGACAGAACACTCTGCAGAGGCAAACACATAAACTAAACCAAAGTTAACCCCGTCGGGTATCCTAAGGCTGAGGCTCAGTAGTGCCAAGACCACTCACAATCAAATCAGATGATGCACCTCAATCAATCAATCATGTCATATCACATACCACATACAGATCTCGCATATCATGCTGAACAAACAATAGGAAGTGCATCGCATATACTGATACTGAATGTACATAAACTGATACTGATACTGAAGGTACATAAATAATACAAGAGGTGCTGACTCACAATCACTGACTCATAACTGATGCAAATACTCCAGTGGAGCAACAGTAAAACACAATAATAGAATGGTCCCACCCGGGCTTCGCTCTGGGGTTGCTGCATTTCCCACAGAATCGAGAGGTCCAGCGCAGAACACATAAGAGGGCATAACCGAAATCAATATGCCGTACAAATCAAACAAATCGAGTACTTATACGAATCAAGGATCAATTACAAGCCAATCCTACACTAATTATCCAGTGTTTCTAACCGTGCATGTTGATGTAGTTTTAAGTTATCCGATGCACCATTGTCTAGTGTTGCAGTGTCTGGAGTGTGCACCGAAGTCCCTTAAACCAACACCCATGGGGAGGTGCTAAACAACTGGATAACAATCATGAATGATTCACAGCCCATGAGATCATTCATGTCATGCAAACATTCCATTGGGCATGTTCAGGTTAGCTACATTCTAACATGAAGGTCATATACGGTCTTTTGCTTAAACCTAGCCCTTTTCATTCAATTCTCTGGGCTCACGGTGTAGCCGTAGGTGACCTTTCGGCTTAGCCGAAGCATCTTACGGCTTAGCCGTAATATGCACTGCGGCTGAGCTGAGGTTCCCCAAATATCCATCCGGATTTACGGCTCAACCGTATTTTACTCTACGGCTCAGCCGTATCCTGGTCCACGGCTTAGCCGTAAGACAATGTACGGCTTAGATCAGGCTGGGCCGTAGAAGAATGGCAATTTGCCAGCTCTCAGTTATTTTCAGATAACAGTCTGTACTGTTCTACGGTTAGGGTTACGGCTGGGTCTCGGCTTAGCCGTAAGCCATCTTACGGCTTAGCCGTAGCACATTTCACGGCTTAGCCGTGAGTGCACGGAGTCAATTTCCTGAAACTGTCACAGTCATACAGAAAGTGTGCAAAACGGCTGGAAACAGAAACAGAACAGCAAAAGGAGCTTAATAGGGCTGTCTAATACTGAGAAACACAATGAAAAATCGAAACACAACAATCAAATCCATATCAATCGGTGTTCATACAACTTGAGCTTATACTTGCCTCACAAATGGAAATCACTTCGTTGCTTGGCTCATTCCGCTGGAAACACACACAAACGAGCTCCTTTCTTCCTCCCTGAAGCAATAGACACAGAGATGGAGAAGGAGAGAAAGAGAGCTGACGAGAGAAAGACGAGCTGGAGAGAGACAGAGAGTGAGCTGAGAGACGATCGAACGAAAGGAATGGAGTTGGTGAGATATTTAAAGTAAAATGAGTCCAAAATTGCACTTAAGTCCAAACAGTTTACACAATTGTCAGTTTGAGTCAAATGACGGTCTAACGAGAGCAAACGAAATCATTTGGATCCAAGACAGTTACGAAAATCGACAAACTCAACGAGATACACGCGCTGACGTCAAAATGATGCAAAACTGACAAGGTCAATCAAAAGCCAAAATTACGAAAAAGGGCTCGAACTACCTAGACCAAGTCAACTCAACCCAAACGATCTCTCTAAAACTCAAAACCAACTAAAAACAAAATCAAAACACTCTTAACGATAAAAGCGCACATAATTACCCACGAATCCGGATCAACTCGGGTCGGAGTGTTACACCGTAGCTTAGCCGAAAGCCAAAACTCCCAAAAATTATTCCCTGGATTCTAAGCTGTGGGATCTTATGGCTCAACTATAATCTCAGCCGTTAATATATAAAGAAAAACAGATTTTTGAAGAAGTACTTTCCAAGACAAAGCAAGCTATTCTAGGGTTTTTCTAATTAGGTCTGAAGAGGTTTAAATTACCTTTTCACTCATGAGTTTAAATGATCTTGATCTTCCTTGTTCTTCCTTGATCTTTCTTAATATAGCTTAATGATTGAACTTCCTTAATTTTTGACTTGTACTAAGACTTTGACCATGAATTTGACAATAGGAATGACTACTAATCTTACTATGCCATTAACAATCTCTCCCTTTGTCAATTTCATGACAAAATACATATAAAGAAGAAACTACAATATTCTATCCGAATTTACAGTTAACAATACACTTTCACTTTTACAATTCAAAGTGATACGTATAACTATTACATTTTATTGGAATATCACTGAATCCATAACTCCCCCTTAGATGCTGCAAGATCCTATGATAACAATTACCTGCAAAAGACACTTCAAGCACTATGCACTACAAAGGTGGGATTGTTGTAAACTCCCCCTAAAACCATTAGTTCACCCCCTTTTTGTCACAAATTTGACAAGGGACGAGGAAGGGAAAGAGAGAAAGACAAACATGCATAGGAAAGAAAAGACCATACCAATAACATTATATCAAAACACAAGGAGGCAATGAACATTAGTAAAAATACGTGTTGAGCTTATAGAGCAGACATCCAACTATGTTAACAGGAAGTAAACACTATACATTCAAAACAAAGAAAACAGCAATGCCATCTCCTTAAGAAGCTAATCAGAAGGGGGGAGAAGGAGAGGGAATCTCGACGTCACCTTTCCAGCAGCTTTTGGAGATTTTGGACAAATAGCAAAAAGTTTTCTTCATTAGTTTCTCCATTTTATATTGGCATTGTTCAAGGGCGGCCAGTCGTGCTTCGAGAGAGGAGGATGATGAAATTGGAGGAGACCGAACTACTAGAGCTAGATGTAGCTATGCAGGCCTAGGGAGTTCTTCCGAAGAGTCTTCTTCATCTCTAGAAGCCGGATACCTAGGACCAGCTACTGTCCTTTTCAAGAAACCCATAGTCAAGATATTGACTTTGCCAAAGGTAGTTTGAGATTCAGGCACTTCATCACTAAGTAAAGCAACCCAACAATGTGAAGCTAAACGGGTCATAAGATATCCAAAGAGACAAGCATTCGTATTTCAACCCGGAAATTGCCAGAAACGTATGATAGAGGCACAAATGAGTGAAAAAAGGCAAACTCTAACACCCAAGTGCAGAGTATATAAGGCATTAGTCATGAAGGGTGTTAGATCAAGAAAATTCCCTTTGCGAGGGTAGACATTATAGGTAAAAATGGCATGTAAAATCCTATATTGGGAAAGTAGTGAAGTAGCAGGAAAGAAGCTATTCTCCTTCTAGGGAATGTCACTCCCACAAAGAGCAAAAGTCATAGTTCATTTATCGTCTTCAAAGAAGGAGTCCTTTATGACACTAAGATGAATATTCGACAAAGGAATACCAAGAAAAAAAGATATTACTGAAGGAGTTATGACAAAGGGATACCAAGAAGAAAAGATATCACTGTAGGAGTTATGACAATGGTACCATCCGTAAAAGCAAGGTCAAAACTTAAGGTGTCTAGAGATGGAGGCAAACATAGTTTGTACAATAGAGGGATAAGCTGTAACACTCCGATACAACTTAATCAGGTTTAGTGGATAATTAATGTGTTTTTGGGTAATTCTCTAATGACTTAGTTTTATGTTTGTTATGTTTTCCTTTTGAGTCTCATTTCGGATTATGACTAGGTAGTTGGGTTGAGTTTAACCTAGATTAGGTAGACATGAGCCCTTTTTTGTAATTTTAGATTTTATGTGATTTCATCTTTCATGCATCATCTTGGTGTCAACACGTGTATTTCGTCAAGCTCGTTGACTTCCGTAACTAATTCTCAGGTAGACGATTTCGTTTGTTTCCGTTGGACGATCATTTGACTTGAATTCTAATTCCCTTAAATAATTGGACTTTCTTTTAAGCCAATCTATATATAAGCTCACCTACCCCTTTCAGTCGATCCTTATCTTCTCTCTCAGTTACGTGTGATCTTTCTTCCTTCCTTTGAAACTTCTCCTCCTTTGTTTCTTCTTCACCACGATCAAAAACAAGAAAAGGGGAGAATCTAGTTGTGTGGCCTACGGTAAGCCTTTGAGTCCTTTGAGTCATGTTATCCTATATGTGTCTAGAATGTTTCATGCACTGCATGCACTCACCTCCTCTCTTTTCTTGAATGCATGGTGTCAAAGTTACGTTTATCGGTCAATTTGAGCCAGAGGACAACTAATTCACGTGACAAAACTCATTTGAAGCAAGTATGAGCACAATTTGGATGAACACATGTTGGTACATGGTGATTACTCATATTCTTCTTGATCTTACATGTGGAGTGTGTTTGACAGCCTTTTTGTGTCTAATTTTTCACACTTGTTCTTCTTGGGTTTAAATTGTGCACAGTCTATTTCATCTGTAACAAGTTCAAGACGTGACCCTATGAAGTTTACGGCTAAGCTGTAAGCTGTCTACGGCTCAGTTTCTAAAGAGCTAAAAATCCTGACTTTACACTATAGTCAGGCTACGACTAAGCCGTAAATTGCACTACGGCTAAGTCGTAGGCTGGCCGTGACTTAGCCGTAGGTCCAGTTACGGCTTGATGTCCAGAGAGCAAAACCTTGAGGAAAAGTCCGATGGTCTAGCCACGGCTAAGCCGTAGGCTAAACCGTGCCCCCAACCACGGCCAAGCCATAGAACAAAACACGACGAAGCCGTAGATGCAGATAAACAATCTGGGGAACCACAGCTGAGCCGTAGTGCATAATATGGCTAAGTCGTAAGATGTCTATAGCTAAGCCGTAGGTCACCCACGGCTAAGCCGTGAGATCAGTGACATCAAGAAAAGGTAGGTATGAAGGAGACCTTGTATCACCTTCACGGTAAAATGTTGGTAACCCTAGACTTGCCCAATGGAATATGATAATAACATGAGTGGTCTTGAGGGGGCTGTGACTCATTCATGTGTATTGTCCAACTGATAAGCACCTCCCCATGGATGTTGGTTTAAGGAACTCCAATACACCTTCCCGACACAATGCAATATGATAGAAAGACAACTGTGTATCGGATAACTTAAAACTACATCATCATGCATAGTTAAAAACACTGGATTACTATATTAGGGTTGGCTTGTAATCTATCTTGTCTCTATTAATTTGCCTTGCATGGCATCTTGAATGATGATTCTTGTCCTCCACTCTTAGGTGCTGATTAACTATTCATTGTTATGTTCTCCAATCGTGTTTGCATTAGATTAAACTGATATGTTCAATTGTTATTATCATGACTTTGAGTATTGTATGAATTGAACGTAATGTCCTATACCTTATATGAAATGTATGTTTACTCAAGATCAAGGATATAATTGACTCAAAATTGTTAAACACTACCTAGCCTCAGCCTTAGGATACTCGGCGGGGTTGACTTTGGCATAGTATATATGTTGCTGCTACAGTGTGTTCCCGTTTTGGAGCTTCCGAACCCCAGGAACCGAGACCCATACGTACCCTAGTGTCACAACCCGAGCCCAGGAGATCGGGGGTTAACAAAAACCTAACCAGCGACACACGCACTCCCGTGCATATGCACTTAGACCAGGTCTAGATGCACACGCACAAAGGAAAACACACGTGCAACAAGTATGCGGAAGCTACAAATATCAACATGTGACACGAGACACACAAGAAACAAAAGGAATAATATCCAAAGACTGACATAAAGGTCTGAACATACAAATTGGGATCCAAGCACGATGTATAGAACATGAGTACAATCAATGACATGAAAAGAAAGAAAGCAATATGCATGCATGCAGAGAATAGTCTCACTCTGGTGGGTGATAACACACACTCCGCAACCTGAAGAGACAGCCGGAGTCTCCTCTGCAAACTGACGACCGACAGGAATACGGTCGAGGGTACCTGAGCCTGCAACACCAAGGACAACTCATGAATACGATGATTCAGCAAAGTATAAGCAGTAACAAGTTAACACGTGTGGTCTCTAATAGAATAAAAGACATAAATAATCATAACATGTCAATGTAATAGTCTAGGCAGTTGTGCATTCAAATTAACATATGCTCCGTGAATCAATGTGTAAGTACATACTAGGTGGCTACTACGTACGCCATATGCTCCCAAGGTAGGGATCTTGTAAACGTGCTGAGAACACCATGGGCCAGATGGGTCTCGGGTTCCAGGGGTCCGGATTCCCCAAGACATTTCCTTACTGCAACAAGGCCATATAACTATACCAAAGTCACCCCGTCAGGATCTTAAGCCTGAAGCTCAGTAGTGCCGGACCATATGGAGTCAACAAACATACAAATAAACATAAGCATATGCATAACTTATCATAACGTGCATATCATACTGTGTGCATAGCATAACATGTATCTTTTATCAGAACGTGACGATACAAGAGGTCATACGAATGAAACAATCAAATATATCAAACTGAACAGAGCAACAACAATATAATGGATGCCAACAGAGTAGAAAGCATGCAAGTAACCAAGGATGAAGACATATCGACTAAAATGCATCAAATAGTATGATCGAACATGCAAGATCGCTATTCCACCTGGGATTAACCATGGAGAGAGCTAGAAATATCTAATTGTGTGCCCCAGCATAGAACGCGTATAAGAGGGCAAAAACCAAAGTCAATATGCCATGCAATCAGATTATCTTTCAGGAATCATGATCTCTTACTAGCCAATCCTATTCTAGTTATCCAGTGTTTCTAACCGTGCATGATGATGTAGTTTTAAATTGTCCGATGCACCATTGTCTAGTGTTACAGTATATCTGAAATGTGCACCGAAGTCCCTTAAACCAGCACCCATGGGGAGGTGCTAAGCAACCGGATAACGTGCATGAATGATTCGCAGCCCTCGAGATCATTCATGTCATACATTCAGACCATTGGGCAAGTCTAAGTGATCTACATTCTATCATGAAGGCCATATCAGTCTCTTTCTTATATCTATCCTTGTTCTTCATGTTTCAGGGGTGATACGGCTTAGCCGTAGGTGAACTTACGGCTTAGCCGTAGGCATCTTACAGCGTAGCCGTAATCTACACTGCGGCTCCACCGCGGTTCCCCTTTACTGTTCATCCGCAATTATGGTTCACCCGTAATTTGTTCTACGGCTTAACCATGCGTTGTTCTACGGCTTAGCGGGGGCTGGGCCGTATAAGGTCTGCCAATTGCTTGCTTTCAGTTAATTCAGAAAAAAGCACCCTGTATTGATCTACGGCTGAGCTACGGCTTACCCGTAGGACAATATACGGCTTAGTCGTGTCCTGGCCGTAGAGGAAAACTGGGTTTTTCCCTCTCTGGATTTAAGCCGAAGGTGACTTACAGCTTAGCCGTGGTACACACAGAGGTCTTTCCGAACTGATTACAGAAACACTGAAACATATCCAAACTGACGAAATCACATGAAATAGAGGGAAACAAACACAAGATGGGCTGTACACATCATTCATAAGCAGAATACTCAACTTAATCACAATCAAACACATACCCATATGGTTTAGCCAAGTTATACTTATACTTGCCTCAAATGAGTTCAAACACGATCTTGTTGTCCTTGGGCTCAATTCACACTACCACATGCTTCTAATTGCCATGCATGCAAGGAAAGAAGAAAAGAGAACCATGAGTACAGTACCAAGCGATCATGAGAACAAGAGGAAGAAGGAAGAGAAGAAGCACAGCAAGAAACTCAAGCTCACCTCCAATCACACGAGGGATGCTCAAACATGCATGTGCACAACTTCTTTCCCCAGCTAGAGCAATGAAAAGGAAGGAGAAATGAGCAGCAGAAGAAGGCTCCTGAGAGAGAGAAACAGAACAGTGAGAGAAAGAAGGAGAAGAGAAAGGTCGGTGGCTTATAAAGATAAATATCAAGGCCAATTTGCAATAAAGTCCAATCGTTCCAAGTTAAGTCCAATTCGAGTCAATTGCGGATCTAACGAAAACAAGTAATATACTTAGCAAACGACATAGTTACGGGAATCGACAAACATAATAAAAGACACGCGTTACTACCAAGATGATGTATGAATGACGACATCAAACAAAATCAAATATTACGAGAAAGGGCTATGTCTACCTAAACCAGGTCAAACTCAACCCAACTACCTATCCAAAACCTGAAACCAATCAAAAACAAGAACAAACACAATTAGCAACCAAATCATCAAGAATTAGCCGCTAATTTGGATCAAATCAGGTCGGGGTGTTACACCTAGCACGGTCAATGGTATTCTCATATGTACAGATCCCTAGAGGGAGGATATGGCAAATGTAGTAGCCACATAGTACAGTACACTCATGTCTTGATTCGTAATAGCATGCTTGATTTATCAATGCACAATTTACCTAGTAAACGAAATTGAAATTCTATACAATCTCACATGTTAATTACTCTGTTAGACACAACACGTGTTACCTACTGTTGCTTATGCTTTACTGAATCGTTGTATTCACCTGTTGTCCTAGGTGTTGCAGGCTCAGATCCCACTGCCGACCCTTCACCGGTTGGCAAAACTTCAAAAGATGCTATAGAAGCCCTGTCAAGGATGGAGGAGTGGATGTGATCACTCCATCGGAGGGCGACACAACATGCATATAGGTCTCTTTTTGGTGTGTGGGATGCTTTTGGGTTATATGATGTGGTGATGGTTTATCGTTCTGTAGTTTGTATTTGTCATCCAAAAACTGTCCTTTTCCTCTGTACAGATCCGATTTCATGTTGGTGTATATCATGTAATGAATGTTATCTTTTGTTTTGTCTTTTGTTCGTTTCTCTTCTTTTCTTTTCATGCGATGAATGATACTTACAGCTTTCGCGTACACTATATTTGCACGTGTGAATGTCCCTTGTGCGTGTACATTTAGACAAGGTCTAAGTGTGTATGCACGGGAGTACGTGTGTCACTGGTTAAGTTTTAATTAATCCCCGATTTCTTGGGCTCGGGCTATGACATAAGCATTTCCTCCCCATTTTGGAATATTGTCCCACCCATTATTTTCAAAAACAGCATGAACATCATATTTTTCTACCTCAAGAATATTTACACTTCTTTCGACTACAATAGGCCTAGATGCAAATGTCCAATCTTTCGTAGGTTCTTTTGGACCAAAACCCGAGGGGCTAGAGGTGAGTCCTTTCTAGCCTCATGTCTTGATGAAGTCCCTGAGGATTTTAGTCCTTTACCATAAGGATATGCATTTTTGGTGCTAAGAGGCATGATGGTAGAGAAAAGAAGCACAGAGAGAGATTTATAATGCAGTAAAGCTCAAGCACACCAAGACACCAAGAGAATGGAAAGAGAGACAAAAAGGAAACTACTACCAAAAGAGTATGCTCAGGCATAAGGCATGAGTAGTAAAGCACGACAAAGAAGAGTGATATACAGATAGAGATGCAAAGACAGATCAAAATAAGCAAGAAACTATTCATTCTTCAAACCCCATTGTCAAACACGAGCTCAAGAAACCCCCAAATACAAAGATCTACACAAACAGAGTAGAAGCAGGGCACACACATGGGAAAAGGACAAGAAAAACAAGCACGATGCAAAATGAAGAAGGAAATTAACTTAGATACAAAGATTTAGATGATATGAAGAGGGAAGAGAACAAAAGAGAAATGAAGCCCTAGCACAACCGTAGACACCTAAAACAGAAATGAACAGGAAAAGGGCTCGACACACATAAATAAATAGGAAACTCTGTAAACATTGAATTCTGCTTTTACGGCTTAGCTGTAATATGAATTACGGCTTAGCCGTAATGGAAATCAATCCACAAATATGGTTAGCCCTACACATTACGACTCAGTCGTAGAACACTGCGACTTAGCTGTAGAGCCCACAAACGGTACTATTATGAATTATTGATCAAATTAATCAAGAAAACAAATACAAAAGGAATTTTGACAGGGATAATAAGTAATGAACTTATGCTAAGCAGTAATCACCAATGGATTTTCTTAAGTTTTCAAATTTTGAAGCATCCAAGGGCTTTGTTAAGATATCTGCTAGTGTGAATGTATTCAAGCACAATGATTTCTTCTTCTACTAATTATCTAATAAAATGATGTCGAATTTCAATATGCTTTGTGTGAGAATGTTGGACTGGATTTTTTGAAATATGCATAGCATTAGTGTTATCACAATATAAGTTCATTGTTCCTTGATTAATACCATAGTCCATAAGCATTTGCTTCATCTACATTAGTTAAGCGCAACAACTTCCAGCTACAATATATTCAACTTTTGCGGTGGAGAGAGATGTGGAGTTCTACTTTTTACTATGCCATGCCACTAAACAAGTTCCAATATAAAAGCAACCTCCACTTATGAATTTTCTGTCATCTAAGTTTCCAACACAATCTACATCTAAGTATCCAAGAATCGAGAATGATGAATCATAAGGATACAACAGACCGTACTCAGCTATGTCTGCAATATACTTTATTATTCTTTTCACGGCGCTTAAATGGGATTCCTTTGGATCTGATTGATACCTTGCACAAGCTCTCATACTGAAGGCTATGTCTAGTCTAGTTCCAATAAAATAGAGTAAGCTGCCAATCATAATTTGATATAGACTTGGGTCAACCTCTTTTCCAATAGCATCTTTAGTCAATTTGATTGTTCTACTCATAGGAGTATTGACATGTTTTCCAGTTACTAAACCAAATCGTTTTACCAATTCCTTTGCATATTTAGACTAGGAGATGAAAATTCTATCATGGAGTTGTTTTACTTAGAGATCCAAGAAAAAGTTTAGTTCTCTAACCATACTCATTTCAAACTTTAATTGCGTGAGATTAGAGAACTTAGTAGCAGATTTATCAAATGTAGAGCCAAAAATGATATCATCAACATATATTTGGGCTATTAAGATTGAATCAGTTGTCCTTTGAATGAATAGAGTTTTATCAACACTCTCCCTTTGAAAATCATTTTCTAGAAGAAACTTTGTCAATCTTTTATACCAAGCATGAGGTGCTTGCTTAAGACCAAGCAAGGCTTTCTTTAATCGAAATACATGATTAGTGGGTTTTGGGTTTACGAACCCCTTTGGTTGCTCAACATAGACTTCTTCATTCAAAATTCCATTCAAGAATGAAATTTTGACATCCATTCGATAAAGTTTAAACTCTAGAAAGCAAGTAATTGATAATAAAATTCTAATAGACTTCAAGCGAGCAACTAGAGCAAAGGTTTCATCAAAATCAATACCTTCAATCTAAGAATATCCTTGAGCTACCAATCTTGCTTTGTTTCTAACTACCCCATTTTCATCTAATTTATTTTTGAAGATCCATTTGGTACATATCACATTTTTATCCTCTGGTCTTAGAACTAGGTACCAAACATCATTTCTTGTGAACTAATTTAATTCTTCTTGCATAGCATTTATCTAGTCATTGTCAGAAAATGCTTCATCAACACAGGTTGGTTCTAATATTAAAGTAAAAAAGAGATGACTCATAATATTCTCCAATTGTTTCCTAGTTTTTACACTTGTTAGGGTATCACCAAGAATCTGGTCTATAGGATGGTCCTTCATGTTTACTAGATTTTTAGTGGAAGTAGACATATCAGTTTTTACCATGGACTATGTGAGTTCAATCACTAATGAAACTACTTCATCATCAACGCCATTATAGATTTTGAGAATTCATCATCTATAACAACATTTATTGAGTCTTGAATGACTCCAGTTCTTAAATTTAATACTCGATAGGCCTGACTTTGTGTCGAATATCCTAAGAATATTCCTTCATCATTTTTCAAGTTAAATTTACCCAACTGTAGTGCCATAGTAAGATTTGCTATGTGAAATGTAGTAACTACAGGTGATAGATGGTTAATTAAAGGTGACCACTCTATTGGAAATGAATTGTAGACAAGCAGATGAACCTAGCATTATGGGTTAAAGAAAGAGTTCTATGTCAAAAACAGCTTCAGAAAGTTTGAACCTTACGGCTAAACCATAAGACATTCTATAGCTAGCTTTCTAAAGGCCTCAAACATGATTTTTCTTCTGCTACTAACCTTACAGCTAAGCCGTAAAATACACTATGGCTGAGCCGTAGCCAAGCCGTGGACAAACCGTAGGCTACATATGGCTTAGCTGTAAGCCAATTTAGGGCCAAGCCGCGGATGCAGGAAAAATTCTACATCCTATAACTAAGCTGACATGTACCCACTGCTAAGTTGTGAAACACCCACTACTAAACAGTGGACAAATCATGGCTAAGTCGTAAAACCCTGAAATTTAAGGGAGACTAGGGACATTTAAAAAGACTTTGTAAGACATTAGT
Organism: Sextonia rubra; assembly: GCA_037013555.1. Taxonomy (NCBI): domain Eukaryota; kingdom Viridiplantae; phylum Streptophyta; class Magnoliopsida; order Laurales; family Lauraceae; genus Sextonia; species Sextonia rubra. Next base: position 27,142,867 of record JASUAD010000009.1, read on the forward strand.
TCTTTGGAATCCTTTAACCTAATCATTTGCCCAATGAAAAATTTCTTAACATTAAAAGTCTTGAAGGCTAAGACTCATTCATATAATATTATCCATTTGTTACGCATGTCACCATGGCTATTGGTTCAAAGAACTCTAACACACTCTTCACTATACAATGTAACATCAAATAGAGATAACTATGTATCAGATAACTTAAAACTACATCATCATGCACGATTAGAAACAAGGGATGATTAGATTAGGGTTGGCTTATAAATTACCTTAATCTTACAAATTTGAACTGCATAGCATATTGAATTATTGTCATTGCTTTCTATTATTGAAATGATTTAAAATGATCATCATATAAGTTAATTTTTTTTCTAACGTTTATTGACATACGTTTCCCTATTGTCAAGCATGAATTGAATATCTAATGAATTGTTTACAATGAAACGAGTTGCACGAATTACTCAATCTCAATTATATGATTCAAAATGGTATGGCTTTACTTAGCTTCAGCCTTATGATATCCAACGGAGTTGCCTTTGGTATAGCAAATTGTTATGGTACCATTGCAGTGTGCCTTTGAAGCTTTCAAACTCCGTGAACATAGAGACCCAATTGAAGCTTCGGCCGAGGCATTGGTGTTCTCAATGCAAAGATTCATAGAGAGAGGATATAGCAAATGTAATAGCTAAATAGTAATGTATAACCATTATATATTTAAGAATGTGGATGCAAATGAAATGGATCTGGTCCTGGCTTTCAGGCCATTGGCCTGGAGCTGTGACAGGATTATTGTGCCCAATTAATAAATGGGTGGGCTTGGATAAGCTCCAACTGGGCCCGAGTGTGCCATAACAGCCCTTGTGATAGAGGACTGTGTAGAATGCGGGGCACACTACTTGGAAAATAGTTCGACTGCTAAAGTGATATAAGGCAAGTGAGCATGGTTAGATAAATGTCATTTTCATCAAAATCCAAACCCATTTCAGAGGATTAGGACTCAAGAAACTGTACATAATTATCCAACTCACGATTGATTAATTAAAAAGTGTTCTGACTTTTGACCCCTTTATACAATGGTGAAGCTTCTCGTGAAGACCAGGTGGAAAATTTCGCCCCGAATGAGAGCCTTACTGGTGTGCCTAGAGTCAGTTCACTGAAGAAAACGTCAAATCCCAACCCAGGTCCAGAGACAGAAGTAATATTCAGGACTCATTTAGCTACAGTGTAGCAGATTGAAAAAAAAAAAAGAGCAGGCGTAAATGAGCCTGGGTGATTATGATGGGATTTCAGTGTGCTTGGCACTGGCCCACAGACCTTGAATACTGACCCAGAACATCTATTCTTTTCCAAACCTGAAGATGTATGAGACAGGGGTAGGGGCCTCGGCCTTACAATGCTTCACACTGAGAACCAGAACCAAAAAGTAGCCCAGAAAACAGAAAGTCCTGGCCCATTTCGATTGCCCAAACGGAGTTCATGTCATACGAGTATTACGTCAACTGACCGCAGGTTAACTGACTTTCAACGCCACAAAGTCCTTTGAGAGGACCCAAACTTCATTTTTCTCTGTATTAGTAGTATAGGCCCGCAATTAGTCCCATTAGACTGGCCTGATATTTGAGACCAGTTCACATTTGTAGGGGTGTTTTAGGCATTGTCTCTGTTTTTAATTTTTGGCAGGGCCTCTGATTGCACTCTACAACTGTTTGAATCTGCAATCCATATCCTAATCCAATGCTTTTGCACTTGGAGAAAAGTAATATTCCTGTTCCATGCCACAATTTTTTTTTATATATAAATTTATCATTTTGAGCACTCTCGTGATTCTGGCCATGTCAATTGCCGTGGTAATAGTGTAGTACCTCACTTATGCACGAAGCTAAGACAAGCTTAGCCAAGCTCCTACTTAATGGCATACTTCTCTAGCAGAATCTCTAATTGGAATATATGATGTCGGGAATTCAAATATAATAATGTGATGACTATCCCTTGAAATTTATAGATACACCACCTTTCTTTTCTTTTCTTTTTCGTTTCTTTTTTCTTTTTTCCTTTAACAATAATTCTAATTTCCAACGACTTGAAAAATGAGGAATAATCTTTAGAATTCTTAAAACTCATCAAACCCCCATCGCATTTCTAAATGCTCTAGTGCAAAGGAGGATTCAGGAATCTCATCTGAAGGACAACTTTTGAAAAATTTACAAATTTTCCCAATATGAATTCTTAAAATTTTACTAAAGAAACATGCCATAAGCACTACTGTGTGCTCTAGGTTCAAATTTCACACATGAGTTAGTGATGATAAACTTTAGTTTTTGAATTAGGATTTTCTCATACAAATTGATATGTTTCCTCATCATAAAGCTACAATGAACTTTCACGAAACTTACGTGCAGACATGGTGCCAGAGCTATGCCCCGATAGCAACTTGCTATTAGTCTAGCCATAGTCCTCATAGTCTTGCTGCTTACGCTTCTACAATAATGTCACCATCTCCTTTGCTTTTTCTTCGACTCTTGATTGCTTTTCTTGTACACATTCCTCTAACCTAAAGTACTAGTAATTTTTATCAAGTTGCATGATCAAATGTTTTTAGAAGAAATCACAAAAATATGATCTAGAGGACCACTAATACTAATAGACCCAAAACAAAAGGGAAATTCAACAGTGATGAACTCTACAGATAGATGGTGATCGCCACTAAAGCATGATGATCTACTTGGGAGATATCTACCTTTTATTTTCAGTTGGGAGGGGAGGGGGGTGCTCTTTTAATCGTACCTATTATGTTTTTTAATTAGGAGTTCAAATGAGTGATCATAAGTTTATTTTATCTTATTACTGGATAATTTGAGATGTTTCCTCCTAGGGGTGCAAACAGGTCGGGTTAGCAACTGGTTCGGGTTGTCCATCCTCAACCTGTGCCCAACCTATTTTCAAAACAAGTTGGGATTCTTAAACCCGCACTAGCATAAGGTCGGGTCGGGTTGGTCCACCTGAACCCACATTATATTATGGGTTAGTTAAGGTCAAGTCAAACTAACCACTTCACTTAAGTCCTGCAGTTTTCTTTTTTTCTTATTATTTTTTCTTTCTTTCTTAAAAGTGGATTCATAGATTGTATTATTACAAAGAAATAAGATCTCATTTTTATAAATTAAAGCACTTAACTCTACACTATCAAAGTTTTTCATGCAAATATTTATCCAAAAATGTTTAAATAGATATGTAAATGTTGACCTTAGCTATTAAATGTAACTACTTTAAACATTGTCTAACGGTTTGAGTTTATTCATGATGTATTTATAAAAATAGTTATACTTTAAAATATTGAAACCTATAAATATAATTTACATTATCTTTTAATGCTTATGTATTGAACTTTAAGCATAGGCAGTCAAGTTGTTAAAATAATCATTATCCATGATTTTCTATATACTTATTAATTTTATGATAATCATTATATAATAAAGCTAAACCTAAGCAAATATACAATATATGGAATTGGTAAAAAATAATAACAAGCTATTATAATTTACAAAAAAAATAATATTATTCAAAAAAGATAAAGCCGATAGAGCTTTACATTTACAAATGCAGAAAAAAAGTCAATAATATAGCAAGAAAATCATATCTTATATTATTTCTAATAATTCCTGATGGAATTTACATATCTTATATTATTTTTAATAGTTCCTTATGGAATTAAATATAAATATAGAAAACTATATACAATTTATGTGGGTTAGGCAAGTAAGCCCGAACACAACCTTTTTTTCTACGATTCAGAAAAATCTAATCCATGCCCGACCCATATTTTACATAGGTCCGTTTACACGAGTCATAGGCGGGTCGGTTGATGGGTCAAGCCTCATTTTGCCACCTCTAATTCCTCCTAGTAAAGCTATGACGGAATTTCATTAAAAACTTGTAGCATCTTTTGTTTCATAACCAGGCCGTAGCTTGGCATTTCCTTACTTTACTGAATTAATGTTTCAGTTCTACTTATTTATTCATATATCTGTTTATAAATGTTTACGATCTCAGGCTTGGACTTGGTCTTGGGCTAAAAGCTCATGCATACATTCATTTTGATTAACTAAATTGAGCCGAGCGTGAAGCAGAATAGACCTTACCTGAAGCTTGTCTGTGCGTCAACCAATAAGCTCGACTGAGGTGAATTAAGAACAGCTTCTTGACAACCTTAAAGATGGATGGCTCTTTTTATCCGACACAACGGCATTTTGGTGGCATCAATGACTGGTGTAACTTGACTCCTATAATTGTGACTAAAACAAACATTTTCATTATTTAAGGATTTAAAAGAAAAATGGTCAGACTTGGATTTTTTATGTCAAATGTCCATTAAATACCTATCACTAAATTTTAAGTAGGATGCCACTAGGGATGTAAACAGTTTGGATTCTAGGCAGGATGGTGCCGTATTTTGACCAGATCCATTTTTATAAATTAGACATGAATTTGACATGATACCTATATATTGTATTAGGATTCGGCGTCAACCCGAAAAAATCAATTTAGTTCAGTTTCGAAAACCAAAATAAGATGTGAATTATTCACATCAGCATAATTTGATGAAAGGGCTTCAAAATAATTTCTTTTAAATATAAAAGTGTGACTAAATGATGTATGATTAAAGCTAAGTGGACTTTACCTATACATTTTTTAAAATATGTGGGTATTTGTCCCTAATTCAGATGCTATGAACAAAGCACATAGGGATCCAGATCCAAATTTTAGAAGATTCTATATGCATGGATCCGAATATTACCATATCCAAAATTAGGCTCCATACCCACTTTATTGGGAACCTAACTTTATTGGTATGAAGAACGGCTCCTTACCCTAGTGGTAAGTAGCGGCAGTTCTTGTAAGGTCCCGAGTCCCATTAATCTTGATTTACATTAATTAAGCTCGTTCTATATTAATTGAACTCGATTAAGGCTAATTTAATCCAAAATTGATCGGGTTTGGGCCTTGAATAGGGAGTTTGGCGGAGTTCGACCCCACTTTAGGAGTTAAGGGCCTTTTCGTAGTTTGTCCTTGTACCTCTTGGACACCTCGTCCATTTCTTTTCGTGTACTTTTTCGCGTAGATCCTCTTTCGTGTTGGGCCCGAGTTGATCCGGACTCATCCTGGGCCAATTGAGGCCCATGTGGCCTAAACTGAAATTTCATGAAAAGGCTGGACTTGCATGTTAAATTGCAGGAAATTTAACTTAAAAGGATACAACATTCCCTTCTCTTCTTCTTCGTTCTCTATTGTTGAAGCCCCTCTCCTTCTTCCCGGATTTCTTCCCTTTCACTTCCAAATCGAAGAGCTATTGGGATTGGAGACTTGCATGCGCTAGGAATAGCTTTCACCCACTTCCTCTTCCTCATAGGAGCATTTACTTCCTTGGGAAGCACATTCTCTTCAGGCTACAGCTCACCAAGGTGAGGGCTTTGCTTCCTTTCCTTGTATTCAGGTTTGTGGGAGTCAAGGAGACTCCAATCCATGACATGCATCCAACTTCAAATTCCATTTATCAATTGTATGTTGCTTGTAGAGAACCCACTTCTGTTTGGAGGTTTTCCCTTAGCCACATAGCACGAGAGGTAGTTTGAGAGGGTTAGTACTGTTGGAAAAGGCAAGTATTGAGTTATATGTGCTGCATGCATGATTAAGTATGGATATTTACTTGCATTTCCCAATTTCATCCATTTCCTTTCATTGTTTTAATTGATGTGAATGTAGTGTGTATTGAGTTAAATGACAAGGTGGGAATGGAGGTTGTGAGAGTACAGAACACCTTAATTGGATACTACTAGTAAGCTATAAAACCCCCTCCCAGTATAGGTTTTGTACTAACTGAAATCGGAATTGAGCTACAGAACTGTATTCGGGTTTCTGAAGCTTACGGCGAAGTTACAGCTAAGCTGTGAGCATTTACAGCTCAAAGTCCAGAGAGCAGAAAAATGGGATTTTGTACTACGGCTCGACTACGGCTGAGCCGTGGATTTCACTACGGCTAAGCCGTATCTAGCCCATACCCAAACCGTAGGTCTTCCTACGGCGAGCTTTCTAGAGAGCTCATGGAACCCAGTTCTTCTACGGCTTGCACACGACTGCACCGTGGAATATACTACGGCTACGCCGTAGCCTCCCCGTACCCTAGCCGTAAGCTTAGCACGGCTAAGCCGTAGGCCAACATACGGTTGGGTCGTAATTGTGCATGAAAAATCCGGAAGGAATCTAACCCACTCGGCTAAGCCGTAGCCTTGTATACGGCTAAGCCGTAAGAACCCAGTAAAACAGGATGTTAGAGACTCTCAATGATTTGTAAGACCTTAGTATTGGCATCTTCTATACCACTATAGAGGCCCAATGGTAAGCACATGTTGAGGAGAATGAATGATTCCCGGAGGGTCTCCCAATAGCAAGTCATGGATATTGGCATAAGAAGGGTGTCCCGTATGCACAAGGCAATACCAAGACACGGTAACACAACGACACTGAACGTCTTATGTGTACATCGTGTTGAATGCCCTTGGAGACTATAGGTGTGAAGGTAGTAATTCCTTGAACTCACTTAAGCTGAATGCATCCATATTGTTATGATAAACACCTGCAACATGAATTACTTCATTTGGTAAAACCCTGAGGCAAATTCAGACCTGAGCTTCTATTAAGTGAGTGTCTGACAAGCCAGAGCTTCTAATGAGTGCGAGCTTGTTAGCCAAGGATATGATATGACTGATACGATTAGATATGAGTCGGCATTACTCAGCTTACGCCCTTTTGGGTATACGTTATATATGTCACCACTGCAGTAGGTTTACGGAGGAGTAGTCGGCACTCCTCGGGAAGCTAGCCCGATCCCCTAGCGACCCATACAATATGTGTATACTCCCTTTTAGGAGAATAGAGCGTCGCGGTTGCCAATCAGTATGTATGACATTTAAGTTGTAATTTCTCACTCATGCATCCTGTTCAGTGATTATTCTTATTGATATATTATGTTATACTTGTTCCATATGTAACACTCCGACCCAACTTAAGCCGAATTAGTGGGTAATTAAGTGTCCTTTTTGTTGCTAAGAGTGTTTTGGTTTTGCATTTCTTTGGTCTTGAGCTATGAATAGGTAGTTTGGTTGCATTTGACTTAGTTTCACTAGTTTGAGCCCTTTTTCGTAATTTCTGCTTTTGTTGGACCTTGTCAATTTTGCATTATTTTGCTGTCAACGTGTGTATTTCGTCGAGCTTGTTAATCTTCGTAATTGTTTTGGATCCAAATGACTTCGTTTGCTCTTGTTGGATCGTCAATTGACTCGAACTGTAAATAGAGGTAAACGGTAGACTTGTTTGCAAAGGTGATTTCTTTTATCTTATAAATATCCTACCTACCACCGTTCTCTCTCTCTTTTTTCAACAATCTCTCTCTCGTTCAGCTTTCTTTCACTTGCTCTCGTTACTGTCTGGTTTACGTGAGGAAGGGAGCCTGTGGTGTGATTTTCGTGTGTCCCCAGTGGGTTGAGCCTCTAGCAACGATTGTAGTGTGTTTGATTTCGGTTTGAGGCAAGTATAAGCACAAGTAGCGTTAACACTGATTGGTAATGCTTTGATTGTATGTATATTTTACTCTTCTTGTATGAATCATTGTTAGACAGCCCTATTAAGTGAGATTCGTTAGTATCTGTCTGTATTCAGTTGAGAGTTAGTCATTTTGTATTTCTGTAACTGTTTCAGGAAACTGACTCAGCGCACTCACGGTTAAACCGTGAATTGTGCTACGGCTGAGCCGTGAAATGGCTTACGGCTACACCGTGACCTAACCGTGACCTTGACCGTAGATCAATACAGTGTGACATTTGAAATAACTGGGAGTTGGCACATTTGCTGCTCTTCTACGGCCCAGCCAAATCTAAGCGGTATAGTGTGTTACGGCCAAGCCGTAGAGTAGGATACGGCTGCACCGAAGAGTAAATTACTGTTGAGCCGTAAATACGGATGAATAGTTTGGGGAAACTCGGCTCCGCCGCAGTGCAGATTATGGCTACGCCGTAAGATGCCTACAGCTAAGCCATATGTTCACCTACAGCTACACCGTGTGACCCTGAGAAATGACTAAAGATTAGGAGTAAAGAAGAAACCTGATATGACTCTCATACTAGAATGTAGGCAACCTGAACATGCCCAATGGAATGTCAGAATGACATGAATGATCTCGAGGGCTGCGTCTCATTCATGTATGTTATCCAGTTGTTTAGTACCTTCCCATGGGTGTTGGTTTAAGGGACTTTAGTACACTTTCACTAGAAGATGCAACACTCCTCGATGAAACAATTGTGTATCGAATACCTTAAAACTACATCAGAATACACGGTTAGAAACACTAGACAACTAGATTAGGATTAGCTTGTAATTGACATTGATTCACCATGGTATATCTGATTTGCATAGCATATTGATTTCGGTTTTGCCCTCATATGTTCTGCGCTGGACCTCTCGATTCTGTGGGAAACGTAGCTACATCCCCAGAGCGAATCCCGGGCAAGGACACTTCATTTTGGTGCATTTGTCATGGTTCATATGGAGGACTTGAGTTCAGTGATTATTTGTTATTTGTACTCATTCGTCAATGCTGATTTGTATTTGCTTATGCTCATTCGTTATTCGTATTGTTATTCGTATTGCTTATCAGTATGAGCCGTATTGCTTATCAATGTGTGATGCACTACTATTGTTCGTTTATTATGATTGATTGTGATATGAGATCCGTATGTGATAATGCTTGATGTGCATCATCTGATTTGATTATGATTGCGATTGTCTATATATGGCACTACTCAGCCTCAGCCTCAGGATACCCGACGGGGTTGACTTTGGTTTTGTGTGTGTGATCGCCTATGCAGAGTGCTCGTGTCGTGGGCTTCCGGACCTAGGGAATTAGAGACCCATTCGTACCCTGACCCGGTCGATAGTGTTCTCATATTTGTGTGCTCTCGAAATGGAGAATATGGCAAATGTAGTAGCCAGCTTGAGTGTATAATTCTATTGATGATTCAGACAGCATACTTATTCCTATGCATGATTTGCCTAGTGTACGAATATGCTCACTATGGATATTTGCATTACTACTTTGACTCATTGGTAGACACAATTCGTATTATATTCTTGTGGCTTATATTTTGCTAAGTCGTTGTACTTATGAGTTGTTCTTGGTGTTGCAGGCTCAAATCCCCCTCCCGATCCTACGTCGGTCAACCCGACTCCAGGAGAGGCTCGCGAGGCCCCCTCCGGCCTAGAGGAGTGGACGTGATCCATTCTTCATAGAGCGGTGTGCATCATTTTGTTTTCCCTCCATTGTGTCTGAGCGTATCTGTGGGATTTTTCTGTAGACTTTATTTTGGGTCTAATTTATATCTGTATTTTGATTTTATGGACTAGTCTCTCTATTTTTTTGTACATCTTTGTGATCAGTCCAATCTTTTATAATCATTGTATCTTTTATTATTTTGTGGTATGCCTTGATACTTACAGCTTCCGCGCACACTTGTTTACACGTGTGATTGATCCCTTGTGTATGTACATTTGAACGACGCCTAGGTGTACATGCACGGGAGTACGTGTGTCACTGGTTAGGTTTTCTTTAACCCCCGATTTTTGGGCTTGGGTTGTGACACCATTTGCCTTAGTACTTACTTAACCGTCATGTTAACAGTGTTACTCTTGGTATTGCAGGTCCAGCGACCGGTCTCAAAGCGGACACTGACACGCACCCGGAGGGTACCCCAACGGTACCTCGGCATGTAGATGAGTGGAAAGACGGCGACGTCTTTTACTAGCCATCCCACGGAGCGCGACTATTCTAGGGAGATATCATTGTTATGCTTGGGACCCTTTTGTATTAAACACTTAAGTAGTCTTTTTATAATGTATTAAAGACTTCAACACGGTTATCTGTATGTACATATGTTTACCTTTGAAAGATAACTGACTATGAATTCGTGTGCTCTTGATAAATTACTGAGTATTTCGCGGGATTTCGTTTATGATAAATTATATTTGTACGTGTGTCAGCATACCTCACACGTTTCTAGGAATCTCCTTTGTAGGAATTCGTGCATAATCCTTCAGGGCACAAATTTCTACGGGATTACGTATCCACGCCCTGGGGGCCCACTCAAATCCCCAAATTCCCGGGATGGGGCGTGACAGTTCTTCCCTAACTATCAAGAGTTCGAACATTGGGTGCACCACCTTTCTTCCTGCATGTGCGAACTATCAAGAGTTCGAACCTTGGGTGCACCACCTTTGTTCTGGCATGTGCCAGCTGTCTTTCCATATACGGGCTCTCTTTTCACTTCTATGGGCTTTCTTCCTACGTATACAGGCTCTTTTTTAGGTCCCAGCCCCTTTAATAGGTTACCCAAAAAAAAATAAGAATCACTTATATGAGTTCTATCTTCTTTCCATTCATCTTTTACACACCTCTATGTAGGGAGTGACCAAAATCAGACCGAAATTCACTATTGCATTGGTCATTTGTAAATTGTAGTTATTCTTTCAACATGTGGCCAATTTAATGGTGTATAAACCCCAATTGGGTGAAAATTGGCCCAATGCCATTCTATACAAAGGGGTCCACTCACACTGGTTTGAACAAAATAGGGAATGCAAAAACAACATACAAAATGAAGTGAATCCAACTTTAACTACTCAGTTGAAACACTTTTTCTTTTTGTTTTCTTTTTTTTCTTTTTTTCTTTTTTACCCCAGCCTTTATGGGGGTGGATCCCTAGCCCCTGAGTAGGGTTGTAAATGGGTCGGTTCCAGTCCGAGTCTATGGTGGACCTAAAACTGGCACCATTAGTGAGAGGATGGACCCAGACCCGAAACTGAAAGTATTAAGAAGAGAATGGACCCAGAGCCAAAACTGAAACCACATATGGGGCGGGTGTGGTCCGAGTTCAGTTTTATATAGAGAATGCTTTAGAGAAAAGTCAACATTTTTGAAAACTTTTCAAAAACTAGGGTAATATATCGGGTCTTGGGTCCACAGGTCAAAAACAAGGTGGAACCAGACCCAGAATCGTTTAGGTTATGGGTCTAAAATAGGATCCGGATCTAAATCTGTTTACTTATTAAGACCTAAATAAGGACCGAAGCGTGGTTATTAATAGGTCGAAACCTTTGAATAATCGTAGAATTGAGGACCCATTTACAACCCTACCCATGAGAGAGGCCTCAAGTGAGGTTTGAGAACCCTCTGCGAAGAAAAGGTGCCTATCCAAATTTAAACCCTGGCCATGCAGGTAAGAATTGACACCTCTTAAGAGATAAGAGGTTGTTCTTGAGTTGAAACACATTGTTCAATATTTGTAAACATTATTCTGAAAATTTTAAACTTTGTAAAACACATTTCATCTTTTGCTCCATTTTCAAAATTATCTCTAAGAAGACTCCAAATTTTGAAAATACCTGACTGCATATTGAAAAGGCTAAGATAAAGCAAATGTTCTGACACAAACGATGAGTGCCAATTCCTCAGTATTCTTCACCTTCTCTTCTAATTTGTAATAACTTCTCTGGCTTATATATTAAGTGCATGTTTGGCATCTCTATTAATTTCAATTCCTATCCATCTAAATGTTTAAAGTCGGTAGAGTTTTGAAAAATAAAAGCATTTGGAACACAATTCTACTCTCTATCCCGCTTCAGAGAACTAGAGGCAAACCCTATTAAAATAAAAAAGTCCCAATTAGGGGCTTATGATAATAAAAGACACAAAATCTCAAAAACATAGAGGCGAAAGTCTTTTTTTTTAAGATGAAACATATTTTTTTATTTTAGTCTCTTTTTATGACTCTTTCTTATGGCTCTATTTTTGGAATGCTCTATAGAATAAAAGGAGAGATACCAAACAAGGCCTAAGTGTAAAACAATAGATTTGTCTTCTCTTGGACACTCTCTTAGGCTATTTGTTTAGCAAAAGGAGTAGCAAGGGAGGAGTAAAAGTAGACCATGATGTGATTTTTTTTTTTTTTTTCACTTTATTTTGTTTGGATGGAAAATAGTGGAGTGACAAGTAAAGAGATGATGTATGTTTTTTTTTATTTTTTGGTAACCTAGCCAAGGGGCTAGGCTAGGCTACTAAAGTGGGAAGAAAAGCTGGCACATGAGGCAAGAAAGCCCACAAAGGTGGGAAGAAAGCCTACACGTATGGAAAGTAGTGACAAACTCAAGGTTCAAACCCAAGGCAGCCTCCCCTAAGGAATAATTCTTGCTCATCAAAATTGGGTAACTCCTAAGCCAGAATTCAAAGGTATGAAGGCTATACTGGCAAGGGATACCTTAGGTCATTAAAAAAAAAAAGAAACTAGGCAGCCTAGGTAAGAACACACACCTCTTACCACTAGGCTAAGAGGGCAGTTCTTAAATAGAAGTAGTTGAGAGAAGTAAAGGGCGCACTTGGCATCATGCCATTCGGATGTTCCCATGTTCAAAAACATGTTTTGTATGTATGTGAAAATCAATGGTTCGAATTTTGGTCTGTGGGAAGGTATTTCAAAATCTTAACATACTGGCATAAGAAACTTAGAACAAAGAACCTTTTTTTTTAATAAATTGCTAGTACAATTGTTTCCTACTTATCTCTAAGTGACTCTGGTACTTAATTTCTAAAGTGAGTTACATGGTAATAATCACAAAAGGTGGGCCCTATGGTAAAAAAAATGTTAACTTTTAAAAAATATATTTAATTTTTTAAAAATATTTAATCTTTCAAAAAATCTAATCTTTAAAAAATTAATATTTCAAAAAAAGAATTAATCTTTCAAAAAAATATTAAATCTTTCAAAAAAAATTATTATCTTTCAAAAGTAACATAAATCTTACAAAAAAAATATGTTTAATCCTTCAAAGAAAATTTATTATTTTAAAAAATATTTAATCTTTCAAAAATAATTTAATCCTTAGAAAAATCAGAAGAGGTGGAGCCACATTGTAATTCCTATGAATGTAACCCTATGTTCTAATTTCTAAAGATTGGTAACTCGAAATGTTTAAAGTGAGTCTCATGTTCACAATCAACAAATAAGATGACTAATATTATAATCTTTTATAATTTCCAAAGGTGGACACCACAATAGAATTTCTAAATGTGGGTCCTATGTACAAAATTAAAAAAAATGCAGCTCCACTTTGTAATTTCTAAATATGGGTCAAGTAATCACAATAGAAAAAGGTGAACCTATATAATAAATGCTGTGAATGTGTGCCCATATTATAATTTCTGAATGTGTGTACCATGCTGTAATTTATAAAGCTTGGTCCCATAGTTACATTAAAAAAGGTAAGCCCATATTATAATTCTTATAAATGTAGGCCCACCTTATAAATCATATGAATATGAGCCCCATACTCTAATTTTTAAAAGTGGGTACTGCATTATAACTTCTACAGATAGGTTCCATATACGCCAACAATAAAGTGCCACAAACATTAAAAAGTAGGTTCCACATTTTAAATCATATGATTCACTTGCTGCCGTTCGTTGGAGAAAATTTTTTACATTGTTACCAAAACAAGTTCCATATGACATATTCTCAGCAAAATATTTTCATATATGTTGCCAAACAAGTTTTATAGAGTTTAGTCTTCGCACAATTCAATTTTAGCACAATAAGATCTAAGTACAAAATTGGGAACAACACGAAAATAGTGTCAAATAGGCCCAAAGTTTGAATATAACGCCGCCAGTCCATTTACTCGTTGTTTGGCCTCTTCTTTTGGACTTTTATTTTCAAAAAGGCCCAAACATTTTCATGAGACTCCGAAAAAACCTTACATTTAATGTTTTTACTAAACCCACCACGACTAATGGTGGAGGTTCGAAAATATTACTTGTCTTTCCCGGTCTCCAATTTTCTCTGTTTTATGGATATGCCCTTTGCCCTTACTCTTGACCATCCTGCACTTGGGGATTTTAGAATTCTTTTATTGATTTAAGTTAATTGATATTTGTGAATCCTGATTTAGAAAATAGTTTGAATTTTAGGATTTTATGAAAACTTTTCCACGTGAAAATGGCCCCTTGCTCATTGGGCCACTTAAATTAGTGTTTTAGAGGGGCTGACCAAGGTAGTGGCATGTGGGTGCAATCGCACCCATCAAACTACGGTACCCTTTCAACTACTATATGAAGATTAATTTTGGTCCACTTCAAAAAAACCCAATAAAAATTATCGATCATCCCCTAAAATCCAGATAAAAACCCTCAGTCTGCCCCCAACACCAACTACCTGTTAGCGTTCACACCCTTTAAATGAAAATTCTGGGTCTGCCAACTACTATCTTAAGTGTGATTTATATATGGTGACTGGAACCATCAATAATCAACCATTTACTTTGAAAAGAAATAAAGGAAAGGGAAGTTAAAACTGTTGATTGGGTGCTTCCAACTGAGCATGAATCATGTGTAAATATTGTGAGGATTAGCTAAACAAATGATGATAATTCCATTCTTTCGATAAAACGGATAATGTTATGTATGCTTCAATGGCCCAACTCAACATATATACTATACCTAGGAACCTAAATGTTATTAGTTGGGGTTGGGTCCAAGCCCCAAGGTGCACCCCAAAACACATTATTAATAGAGTTTGTTTATTTGTAAAGTGAAATGAGGTGAATAGTAAATGTGGAGATTAAAATATATATAGTTAAATCAAAATGTGATTGAGTCTTATTTTTTAGTGAAATGAGAATATAATTTTTTTTATTTTCTTTTTTTAATAAAGATATTTTTGTCGTTTAGTGACATAAAAAAAAGTAATTTTTTAGATTTCTTTATAAAAATAGAGGCATTTTTTGAAATCTGGTACTTCTTTATTTGACCCGTTTTATTTTATTGTCTCCTAAAACAATCCTTTACCTCACTTTACTAGTAATGTAAATTTATCAATAGTTGAGGGAGGCTTTAGTCAAAACACGAAATGCGTAGGGTTTTTTGAGTTTATGTAAAAATATATGGACCATTTTGTTAAAAAGGTTTTTTTTTTTTTTTCTGCAACTATGATAGCTTTGAGAGAAGTAAACTTTATATTAAGAAAGTATGATTTTTACTATAATCCCCCTTATTTTACTTGATTCATGATTTGACCCCACTTTATTTTCGCTCTTCGTATGTGAATAAAAGCAACCGAGTACGCCTAGGTAGTACGAACGCGGCCTATGCTTGATAGGCCTGTACCCCACACTACAGTGGAACACATGCTTCCTTACTGTTGCACCAAGCAATGGCTTGGCATCTGCCAAATTTCTGTTTCACAACAAATGAGGAAGAAAGAGAAGTCCAAAACCATTAGTAGGTTTAATACTAATGATAGTGACGACTGACTACTTTAAAATAATAGTTGAGCTGAGAAAATTTTATAACAACATAAAAAATAAAATAAAAAAACTGATTATGACAAAAGAGATCCAAAGAGACTCCTCTTTAACTAGATACTAAATATTCTGGATACATGTATACAACAGGAAAACTCCTTAGCCTTTATTTCAGCCAAAAACTGAAGTTCCTCTCAGGGGAGATAATGTTATTTTGAGTGAATTATATCTAAAAATAGTTAGCTATTGTCACCACCAGACGAGGAGAATGCTACCATACCCCTAAATCTCCCTCACCCAAGTGACAAGTAGCAAAGAGATGCTGACAGTTTACATACACCAGTGCAATAATTGAAATTGTGGCTAAATAACACAACCAAGACATCTACCCCCCAACACCCCGACCGTGAGGATGGGGTTTTCATTAGAGTATCTATAGATAGAAAATCATTCTCAAAATCATTCTCCACCTTGCAAATATGAAAAGACTAAGCGGTTGAAGATCTCTTTTTTTGTCTTTTTTTTTTTTTTTTCAAGTTGACCAAGTGGCTAGAAAGTAAGAAGATAACCTACCGAGATAGGGTTTGATTATCTAGACCACCAGTGATTTTCCAATATATGTTTTTTTATCATTATTATTTTGTAATAAGGGCATTCGCCGACCCCTTTGCAGTTGACCATTTGTAAAACATCAGATATATACAACCACCTACAAACTATGTATCTCAATTAAGTCTCTATAAAAGGTCTAACTGAGGACCTCCAAGTCGCTCGAGGACTTTGCCATGGCTTGAACATTTTAAGCGTAGGTAACATTTTAAATGTGGGTACATTTTTATTAAAAATAAATTTTATTATTTTTTTTTCTTATATGTGGATAATCTTTCATTTGAAAGTAATCCATCGGTCTCCCTTCCAAAGATGATGAGACCAATAAGTCTACCTTATACATATCCTTATTCAACCACCTTCGCACAATCGACAAAATACCAATACACGTCAACATGCCAAAACCACAAGACTCCAGACTCCAAAAACACATATCAACACCAATTGATGTGGAACCCCTATCAATTCACACCCAACTGATGTTAAGTAAACAAAACAGAACAAAGCGGAGGGGGGTCGAATGTCTATCCCCATGTCTACACCAAAATCCTAACACTCAACGTCCCATCGCAAATGCCAGCGATGCCCATGGCCCATTTGTCCTCCATCTCCAAAGTCATCATCTCAACGGCTGAGATCACATCACAGACCCCCCGCATCATATTCATCTGACGCGTTGGCCGACACCTGTTATTCTTCCACACGTTAAGTCCCCACCCCAGACGCTGATTGCACCCATTTCACGTTAGCACCCCATTCGGCCCCAAAATCACAGCCATCAAAAACCAGCCACGCGCAGCATCTTTCAAACCTAAAGCCCAAACAATAAAAAAAGAGGGTATGAATGTTTGACCATACCAGGTGGCATCCTCCCATTCGACAGATCTGACAAATGGCAGCAGCTTTGTCCGACGCAACTGCTAATGATCAGCTGCGTGTCCGACACGGCATCTTAATCTCTAAAGAGACCACAAAACCGTGCACGTTCGAGCTGCTGAATCTTTTCGCAGAAGATCGGGCCCCGAATTGATCTTTGAGCCCATCTCAGCTGTTCATCAGTTGTGATCATTTCATGGGCATTTGAATCGCGTGAGGAATCGTGCTCCCCATGTGTACGTTAGGGGTTGTCTTACTTACACGCACCAGAGAAGATAGGGCAGGTGGCAGTGGATCATGCAGGCCACAGAGGGATGAATGGATACGTTTGGAAAAAAAGAAAAGTTGCACGCTTTCAGTGGCCAAACTCAAAGACTCGTGTATGAAGATAGAGATTATTGTTTTATATATACATATATGTAAGAGAGAAGTTGTTAAGTAGTCTCATGTTTTACAAAGCTATGCATTTGAAAGAGTTTACAAAGGAGGAGGAGAAGAAGAACCCATGAAGATAGATAGGGTGGAATATGCTCAAACAACAGGAGGAGGAGGAGGAGGAGGAGGAGGAGGAGAAGCGTTTCATGGGGTGAGGAAGAAGAAGATGAAGAACAAGAGGAGGTTCAGCGACGAGCAGATAAGGTCGCTCGAATCGAAATTCGAAGAGGAGACAAAGCTCGAGCCGCAGAAGAAGGTGCAGTTGGCTAGAGATCTAGGACTGCAGCCGAGGCAGGTTGCAATCTGGTTCCAAAACAGGAGAGCCCGGTGGAAGTCGAAGCAACTGGAAAGGGAATACAGCGCTCTCAGAGCTGATTATGACGCGTTAGCGTCGAGTTTCGAGTCTCTCAAGGAAGAGAAGCAGTGCCTACGTGAACAGGTATTGTTACACCCCATAATTACAGTCTCAGGAGTCCCTTTGCGCTCTCTTTTCACATAGTAATTCAGAATCAAATGCGCTTTCACCCTTTTGTTTCTAATTTATAGTTATCTTAGTCGCAGCTTAATTGAACTATGAGACTCGGGAGTTGACTTTTTTTTTTTCTGGGTTTTACAGTTGCAGAAGCTGGGTGAACTACTAGAAAAGCATCCAAAAGAAAGCAGCTGTTGCGGGTCAGGGCCGAACAGTAACAGCAGCGACGACATCTCTGGTAACAGAGACATCAAGTGCGAAGAATATGAACAGAAAGGCCTAGTGAACAAGGGATCAGATGTTACAGTGATTGTGTATACTGAAGGTGGAAATGGCAAAAACAATGACGGGTTCCGACCCAAAGAAGCAGGGACTCAGAGGATGGAAGAAACAGGGGATGGATCCTTGACGTTGCCCGACTGGTCGGGTTTCGATCCTGAATATTTTTCGGATCAGTCATGCAGCAGTTTGCAGTGGTGGGATTTATGGCAGTGAGTGGATCTACAGAGAAGAAGGTGTCCCATGAAATGAGTACAGATTGATGTGGAAAATTTTGGTCTAGTTTTCGTGTTGTCGGGCACAGAAGAGGAGTTTGTGGAAACAGAGACTGAGAATTTTACAATCTTTTCTGCCGAGGGAAGTTAGGATCCCAAACAAATTAGGCGAGATGTAGATGCAGCAGATTTGCAGGAAATGCGAGCAATGGACATGCAGATTGAATTTCAGAGCAAACACGTGCATGCAAGGACAACCTCTGTCACCTTCACGAAAGCTTCGGTTGAGAAATCCTGAAGAGTTTTGAGTACATGTCAATTGGGGCTGTATTTGGGTTCTCTCAGAACCAAAGCTGTTCAACCTGATCAAGTTCTAACTTTTCTTTGTATTTCTCACTTTGGGTGTACTTGTATGCATAAATAAATGAATTTCAGGATATAACACTAGAACAATAAATGCTGGAAACATACACCGACAAACCAAGAAACTGAAAAAATAAAATTGGTACTATTGGACTGGCAAGTACCAATCTCTCCTATATGTTAATTTTTTTTTTTTTTTATATGTTCATTTGTTAGAACCCACAGCCACAAGTTTGAAGCGGTGAGCATCCTCTGCTCCACGTCAGGGCTCTTGTCACCCTTCTCTAGTATCTTGAACCCTGCCTACAACAGTTTAGAATCCCAAAGATGCAATCAACAGGAATGACTACCCACCAACAGATCTCTTCCATGCATCAATTTTTGCAAATCTCAAAAGCTACACAGAGGAATTTTAGAAATGCCCATTTTACTGCAAGAGACTGCCTCAAAAGAGAAATGAGGAAAGGATCAGATGATCATGATGGTAAGAAATTTCATTGAAAATCATATATTAAAGGATACTGCTTTGCTCGAGAAAAAGTAAAAAAGAAAGATAACTTTTTCCAGATGTTTGGAGATTCTACTCTCATTGGGATTTCTAAAGTCTTAAAAACATATCCCAAAATAACATGGAGGCGGATGCAGCATTAGACTATTTGACTGTTGTGTCGATTCCAATAGCGTTAGTTGTATATTTTGGACAAGAGAGCCAAGGATGGAGAACAAAGACAGTGGTATTCTTTCTTTTTATTTTCAGCATGTGTATCACAAATAAAACTACAAAGTCCATATGGTGAAGCTTAATTTGCAGTATTTCAACATGGTGATAAATATATTGACCCTCCCAACATTTTAGTACTGCACGCAAGTGCCCTCCCAAACGTAGAAAAAACTTTCCAAGACCCAGCTCTGGTTACATGTCCCCACATCATGCCTCTCCACCAGAAACCTCTATTGTTCAAAAGTACTGAATATCGCTTGGATGGTTGAATTGTCAAATTAACTTATGATAAACAATGAAACTCAATAGGGCATTTTAGTTTGTGAATCTCACTGACCTTGTAATTGAGAGAGAATGAAATGGGCAAAGGAAATACATCCTTGAAAAACCATGAAAACCTTGTACGGGCAGTTTAAAGATAGGTTCAAAAATACATATGGATGTACGGTGGAGCTTCCTCCGAATATAATTTCCTTAAAACGAAATACCCGGTTTGTGTGAGTTGAGTCACTGGGCAAGTAGCCCAAGCTGCAACCTGATTTTTGACGTGCTGCGTGTCACCACTTCCGAAGGGCCAGAAATGCCTCTCAATTTCACGGAATAGCTGAGTCGTGGAATGGCTTTTCCGTATATTTTACACAACCATCAGTTATTAGATGTAAAATTACTGTGCAGTTTACAGCAAGAGAGAGCTGTGATGATGATTACGACAATGATGATGTATGTACTGCTGAGTTTTGTCTTGTATTTTGACATAGACTAGGTTGTATACACTATCGAGAAAAGAAGTTATAGGTTTTCTTATTAATCAAGAAAGCTGGTAATATATATAGATCTAGTGTAAACTTTGATTTCAGGAGATTAGAATGAATCATGATATATGAATTTTCTTTGTAGATATAGGTAAAGTTGTTTATGCATGTAATTGCTTGATAATATGATTATTATGTTGATCGTGATTGGTCTGTGCATCATGAGTATATTATGCTGCGTTGCTTTTTCCAACAAGTGACATCAGAGGGACGTGGAGATTACTCGGCAATCAATTGACGGATCAGATCTTCTTTTAAGACTTGGATCTCTGCAAGTCACTGCAGAGAAAGGAGAGATCGGGTTTGATCACTCGGTGGGCCACTCAGGGTTCTGGGTCGTTTCTGGTCTTGGAGAAGAAACGGGGACAATCTGGTCTCTGATTGTAGATCGCCATGGTCGGAGAAGGAAGGCGGATCCGGACACCTCGTTGCCGCTGGTCACCGGAGAAAATGAGACCGGTTTTGGAGAAGAGACAGAGGATCCACAGCCTCTGGGGTTCTGCGAGATTTCTTATCTCGCCTGACGCCGCAGCAGAAGAGGGAGGAGTGCTGCCCGCACCGCTGCTGCCTTCACAGTCGCCGGATTTGAAGGTCGAAGAAGGGGATGTGCCCAGTCGCCCATTGTTGATCGCCGCAATCCGAACCGCCCGGCCTGACGCTGCATCGCCGCCGCTTCGCCGCGGAAGGCACGTAAGCGGTCTGGGGCTTTTGCGAACTGGGTTCTGTCGCAGAAAACAGAACGAAGGATGAAAAAAAGGACCTGGGTTTCGGTCCCATTCAGGTTCGGGTTGAGTCGGTTCGGACCTAACCCGTCCTTCTGGGTGGAGTCAGTGTTCTAGGTTGCAGGTTTCGAGTCCAGTTCAGGTCGGATCAGGTCAACACGACTTGTGAACAACCCAAGAAGTCCAATGCAGGTTGGTTCCAGCTAGGTCATCTGACCCACTCGCAGAGTCTAGCCTAGCCTAGCCTAGCCTACCAGTAGCAATGATAATGTTAGTAAGGTGACATTAGCACCACATCAGCCGAATTCAGTCAAAGACAAACCGGATCTACAGCTGGCGCGAGAACTTGGTTGTCCGATATCCAATTAGAGATCCACAAATAGATCTATGGGTTTGTGGTAAAAGATAGCTAATTAACAGTCAACGGAGAAGTTTGACCAATTGGAATAAAGAAAATTGTTTCTACGATATTAAAGCCATCTAGAGTCGAATTTCACATTTGTTTCTTCCAGCGTGCTCGTGATGATAAAATCTATGAGGCAGATAGAAGAAATTGACAGTTTGATGGATAATAATTGGGTGATCAAAAAGAAACTAAGTGACTTACAATGATAACAATGGATTCAAGCATTACGACTCAGATTAAAATGTTTGACAGAGAAACGATTTCAGGGATTTGCAGGAAAGAGTCATAGACTCCTTGACACAGCAAGAGTTAAAAAGTGTTACTTGCTGTCATGAACAAGAAAATGCTCCAGAACTTTGTAGAAAGCTTAAATCTGCGTTGAAGGGATAAAAAAGGAGCAAATGTGAAAAAGAATTAGAATTATAAGGAGACAGTATACTAGAAAGCTTGCATTTGGATGCAAGGAATCACTTTTGGTCACCATAGTATGGATTGGGTTAATGATTCATGGTATTTGGATTTTGATTATTCCTGTTACATGTTTGAGATGAGATTGATTTTATAGAAATAAATCTCATTATTGTGGATATATTCTTATAGGAGATAATGCAAAATTGATAATCATTGAGATAAGAGTAGTAAAGTTATGGGTGTATGATGATGTTGTTTTGGACCCTAACGGATATGACACAAGTTTCAGATTTAACGAGGAATTGGATTTCTTTGGATGCCTTAAACCTTAAAGACTGTAAGTGTACTGTAACAGGTGGAGTTGTAAAGGTAGAAAAGAGGACATTAGTCATCATAGAGTATGAAATAATCAGAAATCTCTACAAGTTAATAAGGGATGCATTTTCAGGTGGAGCAATGAAGGAGACATCAAATAACATAGGGAGAAAATACATGGTTCAGGTGGAGTTAGATGCGATAAGATCATCGGAAGATGGATTGATGGGTCTTTGATAATATCATCTAGCAGAAATCAAGAAAGACCTGAATGAAAATGATTTACTCAAAAAAGATAGTCCCATTCAGGTTGGAGTAAGTCCAATTCAGGTCAGAGTAAGTCAGTTTTGTAGGATCTCAGGCCTCATTGAGTTACCACTTTTCCCAAAACCTTAAGGTTATAGGAAGGGTAAATTAATGGTTTTGTAGTCTTCTCAGTTGTACTAGGAGGCATTCGAGCATCACTCCATATGGGTGCCCGAGGGTTATACGAGAGACCTATCATTCTGCCCCTCATTGGTATCACCAGAGAGGAGACTCGAACCCCCAACCTCACCAGGCTCTAATAACACTTGTAGGATCTTATGTACCCATTAAGATATCATTCCTACTAAAACCAATTGGTGATAGTTAAAGTACAGCTCAATATTTTAAGGCACTCGACATTGCACCCGTGGACTTATTTTTAAAGCATTCGTAGGGAGTGGCATTGTCGCACACCTCTACTTAATAATCCCCCCCCCCCCCCCCCCCTCCCTCATGATGCAACTCGAACCCTTGCCCTAGAGCTCTGATACCACTTCTTAGACACGTGAGCAAACACGTAACCTGTAATATGCAATCAAAGCCACACACAAGAATAGACAAGCACACAAGAGCACACATAAGAGATTTGCTTTATTCGACGAGATGCCTATGTCCACGGCCAAAAAAGAACTCTACTCTTTTACTGCATTCTTCTGCTTAAGTCTAAGCTTACAAGTTACATCATATATATAACTCTCTATATTTGAGCCCTTAAGAAAGCCCTGTACAAAGGCCAAAATACCCCTCACCCAAAGCCTAATCCAAAACTAATTCTATGGACCAATCTAGTGAACCTGGAATACAAGACATAAACCCAACAAGTTTAGCATCAAGTCATACATAACCCGCATATGCAGTGCTTAACCCGCTAGAATAGGACAATTGCAAGTTTAACAAGATGGACATCGAGATGGAGATAGAAGGAAAGATTCACAAGGTACTCGTGGATTTGTGAATGCCTCTTTTATCTAAGCAGATGGAAGTTAGGTTCATTGTATTGTAAGGATGCATGCATATGGTAACAAATGGATGGCACTTCGAAGGTTAAAGACGAGGCTATTTAGGTCAAAGGAAGCAACTATAGGAAGTCTCAAGTCGGTTTGGACTTGATTGACATGCTACAATATTGAGATTGTCGATGCATCCATGATAGAGGGTGCAGGGGTCGCACTTGGTTGTAACGTGTGCAAAGGCATACCTTGCAACCAGGTATGGGAAGTACTAGTTCAACATATTAGAGTATTGAAGAAAAAAAACTGTGCCATCGATGTCATGATGTACCATTCAACAAGAAACATAAAGGCATTACTAGTTTGATCTCAAGGTAACTCTCAGAATTTAGGGAATCCAAGCTAAGGTGGAGCGTGACGAGTTCTTCTTGTATTCCTGTTTAGTCAAATCGACTGTCTGGGTTCCAAAACTAAAGTTCACGGTTAGAGGCATTTTAGTCATTGGTTTTCCTATTAGCAAAGGTGACAACTATATATATTGATATATTGTAACCCTTGATCTAAGGAGATTGAGATAGGATCATGATAGATAAATTCTTTTTTAGGATTATGATAGATGAATTCTCTCCTCTATGAACGTAGACAAAGTTGCTGAACTACGTAAAATTACTGTATCCATATATGTAGTTGTTTGATAGTATAATTGTATGTGCTCATTGTAATTGACCTATAAATCGTAGTTATATTCCACTGCGCTGCTTTTCCCAATATGTAGAACATAGTACCATAGACTTTCACTTCCTTTAATACCAAACCCCTTGTTGGGTTTTGTCATGTTTCAATAGATTTCATGATGAGCTTTTTCATCTTTTTTTAATAAAGTGGTCTTTATTTTTGCTTTTACTTTTCCCTTAATAAAATCGTTGTGTTTGCTCTTGGTATGCAAAGGGAGTCCCACATTTTAAAAAGGCTAGAAGCTCTTAATTTTAAACCTCACACCATGTGCACGCGTTAGTCGGACTTGGCGTAGGATGCCAGAAGTGAAAACGTTTAACCGGATGCATATGGGGATTTTTCATGGCACTTATTTTTTGCCCCTTTTTAAGACATGATTGTTAATAGCCTTAATAACAGATTCGAGTAACCTGGGCTAAAGGCTAAAGGTCCAAAGTTGAACTAGCGAGGAATATCCTAGGTTATAAAAAAAAAAAGCCATAATAATTTTGATTAATGGGGCATGTGTCCTTGTCGCGCTTCCTAGAATTGAGATTCTAGGAGTGATCCACCCATGGTTACCATCAAGGTTACAGTCGGGCAAACACTCAGATGATCCGGACTCCACTTCCTATGAGCAAGGCAAGGTTCGTGGAACCCTTTTTTGTCCCTTTTCGAAGACGTGAGGGTATGCATTTCCGCCACAGTTGTTTTAACGTGGCCAACTTTAGCAAAACGGAAACTATATAGAGCAATCGTAGCTTTCCAAACAAAAAATGAAAGACAGAAAAATACTCTCCTCTGACTTGAGTATGAGCAACGGTTGGAGTCCATCATTCAGACTTGAAGCACAGGGAGTATGAATCATCCGAGAAGTTGAGAGCGTCTTGCGGAGCACAGGGAGTATGAATCATCCGAGAAGTCGAAAGCTTCTTGCAGATGCTGCTTCTCTTTTGTCCTCATTCCTCAACGATTCTATGCAAGGGCTTAAAATTTTTTACAATGGGACTCATCGTTTCTTGCTTTAATTTATTTATTTGCCGGCAGCCACAACTCATTTAGCTCAAGCAAAAATGTCCGCCGTTTATCAAAATTTTTCTACTCGCAAAAAAGTGCCACTAAAAATAATAAAATAGAGAGTACAGATTAAGCAAAACCCGTTACACAAACGTGGCCTCACTTTTCTAAAATTTCATAAACTAAGGTGTTAGGTACATAATTATTACTTAGTAATGGTGAGACTATTTGATGCCCATTTAAAAATCTTCCACCCTTACATTTTTAGTATCCACCGGTAGAGGGTATTGCTTAGCACTCCTAGCAATCCAAAGGGCTCTAACTGCTGCTGAATCGCCCGTGTATTCAAAGACTATATAGCTCGCAAGGCATATAGCGGAATACCCATTGGGGAACCCTTCATTTATTGAACCAACGAAAACAAGTAGCTGAAATTCCTTTTTCAAAAATTATTCATTGAATGACAACAGAATAAATTATGATTTGCTCATGAGTTACAACGCCATCAGCTGGGGACCTTGCACTCATATTAAGAAGCATAACGCACTATTATGCTAATCCTGACCGGTAGGAAGCGTCATTTCATGACCCTCAATGCTGGGTAGGAAAGATTTCTGTTTCCCCACCAGACTCCCAGGCAATTCCCCAATTCACAACAAATCAAAATGATAGAGACGTCACTAACACGAAACTATGGCATAACCCTTGCCCCAGCTCAAATGCACAACTGGTCAGGGGCCTCGGAAAAAAAGCATGTGCATTATTTGAAAATTTTTTTGTTTGCAAGGTTTTCTGACCGCTATGGCCACAACACAGTCGGATATAATGCTAACGTGGGCAAGAAAATTAGTGTATAAATGCTGAGATTAACAGCCCTCTTAACCTCCATTTCAGATGTGGTTTCGCACCCAACTAGAGTAACATAACAGGTCCGTCGAAGAAAAACGGTACCAAGCACCATTGAGATCCTATCATGCAACGTAGAAAGACAAACACCTTGCATCAATCACATTGCTCCTTGCACTCCCAATGAACCATGGCATGCAGTTCAAATATGTAAAGTGTCAGAATCAACAGATACAACAATGACCTGGAGGACCAGCATGAGCAAACCCACGATGGCATGCAGTTTGCTGGGATGCGTTGCAACAACCCAAAATATAGACCAAAACACCCATCAGTCAGGGTACGGGTTCACCGGCCTAAGGTGTTTGCTCCCTACATACATCAGTTGTTCAAGCAAACCCATGGACGCGTAAAAGTAAACCCACAACCACAGCATTAACAAACACCGATAAAACACGGAAGCTGAATTATGCCCACAGCCTCCTAACCATGTCAAGTGAAGGAGAAAAAAAATGGAATAAAAAAAGTGTCAAATAGCTTTCTCATAGAAATAAAACCGCTGCCATCTCAAGTTCATCATGAAAGCAAAACAAGAAAATAGTTGAGTGCTGAATGCTCATAACGGAGACTTCATCACCCATAAGACTCACATTTTTCAGAATACCTAAATCAGTTAGCCCACCACCTACCTCCCCAACTACCACGATCAGATTTACTTGATTTTCTTCTTAGGCCTCAACTGAAATAATTTTAGAAAAAGACAAAACAAAAAAAAAAATTTAAGAGTCAGCCAAGGATAATTTGTGAACAATAATAATAGAATGAACAGAGATTATATCAAACGGTACCTGATTGCTGTGGCCACATTTCTTCTTCCTGCAATTAACAGCCCGGGGGTGTAGGCGTGCATAGCACCTGATCAGCCAAAAAATTATAAAGAAAGTTATTCCAATTTTCCTTTTTCTTAATAATAGGCAATTAAAATATCAATATCCATAATAAACTAAGACAGGCTCCAATACAGGCACAATCATTTCTGTCAATACAAAGTATTCTAATCAACATGTACAAAAGCTGCAACACAGCTTATTTACCAACGACAACAAACTCAACACAGTTTCAGCAAAGTTTTTATTTTTGACACTGGGTAAGAGCACTTGAACACCCCCTATTTATAGGTTAGATAAAAAAAGGGTTTAGATTTATCATAGATATGTCCAAAGCTTTGACAAAGAAAGAAAGAAGACACTTGCAGTATTGATGTGTTCAAAAAACTAAACTAGGTCAATACACATTATTTAGTTGGAAAGGAGTGCTCCATGTGGCACTCAAAAGTACAAAGATGCCCGTCTACCCACAGCCCTTGAGGTGGCGGCCCGAGGATCAAAATCTTAACAACTTAGCAATTCCTTCATAGAGAAGTTGATGGAAACCTGAACTGATTCTTCTGCCCTTACCATGCCCTAGAGTCCCTTATGAACTCCTTTTTATTAACTGAGAAAGATGGCTAGATGAATCAGGAGTGCAAGTGTGACAATCAATGTAGTTCATGCGAGGCAGTTGAGCATGTGGGCTTGACTTACCACAAACCAAGGCTCTGGAGTCTGACATATAAACAAATTGGTCATCTCAGTCCTCCTGACATGGAAGCCTGGCCAAGTAACTGAATAATTTTCAAGGACCCTAGTATTGCACACTTGAGCCATGCGTAGGTGTAATCACAGATCAAATATTTGGAATCTGCAAATGTATGGGATCATTTGAGAAATCATATATCGTAAGGACTCACTTCCAAATTGAGCAACACATTATACATTTTGTGGGGTTCAAAACCAAATCCATCATTAAGAGAATGCACTCATAATTGTTTGCTGTATCACTAACCCCAAGAAATTGTTGCGTCTAATATTATGACAAGTTTTGATGATCCAAGAGACATGTCACCTAAAGATCTACCCGTCCGCCATAGAAGGATTCCTCAAAAGCATTTTTTCACTCTATTTGGTTACCTAAATTTAGATAATAGAAAAAGGAAAATAACTACTCTATGGAAAAAAAGAAAATGATCAAATCCCCATGACTAAACAGTAGGACTGCTTTTGAATCATTTCTCAAACATAGAAGGAAAAAAAAGGAACCAAAGTCAGTGAAGGTAGCAGGCAACTGAGGGGCATAGGAAGGAAATAGGGAAGCAAAGGATAGCGGGCAACTGCAGGGCATAGGAAGGAAGTAGGGGAGCAAATTGATATACAATTCTTCGATTACCCAGAGGTTTGGTCCCAACACCTGATTGATAAACAGGTTCAAGATCCAGAACATTTTTTGGACCCAGTAGCTAAATGGGTCCAGAACCAGAACCAACCTATATAACCTTTACCAGGCACATTTGCATAGGTTCCAGTGTCTCTCATTACCCAAATCTCATTCAGCCCCTGACTTCCAATTTCAAGAGAAGATCATCTATTCAACTCTTCTCAGCTTTCCTCCTCTTGACTCTCAACCTCTCTTCTCCACTCTCAGCATCTTCTCCTTCTCCCAGCCTCACTCACACACAGTCCCTCTCCCTCTCCATGACTGCCCACTCGCCCCTGGCAGTGAAGAAGCCTCTTGCAGTTTGCTGTTCGAACTTTCCGAAAGTATAATGCAGTGAAGGCTCTGCAACTCAGAGGCCTTCCCCTCCTCCAACCCAGCTTAACTCCAAGCCCACCCACACCCCCACACCCACCCCCCCCCCCCAACCCAATTCCAAGTCTCAGACCTTTTATCAAAACTCCTGTTCCTGAACCAAAAAACTGGTTGAACCAGAGCCACTCTTTGGAAATCGGTTCCAATTCCAGTATGGTTCTGGCCCAGACCCAACCCGTTTGGATCCCCAAGAGGAATGAGAACTAATTTTTGACCATTAAGAACCACATGGGGGTGCTGAACACTTGTCGTCTTTACTAACAAGAACATAGCAGCATTTTAGTCCGTTGAAACATCACATATGGAATGAAACATTGGATCGTAAATTTTAATATGCATATATATATATATAGATAGATAGCAACTCTGACACAATTTCTGTAAACTTGAGCTATTTTCGTGAAAACATCCCTATCATCAACATCAACGATCTGCACCAAAAGGTTTGAAAATACTGTGCTACAATAAATTTCACATATCAATTCCAATAAGCTTCTTTTGAAAGGAAAAAAAAAGATGAAGAAAAGGAAGAAGATTATTTTAATGTTTCCTCAAAAGAAGACATCAGATACTGCACAAAACTAGTTGAAAAATGTTTATACTTTTTAATCTACACAAATAAAACCCTAAATTAGAATCTCTGTATTCAAACTCCAAAAGAGTACCAACAGTTTGGAACATTCAGATTTCAGAATGGAACCCCATGACCAAGAATACAAGATCAAACCTTATTCCATAAAATGTCCACAAGGCTTCTTAGTCTTATGTTGAAACTAATGCAGTAAGCGTAAAAGGAAAAATCAATGGGTACTCTTCAGGCCAGGGCTAAGGATAATTACAACCAACAACCACACAACAAGTTTTAACACCAACTTTAATGAGCACCAAATTAGTGAAAAAATTCAAGTATATTCACAAAGCCTCAGAAGAAGAGAGAACATCCCTTTATAATGACAACTAATAGGGTTAGGCAACTCTTCTATCGACCTGGTTGATTTAATCGTCTTTCCAAATCTTTGCTACTCGGACTTAAAAAGCTTGTTTCGGGCTTGGAGGTTGTGGTTTGTCTCTACCGATTTACAAGGATACGCTCAACTCTACAATCTCCACTAATTTCCCATGTTCAGGATCAAGCTCAACAGGCTGCATGCAATGGGCCTTCCTGTGACATACAAAGGGATCCCATTGACACATGGAATTAGCCCAATAAAGCTTGGCCTAATTCAGGCCCATGATCCAAAAGCCAATTATAGTGGTGCTTCTCTCGGGCAGCATCAAAGATGCCCTAGAGAAAGGGCTGTTGAACTATGATTAATGTTTCATCATTTTTTCCTTCCATCTCCTGTGCATAAGATATCAGAGCATTCAAATTCTTTACTGTATCTAGAACCATTGTCGGAATATGATGGTTTCTCTCATGAACATTAGAACCCATCAACAGTCACCTTACCAACACCTTCAGCTTCTGTTCTGAATCCAGAAACCCATGATTACAATATTTAGGAATTTGCTATCAAATGAAACATTATTTGCATAGAAACGTCATACATTACAACAAAGGAGAAAATAAATTTGATTGAAAATGCATTGATGTTTCAGATGAACGATAACAAAACTAATTTGATATACCATAAATACACCTTTGCTACACTACTGACAATAGTACAAAGATAGAAATAACAATAGTTCTCCATATGCAAATCAATAAGCTCCCCTCTTTGATTGGACAAGAAGACCATACGACCAATAAGGTGAATAGAGCAAGCTATAAAAGTCTCTTCCTCCTTAGAAAGGTAAATGCTTTTGTATAAAAAAATATTTTAAAAGGGACGGGAAATGAAAAGCAAGCCATGAAAATAATCTTCCCTTCTCTCTCACCATTAAATGGCATTGTAGCTCATCCCAAACTGTGCAGGACAAACCTGTGCATCCCACTTCGGTGCACTCCGATAATCAGGGACAAGATAAAGACCTTTATATGCTACGACATGGGTGGATAAAGAATCAGATTGATTGGCCATTATATGTAGTACGTATCAAGGCCCAATATCAACAGTGAAAAATGACAAAAGCTTTTAAATGTAAAATATAGCACAGAATAGTGTCAAATGGAGTTTGGTTCAAATTGAATATGGCAGTGAGCTTTAGGATGAAGATGAGACCACAGGTGGGTCACAGCATGCACAATTGAGCTAAGCATGTAAATATTGGTCCTGCACCGGCTTTGGCGTGCCGTGCGCCATGCCCAAGCACTTAAAGGGCCATCCCAGCACGGCCCCAGATGGGCCAGACCAACATCCCCTTTTTTTTACTTTTTTTCTAATTTTAAATTTTAATACTTTTTTATATAAATTGAAGACGATTATGGACTTTAAGAGTTTCCAACTTGAAATAAAGTTGAAATTAGTAGAACAAATGAACAAATATGGACACTAATTTACAAATGAAGAGAATAACATTAATTATTTTAAGTTTTATATTTAACTTATATAAAAATATTTATTTTTTAATATAAATGTTGTGTTGCACTGTGTCCCATGCCGTGGCCCAACCCAGCACCCCTGGCCTAGCTAAGGCACAGGCAGTGCCACCCCGCAGCCCCCTGGCCCACGGATAGCCTTTTTGCGGGCTGGGCCGTCTTGGGCAATGACCACCCATGCACATTTACATGCTTATATTGAGCTACAGACATCAACTCATCATTTACACAAACATGAGAAGTAATCCATGTAGACCTCACAACTTTAAGTGAGTTCCATGCGGACTAAGTTGACAAATGTTGGCCCGACCTTTTCTTGATCCAAGCCATTCACATCACACTCTCCACAATGAAAAGACAGTATCCCAAATTTCACTCCAATCAGAGTTATGTACAACCAAGATTGATCATTATGTGAAAACCAAAATTAACAATTAGGTCCATTTCTAATTAACCAATTAAGTTCCATAGTTAAACACTAATCAATCCAACCATTTACATCACTCTAATTAAAGTAAAATTTGGGTAATTGCAAATCAAAAAAGACCGTGTAATATGCATGGCTTGGACGAAGCTGAGTTGGGGCCCACATAGGTCAACTTAACATATTTGCGTGAAAGCATTGTGTGATAGCTGTTTCATGACCCTAGCCATTCACGTTACGAGCCCAAATTTCACTTCAATTGGAGTAATATAGACCAATTATTGATCAATGTCTGAAATATGAGATTAACTACTTAGTTAAAGTAAAAACCCCACTTCTATGAATTGATCAATTATGCAGTGTATATCACTCCAGATGAAGTGAAATTTGGAGGTGTGCATATTCAAAAAGAAAAAATCATGTGACATGAAACCACTTGGATTAAGCAGACTAGGAAGCCCACATGGGTCAACAAAACTCATACGTAACAAAGTTTCCACACTACTTCAGATGGACATATGAACTCCACATATTCTAAGCCACATAGCCTCCCAATGAGTAGATAGTGGCCCAAATTTCACTCCAATCAGGATAATGTACACCTTAGATTAATTAATATGTCATATATCAAATTGACTCTACGTAAGTCTTGATTTTACACATTGATCAAACTAATAGGGTACATCACCCCAACTAAAGCAAAACTTGGGTGAGTGTCTTTTCAAGGAATAAAGTTGATATGAATGATTGGATCAAGCAAAGGTTAGACCTAGTTGGGAAACTGCAAGTATTGGGCATCTAAACACAACCTACCTCATGATGACAAGTTGACTCACCTTTTCTTGATCCAAGCCATTCTCATCACATGCCCCAAATAAATAGGCAGTGGCCCAAATTTCACTCCAATTAGAGTAATATACACCGTTGAATTGATCAACATGTGAAAAATAAGATTACCTATTGAGTGAACACCAACTTTTACACATTGATCAATCCAATGGTGTATATCACTCTAACTAGAGTGAAATTTGGGCAGGTGCATCTTCAAAGGCTACTATGATATGTACGGCTTCAACCGAGAAAACGCAGGGCCCAGGCAAATTTCATTTACATAGTAACTCTATATCATCTCTATATATGCATAGACACGCATAAGTCTATGGTGTGCATGTATGTATATTGTAATGAAAAGGTTAAAAGATATAATCATATTAGCATCAATAAACTAAGAGCATTCAGTTACATAGTATCTCTATTACTCTAAAATCTAGCATTTATTTTATTTTTTTTTTAATATTAAAATCTGCCATTTATTGCTCTCTACTTTGGATAAGATTTTGAAGAAGTTTACCATCTTTTATGACTTTATAGTATGTAAATTTAACCAGGGGGAACGTTTGTGCATATCTTTGCATTTGCAATAGCTGCATTTCTCAACATCAGAGCCAAGCTACATATTATGGGCTTTACATGGACCAATATCATGTTTGGCCAGCTATCTCGAGCCAAATTACAAAAGATCTTTTATAGACCTACTTGTAAGAGGATATCATCACAGCAGCACTGAAGGGCAAAACAATTTTTTGGATGGATAGCCATGGCGGCTTTTCTATTCTAGCTACAGTTACAAGAAAAGCTGTTTTCGATGAGGGAGAGAGGAGGAAAAGTTGCAGAGAGTTCATCACTCATTCATTCCAGAAGGAGAAGAGTGTTAATTAATTAGTACTCTTTACATCTCTTCTTTCTTTCCTTGCTTTAAGCATTTTCCCTTCTCTAGAAATTGTTGTTAATTACTTCATTTAATTTGGAGTAGTGTATGTTCATGGTTTGTATTTTATGCATTTTTACCCACATCACCTTATTTGCGATCTGCAATTTCGAATGATGTTTGAGGATATTAGATGATTGCCGTGGGCCTTCAAACATATTAAGAATCTAAAGGCAATGACAACATCTAAAAAGAACCCCCCACTATCAGCCTCTTTTAACTATATCATTTCAGATATTAGATTTCTTACTTAATTTACTTACTTTTAGCATGCTAGTGCACCGCCATGTATTCCTTGATGCTGCAAAAAAGGCTTCAATTTTCTTTGGGCACCACTTTTTCACGGTTTGGTGCAGCACTTTTCCATACAGAAAGAAAGAAATTTTGAACTAATTTTCCTCAATTCCGCAAAAAACCATTTCCTTATGTGAGAGAAAGACAGAAAACACTTTTCAGCAATGCCACAGGAACCGAATTTCAAAGTGCCTGCGCTACAGAAAAACATCTCTAAAACCCAACCCCCATAGGAAATGATTTTCCGCGAACTCAAGGAAAAGTAGTTCAATTTTTTCCTCTTTTCGCATGAAAAAGCGCCGCACCAAACCGCGAAAAAGTGGTGAGCGCAGAGAATTGAAAGCTTTTCCACAATATAAATGAATATCTGCATTATAGGAACATGTCCTTAGAGGTCTTACGCATTATCCATGATTTGGATTTTGTTCCTTTTATGTGTTTCGAGGAATTGACCAATCAATAACAAAGCAACACTCATTATCCTCCATGTAATATCCAGTTTAAAAAAAAAACGTTTTTAAGGATATTTGTCGAGTGCCCATATCATTCTCATCACCACCACGACATCTTCAATTTTAGAGCATCAAAAGTCGAAACAATAGTTAAAACACCCATCCAAAGGCCCCCAAACATTAAATCCAGTCTGACGATTAGATGTGTCTCCACCCTTTCCTGGTTCAACATCTAATCATCTCTTATAAACTCAAACATGCATACAAGATCCGGGTCATGGAAATAAGAAAAGATCCCAAAGAAGAAGATGAAGCCAGATGTATACCCAACCCCACAAAGAAGTGCAGGTGTATCTTTTTTAGCTACATCATTTCATTCCCTTATCACCTTCACTCTCTGCCTAAGCAGTTGAATAAAAGTCCCCAATACTCCCTTCCCATAATAACCTTCTTTCAAATTTCGAGTTCTGCCTCTTTTATAAGCAACAAAAACTAGCTCATACTAAATCTAAGTTCTCCCATCACAAGTGTCCGGGCATGTGAAATATACTGGATCAGTAGGCCAGCTACTAATAAAACATAGGCATCCATAACGACACTCACATAGACAGAGAGAGAAGTGAGTTCTTACTTTCGGCAGATCATCTTATCCTGGTTATACTTTCTGGCAAGCGCCATGAGAGACGGCTCGATGATACCGCCACGGAGCCTCAGAACAAGATGCAGAGTCGACTCTGCAGAAACAAGCATCGAAAAGGAGAAAACCCAAACATGCTTGTATCAGAAACGAAGGAAGAACGAGAGGAAGAAAGATGGCAAGAACCCACGAACCTTTCTGGATGTTGTAGTCAGCGAGAGTACGACCATCTTCAAGCTGTTTACCAGCGAAGATCAGACGCTGCTGATCGGGAGGGATTCCTGAAGAAAGAAGTTCACAGACGCTAGTTATGAAGGAAATGGAAGATTGATAGATCTCCAGAAATAAAGCTGGGGTTTAGGGTTTTTCTTTTACCTTCCTTGTCCTGGATCTTGGCTTTCACATTATCGATGGTGTCGCTGGACTCGACCTCGAGGGTTATGGTCTTCCCCGTTAGGGTTTTTACGAAGATCTGCATCTTCTTCTTCTTCTTTCTCCTTCTCTCCTCTTTGCCACTTCTTAGCGGCTGTTGCTAGGGTCGCTTTGGTTTTATAGTGGGTTGGAGTGATTAGGGTTTCATTCTGGGCTCGGCAGAGCCGTACATCAGGTGGGCCACGAGATTTTTTTCACGATAGCCGATAGCAAGGGATCTTCACCTTGTAATTTGTTTACACGCAGTAGGTAAACGGTTCTGATTGCTTCGTGCACTGTGGACCTGTAATCATGACCTTTATGTGTGAGATAAGGCGCTGTACGTGCCGACCCAATTCTACTGAAATTTTTACTCTCACGCGGAATAGCTGATGCACTCGTGCACCGAACATATCTGTTGACTCCTCTGTTTTGTTTTTTAACGTGAAGGAGGGTTTGTGACCCTAGCATTCTAGCATAGTTCGAACTTATAATCTTCAAAAGCAAATGGTTATAGATCAGCTGAGTAGTTGGAAACATGTAGCTCATGAACATACATCTTGCCACCGCGTGAAAAGCCATTTTCACAACTCTCACTAATTTTTTGTTTTTTGAAAACCAACTAATAATTAAATAAAAGTATTCATAGGGGAGGTTTGTGTAACCATTTTTACGTGGAAAATGATTTTCTTGATAATTGTTGCACTAATTTTCCATTTGGAATAAATTTTATGGAGCTCATATTTTCCTAAAAATATATAGGATTTTGCCTATATGTAAGTTTTTTGTTCCTCAACAATTTCTTGACACTCTGGAAAAAATTAAAGTCAGCTTTTTCCATTGCTCAAACCCCTAAGCTAGAAGGAAAAAAAATGCTCCAGTCATATAGTTGGGTTCCCTTCTTCTCTCTCCTCTACAACTTGCTAAAGACATTGAACAACCTTTGCAATGGTTTTCATTTTTTTATGCTTTATATTTTGTATTAGGGCTCAGAACCCCCTCAATCTCTCTACCATCAATAAACATAGGACCAGCTCAAGACAAGTTGAGGCCTAAAGCGATAATCCTAAATTAGGCATTTTTTATTTATTAATTTGTTATTTATATTTTATTTAAAATCTATTTTTCTTGGTTTATGTAATGCAAAATTACTAATTAAGCTTTTTTATTCAAGTTTTGTTAACATATCTATTTCATCCATCAATGGAGCTCATATGAACTTTAAAATTTTACGGTGATAAAACAGTTGGCCCAATTGATGATTTTAAAAAAAGAAATGAGTCAGGAAGACGTGAAATGATAGCAGATTAACAGTTGTTTTTTTTTTTTCAAATGTGAAAAGATAGTAATTGCTTTAATTACTATTATGATACATTATTTTTGGGGGGAGAAATGAAAGGATGATGGTTTTTTTTTTTTTTAAGATTCTAAGTAGTATTATAGGGTCTTATTTTTTGGAATTGAAAAAAAAAGGTATGACAGTTGCCTTTAGTGGGCCTTATTTTTCTTTCTGTTTACATGTTATTGTCTCAAGCCTGCTCTTGTACTACCATCAATACCATAGTTGGAATTCAAAAACTCAGAAACTCAACTTGGATGAAAGGCGTAGCCAATAGTTTCTTTTAGGGGAGCAAGTGATGGTTGATCATAATATTTTATTTTTCTTGATTCATTACCAATTACTTATAAATTAACTTTCTTATAAAATCTTGAATAATATCATATGAAATTTTTAAATTTGAATATACTCCAATCATTTTCCAAGGCATCATTTCCCAAAACTTGAATACAAACGTTGCTAGCATTCAACGATAATGAATGATCTTAAGGTTTGATTCTTAAAATATGCTTAGCATAGATTCATATATGAGCATACAACAGTATCAACGACCTTTTCCTCATTGGGTTCAAATCTAGGCACGCACTTTTTTCTCGTCCTAGGGCCCATGTTTAATTACCTCACCTAAGATCTATTCTCTTTTCTCACCTGAAGGCCCTCCCTACCTCTCTAAGGTATGCTTCCATCTTCTAAGGGTGGGGCCCAAGCGTTGCATTTTCTATTATGCCTTTCTTTCAAAGAACAAGATTGAAAATATTAGAAAGAATAGATTAATAAAAAGGGAGGGAACTTCAACAGGGGGACATAATGTGGTTTAGGAGCAGAGAGGCCAAATAAGAAAGTAGCAAAATTTTCTACTACATTGGGCATTTCAATCCATATGCGAGAAAAAAGGCAAAGGCCACATCTCAAAATTGAGTCCAGATGAGTGGAATGGCAACACATTGGTACATTGAGACACATCATTAGTTCACTTTGGCTCACCCATTCATTTCTTTGAAAGGATCTGCACAAAATAAGGAATTGCAGGGAGTCATAAATAACAAAACATCATAACACAAAACAACGCATCCCGCTAAAGAAGCTTTTCATTGGCCCCAAACATTCTTCTTTTAAGAGAGAAATCGAAGGGTGGTTTTTCTCCAAGAGAAACAACTTGGAACATGAGACCACCAACCCAATCAAACAAGTCCGCACTTCTCCATACAAACCCAGCTGGGAAAAGTCCTTCCCAATCCAAAAGCATCAACAAAATGCTCAAGCCAGACACATCCAACTCTTATTTCATCATCACACACCCCTCTATGATTTGATGTTTGTGGGATATTGAAGTCATGGTTAGACCACCAATATCAATAAGTGAGATGAGGTGACGTTTGAGCTCTTCATTCATCAAGTTAAACAAATCAGAGTGACAATGGGTCATCTCAACAATCCAAGTTGAATCATTGAAAGTTTTAAAATGCTTGGAATTTATTATAGATTATAATTCAATTATTACTTCTATTTAGCGGAACAATAAAACACAATCAATTACACAAATAAGACAATACACAATTTTAACGTAGAAACCCAAACAAGAAAAAATAGCTACTCAAAAGTGGACAAAATCAATTACTAACTTTCGCGGTACAAGATATACTTACAACCCTACAATCAATCCCTCGACATAAGGCGTTGTAGTTACTCTTGATAGATTTCTATAGCACACAATCCCTTGATGCCCCGCCACTACAACAAAATGCATTATTGGCTACGGCTTTGCCCACGCAAGCCCATTTTGTGTGGCTAAAAGTTATCTTTTGCCTATGAAAATGAATCTGCGTAGGCAAAAGCCACAATTATCTCCTATTTTTGGCGACGCAAGATATTTTCGTAGGCAAAAGTAGTCTGGATTCTCTCCAAACTAAGAGGCAAGGTTTTACCCACGAAGAATATCATTTGGCGACGCGTCATTTTGTAGGCAAAGTGAAAAGCATTTGGCCACGCATATATTTGCATAGGGAAAAACTAAGACTTTTGGCCACACATAGTCTTTTGTAGGCAATATCTTTTGGCAACACAGTATTTTGTAGGCAACGTGAAAAACCTTTAGCTACACATATATTTGTGAAGAGAAAGGTCAAGACTTTCGGCTACGCATGGTTTTCCGTGGACAATATCCTTTGGCGACGCAATACTTTGTAGGCAATGTGGAAAACCTTTAGCTACACATATATTTCCATAGGGAAAAGCCAAGACTTTCGGCTACGCATGGTGTTCCGTGGCCAATATCCTTTTGGCGACACAGTATTTTGTAGGCAAAGTGAAAAACCTTTGGCCACGAATATATTTTCGTAGGGAAAGGCCAAAACTTTCAGCCACGCATGTTTTGCCGTGGGCAATATCCCTTAGCAACACTGTTTTTGTAGGCAAAATAAAAAACCTTTAGCCACAATTATTTTTGATAGGGAAAGGCCAAAACTTTTGACCACGCATTGTTTTCTCTGGGCGAATCCAAATATTTTCGTTTCCATTCTTTTATTTTTTTTAATGAAACTATTCCCATGCCCTCCTCTTCTTTTTGGTTTTTTTTTTTAAATACTATTGGGTTATGTAGATGTTTCTGCTAAAATCGTGCTTTTAAAATCAAAGCATTGTTTTTTTAATGTATGGCTCGACCAAATTAGAAAAAATTTAATAAAGAAGTTTAGAGTTACATATTTGAACCCAAGTACATTTACATGTATATACACCACTAAGCCAATTGATACACACTTGTAATTATGAAATCTTGCTCTCATTATTCGTTATATATTAAAATAGGTTTGGGCTCAGGCTTTCAAAGTTCCAGACGGGTTGGGCTTGGGCCAGCTCCTTGTGGCCAGATTTGAGCCTAGGCCAAGCCTAGACTTGTAGTTTTGAAGTCGGGCCGGGCTTGGATATTCCTTAGCCTTGCCCAAGCTTACCCCATGAACACTTATATTGATTACTAAGGTGTCCAACTTCTAGCTACAATTTTTTTATTGGATATCATCAAATTCAACTTGAATGGAGTGGGTCCCACTAAACGATTAATCACATAATACTAGATCTACCTACAAAACTTTTTAGCATACTCATTGAGTCTTAAAATCATGTTGAAATTTGAACTTAGAAATAAAAATTGATGAGTGAACTTGAGGGCCGGTGATGGGAAACTATGCATGTGATTAAAACATGTGCAAAGCGCCATGCGTATGGACGAAAATTGTGGAATCAATCGTACAATTTGATTTTTGGGTCCTTCTTATAATTCATAAATTCACCAATATACATAACTTATATCTAAAATTCAAACTACTAAAAACATAATTACTATCTTTTTATTAGTTTAGTGAAAACTCTTACCCCAATCAAAGCTGGAAACTATTAAATGGGTACAAGTAAATTCAGACGTATAGATACTCCAATTGATTGGTTTTACAATCTAATTGATATAATTATAAAATTCTTGAGTGTTTTTTTATATTTGTATTTACATGTTATATAAATGATTAATGTATCAAGTGGGTCATTCTTTAAAAGTTAAATCTAGCCAATCTCATGAAATATAGTACATACCATCCATTCTAACTAAATTTGATTTAAAATAAATGGGACACATGCCCACCTAATGGACCCCACAAATTCAAGTGATCAGATGTGCACATGTTTATGATTGTATGTGCATATGAATTTTGAATTAATTTAGGGCTTTATAAGATGAGGCCATGCGTCAGTTTGTCTCCAAGCAAGAGAGAAAACGAGGGAAAGGAGAGAAAACGAGGGAAAGGGAAGAAAACAAGGGAGGAAAGTATAGGAAGGAAGAAGGAAGAGCAAAGCAGCAGCGATTCAGGTTTGTTTCTTCATCAGAACACATCACAGTGATTGTTGCATGAGTTATTCTGTGTGTGTATATGGATCTGGATTTGTTTAATTCTGTGTTCATGTTATTCAGATCTGCTAGTGATCAGTTCATCATTAAATCTGCTGTGTTTTTATCTCTGTTCACGTTATTCAGATCTGGATTTGGCAGATATGTTCAATTCTGTGTACCCATTATTCAGATCTGTTAAGTTCAATTCTGGGGTACCCATTGTTAAGATCTGTTATGTTCAAATCTGGGTTTAACTTAATCTTCTGCGTCATTACAATACTAGATCTGGATGAATGACTGGTAATGACGTTTTGCAAAACACGTCAGTGCAAAAGAAAGGCAGTACTAGTGCGTCCAAATATTTCGATTCTGGACTGAATCTTACCAATACTAGTGCTAATCTTCTGCGCCATTACAGTAGTGCAGACTGCTGATTTTCTGCGTCTTTACAATAGTGCAAAACACGTCAGTAGAGTGGACTGGACTGCTGCTGCATTGTTTTTGTTTTTTTTTGCAAAAGGATGGCACTACTAGATCAGAATATGGGTCCCCTGAAGAAGGCCAGGCCGGGATTTGCACCCCCCTGCGCGTGATAATCACGGATGCGCGTCGCGGGCACGCACCCGGTTAAACGTTTTCCGGATCGAGATTCTAGGGCCAAGCCCGGCTCGCGTGCGCGCATAGAGCTCATAGCAAAAGAGTCCAAAAGAGCTTGAAGTAGAAAGGACAAGGATATACATATATAGTGCTCAAAGAATTTGCACTTTTCCAATGTGGGACTTTTGAAAAACCACAAAGAGCTCTTTTTGTAAAACAAAACTATAAAACTCAATTTTGAAATTAACCCATTAAAACCCAACACCATCTATATATATTAACAAAGTTGAGTTCACCACAATAACTACCACAATCATGTGTTTATCCGGTCTTAACCTCAAATCAATTTTCTAGCCATGCCAATACCATATACTAATTTAGACTCGTTATATTTAGAACCTATAACTAGTTAGTGATAGCATGAATTGAACATGCACATAAACACTTGAAAATTTGAGTGTTGCTTCTATACACATGAATTGTATTTTTGGAAGTAACTAAAATTAAAGAAAAAAAAAAGAAATATTCATAAGTGTCTAAGTAGGAAAAAAAAAGAAATAGAAAAGAGTAAAAATCTATATTGCACCCATTTGTTTGCTTGGAATTGAATGACTTGAATTCCTTTGAAAACATGAAATGCATTTTTAAAAATGACTAAAATTGAAGAAATATGAGCAAACACTAGCACAAAATATTGTGCTATGTATGGCTAGCATAAAAAAAGTAATTTTGAAATTGTTTTAAAAAATGGAGATTACAATTTATAGTCAAATAAAAACATTTTGAGAAAAAAACTATGCGAAGACTATATGTTTTAATGAAATTGAATGACTTGAATTCCCTTGAATAATAATAATAATAAGGTCGATTTTATTTCTTTATGTTGGTTTGACAAAAAAAATAATAATAAAACAAATGTCACAACTGTTGTAGAACATTGAGTTAAATTTATCATTTGGGCATCCAAATATGCTTAAATTCATTCAAGATATTCCATATATACGTAGACAACATGGGTCCAAGTTTCAAAAAAGACAGGTTTCATCTCAACAAAATCAAGCTTAAATGACTCTTGTCAATGCTCCTGAGTGGCAACCCAGGCTAGGGCAACTCATTCTTTCCGATGATAAAATTAGTTAAAACTCACAGGGAAGACTTAAAATATGCTCTAGGTCATTCCTTTAGAGTTTCGGAATTTTCAGACACCATTAGATGCAAGTTCAAATTTAAGGAGCCCTATTCTGAAGTTTTAGGGACACTGTGTGAAACTTCACTTCCTAAAGACCAAATTGGCTAAAATTTCTATGGAAGGCCTCATTAATGCTCTGGAGTATTTCCGCAAAATTTCAGGTTGGTTGGATGTTGTAGACCCAAGGTCAACATACCCACTGGGCTATGAGGGCACTGAATACAATGTAAAAAATGCAAAAAGATAAAATGCATGATTATGCCTTTGCATATTTTTTAAAACCTTTTAGAGTTTGAAATGACAGAACTCACTACTATTCATAACATTAATTTGTTGACTTAACCCTGAATCGCATGATTTCAGATATGGACAAAAGTTGGTTGTTGCTTCGTGACACATTCAGTGAGCAATATAAAGATGGCGTGAAATCATTTATTGAGTTTGCAAAGGCACATTCAGGCGAGATTACGGAGATTAAGTGCCCGTGTAGCCATTGTTGTAACTACTTTAAGCATAAATATGATACTGTTTATATTCATCTGTTAAAAAGAGGGATGATGGCATCTTACACCACTTGGGATAGACATGGACAACTTCCACAACGTGATGAGCCGGACAAGGAAGATGATGAATATGATGAGGATCATGATGAATATGATCAATTATTAGAGGACCATCACATGGGAACTTACATTGAGGGTGATACCCTAGAGATGGAGGATGTTCAAGACTTTGAGAAAATGTTGGAGGCATCCCAATGTGGCTTGTACCCTGGCTGCAAAGAGACAGATACTTTGTTATCATTCGTCATTCAAATGTTATATGTGAAAGTAGAGAATGGGTGGAGCAATACATCTTTCAACAAAGTTTTAGAGATATTTAGGCAGTTCCTACCAGAGGGACACAAAGTTCCGGGGTCAATTTATGAGTCCAAAAAGTTACTACGTGACTTA
The DNA here is from genome assembly GCA_037013555.1 of Sextonia rubra. Taxonomy (NCBI): domain Eukaryota; kingdom Viridiplantae; phylum Streptophyta; class Magnoliopsida; order Laurales; family Lauraceae; genus Sextonia; species Sextonia rubra. Next base: position 27,185,831 of record JASUAD010000009.1, read on the forward strand.
GGATTGGGATATGAGCTCATTGATGCATGTAAAAATGACTGTGCACTATATTGGAAGGAGAATGCAGACTTGGAAAAATGTCCCACGTGTCAGGAATCGAGGTATAAGATCAATGATAGTAGGGGTAAGAAGATCCCTCACAAGATACTACGTTACTTCCCATTGACACCGAGGTTGCGAAGATTGTACATGTCCCGGAAGACAGCCAACGACATGAGATGGCACGGTGATAAGCGTCTGGATGACGGGGTAGGAAGGCATCCAGCAGACTTTGAAGAGTGGAAGCAATTTGATCGGAATTATCCAGAGTTTGCACAGGAGACCCGCAATGTCAGATTGGGCTTGGCCACTGATGGGTTCAACCCTTTCGGAAACTTAAGCACTTCTTATAGTATGTGGCCTGTCATTTTTATGCCCTACAACTTACCACCTTGGAAATGCATGAAAGACCCATTTTTCATGATGTCCTTACTTATTCCTGGACCGAGTCAACCAGGGACTAACATTGATGTCTACCTGAGACCCTTGATTGACGAGTTAAATGATCTATGGGAGACAGGGGTTCTCACTTATGATGCCTCCACTAAAGAGAACTTTCAGATGCGTGCAGCTTTAATGTGGACCATAAATGACTTTCCTGCATATGGTGACGTGTCTGGGTGGAGTATAAAAGGTTATTTGGCTTGTCCCACTTGCAATGATAATAATTTATCAGTAAGATTGACGGATAAGATCGGTTGGGTGGGACATCGATCTTACTTGCCTGAGAAGCACAATTGGAGGAAGGACAATAAGTTTAATGGTTTTCCCGAGCTTGACAAAAGATCCTTGGACATACCACCCGTGGATAAAGTTATGGCTCAATTGGATAAGCTGCCGGAGACCAAGTTTGGGAAGGGTGATACTAAAAGGAAAAGGCCCCGTGACGACGAACAATTGAATTGGACAAAAAAGAGCATTTTATGGAAGCTTCCATACTGGAAGTCAAAGAAGCTCCGACACAATCTTGATGTCATGCACATAGAGAAAAATATAGGTGAAAGCTGCTGTGGAACGATGTTGGCCATAGAAGGCAAGAACAAAGACACTCCAAAAGCACGTGCGGATTTGGAAAAAATGGGCATAAGACCAGAATTGCATCTGCAGAAGAATGATAAAGGATCTATATTGAAGCCTAGGGCAGTCTACACATTGGACTCCAAACAGATAGATGATTTTTGTGAATTCTTAAAGTCCATCTGTTATCCAGATGGCTATGCTGCTAACATATCAAGGTCTGTGAACTCTAAAAATGGCAAGTTATCGGGCATGAAAAGCCATGATTATCATGTCCTCCTTCAACGTCTTCTTCCGATAGGCATGCGCGGTTTTGTGAACAAAGAGATATGTACCGCACTATTTGAGTTGGGCAGTTTTTTTCAGGAACTTTGCTCGAAGTCATTAAGGCGTAGTGATTTGGAGAAATTGGAGGAACGAATAGTGCTTATACTTTGTAAGTTGGAGATGATCTTTCCTCCAGCTTTTTTTGATGTAATGGTTCATTTAGCTGTGCACTTGCCTCGTGAGGCCATGCTTGGTGGACCTGTGCAATATCGGTGGATGTACCCAATCGAAAGGTGAATGCTACAATCCTATGGTGAATTATTGATATAGTAGTGCAATTATCTTGCATATGCAATCTTAATTGTGATTGTTGTTTATTTGAAGGTTTCTCAAGACTCTAAAAGGGTATGTCACCAACAAAGCACGCCCAGAAGGTTCAATCGCCGAGGCTTACATTTCCAAGGAGTGTCTTAATTTTTGCTCAATGTACCTAAAAGGGACTGATAAACCAGAACGGAATTATGATGGTGGCGATCGTGGCCCTGGAATGGAGATCTTTACCCAAAATGTCAAACTCTTCTCACCGATCTTAAGGGCCCCTGATCCTTCCCAAAAAGAACGAGAAATGGCTCATTGGTTTGTGTTGTACAATACCGCCGAGGTGGAACCATATCTAGAGTATGTGGGTTGGTTAAATTACATTTATAAACCTATTCATTATAATACTATTTTAAGATACTTATGATACACATTTCACTGAATAGGGAACACAGGAATATTATAGAGAATCAAAATCCTCAAGGACGTGATATAGCCCAGATACAGCGAGCAGAATTTGCAAAATGGTTTGAAAAACGTGTAAGATATGTTTGAAAGAGCTTAGACATATTGGTAAATACTAACTAACTTAAATTCATTTGACATTAACTTTTATGTTTGCAATATGTTTGTTCATGTAGATGAATGAGTTGCGAAATCAACGGTCACCAGAAGCAACCCAAGAACTGTGGTCATTAGCACAAGGTCCTGGCCCAATAATTGATCTTTATGCTGGTTGCATCTGCAATGGTATCCGGTTCCACAGTAGAGACCGTGAGAGCCGTCGGAGGTGCCAAAATAGTGGGTTGGTTGTAGAAGGGGAGCATAAAGGGAAGCAAATTGACTTCTATGGTTATTTGTGCAAAATATTGGAATTAAGATACTTGCATGGAGGTAGAGTGGTTCTGTTTCAATGTGAATGGTATGACATCGGTCACAAAAGTAGAATACACACCGATCAACATGTCAAAACCATTGATGTTAGGAGGCTTTGGTATAAAGATGATCCATTTGTCCTTCCAAGTAATGTCAGACAAGTATTCTATGTCAATGACACAATCAAAGGCAAGAATTGGAAAGTTGTAGAACGGGTCAATCATCGAGGAGTTTGGGATGTACCAGAGCGGGATGATGCGTCCAATGATGCATTTCAACAGGATGAATCAACCAATGGTGTCCCAATTCTCGAACAAGATACTGATATTCAATATTTCAGCAGAGATGATATGGATCTCGAGATCGTTCCTGTTGATGAATTAATAACTGAGCATTGTTCTAATGATAATGATGAGGATGACACAATTTTGGAGTATATAGATGACGAAGAAGATGAACAGCAAAGACGACCCATCCATGATATCTATCATGATATAGAACCTGATATAGAATTTGATATGTAACTTTTATTTTCTACTTTTGTAGTTTTTGGTTATATGGACAAGTTTTATAAATTTATAAGATTTTTCATTTACATATCATGGCTTTATTGTTTCCCATGTCATTCCATTTATTGGCATTATTTTATATTTTTTTTCATTTCATTGTTTGTCATATATAGTTGCCAAATATGCAAAAAGGTGGCAAATTATTTGTGAAGCCTGGGTTTTTGGCGACCCAGAGGAAGAAGTTACCTATTGAGGAGGAGAGAGATAAAAGGATTAAAGAGAATACGGCGAGAATGCATGCTCTAGGGGTTTTGGATAAGGCAAATTCATTCTTTGAATTGGGTCAGACGGCCATAAAGAAAAAAACCATGGAGAGAAAGAGAAAGGAGGGTGGATGTGATGATGATGAGCCTTATCTTCCACCTGAGGGTGAGGAGGGATTGAGTTCTTCCAATGAAAGTTCTTTTGATGATGAGGATGATGAGTCTGAGCCCCAGTCAAATAAGGTAATAACCTATATTTTTCCATTCATGTTTAGAAGCTACAAAGGTTAAAAATATTGACTAGCAATAGTAACTTTGTTGACTTCTTCATTTTATACATATTTTTATTATATGACGATTATGATAATTACTCTATGTAGTATTACTTAATTGATATTTGATTGTTGATTACTTCAATATTTGATTACTAATAATTAAGTTTATTGTTATGTCAGGTCACAAATATGCCTCCGTGGCTTAGGAAGAAAGGTGGTGTTACTGGTCGTTCAGGAGCTACACAGACCCTCGAGCGAGCGACACTGTTGCCATCTCCACAACCTACCCATGATCCATTGCCACAGCATGATCCACAACCACATCCACAGCCACAACCTACCCAAGCTCACTTCTCATTATTTACACGGCCTGACCAGCTTACCAGTCCACGTAGTGCCGCCAGTAGTGTGGGTAAGAAATGTACACCATTTACATATAAATAAAATTGACCTTCCTTTAATGATTTATGTCTACTAACATAAATAAATTTGTGTTCTTAACAGCATCGGCTTCAGTTTCTAGCAAAACTGGTAAACGGGGCCCGACCAGGGGAAAGAATGTCGATAGGCTTAGAAAAGTGCTTGGTCATCCCATTCCTGTTGATATCAATCGTGAGGAAGGGGCAATAGAGGGGACATGGGCCTCTTCTGTAGCATCTGCTCTTGGGGAACAGATTCGAGATCATGCATCAATCCGAGACATTCATTGGGTAGACATTGATTTTGAGATCAGGCTAGCCATTGTTATGAGAGTTGGGGTAATATCACTTGATTTATAAAAACGAAATTGTTTAACACATTATTCAATTGATTTCTTAAACTGAGAGTTTAATTCATATTGCATTTTATTGTTACCAATTGCAGTTAACCTTTGACCTTGGTGGGGACTACGAAAGAGATTTGGTGTTCAAGTCTATCATTGACCATAAGTGCCAAGATTTATACAAAGACTGGAAGAGCACATTGCACAAGCACTATCTTATGCTAAAAAAGGATGGGGTGTCAGACATCAAAAGCCATCCATTATATCCTTGTAAATTGGATGACTGGAAGTTTATGATCGAGCATGTGTGGGAGAGCGATGGTTTTAAGGTATTCTTATTGGTGTTATATATATATGGTGTTTGGGCTTCTACTAGATTGAAATAGACCAACCGCATGTGGGATAATTAAGCTTATTTTGTTGTTTTCTTTTTTAATTTTGTCCTCATAGAAAAAGTCTGAAAGTGGGAAAAAGGCACGAGCCGCTCAAAAATACAATCATACGAGTGGCTCAAGATCGTATGCATCACGAGCATCTATCGATGTAAGTATGGGATTGTAAACTTTTGCTTTTCATAAAATTTTAATATTTAGTTAATCTGACCGAAATATCTAATAAACAATAGGCATCAAAGAATGGTGGTGTTCGACCGTCTATCCCGGATATTTTTGAGCAAACTCACAGACGTGGTCGGCATGGTGGGATATGGATAAATGACCATGCTGAACAACATCATGTAAGTACTAGCTAATTCATTTATTTAAATCATCAAATGTACATTTTTTACATATACTATGGGTTTACATAATGAAAAATGACAGGCTATGTTAAAAGAGAAGATTCTCGCACAGTCGCAGCCAGGTGTCAATAATCCGCAAACCGAGGTACAAGTTTCCATCGATGTGCTTGGAAAAAGATCAGGTTTCTCAAGGGGATTTGGGATCCGCAGCATCGCTTCATCTTCCACACAGTCTCAGGAACCTAATCCTGAGGTGATCGCTCTGCAGCAAAAGATAGCTGACCAAGATAAGACCTTGGCTGCATGGCGGGGCTTACTACAGGTGATGGCTACAAAAATTGGGATAGATCCTGCCAGTGTACCAGGGTTAATTGATCCAACTAGCGTTTCAGGGTTAGTTCTAGAGAATAATGGTGAAGATGGCACATTGAGTGGAGGGCAAGATGCGGCTTCCCTTGGTTAGTAAATCAAAATTTTTTTTTCAATTCTAGAAAGTGGTTTGGACTTAAAGGTTAGTTTAAAGAGGTATCTAGAATTAAGTAAATAAATTATTTCATTTGTTTAAGCCAAATTTTATTGTGGCTAACTTTGTGACGATTCGTTTTGACAGTATGGACACTATGAGGCCCTTAGAATATTTTTGTGGCTTTGAAATATATTTTGGGTAATATTTTTAGGGGGAGATGCTGCTCCTTTATTTTTAGAGGGCATAGTTAGTGTAATTTACTGACTTTTGAATTTCTATTCAACTTAAAGAGTGACAATAGCAAAAGCATATAATTGGGTTTGAAGTCAATTTATTGATAAAATGCTAACAATTTTCTGTATTTTTTTATGCAGGTTGATGATGGAGGATGTCTTCAGCTTGACAACTAGATGGCCTCTTCTCTTATTTTCTCTTTTATCACAAGCATTTAGACTTGTTGAACATTGTTTTCTTATTTTTGGATATTTGAATATATTTGAGACTTATTTTGATGGTATGTATTGGATATTTTGAAAATTTTAAATATTTTTTCATTGGGATTCATAATTGGTTGGATTTTATTATATTTGGATGTTTATTGAATTGGTTTGGATGAGATTGGTATAAACTGGTTGCTGAAAAAAATTAAAAATAAATAATTTTTTTCATTATTTCTTTTGGCTATGCAATGTATGTAGTTAAAGAATAGATGGAGGTTTTGGCTACGTGTATTGCGTCGACAAAAGTTATGCTTATAATAAAAAAATAATATTCTTTGCTTTTGCCTACGAACTTTTCATGGGCAAAAGTGATTATTAAAATCAGAAAATATTATATTTGACTTTTGGCTATGCAATCCTTCGTAGCTAAAAATTGTAAACCTTTGTAGCCAAAGGTTGTACATTTGCCTACGTAAAATCTTCGTAGCAAAAGATTATACATTTGCCTACGTAAAATCTTCGTAGCAAAAGATTATACATTTGCCTACGTAAAATCTTCGTAGCCAAAGGCTGTACATTTGCCTACGTAAAATCTTCGTAGCCAAAGGTTGTACATTTGCCTATGCAAAATCTTCGTAGCCAAAGGTTGTACATTTGCCTACGGAAAATCTTCGTCGCCAAAAGTTGTATATTTGCCTACGCAAAGCTTCATTACCAAAGGTTGTACCTTTACCAACGACAAGTTGGCGTAGGCAAAAGTACAACATTTGGCTATGAAAATTTTGCGTAGCCAAAAGCAACATACTTACCATACCAGCAAGCGTAGCCAAAAACTCAATTTTTTCCCACGCACTATTCTATGCGTGGGCAAAGACCTTTCCCCACAACCTTTTGGCTACGATTTGCCTACGCATGTCGTTACGTAGGCAAAGAGTTTTACCTACACATCTAGTCCTTTACCTACAAATTTTCTGCATAGGCAAAGGTGCATTTTGTTGTAGTGCGCTATCAGTGACTTGATCTCTATAACAAACAAGTCTTTTCAACAAGAGAACAATCTTCTATAAAAAAGTAGAAGTCACAAATCTCCTACAATAAAGTAAAAGCATTAACTCTAGAATTTGAACTGTTCGGCCCAATCTATTATGGAAGCTCTAGATAATCTCTTCAATAACAATCTCAATTCAGAACAAGGAGAGCCTTATGTGATGTGTTGTGTTTAGGGTTGAGAGAGAACCCCTTTATATAGCTTAAAATTCATGTCTTAGGTTTAGACATCAAATCCAAGTGAAACATGCAATTCTAATACAATTAGAAAAGGTTTTCGTGTAGGTCGGTGGGCTTCTGCTGTCCGTACGCTTGAGCACGGTTAAATGGGTGCTTGAGCATGCTCACCACTGCCTTCGACACTCGAGCCTAGTCTCAAGCACCCTCGAGTGCGCTTGAATTTCCTACGCGTGTTAACAAACTTTCAGAGGTCATAACTTTATCATTTGCACTACAATTGATGTAATATTAGGCTCTACAAATATCTACTCGAAATGAGCTTTCCAATGGTAGGTAGTTTACCATATTTGACACTCAATTTGTGAGATATGACCTTTTAATCTATATTGTCCTTAGAAAAATACTTCAATTTACATTATCTTCAATTCAACTTATCCAGCGCACAATCATAGTCCATTCTAAATGTTCTAAATGTAAAACACAACTCAATGGACATAAGTTTTGTCCAACCTATGAATTTGCTAATACAACAGTCCTAACATCATTATTCATGTACAAAATGGAAAAGGGAAAGATGAATAAATGAAGGAAAAAAAAGGGAGCGAATATGCCTAGGTTAGTTGAAATCCTCTTAGAGAAGAGCATGCACATTGTAAGCTTGCTTCATGCGATTTCTCTATGAGAATAAGAGATTTCTCTAAGAGAAGAAAAATGGTGAGATTTTTTATGGAGAAGATGAAGGAAGAGCACCCAAGTGAGATGGCAATTTCTAATGAAGGATGGAAGTTTTTGGTGCCCAAATGAAAACTCCTCTGCGTATTGTTTTGTTTTTTGGAATGGACTTTTCTTATTTATGAAAAACCACATTCATTTATTCTTTGCAGATCCATTTGAAAAAGGAAATGGGTGAGCCAATTGAACTAATAACGTGTCCTAACGTACCGACATGTCTCCATTCCACTCGTCCACTCATGCAACAGTATAACAATAGCGATAGGGGATCTGGACTCCACAAAATTAGGTTCCATTTTAGTTTCCATGGTGTCAATCATGATCACGTTATTCATCCACATGCTAGAGAGATGATAAAAGAATAAGATGATGATGATGAAGAAAGCCAAAGGACAAATTTCCACTAACTAGAAGCATACGAATTGAGATCTTATGTGGAAAAAACAGTGGGGGGCCAAGCAGGTCCTCCCATGTCACCAGTAAGCAGCCTGCCATGTACGTGGGTATGCTACCCATTGGTGATGTAGAGGGACGTGATTGGTCCCCTCACAATCACCGTGGGGATTTTACTTAAAGGATTCATACTCGAAGTATACCAATGGCTCTAGATTAAGCATAAATGAAAACAAATAAAGCCTACAACTAAAGCACAAGCTAAAGAGTAAAATAACAAGGAAAAAACGTCTAATAAAGAATGGAAAAAACAACCCAAAAGGCGCAGCACAAGTTACATGAATGAAGAATGGTATGTGGTCAAGAAATTCTTCCCTATTATTCAAGGAGGGGCTATCACCTTAAGTCTAAAAATGGTACTTGTTAAAAAAGAAGAAGAAAACATGATTCCCATAAAAATTGAATGGTGAATATTTGAAGAAATAATTTGGTCATTAACATTAACTTTTGCTTCTGCTTTGCAAGATTTCAATCATATATTTTAGGCTTCCATCCAGTTTTTTTCTTTTTTTTAAGATGTAGGAGGCCTTATTTTAAAAAAAAAAACTGGAAATGAAGGGTAAGATATCTAAGGTTTTCTCTTTTTATGGGAAATAATAAGAGCTAGCCCTATTCCAACACATTTTTGGTTTAGTGGTGTTGACACCTTACTATTATACGAATGGAATATCTAAATCTTCACATCAATACCATTGCTCTAACTAGTAGTCCTAATAAGAGAATAAAAGAAAAAAGTGCTAACCACACATGGGTTATTTCACAGTGCACACTCTTAATCACTTGAACCCACTACAAGTGTGAGCACTACCTCACCCTTAGCCCAATTTTAACTATAGGGCCAAAAACAAAGCCTAACCCCAACCCATAGTATTGGCCATGATTACCCCATCCAATGGATAATGGCAAGTTCAAAAAGACCTTAGAAAAAAGACCACACTTATTCCCCCCCCCCCCCCCCCCCCGCGCTAGGTTGTGTTGAGCTATTAGTTTAGAGCAATACTATAAGCTTTAAGACTTCAGATTGATCCCTACACATTCGTGTGAAACTAAGGTGTCAATGCCACTCAACAATGAGTTTGCTAAGATTATTACACCACATTTAAGAGGAAGCGAATGAGGTTTTGTTTATTCAAAGATTGCTTGATAGAGAACATCTTTTATAGGAATTCCTTTTTTGGGAATTCCCCGTGTAAATACATGGGCCATCTTTGGAAATTCCAAATTTCCTTCTTGATTGGGTTTTATGGGTAAGAATTTTTTGAGCTAGCCAGCTGAATTCTGTAATTTAGAATGTTATCTTGCTATTGTTATTTTAGAGTTCTACTTCATGGGGGACAAGGTTTGAAATTCTCCAAATTCTCTAAACATGATATCCGAAGTGCTTGCAACCAAACAAGCCCTTACTACTTTTTTTTTGGAGAATTTTAATTTTCTCCTAAAAGTTGTTCCCCTGTGGTGGGATTCCTAAACATTCCTCTTGGGTGGAGCAATTAAAATTCTAGCAAAATGCTGCATGATGATTGAAATTTCAGGAATTCCAAAATGGCCTATTTCTTTACTAGAATTTCTTTCAAGAATTTGGGGTGTTAGGCATCTTTTGGAGCTCATGTAATGGCTTGTCCCATGTTATTTGAAATGCCATATTACTTTTGGCAAATTTCCAAATTACAACTGCCTAAAAAACAAATGACAGTTTTGAACTCCTAGAATTCAATTTTCTTTGTATTTCATTGGAAAATTGAATGCACCAAGAGTGGGAGGATTTTGGAACTCCACCTCAAATTCTCCACAAGTTGTCCTTTTAAGGGTGAAATTCCAAAATCCTCCTCATAGTGCAGCATTTGAAATTCCAACAAAAAGCAAAGAGATTGGAATAAATTATCAAAGGTCATATGAGACCTTTCATTGAAATTCTTATTAAAGAAATATGGCATTTCAAATGCCAAGGGACAAGCCATCACATCATTTTAATAATAATAATAATAATAATAATAATAATAATAATACCCAAACATGCAGTGGCGGACCCACACATAGTGATGTGGGTTCAGGTGCACCCAGTAAATTTTGGAATTCCTTTAAACATTATATGGGCCCTAGAACCAGTGCCCCCACTTAACAGCCCATTTTGCACCCCACTTCCCATTAAGGCCCATTACTAAAACTCACCAGATACTCCAAATTTTCTGTCCACTTTTCCACCCGTCATCTTCTCCAGCCACTATCCAAGCTCTATCCCTCTGAGACCTCTCCAACGGTTTAAGAGAGGGAAAGGCTGGCGCCGCGACCCTCCTCTCCGCCCAGGTATGTTGCTGCTAGAAAATGGTGATTTTTAGATGTAATTTGGTTGTCCTTCAAATGGTTGATCCGGATCCAGTCACCACCTCCCTTCCCCTTCCTTTTTTGTTTAGCTCTATTGATGTTGTTGTTGCTGTTGCTTTTGAGTTTTTGAAACAGATAGATTTAGTAGCATAATTTCCTCATTCTTTCTCAAATTTTAATGGGCTCTGTTTTAGTGTTTTGATTGATTTTGAAACCCAAATAATGATAATTTAGGTTTAGGTTAGGCTTGAGCTAGCAATTAGCATCCACCCAACGCTGACACTCATCTGGAAGGTGTTAATTTGAGAGCCACATGCCAATTATGGGCATCCTTGAGAATGGCTTTGCTTACCAATAATGTGACCCCAGCTCAGCTCAAATATGTCCAGGAAAGTTTTGTTTGCATTCAAGAGGTTGGGCTTGAGCTTGCGTTTATTTTTATTTTTTATTCAAAAGTCTGGCTTGGCCAAATCAGCTGCAAGATAACCTATTGATCATCCAGTGGATTGACATTTGACAATCTTATCAAATTCAACAGGTTCCATGAAGTGAAAAGTGAAAACCCCACCCAAGCTTACTACTGTTGTACTGGCCGGATCTCTGTTGGCCAAGCCTTGAAAACCCTATTAAGAACATGATTATTTCAAAGGTACATCTGGCCCTATCAGAACAATTTATCTGGCCCATTTATGTTGTTAGTTTTGCATCTCATATCCATTAAGGGTGGAGTAGTTCAGTCCCTTGTAAGTTGTAACTAATGTTTGTTTTGTTTGTCTAATCAAGTTTAAGTTTCCTTTAGCCCAATTCACTACCACAATACTTCGTACTATGAGCTTTGTGGTTTAAGTAGTTTCATATACCCATATTTTTGTGTGTCCCAACCTTACCAATAATCAATTAAGTTATGTGTTCAAACTAATTGTCTTCCAATCAAGTTATGTGTTTAAAATAAGTTATGAATTTTTTAGGCAAACGTTGATTTTAATGAAAATCTCTTTATCTTTGAAATTGTCATGCAATGCTTTCAAAATAAAAGAATCGTCGAGGACAATTGTAAAAACTCCATTTTGGTGTTGAGATAACTTTTGAGAAGAGAATGTTAGTTAATGTACTTGAATATTTTGTGATAATTTAAATGCAATACATTTTATATTTTGCAATTATTAATGTTAAGAAAGTATAGTAAAAAATAATTTGAACTTTTCTCAATTGACCACCGTCTGCACCCCTCAAATGAAAATTTCGACTCTGCCACTCATGCCAAATTTTTATTAGAAGTTCTAGTAAAGAGACAAGCCCTAAGATATTCTAAGTAGCTAAAATTTGGAATTCTGCAAAAGAAACATGATATTTCAAATGTGAAGAGACAAACCATCACATCATAAAAAAAAACCCTAAAATTCCAAAAAATTGTCAAGAATTCTCCTAAGAGCCTGTTTCTTTATTGAAATTCAGAGAATTCCTATCCGGAGCATTTCTAAATTCTCAAACATTTGTAATTCTTGAGTCCTCCTTGGTACTTGAGCATTTAAAAATCCCACCAACAAAGAAAAGGAGTTGGAATTCTAGGAATTCCAACGGTCTCCCAAGACTTTTTAGATGGTTGTTATATTGAAATTCTAGTAAAAGAAACATGATATTTGATAGAGAGCATTCTACGAGAATTCCTTGTGCAACCTCTACCGAGCATAGAGTGTGGCATACAAAAGCCCATGGATCTTTTTTGAGCACCTCTGCTTCAAAACCATGGTGTTGAGTAGGACAGTCAAAGGGCTGGGCCGAGGTTAGCCCTTATCTTATCCTCATAGATATGCAAGCCGGGCTTAGGTCAAGTTAAAGCCTTCAAAACCCTTGGTGGGCCTACAATACCAAAGCTCTTACCTTGTGAGGGTCAAGTTAGGGCCGAAATATTTATTAAATATTATTATATATAAGGGAAATAATCTAGTGAGAACTAGTTTTTACTATTTTGATATTATTACCATGCCGAAGCTCTTAAACCTAACAAATACCCAGAAATTGTCCACTAAAAGTTATTTACTACATAATTGTTTGTTCATAAAAGGATACCCCCGAAAAATATTGATTTTACCCTTAAACTTATGATATCCTGAAGCAGTAGGATATTGAACTGTGCGATATCCTAAAAATGTAAAATATCGCACAGTTTGATATCTCACTTAGTAGGATATAGAACCTTGTGATATCTTAATAATGTAGGATATCGAATAAATTTAAATTTTTTTCAACCCTTTTCCTAAACCTAAAGCACATTTTTACCACAAAACTATGTTTAATCTTTGTTGTTTCTGAATTTTTCATATTCCTAAATTGGTGCTCTTCATTTGTTATCATCTAGAGATCATTTATTTCAGTTATTACAAGAGGTATGTGGCCTTTATCTCATTTGTTAAGGCATAGATGAATCAATTTATGTAGTGTAAAAACCTCTTTTCAGTTTTTTAATGAAAATTGTAAAATCATTTAACACGATTTAGATCCTTACATATGATGTGAAACCTATAGGAGAGAATGCCTCTTTGTATATGATGGATGACGGTTCTATGTTAAATTTGAAAATGATGGATTTTTCATTGAATTGATAGGGCTTACTACTAAGCTTGGGACATTGTAAGTTATCATTTACAAATATAGAGTAGAGCGGGATGAGTTTTGAACTATAGTATAGGCCATCCAACCCATAATTCTATCGCTTTATGGAGCTTTATATGACCACACCCATATCACAGAATGTTCATGTGTGCCCCTTAAATTCTGTGGGAGCTAATATAAATCCTGAAATTTATAAGAGGGAAGATGATGGGAATGGCATGCTATTAATGACCAAGTATGGGTAAAAATTTTATCTCTCTCACCAGTTTAAAAAGCCTCACAATTTTGTAATTTCCCACCATTACAGTTTTTTATTCTGCTTGATCATTAGATAAAATGAATTATTATGCTTAAATCTAATGGTGGATATTAGTATGAAAAGTTACAAAACGTATGTAAATAAAGATTCTAGTATTTAATGAAAATACTAAGTTGTAGTTTTCCAGCATCACTATAATCAAAGAATGATCTCTATTGTTATTTTGGAGAGAAAGCTCCTCACCACTGAGGTGATTATGTTTAGGCATTTATATTAGTTCTTTATATATTAATTCTCTCACCTCTACTTCTTTCACCTTTAACTTCTATAATAGTATGTTAGTAAAACATAATTTACTTTGAATTCTTATGTTTTATATTGAAAACTAAGAAGATGATAAATATGATTATTTAAAAAATGCTTTTAGTAATTTTAGGTACTATTTTTGTGGCATCATATTGTTTTTATAAATATCATAGTATAGGATTTGATGATATAACATGTTTTATAATTAATACAGATTCTCAATCCATACAAGGAGATGACCTCTATTTTTTATTGATAAAATCTGAATTTGTTTGATATCCTATATCATTAGCATATTACAGAATTCAATATCCCAACTTAGTAGGATATCGAACACTGCGATATTCTATTTTTTTTAGGATATCACACAATTTAATATCCTACTGCTTTAGGATATTGTAAGTTTAAGGGTAAAATAAATATTTTTTGGGCTTCCTTTCCTGTACAAACAATTATGTGGTAAATAACTTTTGGTGGACAGTTTTTAAATATTTATCTAGTTTAAGAGCTTTTTTATGGTAATAATCCCCACTATTTTTTTGTGAGAGCTCTGGGTGGGGCCCATCTATCACCTAATCCAAATCTTGCAATACACATGGACCCTTCTGATAGTCACACATTCCAAGTTTCTATTAGATTTAAATAGATTGGACCGTTGGATCGACTACACACCTATCGGAATAGACTAGACTTATGGGCCACGGATGAAGGGATTACAGGCATGTAATTAGGGCCAAACTTAATATTCTAGGTAGTTTTATATAGATCTTTACATCCCTCTGATCTCTTCTCCAATGGGACCTACAAGTGAGCCCCATAAAAAGTTCTCATGGTAACTCCGTGAGAACAGTTCTCATAAGATTAAATCGCTATATATCATAATATTTGTATACCACAATGTTAACCATCCTTTATTTAAGCTAAGAACTTCTACAATATAAGAGACAATCTTTTGCGCTTATTTTAAAAGAATGTACGAAACAAATTACCTTTCCCTCATATATAAATTATTATGTAAGATTAAATGAAATATATAATTTGAAGGTTTTATGACATAAAATTAGGACATGGAAGACATTGTTTAAGTACTGTGTCCACCTTTGTTTATCATTTGTTCATAAGTAAAATTGTTGTAGTTGAAGTTCTAATAGTTATATCCTTAAATTCTTACTAGTGTATGTACTACATTTTTTTATAAAGCAATAATATGGACCACCAGAGTCTATATGATAAGTCGCATCTAATTCAATTAGATTTATTTCAAATAGGTATAAGACCTTTTCCAAATATATTATTTAGTATGTGTAGTTCAAATAGACATTAGACCACTCTTGAGTTAGCATTAATTGAAACTTCTTATTCTTTGAAATATCGCCATTAGATTTTATGATAAAGCAATTAAAACTTTGAAAACTTAAGATGGATAATCAAGATTATTTGACGACCCATCTAAACATGAGTTTGTCACAAACTTCAACTCTGGATGTAAGGTCTACTTGAATGAAACAATAATCATGAAAGTAAAGGAATAAAAAAATTTGGCATAGATCAGTGACTAGTGCTTGAAGCTCAATCTCACTCAATGATGATGTTGATGACCATCCATCTAAACTCTCAAGCTTTAATAATTTTTATTAATAGTGAAAAATTATATTTAATCCTAAGCCTCCTGACGAACAGAGTTCACATGCTATATCAATCTAATTACATCACCATGAAAAATTGGCAAAATATAAAACAGTAACCACGAATTCAATTCATGGGATCTATTTATATAACATACTTACATGGTGACCATGATAGCTATATCAATCGCTGCAAAATAAAAGTTAAATAGTTCGATGCAAAATAAGGGTTAGTTACAGCAAATGCAATTCATATTTTTTTACAGCAACCTATAATCTTACTATGTTCTTTTCAATCCATACGCAGTATTAAGATTGGTTCTGATACCACTGTTGGGAGACAACCGCCAGGATCCTTAGATATTATGCACAGATCGCTGCGAAAATATTTTTAGACGATGATGATTCAAGAACCATACTTACAAAATCTCTCTGATTTAATTTCGGTTTTATAGCAGCTCAAAATCTCAAGATCTTCTACTATATTCTTCTATGCTCGAACTTGCACCGGGGTGTGGGCTTCTTCTGCAAATTCTTCTTGCTCTAAAAAACGAGATTTCTCTTATGTGTTTTTCTTAAAGAGCAATAGCACATATTTATGGGCTACAATAGAGGCCTTAAGAAGGAAATAAGAGATAGGCTTCTTATGGAAACATAAAACCTTAATTCGACCCAAATTAAAATCTTAGATCCATAAATTATAATTCAGTCCACTAGAGAACTATAATTGTACTCCTGTTCTTATTCTCAAAATAATATTTCGAGCTTCTTGTTATTAAATGCTTATTAATCTCCCCACGTTAAGATTTCAGATATCCATCGATTAAATAATTACTGACACTTATATTTAATCAATATATTTATAATTCCTTGAGACCTTACACTTAATTTATTTGATATGTCAGACACAAAGTCCATCTACAGGGTTTGACATAATCAAAACTTATAAGCTTCATCAAAAGGATATAATCAATCCTTATTACGGGACGTAGATTTCATCAATAAACTAATATATACTATATACATAGTGTAGTCATCTAATTTATTGAGGTTATTGACCCATAAAAGGTCTCATTCCTTTATAAATCAAAGTACCAAACACTAAATGAATGTGTCTATTATTTATATTGGAATTAAGAGTACAAGCATTTATAATAGCCATTTAGATGTTAATCATCTTATATAGTCAGTATAAAGACAATAACCCAAAAGTGGTCTTATTCAATACGCATAAAACGTACTAGCATAACAAATAGAAACTATACCGTTTCCCGCAACTAGTACAAGCATACTAAAACATCATACTACAATCGTATCGATGGTGTGTCTAACTCCATCTAGATTATAAACACAATAACTTATATTTTATAAGAATCGACAAACAAGTTTTTCGTGCGTAAGATAAACTTTACACACCAACTTGTTTACTTTATAGAATAAAAGACACACTTATGTTTAATAAATAATAATGCAACCATTTGCCCATGCAAGTTCTCATTAAAATGAAAAAGCAAACTTTATTAATAAATAAATTAGTTAAAGGCAAATACATAAAAGTATGCTTTTAGTATAAATTTTCAACAGTTGATGACCATCCATCTAAACTCTCAAGCTTTAATAGTTTTCATTAATAGTGAAAGTCAATTTAATCGATGACAAATTCAGTTATTTTTCATTGATAAATATGTCTATATCGGACAAACATAGAATCAAATATAGGTGGCAGTATTGTGATCTTTGGAGATATTTATCAAAAGATTTTTTGTAAGATTTGGTTATTATTGTTTAGCCAGATATTAAGTCTTTGTCATCAATTGCCAATTAGAGTGGATCTTTATAATATTTTTTTTGTAAAAATCCTTAGATATTATATATTATATATATTATATATTATATATATTATTATTTTATATATTAATAGACAAAAGGTTGCATCTGGCCTCTCAGCATGGATATGTCAAGCCATAACTCAGTTATCAAGGTCACGGGCTTTTTATAATTGGGTCCTACCCTTGGGCTTTAGAGAGAAAAAAAAAAGCCCTCACTTTGCTGGCTAACGACAAAGCCTAATAGGGAACCCTCAAGGCTAGATTGACAATGTTGAGGCAGTTGTAGGCTTGTAGCAGTTCAGTCATGTCTAAAACCTCTAACGAGTGTAATTGTGACAATGGCCATTCATTCATAGCCATACACACATACAAACATACTTGCAAGACAATCAGGATCTAGTTGACCCATAGGTAGTTGTTGAAGGTGCAACATCTTTAATATAGGAGTTTAAATGTTCTTTAATTCAGAAGAAAACCTCTTTAAAAGAGAAAGCTTTATGGTGGCAACTTCCATCAAGGAGTGCTTTTTAGCTTGATGTGGATGGGGCTTTGTTTAACAAGATTCATAAGGTAGGTGTGGGTATTGTTCTTAGAGGTGAAATGGGTGATGTGGTCATGGTTATGAGCAAAATAGAAAATGCAATGGAAGAAGCTGATGATATTAAAGCCTCAACAGCACTGAGGGGGCTTCAGATGATTTGTCACATTGGAGTTAGAAATATTATTCTTGAAAGTGATTTTTCTTATAAAGTTAACGCACTGAATACATTCTCTCCAAATCTTTCTAAACATGGTCATTTGATTGAAGAGATTAAAACTTTGTTGAATTTTTTCAGTAATGTTGTAGTGCAGCAGGTGGGTAGAGATAAGAATGTAATAGCTTATAAGTTAACTAGACATGCTTAGCATGTATGTGGGATTTCGGTTTGATGGTCATCTTTCCCAAAAATTATGAAATAATATGTAATTGTTGATTCTACGTTGGTTTATCAATAATATTATTTGAGAATTTAATAAAGAAGAAAAAAAAACTGTACCCATTGGACAAATCAAACTGATTCGGTGTTTCACAACTGTACTATCATTGGGATCTGATCAAACATGTGTGACCCAGCAGAACACTTGAAAAAGATGATTTTAAAATTTTGAATGGGCCTGGACTGATAATTTCAAATTTTGGACACGTACAAATCCCAGGTCTGGCCCCTTGCTATAACAAGTCCCAGCCAGTCGGAATTTAAAGGATACCTAAATATTCGTTTAGCCCCACATATGTAATAACTAAACCATTCAGATGACAGGCCAGGTCAGGTTTGGGCTTGGCTCCACCCAAAAACAGTTACAGTATGTGTAGCTTTGGGTTGGACCAATGCCCAAACCCAATCTTTGTTTGCTGGGTTTTTATTTATCAGTGGTCCAAAGCTTTTAACTGAACTCCACTATTGGTCCATGCACCAAGAATTTTTTCTGACTGGGAAGTCCCAGGCCTTCAAGTAGTTCAAATGCTAAGACTGGATCACTAGAGGCATCCAAGTAGGACCCATTATGTCATACTTACAATGACAAATGGTACATATTCATTTTATTTGAGTAATTCCTCCACATAAAATAAATCTAGTAGGTGGGTTTGCAAGTGGACCAGAGTCATCTTGTTTCTGGTCCTGATGTGGTTGAGTTCTTCACTTCTTCCCAAAATGAATTGGCTGGTCCCAAACCTTTTCCATCTAACCCAAATGGTGGTGGAAGGCGCACTCACTTCAGCCTGAGCCGGTTCCTATTGGGCCTAATCCTTATTTGTATATTAAAATCCAAGTAATTCAAAGTGAAAAGAGTTATAATTAAACGAATATTAATCTCTCCTTAAATCTTAGAAAGTTTTATAAGAAGGATTCAAAAGGGAGCCTCATTTTCCTAGGATTTGATTTACAAGGGTTGGGATGGCCCATTTGTTGATCTTAATCTCTCCTTAAATCTTAGAAAGTTTTATAAGAAGGATTTATTTGAATTCCTTTGAATTCAAAACTGATCAACAATTGGGCCCTAGACAATATATATATATTGCTCAAGAGAGGTTTTCCTATATATATATATATTTTATGACTTAGGGTATCCCTTGCTAGCTCAGCTTTCGAACTTTGGCCTCCAGCCAAAGGGCTACTTGATTTTGATAAAAAAGGATTATTTCCTAGGAGGAATATATATGGCCACACACATAATACCCAAATAATGCAATGGATGAGAGGTGAACTTCAGACCTTAGAGAGAAAGCCCAATTCTCAAACAAACTGAGCCACCACTTTGACGGTGGGCCCTAGAGATGGACCAACCATTTTTCTACTTATTTGCCCTGCAACTCTGTCTCTGCTTGGCTGCAGTTAGAAAACAAGAATACAAAAGCTCAAGATTCCATCTCGCCATATGTAAACACAAAGGCAGGAAAAGTCAGGCCATTAGGCTTATTTGTTTAGCACTGGTAAAAGAGGGCTAAAGGTATGCAATGCTGTGAACTTTTTTTTTTGTTTTTTTAAATCCCTTCAAATGAAACAGGCCAAGTGGGAGGCAAAGTAGTGATGTAATGTATTTTACTACAGCCCGTTGAGAGAAGTGAAGTTTATAGAAAGTGCCTTTTACTTTAACTATATTTATCTTTATTTTATTTATGACTTGACTTCGCTTTATTCACCCTTGAAAATAACAACAGGCCCTACATAGTTAACTTATAACTATGGGCTTAAGTCACAATTTGGTTCTGGCTCCTTAATTCAAAGTTCCGGTAAGGAAGGCTTGAAACATTGAGCCAGTACGGTCCGGGTTCCACCGCTCTCCTTTTAGTAATTCCATTTGGGTCTACACTGGACACAACATAAACCAAAACCTTTCCGTCCTTTAATCCAACCTCAGATTAAAGGGTTCAGTTTCCATAACCTGGAACCTATTCAGCTCTTGGTTCAGGGGACACTGGACACAAGTCACAACCCAAATCCTATCCATTTTCATCCCTATCTTGCAGAGAGCAAGCGGGTTCCATTGGGTGCGAGCAAACCGACACACAAAACCCACAAATAGACCAGGATTGGACTCCACTTTTCAGAGACGAATGATGTTAAAATTGCTCCCGACAAATAAATGGGTTCATCGAATTGAGGCCCATCTCAACAGGAAACTAAGGTCCCTCATTATCACCACAGGCACTAGTTTTAGGACTTTGATCTTCTGCTTAGTTCTATGCACAATTGATAAGTAGTTGGGCCTGGGCCTCCTCTTTAAGCCTTATGGATACATGGATTGGGCTCTTGGTCCCAAGCACCTCATTTGACACTCCTAATCTCAATTCTCAAACCTAAAGCTCAGTTTGGTTCATGCTTACTCCCCTGATAGACTTCATTCATTAGGCCACCAAGTTAATTTAGTTGAATGACTATTTAATTAATACTCTGCCAAGCTCACTCAAGTTACTATGCTCAGTGAGCTTTTTAACTATCATTTAAAAAATGAGAACAACTTCTTGCCATAGTGGTAAGAGCAATCAGTTCTTACCTAATTGTTTAAGATTCAAATCCTAAATATCCAACTTCTCTCTGCGTATGTGGGCTCTCTTCCCATATGCGGGCTCTCGTTCTGCATGTGCGGGCTTCTTTTCCATGTGGGTGGGCTTTCTTCTCATGTATATAGGCTCTCTGTTGAGTACAAACCCTCTTGGCTTGGTTAATCATAATAATAAACAAAAATCTATCATTGAAAAAAAGAGCCTTTAGCACCGGAGAATCATGGGAGAGGATGGAAAATAAAATGTAAGTGAAATATATCGTAGCCTACCGAATCAGATGGACTCACATCTCATTGGACTTGTGACTTTGATGTATTTGTCCTCAGCAGGTCAACTTCAAACTTGAGCCCAACCCAATTTCTAGAAGGACAGATTAATCTCAACAGATCTAAACGCATCCAATACCAAACATGGCTCCTACCCGACATGCTACTTTCTAGACTTTGGCAAAGGTGATATCCGATCAGGTTTGCTGGGTTTTGATGGAATAACTGCAAATCAAGCTCAGGTCAAGTTAAGGGAGTCACCTTCCAACGACCTCAACAAACTTATTTTATTGTTTTGAGAAAGTGGTTTTTCTTAACCAAGGATCAAGTCTCCCTCAACCCCTTGCATGTGTGAGTTTTCACTCCCCTTTTATGTGAATTCTCTCTTGCCGTTTGTGTCATTTTCAGTCCCCACGTGTGTGGATTCTCTCGTGTGTACAAGTCTTCTGGAGTCTTGGCACCTTTATCTAACTGTGATACCAAGAACAAGTCTCATTTCTTTTATTCTAAAAAAACTTATATTAAAATTCATGGGCCATGCTGTTGCAACTTGCAAACGCACCGGCATTTGCAGTTTGCTAGAGCCTTGAACATCCCAGCCTGAGCAAGCCCAGTCTAAACCTTACCCGACGAATTGATGGGCATAGACTAGGTCCCATGGTAGTTTGTGCGTGACCGTTGGTCACGTCGATACATAAATCTTACCTACTTGCATTGATGGGCCATGCATCGTATGATCACAAAATAAAGAACAATCAATGGTCCAATTCATGAAAGAAAATGTCAAACAATCGGACATTGGATTGGGCCCATTCATTCTGATTTGTGGATGCACCCAATCTACAGCTGGTGCCATGATCTGGACAGTTCCAATTGAATCACATCTTTGTATGTTTAATATAGGCATTTTAGATTGGAATTGAGATTCAGTGAGGAAAAACCTCATAATGACAGTGGTGGGACCAATCAACTGTGTAATGAGGTAGGACCTGATTGGTACCATCATCATGGTTTTTATTTTCTTCTTCCTTTTTTTTTTTTCTGAAGATCCAGACTCTTCAGATTGCCATGCCCTGTCAGAATAGAAAAGTTAAGGAGGTTAAACGGTACTAGTGTGGTTAGGCCCATGTGTGCCGCACCAGTTCCATACAAGTACTTATTTTTTGCTGGTCTGGCTCAGTGGCCATCAAAGCACCCACCAAGGATGGGAAATGGACTACCACCAGGCCAACCCTCAAGTCCTCTATACAAGTGTTTTAACCCCTCTTACCAAAAACAAGAAGTTCTTCAGCGGTTCAACCCCAAGTGCAATATAGTTGCCCCCACTGGGATGAACCAACTACGTATTCTCTCAATCTGAATCCTCTAAGGCTTTTAATTCGGTGAAGTGGTGGACCGTGACTGGTCTATTTACAGTCACCATCGATCAAAATCCTCATACAATGAGAACTTCTATTCTCTTGTCCACAAGAAAATGACAGGCCTCGCATGTGCTTAACGGATGGGAGTGGAAAGGTGTTTACCATAGGTAGGGAATACAATATTTTGACTGACTTGGGTTAGTTCTTCTAATCTTAGAGAGCAACTTCTCTATATAATAATGTGTAAACGTAGTCTCATTTGGTGGGCTATCTTACAAAACTAATAGCGCAAGAGGCCCGTGTATATTCAAATTTAAAAGGATATGCATGGATACCAAAGAAATATAAGCAAAAATATTAAATTATCAATAAAAAATTTATAGAGGAAGAAAGATGACAGAGGGAGCAAAGAAAATATAAATATTTGAACTGATTAGGTGGGCTCATAATGATATAGTTCTCTAACCCAAGATATAGTAATAATTATAATAGTTTTTATTATACTAATGTATATATGCCTGATTTAATGACTGAATATGGTCACGGGTCAAATATGTGGGGTCCACAATGCATATGTGTCATATATAGTAAATCATTATTTTTTTTACTTTTAATTTTTAATTATTTACTTAATTTCTTTTAACTGCCCAATCCATTTAGAGTTGGTGCGTTGGTCCACTCATGTAACTGTGGGCCAAAAGCCTCAAAGGTTCAGAGCTCGTATTCCCTTGTTAACATGACGAAGACAGGCCTCGCACGTGCTTAACAGATGAGACAGGAGAAGTGTTTACCACAGGTGGCCAATACAATAGTTTGACTGACTTGGGGTAATTCTTTTAATCTTAGAGAACAACTTCTCTATACAATAATGTGAAAATGGTGCTAGTCCCATTTGGTGGCCTATCTTACCAAACTATAGGTTTGATCATATTCATAGATATATTAATCATCAGTAACTTGAGCAAGTAACATCATTGCGTCATAAGAATAATAATAATAATAATAATAATAAATCACAGATGTTATCAATGGAACCAATGGTTTCACAAGAGAGTAAGAAGGAACTTATAAGGGCTGTTTTTAACTAGAGAATTTTGATAGAATTCGAAAAATTTACATTGAGGAAATTTCAAACTCCTTCAGAATATTCAGCCTCTTCTCTACCAAGCAGCCAGTCGAAGTTTCAAAAATAAAAGTACAAATAAATTAGGTCCAAAACACGATTTCATCAAAGAACTAATCGAAGGAAGAAAACGGAGAATTTGGGTTGACATGGTCCAATTCCCGACAAAAGGAATTTCTAAGGATAATGCTATTACTAACCCAAAATGACATGGTATTCTGTCACTGGATTTCATATTACTAAAAGCATTAATCTCATAGTTTAATAGAAACTACTGCATCATTCAAATGGAAGATACCAACCCAACTATATATGATCTGAACTTGGCATTAAAAATGCTCATTCAAATGGAAGATTTGTCACCCCTAACCAATACCTACCTGGTTCGTGTCGTATGTCGTAATTAAACAATGATTAGATTAAGAGGGGGACAAAAACTTGCTAGTCTCACATCTCTTCTATATTGACTTGTCAATCAACAAACAACTCCAACTGATAATGAGTGAAAGATACAAGAAGTTGGTTGGATTAGGAGAAAAGACCCTACTCCATGTCTCTGTCTTTTGATTGGCAAATTCAGTCAAGAAATCCTAATTTTATTTTTGCTATGATAACAATGTTTATTAGTATAATTTATGTGAGCCAAAGGTGTGGATTGATATGAGGAGGGTTCATGACTATAATAAAGAGTGTGAAGGGACGCGCAAGGAGGGGACAACTGTGCTTGTCATACAAACAATGTCCCCAAGTTGAAGAACATGAGATTAGCAAATTTAGCACTATGCATGCCCCGGTGTCTATGATTTTGATGGGAATGCAAAACATCTTATATTTATAAAAACTAAGACTTATGATGAGAGGGAGGGAGAAGTGAACCCATGAAAATAGTTATAAATAGTTGTAGTTGTAAGGTGAATAGTTCCATCTTTGATCCGGGCCTTGTATCTGGTCTACGATACTCGTCATAGGCCTTGATGCAAAATTAGTAGTTCATACTGACTAGATATAAGTGCTACTCATACAATCACTTCACATTGACTAGACATAAGTCTTACTTATACGATGACTAGCTGGGAAAGAAGGCAATCAAGATCAATTAAAAAGAAAGTAGGTCTAACAAAAAATCTAAATGATCTGTTTGATGTGGCCTTGCCCACCTTCTTTTTTTTTTTTTTTTTTGTGGTTCTTGTCTAAATGATGCGAGTTATTTTAGTTGTGGCTTTGAAACTTGATGACTACAGGTAGGTAAGCTAAGTTTTAGTCTTGTTTGGATCCCGAGACCCAATGATAGGCACTCAATTTTAATTGTAAATCCAGTTACAATTACATTTCAAAAAAAAAATTGTAAATCCAATTACAATTTTAATTGTAAATCTATTTACTTGTAACTCTATTCATATGTAATCTGTTATGACAGCAAATTATCAACAGGCCAGATATAGCAGTGGTAAATTGGTTATTTATGTAATTTTACTTGTAAAGTGCTGTGAAGTAAAATGGTCAATTCAATTATAAGAAAGGAAGTGGGATCAAACAAAAACATGCTAAATTTCTAACGACACCTTTTCTTTTACCCGAAAGGCAAGAAAGCTACTATTTCATACTACTAAATGATAAAAACCTTTTTTTTTATGAAATAAGTCAAAAAACGATCCTCTTATGTTTTTAAATGACTGTAAAGAGTTTTATATGTTGGTTAATTTATGGGTTGGACAAACCTTTGGGTCTATTAAGTATTATTTTATATTTGTTTTATAATAGATTGTTGCATGAGTTGTCGGAAGAGCAGAATGAAGCTATTCGGATTAAAAGGTCTCATTTCACAAATCGAGCATTGGATATGGGCAAGCTACCTATCATTAGAAAAGCTCATTTCAACTAGATATCTGTAGGTTCCAAAATTGCATTAATTGGAACTAAAATGACAAACTTATGGCCTCAGAAAGTTTGTAGAAATTGTGTTATCCGTAATTACAAAATTACCATTGAACGAAAACTTTTGTTTTTTGTGCAAGAATTAGTAATTTGAGTTTTATAAAGGAGTATTATGAGGCACGAAATTGGAGTTATTTAGATGGTTCATCTTTCAAACCAAAAGCAAAGATCTCATTATTCTAAGTGGAGATAATATATTAAATATCACCCTTCTTTTTTAGAGTATTCATTAGAGAGAAAATTGTTGAATTTTTGTTCTAAAGATTCTAGTCTTTTACATATCTTTGTAAAAGATCATCTGAGGACTCAAGTATACCAACTAGAAGGCGTCTAGTTGATTTTAGTTGATTGGATCTATTGTAGTAAGCAACAGGAGATTGTAGCAGAGCGAGTCTGTGTAAGAGGAATTACAGTCTTTAGGTTGCGTGAGAATTCGGATAAGGGATGTGAATATTACATCTCGTATTGCAAGATTCATAGTGCTTGATTGTTGGTCCAATTTGAACTCGTGATTTTTTTCAAGATTAGGTTTCTACATGAAAATAGTGTCTTGTTGTGGTTGTTACTTGTTTACTTTATTTCTTTTTTGCTGTATATTGTGTGCTTGTTTATAATTAAAAAAATCATATACTTCATAGCACCCCTAAATCTTTCAATGACAAAAGTACATGGGCTTTTTTTTTATTATTATCATTTAATGTCTTTTGCTTTGATCCCTCTTTTTTTTTTTTTTTCTCTTTCAAATTGACCATTTACTTCACAATACTTTACAATTGAATTATCAAAACAACCTTTAGGTAGAAAAAAGATTAGACTTAAATATGGATAGAGAAGAAAATAATTGTCAAAGAGGTAAATGACAATACTTTCGACATCCATCAACCCCAGGAAGCCAAGGACACATTGAAAACGTTGCTGTGGTTGTTAGAAGTGATACATCAGTTTTGAATTTTTTTTTAAGGTACATGGCAACTCATTCAAAAGGTTTGATGATAATGCCATGTTCTTTGTACCCGGGAAGTAATGTTAGTAACGACTAATGAGAGTACTTTGTATGGGTAGATCTACTAAAGTACAATTTTCAAGGGTCTCAGGTCAGCTGACCGTTGAATACTTACTGACTTTGTAATGTTGTAGTTTGAATACTTAAGATATTTTAAACTAAAATGCTTTCGTAAGCGATGAGCTTGTGTACGAGGACTACTTCAACAAAGATGACCCGTCGAAAAGAACTTTGTGCTTCTTACACAATATTCTTCACCAAGATGGATTGCTCTCCATTACATTATTTTAAACTAAATTTAGGCCTTGTTTGAATCTTCAAACTACTTTACTATGCAACCAGATTGCACAATTTTCTTCAGATTAATCTGATCTTTTGTAACTCTAAATATTTAGATTTGTTCGTGAGTCATGATAAAAAAACAAAAAACTGTTACTTTTGTAGAAATTTGGAAAATTACATTGAGTGAAAATCACCAAAAATAAGTTCAGTTCATTGAAAAGGACTAGTTTGAATTTGAATTCTTCTCTTCCTCTGCATATATAGAGAAGTTTGTATTAATGAAACCTGCAATGAATTTTACTCATTTTAGTTTTTCAAGTTTCTACAACTTCCATGTAACCAAGAGTCATGGTAGTAGAGATTGTATCAAATAAGGATTAAAATAGTAGTTGCGGTGGCCAGTGGATTTAGCAGCAAGTAGCCAAAATGTTATGTAGCGATTGCGGCGATATATAATGGCGTAGCAATGCGAGTTTTTTAAGTGGTCATAAGAATTAAAATATTGTGTAGCAGCCAATTAATCTTGTGTTTTTTTAGTGGAATCATATAAAGGTAGAAACAACTTTAAGAGATACTATTGAGAAGAAAAATAGGAAAAATAATATTTTAAATAAAAACTACTTGTTTTTATTAGGCTTTAAACCATAATGTTGATATTTTTAAAACAACAAAGTGATCTCAACCGTCGCTACGACCGATGATATAGTCGCTATGCTATGTAACAACCGCTAATTTAAATCATGGTGTCTAAGGCTTCCACTAAAGGTTATTAATTTTCTTCTTCTTTCATTTTTGTTGTCTAGTATTTTGTTTCTTTCTAATATTGTAATGTCCTCATCTCCTTCACCTATCTATAAAAATACCCCATATTGGTTTTATTGAACATTGCTCATGCGACATTGGTTATTAGATGTTCTTCTCTGTGCTTGTGCAATTCTCCATATTTTTCTACAAAAAAGAAAACTAGGATTTTTTATTGGTAAAAAGATCTACGTCCCACATCGCAAAAGTACTAAGTTTGACATAACTATATATATATATATATTTGGGCTTTTCACCCATTTGCATAAGCTTTGGAGTTTGTACATGGTTTCTTCTATTTTTAACATATATGTGTGATTTAATAAGCAACCTCTCTCGTACTGGAGGGCAAAGAGGTGAAACATGATAAACTAATAAGGATGAACAAAAAGGTCGAATAAAAAAAAAAAGGACCCCAAAATAGTTAGACTGAGCTCTGATCTTTGTTTTTTTTTTTTTTTTTAATTTAGAAAAGACTCTATCATGAAGATGATTAATGCTCCTAATTCTCCTCACTACGTAAGCTCGAAGGTGCATGTAATGGCTTCCACCAAAAATGGACCGCAGTCCAAAAGCCGGATATTAAAAAATCTTCATGTAAATAGGATTAACACTATTAATTGTGAAATATAATCCACAAACAAGGCACTCCTTGCTAGTCACCCATTCAACGGTTATCCAGCTACCCGATATTAAAAAATCTTCATGTAAATAGGATTAACACTATTAATTGTGAATTATAATCCACCAACTTGCCACTCCTTGCTAATCACCCATTCAACGGTTTTCCGTCTAACTGTGAAGAGTCATAATCGAATCATTCATACAGGTCCTGGTTCAGGTCATATTGCGCATCAAATCTTGGGTTGAAGGATATTATCAACCCCACGTTGGTAACTTTTCTAATTCAGGTGCTTTTGTTATGGCCAAGCATTTCCTAAAGCTAGATTAAAGAAACGAGATAGTGCGGGTTTGAAGGCATGTATATGTGCAACGTCTCATTCGTTTATGGATAAAATAATCTGAAACCTATCCCTGGAAATCAATTGAACTGCTTGACTGCTAGTATGCTCAAGCCCCACCAATCTAAAGTACTCAAATTTAATGGAAATGGGATTCTTGGCTCGTCAAAAATCCCATCTTTTCAATGGGGATTCGCTGTCCTAACCCAAGTTGTACAATTATATTTGCATAAAGACCCTAGCTTCCGTTCAAGGACCACGGATCCAATGCAACATTCTCCTTCAAAGCTTCTCGGTCACGAGGTAAGAGCATGGCATAGGCATTAATTGATTTTTCACGGATAAGCAGTTGACTAGCAACTTTACCCATACAGAAGACATGCGTCGATAGCATGGTTCAAAATATTGGCCGATACCAATTCGTATCAGCCGATACGAGCCGGTATCGGCCCATACCGGTCCGATATTGGCCTGCGTATCTGTTGCGGCCTCATATCGGCAAAAAATCCCCATATTATCGGAATTTATCGGCTAATATTTTAAAATATCTGTATTTACCGATATATCGGCCGGTATTTTTAAAATATCGGCCGACAATATTTAAATTTTTTTATTTTTTCTTTTGTACTTATTTTCTCCTCCTTCCAAATTTATTAAATGCTTCTCTTCTTTTTCAACAATTATTTCACTTTTAAGCAATCAAAACATTTTATTTTTTATGGATTGCATTTGAAAAAATCATATATAACTCTACCAATGTCAATATTATATTTTTTTATTTGTAACTTTTTAAAAGGTCTATTTAGATAGCTTAGAAATAAAGATTGCATGCTATTTTTATTATCGATACATTTCATTCTCTTTTATTTACATATATTGAAGACAGATCTATAATTGTGATTTCAAGAATTAGGGTTTTTAATGAAATTTTATAGATATTTATACAATAATTACTGAAATTTATTTGGAGTGTGTTTAAAATGCTTGTGACTTCTTAGTTTGGCATATATTTATTAAGTAATGAGTAAAAGCTTTAATTTTTTAAATTTGACACTTATAGATAGCTCCTAAGTCAAAATTATGATTGCATAGCTAAAAATTCATATTTATGATTGGATGTCATAAAACTTGTGAGATTGTAATTTATTTTAGTATAAACATGTACATACATTTAATTATAAATAAATTTATATAATTCTAAATAAAACAGCGATATTGGGTGTTATGACTTAAGGGGACCGATATTTTGATTTGTATAGCTGTTACTAATGGAGAAAATTATTGTTTCCAGCATTTTACAATATTTTAGATTTTTTGGAAAAATTTTCAAATTTTTTTGGGGTAAAAAAAATTTTCACACCGTAACAACCGCGATGGACTGTAAACTGCAGTCGATACCAATACTGTATCGGTTTTTTAAATCGACCGATATCACAACCGATATTACAATTTTTAACCATGGTCAATAGCCATATGTCTCCTAACAATCTTGCAACAACAGTAATGATTTTATTTATGATCAACTACTGAAAGATTGCCCACAGTTGTATTACTTGATCAAGTTTATGGTTCCATGACACCCCAAATTTAGTAAGACAAATACAGTATTTGAAATAGAGTTTTCTTAATCTAAAGATTCACAATTTCTCAAAAATTTCTCAAGACTGACAATAAATTAAAGAGGCATCTTTCGTAGTTTGGATCTTGATTAATTGGCCCACAGAAATTGGAAAATGCATATTTAAGGGTATATATTTTCACAAATATCTAGAGATCCGTAAAAAATCAATGGCTCAAACTTGTCCCGCTGGCTGCAGTTGACGGTTTGAAGACAAGCAACAGTTTGGATCATGATATAGGGTCACATATGTTTCTTTTTTTTTTTTTTAAATAGTATGTGATCACATGAAAACCCAACCATTTTAAGCTTGAGTGATCAAAGGTTTCTTTTTTTTTTTTTTTTTTTTTGAATTTTTGAGGTCCACGATGAATCAAGGGTTAAATTTTGACCCCAATTGCTGTTTTTAGCTTTCTAAAAAGGATCAATAGTCCGGACCTTGAAATAGGGCCCCGCAAAAGTCTACGGAAGCAAATCTAAGGTGCAATTATTTTTATAGATATCTCAAGATTCATGATGTATCAACGGTTCAAATTTGACTTACTAGTCATGTTTGAGTTTTTGACGACTACCAATGGTTTGGATCCCAAGTCAGTGGCCCCTAAAGAAAAATTGTACATTTTTTAATCACTTGAAAACCCAGCCATTTAAAGTTCAGTACATCAATGATCCACAATTTTTCATGAATTTCTCGAGATCCGTAATGATCAAGAGTTGAATTTGACTCTATTTTCTTTTTTCTCTTTCCAAAGATGATCAACGGTTAGATCTTGATCTAGGAACCCATAAAAGTACAAAAAAGTGGATTTCAGGGGTTCATGACTTCACAAATATTTCAAGATTCGCGTTGCATCAATGGTTCAAATTTGTCTCACCGGGCGTTCTCGAAATTCTGAAGCCTACTAGTGGCTCAGATCTTCATTTTGGTTCCATAACTTTAAAAAAGCATGAAAGCGGACTAGGTGAGCAATTTGTGTTTTTCACTATGGCTCCACAACCTTAGGTAGCGTTTGGTTCGCTGGAATGATTGCTGGGAGGAATGGAATGGAGGCTGGAATGAGCCTGGAATGGAATGAGACAGGAATGGTAATTCTTATTCCAACGTTTGGTTAGACACAGGAATCATTCCAGTAATAGGACTCTCATTCCGATTCCTGTGTTTGGTATGATGGAATAATACCAGGAATGGAATAAAATTTATATTAAACTGACCAAATATAAAATTTATATAAAATTTATATTTTATTAAAATATTAAAAAATTAATAAATTTAGCTTTTTAAAATAAAATTTAATTTTTTTATGTGACCAAACATTGTATATAATTTTATTCTTAAAATTTTGATATTTTAAATTTAATTTCAACTATGTTTATTTTATGATTTATATAATAATATTTATTTATATTTTATTAAAATATTAAAAAATTAATAAATTTAGCTTTTTCAAATAAAATTTAATTTTTTTATGTGACCAAACATTGTATATAATTTTATTCTTAAAATTTTGATATTTTAAATTTAATTTCAACTATGTTTATTTTATGATTTATATAATAATATTTATTTATATTTTATTAAAATATTAAAAAATTAATAAATTTAGCTTTTTCAAATAAAATTTAATTTTTTTATGTGACCAAACATTGTATATAATTTTATTCTTAAAATTTTGATATTTTAAATTTAGTTTCAACTATGTTTATTTTATGATTTATATAATAATATTTATTTATATTTTATTAAAATATTAAAAAAATTAATAAATTTAGCTTTTTAAAATAAAATTTAATTTTTTTATGTGACCAAACATTGTATATAATTTTATTCTTAAAATTTTGATATTTTAAATTTAATTTCAACTATGTTTATTTTATGATTTATATAATAATATTTATTTATATTTTATTAAAATATTAAAAAATTAATAAATTTAGCTTTTTAAAATAAAATTCGTCAAAAATAAAATTGGGAAAGGAATGGAATGGCCATTCCTCCGCCCCCCCCGGTGGAATGGTGATTCCCTCGTATAAAGGAATGGTGATTCCTGAAGTAATGGTCATTCCGCCGTTTTTTCACGAACCAAACGTGGGAATGGTCACTCCAATGGAATGGCCATTCCATTCCAGCCTTCATTACAGCGAACCAAACGCTACCTTAGCACTTTAGACCATTTTGTTTGATCCAAATAGCGCGGACTCTGGGTTCTCAAATCGACAAAAACACGTCTACTGTGTGGTTGAAACGGACTGATCAAGTGCATCATCCAAATGGTCTATGTTTAAATGTCGTTCTGATGCGGAAATAGAGGAGAGAGTTAGACTTGCCAAATGCCACCCTAATTAACAGCGAAAGTCACTTTTTGAGAATTATTAAAGTTATGAACATTTTGTGGAGAAGGATGAGAATGACTTTAAATAACTTGCTTTACGATAAATCCAAGATGATAACACAAAAATACCACATTGCCTTATCTAAATTTAACAAAGTGGATGCCCTAAAATTAATCCAAGGACTTTTACTACTTTTTATGACAGTGTGCTAAATTTTATCGACACTTTAGAAGTTAATCTTCCATTATTACTGATTAAGGCGGTTGATTGGTATTGATAACTATTGTTCACCAATAACTAGGAGGAGGGTTGGCGTCAATCTGAGAACCAAGTATTAAATCTCCGACAAACTAAATTGCACCTGTTTCTTTTGTCTATAGTAATCTCCCCAGCATACACAGTTGGAAGTTAGTATTGAAAAACGACGTTGATTGAGTGGTCTTAAATGGGGTTTTTTTTTTAACGCGTTGAGGCTGGTGGGATCATTTTTCCCCATAACCACCACAAGCGATTAAAAAAGTAAGGGGTTTAAAAGTAGAAAATTCCGAAATGGAGAGTCCCTTAGATCTAGTTTTCTTGGGGGGTTTCTGGTTCTCTGTAGAGAAGGGGGGCAAAAGAATAGAGAAGAAAATACGGGAAAATGTAAGAAGAAATACAGAAAAATTGTAGTAAAAAAAAAGATGGATTCTTTGAGTATTTTTTAGGGCTCGTTTGTTAATTTAATTGGTAGAGTAAAGTGAGGTGAATGGTCATTTTAAAAGATAAAAAAATGAGAGGTTAAATTAATCCTATGATGAGATTTTGTTTTTTTAGTGAAAAGTGTATGTAACTTTTTTATTTTTTGTATTAAAAGTAGATATTTTTTGTCAGTTAGTGGGATGAGAAAGTAACTTTTTGACTTTTTTATGTAAAAAAGATAGAAAATTTTTTTTAAAATGTAGCATTTTGATTTGATTCTTTTAAGTTGTTGTGTCTTGAAATGAAAAATGACTTTAACTTTACAATGAGGGGGAATTAACAAATGGGCCCAGGAACTAATACCTAGAATGTAAGTGGTCTCTACCAAATCTTATAATTGTATTTCTTTCTTGTATTTGATATTGGATTTCTGTTTTGCCATTTATTGTCTTTGGATGTTTTTCCGGTTTTGAAATTTTATCACGTTAAAAACGCGTATCTTTTAGTGTGTGATCATGATTTTGTTTGTCTATTGACAATACACAAAGTTGTATGGTTTGTAGTTTGATCACCTATACATACCATTGGTATTGGTAGATGTATGGAGCTGATTGTTTGTGAAAGCAAAGATCCATGCAATTATTTAAAATTGTTGAAAATTAAAGTTGGTGATCGCTAATAGTCCAAATGGTTTAAATACCGTGGGTATGAAACTTTCTCATGTTCTCTCTTTATCATCAATAGTCAGAATATTTCTACATAAATAATGGTGATCTTATATGCCTATCCTTTTGATCCCTAAAGCTGGAACAGGCCCACGTGTGGAACTAGTGGTGGCATCGACATGGGCCTAGACAGGTAGGAAGGTAGACCAAGGAGGCATCTTTGAAGATGTGATGACGACTAGTCCAAAATCTGATCATGCCACAATACATCCAAGTGATATCTCGTATAATCTTAAGAGGCTTTCTTGTGAAAGCTATTTCTTGAGGTGAAGGGATCATGAGAATCTCAGGGAAGTTGCTCACAGCCAGATGATCCCACAAAGCAAGGGTAAAAGAAGGCTTTTGATTTGGGAAGGATACCTTTACAAGCTCCAAAGGGGGGGGTTTTGCTTTTTTTTTTTCAAATTAGAGCGACTAGAGAATATGCCCTTGATTTTGATCCTAACAATGGATTGCAAATAGGATTATTTAATGGAAAACAATTGGCGCTGATGCATCATCAACTGTCGATTGACTGACCCGCCCCATTTTATATACCACGGTTTCAAAACTCTGCTCACCTTAAATGACCTTGATTGAAGCCAATTGAATGAGCAATTAGAATAAGTTTGATCCGCAGACTGGGGCAGACTCATTTTGACTCTATGCCCTTCGAGTCAGGGCAACTCAGGCCCAAGTGTAGATGAATCCTTCAATTATATAATATACACACCATGCCAATGTCCCAAATATTGTTCTCCGGAAATTATCCTCTCAGAAAAAAAAAATGTTGGGATGTTTTCCAAATTTGGGGTTTGTTGGAATACTATCAAGAAAATATTGTGAAAAATAAATTGTTTTCTAAAAATTTAAGAATGACAAATAAATAAAAGTAGACAAGGCATGCTTTAATTAATATTTTCCTATTTTTTACAATATTTATTTATATTATCTTGCTATGCACTCACTATATTTTCATTTTCAAGCAATATTTTGAAAATATTGTGATAGTATTAAGACTATCATTTTAGAGATATGTCACGATATTTTCATAATATTGTGATATTTGTGACACTGGTATTGACAATCCAAGAAGGTCAAATCATCTGCTTCTTTTGCAATAAAATCTCTACATTAATTTTTAAATCAAAGATATGTCTTCTTGCCTATGGTGAGCTTTGTTCCCAAGTATACTGGGCTCTCTCACGAATCCCAACCCCAATTGTTGGGTGTAAAAAAAAAAAACGCTTTAATTGAAAAAAGATTGGAGAACTGTCAAATAGGAGGAGCACATTCACTTTTAAGTGGCTCATATTTTTGACATATGGGTCTCAGTCCCTTTTGGTCGCATGCGACACTTTATCGTATTCATGGCTTCTTATGTCTGCAGGCTGTTGAATGATGTAAGGTGGTGGCATGTCCTTTTCTTTGGAAGCCTGCGTGTACTGTGTACATCGATACAATGAGGCACCTAATTGGGAAGGACGATTACATTGATAATGAAATTATAACCAACCAAGCATATGCGTAGGACCACTTCTAAGGAGTGTAAATTAGGCCTATCCTATTAGTATTTAAAGTTCTTCCTTTGTTTAACTTGTTTGGGCAGAAGTTTCCACAAAAGCCAATTGTGTCAGAGGATGCCACGCCCCCAAATCGTAACTATGACTTTGGTCATGTGACTGTGTGCGTGGGAAGTGACTGATTTAAAATTTTGCCCGCATGTGCACAGTAGGATCTCCGCGAAAGTAAAGCCTCGATAATTCCATCACAAGTCAAGAAAGATTTGCAACAAAAGATTAATCAAACAATCAATTTCATTTCTACGACTGTATACCTGTAGAACATAAAGCAGAGCTAATCTTCAAATTTAATTACCCAAATATTGAAGTTAAGCATAATTACAAAAGAAAGTATTTTAAATACATTGGCCACAAGGGGCCACATTGGATCTACAAAATAAAACAAAAGAATCCGGAGGCTCTCATGACCATTTCCTGTGACATTCAACAAACTACATCATGTGCACCCTAGTCATGGTACCCATGTTGATCCTCTTTGATCACCTCAACATCTGACTTAGAGGAGATTGGGGTCGTCACCTACATCATCAGTGTAGGTCATTTAGGTTGCAAAACCCCGAATGTAAACAAGTATATAAATCATATAAAATGATACATCAATGTCGCTGGTGGTGGACTCATAATTTTCGTTTAAAGGTTGTGGTTCTTTATAGGTAGGGTGATTTTGAGGGTAAATTGTGAATTTTTATATGGATTTCGATGGTGGACTTATGTTTTTTATTAGATTTTTTTAATTGGACCAAGAATCTTCATATGATATTTGAAAGCGTGCCATAGTTTGATGGGTGCCATCACACCTGCATGCCACTACTTAGCTCTGTCCCTCAATGTAGAATATATGTTAAGTGATGACAAGATGTCAAAGGGCAATAAACAAGGTAATATATAGACTACTATGCATACGGTGAGGGACACTTCTTTTTTTAGACTCAACAATGTTAAAAAGGTGTCATAATGTTTGATGGTTTTGTCTTCTTTTACATATATACTTTCCAAAAAAGGAAGTGTCCCCACCATAGTGTAAGGGACATTTGCATAGTCGTATGGAACCATCCCTCACACGATGGTGAGAGGCATTTCCATATTTAAACATATCAATGTGTAAAAGCAAAAAAGCATTTCACTTTTTATAATAGCTTTTTATTTTTTGCACATTAAATTGAAACTGTCCCTCACCATAGTGTGAGAGATAGATGAAGAGTAATATTATATATATATATTTATATATATATATATGCAAGAATAGACATTTTAGCATGAATCAGCAAATAAAGGTAAATCTACAACAAGTGCATCACAGCAGATAGGCAAAACCATATATGCTCAAATACCATGGGATGGTATCACTTCGCTCGCATACTTCATAAAGCTGTGGGGGAGAAGATTACAAGTTGACAGTTTGGTTGTAGAAGTGTTCATTTGTACTTCTAGGTATCTGATGAGACTATGATAACCGTCCTCATGAAAAAAAAAAGTACCCCAATCTTGCACTAAGCGCCGATCTGTATGCGTAGGCTTCTGATGAGACCACAAAAACCGCCCTCATGAAAGGGAAGCCACAAATCTCAAACTATGGTAATAGGGGGGTGTACATGTAACATTCCACCTTAAGGAATATAGATATATATATATATGTATATATAAATTTTCAGAAATGCCTCATTTAAAAAGAAGTGTTTTTGCTCTCTTTTTATCTTTCAATAGGAAGCAAGTTATATGATGACTTTTTTCCTTTTAAAAAGTAATATTATTTTTTTATATTCTCAATCTCCTATTCATTGTAAACATAGGTGATTTTACTTTTAAAAATGCCCATATACTATTTAGCGCTCCTCGTATATATATATATATATTGTGTACACGAATCTATGCTGATTTGGCCAAAATAATAATAGTCCTTTCTGCAAATGGATTACTAAATGTGGTCAGCTTAATATAGCTGAGTGGCGCCTGACTCGTAAAGGAGATTAATAACGTACGATGTGAGGAAACTACTCCTGAGACAAGCAAAACTATCACGATACATTCTTTTGAGTAGACCATTTTCTAAGTATTTCCATTAATAGACATAACCATATTCAAGGATAATACTTGACAAGACAAGACACTACATGACCAAGAAGAAAGCCTAAAGTGATCCTAGTAAATCTAACCCAATTCGGTGGCAATTTGGAGGAGCAATGGAGAAGGAGCAGCAATATCCGATTTAGGTTCTCGATAGGAAGGAGAAGAACATTGGATGGCTGCTTTTAAAAAGTGGAGTTTTAAAACTAACAAATATGCCATTCAATATGGAAAAGTATTTTGAGATAAATGAATTTCCGGACCCTGAAAGGGTACGGTCCGTTTGTGAAAGTTCCTCCAAATAAAAAAACTCTATCCAATGCGCCCAAAATTGTATTATTTTAAAAATACCTTTAACAATGTTCGAAATGACTAATTACCCTTCTATTCCCCGAACTCAACCCAACTGCGACCAAACCAACCAAACTATTACTCTAACACTAAAACCTACTTAATTAGAATCTAAATATGATTAAATCATACTAATTAAGTTTAATTAAGATCGGAGCATTACCGAGGATACCACACAAAGGCAATCTTTGTGAGGAGCATATATTGTATATTTATCTCCAAATTTAATGTGGTGTGAGGTGACACTTCATAAGAAATTTGTGAGGCTCTTTCTTTAGGCCTTACTAACTAAAAATTTTTCATTGGCTAGAATATAATATTATCTTGTATCATATTAAGCCAAATTTCACTTTAATAAAAGTTTATTAAATCATGTATAAAGAATATTAAAAAAAATGAAAAGTTAGGATATCTTAAATTGATTT
Organism: Sextonia rubra; assembly: GCA_037013555.1. Lineage (NCBI taxonomy): Eukaryota > Viridiplantae > Streptophyta > Magnoliopsida > Laurales > Lauraceae > Sextonia > Sextonia rubra. Next base: position 27,224,203 of record JASUAD010000009.1, read on the forward strand.
TATAGTAAGCCCAACAAAAATTTTTAGGCTAAAATATAATATTTTCTAGTAGCATATTTAGCCAAATTTCACTTTAATAAAACTTTTTTAACTGCTGATAAATCATGTGTAAAGAATATTAAAAAAGTACGAACGATTATGGTATCTTATATTTGATTGATTTTTTAGTAAGCCTAACTCTTATTAGAGTAAAATTTTTCAAGAAACCAAATTTAAAAATTAGGGCCTTTTTGGCATTGTTTTTGTATTGTTCTCAATTTTGTACTCATATCACATTGTGCTGAGAACGAATTCTGCCAAGATTATACTCTGTAGATCTTGTTTGACAATATTATATTAAAATACTCTACTGAAAACATGCTATATGGAACTTGTTTGATAACAATTTAAAAATTTTTCTCTAATGAATGGAAGTAAAAAAATCATAAGATTTAAAATATGAGACTCACCTTTTATTGTTTGCGATACTCTATTATTGTCGTACAAGGAACCCAACTGTAAAAGTTACAACGTTGTACCCACCTTTAAAAATTATAAGATGGGACCTATATTCATAGGATTTATAAAGTGAGCCTACCTTTATAGGAATTATAATATGAGCCCACCTTTTTTGAATGTAAATATGAGCCACATCTTTATAAATTACATCATGGTACATACCTTTTGAAATTAAAATATAGGCCCAAATTCATAGGATTTATAATGTAAGTCCACCTTTTATTATCGTAACTATGTGACCCATATTTAGGATCACAAAGTGAAGTCACATGTTTTGTGTTTTTGTACATAGGACCTACATTTAGAAACTACAATGTGGTACCCACCTTTAAAAATTATAATAAATTATAATACGGGGCTATCTTATTTGTTGATTGTAAACATGGGACTCACTTTTAAAAATTACATGATACCCATATTTAGAAATTATAAAATGGGTCCATATTCACAGGATTTACAATGTGGGTCAATATTTATAGGAATTACAATGTGGTTCCACTTTTTGTATTTGTGACCTATATGGGGCCACATTTAAAAATTAAAACATGGTGCCCACATTTAAAGGATTTATAATGTTATCTCACTATATATGAAATTAGGAATTATAATGGACCTCCATCTTGTGATTGTTATCATGTGATCTACTTTAAGAATTAAATAGTGGAGTCACTTCCTTTCAAATAAGGTAAGAGATAAGTTGGAAACAACTGCACCGTCAAGTTGATTCTTAATAAAAATAAAGCTTTTTTGTTTAGAGTTTCTTGTGCTAGTGGGTTAAGACTTTCAGATTTCTTCCTGTGAGACCAAAATCCAAAATAGTGATTTGCATATACCGAACATATTTTTTGTAGCCTTATCTTATGGGAATATGGAAACAACCGAATGGCTCAATGCAAAACTCACCCTTAGTGTTCAAAATGACTACGGTTCCATTTATGTAATTATTATGATTTTGACCAAATGATTCTCTAAATTTAGAAATGTAAACTTTGACTTTTTTGTAGTGTGAGCTATCCATGTTTTCTAATTTAGAATGTAAAAAAAGTAAGAATACTACTAGTTGGAAAGAACAAAAGAAATATAGAGGTGGAAAAACCCTCACTTTCAAATTTAGGGTGTCTTTCGATATTGAGGAAAGGTGGGGAAATTCAGAAAGGTGGGGAAATTTTTTTGCAGCATTCAGGTTCATAACCATGGATAGTTTCCTCCATTTGTTTTGCCCGCATCTAAACATTACCCTAACGTTAATTGATAAGAAGCAAGGACAGAGAGATAACTCAATAGCTAAAAGTGGAGATTTTGTTACCTTTCATATCCTTTTTGATGCTGTAATTTGTTTAGTCTTTTTTGAGTAAATGTAGAAAACATAAAGTAAGTTTCACATTTCACATTAAAAAATAATCTCGACTGAGGGCATTGGTTAGTAAGGAAAATGCTTCCATTTTGAAAAGATAAAGGATACGGAGATTTTTTGTTTTGAGATGTCTTTTTCAATTTCCTGGTTTCTCTTTCTTTCTTCTCATCCAAATGACCTGTTTGGTTTGCTATAATTATATGTCCGTCAACTAGAGATTTGGACAATTCATTTTGTGTAATTTGTTAAGTTTATGAATTCGCATCATTTATGCATCATTTTATATTGGATTAGGAACTTAATTGGGTCAAACGATCGTTATTCATTTAATTTCATCATTTCATACATTTTCATATGGAAATAGGAAGTTTCACCATTTTTACACATTTTCTGCATTAATTAATAATGTTTGTGATTTTTCTCCGAAGAGTCCCAGTTGGAGTAGAAATCTGTACAAACGGGTTTCGCTTCAATGTGAACTCTTAAGCATTTGATAAATTTAATTAAAATGTGCAAGAAAGTGTAGGACTCGCGGAACCATAGAAAAGTCCATGCATTGGATAACAAAGAAGCTTTGCACCACATATAAGTCCCATACATCTCTATGGGATGTCCCACACTCTCTCCCCCCTTATCTATAAAATTTCAAAAGACCCCATAGTATTCCATTATCTTTATCTCTTCCAGTTTCATCTATATTTGAAGATGAGAAGAAAATAAGGGGAAGGAGTTGGAATAAACTTGCAAAAATCAAAAGATAGAGTCTAGAGGAGGACTCCACCTTGCTTGGATACTTCATCCCTTGTTTTTCTCTCCATGGAATGTCCAAAACACTATACGGGCATTATCTCTCATGTATGGAAGAGTTTTGAAGACTTCTGTAGGCCCCTTTCACATGCCATTGTATAATATTTGCAAGTGGATTCCACTATCTTTAACTTTTTGCCCAGATTCAAGGAATGAATTGAAAACAAGACTCTTCCTTATCTTATCTTTATCAATCTTGGGAGTCTAAGAAGGAAAGATCATTTTAAGAAAAGTCTTTTTACAAGAAGAAAGTCAGCCCTGTTTCTATCAAGATAGCTTAATTTAAAATGGGCATATCTCTTAAACCGTAAATTTGATTAGTACAATCCTCGTTGGAAAGCTTGTTCAGAGTGGATATCCTTAAAACCTAGGATCAAAACCTTTGAAGCTAAAATGATCAAGTTATATTCTCGGGAAGTTGGTTGTAATTTTTCTACTCGAGAATAACTGTTTATTATTTAAAGTGGGCTTAAGTTTTTTTCAAATTTTAATTCAAGAAGTGTGTGTGTGCAAAGAAATCCCAAAATCCAAATTCATCTAGAAGTTTCTCTCAACCTTATCTCATATAAGCTTGGAGGTCAAGAAAGAAATATTTTTTAAAGAGATAGAGTTCTATCTTTTTATAGAGTCTAAGATAGAGCAACAAGGGACCTAAAAAACTATAAATAGACCACTTATGAACTTCTAAAAGGTCATTCCACACCACTTTGGACGTTCTCCCTATTCTCCCCTCTCTTCTCTCTCTATTTTTTATATTTTCTGGATTATTTTTGGGTATTTTGGAGTCCTATTTCAGAAATTAGGCTTAGGAAAGAGAAATTTGAGAGATTTTATTGTATTATTTGGAGATTTTAATGAAAAATTTCAAAAGTTCTTTTATCATGGAGCAGTAGTCATTCCTGATTGAAGTATATAGATGAAGTTAAGTATTTTGATATTTTGATTTATGTTTGTTATTCTGCTCTTTTTTTATTGTCTTTTCTTAATGTTCTTTTAAAAGATATTAATAGCTCTGTTTTGATACAAAAGGCAAGCTTCTAATTTATGTTTGTAATGAATAAATTTTGATCATTTTTACTTATTTTGATAGATTATGCTTAGATCTATAGTTATCTTTGATAGTCTATATTTAATTTGATAGGTGATGCTTAAGATATTCATTCTTTTATGAAGTCAAAAGTCTTGGGTATTGATTTTATCTTTCTTAACTAAGAATTAATTTTTGCAATAGTCAAATCATCTGAAGCAGAAACATAGATTTGTTTCTGATATGAGTAATAATTGAGACAAAAATGGCAAATTAATTGTATAAGTTGGATTTTTGAATAACTTAGTGGATTTTGGCTGCCTAATTTGTTTCCTATCATTATTATAAACTTTAGAAATCTATTTAGTTTCTGATTTGTATACTACACATCTCTTTTATCATTATTATTTTTTAAGAAAATTTTAGATTTTTAATCAAAAAGTTCAAAAGTGCTCTTTGTGAGATCGACTTGTATTTGTCACTGTATGAACAAGTAAACCATGCACTTGTGGATATTATTGGATTGGAATTATAATTCACATCGTAATTGTCATGGATGGACACTAAAATTAACCTTTCAAGCTTGGTGATCTTTAAAGGGGAAGAAAATTGTACAGTATTTAACATAGTTTTCACTCTAATTTTCTAGAAGATCTCTTTGTAAATCAGAGTTCTGTTTGGTAGTTATCTGTTTGGATCTATTGTAGTTGTCATCTGAACAATATCAGGTCCTGATTACTATAAAACACGATTTTCACAGAGACTTTGAGTGTATGGCATTTACATTAATAGTTTGGTAATCCATATCATTGTCCATAGTTCTTGAAAATCGGTTGAATAATCCAAGATGTCAAATCATAAGCATTCGGAGTTGGTATATTTATGTAGCCTTTTAGATCAAAGGACTTGATTATTGCATTGTAAATGTGCCTAATCATTTCTCGATGATAATACAAGCAAAATATCCTCTGTATTAATTGAAAGTAGGACATACTAGTGACCACATGAACAACTAAAAGCATAAAACACAACTTTATAAATGATGATGTTTGATTAATTTACACATTTGATGTATGGTTATAAAGATTTACAAAAAATGAATCCAATGCCAATTTGGTAATATTTTAGTCACTTGATTTTACATAACTCTTCTTTGGCTGAAAAGTACCCTCATGGCTTGCATGACAGTTGAGAATATGCGTATGCTTGTCCTGTTGGATAGTGTGATGAAAGGCCCCATTGTTAATATGAGTTTAAGAAAAAAAAAAATCGTCTCATTCAAATCACAACAATTTACTTAGGGGTCTTAAGGTCTTAAAAACTTCTTGAGTTTACATCATTAAAGAATTCAACAATAAGAATAATTTTTATTAATGTCAAATTATGATGATGTCATCTTCTCCTTAGCAATTTATGAATGAAACTTCCTAGACTTTACAATCAATCTATCATGTATAAAAACCAAGAATTAAATTGAGTAGATTGAATAAAAAATTACCATTGGCTTCAATTGTCAAATTGTCTCTGGCTCAGGCATTTAACCATATCTATCTCAGAAAATTTGTACATTTAGCATATAATTGTCTTTGTGTCAGGCATTTAATTATTTCTATCTCAGTTTCCCCTGAATATCTCTCTGTTTCTGTCCATAATTAATAAAGATAATGATGAAATATGCAGCATATTTGTCAATTAGGATCCAGTAGCCTCCCTTAATTGTGACTCCTCCTAAATGTCATATTCTTTTCAATACTGGAGGTGGGAGTTTAATCTTCTTAATCAAGGACTTTTGGACTTTGGTACCCACACTTATGAATTTGAAGCTGTCAACACATAATTGATAACCCATAATTCATGCCCTAAAGTTATATTCCATGAAGAATAGAAATTGGCAATTCTATCACAAAAAAGGAAACAATTTTGTGTAGGTCAATGGGTATTTGTACATCATTTGATTGATCGAGCAAATGTTGGATTGATCGGGTATCAATTCTGTCTTTAGTCGAAATTCGAGATCAGTACTCTGCATTGCTCGATGGATCAAATGGCATTTCTGCAATTATTTAAAAAAAAATTTCCAAGGCCATAATTTTGTCAATTTAGTTTCAATTGACACAATCTTGAAACCTATTATATTTATTCGAAAAGAACTTTTCAATTGTATGTAGATAGCCCCGATCCAACGATTGGTTTGAGAGACGATCGTTTTTCTTTAAACACCTTCATTTAAGTGACCCAGTGAAGCATACTACAGTCTAATTAAAAAAATATAAAATTACAACTCAATTGGACTATGAATTTTATCTAATCCATAAAATTTTTAACACTCATAATTCTAACATGTCAATTCGAGGGGGTTAGTAAGCCAAAGAAAGTTGAATTGTTAAAAGAGAGTCTCACCTGGTGCTCAAATTGTTACGTCTCATTCAATATGTGGGAGATGCCTCTTACTAGGTTGAACTCGATTTTACATATGATGGAAACTACATTTTCCACCTATGGGAGTCTTGCACAGGGCCTATGCAAGATTTTTGATTCCGACCATATATATATATATATATATACAAAGTAAGACTCACATTAAATTCAAAGAATACCAAAAATCTTGTACAACAGCTAAGCAGTAGTGCTAAATTTATAAGTTGGATCTAAAAGATCCTCTTATTATAAGTTGGATCTAATGCATTTCTTCATATAGAATTTTCTTTCACATAATTGAGCATGAATAACACAAATATATATAATAACAAATGCACATGCATGCTCCATCACTCAACATCTTGATCTTCATTGCAGCAGTTTTTTTATTTTTTATCTTATTTACAACTCTCGCTAAGAGAACTACCGATCTCAAATGGATGTCAAAATCGAACTCACCAAATTTACGACTCCCGATCGGATTCTAAAGCAAAAATTTGTGAAGTGAAGTGAAAAAATTATATACTTTCTCTAAAAGCCCAAACACCCTCACAAGTCCAATACAAAATTAGATTCGATTGGATATATATAAAAAAAACAATCTCAAGTTTATCAACAATGGTGAATACTGAAAAGGTTGGTGACGTCCAGAAGAAGAATTGACACTGTGCAGCTGACACCTTGTCGACTGGGAGTCTAGGACCTTTTCGAATCCACTGGATGTGTGCATGCATAAAAGCTCCATATTTGGAGTTACAGTAGAATGACAGGACGCGGTAACTGGCAAGTGGCCATTGTTGACTGACAAGTGCAGTGACAAAAGCAAAGGGCGGCCCATAAATGGACAGAGCAGCTTTGATGTGCGGAATGGTGAGGTCGACTTGTCTTTGCCGTACATGTGAACAGAGACTGCAATTGCATGTCCAACGTTCATGACTGACTCAATCCATGTGCATGCTTTCCCGTTGCCCCTTTCCTAATAGGATCCATGCCACTGTCAACCCATGTGCCTCCTCACCATCGGTGACCCATCTGACCCGACAATGTCCAGCCAAGATTAACTCCACACGTGTCTTATGCCTCCAACCCCACCTCCCCTCTTCTTTTCTTTTCTTTTCTGTCCTACCTAACTCAATGCTCATCTCATCTGTGAGTTCATGCATACTTCACTCTCTCTCTCTCTCTCGGTAAATTTATCTTCCCATTTATGTACAACACGATAATTTTTTAAAGGGTAAATATGATCTTTATTCTTTAAATAAATAAAATACAGAAATGAGGTCTATCTATTCAAAAGAGGATAGAAACTTTCAGTGGGACATATTCTACAAATAAAATACTAAAAAACCCACCGCTCGGCCTTCAAACAAGCAAAAGTTTCAATTCCAAAGCATTCAGACAAATAAGTGAATTTCTATCTCCACAAAGCTTTTAACTGAATTGGATAGTTCTTGGATGAATTATTGAAAAATGAATCTAATTGACTCTTTTAAAATCAGATATCAATTTTTTTATTTTAAAATGTTGTTTCCAAGAGGATAGATGTGGATATTTTAAGACTTAAAAAAAAGCTTGATCAGTCTTTATAACTATAACAGAAGCTTGACGTGGAATGAGTCTCATCAACTGAATAGTTCCTGAATAATAATCAAAGGTTGAAATAATTTCATCTCTTCACTTGGTCGATCAACATCTCTTCATAATATGCCTACCATCATCTGCATCCTATTACAAGTAGATAGTCCCAAGCCCATTGAGATAGGACTCCCAGAAAGAGAATGTGAAACTAAGGAGCTTGGAGGTAAATTTTAATGATAAGAAATGTTGTCCGGTAAACTTATACCCAAATAGAGAATTCTACTATGAATAGTATGCATTAAATCTTTGACTATTGGAGCTGGCCCTTGTTCAGTTTTGAAAATTCTTCTATTCCTCTATTGCCATATATGCCAAACAAATGCACAGAAAATCAACTTTCCCATTGCACCTGGCAAATTATCATATCCTATCAAGAAATACCCTGTGCATCGGAGGAATGGAAGAGCCATCCTTGATGGGCTTGACTATCAGATTTGGTTTTAATTCCATGCTTCTGACTCATTTTATCCGTAGACTACATGTTAACAGCTTATATATATATATATAAATTATCTCTGGATCCAACAGTCAAATTCTTGCAAATGGGGTGGGAGTCCATGAGCTCCAACGCTATTCATACGAGATTTTGCATGTGGATGGTTTGGATTTGTAATAGGTGGCGCCCACTATGGTGTCTCTCACTTGGAGCATTTCCTTAAGACAGTAAAGCCCACCCCACGAGTGAGATCTATTTCGAATTTCGTGCTTCTCCCTTTATTTTCTATACATGGAACCACTTGTTATTAGGTCATTTGCCTTTTAACCTATGAAACTCAAGAATTTATATTCAACCTTATATTCAATTTTGGGGAGAGAGAGAGAGAGAGAGAGAGAGAGAGAGAGAGAGAGAATTCTATCTGGTAGTGTTTTTTTTTAAGAAGAAACAAATTGCAATAGAACTAGAAAGGAAACTATAAAGAAGCCACACAAGGGAGGGACTTTCACATTCATTAAAAAAGAAACATCCAATAAATCAACAACACGAATACATTTCTTACCAAAATTAGTTGCCAGATGAGCAAAAGTGAAGAACAATTCAAGAGTCTAGGATGTAATTTCAATTTTATTACTTTGAGAGGCGAGGCTAATTTAATGATATATTTATAATTAAGAACCCTCTTCTAAGAATCATCTTTCATGGAACATGACTTTTTTATTACCACAAGTGATCCAACTTTGTGGTCAATTCAACCTCTTTACACTAATTAACCATACATGAATTGACACTTATCCCAATTTGACACTAATTTGATAAATACTCCTGGTTGGATTGAGCTTCATAAAAAAGAAAAAAGGTAACTTAAGAAATTGTTAAACTAATTTAAGTCCCCCAAAATCAATGACTGCGATGGCTTCCTAAGATTTGTTTTGTGTAAAACCACATCTACAATGAAACCTTTCCTTTCACACTATACTCCTAAGATTCGCGTGCATTCAAACGTGTTCCATAAGAGGCTTAGAGTTTTATATCTCATGTCAGGTGTGATAAATGCCTCTTAAGAGAGGGTGGCAAAGCACCTGTGGACGTTTCTCATGAAAGACTTCTTGTAGACCACCTTTTGAAGCATGTGGGGCCCTTCATAATCAATCCAACTCCCACACACTCATTAATTGTCTATAAATGATTGCAAGCCCAAATACGACACTCATTCAACTATTATTCACAATTAGATTAAAATACTATAAAAAAACCATGCCTTGTAAAATTTTTAATCTTGGGGCCTCTTGATTAAGAGTTAGGATGATCCAACAGAGTTGAAAATTTACACACAATAAATATAATTAAGATCCTTTGATTCCCCACATTCGCAAGACCCTTTCATTTTGCACCTCTCTCGCAATTAGCATGGCCTTAGGTGGGCCCCACTAGGGAGTCCACATGAAAGATTTATAAGTGAACACAATCCAATTATGTATGTATGTATGTATATGAGCGCATGCATCTATTTGTTATTTAAAACATCTTAATTTGCACCAAGTACAATTGAGAAAAAGAAAAGAAATGACATGGAGGTATTCGGAGATCTATTTAGACGTCCTTCACTCCCTCTGAATCCAAGGAACTACATTTTTTTTAGGAGTAAAGCAACAGTTTGAAGTTAGTTTTCTCCAACAAGAATCACAGTTTTACTATTTGACTTTTAAAACAATCCAACGCATGTTCCTCCTTTGTTTGTATTTTGAAGATATGTCACAAATATTTCAGAGTCTGGTCGCTGTAATTATTTCGCAAGGACCATCCATACAAGCAACTTTAGATCTTTAGTACCAATTGCCAAATTCAGTCACTACTGGACTATATATTAATACAATTGCACAACACAATTATCAGACGCACTTATATAAATTTCATAAAACTAATTATGGACACAGTGATTCAGTGTTCAACTTGATCTTTTCTAGTTGGATTCAAGTTGATACTTCAAACTTGATTACTAATTGGTCGGTCTCAGTTTGACTCAATTGTTCCTATTCAACTTGCCACTCCAAATGGGATCCAAACTGACCCAGCAAACAATTTTACCATAAGCTGCAACTCCAACTCAACCAACATGTCCATCACAAGTTCAGGTAGACCTTTTTAACTTCAATTAGATTCAATCAATCATTTTTAATCTGGTTAATAAATGGGTTGGGTTCACGTTGATAATGTTATCTGCAGTGTTCAACCCAACCTAAGCAGACCCATTGCTAACTTTAATCGTCCATCACTGTTGGGCTGGCCTAAATTGTTGTCCGTCGGTATCGATGAATCCATAAAGCATACAATATGGCCCTAAGGTTTGGCATAATGAACATGATTAAATTGAAGAATAAATAAATAAAACCTACAACTTAGACAACCACAATCAACTTGATGATGTTTGCCGATACTATAAATTTGGGCAGCACAGATGAAGGCCCAACTACTAATTCCCACAAATTGGGTACAGTCATGATGGTCGTAGCTGGAGTGGCTTGGAGTGTAAAGAGGTGCAAAACCACCTCTATTAGTAGCAAAAATCACCCTGCATAGAAAGTTCAAAAAGTTGGTTCATCTTCAAGCAGCATGAATACAATAGGCCATTCGGATTAAAAAAAAATTATATTCAAAATTGATAATAAAAAACAAGGCTATGTGGGCTATAATGGGCTCAGTAAATCCACAAGATCTAAATGGGTCCACAACGCAACGGCAGTTTTGTTATTTCATTTACCAAGGTGGCACATCATCATCGAAGTATATAATACATAAGCTGATACGCATAGGTTTTTGGCTTTGGCTGATTCTATGCAGACAAGTATATGTATTTTTAAATCCATGCAAAGAATGGAGTCAGAGTCTTTCAATGAGGACTATTGTTTAAAATACGTATCGGCCGATACGTATCTGTATCAACCTGAACCGTAACGATATTTTAATGAGATACCGGTAATGGTGTCGTATCAGTCCATATCGCAAAAAACCGGTTAAATATCGTTGGTCGCGGTCGATATTTTCAAAATATCGGTCGTAACGGCCGATATTTTCAAAATATCGATCGTAACGACCGATACGAACAAAACTCACATAAATAAAAAAAAGAGAGAAAGGCAGAGGAAGAGTGGATCTCTACCAAAAAAGGAAAAATAAAGAGAGCATTAGTACCTGGAATCCTCAACTCCATTAGATGGCGTTGTTACAATTGCTACCAAATAGCCCGGTGGCGATGCCGCTACAACTACTATCAGCTACAGTTGCAAGCACTTCTGGTCTTACTCCAAGTGCAACCACACCAACCACCCTCTTCTCTTCTTCTCTTTATCTTTTTCTTTATTTTTGTTCTCTTCTTCCCTTTCCTTCTTCTCTCCTTAGCCTCTGTTTCCAGCGTGTTTGTGCCTCTGTTTCTACCTTGCCATCGTGTCTACAGTCTGGAATTGGAAAATGGGAGAGAGAATGCCCTTTTTAGGGTTTTGACCATTTCATATAATGGTGTGAGTCTACCACCATATAACTTTTGGGCTTTGGCCCACTTTTTAAAAAACTAACCTATAGTGAAGTACTACACTATCTTATATTCATTTGGGCTTTTATTTTTTCTAAATAGGTAAGTGGAATACAACAATTAGCTAGGCCACAATTTATGTCATAAAGAAATGAGGGCATTAGTTCTCTACTAAACTATTTATCCGCAAAAATTCAAATTAAAATAAAATTTTAAAATACACATGTCATGGTGATAGTTTTTACTGAAAGGTTGCTCCATAAAATTATTCAAAAGATATGCCCCTTATTAAATAGGTACTCGACAAATTAGAGTTAAATTAGAGTTGGGCTAAACTTCACATAATAAGTTTTTAAAAATCCTATAACGATACATGATACGATAACTTAAGAGGATCGATATTTTACTTTATAGTTATTACTAATGGAAAAAAACATTGTTCTCTAACATTTTACAATATTTTGAATTTTTTTGTTATTTTTTTAAAATTTTTTGGGGTTAAAAATAAATTCACATCGAGACAACTGCGATGGACTGCGAACCGCGACCGATACCGCAACGGTATCGGTTTTTGGGGTAGGCCGATACTGCGGCCGATACCGCGATTTTAAACCATGATGAGGACACAATGGTGCCATCGGGAGCACTTATGATTTTATTATTTGTCCCTAACTTTGCACTTGCCGAATCCCATCCGATGCTCGGACGTTAATGGGCCCTCTTGCCTCATTTCACATCATCTCCGGGCCCACCCACTTGACCAGTCCAGGTCGGGTGCTCCTGCAGGTCCATACTACCTGACCTGTTTTCCGTCAAACGGTACGGCCCCTAACGGTTTCTCCCGCTTGTCTATTTAAGCTGACCATGAACCCCCTCAACTCTTCATAACTTGGCATCATCACTCAAAAAGAATAGCAGCCATGGAAGCAGCCTCAGCAGAGAGCTTCTGGGTCTTCGCTCTCGCTGCAAAATGCGAGGCCTCTTCTTTCTCTTCTCAAACTCTCCTCTGCCTCGCATTTCTCCTGTTACTCGTGTGGCTCGCCACAGCCTTTCTCTACTGGGCCTTCCCAGGTGGCCCTGCCTGGGGCCGCTACTTGTATCCACAAGTGTTCATCCAAAAGCTCAGTAACAAGCATGATAGTAATAGTCTCGTGATTCCAGGCCCCAGAGGGCTCCCTGTGCTCGGCAGCATTCGCCTCATGACAGGCCTCGCCCACCGGAAGCTGGCTGCCGAGGCCCGTCGCTGCGCTGCCACCCGCCTCATGGCCTTCAGCGCCGGCCAGTCGCGCGTGATCATCACGTGCCACCCCGACGTCGCCAAGGACATACTCAACAGCTCGGCCTTCGCGGACCGGCCCATTAAAGAATCCGCCTACCGCCTCATGTTTAACCGTGCCATGGGCTTCGCTCCCTATGGCGTCTACTGGCGGACCCTTCGCCGGATTGCTGCCAACCACCTGTTCTGCCCGAAGCAGATTGCCGCCTCCGAGCACCAGCGCTTCCAAATTGCCGCTCAAATGGCGTCTGCTCTTCGCTGCTGCAATGGGCCTGTTCAGATCCGAGAGCTCCTCAAACGGGCTTCCCTTAACAACATGAAGTGCTCTGTTTTCGGGCAAAAATACCAGCTCTTTTCAGAGAGTGATGGAGACGCAGAAGAGCTAAAATGTTTGGTTGAACAAGGCTACGACTTACTGGGGAAGCTGAATTGGTCGGACCATCTGCCTTTCCTAGCCCGGTTCGACCCGCAGAAGATCCGGTCTCGCTGCGCCCAGCTCGTCCCCAGGGTAAACCGGTTCGTGAACCGGATCATCGCCGACCATCGGGCCCAGGCCGGACAACCGACCCACGACTTCGTCGACGTCTTGCTCTTGCTCCAGGGCAGTGATAAATTATCGGATCCTGATATGGTTGCCGTTCTTTGGGTGAGTCCCGAAACTAGATCCGAAACTTCTTTTTTTTTTTAAACTTACTACTTACCACTTACTGTGGATTAGGACTTCTTATTTAGTTTATCTAATAATAATAATAGAAATCGGGTAGTCTGCGGGCTACTGAAATGGTGCTCTCTCTCTTTTGAACAGGAGATGATATTTAGAGGGACTGACACTGTGGCGGTACTGATAGAGTGGGTGCTCGCGCGGCTCATTCGCCACCCCAACATCCAACGGAAAGTGCACGAGGAGCTCGACGCCGTCGTCGGAAAATCACGTCCGGTGACGGAATCTGACATCTCGGCATTGGTGTATCTGCAGGCTGTCATCAAAGAGACCCTCAGGCTCCACCCACCGGGCCCACTCCTCTCGTGGTCCCGCCTCGCGATCACTGACACCGTAGTGGATGGGCGCCACGTGCCAGCGGGAACCACGGCGATGGTTAACATGTGGGCCATAACAAGGGACCCGGAAGTGTGGGCCCAGCCCACTAGCTTCATGCCGGAGAGGTTTGTGGAGGGTGCTGACTTGGACTTTTCGGTTCTCGGGTCGGATCTTCGGCTCGCACCATTTGGGTCGGGCAGGAGGAGCTGCCCCGGGAAGGCGTTGGGCCTGGCCACGGTCAGCTTTTGGGTCGCAACTCTACTGCAGGAGTTTGAGTGGGTCGACTCAGAGGGGGACCCGGTGAGCCTGTCCGAGGTGCTGAGGCTGTCTTGCGAAATGGCTGTTCCTCTCACGGTTAAAGTGCGCCCTAGGCATTAATTAGCACTTAATGGCTAGTTGCTATGTATAAATGTGTGCAAGTGTGTCGAACCCTTCTGTTTGGTAATTTACTTGTATAGTATAGTGAAGTGACGAGAATGGTCAAAATAAGACAGAAAGAGAAAAAAAAAGGGGGCAAATAAAAAAAGAGTCCTAAATCACAAAAAAGCACATGTTCTTTTTAAAGGAAAAAATTAAAAAAAAACTACTCTCTTACAAGTTATGTCACTAAATGATAAAAAGCCCCCTTACAAAAAGTAAAAAAAAAAAAGCTGTTATCTTATAGCTCTAAAAATGACAAAAAGAGCATTACTTGAGAAAACTGTGCTTTGTCATTTGGAATTTTGTGATTTAACTCCCTCTTCTTTGTTCTCTCTTAATTTGACTTTTTACCTTTCTAGTTGCCGAAGTTTACTTTACTGTTATGCTCCTCAATGTACAAAAATAAGCTGTATTTTCCTGCTGTTTTACTTTTACCCCTTCACTTCCTTTGCGTTCACTTTTGGTCTAGTGTTTTTATATTATTAGTTGAATGTGAAAAAGAAAAGTTAATATCAAATTTGAAGTTTACCAGTCTTTTTTTTTTTCTACGATGAGGAACTTGTCGACCCTTGTAATTAATCATTGGTAAAACCCAAGATACACAATACCATTTACTAACATTGTGTATCGGGTAAGGCCCTAAATGATTTGGAAGCAGAAATTTATCAGTCTTTTTCACTAGTTGAGCTAACTGATTTAATAAGAAGCCGTTTGTTAATTTCACATGTGATGTGAAGATAATTTACATATATAAATGATTCACATATGAGTCATTTACACATGAAAATGATTTACATGTGAAATATAAATTTTGTTTGTTATTTTCACACCTCTTCAAATGTTATTAAATGTGAAAATGGTCTAGTATATTTTGTAAAAATCTGACAATTCATAAATGATGAACGGTTGAAATTTGGTACACTAACTATGTTTAGCATAGTAAAGAGTTTTAACGGTTCAGATCTCTCTTTTAAGGCGCAAATTATCGGCAAATTTGAAAAAAAAAACAGACTACCTGTTCAACTATGGTGCATGTATCGAATGGTTGATATGTGTTTT
The DNA here is from genome assembly GCA_037013555.1 of Sextonia rubra. Taxonomy (NCBI): domain Eukaryota; kingdom Viridiplantae; phylum Streptophyta; class Magnoliopsida; order Laurales; family Lauraceae; genus Sextonia; species Sextonia rubra. Next base: position 27,239,704 of record JASUAD010000009.1, read on the forward strand.
GAAGATATTTCAAGACATATTTTGAATTAGCAACTGCAATTTGACCTCCTATTTGGAAATGGCCTTTTGAACGAGATGAACTGTTCGGATCGTGCAAATGGGGCCTAAAAAGTTTCAAAAATAAAGATTAACAGCTTGAATGCTTTTTTAAATATCTCATGATTTATGATGATCCAACGGCTGGAATTTTTTATTGTAGCTGTTTTTGACATTTCTAACATGTTGGATGGTTTAGATCATGATTGGGGGTCCCACAAAATAAAAAAAAGGCATCCTACGCGTGATGGCATTGTAGCACCGCCAAAACTGAAGTGCTGTGTAAATGATTCACACCTCTTGAGGTGTAAAAATGACTATTCCCTTTTGTATTGCATTTACACACTAAAACCACACATGATTTACACACCACATGTATAAAATTTGAAAACAAAAATATGTGAAACCATTTCCTATGTGTAAATGGAAAAAACAAAAGACCCCGAATGGCACCTAGTAAGATTGTAAGAGATATCAGTCCTTGGTAATAGTGGGCTCGGCAGAAGGTTTTCTAAGGTCGCCCTAGGAATGGGGATGTTACGTTTACCTAGAATAGGAGGTGAGCTAAATCGTAATTAAGTTGAAACAGGCCAGTTGGGTCAATCGCTTGTGGGCCACATGAGACTGCACTTGGGCTAGCTATTGGCACAAGCCTGAAACTCCATTCAAAATGTGCCGAAAAGTCAAAGTTGACCTGTGCACCCTACCCATTTGCAATGTGCTACATGAAATATCAACACAAGTAGCCATAATTCTGTTCAGCAAGAGTCTAGAGAATTCATGTGTGGAGGCCTCAAAATCTCTTAGAATTCTTAAGATTCCAAAGCTTGATTTTAGAATGGCATTTAGAATTTTTAAGATATTGGAGAAGTTCAATGGATATTTCAACTATTTTGCTAGGATTTTTTTTAAATCCCTAGAAATTACGTGGGCGAATGGAGTGGATAATTTCCTTGCCTCGTGAGGGAAAGGCTTATATTTTATTTGATGGGGCGGGCTGTAACTTGCAAGTAGGCACCAATGGCACCATCATAGATGGAGACATGAAAGATTAAGAAAATATCAGAGAGACTGGCTGGAAGACTACTGCTGGTGTTGTCGTCTTTGCATAATCTTTTGGTGTAGGCTAACGTAAAGAGGCTTGCGCACCCTGGCTTTGTCCTGGGATATACTGGCCATGGCCCAAAATGCTTAAGCCAAAGTTATTAGTAGTAATCTACATGGTTCATTATATATTAAACTCATATTTTATTCATAAGCGATAGGGGATTGGGTGTTACAGAACTAGCTCAAGTTAGGTCCAAGGATAGAATTCCTAACATCATTATCAATAAATTCCTCGTGTACTAAAGGATACATTCACATCTATTGATCGGAAATAACTTAAAATAAGATTGAGTGAAAAAGTAGAATTTACTGTAACATGTCCAATTCAAGATAAACATAGCAATACTTGATATGATAGTGATGAACTACTTGTGAAAAAATATTAAACAATTAAATTTTTTTTAAAGTTTTGTTTAATGCCTGTTTGGATCCTGCAAACTCTAGAACGCGTGACCCCTCCTTTGCAATGAAATACTCAGGACCTAGAATCTTGAATTGAAGAAGTTCCTAGGCTGTTGGCTTAATTGGTATTGAATTTTTAAGAATTCATGGAAAAAAAGGCTTTGGTAACTTGTGAGGATACTAAAGGAGTGAAGAGTAACATGGTCAGGGAAGAGATGCAGAGGGAATCATCAGGTCCTTGGGATTTAAAATCCCCAGGGCAAGGATGGCAATTTGTTTCCTATCAAAATGGTGTATTTTGATTGCGCCTTGTATCTTTCCACCTTTAGGACCTACATTCTTCCTAGAATTCTACACCCAAATGCAGTTCACCAATGGAAACCATTTTACTGGCCACTATGTCCAATTCCCAATCTAGAGTCTGCGTCATCTGTAAGTGGATCATTGAAACCATATCCTCAAGACCATGCTACTGTTTTTCTCTTTAAAACAAGGTTTGAAAAGCCTCCCCTCGTATTGCTGCTCTTTACAATAAACATTTTGGAGACCACCTGCTCCAATACTATTTGTGCATCTTCTTTATTCACAAAACAATCCAGTAGGAATGAAATTAAAAACATGAATATGCCCAATAAAAGATCTGTACTAGATAGTGATTTGAGTTAAATCTAAATTAGTTAGTAGAAAGGACTTGCAAAAATTCTTTAACCTGATTAACAGATAACACAAACACGTGTGCCCCTGATTGGCATAGTAATACTATTTATATTGCCGGTTGTTGCAAAAACACATCATCTTCTAGCTGGCATGTGTAAATAATACCAGTTTGCGAAAACTGATAGCATCTGGATATTTGACAAATTGTTATTCACAAATTAATAACTGTGGATAAATTGTTGTTGGCCTAAGCATGTTTTGAATATCAGTAGTGTGCCCAAACATAACTAAGAACAAATACAATAGAATAATTGTAGCAAACACTTAACAATTCACAGATTTCAGTGTGGCATGCTGTCGCATCAGCATGCAGGTGAGCAGGGTGCATTTAAGGTTATTAGACTTAGGAAGATAAGAACTGAAAGATAAAGATACCTGTGCCAATAAACTGAGTGGCTTTAACACATAAATCTAAGCCATCCATACAATCTACAAGCCATCAAATACCCTGGGTCATCCATACAATCTACAGATCGTGTGATCCAGATTAATGGACCACTTTGCAGACTGTTTCCCATCGCCATCACTGATTGTTCAAGAGCACCGTATTGATAAGATCATGAGGAAAGGAACTACTGCGTCGGTAGTTTGATCCATCTGACAGACAACCCATTGATTACGCCATCGTCATCAGTGGCCACGTTCACCGATTAGATGATAATGATGGCTATAAAACAGGATTCAATGTATGGATTTACAAAAACAGATTTCTTAAATCTCAGGACGATATAAAACAGAGTCTCTTCAATATTCATTCATTAACTTGAAATGAACTCTCACCTTCTTTGCTGCTGTCTAGTTAGTTGTATTCAACAAAAGAAGAAATACATATAACAGAGTATTAATAAATGGAAACATTGCAATGTAACACAAACATCTTTAAACAAAGAGAGATGAACTGCTCTTTCTTTAGGAAGTTCACATCATGGCTAAGAACAGTGCATGGGACCATTCCACATGACCATGGCAACTGCATTATTTGCCAGACATGGACAAATTCTCTTCTTAGACCTGTTCTGTCCCAAATAGATAATCCTTAGAACCCCACGAGAGGGATAATACATTAAGATAGACATTGCAGCCAACGCAGCATTGCAGTTTGATGGCTTAATTAAGCTGTTGTCGTGTGTTTGGCCCGTGGTCCTGTAACATCTGAAAGGAACATTTCAAGCAATTGACAATGATTTGAGGGACCATCCACACCTTTTTCTTGAAGAACCGACGGAGACATTCAACCAGTTTACATCTATGAAAGCAAAATGAGCTCCAAGGGGACCTGTGGTACCGCAGACAAGGATTATGACGCACGGAGAGATCTAAACATAATCAAACAATACAGGGCTTTCCTTCATGTTAGGATAAGGAGTGAATAGGGTCTAAATAGGCGACTTTAATCATCATGTTCCTATCACTTTCCCATAATTTTCATTTGGATAGTAGCTAGATCCTGTCGCTTCTTTCATGAGAGTGTGGTCACTCAAATCCAAGTGCTTATCTCATCAAGTGGGAATGCGGGGTTCCTAACATTTATCTTCCTCTTTGAATACTAACTACCCACTGGATAATCACAAAGGGGGTTGTTTTGTTAACCATATTTCTTTGGATATCCACGTCTGAGAGTCTATAAGATAAAAGATGTCTATTTTGAGTTAGAAAGGACCACATTCCTGGGAGATGGATATTCATGTCTGTGTTTTCTTTCAATTTCTATGTCATGTGCATTTGGTGGGTAGTGGAGTACGTGACTTTGCCAAGAACCTAGGATAATAAAAGACTTGGTCCCCATGGGGTTGAGGTGGGTTTTTGTACATTTCCTTTTCAACAGTATAAAATAACCAGCACCCTTTGAGGAATGGACTCTGGTTCAATCCCTTCGTGGAACATATAAATATATTTTTGTGGTTAACTCCTCCAACCACCTAAAGAAAACATGTGAACTATGAGTCTCATTGTAGAATATGCTCTGAAGCTCCGGGTACTGGGACCATAAATAGTTTTCAGAAAGCTACATCAGTTGGACAGTTAGAAAAGTGGGCAACGGTACAAATCCAATGAGTAAATTCAGATGCTTGGGATCTTTCGAAGAAGTGTTTTTTTTTTCATTGTGGTCTATCCAATATAAGGCCAGCTTTTTTAAGGTGTGGTAGTTCTTTGGATAGGCAAACCATTAGAAAAATGATCAGTTGTATTGGCTACATGTGCAGTTGTTTTTTTGTTTTGTTTTGTTTTGTTTTGTTTTTTTTTTGAAATCAGAATCACATAACCATCCAATGGTCAAAATTACTAGATCAAGGTGGGTCATCTGTTAAACATTCCAGGGACCTTTGCAGTTATGCACCAACCTCATATAACTACAACTGTATTATGTCTGTAATAATAGTTTTATGGATACTGATAGAGAGCCTGTGTCGAAGGTGCCTACTATTGCAGGTTGAAATCATGTTGCAAGTAAAAAAAATATATTTTCCTTGAAAAAAAAAGAAAAAAAATTATGGATACTGGGCAAGAAGCAAGCCCTTGATTGATGGATGAGGTTAAGATAATAACAATAATGAATATGATATATGCTAATTGAGTGGATTTTACATAAGTTGGCTTGTGCTAGAAGTAAATGAACTCTATAGAAGAAAATGAAACAAGATTAGGACATGTTTGTTCAAAAAGAGGATTATGCAATGATGAAAAATTGCTCCGATTTTCCATGCAACATTTTTTTTTATAGAAAAAAAAAATGAACTAATTCTCTATGAATAAGAGGATTTCAATTTCCCATAGGAGAAGTGGGAAAGCAAGATTCCTGTCCAACACAGAAATGAAAATCCTTAGAGTACAAAATCTTCTCATTACATGCCCGCGCCCTTATGGTTAGTTGGAGCTAGGGCTGTCAATGAGATGCATTGAAGGGTAGAATCTAGGTCCAAGTCTAACATGGATCCTAGATTCCAAGTAAGACTAGGAAGAGATCTCTACTAGCCAAGTGTTGGTGGGGGTTTGGGGAAGAAAAAGAGACTTTATGGGGGAAGGTAATAGTATTCAAGTATGGGGAGGGTAAGTGAGGGAGGGTTCCAAAGAGTGTCCCTAGATATAAGTTGTCAAGTATTTGGGGTTCTATTGCTAGTGTTGGAGATGAGTCTAATAAGTGGGGGGAAATTTTTGTAAAGATGTGGGTTTCCCTGATGGGGGATGGGAGAAGGGTGCATTGTTTGGCTAGATGATTGGGCTGGCGTGGGACCTTTGAAGCTTTTATTCCTAAGGGTGTGCAGAGTGACTTCAAATAAAGAGGCTTCTGTTTATGATTGTTATGCTAATAGGGGGGATGTCATGTCTTGGCAGTTGTCATTTAGGAGAGGCCTCCGTCAGTTTGAGGAAGCCCAATATGGGGAGTTGATTGCTTTTCTAACCAATGTTTGAGATTGTTTGGATGTCACTTAAAGTGAAGTAAAATGAGGTACATGTCATATCAAAGTACATATTAGGGAGGTTCTATAGTGTGTTCAACCATTTTACAACATTACTGCATTTGGATGGATAAGAAACCAGCACTGGAAATTACTTCACTGAATTTTGTAAGTAAAAAAAAGTGGGTTTTAATACAACTTCATATGTGGATAAAAAAATAAAAATATTAAAAAAATGCTAATGACTAATAAGGGGGATTTGCCATAAAAATTCTTCAAATGGAGAGGACCCTTTTGTTCAAACTACGAAAGGGGGGAGGTAGAAATTAATGGTTAGAATAAAGCTTGTTGGAGTCGCTAGGAATGTTGTCAGAGATAAATACTTTATTTCATTTCACCTTTATACTGTAGCAAGCCGTCACCATAGTCAATCTTCCCAAACATGGTTTGCGGCACAAGGGAACTATAGTAACTTCACTTCAATGCAGAAGTGAATTTCCAAACATGCCCTAAATTTACACGGATGAGGAGGATAAACGCATTTGGAAACCTTCGGCAAATGGTGCTTTTTCGGTAAAGGCTTTTCATGATGTGGTGGAGGGGATGTCTCAATCAGATGGGGCTATTGTTCTTGCTTAGATGGGTTTGGCTCTACCTCGAGTTGAAGCTTTTTGTTAGCTTGCAATTGGTGGACTGCAGATTTCTTAAGGAAGAGAGGTATTCCTTTGGAGAGCATCAAGGATACATGTGTCATGTGTGGGGTTGAAGTGAAGACGGCAAGGGCAAACCATCTCGTTATTCATTGTAAGATTGTTTCTATTGTTTGGTGTCACTTCATTTGCAAGTGTGGGCTAGATTAGTGCGATCCAAGTACTTTACCAGAGCTAGTAGAGGCTTGGAGGAAGTCACCATTCTTTGGGTGTGGTCTTCTCTTTGGGTTATCCCATTTGCAGTCCTTTGATCAATTTGAAAAGAAAGAAACAACATGATCTTCAGGGGTGCCCATTCTTCATTGGAGGAGCTTCGTTTGCCAGTTAATCTAAGGATTGCAATGTGGGCGTCGGTGAGACATGAGTTTTTTAACTTCTCCTTAGATGATTTCTTACATAATTGGAAAGCTTGTTTGATTTGTTGGACTTCCAGGAGGAGGAAGATTGCTTTTTGGTTAGCCCCTCATTCTGGTGTTTTGAAATTCAATGTGGATGGTGCCACTATGGGTAAACCTGGGTCTGTAGGTATCGGAGGGGGTCTCGCGTAATGATAAGGGGGAGGTTCTTTGCTTATTCTCTAAAGTTGTGGAGGTTAGGGACTCTAATGAAGCCAAGGTGTTGGCCATATTGGAGTTGTAGAGAATCTTTTCTTACTCATTTCCTGGGAGGTCGATTGTGGAGAGTGATTCTTTCAATGCCATCTCTTTGGTAAGCATTGATATTAGCAAGCCATGGAAGCTCCAATTTGTCTTTAACGAGATCAAGGACTTGGCCTCTACTGTTGGCGCCAGTTTTCACTATATTTTTAGGTCAGTAAATGGATTAGCAGATGTATTAGCTAAGTAGGGGATTTCTAGGGTCATTCCTTGGGAAGTGATGTTGTACTTTTCTCTTTTGGAGTTTTTGTACTTTGATCTCTTTTTTAATTAATTTCTGTTACCTTCTCCAAAAAAGAAAAAAAAAAATCCGAGAATGAACCCACTGGATAAGAAACATAGGAGGCCCGAGCTCGCTCACTACAGGCCCAAGTTCAACGAGGGGCAAAATTCAAATATGGCCCATTTTTATTCAAAAAGCTCTGCTTATCCCATTCAAATAAATTACCTCGTGAACACATAATCTTACATATAAATACCTCAGGGCCCTGTAAAATTCCTGAATTATCCCACCGATGACTTGCTTTTCCAGTTAGTTCTCAGGTTTGTTTGTTTGTTTAATGTTTTGATAAGAACTGTTTTCTATTATTTATTGTCCACAATATGCTGCATTTTTAATTGACTAGTTTTCTTGAAAAGGACTGCCGCAATGATAAAGAAATAACAAATTCATGCATGCAATTCACAGGGGCTGCTTCTGACCAAAAGTTTTCTTAGGACTGCTACAAGGCCAACAATATCAATGTCCTAGCTTGCTTTGATAGGTAGAACTGAATTTCCTAATATTTCATTCTGATTGGGCTGAGTTTAAAAGTATCTGCCCATGGGCCAGGGATATCCTTAAGCAAGCTCCAAGTAACTTCACTCTTGTCTTGGCACTAGGGTGCCACATTTAAGAATGTGAACCAAAACATGCCTGGTCAAAATTTAAACCCCTACCGGTGGGGGCCAGCGTTATATTTTTTTTTGATAGGTGACAAGCATTATAATTCCTGTTCTGAATTAAGAAGATGGTCTTATTGTCCAGATCTCAGAAGATTCAGTGTATCATGACTTAGTTCATGAATTTCAAATCAAGCTGGCTACCAAACGCAAATTGAGTCAACTTATGTCAGTTTTAAGTTTCCTATCCAGCTTAAACGAGAAGAGGAAATGTATGGCGTCATATCTGGAAATGAACAGATATCAAAAGATAAAATCCAAAGGCTAGCGTCATAAGTTCAATCATCTACCTGTGCTTCTCACCAGTCAAATTTGGATCATTCTTAATTATATTTTAGCTGTGTAACTCTCACCACTATCCACACTGTCAGATTGCTTCAATCAGAATTATTTCTGGATGGGTACCATCCTACATCGCAACTGCCAAGAAATGATGGAACAAGTGAGTTTGGATAGCCTCCCTCTGAATGTCGAGCTCGCCAAACATCACACTTGTTTGCCAAAATAGATATCCTTACAAATCAACTCATACAAGATCAGTGCAATAAAATGTCATCAAAATACATGTGAACTTGACCATATGAAGAAAAGACTGGTGAAGACACTTTACCCCTGATGAATCTCTGGAGTATCAATATTATTTTTTCTAAGCATCCACAAGACAACCACCAAATTGTATATTTGTACTAAAAGCACGATAATATTTGCTTCCAAAAATAAACTTCCACTTATTGGCTTCACTCTTGCATTCTTCACACGAGTTAAGGAGTGCATCGGGTCCTCATTATTGCCTCCAGTCAGTTCATAACTAATAAGAAATCCTTTCTTGCCTTAACTCTGATCTCACTTCACAGATTCCTAGGGCCAACAATGGGCCATAAAATCAGAGCTCGCCCCAAATGTTCATTCAATTTGCAAATGTAAAATAACAAAAGAAACCAATGGGCTACAAAATGCTGGCTATACTTCTACATTGAGCAGGCTTCCTCCAATTGCTGCACACCATCTGATTGACTACAATATGTGCTTTCTGTTTTTTGTTTCTCAAGATACTCTAGATATTCCATGACTACAGCATCTGTCCAGGGAGCTCCAAATGGAGCCTCGTCCCCTGCCACCCATCCAAGATGGCCACCTTTTGGAGTAACTATCAATAAACAGTGAGTATTTTCCTGAAAGCCACAGTTTATGTTAGCAAATCAGCACTAATATATATACCTTGACAGATGGGAGAAGTCAAAAAACATAGACTGCTAGGATTACATGATGCAGTCACATGAAAATACAGTGTCAGTCATTCTGTTTGCAGCAAGCACGTATCCATGATCTGAATAGCAGAAATTGCAATAAATCATTGATACAAATGTGCATTACCTTTCTGCCCATGGCTGGAAATAGAGGTTGTCAAGCAAATCACTAACTAAAACCTATCAGGAAATGTTCCAAATGAATATGATCATGCTCAAGAAAATGTTCATAGAAAAATTAAAGGTCCAGTGGAACACCAGTCTCTAGTCACCACTAGTCTTTAGTCACAGAAGTTAAAAATGGAAGATGAAACGGAAGCTCAAGATAGCAAGTGATCTATAGAAGACTTGAAAGAAATCATCATGTAATAGGTAGTAGGCAATGCAAGCAACCTGAACAGAACAATAATAGCATCAAAAGCTATTCATGGAAGGGCAAGAAATGATGAAATAATGTTGACTATAGAAAGAAAAGATTGACAAATGAAATGACACAAATTAGGCTTTAAAAGATTTGTTTCGAATATACAAAAGAGAATAAAATAAAGGACCATGAGATGCAAAATAACACTTGAAAGAAAGTTGTAAACTTTGGAATCATACTTGGCAGGTAGTTAAAAAAAATGAAAAAACTCAAGCATGTGAGATGGAAGATTTTGATTCTTGGCACAGTCCAAGTAAGTGATGCAAAGGTCCCTCATCCATTCATGTCTATAAAAACCTATGTTGTGCAAAATTCTCTGAAATGAGCAATGTACAGGCACCAATCACCATACACCAATCCAACACAAAACCATGCAGGATTTTTCATGATTCTTCCATTACTAATTAAAACATTGTTTTGCAGTTGATAAAATTATGTTCCTCTTTCAAAATCTAACAAACATATTGAAATGTTTACTACTTGATATTTTTATTGATGGGGACTTATAGAAGCAGCAGTATAGAAAAAGGAAACTACACAACTACCACTAAAGAAGCACAAATGACCATCTAAACTACCATTACTAAACAGTATCTAGTCTAACCTAAGCTACACTAACCTACCCTTATATTCATTGAAACTACTGAGGCTATCTCCCTTGAATGACTTGACAAGCTGTATCCACTCTGAAGTTTGGCGTCTTTTACTCTCAGTGCATCTGCTGCAGTTTAACTGATCTTCTTGCCACTTCCGCATGATGCAGGCATGCCAAATAACTGCTACTGTGTTGGTAGGTCACCGGCAGAGAGAGACATTTCATTGAATTAGGAAGGAGATTAGCTAGAGCAACCTCTTCCATTGTCAGATCTGTACGGATATTTCCTACTGCATTATTTCTGCATTTTATTTATATTTAAATGTTTTCCTGATTGAATCCATGCAATATATGCTTTGGGAGTTGCTGATCAGACAACCTGTGTTGGCGCCAGATTCTGACACATGTATATACTCCTGTGACTTGGGTAAAACTCTATGCAAGAAAGAAAGGGCACTTTACCCATAAAAATGTGGGTTAAATGTAAGTTACGTTTACCCAAGTGGTTCTTCTGTTAAAGTTTAGAAAACTGGAAATGTCTTAGATTCAACCCAACAAGAAAATTGGGCATACAAGTGCATTCCAAGAATATAAGTTCCTAGATGTTTGTGTCAGACTAGATTAAAATACAGACAAAATAAAATCAAAAGGTAAAATAGGCTACCAAAGTGGAATAGAAACTGCAGAATGAAATTTATGATATTTATAAATGATATAGCATTAACATAAAAATAAGGTACACTCACAAGAGTACCTCAGTAAGGATATAGGATTAACATAAAAATAAGGTATCCAACGAGTTGGGGAACATCGTCTATACCTTGATGTCATCTCGAGGAATTCCTCTAGGTGGTGCTATTGGATCATTAGCAGCCTGTCATGAAGAGCAAAAAAAGGAACATAAAATAACAGCAGACAAAAGCATCTTCACAAGCATATGCAAAAATCATCTAATGACTAAAAGCAAGAAACTTGATAGTGCATCGTTGAAGCAACAAAAATCCTGGCATATTTATTAGGATTGCCAAAAAGATATGAAATAGGAGATGTCAAGTTCAATTCCCCAAGGCCTCTATGCATTCACAAATGCATGTCAATTTCAAGGTTAACGAGATATACTTGTAATTAGTGACCACATATGTTAAATGTCAGGTGCCAATTATAACAGAGTTCTTTTCTAGAAAGTTGTGGCCGCTATTTCCCAGATGGTGGGCAGGGCTGGCATGCATGCCCAGTGGCGGACCCAGGATATATATTTTTGGGTGGGGCGGACTTTATGCAAGCTGTGCTTTTGTATAGTGGTGAAAACAACCCAACTAAAAAAAAAAATGACAAACACACCCACACCGTGGGCTAGCCTTTAATGAGAGACCCCTTCTTGACAATGCCCCCCTTTCTTTTTATTTTTAACCCTTTCTGTCTCCTTCACCTCACCCTAGAAGAGTCACCCTGGAAGAGGAAAATTTTGGCATAGCTTTTCTTTCCATGTGATTTGGCCTTCCACTTTTTATTTGTCTTATGGTAAGAGGAAAGCCTTTGACCTAAGGTGAAGAGAAAGAAAAAAACCCAAAGGATTTAAAGGTGGAGAGAGGGGGAGAGAGAGAGAGAGAGAGAGAGAGAGAGAGAGTCACATCAACTCTTTTGTCTTCCCCAAACGTTAGTTGCAGAAGGGGTCTCTGGTTTTGAAGGTGGTGCGGGATCCATTTTGAAGGTAGGGCATTGGCCATACATCTAATAGCCCATCATGGGTGTTTTCCAAATTGACCAGGTGCTGCCGCACCCACATCCTACAACGTGGGTCTGCCCCTATGCATGCCCAATCGTAGATGGAGAGGAAAAATAGCTCATAGGTGTGCCTAAGTGGAACCCATGTCAAGTTTCTAATTGCATCATTGAAGCATGACCATAGAATAAAATAGCGGCCGCTACAAAGCGTAGCGGCCGCTATATTGGCTGTAGCGGCCGGCACCGCTACGCTACGGAGGTGTTAGCGCCGCTACGGCCGCTATTTTGCCGCTATTTTCCTGCTGGGCCGCTATTTTGCCGCTACGGCCGCTATTTTGCCGCTACGGCCGCTATTTTGCCACTATTTTCCTACTGGGCCTATTTAAATGCCCTGACGCCCATTCTTCTACATTTTTCACTCCTGTCTCCATCTTTCCTTTTCCCTGTCCACTGTTTTTTGGTCCTACCTCCCTCTTTCTTCAAATTAAAGGCAACAAGAGTCCAAAAACACATTAAGATTTATAAATCTAGATCATTCAGCTTCTTTGGAGTCAAAAGGCATCTCTCAAAAGGTATTTTTTATGTGATTTTCTTAGATCTATGGCTCTATTCCTCTTTTCTCCTTCATGAATCTCTTGGAAATGGCTTGTAAGTGATAAATCTTTGTTTCTCATAGATCAAACCCTCCATTTTCTATGATTTATTTATTTATTATTTATTTTTTATTCTCGGATTTTTTTATTTTTTGAAAAAAAAAATTTTCTTGAAAAAACACCAACCAAATCACTTGAAAATTACTCCCAACTGTTAGATCTATGAATCCCATGCATGAATTACACTTTCTTTCTTATTTATTTGAACTTATTTAATTTTTTATGTTCATATTAATATGACTTTTGGTGGTAAAGGTATTCCTCTAATCATTTCTCAAATCTCAACTTTATATTAACTCTCATGTCTCAGTTCTTTAAGTACAATGTTATTTATAAAGTTATTATTTACTATGTCATTTATTGTGTTGAATGTTGATTGTTGCGTCACTGACTCTAGTGACTAATCTCTCTAAATCTTAAATTCTTGACTCTTGAGTCTTGACTTTGAGTCTTGAATCTTGATTCATGATACCATGTGAAAATTAGGAATGATACTATTATTTTTTAATTATACAGCGATACAGGACATCATGCATTTAGGGGACCGCTACGCCCCCTTATTTTAGGCTTTTTTGCAAAACAAATACATATTCTAGCTCATTACAATTTTCTGGATTTTCTGGAATTTTTTCAAATTTTTTTGATAATTTTCTTGAATCACACCGCTACGCCGCTATGTAGCCCTGCTACCGCTACGTAGCGCCCGCTACGTAGCGTTTTGACGACTGGCCGCGACGCTATCCGCTACCGCTATTTTGATCCTTGAGCATGACTACCCTAGATAGTTTGCACTATGAGTTATCATTCGCTAATATTCTAAATGTTGATTTCTTGTACATATATTAGTCCATTTTCATCCTCATCATCGTCAAAGCCTTGTCTTAATTATGTCAGCTATAAATTCTTTTTCTCCATTCAGATTAATCTTGAGACAAATCCTCCGATAAGTTATATTTTTTCAGATCTATTTTTACTACCTCCATCCAAGTCGTCTTCAAACTACCCCTTTCCTTTCATGGGCCATCAACCCGCATAGTAAAAATTTTCCTTACCTGCGCTATTGTCGGCTTATGTTAGGTATGCCCAAACCATCTCAAATGAGTTTTCCTAATTTTATCCCTTATAGATGCTAACCCTAAATGCCCTCGAAATTACTCATTTCTAATTTTATCGTTCCTACTTTTACCATACATCTACTTCAACATTCTCATCTATGCTACATACATTATGTGTATATGCTGCTTCTTAATTGGCCAACATTCTACTCCATAGGTTATAGTTGGTATAACCACTGTTCTGTAAAATTTTTTCCATGAATCTTACTGGCATATGCGGGACACAAAGCACTCCAGAAACAAGCTATGATGCCTGGCTACTACATTTGATCTATTGTATCCATACTGGTATAGTCTGATATGGATCCCAATATGGGATATGGCAAGATATGGTTTGGATATAGTTCCCAATTTCTAGATTCGGCAGGAGTTAGGTCATTCTGGTCAAAATGACCAAAATTGGTTTATTCAGGCGAAATTGCTCTTTGTTGCTTCTCACCAGCACTGCAACTTGTTGCCGCTTCGTCTTCATCTTTCCTTGCATTTGTTTTTTGACATTACTAGCATTTGCTTTGTCATTATCTTTACTCAGGTGAACAAGGCATGAAAGGGTGTTTTCTTTTCATTGAGATGACAGTCGAAAGACCCTTTTGCCCTTTTATTATAGCTAATAAAGTGTAGTGGACCCATAGTAGGCCCACCCATTGATAGTTTGAAATGTATAAATATGCAATAAGGCCCATTAATTAAAAAACTAAATCATTTAAACTAAATCCCAATAATATGTAGGCCTTAACTCAATTTCACTCAAATATAAAATGGGCCTTAGCTAAATTTTCAAATTTCACTCAAATGAAAATAGGATCCTAGCCAAATTTCACTCTAATAGAAAATCTGCCTTAGCCAAGTATAAAATAGGACCTAGCTATATTATGATGTCATACTCATATTTATATCCTAAAATTTTGAAGTTAGCATATCGAATCCCCATTTCTTGTGTCCGTGTCTATAACTTTGTCATATTCAAGCATCATAGGAAGCCTTTGTATTCTAAAGCCTCCCACTATCTCTTAAGTTTTACATTTACACCCGTCCCTTGATTCCTCCACCAACACCATATCATCTGCAAAACAACATATACCAAGGTACCTCATCTTAAATAGGCAGTTAACAGATCCATAATTAATGCAAAGAGATAAGGGCTTAGGGCTGACCCTTGATGCAAACCTATGGTTAGTACTCACACTTATTATTGCACCTTCATACATGTCTTTAATAATTTCAATATGACCTCTTGGAACATTCCTTTTATTCAAAACCTGCCAAAGTAAATCTCTAGGTATGATATTATACACTTTTTCTAAATCGATTAACACTTTTTCATTAATTGTCTAGGTCAAAAGATAGCATCTATAATTGACCTCCCTAGCATAAAACAAGTTAATTTTCAGATATCTTGGTCTTATGTATAAGTCATTGCTCCATTATTCTCTCACATAACTTCAGAGTATAACTCATAAGTTTAATTATACAGTAGTTGGTACAGTTTCGTATATCTCGCTTATTTTTATATACAGGTACTACGACACTTCTTCTCCATTCATCCGACATCTCCTTTGTCACTAATATCCTATTGAAGAGCTTATTTAACAAAATCTCCTCAACTTCGCTTGAGCATTTCCAAACCTCTATTGGAATGTTATTTGGACCTATAGCCTTTTCTGTCTTTATTTATTGCAATGCTTTCTTCACTTTCACCACCCTAATTTTGTAAAAAAAAGTATATTCAACTAACAAAATATTCTCTTTTGTTCTTATGTCTCCTACATAGTCTTCATTTAAAAGTATACTAAAATAATCCATCCACCATTCTCTGATATAGTTGAGCTCCACTAGAACCTTTTGGTCATTGCTTTTAATGCATTTGACATGATCTAAGTCTCTACTTTTCCTTTCCCTTATTTTTGCAAGCTTAAAAACACCATTCGCTCATTCTCGTGTTTCCAGTCTATTATATACATAATCATATGCTTTGAACTTTGCCCCAATTATAACTTTCTTAGCTCTTTTCTTTTGTCTTTTTATACAACTCAGTTTTTCATATTCCTAGTCCCCTGCCAAATTTGGTAACAACGTTTTTTCTCTTGAACAACTTCCCTACTCTCTACACTCCACCACCAGTTTTCTTTATTATAGTGTATTTTCCCTTTTGACTCTCGGAGCACCTGTTTAGCAACCTTCTTAATACAATTAGTCATTTGATTCCACATCGTTGTAGTTTTCCCCTCAAAATTTCATTCTCCTTTCTCAATCACTTTATGCTTAAATAGTGTTTTTCTTTCTCCTTTCAAATTCCTTCACCATGTGTTAGGACACATTTTATTTACTATCTCTCTCTTTCTACTTCTAATTAAATATCTAAAAATACTAGCCTACACTGTGTGGTCAACCTCTTGGAATAACCTTATAGTCTTTACATGTTAGTCTATTTTCATCCGTTCAGTAAAATTTAAATAAAAACACCAATGATGAGTCCATCACAAATTAGAACATGAAAATTTCATTCGAATGAAGATATTTTGAATAAATTTCCCAATAATTATGGAACTCAAACATAATTTCATTTCAAATGAAATCCTCAAGCTAAGTTAGCCTCAAACCAGGTTGCTCCAAAATAATAAAATTTAGATATAAAGATGAATATTATAAAAAACTCCTATTTTCCTGATAAACAGAAATAGCTGCTTTAGTTTTTTATTCATAAATTGCAGTACTCCCTCTGTAGCCAAGGATCTGCTATTTTAACATGTGTTGACTGTGATGAGAATCACATCCAATGTCCTCCTAAAGTGATCATATTTTCATATTAGTAAACACTGACCACCACGGAACCCTTATCCTCTCAGAAACTAGCTTGATGTAGTTTAAAAATCACTCTTAATGATCAATCTTCTAGTAAAATTTCAAATAATTAAAGCCTTTTAATCACCAACACTTTTTCTTCATTCAATACTCTAACTCCCACCAGGCCCAACAAGGAACAAAAAGTTTCCCCTCTTTAGCTTCTTCATTCCTTAAAACTATTACTCTGCATGGTGGTCCTGGTTTTTCAATTGAATGAGCTATCCACATTCAACTTAAGAACTCTGCCTGGTGGTGACAACTGAATGTTATTGGTTCTTCCTCCCTCCCATGATAGCTGCTGCCCAGTTTCTAAGGATATCAGATCATGAAAATTCCTTAAAATTCTATTTTGTCATAGCCCAATCAATTAGTGATATTCATGCCTCTATCAGTTCCACTATTCTTCTTCTTCTTCTTCCTTTTTTTTTCCACCTCTTCCCATTAAATATCCTTTGGTTTCATCGATGCAGAATGGAGGGGAGATGCGGGGTGGCCAAGATAAGAGATGGATAGATAGAAAAAAAATTGGGCTGTCACCAAACTCCGAACCAGAGGAGTTAGAGATTTCAAGGAGAACTTGAAGAAAAATTGGGGAAGATCCCAAAACACTCAAATTTCATTAATCATCAATCATTACAACTATTAGCGAAAGACTCTCTATATCATTATATAGGAAAAGAAATAGCTCTAGGACTAATCTGGACCATCCAAACACATTGATGGCCAAGATTAAAACGGCTTACTAAAACAACTTAAAACACAAATAAAACTCAAAATAACAAAAGAATAACATAAAATAAATGGGTTGGGGCCAAAGATTTGGTTATGACAGATGGGCTAGGCCCACTGGCGGGTTGACCCATAGGAAGCATGGGTTTGTCTTGTATCGTTTGTTCTTTCAATGAAGGCCAAATCACAAAACATGAAACCAAGCTCCATAAGATTTGACCCTATTTATCACAAAACAAGAAACCAATCATCACTAACTATTTTTTTTTTCAAGCAATCTACCTTTCCCTCTCGTATTCACATTTACCTTTCTTTTAGCATTACTGATTCCATAAAAGAATCTAGTACTTTATCGCCATCCCTTCAAGCCCTTGACTTTTGATGCCATGTATTTCCACATCGCATGTGATGTCTTGTATTTACTTTTTCAATACTACCCTTTCCAAACTTTCCTCATGAGAAAGGTCCTCTAACTTTATTCCTTTAAATCCCATTCCTCTTTCATTCTATTCTGGTTTTCTTTTCCTCGATTCTGCCAAATAACTCCTTGTTCCAGCTTTTAAGTTAGTATTTTTTAGTAATTTAGTTTCCTGGACTCCAGCATTGGACCTGAATTCCTATACACCATTCTTCTACCATCTCCATGAACCCTAGATAATTCATCCATGCATTTAAAACCTAAATGGCCAGTTCTCAATTGACTTCTGATGTCGAGCATGATTGATGAGTGATCCAAAAATTTCTCCGTCCACCTAAGTTGGCATTCCACCCCCACCCCTATGTGGAAATTACAATCTGTCCAACCTGCTCATAGCTAGTGACGTTCATTGTTAGACCAAGTATAGTTCCCTCCTAGCACTAGCAAGTCCGCTAGATCATTCATATCAATAAATTCATAAAAGGTCTCCATGTCTGGTGAAATTCTGCCTCCCTATTAATTCATAATGACACCTAACTTTAATGAATTCTCCCCCAAGGCACCATGGAATCTCCAAACCATCTTTAACTAGCCAAAACTCTTAACAGAAAAATGCTTTCCATGTTGTCTTGATGCCCAGAGATTAAAGATTCCCAATTCGATGCTTCCTTCGCAGATGCAAAAGAAATTGTTACCAGCCTTTTCAGACCATCTGAGTTCAATTCTGCCTTAGGTCACTTCTATTCCAAATGATCAGGCCACCTGGCGCTCCTTCTGAAGGTGTATTGCTCCATCCACAGTCAACGGATCCCCAACCTTGCTTGATGATACAACTGTTAAGCACCACCAATTTTGAATCCTAAAGTAGTAGCTAGGCCCTTTTCTTCCTTACTGACTTCTTAACTGCAACCCTTTTTACTTCCTACACAACCTCATCATCATTATTAAAATATTTTTCAATATAGATTCCATGGAATTATCTCTCCCCAGGACTGAACAATTAGATCAGGTTGCCAACAGTCAGCAGAAAAAAGGGTTTGAGTGCATATGGATCTTGTCGGTAAAATTCATCTGTAAACTCCACCAAGTAGTTTTGCAACAGGCTTTGGCAACCATTCCAGCTTCTGATCAACACTACATCAGTTAATTAATTTATTTCCCAGGAAAGTATCAACTCCTACAGATCATGTGAAGGCCAAGTTGTAGAAGAAAATTAATAAGACTGTGTTTCAAAACTACTGCTGTGTTCTGGAATTTCTGGTTACAGATTTCAGAGCTACAAAGTGCAGAAATATTACCTGTATGCATAATAATGGTGTACAAACTGCTTTTATGAAATGTGAACTGCTTGACTTGAAATAATAGTCATCCACAGACTTGTAGCCAAAGGAAACTGCAAGGAGTTATTGAAGAAACTCTTCACAAATAAATGGTCAATTGCAAATAAGAAAAAGAAACAAGACTTCATCTGAGAGATATTGCATACCACGGGTTAATCCTTCATCAAATTCCCGAACAAACTTTGCATTAGCTGCCAACGGGATATTATATTCACCTTCCATGCCTTCAAAAAGGAGAGCATGCCTACAGAAAACCAAAAGCAGCACAAAGAAAGGCATTCCTAAGAAAAGGCAGTAAGTCCATATCATCAGGAACAAAATCAATGTATGATGCGAGAACAAAAGCATTATAATTACTTCTTGAGTATTTCACGCACAGCACGTGCAAGTGCTTTGTTATAAATAATATTAAAATCCTTACGAATTTCCTCGTCTGCAATTACCAAGTCGAAAGGATTACACAAGGAAACTGCCCCAGAAAGAGGGGAAGTATTGGATTCCTGCCACAAGAGAAAACAGATTTAAAAGTCATACACAAGCATGGAACACTATAAAGTAAATAAATCAATTTAACAAAACAGAGACAAGAGGGATCACAACAATAGTTCTTTCATTCCATTTCTTTTTCTTTATAAGAGTGGGTGTGGGGGCACGCGAGCACCATATTACTATTCCACTTCTAATATTGAAATCCCTTTTCCATGCATCAAATGGTTTAAAAATGCCATATCAGTAATTCCACTTTCAATACTTAATGAGTAAAGCGCCATAGCACCCTAGGTGCTTTCCCTAAAAACATGCCTGCTTACATTGTGAGGCCTTCTTGGACGCATGACAACCAATGGCGGCAAGGCAATGGAAAGGTTTGGACATCAATTAGGAGAGTACAAGAAATAAAATTGATAGAATGATCCAAGTGAACTTTGATCCTAGTCCATAGGTCCTCAAAGATTAATAGCTAAAAATCATGCAAATTTGTAATGAATTCTGATTAAAACCAATGGTGACTAATGTCCAGAACAGTGTGAAAATGGGATCATTGCAGATTCAATGGTTGTCGCAGTTTGTGAACGGGATTGATCAAAGGTGGCCCCTCAATAAAAACCCAAAAAAAGGTGAAAAAGATAGGTGATTGTCTGGAGATTTGTTCATATTTAACATTTAAGGCCCTCTTCATTCAATGGATGGTTTACAAACATTAAAGATATTGGAACCTTGCCCACAACTGGCCCAAAAGGGAAGGACAAGAATATTGAGCAACTCATCCAACAAGCCCAAGACTATATAACTCACAAAAATGGAGAAGTTATTGGCTATTAATGGATAGAGTACAATGTATAAACAAGAATCAGAGGGATTTGGAAATTGAATTAGTTTCAGTTTTATTTAATACAAGTTCAAAGAAAAGTGTGTTTAAGCTTTGTTCTCTCTCCTTTGAAAGCTAGTATTTAAGTTGACTAAGAGTTGCAAATAATTTTAGGCTCACTTAAGAGAAAATTAAGGGTTGCCGCACTTCCATGAGCAGGTGTGGATAAAGAAGTTTGCCAGAAGTTGCATCTAACCATTTGGAATGTTGGTGATGCAGTCTTATGGAGTGGAGTCCACATGGACCCACAAAAATCACAAAAGACAGAATCTGAAAGCCCAAAAAGGGATATGCACAGAAAGTCCAACTTGTCCTTTTACGTGAAAAGCCTTTCTTATCATATAGAAATTATGTAATAAAGATAAATTCAGTTGAAGCTAAATTCAGTTGAACATATTTTGTGGGCAATCTGACTGTTCAACCAAAGCAGAAATTCAGCTGCTTAAGATAGATAAAAGCCTACAACTCAATCCAGTCACTAAATTGAAGATGAAATTAACCCAGGGCCAGCAGTCCAACAAGAGAAACAATGATTAGCAACACTTGCAATGAAATTTCATTTGCTAAAACCCAATTTGCACTTTACAGATAGGGTACACTGCATTTAGGAAATTAGGCATATTGTGAAAGTTTAATTTTATACTTTTAGTTTAGCACATTTTAAAATGTTCGGTTGTCACTGAGGGATAAGATTAGGTTAATTAAATGGTAGAGAACAGTTAAAGTGTTTAGATTTGTTTAAGGCTTAAACAAGCTTATAAATAGACACATGGTTAGGCTTGTAAAGAACAATAATAAAGTATTTTTTCCTGATAATTTACTTTATCACTATCGTTAATTATCCTTCTCTACTCTATAACTTTTCTAATTAATTCCTGTAGATGATTGTGTGGGATGATCATACAAGAAACCAGAAACCAGTACATTTACATTGTTGTTCAAAGTTCCAGTGCACCTGATGACAACTCTTTTAGAATGTATGTATGACTGTGTTTCTAAAATCTTTGTTTGCCAGGGGCCCAGGGGCTAGGGGTGATAGGATCTATAGATCCCTGTTTTGAGAAGAAAGAAGAAGCACAATAGAGAGTACTTGTGGGAATATTGTTGAATCCCCAAAGAGGGATCCACTGTTTCTTTATATTCACTATATGCTTTAATCAAGGATACAATTACATCCTAATTATATGAGATTACAAGAGAAAATGGAATGTAAGGATATTTGACAATCTCTATAGCTATGTATAAAGTTGACCATATCTTCTAGATATCCCTCACGTGGAGTATCTTTTATGGACCTGGATCATGGGCTTTCCATGAAGAGCCTAGATCATGGGACTCGGCCTTTGTGTCTCTACACTCCCCCTCAAACTGATGTAGGATAGAACAAAGCATTAATTTAGAGATTAGATAGTCATGTCGATCCCGCAGCAACCCTTTTGTGAATACATCAACCAATTGATCATTGGAGGAAACATGAGGTAGACATAGTTTTTCAGAGACATAATGCTGACGAATGAAGTGGCAGTCAACTTCTATGTGCTTGGTTCACTCATGGAAAACGACATTCTTGGCAATTCGGATAGCACTTGTGTTATCGGCATAAAGAGGAGTAGGCACATTGAGAAAAACTCCAAACTCCGAAAGAGGTGACACAACCAGATAATGTCACAACTCGCAAACAACATAGACCGATATTCAAGTTCAAAATTTGATTTGAAAGGAGTGCCTTGTTTCTTACTCTTCCATGAGATGAGAGAGGTTCCTAAGAACATACACCAACCGGTTGTAGATCTATGAGTATTAGGGCAGCTTGCCCAATCAGCATCAGCATATACTTGAAGTTGTAGTGAAGCAGTAGTCAGATAAAACAGTCCTCGTTCATAGGTGCCCTTGACATAGCGAAGAATCCGGAAAGCTACTTGAAGATGCGGTTTTCGAGGATTACTCATGAATTGATTGACAGTATAAACGGGATGAGATATATCTGGTCTTGTTAAAGTTAGATAAAGTAGGCTACCAACCAACCGTTGAAACAAGGTTGGGCCTTCAAGAGGAGGCCCATCATCTTTGCTGAACTTAACATTCGGTTCAATGGGTGTGGCAAATGTTTTTGCATCTCCAAGTTTAGCTGACTGAAGTAAATCATCAGCATATTTGTTTTGTATCACCTAAATACCATCTTTGTTTCTTAAAACTTTGAGTCCTAAAAATTAAGTGAGGGAACCCAGATCTTTCATCATGAAGGAATTCATGAGATGACTTTTGAGGTTGGAAATGCCACCCGCATCATTGCCACTGATTAGCATATCATCAATATAGATCAAGGGAATGGTACACCCAGAGGAGGTTCTTTGAATAAAGAGAGAATTGTCATGTGGACTTTGATGAAAATTTGCTGCAATGATGGTAGAGCAAACTTATCAAACCATGCACGAGCCTGTTTGAGCTCGTATAAAGATTTTTTCAGTATACAAACAAGTTGTGGCAGACATGTATATCCTGGTGGAGGACGCATATAGATAATCTCCTTGAGGTCGCCATGCAAAAAAGCATTTTTTGACATCCATTTGCCACACAGGCCAGTGTCAAGCTACTGCACCGCCAGGAAGGCATCGTACTATAGTCATTTTGGCTATTGGGGAAGATTTTTCTTCATAGTTAATGCCATACTCCTATTTATAACCTTGGGCAACCAGTCGTGCTTTGTAGTGATCAATACTGCCATCAGGGGCAAAACCAGGATTCTATAACAAGGGGGGCCGAACTAGAAGATTTTTTTTTATTCATGCAATCATCATATTTTCAAGTGTTCCATGGAAAATTTTTGAGTTCAAGCAAGACAAATATATCAAGAGTAAATACTAAGTTTTTATATGGAAGATAAAATCACTATCTATTCAGTCTTCACAAAAGATGAACAAAAGAGGTTTCTTTGTAGCTTTCAACCATGCAACTCAATATCTATCAAAGTGGAACTCTACGTTCTTTAAAATCCCGAAAATCGTCAATAATTGAATCTACGCTGAATTTTGTAGCAATTTCTCTTTCAAAGAACATAACCTAGAAATATGCATAAATTGGAATTGTCTTTCCCATCTAAAAATTAAATAGAAAATAACATGCACATTTTAGCATCTATGATAAAAATAAGTAATTCACAATCTAGTAGGCTTTTTTTTTTCCTTACTATCTAATTCAGTCATCATACAAATATTGAAAATATTTTAGAAATCAAAACACATGATTTGGGCAAGAAAACTATTTGCTCTTCACAGTCACATACTCAATGGCATGGTCATATTAATGCTTTGGGCAAAAAATGGGCAAAACATCTCAAAGCATATTAAAATGCTAGAATCAAGATTAAATAACATATTAACAATGAAGATGCGATCCACTTGCCTTATGAATTATGATGAGAGAAAATGAAAATGAGGAGAAGCCTTAGCTGAAGACCAAACCCACCGTGCCAAATGGAGAGAAAACCCGAAGCCAAGCTAAAGCCACCTATAAAATGGGAGACAAGACTCTAAGGAGCACCTCTATGCCATCATTAATTTAAAAACCCAAAACACCTAATTATGAAGAGGTTGGGAGCTTACCAAGAGCTCAAGGAAGAGGGAGAAATTAAGAAAACAGTGTCCAAAGGATGAGGGTGACGCGGGGAAGAATATGTTGGAGGAAGACCGATGGTTGGTGGCTTGGAGGGTGGCTGGCCGTGAGGTGGATGGAGAAGGGAGGAGGAAATGAGGAAATGAATGAAAAAAAAAAAAGTGAGATGGGGGGTTGGGTGTTTTCTGTCCAATAGGGATTTTTTTTTAAAGCAGGGGTGGGGGCCCCAAGGTGGCTCCGCCACTGACTGCTATCATGTATGAATTTGAGTGAATAGACCTACCCACTATTAATAAGAGAGGTATTAGAAGGAAGATGCACCACCTCCCAAGTGTTGTTCATCTCAAGAGCTACATTTTCATCTGTCGTAGCATCTTGCCAACATGGAAAGTTAGTAGCTTGAGAATAAGAAATGGGAATAGGGCTAGGTTTTGAAGAAGTAAACAACACTAGGAAAACATATCTAGATGGGGGAATGGACTAGAGTGTCACAAGGTAGGGTTACATGCACTGGAAGTGTCATGTACTTGAGGAGCCGTCCTAGGTGGTGGATCAATAGTGAGAGTATCTAGAGGTGGAGTAGTAGGAGGTGGTTGTTTGGGGCGCCGCTGGATTGGTAGTGAGAGAATCTGGAGGGGGAGTAGCAAGAGGTGGTTGTTTCGGACACCGCTTGTAAAATTGAGTAATCACTGGAGAAGAGGTTGGTGTTTGGAATTGAGGCAGGTAAGAGACTTTGATAGTAGGATGAGGATTGGGCGAATAGAACGGAATATGTTCCAGAAAGACAACATTCCTTGAGATACAGAGACGGCGGTCCTTGTGATCATAACAAAGAAAGCTTTTGTGCTGATCACTGTAACCAAGAAACATGCATTGAGCGGCCTGTGGGGATAACATGTTTCGCTTAAGGGATGGGAGATGAACAAAGCACAAACAGCCGAATACCCATAAATGTGAGTAGGAGGGTAGCTGAGCAAATAAGCACTCAAATGGAGAGACTTTACCGAGGATAGTAATTGGAAGCCTGTTGATGATATGTATAGCTGTATGTGCTGCTTCATACCAAAATTTAAGAGGAACTAGGGATTCAACGAGGAGAGTCAGGACAGTTTCTAAGAGGTGACAATGTTTCCTTTTTGTGATTCTATTTTGTTTTGGTGTATGATGGTAAGATTTTTAGTGAATGATCTATTTATTAGATAAAAAGGAGGTGACTTCATTTGAGGTGTATTCTGCCCTTGAGTTTGAGCATAGGATTTTAATGGTCTTTTGAAATTAGCCGCGCACCATATTGTAGAATTTACATAACATGAAAAAAACTTCAAATTTTGATTTTAAAAAATATATCCATACATACCTACAATGACCATCAATGAATGTAACATTATACTTATGCCCTAGTCTACTCAATTGAGGAGTGATACCCCAACATCTTTGTGAATAATATCAAAAGGAGCAGTGGCACGTAAATGATGAATAGGAAATGGCAACATGTGACTTTTACTCAAACAACAAGTCTCACATTTCAATTGTGCAAAAGAAGTAGACATAGTACTAGCAACATATTTTTCCAAACGACCAAGTTTAAACAATGAAAGCAAATATGCATTATTTAAATGCCAAGGCATTTATGCCAAATGGTCCACACTTTATTTAAAAACACCCATAGAAAAGGCAAATAGTGAAGGTTGTCCCACATCCAACAGAAAGAGCCTGCTATGCTTACTCCCCTCCCCGCTCACCCTCCTAGTTTGCCGTTCCTGTATGACACAACTAGAGGGAGAGAAGTGAAAAAGGTATCCACAATCAACAAGTTGACTAATGAAAATTAGATTAGTAGCCAAGTTTGAAACAAAATGAATGTCAGATAATTTAAGGGTTCCCATGGAGATGGTTGCCAGACCAGAGATAGACAATTGTTGACCGTTGGCGATGGTGATTGAATCATGGCCCATATATGGTTTAGTGTTGTGCAAATTTTGTGCTACTGAGGTCATATGATTGGATGCACTAGAGTTTAGAAACCATGTGGAGGGCATAACCTGTTTAGAATTGGAAGTAGATGAGTGAAATGTAAAAAGAGCCGTAGAGGAAAAAAACAAACCACTAATATCCATGGAGGCGAATGCAGAGACCACAGACGAATTATCAGCTCTCGAATCTGAGTAGTGGTCAAAGTGACTAAACCTATATCTAAGGATGACAGGTGGCGCAACCACAAACCCAAGATAGATTAAAAGACCAATCTTTCGAATGACTGATTGAATCAAAGACGGATTCCTGCCTTAAGGCACAGACATAACCAAGAAACATATCATAACTGAAGGAAGAACCCAATCTGAATATTATTAATTTTCAAAGCATAAACAACTATGTTGAAGTCTCTTTGATTTATAAAGTAGCAAATCTAGTTCTTGGTGAGCAAGACTTACTAATTAAAACCAAGTACTTCCTAGTCCTATTAAGTAAGAAATAATAATAGTAGTAGGATAATTATAGAAGGTGCCATAGTAGTTATTAGCCAATTGGGCCTATGGCTGAACCCAATGGACCGGGTTGACTCGTGGGACATGTTTAAGCCCAGCTGCCTTCTTGGGCTGGGTCCATACTGCATCAACTCTCCCCAGCTTGGAAAAACTTGACTCTGACGAGTGTGCCAACTTGAGAAATGCCAAGAGGAGTCTGACCGCAAGGTAAGGGAAATGTTCTCTTGGGTAGAAAATCAAATGTACAAACTTCTATTTTTTCTTTTGATCTGCATTTGCATGACATGTCTTAGAAAGTGGTTGTATTCTTTTCCTCCATGTAAAAGTAGATCAGAATTTTTTCGATTGTTGATCTCTGCATAGAGCTTGGATGAGGCGTTGAACCATTAGATACTGCAATTGTTGTCCTTCAGATACCCATGTTTGATCCTCGAAGATGAAGTCAAGGTAGGGAACGTCAACAACTTGATCTTCTTGCGAAACCACTAGAGCAATGGATTTGATTTCTGGTGACCCAATGTGAGTTACTAAAAGTGGAGTTGCAATTAGATCTCCTGGATGTTTAATGTCATTGCTAACCTGAGCAAAGCCTTCAATGTGTGCTTGTCCTCGTTCTTTCTCAATGCTTTGAGGTTCATGGTTAACATTGCCTTGATCAATAGTATTTGTGCCTATGAAAATAGTGTTGTCATTAATTTGCTCTTCAATGTCACCCTTGATGGCTTTTGTTTGTGATTTCAGTGCAATCATTTCTTTTATTTCTTCTATTTGCTCTTACTGCGGTTCTTCAACTGGAGGTAATGATGTAAATGAAGACATGGCTGATGATGGTAATGGAACAAGAGTAATCCGTTTTCCTTCCCACACAATTGTATAGGTGTTCATCTCTTTATCATTGTGTACTTTCCGATTAAAAAGCCATCATTTTCGAAAAATAATATAAGCAACATTCATATGGATTACATCACACCAAATTGTGTCTTCATAATTGCCAATCTTAAATGATACCAAGCATTCATGAGTGACTGGAATAACATAACCATTAAACCATGTAACTTGGTAGGGCTTACGAAGGGGCTCAATGGCCAACTGAAGCTAGATGGGTTGGACTTGGTTCAGGTCAGACTCAGACTTTGTAGCCCAACTGGACTTGGCTTAAGTCGGGTTGGGTCAGGTCAAAGTTGTGGTCCAACTGGTAATGAAAAGAATGAAAAAGAATGAAGCAAACAGTCGCACGTGGGAGGGGATTCTTCTCCCTTCTTGCTACTGCTACAGCAAAGAGTTGAAACAAAAGAGAGAAACGAGGGGGACTTACCTGGTTCGATGGCGATGAAACAGGTGGTGACTCTGGATGTTGCTTACGATGCTGTTGCTGACAGGATGCTAGTAGATGTGCAGCTCTAGAGAGGGCAAGGAACACTAGGTACGTTGTTCGATTTGAGCCTCCTTCTACGTCCTCGGCCATTTTTTTTTATAGGATCAGTGACTGCCAAGAATGGGGCTTTTAGGTGTCGAAAAGGGCTAGGAGGTGTGTTGGTGGTGTAGGTGAAGGGATTTTGGGATTAAGGGAAGTTGGGTTAGGTTCAATAAGCTAGGATAGATCATGATGGGTAGGGGCAAGGGTGGTTTGGGACAAGTCGGGAATGGGGTATGATTGGGGTGATGGAGTTTAGGAAGAGGGAGTTGGTTTTTTGAGGGTCACTAATGGGTTATGGGGTCGCAGGGGTGTGACAGTGGTTGGATGTGATTTTGGGAGTGAGATGGTGATGATGGGTTAAATATCGGGGAGAACAAATGTTTCACCAGTGACTGTAGGATTTCGTCTCTAATATCCATTAGCGCAGTCACGAACCCATGATTGATAAATAGACCAATCTCCTGAAGGATTGATCAAATTCAAGATGAATTCCTGGCCGAAGGCACAAAACCAAAAAACAAAAAGGAAAAAACCCAATCTGAATATTGTTAATTATCAAAACATAATCAATTACATTAAGGCCTTTTTTATTTGTAGAATAGCAAATCTAGTTCTTGGCAAGCAAGACTGACTAATTAAAACCGAAACACAAAGGAAAAACCCAATATGAATATTGTTAATTATCAAAGCATAATCAACTACATTGAGGTCTCTTTTATTTATAGAGTTGCAAATCTAGTTCTTGGCAAGCAAGACTTACTAATTAAAACCAAGTACTTCCTAATCCTATTAAGCAAGAAATAATAATAGTAAGATAATTATAGAAGGTTTCATAGTAGCTCTTAGCCAATTGGGCCTATGGCTGAACCCAATGAACCGGGTTAACCCGTGGGTTAATATTTGGGCCTAGCTGCCTTCTTGAGCCGGTCCTGAACTGCATCAACAAGTCAAGCGGGGTGCTCTGTTGGGCCTTAAGAGCAGTGGAGCTGCACTTTTGAGAATGATCTTGTTTCTTTTCTGGCCTACGTGTACAATTAGAAATAACATGCCCATTTTGCTTGCAGTAGTTGCAAACAATTTCCTCCTGCAATTACGAGTCATATGACCATACTTCTTACACTTGAAACACTGTGGTTTCTGCCCATGAGTAGTGAACATAGCAGTCTCATTACCGGATGGTGGAGCAAGTGGTGTCAAAAGTGCCTTTAGTTCTTCATTGAGAGAGTGAGTAAATAACAATCAAGTTTCTTTGCGGAGAACCTCTTGAACACATGTATCCAAATTGGGAGAGAGTTCTTTATCCATAAGGGCAGCCCATACCGGTTCAAATTTAGAAGTTAGATTCATAAGAAACTGACTAACATGTTGTTCCTCCTATAATTTGAGAGCTTAAGGAAAAAAAATCTGCTATAATAGATTGAAGGAACATTTGATCCCGTTCTGTCCACAGGGCTAGAAACTCATTGTAGTATTCTTAAACATCCTTATCATTTTCACAATATCTTGCTAACTCAATATTTAAGTGGAATCGTTGAGCTTTGTTCTATTGATGATAAATTTTCTTCATGTGGGCCCACATGTCAAAAGCTTTTGTAAAAGCTTTGAGGGCCATTGAAAAGGAGGGATCCACCGAGTTGAGGATCCAAGTAATAACTTTAGCATTATGCTGGTTTCATGTGGCAATGGTGTTATCATTCATTTTGGATGTACTAGTGGTGCTTGTAGCAGGTTTTAGAGTGGTTCCATCCAAATACCCCAGCATCCCTTGTCCTCCAATATAATTTTTAAGATGAAAGGCCCAAGACATGTAATTGTTGCCATTAAACTTCACAGAAATTACTTCAACTTTGTCCATTTTATATCCAGTGATAATATAGAATAGTTTGCAGATAATGGATTCAGAACATTTGAGTAGTTTCAGAAAATTGCTGAAAATACACAAAAAACAGGGCCCGGGCATCCCAAAAATTGCAGTAGAATGGAGTGAAGCTTGTTGCAGTGATGAGTATTTTCTGATCAGCCCACTAGGTTAGTTTGCTGGCCTATTTTCGCACTCTAGGAAGAGGAAATACTAATTTCCAATGGTTTGATCAGGTATTACAACCCCCAGACTAAGACTGTTCTTGAAAACTGGTAAACCAAAGAAGCAGGTAGAACACTAACCTTTGGGAGTGATAAAATGCTAGAAAAATATGGAACAATCTTAGGAATATTGGTTGACCAGAATGGAGGAATTTTCTGGAGATGCTGTGATCGTGATGTGGGGCCCACTGTTTGATCAGATAAGTAGATGACTGCCAAGAGTTAGAATGTTGATTCAGAAAGTTCTATTAGCATAGAACATATTCGATTTGCAACTTGGATTGTTGATTTGCTGGTGTGTCTTCCTTGCAGTTGATTAATAGAACCAAGATGGAGAGTCTTGCAGCGAGGATAGTGCCAGCAGAATACTGGACGACAAAGAGAGGAGGAAGATGCAATGCTGTCTTCTCGTATTTTGATGCTATTTTGCTACCCAAGAGAGGATCTCAGAATTATTGGTTCTCTAACACCATGATAGGATCTACAGATCCTTATTTTAAGAAGAAAGAAGAAGCACAATAGAGAGTACTTGTGAGAATATGGTCGTATCCTCAAAGAGGGATTGACTATATCTTTATATTCACTATATGCTTTAATCAAGGATACAATTACATCATGATTATATGAGATTACAAGAGAAAATGGAATGTAAGGATATTTGACAATCTCTACAACTATGTATAAAGTTGACCATATCTTCTAGATATCCCTCATGTGGAGTATCTTTTATGGACCTGGATCATGGGTTTCCACGATGAGCCTGGATCATGGGCCTGGGCCTTTGTGTCTCTACAACGGCCATCTTCAAGGACACTTAGAAAGATGTGAAAACTGTACGTAAATGCATCACCCAGGCAATTTTTAGCCTCAACAATGCATTGTCATTAGACTATTGAACTTCAACATGTTGCTAGTGATAACTAGAAGAGATTCAGAAATAAATGGAGGCAAGAGATAAGTGTACACATTAGAGAGGAGAATATCTCCTATGAGTGGACTACATGTGCAGTCCAGCTTTATGGGGCCCACTTGGGCGCACCTTTCATCAAGCATCATTGCAGCCCTCTTTGATACTCTTTTCATTCGATGATTTGGCATCGGGATCAATTTTACACTCATCGAACCTTCACTTACCGTTAGATATAATCTAAAATAAAATCTACAGTTACAATGCAATCAAACTTTAAGGATGCTAAATCAAGGGCTAGGATAATCTGGTGGGATTGATTTTTTGGCTTCTGCTTGTCCATAAGGAGACATTTCCATTTGCCCTCCTCCCACTGGACATGTATCTAAGTGGACATGCCTATAATTTGGAATGCATATTAGAAATATGTAGTTTGCTCGTAGGAAAACATTGTCCCATGAGAGATCCCTCTTTATCAGTTTTTTCTTTTTTTTAATGGTGATCCCTCTACCTTTTCTGACACAATTTTTGAAAACACAAAAAAGAAGCTCAAAATTGAGTTGACCGGATGCCATATGAAAATTCGATGCTATATGAAAATTCGATCATGAATTATACATTTATGCTTCAGTTCTAGCCATCTTCATGAACAATGATGCATGATTATAATTAAGAGTGGCACTCTAACAAGATAGTAACACATAATAGAGCCCTCTGGTGTAAAAGAAAGAAGTATGGCCAATCAAGAAGTAGTTGAAAGCAACCTAAAAAAAATGAGGAAAAAGCGCATAGGCCACATAAAACTATATATAAGAAAATGAGGAAAAAGCGCGTAGGCCACATAAATATTTATAAGAAATAATCATTAATTAAGCAAAGCAACTCACAACTGAATGCGTGTTTATTAATTAAATGAAATATTTCCCTACCTTTTAGATTTAAAAGAAGCAAAAAGAAAAACTAAAAATTTAGTGGTTGTATCATTAATACAGAATTGAGTTTGTTAGAATCACATAGCCATGTAAAAGGACCAAAAAAAAAAAAAAAAAGAACGAACAACTAACCCATTTCCTACCTCACCCAAGTATCTAACAAGGATGTTTGCTCCAACTGACCAACCAATTGCGTATAAGTTGGATTTGGGATAACGAGATCCAACGTGTTTCACCACTTGGCGAATATCTTTGGTCGCTGAAAAAAGCTGCATATCAACAACACAAAAGAGTCACTACAAAAGACAATAAATATATATATATATATATAGGGAAATGCTAGCATGCATCCTTCCCTCATCATAGAGTGAGGGATGTTACATGGCTTTCCATATTTGTACATGAGAATACCTTTTTTTCATATACTTGTGTCTTTTGCACATGAATATTTCTAAGTGTGCAAATGTCCCTCCCTCTATGGTTAGAAAAGGATGCATACTAGCATTTCCCTAGAGTAGTATGCATCTATCCCTCACCATAAGGTGAGAGACATTTGCACAATTGAAAATATTCATTTCCAAAAGACAAAAAGATATATGAAAAAGAGGAATGCTCATGTACAAATAAGGAAAGCCATGTAAGCATCCCTCACCCTATGGTGAGGGATGAATGCATACTAACATTCCTCTCTCTCTCTCTCTCTTTCTCTCTCTCTCTACATATATATATGGAGCTCCTCTTTTAAGCTCAAGCTTAGGATAAGGTAAACTCAACTGCACGACTCACACCTGTGGGGCTCACTTGGGAATCCACATGGGGGTTGGGATGGGGGGGCTTTGAAGGACTCCCTAGGACCTTCCTCTTTACAAAAAATCAGCCCCAATCATAGTTTCTATCATCTCTATCTGGGCCCTAAAAATTTAATGTTCAACAGTCTATTTGGATCTGTGCACAATCAATACAATGGTCTAATAAATTCAAATTTGGCAAAAAATTGGTAGACATGTGCAATTCAAAGGGGTCTTGTGTTTGGTTCATTTGGACGGACCAAAGGTAGGCCCCAGGAGCTCAGGGTTACAGAATTCCTTATATAAACTTGAACTTTGGAGAGGCATATATATGTGGAAAATAATCCTATGAGAACTAGTTCTCACCACTTTTTTGTGAGAAGTCTAGGTAAGGCCTATCTATCACTCAATCCAAATCTTGCAATACACAAGGACACCCTTAATAGTAACACACCCCAAGTATTAGTTAAATCCGAATTTACTGGACCGTTGGATTGACTATCCACCAATCCGAATGGACTGAATTTGTGGGCCACAGATGAAGGTGTTGGAGATATGTGATTGGGGCGAAACTTGATATTTGAAGTAGTCCCACATAGATCTTTCCATCCCTCCTGGTCACATCCTCAAATGGGACCCACAAGTGGGCCCCATAAAAAGCTCTCATGATAGGTGTGTGGGAACACTTCTCATAGGATTAAAGCCTATATATGTATGTATATATGTATGTATGAGAAATTCTCAGGAATACCCCATTTAAAAAAGGGTGTTTTGCCCTCTTTTTATCCTCCAATAGGGGATTGGGCATGTGGAGACTTTTTCTTCTTTTTAAAAGTAACATTAATTGTTTTTCCATGGTATTAAATTTTCCTTACCTCCTATTCATTACAAAAAGGGGCGTTTTAGTTTTGAAAATGCCCAGGCCCTCTCTCTCTCTCTCTCTCTCTCTCTCTCTCTCTCTCTCTATATATATATATGAATGGGGGAGAAAAGACACAATAGCAACTACAGATAAGAAGCAACCAAAATTTATCTTGGTAATAATGCAGACAGCCTGCTACTTAAACATAACATGTAATCATAAAAAGGCAATTTAAAATAAAAGGAGAGAATTCGTTATGAATAATCAAGCACCTTCTAGATTCTAGCACACTGATTATATAAGATACCGTGGATTGTTAAAATACATCTTTTCACATCTATTATTATCTCCATCAACAAAAACAAAATGTGCATGAAAGTTATCAATTTTTACTGTTTTCCGATATATAGCAGCCCATGGTGATTAAGAAGACCATATCCATCCACATTAACAAGTAAGAACCACTAAGGTCAAAGTAAAAGAAGGGCAACAATCCTCGATAATTAGATTTTTTACAGTAGCGACCAAGATCACACGAAATTGTTCAATCTCACAGGAATGCCTTAGAAAACAACTACAATGGCAGTAATAGAAACCAATTGTTTGAACCAATACCTGAGGTGTGGTAACAGGACTGTCACCGCAGCCACGTCTGTGAAATACGACAACACGCCATCCTCTACTACTCGCTCGAACAAGCATATGCCTCACATAACTATCACCACTCCCTCCCGTCATACCTGGCTGCATTAAAACATCAACTTCACATCACATGCTTTTGCACAAATGGGCCAGTTGTAGAAACAATTATTTCAAATGCATTGTCTAGGCCCCGTTTGTTTTTCGTACATAAGAATTGAAATAGGGAGTGTTAGAATTCCTAGGAATTGAATTTACATGAAACAAACAGGCCCTCGAAGAAAAAAAACGAAGAAATAGAAGTGAATGGATTTATTTGAATCGAACCAGAAGAATGAGGAGAGGGGATTCCGGGGGGAGGCGGCGGTCGTCGGCGGAGACCCAATCGATGGCTATGGAGCCGTTGTCGCTGGTGCGAAGGCATTCGCGGCGGAGGGTCACGGCGGGGAGGGAGCGGAAGAAGGAGGCGAAGAGGGTCTCGAGGTGGCGATTGGAGGCGATGATGGGGAAGGGGTTGTAGGGGCGCTGTAAGGTGGTGAGGTGAGAGAGCACCGATTCGCGAGCGCCGCCGATGATCTCGAGGGAGTCGGATTCGGAAATGGTGGAGGTGGTCATGGTGGTGTGAGAGGTGTGGAGGGGAAGAGAAGAGGACGGAGTTGGAGTTGGAGTTGGAGTTGGAGTTGGGAGCGAGTCGTGGCATTGGTAGGTTTTGTAATTTGTATTTGGATTTGGAGCGAGAAACATACGAAAGGGAATATATATGTATTTTTTTCAGTCACGTGCACTGTCGACCAATCAGACACCCCGCCCGTTTTGAGCATGAAACGGGATGATCAACCTCACACTACCACGTGAAGGCTCCACGCTCACGTGATGAATTGTGGTTGGTCCACTCGCACTAGGTTCTTTTTTAAATGACCCATCTATGTGTGGAAGTCCAAATGGAAATTATATGAGGCTTTTCTTTATTCTGATTATGAGTAGCCTAATGACGATCTGCCACATCCACATGGAAGAGTTAAGTTGGTTTATCTTGGATGAACCTTCAAGATGACTTTCATTATTCTTATTTTACTTGGACATGCTGCCCTACGTTGATAGGCAACTCCAATTTCTCTTACTTGCTTATAATTAGGTTGGCAATCTTGCTGTGAGCTTATTGTTGGCCAAAGCGAGTTGCTTTCCACCCTTGTTTCTACTCTACTTTGGCTAGCTAGTTGATCAAGGGTTTTAATTTCCATCCTTATCATCTTGGAATGAATGTGGCTTTGAAGACCATGCCAGCACCAGGTAGGGCCAACTCTCCTTGTTAAAAGGTCCTTACATCTTTCAGCCATTTCTTTCCTTTGATTGATGAAGCCTGGGGCTGATTCCTCAGTTCCTTGTTTGGTTTTTGCCAATTGAACAATGGTGACGGATCTCTGAGTGTCACTACAAACCGATGACGTGGGCATGACTAACTTGCCATGCTTCTTTGTTTGGATGACCAATGTCCTTCCCCGAGATGCTTTTATGGGAATGACCAAAGGTTCATCCTTGTCTTTTATAGGATTGGTTGTTCCACATATCGAACTGGTTGTTCCACATATCGAACCACCAACTTTCTGACTACTTCTTTTTTTTTTTTTTTTTTTGTAGAATTTCTACTTTTTCCTAATTCAAAGGAGCTTTGGCCCTATCTTTTTTAGAAGCCTTCTTTCTCCTTTAACTTGCTTCCAGAGTAGCATTATTTTCTACTTTTGAAGTCTAGATGCTTTGTAGCATGGTTTGAACACTAAGAATCACTTTTAATCTTTGGTAATCACGATTTTTGTCATGGATCGTATTTTGTGCAAAATCTAAGAGGGCACATGGTTTTTTTACCAACAAATGGCCAAGGTCGTGTCCGTCTCTAACTCCATGTATTTTAGAAACAGAATGAAACCATATGAGGTCTTTTCATAACCTTTAAAAAGGCTTTTTACCCTTAGGTAGGAGAACCAAAGAAAATAAAGTTCATCCCATTTTATTCCGAAGATACAATTTTTTTATGGTATAAGGGTGAGACTATCATGAATTGCTAAAGTGTAACAAAAAGGATCTCTTCCTCCCAAACCATTTCTCACCTTGTATTGGGAAAGAAAGAAGAAGAGATCTTGAGAATTTTGTGGAGTCTTGGATGCTTGAAGATGTTAAGGAATCTCCATGAATGCCAAAGGGTGAGTGAATGCTAGTTGGTTAATCGGTCGATTGATGGTTACTAAAGGGGTGGAGGGTGTTATTTATAACACTTGGAAGTAGTTGGAATGGTTCTAGGATGTTGCATTTTGACTTAAAATAGAAAAATATACAAATTGCCTCGCATATGGCAGTGTCCATGGAATTCGGACACTACAAGGCATTTGATCTTTATAGGATATTCCGACACTACTGGACATTCATTCATTGCAGGGTATTCGGACACTGTAAGCATTCGGTTGCTGTAAGGAATTTAGCCAATGTGGGTATTCAGTTGCTGTAAGGAATTCGGACACTACAGGTATTCGGTCGCTACATGATATCGGCCGTTGCATGGAATTCGGGCACTATAGGGATTCAATCATTACAAGGAATTCGGGCACTGCAGGCATTTGGTAGTTGCAGGGAATTCGGACACTGCAAGGCATTCCGATGCTGCAGGATATTCGAACACTGCAGGCATTCAGTCACTGTAGGAAATTCGGACATTGCAAGCATTTGGTCGCTGTAGGGAATTCGGACATTGCAAGTATTCAACCATTGTAGGGAATTCAAACACTACATGTATCTAGTTGCTGTAAGGAATTCGGACACTGCAAGCATTCAGTCACTATAGGGAATTCGAACAATGTAGGTTTTTCGTCGTTATAGGGAATTTAGTCGTTGTAGGTGTTCAGTAGTTGCAAGACATTCGGACACTACAAGCATTCGATCACTGTAGGGAATTTGGACACTACCGGTATTCAGTTGTTGCACGGAATTCAGGCACTGAAAGTTTGAAGACAAAATGATGTCCGATCCTCATGAAAACTTGAGGAAAGCCTTCTAACACTGTTTTGAAGATACTCTAGGAGTTCCATCATGTGTTGACCTCTAGAAGTGCAACTTCGCTTAGCGTCCCTATGACCATATGTAATTTACTTAGCGTCCCCAAGGTTATTGGCAAGTTGTGAGTTCTCTAATCAAATGAACCCTAATTAGCTTGAAACTTGGGAGAATCATTCTTGAGCATCTTTAATGATCTTTAGATGAATTTCAAGCAATTTGACTATCAGGAGGCCAAAATTTATTCAGTGCCATCATGAGTTTGAACTGCAAGCATTTCGCCTTAGATTTAAGCCAAATTAAGTCCAACTAGCTTGAAACTCTGAAGAATTACGTGTAAAATCCGCATTAAGTGAAACTTTGGTAGAAGTTGAATTTGGCACAATGTCCTTATGAGTTTGGGTTACAGACCATTGGTGTCTCTTGCACTGGCGCCCAAATGGAGTCCAATTGGCTTGAAATCTGTACTGATACATGCTGATCACACTCATAACCTTTCGAATGAATTTTATCCACTTTAACCATGCAGTAGCATCACTTCATTCTATGTCCCCAAAGCCTTAGGTTTACAGAACTTGAAATCCTTCTGTGAGCTTGCATTGTGCTAAGTGAATGCTGAATTCTTCATATACTTTTTCAGTTGTAAACCCTTGTGTTGATGAGATTTTTTATGTGTCAACACTAGCATTCAATTAATGAAATTTTTGTGTAAAACTATTAAAGGAATGTTGCACTTGCCTTAATTATTGTAAATCTGTGCTCACAACCCAAGAACACCAAATCCAAACTCTATAAGGACTTACACCCACAATTCCTCCAAAATAGCTAAACCTACACCATCCAGCACATGATCCATAGGGAGAAAAGGGTCTTATGCGAGGATTCATGAAATAAAACAAAAGACAAGGGAATTGAAGGGATTTGAAAGAAATTTACCTTGCTAGAGAGAGGAGAGGAGCTTTTGCTTGATTAAGAGTTGGATGAGGGAGATGATGGCTTGATTCTTCAAGATCTTGGGAAGGAGATGATGGAAGCAATTGAAGAAGCTTCAAAACTCTACCTCTAGATGAAAATTGGAGAGAAAATGAGAGAGAAGGAGAAGGAATGAGAGAGAGATGGAATTTCTCGGTGGAATGGGATGAGCATGAGAAAGAAGGGTTTAAATAGGTTTCGTTGCAATTAAAAGTGGAGTGACTAGAATGCCCTTTTGGCTAAAGTTAAGGGCGAAAATATCTAGGGAGGGTTGGTTAGAGAAATTTCCCATAAGGACTTTCTAAATGGTCTAAATACACTTAAGGGCCTCTTTACAACCTGTGCTAAATGCAATTTACCCCTCAAACTTAGTCTAATTCCTAATCTAACCCTTCTAAGACCCTAAGCCACATATATTACCATAAAATTAGACATAAAAATAGGAAAATTAGGATGAGATTTTACATTTGCCAACCACTCACGTGCGCTGTGGGTATTCTATCCAAGACAATCATCTCTAGGTGACGTGATGAACGGTGATTGGTCCACTTATGGTCAACAGCGGTCAAAAGTCTTAGAAGTATGCATGCAGTTGAGGAAATTGCCATTTTGTGGACCAATAGTGGCTGGGAAGTCATTACTCGTTTATGCATTACTGGTGAAATACCCAAAATCTCAGGATCACAACTGTATTCTTGGACCATGAATAAAGTTTTTTTTTTTTGTTCAGCCAGTTTAAAATGTTGGGGTCCATTGACTACGTTTCTAAGATAGCTTGGATCTAAAGTGAAATGGTCTGTGATAACATACTCTGGGGAAAGGTGAAGAAGAAAAGATATAATGGCCTTCGAAAATTAAGTGATGACAATCTTCACCATGGTGATCTTATGGAGATGCGCCACAGGTCCTGCCTATTGATAATCCAAACCGTACAAATAAATGTCATTTTCTCTTTTTTTTTTTTTTTTACTTCAATAGGAGTCCGTTACACCTTAAGATTGAGCACATGTTTGATAATGTAAATATTACATATAATTAATAATGCATAAGATTACGATACTCATGTTATCATTCATGGGATCAACTTTCAGTGGGACCAACTCCTTTTTGAAGTAAAAATTTGAGGATATATATGATATATGCTAATTGAGTGGATTTAATATAAGTTGGCTTGTGCTACAAGTAAATGAACTTTATAGAGGAAAATGAAACAAGATTAGGACATGTTTGCTCAAAAAGAGGATTATGTGAAGCAAGAAAATTGCTCTAATTTTCCATGCAACATTTTTTCTATAGAAAAGAAAAAAAAAGAACTAATTTTACATGAATTAGAGGATTTCAATTTCCCACAGGAGAGGTAGGAAAGCAAGATTCATGTCCAACATAGAAATGAAAATCCTTGGAGCACAGCAAACGCGCCCTTATGGTTAGTTGGAGCTCTTGCCGTCAATGAGATGCAATGAAGGGTAGCATCTAGGTCCAAGTCTAACATTGATTCTAGATTCCAAGTACGAACCCACAGGATAAGATACACAGGAGGCCCGAGCTTGCTCACTAGTGGCCCAAGTTCAACGAGGGGCAAAATTTAAATATGGTTCAGGCTTTTTTTTTTATTGTTTGAAGAGTTTAAAAAAAAACCTCTGCTTATCCGTTCAAATAAATTACATCGTGGACAGAGTCCTAAATATAAATACCTCGGGGCCTTGCAAAATTCCTGATGTATCCCACCAGTGACTTGCTGTTCCAGTTAGTACTTAGGTTTGTTTTTTTTTTTTTTTTTTGTTTCTTCAATGTTTTGATAAGACCCGTGTTCTATTATTTATTGTCCATAATTTAAGAGCTGCATTTTCAAATGAATTTTTTTCTTGAAAAGGACTGCCGCAATGATAAGAAATAACAAATTCATGCATGCAATTCATAGGGGTGCTTCTGACCAAAAGTCTTCTTAGGACTGGTACAGGGCCAACAATATCAATGTATTAGCTTGCTTTGATAGGCAAACCTGAATTTCCAGATATTTCATTCTCATTGGGGCTGAGTTTAAAAAATATCTGCCCATGGACCTGGGATATCCTTGCGAATCAAAACTTCACTCTTGTCCTGGGACTAGCCTTATATTTTTTTGATAGGTAACAAGCATTGTAATTCCTGTTCTGAATTAAGAAGATATTCTTATTGTCCAGATCTCAGAAGATTTAGTGTATCATGACTTTAGTTTATGAATATGAAATCAAGCTGGCTACCAAACGCAAATTGGGTCACCTTATGTCAGTTTTAAGTTCTTATCCAGCTTAAACAAGAAGATGAAATGTATGGCACCATCGTATCTGCAAATGAATAGATATCAAAGGCAAAAATCCACAGGCTAGCATCATAAGTTCAATCCTCTACTAGGAGTCTTCACCAGTCAAATTTGGATAATTCTTCATTATATTTTAGCTTTGTAACTTCACCACAATCCTGACAGTCAGATTGCTTCAATCAGCATTATTTCTGGATGGGTACCATCCTAAGTCGCAACTGCAAGCAAATGATGGAACAAGTGAGTTTGGATAGCTTCTCTCTGAATGTGGAGCTCGCCAAACATCACACACTAGTTTGTCAAGATAGATATCCTCACAAATCAAATCATACAAGGAGATCGGTACAATAAATGGCATCAAAACACATGTGAACTTGACCATACGAAGAAAAGACTGGTGAGGACATTTTACCCCTGATGAACCTAGGGAGCATCAAAATTATTTATTCCATGGATCCACAAGACAACCACCAAATTGTATCTTTGTACTAAAAGCATGATAATATTTGCTTCCAAAAGCAAACTTCCATTTATTGGCTTCAGTCTTGCAGTTATCGCACCACTTAAGGAGTGCATCAGGTCCTCATTATTGCCTCAAGTCAGTTCATAACAAATCAGAAATCCTTTCTTCCCTTACCTCTGATCTCACTTCACAAATTACTAGGGCCAACAGCAGGCCATAAAATCGGAGCTTGCCCCCGATTCATTCAATTTCCATATGAAAAATAATATAAAGAAACCAGTGGGCTACAAAATGCTGGCTACACTACTACATGGAGCATGCTTCCTCCAATTGCTGCAGATCATCTGACTGACTACAATATGTGCTTTCTGTTTTTTGTTTCTCAAGATGCTCTAGATATTCCATGACTACAGCATCTGTCCAGGGAGCCCCAAATGGAGCCCCATCCCCTGCCACCCATCCAAGATGGCCACCTTTTGGAGTAACTATCAATAAACAGTGAGGATTTTCCTGAAAGCCACAGTTTATGAAAGCAAATCAGCACTAATATATATGCCTTGACAGATGGTAGAAGTCAGAGAACAAAGACTGCTAGAAGTCCACGATGCAGTCACATGAAAATACAATGTCAG
This sequence comes from Sextonia rubra, assembly GCA_037013555.1. Lineage (NCBI taxonomy): Eukaryota > Viridiplantae > Streptophyta > Magnoliopsida > Laurales > Lauraceae > Sextonia > Sextonia rubra. The sequence continues at coordinate 27,281,264 of JASUAD010000009.1, forward strand.
TCATTCTGTTTGCAGCAAGAATGTATCCACAATCTGAATAGCAGAAATTGATATAAATCATTGATACAAATGAGCATTACCATTCTGCCCATGGATAGAAATAGAGGTTGATAAGCAAATCACTAACTAAAACCTATCAGGAAATGTTCCAAATGAATACGATCATGCTCAAGAAATGTTCATAAAAAGAAAAATTAAAGGTCCATTTGACCATTAGTCTCTAGTCGCAGAAGATAAAAATGGAAGATGAAACAGAAGCTCAAGATAGCAAGTGAACTATAGAAGACTTGAAAGAAATTGTAAGGCCCCAGGCCTTAGCTTCATGGGTGGGGTTGGTTAGTCGGGCTCGAGTCGGATTAGAATGGCTTAGATGTGTTTTAATAGGACATTTTAGCAACTAGGGTCATACCATGCATGAATTGGCATCGTGGGACCCCACTGGTGATCGGCGACCCAAACCCATCTTGAACCCCGGCCTTAGCCCATTGGACCATTATGTTTAGGCCCAAAAGCCCTTTCTTGGAATTACCTAAAACTCAGCAGAGAGCAAGAAGCCCTTTCTTGTAATTTTGATAAATTTTCTCTACAACTTAACCCTAAACCCTTTCCTCCCGATCTTTTCCTCTTTTACATGTCAACAAACCCTTTCTTTTCCGTTTTCCCTTTCCACATCTCCCCTCTCTTCTCCAACCTCAACTGGTGCCCAAGAAGTTCCGGAACTACTCACTTCATTAGGAGATCTCCCCGTTGGCTTCAACATCTTCATTTTCCCTTATTCCTACTTACATCAGTGGTATGCTTTCCTTCCCTAAACCCTCATGTAGATCTTTCTTAATCATTAGGGCATGCATCAATAGATTGAGAAGGTCTTCTATTTGTTTTGGGTTTGTAGGATAATCTTGGCTGGGAGAGTCGGATCTAGGAAGGGGATTTCCAATTTTGGATTGAGCCCTAGGCATTGAAGACCTAAGCTTTTGGTATTAAAGCCCTAAGGCAAGTGACTATCTGCAAATAATGTGATCTTGGTGTATTTTTAATATTTAATGTTAATATCATTGATTAATACCAATTTTTGAGGTCTGGATGATGATGACAAACCCCTGGACCTAAGGTTAATGATTTAGGGTTTGTGAGTTAAAAGGAAATCAACTGAAAATCAAAATACCCATACCTACGGCTAAGCTGTAGACCATTCTACGGCTTGGCTATGGCTCACTTTCTAGAGAAGTGAGTTTTCGAGCTTGCCTTATGGCTAAGCCGCAAGCACGACCTTGCCAAGCCATGCACACCATTATGGCTAAGTCGGGGAACCCCTATTAGTATGTGAAATTGAAAGGATGGTAGTGTAGATTGAGGACCTTAGCTCTGGAAGATTCCTTTTAGCCTTACTTGGATTGAAGGTAACTTATAAATGACCGACCTTTACAAAAAGAACAACTTATCCTTAAAATCATGCCATTAGTTTGTTAAGGAACTTAAGACCAGACCTTTTAGATGAGTTAGTAGGATGTGCACAACAAGGTCTCTCTGGACTCATAATGGTAGTGTGGGATAGGGGATGCCCCACATGATAGGCACCAAATGTAGATTAACAACATCACGGACCCCATGGCCATTATATTGAACGGTTTGGTCTTATGTGCATATTCAATTAACTCTACCTATAGTTAGTTTAGTGCCTACTCAAGAGCTGAACACTATTTCACCATTGAGACAAACTAAATACAACTTCCAACCATCATTTAGATATTTAATTGATATGGGGTGGTGTGAGTTTGGTATTATTTATTATTGCGCATCTGAGCATTGGCATATATATATATGTATATGTATCGACTGTAGTTGGAGGTGGAGATGTACACCATCAAGCCAGCACATATTGTGTAATACAATATGCAGCTGATCGAGTTGTTCATCACATTTGACAGGGTTACCCATGTCTATGCATCATGTTTGGCAGGCTACCCATGTTTGTGCATTCATACTTATCATATTGATTTACTAACTCAGCTTCTCTTATAAAAATTATGATTATTAGTCAACATAAGATGCTTATGCTCATTACTTGCAGCTTACTCATTTGCTAGATTATGGCAATTTGACTCCACTATATTTGGTGTCTAGGTACCGATGCCTCAGTCAGACAGAAGATTCCACCAGATGGTGGAGTTGCTAAGTGGAGTGCCGATAACATCGTCTGAGATGTATTGATTGATGAATCAAAGTGGACACTTGAGTACATTTAGTAGTTGATTAAATAAGGCCAAGGTTGTGGGCCATTAGTTATAAGATTTGAATTCCTTCTTTTGTGAAATTTGATATTAATGCTTATGCTTCAATTACTTGACCAATAAATATACTTCGTTGTAATTGAGTTGGTGATTTTGTGAACTGATCAGCTGCACAATGTATGGTATTGTTTGTTTCCAAGTGCATTTATGATGTCCAATCAACATATATAACCTCATGTAGGACTTCGATCCACCTAGAGTTGGGGCCCATTGTTTTATAATGAGAAAATTTTAATTGTGATAGAAATCATGATGTAATTGGCAATGCAAGCAACTTGAACAGAACAATAATAGCATCAAAGGCTATTCATGGAACTGGAAGGGCAAGAAATGATGAAATAACGTTGACTATGGAAAAAAAAGATTAACAACTGAAATGACACACAAATCAGACTCTAAAAGATCTGTTTCGACTTTACAAAAGATCATAAAACAAAGGACTATGAGATGAAAAATATCACTTGAAAGAAAGTTGTACACTTTGGAATCATACTTGGTAGGTAGTTAAAAAACTGGAAAGACCTTGCACGCGAGATGGAAGATTTTGATTCTCCAAATAAGTGATGCAAAGGTCCCACATCCATTCAGGCCTATAAAAACCTATGTTGCACAAAATTCTCTGAAATGAGCTATGTACAGACACCAATCACAAAACCATGCAGGATTCTTTATGATTCTTCCATTACCAACTAAAACACTGTTTTGCAGTTGATAAAATTATGTTCCTCTTTCAGAATCTAACTAAAATATTGAAATGTTTACTACTTGACATTTTTATTGATGGGAAATTATTTAAGCAGCAGTATAGAAAAAGGAAACTGCAACTACCACTAAAGAGGCACAGATGACCATCTAAACTACCATTACTAAATAGTATCTAGTATAAGCTAAGCTACACTAACCCACTCTTATCTCCATTGAAACTACGGAGGCCATCTCCTTTCAATGACCAAGGAGCTGTATCCACTTTGAAGTTCAGTCTTTTACTGTCAGTGCATCCACTGCAGTAACTGATCTTCTTGCCACTTCCAAACATTTCACCACCAGGGACATAGCTAATGGAGACAAGAAGTGCTGGTATTTTTTGGCAACTACATGATGTAGGCATGTCAAATATCTGCTACTGTGTTGGTAGGTCACCGGCAGAAAGAGACATTTCATTGTTTTAGGCAGGAGATTAGCTACAGCAACCTCTTCCATTGTCAGATTTGTACAGATATTTCCTATCGCGTTGTTTCAGCATATTATTTTAAGAGGATTTTACGGAAAAAATCTCCACCATGGAACTCACACGAAAAAGGACCCCATAGTTTATAGTCCAAAAAATAGGCCCTCTCTACCAAAAAAGTTTTTCCCTTTGGAGTGGCATTGGATGACGGTAAGGTTGCTCCATTGTAACTGGACATCATGGGTTCGAAACGTGGAAACAACCTCTCCGCTTGTGGTGATAAGGCCAGCAGTGGCGGAAGCCCAATGCAATGGGCTGCCCTTATAGTGGCACTGGGCATCACTAGTGTTGCTCATTGTCATAAGAACCAATGCTAGACAGACAGACTTCCATTTGACAAATTTTACATGGGTTTCTCTTTATATGGAGCTGCTAAGAAACCTCTTGATAAGCTGCAAGATATTGAATCGATTATAGTCTACAGATCTCCCACACCTGCTAAACGGAGTATATATAACAAATGACAGCGGATTTATGTGTGTGTGTGTGTGACACAGAGAGAGAGAGAGAGAGAGAGAGAGAGAGAGAGAGTAATGAAGACAGCAATTGGATTGTTCTTGTCATCAATGAATAAGTAGCATAATCATCCCTCGCATCCACGTAACTGATGAAGAAAATCAATCTTCCTTGCGCTTCACACCCATTGATTGTTACAATCTCAAGGTGAAACTGTGGTGCACGAGAAGAAAGATTACAACAAAAGGGGTTAGGGATGCTATCATCTCGCCCCAACAGCTCAACAGAAAAAAATTGGTATGAAAAAGGACACAAAGGACCTATTCTGGGCACTACAAACTACGGGATCCTTCTTCATGCAAGTGCCATCTAGGGGTATTTTTTGTAAAATCCTCTTATTAAAAAAAAATTAGTTAAATGTTTTCCTGATTGAATCCACGTAATATATTGTTTGGGAGTTGCCGATCAGACACCATGTGTTGGCGTCAGATTCCAACACATGTATACACTCCTGCAACTAAGGTAAAAATTTATGCAAGAAAGAAAGGGCACTTTACCCATAAAAATGTGTGTTAAATGTAATTTATGTTTACCCAAGCAGTTCTTCTTTGAGAGCTAAGAACACTGGAAATGTCTTAGATTCACCCCCAACAAGAAAATTGGGCATACAAGTGCATTCCAAGAATATAAGTTCCTAGATGTTTGTGTTAGAGTACAATAAAATACAGACAAAATAAAATAAAAAAGTACAATAAGGTAGCAAAGTGGAGTAGAAACTGCAGAATGAAATTTATGATATTTATAAATGATATAGCATTAATGTAAAATAAGGTACACTCACAGGAGTACCTTAGTAAGGATAAAGGATAAACATGAAAACAAGGAAACCAATGATTTGAGGAACATCATCTATACCTTGATGTCATCTCGAGGAATTCCCCTAGAAGGTGCTATTGGATCATTAGCAGCCTATCATGGAGAGCATAAAAACGAACATAAAATAACTGTAGACATAAGCATCTTCACAAGCATATCCAGAAATCATCTAATGACTAAAAGCAGGAAACTTGATAGTGCATCCTTGAAGCAACACAAATCCTAGCATATTTATTGGAATTGCCAAACAGATATCAAATTGGAGATGTCAAGTTTAATTCCTCAAGGCCTCTATGCATTCACGAATGCATATCAATTTCAAGTTTAACGACATATACTTGTAATTATTGTCCACATATGTTAAATGTCAGATGTCAATTATAACAGTTCTCTCCTAGAAAGACGTGGCCATTATTTCCAAGATGGTGGGCAGGGCTAGAATGCATGCCCAATTGCAGATGGAGAGGAAGAATGGGTCATAAGTGTGCCCACGTGGACCCTAGGTCAAGCTACAAATAGCATCATAGAAGCATTACTACCCTCGATAATTTGCACTATAAGTTATCATTCGCTAATAATCTAAATGTTGATTTCTTGTACATTATATTAGTCCATTTTCATCCTCATCATTATCAAAGCCTTGTCCTAAATATATTGGGGTCAACTCCATAAATTCCTTTTCTCCATTCTGATTAATCCTAAGCCAAATTCTCAGATAAGTTACACTTTTTTCAGATCTATGTTTACTACCACCATCCAAGTCCTCTTCAGCCTACCCCTTGCCTTTTGTAGGTGATCAAACTGCATAGTAAAACTTTTCCTTACCGGCGACATTGTCGGCCTATGTTAGACATGCTCAAACCATCTTAAATGAATTTCTCATATTTTATCCCTTATAGATGCTAACCCAAAATGCCCTCAAAATCGCTCATTTCTAATTGTTATCATCCTAGTTTTACCACACATCCACCTCAATATTCTCATCTTTGCTACGTCCATTATGTGTATACATTGCTTCTTGATTAGCCAACATTTTGCTCCATAGGTCATAGTTGGTCTAATCACTATCCTATAAAATATATATATATATTCTTCAAAGCACTCCGGAAGCAAGCATTACCTGGATGCTGCATTTGATCTATTGTATCTATATCACAGTCCGATATAGATCCGGGCATGGGATATGGCAAGATATGGTTTGGATATGGTTCCCAATTTCAGATATGACAGGAGTTAGGTCATTTCGGTCAGAATGACCAAATTGGTTGATTCAGGCGAAATTGTTCTTTATTGCTTCTCACCGTCATTGCAACTCATTGTTGCTGCTTCGTCTTAATCTTTCCTCGTGTCGCTCACATCTGCTTCTTGCCGTTGCTCACATATGCTTTGTCATCGTCTTTGCTCGGGCAAAAAGGGATGAAAGGTTTTTTTTTTTTTTTTCCTTTTCACCGAGATGAAAGTCAAAAGTCTACTTTGTCCTTTTATTACAGCTGACAAAGTGTAGTGGACCCATAGTAGGCCCACCCATTGATAGTTTGTGAACTGTATAAATATGCAATGAGGTCCATCATTTGAAAACCTAAATCATTTAAACTAAATCCCAATAACATATAGGCGTTAACTCAATTTCACTCAAATGGACCTCAGCTAAATATTCAAATTTCACTCAAATAAAAATAGGATCCCAGCCAAATTTCACTCCAGCAGAAAATTTGCCTTAGCCAAAATATAAAATAGGGCCTACTTATATTATAATGTCCTAACCATATTCGTATCCTAAAATTCTGAACTTGGCATATCGAATCCCTGTTTCATGTGTCCGTGTCCGTAATTGTGTCCATATCTAGGCATCATAAAAAGCAAGTCTCAATTTCAACCATCCCACTTTTATCCTATATTTAACATCTTCATCTTACTAATTATCAAGCCAAGGTAATAGAAAGAATCTATTTATGGTATCGCCTGAGTTTTAATTCTTACAGTAGTTTAAACTCTTTGTATATGCCCATTGAAGTTGCTCTCCACATATTCTGTCTTTGTACGACTTATTTTAAAGCTTTTGGATTCTAAAACCTCCCACCATCTTTCAAATTTTACAATCACACATTTCCTCGATTCCTCCACCAACACTATATCATCTGCAAATAACATACACTAAGGTACCTCCTCTTAAATGAGCAATCAATTGATCAATGATTCATGCAAAGAGATAAGAGCTTAGGGCTGACCCTTGATACAAATCTATGGTCATTGGAACTCACTTATCTCTCCACAAGTAGTGCTCACACTCACTATTGCACCTTACGTGTCTTTAATAATTTCAATATAACCTCTTGAAACATTCCTTTTTTTTAAAACCCGTCAAACAAAATCTCTAGGTACCCAATTATACACTTTTTCTAGATCGATAAAAACTATATGCAGATTTTTTCTCTCTACTCTGTTTTTTTTTTTTTCATTAATTGTCTAGGTAAAAAGAAAGCTTCTATAGCTGACCTCCGTAGCATAAAACCAAGTTGATTTTCAAATATTTTGGTATTCTGCCTAAGTCATTGCTCCATTACTATCTCCCATAACTTCACAATATGACTCATAAGTTTAATTTCACAGTAGTTGGTACAGTTTTATATATCTCGCTTATTCTTATATATAGGTACTACAACACTTCTTTTTCATTCCTCCAGCAACTTCTTTCTCACTAATATCCTATTGAAGAGCTTAGTCAACCAAATCTCTTAAACTTCTCTTAATCATTTCCAAGCCTCTATCAAAATGTTATCCCGACCTATAGCCTTTCTCGTCTGCACTTGTTACAATGCTTTCTTCACTTCCACCACCCTAATTCTGTGAAAAAAAGTATATTCTGCTAACATAATATTCTATCTTGTTCTTATATCTCCTCCAAAGTCTTCCTTTAAAAGTATACTAAATATTCCATCCACCATTCTTTGATATTGTTGTCCTCCACTAGAACCTATTGGTCATCGCTTTTAATACATTTGATATGGGTTAGGTCTTTATTCTTTTTTTTTCCTTATTTTTGCAAGCTTAAAAACACCATTCTCTCATTCTCTCATTTTCAACCTATTATAAAGGTAATCATATACTTTGAACTTTGCACCAATTATAACTTTTTTAGCTTCTTTTCTTGTCTTTTTATACATCTCATAGTTTTCCATATTCCTATAGTCCCCTGCCAAATTTTGTAACAATGTTTTTTCTCTCGAACAACTTCTTGAACCTCTACACGCCACCGCCAGTTTTCTTTATTACAATGGATTTTCCCTTTCGACTCTCCGAGCACCTTTTCAACATCCTTCCCAATACAGTTAGTCATTTGATTCCACATCGTTGCAGTTTTCCCCTCAAAATATCTTTCTCCTTCCTCAATCACTTTATCCTTAAATATTGTTGTGCTTTCTCCTTTCAAATTCCTTCATCTTGTGTTAGGAAACATTTTATTTCCTGCCCCACTCTTTCTACTTCTAATAAAATATCTAAAACTACTAGCCTTTGTTGTGTGGTCAAACTCTTGGAAGAACCTTATAGTCTTTACATGTTAGTCTATTTTCATCTATTGGATAAAGTTTAAATAAAAATACCAATGACGAGTCCATCACAAATTAGAACAAGAAATTATCATTCTAATGAAGATGTTATGAATAAATTTACCAATAAATATGGAACTCAAATATAATTTCATTTCAAATGAAATCCTCAAGCCAAGTTAGCGTCAAGCTAGGTTGCTCAAAATGATAAAATTTAGATATAAAGATGAACAAATTTAAAAAAAAAAGTCATATTTTCCTAATAACCAGAAATAGATGCGTCAGTTTTTTTATCCATAAATTGCTATACTCCCTCCTTAGCCAAGGATCTGCTATTTCAACCCATCCTGACTGTGCTGAGAATCACATCCAATGTCCTCCTGAAGTGACCATATTTTCATATTAGTAAACACTAACCACCACGAAACCCTCATCCTCTCAGAAACTAACTTGATGGACTTCAAAAATCACTCCCAATGATCAATCTTCTGGTAAAACTTCAAATAATCAAAGCCTTTGAATCACCAACATTTTTTCTCCATTCAATACTCTAACTCCCATCGTGCCATGAAGGAACAAAAATTTCACCTCTTCAACTCCTTCATTCTTTAACACTACATGATGCACGGTGGTCTTGGTTTTTCAATTGAATGAGCTATCAACGTTCTATTCTTCTTCTACTTCCTTTTTTTTTACACCTCTTTTCATTAAAAATCCTTTAGTTTCGTTGATGTAGAATGGAGGGGAGACTAGGGCAGCTAAGATAAGAGATGGATATCATCATCATCATCATCAAAGCCTTATCCCAACCATGTTGGGGTCGGCTACATGAATTCTATTTCTCCATTCCGTTCTATTTTGAGCTAAATCTTTCGATAAGTGCAACTTCTTCAAATCTGAATTAATGACTTCCATCCATGTTTTCTTCAGCCTACCCCTACCTCTTGATGGACCCTCCACCTGTATATCCAAACTTTTTCTCACCGGTGCCATTACTGGCCTACGCTCCACATGCCCAAACCATCTTAAACGAGTTTCTCTAATCTTATCTCCTATTGGTGCTACCCCTAAATGTTCTCGAAAGCGCTCATTTCTAATTTTATATTTCCTAGTTTTACCACACATCCACCTAAGCATTCTCATTTCCGCTAAGATAAGAGATGGATAGATAGGGAAAAATAGGGCTCTCACCAAACTCCAAACAGGAAGCGTTAGAGATTCCGAGGAGAGCTTGAAGAAAAATTGGGAAAGATTCCAAAACACTCAAATTTCATTAATCATCAATCATCACAACTATTTGCCAAAGAGGCTCTACATCATTATATAGGAAAAGAAACAACTTTAGCACTAATATGGACCATCTGAACACATTGATGGCCAAGATTTAAAACACCTTACTAAAACAACTTAAAACACATAAAACTCTAAATAACAGAAGAATAACATAAAATAAATGGGTTGGGGTCAAAGATTTGGTTATGACAGATGGGCTAGGCCCATTGGAGAGTTGACCCATGGGAACGATGTGTTTGTCCAGTATCATTCACTCTTTCCATGGAGGCCAAATCACAAAACATGAAACCAAGCTCCATAAGATTTGACCTTGTTTATCACAAAACATGAAACCAATCATCACTAACTATTCGTTTATTCAAGCAATCTACCTTTCCCTCTCATATTCACATTTAACTTTCTTTTAGCATTACGGATTCCATAAAAGAATTTAGTATCTTCATCGCCATCCCTTCAAGCCCTTGACTTTTGATGCCAAGTATTTCCACATCCAATGTGATGTCCTGTATTTATGTTTTCAATGCTACCCTTTCCAAACCTTCCTCATGAAAAAGTTCCTTTAAGTTCTTCCTTTAAATCCCATTCCTCTTTCATTCTATTGTGGTTTTCTTTTCCTCAATTCTGTCAAATAACTCCTTGTTCCATATTTTAAGTCTGTATTTTTTAGTATTTAAGTTTCCTGGAACCCAGCATGGGACCAGAATTCCAATCCATCATTCTTCTACCACCTCCATTAACCCTAGTTAATTCATCTATGCATTTATAACCTAAATGGTCATTCTCAATTGACTTCTAATGCGGAGCACGATTGATGAGTGATTTGAAAATTTCCCTGTCCACCTAAACTGGCATGCTTCCCTGTCATGTTCATTCCACCCCCACCCCTTAGTGGAAACTAGAACCTGTCCAACTTGCTCAAAGCTAGTGACATTCATTTTTAGACCAAGTGTAGTTCCCTCTTAGAAATAGCAAGTCCACTAGATCATTCTTATCAATAAATTCATAAAAGGTCTTCATGTCCAATGAAATTCTGCAGATCGTCCCATATGAGATTTTTAGATTACAGTTCAAATTATATGCAGCGAAAGAATAAAAGAACTAGCAAATAAATCAATCACACACACAAGAAAAAGGCACGTTGATTTTTTATGTGGAAACCCTACACAGGAAAAACCACGAGTCCTACGCTGACAAAAAACCAAGCACTGTGAATTGAAAAGTTACAAGATAGTCACAACCCCTGCCCAGTATCCGCAACCTAAGGACTGTAGTTGTTCTTGCACAACTCCGCGTTGCAACGACTCCGCGCCGTTCATTGCTCTCTGCGCTTAATCCAAACACTTTGAAAATGCAATGCGCACAATATTCTACAAGAGAAGATGATCTTCTACAAGAGATGTGGAAGCACAATCACTAGATGCTCAACAACTCAGAACAATCTCTCAAATGGAAGAGAAGTAGTGGTCTCTCAATTAGGTTCTCTATCCTTAAAATAATGAGAGAGATACCTAAGAGTTGAGAGAGAACCCCTTTAAATAACCCACAATTCGTGCCTTAGAGTAAGGCTTTGCATGGAACACAAAATAGTAATACGGGCATAAATAGAAAATAATTCCGCATTAGGAAAGTGGGTAGCTGTTCGTCATTCCCTCGAGTGCCTTTGAGCCTCTGCTCGAGCACATGAATAAAACATCCAATTATTTGCAATTCAAAGCAACTTCTATCAGGCTCGTTTGAGAGCTTAAATCCTTAGGTTTAGCCTGAATATCCAGACCCATCCACTCAACTGCCTTAGCACCTTTCTTCTGATTTCTTCACTTCAGCTCTTCTGAAAACACGAACCACAATCCACGCTAAAAAAAAATTACGACTCAATAGACCCTAAGTTTCGTCCAACCCATGAATTAGCCAACACTCATAATTCTAACAATAATGATACCTCACTGTAATGAATTCTCCCCCAAGGCATCCTGGAACCACTAGACCATCTTTAATTAGTCAAAACTCTTCCAACCAAAATGCTTTGCTTCGAAGATTAAAGATCCCCAATTTGATGATTCCTTCAAAGATGCAAAAGAAATTGTTACCAACCTTTTCAGACCACCTGAGTTCAACTCTGCCTCGGCCAGTAGGACACTTATATTCCAAATGGTGATCAGGACACCTGATGCTCCTTCTAAAGGTGCATAGCTCCATCCACAGTCATCAGATCCCCAACCTTCCTTGATGATAGTACTGCTAACCACCTCCAATTTTGACTCCTAAAGTAGCAGTTTGACCCTTTTTCTTCCTTACTGACTTCTTGACTGCAACCCTTTTTACTTCCTACACAACCTCATCATCATCATTAAAATATTTTTGAATATACATTCCACGGAATTATCTCTCCCCAAGACTGAACAATTAGTTTAGATTGCCAACAATTAGCAGAAAAATGGGTTTGAGTGCATATGTTGCTTGCCAGTAAAATTCATTTGTAGACACCTCCAAGTAGTTTTGCAATAAGCTTTGGCATCATTCCAGCTTCTGATCAAAACTACATCAGTTAATTATTTTATTTCGCAGGAAAGTATCAACTCCTACAGATCATGTGAAGGCCAAGTTGCAGAAGAAAATTAATATGATTGTGTTTCAAAACTACTGCTGTGTTCTGGAAGATCTAGTTACAGATTACGGAGCTACAGAGTGCAGAAATGTTACCTGTATGCATAATAATGGTGTACATACAGCTTTTATGGAATTTGAACAGCTTGACTTTAAGTAATAGTCATCCACAGACTTGTAGCCAAAGGAAACTGCAAGGAGGTATTGAAGACACTCTTCACAAATAAATGGTCAATTGCAAAGAAGACAATGAAACAAGACATCATCTGAGAGATATCGTATACCCTGGGTTAATCCTTCATCAAATTCCCGAACAAACTTTGCATTAGCTGCCAACGGGATATTATATTCACCTTCCATTCCTTCAAATAGGAGAGCATGCCTACAGAAAACCAAAAGCAGCAAAAAGAATCCTAAGAAAAGACAGAAAGTCCATATCATCAGGAACAAAATCAATTTACGATGCAAGAACAAAAGCATTATAATTACTTCTTCAATAATTTACACAGATCACGTGTAAGCGCTTTGTCATAAATAATATTAAAACCCTTACGAAAATCCTCATCTGCAATTACCAAGTCGAAAGGATTACACAAGGAAACTGCCCCAGAAAGAGGGGAAGTATTGGATTCCTGCCACAAGAGAGAACAGATTTAAAATTCATATAGAAGCATGCAACAACATAAAGTAAATGAAAGAAATATAACAAAACAGAGACAAGAGTAAAGCACCATAGCACCCTAGGTGTTTTCCCTTAAAACATGCCCGCTTACATTGTGAGCCCCTTGTGGACACATGACAACCAATGGCGGCGAGCATGGTTCAAAATAGTGGCCGCCACGTAGAATAGCAGCCGCATTATCGGCCGTAGCGGTTGAAGCCACCATGCTATTTTGAAAATAGCGGCGCTACAATCTAAAACCTAGCAAAGCCTGGTAACATTAATTTTAAACATTAGTTTTTCTATTTCTTGTCCTCAATAGCCTTTCCTAAAGTTGTCTCTAACCTTATATGTTTTCAAATCACTAAAATACACAAGATTGGGTATTATATAATATTTAGAATTTTTTAACCACTTAAAAATTAACACCGCTACACCTCTATGTATTGCCACAACTGCTATGTATCACCCGCAATGTAGTGTTTTGGCTGCTAGCCCTATGATGGGGACATCAGATCTGATCCCCTAGTTCTTTTAAGGTCTATCAAAGATCAAGGTGTAGGATCAATGATCAAGCCGCGTTATTGTTGGATGATTCATACTCGGGCTTTGATCACGAAGAAACTATAAATCCACCATTGATCCATCATCGCGAGGACATCCGATGGCAAGACTTCGTGGAATCTCATTGAGAAAGCCCCATGTGTGCAATTGTCTTGAAGGCCCCACAATGGGAAGTGCCACATGGGATAACATAAAAGAGCTTTTGAAGATTAGAGGGACCCAAGTAATTAAAAGAGTCTTAGAACAATAAAGGGGCCCATGCTTTTGTTAAAAAAATAAAGACATAAGTAAAGAATAAGAAGGGCCCACAACTTAAAGTAAAAAAAGGGTTTTACCTTGGGACTCGTGCGCACATCCCATGCGCATGAATCCCAAGGCCCTTGGTGCAAGTTTTTTGTTTATTTTATTTGCTTTTGTTTAGTGTGGTGATGTCATCTTTTTTTAGGGTATTAATTAGGGCTATTATTGTATTCTTCATGCTATGTTATGCTTATGATATTGAATGAAAAGGAGAGACTTCTTCTTCTACCTTGAGCCTCTGGAGTTACCTTTCTCTTGAGATCTCCTCTAATGCCTCCGGATCGGAATTTGGTGAGAGCCCAATAAAGGTATCTTCTATCTCTTTCACTTTTCCACTTCCAAGAGCACTTTTGTTTATACTTTTGATCATTGCCACCTAGATCTAGAGCTGCCTTCCCATCTACATAAGATCTTAACTATCCCAGATCTGAGCCCTACAGGTCTAGAATCACTTTGTTACCAAACTTCAGATCTGAACCTTATTATCCCAAACATTTTAGATCTGAAATTTATTTCAGATCTGAACTTTTACTAGATCTGAACCTATATTAGATCTGAAACTATCATTGGATATGCACTACCGGCCCTAAGCAACTTGGAAGTTCTATCTTCCATTAAAATCCTACCAATTTTCCTTACCAAAAGGGGTTTACTGCGGGATTTGTGAGATCACCTTGGACCTTAGATCTATTGTTTACTAGATATTCAACGTTCTATTCAATGTTCGAATTTAACTGGCATGCTTATAACTTGATTTTAATTGTTAATTCAGATCTGATCTCATCATATTAGGATAGATCTCATATTGTCCTACATCAATTTTGGTATCAGAGCTTAAGTTTGCTTAGGGAGTCATTTAGATTCATCATAAATCATTACTGCATTGCATTAGTAGTTTTGTTCATTTTAGTTGTCCATCTTGTATGCCCACACGGAGTGGTAAAGATATCCAACCTGAACATCTCAAGATGAACCAAGAATAGGTTACTAAGATTGTCCAAGACATGTTGGGACCCATCATGACCCAACTAACCGCTCTCCAGCAAGAGTCACAAACTCGAGAGGAAGCGATCAACACCCGCCTTGAGAATATTGAGAGATCACAACAAGGTTATAATGTACATCATCGTCATCGTAACAGGAACCATGAGAGGAACCATGATACGAACAAAGGACATGAGCATGATGATGATACCGACCTCAAATATGAGGTTGGAAACAATCATAGGGCCCGCGGTAGAGGATGAAACCCAGAAGATTGGGTTTTGATGAGTGTTAAAGTAGAAGCCCCATCTTTTGACGGTCGGATAGACCCGAGAGCCTATTCCAATTGGGAACCTGACATGGACCACTACTTTGAGTGGTACGAGATGTCTGAAGAGAGAAGGGTCCGGTTTGCTAAAATAAAACGGGTGAGTCAAGCGCGATTATATTGGGTTGATGTTGAGCGTGGTTTGCAGAACCGACAAGAGGCACCCATTGTGACCTGGGTTGAGATGAAATTGCATTTGTAGGTTAAGTACCTACCCCAATCCTATCAAGATAGAGTTTTAGATCAAAGGTCTAACCCCCGACAGAGTAGTATGTTTGTGATAGAGTACATTAATAAGTTTGAAGAACTTAACCTACGGTGTAATGTTTAGGACGACCTTCCAGGCCGAATGTCTAAATTCAGGACAGGTCTTCGTCAAGAGCTTCAAAGAAACCTAATCACGGTTAAGACAGCTAGCCTAGAAGACATTCACGAGATAGCGCTCAACCTTAAGGCTACCATGAAAAGCAAATAGGATAGGCGTAGTGATTACTGGGGAACGGACTCTGAGCCTTATCCTTCGAGCGGTAAACCAAACTTTGGGGGTCACCTCCCAGAAATCCTGCCAATATACCGCCCGCCTTCAAGGATAACAAAGGCAAGAGAATTATTGGTGACAACTTTAAATGGAGCAACTCCGTTGCCTGTCACAGTTGCAATAGTCGTGGGCACCTTGCACGTGACTATCCCCCCCGAAATCTCTGCATTAAAGATGTAGAGGATGAGAGTGACCCAATAGTAGATGCCTACTTCCCAAATTTTGTGCCTAGTGATAATGATTATGGTGATTCGGAGGATCAGGTATCTTTCTTAGATTTACTCCCTCTTATCATGGAGAACAAAATGCACAAGATAAAATGGAGGGTGAACTACCTCATGTGATAGTATTACGGTGTGCATTAACACTCCAAGAAAATGAGGATTGGCGTAAAACATTCATCTTTTACACTAACGTCAAATGCAATGATAAGAGCTGTAAGGTCATCATTAACAGTGGGAGTTGTACCAATGTAGTCTCTGCCAACAATTTGTCCCGCTTAGGCTTAACCCCAGTACCCCATCTCAAGCCATATCGTGTGTCATGAGTAGATCCTACATCTATTCATGTCGCTCAACGTTGCCTGGTCCCAATGCACATGTCCACTTATCAAGACCAACTGTGGTGTAATGTAGTCCCTATGGATATGGGACATATTATCTTGGAGAGGCCATGGATCTACGATTTGGATGTCACCAACTTTGGACATACCAACATTTGCGTCTTTAACTTCAATAAAAAAAAATGTGAAGTTGCATCCATTACCCCCTAAAGATAAGACTGGTAGGACAGAGAGTGAAGAGAAAGGCAGCACTGGTGCCCCGAATTCTAAAACAAAGGGCTTACAAATCTTGAGTGCTAGTGAATTCCAGGCTGATCTAGAGGAAAAGACTAGCAAAGGCTCGGAGGAGGACCCCATTGTCTATACCGTAGTAGCTATGAAAATTTCCAAGGAGCCAACTGCTAGCATTTCACATGAGGTGGAGCCTATCTTTCAGGAGTTTCAGGATGTCTTTCCTAAAGAATTACCAAATGAACTCCCACCAATGTGTGACATCCAACATGCAATTGATCTTGTTCCAAGGGCAACATTGCCAAATCTACCACATTACCGAATGAACCCTTTGGAACCTGCTGAACTAAAAAGACAGGTAGATGAACTCCTCGATAAGGGTTTCATTAAGGAGAACCTAAGCACTTGTGCCATTCCCGCACTTCTTACATTGAAAGATGGTTATATCTTTTGAGGAAATTAGATTTGCATTCCCCGCACCTCCATGAGAGAATTTTTTATTTGGGAGCTCCACGCTGGTGGAGTGGGCGGTCACTTTGGTCGTGACAAGACCATCCTTCTTGTAGAGGACCGTTTCTATTGGCCGAGTCTCAAGCGAGACATCGCCCGCACCTTGAACGCTATCACACTTGCCAACTGCCAAAGCAGCGTAAATAGAACACTGGGTTGTACGATCCATTGCCAGTGCCTCACGCACCATGGTAAGACCTTAGTATGGATTTTGTGCTTGGACTTCCCAAGACAAATAAACAGCATGATTACATACTGGTTGTCGTGGACCACTTCTTTAAGATGGCCCACTTTACCCCTTGCTCCAAGACATCCGGTACTTCGTATGTTGCGAAAATTTTCATGGAGCGCATTGTTAGCCTGCATGGTGTCCCAAAAACCATCGTGTCTAACCGGGATGTTAAATTTACCAGTTACTTTTGGAAGACACTATGGAAAATTTTGGGAACAAAACTGCAATTCTCATTTGCATACCATCCACAGACCTATGATGCCCAAATATGGTTATGGGTACGACACAGATACAGGAATCGCGAATACAACTCTACATTTTCAGAAATTTAAGATACGGATATAGATACGGATATCCTACTTTCTCCTATACATCACGTCTAAATTAATGAAATTATCATTATTTATATTCCTTTCTAACATTTTCTATGTTGAGAAGTAAGAATTTTTAAAGAATTCTGTGAAATATAAGAATTTTTAAAGAATTCTGTGAAATAATGGACTTGCTAAGTAGGATATACTAAACTTGTGTCCTAGAAGTCTCGGTGCAGTATCAGGTACCAATACAAGTAGCGAATCAGTTCGATATGGAGACATTGGGCTTGTACAAGTATCCGAGTATCATAGCCACAAACTGATGGTCAGACAGAAATAGTCAACCAAAGTCTGGGGAATCTTTTGAGATGTTTAGTTGGTGAGTATGTCCAGTCATGGGAGTCTGTCTCACCAGTAGCAGAGTTTGCATACAACAGCTCAGTTAATAGATCCATAGGCATGAGTCCTTTTGAAGCAGTAACTGGGTACAAGCGTAGGATGCCTGTAGATCTCATCCCATGTCATCTATTCATTGTCCGTCTAAGTTAGCCGATGCATTCATTTGATGCATTCATTCATTGCATAATGAGATCAGACAGCGAATTAACATGCAAAATGATAGTTATAAAACATCTACTGATTCACATCGCCAGTTCATTGAATTTCAAGTGGGTGATGATGTCATGGTTCGCATAAGGCAAAAGCGGTTACCACAAGGAATTGCCAAGAAACTACAGGCCCGCAATACTAGCCCATTCAAAGTTTTGAAAATGTTGGGTCCTAATGCATGTCTTAGACCTTCCACCTGATATGGGTATTAGTGCTACCTTCAATGTGGAGGACCTTATTCCTTTTCGAGGTCCCACAACATTTCCACATCACCCAACTTCTACCCTTTCACCAAACCATATGGACTATTCTTTTTAGCCAACTTCCTTCCAAAACCGTTTCCCACAGCCAACCCCACCTCCTCCTCCCAAAACTCAAAGGAAGGACATTGTGGAAGATATATTAGATGATCAATTGGTCTCTACCAGACAGAGAGGCATCCAGACATTCCTTGTCAAATTGCAAGACAGACCACAGCATGACAGCATGTGGATCAAGCGAGATAAGTTGCAGCGTATCAATCCTAACATCCTTGAGTGCTATGACAGTTTTATCTCACCAAAGGTGAGAATTTCCTAGCTAAGGGGAAATGATGGGGACATCAGATCTGATCCCCCTCGTTCTTATAAGATCTACCAAAGATCAAGGCACAGTATCAACGATCAAGCCGCGTTATGGTTGGATGATTCATACCCGAGCTTTGATCGCGAAGAAATTGTAAATCCACCCTTGCCCCATCATCGCGAGGGCATCCGACGACTAGATTTCGCGAAATCTCATTGAGAAGGCCCCAGATGTGCAATTGTCTTGAAAGCCCCACAACAAGAAGTGCCACATGGGATGACATAAAAGAGCTTTTGAAGATTAGAGGGACCCAAGTAATTAAAAGAGTCTTAGAACAATAAAGGGGCCCAGGCTCTTGTTAAAAACATAAACACATAAGTAAATAATAATAGGGGCCCACAACTTAAGTAGAAAAAAGGGTTTTACCTTGGGACTCGTGCGCACATCCCATGCGCACGATCCCAAGGCCCTTGGCGCAAGTTTTTTTTTATTTTATTTTATTTTATTTGCTTTTATTTAGTGTGGTGATGTCATCTTTTTTTAGGGTATTATTTAGGGCTACTATTGTATTCTTCATGTTATGTTATGCTTATGATATTGAATGAGAAGGAGAAATTTCTTCTTCTACCTTGAGCCTCTGGAATCACCTTTCTCTTGAGATCTCCTCTAACGCCTCCGGATCGAAGTTTGGTGAGAGCCCAATAAAGGCATCTTTTATCTCTTTCACTTTTCCACTTCTAAGAACACTTTTGTTTATACTTTTGATCATTGCCACCTAGATCTAGAGCTGCCTTCCCATCTACATAAGATCTTAACTATCCCAGATCTGAGCCCTACAGGTCTAGAATCACTTTGTTACCAAACTTCAGATCTAAACCTTATTATCCCAAACATTTTAGATCTGAAATTTATTTCAGATCTGAACTTTTACTAGATCTGAACCTATATTAGATCTGAAACTATCATTGGATATGCACTACCGGCCCTAAGCAACTTGGAAGTTCTATCTTCCATTAAAATCCTACCAATTTTCCTTACCAAAAGGGGTTTACTGCGGGATTTGTGAGATCACCTTGGACCTTAGATCTATTGTTTACTAGATATTCAACGTTCTATTCAATGTTCGAATTTAACTGGCATGCTTATAACTTGATTTTAATTGTTAATTCAGATCTGATCTCATCATATTAGGATAGATCTCATATTGTCCTGCATCACCCTATGCCCACCACAACCGCTATTTTGATCCTTAGCGGCAAGGCAACAGAAAGGTTTGGACAACAATTAGGGGGGTACAAGATATAAAATCGATAGAATGATCCAAGTGAATTATTATCCTAATCCATAGTTTTAGGACCTCAAAGGTTAATAGTTGTACATCATGCAAATTTATAATGAAAATGGGATCATTGTGGATTCAAGGGGTGTCGCAGTTTGTGAACACACTGGATTGATAAGAGGTGGCCCCTTCAT
Organism: Sextonia rubra; assembly: GCA_037013555.1. Taxonomy (NCBI): domain Eukaryota; kingdom Viridiplantae; phylum Streptophyta; class Magnoliopsida; order Laurales; family Lauraceae; genus Sextonia; species Sextonia rubra. Next base: position 27,301,430 of record JASUAD010000009.1, read on the forward strand.
ACAAACCTAAGAAAGGGATGAAAAACATAGGTGATTTCTAGAGATTTGTTCATATTTAACATTTAAGGCCGTCTTCATTCAACAGGTGGTTTACAAACATTAAACAAATTGGAACCTTGCCCACAATTAGCCCAAAAGGGAAGCACAAGAATACTAAGCAACTCATCCAACAAGCCAAGACTGCATAACTCACAAAAATGAAGATGTTATTGGCCATTAATGGATAGAGTACAACGTAATAAAAAGAATCAGAGGGATTTGGAAATTAAATTAGTTTCAGTTTTACTTAATACAAGTTCAAAGAAAAGTCTGTTTAAGTTTTTTTCTTTTGTTCCCTCTCTCCTTTGAAGGCTAGTATTTAAGTTGACTAAAAGTTGAGAATAAGTTTAGGCTTATTTAAGCAAAAATTAAGGATTGCCACACCTCCATGAGCAGGTGTAGATAAAGAAGTTTGCCCAGAAGTTACATCTTAACATTTAGAATGTAGGTGATGCAGTCGTATGGAGTGGAGTCCACATGGACCCACAAAAATCACAAAAAGATAGAATCTAAAATCCCAAAATGGATTTGCGCAGAAACTCCAACTTGTCCTCATGTGTGCAAAGCCCTTGTTAATAAGATAGAAATTATGTAATAAAGATATATTCAGTTGAAGCAAAATTCAGTTGAACATATTTGGGGGACAATCTGAATGTCCAACCAAAGCAGAACTTCAGTTGCTTAATATAGATAAAAGCCAACAACTCAATCCAGTCACTAAATTGAAGACGAAATTAACCCAAGGCCAGCAGTCCAACAAGAGAAACAACAATTAGCAACACTTGCAATGATATTTCATTTGCTAAAACCTCTTGTGAGATCATGAGCCCAAATGGAGTTGCGCCACACAATGAGCCCAAGATTGATCGAAACAAGAAATGAAGAAGTTATGCCCAATTTGCACTTTACAGATAGGGTACACTGCATTTAGGAAAATTATGAATATTCTGATAGTTTAGTTTTACACATTTAGTTTAGCACATTTTAAAATGTTCAGCAGTCACCGAGGTATAAGATTAGAGCTAATTAAATGGTCGAGAGCAATTTAAGTGTCTAGATTTGTTTAAGGCTTAAGCAAGCTTATAAACAGACCCACGGTTAAGCTGGTAAAGAACAATAATAAAGTATATTTTCTTGATTATTTACTTTATCACTATCATTAATTATCCTTCTCTACTCTCAACTTTTCTAATTAATGCCTGTAGATGATTGTGTCAGGTGATCATATAAGAAAACAGAAAACCTGTACATCTACATTGTTGTTCGCAGTTTCCGTGCACCTGATGTCAACCTTTTTTGAATGTATGTGAAGCAAACCAAACCATAGGCCAGCCAACCCGTTGGGCCTAGTCTATAAACCCAATTGGACATCTAGTTATTTAGGAATATTATTAGTAGTTTGATTAATTAGTGAGTTCCATATTTTATTTAAGCTTATTCTAATATTAGTAAGTTTTGTTTTCTTAGGGATTAAGCTTTATATAAGGATGTCCTGCCTCATTGTTATGTATGCACATTTAAATCAATAAGGTTCTCTTTTGAGATGTTATCTCTTATGGTTTTTTTTTTTTTAATTTTGCCACTTGGGAGGGTGCCCAGGGGCTGAATCCTTCTTTGGATTCGATTGAGAGCTCAATTCTTCGTGGATTCGTGGCTGCACCAATTGGTATCAGAGACGAAGAGCGATCCGCCAGGAAGATAGCAGTCCTTCCTGGATTCCTATTTCATCATCTTCCCATCCACTTCCAACCCACCCATCCATTCCACAATCCCAACTTAACCCTCTTCTAATCCCTTGTCCTCAAATCCCCATCGACAGAAACCCAATCCCTTCCATACCACCTCCAAGACCTACTCCACCCCCTAGGCAACTCCAAGCGCTCCAGCCAGAACCACCACGCCCAATCAAGACTCCTCCCTGCCAAACCAAACCATCCCTAACCCAACAGAACCCAAAAACACCAATAGAACCCATCACTGTCCAACCAAAAACCCAATCGAACCCACTTCCGCCAAAAGCCAGATCATCCCTATCGAAACCCAGCAACCCCAAACCCCAAAACCCCAGCCAACAGTCGAACCCCATCACCACCCGCCGACTGCGAACCCATCCAACCCAGATCCAGCGCCCTAGATCCCTTTGAATCCCCAAATCCCACCTCTGACGGAACCCACTACAGCATTCCCAACTTCTATCGACCTTCCCCCGCATTTCCTTCCTCGCCCAGCTTTGCCGAAACCCAACCCAGAAAAAAAAAATGGGAAGAAGAAGTAGGAGAGACAGGGAAGTAGAAACGTACTTGGTGCTCCTTGCAACTGCCACACCTCCACCACCATCACCTTGCCCTCGCCACCGCCACACTCGTGCAGTCGATCATTCCGCCAGCACTCAGCAGCGAGCTTTCCCTCTCCCTCTCACTCGTTGCAGTTGAGCCAGATAAGTCCCTCTCAGTTCTTCTTTTCAATAATTGTCGAAGAAAGGTGAAAATGGCCCCTTTCCGACGCGGGAGTATGATCTTTTCTTTTACTTAAGTAGTTGATTTGAGCCTACCCCGTCGACTCAAGCCGGACTAGAGACCAAACCTAGTTGGACCACCAGTTTCGCCCCAACCTGACACAAACCACCAAAAAAAAAAAAAAAAGAAAAACCACTAACCTAGTAGGTCTGCCCATTTTTTAAAAGCAGCGATAAATTACTATCTTTGCATCCTACGTCATCATGAAGATTTTTGAAAATTATAATGAACTTCAAGTAATTTTTTATAAATTTGCATATGGAAATTGGTGTTTTGAGATTGAATTCTATTTTGAACAATTTCTTAATTTGCAGCAAGAGAACTTGACAATTGATGAATACACACGCCAGTTTTGAGAGTTGCATGATACATGTGCATTACAAGAGAATAATATATATGATTTGGCTCATTCTATCAGAGGATTGCAACCGAACATCTTGGAGCATATGATTTATTGCAAAAACAGTTACAAAGCATACTTAGAACCCTTATGCGTTGAAAGTAAGCTTAGATGGTCTCGCATGTAACAATAACCTTGGGCTCATGTTGTGGAAAGATTTTTTGCTGAAGAAGATAATCCCACAATCATTATTCACAGGCTTCTTAATTCCAATAAGAATGCAGAAGAAGAATGGAGACCGTCCATACACAAGTACGAATCAAAGACAGGGTAGCCAATTTGATTGTTGACAATTGCAGTGCATTTAATTTTTTCGTGCAAGAAGTCACTAATAAGCTTCAATTGCCCTTTGAGCTCCTTCGCCAGCACTACCAAGTTACATAGTCTAATGGTTATGTCATTCTAGTCACTCACAGATGCTTGGTATCATTTAAGCTTGTCAATTATACAAACAAAATTTGCTGTGATGTGATCCGTATAAATATTGCTCGTATTAGGTTTAGAAAGCCATAGCTTTTTGATCGGAAAGTGCACAATGCTAAATGATGAATACATACAATTGAGTGGGAAGGAAAGCGGATTACGCTTGTTTCATTGTCATCAACAGTCATGTCTTCATCTACATCATCACCTCTAGTTAAAGAACCACAACATGACCAATAAGAAGAAATAAATGAAATGATTGCACCGAAAGTGCAAACAGAAGACATCAAGCGGAAAATCAAAAAGCCAATTAATGGCAACACTATTTTCATGGGTACAAATAGTTTTGATCAACAATGTCAACCATGAACCTCAGAGCATTGAAAAAGAACAAGGACAAGCACAAATTGAAGGCATTGCTCAAGTTAGCAATGACATTGAACATACATGAGATCTGATTGTAACTCCACTTTCAGCAACTCACATTGAGTCACCAGAAATCAAATCAATTGCCTCAATATTTTTGCATGAAGATCAAGTTTTTTAAGTCTCCCACATTGACTTTATCTTTGGGGATCAAACATGGATGCCTGAAAACCAACAATTGAAGCATCTACTATTCCAATTACACATCCGAGCTACATTCATATATCCAAAGATGAGACATATCCACCGTACTTTCATGTGGAGGAAAAGAATGCAAAAAGTTTCCAAGCCATTTCATGTAACTGCAGATCTAAAAAACAAGCAAAAGTTTGTATGATTGATTTTTGACCTATGATGAAGTTTTCCTTCACTTTGGTGCCAAACTACTTTCAGCATTTTCAAATTGGCAAACTCATAGGAGTCGACTTTTTCCAAGTCGAGGAGTATTGATACAGGTCAAACCATAAGTCGGCCAACAGTTTAGGCCTAGTCCATAAGCCCAATTGGACATCTAGTTATTTAAGAATATTATCAGTAGTTTGATTAATTAGTGAGTTTCTTTTTTTATTTAGGTTTATTCTAATATTAATAAGTTTTGTTTCTTAGGGATCTATCTAACTCCTTTATATAAGGATGTTAGGTTTCACTGCTATGCATGCTCAGTTTAAATCAATAAAGTTCTCTTTTAAAATGTTATCTTTTATGTTTTTTTTTCTCTTATGAGAGTGCCCTAGGGGCTAATTCCTTCTTGGGATTCGATCAATCATTTAGAAGATTGGTCTATTTATTGATCGTGGATTTGTGGCTGAGCCAATAGATATGACCGTGTTTCTAAAATCTTTGTTTGTCAGGGGCCCAGGGCCATGTCCAAGGACATCATACCTTAGAAAGAAGATAAAACTGTATGTAACTACATCACCCACGCAATTTTTAGTCTTAGCAATTTTTAGACTATTGAACTCCAACATGTTGCTAGTGAAAACCAGAAGAGATTTAGAAATAAATAAAGACAACAGATGAGTGTACATATTAGAGAGGAGAATGTCTCCTCTGAGTGGATTGCATGTGCATTCAAACTCTATGGGGCCCACTTGGGCACACCTTCCATGAATCGGCATTGCATCCCTCTTTGATACTTTTTACATCCAATGATTTGGCATGAGGATCAATTTTACACTCATTGAACCTTCACTCACTGTTGGATATAATCTAAAATAAAATCTACAGTTAGGAAACAATCAAACTTTAATGATGCTAAATCAAGGGCTAAGATAATTTGGTGGAACTGATTTTGGCTTCTGCTTATCCATAAAGAGACTTTTACATTTGTCGTCCTCCCATTGATAGACATGTATCTCAGTGGGCAGGCCCACAATTTGGAATGCATATATATTAGAAATATGCAGTTTGCTTGTAAGAGAACATTGTGATAAGAGATTCCTCTTATCTTTTTTTCCTTTTTTAATGGTGATCCCTCTATCTATTTTGACACAATTTTTGAAAACACAAAAAAGAAGCTCAAAACTGAATTCATTGGATGCTATATGAAATTTCTATCATGAATTATGCATTTATGCTAGCTTCAGTTCCAGCCATCTTCATGAACTATGATGCATGATTATAATTAAGAGTAGCACTCAACAAGATAGTAACATGTAATAGAGCCCCCTGGTGTGAAAGAAATAGGTACATCTAATAAAGAAGCAGTTAAAAGCAGCCTAAAGAAAATAAGGAAAAAGCGCATAGGCCACATAAAACTATATATAAGAAATTATTATTTTACACATTGAGCAAAGGAAATCGCAACTGAATGTATGTTTAATAATTAAATGAAATTGAGTTTGTTAGAATCACCTCGCCATGTAAAAGAAATATAAATAAATAACTAGATAAAAGAGCAAACAACTAACCCATTTCCTACCTCACCCAAATACCTAACAAGGATGTTTGCTCCAAGTGACCAACCAATTGCATATAAGTTTGATTTGGGATAACAAGATCCAACGTGTTTCACCACTTGGCGAAGATCTTCAGTGAATGAAGCTGAAAAAAACTGCATATCAATAACATAAAAGAGTCATAACAAAAGACAATAAATAAATAAATATATAAGTTACAACTTTAGATCTTTCTAGATCTTGGGTTTTATTCAAAGATGTCAAAAAATATGGAGCTGGAAGAAAGAGGAGAAAGAACAGGAAAAGGAAAGAATCACCAAAAGCCACAGAAAAGTCACATAACCAATAAGGTTAATCGACCCTCTTTATGTGGTTATTCTAGTATTTCTAAAAATCACAAAGAGGTCCCACAATTTTCTAAGATTTACATAAAAGCCCAGAAGTCACTACAAATTAAATAAGACTCATTTTTTGACTCACAACAGCCCTTCGCAAGCTAGTGCATAGATATTTGCTATGCCGAGCTTAGATAGAACAAAATGCAGCTTAGCTTTACTTATTACCTTAGTAAGAAAGTCTGCGAGCTGATCTTCAGTAGGCACTTGTACCAGTACTACATCCTCTTTCTCAACTTTTTCACGAATAAAATAGCAATTCACTTCTACATGTTTTGTGTTTTCATGGTAGACATGGTTATTAGTGTAACACTCTGACCCAACTTAATCTAGTTTAGCGCTTAATTAATGGCGAATTAGTTGTTGTATGTGTTTTGACTTTGTTTTGTTTTGTTCTTGGTCATGGATAGGTAGTTGGGTCGAGTTTAACTTGGAATAGGTAAACATGAGCCATTTTTCATAATTTTAGATTTTGTAAGTATGCGTCACTCATGCATTATCATTGTGTCATCACATGGATTTCATCAAGCTCGTTAATCTCGTAATTGATTCGCAAGAAAATGACTTCGTTTGCTCACGTTGGACGGTTATATGACTCCAATTGTAATTATTGTCTACTTTTGGGCTTTACTATAATTTCCACTCATACTTATGTTATAAAATGGGCTGCATGCACCGACTTCTCTCCCTCCTCAACGTCTCATCTTCATTTCTTCATTCCTTCCTTTTCTTTCTTCATTCTTCTACAAGCAGAGCCAAGAAAGGGAGAATTTGTTTGCATCCATTTCATCAAATCCGTAGCTTGTACAATCCAAGGTACGCTTTGGATTAGTGATCACCTCTTCGAGTCTCGATTCTTTGTATTCTTCCCTGCATGCACTCACTTCTTCTTTTTTCTTACATGCATGGTGATTAGAGCGGTGTTTAGACGTTGAATTTGAGCCAAGGGACAACGATTCACATAACGAAGCTCAGTTGAGGCAAGTATAAGCATAATTTGGATAACCACATGTTGGTACTTGATTGATTATAAATAATTTCTTAATCTTGCATGTGACTTGTGTTTTACAGTCCAATTGTGTCCACTTACTCATACTTGTGCTTATTGTGTCCTCTTTGTGTTTAGATAGTTTGCTCTGTAATAGGTTCAAAAAGTGACCTTGTGCAACTTACGGCTAAGCCGTATAACTGCACGGCTTACTTTCCAGAGAGCTGCAAAACCTGGATTTACTTTATGATAAAGCTACGACTAAGCCGTAAAATGCACTACGGTTAAGCTGTAAGCTAGCCGTGACCGACCGTAGATCAAGTTACGGTTTGACTTCCAGAGGGCAAAAAATGGAGCTGACCTTCTACGGTCCAGCCACGGCTAAGCTGTGCGGTGTGCTACGGTTAAGCAGTACCCAGCATTAGCTGAATCGTAGAACAACCACAGTGACGCCGTAAGAGGGAGCACGGGTTAGCTCTGGCTCGCCGAAAATGCGGATGAACAGTCAGGGAAACTACGGCTGAGCCGTAGCGCATAATACGGCTAAGCCGTACAATGCCCACGGCTAAGCCATAGGTCACCCACGGCTTAGCCGTAAGACCAGTGAAAAGCAAGAAAGGTAGGTGTTAAAGAGACTTTATAAGGCCTTTGAGTTAGAATGTGAGCAACCTTAACTTGCCCAATGGAATATGAGAATCGCATGAATGATTTCGAGGGCTACGACTCATTTATGTACGTTATCCAGCTGGTAAGCACCTCCCCATGGGTGTTGGTTTAAAGGATTTCGATACGCCTTTTCGATACAATGCAACACACGAGAAAGACAACTGTGTATCGGATAACTTAAAACTACATCATCATGCACGGTTAGAAACACTGGATAACTAGATTAGGGTTGGCTAGTAAACTATCTTGATTCTATCAAATATTGGAATTGCATGGCATATTGGATAACGATTAGTGTTCTCTACTCTTATGTGCACTCTTATGTATGGATCGACTAGTTTACATTCGATTTGTTTGATAGGTGTGATTATTACCCATAACATGAGTATTGTATGAGCTGAACGTACTATGATAATTCTCGACAAGAAATGCACGTTTTACTCAAGTTCAAGCATATGATTGATTCAATATGGTCGGCACTACTCAGCTTCAGCCTTAGGATACCTGGCGGGGTTGACTTGAGTGTAGTATATATAGTACTGCTGCAATGTGTTTATGTCTTAGGGCTTCCGGACCCCAGGAACCAAGACCCATTTGTACCCTGACCCGGTCAATGGTATTCTCAGTATGTAAGATCCCTATAGGGAGGATATGGCAAATGTAATAGCTACCTAGTGAAGTACATAACATGTATATTTTGATTCTTATAGCATGTTTCACTTGACTACATAACTGCCTAGTATACAAACTTGGACTTCTATGAATTATCAATTGTTCCTTATTCTGCTAGACACAACATGTGTTAACGTATTGTTGTTTATGCTTTGCTGAATCGTTGTATTCACTTGTTGTCTTTGATGTTGCAGGCTCAAATCCTGCTACCAACCCCTCGTTGGTCAGCTAGACTCCAGGGGAGACCTTAGATGCCCCGTCAGAGCTAGAGGAGTGGATGTGATCACTCCGCTGGAGAGCGACATATCATGCATATAGGTCTTCTTTGGTATTGGATGTAATTGGTTTTGTTAGTGGTCTCTATATTTTGTATATTGGCTCATTTTGTACACTCAATCTAATCTTTTGTAACTATTATTTTGCTTTAGTATATCTCCTCTTATTCTGCAATGATACTTACAGCTTTCACCTACATATATTGGCACGTGTGAAATTCTCTTATGCGTGTGCATTTAGATGAGGTCTAAGTGTGGGTGTACGAGAGTACGTGTGTCACTGATTAGGTCTAACCTTAATCTCCAATTGCCTGGGCTCGGGTTGTGACAATTAGCCCATTTAATCGCCGATGTATTGTCAGAGTAGATACGCATTGGACCACCTTGCTTGAATCCCAATTCTTCCAACAATATTTTAACCACACAAGTTCATAACAGCCACAAACAGCAGCTATGAATTCGGCTTCTGCACTAGACCTAGCAGTAACAACTTGTTTTTTGTTTGTCCATGACACTAGATTTCCTCCAACCATCATACAATAACTAGTGGTGGACTTTCTATCTAATAAAGATCTAGCCTAGTCAAAATCTATGAAGGCTATACCCATTGCATGACCATATGACTTGTACAGAACTCCTTGACCTGGTGATCCTTTCAAATATCTGAGAATCCAATGCGCTGCTATTAAATGTTAAGTCCTCGGAGCATGCATAAACTAACTTACTAAACTGACTGCATAGGAAATATCAATCCTTGTAATAGTGAGATATATAAGTTTCCTAACCAATCTCTGATACATCTTTTTATCTTCAAGTTGTTCCCCACTTTCTAAGTGTAGGCTATGATTATGTTCCATCGAAGTATCTATAGGCTTTGCACCAAGTTGTCTTGTTTCCTCAAGGAGATTAAGCACATATTTTCTTTGAGATATGACGATTCCATATTTTGATCTTGTCACTTCGATTCCTAGGAAATACTTTAATAATCCTAGATACTTGATCTCAAACTCTATTCTGAGGAAATTTTTCTCGAACTTTGTTCTAAGGTAAATTTTTAGTTTGAGAATTTCATCATCATCATCTCCCGTGACAACTATATCATCAACATACACCACAAGTATAACAACTTTCATTTTTTTTTCCTTTTTACAAAGACAATATAGTCTGCATGGCATCTTGTAACCCAAATTTGATAACAACTCTACTGAATCCTCTTTAGGAAACAAACTTTATTCTCTTACCCTCTGACAATAAATCCTGGTGGAGGATCTATATAAACTTCTTCTTTAAAGTCCCCATGGAGAAATGCATTTTTCACATCCAGTTGGTATAAAGGCCAATTAAAGTTCACCGCTAGGAATAAAATTACCCGAATAGAAGTCAATTTTGCTACTGGAGAAAATGTTTTAAAATAGTCAACTCCATAAGATTGAGTAAATAACTTAGCAACAAGTCTTGCCTTATACCTATTGCTGGTGCCATTTGGATTATACTTAAGGATATAAACCCATTTGCATCCAATGGTACGTTTCCTTTCAAGAAAAGTAGTAAGCTCCCACATACGATTTTCACTAAAGCATTCATTTCTTCTATCATTGCCTCTTTCCACTTAGGATGTGACGGGGCCTCAGACACATGTTGAGGTATACATTTAGTGGCTAGGTTAGAGACAAACACATGGAAATCAGGTGACAGGCTACGATATGAAACAAAGTTTTGAATGGGATGGTGCGTAACACATGATCTTGTGCTTTTTCTCAATACAATAGGAATATTTAAATCAAAAGAGGAGTTACCTGGGTGAGGGACAATCTCTGTTTGAGCTAGGGGAGTAGGAAAAGATGGAAGATCTGAATTTGGAATATCAGATGATGACGGTATGGATGAGAGCACTGGTCCCCCTTGGTTCCTTCCCCTGCAATAAACCTACAATGGCTCCTTGAACTCATCTATTTTTTCTTCTTTTTTTGCACCCAGTAACTTTGTTCTCATCTCATTTATTGATTTTGGATATACTAGAGGAGTGATGAAATCAAGCAGAGGTAAGTTATTCTCTTCACTTTTCTCATATATTAGTTCTTTGCTTTCAGATGAATAGAAGGGAATTTCTTCATAAAAACTCACATCCATTATAACAAAGGTTTGGCCCTTTTTTCTCAGAACATAGCATTTGTAGCGTTTCTGACTATTGGGATATCTCACATATATGGATTTAACGGCCTTTGGATCCAGTTTATCCTGTTTATATTTTGAAACATGTACAAAGCAAGTACATCCAAATACCTTCGGTGGAACTTGGAACAGTGGCATATTAGGACATAACACCTCTATTGGGCTCTTCCCATCAAGTGTCCTTGATGAAATTTAGTTTATCAGATATGCTGCAGTCAAGACACCATCTGACCATAAATGTTTTGGAACATTCATCTCAAATAAAAGAGCTCAACTAACCTCAAGAAGATGCTTGTTCTTACGTTCAGCTACCCTATTCTATTCTGGAGTATACGCACATGAGGTTTGTGATTCAATTCCATTCTCATGGAAGTACATTTAAAGGTCCTATGAGACATATTCTCCCCAATTGTCTGATCGGAGTGCTTTAATCTTCTTATTAAACTAAACTTCTACCATTCTATGAAATGTTTTGAAGATATTTAAAACCTCATTCTTTGATTTCATTAAACACGCCCATGTGACCCAAGTTGCATCATCAATAAAAGTAATAAAATATCGATGCCCATAAAGTGAAACAAAAGGAGCATAGCACACATCCGAGTAAATCAAATCAAATGAACTAGTATTTCTTTTATTAAGATTCACTAGGTACCTAATTCTTTTATTCTATGCAAACTGACATCCATCACATCTCAACACACTACCATTTTTAGTTGGACTGTTCAAAAACGAAAAATTTTTAACACACTGTACTGGTGCATGGCTAAGACAACAATGCCACAATACTAGTTTATCCTCATCAATTGCACCAGCTTGTAATAGTTTATGCTTTGTCTTCTTCACATCCAGGGTATAGAGACCATTGTTCTCACTACCACCACCAATCATCAATCTCATCTTCAGATCTTGAACAACATAATATGACAGATAAAAGGTGACACTCTAATTGAGATTTTTTGTTAATGAACTAACAGACATAAGATTAAATGAGAATCGAGGAACATGGAGAACCGATGATTGGTAGCAGTATAAGATAAAAAATCAGAACATATACCTATCACATGATTTGTAGCCCCTGAATCAATGACCCATGTAGGTGAAGAGACAGATGATGTAAATGCCATATGGTTGTGGGAAGAAGTGACACCAGCTGGCGAATCCACACCAACTGATGAATCCTGAGTTAGGCCTTCTAAAGCTGCCAACCTCTATCGAAGAATAGACAATTCATCCTTCCAATGTTGATTGCTTGGCTTTTGCTCTGTAGTAACATTAGGATGTTCCATTTCAGCTAGTGATGCAGACAAATTCCAAGGCTTACCATTCAAATCCCAACAAGTCTCTCTACTATGACGCCACAATGAGTATAGTAAAGTTTATCACGATTAATGTTTGGTTGTCCACCAGAACCACACCTAACACCAGGAGGCCCATGACCACTAGCACGTTCTCCACTATGGTTACCTCCACAACCACGGCCTCCACCTCCACCATACCCTATATCTGTCACTGTGTTTCCCACATTACTATTTGCAAGGGTTGACCGTTCAAGTAATATATCCTATTTTACATCCATCACCACTTGATGACTTTCTTCTCCTTGCAGTAAGGCAAACACTGTGCCTATTGGAGGCAAGGGATCTTGGCTTGTTACCTGTGCACAAATAGTTTGAAACTCTGGGTTAACACCTCCTAGTAGTTCAAATATGTATTGGTCCTCTATCAATTTTCCTTCTTTCTTGACACAACATTGTTTCTTAGTGCAATATTGTGCAGGGCTCATTTACAACTCCAATTCTTTCCATAAAGCTCTGAACTTGGAATAATAGTCGCTGACTGAGAGACTACCTTGTTTGAATGCTGCAATCTCCTTTTTCAACTCTAGAACTCTTGCATTATTTCTCTTTTGGGCATACACAACCTCAATGGATTCCCGCAATTCTTTTGCTGTATCTAAGTATTTAAAACTTTTTGCAATCCCTTCTTCCATTGAATTCATAGTTGATTCCATTAAAGAGTTCTGGTGTTATCTTGACATTCAAACTTGCAATGTTAGGAATGCAAAGTTGATGGAGAGGTGTCACTTTTGGGCTCCATTAAAAACTTTATAACTCACACATGAATTATATGTCTCAAACCTGTCACAAATGACAACTACAACCTACCTTCACGAAGTACTACACCACAGAAGTCTCACACAAGACTGTTAATGCAAAAAGACAAGTCATGAAAGTGCTACACAGGGCTGATGACATAACCAGGGTGGTCACGAACACCTAATCCCATAAACTAGGTCAACTGACATCAAATCCAATATCTTAGATGAAGGAAAGAGCACACAAAATACTTACATGCACCTCAGATTATGAACAAAACTAGTCAACTCTTCAAGGGCCTTTAAACAACCCAGACACCAGATCTGCGAACTGAAACAGCCCAGCCAAACATTTATTTCATGTTCGTCTAGGATTTAACCCCCTTTAGAAATCACTTCTTATCAAATCTGATCCACCAGGAGTGCAAAGATAAGAGTCTTCTACTGATTTTAGAGCTCTGATACCAAGTTACAACTTTAGATCTTTCTAGATCTAGGGTTTTATTCAAAGATGTCAAAAAATATGAAAGTGGAAGAAAGAGGAGAAAAATAGGAAAAAGAAAGAATCACCGAAAGCCACAGAAAAGTCACATAACCAATAAGGTTAGTTGACCCTCTTTATGTCATTATTTCCTTATTTCTGAAAATTACAAAGAGGTCCCACAGTTTTTTAAGATTTACATAAAAGCCCATAAGTCACTACAAATTAAATAAGACTCATTCTTTGACTCAGAACAATATATAACTAGAATATGAATGGGGGAGAAAAGACACAATAAAAACAACAGATAAGAAGCAACCAAAATTTATCTTGGTAACAATGCAGACAGACTGCTACTTAAATATAAAATATAACCATCCGAAATTGGAGAAATCATAAATAAAGCAATTTAAAATAAAAGGAGAGAACTCCTTATTAATAATAAAGCAACTTCCAGATTCTAGTACACTAATTATATAAGATACTGTGGATTGTTAAAATACATCTTTTCACATCTATTATTATCTCCATCAACACATGAAAGTTGTCAATTTTTAATTTGTCCCAATTATAACCCATGGTGATTAAGAAGACCATATCCATCTACATTAAGAAGTAAAAACCACCAAGGTCAAAGTAAAGGAAGGACAACAGTCCTATATAATTGGATTGTTTACAGTAGTAGCGACCAAAAAACACATGAAATTGTTCAATCTCACAAAAATGCCTTAGAAAACAACAACAATGGCACATTATAGGTATTACATTGAGGATTTTTAGAACTCGCGGAGATGAGGTTCAAGGTCCCAATCAGATTCTTAGTATGCAGTCCAATTATTTAAAGTGAAAAATAAAAAAGACTAAAGCAAATCAATCACCAGAAAAAGATACCGAGATTTTTTACATGGAAAACCGGAACGTGAAAAAAACCACAAGACCAATCTCCTCGATCAAAGGAAAACCAAGGATTAGAAAATTGAACAGTTACAAGATATACTCATAACCCTTTCCCAGTTGACCACAACCCAAGGATTGTAGTTCTTATTGCTGATATCCACGCCGTTGACCATTCCTTATGCTTGACTCAACTATGCCTTGATGCCATAAGACAAAAGACCTTCCACGAAGGATTAGAAGTAGAAAATCTCTAGAAGCTCTTCAAATTCAGCATAGCTCTTCAATGGATGCTTTAGAGAGAAAGAAGATCTCCTATAGATATTCTAGGTTTAGAATTAGAGAGATAGCATAGCTAGGGTTCAAAAGACAACCCTTTAAATAACACAAAATTTGCAAATTAGAGGTAGGGTTACAGTAGAACACAAACGTACAATCACAGTTAAAAAAAGAAAGTGATTTGAGTCGAGTCGGCTAGGTTTTCTTCGTCACTCGCTCGAGTAAGCAAAGTTTTTGCTGGGCCAATTTCGTTAGGTCCACTTGAGCGGACTAACCCCTCACTCAAGTAGGTAGTCATTTTGTGTCGGTTTTGTTTCTTCACGAATTTTCTTCTTTTCTTCAATTCTTCACTGTAACGCATCTAGTGACATGCTATAGCCCAAGACTAAAATGGAAAATCACAATGCATTGGACCAAAGTTTTGTCCATAACCCATGAATCAACCAACACTCGAAAAACGTAACAATCTCCTCTTTTAGCAATTCATGGACAAAACTTTCTAACTAATACATTTTACCTAGCAAATAATCTTTAAAAAAAATTTACAAACCTTGATAGAATTTTTTTTTTACACTCCCACTTTCTTGTTTCTCCCCTTTTTGTTTATAAATGACAAAAGAGAGAAACAAAATCATACCAAATCATGGGAGAAAGCCTTCAAGTAGTCTCTTGGTAGCACAATGCTAAGGCAGCCACACCTTTAGATTTTGACACTTCAGAGCAGTAGTGACCACTGAATAGCATATGTTAGATTTTCTTTCCCAGATTGCTCTAGTTTTGACACTTGTCGGAGATGATTGCTTTTTCCATTGCTGATTTCTGAATTGATTTCTTAACATGTTGCAATGTGGTCTAAGGTGTCCTTTTAATTCCACAAAAGTGACATGTGAGAATAAGTTTTGGAAGAGACACATTCTTTTTAGAAGAACGAGCAATGGAATTCTTTAGAGCATTGTTTTGAATATCAGGAGTCTTTGAAAACAATGTAGTGCTTTTAATAGAAACATATTTAATTCAATTCCTTAAAGTAGAAGCACCACTGATGTAACCCAATTCTACGTTTATGAGTTGGCATCTTCTAATTGCAGAGGATATCATAAAGCTTTTTAGATCTTCTATTCATCTTGTCCAACAAAGCTTTTGTGACAGTCAACTCCAACATAATCATCTTGATCTTTCCTTTCAGATCTGTTTTTTCACCTTGATATGTGATCAACTTTGTCCTCAATGTATCCAACTCTTTTGTAGATTTGTAGCTTCCTTAAACAGCAGATTGTACTTCCTATATGCATCAATCAGATTTTCAGACATAATGTGACTCTATGTATCCAATTGATTTACTTTTGCATTGGTGTCTTTCAGTTATTGTTTTAGCAAGGAAATCTGATTTTCTATGGCTTTCCACTTGATGATGATCTTCTCATTGAGCTTATTCATCTTCACACAATCTTTCCACAAAGATTTATATAATTCTTCTCAATCCCAATCATCATTTGACCTGAGGCTATCAAAATTAGAATCATTGTCAGATACACCCGGTGTAACACTCCAACCCAGCTTAACCTCGTCTAGCACCTAATCACGGTTGTTTTAATTGGTAATTGTGTTTTGCTTTTGTTTTGGATTCGTCGCGGGTCATGGATAGGTAGTTGGGTTGAGTTTAACCTGGATTAGATAGATCAAGCCCTTTTTCGTAATTTTAGCTTTTCTTTGACATGGTCATTTTTGCATCATCTTGATGTCAACGCGTGTCTTTTGTTGAGCTCATTAACTTCTATAACTACGTCGTTGGTAATTGAGGTCGTTTGACTCTGTTGGACCCGGATTTGACTCAAACTGGAAATTGTTTTATGACTTGACTTCAGTGCAATTCTGTCTTAATAAAAGCCATTCCACCGACTCAATTCTCGTATTCTCTTCTCTCCTCTCACGTTGTTCTCTTGTTGAAGGCTCTCTTTCTCTCTCGCTCTCTTGAGTCTTCTCCACCCATCAAGCCAAAAGAGGGGATTTTGCTCTTTCGTTTTTGGTGCTTGGATTGAGGTGAGTTGAGGCCTCCTCCATCTCCCTCATTTTCTTCTTCTTGTTTCCATGCCTCTATGTCTATGCTCATGATGATTCCTTCCCCTTCTCATGCATGCATGCTAGCAGTGACTGGTATTGGATGTGAATTGAGCCCCAAAGACAGCAAGTGGTTTGTTGGAACTCCCTTAAGGCAAGTATAACCATAATATGTGAGAACCCATGTTGGTATTTGTTTGAGTTTGTTTACTTCACGTGAGTTTGCAGAGAAAACATGTTTACATCCCAATTTACTAGCATTCTTTCTTTCTCTGTTGGAAATATGCATATCTGATGTCTTTACAGGTTTTCTGTACTTGATTCAGAATTCGACCCCGTGCATGTACGGCTAAGCCGTATGCCACTTACGGCTTAAAGTCCAGAGAGGGTGAAAACCCAGTTTTCTTCTACGGCCAGGACACGGCTAAGCCGTATATTGCCTTATGGCTAAGCCGTACCTCAACCATGACCCAGCCGTAGATCATTACAAGGTGCCTTCTTCTGGATTAACTGAAAGCAAGCAATAGACAGTTTCCTCCTACGGCTTAGCCACGGCTAAGCCGCAGAACACACACGGCTAAGCCGTAGAATAAAATATGGGTGAACCGTAATTGCGGGTGAACAGTAAAGGGAACCGCGGTGGAGCCGCAGTGCATATTACGGCTAAGCCGTATGTGCACTTACGGCCAAGCCGTGCCAACACTGGAAAATGAATAACAAAGATAGGTGTAATGAAAAGACCGCTATGACCTTCATGATAGAATGTAGAGCACCTAGACTTGCCCAATGGTATGAATGTATGACATGAATGATCTCGAGGGCTGCGAATCCTTCATGTTCGTTATCCAGTTGTTAAGCACCTCCCCATGGGTGTTGGTTTAAGTGACTTCGGTGTACCAGCCAATACAATGCAACACTAGACAACGGTGCATCGAATAACTTAAAACTACATCATCATGCACGGTTAAAAACACTGGATAATTAAATTAGAATTGGCTAGTAAATGAAAATGATTCTATCTAGTATGATTTGCTTGCATAACATGTTGTATGTTAGTCATTGATCTCCACTCTTTAACAGATCATTGCATATCACGTCAAAAGTCATCCTATGTGTTCACCTTGAGTATATATGTATGTTTGTTATTGGATGTACACGCACGATATGCTTGTCACGATCTACTCAGGGTTTTCATGATTGACTCTGTATGGTCAGGCACTACTTAGCCTCAGCCTTAAGATCCCGGCGGGGTGAATTTGGTGTAGTTTCATGACCTTGCTGCAGTAAGGAAACGTCTTGGGGAACCGGACCTCAGAAACCCGAGACCCATTTGTACCCTGGCCCGGACAATGGTGTTCTCTGCAAGATATAAGATCCCTCTTTTGGGAGCATATGACAATGTAGTCGCCAACTAGTTATGTACACAGCATGTATACATTGATTCGTATTGCATATTCTTTCTTGCACGACAGCTTAGTATACGAATGTGACCTACTTTGATTTACATGACTGTCTTTACTCTATTCTATTAGACACAGCATGTGTTAACTGTTATGGTTTATACTTTGCTGAATCGTTGTATTCACGAGTTGTTTGTGGTGTTGCAGGCTCAGATACCCCTGCCGACCCCCCGTCGGTCGGCCAAACTCCAGATGAGACCCCCGAGACCCCATCAGGCCTAGAGGAGTGGATGTGATCACTCCCTCGGAGAGCGTCTTGGACATACATGACATGGCATAGGAGTCTTCTTTTGAGATCTATCACGTTTGTTACGTCATGCTTTGTATATATCATTTTGTTCATTTTGTAAAACATTCAGCTATATATATGTCAGTTCATTTTCGTATTTCTCTTCTTGAATTGTGTAGTTTAATGTTTTGATATCTACAGCTTCCGCGTACATATTTGGCACGTGTGAACTTTCCTTGTGCGTGTGCATTTAGACCAGGTCTACGTGTACAGGCACGGGAGTACGTGTGTCATCGGTTTGGCTTTTGCTAACCCCCGGACTCTTAGGCCCGGGTTGTGACACCCTGCGAAGAAAAAAAGGTCAAATCTAGCCATAAAGCAATTAACTTTAAGTTGGTATCAAGAGTAGAAGTACCTAGTGCATTGCCTTTGTCTTCAAAATCATTATCCCAAGTAGTAGTTAAATTCTTACTATTGGTCTTTCTATTCGCACATTGAGATGCCACATGACCAATCCTTTGTACTCATAACACTGAACAAATTGAGGGTTTATCTTTGCAATCTTTTTCTAAAAGTTTCAACATCCTTTTCAGATTCCTTAAAAATCTTTAGGGAAATCACCTTAAAATTTCCAATTGCTCATTCATTGGCCTCAAAACTATGCATGTTTCCAGCCAATTGATCAACATTGAGGGTATCCAAATCTATATCCTCTTCTATGGAAACAACCTTGGAATGAAACCTTTGGGTAGAGATCTCAGAACCACCTTAACGACCTTATTCTTAGGAATAGGCTCACCCAAATTAAAACTTGAGTTGACAATGTCACTCAACTTGGCATAATAGTCATCAAAGGTTCCATCTTCCTCCATTCTTAGGGTTTCAAAGGAAGTAGTTAATTTTGGGAGTTTAGACTGTTTAACCATGACAATACCCTCATGAGTCGTCTGCAAGATATCACATGCTTGCTTTGCAGACATGCAAGTAGAGATTATGCAGAACTTAGAAAAAGAGGCTCCATTGAAAATAGCATCAATGGCTTTAGTATTATAGTTGGCAGCTTGTTTCTCTTTTCTAGTCCACTTGTCCCTTGATAGGGATAATTCTCCATCAACCACAACAACAGGTCTGGTATACCCAAATTCAATAGAATTCCAAACATCCCCATCAACAGACTGAAGAAAAACAGTCATGCAAACTTTCCACTAGAGATAATTCGGTCTATCTAACATAAAAGGCTTGGTGGTAGATGTGCCTTCTCAATTGAATTCCATTTTAGAAATCTTTAGTGGATTCACATGTTAAAAGATCAACTCTCTGTGTGAACCTCTTCCACTACCAATTGAGGATTTTTAGAGCCCACAGAGATGCGGTTCAAAGTCCCAACTAGATTTTTGGTATATAGTACAATTAATTAAAGCCGAAAATAAAAAGGATTAAAGCAAATCAATCACCATAAGAAAATACCAAAATTTTTTAAGAGAAAAACCCGAACACTAGAAAAACCACGAGACTGATCTCCTCGATCCAAGGAAAACCAAGCACTAGAAAATTGAATAGTTACAAGTTATACTCACAACCCTTCTTTAGTTGACCACAACCTAAGGACTTTAGTTCTTCTTGGCGACGTCGAGGAAACTGCTTACTGTTCCCCTTGTTTAATACAATCACACCTTGATGCCACAAGATGAATGATCTTTTACAAGAGAGTAGAAGAAAAGAATCTTTATAAGCTCTTCAAATTTAGGACAGCTCTTCAATATATGTGCTAGAGAGAAAGAGGATCTTGAATAGATATTCTAGGTTAGGGAGATGGCATAGCTAGGGTTCACAAGACAACCCTTTAAATAACTCAAGATTTGTACCTTAAAGGTAGGGTTACAATAAAACATAAACAATCAATCCCAATTCAAAAAGGAAAGTGATTCGAGTAAGGTTGGTATCAGGTTTTTTGTCTTGTATTCCAAGTTAGTTGGATTAATAAGTTCGGGTCAATCTGGGTGTAAGTGGGTATGGGATTCTTTTAATCATTATATACAAGTTTTCTTGAAGGCCAAAAAGTGAAAACTTTATATATTGATGTAACCCGTAACCTTTAACCCTACAGAGTTGTGTAAAACATAGCTTAAGAGAAAGGAATTGACGTGATCGTTCACTATGGACATAAGCGTTCTTGCCGAACTATGTAATTATTATGATGTCATCTTCTTCGTGGTTTGATTGCTTGAGGAATATGTGATTTATGCATGCGTGCTTCATTGTTAATTACAAATTTTTTCCAATTAGTGGTATCAGAGCAAGGTAGAGATTAGTTACATTGTCCGATCTTTAGATTCACTTTGATCGTCTGCGAGGGGAGAAGAGGATCGGTAAGATACATATTTGGATCCATCTTTTGGATACACAGATTAGGGGGTGGGCCATCACTCGATAGGATTAAAAAAAAAAACAGAAAAACTAAGGATTTTGGGCTCTACAACTGTATAGATTGGGGATCGCCATTGCCGATCTTCTGTCGCAATTCAGTAAGATACTTGTTCAAATCCATCTTTTGGGTACACAGATCAAAAGGCTCTACTCCTACTTTAGAGGATATCAGAGAAGGGGCTACGAAATCCCCTAGTGTCACCGATGCTGCTGCACCGCTGCCCCTCGCTATCTAATGTCACTATTATCACTGAACTTTAGTCCCCATCAGACGGCATCGAAGAGAAAGCATACCGAGGTCTCAGTTCATGTTCTGTTCCAAAACCCAACTCAAAAAGGGAGAAGAGTCCAGTCTTGTACCTGGTCAAACTTAGGTTAAGTCAGGCTAACCTAATCTTCTTGCAACAGCAACCCAGCCACCAATTCAGGTGCAAGTCAGGTCGAGCTGACCTGTTTGCAACAGAGCCCACCTACCAAATCAAGGCAAACGTCAGCATTAGTCAAACGGGTAGGTTTGACTAAAAATGGATGGCCTGAATTGTTTTACGAATTCCGGGTCATTCGGACTTAGATTCGTGCCCCCTTTTTTTTTTTTTTTTGGTTCGTTGAACTCGCAGCAATGAGATCTACAACGTAGACAGAGGAGATTTTTTATTTGACAGATAGACCAAAAAGGGTGATTCAAGAGATACAAATTCGGAAATACAATGGCATTAAAAAGCAAATACAAGATTGGCATTTTCACTAGGATGAATAATTTCAGCCTTTGGCAACGAAGGATGAAGGATGTCGTAGTTTAGAAAAAACTGAACTAGGCTTGCTCGGTAAGTTGAAAAGGTCGGCTAAGATGTCCGATGAAGATTGGGATGATTTAGAGGAAAAGATATAAGTGTTATTAGCCTTACCCTCCACGATGGTGTTTTCTTTAACGTCATGGAGACTAAATCTACTCCAGAGTTATATGCCAAGTTGAGAGCCTTAACATGTCCAAGTCCCTAACAAACAAATTATATTTGAAGAAATGGTTGTATTCCTTCAAGATAAAAAAAGGATCAAGATTGTCGAAGCATCCTAATGAGTTCAATAGGATCGTTGTACAACTATTGAGCGTTCAGGTTAAGATCGAGGAAGTAGACAAGGCACTGTTGTTTTTGTCTTTATCATGGATGAAATCGCGGTATCAATCGCGGTATCGGTCAATCTCAAAAACCGATACGGTATCAGTATTGGTGGCGGTTTGCGGTCCGCCGTGGTCGTCGCGGTGTGAATTTTTTTTAATCCAAAAAAATTTGAAAAAATATCCAAAAAATCTAAAATATTAGAAAAGGCTAGAAAACAATGTTTTTTTTTCATTAGTAACAAGTATAAATTAAAATATCGGTCCCCTTAAGTTATGATAACCTGTATTGCTGTCCTGTCTGAAATTGTGATTTTTTTTTTGTAAGAACAATAATTATAACTTATGAATTATCTTTAGAACACTTTGTCAGTTGGCCTTACCTATAAGCTAAGCTCCAAAAAATAATAGAAACTAAGACAAATCATTTTAACATTTGAAATCTCAAAAGAGCACATTTAAATGATGCATTAATTTTTTTTTCTAATACCATGTTTTAATAATCCAAAAACTAAATTCACAAATACAAAAAATACTGACATAATCACATAAATGATAAAACAACTGTAAAAATTGGCATATATGAACTATATAATGATTATATAAAATTAAAAATTGACATTTATAGTGAAAACCTAAATATATAATAGTTTAATATTAAATTATTAGAAAATACAAAAATAAATTTTAAAATATAAAACAAATTGCATAAAGGAACAATGAAAAAATTTTTCAAACATGAGGCATATAATGATTATGCTTATTTAAAAAAACAAATTAGTGATGAAATCCTCAAAAATTCAATTTTAATATTAGATTATTAAAAAATCCGAAAATAAATTTGAGAATATAAAAACAATTACATGAAAAAATAATAAGAAGTTATCATACATGAAGTATGCAATAACCATACTTACTTAAAAAAAACAAATTTGTGGTGAAATCCTCAAAATATCCTATTTTAATATTAAATTTTTAAAAAACTCAAAAATAAATAAATAGTAATATATGACCGATATTTTCAAAATATTGGCCGATATATCGGCGAATATTTCAATTCGGCCAATATATCCGGATATTTTGGGGATATTTTGGCTGGGCAGTATCGATACCGATTCTCAGCTAAATATCGGTTCGGTATCGGTCGATACTGGTACGTATCGGCTGATGCGTACCAGTATCAACTGATATTTTCATCCGTGGTCTTTATTGCCCAATCGTACAAGTGCTTGGTGACAATGCTGATATAAAGGAAAGATACTTTAAATAGGAATGAAGTAACTAAAGCTCTTGTATCGAATGAAATCATAGAGACCGACGGTGAAAAATCTCAAGGAGAAAATATTAATGTTGTATCAGGTTCAAATAAGAGAAAAGGGAGATACAAGAATATAGGATCGAGAGATCCGGACTACTCTAAGTTTAAAAGAAAGGGCAAGGTTTTCACTTGCTATTACTATGATAAAGGAGGTCACTTTAAGAGCGATTGTCCGAAGTGAATGAAGAACTTGGCCAAGGAAGAAAAAACTGATTCAGACAGTGCTAATGTGATAGAAAGTTCGAATGGCAAGGTAAATCTACTTTGGTCATCAAAGGTATGGATCACACTAAAGATTCTTGGATTTTAAATTCTGGTTTTGATTGTCATATGTGCTACAGTAAAGACATGTTTGGTACTTATACAACTTGTGAGGGAAAATCTGTTTTCATGATAAACAATGTAGAATCTAATTGCATTGTGATTGGAGAGGTGAAAATCAAGATGTTTAATGGAATTGTACAAACCCTGACGAATGTGATGCATGTTCAGGATTTACGAAGAAATTTTATTTTTTCAGGGGTCTTAGACTGCTAGGGTTTAGACTGTAAGGGCTGTAAGTGTACTGTAGCAGATGAAGTTATGAAGGTAGTTAGGGAATCAATGGTTGTCATGAAGGGAGGGTTGGTCACAGCTCTTTACAGGTCAGCGAAAAGTATAGTTACAGGTGGAGGTCGAGCTGCTCTAAGGAAAAAGAAAAGTTAGTAGAGGTGAAATTAGATGGAAGATTGGGAGATGGTGCAACGAACATTTCCAAGAAAGCCTTTAACAATGGACCAAAACTACAAGAAAAACGAAAAGAAGTGGAGTTAGAAGGAAAATAAAAAAATGATGCAACAGAACTTTCCAAGGAAGCATCTAACAATAGATCAAAACTGCAGAAACAATAGAAGGAACACCATGTTAAAGGTAAAGAATGGAAGACACACAATGTTGAGGGCCCATGAAAACATTTAGTCAAAAGGATGGTAACTTTTGCCTCGACAGATGAAATTGAGAAGTTATCATATTGCAAGGATTTTAGCAAGGATGGCAGCAAATGGACAAGATCACTTTGGCAGAATGAGACGAAGGTATTAGGACAATCAATAAAAGAGAAGTTCAAGTCATGCTTAGACTCGATCATCGCACCACATCGTTTAGATTGTTGGTGCACCACTAAGGGGGTGCAGGAGTTATGTTCGATCGTAGCGAGTGAGGGGGTGTACTTTTCAGCGTGGTACAGGACGGAATGAAGACATTAGCGAGTATCTTCAAGGTGGATTAAGGATTGAAGGAGTCCAAGCCAAGGTGGAGATTATTGGGTTTTTTTGTTATAATTCGAGTTAGCCAAATTAATCAATTTGGGTTAATCTAGGTGTGAGTGGGTTTGGAGTTATCTTACTCATTATGTATGAGTTTTCTTGGAGGCTAAGAAAGGTAAAACTTTATATATTAATGTTACTTGTAACCTTAAATCCTTTGGAGTTGTGTGGAATACAGCAAGGAGAGAAAGGAATTAAAGTGACCTTTCTCTATGGACATATGCGGTTTTGCCAAACCACTTGGTTGTTGTATTGTCACTTCTTCATGGATTGACTGCTTGATTGTATGAATTATGCTTGTGTGCTTGATCATCGATCGTCGGTTTTTCCCAACTGTTAGCTAGGTTTTCTTTGTCACTCGCTCGAGCGGGCAAAGGTTCGCTCAAGTTGGTAAAGTTTTTGGCTAATTTCATCAAGTCTGCTGGAGCAGACTGACCCCTCGCTCGAATGGGTAGTTATTCAATTCCGGTTTTATTTCTTCACGAATTTTTTTCTTCAACTTTTTCACTTCAGCACAATCGGTGAAATACGCTATAGTCCAATACTAAAATAGAAAATTACAATGCTTTGGACCTGAGTTCTGTCCATAAACCATGAATTAGCTGACGCTGAAAAAACCTAACAAACATGCTCTTCAACGGAGTAATAGAAATCAATTGGTTGAACCAATACCTTAGGTGTGGTAACAGGACTGTCACCGCAGCCACGTCTGTTAAATACGACAACACGCCATCCTCTACTACTTGCTCGAACAAGCATATGCCTCACATAACTATCACCACTCCCTCCCGTCATACCTGGCTGCATTAAAAAGATCAACTTCACATCACACGCTTTTGCACAAATGAACCAGTTGTAGAAACAATTATTTCAAGTGCATTGTCTAGGCCTCGTTTGCTTTTCGCACATAAGAATTGAAATAGGGAGTGTTAGAATTCCTAGGAATTGAATTTACATGAAACAAACAGGCCCTTGAAGAAAAAAAACGAAGAAATAGAAGTGAATGGATTTATTTGAATCGAACCAGAAGAATGAGGAGAGGGGATGCCGGGGGGAGGCGGCGGTCGTCGGCGGAGACCCAATCGATGGCTACGGAGCCGTCGTCTTTGGTGCGCAGGCATTCGCGGCGGAGAGTGACTGCGGGGAGGGAGCGGAAGAAAGAGGCGAAGAGGGTCTCGAGGTGGCTGTTGGAGGAGATGATGGGGAAGGGGTTGTAGGAGCGCTGTAAGGTGGTGAGGTGAGAGAGCACCGATTCGCGAGCGCCGCCGATGATCTCGAGGGAGTCGGATTCGGAAATGGTGGAGGTTGTCATGGTGGTGTGAGAAGTGTGGAGAGGAAGAGAAGAAGTTGGAGTTGGAGTTGGAGTTGGGAGCGAGTCGTGGCATTGGTAGGTTATGTAATTTGTATTGGATTTGGAGCGAGAAACATACGAAAGGGAATATATATGTATTTTTTTCAGTCACGTGCACTGTCGACCAATCAGATACCTCGTCCGTTTTGAGCATGATACAGGGTAATCTGCCGTGTGAATGATGTGAACGGGAGGCTCGCCACGGCTGATGTGGTGATACCATAATCGGTCGCCGTACAGCTGATATAGGAGAAAATCACGGAGGAGCTTTCTTAAATGACCCATCTAAGTGTGGAAGTGCAAATCATGATCATATGAGGCTTTTCCTCGTGATGGCCGTAAGTGGGCCATTTACCGTTTGCCACATCTGAATAGAAGAACGTGATTATGCTTTCACTTGCCCACATGAATGACAAGCTCCCCTAGGCTGATGTGGTGAACCATAATTGGTCCTTTCACGGGCGGTGCAGGAGAAAACCTCAAAGGACTTTCAAACTATTTAAAAAAAATTTGAAATGACTCAAATTAAGTGTCATAGAGTCCGGATCATCTTAGTAGGCCTATGAACTCTATTTGTCTAGAGGATTTTATGGAAAAAAAACCTCATAGATGTTTATTACACATGATTAGACCTTTATTGAGTACGTGCACTAATTGGGTTACTTGGGTTTGATGTTGTGCATTTTTTTTTTGTATGTTTAGCTGAGTGATGCTAGCATAAAAAATTTGAGTTTTTTCCAAAGAAGAAAAGAAGAAGAAGAGAGGAGAAAGAAGAGAAGAATTAGAGGAGAAAGGAAGAAGAAGAGAGAGAGGAAGAAAGGAAGGAATAAAAGATGAAGAAGAGGGGAGAAAGGAAGAAGAAGAGGGGAGAGAGAAAGAAAAAGAGAGGAAAAAATGAAGAAGAAGAGAGAGAGAGAGGAAGAAAGGAAGAAAAAGAGATAAAGGAAAAAGAGAAGAACTCAAAAAAAAAAAAAAAAAAAAATCTCTCATCTCTTCTTCTTCCTTTCTCCTCTCTTTTTCATCTTTTCTTCTCTGTAGAAACCTTTTTTTTTTTTTTTTTTTTGTACTTGGGGTTGAGAGACGCTACAAAAAAAAAATGCACAAAATCAAGTTGAAGGGACCCTATCAGTGTATGTATTCAATAAAGGCTTGATCGTGTGTAATGAATATCTATGGGGTTCCATAATATCCACTTTAATCTATATAAGTATTCAATTTGATGCAAGCAAATGGAACAAATTAACAATGAATTCCAATGTTCTAATTCCTTGAACACAAGCAGCTTGGATCCACACCCTGTGGGTTAAATTTTTTTAAATATAAACTTGTTAAACTCTTGAGCCATAGATCAAGGGGCTAGAGGCATGAGATTGTCTCCATTTTTCCCCCCACAACCCCGGTCCCATATCTTGTGGACCCTAGGAACTGGTATGCACGGTAAGACTATCACAATGGATGCACAATAATACTACCCTTTGATAATGGAGTCTTATTTAGCAGACAAAACGAGCCTAGTTGAATCAATGGGTTCCAACTTCCAATTCATGATTTTATATAATGGTGTTAAAGGAAAAAGAGAACTTTGTTTTTGTTTTGCCTTTAACAGGGGAGGTTAGGATTAGGGTGTAGCTAGTGTAGGCCCAGTTCAACGCTTTAGCTTAGCCCCCATATGCGAGGGTCAGGTAGGGGCTGAAATTACAAAAGAACACACCAAAAGTCATATGGCATTGGTTCATTTTTATTTTGGCACTCCATGAATTTTTTATATTGTCAGCCCTTCAAGGGAACTGTTCTGATTAAACCACTGCAGCTTAGCCCAAATTAGGCCCAGCCCATTGACAGTCCTACCTTCTGAGTGTCTCCAAATTTCCTTCCGTCGTTTTTTTATTTTTATTTTTTATGAAAATGAAAGATTCATTCAAAAAGCCAACAAGTTAAAACAAAAAACAAATCAAGAGCCAGCACAAAAAAAGCCAATAGTTCCTCCAATATCCAAGCAAAATTGAGGATATCAATGTACAAGGACTATGTTCATTTTTAGTGATTTGAATTTGAAAAGGTGAAGTTCCACCCATTCAAACGTGAAGGCAGTAGGCACAACCGGCTCATTGGGACGTGTTTTGACAGTATAAGTCTGGAACTGACGTGACGCGGACACATTGGAGCAACAGAAGATGGGGAATGAATCTATTTTTTTTAGTCGTGTGCACTCTCGACCAATCAGACACCCCGTTTTCAGCATGAATCAGGATGATGTGCCTCATACTGCCCAGGTCTCCGGGTTGATTTTGTCGGCTGTAATTGGTCCACTTGCACCCAGTGTAGAAGAATACTACAGAGGATCTGTGCTGTTTCTTAAATGACCCACCTATGTGTGGAAGTCAAATCTCGATCATATGAGGCTTTTCCCGATGTTGATTGTGAGTGAATTAATCATGATCCGCCACATCAATATAGAACAGTCTACTTTGGATTGGGCTTCCACTGTCCACGTGACAAGCTTCCTCAATTTTGATGAGCCGTAACTGGTCCACTCACAATCCATATTCGGTGAAAGGAACTAAAAACTTTAATAAAAAATAAAATCCAAATGACTCAAATTATGTGTCACAGTGCCATATGATGTCTAGACCTCTTAGTAGGCCTATGGACTCTAATGAGGGGCCCAACTCAGCCTAGCCAGCAAAAGGATTCTATTTTTCTTGTCATGAGACTCAATGTACGATAGAGCCCAATTTTGAAGAAAGGCAAAACCTGCCAACGCCCTTTGTCCATTGGACATATGGCATATGTGGGTAATGCGTAAGCGTATGCATTTGGCTTTAGTATTTATAGAAGATAAATATGAATGTTTTTAATCTATATAATTCAATCAGAAGCAAACACATTAGACCATTTGACAATGGTTTCTAATGTATTCCAATTCTTTGCAGACAAACGGCCCACTTGAATCAATTGCTTTCTTTTTATATTTTTAATCTAATGCAAACAAATATGCCCATTTTGCTCAATTGTATCCTATGATCCCAAATTCTTGCATACAAACAACCGTTTTAACTCAACCCATGCAAATAAACAAGCTCATTTGACAATTAATTATATGATTTTTTTCCCCATTCCATCCAAACAAACAGCCTCATATGAAAGCAATCCAATTTTATGCATATGAAAGGCCCATTTGAGTCATTTACTTTCCACGTACTATAATTGCATGTGAACAAATAAGCTCATTGCTTCAATGAATTTTTATTTATTTTAATTCCACGTAAACAAACAGACTCATGTTTCTATGCAAACAAACAAGCCCATTTGATATTAAGTTCCTACATATTCCAATTCCATGCAAACTATCAAGCCTATTTCGCAATGGCAATTCTTCCTACTAGAACTCCTCTTAGTGAGAACTTTTGTCAAGCTCACTATATGATTCATCTTAACCGATCACACACATGGGTCCCCCGGAGAGTCACCAAACCCTGGGATTTGCACCCACCGAGTGGAATAGACCATTGCACTAAGTTTTTTTTTTTAATTTAATGTAAAGTTGTCAAACTTGTGGCCCATAGATCAAGGGGCCATAAGCATGAAATTGAACCCATTTTTTTCATATATGGACCCACCATGAGCACATGTTTCAATCCCCCCACCCGGCCCCCTGCCTTTCTCTCTTCTTTCATGTCCCATGATCAATGGGAGCACCCTATGTAACATCCTCGAGTCCCACATTGAATATAGAGAGGAAAATGATAAGGCTTATATATAGAACTTACACCATTACTTTGTATGAGGTCTTTTGGTGGGTTGAAGTCTATCAGAAGTAAAACTGTAAGGCCAATGAGCTAAAACGGATAATATCATGCATGTAATGGGGTGGGGTGTTACACCCCATATGGAGCCCCTAACAACTGATATGCATGGCAAGGCCGTGCACAAAGGAAGCGCATGAATATTACTCTTTCATAGTGAACTCTCATTTATTTCATCAAATTCTATGCAAGCAATCAGGTCCAGTTGAATACATAGGTTCCCATTCATGATTTCTTATCATGCTAAAAGCTAATTGCATTAATTAGCATCAAGTTGACATTCCATTGTGGTGTTAAAGTAAATGAAGGGTTAGCATTAGGTTGACATTTGATAATGGTCTAAAAAAAATGCAGAGAGAAAGAGAGATTCTTTTTTTTTTTTTTGGCTTTGACTAGTACGGATAAGGTAACGGCGTAGCTTGTGCATGCTTGTTGAGAGGGCTTTAACTTAGCCCGTATATGTGAGGGTCAAGTAATGACTAAAATTTCAAAAAAACCCCATATGACAATTGTGATTTTTTTTATATAGGCCCTCCATATTTATTTATTTTTACATAGTGGCCCCCAGCGTCCCAGCTCAAATTAGGGCCTGCCCTTTCATAGTCCCATCCTAAATGTCCAAATTCCCTTCGTTCTTCAAAATGAAAGATTCATTCAAAAATCAGTTAAGGCACACAAAAGACAAACCAAGACCTAGCACAAAAGTATTACCGAAAAAATAAAAAGACCCAACACAAAAAAAAAGCCAAATTTTTTTTAATATTGCAGCGAAATTTGGGGCATCAATAATTTTACATACAAGAAAAGTGTTCCATTTTGAATAATTTGAATTTTAGATAGGCGATATCACAGTAGAGTTTCCACTCACTATAGCATCAAAGTCAAAGCAAGAGAAATTTCCTTTCAATCAAGCAACCTAGAGCTGGCAGTCACTAGTTATAGCCCGCATTTCATGCCCACGAGAGCCACTATAGCTATAACTGACACTCCATGTCACAGAGTCTACGTAGAGTGAATTTCTACTGCTTTCTTTACATGGCAAGTGAATTATCCCTTTCTTCCGGCTATTATGGACTGGCGGTGGAAACACTAGAGTCACACGTGCACGCCCACAGATCGATCGTGGGATGGTTATAAGGTGATACATCCTTCACCATTGGGTTAGGAGGCATTTCTCAACAAATTATTTGATTTTGCCGTTGATAGCTTTCTCACCCATACGGGCCCGTTTGTTAATTTAATTGATAAAGTGAAGTGAGGTGAATGATAATTTTAAAAGATTAAAAAATAGGAGCGGTTAATTCAATTTAATGATTAGATTTTATTTTTTAGTGAAAAGAGAATGTAACTTTTTGACTTTTTATGTTAAAGTAGATATTTTTTGTTAGTTAGTGGAATGAAAAAGTAATTTTTTGACTTTTTTGTGTACAAAGGTAAAATTTTTTTTTTTGAAATGTGATATTTTGATTTGACTCTTTTGGATTGTTATATAGTGAAATGAAAGAAAATTAACAAACGGCCCCGTACAGGAGCTAAGCAAGTAGTTAATATCATAGATGGAGGTGGTTTCTAGGCTATACGCAGTTAGCAGTTGAGATCAAAGATGGAGGTAATTTTTAGGCTATATGCAGTTACAGTCCGAAGGGTTGGGGAACAAGGTTAAAGAGCTGAGCATGGCAATAACGGATTGGGCACCAAAAACAGTTTGTTTTCTTAAAAAAACAGAAAACAGTTTATTGCGACTCGGTCAACTCGATTCATATATCAAGACTCTACAGAGTGGCATGGGTCCAATGTTAGAACCGAGGAGTCTAGTCAGCCTGTTCAGATTCAGGGGACTCAACATTGTCACTTAGGAGAGTCATTTTTTATTTAAATTATTTAAGAATATGAGACTAAACATTATACCTAACAACCTAAGAGAGCTATCACATGCTGTTAAGAGCAAACATCAAAATCACACAAGAGCCATGCACAAATAAACTACATCTATATGATCAAATAAATACACATATACAACAACTACAGCTAGACGAGACATTGGAATAAAAAAAAAAAAGAATACATACGAATCATGCATGGCTTAAAATCACATGAAAATCACATAAGAATTATCTAAAAAAATTAACTCAAGAATAAGGTAAGAACCCACATAAGAATCATACTCAAGTAAACTACATATAACAAAAAAAAAAAAAAAAAAAAAGAGGGCTGATTTGGGTCAAACCAATATTGTCCAAGCGCAACCCCCAAATTGGCAGACCTGAAAAAATTTTATCCAAGATTGACCCTCAGAGGTTTCAAGAAAAAATCGAAATGCCTCATTTTTGCAAACTTTTTTTCAGTCTAGCACCCTCATAAGAGGGCCCACTTGGCACCCTAAATTAGTTTATGCGCGTCGTGGCGTTGGTGGCATTGCCGGCTTGCCACTCTCCATTTTGACCCGTGACAAGGGTTGTCAAGGGAAAGGTTGGGCTGGGCCAAGGGCTGTCCAAGCTTGCCCTTAACATATGCAGGTCAAAATAAGGTGGGCCAAAAACCCTTGCTTGTTTTACACTACCTGTGCCCTTGCCGCGCCATCATGATCAAGGGTTAGGCCTAGGGCCTAAAGAGAAGAAAATTAATTTTTAATTTTTCCATGTTGTCAGAGCATCCAAGGAAGACTAAAAGTTTGGGATCCGAGGGGTGGTTGGGAATAGGGTAAGCTATAAAAGTTGATCCAATTATGACCAATTTTAAGTTCTTCTTACAAATTACGCACAAGTAATGCTTTTATAGATATAAAGGTGAAAGCATACATTATAAATATTCACTATGAAGGAAAGAGCACTCACCACAATACAATAACTTATAGAGGTTCAGCCACAGTGTCTACATCCACTCCCGGCCTGTGTCTCTACACCCCACCAGTATTCCATTAATCAAATATTTGTCAAAGCTAAGCAATAACCTTTATAATAAATACTTTTCTAGGCCAAGCAATAACCTTTAACAAAATGTTCTTTAAGGTTAAGCAATAACCTTTACAACAAGTTTTTTCTTAAGAATGTGTCTAGAATACACAAGAAAAGATACATTTGAAGTAAATGATTAAGCTTCTAAAAGAGGCAAATGTGAGAGTTATAATCCAATCAATACACACATACAAGATAGATGCAAAGATTATAGTTCAATGTAAATGTGCGTGAAAATTACCTCCAATCAAAATGAAAATGATAGTTCATAAAAACAAGAATAGGTTGAAAATAAACTAGAACTTGATTTGTCTTTCAAAAGATATGAAATCAAGAAACGATTTAATTGAGGCAATATGTTAAACACATGGCATGCATAAGTGTCAACTTAATGGGAGTTTGAAAATCAAAACACTATAAGTTCATCAACATTTCTAAAGCATGACATGTGATGAAGAAGCATGAAGGAGCATTGTTAAATCCAAACATACAATAGATCATAAGAGATTTTCAAGTAATGGAATAAAAAATATTACATTCAACTAAGGAAACATGCTATGAAAGATACCAAAAGTTGTATCTAAGCATTATTGAAACCAAAACCCATAATAGATTGAAAGTGATTTTCCTGTTATAGAATCAAATAAACAAATATTTAACTAGGCATAAAAATCATGCTAGAAGAGTAAAAACAAAAGGTTTTAACCAAGCATGAAAACTTTTACGCAAAAAAATTTTAAACTAACATGGTGTGAATTACTTGAAAATTCATGCTTTAGCTTTTCCTTTCTTTCTTCATCATTAGAAACCCCAACTTAGAGACATTGGCATGCTCTCCTTTCTTTCAGAAATTCATTACCCATAAGCATTGAAAGTAGCTTTGAATTTATAGGAATTTTTTTTAAAAGTTATTCTAACAATGACACTGTGGCACTCGTTGCTGTAACACCAATTTTCAAAAGTTAGACTTTTTGAAATGATTGACCAAAGATAGCTACTTCAAATAGATTCAAATAATTTTTTAACAAAAAATCAAAATAAAAATAATTGTTTTTTCAAAATATGATCCAAAGATGCCTAAAATGATATGAAAATAAAATTATGAAATTGCATGAGAAACTCAAGTTTGAATGTTAAAAACATGAAGGCATATCCAATCAAATTGTAAGAACACAAAATCCCTAACAAAGACTATTGACATTTTCACGAAAAAATTAGCTTCAATACTAAATAGACAAATTGATGATGAAAACGCAAAATTGATGGATTAGGGTGCAATATATTTTTTATGGCTAAAATCACCCTTGTGACTATTTTATTACCTATGTAACGATATCGTTATTCACCTAACACTCAATTTACATATTTCTCACCCATCAAAATCGATGTTTTAGTTTCTCCATCTTTAGTTTCAATGAAGTTTCTCCAACTATCAAAAGCTAAAAGAAGAAGAAATGTGCACTTGAAAGGGATGAGCACATCAACAAATCTAACTCTTTTTGAAAACGAAAACATAAATGCATAAAAGAAAGACAAAGGAAGAGAAAGTACAGAATAAATAGGAGGAGGACAAAGAGACCACTATCTTCAACAATACCTTATCAACCAAACCCAGTTTTGATTAGCTAATCTCAGCATTGTTAACAATTAACCAGTAATTTTTTCCTAAAAAGAGTTGGATATTTTAATACAAAAAATTGCTGCTAAGATATTAAAGAGGAAGATCAATGACGATCACCACTACCAAAGGCTTCAACAAGCTTTGAGAGAAGAAGCCTTTCATTTCACTATAAACAGAGAGTCGGTCAATAGGAGCATCTCAATATTGGAATATTCAAAGAATAAGAGAAAGGAAAAGAATAAATCTTTTAAACGTATATTATCTCAACATATTTGATGTGTATATCCCTTTCAAGTGTGTATTTGTTCCCTTAGTTTTAAATATTTAGGGAAACTTCATTGAAAACTGAGATGGAGAAAATAAGACATAATTTCTAATTGGCAGAATATATGCAAAATGGGTATCGGGTGGATAATGATATCATTATATAGGTAACAATATCATTAAACAAGCAACGATATTGTCCGTATATCATTAAACAAGTAACGATATTGTCATGAGGGTGATTCTATCTAAAAAAAATATATTGTACCAAAATTCATCAACTCCGTGTTTTTCATAATCAAATGTCTAATCAGAGTATAAGACTAATCTTTTCATAAAAAAATATCTAAGACTATTTTTAATGTAGTAAGTAACATAGCAATAGATGAAAATCTCCCTTTATTATGATGTGATTTAGTAGGTAATGGTTAAACTACTATTTGGTATCCAGTGCAAGGCTTCTTGATAGCATTAGTGAATGTTATCTTTTAACTCATTAATTTTAGGCCATTAATAGAGAACTCATTGCGTCAAATTCTCATAAATTAACTACCAAACAAACAAATATATCCCATATAAAAAATTTATTTCACAATTTCTCTATAGCATGCCTAGCATTTAATTTTTTAGGTGGTGGAAGAATCATGCTCAAATAAATTCACATATACAACAATTATATGTAGGTAAGCCATTGCATAAAAAATTTATAAGAATCATGCAAGGCTTATATATATAGAGGTCACATGAAAATTACACAAAAATTAGATAAAAATTGTAAGAATGAGCCCACATAAAAATCAATTGGAATTATGCTTAAATAAGCTCACATATATGCTCAAATATATCCAACATAAGAAGAATAAGAGGGACTGGGTGGGCTTGGTACTGGTCAAGCCCGAACCTCAAATTGGCTGGTTTCCAAACGAAGTGTCCAAGGCCTATCCTTGGGTTTGTAAGAAAAATAGAAGCACTTGTTTTACAGTCTTTCTGAGGGCCGGTACTCTTACAGGAAGATTACCTTATAAATTGCAAAGTTAAAAATCAATAGACATGAGATATGTTAAACATACCCAGTTCAACTCAATTTCCGAAAAAGTGAAGCTTAAAGTTCATCATAGCATAGTTTTGGTCTTATAACAATAACTCAAACTACAAATCATGATTGGAATGAAAACACTACTTAGTAGTGTGTAACAGTCCCACCTAAATAAAAGGGCCAAATAAATAAAAGAAATAACTCTTAAAGTTCAAGGAAACCTAGCACCTCCTTTGGATCATTCGAGTGAACCCAACACCTATAAAATACTAATTTTATTGATAATTATGAATGATTTACATGAGCCTTAAAGCCCCTTTTGTAGGGTTACAAATGCCAATAATAATAATAATAATAATAAAAGATAAATCTTAAGTTGATGACATAATAGGTAATGCTAAGATTAAGGAAATAATCCTAATATAAGTATAAATATTAGAGAAATTACAGAGGATCGTTACATTAGTAACATCATGATATTTTTCAAAATATCACAAATATTTGTGACTAAAAGTGATAAAACGATTTTACGAAAAGGATTAATAAAACTAGGGTGTACTAGTTCATACATTTTTTTGGGACCATAATACCAGCAGTAGACGATATTGTCAATCTTCCATTAATTAAACACCAAAGAATCCTCGATTTTGGCCATCCTGCCCAAGTCGCACCCTTCTTCTTGCTGCTAGCCTCCTGCCTCAGTTCCTTGCCTATAGACATCGCCTAGTACGTTTTTATGGCCACCTGTTGCGCATCCAACTCGGGGATGTGAAGAGGATGCTAAGGAGTTTGGATCATGTTTTTTTTTAATGACAATTATGAGTAGACTAATCGCGGTTTGCCATGTTACTGAGAGATTGCCTACCATTTACGGATTATGGGCATTCTATCCAAGACAATGATTCCTCAGTGACATGGCAAATTGTGATTCATCCATTAATGATTACCATAAGTCAAAAGCCTTAGAGGATCCCAATCTAATGCTAAATGCTAGGAGACTTCATCATAAATACTCACATTCAAGTGCATGCATGGTGGGTTCTTCGGTCAGAAATAAACAATTGAGGACAATTGCTTATTTCCAACCAATGGTGGTTGGAAAATCGTTACTCGTTTATGCAGATGAAATACCCAAAATATCATAATCACAAACGTAGTCTTGGACCATGAATAATGTTATTTATTTATTATTATTATTATTATTTATTTTTTCGTCTTTTCTAATTCAAATTGAAATCTTAGGGTCCATTGCCTACGTCTCTAAGATAGCTCGGATCCAAAGTGGAACGGTCTTTGATAACATACTCTTTGGAAAGGTGAAGAACAGGAAAAGATATGATGGCCTTATAATTTTAAGTAATGACAATCTTGACCTTGGTGATCTTATGGAGATCCACCACAGGTCCCGCCTATTGATGCTCCAGACCATTCAAATGATGTCATTTTTCCCAATTTTTTTTAATTTCACCTTAAGATTGAGCACATGATTGATAATGCAATTCTTGTTGGGTTTTGTCTTGTATTCCGGTCTAATCGGGTTAGTTCATGGTTTAGCTAAGACCGAGGTTCAGAGTAAGAGATATTTTAGTTATTGTGTATAAATTTTCTTATTAGCCAAGAAAGTGAAAACTATATATATTGATATATTGTAACGCTAACTCCCCGGGGATTGAGA
The DNA here is from genome assembly GCA_037013555.1 of Sextonia rubra. Taxonomy (NCBI): domain Eukaryota; kingdom Viridiplantae; phylum Streptophyta; class Magnoliopsida; order Laurales; family Lauraceae; genus Sextonia; species Sextonia rubra. The sequence continues at coordinate 27,338,672 of JASUAD010000009.1, forward strand.
TTGGAGAATGATTGATGAGTTTTTCTCCTTTATGGACGTAGGCAATTTTGCTGATCCACGTAAAATTTCTGTGTTCATATATGCGATTTCTTGATGGTGTGTTTATATTTATTCATCGTGGTCAATCCTTCGATCGAGGGTATATCCACCACACCACTTTCCCCACCAATTATTTCATATAATTAATAATGCATAAGATAACAATACTCATGTTATCATTTATGAGATCAACCTTACGGTGGGACCAACTCCTGTTTGAATTCAAACTCTGAGGATGCACATGATATATGCTAACTGAGTGGATTTTACATAAGTTGGCTTGTGCTATAAGTAAATGAGCTTTATAGAGGAAAATGAAACAAGATTAGGACATGTTTGTTCATAAAGAGGATTGTGTAATGCTCGAAAATTGCTCTAATTTCCCATGCAATATTTTTTCTACAGAAAAAAAAAAAGGAACTAATTCTCTATGAATAAGAGGATTTTAGTTTCCATAAGAGAGGTAGGAAAGCAGGATTCATGTCCAGCACAAAGAATGAAAATCCTTAGAGTACAGAATGTAGCAAATGCGGCTTATGGTTGGTTGGAGCTCTTGCTGTCAATGAGATGCATTGAAGGGTAGCATCTAGGTCCAAGTCATGGATCCTAGATTCCAAGTATGAACCTACAGGATAAGAAAGATAGGAGGCCCGAACTTGCTCACTACAGACCCACGTTCAACGCGGGGCAACATTCAAATATTGTCCCTTTTTTTTCGCTTTTTTTCTTTGTGTGTGTGTGAAGAGAATAAAAAAAGGCTCTGCTTCTCCCATTCAAATAAATTACCTCGTGAAGACCTAATCTTACTTATAAATAACTCAGGGCAACATTCAAAAATGACCCCTTTTTCTTTTTCCCCTTTTTTCTTTTTTTGTGTGTGTGTGTGTGTAGAGAATTAAAAAAGGCTCTGCTTCTCCCAGTCAAAGAAATTACCTCGTGAAGACATAGTCTTACTTATAACTGCCTCAGGGCTTTGTAAAATTCCTGATGCATCCCACCAGTGACTTTGCTTTTCCAGTTACTTCTCAGGTTTGTTTGTTTTATGTTTTGATAAGAACTGTTTTCTATTATTTATTGTCCAAAATTTGAGAGCTGCATTTTCAAATGAATTATTTTCTTGAAAAGGACTGCGGCAATGATAAGAATAACAAATTCATGCATGCAATGCATAGGGGTGCATCTGACCAATAAAGTTTCCTTAGGGCTGCTACAGGGCCAACAATATCAATGTACTAGCTTGCTTTGATGGGTAGATCTGAAGTTCTAGGAATTGAGATTCTATGAGGGTTTGCCCCACAGTGACTGTGAGTGGACCTATTATGATCTGCCACATCACCATGGGTTGAAATATCACAGGATCCGTACTCAATTTCCAGATATTTCATTCTGATTGGGCTGAGTTCAAAAATATCTGCCCATGGAGCTGGGATATCCTTAGGCAAGTTCCGGGTAATTTCACTCCTGTCTTAGCACTAGGCTGCACATTTAAGATTGCGAACCAAAACTTCACTCTCGTCCTGGGGCTGGCACCAGCCTCATATTTGTTTGATAGATGACAAGCCTCATAATTCCTTTTCCGAATTAAGAAGGTGTTCTTGTCCAAATCTCAGAAGATTCAGTATCATGAGTTTGTTTATGAATTTCAAATCAAGCTGGCTACCAAATGCGAATTGAGTCACCTTATATCAGTTTAAGTATCTTATCCAGATTAAGCAAGAATAAGAAATATATGGCACCATTGTATCTGCAAATGAACAGATATCAAAAGGCCAAAATCCACAGGCTAGCATCATAAGTTCAATCGTCTACTTGGAATTTTCACCGGTCAAATTTGGATCATTCTTCAATATATTTTAGCAGTGTAACTCTAGCTATTGATCCTGACAGTCAGATTGTTTCAATCAGCATTATTTCTGGATTGGTACCATCCAAAGTTGCAACTGCCAACAATGATGGAACAAGTGAGTTTTGAAAAACTCTCTCTAAATGTGGAGCTCTCCAAACATCGTACACCAGTTTGTCAAAATAGATATCCTTACAGATAAAATCATACAAGGAGATCGGTGCAATAAAATGTCATCAAAACACATGTGAACTTGACCACATGAAGAAGACTGGTGAAGACATTTTACCCCTGATGAGCCTCTGGAGCATCAAAATTATCTCTTCTATGCATCCACAAGACAACCACCAAATCGTATCTTGTACTAAAAGCATGATAATAATTGCTTCCAAAAACAAACTTCCATTTATTGGCTCAGTCTTGCATTCTTCACATCAGTTAGAGAGTGCATCTGGCCATTCATTATTGCCTCAAGTCAGTTCATAACTAATAAGAAATCCTTTCTTGCATTACCTCTGATCTCACTACACAAATTACTAGGGCCAATGGCAGGCCATAAAATAAGAGCTCGCCCCCAATGTTCATTCAATATGCAAATGTAAAAGAATATAAAGAAACCAATGGGCTACAAAATGCTTGCTATACTTCTACATTGAGCATGGCTTCCTCCAATTTCTGCACACCATCTGACTGACTACAACATGTGCTTCCTGTTTTTTGTTTCTCAAGATGCTCTAGATATTCCATGACTACAGCGTCTGTCCAGGGAGCTCCAAATGGAGCCTCATCCCCTGCCACCCATCCAAGATGGCCACCTTTTGGAGTAACTATCAATAAACAGTAGGGATTTTCCTGAAAGCCATAGTTTATGTTAGCAAATCAGCACTAACATATATGCCTTGACAGTGGGAGAAGTCAGAAAACATAGACTGTTTGAAATCCATTATGCAGTCACTTGAAAATACAAGGTCAGTCATTCTATTTGTAGAAAGCACGTATCCACAATCTGAATAGCAGAAATTGCTATAGATCATTGATACAGATGTCTATTTCCATTCTGTCCATGGCTGGAAATAGAGGTTGTTTAGCAAACCACTAACTAAAACCTGTCAGGAAATGTTACAAATGAATACCATCATGCTCAAGAAAATGTTCATAAAAAGAAAAATTGGAGGTCCAGTTGACCACTAGTCTCCATTCACCACTAGTCTCTAGTCACAGAAGATAAAAATGGAAGATGAAATGCAAGAGAGCAAGCAAACTATATAAGACTTGAAAGAAATCATGCTGTATTAGACAACGTAAGCAACTTGACCGGAACAATAATGGCATCTAAGGCTATTCATGGAAGGAGGCATGTGTAAGAATCCAACCCTTCATAATTGCGATTATAGCCTAATTCATCTTGTTTAGAGTTAATTATCTTGACTAGCTTGTTTTAGAATTGGATTGGTAGACTTGGGTGGATTTTGACCTTGACTACATAGTCAAAGGATATTTTTTTTCATAATTTTAGATTTGTCTGGATTCTATGGTTAGGGAGTGAGTTTGGTCATGGGAATTGTTGCATTGGGTAGAGCATGACATGCACATCATCCTTCATGTTTTGACTTTTGGTCCATGGCCGTTACAAATATCATTCCCAGTCCAAAACCCTCATTTGAAAAGAAATTTATATGAAAAAGGACCAATCTGTAATTTTGAGAATTCCGTTTTAAAACAAAAGCCACTCCCAGCCATTTCGATTCTTCTTCTTCTCTTCATTTCTCTGCATTTCTTCATCTCCACTTCATTCTCTATTGCTCAAATCAACAATTAGGACCTTGCATGTGTGTGGGAAAGGCTCCAAGCACACCATTCTACTGCACTTCATCTTCTTCAACCTTAGGATTACCCCACATCATCATCTTCTTCTTTCAAAGTTGGGCTACAGGTAAGCTCCCAACTGCAAGACCATATCTTAGGTTTCTTTTGAGTAAGAGAAGCTCCATTCTAGTGCATGCAATCCATATCATCATCCTCATCTCAGTCTTCCATTGTAGGGTTTGGCTTGAGGTTGGATTTTGGGTTTTCTTCCATTTGAGTGTGGCTTGAGCATCTAAGCTTGGAATTGCATCATTGGGACCCCGAGCACTGTAACAAGGCAAGTAAAACTTTCATATCTTTGTATGTGGTGGTAGATTGTTGATTCTTGATTTCCATGCTTAGATAACACATGCATAGCTTATGTCTTTTGATTTCTCATTCTGTAAATGAATTGATAATTTCATATATGATGTGGAGAATGATATTGGAGGTAGGAAAATGCTTCAGAAAATGTGGATGGATTGGTGTTGAGAAGGGGTGGTTGAATGCTATTTGAATGCAGGAAACAAAGGTCACCTGAAGCCATTTTTTAGCCCAGAATTCTGGGACTCTCGGCTAGCCAAGGGGTTATGCTTCAACACCTCGGCAGCTTTTCCCGAAGTGTGACATTCTGGTGCTCTTCCTCAGTGAGCCAAGGATTCCTCTTTGGCTAGCCAAGAACCTCACCCCAGCTCACTGAAGAGCACGCCGAAGAACAATGGAATAATTTACACTTTGACAAGCCAAGGTTTCTTCTATGACAAGCCGAGGATGCCTTGAAAACTTATGATATTTAAGTGGATGTGGAGAACTAGTTGGGACCTTAGTTTGGGAACCCCAAACCCTAATTAAAGAACAATGGTTTAAACACAATATAGGTGAAGGTTTGAGCTGCTTATCACCTCTGTGTTCACTTGACTCACTTGAAAACTTATGTGCTACACCATGGGTGTTGTCCTAGGGTGAACGGTGTCAGTCCTTCTGTGTAATACAAAGGTTAAAATAGTACAATGACACCGTGAATCCTAGGAGTACATCGTATTGGATGGCCAAGCTAAGAAGTGACCCTCGACTTAGCAATTGGCTAGTAATATACCTTGATTCACATCCAATCTTATGCATCCATATTGTTATGATTATACGATGACCTCCGCATGTTTCATTCATGCTTGTATGTTCATTTGTTATCTGAAACACTGCCTACATGAACTGAAGGTCATTTTGGTTATATTAAGTTCTCCTTTGCCATAATTGCTTAATGTCTATGAATATGTTTCTTCAATTGCAAATGTATATCCTCTATGATTCAAGCTTACAAAATATGGTTTATATGTGGTCTTATGCACATGAATGTGAATGATTAAGCAAAATATTCATCTATGATTCATTAAGTGTTGACACTACTCAGCTTCGACCCCAATAAGGCCCAACGGGGCTGAGTGTGGGTTTAGCAACAAAACCTTGCTGCAGACCAGTACCCCTTGGTCCATGATGGAGGGTCTCGGGCCCTATGCCTCCTAGTGGTACCTCATAAGTATGTGAGCTCTCTTCCAAGGTCATGCCGTCACAACTGAAGTTAGGAGAATTTAGCTTAATGTTGACTACCAATTACTTATGTTCACACATGTTTTACTTCATTCTTACATTTATATGTACTCTTTCTTCAAATCAAAAGCAACAAGAGTCCAAAAACACATCAAGATCTACAAATCTAGAGCATTCATCTTCTTTGGAGCCAAAAAGCTTTTTTCAAAAGGTATTTTCTATGTGATTTTTTTAGATCTATGGCTCTATTCTTCTTTTCTCCTTCATAAATCTCTTGGGAATGGCTTGTAAGTGATAGATCTATGTTTCCCATAGATCAAATCCCCATTTTCTATAGTTTATTTATTTATTATTTATTTTTTATTCTCGGAATTTTTTTATTTTTTGAAAAAAAAATTTTTTTTCTTGAAGAAACACCAACCAAATCACTTGAAAATTATTCTCAAGTATTAGATCTATGAATCCCATGAATGAATCACACTTTTTTTCTTGTTTATTTGAATTTATTTAATTTTTTATGTTCATTTTAATAGGACTTTTTGAAAAAAAATAAATTTTATTTAAATTTGGCCAACTAAATTGCTTAAAATCACTCCCAAGTAGCCTAGATCTATCATTCTCATAGATCAAACCCCCATTTTTTTGGGTTTTATAATTTATTTTTTATTTATTATTCTCGGATTTTATTTATTTATTTATTTTAAAAAAAATTTCTTTAAGAAACACCAACAAAATTGCTTGAAAATCACTCCCAAGTGTTAAATCTATGAATCCCAAGATTGAATCACACTTTCTTTCTTGTTATTTTAATTTATTTAATTTTTTATGATCATATTAATAGGATTTTTTGAAAAAAGATAATTTTTATTTAAATGTGGTCAATGAAATCACTTAAAATCACTCCCAAGTAGCTAGATCTATAATTCTCATAGATCAAACCCCCATTTTTATGTGTTATTTATTCTTTTTTTATTTTTTATTTTCGGATTTTTTAATTTTTAAAAAAAAATTTTTTTTTTCTTGAAGAAACACTAACCAAATTGCTTGAAAATCACTCCCAAGTGTTAGATCAATGAATCCCATGGATGAATCACACATTCACACATTCTTTTTTTCTTTTTTTTGAATTTATTTAATTTTTCATGTTCATAGTTCATACTTCATACGCCATATTAATGGGATTTTTTGAAAAAAAAATATTTAAATGTGGTCAACTAAGTCATATATGCATTATGCAGGTATTTATTGTGTGCCTCAAAGTTCAACTTCTCTCATCATTTTCATTTGTGATTTGCTAAAAAGTAAGAATTAAGATGGTGCGCGATGTAGATCCTGCATGGGCACACGGTGTATCAGTTGATGGAAATAAGTCAAAAATAAAATGTAATTTGTGTGGTAAAATCACTAATGGGGGTATTATAAGATTCAAGCAGCACTTGGCTCATGTTTCAGGCAATGTGGCGGGATGTACAGTTGCACCAAAAGAGCTTAGAGAAGAGATGAAAAAGCTTCTAAATAAAGGAAAAGAAAGAAAAGTAGAGATCAAAGAAAAAAGAAGCCAAGAAGTTGATGATGCCCGCTATGAGGTGTTTGGAGAGCAAATTCCTTCTGATTTTGATGATGAAGGTGATGACCCAGAAATGGAAGCTGCAAGAAGAAAGTCACTTATGACGGCACAAATGGATGAAATGCGAAGAAGTACTGGTAGACAGTTTGAATCTGGGGGCTCATCTAAGGGAGGGGGGCCAGGGGACTCATCCAGGGGCAAAGGTATAGCTAGAACAATGCGTCGAGCATTCAGCACTCGACAACAGGAGGATGATATTGAGATTATTTCTTCTCGTAAAGCATTACGGACTCCTAGTAGTGCTATACCCGGTCCAATTGATCCTCTAGCACATAGAAATGAGTCAGCTAAACAGCCTAAAATCTCAAAGTTGTTTAAGGGGGCCTTGAAAAGTGCAAGAGACAGATTAGCGTCAGCTACAGCAAAGTGGTTAATTCACAAGAACATACCCCCTCAAGCTGTGGATTCTCCTTACTTCCAAACTATACTAGATGTTGCAGCTACTGCTGGTCCTGGTATAACAGCACCTTCTGTCTATGATGTGGGGACCAAGTATTTAGAAATTGAGTATGAAGATATAAAGAGTTGGGTAGCTACTTTTAAAGATATATGGGAGGAAAGGGGAGTCACAATTATGTGTGACGGATGGACGAGCAGCACACAAACACAGTTAATAAATTTTTTAGTGTACTCTGCTGCTGGGACCGTCTTTGTTAAGTCCGTTGATGCATCTGAACATATACGGACTGCAAAATATATTTTCCGCCTTATGGATAAAGTTGTTGAAAGTGTTGGTGAGGAAAATGTTGTGCAAATTGTTACAGATAATGGTGCCAATTTCAAGAAAGCCGGGCAGTTGTTAATGGAAAAGAGAAATAACTTGTTTTGGACCCCATGTGTGGCACATTGTATAGATTTAATGTTGGAGGACATTGGAAAGAGGAAAAATGTGAAAACTGTCATCATGTCTTGTAGAAGCATCACAAGATTTATCTATGATCACTCGTGGTTGTTGGCATTAATGAAGACATTCACAAATGGAAGAGCCTTGGTACGTCCAGCTGCAACAAGGTTTGCCACCCACTTCATTGCCATGGATAGCCTTGTGCAACATAGAAATGAGTTGATTCAGATGTTTGCATCAGAACAATGGCTTAATTCAAAATGGGGAGCAGCAACGAGTGGTCCTGGCTTTGATGTCCCCAATCTTGTTAGAGATAATAAATTTTGGTCTAAAGTTAGAAATATTTTGAAGGTCTTTGAACCTTTAGTGAAAGTGTTGCGGCTTGTAGATAATGATGATAAGCCGACAATGGGCTATATTTATGAGGCAATGGATCGAGCAAAACTAGCAATACAAGAAAATTGCAGGTATTATCAAGAATTCTTGCAAATAATTGATGCTCGATGGAATGATCAATTGCACCATCCATTGCATGCTGCAGGTGAAATAAACTTTTACACTATTGGCTTATGATTTTACAAGAGTTTTACTTTTATTTTGTATTGTATAGAGATGTACTTATGCAAATTTGACATTTGAATTGTAGGATATTTTTTAAACCCTCAATTCTACTATTCGAACGAGAAACAACATACAAAAACAATTGATACCGAGTTGCGAATAGGATTGAAGGAGGTGTTGAAGAAAGTAATTCTTAATCACAATGACCAGGTTTTAGCCTTAAAAGAAGTAAGTGACATGTCATATATGATATAACGTTTATTATAGTTTAAATGTATTGTGATTTTTACCTAAGTTTTGAGTTGTGACAAATTTAAAATGATTTGTACTTTGTATATGGTAGATTTCTATATACACAATGAGACAAGGGAGTTTTGCAGACCCGTTGGCAATTAGATCAATAACCAGCTTATATCCTAGTACAAATAGTTTTAACCTAGTCACGTACTAGTTTTAAGTTTATATATATTATTTGCTGTGGAATGGGGATTGTGGATGACTAATTTTTTATGTTCATTTTTTTTCCCAATTTCAGCCGAGTGGTGGATCAATTTTGGAGAAAGTGCTCCACACTTAAGAATTGCTGTCATTCGGGTCCTTAGCCAAACAACGTCTTCATCGAATTGTGAAAGAAACTGGAGTACTTTCTCATTAATTCACACAAAATTGAGAAATCGGATAGCAATGCAGAAGCTGAACAAGCTAGTATATTGTCACTACAATTTGAAGCTAAGAGTCAGAAATAGACAAAGGAAGCAAAAGGATGATCCGAATTATTGCCCTATAAATTTGGATAATATCTTTCAGGAGGATGATCCCTTACTTCCATGGTTAGTTGATGTAGAAGATCCATTGTTAGATGGAGATGAGAATTTACACCAGGATATACGAGGAATAATGGACGAAGACGAAAGAGAAGGGGAAAGTGAGCCTCAGCCACCTACAGAAACTAGAACATCAAGGGGCATTGAACCTGAGCCCTCTCATGTAGTATCTACAGTGAGCTCTGATAGTTCGAGTTCAAGCATTGCTCCAAGTAGTGACTCTCTGTCTGGAGGAGGTAACGGGGCCGAGCCAAGTGATTCTTACCATGAAGACGAATTAAATGCTCCTGCTCAGACTGTGGATGAATTTCCAAATCCATCTCGTATGAGGTCAGGTCATGTTTATGTACGCCAAAGACCCCGTGATGGACAAGGAAATGATGGTACGAGTGCAAATGTTGGAAGGCAACAAACAGCAAAGTGGTACCCTATTTTCCATGACCCATATTCTGGGTACCAACCGTATGTCCCACCAGACTACGCACATGGTCAAGCGGAATCATCCTCACAACAATATTCAGAATCAGGGTCATTTGATCACTATCCTCATCCAAATCCAAGTCCATCCCATTTCTTTATGTTTGAGGATCCTAATGCCTACCAATATGGAGGGGAGTTGCACTATGTTGGTACGAGTGGGAGTGGTGCCAATGATAACAACTATGGGGATGAAGACAGTGATGCCAGTGTCATATATCCTGATAGACATTCATTTTGGTGGTAGAGGTATTCCTCTAATCATTTCTTAAATCTCAACTTTATATTTACTCTCAGAGTCTAATGTCTCAACTCTTTAAATACAATGTTATTTATGAAGTTATTATTTATTATGTCATTTATTGTGTTGAATGTTGATTGTTAAGTCACTGACTCTAGTGACTAATCTCTCTAAGTCTTAAATTCTTGACTCTTGAGTCTTGACTTTCAGTGTTGAATATTGATTCTTGATACCATGTGAAAAATCGGATTGATACTATTATTTTTTAATTATACAGCGATACAGGACATTATGCATTTAGGGGACCGCTACACCCCCTTATTTTAGGCTTTTTTGCAAAACAAACACATATTCTGGTTATTTACAATTTTCTGGATTTTCTAGAATTTTTTCAAAATTTTTTGATAATTTTTTTGAATCACACCGCGAACCGCTACGTAGCCCCGCTACCGCTATGTAGCGCCCGCTACGTAGCGTTTTGGCGACCGGCCGCGACGCTATCCGCTACCGCTATTTTGATCCTTGACAGGTACAAACATTGACCCAATTACGACGGAGACTGAGGAGATCAAGGAGATACTTGAGCAACTAGCTAAGTGGACCCCTGACAATGTCGCCTAGACATCGAGCTTCATAGAACTGCCATGCTTGGGTTGTTGGGTTCCAGACCACATGGGTTGTCTTGGGCTTGGCATTTTGGGTTCATATGGGTGCTAGGATGAAACTTGAACTCTGTTTTTGTAAACTCGTATTTCTCCCCTCAATTTAACTAAATCTTTATGATGGTTTATGCTCTTATCCATTACCCAAATTGCTCATGGTTATGCTTTATTTGTTATGTGGATTGAGTAAATTCGAAGTGTTTATATACTCTTATGAGTACACAGGCATCCGAGGAAATTAAAATTTGTTTATGTGTGTAAATAACCTCACACGTGAAATCCTGTGGGACTCCCTTGTGGGAAAATTTTACAATTTTGTATGGCTCAAATCCCTACAGGACATGTGCTCACGCCTCAGGATCGGTGCTAATTACCTCCCTTGGGCTTAGGGCAAAATAACATTAACTATAGAAAGAAAAGATTAACAAATTAAATGGCACACAAATCAGATTTTAAAATATTTGTTTCAAATGTACAAAAGATCATAAAATAAAGAACAATGAGATGAAAAATATCACTTGAAAGAAAGTTATAAACTTGGGAATCATACTTGGCAGGTAGTTAAAAAACTGAAAAGACCTAGCACGTGAGATGGAAGATTTTGATTCTTGGCACACTCAAAATAAGTGATGCAAAGGTTCCTAATCCATTCATGTCTATAAAGACCTATGTAGCAAAATTTTCTCTGAAATGAGCAACGTACAGGCACCAATCACCGTACACAAATCCAACACAACCATGCAGGATGCCTCATGTTTCTTCCATTACTAATTAAAAGTTAAAACATTGTTTTGCAGTTGATAAATTTATGTCGCTCTTTCAAAATCTAACTAAAATATTGAAATGCTTACAGTCATCATCATCATCCAAGGCTTGTCCCAACTATGTAAGGGTCAGCTACATGAGTTAGTTACCACTTAATATTTTTTATAGAGCTGCTATTTGAACACAAAAAATATTCCTCTACGCATGAGAAAAAAATTTAATTAAAATCCCCATAATACCCCCCACACATCTCTCTCCCTCCCTCTTATCTCCTCCCCTTTCCCTCTGGCCGGCGACGAGCTCCGACCTGTGGGAGGGGGGCTTTTCCTCCCTCTCCTGCTTCCTGTTCCTCTCCTCTCCTCTCCCTCCCTCTTCCTCGTCCTCTCCTCTCTTCTCCTCTCCCTCCCTCTTCCCTGTTCCTCTCATCTCTTCTCCTCCTCTAATCTCCTCTCCGCCTTGTTCGGCCGAACATCAGACTAATATTCGGCCTCGCAGGGCAGACAGGAGAGGAGAGTAGAGAAAGAGGGAGGGAGAGGAGAGGGGAATGGGAGGAGGAAAAGGGAGAGAAGAGGAAGAGGAATAGGGAGAGAGCGAGAGAGAGGGGGGTGGGGAGGGAGGGAGGGAGGGCCCCCCTCCCGCTGGTTGGAGCTCATCGCCGCCAGAGGGAAAGGGGAGGAGAGAGGAGGGAGGGAGAGAGACGTGTGGGGGTATTTTGGAGATTTTAATTTTTTTTCTCTTGTGTGTAGGGAGATAAAATTGCTGTTTATCCAACATTTCTCATTTTTTATTGATGGGGAATTATTTAAGAAATGGTATAGAAAAAGGAAACTACAACTACCACTTAAGAAGCACAAATGACCATCTAAACTACCATTACTAAATAGTGTCTAGTCTAAGCTAAGCTACACTAGCCTACTCTTATATTCATTGAAACTATTGAGGCTATCTCCTTTCAATGACAAGGAGCTGTATCCACTTTGAAGTTTGGCATCTTTTACTATCAGTGCATCCGCTGCCGTTCAACTGATCTTCTTGCCACTTCCAAAACTTGCACCAACTGGGACATAGCAAATGGAGGCAAGGAGTGCTGGTATTTTGCGGGAGCCGTATGATGTAGGATTGCCAAATATCTACTACTGTGTTGATAGGTCACAGGCAGAAAGAGAAATTTCATTGATTTAGGAAGGAGATTAGCTACGGCAACCTCTTCCATTGTTAGATTTGTACAGATATTTTCTATCGCATTATTTTTGCATATTATTTAAAAAAAAAACAAATATTGTTTAAATGTTTTCCTGATTGAGTTCATGAAATATATACTTTGGGAGTTGCGGATCAGACATTTTTTTGGCAACAGTTTCCAACACATGTATATTTTCTGACACATGTATATACTCATGCAACTTAGGTAAAATTCTATGCTTGAAAGAAAGGTCACTTTACCCATAAAAATGTCGGTTAAATGTAAGTTATGTTTACCCAAGTGGTTCTTCTTTGAAAGTTGAGAAAACTGGAAATGTCTTAGATTCACCCACAACAAGAAAATCGGGCATACAAGTGCATTCCAAGAATATAAGTCCCAGATGTTTGTGTCAAACTAGATTAAAAAACACAAAATAAAATAAAAAAAAGTAAAATAGGGTACCAAAGTGGAACAGAAACTGCAAAATGAAATTTATAATATTTATAAATGATATAGAATTAACATAAAAATAAGGTACACTCACAAGAGTACATTAGTATGGATATAGAATTAACATAAAAATAAAGCATCCAATGAGTTGGGGAACATCGTCTATACCTTGATGTCATCTCGAGGAATTCCCCTAGAAGGTGCTATTGGATCATTAGCAGCCTGTCATGGAGAGCATAAAAAGGAACATAAAAAAATAGTAAACATAAGCATCTTCGCAAGCATATGCAGAAATCATCTAATGACTAAAAAAGCAGGAAACTTGATAGTGCATCCTTGAAGCAACAAAAATCCTAACATATTTATTGGAATTGCCAAAAAGATATGAAATTGGAGATGTCAAGTTCAATCCCCCAAGGCCTCGATGCATTCACAAATGCACATCAATTTCAAGGTTAAAGATATACTTGTAATTAGTGACCACATATGTTAAATGCCAAATGTCAATTATAACCGAGTTCTCTTCTAGACAGGCGTGGTCTCTATTTCCCAGATGGTGGGCAGGGCTGTGTTGCATGCCCAATCACAGATGGAGAGGACAGGGATAGTCTATTTTCACCCTCATTATCATCAAAGCCTTGTCCCAACTATGCTGGAGTTAGCTACATGAATTTTTTTTTCTCCATTCTGATCTATTCTAAGCAAAATCTTTAGATAAGTTGTACTTTCTCAAATATATTTTTACTACTTCCATCCAAGACCTCCTCGATCTACACCTTCCCTTTAGTGGGTCATCAACCTACATAATCAAACTTTTCCTCACTGGCGTTGTTGTCGGCCTACATTGGACATACCCATACCATCTCAAATGGGTTTTCTTAATTTTATCCCATGTTGATGCTACCCCTAAATGCTCTCAAAATCGCTCATTTCTAATTTTATCCTTCCTAATTTTACCACACATCCACTTCAATATCCTCATCTCTGCTACATCCATTTTATGTGTATGTTTCTTCTTAATTGGATGTTTCTTCTTGATTGGACAACATTTTTCTCTATAAGCCATAGCTAGTCTAATAACTATCCTATAAAAAATTTTCCTCCAATCTTACTGGCATATGCCCATCACAAAGCACTCAAGAAGCAAGCTATGATATCCGGATGTAGCATTTAACCTAAGGTCCCTGTACCGATATAGTCCGATACAGATCAGGGTACCAAATACAACAAGATATGGTTTGGATATGGTTCCCAATTTCAAGATATGGCAAGAGTTAGGTCATTCAGGTCAGAACAACAAAACATGGTTGGTTCTAGTGAAATTGACAAAATCAACAACCATCAAGGGGGGAAAAGGAATAAAACGAAGAAGAATATAAAGAAGAGGAAGAGGAGTGATGCAGTCTGGGCCCCTGCAGCCCCTCATCAAATTAGATTAGGATTATTATTAGTAGATTTTTAATTAAATTGTTATTAGGAAAGTTTCCATTACTAGCGTAGGGTTTTCTTACACATTAAGTTTGTTTCTACTATATATATGGCATTGTAGAGAAGAGATTCTCATATTTGGTTGATTAATAGAATTGGATTTTTCCTAGAGAGGCGTGTCCTCGTGTGTGTTGAAGTCATCCTGACGATTCGAAGTGTCTTTGGACACATGCTTAGGTACTTCCACGGAAGCCCTAACCCTTGCGCTGCATCAGTTTGGTATCAGAGACATAGGATCTTTGATCGTCGGCGTGTTACCTACTCTCCCCTTGTTTGCTGATCCAGACAAAACCCCATCTGCCTCCTGCTATCCACTGTCCCACTAGGACCAAACGCTTCACCGATTCACCCCTGCCATCCATCTTATCAATATAGCCCCATCGTCATCCCCAACCATCCTCGTCACAGAAGCCCCGATCTCCACTATCACTATCATAGTCACCATCACCAAAAGCTCCTGTTGATTGCCTCCAATTGCAAGTTTATAAGCACAACCGTCCTTATTTTGTCAAGTGGCTAATGAATGGTGATCAAGCGCATGTTCGACATACTTGCAAAGTTACTTTTACCATTTGTGAAACTTACAAAGATACAATTTGGTGTGATGTTCTACCTATGGATAGTGGTGATCTTTTATTGGGCCGTCCATGGATGTATGACAAAAATGGGACTCATGGTATGCACGACAATACCTATACATTCATGCATGGTGGACAATAAGTTGCTCTTCGTCCCGAGAAACCACAACCGCTAAAGAAGAATTCCTGGAAAGTTGCCACAAAGGAAGTCCTTCATATTCACTACATTTACAGTGGCAATTCGAAGCAGACTCGAGTTCAAGGACGAACTCTTCTTTCAACCCTGGGAGGATGATGCAGTCTGGGCCCCAGCAGCCCCTCATCAAATTAGATTAGGATTATTATTGGTAGATTTTTAATTAAATTATTATTAGGAAAGTTTCCATTACTAGCGTAGGGTTTTCTTACACATTAAGTGTGTTTCTACTATATATATGGCATTGTAGAGGAGATTCTCAAATTTGATTGATTAATATAATAGGTTTTTTCCCAGAGAGGCGTGTCCTCGTGTGTGTTGAAGTCATTCTGACGATTCAAAGTGTCCTTGGACACGTGCTTAGGCACTTCCACGCAAGCCCTAACCCTTGGGCTGCATCAAGGAGGGGGAGCGTACCTTCTGCTTTATTGACACTGCCTCTCACCATTGCTCATCGTTGATTCACGCCATTGCTGAAACTCGTTGTTTCTGCTTTGTCTTCATCTTTCCTCTTCGTCACTCGCTTTGCTTCGTCATCGTCATTACTCAAGTGAAACGAGAAAAAATGTTTTTTTTTTCTTCTTCTTTTCACCAAGATGAAAGTCTAATGAATTAAAAAGGGTTTGCCCCTTCACCCTTTTAATATAGACAATAAAGTGTAGTGGACTGGACCCATAGTAGGCCCATCCCATTGAAAGTCTTGAACCATAATATGCAATGAGGTCTATTAATTAAAAACCTAAATCATTAAAACTAAATCTCAATAATACACGAGTCTTAACTCAATTCCACTCACATCAAGTGGGCCCTACGTAAAATTTCAAATTTCACTCAATTAAAAACAGGTTCCTAGCCAAATTCCACTCAAATAAAAAACTTGCCATAGCCAAAATAAAAAATGGGACCTAGCTATATTATGATGCCATACCCATATCCTATCCTAAATTTTTTAAGTTGGCATATCGAATCCCCATTTCCCATGTCTGTGTCCGTACCAGTGTTCATATTTGGGCATCAGAGGAAGCAGGTCTCATCTTTAACCATCCCACTTAAATCCTATGTTCAATATATTCATCAATCTCTGCATCCTTACTAATTATCGAGCCAAAGTAATGGAGAGAATCTCTTTGTGACATCTCTTGGGTTTCAATTCTTACAATAGTTCGAGTTTTTTGTATATGCCCATTGAAGTTGCATTCCATATATTATCTTTGTACGGCTTATTTTAATGCCTTAAGATTCTAAAACTTCCTGCCATCTCTCGAGTTTTGCATTCACCCACAAGTAATTGCTCACATTCACTACCACATCATCATACATGTCTCTAATAATTTCAATATAACCTCTTGGAACATTCCTTTTATTTAAAACACGCCAAATTAAATCTCCAGGTACCCTATCATACACTTTTTTTAGATCGATAAAGACTATGTGGAGTTTTTTCCTCTTAGCTCAGTATTTTTCCATTAATTGCCTAAGTGGAAAGATAGCTACTATAGTTGACCTCCCTTGCATAAAACTAAATGGATTTTCAGATGTCTTAGTCTTCTGTCTACATCATAGATCTATTAATCTCTCCCAAAGCTTCATATATGACTTATAAGTTAATTCCATGGTAGTTGGTGCAATTTTGTACATTTCCCTTATTCTTATATATAGGCACTACAATACTTTTTCTCCATTCATCTGGCATCTTCTCTGTCACTATTATCTTGTTAAAGAGCCTAGTTAACTAACTCCCCCTTACTTTTCATAAGCATTTCCAAACCTCTATCGAACATTATATGGACCTGTAGCCTTTCCTATCATCATCTATTTCAATGCTTTCTTCACTTCCACCCTAATTTTGTGAAAAAAAAAAAGTATTTTCTACTAGTATCCTCTCTTGTTCTCATGTCACCTACATAGTTTTCATTTAAAGTACATTAAAATATTCTCTCCATTTTTCTTTGATATTGTTGTCCTTCACTAGAATCTTTTGGTCATTGCTTTTGATACATTTGACAAGGTTTACGCCCCTACTTTTCCTTTCCCTTATTTTTACAAGCTTAGAAACATTCTTCTTCTCTTATTTCCAACCTATTATATAAGTCATCATATGCTTTGAACTTTGCACCATTTATAACTTTTTAAGTGTCTTTCTACGCCTTCTAATATATCTCATAGTTTTCCATATTCCTAGTCCTTGTTTCTCTCGAACAACTTCCTCAACCTCTACACTCCACCACTAGGTTTCTTTGTTATAGTGTCTTTTCCCTTTTGACTCTCCAAGCACTTCTTTAGCAACCTGCCTAATACATGTAGTCATTTGATTCTACATCGTAGTAATTTCCCCCTCAAAATTTCATTGTCCCATCTCAATCATGTTATTCTTAAATATTGTTGCTCTTTTTCCTTTCAAATTCCTCCACCTTGATTTAGGGCACATTTTATTTACTACTCCTCTTTCTACTTCTAATGCAAATGTCTAAAACTACTAGCCTATATTGTATGGTCAAACTCTTCCTTGGAATAACCTTGCAGGCTTTACATATTAGTCCATTTTCATCTACTGGATAAATTTAAATATATATATATATACCATTGCAAAGTCCATTACAAATTAGAACATGAAATTATCCTTCTAATGAAAATGTTAAGAATAAATTTCCCAAAAATTATGGAACTCAAATAGAATTTCATTTCAAATGAAAGCATCAAGCCATGTTGCTCAAAATGATAAATTTTAGATATAAAGATGAACAAATATTCACAAAAAAAAAAAAACCCTCATTTTCCTAGTAGCTAGAAATAGATGCTTCGGTTTTTTATCCATAAACTACTATAGTCCCTCTTTAGCCAAGGATTTGCTATTTCAACCCATCTTGACTGTGTTGAGGCCTGACAATCACATCCAATGACCTCCTAGAGTGACCATATTTCTCTATTAGTAAGCACTAAGCACCACATAACCCTTATCCTCTCAGAAACCAGCTTGATGGAGTTTAAAAATCACTCACAATGATCAATCTTCTGGTAAAATTTCAAATAATCAAAGCCTTTCAATCACCAACACTTTTTCTTCATTAGATACTCTTTAACTCCCACTAGGCCCAAGAAAGAACAGAAAGTTCCCCTCCTCGGGCTCTTTCATTCCTTAATGCTACTCCTATGCACGGTGGTCCTGGCTTTTCAATTGAATGAGCTATCCACATTCAACTTAAGAACTCTGTCTGGTGGTGACAAATGAATGTTAATGGTTCTTCCTCCCTCCCATCATTGCTGCTCCCTGGTTTCTAAGGATATCGGATCATGAAAATTTCTTAAACTTCTATTTTTTTCATAGCTCAATGATTGATATTCATGCCTCTATCAGTTTTGCTATTCTTCTTCTTTTTCCTTTTTTTTTCCAACTATTTTTATTAAAGATCCTTTGGTTTTGTTCTTTCCATGAATACTCACATCACAAAACATGAAACCAAGCTCCATAAGATTTGAACCTATTCATCAAAAAATCTTCTACCCCAAGAGCCCATGAAGTCCATAACGGTTGCTGCTCCCACCCTCAGATGTCAAATAATCAACCATTTTTCACCGGACATGTCTTGGAAACTAACATAGGATCAGCAGATGATTCGTCCTCTTTCTTACATAAAGAGAATCAGATGAGCATTCCCTGTATGTAAGCAGCTTCTTCGTTAAGCATCTATGGTAAGTATTTTTCTTGCCAAAGCACACAAAGAAAAAGCTTTCACGGGGAGCAAGACCCCTCCAAGCCATAATGCAAGGACCACAGGAATCAGTTGAAGAAAACTTGTAGAATATCAATCAAAATGAGAATTCCCCAAGTGAGTCCCATTTCAAATCCTTTCATCAGCTGAGTTATTATACATAGAAACATTGTTAAGATTTTTTTTTTTATTGGGTAACATATGACGTGACTTGAGCCCACAGCCTCTGGGTTGCAATATTAAGCACCTCCCATTGTGACACAAGCTCCTTGTCAAAACAATGTTAAGAATGAACGACAATTCGACAAATAATCAAACTCATCTGTCTCTGGGTTTTGCTCAGCTAGTTATGGACATCATGTGTGGTGCATGGGGTGAATAAGTTTGAGTCTGCTGTAAAAAAAAATCTTTCAAAACAGAGGGGAAAAAAAAAGAAAGAAAAAGGAATCAACACAACAAACTCCGACTGCAACAAGGAACTTTGAAATACAATCCTCTAGACCATTTGTCCAGACCCAAAACTTGTTACACTAATTGATATTAGGACTTTTACAAGACTATATAATTTAGGGCACATTTGTGTAGCATTAGCTGAGAACTGATTCAATAAACTTCGCTTTTCTACAGGGAAAAAAATCTATCCTCCACATCAGAAATGCTTTTCCGTGTAATCGTGGAAATTTGAGATAATTTTTTCTCTTTTCCAAGTGGAAAAGCGATTGTACTTCGTAGCTAATGATGAAAAATCTTCACCTACAAAAATTCATCTCACTTTTCCTCGCTGTTTCCCCAAAAACACAGCTGCACAAATGTGCCCTTAGGAAATAAAGACTTTGGGGCTCTCCCTCTGCCCAAACATCTTTCCATCTAAAAACTCTAGCAAAAATGTCTTTCAAGAAAATCTTACGAATATTAGATTGACGATCCCCTACCTAACTCAAATCCTTTAACACTTTCAATTCTTTGACCCTCATTGAAACCATGGTTTAAAAAATCGACCGAGTCGACTAGGACTCGGTCATGACAGAGTCAGGTCCCGAGTCAGACTTTTTAAAACTTGATTGAAACCAACCCTCCCCATGCTTTTCTACCATTACTTCATCCACAAAGCATCATTCTCCTCTCTCGACCCAAACCTGATTAAGGTGATCATGTCCTCCCCCCTCCCCCCACAAAAAAAAAAAAAAAAAAAGATTGAAACCAACCCTCCCCCTGTTTTTCTACCATTACTTTATCCACAAAGCATCTTTCTCCTCTCTCCACCCAAACTTGATTAAGGGGATCATTCCCCCCCCCCCCCCCCCCCCCCCACACACAACATTTAGCTGCATTTCCTCTACCCCTTCACACCATGCCCTAAAAAAACAAGGTGACCTTGAGTCCTTGAACCGATAACCATCTTTCGGCTAACCTAGCCTCCTCTGAACCTCTGGACCAACAAGGGTAGTACAGGAATAATCACCTTTTGTTTGGGACTTTGGTTGCTAGCTCCCCTGTCATCAAGTCACGCACTTCCTTACCCTTCCAGCACTAGGCAGGCATCAGCCCCCATACATGGTCATACAACTTTGCAGACCTAGATATGCAAGACCTTCACATTTACAGGATTAGCTCTCAATGGGAGACCTAGATATGTGATGGGTACCAGTCCTATTTTACAAATCATAGACTGCACTAGAACTTCAGTAGTCTCTTAAATGTCAATTCACTACAGTGTTATTTTCTATATCACTTCTCAGTCCAAAGGCAAATTCAAGGCATATGATAAAACCTTTAACATTCTCAATTCCAACATCAAAGCGTCACACAGAAGCTTGGTATCATTGTTAACTTAGTAAATGTATGATTTCCTTCCGCCTTCCCCAATTTTGAAGCCATGCACCCTACTAGAAACATTAGCTTTTTCCATCAAACTCTCAAAGTTTACCTAATACAACAAGGAGAAAAAGAATAGCCAACGGACTATTCTTCAAGCCAAAAGGCTTAGGGATAAACTGTTTATGTCTCACACCAAAGACAAAATTAACTCACTCTAGAGAAGAAAAGTGAAATCTTATTCAATATTGTAGTCTATCCCATGAAATGGGATTACATCTGTATTTATAACTAAGCTACTCTCTAATTAAGAAAACATTCCATAAAATAAAAGACTTCTAATTTAATCCCAATAACAACTTATAAACATAAGAAATTCCTAGAAAGATAGAAATCCTAGAAAACATGAAATTCTAAAAATAACTGTAGTTGTGAACTCTTCACTGGGCCTGGGCCCAATGGGCTGGCCAATCATGTACCTGATTTGGCCCCCTTCTTGGACAGGAACTCGCCCTTGAATTCGGTAAATGTCCATTTGGGTCGAAAATTATTCGAACAAACTTCTGAGTTGCTTGTTGAGCTTCATTATGAGGACAAGACTTGAAAACGTACTTTGATCTTTTCTCCCAATTATAAGTAAGTTGGAGGTGTTACTTCTTCTAAGAACTGCATGTATCTCAAATTTGTGATCGGACAATTAGATGCTTCAATTGTAGACTCTATACCAATAGAACATACTTGTTTAGTAGCATGAGTAGATCTCCAAAGATGGAATCAATATGGGGAATTTCAACATTAAGATCTTCTTGTGAAACTAGTGCAATAATTGATTTGTCTTCCAATGATCCAGTTGGTTTTACTAATGGTGTCACTATGATCAAATCCGGCGAACAATTACTGTTCACACTAATCATATTCAAGTCTTCAATGTTTTCCTTTGATTCATTTGCTTGATCGTGCTTGTCAATGCCAACAATTTTTTTTCTCTTCCTTTGCATCTTTCTTCGTTATATCAGCATTTTCCATAGAAAGAGATACAATTTCTTGCCCTTGAAGTTCAGATGAAGCATGAACTATTTTTGAAGTTTTGCAACTTATTTCACTTGAAATTGTCATGAGAGCATTCATTCCTTGAACCTGTTGCCCAACATTATCCTTGGATTTTGTTTTTTCTCGTTATTTTTCCTTTGGTTTTACAATTAAAGGGGATGATGGAGACAAAGATTGAAGAAGCATGACCCATTATCCTTCCACTTGAAGGTAAATGTGTTCTTCTCATTATCATTGTGAACAATTCGATCAGAAATCCATTGTTGTTCCAAAAGAATGAGTTATATTCATAGGAATTATATCACACCAAATTTTATCTTTATATCCACCAATCTTAAAAGATACCAAACATATGCGAGTCACGGGAATAACAGAACCATTAGACCATGTGACTCTGTAAGACTTTGGGAGAGTCTCTGTAGGTCAATTGCGTTTGTCAACAATTTCTTGTGCTAAAAAATTGATATCACTATCACAATCAATAACTAAATTGGCTAACCAGTCTTTACATGCTGCTCGCTTTCGGAATATCATAGTTTGTTTCCACTCTTCTTCCATTTCAATGGTAGTGAAAAGTCTGCAAATGACAAATGTGGGATTCTTTTCTTCTGTTTTCACCATATGAGCTCTCGTTCGTTGCCAAAAATTTTCTTCCTGAGACTTGTCGCATGTGGTACTATCGAAGCATGTGCTCAACACAAATAGCTTTATTGTATGCTTCGTAAATGTTGTTGTAATGATTCATCTTCTCTAATATGTTTGGTCTCAAGCCTCTACCGCATTCTTTAAAGCGAATCAAATCATGCAACTCATTCTGTTCCAATTCACATACTAGATGCAGCCATGAAAATTGATCTAAATATTCTTCAATTGCCAATTCATTTTGCTTTAAATTAGAAATTGTTTGAATAAAAACTGATTTTCAAAATACCAATTGCCATATGTATGCTCATACCATATTCTTTGAACTTCATTGGATAATCCAAAGAAGTGCATATCAACTTTGATGCAAGAAAAGAAAATTTTATAAATTTTGCAAATGAATTGACTTGATGGGGTGGTCTTATTGACAAAAATATGCATGTGAAGATGAATCGTGAATTAGTGTTCAGATGACTAAGATATCACCCTTTTGAAAATCAATGGATGAGATTAATCAATCCGAAAAGACTAGATTGTTTTAGCTAGGCCCACTTGTATTTTTTTCCTCTTGGGCTGGGCCTTAACCTAAAATAAAGCAAAGGAGTTGAGGAACTGGGTCGGACCCAAACTCAAACCCAGAAAGTGGGCTTGGCTGGAGTCATGTGCTAGTGGCAAGTGTGGTGTTCCATTAGTCTGATGAACGCCTGAAGAGAAAGGGGTTTTCAAAACCCTTATTCTTCTTGTTTGGAGTCGAAGGAGAGGATGGGAGATGGTGATAGTTTCTCAGTGGCTTCCGAAGGCGGAAGAAGATCAGAATAGCGTAATGTGGCATCGATGCTTGGTGAGGATTAGATGGGGTGCACAGTACGTCCACAACCTCTCTCTCTCTCTCTCTCTCTCTCTCTCTCTCTCTCTCTCTCTCTCTCTCTCTCTCTCTCTCTCTCTCTCTCTGTGGGTTGGGGATTGGAGGGGGATAAAGTGGATGCTGCAGCTTCAGCTGGGATTGGGGAAGTATGCGTAAGGAGAGGTTGGGTCGTGACCAAGGGGGATGGAGGTAGGGTTTTTGTGTGGGGTTTCGGCTAAGAGGGACTGGGGTGGTGACGAACAGTCGGATGGGGTAAGGGAACTTGCAATTGTATTGTTTTGGGATTTGGGGTAGGGGTTGATGCAGGTCGAATGGGTTTGGAGAATAGTTTTGGTAGTTTTATAGTTTTGGTGGGATGGTTTTGGCAGGGGAACTGATTAATTGTTTTGCAATTTGACTGTGAGGTGTGATTAGGGTTTGCGAAGGAAAGAGATAAGTGGGCTTAGGTTTTTAAGTTTTTCTTGTTTTTTATTTTTTATTTTTATGACAAAGATGGGTTCTGTGATTGGGTAATGCTGGGGAGGATGGATTTAAGTATTGATGGTTTGTGCAGGGTCTTTGGGTTGAGAGGGATTCGGGTGAAGGATGGGTTGCCAGCGGACGGGGCTGGTAGAGTGATAAGGGATGAAAATGAGGGGAGATCAGTGATGACGATGATAATGATGATGATGAACGATGGATGGATGACAAAAGGTGATGGGACGGTAAAACGCAAAAATATGGAGACGGAGGTCCCCGGCTTGCCTCGGATCAGCGATTGGAACGGCGATCTAAGAATGGATCTGATCTTTCATACTAAATGATGCAGCACGGGGAATAAGAATAGCCAACGGGATATTCTTTAAGCCAAAATGCTTAGGAATAAACTGTTTAGGTCTCACACCAAAAACAAAATCAACTCACTTTGGAAAAGAAAACTGAAATCTTATTCAATATTGTAGTCTGTCCCATGAGAAAGGATTAAATTTGTATTTATAACTAAGCTACTCTCTAATTAAGGAAACAATCCATAAAATAAAAGACTTCTAATTTAATCCTAATAATAACTTCTAAACATAAGAAATTCCTAAAAAGCCTAAAATCCTAAAAAACATGAAATTCTAAAAATAACTGTAATTTTAAACTCTTCACTGGGTCTCGGCCCAATGGGCTGGCCAATCATGGATTTGATATGGCCTGAATCACTACCGCTACTATTATAAACAAAAAAGGGCACAAAGGGTCTCCTTACTTTAACCCTCTTGTGCTTCTAAAAAAACTTGTAAAAGATCCAATTATCAACATCGAGAATGAAATTGTAGAGACACATTCCTTCTTTAGTTCCCCTCCATTTAGATCTAAATCCTATGCGACACACGTATGAAAGGAAGTCCCAATCCACATGAGCATAAGTTTCGTCCAAATCAATTTTAAAAAGTACCCTTTCTTCCCTCAACCTCTCCTTCGCACAAATAGCCTCCTTAGCTATAAGCACACATCCAACATTTGTCAATTTTTCACAAATGCTTCTTGAGTTGGCCCAATGTATTGAATATGACCTCTCTCATATGATTAGCCAAAAATTTTCATGGCAACTTGTATATTCATGCCATCAAAATAATTGGTCTCAAATCCTTTAAGGACCTGCCTTTTGCAATCAAAAGTATCAAAGTGGCATTGAGTTCCAAATTAGTCTTCCCTCTGTCATGAAACTTCCAAAGTGCCTCCCCAAAATTTCTTCTGAAGAATTTTCATTCTACTTTAATGAAGGTGAAATCATAACCATCTGGATGATTTCATTGCCACCAATACTTCTAAGAGTTTCTACAACTTCTTATTCCGTGAATTGTTTTTTCAGAATTTTTACTTACTCCAAAGTTATTGATTTGAATGTCAGAGCATCCAAATGTTAGATTTAGACTTCATTAGATAGATTATATATTAGTTTCACAAGGTTTTGACTAATTAGAGTCCCAATGAGTTTGTTAAGTCAAGTGCGACACCCTGTCACAACTTAATCTTGATTTATACTAATTAATTATAGCTTTATTTTAATTAATCATGTTTGATCCCAGATTATGCTATTGTAACCTTCTTTTGTATTACTATGCTTATTTGGATTGGGTTGGGCCATGGATAGGTAGTTATGGGCCAATTTGACCATGAATAGGTAGAGTAAAGCCCTTTTTCGTAATTTTCATTTTTATGGTTATACATCATGCGCATCTCATATTGGTGCCATCACGTGTGCCTTGTCGAGCCCGACAACTTCCATATTGGGCCCCGCTTCGCTCGATTTCATTTGACTCAAATGGGTGAAGATTTGACTTAAAATGGAAAATACATAAAGGAGTTGGACTTCTTTATAAATTCAGAAGAACTGACATTACAAAAAGGAACTCAGCTGTACCATTCGATCCTTTTTTCTCTCCTCCTAACAGCTAAAGTTCTTCCCATCTCCTCCATTCTCATCTCTCCTCCAAAATCAGCAAGAAAGGTTCTTACATGTTGGTTAAAGATCATCTCCTCCTTATTCCATCTCTCCTTGGCTCTTCTCAAGGGCTGGAATTCCCCTTCTCCACCAATACTACCTCAAATTTCATACCAGGTGAGGTTCTTACCCAGTTATAGACCTTTTCAAATTTCGTTCATGCACGAGCTAGGCAACCTGTATGTATAACATGCATCTCACCATTTTATCATTCTTAACAATCACATCTTAGGATTTGCACAAATTCAGAATTTCCTTGCATTTGAGCACAAGTGGAGCCATTTGGGGGATTTTATCATCAACCAAGGTCTAAGCAGTGTTTAGATGAATGCATGCTGATAATATCAACGTTTCTAAAACCTGAATCAATAAATTTCATTACAGCCTCTTTCTATTTTTTTTATTGTTAGCTGAAAATGGGTATTTCTCTATAAATGGATGTATGATTGTTGTGAAGGTGGATGAGAGATTGGAGGTTGTTGTAGGATGCAGAACTGTGGATTTAGTTGGGTGGAACAGGAGGTTCCTTGCAGGTACAAAAAAAAAGGAGGAAAGGAAGAAACTTCAGAAAATCTGAAGTTAATTTTGTGTTAGGTCCGCAGGTCTGAAAGATTGGACCTGACATCAATCAATCAAATTAGCCCTCGAGTTCCAGGTCCGATTGATAGGACTTGAACCCGATCAATCGGGATGACCCTTTGGTTTGGGGACTTGTTTTGGGTTTCAAAGCCTGTTTGAACATTTTCTTTACTAAAGACCTATCTATAATTAACCTAGAAGCTAATTATAGTATAAAGTTGAGCCAAGTAGGGCCAATGGGTGTCTAAGAACTTGTAGGGGCTTAGAAATGGTACCTTAGACCATGAACATTGCCCAAAGGTATTAAAATAATGCATAAGAAGTCTCTGAGGGTAAGATTATCTTATGTATATCATCCATTTAGTTTAGCACTTAACCATGGGTGTTGGTTTAAGGGACTTTAGTGTACCTCAATTATACAATGCAATTCCAAACAAATAGTTTGTACACTGAATAACCTAAAACTACATCAAAATGGGCGGTTAAAGAAGACAAATGATTAGAATAGGATTGGCTAGTAATTCACTTGATTTTCATCAATCCAACTACAATTGTATATTGAGATATTCAATATTATTGCTCTCCAATTCCTTAATATAATATTAGTATCGTTTTATCATCCAATGATTTGTGTTTGCTTAATAGTCCTTTCCTTACTTTTACTTGGATTGAAATGATTTGGCAATTTAACAAATAGAGTATTCCTACTCAATTGACTTGAATTGATTTGTCTTAACTAAAATTTTCCTGATATTCTAGCACTACATAGCTACAACCTTACAAGGCCCGGCGGGGTTGAGCTAGGCGTAGATTTGGATCAACCACTGCAGTGGACAATAGAAGTTTTCGGAACTCCAATTGGGTAACCAGGATCACACCTAGGCATGGGGCACTGGTTATTCCTGCATTTGTATATATATTGCTCTCACCTAGATGCTGATTTAGCTCCAATGAGGGCAAATTAGCCAAAGTAGTTGCCAATTGGTTGTCTATATCTCAATTGTTGATTCAGAAGCATAATTAATCTAATATTGCACAATGTGCCTAGAATATTGAAATTGACTTCTTTTAAATCGATTGTATATTAATTCTATTTGACACAGCATGTGCTACCTTAGTATTGCTTATGCACTGCTAAATTGTCATATTCATAGGCTATATTATTGGTGTTACATGCCCAAATACCGATCCCGGTCATGCAGAGACATTAGAGGCGCAGAAGGAGACTTCAGAAGTTTCTCCAAGATCAGAAGAGTGAACGGCTAAGGATGTGTTCTAGTCCTTAGCTTACAAAGTGTGCCACCAAGTTTCATTTTGGGTTTATTTTAGGGAGATAGACTTATAGCATACCATTTCTCGCATTATATTTGATTACATATAGAGTTGGTATTTGTGTTGTATAGTTTGGACATGTACAGTTGTTGTATATGGATTTTGTAGCCATTGTCAGTAATTATACTTATGTTTTCATTGTACCAACATGGCATACATACATACATATCATGTATGGGTATTTTGGGGTTTCTCTACTTTATATGAAATGAAATCCTTAACTTGATATGTTGAAATGTTTTAAATTATGGACTGTTCATGTCATACTATGATAGCACGTGGATTTTGAATTGTATTGGTGATAAGTACAAACTTTCGAATTTGATACCTTTGACAAATGTCATTGAGTAGCCTCACAAGCGTAAAGATTGTAAGTATCCCTTGTTGATTCTAATCTAGCATGATATCGGGAAGAAATCTCATAAGAGTACGTATGTCATACCTCAAACAGTACCATAATTAAGGAAAGCCTGGGCTTTATGATAGTAAGTTGCTGTTACAATTTAAAAAAATGAGCTTGGTAATTTTGATTATCTATCATGTAAAGTCTATATATACGTTGTATGGGACAATTGCCTTCCTAAACTTCTTTGGTTCATTTTAATACATAGGAGAGGCTTCAAAAGTTTTAATGGAATTTTGGTCCCTAACAATCTCCAACCCACCCACCCCCCCAAACAACAAAAAAAAACACCGCCACTGTCTCTCTCACACTCGAGACTCAATAAAGGTTTGCCATTTACTTGTCTACAAAGGATAAGTAAATCATTCTCCAAATATGAAGAAGAGGTTAAAACTTGCAATCAATCAACTAAATCATTTCTCACCACTTTCTCTCCCAAACATTTCTCCTTCATGCCAATTTGAGAGAAGCCATTCTCTACAACTAGATTTCGGCATCTTTGCTTGAGTCTTAAACTTTATCCATGATTGAATCTCAAAGAAATCTATGTTCAAAAGACCACTAAAATTTATGGCTATTATATCAAGGACTAGGATGGTCTCAAAGAAAATCCGAGCCATTAAAAATGAAATCCATCTCCTTAGATGGGATGACCCCAAATTTTATAGAAATAGGAGTTGGTCCCACCTTATTGAGCATACAATTAAAAATATCATGTGCTCAATCTTATGGTGAGACCAACTCCTATTAGAATAAAATTTGGGGAAACCACTCAAAGGAAAGGAATTTATTATGATTTCTTAGTAGCATGGGTATCATACCTTGACTATTCACCATTTTATGTCATTGGTGAATGGCTCTCAATGGTGTCCCCTCAATCATCTATGCTACTGCAGATATCATGGCCTATCAAGATTACAAGTAATCAATCAATGGATTTTCAACCATCCATGATAGGCATCGTGGCCCATTAAACGATCACAAGTAACCAATCAATTCATTAATTAATTATGGGTGGATTGGTTCACAAGTGATCAATCAGGTATGGGCCCCACTTTGATTAGAGTGATATACAACTCTTAGTCCTAAAATAAGGAGTAAATGATTCTTTCAAGAGGTTCATATTCATTAGGTGAGCCCTATTAATTTTGAACATTAACTCTCCTTAGAATTTTGGAAATTTATGTCTTTAAAAGTATTTAGGTATATTCAAATTATGGATTTTTTCTCTAGATATTTATTTAAAAAACTCTGAAACTATAAATAAATGTATTTTTAAAAAATTAAAAAATAATAAATAAAAAAGTTATAACCCAACCCCCCCCCCCACAAAAAAAAACCCAACAACCAACAAAAAAAGAAAAAGACTGATGGTGCTCTTCTTAATATAAATAGAATAATTTATGGAATTTTTTTATCCATATGGTATCAAAGCTAAACGATCCTAATTGATCACCAAGCTGAGAGTCTAGCGTTGGCTCATCTTAGCCCCTTGACCACCTGATCAATCAAGTGATCTAGGGGCCTTACAATCGGCATCAAACCCTTCATCTATTCTTGGCTGTTTCTGTCCCACTCAACACTGCACTCCAGATCCATGTCTGCCCATCACTAATATTCACTTCCATTTTGGGGTGCCATTTTTAATTTTCCACTTCTGTTTGCTGCCCATTCACTACTGTCCAGATCCATGCCATCTATCAGCAACCATTGCAAAAGATCAACCATTCTGATCTACGAGTTCAGCTCCAATATATTTTGTGCTTTGAGATTCGAAAAGCAACACAATTAAAGAAAATGAGCCACGATCATGAGGGCAAATGTTTGGGAAGCCACTAGAACTCTTGTGCAATTTATTATTTATCACCCACAGGTCTTTGAAGTGTTGCTATTTGCTAGGAAGTATATGGTAGTCTGCTATCAGCCTATCACATTAGTTAACTTCCATCTGTTGCATCAACTACATGAGACACCGACCACCAATGCATTAGATCCTCTCTTTTATTTTTATGCTACAACAATCCAACCACCAAACTTGTTCCATTGTTTCATGTGCATCCAATAAACCTGCAGCAGTCTCTATTTCACTCATACTCTCTCCTAGAGTTTCTTTTCTGTTAGAATTTACAAATGAAAACCCCACCCTAACTGCTTCACTTTATGAGTCCAATTAATGCAGTAAAAAGGGTTAAGGTGAAATTACTCTGATGAACCTGTGCATGTGATCTGTTCCCTAATATTCTAAACATTGGCATATGTGGAACTTAGCATTTTCCAGGTGCAATCTCCTTGCATTTTCTTTGAGTCCATTTGCTCTCCTTCAGATATGTTCGGCCATGGATCATTGATTATTTGGCTTTTGATCTTCTGTATTTGGATCAGATCTTCTTGTTCTTATCATTTATTGTTGACTTGGACATACAAGTCCTATCATTAGTTTGTAGAGTTCCATTTTTTTTTTAATTTGATTATTTTTTTATTTCGATTGGTCATACAAGTACAATCTTTTATGAGTTGGATCAGTTCATCGGCTGACCAAATATTTGTCAGATTTGATACTCTACATTTGGATCAGATTAATCAAACTGATCATTTTTTCTTGGATTGTTTTTGGATTGGATGTCTAAATCTGACTATTTGGCTCTGGGTTGGATTTCAAATTTGACCATTTGTCACATCTCATTCGCACCATTGATCTCAGGGAACATCTGCACCATCAATCTCAAGTTTCATTAGTGTTGCAGATTTCCGATTACTCCTATGTCATCCAGCTTGCCATCTCGCAATCATTGATACGCATCAACAACCATCAAATTCAACTATGTTATGCAAACTTAGGATTTCTGAGTGTCTTGAGTTTTCAGGGTGTTAGGATAAGTCTTGATTAGATAGATATTATCTACTAGTTTCTCCAGATTTGATTTACTGAGAGCCCAAATAAGTTTGGTAAATTTGATTACAATCTTGTAAAGTCTATATCCATAATGTACTCTTCTTAACGTAAATATACAGGTTTATGGAAAGCCTTTGACTGCACCTGTGGCCTTCTATATTATTTCTTTGCATATAATTACTAAAAATATATAGATATTGTTAATAACCAGTAACACCAAAAGCCCTAATAGACAAACGGAATAGGCAAACAGATAGAGGTAACTTGCCCCTCAGGGGTTTCGAACTCATGACCTCTGGCTCTGATACCATGTTAAGAACTAGTAACACCAAAAGCTCGAGCTGTTAGTGAGGGCATAACAATGTACATCAACAGATATCATCTATTAGTTTCTACAGACATGATCTAATTAGAGTCCTAGTAAGTTTTGGAAGTTTGATTATCTATCTTGTAAAGTCTATATATACACATTGTACTCTTATTGAAAACGATGGATGCTAGGCACTGTGCATATCGACCCGTGCAGTGCAATAGCTAATGCCTTAAGTATCCCGCCTGGGGAGTACATTCGCAAGAATGAAACTCAAAGGAATTGACAGGGGCCCGCACAAGCAGTGGAGCATGTGGTTTAATTCAATGAAAAGCGAAGAACCTTACTAGGGCTTGACATGCCGTGAATCCTCTTGAAAGAGGGGTGCCTTCGGGAACGCAATATAGGTGGTGCATGGCTGTCGTCAGCTCGTGCCATAAGATGTTGGGTTAAGTCCTGCAACGAGCACAACCCTCGTGTTTGGAACCCTAAACAAACCACCGGTGATAAACCAAAGGAAGGTGAGGATGATGCCAAGTCATCATACCCCATATGCCCTGGGCAACACATATGTTACAATCGCCTGGACAAAAGGTCGCGATCCCGCCAAGGTGATCTAACTCCAAAAACCCATCTTAAGTTCGGATTGCTTGCTGCAACTCGCCTGCATGAAGCCAGAATCACTAGTAATCACTGGTCAGCCATACAGCAATGAATTTGTTCCCAGGCCTAGTACACACAGCCCGTCACATTGTGGGAGATGGCTATGCCTGAAGTCGTTACCTTAACTGCAAGGAGGAAGATGTCGAAGGCGGGGCTAGCGACTAGAGTGAAGTCATAACAAGATAGACGTACTAGAAGATGCGGCTGGATCACCTTCTTTTCATGGAAAGCTAAAAAAGCGAGCTACGTCTGAACTAAGCTCGGGAGATGGAAGTCTTTTTTCATTTCTCTATAGTGAAGCAAGACAAGCTCATGAGCTTATTATCCTAGGTTGGAAAAAGTCGATAAGATCCCATTTTTTTACATCCCCATGCCCCTCCCATATGGAAACATGGGAGCACAAAAAGGAAAGAGAGGGATGGGCTTTCTCTCGCATTTGGTATAGTGGGCCTCCCCATGGGGGGCCTGCAAGGGCTATTAGCTCAGTGGTAGAGCACACCCTTGATAATTGTGTAGTTGTGCCTGGGCTGTGAGGGCTTTCGGCCACATGGATAGTTCAATGTGCTCATCAATGCCTAGACTGGGGATGTGGATCATCCAAGGCACATTAGCATTGCGTACTCCTATTCAAGCCGGAGTTTAAAACCAAACTTCTCCTCAAGAGGATAAATGGGGTGATTCAGGTGAGATCCAATGTAGATCCAACTTTTTATTCATTGGTGGGATCCACGCGGTCCGGTGGGGAACACCATGGCTCCTCTCTTCTCAAGAATCCATACATCCCTTATCAATGTATGGACAACTATCTCTCGAGCACAAGTTTAGGTTGGACCTCAATGGGAAAATGGAGCACTTAACAACGCATCTTCTCAGACCAAGAACTATGAGATCACCCCTTTTATTCTAGGGTGATAAAGGGATCATACCATTCGAGCCTTTTTTTCATGCTTTTCTCCTAGAAGTCTGGAAAAAGCAGCAATCAATAGGATTTCCCTAATCCTCCCTTCCCGAAAGGAACGTGAAATTCTTTTTCCTTTCCATAGGGACCAGGAGATTGGATCTACCCATAAGAAGAATGCTTGGTATAAATAACTCAATTCATGGTCTTCGACCCCCTCAGTCACTACGAACGTCCCTCGATCAATGCAATAGGATGCACCTATTTATCTATCTCTTGACTCAAAATGGGAGCAGGTTTGAAAAAGGATCTTAGAGTGTCTAAGGTTGGGCTAGGAAGGTCTCTTAACGCCTTTTTTTTTTTAATATCATCGGATTTATTTCACAAATACTTGCCATGGTAAGGAAGGAGAGAGAAGGGGGGGGGGGTGTGGGGGAACAAGCACACTTGGAGAATGCGGCATTTCACATGTTGATCTTTTATATTTTTCTTTTGCATGTAACTCTTGAAAACATTCTTTGCACGTCCCTTTATCTATTCCAGAGTTTTAAGCAATTGACCTTTTCCTCTCATTTTCACATTTAGCTTTCTTTTAGGATTACCGATTCCATAAAAGAATTTGGTATCATTATTGCCATCCCTTCAAGCCCTTGACCTTTGATGCCAAGTATTTCCACATCCCATGTGATGTCTTGTATTTACTTTTCCAATGCTTCCCTTTCCAAACTTTCCTTATGAGAAAGGTCCTCTAACTTTCTTCCTTTAAATCCCATTCTTCTTTCCTTCTATCGTGCTTCTCTTTTCCTCGATTCTACCAAATAACTCCTTGTTCCAAAATTTAAGTCTGTATTTTTTAGTCTTTAAGTTTCCAAGACCCCAGCATTGGACCTAAATTCCTATCCACCATTCTTCTACCATCTCCATTAACCATAGATAATTCATCCATGCATTTATAACCTAAGTGGCCAGTTCTCAATTGACTTTTGACATCGAGCATGACAGATGAGTGGTCTAAAAATTTCTCTGTCCACTTAAGCCGGTATCCTTCTCTGTACTGTTCATTCCCCCACCCTTTTGGATGTAGATAGACCTTATGGCCACATGTGTAGAGCCCAAGTAAATTTAGGATTTTAATTTTATGTCATTAGATTTTAACTTTGATTTAATGGGTTGTAATCAGTATTATGTTTCCGATTTATTTAGTTTCCTACTTTAATTTGGTTTCTTAGGTCCTAAGTTATTTTTCCTATTTATATGGCATTGTAGATATGGAATTTTTAGAGTTTCATAATTAATTGATTGGGGTTTCCCATTAAGGTGCATGACATGCGTTCTCATTTATAATCTCTACGGAGACATTTGAAGTGTCTCCACATATGTGTTGCGGCACTCCCCACAAGCTCTAACCCTAGGGCCTGCATCAGTTGATATCAGACGAATATCCACATTACTCCAATCACACTCCAGTCACCGATCAGAGCCTATCCATTTATCCCTCATTCCACCATCCCCTTTCCAAAATCTCCATCCATCCAAAGTCATCTTCACCTTTGATAGACATGGAATTTTCAAAGTTTGATAATTAATTGATTGGGTTTTCCCATTGAGGTGCGTCCTCGTTTTTTATCTCTGGGAGATGTTTTAAGTGTCCTCGAATATGTGCTTGAATACTCCCCGTAAGCCCTAACCCTAGGGCCTGCATCAATTAGTATCAAACGAAGATCCACATCGCTCCAATCACCCTCCGGTCACCGATCAGAGCATATCCATCTATCCTTTATTCCATCCCTCTGTCCATATGCCCTTTCCAAAATCCCCATCCATCCGAAGCCATCTTCACCTCTGATACCAACTAATGCAGGCCCTAGGTTTAGGGCTTGCAGGGAGTGCCGAAGCATTTGTCTAAGGACACTTCAAACATCTTCGGAGAGATTATAAACGAGGGTGCACCTCACTGGGAAAACCCAATCAATTAATTATCAAACTCTGAAAATTCCATGTATACAATGCCATAGAAATAGGAAAAATAACTTAGGCCCAAGAAACCAAATTAAAGCAGGAAACTAAATAAATTGGAAACATAATCCTAATTACAACCCATTAAATCAAAGTAAAAATCTAATGACATAAAATTAAAATCTCTATTCTACTTGGGCCCTACACATGTGGCGATAAGGTCTATCTGCATCACTTTTGTGGAAATTAGAATCTATCCAACCTGCTTATAGCTAGTGACATTCATTGTTAGACCAAGTATAGTTCCCTTCTAGGTATAGTTCCCTTCTGGCAATAGCAATTCCACTAGATCATTCTTATCAATAAATTCTTAGAAAGTTCCCATGTCTGGTGAAATTCTGCGTCCCTATTATTATTCATAATAATAGCTCACTATATTGAATTCTCCCCTAAGGCATCATGGAATCTCCATACCATCTTTAATTAGCCGAAACTTTTCCTAGAAAAATGCTTTCCATGTTGTCTTGATGCCCAGAGAGTAAAGATTGCCAATTTGATGCTTCCTTCTAAGATGAAAAAGAAATTGCTACCAACCTTTTCAGACCATCGGAGTTCAAAACTGCCTCAGCCAATAGAACACTTCTATTCCAAATGGTGATCAGGCCACCTGACACTCTTTCTAAAGTTGCATAGCTCCTTCCACAGTCATGAAGCAACGCAGGGAAGAAGAATAGCCAACAGGCTAATCTCTAAGCCAAAAGACTTAAAGATAGGATGACTAGGTGCCTCACCAAAGACAAACAATAACTCACTCAACTGAGAACTGAACTCAAATTCTTATTCAATATCAATGTCTGTTTCCCATGAAGATATTACACCTTTATTTATAACTAAGATACTTCTTAATTAAGAAAACAACTAATTCAAATCAAATAAGAAGTCATAAACCAAACATAATTGGACTTTCTAAATATTAAAGATAAAAGCAACTACTAATAGGATCTGCTCTACTCTACTGGGACTTGTTGGTCTTGGGCCGCAGATATAGACTTTCAGACAGGGCCCATTAGTATGGCCTGCATCAGCTCTCCCTGGCTTGGAAAAACTCGACTCCGGCGAGTTGCTAGCTTCAATTGGTTATAGAACTGTTGACCACCTCCAATTTTGACTCCGAAAATAGTAGCTTAGCCTTTTTCTTCCTTACTGACTTCTTGACTGCAACCCTTTTTACTTCCTACACAACCTCATCATCATCATCATCACACAAATATTTTTGAAAATGCATTCACTGGAATTATCTCTCCCCCGTACTGAACAATTAGTTCAGATTGCCAACAATCAGCAGAAAAAAGGGTTTGGGTGCATATGTTTCTCTGCCAGTAAAATTCATTTGTAACCACTACCAAGTAGTTTTGCAACTGGGTTTGGCAACCATTCCAGTTTCTGATTAACACCACATCAGTTAACTACTTTATTTCCCAGGAAAGTACCTACTCCTACAGATCACGTGAAGGTCAAGTTGCAGAAGAAAACTAATAAGACTGTGTTTCAAAACTACTGCTGTGTTCTGGAAGATCTGGTTACAGATTTCGGAGCTACAGAGTGCAGAAATATTACCTGGATGCATAATAATGGTGTACATACGTCTTTTATGGAATGCGAACTGCTTGAGTTGAAGTAATAGTCATCCACAGACTCATAGCCAAAGGAAACTGCAAGGAGTTATTGAAGACACTCTTCGCAAATAAAATGATCAATTGCAAAGAAGAAAAAGAAACAAAACTTCATCTAAGAGATAATGCATACCCCGGGTTAATCCATCATCAAATTCTCGAACAGACTTGGCACTAGCTGTCAATGGGATATTATATTCACCTTCCATGCCTTCAAAGAGGAGAGCATGCCTACAGAAAACCAAAAGCAGCAAAAAGAGAAAAGACTGTAAGTCCATATCATCAGGAACAAAATCAATGTATGATGCAAGAACAAAAGCATTACAATTACTTCTTGAATATTTTACACAAAGCACGTGCAAGCGCTTTGTCATAAATAATATTAAAACCCTTACGAAAATCCTCGTCTGCAATTACCAAGTCGAAAGGATTACACAAGGAAACTGCCCCTGAAAGAGGGGAAGTATTCGATTCCTGCCACAAGAGAGAACAGATTCAAAATTCATACACAACCATGCAAAAATATAAACTAAATGAAAGCAATTTAACAAAACAGAGACAAAAGGGTTTGCAACAACAGTTCTTTCTTTCCATATCTTTTTCTCTATAAGACCAGAGGGGGAGGGGGAGAGAGAGAGAGATTTCTATTCCACTTCTAATATTTAAGCCCCTTTTCCATGCATCAAATGGTGTCAAAATACCACATCACTAATTCCTCTTTCTATACTTAATGAACAAAGCTCCATAGCACCCCAGGTGTTTTCACTTAAAACATGCCCGCTTAGGCGCTTACATTGTGAGGCCCTCCTAGATGCATGACAACCAATAGTGGCAAGGCAACAAAAAGGTTTGGACATCAATTAGGGGAGTACAAGATATAAAATCGATAGAATGATCCTAGTCCATAGTTTTCGGTCCTCAAAGAGTAATACCTATACATCATGCAAATTTGTAGTGAAAGCTGATTAAAACTAACGGTGACTCATGTCCAGAACAGTGTGAAAATGGGATCATTACAGATTCAAGGGGTGTCGCAGTTTGTGAACGCACTGGATTGATCAAAGGTCCTCTATACAAACCCAAAAAGATAGGTGATTGTCTAGAGATTTGTTCATTTTAACATTTAAGGCCCTCTTCATTCAACGGATGGTTGAAAAACATTAAAGAAATTGGAACCTTGCCCACAACCGGCCAAAAGGGAAGGACGGTACTGAGAAACTCATCCAACAAGCCCAAGACTGCATAACTCACAAAAATGAAGAAGTTATTGGCCATTAATGGATAGGGTAAAATGTAATAACAAGAATCAGAGGGATATGGAAATTAAATTAGTTTCAGTTTTATTTAATACAAGTTCAAAGAAAAGTCTGTGTAAGGTTTTTTTTTTCCCTCTCTCCTTTGAAGGCTAGTATTTAAGTTGACTAAGAGTTGAGAATAATTTTAGGCTTATTAAAGTGAAAATTAAGGGTTGCCACACCTCCATGAGCAGGCGTGGATAAAGAAGTTTGCCCAGAAGTTACATCTAAACATTTGGAATGTAGGTGACGCAGACGTATGGAGTCGAGTCCGCATGGACCCACAAAAATCACAAAAGATAGAATCTAAAATCCCAAAAGGGATTTGCACAGAAAGTCCAACTTATCCTCATGCGTGCAAAGCTTTTTTATTAGATAAAAATTATGTAATAAAGATAAATTCAGTTGAAGCTAAATTCAGTTGAACATATTTTGGGGGCAATCTGACTGTTTAACCGAAGCAGAAATTCAGTTGCTTAATATAGATAAAAGCCTACAACTCAATCCAGTCATTAAATTGAAGATGAAATTAACCCAAGGCCAGCAGTCCAACAAGAGAAACAGCTACTAGCAACACTTGCAATGAAATTTCAGATGAAGATCCATTAGACATTTGCAACACAATGTGCGAAATGCGTGATCTAAGTACTCCTTTCCCTACGGATGGAGTTGCCCCAAACAATGAGCCCAAGATTGGTCGAAATGAGAACTGAAGAAGTTATGTGCAATTTGCACTTTACAGATAGGTACATTGCATTTAGGAAAATTAGGCATATTGTGATAGTTTAGGTTTATTTAGCACATTTTAAAATATTCAGTAGTCACTGAGGGATAAGATTAGAGTTAATTAAAAGGTAGAGAACAGTTTAAGTGCTTAGATTTGTTTAGGCTTAAACAAGCTTATAAACAGACGTATGGCTAAGCTTGTAAAAAACAGTAATAAAGTATTTTTTCCTGATTATTTACTTTATCACCATCGGTAATCATCCTTCTCGACCCTCAACTTGTCTAATTAATGCCTGTAGATGATTGTGTGAGGTGATCCTATAAGCAACCAGAAAACCCTGTAGATCTACATTGTTGTTCAAAGTTCAGTGCATCCGATGACAGCTCTTTTACAATGTATAACTGTGTTTCTAAATTCTTTGTTTGTCAGGGGCCCAGGGCCATGTCCATGGACATCATACCTTAGGAAGCTATGGAAACTGTATGTAAATGCATCACTAAGGCAATTTTTAGACTCAGCAATGCATTGTCATTAGAATATTGAAATCCAACATGTAGTTAGTGATAACCAGAAGCGATTCAAAAATAAATGGAGGCAACCGGCAAGAGATGAGTCATGAGTGTACACATTAGAGAGGAGAATGTCTCCTATGAGTGGACTGCATGTGCAGTCCAGCTGTATGGAGCCCACTTTGGCCCACCTTTAATCATTTCATTTGCAGCCCCTTTGATACTCATCACCTGATGATTTGGCATCAAGATCACTAAGGCAATTTTACACTCACCATTGGATATAATCTAAAATAAAATCTACGGTTAAGATGCAATCAAACTTTAAAGCTGCTAAATCAAGGGCTAGGATAATCTGGTGGGATTGATAAGGCTTCCGCTTGTTCAAAAGTAGACCTTTCCATCTGCCCTCCTCCCACAGAGAGACATGCATCTAAGTGGGCGGCCCCACAATTTGGACTGCATATTAGAAATATGCAGTTTGCGTGTAGGAGAACATTGTCCCATGAGAGATCCCTCTTATCTTTCTCTTTTTTCTTTTTTTTTTAAATGGTGATCCCGCTACCTTTTCTGACACAATTTTTGAAAACACAGAAAAGAAGCTCAAAACTGATTTCACTGGATGCTATATGAAATTTCTATCATGAACTATACATTTATGCTTCAGTTTTAGCCATCTTCATGAACTATGATGCTTGATTAGAATTAAGAGCGGCACTCCAGCAATACAGTAACACGTAATAGAGCCCTCTGGTGTGAAAGAAATAAGTATGTATACAGTACAATCAAGAAACTGTTGAAAGCAACCTAAAGAAATGAGGAAAAAGCGCATAGGCCACATAAAACTATATAAGATATAATCATTTTACAAATTATGCAAAGGAGCTCACAACTGAATGCATGTTTATTAATTAAATGAAATATTTGCCTACCTTTTAGGTATAAAATAAGCAAAAAACTACATAATAAATTCAGTGGCTGTATCATTGGTACAAATATTAAGTTTGTTAGAATCACCTAGCCATGTAAAAAAAAAAGAGTGAACAACTAACCCATTTCGTACCTGACCCAAATATCTAACAAGGATGTTTGCTCCAAGGGACCAACCAATTGCATATAAGTTTGATTTGGGATAACGAGATCCAACGTGTTTCACCACTTGGCGAAGATCTTCAGTGAATGAAGCTGAATAAAACTGAATATCAACAACACAAAGAGTCACAACAAAAGACAATAAATAAATAAATAAATATACATAACTAGAATATGAATGGGGGAGACAAGACACAATAGAAACCACAGATAAGAAGTAACTAGAATATGAATGGGGGAGAAAAGACACAATAGAAACCACAGATAAGAAGTAACTAGAATATGAATGGGGGAGAAAAGACACAATAGAAACAACAGATACGAAGCAACCAAACTTTATCTCGGTAATAATGCAGAGAGCTTGGTACCTAACATAACATGTAACCATCTCAAATTGGAGAAATAATAAAAAGCAGTGTAAAATAAAAAAACAGAACTCCTTATAAATAATCAAGCAACTTCCAGATTCTAGCATGCTAATTATATAAGATACTGTGAACCGTTAAAATACATCTTCTCACATCTATTATTATCTCCACCAGCAAAAACAAAAAAGTAGATTAAAGTTGTCAATTTTTACTCTGTTCCAATAGGACAACAATCTTCGATAATTCAATTGTTTATGGTAGTGACCAAAATCACGGGAAATTGTTCAATCTCACAAGAATGCCTTAGAAAACAACTACAATGGCACATTATAGGTAGTTCATTCTCTTCAATGCGGTAATAGAAACCAATTACCCGAACCAATACCTGAGGTGTAGTAACAGGACTATCAGCACAGCCACGGCTATTAAAAACCACGACACGCCATCCTCTACTTCTCGCTTGAACAAGCATATGCCTCACATAACTATCACCACTCCCTCCCGTCAGACCTGGCTGCATTAAAACATCAACTTCACATGCTTTTGCACAAATCAAGCAGTTGTAGAAACAACTATTTCCAGTTCATTGTCTAGGACTTGTTTGTTTGTACATAGGAATTGAATACATAGTTACTCATGCTAACCCTTAGGGGTAGCTCAACTCAGGTACGACCACAGTTTGCTCTTGGAGGTTGTGAGGCGATACCACACTGGGCCACAAGGGATCCATGACGTAGGCCAGACCATGGGTCTGCCTACCCATTGGGCCCAATCCTTAGACCCAACATGGCATTTATTTATTTAAGGATTTATTAAGTATTTTAATTTAATTAGAGTTAATATTAGCGAGTTTTTTAGTTTATTTAGTATTATTCCAATATTAGTAAGTTTTGTTTCTTAGGATTAAGACAACTCCAATATAAAAGGATGTTAGGCATCATTGAAATGCATACTTTATTTCAATTAATTAAATTTCTCTTTAAGATCTATCTCTTGTGGTGTTTTCTCCTCTTGTGAGGGTACATTAGTGGCTAAATTAATAGGATTCGACCAATCCTTCGGGAGATTGTTGTACACTCTAATCATGATCCGGGGCTGCATTAATTCACCCAGCTCCCCCTGCACCCAAAAGGGTTAGTCTGGCCCAAAGGGTTCGGACACCTTTTCCTAGGACTGAATTTCCTAGGTCTAGTATTTGAATTACTGGGGTGATGGTTGCAGATTCATTTCTCTTCAATTTTTTTAACCACTTACCGAAATAGGGAGTCTTAGAATTCCTACGAATTCAATTTACATGAAACAAACAGGCCCTTGAAGAAGAAAAATAAGTGAATGAAATTGAATCGAACCAGAAGAATGAGGAGAGGGGATTCCGGGGGGATGCGGCGGTCGTCGGCGTAGACCCAATCGAGGGCTACGGAGCCGTCGTCTCTGGTGCGCAGGCATTCTCGGCGGAGAGTGACGGCGGGGAGGGAGCGGAAGAAGGAGGCGAAGATGGTCTCGAGGTGGCGGTTGGAGGTGATGATGGGAAAGGGGTTGTAGGGGCGGTGTAAGCTGGTGAAGTGAGAGAACACTGATTCGCGAGCGCCGATGATCTCGAGGGCGTTGGATTTGGGGTGGCGCGCGGAAATGCTGGGGGTCGTCATGGTGCAGTGAGAGAGAGAGAGAGGTGTGGAGAGAAGATAGGCGGGTTAAGAGTAAGAAGACAATTGGTTGGAGTCGGAGTGAGTCGTGCCCCCTGGTGAGTGTAAATTGTTTTGGATTTGGCCCAAGCAAAGATGGATTTATATGTTTTTTTGGGTAAAAACGTGCACAGTCGACCAAGCAAACAACCCCTTTTGAGCATGAGTCCGCGTTGATCCGGATCACACTGTCCACGCAAACCGAAGATGATGTGGTGTGCCATTGGTCACTCGTCCACCGTTTGGAGGAAACATAGGGTATGTGTGGAAGTTTGAATCGATATCACATGAGGCCTTTTTCCATGGTGATCACATCAGCAGTCCCACTGCCCATGTGAATGGCAAGTGCCTTAGGCAAACATGGTTAAATGTGATTTCACTCACAACCAACATATGGGAAAATTGTAGAGGATTCGGACTCGTAGATCATAATGACTCAAATTAAATCCTGTTTGGCATTATTATTTTAGCCCTTGCTTGTGTAAAATTCTAAAGTGGGTAGAGTTTTGGTAAAAAGAAGCATTTGGCATTTGTTTTTATAGTTTGCCCACTTTGGACAAATAGAAGCATTAGCTCTGTTTTCCACATCCCACTCTAGGATGTAATTGAGAAATAAAGCCCGTAAAAAAGAGGTAGAGCAACAATTCGGTTTTTACTCTTTTTTTTAATCCATGAGGATAAATTAAGATCCAAACAGTTAGAAATGTTTACAAAATCAAACACAGCTATGACACTAAATTTCAGCCGTTGGATCATCATCAATCTCAAGAGATGTGCAAAAAAAAAGTGAGAATTGGATATTATATCTGATGAATTTTATGGGCCTCAAACACAAAATCCAGACCGTTACAAATGTTTGAAAAGCTAAACACGGTTATGGAATCAAATTCAAGACTTCATGCCTTATAGATCTTAAAAAATTTATGAAAAACTTTCAACCATTGATGTAATATGCTTAATTTTGGATTTGTTCACATGTAGTTATTTTTTTCTCTTTTACTATTATTTATAGGACAATAAATCCCAATCCAAGATATTAAAAAAGTTTATAAAGTCAATGATTACTTTGAGAGTAAATTTTAGCCGTTGGATCATCACCAATCTTGAAATATTTACT
The DNA here is from genome assembly GCA_037013555.1 of Sextonia rubra. Classification (NCBI taxonomy): domain Eukaryota; kingdom Viridiplantae; phylum Streptophyta; class Magnoliopsida; order Laurales; family Lauraceae; genus Sextonia; species Sextonia rubra. The sequence goes on from JASUAD010000009.1 coordinate 27,381,889, forward strand.
AAAAATGTGAATTATTTGATTTTTTTAAAGATTTGTGGGCCCGAGACACTATTCAAACCAATAGATCTCTGTGGAAGGATGAACATGGTTATAGGGTCAAATTTCAAACCTTGATACCTTGTAGATATAGAGAAATTTGTGAAAAAAATGCCAACCATTGATTTTTTTAAAAAAACTCTATTCAAAATAGACCTTCGCACTACCAAGTACATATTTTGATTCTAGTCGCTTTTTTATATTGTTCTTTTTTTTTAATGACCATGTTTTGGATGTCTCTTTAAGGAAAAGAGTAAAAATACCAAATAAGGCTTAAGTGTCATAGTTCTATATATAGTCTAGATCATCTTAGTAGGTCTATGGACTCTAATGAGGGCCCAACTCAGCTCAGCCAACAAAAAGATTTATTTCCTCGTCATGAAACTCAAAGGTAGGATCGAGCCCAATTAAGAAAAACCTATTGCCTTGAATACTGAGATAGGGAAATACCAAGCCCATGGCATTAGTCCGTTGTGTTTATGGCATATGCGTGTATGTATAAACTTATGAGAGTGATTTTTGCATTTATATTTAATAAATATGAATATATAGTTTTTAATCTATATGGGTATTCTATAAGATGCAAACATAGTGGACCATTTGACAATAAATTCTTTTGTATTCCAATTCTTTGGACACAGATAGCCCATTTGAATCAATTGCATCTTATTCATCTTTAGGGATTATTATGAAAAAGTTATGCATAAATCCTGTTTAAAAGGATGAAGTTAAAAATTATAAAAATGACGAATTAGGATGCCATATATATATATATATATTTTTTTTGGATAATAGTGCCCCATAACAATATCGTCTCCCATTTCAGCCATTTTTTCATGACAAAAAACTCTACCCAATTCTATGGTGAGCAGGGGCAACTCAACCATTAGGCAAGAAAAGCTCTTGCTTTAAGCCCCCGCAAAAAAATAAGGCCCCTAAAAAGGCAATTTCCACTTTTTTTTTCAATCCCATAAAATAAGTCTTCATAAAAGCAATTTAAGCAACTTAAATCCTTTCAAATTAAAAAAAATTATCGTCATTTTGTTTCTCTTAAAGAATAAGTGCTCTTAAAAATAGTTAAAGCACTTACCCTCTTTTTACATTCTAAAAAAAAACAACTATTTTCTTTTCATATTTCAAAAAAGCATTAAAGCTCATTTTTACCAGTGAAAAAATATTATCATTAAAAGAAAAAAAAACCTTAAAATTACAATAAGCAAGAAATTATTTTCTGTTATGAAAATCTTTCAGTTTGCACATTTTTTTCCTACATCCCTGTTGCTTAAAATCTATAGAAGACAACTTTAAATATAATCCCTTTTTTATATTAAAAAGCTGCATCAAATTCAAATGTAATTCATATCTATAATCTTTGTAGCTAACATGATAAATTGGTAAATTAAGTTCTAGGATTCTATGCCTCTAAAAATTTTTTAATTCCAAGCTCACATTATATGTTATTATAATTAGTGTTCATTTTATTTGTAAATATTATTAGTTATAATTCATAAATATTAAATATGTCTACTAGAAAAATTATGACAATACTTGTAATTATTAGTTCTACAAAAAGAAGTTTTTCAAAAATAAAATTGATAAAATACTAATTTAGATCAATAATGTCATAAGAAAAATTAAGTAGATTAGCCAAATTTTTAATTGAAAAAGATCTGTTAGCAAAACTTGAAAATAAAACTTAATTAGAAATATTAGATTACAAAAAATGAAAAAATAAATTTTAAATAAAATATTTATAATAATAGTAAAAAAAATAAGAAATGTTTTATTTAAGACTGTCACTATAGGTTTTAAATTGTCTCGAGCCGGCCCCATGGTGTGGGAATGCATCGTGCAAGAAGATTGAGACGTTGGAAGCGTGGGTGAGCAAGTCATGGCATCATCCCTTTGAGTCACCAACTCCATTATATCCCTCCCATCGATAAACGGATTTCACCCATCAAAAGACAACCCAACGCTGGCCCGATAACGCTTCATTTCACTGACAGTTCAATAATGGCTGTAGAGCATGCAAACCATGTCCTCGTTACTATTTCTCTAGATGTGCGTTAAAGCAAGAATTCTGAAATGGGTCATCTCTCTCAGTCCCCTGCTTCCTTCTTTCAAGACTGACGCCATTTTTAGGCTTAAATTTGGTGTTGTTAATGGGCTGCTTCTACAATCGGAGCAAAAAGACGATGGGGATTTCCAGGCACTCCCTTTCCTCCAAATTAGTCTATCCAACAGAACCCATCTGTAATAAAACAGGAAATGTCCCACGGTGGATTAGAAGAACTACTACAAGGCTAAGAGCCTCTAAATCGACAGAGGAAAGACCCATCAACTACCTCATCTAAACATCACTCAGATGGAACTTGTCCTCTCTCACTCATCTTGTCACTTTAATTAAAGGTGTTATAGAAGTAAATGGTCCAAATGCAACATTGGATGACTCAGATTACACAATAAGATCTGATGGCTCACATTGCAGAATTAAAGAGTCAATCTGCACAAATCATTCACGTGAGATTTGTAAACAAATTGATGTGCTTGAAGAGCAACTAAGTTGTTATGTCTGAATTCCTCTCACACACAGTGAGGGAATGACTTGTATGTCATTAAATAGTAGTGTCCAGCTGTGTAAAGATGAATGTAGCCCATTCAAAGGAACTTTACAATCAATGTTCAAAACCAAAAATGGAAAGAATTAAAAATATTAAAGAGTCAATCTGCACAAATCATTCACGTGAGATTATGCCTTGCCTGATATCAACTCCTTAGATTTAGCTTTGCATAAAGACAATTCCATAGATCTAGCCTTAAACATTCCCATCGTGACTTATGCAAAGATCATCTTCACTCCTTTAATTCTGCAATGTAAGCCATTGGATCTTATAGTGCAATCTGAGTCATCCAATGTTGCATTTGGGCCATTTACTTTTATACTCCCTATCAAACTCGGTTAAGGGCTTGGCCATAGGCCCAGTTTGGTGCGCAAATCATGAAAAGCATCTCGAGGCAAAGGTTTATTAAGAAAATCAAGTCGTTGCTTGGATGAGACAAATTTAGTGATGAGAGATCCAAGGGCCACCTTCTCACGGACAAAATGATAATCTATTTCAATATACTTTGTGCGAGCATGAAATACTGGATTCACTGTCATATATAGAGCCCCCAAATTATCACAAAACAATGTTGAGGGTTTTGGTTGAGCAATGCCAGTATCACGGAGAATGAAGGAAAGCCAGGTGAGCTCAGCGGTTGTCGATGCCATTGCACGATATTTAGCCTCTCTGCTAGAGCGAGCTACAGTGGGTTGTTTCTTGTCACTCCCTGAAATACAGTTGCAGCCTAAAAATGTACAATATCCAGTGGAGTAAACACAACATAGTATCGAAAACCTTGTGCAGATAAAGTTGGAGCAGGTCCCCATAAATCGCAATGCACCTGATTTAATGGTTCATTTGACCGACTATAGGTGGAATAGAGAGGGAGTTTCACACTCTTGCTTGACTGACAACTCATACATAAACCATTAGATTTTTTATTTACTGAAATCAAACCATTGGAACGGAGATACTGCAACACCTTCGCCTGAGGATCACCGAGCCGTCTATGCCATGCGTCCTGAGCTTCAATTTGAAACAGTTTTGAGAAGCATGCTTGAATGTTCGGCTCATCAAGTGCAAAAGGACCTCCTCGCTTACTCCCCGATGCCAGCATCTAACTTGTCTTTAGGTCCTTGATTATGAAACCATCATCAATAAATTCAAAGAAGCAAGGATAGTCACTAGTAAGTTGAGAACCTGACAACAAATTTTTTTTTTAATGTTAGGAACTACTAGCACATCTCTTAATGGTATGGTTGTTCCTTTGCAGTTGATTTTGCTCTCTCCAATATGAGAGATGCTTAATCGATGCCCATTTCCAACCATTACATAATCAGACCCTTTATAAGGTAATAGATTGGTCAGTTTACCTGCATCTTCTGTGATGTGTGCAGTTGCACCAGTGCAGGGAACTACTCAGAATCTTGAGAGTCAGCAATCTGCATCGCTGCTGAGGCTTGTGGAATATCTTCAGCATGGAAAACTATTGTTGAATATATGCCAACATTTGAGAGCATCATGTCCTTTCTTCTTGCATATTTGACAAACGGCAATCTGTCCTCCGTTTTTGTTAGGCGGTGGGGACAGTGTTTGCTGCTGATTGAACACATTAGCCCTCGTTGAGACTGGGTTCCTTGTCCAGATTGTGGAAAACCTTTCCCTTTGGATGTAAAAAACTGACTCCACCTCGTTTATTCATATTTTTACTACCACCGCCAGAGCGTTGCCCTAAGAAGGCCATGGAGTGGTCAGTGGAATCATTTTGATGTCCTTTGCTTCTTAGTTCATGGCTTTGAAGCAAGGGAATCAAATCAGCATAGGAGGGAACCGGAGGTTTCAATGTGGCAAAGGACTCATATTTTGGTCCAAGTCCACTCAAAAGCCAAAAAACTTTATTTTGATCAGATACGGGCTTGCCAATAGCATTTAACTGATCACAGTTAGATTTAAAATCTCTTAGATACTCGGATAAAGAGTAGACGTACCCTTGTTCATATATTGAAGTTTGGAAAGTAATTCGAGCTCTCGAGCCTGTGAATTCTGTGAGTAGGCATCTGCTAGAGCATGCCACAAGTCGGCTGCAATTTTCAGTCCAACAAGAAGTCTGAGAACCAACTCCGATAGTGTTCCAGTTATCATGTTTTCACTAGTCGATCAGTGCGAGTCCAAGACACGAAGTCTGGATTCAGGATCTTGCTGCTTTTGTCAGATGAATCCATCTCGCGATCGGGTGTTATTGTCTCTCCAGTGATGAAACCAAGTAGATCTTGACTCTCAATCAATGATAAAACTTGTGTTTCCCACAGTATATAATTCGCTGGAGTTAATTTGAGTGAAACAAAATTTGCCACATTCAAATTGGCTGGGTAGGGATATTTTTGGGCTGAGGCAGAGGATGACATCGAGTTGGTGGAGGACATTAAGTTTAGGATGGTACTAGTGGTTAGGATAGCTTTAAGAAGGCAAGTCTTCTCGGTATGGCTCTGATTCCAGTAAACAAATTGATATGTTTGAATAGCAACTAAGTTGGTATGTCTGAATTCCTCTCACACAGTGAGGGATTGACTTGTATGCCATTAAATAGCAGAGTGTCCAGCTGTGTAAAGATAAATGTAGCCCATTCAAGGGAACTTTACAATTAATGTTCAAAAACAAAAATGGAGAGAATTAAAAATAATAAAGAGTCAATCTGCACAAATCATTCACATGAGATTATGCCTTGCATGATGTCAACTCCTTAGATTTAGCTTTGCATGAAGACAGTTCCTTAGATTTAGCCTTGAATAAACATTCCCATTGTGACTTCTGCAAAGATCATCTTCACCCATTTAATTCTGCAATGTGAGCCATTGGATCTTATAGTGTAATATGAGTCATCCAATGTTGAATTTGGACCATTTACTTCTATAGGTGTTTCCCAAGGTCCAATCTTCATTTCGAGACTCCATTTCATGATTATATAATCTGGCCATTAGCCCGCTTTTCGTCATCCAAATACCCATTTTACCAAATCTTTCAAAGTTCAAACATCTACCAACCTTCCTCTCTAAAAGAAGCATTTTAAGTTTAACAAAGTTTCAAAAGCATGGCATATGATGAAAGAGCATTATTGAATTTAAAACATACAATACATTTAAAGTGATTTTCAAGTGATGGAATTAAGAATATAAAATTCAACCAAGGAAACATGTTGTCACAACCTGAGCCCAAGAATCTTTCAGTTATGGTTAATTCTAAAGCGTGACACCCGTATCTGTGTAATCTACACCCGAATCGGAGTCTAAGCGGAATTACACAAATGATATTCACATTATTTACAAGTGTAAGGCGCTTTTAACAGATATTTATCCAAGCATTTGTCAAGCGGGAGCTTGTTAATATCATCTATAATTGTTTTTTTCTCCAACAGTTAATAATTTCCAAAATATCAATTCATGAAACAGTACACCCTAAAATACAAATAAAAAGGAGAAACGTTACTGCATGGTATTCATGATATGTACGTATAAGAGTTTCTACAAGGGTATTAAACCATGTCTTTACAAAGAGAAATAGGGTTTATGGATAATAACAAAGATATACAAGTCCCAAAATAAAATAAGAGTCATGAACTATGCATGGAAAAAGTAATGCAATATATCATAAACCTACCTTGACAATGACTAGAGAGATGTAAACCTTGATATTTGATTTCCAATAGTAAAGGAAGGTAAAGAATAGATGGAATAATGGAATGAAGGCCTTAAATCATACATGCAAGATTCACCTTGCTTCCATTGATAAGAATAAGAAAAATAGAAAAAGGAAGAGAATGGAAAAGGAGGAGCTTGCTGTAGTTGCAAAGAGGAAGAACCGATTGAAATGGTTCTTTGATTGTTTTAAACATCAAATTTTCTAGAATTTTTCTTTCTTTCATTCTCATTTTGAGTCAACTTAAACTCTACATGCTTCAAATAAAATCAATTGACTTAGAACTAAATATAAATTTTGACTTGCTCAATGAGACGAACACGATGATATCAAAATGATGCATATATGACATAAAACTATGAAATCTAAAATTAGGAAAAAGGTTTTCCATCTACTCAATTAAGATTAAACTCGACCCAACTACCTATCCATAACTCGAACTTGACCCACTAGATTAAACAAGACTAAATCTATTTAATTTAGAATAATTCTATATTAATTAGCTATGAACTTACTTAATTAATCTCTAATTGTGCTTAATTAGGTTCGATGTGTTACACATGTTATGAAAAGTATCAAAAGTTATGTTTAAGCATTATTGAAACCAAAACACAAAATAGATTGAAAGTGGCTTTCATATGATGGAATCAAATAAGCAAAAATTCAACTGTTAAGTTAATGAAATTGCATTATAAACTTATCATTTCATATAGAATTATTGACTTACTAGGTTAAATGCACAGTTTTTCACTTAATTTAATCATTTCATGCATTTGCACCTCAAAGTTGAGAATTTAGGCGTTTCATGCACATTTCCTGCATCATTTACGTATATCATGCAATTTTTCAAACTTTTGAAGAACCCTAGTTGGATTAGGACTCTTCTTGAAAGAGTTCTAGTATGATAAGGACTCTTTAGCACTTTATTGGTTGAGATGGTTTGTGTTGAAAATGAGAATTTTGGGACCACACAACCCTATGAAGGATTTTAAAAAGAGTCCCAGTTGCATTAGGACTCTGTCACAGGACCCACTTTCAAGCATAGATAGTCGTCTTTGGGCCCTGTATTGCTGAACTAAAGCTAAACCTATGAAAGATGGAAGTATAGAAGAAGAATTTGCTGTAGACCCCACATATACACTTATGGTCCCACACAAGTGAGTGTCGACCAAGGGGGTCCCACACCATATTGGACGTCCACCACCAGCCATCTTTCTCTCTCTTCTCCACTTCTCCTCCCTCCATCTTTTTGGTTTTTGTTTTTAAAGTATTTTTGGAGCCTTATTCCAACAACTAAGGTTTTAAAAGAAAGATTGTCAGAGAGTGGTCATTGTACACTTATGCCTTTAATGAGAATTATGCTGAAGTTCTAAACAATGTCTGGCTAGTCTTCTTGATTGGAGCATGTTTATTATTTTATTCTTTTCTGATTGTCTCCTTAAATGATTTTTTTAAAGATAATAATAGATATGTCTTTATGCCAAAGCAGCCTCTGTTTTGATATTTATAATGAATCGATTTTTATCATTTATGTTTATTATAATAAATTATGCTTAGGTTGGTGTTTTCTTTGATTGTCTATACTTAGTTTGATAGGTGATGCTTATGATGTTCATTTTTTATGAGGTGAAGGAGATCTTGGGTTTTTATTTTTACCAAAATTGGTTTTTACGAAAGACATACTTTTCGGATCAAAAAAATTGATTTGTTTTTTATCTGAGTTATATTTGATACACAAAAGATTAAATAATTGCATAGATTGGTTGGTTTGATTTATCTAGTGGATTCTGGCTGTTCTGATCAATTTGCATAAGTAATATCTGCACTTTAAATTACTTTTATTTTTTGCATTTTCTAGTTCTACTTCAAATCAAACTACGCGTTTTTTGCTTTTTAGTTTAAAATTTTAGTTTTTAATTTTACTTGATAGGGTTCTATGTGGGATTGATATGCTTTTGTCAGCGTCTATCATTAACAACTGTGAACTTACGGTATTACTGTATTCAACTCACATGATCAAAGATGGAAGTTGGGTTTGGTTTGGGTGGGGGGGGGGGGGGGGGGGGGGGGGGGGGTGTGGTTTCATCTAGGCAATCTCCTGACCTCATATGGAAGTTGAAGCTCGTTTAAATAAGCTAATTCTTCAATGCCCTTGGATAATGTACAATGTTCTTCAAGACATTTGATAATCTAGATCGTTCAAATAAATGTCATTTTCTCAAAAAAAAATTTTTTTTTTACTCCATTAGGAGTTGTGCAACTTAAGATCGAGCACATGATTGATAATGTAATTATTACATATAATTAAAAATGCATAAGATTATGATAATTCATGGGATCAATCTTACGGTGAGATGACTCCTGGTTGAAGTAAAAATATGAGGAAGTGTCACTAGAGGGAATGTTATTCATTTTGAATGGTCGAATATATCAATCATAGGTGAGCCACAAATCGGGCTCCTACTGGCGGCGCCACATTGAGTACCCCCCCCCCCCCCCCCCCACAACCACCAAAAAAATTTTTTTTTACCTCCTTTAAAATCGGAGAAAGAAATTGACTGTTTTTCTTTTTTTGGCTTTAAGGAAGAAATTAAAAGTTGTTATGCACATTTTGGTCCTTTGCCCTTCTCAACTCCTTTCTCCCTCTTTTCCCCCTAATATCTTCCTTTTAGTAAAAAATATAACTTAAAAAAAATACATAAGAACACTTTCATCTTTTACTTAAAAAAACAAAAAACAACACACAAGAATCACTTTCTTTTATTGTCTCATTAACCTTCTTGTAGCTCAAGTAAGGTGGCCATTGTGCTTGATTCTTTTTTTTTTTCTTCCTCTTTCTTCTCTCCTTTTTCTTTGCCCTTTATTGAATTTAGAATTCAAATCCTCTTGAGTTTGACACTCATTAGTAGCATGTTTGGAACGGCCCATTTAGATATTTACAGAATAAAATATTTATAGATTTAAATATTGTAAGAATAAAATAGTATAGAATGGAATAGTATAATATTATAATATTTTTGCTGCTTGGAAACTTTTAAATAATATTATAGATTTAAAATGTAGTTGTTTGGAAGGTCTTATGATTAAAGTAAAGCTCATTATTAGAATAATTTCTTATTAAAAACTTTAATTTATTTGTAATTTATAACATATGGATAAAAAGGTAGTGTGATAAAGTAAAGTTTGACTGTGATAGTTATTTTTTTACTATAAGCTGCTTTCTTTTATAGCATAAAATCACAGTAAACTATAGCAAAGTAAAGTAAACACAAAAAACAAAAACTTTATAACTCTCTTTCTCACTTTACTTCACCACATACTTCATCTCACTTTATAACACTACGGTTAAATGTGATAAAGTAAAGACAAACAAAAAGAAACTACTTTACCATTCCCTCCCACTATACTTCACCATATACTTTCTCCAACTTTTAGTTTACCCTATATTTACCATGATGTGACATTTACCTTTACTTTACCATATATGTAAATGAATACATCATGATAGATTTGGTGAAGTAAAGTCATTACTTTACTCTACCACTTTATTTGAATTATTTTACCTTATCTTATTTTACCTCACTTTTTACCATAATGTGATATTAATCTTTATTTTACTTTACCACACATGTAAACAAGTCACTTTATTATAAGTCACTTTTTATTTATCATATAAAACTATGATAAAATGTGAAAAAGTAAAGTCAAAGCCTCACTTACTTCACTATATACTTTATCCAACTTTTACTTTACCCCATCTTTACTATGTGTGACATTTATCTTTACTTTACGTCACCATATATGTAAACAAATACATCATGATAGATTTGGTCAAGTAAAATCTTTACTTTACTATACCACTTTATCTGACTTATTTTAGCTTACCTTTTACCATGTTGCGATATTAATCTTTATTTTATTTTACCACAAATGCTAATAAGTCACTTTTTATTTACCATTATATATATATATTAAAGCTAAAAGAATGGAGGCCTCTGAAAGATGCTATGTTAGCACCCCTTATTTTTCTTTTTTTTCTAAAGCGCCACATTAGCATCCTTAAAAATTACAAGTTTTTAAGGGGATCATGTTAACTTGCTTAATAGACATGCTTACAGAGCAACCGCCTCTTTCGAGGTTCTTCGTCGAAGATTTCAACAACTTCGCTCCTTTATCTCCTCCTCTCCCTTCTCCGTTCCTCCTCCTTTCTAACCCTAACCTTAATCTCCTCATCATCCCCATTTCCCCCCTTCTCTCTCCCTACTCCACCATATCTCCCCCAAATCCCTAATCGGAACCCTAATCCTCCTCGAAATCCCCCTCTTCGAAACCTCCTCCTCCCCTTGTCACAACCCAAGCCCAGGGACCGGGGGTCAGAGAAAGTCTAACCAATGACACACGTACTCCCGTGCACGTACACTCAGACCCCGTCCAAGCATACACACACAAGGGATCATTTACACGTGCAAACAACTGTACGCGGAAGCTGTACGTATCAAGGCATACCACAACATACCAAAAGACACAATGGATTACAAGAGCATTAACTGATGACAAGAACAATTACAAGAACGTATGACAATAGAGAGGGCTTACAAAAATAAAAAATCAAAATACAGGTATCAATCAAAGCCCACGGTACAACTACAAAAAAATCCCCCAATTAGACTCAGACTCAAATGAATGGGGAAAACAAAATGATGCAAACTGTACTCTGGAGGTTGGAGGATGGATCAAGTCCACTCCTCTAGGCCGGATGGGGCCTCGCGAGCCTCTCCTGGAGTCGGGTCGACCGACGTAGGATCGGGAGAGGGATCTGAGCCTGCAACACCCAAAACAACTCATAAGTACAACGACTTAGCGAAATATAAGCCACAAGAAGATAACACGAATTGTGTCTAATAATGAGCAATAGTCACAATGCAAGATCCATAGTAAACATGTTCGTATACTAAGCAATTGTGCAAATGAATAAGCATGCTATCAGAATCATAAACAGATAACAGTCAAAGTGGTTACTACATTGGCCATATTCTCCCTTTCGAGAGCAGTCGGAATGAGAACACCAGCGACCGGGCCAGGGTACACATGGGTCTCTAGTTCCCAAGGTCCAGAGTCCCAGGACAGAACACTCTGCAGAGGCAAACACATAAACTAAACCAAAGTCTACCCCGTCGGGCGTCCAAAGGCTGAGGCTCAGTAGTGCCATATACCAATCACAATCAAATCGGATGATGCACCTTAATCAATCAATCATATCACATACAAATCTCACATATCACACTAAACGAACGATAGGAAGTGCATTACATATACTGAGACTGATACTGAATGCAAATAAGCAATAAAATAAGCACTGATAATTAAATACCAAGAACAAATAAGCACTGACTCAAGTACTCCACCGGAGCAAGGATAAAAACACAATAGAATGGTCCCGCCCGGGCTTCGCTCTGGGGTTGCTGCATTTCCTACATAATCGAGAGGTCCAGCGCAGAACACATAAGAGGGTATAACCGAAGTAAATATGCTGTACAAATCAGAGTACTTTTACGAATCAAGGTCAATTACAAGCCAATCCTAACCTATTTATCCAGTGTTTCTAACCGTGCATGTTGATGTAGTTTTAAGTTGTCCGATGCACCATTGTCAAGTGTTGCAGTGTCTGGAATGTGCACCGAAGTCTCTTAAACCAACACCCATGGGGAGGTGCTAAACAACTGGATAACGGGCATGAATGATTCACAGCCCTCGAGATCATTCATGTCATTCAAACATTCCATTGGGCATGTTCAGGTTAGTTACATTCTAATATGAAAGTCATATACGGTCCCTTTCTTAAGCCTAGTCCTTTTATTCCTTTCTCAGGATCTCACGGTGTAGCCGTAGATGACCTTATGGCTTAGCCGTAGGCATCTTACGGCTTAGCCGTAATCTGCACTGCGGCAGAGCCGAGGTTTCCCAAAATGTTCATCCGTATTTACGGCTCAACCGTATTTTACTCTACGGCGCGGCCGTATCCTGGTCCACGGCTTAGCCGTAGTACAACGTACGGCTTAGATCAGGCTGGGCCGTAGAAGAGTAGCATTTTGCCAACTCTCAGTTATTTTCAGATGTCACCCTGTATTGATCTACGGTTAGGGTTACGGCTGGGTCTCGGCATAGCCGTAAGCCATTTCACGGCTTAGCCGTAGCACATTTCACGGTTTAGCCGTGAGTGCACGGAGTCATTTTCCTGCAACAATTACAGACATACAGAAAGCGAACGTTTTCGACTGAAAACAGAAAAATAACAGCGAAACTGACTCAATAGGGCTGTCTAACACTGATGCATACAACAAGGAGTAAGATACAAACAATCAAAACAATATCAATCGGTGTTCATACTCTTGTGCTTATACTTGCCTCACAGACGGAAATCACGTCGTTGCTTGGCTCAGCCCACTGGAACACACACCAACTTGGCTCCCTTCTTCCTCCCTCACAAAACAGAAAAGGAGAAGGAAAGAGAGAAGGAGAGCCGAACGAGAAAGAGAGACAGCTGAGAGAGAACGATCGAGAGAAAGAGAGACTGTAGTAGGTAGGATATTTATAAACTAAAATGAGTCCAAATTACAAACAAGTCCAAACATTTTACACAAATGTCAGTTTGAGTCAACTGACGATCCAACGAGAGCAAACGAAATCGTTCGAGTCCAAGACAGTTACGAAGATCGACAAGCTCAACGAAATACACGCGATGACATCAGAATGACGCAAAACTGTCAAAGTCAATCAAAAGTCAAAATTACGAAAAAGGGCTCGAACTACCTAAACCAGGTCAACTCAACCGAAACGATCTCTCCAAGACTCAAAACCAAAGAAAAGCAAAATCAAAACACACTTAACGACAAAATCACACGCAATTACCTACTAATCCGGATCAAATTGGGTCGGAGTGTTGCATCCTCCCCCACTTAGACATCATTCCGTCCTCGGAATGAACGCGCACCTGAGCGAAAAGGTAAGGATACTGACGCGCCATCTGATCTTCTAATTCCCACGTGGCTTCATCAGGTCCATGATGTTCCCAGAGTACCTTGACCCATCGAATAGTCCTCGTGCGCAAGAGCTGTTCTCTGGTCCCAACAATACGGAGCGGACGCTCAACGTATAACGCATTCGGTTGCATTTGAATATCATCGTAGCGAATCACATGCGTCGGGTCTCGAACATACTTGCGAAGCATTGATACATGGAAGACGTCATGTACTCCAGAAAACTCCACTGGAAGAATCAATCTGTATGCTAAATCGCCAATCCGGCTCTTGATCTCAAATGGACCCACATATCTTGGCACTAACTTGCCTTTTTGACCGAACCGTACTGTACCTTTCATCGGTGAGACCTTCAAAAATACCCAATCACCAACCTGAAATGCTAATGTTCTTCTTCGCGTATCTGCATAGCTCTTCTGTCTCGATCGGGCAATCTTCAAATTGTCAATGGCCTTCTGAACTTTCTCTGTAGTCTCAGCAATGATCGTCGGTCCGTGGAAACTTCTTGTTCCAACCTCTTCCCAGCAAACAGGGCTTCTACATTTCCATCCATACAAGGCTTCATATGGTGCCATACCAATACTCTCGTGGTAACTATTATTATACGCGAACTCGCACAGCGAGAGATGCAGACCCCATTCTTTCTCAAAATTCAGTACACTGGCCCGTAACATGTCTTCGAGCGTCTGAATAGTTCGTTCTGACTCTCCATCAGTCTGCGGGTGATACGCCGTACTGAAGCTCAACTTCGTTCCCATGGCTTCCTGAAATGCTCTCCAAAATGAAGAAACAAAGCGGCTATCTCGATCAGACACAATCGATATAGGCGTACCATGTAGTCTAACGATCTCATCAACGAACTTCTTCGCCATCTCGGAAAATGTCATGCCTTTCTTGAATGGAAGAAAATGGGCTGTCTTCGTCAGTCTGTCCACGATCACCCAAATGGCACTATTCTTTTTGCTTGTCAGGGGTAAACCTGAAACAAAGTCCATCGTAATGTGCTCCCATTTCCACTGGGGAATATGCAATGGATGTAAGGAACCTGGAGGTCTCTGATGGTCAGCTTTCACCTTTTGGCAAGTCAAACATCTGGCAACATACCCAGCAATTTTTCTCTTCATATTATTCCACCAGAATCTGTCCTTGAGAGCTCGGTACATCTTCATACTTCCAGGGTGCATAGAATAACGAGCATGGTGTGCTTCGGTCATCAAACTCTCCTTCAAAGCATCTACTGCTGGCACACATAACCTGCTCCTGAAATACAAGACATCACCCTCCAAGCGGAAGTCTGGTCGATCCGCAATGTCATCCCGAATTCGCTTCAACATCGCATCCTCAAACTGCTGGTCTTTAATGCGCTGAATGATGTCAGGCTGAAAACTCACTGTGCTGGCAAGTGTCAAACAGTTCTCCACCAATCTCACTTCCACTGGCTGAGCATGTCTCACAAAATAAAGGCTATTCAAAGCCTGGAGAATCTCTGACTTCCTACTCAAGGCATCTGCAACAACGTTGCCTTTCCCTGGATGATATTTGATGAGGAAGTCAAAATCTTTAATCAACTCAAGCCACCTTCGTTGCCTCATATTCAACTCAGACTGCGTGAAGAGATACTGTAGACTGTGATGATCTGAATGCACTTCGAATGTCACGCCATACAAATAATGTCTCCACATCTTCAGGGCAAAAACGATGGTTGCCAACTCTAAATCATGCGTGGCATAGTTCTTCTCATGCTCCCGGAGTTGTCTCGAGCCATAGGCAATCACTTTGCCATGTTGCATCAAAACACATCCCAAACCGACTCAAGAAGCATCGGAGTAGATCATAAATCCTTCATTCCCATCCGGTAACGTCAAAACTGGAGCCGAAGTAAGCTTCTCCTTTAACATCTGGAAATGGTGCTCATATTCGTCCGTCCAAAGAAAAGGAACATTCTTCCTGGTCAATCGAGTCAACGGTGCAGAAATCTTGGCAAAATCTTGAATAAATCGACGATAATATCCAGCCAGTCCGAGAAAACTTCGTATCTCCGTCACAGTCTTTGGGCTGGGCCAATTCATCACTGCCTCAACTTTCATCTGGTCCACTGCCAACCCATCTCGTGAAATGGTATGACCAAGAAAAGCTACCTGCTCGAGCCAAAAATCACATTTCGACAATTTAGCATATAAGCGATGCTCTTTCAACAACTGCAAGGCTCGACGTAGATGTTCCACATGCTCCTCTCGGGTATTCGAATACACCAGAATATCATCAATAAAGACTACCACGAACCGGTCCAGGAAAGGAGCGAAGATCCTGTTCCTCAAGGCTATAAAGGCAGCAGGTGCATTAGTTAATCCAAATGGCATCACGAGGAACTCAAAATGTCCATACCGTGTCCTGAAAGCAGTCTTCGCAATATCTTCTTCCTTCACCCGAAGTTGATGATACCCCGATCTTAAATCAATCTTGGAAAAGTAAGCGGCACCTTGAAGTTGGTCAAACAACTCGTCAATACGCGGCAATGGGTATTTATTCTTGATAGTGACTTTATTCAATCGCCAGTAGTCTATGCACATCTGTAAGGTACCGTCCTTCTTCTTCACAAACAGCACTGGAGCTCCCCACGGTGACACACTCGGCCGTATGAAACCCTTCTCCAAAAGATCTTGCAATTGCGTCTTCAATTCGAGTAACTCAGCAGGGGCCATACGATAAGGAGCTAAACTAATGGGTGCTGTACCGGGCACTAGATCAATCGCGAATTCTACATCTCTGACAGGGGGTAACTCGGGTACTTCCTCCGGAAATACATCCGGGAACTCACGTACTACTGGAATCTCACCCAACTGCTTCACCTCCTTCTTCTCCGAGACGAAAGCAAGAAAACTTGCACAACCTCTGCGTATCAAACGATTCGCCTTGCATGCGGAGATGACACGCCTCGGGCATCTCTCCTGATTGCCCTCGAAACGAAACCCCTTCTCAAAATCGAAGTAAATCGTCCTGTTCTAACAGTTAACACAGGCACGATACCGCGCTAGCCAGTCCATTCCAAGGATCACATCGAAATCCAACATGGACAACAAGATCAAATCAACTGGCAGCTGGCGACCTTCAATCAACACGTCGCACTGAGGGTAGTATACACTACACTCCACTCTTTTGCCCACAGGAGTGGACACCACCAACAAATAGGGTAGTGGCTGAGGGGGTTGCGATAACTGTTCAGCAAAACGAGGTGCAACATACGAACGCGTAGACCCCGAATCAAATAGTGCATGTGCTTCAGCTCGGGCAATAAGAACTTTACCTTCCACCACATTCGCATCTTCTGCATTATCATGGGAGGCTGCGTACACGCGAGCAGTCTGACGCTGCGGCTTCTGGTTTTGGCGAGACGGATGGGGGCTATTCGAAGCTGCAGAACTCAGAGACTTGGATGACCCCATAGACCTAGAGGACTGGAAGGTCCTGGCTTTCGGGCACTGAGCTATCTTATGCTCCATGGATCCACAACTCAAACAAGCTCCGGACTTCTTCCAACACTTCTCCGTCGGATGTCCCAGTCCACAAAACTCGCATCTGATCCCAGAGAAACTCGAAGTTCCTTGCTTCCCTTTCCATTTCTTCTGAATCTGTCCCTTGGACCCCACTGGTGCACTCCTCTTGAAGTCCATAGCTCTCTCTGCTAGGTGGTTGGCTTCCGCAGCATGTGCTCTGTCGACCGCATCATCAAAAGTAGCTGGTCTCTGGAAGGCAGTCACATAATTCGCATATCTAGGATGCAGACCAGTAATGAAACGATTCACCTTCTTCTCCTCAGTATTAATCATGTCCTCGGCAAAATGGGACAATTGGATAAAGCGGTGAATATACTCTGAGACGGTCAGCTGCTGCTGCTGTAAGGCCAGAAACTCAACCTCCTTCACACGCCGGACATGAGCAGGGATGAACTTTCTCCTGAACTGTTTCTGGAACGTCTCCCACACCGTTTCACTAGGCATGGTCAAATAGGCTGCACTGACACTCTTCCACCAAGTCTTTGCCATCTCTCGGAACATCGAGGCCGTAAGCATAACCTTCTGCCGGTCATCACAGACGATGGTAGAGAAGAGATCCCCGGTATGCTCTAGCCACTGATCAGCCTTCAACGCATCTTCATTGCCGTAGAATTCTGTGGCTCCACGTTTCCTGAATTTATCGTACAATGCGTTTGGATCACTCTCCTTAGGTTGGAAAACCACTTGCTGCTCTACAGGTGGCTGAACTGACGCTTGACTCTGTCGGTCCACCAGAGAAACGACCTGTGCTTGCAAGGAATGGATCGCCTGCAGCATTGTCAAGAAACGCTCATCAAAATTCGCAGGTTGCTGTGGAGCGGCTGATCCACTCTCATTATCTCCCTGATTGTTGTTATTGTATGTTCCAGATCCCGATGCCATAGCCTGCAAAGCACAAAAGTCAATCTGCCATCACACTAGGTAACTCACACAGACTCACAAGAAAAGAGGACCAAATACAACAGTCCAAGACTGGACTACGGAATCTCACCACGTCCTATATGCCTACATGCTTACAAACTAAGATAGAGACAATGCTCTGATACCATATAATACGTAT
The DNA here is from genome assembly GCA_037013555.1 of Sextonia rubra. NCBI lineage: Eukaryota > Viridiplantae > Streptophyta > Magnoliopsida > Laurales > Lauraceae > Sextonia > Sextonia rubra. Next base: position 27,399,872 of record JASUAD010000009.1, read on the forward strand.
GTCACAACCCAAGCCCAGGGACCGGGGGTCAGAGAAAGTCTAACCAATGACACACGTACTCCTGTGCACGTACACTCAGACCCCGTCCAAGCATACACACACAAGGGATCATTCACACGTGCAAACAACTGTACGCGGAAGCTGTACGTATCAAGGCATACCACAACATACCAAAAGACACAATGGATTACAAGAGCATTAACTGATGACAAGAACAATTACAAGAACGTATGACAATAGAGAGGGCTTACAAAAATCAAAAATCAAAATACAGGTATCAATCAAAGCCCACGGTACAAGTACAGAAAAATCCCCCAATTAGACTTAGACTCAAATGAATGGGGAAAACAAAATGATGCAAACCGTACTCTGGAGGTTGGAGGATGGATCAAGTCCACTCCTCTAGGCCAGAGGGGGCCTCACGAGCCTCTCCTGGAGTCGGGTCGACCGACGCAGGATCGGGAGAGGGATCTGAGCCTGCAACACCCAAAAACAACTCATAAGTACAACGACTTAGCGAAATATAAGCCACAAGAAGATAACACGAATTGTGTCTAATAATGAGCAATAGTCACAATGCAAGATCCATAGTAAACATGTTCGTATACTAAGCAATTGTGCAAATGAATAAGCATGCTATCAGAATCATAAACAGATAACAGTCAAAGTGGTTACTACATTGGCCATATTCTCCCTTTCGAGAGCAGTCGGAATGAGAACACCAGCGACCGGGCCAGGGTACACATGGGTCTCTAGTTCCCAAGGTCCAGAGTCCCAGGACAGAACACTCTGCAGAGGCAAACACATAAACTAAACCAAAGTCTACCCCGTCGGGCGTCCAAAGGCTGAGGCTCAGTAGTGCCATATACCAATCACAATCAAATTGGATGATGCACCTCAATCAATCAATCATATCACATACAAATCTCACATATCACACTAAACGAACGATAGGAAGTGCATCACATATACTGAGACGGATACTGAATGCAAATAAGCAATAAAAGAAGCACTGATAATCAAATACCAAGAACAAATAAGCACTGACTCAAGTACTCCACCGGAGCAACGATAAAAACACAATAGAATGGTCCCGCCCGGGCTTCGCTCTGGGGTTGCTGCATTTCCCACAGAATCGAGAGGTCCAGCGCAGAACACATAAGAGGGCATAACCGAAGTCAATATGCTGTACAAATCAAAGTACTTTTACGAATCAAGGTCAATTACAAGCTAATCCTAACCTATTTATCCAGTGTTTCTAACCGTGCATGTTGATGTAGTTTTAAGTTGTCCGATGCACCATTGTCAAGTGTTGCAGTGTCTGGAATGTGCACCGAAGTCTCTTAAACCAACACCCATGGGGAGGTGCTAAACAACTGGATAACGGGCATGAATGATTCACAGCCCTCGAGATCATTCACGTCATTCAAACATTCCATTGGGCATGTTCAGGTTAGCTACATTCTAATATGAAAGTCATATACGGTCTCTTTCTTAAGCCTAGTCCTTTTATTCCTTTCTCAGGATCTCACGGTGTAGCCGTAGGTGACCTTACGGCTTAGCCGTAGGCATCTTACGGCTTAGCCGTAATCTGCACTGCGGCAGAGCCGAGGTTTCCCAAAATGTTCATCCGTATTTACGGCTCAACCGTATTTTACTCTACGGCGCGGCCGTATCCTGGTCCACGGCTTAGCCGTAGTACAACGTACGGCTTAGATCAGGCTGGGCCGTAGAAGAGTAGCATTTTGCCAACTCTCAGTTATTTTCAGATGTCACCTTGTATTGATCTACGGTTATGGTTACGGCTGGGTCTCGGCATAGCAGTAAGCCATTTTATGGCTTAGCCGTAGCACATTTCACGGTTTAGCCGTGAGTGCACGGAGTCATTTTCCTGCAACAATTACAGACATACAGAAAGCGAACGTTTTCGACTAAAAACAGAAAAATAACAGCGAAACTGATTCAATAGGGCTGTCTAACACTGATGCATACAACAAGGAGTAAGATACAAACAATCAAAACAATATCAATCGGTGTTCATACTACTTGTGCTTATACTTGCCTCACAGACGGAAATCACGTCGTTGCTTGGCTCAGCCCACTGGAACACACACCAACTTGGCTCCCTTCTTCCTCCCTCACAAAACAGAAAAGGAGAAGGAAAGAGAGAAGGAGAGCCGAACGAGAAAGAGAGACAGCTGAGAGAGAACGATCGAGAGAAAGAGAGACTGTAGTAGGTAGGATATTTATAAACTAAAATGAGTCCAAATTACAAACAAGTCCAAACATTTTACACAAATGTCAGTTTGAGTCAACTGACGATCCAACGAGAGCAAACGAAATCGTTCGAGTCCAAGACAGTTACGAAGATCGACAAGCTCAACGAAATACACGCGATGACATCAGAATGACGCAAAACTGTCAAAGTCAATCAAAAGTCAAAATTACGAAAAAGGGCTCGAACTACCTAAACCAGGTCAACTCAACCGAAACGATCTCTCCAAGACTCAAAACCAAAGAAAAGCAAAATTAAAACACACTTAACGACAAAATCACACACAATTACCTACTAATTCGGATCAAATTGGGTCGGAGTGTTACACCCCTCCCCCCAACATTGCTCCTTCAACCTCTTCTCCCTCCCCACCTCCCCCTCCACCCTCTTCGCCGCCGTCTAATATTCCGTCTTAGCTGAACAATCCCACACCGTAGCCAAAGCCCTTCCCGACAAGCTCCGCCAAGAGAGGGTCTTGTCTTTGACTTAATCCAGCACGTGAACTTCTGCAGCCGGCTCGCCACCAATGAGGGCGTCGCGTTCAAGCTGGAGACGTCAAGGCAGAGATCGGAGGGTTCTATCTTTAAGGGAGTGGATTACTTCCCTTCTGGTAGCGTGATCGATAGCTTGGATGTCGTGATCTTGGCGCGGTGCCAGGTGAAAAAAATCAGGGGGAGTTTGTGCGTGTCGTGGCCGAATTCGAGTAATTCTATTATTTTTTGTTGAAATCTTTGATGAAAGATGTATTGCCAGATTTGGATTTGAAAGGGAGCGTAGGATCTGATTGGGTGAGGGATGGTCGTGTTGATTGTAAATTATATGCCTGATATGTTGGGGTTTTTCTTGATTTAGAAGAATGTAATCAGGTAACTTTTTTATCTAATTGAAGTTGACAGATTTGGTTTTAGCTTGTGTTTTATATTGTTTGGGTGTGTTTGGATGCATTGTTGAAATGAATTGCAATAGATTAATTTGTTGAAATAGAGGCCTATGAAGTGTGCCAAGTTAGCATCCTTATTTATTTATTTATTTTTTCATGTTCTTTGAAAATCCCTAAGAGAAAAAGTAGCAGCTTCAATTGAAGAAGAGTAACAAGAGTAAGAGGAAAATGAAGAGGAATAAATGGATGGTAGACAAGGAATTTCCATAATTGTAACAAGCTCTCTATTTTTTTTATTTTTTATTCTTCCATCCATTAGCTTTCTTAATGCCTGCATGAACAAACAATGGATACTACCGCACGTCTTGCTGTGGTTACCTTAGTTATTTGCAAGAACCCTATCTCACTTCATTGAAAATATTGCATTAAAGGTGATGAAAAAATAGCTGTTCATTTTTTTCCTCTTTTTTCAAGAGGGGAAATAGAATCATCTAAATTCATATTTTTTTCAGAAGAAATTTAATTTATTTATTTTAGCTCTGAATGTCATAGAGGGTTAAAATGGAAGGTATGAGCCACTGCTCGAATTTTACTAACTGACGGTTTTGTTGTTGATAGGATGGGTTATAACATATTAATTGTAAGAGATTTTAAGAGATGAATAAAGAATTTAATAGTGGCAAGTGTGAAGAAGATTATGCTGATGCCAACTAGGAGGTAAGATTCTTTAATTTTTTATTATAAGTATACCATTTATTATTATTATTATTATTATTGTTTGCTTTTTTCATTTTAGTCTTGTGGAAGCGGATTGCATACTTATATATCTTTTTATTCTCATTTTAATTTTACAATTTCTTTATTTTGTTATTTATATTAGTTAGCTAAAGTTGTGGATATTTTGCCTCTAATTATTTAAAATTTTCATATTTAAATTATAGTTCATTCATGTTTATTGCAGTGTTCTAATTCTCTGGACATCATCATCTAACTCAAATCCAGGTATAATTCCATTATGCGGATAGTCTTTTTTTTTCCTCTCTATTCTTTCTCTTTCTTTTTGCATTTTAATTTTTTTTCGTTTTGTATTTAAATGGAATTGAATTAAAAATATAAAGTAGTTTGTTACTTTTATTCTTTGCATTATAAGGATTTGAGTTTGACAATTGATACAATAAATAGTAAAGAAAGGTGAAACAGTTCACATTCTTTTTTATTTTAGTTTTAATTCTTTTGTAAATATTTGGATTGTATATGATTAGACGGTATTCAACATTTTATAACAAAGAGAGGTTGCCTCAATTACTGTGTTTTGTCTTTTGAAGTTGTAATATATCATCCATTGATTGCCTGCATATCAAAATAGACCACATAAAACAATCTTTTTTTCCTTATGAAACTAAATTTGTTTTTCTACTTTGTGCATCTCAAGTAGATATTTGTTGTGTTTATTGAGAAATGTATTTTATGTTTCTATCTTTAGGTGATCTATTTTTACTTTTGGCCGTAGTTATTGCACTTTTTTTTATAGGATAACTGTACTTTTGGCCAGACTAATCATTTCGCTCACAGGTGGAGCCGCGTAAATCTCCTAAGGTGTGATAAAAACAATTGGACATTTAAACCTAGTAAAAATATTAGATTCAAATTTTCTCAATTTTCTTCGATCTCCAAAATTATATTTATATTATTCAATTATATCCATCGATTTAGAAAATGTACTAAATTAATTTATAAATTGTTTTTTGTTACATTAATATAACATAATATTTAAGTGTAAATAATACAACAAGTTTTGAAATGTAACTTTTTTATTATAGAGCCTGGGCTAAGAACGGGCCTTTGTTGTTAGTATAAAACTAAAGTAAAATATGATAAAATAAAGTCAAATAAAAAGAAATTACTTAACCATTCTCTCCCACTTTACTTCTCCATATACTTTGTCCAACTTTTACTTTACCCATTTTTACCATTATGTTATATTTACCTTTACTTTAATTTACCATATATGTAAATAAATATATCATGATAGATTTAATGAAGTAAAGGCTTTACTTTACTCTATCACTTTGTAATTACCATTTTGAAAAATTTTTATATTGTAGAAAATTTTATATGTGGGGGAGTTGTAGGAACAAATATAGAGCTTTTTGAAAAAAAATGCTGTTTTTTTAGAAATTTTCTTGGGTTATCAAACATGTAAGATTTTTTTTAGAAAATGAAATATTATAGTATACAAAATATTACTTTCTCGTGTTTTCTTTTACATCAAAAATTGAAAATTTCAAGCTTCAATTCAATTTTTGGTCTAAATTAAATTAAATTTAATTCTTAAGTAAGAGATTTCATATGCCTCTAAACAGAGGTGTCTAATTTCTCTATACTAGTTACATGCCACAAGGTTCTATCAACCAATATATTTTTGTTAAAGTAAAAGGATTTGAGCTTTAAATGATGGGCAAAAAATTAGTGGTGGATCCAAATTTTTTGTCTGAGGGGGGTGGATAAGAAATGTAGTTGGGTTGTTGGGGCAAACCTAGAATTTTCATGCTGGCTTTGGGAGTGGACCCATAAGTTTTATGTCGATTTTAAAGGTGGACCCGATGTTTTTGATTGGATTTTAAAAGCGGACCCAAGCCCAACGGGTGCTACTACCCCCAAAAACATGTCTATAGGTCCCACAGTGCCTAAGATCAAGACTTTTTTTGCCAAAATCGACCCCATATTAGAATGTTCAGGTAAGTTTTCTAAAATCATGCAATTTGTAATTCTTTTCCGGTCTTTTGGAACCATTATCAAAGGTGGTTAGATATGGAGAGAAATACAAATTAATCATTTTTTTAGTATAATATAATAGCCAGTTTATAATTTCAATTGGGTTGAACACATAATTCTAATAATTTGATATAATATTAATATATTATTTTTTAAAATTCTTTTTCTAATTTCCTGCTAAAATAAAAATTTTCAGCCCCACCGAGGCACGCATCGCACTCACAGGACGTTTATGGGGGACAGGGGGAATCAAACTGTCACAAAACAATACTATTCTCAAACCAGCACAAGGCACTTCCCATTCATATCTTTTTACTTTATAGGGTACGATCCAGTTTCTCCCACACACTTCCTGCTAGTGGAAAATGTGTGGTTTTTGACTGTGGGACCCACCTACTGTCAATCAATATATTATCCTCGTCCCATGACATATTTTCAATCTTCATTTCAATAAAAATTGTTCCCACCATAAAATCAAATGCACAATTGATAACGTGATTCATCCATATAATTAATGTCCCACGAGACTGTGGTGCTAATCTCATTATCAGCCAAATTCTCAATCTCACTATGAAAAAGTTTCTTATGGGAGCTTTTAAACGTCCGCCGGTTTAGACTATTTATATATAGCTCCAAAAATTAAAAAAATAGAAATAAAAATTCTCAAAATACTCCCACCCCTTCTCTCCCTACACACTCTCTATTCCTCTCTCCCTCCTTCCTCACCTCTCTTCAGGCCGGCAACGAACTCTGATGGCAAAGGAAAACTTCGTTCTCCCTCCTTCCTCTCCTCTCCTCCCTATTCAGGCCTCTGAATACGGAGGAGAGGAGAGGAAGAAGGAGTGAGAGGAGCGAAATGAGGGAGAGGAAGAGGAGAGGGAAGAGGGAGGGGAAGAGAGAAGATGAATAAGAATATGAGGAAGAGGAAGAGGAAGAAGATGAGGGGGGAGGGAGGGAGAGGATGAATAAGAATATGAGGAAGAGGAAGAGGAAGAGGAAGAATGAGAGTGGGCTGGGAGAGGGGAGTCTTTTCATTTTTGGGCTCTGTTAAACCGGAGTATATTTAGAAGCTCATTTTCTTATTGATGTAAAATTTGAAACTATATTGGTAGAGTATATTTAGAAGCTCCTCTTCTTAATAAAGTAAAATTTGAAAATATATTAATAGAGGTGATCACTTTCATATTGATAGATCCTTATTGAAGTAAAATTTAAGGATATTTTAATAGAGGTGATGACTTTCATATTGATCGATCCTTATTACAAGTAGCCCCAGACCACCCCCAGACCACCACCCCAACGTGTTGTGGATCAGTCTGCAGGCATGCACTCTTCCTTCCTATCCGGTGTACCCCACAAGCTTTATATCAGTGGGATGTACCTCACCTCTAGAGAAAAATCTTTAAAATTTTCTTGAATATGAGCTGATCTCACCTTATGATTGAATAAATTGTCGATAATGTGATCAATAATACATAAAATTATGCTAGTCGCTTTATTCACCATGTATCCTGTCTTATACTATTAAAGTAAAATTCAACGATATCTTACCATAGTTGATGATATTCATTTTTGAATGGTTGATATTATCAAGAAATGGGCCTTACGGTAAAGTAGAAAGGGGATGCCGAGAGGTGAACCCAAGGCCCCATCCACAAGTAAAGTAGGTGCCAAAATTTCCAGTATCGGTCTTGTAGTTAACGCCACGTCCCTGTTTTAAATCAATGCCGATTTTCTCCACTAATGTCTTCTTACTCTACAACTCCTATAAAGCTGATAAGGAGGAAGCCCTCATGGAGTCTGTGATCCGCTGCGCATTTCCCGCCATTCTACCCCCACCACGCTCTCCTTCCTCCTCTCACTTTCTCCCTCTCAGCCGACCGTTGCTTCCCGCCAAAACCGCTCTTTTCTCTGTGAAATCGAGAAACCTCGTCTTAACCCCTGTAAATTCGGCCAGATCAAGCTGCAAGACGCGTGCATCAATGGCGGGAACGGAGAGCTCGACCGAGAAAGGCAAAAGAAACGTGCTGGTTTTCGATAGCGAGGAGGATCTGTCGGTTTCATTGGCCAAATACACAGCCGATCTGTCGGAGAAGTTCCTCAAAGAAAGAAGCGCTTTTACCGTGGTTTTATCTGGCGGTTCTCTCATCGAGTCTCTCAGGTAGATTTTGATTTAGGATTTTGGGGTTTGGGTCTTGCAAGCTCCAATTGGAGAATCGATTTTTGGGGTCAGTGATTTTTTCTCTCGCTTCTCTCTGGGGGTTGATTAGAATCTGTTGAGAACGCAGGAAATTGGTGGAAACTCCTTATATTGACACCGTTGAATGGGCCAAATGGCATGTATTTTGGGTGGATGAGAGAGTTGTTCCCAAAGATCATAAAGATAGCAACTACAAACTTGCCTATGATGGGTTCCTCTCGAAGGTAAAGGAACCACCCCCCTTTGTTTTTTTTTTTTTGGTTATTAACAGTACCTGTTTATGGTTTGTCAATCTGCTTTTGAATGGTGGGAACACATTTATTTGGAAAGTGTAAATAGCAGTACTTGATTGGTTCTGAAATCTAATCTTAGTGTTTCTAATTTTTTGATATCTTTACTTGGAATTAGTGTGCAATAAATTTGTTGGGTAATGTAAATGGAAGCATCATTTTATCTGAATATGTCTCACTCTCCCTTTTTTTTTTTTTTGTTAAAATCATCTTAAAGTAAAGCGTGTATCAATAATTGTGTTTGTTAAAAATAATTAGTCCCATTATATGTTTCTCCTGAATGTTTATCTACTAGCTGTTTTTTTTGGAATTTCTTTTGAAACAGGAAAAAAGATGGTAAATAATGTAACAAGCCATGTGTGGAATCAATGAATCTATTGGTACTATTATGTCATGTGAAGTTAATATTAGTGGGTGATATACTGAATTAATTGATTTTGAATCTTGCAAGTTTTCATTGTGATGTATTTGGTTGCTTTTGTTTTGGTGGATGCAGAATCCATTGATGACCAATTGTGTGTCACCCCATTTTCCATTCCTTGTTATGTTCTTTCTCCTTTTATTGACCCATTGGACCTTTTCTACAACCTTTTGTAGCTTCATTGATGAATGATTTTTGGTAATGGTGGTAAGGGGTTGGGTTGAGGCCTATGCACCAGCAATTATAGTCCAACCTGAACCCAACTGAAGCAACCCGGATCTGCAATAAAAATCGACCAAAGCCACCAATGGAATTTGTCTAAATCTAAGAGGATTCTATGCGCATAGGACATATGATTAGAGGACAAATATAAATAAATCGAACAGAGAATTATTCTATTCAAAATATCATTGTTGTCTCTCCCCAAAAAGGGTTTATGTGTCTCTCTCTCTATATATATATAAAATAACAAGTAGTTTACACTTTACATATTTGTAGAAAAGGTTGGAGGAACATTCCTTTCCCACTAGGAGTCTAGCTTCTAAAGATCAAAGGATCCTAATTAATAGAGAAAATTAATTGAAGCTAATGAGCAAACTAAATCAAAACTTCCCACATAAAGTAGTCAGTTAATCCTGTTGGGACTGTGGGCTGATCCAGTGGGCTTGAGCCTGGTTGACTTAAAGCTAAAGGTCTAGCCAAGTGGACTTAGGCCTAGCTTGTCCTTCACCAATTCACTTACACTTGGAAAAACTTGACTCTGATGAGTTTAAGGCTTGATAATGCTCATAGAGATCTATATTTCGACTCTGATGAGTATTGGTCAATGACAGTAGCATATCTTTGCAGTTGGCATGGTTCGATACATCCAAAATATGAATTCGTCACAGACAAGAAGGCAATGCAATAAAGTTGACAGCTAAATAAAGGAAACAAATATTCTTACCATTAATGCTTTGAAAACCATTCATGCAAACGTAATAATCCAAATTTAACCAAAGCATAAATAAGTTAAACTAGCAAGAAATGGTGCATTGTCGCAATTCTCTCTTTTGGTTGAAAAGCTGCATGCTTGTAATTACTCTCTGATTATTTAATAAGACTATATTTATATAATGTGAAATGAACAAATTGATTACACCTTTGGCATAAATCAAAACTTAATCATTGAACACATTAATTATGTCGGATTGTGATCTCGAAGTGATTGAAGGACGATCGAACCTTTGGGTTGATCCTCGATATCCTAAATGGTCATCACAATTTTATGCCATTATTTACCACATTATTCTTATGGTGACATTCTTTATTCAATCTTGAGAATGCACAATCTGCACAATCTGTCATAACTGGTCTACTTTGGTGACTACCAAGTCGATTAGAATTGTGGATTCTAAATTTAGTTTTACAACAATGTATGAGTCACTAATGGTTACCAAAATACTCAATGAATCCATAATGCAATCTGTGGTTAATAGCCCACAATGATAATCCTTACTTGGGCTCATTTATAAATTCCTATTGATAACCAAATGACTTATCCAACTAAATCAGATCACACCACTATTAGTTAGGTGTCCTTACATAATATCAGTTGCCCAAATAACTTACGAGGACATCTAACTTTTAATAGTTCGTTTTGAACAATTCACAGCTCAATTCTCAGACTAGTGGCGAAAAACATTTCATGCACTTCTCTAAGTTGAGTCCCATAAGTCCATTTGTGGCATGAACCTAAGGGTACATGTGTGTAACCTTTTTTTTTTTTTTTTGTTGTGGGAAAGTTATCAGTTTTCTGTGGAAAAATGTTTTTCGTAGTGTTTGGTGCAATTAAGTCTTCAAAAGTTTCCTTGTTGTACCTTTTTCCCTGTGACTTCTCGAATCAAGCAGAATTTTTTTTTCTGCTATGGCAGAAAAAATCCTGACTCTGCCTCTATAGTGATTGAACTCGAGAACCGTCCGTGTCCATTTCCATCTCTCAAGTCCAAGAACAGATGACAACCATGGATGACGATCCATCACTCATCCCTCCCAACCACCATCTCCCTCAATCGCTCCAAACCTGAACCCAAACTTGAAACCAATGACCTCTCCTTCTCATGAAGGTCCAAACCCTAGGCTGTTCCAACAAGTGTGAGGAGGGCACAAAATCTGTAGGTGAGAAGGTCCAAACCCTAGGCTGTTCCAACAAGTATGAGGAGAGCACAAAATCTGTAGGCTGTTCCAACAAGTGTGAGGAGAGCACAAAATCTCTGAAGCAAAACTTAGCCTATAGTAACTGTAAATAATGGTTATTTTGAGTGGTTTGGACTTTAGTGATGGACTTATAGCATGGGCACAAGTGAATTAGTGACAAAACATGGGCATGGAGAATAGCCATTAGGCTAATCTTCAAGCGACAGCCTTAGGGTAGGTCGTCTAGGTCTCACACCACCAGGAACTCACAATAGAGAGAAAAAACTCAATTCCATTCATCTGTAATCTCTACTGAAAGGCATTATAATTCTTATAAAGACTCCATACTGCTAATTTAGGAAACATCCCAAGATAGACTATAACAGAAACTTTCTAATAATTTTCTCTAAATATTAGATAATACTAAAATCAAGAAATCTAGGAAAATCAGGAAATTTGCAAAAATGGGGAAGATATCATCTTAGGAGATTCCTCTTTATTAGGCTTTGTTGGACTTGAACCTTCGGGCATCAACCTTTAGCTGGGGCCTAGTGGTTTGGCCTGCTTTAGCTCTCCCCACCGTGGTGAAACTCGATTCTGGCAACTTTTTAGCTTGGTATCTTTCATACAAATTTGGGTTGTGTCTCTGAAAGTCTATGCCAGTGATTCATGTAGCTTTGGAGAAAGGTCTTCCTTTTTGTTTGACCAAATGATTTTTGAAAGTCTCCATTCCTTGTTGATACTAGTTGGTCATCAAAGTCATTCTCAATTTCTTCTCGGGGAGGTGGAACCATGGGGAGCCTGATATCTTGGTCTTCAACTGATTCATCTTGATAATGATCATGATAAATTATTAGATCTTCGACATTGAATGTGTAACTGATATTCCTGTTTGGAGGAAGATTGAACACATAATCATTGGACCTGGTTTTCTTCAGAATTTTGAACGGACATGCACTGCTTAGGTGTAGCTTCTTGTGAGTGCTTGTGGGAAACCGGTTGAGCTGCAAATGAACTATGACTATATCTACTTCATCAAATTTGACATGGCGTCTTTGAGTGCCCACATGTTGTTTATAGTTCTCATTACTTTTGGCATTCTATTGGTGAACCTCATCATGAATATTTTTCATGTGCCGTGCGAATTATTTAGCTTTTTGACTAGGCTTGACTTCAATTGTTAATGGAGTCAGATCAATAGGAAGATGTGGCTTGACTCCTGTGACGACTTCAAATGGCAATCTTCCTGTTGTTTTGTTAATGGAGTTGTAGGCAAACTTTGCCATGGGCAAAATAAGATCGCATGTAGAGATGTGATTTCTGACGAGACTTCAAATAAGAATTCCTAAGCTTTTAGCAAACGACCTTGGTTTGGCCATCGGTTTGTGGATGGTAGGCACTTGAATATTGAAGCTTTGTGCACATCATGTGCCTTCAAGCCTTCCAGAAAAAACTCATGGACTTAGTATCTCTATCAGCTATCAGACACTTTAGTCAAGCGAACAATCTCTTTGAAGAAAAGAGTGGCAACCTTCCCCGCATTTGCTGTGTTAGAACATGGTATAAAGTGTGTCATCTTGGAAAATTTATCCACCACAACAAATGTAGAACACACTTTGCTTTTGGTAAGCCTAAGACAAAATCCATGCTTAGAACTTGCCAAAGCTCATGTGGAATAGGAGTGGGTCAATATAAATCAGTGTTCTTCTTTTGATCCTTTGCAACTTGGCATACTCTGCATAGTTCACAAATTCTGGTAACAGTGTCTTCAAGTGGGGCCAAAAGAAGTGATCTTCTACAATTGCCAATGTCTTGTCATGCCCTAGATGTCCACTGCATCCGCTTCCATGCAATTCTCATAGGACATGCTTGCGGATAGATGTAGCTGGTATGCATAACGAAAGAGATGGCCATCATGTATAGTAAACTTTGGATGTCCAAAAAAACTCTAACATTGAGAAGATCTTTGTAACAAAGTCATGATAGGATATTCCCTGCGAATTTCTTCAAGGCGAGTAACATAATATAGGTTTGATGGATCCAATCTGTGGGCTTCAGTTTGTGGCCTTTTTTTTATTCTTCTATTTGTCTTCAGTTGGATCTAACCCGGACTCGTGCCTAGAGATGGGCAGAGGTCGTGTCACAGACACATGACACTTGTGCCTCGTGCTTTGTGCACGAAGAGAAGAAAAAGGGAGTATTTGGGATTCTTTGAACCCCTTTCTCTTCCAGTGCTTCATTGGCAACGGAGACTAGGGAGAAGGGGATGGGTGCTGGCCTCTTGTGGTTGACGCTGTAGGACGATGGCAAGGACAACGATGGGCTCAGGTGCTGGAGGAAAGAAGGATGCCAATGCAGTTGTGCGTGCTCGAAATAGTGGAGCTTTTCATTGAACTTTTTGAACTCCCAACTTCAAATTACCCAAATTTGGAAGTGAATTAAATTAACCTACTCCATTGAATTTTATAATCAAGCTAAGTCTTGAATTATGAATTGTGAACTTAAATGGGAACTAGTTGAACTGTGACCTAGGTGACTTTGTTTTTTTCTTTTTTTTACCTTTGTAGTGAAGTCTCACCTTCATTGATAAAAATGAATGAGTGGAAAGTGCACCACTTGTTGGACAAGTGGTGTTGTCAAAATTGAAACCTCATCTAACTATAACATGAAAGAACCTTGGGAGCTGGTCACACGTTTAGGTATGTCATTCATCCTTATGCCAAGTGAAGGAAATTCAAATCAGGATGCTGCAGCCAACGCTGGTATTTCAGTGGAGTCCTTACTGAGGGTGAATCAAGTATCAGATAGTTTTAGATGTTCACAAATTGAAACCTCTTCTAATTGAATCATGAAAGAAGTTGGGGAGCTAGTCACACATTTAGGCATGTCATTCGCCCTTATCCCCTGGGAAGGAAATTCAAAGCCGGATGCTTTGGACAAGGCTGGTATTCAAGGGAGTCCTAACTAATAGCGAAATAAGTATCAGACAGTTTTAGATGTTCCCTTTTCTTTGTTCTTGCTATTTTTGTTTAGATGGTCGTCTGATGTTCATTTCCTCACTGGACTTCGGATATTTTATCTTTTAATTTGAATGAAAGTGATCTTTCTGAGATAAAAAAAAGAGTTCTAATAAGCAATTTTTTAAGCCAGCTTTTTGTACGGTGGATGGAAATTATTTTCTTCTTTTGACTGAGAAAAGCATAAAGCACTCACATTTTTCTCTCACTGTGGCAGGTAAATGACCACTTAGGACTCTAGTACCAAAGGTTTGGAATGGGTGAACTTTTTGACAAATTGAACTTGGACAGCGATCACTAGTCTGACCTACTTTATTGTGAACGCAGCTGGATGCTTGCTTTTGATCACTGTCCAGTGTTTCATTAGTTGCAAGGTTCACTAAAAGCGAAGAATAAGAAATTTTACTGTTTCTTAGCTATTGATGTCCAGCTCTGGTTGATTAACTCTTATTAAGAGAATTGCTGATATTCAGTTGTTTTTTTGTAAGTTGTTTGAAACTAAGGTATTTTGGTTCATTTTGATACATGCTTGAAACATTTCCAGTACAGTTTGAGAGCATGTCGAGTGGCATCTTTCCATTCTCCATTAAGATGCACGCATTTTGTTAGTGCAGAAATTGATACCACCTAAGGACTAAGGTATTAAAATGCAAAAACGGTTACTGGTTTTCGGCAGGAAGTTCAGTCTAAACAGTGCTGCATTGAATGTATTTCCAAGTTTTGCTTGATCCCTAGGATACATTAAAATGGATAGTCAACCAATCTGCCAAAGTATTCTATCCAATTGTGGTTTGTAGAGCTTCTGGTCTTCCACTCCTATAGTTAATGGTGACTACATGCTTGTTAATCATGGATTTTCGTGCACTGGAAATGGCAGGTTCCAATCCTTCCTGGTCATGTATATGCCATCAATGATTCCCTATCTGCTGAGGGCGCTGCTGATGATTATGAGGCCTGTCTGCGGCACTTGGTGAAGGCAGGCATCATAGAATTATCAAAAGTTACTGGATTCCCTAAATTCGATCTCATGCTGTTGGGAATGGGTCCAGATGGGCATGTAGCTTCTCTGTTCCCTGGGCATCCACTTGTCAATGAGAATCAGAAGTGGGTCACCTTTATAAAGGACTCTCCAAAACCACCACCAGAGCGAATAACTTTTACATTCCCAGTGATTAACTCATCTGAAGCTATTGCAATGGTAGTGAATGGGGCTAGTAAAGCTGAAGCAGTGCACACAGCGCTTGGCGATGAACAGAAACCTGTTTCACTGCCTGTTCAGATGGTTTCACCAGAAGGGGAATTGACTTGGTTTACTGACAAGGAAGCAACGTCAAAGCTGCAGGAACAGGCATCACTGTAGTTAAGTAAGTTTTACTTTCTTTCCAGAGTAACGTGTGTCGTTTTAAGTTATGAATAAGATTGCTCACCGCTTCAGAGACATTTTTTTTAGCAGTCTGTTGTTGATTTTGTAATATCTTGAGTGGCTAAAATTGAGGATAGTTTATGTTTGTGTTTATCTATGCAAGCAGTGGAGAACTTCTTGAATGAGAAGAGATAAAATGCACTATATATGTTTCTTCCAACGTTTGATGCAGTGGTTAGACATGCCCTCTCTTGTAGAGGCCAGGCTGTGGCAGCTTGTGCATCTACTCCCTATGGTTTGTCCCGTGTCACACTAGGGCAGTGCATAAAACTGCATCTGTATTTCCAAATGCTGATTTGATGTTCCTCAACCATGACAATTACACAGTTTACTGCTGAGGAGCAAAATTTGTAAATATGGTATTAGCACAACTGAAGATAAAAGGAACAACGAAACAATTGTTGGATCCTAGTCATCAAGGATCTCATTGATCCTCTCCGATACTCCAAGATCTCAGATTCTATTATTTAATATCTCAGCCCCATGTAAACAACCATGCTTTCTATTCTTTCAAGATTGCCTGGTGTCTATAAATGTTACACACATCACATGATTCAAACATAGGATTCATACAATATTTCTATGGCTTATATGTGGCACCTTAGTTCAGTGACTCAACTTTAGCTCTGACCTTTCAGGCAATCTCTACCCATATTTTGACCTTTTGTTCTCTATTCAAAAAAAGTCTTGCTTCTTTGAAAGTCATTTTATTGTAAATTCTTGTTACTCGATAGAACTGTTCAACCACACCCACGCGCGCCCCCCCGCCCCCCACAAACACTCACCACAACCCCAGGACCAAAAAAAAAAAAAAAAAAAAAAAACAGATTGAAGTACCCAACTTTTTGACAGGTAAGATTGGTGTCCGGTACAATCTGGTGGTACAAGTTGTTTTTGAGTCATTCCCCATCCATAGTGGGGCCCAGCATATGCCATTGCCCAGTGCCATTGTTCGCTGGGACATCATACTCTTTTTACATTGATTTGCATATCGGCAAATTGCACATTTGCTGTGCCCTCTTGACCTGTTTGCTGCAGTTTATATAATCATGCTTGTCCTTGTCATCAATAATCAATTTAAGATGCCATTGTTGTGTGCATGTGTTAGTGCCTAGCCTGTGGTTGACAAGCAAGCCACACATAAGAAGAGAGACATGTATACAAGAGAATTACATAGTTTGGGAATGTGCTTACATCCACGGTCAAAAGAGAACTCAATTCTTATACTGCACTATTCTGCTTAGGTATAAGATTATATGTTCCATCATATATATGACTTTTTTTTAGCCCCTAAGAAAGCCTAGTACAAAGACCAAAGTACCTTTGACCCACAGCTCGGTAATGAAACAATTCGGTGAACCCAGAATACAAGACATAAACCCAACAGCCATTGTGTCAATATTTTCTTGATAAAGCATGCTCACAAATTAAAAAATAATAAAGAAAAGAAAGAAAATGAAGCACATCTCTGGTTTCTAAAGAACATTTTTTTGTGGATGTGAATGAGAATGTTCCTATTTTAATAATCTTCCATTGATGTATCAAATCGCCTTTAAACCCCTTGCTAATTTCCCCGAGGATAATGGGAATTGTCAATGGATCTGTTTGTTGTCTGTTTGTCAAGAGACGAGTTATATGTTGCTAAATTTTCATTTATTCTCAAATGCACATATTGCATATCCAAGTCTTGTGGCGTGCGCACTAGATTACCCTCAATATATTCAAGGGTAGTTGTTGAGGAATATGACATGTCAACTTCTAAGGAGAACCAAGTTCAAAGTTGACAGTCTTTTTTATCCTGGAGAAACGTGAA
This sequence comes from Sextonia rubra, assembly GCA_037013555.1. NCBI lineage: Eukaryota > Viridiplantae > Streptophyta > Magnoliopsida > Laurales > Lauraceae > Sextonia > Sextonia rubra. The sequence continues at coordinate 27,417,141 of JASUAD010000009.1, forward strand.
GTTTGTAATTAAAACACACAGGCATTAGTCATAGTGCAATGTCGGGTGTTGATGGGGACATGGGTATTTCTGAAATTCTTGCATACTACCTAGCGGTGTCATGGGCCCGGCCGGGCTGGACTAAGGCATATCCCTGCCCGAGCTTAGAAGTGCTGGCCTAGGCCCAGGCCCAACCCAAGCCCAACATGGGCCATAAAAGTCAGGCTGGATCTGCCCATTAAATCAATCATGCTGAGCCGAATCGGACTTTTTACCAATTTGGTGGCCATTTGAGTAATTGTTTGCACTAATTAATTAAATTACATGTATCCCTCACATGGGCCAGGCCGGGCTTTGAGCTTTTTATCACTTAATACAAGCTTGTCATAATTATTAAATGGGCCCTAATTACATATTAAGCCCGGCAAGATTGGGCTGGCCTAGCCCATGAGCACCCCTAATACTACCAATCTGTATTGCTGGTGTAAAATCATATTGAGAAGAGGAAATATACAAATGGTTATTTGCGGTTTCTAGCTTGTAAGGGTGGGAGGTTTAGTGCAGTCAAGGGTGCAGGGAGAGAATTTTTCTTGAGGGGCCCACTGTGAATCTTTTTTTATTTTCTTTTTTTACGCTCTCTTTTACCATGTATTATTCTTTTGGGGGGGCTTGCTTGTTTCAAGTCTGGTTACTATCAATGCAGCTCGGAATGCACTGATACCGAATTGATGAAATTTAACTGTTTCCTACTGTTTCTATAACATAGCTTCACCAACTGATATCTTCATTGTCGGCTAATGCTAAATTAATTCCTAGTTGGCCAAGTCAAGTTGGATTGCTTGTAAAAGCATTTTGATGATGCCACTTTTTAAATCTCACTTGGAATAATCACATAGCAAAGTGCTAGCGTCCCTAGCTAACCCCATATAAGCATTTATACTATTATTCCCAAACAGCATCTTTCCATTAGAAAACACACTAATCAATTAGGATCAGCTTAGTTTTAATAATTGGACAATTGTACGATAGAATCTTTCTATATAGTTGAAGGATCTAATATTGATGAAGGGATTCATCTAATTATCTTTGATTGGAGACTGAGTTGTACATTGAACCAGACATCCATATTTTAGGGGTTTTTCATTTTCGGAGAGCATGCTAGACGGTCACAACATGTTTGTAATGACACATCAGACCAAGAGAGCCTATGGCACCATATGGATTAAAGTTAATACAATTTGTAAAAGTAATTTAGCGGTGGGTTTTAAGCTCTTATTACAACATTATGCATCTTATGGTTTCAGAAAAAGTGACATTAAAAAAAAGAGCGGGTGTCTTTTACTTTGGTGCAACTGGAATACAGTTTCGCCTAGGATGCGAAAGGGTAAATCTGGGTCGAATCCATGATGGATCCAGACCCGAATCTGTCTCTATAGATCTAAAGCTGGATCTGGATTTGACATGATCCTCAGGTCTAAACGTGCAAGGATCCAGTTTTGGATCTGAGTGTTCTGGGTCCTTTAGGCATGCATCAGGATCCAAATGATCCTGGATCCAAAAGTTGGTTCTGTAACCACTTTATTTGGATTTGGAGACATTTGATAATTGGAAGCCCATTTGCAGCCCTAGTTTTGTTATTCTATTATAAGGGTTCTACACAATTTTATACTCCACAGTTGTGTGACAACATTCAATGCGATAAGGCTTCAATGATCATGGAGGCTTCAATGATCATGGAGGAAAACATAGGTTCATCATTTTTAAGAGCCCCACCTTAGATGATTCCAATTCTTAGAAATATTTATGATCCAATAAATTTCTGATTGTTGGATAAACTAGCCACACTGAAGAAAATTGAGATTGATAACGAAATGTTCTATTATTAATCTGGACCATCCACTTCCTTGAATCCCAACTCATCATGAACAATTTGATCAGATGATCTTCAGCGTCTTGCTACTGCCTTTGCTTTTTATATAGTTTGCACAACCTTTTAAAAGGAGGATGTGGCGTTTACTGCCAAGGGTAGTTAAACTTTCTGAGTTTGTGGTGCTATATGAAAGGGGAACATGTGGAATGCTAGGATTGGAATTAGCTCTTTTAGAAATAAATTGGTGGATTTCTAAAGAAAGATAGCACATGGTCGTCTCTTCTAAGAGGTAAAGTCAGGAACAATGGCCATTATGGAAATTCTCTCTTTGAAATTGTTGGAATTTTGTTGATACTCACTGGAATTTCTAAAATCCTAACGAAATTCCAAAATTCAATCACTGAACATGGAATTTGAAGTTCCTTTTCCCCAACTTAGCTAGCACATTTTCTCCATTCGGTTTACTTCCGAATAGGCGAATGACACGGTAAAACTCCTGGCCAGTGGAACCTTGCCTGCCTTCCCTTTGTGGACAATATTCTAATACTAATACTAAACTATAAACCATGCATGTATAAAACAAAACCTGAGATTAAGCATATGCCACAGGATCAGAACACCCAGACCTAGCATTAGGGGCACCATAACTTTATTGTCGTTGGGCAGTAGGACACGTTCTACCCTGTTTTATTGTTTCATTCCATTTCCAAAGATTCCTCTTCTATTACTTAAAAAACTTTCAGATTGCAACGAAACCATCCCTGTTTTGTAGCAAACGACCCCATAAAGATTCTCCCCATAAAAAAATAATGTCAACAAGAAACCCCAACTAGAGTTTGTTAATTAAACAAGAAGAAAACGACCATTTAATGAGAATCCAAGAAAATCCAAATGTAGTAATAGATGAATAAAACTCTATTCTCAACGACATTGGCAGAATAATAAAATCCATGTATACATACCCATATGATAAAATTATATATATGGTAGCGACAGTAATCCCATTGAGCTTGAAAGGCTCAAATCATTATCAAGTGACAATGCAGTTATTAAGCCCTTAACTAGTCCATACTCTATCCAACAAACCTTCCTTATGGAAACAACCCAGAGACTAATGGATGATTACTTTTTCTCTTCTTTCTCATCCTCAGTCAGAAATGCGGAAATTGGAAAAGACCGGCCGATTCCCATCGGCGTCTTGAAATATATCTTCTCACTGGTAGGATCTTCTATGCTCATCTCAGTTATGGGTACCCAAAGCAAGACTTGCTTGCTCTTGATACCTGTCATCTTCTTCATCTTGTTTTTTTCTATATAAGCGGTCACCTCTACAGCATAGCTCACTCTGGTATTGGTGCCGGTGAAGTAGTGCTCATAGGGGGCCTTCTGTTTCATCCACACAAATCCGGTCTTCCGAACTCTACCGCATTCCTCTAGATCTTGAAGGGGGAACACTTCCTTGGGGAAACCCAGTTCGTTGAGCAGCTCGAGGGAGTGGCGATAGCACGCTTCAGCGCCATACACAATTTCTGCGCCGGCTCTCTCATCGTCGACTCTGGACTTGTTCCCGCCGGCCATGGAATCTATGGGACTGGGTTGGTATTGAGGGGTCTGAGATGAGTTGAGCAAGGAAGAGTGTCTGAATGAGTTCAAATATATTGAGGGGAGGAGGAGGTTGGCGGGAAGTTGAGCTAATACAAATGGAGTTAGTTTACCTAACGGCTAGATCACTAGGAGATGTACTAAATTGAGGAAGTTTGGTTCGGTTTCTTGCACAACACATACATTGATAGCTACCTATCTTTGACAAAGTAGGGCCAGGCCATTGTTGCTGAATTAGGAGGTTTGGTAGCAGCCAGCAGCCCACAAGGAAAGACTCAAGTCAGTGGGGTCCACCTTAAATTTGAATATCTTAGAAATAAACCTTTCTACTTGTTTAAATTTTAGTACTCAATCAAGTTTCGTACAGGTAAGGGCAAGGACCGGCATCAAAATTGATTGCTTGTGAAACAACTGGTTGCTAGGTGATCTGCTACCTTCGGCTCTATTAAATTATTAAATTACTATCAAAACCTTAAATAGTTAGTAGAGACAGTGGAAATATTTTTCAGTATTTTCCATCAAGTGGAGCTCATTTCTCAATACTCTCTTTCAGGTAAAACCCGGTCGGCGCACTTTTGAAACCAAGCCGTTTTTTCTGGAATTCAAACTTATGACCGGTTGGCTTTGATACCATATTAAATTTCCTCAATTAACTATTGCTACCAAAACCTTACGGTGTTAGTAGAGGCAGCAAAAATATTTTTCAATAGGTTTATTATTTTAGTCACAGTAAAGAACTAAACTATAATCCAATTATTAGGCCTATTTTGATAGGAGTAAAATTTGCCTTAGGGCTTGTTTTTTTGCATACATGGGACACATGGGAACAAAATCCAGGAACTCATGCCATAAGTAGTTAAAAATGAAGATACAAAGTTTCTAATTCATGCCATAACTATCAAATAGCTTCATATTCAGCCATCACCCATCTAATTCAAAGAAGATGAAAAATAAATATCCAACCATCACCCATCTAATTTAAATCCTAGGAAAGTCAAGGCTCCATCTACACTTTATCATCACTCACCTCATATCATTCACACTTTGCCTCTTTAATAATCCTTCGAAGGAGCTCATTTGCGAATGAGTTTCTATATATTCAAATCCTATATATTCTAGTAGAAACAAACATGCCCTAGTGTTAGAGAAGCGAGACACTTTTGTTTAGCCATTTGGATTTATAAATGTCATGGAGGTACTGAGTGAGGTTTTTGTTTTATTTTTATGCCACCAATTATGGGATGAGAAGGTAGCGTTACTACTATGGATAACATCAAGAAAATAAAAATAAAATTTAGGTAACTTAAATAAAGATAACATCAAGAAACTAAAATCTTCAGTCTTTGTCATGTTTTCATTAAGTTTATATTGAGATAACCTCATTTTGCAAATAGATTGAATTTGTCTAGATAACATCATGAAAGATATTTCATATCACAAAAAATAATATGATAAGATCTAAGTACCAATGACATATTTTACTAAATTAAGACATTAATTAATCATAGCATTTGTGCTTTTAGAGGAGTTATCATTATCATCAAAACCTTATCTCAACCATGTTGGGGCTGGCTATATGAATTCTATTTTTCCATTTTGTTCTATTTTGAGTCATTATCTTAGAATTTGTGTTTGCATTGTGACAAAGTTTTACGCTTGCTGTCAACCTACCTAACACAACTCTCCTCCTTTACGTGGGCTTGAGATGTGCAGCAAAAACTGCTGAAGTTCATTTGTGCTCTTAGAGTACTAAGGCTTTAATGGAAGGTATATAATAATGCCATCAATTTCTCTATACTACGGTCATGACTCATGACCACAATGAGTCAATCTACTAATTGCTCAGAGTTGAGTTATCGTCTTGCAACAATCCTTGATTGATTGCTAGTTGTAGTTGTGACTCTACTGACTAGGGACTTAAAAGTAGTATTTAAGTGTGTGAGGATTTGTCATGGGGTAAAAAGACCAATAACAAATATTTAGATGGATCTGGATCATAACTCTCTGATTCTACATGATCCGTAATCAGTACCTCTCAAAATAAAAGTTTACTCCAATGCGACTGTTAACACTAGAACCGTTAGTAATCACAAGCTAATGTGACAAATCACTTCAAATTTACTTTCACTTGCTTTTTACTAGGTCAAAAGGTCAAAACCTATGTCATCATTTGGGATTAGCCTCGGAAGCTTTTAAGAAGATTCTGTGAGGCTTTCTTTTGTCTACTTTGGCTCACATGCGAGGGCCAGGACTTCTCAGGCGATTATTTATCATAATATTGCTCTCGCCCGAGTAGACTTAACTTCTAAGTTTTATAGGATATGGGGCTGCATAGCTTTTAAAACGTGTTATATTGAGTTAATACTATGTTTGACTTATAAATTCAAGGTCAGGACTTGGATATTTCCGATGTAGGATTTAGACATAGTGTTAACTGAAGTACTTCACCCGTGCCCATGTGATTTTCCATTTCTTGGCTTAGAGGATCACTTGACTTGATCTCCTCAAGGCATTACTCAAGAAGATTAGGATCTCATAATACTCATTTGGATAGAATACTCAACAAAAAGTTCTTCTAAATAAAATTTGATGATAGCGATATTATTTTTATTAATGACATTCGTATTATTATTCATTGCTTCAAGTAAAGTTTTTCCGCATAATAATTCTACCCTAGGATCTAATATAGAGGCTAATCAAAATGTTAATGAAGGTTTTTCTAGTATTGTGAAAACTTCATTTCCATTGTTGTGCACATATTATTGAAAGACTCTACATTTTTATATTTTACAAAAGTAATGTTAATTTCATAAAAATGGTTCAAGACTTGAGTTGATGTGGGATAATATATCACAGAAAAATAAAATTGCATAAAAAAATTTCAAAAGACTTCTTATTATTTCAAGAATTTGCCATTTTTTTCAACCCATCGAAACATCTGCATGTGGTTAATGTAAGGCACAATATTGATTAAATGTACCTTTCAAATTGCAAGTTTCTCTTAACATTTGATTAAGTAAAATTTCACATATACATTACATCTGGTTGTATTTTTTTTTATTAAGATTTCTATATATTTCCTTCCAATTATGTTTTCTTGAATTAAGGAGATGAAAAAAAATGTAATATGCAATGTCTTTAATCACTTATGATATAGTCCTAATAAGTGCTAATCCATCTTGTACTATCAGATTTAAGATGTGACATGCACATTTAATGTGAAGCATAAACTTATGTATCTTGAGTGGGAGCGCAGCTTTTAGTATTTCTACAATGCTATTGTTGGAGTTTGCATTATGTAAAGTTATAAAGATTATTTCATTTTCAATATTATACTCTTTGGTTTTTCCTTGGATAATGAGCCCTATCCTAGAATTATTATGTGGGTATTCAATGAAGTAAAGAAAATGAAATCATTCTTTTATGCATAATCTACACCTTATTAATATAAGTGCAATTATTGACAAGTATGCAATATTTTATTTGGAGGTTCATAAATGCGAGGTTTATATATCCTATTTTTCCGAGTATGTTTTGAAGAGCTGTTTTCTAACAATCTCTTTCTTTTGTAAAATTCTTACTACATCATTTTTTATAGGATTTCTAGAAATCTTTTTTAATAAAGGGGTGAAAGCTTAAATTACAAATTCTTCTAAAGATTCATTTCTAGCAAGTAGAAATGACAATTGATTAATTAAATTAAATTTTACAAGTTGGTATCTAGCATTAAAGGGCTATAATTAAAAACTCCTACACTATCAAATAAAGAACTTTCAAATAGTAGAGTTTTCGTGCCACTACCCCTTCCTACAGCATGTTTGGCCATATACACTCGCATGCGTCTATTAAGGTGACTAATGTCTCTTGTTGACTTACAACTGTAACATTCTGTGAAAAAAAATATGCATTATGCATTTTTCATTGTATTTTTCAGTGTTATCTTTAAACTCAATTAATTCAACATAGTTTTAAACTTCAAAACTTGATTTTATTTTCTTTTTAGTTGAAATTTGACGTTGGGCAACAAATTCATGAGTGTTTTCTACCTCTACATCTTGATCTAGATCTAGATTTGCAGCATTTGAGTCATTTAGGTTAAAATCAAAGTTGAGCTGTCATAATGGTCCAACTATTTTCAACAAAAAATGTTTCTAAAAAGTCAGGTAAATAATTATATAATTATTTATTATGTTTGTTGTGATAATTTATTTAAGAAAGGGTAGAAAATGAAATTTATTAATAATATTACTATGTGTATACTAAATAAAATCTGAAATTTAAATTAATAAATACCTTGAAGAGAAATAGAGATCTATATAGAAGTTCTTAGAGAGAGAGAGAGAGAGAGAGATCTTCTTGAGTAGTCTTTGTCCCCTACAAACTTCTTATCGTTTGAGAGCTTAAAGAGAGCTTTGGGTGCATTAGATAAAGCTTTTGATATCTTATAAAACTTAGAGAGAGTTTAAGAAGCTATAGATAGAAAGAAAGAAAGAAAGCTTAGATAGAGTGTAAATGAATGTTGAGAATGAAGCCTACAAAGAATATATATGAATGTTGAGAAATGAGGAGAGAGTGGGCATTTATAAATCTTGAAATGACATAAAATACTCCTTATTTGACCTTTCTGGCTATGTTTGGATGAGTAGTATGATAAAGTGGGGTAAAGTAAGCCTACATTTTCTAAACATGATTTGATGTGCCTATCATATCAAAAAAATAAAAATTCAAAATTTTCCTTTTATTTTTTAAAGTAAAAAAACAATCACTAACTAATAAAAAATTATCTACTTTTTACATAAAAAGTAAAAAACATCCTTATCAAGCCACTAAAAATGAAAAGTCATCATACCACTATATTTTATTCTCTTAATTTAAGGCTTCACCTTATCACACAAGCATGCTGGGGTGTTAAAAATGTAAAAAAGCCCCCTCTTACCCTTTTTTCACCGTTGTGGGTGGGAGGGAGTTTAACTGTTGGGGCCGGACAGGCTAGCCTTGGTTGGGTCACGACACCTTAGCCCAGCACGGCCCATCCATTGGCCTTGCCAGGCTGGTCAACGTGTTGGGCCAATCAATGTGTCGAACCATGCCGGGCGGCCTAATCCAATTTACACCCCCTAGCTTTTGCTGGGGACCTTTATCATTCAATTATATTATAATACATTTGTATCATATTTAGGCGTTGAATTTGGGGATCAACAAGTGTTAAAATCATTTGAACGGAGTGATATTATGCTCGCCTCCCAATCGTCATCTAAATCCATCTATTCCTGGGCCTCCTGTGATTGTCATGCGGTGGGCAGATGATAGGAATGACCCAATATAGATTCCACATGGACCAATTTGACTTGTTGTGATGATCTTATCCATTGATTTGTTTAGTGTGCAAAGAAATGTGGGAACCAAACTGCCACCTTTTGAATTTGAAGGCTCTCACACGCTATGGCAGTGACCAGATGGTCAAATGGAGCTAGATGCATTTCATATCATGCCCTTCTTACTCAACCACCTATAATGATAAGAATAGCAACAGTGGGCCCCTAAAAAAAATGTGTCCTGATGATCTTCCTGGACAGGATGTTATTTTTCTACGTACAGGATCTGAATTCAAAACGACGGACATGATTGTTACAAAATAAAACACTATAGTTTAAAACAGAACTCAAGTCACAAAATCTGCTTGCATCCTTACACATGTCAGCACAAGTTTCTAGGGCCAGAATTTTCGTACCTGTTGCAGATGCATTGTAAGATGACGTATGTTCTTAGGATTGCTCGTATTTGTTTCTGGGATCCCTCCTTTGATGACAGGAAGAAGACGTATGGAATTCATCATTCAATACACGGTCCTCTTGCAAAGTCCTTGGAATGTGGTAACTGTAGTCCTGTTGTGTGATTTTGGGCTTTTCCAGTCCATGTTTTCAGTGTGGTCCATGAACTGCCCCGCTTTCCACAACTGTAATTTGATGGTCCCTGTAATGGATGTGGATGGTCGACAGAATTTTCAAACTTAACTAACAATTTTCCAAGGGGGAGCTACCATTTGAAAAAACATTTCTTGAGGGAAAGCATATGTAAAAGGACAAAATAGAATAACACAAACTTTATTAATTACATAAGGGGATTTTCCAAATTCTCCTGATCTTAAGCATATCATCAGCTATTAAAATCATAATCACTATCATCATGATCATCATCGTAAATAATGGAGCGGGTTTAAATAATTATCTTACTAAAACAAGAATACAAGCAATTACCACAACATCTTTTGCTTGTAATTGTGTGAAATTCAAAGGCAACGCATGAAACACCAACCCCAGATGGAGAGGAAAATAGTAAAATCATGAGAGAAACTTATAGATTTGCTGAGGAGAATTTACTAACCTCTCGCAAAAATGCAGCCAAGAATTTTGTGGTTTTTTCACCTTACAAAATCGTTCAAATTTAAAGCAAGTTCAAAATATGATTTCTAAACAATGTTCTTGACCCAGATTTTTGGCAGTTGTATGTTAACTGTGTGTGGTCTTAGCTACCTCTACAACCCCTTGAACCTATTCAGATGGAGAGACTGTTTTCCTACGAGCAAGTTCAAATGTAGTCATGGACTGTAGGGTACACTTGGGCCCGCCTTATCATCAGTGCCATTGCTTTGTACTCTTTCATCCCATGCATGGGGGAACTACATTATGGGTGAGGGTGGGCCCCCTATTATTAAGTAAAATTTGATATTTTAATAGTAAATTTTGATATTTTAATATTGGACCCCAAAAACTTTAGAAAAAACATCCATATGTTATGGAGATTTTTTGTTTGGTTTTTTGTCCCTATATTGACCCTCTCAAGAAAGTTTATTTCTGTAGTGGCCCCCCAAGATAATTTTTCTAATTCCTTGATCAGACATAGGTCCAATTTTACACTCAGTAGGCCTTCATTCACTATTGGATTGGATTGAAAATCTATGGTTATGAAGTCATTAATTTTAAGGTTGTTAAATCAAACGTTAGGACAATTTAGTGGGGCTGATATTTTGTTGTCTTAATTATATATTATTAGGCCGTTCTATCCACCCTCATCTCATCGATAAACTTGTATGTAAGTAGGTCCCACGAATTGAATTGCATATAAACCATATGCAGCATAAGGGTGACCAAAATTAAAGTTCTTTATTTAAAACATTTGTATCTCCTTTTACCTTCTCCTAAATTCTTGAAGAACATAGAAAAATGTTGATGATGATATATAAGGATATAATACTTCAAACCATCACATCAGCTGCAATATAAGATTCTGGTCCCCTTTCCTTCGGTTTGCCTAACATTATAAAAAAATGGCAGAAATAGTCTCTATAACGTGTACATTTCGTTTCTGGAAAATAGTTTAAACTAGACTTGATCATAGTTCTTTGGTCAGTAAGGCGAAAGTAAATTCATTTGATGACTTTGAAATGTCTTGGCACGTATGAGGCCTTATAATCTACATTATTTACATCCCAGATTTTTTTGATATGATGAAGACATCAGGTCTCAACGAACAATTTTAGAAATATGGGACTTGGCACCTGCCAAGCTTGACCCAGTCCAGTTCCAGTCACAGCCCAGTGTGTATCATGTATCGTTTTCGTTTCAAAGACTAGTTTCATCTTACAAGGATCGTGGACACCGCATCATCTGAAAGCAAAAGTAGAGACAAGCCAAAGAAGACAATGGCAAACACCAATATGGCTTTTAATCATTTCCTAGAAAGAATAAGAGCCTTCTTTTTCCCATTTCCAGAGGAAAAGATGGATTTGTTGGTCGACCACCACAACCAATGGTCTACTCAATCACCACTGCCCCCATATGCGTGGCCCACCTCCCATGTTCAATGAACACAAACCATCCACTTGATGGCCCCACCTCCAAGAAGAGTTCAGGCCGTCCACGTGTATGACTGGGTGTCTGGGACACAGGTGGACATCTATTGGCAGCAGCTGTTGAATTGATCAATCTGCCAATGAGCACAACCTTGATTAGATTGTCAAACAGTAATATAAGTGAATTAGATTTCAGAGGTGGGTCCGGATGTTTTAAAAGAGTGAAACTCTGAAAAAGCACTCCCAGTGCATGGGTGTCCCCAAAATTTACACAAATATAAGTTGGTCCAACTAGAAAATTGATCGTCTAACAAATTGATAGTCTAATATAATAAAACATGACAATGAATAATGCATAAGATTTGGCAACAGTATTTTTTTTAAAAAATCAAATGGGTGAGACCATCTCCAAATCTAGTAAATTTTGGAAGCACCCCATGCACAGATGAGCCTTTTCTGACGGTGAGGTAACATGTATTAATTGGTACCAAATGTGCCACTACACGAGGAAGAGCCCCAGATTTGGTTGGGTTCCTTTATTCTACAAACTTTTTAAGCATTGGCCGTTTAACATTGAACAGAATATGAGAGAGAGAGAGAGAATTTGCATCTTTTGGAAAAGAAAGGTCCCAAGAAAGAGAGAGAGTTTGTGTCTTTTGGGAAAGAAAGCTCCCAAGAAAGCATGAAAATGATTAAGAGGGAAGTAAGGAGATGGGTTCATGTAATTCATGTGGATGGCAAACAGAGCATGTGTGTGGCCCGACATGAAAGGGCCCTTTCCCACCTAATGTTTCTCTCCATCCCATCCTCTCCTTTCATATTTTGTGGTATGAAATGATAAGGATGAGAGTCATGAGACGAGTTGAACCTCACTAGAATGTCAATTTCACTATTGGCAGAAGTTGCTTTTGTTAGATTTCCACTAAAGAATTGCATATATATAGCTTTTTTAATCTTAACTATCTTATTTGACCTATTTTTGAGGCAATTAAAGAGCCATTTGGACGCTGCCCTGTCTTCTCTAAGGAGATTTTTCTGTTCTCATTTACATGCATAATTGATTCAAGTGCCTTGCGAATTTTCATCATCACATTTATTTGCAATGTCAAAGCATTGTGTAAAAATACTTTTACATCTCCCACTTGTAAAAAGTGAGGTGTGCGAAGACTTGTTATTGGATCAAATTCCATCATCCAATTTTTTATATTCCTATGGGCCCATATTTGTAATTGAACCGTCTAATTTGTTTATCAAACTCAAAGGCCCCACAATCTTTAAGCTGAATATCTAAAATCTTCATAGATTTTGAGTAAGTTGTGAAAAAAGCTTTCAAGTCCTAACCTATAGATATAATTTTTGCACTTTTATGCGCAATCAGTTCATGATTTTAATCAGTCAATATTTTCATATTAATAATAAGCATTAAGGCAATTAAAACAATGTAATCATCTAATGTACAAGTAGATGTATGGGACAAGGTGGAAAAACCATTTTACATTTTTTACATATTGTTACAACCCGAGCCCAGAAGTCGGGGGTTAGTTTAAGACCTAATCAGTGGCATACGTACTTACGTACACGCACACCTAGACCTAGTCCAAGTGTACACATACAAGGAATTATTCACACGTACAAACACAGTGTACGCGGAAGCTGTGAGTATCAATGCATAACACAGGGATATATGAAAGGAAGAATGACTACAAAAGATTAAACAGATTTACAAAAATGTACATCAAAATAGGGGGGGGGGGGTGGTAACACTCACAAGGTCCAAATACATGGATGACTCAAAACCCTGAGTACAATGTCAATACAAGTCCCCACATACTCAAAAGACCAAAGTGATGCAAACCGCTCTCGGAAGAATGGATCAAGTCCACTCCTTTAGCCCGGATGGGGCCTCGCGTGCCTCTCCTGAACTCTGGTCGACCGACGAAGGGTCGGGAGAGGCATTTGAGCCTGCAACACCAAGAACAACTAATAAGTACAACGACTTAACAAGTATAAGTAACAATAAGTTAACACATGTTGTGTCTATCAATTATCAGCATAATTAACATGTAAAGATTCACAGCGGTCATGTTAGTATACTAGGCAAGTCATGTATATGAATGAGCATGCGATCAGAATCATAAATAAATGTACTGTCAAGGTGGCTACTACATTTGCTATATTCTCCCTTTCGAGAGCAATCGGTATGAGAACACTATCGACCGGGCTAGGGTATCCATGGGTCTCTAGTTCCCGGGGTCCGGAATCTTAGGACGATAACACTCTGCAGAGGGGGTAACAATCTACGCCAAAGTCAACCACATTAGGTATCCTGAGGCTGAGGTTAAATAGCGCCAGATAAACAAAATCAGCCGAGTCATGTGATGCACGTCAATCAGTGTCCGTGTTAATCGATCAAACAATATCATGTCATATCATGACAAGCAATACAATAGTCTGTGCATCACACTAAGATCAAGCGTGAACTCAAGGCTTGCAATAGCTTTACATTAGTTCCCCAAGAATGCAAGGATAAGAACAAGGAGTCAGCGGTTTCTGCCCGGGATGTACCATGGACAGAGCCCTTGGGGATTAACCAATCGTTGCCTCAGCGCAGAACGCGTGCCACGTGATTAGGAAGGCAAAACCGAAATCAATACGCAATGCAAATCAAAGTTACCTTAAGGAATCAAGTTTGTTAACGAGCTAATCCTAACTTAGTTATCCAGTGTTTCTAACTGTAAATGCTGATGTAGTTTTAAGTTATTTGCTACACAGTTGTCTACATGAGGTGTGTTGCACTGTATCAAAAAGATGTACCGACGTCCCTTAAACCAACACTCATGGGAAGGTGCTTAACAGCTGGATAACACACATGAATGAATCACAGCCCTAACGACCATTCATGTGATATTTATATTCCATTGGGTAAGTCGGGTTACCTACATTCTAACTGAAGGCCCTACAAGTCCAGATATTAAACCTACCATTCATGTCACTTTGCAGTGGGCGTATGGCTTAGCCTGTTCTATTCTGCGGCTAAGCCACGGCGAGGGTATGGCTTAGCCGTAGAACACTTCACGGCTTAGTCGTAGCTAGACCGTAGAAGAGCAGAAAAAGTACCAACTCTCAGTTATTTCAGAATATCACCCTGTATTGATCTACGGCTAGATCACTGCTGGGCTTATAGCTTAGTCATAGTACAATTTACGGCTCAACCGTAGTACAGTTTATGGCTTAGCTGTGACTGTACTGGGTCGATTTCCTGAACCTATTACAGAATGACTGAAACAGCAATTTTTAAGACTCAAGAGAACAATCATAACATCTTTGGTATAAGAGGGCTGTATATCAACATTTTATGCAAGGAGAACAAAACTATACAAAATCAAAGCAATACCAACAAGTGTTCAATCCAATTGTGCTTATGCTTGCCTCAAATGGAATTCACACACACGTCGTTGCCCTTAGGCTCAATCCGCTCATCATGCGTGCAAGAAATGAAAGGGACGTTGAGTACATGTACAATAACTAACGTGAGAAGAAGAGGAAATGGGAGAAACACAGCGAAGACACAAGACATACCTTAACCCACTCTCAAGAAATTAAGTGCACAACTTTGTTCCTTAGCTTGATTGATGAGATGAAGGAGAAGAACGAAGAAGTGACGAGAGAGGGAGACAGAGAACACAGAAGAAGAAAGAGTGAGGCTGTGGTTGGGTTGTTATATAAGATAAGGATCCACCCAAATTACAAAAAGGTCTAAGCATTTACACAAATTACAGTTCGAGTCAAATAACGATCCAACGGAAGCAAACGAAGTCGTTTGCATATGAGTCAATTACGAAGATTGACGAGCTCGACGAAATACATATGTTGACATCAAGATGATGCAAAACTGACGACGTTCGACAAAATAAAAAATTACAAAAAATGGCTCAAATCTACCTAACCCGGGTCAAACTCAACCCAAGTACCTATCCATAACCCAAAACAGAATAAGAACAAAACCAAAACACAGTCAACAACTAATTGATGGTTAAGTAGTTACTAATTCGGATTAAGTTGGGTCGGAGTATTACACATATGACCCTTTTAGAACTTTTTTTTTTCCAGTGGTTTCATCGAGGAAAGCTTCCTAAATCCACCATTGGAGACAAGTTTTTATTTTTTTTATTTTTTTATGCTACATAGAGATCTGTTCATAGGAAAACAAGAAACAAGGAACACATAACTCTGAGAATATACAAGATCAAAAGAATTGACATTAGAAACAACTTATACAAGGGGTTTTTATTTTTTTATAGAAATTTGACATGATACTTTAGTGAATCAAAACTCCCACCCAACCAAAGAAACCCACTAGATTACACATCTACCCAAACTTTTACCCCATCTACAGCAAAAAATGACAGCAATTAAATAGAAAAGTTTCTGCTTTCACTGCTCAATGTCTTATTGTAGGACAAGAACATTCTAATGAAAAAGTAGGATTTTGGTTAAGTGCAAATTACCCCACCATAACCTACTATTCAAGCACTAGTTGTCATCCATGTTTTCGAGTCATTACTAAAAGATTTTTTTTTTTTAACACTGCAGGGCGTGTTTGTACAACAAAGAAATCTACAGTAGAGAGAAAAATTATTTTGATTTTACATATAATTTTGTGTGATGCATTCTCTTCACATCAAAAAATGAATTGATTTTTTTCAATAAAGAGAACTTTTATTTCTTTTGTGATGGGTAGAAATGCAAGATTTCTCTTTGTTGCAAAAATTGAAACCCGCAGAGAGCAGAATCCTCTTGCTACACAAATTCACTTTAAGGGCTTCTTGTGTTGCTACTATAGAAATAAAAGTTTTTCTTAAACTTTTGTTTATATCTCTCCAATAAAATTCTTTCTTGAAGAATCGTAAAAAGTTGCCTTACTTTTGATGTTTTTTCTCGGAGAAAAATATTTACATTAAAAATAAAAAAATTGCAAACAAATCCTCATTGTTCCAGAATTGTCCATTGAAAAGTTGGTTACTGAAACATGCTCTAAGAATATCTTGCATGTATAAAGGAAGCCATGCGTAATGTGATGAGAAGTTGAATCTTCAAATAGACCAAGAATCTATTGGCTAGTAATTTTGGTTAATTCTCTTACGAATGTACTTGCTTCATGGTTAAATAAAATTATCTCACGTAGGAAAAAATGAAAAAAAGAAAAGAAAATAAAAAAAAGACATAGGGTTCTCACTCCACAAAAGTGCCAAAAAGTTGGGTTATTCAGAAAAATTGTGGCATTATTGGGGGTGCATATCTGAAATGAAGATTTTTTTTTTCTGATAACATGGTCATGGTTATAAATATCAACAAATTAAAAAAATATCATGATAAATCATGATAATATTAGAATTAGAATAAAATGAAAAGAAGAGAGAAAATTATATAAAACAATTATTTACAGTTCTAAATTTCTCAATTATTAAAAATGACTTTTCCTGTCAAGCTCCTAATATCTCAAACAAATCACCAAATTTCAGGATACCCATCCTTTTGGGGATATATAATTTCTAGAAAATAATGTTATCTCAATGGTAACTAGTAAATCATAGGCAGTTGTTACAAAACTAAAATTTCTCACAAAGCACAACATCGTAACATGATATATTGATATACTGTGCATCCAATTTTATGACCAAAATCATGTTCGGTAGCCATTGATTGGATAAAGCATTAGGGGTTCATGGAGTGTCACAAATATCAACCATATAAAATATGAGAAATGTTCTCGCAGGGGCTACAACATGCGCAGTCTAGCTCTGTGAGGGCTCATTTGGGCCCAACTTTGATTGATGCGAGCCCTTCCACGCTCTTATCCCCCTAGATTTGACACCAAGCCTAATTTCACTGTCATCTAACTTTTATCATTGTTGGATATCATATGAAAGAAATCTATTGTGAAAAGACCACTAAACATTAAACCTACTAGATCAAGGATTACGTTGATATGCTAGGCTTGATTTTTTTTTTTTTTTTTTACATAATGAAAACTTTTCATATACCCAACTCTTATAAATAAGAAAGCAAATAAGTGGGCCTCACGAGCTGAACTACATACATGCAGTCTCCTCCTACTAGGTGAACATTGCCCAATAAAATATAAAGACATTATTCAGCAACATCCTGTCATAACATTATCATAATATTTTCAAATTTTCAATTAATTTAAAAATTCCTCAAGAACATCATGTTAATATTGCAAGATAGTGAAGGAACTGAAAATAAAAAGAGCGGCATTTTGGATTAAGTGAGATTAGTTGTTAGTAACAACGTTATGTTTGACCAACACTAGGTCCCACACCAACTAATTGAATGAGAACGAAGAAAACCTAGTTTGTGATTGTGATGGGAGCAGGGAATAGGTCTCGCCTGTTTTTGTTGACCGTTTGTTCGAAGTCGGCATACGGTAGGACTGCATATAGAAATCTGAAATAAGATCTTATTTTCGTAATTGGAATTCTTTTGCAAAATAACCTCTGCACTTAGGTTTATTTGTAAAAAAAAAAATACAAAGAAGAGTGGAAATTTCTAAAAATACAGTGAAATCTAAACAATTGTGGTGGGTATTTATGAGGATATTCATAGGTCGGGTCGGGCCAAGCTGCGGCATAGTTAGGCCTAGTGTGCCTTTAGAAAGTAGGCCCTTATCTAGCCCAACCCAACATACGGCTTTAAGTGCTAGGCCAGAGCCACCTGACTGTCATTCAGGTTGGGTGTTGTAGAATTTATTTTAATTCATTAAAGTTGCAAGTGCACAGTTACCTTTTTGAGACTGAAACAATCACATGTCGAACCCACATGAAGCTTTTTAAAGTTAATTAAAAAAATCTGAATTTTTTAGAAAATAAATAGGATTTTGAGAATAATTTGTGTTGAATCAGAAACTTGCAGCGAATGAAAATAGAGTGAAGAAAACAATAATAATAAAAATAGATCAGAATATCAAGAATCCATTAATTAGACTAATCAACCAAAATATACAATTAATCTAATGTTTTTGCCTCAAATTAACTAAGATAAGAAACAGCTTAACGTTTTTGATCCAAGTGATTTGTCTATCAAACGAACAATTTTTTAAATTTAATAAAAAACCCAAAACCTCTTTCGCGTTATAAAAGATTAAAAACATCCAAGTATTATATATCAAATTAAACATACACTATCAAAGAGATTAAATCCTAAGCATAATCTATTGAAACAAGTATATATGATCAGAGTGAAAGAAATATAAATCTAAGGGGAGATTTGTCATAGACATGAAGACAATTTTATTAATATGATTAAGCATGCATAAGATAGAGATAATCAAACTATAAGATTAAATTGCATAAAAAGGTAGAAAAGACTAACATAACTTTATCAAGATGCTCTGAATTAGAAAATTACTCTTCCATGGTAAAGAACTTCATAAATTCTTTCATTAATTTCCCCAGATTTTTACTATAAACTTATCAGAGTTATTCTCTTCTAATTCTAATTTTTGGAACAAGGCTCCAGAATATCCAAAAATAAATATGAGATTACAATAATTAGAGAGGGAAGATGAGAAAGGAGGGAGAGGAGCGAGGGAAGTGGAGGGTATGTCCAAGGATGAGGAGAGAGGTGCTCAATGATCCCCCATCATGTGCTCATTTTATTTCTCAAAGTTATCTTACAAATTCATTGAACCTGAACACCAATCTGGATTAAGATTATCTGTTAGGCAAATATGACTTGTTGGCCAAGTTAAGTAGGGATGAGGTAATCTCTGCATATAGAGCTTATCTTTGATAAGAGCATCTCCTTAGATGGGGTCCCAAGTTGGATGTGTAGCAAGGGATCTTCAACATTGTAGATTTAATTGCAATTCCGTCCAAAAATGTGCATAAACTTTACGGGTTCATAACTTAGTCGAGTTAGCTAGCTCTAATTTACGTGATCTTGGGCTCCACGGGCTTCTACTATGAAAGGTAGTGTAACAACCCGCTCCGCACTATCGAGGTATTGTCCCACCTAACTGGACTATCAGAGTACGTAGTGGGGATTTTGTCCCTGGGGGGACTCGAACCTGGACAAGGTCGTCTCTGACTCGAGCACGCTAAACTTTATAGTTTTTATGGAAATCCTCACGGTTTTGTCCCCAAAAAGCGCCTCGACAGTTTAGAACAGATTATTACTTATATTCTTTCATTCGGATGTACTTTGGGACTGGGTTGTTACAGGCCCACCAGCTTCCACCGGATATGTCCCCATATCCAAATATCTAGACTGTCGGACCGAAGGCAGCCTCATAAGCGATGTGGGACTTCGTTCTTCCTCCTTCGTTCCCCCCTTATTTGTGGAGGGCAGGATTCGAGAGGGAAGCAGGATTCGAGCGGTCCCCAAGGGGTCTAACCTAATGGCTTCACCCTCCACCACTCAGATGAGAGCCATCCCCTGCTCTGATACCATCTGTAACAACCCGCTCCGCACCATCGAGGTATTGTCTTACCTAACTGGACTATCAGAGTACGTAGCGGGGATTTTGTCCCTGGGGGGACTCGAACCTGGACAAGGCCGTACGGCTTCGCCGCTCCTGCTCCTTGCCAGTGAGCCACGCCAAGGCGCCTCGATAGTTTAGAACGGATTATTACTTATATTCTTTTATTCAGATGTATTTTGGGACTGGGTCGTTATAGGCCCATCAGCTTCCACCGGATATGTCCCCATATCCACATATCTAGACTGTCGGACCGAAGACGGCCTCATAAGCGATGTGGGACTTCGTTGAGTAGAGGAGAGCCATCCCCTGCTCTGATACCATCTGCAACAACCCGCTCCGCACCATCGAGGTATTGTCCGCTTTAGGAGAGCCATCCCCTGCTCTGATACCATCTGCAACAACCCGCTCCGCACCATCGAGGTATTGTCCGCTTTGGACTTCCCAGGAGGTCACCCATCCTGAAATTGCTCTGACTCGAGTACGTTTAACTTTATAGTTTTTATGGAAGTCCTCACGGTTTTGTCCCCAAAAGGCGCCTCGACAGTTTAGAACGGATTATTACTTATATTTTTTCATTCAGATGTACTTTGGGACTAGGTTGTTACAGGTAGTAAGTCAATTGTGCCAATCTGACATTCGGATTGAGAGTTATGGCCATTTTGAGATAGGTAGTCTTGAGAAAAACGAGAGTGACTTTTGATTTTAAAGGAGAATAATTGTGGTTCATCCAAACTCTTTATCTTCTATTTCTCTCCATAATTATCTTCTTTAAATTATCGTGATCCTAACTTGGATAATTCCCATTTTGTAGCTATTATAGACCTTACTAGGTGGGACAATTCCTCTACTTGAATTGTAGGCCAGATAAGAGGTCTTCTATTGCAGTTAGAACTTTTTAGCATGATGAGTGGCCCCCCTCTGATTGATCTGTACGTATGTGTATGTTGGTGCCGAGTCGGAATCCTGATGGAACGAGGACTTTTCAGAAAATCCTTCTAAGGTTTTGCAGGTCGTACAACTTTTTATTTTCCATATATTCTAATTTAATCAGTAAAATGTTGAAGAGCCTACATTGAAGTGGGACATGTCCGGACAAAGCTCTACTTCAATTAGAATTCTTCAAAGAAAATTGTATAAAATCTTAAACAATGCAAAAAATGTGTGAAGAATGTGTAATTCCCATTTTTAGGTAAAAATGCATGAAATGAAGAAAATGAATGAGAATTGATGTATATAACCTAATTAAGTCTGTAATTCACCCTAAAAGGATGTATACATGGTGCATATTGATAAACTCAACATTTGGCTTTGCCGGGCTGAACGTTCTATTATTTGTTGGGCTTCCTAATTTCTCTTTGGGTAAATAGTTATTAAATTACATGCATTAATTAATCGAGTTGGGAGGGGCTTTGGGTTTTTTTATCACTTAATCAAAGCCTAGCCCATATATTAAAGGGGCCAAAAATCCAGATCCAGGCCAGCGTAAAGAAGGCTCAGCCTGGTCGAGTTCGTGCTGGCCTTGCCTTTTTGCTCCCCTATACGATATTTCATTTTCTTTAATAGAAGCTTTTGGGAAGTAGTATTATGTCAAACTCGCACATCTTTTTATCTTATTTTGGGTGGAGCCCAACTACATGGTGGAGGAATAATCCATCATCATTGTTTGGTGGTGATGATGGGTAGTGAGTGGTCCCCTGTGTTTGTATATTGTTTGAGCATTTAGGTCACCCCTAGTAAATTTTATATCATTTGGGCGACCCACCTCAGTTCCCTATTTGAAGACGTACGGTCGTCCCACTACATCTTTTGTCTAGGTAGCCCCCAAACAAATTGGCACATCTTTTTTTTTTTGTGTGGGGTAAAACTCATGGTAAGTTAGTAGCAAGGACATGATTAGCCTCAAAGATTTAGAGATTTTTTTATATATGATTGATTAATTGAACAATAACCTCAAAGATTTGAGATTTTTTATATGATTGATTAATTGAAACCTTCTTTGATAGCAGGCAAGAATTCAGTTTACCATTTTGAAACTTTTCCTAAAAAGAACAACCAATACGGGGTCAACTGACCTTTTTGTCCCTCAGACTGCCAGTCAAGGTGATTGATCAGTGTATAATGAGAACTGTAGCCTATAGGTGATTTTGTATGTAAAACTGCAGAGGTGGTTGTTAGTGAAGTTTAGAAATAGGCATTCACTTTATAAACTCTTCTAATAAAATATTACTCTTGACCAAGATGATCCTCTTGGCCTGCATAATTCAACAAACAAGCATAATCAGAGAAAATGATCAAAGTTTAAGCTTAAAGCTGAAGCAACAAATGATAATGCTTCTCAGAAAATAAGAAACAAAGAGAAAGTTGACAGCATAAATAAGTTCGAAATTACCATTGCTTCTAGTTGGTGTCTGATGAACAAAAAAGGAAGCCATTGGGAGGATCCCACATCTCATGAGGACATATATACATGGCTAGAATAATCAATCAATGGCTTCAATGCTGTTTCTCGGATACTTTATGTTGCCATCTTTTCTTTTTTAGATAAGCCATGATGGAGAGGCACAAGCATGAGCATTACATGATGATGGATCAAGACAGACCGCTTTTTATTTTTCTATATTCATTTGTATAGGTGGGCCTGACCCTGATGAATCAAAACCGTACATTTGTCTTATACCATCCTGGAGTTTCGTCAAGCTTGGTTTCACGACTCACTGCAGCCAGGGTGGCCCATCCATTGTTTTTTTTTTCCCTCCTCTGTTTTTTGTTTTTTTTTAATATCACTTTCTTTACATATTAACAATATGATGGGAGCCAACTTTTGTTAGAAGCAAACTCTGAATTACGAGTTATGTACATGTTCAATTTGAAAGTAGGCTCACTTTAAAAGTGGACTCACTTCTTGTGAACTCACGTGTCAGCCTAGTGTTGCTGTGCTCTATTTTTTTCTTACATAAGTAATAAGCCCTACGAAAGGAATTATATGACCGCGTGAATTGGTTTGAGAGGATGTTTATTTTAAGTTGCTGGAGTCGAGTTTTTTTTATAGGTTGTCCTCATTATGAGTTTCACACCTTCAACTCAAATTTTATCTAACTCAAAGCCTTAAAGGAAGGGGATGACTCCTAAATTAATTGATCTTAGTGCATAAAGGATTCGGTGATAGGAATTAGCATAGAAAAGCTTCTCTTTTTGCCTTTGGGATCAAGGATGAGGATGGAATCATTTACATGGTGATTATCCTACATGGGTATTACTTACATGGGATTACTCTACTATTCTATCAACACCACTTTTATGTACCATAGCGACATATGCTTTATTAGTCTACATGGTTTTTGTGCACATTGATTCCCTCCCCTTGAGACAATGACCCGAAAGCTCTTCCTTTTGGGTTTTAGATCCTAGCCTTTGAATGAGATGAACCATGGTGTAAGTTTAGTAGATTCCCTTCTAAAGAAAGCATCGCCATGGAAAATGGGAAGAGAAGTGGAAAAGAAAAAGACCTATCATCCATTGCACACATAACCATCAAAAAAGGAAAAGGGAATCCAGAGAGATGAGAGGGCAAAAGCAATAACCACTTTGGTAACTTTCATCATTGGTGCCAAACAAGCTAGGCCCATATATTTACTATTCTCAAAAGGTAAATGCTTTTTTCATTGAATTTGATCATTAAATATCACATTGGAAGGTAAGAGTATGTGTGATATTTATCTCAAACTTTTGCAATTTGCATGAAAGAAATTACAATAGGACATCACCGGCTACAGAGCTTCTGCTTGCTTTTGAAATGAAAAAGGAAGAAAAGAAAGCGTGTGGAGAGGTTTGCAATAAGTTTCTGACTGCTCCTCCAAACGAAAACCTAATGTTAACAAGGAACTGGTCATTACACTTCACCTGTCTCATTTATGCAAGATTTTAAAAGCTTCTCCCCTGCACCAATGGAATAACTAGCCCAATGCAGAGAAGATCATTTCACAAAGTTAGTGATCAAGGGAAGGGGCCTGCAAAGGGACACTTGTGAATTGTGGTTAAGGATGTAAACAGGTTGGATTGTATAACATTTTCGAACCCCACATTGATTATAGAGAGGAAAGTGAATGAGCTTATATATAGAGCTTACACCCTTACCTTGCATGAAGTTTTTTTGTGGGTTGAGATCCATCAGAAACAAAACCGTGAGGCCCATGGGTAAAGCAGACAATGTGCAAGAGTGAGGACTCAAACACTACTAGGGACCCACAATAATATAGCATTATTAATATATATTATAAAGTTTCGTGCTTAGCTTAGGAATGGTCAGACCCTATGAGCACATTTGGCTTTCCCTTTGATCAATAAAAGCCTTCATGTGCACTAACTTGTCAGTTTCCACCAGCCTAAATTTGACAATCAGCAAAAATTTACGGGTTCCCCCACAATTAGTCGTTACTCATCTGACTTTATTTAATAATGAAATATTGGACAAATGTGAGGCCCCTAAAATTGTAGCAACCAATGAAGGAATAATTTTTAATTTCGTGTGAAGAAGGTTACACAGCTTTCAAACCCCTATGCTTCAGTCATGGTTTCCACGTTAGCCCTGCAAACTGAACCGTTCTAAAGCTGAGAACTAGCTAAATAGTATTTATGAGATGAATTCTATATATTAATTATATTATAAATATTGTCTTATATTATATTTACCAAATTTGGTAAAGGGGTATTTGGGTATTTATGGACCCAGGTCCCGGAGCCAAAACAAATTATCAATCGAGTCCAAAAAAGGGTATGTACCAAATTAGGTTCAGTCCTTTGATTAATGGGAGATTTAGAGGTCCACTGACATCTGATCCGCACTTCCCTATCATCTGATTGTTGAACGGCCCATCTTCGTAGTCAAGTGGCATTGAACTTGTACATACAACTTGTTTAACAAGATCAACACGGGGAGTATACAACTTGTATGTGGTATTATTCATCCAATTCATGCTAAAAATGGAACACACAGGTTATTCTAGTCTGGTCCGAAAAATAGTTGAGTCATTTTATTAAGAAGTAGGTGGAACATGCGAGTTTAATGTGGGCTGTTGTAGTTTCTCCAACTGCCATTTTATCTTGTACCTGCATGTGGGCATGACTTTAAAAAGAGGGTGTATCTGTGTGTCGGTGTGTATCCTATGCATCTAGTAACATTCGCACATTAAAAATTTGAATGGCTCCAGAAGCGCCTCACAACGAAGTCGCCCAGGAATCAATCCTCTTGTGTAGGTAGTTATTAGAGTCGTAATCGGTACTCCACGCTAGAAAAAAAGAGCAAACATGTTGTATTCTACTGCAATCAAAGTTTGATATACTGTGAAATGATCATATGCAATTAGGGTTGTAAATAGGTATCCAATTATTTGAGTGTTTGAAATCTTTGGTTTTACGGTAACTGTGTATAAAACATTGTTTTGAATTTGTGAGAAATTTAGATACATGCTTGCTGGATACAAAACATTTGGAATTTAAATCATATCCTTGTGTGTTCCTACTTGAGGATTTAGATCTAGGATGATTAGATTCAGATTGTATGAATATGCTTTAAGGTCTTAAATAGCTTGAGTTGTTTTTATATTTAAGAGATTGTTGTCATATATATATTAAATATTATTTTGAAGCTATTTTATCTAATTATATTAATGCAAGCCACATCTTATTTTGTATCTATATTCAAAATAGAATCCAATATTTCTTTTCATGTTGATGCCAGATTGAAACACAACTTATAAGTTCCATGTCGGGATGGGATCCAAATCTATAAAACAGATTCGGATTTAGGTCCACCATGGTTGGTCTGTTTGCATATCCATGTGTACTATGCAAGTGATTTAACCTTTTGTTTTATTTTATTTTATTTTAATTGTGCCTCCTACATGTATTTAATCTAAGAGCAGCCTCAACCTAGGCGGGAGTAAAATTCCACACAGATTCAATAAGATAGAAGTTTTGATATTTTTAATCTACTAGTAGAATTAAGCCTAACTCCGCCAGTTTTGCTGCCGGTCTCAAGCTCCGGTAAAGGAGGAGGGTTGGGTTAGGTAGGTGACAGCCAGCGTAAAACTTTGTCACAACCCAAACATGAATTCTTAGCCAACCCCAACATGGTTGGGATAAGACTTTGATGATGATAGTAGAACTAAGCCTGCGTTGGAGTAAATTTTCATATGATTTGAAAAGCTATAAGTTTTGATTTGTAATGGATTTCATACAGACCTGCCTTGAAAGGACCTAACTTGTATCAAAACGAAATGATGTAAGCGATATTATCTTCTAACACACGTTTGATCCTGTTGTCATGGTGGCGGTGGACGCTAGAAAAGTTAAATTAAACCCGGTCTTTTCCAGTGGAGGAAGGGAATTAAGCTTAACGGGCGAAGAGGTCCCACAGCTGAAGCTGCAAACAAAACATTAAAAATGAAAAAAATGAAGCCACTCACAGCTCGGTACAAGAATGATGATTCACTTGGCTTTGGAGTACATGGTTGGCCCACCCTATGAAATTTACGATCCCGTTTGTGTTGTGTTTGGTCTTCGTTTCTCACCGCCAAAGTAGCTCAGCCGCCTTCTCCTTCGACAAAAGGATTCTCGCATCTACCGACTCCAGAGTTGGATTGGTCAATTAAATGCTTACGACATTTGTTACACTACATTTTGAGTCTTCTATAAATGGCTAACCCACTAGAGAGGGGAGAACCCATTTTCGCTCGAAGGAGTGGACCCAAATAAGTAGTCCGAACCCAATAATTTTTTTTTTTAATGTTGGTTTTGAAACTTGATGAGATTTGACGGGCCGAGTGCCCCATTACCCTTGGTTCAAATCAGGGTTCCCTTTATTGCTATATGATCCATTGATTACAATGTGATTTGGGTGATCACAATTTTATCTAAATCATGGGTATGGGTTGATTCCCTCCGGGGGTGAATATTAACTGAATGTTAATTCAAGGTCCAATTCTCCAAAAGTTAGGATTTTGAATAAGGATTGACCCACCCCCAACTTGATTCATGATTCATGATTCATGATTCAGATCAGGCATAAATTAAATCAGAGAATGAGAGAGCCCATGATATCAACCTCTGAAACATCTCACGTCTCATGGGTGAGGAAGGTGAGAGTCCCCAAACCCAAAAACTGGATTAGGTGAGAATCCACTTTTTACTGGACTTCAGTTCTTTCTATCCGGCACTGGATAGTCTGGATGTGAACTCTCACCCTGATTTACGGAAAAACAGGATGGTAATTAGATTAAGTAACTTTTGACTACTTAATAAGCATTCAAGAAAGTCTTCTCTCCTCTCACTTTCTTCACACCCATCACCCATCCATCCATTAAAGATAGAGATAGAGAGGAAGAGAGAGAAAGAGGAAGAGGAATAATAGTGCCTGCATCGTTGAGAATTCGGGTAATGGTGGGGGCTTTGGATGTGGAATCAGCAGCAGCAGCAGCAGCAGCAGCAGCAGAGTCGCTTGCACCGAGGAATTTTGGAGCAGCAGCAGCAGCAGCAGCAATGAGAGTAGGAAAATAGTGACGGTCTGCAACGGCCATGGCAGGAGCTCTTGCCCTGG
The DNA here is from genome assembly GCA_037013555.1 of Sextonia rubra. Lineage (NCBI taxonomy): Eukaryota > Viridiplantae > Streptophyta > Magnoliopsida > Laurales > Lauraceae > Sextonia > Sextonia rubra. The sequence goes on from JASUAD010000009.1 coordinate 27,444,541, forward strand.
CCGCGCCTCCTCCTTCAATAAAGTGAAAAACCCATAGAGCTTGGTCTTCGTCCTTTTGTTGTTCTCTCTCTGAAATCTGGGAACAGAGACACGGTGGGGGAATCAGAAACCCTGACCCTAGCAGCAGATGAGATTATGAAGGCTCTTCGACGAACCCAAACCTCTTCGTCTTCGACTTCGTCTTGGATCCATCTGCGCTCTGTTCTCTACGTCGTCTCCTCGTCTGCTTCGTCGGCTTCATCTTCTTTTCCCCTGGCCGATCGGTGAATCTCTCTGCTCTTGCTTCTTCCTGCTTTTGATTTGGGGGGTTGAGATCTGGGATCGAGGTTTCATAGTCTGGGTCTTCATCATCTGATCCAATCATTGATTCTCATTCTGTCACTTGTTGTTGTTGTTGTTGTTGTGAATTGGGTGTGTTTGGATTTTTTGGAGTGTGGGATTTGTTAGATGGGGATTTGGGTTGTACCCATAAAGGTAGAATCGTTTTATTATTATTTTTTTATGTTTTTGGAGGTTTTATTTTGATTTTATAGTGTTCTTAGCATGTTTTGATTATGGTGTGAAATGGGTTTTTGTTAGATTTCTGGTTTGGGTTCTTCTGTTTTTGTTTGGGTTCTTTTTTGATCATCTAGTTTGCACTGATGGATTTTTTTTATAAAAAATTTAGAGGAATTTCATGATTTTGCTTTTGAAAGATTGGTCATGATTTTTTTTTTTTAAATTTTTTAAAGACTTGTTAGGTGTGAATTGGTCAAGAGAACACTTGAGGGTCATCACTGCAGTTTGCAGCAGGCAGATGCTTTTCTTCTGCTCCAATGGCATGTGGCAACCAAACTTAAGGTTTTGCAGGCATGGTTTTGGGTGAAATCATATTGGTATTTTCAGGGCCATTCCTAATGCCCTGAGAACACAATTTTTGACTAACCAGTGTTTCTGTAGATATTGGTAGTTCCCTAAACCATATGCAGCCTGAATTTATGGAGGAGTCGTTTGATGCTTTGTCTGTAGCTGCAATTTAACCTATTAATAATTTTGAAGTGTTTGGTTTGACGTGGATGGTTAATTTCCTTCTTGGATTCATTTAGATGACTGCTGGCTGTAATTTGAAATCCATCATGTAGTTTTAAAAGATTGCTATTGTTGGGATGTATTTGAACTTTTGGTCTATTTACGTATATGGTTTGGCATGGAGTGTGGAATGTTTTGTCCGATGTTTGCTAATGCCTTGATGATTCCATGGATTGCATCAGGCTTGCCATATGTTTGAATGTGTTTTCCATTCCTTTTGCCCAAATGTTAAGGAAGGTAAATATCAATGCACAATGTGTTTTGTGTGCATAGTGCACCAGCTTGCACAGTGGAGTTGTCCGTGCATAGCGGAGCTGTCCCTACCTCAATATGGACAACGGACCATCCCTTCTGGGTTTCAACATCATTTCTGTTGCAGTGCTTTTTTCTTTTTTTTTTAATTTTCCTATTTAGAATTTCACTAAATTGACTCTTTCATATTGAAATCTATATCTATTGTTTGCTTGTAATTAGCCATTTGATTTTGTTCTTTCTTCTTCTATTTAAAGTTTCTCATTCTTCATATGATATGGTTCTGATGCTTGGTTTCAGAGGTCGCCTTAAATCACCATGGTCTTACCGGAGAAGAAAGCATGTCCTTTTACCTCGGCAATGGAAACATCTGTTTACAACAGATGGAAAGCTTCGTGATGGTGGAGTTAAGTTTTTGAAAAAAGTCCGCAGTGGAGTGAGTGACTTAGTGAACTTTTTTTGTGGTTGCACTTGTTTCCAGGCCCCTTCTATATAATTTAAAATATTGGCTATTTTTTTTTTATAAAAATATGATTTTTTTTGGGTATGATGTCACGAATATGGGCCCAACGTTGGTCAATATTTACGCATACATATATGAGCCAATGCATTCAATATTGGACCCAGGCAATTTAAGCTATGATTCTAATATTTCAAACATTTCTTAGTTGTTTGGATTTGGTCTGCTTCCTATTGTTGTGTGCTCATTCCTCTTTTCATTTTGCAGGGTGTTGATCCAAGTATTAGGTCCGAGGTTTGGCCTTTTCTCCTTGGAGTGTAAGAATCTCCAGGCTCTTTCTCCTTTGAGTGATTGTCTTGATGGGACTTATCTAACGTGGGAATTGTAGATAGATCTGTCTAATGTTAAAATCATCGCGAGATGCGTTTGATATTGGTAGTCATATTACCAGCCTAACTATAGTAATCATTAATGGAGCCATTTAATGTTGGGACATGATAAAATGCTTCAAATGTTTGACATTCGTGATGTGCCTCATTTAATTATGATAAACTAAATAATTCTGGTCACAAAATCTAATGCTGGTAATCAATATGGGACTTACCTATTGTTGGTTGTTAGAGGTGGCAAAATCTAACCAACCTGTTAACCAGACCTGTAACCAACCGATATTTTACTTGCATAACTAGAGCCCTATCTTGTAGTAATCATTAATGGGCCAAGTAAATTTGGCCTGTAAAAATGAGTTGGGTTAGGGTTGGCCTATATATAACCCTTCTGCCCCGACACTCCCTTAAAAACTGTCCTAAAAGTTGGTCTTCATTTCCTTTAAGGGAGAAATGGATTATCTTTGTGGTGTTTTTTTTTTTTATCTATAAGGGGGAGAGATGTGGAATGTTTCTCTCCCTTCCTTTTTTTGTTTGAGATAGAGAGGGAGACACTTTCTTTTTGTGTTGTAGAATAGAGAGAGCGAGAGATGGATTCTCGCTGGATTTCCTTTTTTCATTTAAGATAGAGTAATGTAGTCTCCTTTCATTTGAGAGCGAGATGTAAATTCTTCAGTGATCAGAACTTGTGTCAGGTGGGCTGTACTATATCCACCTGACACTGCGCTAGGTGGGCCACCACCTAACAATCTCATTTTATGGTCATTTGACAGTGTAGGGGGAGGCGGGACTGAGTAACAAGCCTACAGAGGTCCAGTGAGAAAACCCTTGTTGCTTTGATTGTTCCCTTAAAAAAAAACCTAGCTTTGTATCATAAACCCCTCATATTTGATTTTGTTTACACAAGATTCGAAAGCTTGATTACTTCAAACCCTGCAAAAAGATATAAAAATATCTCTAGTACAAATTGAATCGGAAAACTGTTGTCTCCACAGGAGATCACAACAAAGCTTAGATAGCATGGTTTTCCTCTCGATCATCAAATTATTGTGGAGGGCAGCAAAAATAATTTATTCTTCTTGTTCTTCTTTTTCTTTATTATTGCTATTATTTTGTAGGTTATCTGGGTTGCGTCAGGTTGACTTGCATTGGTTGCAGGTTGAGGTTGGCCCTTTGATAAGCATAGTATAACACCTAATTTGATTTTTGTGGGACTCACTTAATATTAGTAATTCATAAGGTGCCTGTTATAATGTTGGTAATCATTACAGGGCTTACCAAATATTTGTAATCATTACAAGGATTACCAAATATTGGTAATCATTGGAACCACATAATGTTTGTAATTGCTGTTCAATTTAGTATTGGGAGTTGTAGTGGAACCTATTGCATGTATTGACAGAAAGAATAATCAATGTCGGAAATCATGGTGGGACCAGTCATGTACTCATATGTGAAGATATTGTGCTGAAACTTTACACCCATTTTCTGATAGATTTGTTTAAGAAGATTATTTTCTACAGCATATTTGCTTGAATACATGAAGGTTTTTACGAGAAAGTTAATATTGAATAATATGTTGTAAGTTAGCTAAACACCTATGTTTTTATGTGGGTGGATTATATTCTAAGCTAGTAGATAGTATTGTAACTTTAGAAATACGTTGTTTGCAAACTACCCTTCAGATGTTTAGTAATAGCAAAGGCTTTTATGTAATATCGCATGCAACGTTCTGTTGACTCATGCGAGACGATGGTTGTAAGAAAAGGAAACAAAACAGGGATAATTCAACGAAAAAACAACAAACAGGAAACAAAATTAGACATCAAAAGTAATGTGTAACCGAAAAACTCCTTCCCTAGCAAGACCATCTGCCATGGTTGTTAAGAATCTTGACATGGTTTTCCCATTAGATCAACTGTTTACTGAATCATGGACCTCACACTTACGAATTTTAGTATGGATCATATTATTCATTTATAGAATAAGCTCAAGAGTAAATATGCGATCCTGACATGCACCCAAATCTTATTTTATTATGCACTTAGCTTTCTCTCAAAACTCTTTGATTTTATACTGGCTGAATACACACACACACACATTCATTCATACATACACTCGTCATACATATAAAAGTTTCAGTATGTGTCTGGTTTCATTTCATTCATTCATATAGCTTATCAAATTATTATTCAATAATTTAGACTTCATTTGGATGCATTAGTAATTGAATTGCAGTATATATTTCCCCACAATGTGCAAATGAGTCAATCACCAAAGTTATAGGCTTGTTTTAGTACAAATTGATAACTGAACATGGACCTCAACATATAAACTTAGGGTCTGAGGAAGCGACACATACGGGATATATATTATTCATTTACAGAATAAAGTTGACCAGATATGTGATCCAGACATTGTTGGCCAGTATCTCAATTTATTTTGTATGTAGCATTCTCTGGAACTTTAGGATCTTACACCGGCTGATCCCACACACGTGAACAACCACCACCATCCACATCATGGGAAAGAAGAGAAAAAAGAAGTTCATTTGAATTTAACTGCAATCCATAGGCTAATTCCTTATCGTTGTGAATCATATAAACTTCATTGCAGTTTGATCATTTTATCGATATTTAGCTAAATTTATGTAGTTCAATTTAATAATGTGAGCACAGTATAGCTTAAACTGATAAGCTTCCGCTCAGTATTGTACATTTGCATGACCCATGAGTAGGGTCCTGAGTAATTTATCCGTTCGGAGCCTAAAATAGTTTTGGAGAAATAATTATCTCTCAATGACACATGCCTATCAATTTTTCGTGGAAATGTCAAATAGTTTTCTTCATGATGATGTCTAAGAACTTCCATTAATGATTGGGAATTTTATGATATATTGACTCTTAGTTGAATTGTGGTGCTTTTGCTATGCAGTTATAACCTGGACAGCTCAAAGGCCGAAAGAAACGCCATTAGGACACATAAAAGGTACTTGCATTAAGCCTATGATGCTTTTGATCTATTTGGATTCATCCATGTGTTGTTGCTGCTTTTATCACATGTTTTTGCTTTCCACACCTATTTATGTGTTGCCAAATATCCTGATTTAAGCCATGTTCTGGTTGGGGGTTCACCATGTAGAGTAGCTTGCCCAGTAAATAGGCTGATCTATAATCAGGTGTGCTTTAATGTTACGTGGACTGATTGCCACCTTCATTTCTATCATTTGTTTCACACACGCCCACCTAATGAATTGTCTGACCTAGTTTCTAGTCATAATAAACACATTGTAGAGCCTACCTTTGTGATGTCTCAGACCTTGCATGCATGTGCCACTTGGCATGTGGAGTGGCAACATATTGAGGATTAATATATGTATCAGGTCAAATCCATTGTCATAATTACTTTTCTCATGGTGTTTGAAGGTTGTTGGAATTCTCTTCTGCTCCCTTAATAATCCCCGGTGTCTTAATGAGTTCACCTTTGTGATACAGGAAAGAATATGAGAATCTGAGAAGGCAGTGTCGCAGATTCTTAAAACTTAGTAATGAGAACTTTAAGTTGAAAGAAGTATGTGATAGCAGCTGTAGAGAGAATGATAGCTTTAATCAGGATACAGATTCTCCTTGTTCTGAAGATGTGGTCAGTGCAAGGGAGTCACTTTCTACTGAAGAAGGTTTCCTAGATAATGAAGATCTGTATCACCCGGCAATGTGCGAGGCAGCCTCTCATTCCAGTTCATTGTTGGAGGATGAAGATAAGAGTGCTATCACCCAGGTTGATGTGTCTGTAGTGGAGACAGAATCTTCTGACTCTGAATCGTCCGTTGAAGAGTCTGAAAATATGCAGATATACCCTGCTCCTGAAGGGGGCAGAGAGAATGACGTGAAGCTCACAAAGACTGATTCCCTGAGGGACAGGAAAATCCCTAGAGCTCAGTCAGTTGAGGATTTTGCCACGTGGCAGAGGATTATCCGTCTTGATGCTATTCGTGCCAGTTCTGAGTGGGTTGTCTACTCCCCTAACCAGGCAGCTGTGTCAGAGGGCCAGGCGCAGCGTGCAGCAGTGGCAGTTGGGCTGAGAGATTATGACCACTTGGAACCATACAGGACTTTCCATGCTGCCCGCCTGGTGGCCATACTTGAAGCATATGCTTTGTATGATCCCGAGATTGGTTACTGTCAGGGGATGAGCGATCTCCTCTCGCCCATCATTGCTGTGATAGAGGAGGACCATGAAGCCTTTTGGTGCTTTGTGGGTTTCATGAAGAAGTCCCGCAACAACTTCCGGCTTGATGAGGTGGGCATCAGGAGACAGCTGAACATAGTGTCCAAGATCATCAAATCTAAGGACTCTCATCTGTATAAGCACTTAGAGAAGCTGAAAGCTGAAGACTGCTTTTTTGTTTATAGGATGGTGGTGGTGTTGTTTCGAAGGGAGCTGAATTTTGAGCAGACAGTGTGTCTGTGGGAGGTGATATGGGCAGACCAGGCGGCAATCAGGGCAGGGATTGGGAAGTCTGCTTGGAGTAGGATAAGGCAGCGGGCCCCACCAACAGATGATCTGCTGCTTTATGCAATTGCTGCCTGTGTCTTGCAGAGGAGGAAGCTGATCATTGAGAAGTACAGCAGTATGGACGAGATCCTAAGAGAGTGCAATAGCATGGCTGGGCAGCTGGATGTGTGGAAGCTTTTAGATGATGCCCACCACTTGGTGGTAACCCTCCATGACAAAATATAAAATTGCTTTCTCCTTTATATCAGGCTTATTCTTGTCTTTTTATCATTCTTTTCTGCTTCGTCTTGGGTCACCCATGTTGTTTATTGCTGCTGGGTAACAAGTATTCTATTGATCTGTCCCCCCTGCAACTTTGACTAATTGATGTGATCATTATACTGTATTATGCACCCTTCAATGCTTAGTGGTGGTTAGAAGCTAAAAGAAAGGAAAATTTTCCATTTGATACTAATGGATGTCATCTTTGTGGCCTTAAATACTGAAGGGTTACAGAAGCTGAGCATCATTTCCCCTCTTCTGATGGGCTAATTTGGATCTTTGCAAACCATTTGCAGGTACTCTGTTTAATCGCTTTGTGTCTTTTGAATGCATTTGGGTAACTTGAATTGCATTGTTTTTATAGGCAATGAGAGTTGTGTAAAAAGAGTCACAGTTAGCTTCAATATTGATTACGAGGCTACTGAATTCCAAGTATTCAAATGATGGGCCCATGGTTGCACTCCACATAGGAAAGCAAAGGGATCTGTGTAAGGATGTTGAAGAGTGAAGGCGGAGTCCATCGGAGTTTCAACCCATTTATCAATGCCACTTTCCTATTTCCTTGACCGGGTGATCTTTAACAAATAAATTGGTTTTGTGGAACTTAAAGGTCCTTCGATCCCAGCCACTTGAGAAGAAAGAGAAATTGCAGCTTACTAGAGAGCTTTTAGGTTGTACCTGTGGGGCTGTGGTTCGGTGGTCTAAATCACAGACACCCTTGGTTAGTACCATATGAATAATAATCTAGGCTGGAAGATCTCAGTTATGCAGTTTTCTTAGCAAAGCATGCGCCTTGCTTTTCATTTTGAACTGTTAATTAGGAAGCTGTTAATAACAGGCGTTGGATTTTCTGATACATGAGTTTTGAGATACAACCAACCTCACTATGTATCTCCACTGATCATTTGTCTTCAAAGGACTCTTGTGGGCCATATTCAGAAACCCATGACTCGAGTTTACTGCACAAAAGCTCAGGCTAAGGATCATATAAAGGGGGCTTCATTTTGTGAATCGAGTTTGCAATAATGGGATGTGTTGCTTGGATTTCGGGAAACTACGGCATTTTAAGAAATTCCATATTTCATTGCTATGTCTTATGAGGAATCATTAAGTCTCTCATTTTGACAAATAGAGCTGAGATCCTATACATATTCTGGGCAAGGTTTAAATCTTCAACTAAAAGTTTGATTATTTTTACCCCATTTTCCACAAAATTCGAAGCCTGTGGTCACCAGATGTCTGAGTCCTGGCCCTTTCCTGGGAAAACCATGCCTGCAGTTAGTTATAGATTATAGCACAAAATCAAATTCCAGAGTGGCATTTTTCTACATTATCTTCATCTCCAGATACAAAATCCATCCTCGTAAATTGAAAATAAGAAAACTGAAGATTGAGTTTGGGGTGACAGGTTTGTTGCTGTTAGACAAAGTGATTATTATTTAGTTCCAGGAAATCCACATTATGACAAGACTCTAGAAAGACCACTATATAAATTTGAATCCCAATTGTCTCAAGGGACCTGTAAGATATTTCTGACATCGGAACATCTAGACCTGTCAGCAAGACTAGAAGGAAACTGTCCTGAGTCGAGGCTTATTTCAAGCCAACCTATGCATATAATGCATTATTACAGGCTGCTCCAATGGACCACTCCAGATAGGAACTTAAAAATGGACCCAGCTGATTGTTTCATCTTATTCTGTTGTAGTGCAGTGTCGCACAGCAAAGGCTGCGGCCAAGATAATGAGGGGTACAAGGAACTGTAATACATTTAACATGAACTCGTTACTCTTATTAGGACTATAGGATGATGTCTGGGGAGGAGGAATTTGCTGAATTTCTGCCCCCATAGATGAAGCATCAATTTCTCCTATATAGTATTTGTCCATCAATTCCTTTGCAGAAGTGCCATGCCCAACTTCTTCAAAGTCATTAGTTGCATCTCTTCCTGCAAAATTATCAGACAGATGAAGATCAAAATATGCCCAATATTCTTTTATCATGGGCAATGGATGCTGCACTTGTAAAATGATATTAAGGAGAATCCTAATACTGTTTTGGAGAAATCCAAGATAAAAACCACTACCGGTTGATGCTAGCAGGATCTCATCACCTCCAGGATGATCGTTCATAAATGGAGTTACATCATATACCTGTTAATGGCAATTTGAGAAGGGTAGATAATTAGTAGTTGCACAGTGTGATTCTAATAATATGAAAGACAAAAATTCATCATATAAAAGTTGACTTTATAAAATGAGGGCTTACTCTCTGGAAATGGTTTTATTGCTAGTAAAAGTGATAATGATGCAATAATTGTCCAAGCAAGGACAGCTGTATGTCCGTAATTTTTTTTTTTTTTTTGATGACTTAGGGTATCTCATCAGCTTTCAGATCTTTGGCCTCTGAACCCGACGGTTATTCAATTTTAACAAACAAGGACTATTCATGCATGCCACGAGACTATGAAATAAAGACTCAGGAAAGTGATAGCATTCGATTGAACAAACAACTACATGCAACTGCAATGCAAACAACAAACAAGCAGTCCAATCAAGGGAACATACACGACAAGATTCACATGGTTCCACAATTCTCCTACTTCTACAGATAAAGAGCTCCACACTAACCCACAAAAAAAAAAAAAAAAAAAAAAAGCTCTCCTGGGGCTTTTGTATCGTTTACCAATCAAGGTGTGCCTATAAACTTTTGTATTTGTTTTTCTTGTCAACTCAACAGTGTTTCTAGTATTTCAAGCAAATTTTTAATAAGCTTATAGGGAGATAAAACCTGCTCAGGAGGGTCATAAAACTCACTGTGAAGATCTTCCGGCTGGAAATTTCAGCCCCTGCACTCTTCAAATGGGCCACAGGCACATGAACAGGGAATGTTTTAATGAACACGACTAAAAATCACTCCGGATCACGGTCACATGACCTTCATCAAAATCCTTTTATTCCATTATTTCTACCGCACTCTCTGACTTTCGATATCCTCACTCTTGACTTTCTCGATTAAGAAGAGGAAAAGTGACTTTTCTGAAACACCAGTATGGTTGGCGTCCATTCTATAAAAATGTGGCCTTTAATAGTTTCTAAAACCCTATGAGGTTTTGATTTTTTGTTTTTTTTTCAGTACTCTTGCACACGTAGGAAAGGAGGCATATCTAGGGTTCTAATGTTGAATAGTCACGTGAAAACTATCATTCCTTACTTGGGTAAGGAGCGGTTCCACCTGGAGTTTCCAATTAGTTTTTAAAGAAGACCCTTCATATTTCTCCTTGTAAGAACAGCGCTTGACCTTGGGGAATCTCATTTTTTATTAAGTATATAAGAGAAAAAGTTATTTTTTACCCATAAAGAATAAAGAATCCCCCTCAAATGATTTTTTTCCAGAAAAAAACTGCAACTTCATTTTCAGCTTTAAGAAAAAGAAGGCCAAAACACATTTTATTCGAAAATCAAAACTTTGCATATTAACCCAAATTAGCTAACCCTTGCTAATTCTGCTAAGCATACTTTAGAAAAGGTATCGTGGCAGAGACGTTAGGTACCGCGTCTGTAGGGGCTGACGTCCAATTAATATTCAGACCATTTATGAAAGGTGGTCAACTTTTCAAAGATGGGTACAAGAGATTGTAGGAAAAGAAGAACTTGTTGAGATGGATTGGGTTGAAGAAGAAGTAATTTCTAAGATGGGTTACGTTGAACTACAGAAAAGCGAGGAGTAAAAAATAAAAAATTAATGAGATAAGTAAGGTCGAAGAAGAAATTTCTAAGATGGGCTGAGTTAAGAGAGAAGAATGAGGAATTGCTGGCATGAGTTGAAGAAGAAATTTTGAGAAGAATTGGGTTAAGGAGGAAGAAAAAGGTTGTTAAGGCGGTGGAACAATTGGTTTAAGCTTTGGATTTACTTTTTAAGCTATTAAGTTTAAGTTTGACTTTCGTTTTTGTGTTATTTATATATTATTATTGTGGCTATGTATCTATCCTTAAGAAATAATTCTTGTTTGTTAGAATTAAGTAATTCTCTAGCCGAAAGCTAAAAGTTCGAAAGGTGGATTGGCGAGGGATATCCTACGTCATAAAAAAAATATAAAAAAGGAGGAAGAAAAAGATTTTTCCAATATAGGTTGAAGAAGAAAAGGAAGATTATTAGTTGGATTGTGCCAAAGAAGAGGAAGAGAATGGTTACACGGGTCCTGTAGGTCAAGTGGTCAACTCTAATCAAGTTCATACTTTAGGTCAACTTTAGCGAGTCAAATTATGGTGGAATAGGCCTTGGGTGTTTAAGATTTCATATTTGGTATGATCCTTTTTTTAAAAAAAATAAAAAATCATTTAAATTTTCTATGATATCGTGGAAAACCATTTTCAATGGAGAGGTTGAATAAGGTTCTTTGGTAAAGTGTGTTTGTGAGGCTTGTTTGTCGGTGTGTTTACGCAGAAAATCATTGCTGACAAGGAGCTGGAAATCCAGGTGAATTTCCGGCGACCTCCATTGATGTTTGGTGTAGATGAGAAACCAAAAAGAAATCTGTCATTTTAGCTTAATTTTCATCGCACAACAAGGATGTGGGGTTCCCACCTCCCACGTCCGAAAAGAGAAGGTCCTACACAAACAGACTCTAAAAAATGAAAAAAATTTCTAGTGGAACTGATTTTCCATGTTACTGCAGAAATATACTGTAGAGTAGATTTTTTTTTTGGCATTTTAAAATTTCAATGTATGAGTTACTTAAAATCCCAAAGAGAAAATTAGTTTCTTAGAGACAAGTTAGTCAAAAGTGTTTTCTGAAAATAGTTTCAAAGGATTTTAGAATCTCCAAGGTCAGAATCTTTTTTAGAATTAATGCAAAACTCAGCCTCTAGGCCTAGAAAAACCCAAACAAAATAATAACACAAAATTGTTCTCATGCAATAGCAAAACAAAATCTCACAGCACCTAAAATCCTTCAAGAAAATAATAACAGATTGGAAAGAGCAACGGATGAAGATATGACCTTCCCATGTATTATAAGCCAACAATCTTTCATTTGGTTGTGTTTGGCAACCTCTGCAAAATCGTAAACTTTGGGATCCGAAGCCATTTCCCTCGCTCTGTCTTCTTTCTTCTCTCTGCTGTCACTGCAAGTGCAAGCAACCATTCTTCAATATCACAACGAAATCCGATTTCTGGGTCGCACACAAAACAACAAACAAAAAGCTATTGCTATAGAGGATTAGATTATATATCTATATCTATAACTACATGTATATCCATCTCCATATATAAATATAGAAGAAGATGTTAACAGTTACCAAGAAGGGAGAAGAATATGTGCTTCGTTTGTTCTCTCTGTCTCTCTATATATATAGGCCTGGGAAGTCCTCCTGGATATTTTTAAATTACAAAGTCGCATTCAGTAGTCACGAGATTGCTGAACATGAGTTGCTTTACTAGGCTAAGTCTGAATTTGAAAAGGCAATATAGGACAAATAATTGCAGTTTTTGTGAAAAAAAAGGCCTTTCACTTTCATACAACGTCCAAAACGCCCCTGTATTTTGTATTGATTTAACTAAAACATTCCTTAGATGACAATCAAACTACAAAAAGTCAAAACGGAACCGTAATCTCTATTTCTTTTGACTGATTTACCTTTGGGAAAAACTGAAATAACTTAAATGATGATTTTGCCAAAACCCCTCTTTTCAAGAATGCCTCCCTTTTGGGCTTTTTAGAAGAGCCCACTCTTGATCCACGCGACCCATTTACATGTAGGGACCTTGATTGAAAGCGATCTCATTTCACACGATTTTAAACATTACTTCACCATTGATTTATAATATAGAAAGTTTATGTAATGCATAGCAATTCAACTTCGAGGATCCTAACCTAAAGGGATAGGATCTTTTCATTGGCTTGATGTTCCTTCACAGGCCTCACTTGGTCATCATGCATACAAGTAGGCCCACCTAGCTTGGGTTGAGTGAGAGATTTGTTTAGAGGTGGCTAAACATGACTGACCTGTCTACTCAACCCGACTCTCATATGAGCCACACAACCCCACACGCATAATAAGTGGGTCGGTCACGGGTCAAGGTTTTCTGACCTGTTTTAAAATACGTCAAATTAGAGTTAACCCACCTAACCCACATGACCTATTTAAATTTTTCTTTACATTTTAATTCTTAGCTCAAATCCGAAAGAGGCAAAAATTCAAATGATATCCACTTTACTCAAATGATACCCACTTTCAATTGTAGCCCCCAGTATCCAACTGAAACTTATCATTTAATTTTATTGAATTTTTTATTTTGATATATTTTAATGGAAACCTTATTTTATATTTTTATTGTTATTAGCTCTACTATTATATTTTAATAGTCACTATTTAAAATATATATACTTTACTCAAGGTCTAAAAAATTATTTTTCTCTTTTTTTCCCTCAAGTGTGCTCTTTGTTTGCTTAGTCAAGAACATTTTTATATACTCTTCTTTATATGCGTTTTTATTTTAATACATTCTATGTCTTGAAAATCTTTATTGTAAAATGAGACTGTTGCCCATCTCTTTATCTTTTATCGGATGTCTTTGAAGAGACCCACCTATTTGTCAAGTATGTATAATCTCAAAAGCTTGGATTTATTTTTATTTAAAGCTTGTAACGTTGACAGTATCTATAGCACATTTAGTAGGAGAGATTAACTATATATAAATCCAATTTTAACAATATGGGGCTTTTTTTTATTAAATCTAAATTGATCATAATTGTAGTCAACACTCGTTCTTATAATTGGTTATAACTAACCATTCTATGCATGACTCACCATTGAATTGATGAAATATTCAAAATACATTATTAGGATTCATTTGCGTGGAAAGTTATGGAGAGAGACAATTGGGAGTTGATATAAAATAATGGTATTTTTGTCAATAATGACATATGTAAGGACATTGAGTGTTGGCAAATTCATTGGGATATGAATAAAATGGGAATCAAAGTTTTTTTCTTATATTTTATAGATTCGACTGCATGAAGTGAAGACAAATAAAAAAAATCTACATTACATTAAGGCTGCTCGAGTGCGTGCTCAAGAGCTCGAGACAGAATCACATGCATTTAAGTTAACCTCTCATGCGCTCAAGCCTGACGAATGAAAGGAAAATAACTGTTAGTTCTTTTTAGCTGCTTAAGTGCATGGTCAAGCCCGCTCGAGTGCGTGACGTATTTTTAATTTCTAAACTTGGATAGACTTCCTTCTTTGTGTTCAATCCTTTTCAAACTCAAAGTAGATATCAACCCTAACATATGCTACGAATTGGGACTTATATAAATACATGCTCTTTCTCTGTCTCTCTAGGCCGTCCATCTCTCTTGAGAATAACCAACATCCTTTGGAGATCGTATCATCCTTTCTAGAGCAACATATTAAATTCATATATGGTGTATTGAAATTACTGCTCTAGTTCTTCTCATCTATGGTCTCTTACAATAGATTTATCTTGAAGAGACGATCAAGGTGGTTGTTTCAAACACGGTAAAGGTGCACGGTAAGGAGCCTGTAAGATTGTCGTAGTCCTTAAGCTTTGTTGAACTTGGGAGGGTCTTTGAGTTCTTCTAGTAACTTTTATTATAGTGCTTGTTATTCTTGATCTAATGATTGGTGCTTTTTCCTGAGTAGGGTTTTTCATGTAAAAAATCTGCGTGTTTACTCTTTTATGTTAAAATCTAATTTGATTAAATTCTACATTAGAATCTGAATTGGAACCTTAACCTAAAACTAGGGTTTCAAAACTTTCAATCTACTTTTGTTTAATAGATAAAAGGCTAGCTATACTTGTTATTGATTTAAAAATTAAATACAAACCTCATGGTGGTGGATCATTTTCGATAGGCTACTGATTTCATGGATATGGAAGATATAAGGATGTATCACTAAATACTTAAAAGCTCAGACGGATATACTATTGTGCGCGTGTGTGCATAAGTAATCAAGATCAACAATCAACCATACAAGAAGACAAGAGATTTACGTGGCAGGGCTGAACTCCCAGTAAGGGGTTCAGAGCGTCTTCCCCATGGTTTGGAGGAGGAGATTGTTGCCAGGTGGGTTCAGACCAAGTGGGTTCAATATCTAGGATGGTTTCCCTAATTTTATTAGAAATTTCCTGTTTGATTAAACAGTAGTTTCTTGATAGATTAGGATTTTTCTTTTTTTTTTTTTTTAAGATAGAGTTCTTGGGGAATTAGGAAGTGATGATTATATATATGATGTAATCTGTAACTCTGGATAGAGGCTGAGATTCTAAGGCTGTGGTTTCACAAATTGGAGGAGAACCTAGTGGAAATTGGTTTCCCATGGACGTAGGCATCATTGTCGAACTACGAAAATCTCTTGTCTTCTTGTATGGTTGATTGTTGATTTTGGTTGCTTACACACTCACGCACAACATATACAAATTCTATAAACCTTGGGAGATTGGGAGCTGGAGTAGGTATATACAAAGCACTAAAAAATCATGATCATTTTGTCATGAAATGAACAATCAAAGATGTAACTAAAATGTCTATTTTGATCACTTCTATTGCTCTATAGATGGTTGTGTTCTTTCATAATTAATCTATGAAGCGTCCTGTGTACAAATAGGATGTCCAGATAACTTCTCAAAATTTGATGATTACAATAGTTTCTTGAAGCCTCAAAAGTCTAGCAATTTCATATATGCACTTGTAAAATTGTAAGTTTAGTTGCCATCTGAACCCTAATTAGGTTAAGCACAGTCGCTGCAAGGTGATGTGATACTCATCTGCTAATCCAGTATGAGAACTGTCCATCTCCAAGTGATTTGCCTGCGGCTAGAAGAGCCCTAGATTTAAGTTTGTAATTCTAATGGCATCTTTGCGTCGCACGTGGCAAACAAGTTTAATGGCTGTAAGTTGATATGATACTCATCTGCTAACCCAGTTTCATAACTATCAATCTCCAAGTGATTTGCCTGCAGCTAGAAGAGCCCCAGATTTAAGTTGGTAACTCAAATGGCATCTTTGTGTAGCACGCACTATGGAAAACCGGTTTCATGACAAATCCATTCCGACCCTTACATTGAAAACGGCTTTCCACAGAATCTAAAAGTCAGTTCATTTTTGTTTGTTCTTTTTTATTTTTTGAGGAAAAAGGACCACACTAAATATGGAATTTTCAATGGCCGCGGAAAACCCTACAAATGTGCCCTAAACGAAAAACAAATAATAGCAGGATATTACTTTCTTAGCAGTTGAGTAGGTGAGAAGTGGCATATTGATGGTGCTCATGACTTGTCAAATCACAAAAAAGATGCTGATAATCTGCACTAACAAACAAACAGCTCAACCCAAAATCTGTTAAAACTCTTCAAAAGGTGCCAAACAACAACAATTAAATATAATATTTTTGCATTTTGAACTATTCTATCGTTATTTGAATTGTTAATATTATAGTATGCACATATCCAAATGGTCCCTTTGTATAAATAATTTGTAATAGATTTAATTTCAATGAGCACCGCTGATTGTCTAATTATAAATGATTACTTTAAGTCATTTAATGCTTAATATTTGTAAAATAGTTTTGTTTTTTTAATTGGATGGCTAGCAATGTTTTTATTTAAAAAAAAAAGCTAAGCAATGATAAGCCTAGTTGTCCTGCTGAGAGCAAGAGAATTTTGAGCATCAACTACAGAAAGTCAAATTGATCATATGTCAAATCTACGGACCCTAACCCTTATGGTTATGAAATGAATGGGCAGAACAAGAACATCTCCTTGATCGATCAACTATCAATATCATGAGTCAGGATACACTGAGGCTTTTTCCCATATAATTGAGTATGAGTAAATCAATCATAATTCGCCACATCATCGAGGGAAGCTTGCTACTTACGTGGGCAGGTGGCTGCCGATCCAAAGCAACCATTCCCCTCTTAACGTGGTGTAACATGATTGGTCCACCCATGCTGTATTATGGGGCAAAATCCTTGAAAGATCCCAATTCCAAAATCATGCCCTTACATGGCTCAACGAGTCAGAACATGGCTCAACGAGTCAGCTGCCAGCATGGAATAATGTGATGTTTTGGAAATGGCCTGCTACTGTTATGGAATGACTAATTCCCGCAAATTAATAGGATACAGTCCAGTGACAAGGGTTGGAGAAATCTTGAATTCTCATGCATGTGGAATTCATGAATTATCCTAACACTTGAGCATCTAAAAATTTCAGTAAAAAGCTAAGGTTGAAATTTGAGGGATTTCAAAAGTCATTTTGATATGAAATTTCAAAATTTTAGTAAAAACACGTCATATTTACAATTGCTAAGGAACAAACTATCACATCATGTCTTAAAATTCCTAACACATTAAATTCACCGTAAATTCTGATAAAAGAACTAACCCTACTATAGGTCTCCTTGGTCTGAGCTTTTCATCTGTCCAACCTTAATCAGTGTCTTGCTAGTGTATAAGGGACTATGTTGTCAATGAAATGTGGCATGGTCAAGTGGCATTGCTTTGGAATCCCATCATAAAATGTTTGTAATTTTTTTGTAAAAGAGTGGCTGCACCAAATATGAAAATTTTTTTAATGCAATAAATGGCCAAATTTTTATATTATTTTTATTCCTGAGAAACCTGTGGCTATACAAATGTGCTCTAATAAGCGTCTTCCATTTGTTGCAAAAAAGGACAAAAAAACAAAAATCTCCCATGAGTGGGATTCCAGGGAACTCCACCACCAGGCCGGGCCCACCATTTAATAATCCGGACTATTCAAAAGCCTAGGTCTTCTTGTCGACAGTCACATGAGCTATAAAGCCGATTGCGACTAGTGGGCCACTCAGGAACGGTCAAAATTGTATAATGCGCGACCAGAAATTAGAAAAAGGTCATTCATGATTCACGACCTGGAGGAGACCCAAGGTAAATCGTGATGAACGGGTCAAAATTGTATCGGCCTGTTCCAACAATGAGATTATGCCAGCATGACAGGATCTGAACACGGTCATGAATCACAAGATCCACAATTTCCAATAGTACGGTGGAGACATTTGTGTGCTGACCTCCTTTCCTACGGTTACGCATGAATTAGCATTCTTTCCTCTGGACAATCAGTTCTACTATACCTCATATGGGCCCCACTTTAGATCATAGCCACAAATATCGTTCTTGAGAGTTTGTACTTTCAAGAAAACTCTGATCCCCAACACCACCCCCACCCCCCCCAACCAAAATCTTATTGAAAAGATGCTGAAAATTAAATTCTTAATAAATAGAAATAATAAAAAAAAGTCGCACATATTTTTTCCATTCTTAGGAACATGTTTAAGGGTGATGACGATGTTGAATTCAGAAATCAGATGAGGTAGTTTTATGGTGAAAACAGTCCAAGAATTTAAGAGAATCAGAAATCCATCTGGCTGAATTTCCTGGATAGATTGGTGTATGTTTCAATTGTTGTGCGCGTGTGTGCAAACTCAAGCAAGATCAACCAATCACCACACAAGAAGACAAGAAGATTTACGTGGTTCGGCAAGGATGCCTACGTCCACGGGAAACCAATTTCCACTGGGTTCTCTTCCAATCTGTGAAACCACAGCCTTGGAATCTCAGCCTCTCTGACTGACCGCTCTAGGGTTACAGATTACATCTCATATATATAACCAGTACATCCTTATCCCCCAAGAACTCTATCTCAAGAAAAAGGAAAGTCCTAACCCATTAGAAAACTACTATTTAGCAAAATAGGAAATTCCTAATACATTAGGAAACCACCCCAGATTTGAACCCAAACATGGTCTGGACCCACATGGCCAACAATCTCCCCCTCCAGACCATGGGGAAGATGCCCTGAACCCCTTACTGGGAGTTCAGTCCAGCCAACTCTGAACACAGCTCCAGCTTTCCCTTAGACACAACCTTGGTCATCATGTCCGAGGGATTCTTGTCCGAATGAATCTTTTCCAGCTTCATGAAGTTCTTCTCGATCACCTCACGAATCCAATGGTACTTGATATCAACGTGCTTCATGCGACCATGATATGTAGCATTCTCACTGAAATCCATAGCACTCTGACTATCACAGTAAACTACATATACTTCTTGCTTCAAACCTAGTTCTTGAAGGAATCTCTTCAACCAAAGCATCTCTCTCCCTGCTTCATTAGCAGCTATGTATTCCGCTTCAGTTGTAGACTGTGCTGTACACTTCTGTAACTTTGATTGCCAGGAAATAGCTCCCCCTACAAAAGTAAACAAATAACCAGAAGTCGACAACCGACGATCAAGATCGCCTGCAAAATCAGCATCAGTATAACCTTCCATGACTGGTTTTGATCCTCCGAAACATAAGCACACCTTGGAAGTACCTCTCAAATACCTAAAGATCCACTTCACTGCTTCCCAATGCTCTTTTCCAGGGTTTGCGAGAAATCGACTCACTAAACTCACAGCATGAGCAATGTCTGGCCGTGTACAAACCATGGCATACATGAGACTCCCCACAGCAGAGGAGTAAGGAACACATGCCATCCGTTCCTTTTCATCATCTGTAGAAGGACACAAGCGCTTGCTTAATTTGAAGTGACTGGCTAGAGGTATGCTAACTGGCTTAGCATTCTTCATGTTGAACCGTTCGAGAACTCGTTCAACATATTTCTCCTGTGACAACCACAGCTGCTTGGAACTCCTATCACGACGTATTTGCATGCCCAATATCGTTCGTGCGGGACCCAAGTCTTTCATGTCAAACGATTTTGACATCTCCTCTTTTAACTTGCCAATCAACTTGCTATCTTGTCCAACTATCAGCATATCATCTACATATAAAAGAAGGATGATGAACCTGCCATCGATAAATCGACGAACATAGACACAATGATCTGCAGCTGTCCTCCGGTACCCATGACTCAACATGAATGAATCAAACTTCTTGTACCACTGTCTCGGTGCTTGCTTCAGCCCGTAGAGACTCTTCTTCAACTTGCAAACCATCTGTTCTTTTCCTTCTACCTCAAACCCCTCTGGCTGAGTCATGTAGATCTCTTCTTTCAAGTCACCGTGAAGAAACGCGGTCTTCACGTCCATCTGTTCAAGCTCAAGGTCCATGCTGGCGACTAGACCCAAAACGATTCTGATAGAAGTCATTTTCACAACAGGAGAGAAAACATCACTGAAGTCGATACCCTTCGTCTGTGCGAAGCCTTTTACCACTAACCGTGCTTTGTGCTTCACCAGTTTCCCATTCTTATCCTTTTTCAGCTTGAACACCCATTTGTTTTTCAGAACATTCCTATCTTTAGGAAGTTGCACCAGCTCATAAGTCTTGTTCTTCTTCAAAGAACTCATCTCATCCTGCATAGCCTTCATCCACTCATCTTTATCAGCATGAGTCATTGCTTCTCGGAAGCTAGCTGGCTCTCCCTCATCAGTGAGCAACACATATTTGGATGCAGGATACCTAGTTGATGGTTGACGCTCTCGGGTAGACCTCCTAGCTGGAGGTTCCGTGGTTTCAATTCGAGGAGACTGCTGCTCCCCCTGCTCAACACCCTCATCATCTGGCAACCCCTGTGCCTCATCACGATCCGGATCGTTTTGTCCACCTTCTCCACCTGTAGTCTGCACCGGAGAAGGAGTCGGTGTGAGATCAACCACTCCATCAACTTTCTCAGAAGACTTATCAATTTTCTCAACATCTCCAAAGAACTGATCTTCATGGAAAACCACATCCCTACTTCTGATAAGTTTCCTCTTCTCTGGATCCCATAATCTGTAGCCAAACTCATCTCCACCATAACCAAGAAAGATGCAACTCACTGCCTTATCGTCCAACTTGGAACGCTGTTCCTTTGGTACATGTACAAACGCTTTACACCCAAACACCTTCAAATGTGAATAGGAAACATTTTTACCTGTCCATCTTTTCTCTGGAAGATCATAATTCAAAGGAACTGAGAAGGATCTGTTAATCAGATAAACGGCAGTCAGAACGGCTTCACCCCAGAATGACTTAGGCAACCGTGCTAATTTTATCATGCATCTCATCTTCTCAAGAATAGTGCGGTTCATTCTCTCTGCCACACCATTGTGCTGTGGAGTACCAGGAACTGTCTTTTCATGTCGAATGCCATGCTTCAAGCAGTAGCTTTTAAACTGGTTGGATGTGTATTCACCTCCATTATCTGAACGGAGACACTTCAAGAGTTTACCTGTTTCTCTTTCAACCTGGACATGAAACTGTTGAAACATCTGGAATACTTGATTCTTTGATTTCAACGGATAAACCCAGACTTTCCTGGATGCATCATCGATGAACGTGACAAAGTACTTATTGCCACCCAATGATTCTACCTCTATGGGACCACAAACATCAGAATATACCAAATCCAACACATGTGATTTCAATTTTGATGTCGAAGAGAAAGCAACCCTATGCTGTTTACCATATAAACAATAATCACAAGGGTCAAGGGACATACCTTTGGAGCAAGGAATTAAATCCTTCTTTGCCAACATCTGCAAGCCTTTCTCACTCATATGACCAAGCCTCTTATGCCACAGATTCAGAGAGGAATTGTCTTGAATTGCATTCAACACATCTTTGCACAGCTTGACTTGTGTTTTATAAAGAGTATTACCTGCTGTTCCTCTCGCAATAACAAGAGACCCTTTAGTGAGCTTCCATCTGCCATTTCCGAAGTAATTCTCATAACCAGCACGGTCCAATGCAGTCCCGGAAATCAGATTCAACCGCAGATCAGGAACATGTCGCACATCTTTCAGCGTCATTGTGCAACCAATATCGGTTTTAATGCAGACATCACCGATACCAACAATATCTGAATGACTCGTGTTGCCCATCTTCACAGTACCAAAGTCACCTGCTCTGTACGTCGTGAACATCTCCCTGCAGGGAGTAGCATGGTAGGATGCTGCTGTGTCAACAACCCACTCAATCTGACCATCTGCAACACTCAAACACTTATCATCATCGCCGGCGAGCACCACTACTTCCTGTTCCAAAGTAGCTGTAGTGTTATCATTGTCATTCTTCTTCTCATTATTGGATCCTTTCTGTTCCTTCATGGCAAAACAATTTTTCCTGATGTGGCCCATCTTGCCACAGAAAAAGCACTTTACAGACTTTTTCTTGCTCTGTGATTCACTGCTAGACTTAGACTGTGATTCACCTCTAGACTTGCCACGACCCCCCTTTGGTCCTCTACTCTTACTCCTCCCCCTGTTCTCAGTAACAAAGGCCTGTGCATTATCTGTCCCTGTAGATTTCCGTCTTGTTTCTTCATTCTGTAGACTACTGGTAACCTGACTCATAGATAACACACCATCTGGAGTAGAATTGCTCAAGGAAACAACTAATGTCTCCCATGTATCTGGCAAAGAACTCAGAAGCAACAAAGCTTGCATCTCATCATCAAGGATCATCTTCATAGTGGCTAACTGATTTACCACACTTTGGAACTCATTAATGTGATCTTCGATCTGACCACCATCCTTGAATTTCATGTTCACAAGCTTTCTGATCAAGAAGGTTTTGTTCACCGAGGTCTTTTTATCATACATTGCTTCTAGCTTTTTCCAAAGGGTATTCGCATTGGTTTCATTAGACACGTGGTGAAATATACTGTTATCAACCCACTGTCTGATGTGACCAATCGCTTTTCTATGCAATTTGATCCAATCAGCATCTTGCATATCTTTCGGTCGGGCACTATCCCCCTCAACGGGATCATGGAGGTCTTTACAATAGAGAATATCCTCCATCTTCGGTTTCCAGATCAACCAATTGGAATGGTTGAGCTTAACCATGGTAGTGTTGATAGTATTGTTCTCCATCTTAATCAAATTAAGTAACAGGAAAAACAAATAATTAACACTGACCTCAACTCCTGCACCAAGCTGTAGATCTCGTCAATACGAGCACGCTGGAAGAAACGGATCTGAAATCCGACCCCGGATGGCTCCGATATCGCAAAAACGGTTTTCTGCGCTTCTGATTTGGTCAAACTCCTTGTTGACTGTCAAACAGCCAATCTTCTTCCACTAACACGTAGATCTGCTCGAAACGAGTCCGTAGGCGCAAACGGATCTCCGATCGGACTTCGGATGATCAAGATATCGCAGAAACAAGTTTCTGCCGTCAATCTGGTCAACTCTGGCCGTTGACCGCGTGCCCGATGACGTAGGCTGACGTCAGCCTGATGACGTCACTCTGCTGACGTCTGCGCTGTGCTGACGGGCTGGACCGTCTGCTTACGGGTTCAGGTCGACCCGACCCGACCCGAACTGCACTGCTGTCTGAACTGGGCTGAACTGCGGGTTGGTTCGGACCCAACCCGAAACTGAACCCAACACGAGAAAGGGCGCTGGGCTTAGACGTTAACGCGGGTCAGTTGGAACTGACCTGACCCGACCCAACACCCAGACCCAGACCCAGTTAACTGGGTCGTCTTCTACAAGTGGGCGTGTCTGCAACCGGGTGTCTGCAACCCGGTTTGCAGCGGCCGGTCGCTCTTCTTCTCCGGAGGCCTGGTCCGGCGACCAGAGGCGACGGAGGCGGCGGCGACTGCGGCTCCGACGGCGACGGCGACGGCTGCGGCGGCGGGGAACGGCAGGCGACGGTAAGTCCGACTGTTTTTTTTTTTTTTTTCTTCCGCAGCGTTGATTCTTCTGCGCCGGTCTTCTTCTCCGGCACGGAAGAGGAAATCCGTCACGGCTTCTTCTCCGGTTCTTTTCCTCAGATCCGAGAAATCCTTCTTCTCCGATGAAGAACTGGAGCAACCAAAACCACCCAACAGGAGAGTTTCTCTGTTTCCGGGAAAAACAGAGCAACGAGAACCCAATCTTCTTCTTCCGCGATCGCGTGTGGCCCAGTAGAGATCAACCTTGATCTCTTCTCTTCCCGTTGATCTTCCACGCACAATCAATCGCTCTGATACCACTTGTTGTGCGCGTGTGTGCAAACTCAAGCAAGATCAACCAATCACCACACAAGAAGACAAGAAGATTTACGTGGTTCGGCAAGGATGCCTACGTCCACGGGAAACCAATTTCCACTGGGTTCTCTTCCAATCTGTGAAACCACAGCCTTGGAATCTCAGCCTCTCTGACTGACCGCTCTAGGGTTACAGATTACATCTCATATATATAACCAGTACATCCTTATCCCCCAAGAACTCTATCTCAAGAAAAAGGAAAGTCCTAACCCATTAGAAAACTACTATTTAGCAAAATAGGAAATTCCTAATACATTAGGAAACCACCCCAGATTTAAACCCAAACATGATCTGGACCCACATGGCCAACATCAATATCTTATGTGCTTAATAACAAGACCAGTCCAACAACGTGAACGTACAGGCATAGACTTGCTTCATCTTAGCTCAGAATTTTTGTTGAATATCGTGTACAACAGGTTGAAACAAGGCATCCTATACCCGATTTATAAAATCAGATTTGTGCAAGTGTTCAACTGCTTTGGGACCCATGTCTGAAGATGTCCTTAAATCTGAAATTAGAGCTAAATATCATTCAGATTTAAGGGTGATGACAACGTTGAATTGAGAAATCAGATTAGGTAATTTTATGGTGAAAACAATCCAAAAATTTAAGAGAATCAGAAATTCATCTGTGGCTGAATTTCCTGGATAGATTGGTGTATGTTTCCTTATCTGATGTGCTTAATAACGAGACCAGTCCAACAACGTGAAAGTACAGGCATAGACTTGCTTCATCGTAGCTCAGAATTTTGTTGAATATCGTGTACAACAGGTTGAAACAAGGCATCCTATACCCGATTTATAAAATCAGATTTGTGCAAGTGTTCAACTGCTTTGGGACCCATGTCTGAAGATGTCCTTAAATCTGAAATTAAAGCCGAATATCATTCAGATTTAACATGGGTGGAATCAGATTTGGAAACCATAGATTTAATGGCTGAACTATGTACTGTTTTGAAACTGTTCTGAACTAGCAGTTTGAGTCTTTGGAAACCTACCTTATGGGTCCCACAATCACGATTTGAACCATCCATTATATTTAGAAGGTCTAAAATGGCTGCTAGATCAATTTTTAGTTGTTGATTTCTTATATATTTGAGATATAAAAAAAAATTCATAACTTAAAAAATACTTTTTAATTTTTGTGGGACTCACAATAAAAATCCAAACCATCCATCATCTCTAGAAGGCTAAAAAAGGCAAGCGGTTTAGATTTTAGGGCTTAATTCATTTCAGATTATGAGAAAACAGCAAAAATTTGTGACTGTTGGAGTAGTATATGCAAATCCATAATTCTCTCATGTTTCCCAAACATGGATTGTAGTAGATCATTTTTTTTAATGAGAAATCCTCAGTGGGGATACTATTATATAAGAAGAATGAAGGAAAAGTTTAAATATATGCTTCTTCACCGTCGCGTGGATGTTTGCCAAAAATGCCCTAAGAGATAGTTACTGTTATCCTCTCTACATGAGAGATAGAGGTCACTAAAGTATATAAAAAAAAAGATTCACCTTTTCACTTTTTTCCGTTTTTCCAAATAGAAATTTGTCGATGTGGGTGTCCCTGAGGTCTTTAACCCAATAGGACTTTGTTTAGTGGTGCTTGCTAAACTCACACAAACACATACCGGAAAAATCTTAGTTGGGTTTCGAATAAAGGACGTGGAAAGCAAATTTATACCTTATGCCACTCCAACTCCTAGGTGAGTGGAAGCAAAAATGTTATTGAGATCTAGAATGGTAATTTATACCAGGAGAAAATCACAAATGTACGTAGAACTGTACTAAATGGAGGAATGGGAAGAAATATATGCTTAGATTTACCATTTTTCTTCGGTGTTGATTCTCTTCTGTGTTTAGTTTTGAACCAGTGGCTTACATAGGAAAAAGGAACTTTGAAACCGCTAGAAAATATTAAACTATCATATGCCCACTTTTAATAAAAAAAAAATCAATTCAACTAAGGGAAGGCACAGTTCTCTCCACCACCGATGAGAAACTATTTCTCTTATCTTTTACTACAAAAAAGTAGTTGACCAGATGACTTTTCTCCTCCAAATCCGAATGGGAGGAAAAAAAATGTTACTCTAGTCAGCTTCCTTTTCTCTACTTTCTTCCCCTTCCGCCACATGCCTTGACTTACTCGTGAGGCAGTCCTTTCTGTTCTTTTTTTTTTTTTTTTTTCTGTTTTTGTAACAAGGAACCCACATACCCCCTCACGGTTGATCATAGAAAAAACTCAGGATATATATAGCCACCCACAAGCCATGTATATTAAGTAAGCCCTTATAGAGGTTTTAATTGGGGACTTCCAAGTCACTCTAGGACTTTCCAACCACTCGAACATTGTAGGTGTGGGTACATTTTATCTAGGTCCTTACGGTCTTTACAACTCAAGTTGAGGCAACTTTCTAGTTTCTTGAGTTCCACAACAAAAACTCTTTGAAAATTTTACTACACACTTAAATGAAATTAGAGCTTTATTTTCATGGGTGGTCTTTAACCATATTGTCCATTCTGCAAATGCTACTGTGGATTCAAATAAAGCGTGGGTAACGATAGCCCTTTATTTGATTTTTAAGTTTTGCCTCTTTGTATGCATTTCTCCTTCAATGAGGTTTGGTATAAGGCTTTTGAACATTTCCTCAATATTTTGCTTTTTTTGGTATTGCATTTTTCTTTTTTAATATAAGTTTCATCACCAATAAAAAGAAACTTACTTCGTCTATTTACAAATCACAAATAATTGAACTTAAACAAAAATTTCAAATTTTTTCCACTTCCAGGACTTGTTAAATTTAATTAGAGCCACGGCTAAGTGGAGTTACAGTAAATTGAAAACGGGCCAACTAAGTTTCAAGGATTCAAATGGGCCTGGCCATAACCAATTAGAGGGAGGAGTGAAACATGGACTGATTATATCAGAACTTGGATAACCCAACCTGAATAAAACTGAACATTCGGCTGTCTTGTTTAGGTTTGTGTTGAGTTTGTTCAAGAACTTGAGATTTGGATGAAATTTAAAGTGGGGTCAACCCCACAAGCATAAACTATAGCAAAGTCTGAGCAAGGTATATATAGTGTAATCTCGGTCTCCTACCAAATTTGACTTTGACCAGAATTGCACTAGAAGTGGGGAAATTCATGTTTAAATTGGAGCTTTGATTCAGGCTGAGTTTGAGTTCACATTTATCCAAATGAAACTAGGGATAGACAGACTATGTTCCTGCGCTTTTGGACTGAGGACTATATTCGTCAGACTCGGGCTAATTTATTTTCCAGGCAGACCAGTATTTATGGTCTAGGGTAGCCCCACTGTCCTCGCGCAATTTGCTTTGAGCCTGGTTTGGACCTAAAATTTTAGTAGTCAGCTCAGGCCAGGATCTAAAATTTGGACTTGCCTTGAATTAAGTGATCGAAAGCCAAAAGCCTTGTCCTAACAGGTATTTGTATTTTAGCGACTAATTTGCCCAAGTAATAACTGATAGTCACAGTGAACAATTGAGACAAAGCCGAAGAAGTCATATAAAGTCCAGACATGGGCCGGTATTTCAAAGGCGGGTCAAGCGTGGTGCCTCAGAGAAGCCCAAAGGTACCCATGAACACTGTACCCTGTATTCAAGTTGCAGGATCCGTGTCAAATATGGATTGGAACTCGGGCCTTGCATCCATATTTAGCCTGGAGCTGGGTTAATCCGAGTCTGGCTTATTTGTATCCTCAGATCAAAAAATTGGTTCTTACACAATACTAATATGGATGTGGCCTGATTAACTAGTTAATCCCAGACACCCAATCGATGTTGTAATAAAAGACTATTATAAAAAGGAAAATATATACAAAAACCAATGATTCCTGATTTGCACACGTTCCCGCAACATTTTGGCTAAATTACGACAGCCGCACCTAAGAAGACAAGCATCACTATTCTCCCATTCCTCCCTTGACAATCTGTTAAAATTGTTGGGTCAGCTGTCAGACTAATCACATTTGAATATTTGTGATTTCACTCAATTGTTTTATCAAAATGTTAACCCACACTTAAAATGTTCGAGTGGTGGGGAAGCCTTGGAGTGATCTGGAGGTCCTTAGTTCGTCCTTTTGTAAGGACTTACCAATACACATGACTTATAAATGGTTGTGTGTATCAAGGGTTTTTCCAATAATCAACCGTAAGGGGGTTTGGCAGGTTCCCTCATTAAAAAAAGGAAAAAAAAAAAGAAAAAAATGTGATTAATGGAATAGTAGGCTTAACTCTTACTAGCAACAAATGCCCGTGGTGAGCCTGGGCCAATCAAAATAGATTCAAATGATATAACAATTAATACTGAAAAGGAATTGCCATTCTTATTTTTAAGAATTTTTAGAAGGAAATACGATGAAAATAGAGCTTAAGAATTTATGGTAAAAGAAAGATATTCTTGTAAAAAATAATAATTATTGAGCAATCTTGTTATTCATAAGAAACTAAAATGAACAATAGCATGAAGTGTTTCACTCAATATAAAAAATAAAATTAGAGCAAAGGCACAAAGTGAATCAAAAAATAGAAAATAAACTCAAAACCTATGCATCTAATGTGTATTCTTTATGATCGTTATTGAAAATGGGTAGAAAAGCTAATGAAAGAGAAAAAAAATCTATTTTAGAAAAAAAACAAAAATTTCTTTTGTCAATAAGAATGGCAAAGTAAGGAATAAAATATTAACAAAAAGTGAGAGAAAATAAAATCAAAGATATTCAAAACAACGAAGAACAAGGAATAATTACAAAAATAAATAACTTCAATAAGAGTAACTGATGTTATCTCTTATTATGAGAATAAAAAAGAAAAAAGAAAAGGTTGACATGGAACGACAAACAATCACTCTTTTAGAATTATTTTTGTTTTATGTATAAAATACTTCACACAAAGATGGGTTTGGATCCATCGGGCATTATAATAATGTTTTGGCTCACTCCAAAGCCTAGAGTGAGTTCATAAAAATGGATAGTTAAATGGTATATTCATCAAAAGCCAGAAAAAATTGTATATGTTTATTTTTGTATTTCACTTGCACCATTACACACATTATAGACAAACATGCCTATCACATCATCAGAAACATAAAATACAATAAACAAAGTCAGAATTAAAGCGCATTTAGGAGTTGAGATCTTGGCCTATCATGAAAGGCAGCCAGTTCAATATTTATCAAGATCAAAATCATAAAATATAAGTACAGAGCTATCCTTATTTTTAAAAAATGATAGATAGAATGATACCTTAACCAAAAGTAAAGTGGAATGTATTTGTTTTTATTTTCTTTCTACGGAGAACATGCATGTGGATGTCAATGATAGGTACATGCACTTGTTCTATACCACACACTTTAAAATGTAAGTAAGAAAAACAACATTGTAACACATATCTTTCATCGTCACCATCATCGGGAAAGTCTTTTACATCATCATTCAAAAATACATAATCTCTACAGTAGAGAAAAAATAAAGAAGAAATTAAGCCAAATAAAACCTTACCTCAAAATATAAAAGTCAATTAAAGAGTGATGGATGCATATGGAAAGAAATACAAAAGAATCCTCCTCCAACGATCAATGATATGGAAAGAATTGGAAACAAATAGAGTAAGAATAGAAAGTGAAGCCCAAGTCTTTGCATTTTTCTTTAGTGTTTGTAAATGCTTTTATTGGGAATAACCTTTAGGGGGTGTTTGGATGTAGGATAAGGGGGAGATTAGTAGGGGGATAAGTTACTTTTTGGATCTTATCTCACTTATCCCGCATTTTTATCCACTTTTAGTGCATGAGATAATGTTATCTAGTCCCAACTCTATAGTGAATGAATACCTAGTATAAGGGCTTAGATAATCTTACTTGAGAGGTGGGATAACTTGAATTGCTTTGCGTGGGGGTGCGATTATAATTGTTAGGTTTTTTTGTCCCTATTCAACCTTAGTTGGCTTTGAGTTAGGGGTGAAATTATATATTTTTAGATCTTTTTGTCCTTTGTCCACCATTTATCTAGACGCAACTAAACAGACGCAACTAAACATGGAATTGAATTGATCTTTGGGATAAATGGAATATTATTTCATACAATAATACCATTGGATGAGCTTGGATGGTATTAGCTATCCAATCCCACAAAAAAAATTTATCCCTCTTGCAAACACACCCTTAAAGTATTAATTATATTGTTATGTAAGATATTAAATGAATGGTCAGGGAAGAAATGTGTAGGAGTTATGAAAAATCTGACAGAGAGGGTTTTTTAAAGGAAAGGCCTTGAGGAGAAGTTAGGAAGAGGAAGAGACTTTAAGCTTATGACCCACTTAATGAGGTGCTTAAAGAGGATAGTCAAAATAAATTGACCATAGGTTTCACTGGAGAAACGTTTAGAGGAGTAATGAGGGACGAATGGGGAGAAAATAAATCAATTGATGATATTAAGAGGTGGTCAAAGTTTTAATGAATGTTATTAAGAGAAGGTCAAAGTTGTAGAATGGTTGAAATTTGAATTAGGGAATTGGAACCAACTGGCTTCATTAAATATAATGGGTAGCTAAAATAAATATCAGACAACAGCTCAGAATGGTCACCTGAGATAAAATGCCTTTCCGAATGGATACCCTTTTTTTTTTATGGATGGCTAAATGTCTAATGCACTTATCTACATTTATTTTCTGGAGCCCACTTCATCCCGTGGGCCCATTTTATCACATTAGTCTCTAATATTGACATCAAAATGGGATGGTTGAATGAAAATGGGCATTTGATGAAATGAGTGGGCCCTGTTAGAGAGTGCCACATGATTTTAGTGGCCTATGAGATGATTAGGACCATTGGATTTCAATAGCCAGTTGGATAAAAAAAAAAAAGACTAGTTTATGCCACTCGCTGCTTTTCACTTTTATCCTCCAATGTTGCACTTCAGATCAAATTGGAAATAAGGTCGAATGAAGTTGATAAATATGGTCATATAATCCAAATTGATTGGAGGGTCATTGGGCCCAAAAAAGAAAAAAAAATTACGTGCGTTTGATTTTACATGATTGATTAACACTCTACAGTTGTGTGTTAGTTTGTTGGCATACTGCGTCATGGGTTTGACACCCTCACATTTGCATGGTGCAAATGTGATCGCATTGTCCTAAATGTGCTGGGGGATTACACGCTATGGCCCATACAATTTCTGAAAAAAGCAAAAAAGTTAACACCATATGGGCCCACTTGTTGGGTTTTGTCTTGTATTCGATCTAACCGGATCGGTCGTCTGGATTAGCCAGAAACGAAGTTTAGGGTTAGGGGTATTTTAGAATTATGTATGGGTTTTCTTGGTGGCCAAGAAAATGGATCTATATATTAATGTGTTGTGTAACTCTAAACCCTAAGGAGGTGAAGTGCTTTTTTCGGTAGACGTAGGCAAGGTTGCCGAACTATGTAATTGCTTGTGTGTCATCTTCTTCGTAGTTGCTTGAATGTTTGCTTGAGATTGTGTGATTTGTGTGTGCCGTGATTAATCGCAGATCCTGAGCTAGTTTTTTCCTACAAGTGGTATCAGAGCCTTGACTTTGGTGCTTGTGTGGAGAGAGGATCGTGCTCGGATTGAATTTGAACCAAGAGGGTTGGTTCGGACTGCTGCTCGTCATGGATCTGGGTTCTATTTTGGGTTTGCCAAAGAAGAAACTTGCTTGAAGATGGCTGCCATCTACATCTCTACTGTCTGTTGTCATTGCTGCCGCCGTAATTCATCACCAGACGAGGGACACCGCTGGTCAACGACTACAGATCGCCTTCGCCGAAGAAGACAGATCGCCTTCGTTACAGATTCCTCCGCTCCCTCGCCGTGCTGGGAGAAGAAGTCGGACGCCGTTTGCAATCACCCTCTGCACCGCTGGAGTCATCGCCGCTCCACCGTGCTCCAACAGTCGTCTTGGACCACCCACCATCAGCCGATCACCGTCAAGGAAGACGAGGCTACGAGGGTCATACCCCCTGTTGCAGAACCAGATCGATCGGGGAAGATGGTCGCATGTTTTTGGGCATTGGGTCAGGTTCGGGTTGGGTTAAGCCCTAACCCGTGAAGCCCGACCTAGAGAGCAAGTTCAGTTCTGGGTTAGGTAGGACCCTGACCCGGTTCGGCGAAGAAGCCCAGCGACAGCAGCGTAATTCGGTTCTGGGTTAGGTCGGACCCGAACTCAGTTTTGCAGATAGCCTAGCCAACCCGATTCCAGGTCGGGTCCTGTCCAGATCAGGTTGACCCGACCCGTTAGCAGTAGGAACAGCTTGCCAGCACATCGCTGATGTCAACCGACATCAGCAGAAGTACGGTCAAAGGATAGATTTGACTAGATGACGGCCAGAATTGTTTTGAGAATTTCGGAGTCATCCAGACTCCGATTCGCGCCCTGTTTTGTTCTATGAGCTCGTTTCGAGGAGATCTACGCATCTGTGGAAGAAGATTGGCAGTTTGATAGTCAATAGAGACCGTTGACTAATCGGAGTGCAAAAAATTGTTTATGTGATATCGAAGCCATCTGGAGTCGGATTTCAGATCCGTTTCTTCCAGTGTGCTCATGATGACGAGATCTACGAGACAGATAGAGAAGGTTAA
This sequence comes from Sextonia rubra, assembly GCA_037013555.1. Classification (NCBI taxonomy): domain Eukaryota; kingdom Viridiplantae; phylum Streptophyta; class Magnoliopsida; order Laurales; family Lauraceae; genus Sextonia; species Sextonia rubra. The sequence continues at coordinate 27,477,131 of JASUAD010000009.1, forward strand.
CCGTTTGACAGATAGAAAACAGGGAGCAATTCATGAGACAAATTGAGATACATAATGACTTCAAACAATGAGTATAAGATTGAGATGTTCACTGGATTGAACAATTTTAGTTTTTGGTAGTGGAGAATGAAGGATGTCTTAATTCAGAAGGGTTTAAAGAAGGCTTTAGATGGTAAGTCGAAGAAACCAAAAAAGATGTCTGAAGATGATTGAGAGGATTTAAACGAAAGGACTGTGAGTGCAATTCGTTGTACCCCCCATGATGACGTTCTCTATAACGTCATAGGGATTAACACTGCTCTAGAATTATGGAAAGAGTTAGAGAGCCTGTACATGTCTAAGTCCTTGACAAATAAACTGTCTTTGAAGAAACAGTTGTATTCTTTGAAGAAGGCAGAGGGATCACGGCTGTCAAAGCATCTCAATGAATTCAATAAGCTTCTGGTACAACTATTGAGCATTGAGGTCAAGCTCGAGGAAGAAGACAAAGCATTGTTGTTTTTGTCTTCATTACCCTAGTCGTATGAGCACTAGTGACAACGCTGATGTACAGAAAAAATACTTTGAGCACGAATGATGTTATTACAGCTCTTCTCTCAAGTGAGATCATGAAAAGTGACAGTGAAAAAGCTAGCACATAGAGTATTAATGTAGCATCAGGTTCAAACTAGAGAAAGGAGAGATCTAGATCGAGGAATAAAGGATCAGAAGATCGGAATCACTCAAAGTCGAAGGGCAAAGCAAGGTCATCACTTGCTATTACTGTGATAAAGAAAGTCATATCAAGAAAGATTGTCTAAAGCGGAAAAAGGACTTGGAGAAGGAAGCAGAATCTGATTTAGACAGTACGAGTGTGACAGAAAGTTCAGATGACTGCGAGGTTGTATGTTTAGTAAAATCTGCTTCGGTCATCAAAGGTATGGATCACACTGAAGGTTCTTGGATTTTAGATTCTGGTTATAACTGTCATATGTGCTATAATAGAGATCTGTTTGACACCTATACATCTTGTAAGGGTAAATCTATTTTCATGGTAAACAATGCGGAGTCCAAGTGCATTAGAGTTGGAGCAGTGAAGGTCAAGATGTTTGATGGGATGATACGGACCTTGACGAATGTGCTGCATGTTCCGGATTTACGAAGAAATTTTATTTCTTTGGGGGCCTTAGACTCTAAGGGCTGTAAGTGTATTGTAGTAGGTGGAGTTCTGAAGGTGGTTAACGGAGCAATGGTCGTCATGAAGGGTGACTTGGTCAATGGTCTCTACAGGTTAGCAGGAGGTACAGTTATAGGTGGAGCAACTGTAAATAAAAAGGAAAAGTCAGTTGAGGTGGAGTTAGGTGGAAAGTTGGAATATGGTGCAATAGACATTTCCAAGAAGGCCATTAACAGAGAACCGAAACTGCAGGAATACCAGGTTAAAGGCAAAGTGCGGCAGATCCTCAATACTGCGGGCCCAAAGAAAAGTGCAGTCGAAAGGAGGGTTATCTTTGTTTTACCAGATGAAGGTGAGAGGTCATTGTGTTGCAAGGATGTTAGTAAGGATGGCAACAGATGGACTGGATCACTTCGGAAACCTAAGATGGTGTTTGGCAAGTCCACGAAGGAGAAGTTCAAGCCACGCTTGGACTTGATCGTCACATCACATTGATAAGCATGTGTGTGCACCCCTAGCTAAGGGGGTGCCGGAACCGTGCTTGATTGTAGCGGGTGTGGAGGCGTATCTTTCAACAAGATACGGGAAGACGAAGACATTACAGGGTATCTCAAGGTGGCTCCGGGGATTTGCGGAATCCAAGCCAAGGTGGAGATTGTTGGGTTTTGTCTTGTATTTCGGTTTAACCGGATTGGTTGTCTGGGTTAGCCAGAACCGGAGTTTAGAGTTAGGGGTATTTTAGATATTATGTATGAGTTTTCTTGGTTGCCAAGAAAACGGGATCTATATATTAATGTGTTATGTAACCCTAAATCCTAAAGAGGTGAAGTGCTTTTCTCCGTGGACATAGGCAAGGTTGTCGAACCACTTAATTGCCTGTGCGTCATCTTCTTCGTGGTTGCTTGAATATTTGTTTGAAATTGTGTGATTTTTATGTGCCGTGATTAATCGCAGATCCTGGGCTAGTTTTTCCCTACACCACTAAAAATGCACACGAATTAAAGAAGGCAAGGAGATAAACAAAATGAGTTTTTTTTCGTAGGGACACTATTAGGGAGGGATTTTCACAAGTTCTAACCAAAGACCAACTATTTAATAATACATTTTCTCACAACTGAGTGTACCCAGGTGGTTATAGATTTTGCAAAATCGCAAGACTGTTTTATGTGAAATTGTAAGTTTACTTTATGCGGAATTGCATGAACTCGTGATTTCGTATCTCCGACACTTTTTGTAGAATCGATGGTTGGTAGAAGATGTTAACCTTTTGCGATATCGCAAAATAACTTTATGTAATAGCACAAAATGATTTCCTAAAAAGTCAATCAGTGCCTTTTTGCTAATATTTTTATTCTGGTTTTACCTTAATTCTTGGGTTTTCACTGTCCATTTCCTCTCTCCACTGAGGTATATTTCTTTTAATACTCATTATTATTATTATTATTATTTTCTTTCTTTTTAAGCATTAGCCAAGGTGGCTGTTACATAAGGTTACCCATGTATGGGAAGAGGAGACCAAATATGTTGGGTTATTGAGCAACTACCATGTTGTTACTCTTTTTTTAATTTAAATGTACATTTTATGGTATATTTTTATTTTCCTAAATATAAAAATATTATTACCTATGAGATGTAGATTAAATGTTGTAAGAATATATAGGTATAAATGCATTATTATTTGATTGTTACTGTTACAAAAATATGTAGCTTTATGTTGATCAAAATGCCAGCCTTTAGATTTTAAACTTTTAATTATTATATGTGGGTATAGAGTAGACTTTTTTCTATATTTCCTCATCATCAGTCTATTTAATTTCTGTGGATCCCAAAATCATAATCTGAATCGTTTATCTTATTTACTGAAGATATAATCTTTTTGATATTTAGTTTCATATGTTAAATCTTTATAGATTTTGTGGATTTTTGTGAATTATGTAATAAAATATTTATTTTTTAAGCAAGATGCATGGAGAACATTGAGATATGTATAATATGCCACTTTAATAGTATATTAGATGTTAGCAATTCATTTTCAGTCCACAATGGTGGTGAGCAAAAGGCAGTATGGATTGATGTTAACATAAATTTCAATCAACTACATGGAAAGTTAATTGAAGAAATTGGTTGGGAGTTTCACAATGAGCATATAAACATGCAAATATGAAAGGAAGGAAGACAGAGATTAGGGTTGACGATTTAGGGTTTTGCAAAATCATGATCTTCAATAGAAGTAAGACCCAAGAATCTCAATCAAAGCTCTACCAAGGTGATCAATGTTGCATAGTAGCAAACAAGTTGGCGAGAGGGAAAAAGGAGAAAAAATGATGGAAGAAGAAAACTTATAAACAAAAACCAAAGGAAAAGGAGAGAAAATAGGGATGGACAATGTTAAAAGTAAAAAAGAAAAAAAAAATCCTAACACGTGAAATCACAAGTTCTTGCGATTTCATATAAAGTAACTTGCGATTTCACATAAAGTAAACTTGCGATTTCACATAAAGTAACCTTTGTGATTTTGCAAAATATATGACTACCTGGGTACACCTAGAGCGGAAGTTGTGAAAAAACATATGGGTAAATAGTTGTTCTTTAGTTAGAGCTTGGGAAAATCCTCCCTTTATAGTATCCGTACAGGAAAAAAAAAACCCTAAATAAAATTGGTAGTCCTTAAAATTTAATGGCTATATTTTCTTACTTTTTTGGTAAATTCTTTAAAATTATTGTGATAAATTTCCACGGTGACTAGTGTTTCTAAAAGAACCCCTTTATATACATATATATATATATATATTATATAGACACATACACATATATATATATATATATATGGGGGAGGACTACAAAACGCCCCGGGCATTTTTTTAAAGCAAAAGATCCCTTCATCCAACGAATTAGACATGAAAGAGATCGATGAGGTGGAAGTAGAGTTATAGTAATGTTCCTACTTTTTCTCTCTCCTTAAATAGCTTTGATCTACATCCCTATTTTTTCTTCTTCTTCGTAGGCATGCCATTTATCTGAAGATGCTAATTCCTAATCCATCTTTGGGACGAAATTGTTGGGCGGGAGAGAGACCATTAATATCCATAATATATGCGAAACAGCAGCCCACTCATGGATGTATGGCCATTGATATTGATAATACATTTATACGTGGGTCTCAGTGTGTCCACTGGACGTGCTTGTGTGTTGATTTTGTGTGTAAAGCACATCCTTGATATTGATGTGACCATGGATTTTTCTTAGACTCAATTTGAGATAGGGACGGTTTAAGTGGGGACAACATATGAGAAATTCAAACCAATCAAACTAATGAATCCATCTTTTATGGGACCCTCATCAAATCTCACTCTAGACTTGGGTAATGGTTATGGTATGAAAATCTCAAGTTTTATGAGGCCAAGTTTTGAAGTGAGACTTCACTTACTAGAGGCCCATAACAAAAATCGGTGTTAAATTAAAAATAATCTTAATTCATCTGGAGTGTGAAGGGCTATGATTTTTATGAAAGGTAGATCAATTCATGTTGGTCAAGGCAACATTAAAATCTTTACTAAAAAAAAAAAAAAGAAACTCAAGAATCCATGTTTGATAGAAATGAAACTTGGCCCCACAACTGGATTCATAGCACAGGATGTTGTTTATACCAAACATGAATTCTCGTGGGGTCCACATGAGTGCATGAGAATCCATATTGAAACAAGGAAGAGGAGGGAAACAAATTTCGTCCTAGTAACTAATAAATCTACCTAAATTAATTAATTACATTCTCCTTAAAATTAGCTTATCTTTTTGTTAAAACTAGTTGTCTTCTATTCTTTTGCTTTGCAGATGTGTGTTGTGAGTTGGTGTTATTTGATTGGAGAAACAAGAGGGGGTAAAAACTCCCCTTTTTTAATGGGGAGTTTTTGAGAATTTCTAATATATATATATATACATATACTATCACTAGATGCCCATGCCAAACACGGAAAAAAAAAGAGAAAAACATATATCTCGATATAAAATAAATATCTATGTATATCAAAGAAAATAAAGACAAAAAATATAAAAAAAAAGCAAAAACACATAGTACAAGAAACATAATGACATAAGGAATAAGGAAAAGATAAATATTTGAATTGAATATGTGGGCCCATAATGATATAATTTTCTAACCCAAATTCTAACAACAAAATAGATTGATTTCAATTAGGAACAGCCAAATTCTACTCAATTGATTTTTTCTATTCCAGGTTTTGCCTTTGACGATCTCTTCCTGCACTAAATACAACCATTTCCTCTTCCCTCAACCGTTTCCTATTCCCTCTGTGTTTGAGTTTTTCATTTTACTTTTTCCACCCCAGAATGCAACCCAATCCATCCTCTTCTCCCTTCTCTGCATTCCTTCTCCTCCCTTTCCTCTTCTCTCTACATCCCTGCTCTACGTCTAAACCCTTTCTTTACTCTCACAACCAAACTCATGCATCTTCCAAAACTCTAAGCCCTAATCTCACAGTCACAATTCTCAATCAAATATTCGTTGTCATCGTTTTCTTTTGAGGCACATCTGAAAAATGGCAACATGAACTTAAGGCCTTGTGGTTGTCAGAGTAATCTTGGGTTGAGGATCATGCTATCCTCTAAAAGAACCTTCCATTTGAGATCATTCGCCATGATCTTATTATCTTATTAGATAGTGTTACTTTGGCAAATGGACCTAGGGTCTATTGCAACAGATCCTGAATAATGAAATATTTATTTATTATTTACTTATTTTCTTTCCAAGGATAACTTAAAGAAAATCATAAATTAAACCATTTATCTTTAATTTTGGGCCTGGGTTTGGACCCAGGCTTAGGACATGTCTTTTTTGCTAGCTTCGGCCATAAGTCCCTAAATATTTTACCGCACTACATTAGGTTCAAGATATTTTCCCTTGCCACATTAGGTCTCTGATTAAAAATAGACCCTGACAAATGACAACAATAATCCTCCTTTCATATGAAGACAAAATGGGCTACTTCTCTTATCTCCTCTCTTGGTTGCAGCTAGAGAACAAATGAAGAAGGAGAAGGGATCTGGTCCCATTTCTGCGTCTCCTCCCTTTCTGATTTGGCATCGGCAATTGGAGTAGGCGCAGTGGTGAGAAGTGGCGACAGTGTAACGGTGCACTCCAGCGAACAATAATGATTACCAGGATTTCGGTTGTCTTCTCAGTGAAGGTTCTAGGTTATAGAACGAGATAGATTGAATGAACAATTTGTAGAGAGACTTTTAGTGGTCGGTCATTGTTTTTGTTGCCTGAGAAGAAGCCCATCGGCCATGCAGAGCACTATTACAAATTTTTGCTAAAGAAGTCGTGCTTAGACAAGGCTGCTTGTTGCAGCTGTCCCACCATTCGCCGGTCTCCAGCAGCTAGTCGTCTGAGAAGAAAAAGGCCTAGGTACTGGTTTCTCATTTCAAAACTCATGTGGGATACAAGGGCTTGATATATGGTGCTTCGAAGCACCACAAAATTTTTTGGTCCTAGCTAAACAAATTTAGTTGGTACATATTAAATGTGTGTGTTAATTGAAACATATAAAATCTCTTTGTTAATTAAAACAAATTTAATCTATTTGGTTGGGCTTTGCACATGGAGATTAAATCTGTATGTTAATTTTAATTAAATCAAGATTTATCTTTTTTTTAATTTCAATCTATTAATTTTATATGTTTGATTTATTTTAATTTGTTTTTTTATTTCAACTTGTTGAGTTTAACATATTTTATCTGTTTGTTATATCATGTTGGTCCAAATAAATTTTATCTGTTGAGTTTAACATATTTTGGCTATTGCATTTAACATATTTTGTTTGCCTTTCTTTTTCATAGAAGATTTTATCTGTTGAGTTTAATATATTTTATTTCTTTGCTATTTTATGTTGGCCCAAACAGATTTTATCTGTTCCGTTTAATAGATTTGTTTGCCTTTCTTTTACATAAAAGATTTTATTTATTGAGTTTAATAGATTTTATTTGTTGGTTCTCCCCCTCTCTTTCTTTTTCAAAATATATATTTTATCTATTGCAATTTTATCTATTCATAATTTATCTATTGCAATTTCATTTATTCTATTATTTCTCTCTCTGTCCTTCTCTCTTTATTTCAAGAAATTTATCTCTTGTGTCAATTTTATCTGTTGGGTCAATTCCATCTATTTCTATTCCAATAGATTAATTTTATCTGCTCATCACAATGAACAAATCAATTTTATTTGAACCCCACTATTTCTATTCCAACAAATCTAGAGTGTTCCAAATTGAATGAAATTTGCAGAGTAGTTCTTTGGAAGAGAAGTTGCCTTTTTCTGTTAGTTTTTGTTTTTCTATTAGATGGTGGAAGTTAGATAAAAAAGTGTGAGATTTGTGAGGATTTGATTTGCCGCTGACCCTTCTTTATAATTTGTATATTGTAAGGTAGATCTATAATGGAATTGAGATTCAATTGCAGGCATGTCTGTGTTTTTAATTTTGACTTGATTTAATTTGGGGTGTTTTAGTCTATGTGTATGATAAAAGGTGAAGAAACTAGAATGTGATTTGTGAATTCTGTATGTAGTTTTCTCCACTTCCAAACACCCCTTAAAATTTTAGTAGATAAGATTTGATAATAGTGGCGGCTGTTTTGTTTTCATGAAGGCATGAGGTGTAGATAAACCCATGCATCTTGAATTTTATTGGGGATTTTATCTGTTCGAGAAATCAACAAATAAAATCTTTATTTGTAAGGAAGCCAGCAGATAAAATCTATTCGAGGAAGCCAATAAATAGATTTTATTTATTTAAGGAACAAACTGATAAAAACTTTTATTTATAAAGAAGTCAACAGATAAAATCTGTTTGAGGAAGCCAATATTTGAGGAATCCAACAGATAAAATTTGCTTGAAGAAAACAGATAAAATCTTTATTTGTAAGGAAGTCAACCGATAAATTTTTTTTGAGGAAAATAGATAAAATCTTTATTTGTAAAGAAGCCAACAGATAAAATATTTGGTTAAAAAAACACTAGAATTTCAGGCTATTTAAATCGAGAATTATCCATAAGAAGACCCTTTCACTTGCCCTCCTCCCACTAATAGACATGCGGAGGCGTCACTAACTAGGCCACTTTTGAACAATACACAATCTCCCTATATAACATTTTCCCACCATGTATATCGTTCGGAGTCTTCATTTTTTTTATCTGTTTACTTTATTTTCTTGTACATAACTCTTGTTTTCTATTCATGGGTTTGTTGGTTTACATATATTAGGCAGCACATGTCCCTCTAATGTGCAGATACGTCCAGTGGTCCCAAAACTGCATAACTAGACCCTTAATGCATGTGATATTGATGATAGCCTGTTCATGGCTTAGAGCCACCAAGATCAATGGTTTTGGATCCCATAGTTAGATTTTATCTGTTGCTTTCAATAGAAATATACCAAACAGATAATCTTTTTTTTAATTAAATAATCAACATGGATCTTGTTTTGTGGATCTTAAAAAAAGGATTATATATATATAATTTTTATTACAAACACGTAAGTGTAATGAAAGTTATAAGATCTTAAAGCTTGTAAAAAGAAAAAGTATAGGTGACGTTACTAATTGTTAACGTCAATACAAGTACAATAGAAAATGAGTATTTTTGTCACTTTTGTCCTAAATACTTACTAAAATGACTTAATGCAATACTAAATTAATTCAATTGGACTTAGTGCGTTGAGCAAAATGTAGTTGAACCTGATGTAGTATAAAATCATTTATTAGGATCGGCTTCTAAATATCCTGGTTTTTTATTATATGAAAATGTATCAATTAAATGGACTCCACTTGATTGAAGCATATTTCACCCTAACTCAAAAATCTATACCCTTAATTAAACACAGCCCTTAAATTTCCGTGAATGAAAATCGATAGGTGTACTGATAGCTTTATTTCTAATTGGATAAATGATGTCAATTGTTCCATAATTAAACATGTCAGTTCATTCAAATCCTCAAAGTAAAAGCATAATCCAACACCTCCAATAAACCTAGAAGCTTCATAGGATTCCAACAGTACTTGGATCTTAAAATCTGGTTATGGATCCCAAATAATCTAACCCAGTGTACTGTCAACCCTTCGTCTTAGAAGATCCCACCACCACCCAGCTTTATTATTCAGGTTAGAAACAACGATTAGTTTTGTTAGTGATAAGAGTAGATTGTGGTTTGGTTATAGATAAACTTGGATTGTTAGCAGTTTCTTAGAGATAATTGTATGTAAGTTTAATCATTGAATACTCTGCCTAATAGGGTTCGGGTTGCATTGGGGTTAACATAGGCCTAGAACTCCTATTTGTCATTCAGGGCCAAGACAAACCCATCTATTAATAGGGCCACTCAAATTTCTGACCTCACTTAACCATGGCAGAATAAGCTTTATTAGAAAAAGAAGGTTCAAATAAAGGGCGTGATCTTCATCTCCTATGTTTGAAGCCCATTTATTATTATTATTTTTTGAAGCCTGTGTCCAACGATCATATATAATAATCTGTGACTGTTGTTTGGGTCCTTATTTTGATAACTTGAATTGGGTGACTGAAAGAGTCTTGCTCTATTTGGAAACTAAAGAAATAAGAAGTATAAACATCCACAATGAGATAAAGAGAGAATGGAGAAACGGTCTCTTCAATTTGAATAGGTAAATTTTATTTTTATGAGATAAATTATAAGGGGTGCCATGTGTCACGTAAAGGAAGTGCCATTTGTTACTTTCCCTTGCTCTCTCTCAAAAGGGCTATTGTCATTATATAACTAGAGCTGCAGGGCCCGCACCCAAATTTATATTATTTGTAACTAAAAATATTTCTAAATAAATAAATGAATTGTACATTAATATTAACAAAAAATTCAATACACAAACATATATAAATATTTTAGTGCACTTTTAAAAATATATCATATTATTGAAACTAAATAAAAAATAATGTACCCGTAGAGTTTTATTAGAATAAGAATAGAAAAAAGTTAGTTAATTTATTCTTTAATCTTGAACTCAACTAAAGATAAAAAAAACATTATATATAAAAAAATTAGATGGAATAGTCCAAATTTCAAAAAGTCATAATGTTAACCAACCCTCTCACTATGGATAATTTTTAAAGAGGTGTGTTTTTAGCCCTAGAATAATAATTGCATTAATGGCCATTTGCGTATGAGCTATAGAGTAGATTACGGGAGCACATGGGGTACACCTTCTACAAAATGAGAGCTTTTGATTATCAATTATAATATTCAGGACCATTACAAAAAAATTATATATTTTTATATAATACTAGGCCTTGAAATAGACATATCTCAAACTTAAACTGTATATCTATCAAGTGGATGGACGTAGTCCACATGCCTTACAATTTGGCCTTGATATAAGGTTTTATGTAGGCCATTCCAAGGCTAGATCCTAAATTGATTAGGCTTTGCCTGGCATTGTACTATCAATGGCTAGGTCGTGTTAGGCTAGGGTGCATCAAAGTCCAGGTCAATATCTATTAAAAAGTAATTACATTTTAAAATAGAACTTTAAATCAATTCTAAAAGGTAAACATAGATTTGTGAAGTTCATAAAAATACCCATAAAAATTTCAAAAAATACTGAAATAAAATAACATACAAAGTAAATTCAAGAAAATAATATCATGTTTTTTTTTCAAGAAGATGAGCATCATACCCCCACATTTTTGTTCATGCAGTGAATAAAGTAAGACTTCCTCTAAGGTGACCAGAAAGAACGACCCATGTGTATTACCCACCTTAATTGTTTTGTACTAGTTGAGAAGTCTAGTATTATTCTAGAGGTCCTAGGTTGGAATCCTCTTTTAAGTGCCTTAACCAATACATGGTGTTTATGGGTAGTGTCATGTATCCATGGTTTTACTATTAGCCTAACAATGTTTGTGAGGTGGGGTCGTGGGGTTTCCATGTCTTCCAAAAGACGAAAAAACCTGTATGGTATATTGGGTCAACTGGGGTCGAGTCAAAGCTTATACAAAGCCAACTCATTTGGTAATAATTAGGGCTAAAATAAAGGCCAAGATCCAACTCCACAATTAAGCACAAATCAGGCCCAGGAAGCCTGATTCAATATGCATGGGAGTCTATCTCTATTATTTAAAAATTGTCTCTTCAATTTAAATTGATAAATTTTGTTTATTTATTTTTGAGATAAAAAAAAAGGGGACACCACATGTAACTTAAAGGCAGCACCACTGGTCGCTTCCCCATGCTCTCTTGCGAAGGGGGCTATCATTATAATCTATGATACCCGGATACTTGTATAAGCTCAACGTATCCATATCGGACCGATACGATACTTGTACTGGTACTTGATACTACACCGATACTTCCGGGGTATAAGTTTAGTATATCCTACTTAGCAAGTCCATTATTTCGTTTATTTCATTAAGTTTTCTTATTTTTCAATATGGAAAATGTTAGAATTGAACATAAACAATGATGATTTCATTAATTAAAATGTAATTTAAAGGAAAATTTAGGACACCCGTATCCGTATCCGTGTCCTAAAATTTTCAAAGTGCAATGTCGTATCCCCGATCCCTGTATCCGTGTCCGTATCCATGTTCGTATCTGGGCATCATAGATTATAATTATATATATATATATACTAGGGCCGAGACGAAAGAAGAAAGCTAAAATAACAAGAAATATATGAATTAGAAAGTAGTGCTTTTAGGAATGAGTGGTCTTGTATAAATTTAAATTTCAAATATATGAAGGAAATTATTTAAGAAAAAAAAAAGATAAAAAAGATCTTAAAAACTTGGAGATATAAATGAATAGAGGAAATAAATTTAAAAAACTTGTAACCCAATGCAAGATCAAATAGGCCAATGAAATATATGAGGCCAATGCTCACCATCAACTTGTGGGGCCGTCCTAGAGGCTTGTCAAAGGACCTTGAATTTCCCCCCTGATTTCTTCTATTAAGAACATACTTTTCATGATTAAATCCAAAGGTCAAGAACACGCAGATAGTTTCATTTGAGGTCATTGAGGGGTGTTGGTAGATGTGCGAGGGATTTCAACTAATCACATGTAAGGATTCGGATCCCACTAACCTTAATCTTCGTTAATTAATCTTGTTTTATGTTAATTAAGCCTTGTTGAGGTTAGTTTAACGTGAAACTATTGGGTTTGGGCATTAGATAAGTAGTTGGGCAGAGTTCGAACCATACTTAAGTGGTTAAGGACCTTTTTGTAAATTGCCCTTATCTCTTATGGACACCTCGTCCATTACCTTTCGTGTCATTTTTCGTGTAGACCATTTTCCATGTTGGGCCCGACTTGAATTGGGTTCATCTTGAACCAACTAAGGTCACATGACCTAAATTGTAATTATCCTTAAGAAAGGGGTTTGTATGCAAGGTGGGAAATTCAGCCATTTAAAAGAGCTCAACGTCCTTTCTCTTTCCTTTCGTTTGTTTGGATTGCTAGAGCCACTCTTTCCCTCTTTTCACCCCTCCTCACCTCACGAATAGAGCTGGAAACGGGGATCCAGAGCTTGGATGCAAGGGTGACAGCCTCCATTTCTCCTCTTCTTCTTCCTTTGGGCATCCTTCTCTTAGCACCGTAAGAGAACCTACTTTCCTTTGGAAGTTTTCCTTAAGCACAAGACAAGAAAGAGTTAGAGAGGGCTAGCACTAGTAAAAGGCAAGTACTTGAGTTCATATGTGTTGTATGTGCGATTAAGTTACTGATTCTTGGGCTGGTTCTTTCAATTCTCAAATTCCAGTCCATTTTTCATGGTTTTAATTGGTACAATTATGGTATGGATTGAGTTAGGAGGTTAACATGCAATAGAAGGGTGTGTGGGTATTAAACACCTTCAAGGATAATATCATTGAGCCATAGGAATGCCCCACTTATTTAAGTTCTGATTGATTTGTATTGAAACCGAGCTACAGAACTGATTCAGGTTCTGAAGCTTACGGCGAAGCTACTGCTAAGCCGTACATGTTTACGGCTCAAAGTCCCGAGAGCAAAAAACTAGCTTTTATACTGCGGCTTACCCACGGCTGCACCGTGAAATGCACTACGGCTAAGCCGTGGCCAGCCTGTATCCAAGCCGTAAGTCTTCTTATAGCGAGTTTTCCAGAGAACTCATGAAATGCAGTTCCTTCTGCAGCTTAACTACGGCTGCACCGTGAAACACTACGGCTGAACCGTAACCTCACCGTAACCTAGCTGTAGGCTTAGCACGGCTAAGCCGTAGGCAAATATATGGTTAAGCCGTAAAGACGCCTGAAATTTAAAAAGGACCATGAACCACTCGGCTAAGCTGTAGCATTGTACACGGCTAAGCCGTAAGAACCCAGTAATTATAGGGTGTTAAGAACCTTCAATGACTTTGTAGGGCCTTAGTGTTGGCACCTTCCACACCACTACACCGGACCAATGGTAATCACATGTTGGAGAGAACGAATGATTTTTGGATGATTTCCCAATGGCAAGTCATGGATGTTGGCATAAGAAATGGGTGTCATGTATGTATACGAGTGATACCAAGACGCGGTAACATAATGATACTGGACGTCTTATGAGTACATCGTGTTGAATGTCCTTGGGGATCATGGGTTCCATAAGATAGGGTGTTTAGTGATTCTCGTATACTTACCCAATCTGAATGCATTCATATTGCTATGATAGGTTACCTTCGACATGATTGCTATTCGATTCACTTCCTAGCAAACCCCAAGGCAATTCAGACCTGAGCTTCTAATGAGTGCGTGTCTGACAAGCCAGAGCTTCTACTGAGCGTGTGCTTGCTAGCCAAGGGAATAGCCGAGGTTCGGGCCTTTGTAGCCCATATGCATGTGTTTCGTTTAATTATTTGTTGCTTCCTTATATATGTGATGACTAGTATGATTGATTTCGAGTCGGCACCACTTAGCTTGTGCCCTTTGGGTATGTGTATGTCACTACTGCAGTAGTTTATGGAGGAGTTGTTGACGCTTCTCGGGAAGCTAGCTTGATCCCCTAGCAACCCATATGTATGCTCCCTTTGGGAAAATAAAGCATCGTGGTTGCCATTCAGTATGATGTTTAATTGTAATTCCTCATCCATTGTCATTTACACACCATATGTCTAGTAAACTATTATTGCTCCCTTTAAACAGTGTATACTTTTAAGTTCAATTGATGTGCTATGTCATACTTGCTTCATATGCCTCAGTACTTGCTTACCCGTCATGTTAACAGTGTTACCTCGGTATTGTAGGTACAGAACCCGGTCCCAACTCGGTGTTGACGCGCCCCCGAAGAGTGCCCCAACGGTACCTCGGGTTATAGCTGAATGGAAGGATGACGATGTCTTTTATTAGTCATCCTATGGAGTGCGTCAGTTTTGGAGATGTTATGGTCACTTTTTGGTCTGTTATGGAAAAACGCAAATTGGTCTTTATGTACCTAACTCCCTTAAGTAAATGTTGAATTATACGAAATATAATTGGAGCTTTGAGCACTGCTATATACATATATCTATATGTTTATCTATGAATGACAACGGATATATTCTTTTCACTTGCTTTTGATTATTACTGAGTATTTCGCAGGGAATTCGCTTATGATAAGTTACATTCCTATATGTGTTGGCATACCTCACACGTTCCTGTGAAATCTCCTTTGTAGGAATTCGTGCACAATTCTTTAGGGCACGAATTTCTACGGGATTACGTATGCGCGCCCTGGGGGCCCACTCAAATCCTCAAATTCCTGGGATCGGGGCGTGACATCACAGTGGGCCATAACTGAAGATCTTTTAACTTAATGAGTTCCACCTCCAATTTCTACATAGAGTTTAGTGTAGACAAAATATTTTCTTGGAAACCAAGTCTCTACTTGTTAAAAAATAAGGAATTTCTTACTGGGGCTACTCAATTTTTAATTCAAACCCCTTACATACTCATCTAGGCAGAATATGGCAAGTGCGCAACATTTAAATTTTTTAATAATATAAAAGTAAAATTCACAAAGTCCACAATCAATTGAAATTAAGAAACCTAACAAACTTTGGGACTCATTAATTAGCGTGCTAGACAATGTTACAGTGGGTCTCACATACTAATCTGCCACACGCATTGAATTGAACATGAACCCATAACAAATGATAAAGGGAAACTACTCCAAAGAAAGAAATAAAAGAGCGTTGAAAAAGAGAAAATGGAGAGATATGATGAGATTAGGATTATAGATGTCACAACTCAAGCTCAGAAATCGGGGGTTAGAGAAAACCTAACCAATGACACACGTACTCCCGTGCATATACACCTAGACCTCGCCCAAATGTACATACACAAGGGATCAATCACACGTGCAAATAAGTGTACGCGGAAGCTATAAGTATCAAGGCATACCACCAGATAATAAAAGTCACAATGATTACAAAAGATTGGACTGATTACAATAATGTACAACAAAATAGAGAGACTAGTCTACAAAATCAAAATACAGATATAAATCAGACCCAAAATACAGTCTACCGAAAAATCCCACAGATAAGCTCAGACACAATGGAGGGAAGAACAAAATGATGCACACCGCTCTCAGAAGAATGGATCATGTCCACTCCTCTAGGCCGGAGGGGGCCTCGCGAGCCTCTCCAGGAGTCGGGTTGATTGACGCAGGATCGGAAGAGGGACTTGAGCCTGCAACACCAAGAACAACTTATAAGTACAAAGACTTAGCAAAATATAAGTCACAAGAAGATAACACGAATTGTATCTATCAATGAGCAAAAGTAGTAATGCAAAGATCCATAGTGAGCATGTTCGTATACTAGGCAATCGTGCATAGGAATAAGCATGCTGTCAGAATCATCAATTGAAATACACATTCGAACTGGCTACTACATTTGCCATATTCTCCATTTCGAGAGCACACAAATAGGAGAACACCATCGACCGGGCCAGGGTACTAATGGGTCTCTAATTCCCGAGGTCCGGAAGCCCAGGACACGAGCACTTAGCAGAGGCGATCACACACCCTAAACCAAAGTCAACCCCGTCGGGTATCCTGAGGCTGAGGCTGAGTAGTGCTATATATAGACAATCACAATCACAATCAAATCAAATGATGCACGTCAATCAATAGTACATACAAATCTCATATCACAATCTATCACAATAAACGAACAATAGCAGTGCATCACACACTGATAAGCAATACGAATAACAATACGAATAACGAATGCGAATAAGCAAATACGAATCAGCACTGACGAATGAGTATAAATAACAAATAATCACTGAACTCAAGTACTACATATGAACCATAACAAATACACAGTGTCCTTGCCCGGGCTTCGCTCTGGGATGTAGCTACATTTCCCACAGAATCGAAAGGTCCAGCGCAGAACACATGAGGGCAAAACCGAAATCAATATGCTGTGCAAATCAGATATACTATGACGAATCAAGGTCAATTACAAGCCAATCCTAATCTAGTTGTCTAGTGTTTCTAACCGTGCATGCTGATGTAGTTTTAAGGTATTCGATACACAGTTGTTCCATCAAGGAGTGTTGCATCCTCTAACGAAAGTGTACCAAAGTCCCTTAAACCAATACCCATGGAAAGGTGCTAAACAACTGGATAACCTACATGAATGAGACACAGCCCTCAAGATCATTCATTTCATTCTTACATTCCATTGGGCATGTTTGGTTTGCCTACATTCTAGCATGAGAGTCATATCAGGTCTTTTCTCTCTCAGGGTCGCATGGTGTAGCCGTAGGCATCTTACGGCGTAGCCGTAATCTGCACTACGACGGAGCCGAGGTTCCCCAAACTATTCATCCGCATTTACGGCTCAACCGTAATTTGCTCTACGGCATAACCGTATCTTGCTCTACGGCTTAGCCGTAACACAATAGACGGCTTAGATCTAGCTGGGCCGTAGAAGATCAGCAAATGTGCCAACTCTCAGTTATTTCAAATGTCATCCTGTATTGATCTACGGTTAAGGTCACTGCTGGGTCACGGTGTAGCCGTAAGCCTTTTCACGGCTCAGCTGTAGCACAATTCACGGTTTAACCGTGAGTGCACTGCGTCAATTTCCTGCAATAGTTACAGAAATACAGCAGGGTTATCTCTCGACTGAATATAGAAAAATACTAACAAATCTCACTCAATAGGGCTGTCTAATAATGATTCATACAAGAAGAGTAAAATATACACACAATCAAAGCATTACCAATAAGTGTTCAAGCTATTTGTGGTTATACTTGCCTCACAAGTGGAAACCACACACACTACAGTCGTTGTCTTGGCTCAATTCGCTGAAGACACACGAAAATCATACCACAGGCTCCCTTCCTCACGTAAACAAAACAACAATAAGAGAAGGAGAAAGAGAGCTGAACGAGCGAGAGAGGTTGTTGAGGAAAAAAGAGAGAACGGTGGTAGGTAGGATATTTATAGGATAAAAGAAGTCAAATTTGCAAACAAGTCCACCATTTGCCTCTATTTACAGTTCGAGTCAATTGACGATCCAACGAGAGCAAAAGAAATCATTTGGATCCAGAACAATTACGAAGATTAACAAGCTCAACGAAATACACGCGTTGACATCAAAATGACGCAAAACTGACAAGGTCCAACAAAAGCAGAAATTACGAAAAAGGGCTCGAACTACCTTAACCAGGTCAAACTCAACCAAACTACCTATCCATTGCTCAAAACCAAAGAAAAACAAAACCAAAACACTCTTAACAACAAGATTACACTTAATTACCCACTAATTCGGCTTTAGTTGGGTCTGAGTGTTACAATAGATGATAAGGATAAAAAAAGTTTGATACGATGAAACTCTAAGAGCAAAGCGCCATGTGTCGCTCTCCGACAAAAAAACTGTGCCACGTGTCGCTCTCCCACGAAAGAGGATATTGGTATAATATATGTAATATATATACTAATAATTATAATAATTAAGCAAATGAAATAGAGGTTGCAGTGGGCGCCACATCAACACTCATAAACTCTCTTTCAAGAAAGAGTTCTTTTGTGTATATACCCTCTTAAGGAATCTAATATTTGTAAATGGAACCCTGCAGTTTTAGTATTTGTAAATAGGACCTTGCTTTGGCATTTTCATACCTTTCATATCCCTAATAAGGTAAATTTGATAATAAAGAGAAGAGGTCAGTGTTGATTTTGATAGTTTTGATCATATCTTTATTTATCACTAAAAAAAACCCTTCTCCTTCATATGAATTTCTTTGACCCCTTTTACTGTAGCTTTCTTTTTTTTTCAAGTAAACCCCCAAAGTTTTTCACGGTAGGTGGTCGGCGACATCATCTCTTTTAACATTGAGATAATCTTTTTTTTAATTTCTTTTCTTTTTCACATTGTTACTCTTTTTAAAATCTTGGGGCCTCTTTGGCATTATTTTTTTAGAACAGTTTTTGTAATAAGGGAGACTAGAAATAGACTTGGTTCTCATAAATTCATATCTTTATAGGTTTTTTTTTGTATCGGTTGTCTCCAATTTCAAACATTTGAAAAGGTGTTTTGAAGGGCTTTTTTTTTTTGCTAAAAGGAATAAATAGTATTAATAGGAGAGACAATGATTTAAAAAAATAGTTTTAAGGGGCCCTACTCTTTAGCCACCCAATTAGATAAATATATGATTTTTAGGGGACATGTTAGATTAAATGAAACATCACTCAATCACTTGCTCTACTAAAATGATCCTAAACATAATTAATTCAAAATATGGTTTGCACTTGTACAGCTAATAGAGAATAGATTAAAGACATCAATCAAAATTGAAAAAAAAAAGAGAGGAGCAGGTGACAAATTCATAGCATTGAGACAATTTAACGGATCTATTACTCAACCCATGTTGGAGGGGTATGAATCAATACTTGAAACCTTAAGAGGGTTGTAAACTAAAATGGTTGTAAGGGCGAAAGTGCTATTTTGATAGAACTTCAGCAAAATCTTCATGGTAGTTGCTCATTACAAAAAATTTCACATGTTTTGGGACATAAGACTATTAAAATGCCAAAAAGGGGCCTATTTACAAATGTTGAAATCAAAGGAACCCATATAGAAATATTAGAAACCTTAGTGGGGTATATGCGAAAATTCCTTCAAGAAAATGCTTAGAGAATCCATACAGAACCTTTGAAGTGGCCCACTTCACCTCTTTAAATCTTATCCTCTAAAAATCTCCTCCCTAATTAAATCTCTCCAAATAAGTTTCCTATAATGTTGGAGAATTTAACTCCCTTATCTAATCTATAATGAGCTAAGATTTTCTATTTGAAGTTTGAAGTTTACTAGTGATGGTCTCCAATGATTTACACCACCTCTGGCTCTAACAAAGATTTTCCTAAAATCTTTCCCTTTGTCATTAGCAATGACAAAGCCCCTCCTATGTATACTTCTCATTGTTTCTTCCTTAAGAATGGGCCTCAATTAAATCTCATAAGTTCACATTTATATCAAGTTCTATCTCGATTAATTTTCTATTAAAAGGAGTCCTTTAGGGCTTCTTCACATATCTGTAAAATCTGGGTTAAGTTGCTAGCCCTACCAACACCATTTTACTACTTCTTATTTAAATCCAAAAGAATATTAATGATAAAGGTACCACAAGATTTTTATTTAAATCTATAAACTATGAGTCGGGCCACTAGGCTCTAAACGCAGGAGTGGTACCCACTAGAAAAACTCATTTTCTTTTCTTGTTGAGCTAATGCTTTAGGACTAATTTTTTTATTTATAGGTACACCTCTCTCTGCATTATGGATTTTTAATAATTTGTTATTTTTATTTATATTTTGATTAATAAAATAACTATGATAATGAAAGAGAATATATATTTTTTTAATTTTATATTTTGCTAATAATATTTTAAAAAGTCTTAAGTTTTAATATATTCTCTAATTTGACCCTAGGCTTAGCACAGGGCTTTGACGCTAGTTTTATATAAGGACCTACTTACCACAAGAAGGCAACTTGCTCATTGTGGGAAAGAAAACATGATTGGTACATGGAAAGTGGGATGAGAAACGAGGGTCAAAGCTACTCTTGGTTTCATATTTTTCATAATGTTGAAATGCCTTTGCATAGAGTTCTTGTATTATAAAATATTGACAAATTGCTATGTAAGTGTGTGGTAAAAGTAGGAATGATAAAATAAAAAATGAGCGATTTGAAAGCACTTAGAGACAACATCAATAGGGGATAAAATTAGATAAACTTGTTTAAGGCAGTTTATGCTTGTCCAATGCAGTTTAATGATAGCGTCGGTAAGAAAAAGTTTGGTTATATATGTTGATGCTCTACTAAGGAGAAGGGGTAGTCCGAAGAGGACGTGAATGAAGTAGTAAAAATAGACATGAAGAAGTACAACTTATTTGAGGATTTGACTAGTGATAGATAGGAATGGAGAAATAAAATTCATATAGCTAACCCCAGCATATATAGTTAGGGTTTGGTCTAGGATGATGATGATGATGTTATGTAAGAATTTTGAGTTTAAGTCCATTAATTATGGCTCCGCTTGTTGAATTGGTAGGTGGAAGTTTTCAACGATTCATTCAGCAAGTGGCCATCTATTTTGAATGATTTTGATTTTTAAATATAGGCCCCACTAAGGACCTAGCCTTCATGAATTTATTGTGAGTAGAAGTACGGAGGATCTGGATTTTGAAGACATTTGTTGGGGGCAATCTTTGCCCTTATTTGGCAGGTCTATTTCATGCATGTCCTCTGTTTCTCTAAAGCAAGTAGAGGTTTGATAAAATAGAGCATTTGATATCGCTTACAGGCTCTACCCACTTTAGAGAAGTAGAGACAATGCCTCTTATTTCCACAGCCTACCTTCTAATTCTCATCACAAAACAAATTGTGGATAAATTTTATGAATGTAGGCCCACATGGTGAATCCCATAAATTTGGGAACATATTCTAATTTCCAAAGCGAAGTAAGGTGGGTCTTGTGTTTACAATTAATTAAAAAAAAGGCCATAAATCATAATTCCTATAAAAGTGGGCTCATATTATAAATCCTATGAATGTGCCCTATGTTCAAATTTCTAAGAGTGGACGTCACATTGTAATTTCTATAAGTGCGGTTGTGTAAACAATCACACAAAATGTAGCTCCATTTTATTATTCCTATATGTCAATCACATGGTCATGGTCACAAAAGATGAACCCTCATTGCAAATTGGCTCCATATTCTAATTTCTACAGCTGCATTACAAAAAAGTGGCCTTGCATTGTAATTCCAATAAAGGTGGGCCCACATTGTAAGTCTTTTGAGCATAGGTCCCATGTCAAAAATTTTGTGATTCTAAAGATGGGTCCCATGTCCACAATCACAGGAGAGGTGGCTCTACTTTAAAATTCTTATAGGGGGTCATATCGTCACAGAGCAAAATGTGGAGCAACATTGTAAATTCTATTAATGTAGACCCAAATGGTGAATCATATGAATGTGGCCCCATATTTTAATTTCCGAAGCTTGGTAAGGTGGGTCTTGTGTTCACAATTAATAAAAAATGATGGCTATAAATTATAATTCCTACAAAGGTGGGCCCACATTGTAACTCCAATGAATGTGCCCCACGCTCTAATTTCTAAGGGCTTGTTTGGATGCACAAGAAAATATAAGAAAGTAATATTTTATAAAATATAAACTATTAGTTTCTAAAAAAAAAAATCTTGCGCGTTTGATAACCCAAGAAAAATGTAAAAAAATATCATCTTCTTTCAAAAAGCTAAATATTTTTTCCCATAACTCTCTCCTGAATTAAACTTTCTACAATAAAAAAATCATTCCAAATGAGGGTTACAAAATGGTATAGTAAAGTAAAGCCTTTTCTTCACCAAATTTATCATGATATATTTGTTTTTCTGTATAGTGAAGTAAAGTAAAGGTAAATGTTACATCTTCGTAAAGGTTAGGGTAGTAAAGGTGAGATAAAGTATGTGGTGTGGTAAAGTGGAGGAGAGTGGTAAAGTAGCTTCTTTCTTTTTTTTTCTTTTTTACTTTACTTTATCACACTTTACTATAGTTTTTTTATGGTAATGAAAAAGTGACTTTTGATAAAATGATAAAAAATTGGGGGCTAGACTCTATTTTTACATACAACCTTTTCATCAAAACATAGTGAAGGCATACATGGGCAGTAAAGTGAAATAAAGATTGATGTCACACTATGCTAAAACGTGAGGTAATGTAAGGTGCGAATAAATATGTGGTGAAGTAAAGTGGGGGAGAGAGTTGTAAAATAGTTGCCTTGTTTATTGACTTTACTACACTTTACCATGGTTTTATGTGTAAAGAAAAGTAGTTTATAGTAAAAAAAATGTGGCGGTTGAATTTATCTTTATCACACTACTTCTTTCATCCAAACATGTTAAATTACATATAAATTAAAGTGTTTAATAAGAAATTATTCTAATAGTGAACTTTACTATAATCAATAATATTAATTTGTTTTTTCTTGATTTTTTTGTATATATTAAAATCTATAACATCTTTCAAACAACTCAATTTAAAATTTACGAAATTCTTCAAAAGTTTTCAAGCAACAAAAATATTATAGCATTTTAATATTACACTATTTTATTCTATACTATTTTACTCTTGTAATATTTAAATCTATAAATATTTTATTCTGTAACCTTCCAAATAGCCCCTAAAGGTGGGGATCACATCGTCACGTGAATTCTTCTGAAGGGATACTTGGTCAAAAATAAAATTAGATTTGTATAATATTATCATATAAATGTTTTAATGGCTGGGTTGCTCACATGTAATTCCTTGAATATCATCAAGAATGACTTAATCTAAATGTTATTTTTTTACAAGGGTTCTATGATTGGGTCATTTATACTCTTGATTACTATAGGATTATGAAGGTATTTTTTGTTTTTCTTTATTTCAATTTTGAGATTTTTTTTATGTTTCATCCGCATTTTTGATATTTTATTGGGCCACAAGTCTTTTAGATTTCTCTCCATTCATTCCTATCTCTAAACAAACAAACTTAATCTCTTTTTTAATTGTCTTTCCTAAATCATCTCCTTTATATATTTGAAACCTGAATTTAAAATTATATATGACCATTTATTCCTAAAAGCACTCCTTTTTAATTTTTTATATTTTCATAGAAACAACTTTGGATTGGTAAACCTACTTTATTTTCATCTATAGATGGCCAAACTATTTTTAATTTTTCATATTGTTTTAGAAATCATGTTTGAGTGGTCCTCATTGATTGACCCACATGAAGGATTACTTGAGCAAGTATATAATCACTAAAATGGATGGGGCTTTACTTCTAATAGACCTCTATTTTATGATATTGCCTTTATTTTATAATATAGAAGGAACATCACTACAAAAATTTTGGGACTTGACGACGAAATGTTTCGTCGCTGAAAAATATTTTTTTGTCGCAAATTACTTATAGCGACGAAATTCTTTTGCCGCCCATTTCGTCACCGTTGTCCAGTCTCTAAAGAAATTTTGTGACGAAATATGGTTTCGTCATCATAACGTCGCAATCCACGATGTCTTATTTCGTTGCTAAATATATTAAAATTTCATTGCTATATATTACATTTCGCCGTAAAAAGCATATAAAGAGATAATAAAAAACTAATTAACGATGAAATTATTTCGTTGCCAAAGGCTTTTAACCTTTGGCGATGAATTATTTCATCGTTAAAAGTATTTTTATCGTTTCTCAAAGTATTTTTAAAAATGGAAAAAATACTTTTAGCGACGAAATAATTTTGTCGCTAGAAGGAATTTAAAAAAATATATATTTTTAAATTTGCTCCTACCTCTCTCTCTTCCACCCCTCTCTCTCTTCCGCCCTCCCCTTCTTTGTTTTCTCTCCCCTCCCTCCCCTCTCTCTCCCTCTACTTCTCTCTCTTCCTTCCTCCCCCTCTTTGTTCTTTCTCCCCTCTCACTCCATCTCTCTCTCTCCCTCCCTCACCATCTCTATTTTCACTCTCCTTCTCTCTCCCTCTCTCCCTCCCCATCTCTATTCTCTCTCTATCTCCTTCCCTTTCCCTACCTCTCTCCCTCTCTCCTTATCTCTATTCTCTCTCTCTTTCTTGTTCCCTCTCCTTACCTCTTTCTTTCTCCTTCCCTTCCTCCCCATATCTATTCTCTCTATCTCCTACCCTCTCCCTACCTCTCTCTTTCCCTCCCCATGTCTATTCTCTCTTTCTCTCTCCTTCCATCTCCCTAGCTCTTTCTCTCCTTCCCTTCCTCCCCATATCTATTCTCTTTTTATCTCCTACCCTCTCTCTCCTTCCCTTCCTCCCCATATCTATTCTCTTTTTATCTCCTACCCTCTCTCTCTCTCCCTCCCTCTATTCTCTTTATCTCTCTCCTTTCATCTCCCCACCTCTCTCTCTCCTCTCCCTCTACCTCTGTAACACTCCGATCCCCTTTGAGCTGGATTAGTGGCTCATTAGCGTGCTTTTCTGTTACTTATTCCTTTTGGATTTGGTTTTCGGTCTTGGATAGGTAGTTGAGTAACCTTTGACTTGGGATAGGTAGTTTTAAGCCCTTTTTCATAATTTTGCTTTTGCTTCGAGTGCATCATAATTGCATCATCTTGGTGTCAGCACGTGTATTTTGTTGAGCTCATTGTTTTCCATAACTGCCTCAGACCCATTCGGAGTCAATTGGAGAAGTTGGACCCTCGTGTGACTTGATTTGTAAATAACCAAAATTCACTAGACTTTGTTCTAAACTTCAGAAACTATATATATGAGTCACCTGTACAGATGTCTTCATTTCTGCTCTTTTTTCTTCAACGTTGCATGTAACAACTCCAGAGCACTCCACGTCCCTTCTTCTCTTCTCTTCATTCTCTTCTTCAGTCTTGTGGTGTTGGGAGCTTGCATCTTTGTCGATTGGGTTCTTTCTCTTTCATCTCTGTCTATGGTTTGGGTAAGTGGGTTCTTCCCTTCTTCTTCTCCAATTGGATCTCCCACTCTCATCTGCATGCTCATGGATTGTGTTTTGCTTTGCTTTGCTTGGGTTTGAGTTGATTTGAAGCTTGATCTCAATGGATTTGGCTAAGCTTTGAGGCAAGTATAAGTACAGGATTGTATAACACATATGGGTATTTTGTTTGACTACTTTGATTTCATTTATTACATCGTATACATGTCTGTTGTGTTTTACAGCCAAATTCTGTGATTTTGGAACCTCTGGAACTTGTTTTGTTAAGTTTCTGTATCGAATTTCAGTTTCTGTACTCACTTCAGTTTCGTGTTCTGTATTGTACGGCTAAGCCGTAACTTTGTACGGCTTAGATTCCAGAGACTTGAATTTTCGTATTTTGTTCTACGGCTAGGCTACGGCTGAACCGTACATTGTTCTACGGCTGAGCCGTAAGCTGGCCGTGACCCAGCCGTGAATTATCCCGCTGATCAGTCGAAACTTTCTGATTTCAGTACCCTTACGGTGAAGCTACGGCTAAGCCGTGGACTGGTCTAAGGCTAAGCCATGGACTCCACCGTAGCTTAGTCGTGAAATGTATCAGATCAGAGGTGGAAGATGACCAGTTTAGCTGTATATTGAAGGGAACCACGGTTAAGCCGTAGTGCATGTTACGGTCAGGCCGTAAGGTGTATACGGCTAAGCCGTAGGTCACCCATGGCTAAATCGTAAGACCTGGAAAATCTGAAATAAAACTTAGGATAATGGTGTGACTTTGTAGGGCTAAAATACAGGTTAACCGCCCATGTAAACCTGCCCAATGGACTCTTTGGACCGCATGAATAGTCTGTTAGGCTGTGACTTATTCATGTGAGTGTTGATTTACTGTTAAGCACCTCCCCATGGGTGTTGGTTTAAGGGACTTTGGTGCACGTGAGGATTTCATTGCAACACTTTGATGACAACGGTGCATCGAATAACTTAAAACTACATCAACATGCATGGTTAGTGACAGCGAACAACTAGATTAGGGTTGGCTTGTAATTAACCTTGATTCCGTATTAATCTGAGATACATTGCATATTGCTTACAGTTTTGCCCTCTGTTCTGCTGATCTATGTTTATCCATTATGAGGTCATTTTGCTTTCGTCCTGTATATCTATTTTATTCTTCGTTCTGCACTATGCTTTGATCTATGCTGTGCTTTGACTTAATCTATGCTATGCTTTGACTTAATCTATGCTATGAACTGTATATGAACTGTATTTCTGCTATGCTCTGTATATCTCTGGCTTTGTATATCTCTGATTCATTGGGTATTCCCTGGTGGCTCTGCCCAGAGATTAATACGTGAGGATAAGATCCGGTCTTTGCCATCGGTGAGTCCAAAGTGGATAATCTCCCTTCTTTTGGATTTGATTTGATTGGTATTAGTTTGGCTCTACTCAGCCTCAGCCCTAGGATACCCGACGGGGTTACCTCTGGCTTAGATCTCTGTATCTCTGTATCACTGCAATGTCGCTTTGTCTTAGGACCCCGGAACCCAGGAAACTGAGACCCACTTGTACCCTTGGCCTGGTCAGTGGTGTTCTCATCTGCTCTGCTCTGCTCTCTATTGGAGCGAATATGGTTAACGTAGTAGCCACCTAGTTCAGTATTTCTATGCTTTGATTCACTTATCATGCTTTACTTCTATGCACAATTTGTTTAGCCTACTAAGATGAAACTTTGTAATTAATATTCTGTCATTATTCAATTTGATACTATGAGTGTTTCGTCCCTGTTACTTATATTTGCTAGATCGTTGTATTCACTGTGTTGTCTGTGGTGTTGCAGGCACAGATTCCTTGCCCAGCTCCCCGGCGGTCGAGGAGGCTGCAGGGCAGAGCTTAGAGGCACCCTCCGGGTTGGCAGAGTGGGCATGATCACCTCTGCCGAGTGCGTACATGCATATCATCAGTGGCCTAGTTGTTTTGGTTTTGAGATTTTGTATTTTGCACTTCGGACTTTGTACTCTGTATCATTTGTATATTGCTATTTTGTCATGTACTCAGATTTGTATCTGGTTTTAGAGTTTGTATCTATCGTTGTCTTTTCCGTTTCACATTTGTTTTGGCTTCCGCTATTTCTTTGTTGCTTGCTATGATATCTACAGCTTCCGCATTCGTTTGTTTCGCACGTGTTAGATCCCTTGTGTGTGTGCATCTGGACTGGGTTTGGATGCACTTGCACGGGAGTACGTGTGTCACTGGTTTGGCTTTTCACTATCCCCGATTTCTGGGCTCGGGTTGTGACAATCTCTCCCTCCCTCTCTCTCTTTCTCTCCCTCCCTCTCCCTACCTCCCTCTCTCCCCATCCTTCCATCTCCCTCTCTCTTCCTCCCCTTTCCTTCCATCTCCCTCCTCTTCTCTATTCTCACTCCCCTCTCTCCCTCCCCATCTCTCCTGCGGCTTCCTTATATAAAGTTTGCTTTTTTTTGGCGATGAAATAAATTTCATCGCAAATCCCAGCAGTATTCGTGGGAATAATGGTGCATTTTTTGTTTGTATTTTTTAGATCTAGCGATGAAATTCAAAAGTTCACCTTTGGCGATGAAATCTAAGTTTTCGTCGCCAATTCTGAAAATACAAATAAAAAAAGGTGCAAAAAAGGAGCCTTTTTTTCTTTTATATTTTTTAGAATTTGCAACGAAATTTAAATTTTGTTGCTAAAAAGTGTACTATTGGTGACGAAATTTAAATCTACACCTTTGGGATAAAATATAATTTTTTGTTGCCAATAGTACACCTTTTAGTGACGAAATTCAAATTTCATCACCAATTCTGAAAAATGCAAAAGAAAAAAATGGCATCATTATTAGCGAAGAAAATAATTTTTTTGTTGCCTATGTTACACTTTGGGCGACAAAACCCTCATATACTTTTCTATAATTAGCAACGAAATAAGATTTTCGTACCAAATTTATAAATTATTAACGACAAAAATAGATATTCGTCGCTGAAAGTATGATCTTTGATGACGAAATGCTATTTCGTTGCTGATTCTAAATCAGTAGCGATGAAATATTTATTCGTCACCAAATTTCGTTGCGAATAAAGCCACTTGTGGTGATAATGTGACACGTGTATGGATCTGAGCCATACTAATAATTAGTTGGGTTTATGAAATCGATGTTCGGGGTGAGAAAAAATAATTTTGAAAAATAAATATAATCTTTCATATAATTAAACGTCAAATATGAACCTTAAAGTTGATATAATCTGTGTCATTTCCTTCTTCATTTCTTTCTGAGGTCGGGAAATATAATTCTTCATTTCCTTTTTCATCGTTTTTTACTTCAACTTTTGTATTGTTCTAATTCCACATGCTAGATAATTTGATAGGCTTATTTTACTTATTTAATCCTTAAAATATTTTGGTTTTAAAAGTTCTATTTTAATTATGATTGTCAATGATAAATATGTTAATAGTCATTTACAATTCATTTAAATATTTATAATATTTTATTTAAATTAATATAATTTTTTAACTTGGGCCCTAAAGCACTAGTAGTTTAATTAAAAACGCAATTTCTCATGAATTTAATTTGATTTGGATGGGTGCTGATATCTACACATTTCAAATGCTGCAATTTTGGAATACTATTGACTTTTGTCAATTTTAAGTTCCTGCCTAAAATTACATAATTTTTCCTTTTCATTAATATAGGAATTCTTTTTTGGCAATAACACATTATTCTATATTGTGGCAAATGGGGCCCACCTATTTGTGATGGCGAAATGAAACATGTCATTAATAATTACAACATGGGCCTCTCTTTAGAAATTCTGCATGAACTTACTTTACATGTTGTTCAAGGTTCAACTCACCAATTACATGGGATGCTGCGATAAGGGGCAACATGATTTTCTCAAGGCCAATGAAGTTTTTTTTTTGGATGAAAAGATCCTCAAAAATATATTAAAGAGAAGCCAATTTTGAATCAATAAGTACATATTGTTTAATTATATCTGGAATAGAATGCCACTAGACCCTCATATCATCCACATAGTTTGCATGTTTAGTTAATTTATGAGCAACAGCATTCCCCTCTCTTCTCACACGGTGTTGGATAGGAGGGAAAGACTACAAGATCAGGGGAAAATGTCCTCCCAAGAGCAAGTGCAAGTCTAGTCAAGCAGTGTGGGATTTGCCTTTCATCAGTGCACTCCTTTGAATAGGCTTTGGATCCCGCAAGGCATGTTCTAGCGGCATCATTGAACTTTTACTCTTTATAGGATTTAATATGAATAAAATCCAAGGATTAGATGTCATTCAAGTTGGGTTTATTTGGTATCTCTATATCTTCTTACAGACCCATTTGAAAGAGTCATGAAAAAAAAAGCAAAACAAAAAAAACAAAAAGGCTAGAATAAAAAAATGTATTTAGCAAGGATCTATTTTAAATAGACTTTTTTAAATAAATGGTTAAAAGGATTTCAAAAAATTTTCGAGAATCACAAGGTATCAAGCTTTGAAAATTGTTCCCATTGCTGTGTCAGCCTTTCAAAGAAATCTAACAGTTTGGATTTTTTACTTGTGGTCCACAGAATTCAAAAAATAATATTAAATGACTCATATTTTTTTTGGATATCTCAATATTGGTGATGATCCAATGGGTGAAATTTGGTCCCATTGTTGTGTTTAATCTTGTGAAAATTTCCAACCGTTTGAATCATGATTTATTATCTTGAAAATAATACAAAACATAGAAAAAAAGAACCGCTTATGGACCAATCCATAAATACGCATGTTACATCAATGGTTGATATTTGTTCACAAAGTTCTCAAGATCCACATGGTATCAAGCTTTGAAAATTGACCTCATGGCCAAGTTCAACCTTTCAAAGAGGTTTAATGTTTTTTACATTGTGTTTGAAACTCACAGAATTCAAATAATAATATCAAATAATCCGGTTTTTTTGCAAATATCTCAAGAATGGTGATGATCCAATGACCGAAATTTAGTTTCATAGTTGTGTGTGATCTTGTAAGTATTTTCAACGGTTTCAATTTTGAGTTACCCTTTTAGATTTTAAAAATAAAAAAAATTACTTTGTGTTGTGAATGCCCAATAATTGTACTAGTGCCTCATTTTTTTTCCCTACCAATATCTAATTGCGAAGAGAAGGGTGCGGTGGTAAAAAAAAAGCATTGCCTCTACTTCTTTAAAGTGGGGATGAAAATAGATGTGAAACGCTCTATTTTTTTCAAGCCTCTAATTACTGTGGAGAAGTAGAATTTTCAAGCCTCTGATTGCTGTGGAGAAGTAGAAGAGTAGAAGCTAGAAATAGAGGTGTCAAACAGGAACTGAGGCCGGTAAATCAAATACCATAATAGTTTAGTAGAGCTGATTTTTTCATATCCCTTTTATCTTTGTGGTTACGTTTTCATTTACGTGGGCCCACGAGACAGTGTCGATATCAGCAGAAAGAAAGGAAAGAGTAAAATGGGAAAGGAGAATCCCTTTAGGAAACGAAGTATTTTTTTATCCCTTTCTGTTTTTTTTTTTTTTTGGTTTGGAAGACATGGCCACCAAAAAGCCAATGGCAAATTTTTTTAGTACCTCAGTTAGAAGTCTATTTAAACAACACTCATTCTCTCTTTTATGATCTGAAAAGGAGTTGGTGTGGGGAGATATGTTGAATCCCTTGTAAGAATAAAATACAATATTATTTACTTTAATGGAAAATTTTCAAATAAAGCCTTAAGTTTTTACCTTATTTTAAAAAATGACATAAGTTTCAAAACTTTTTAAATTAATCCCTTAGATTTCTAAGAAGTTTTCAATTAAGGTCATCCATCCATTTAAAGCTATTTTCTAATGACTTTTTCCCTTAATTTTTATGAAATGTCCAGATTACCCTTTATTGACATAAATTCTTCATTCAATTCCTTAATATTCTTTTCATTTCCTTTTTTGGCATCTTCATAATTTTTAAAGACAACTAGCGTCCCTACGGTGATCAGCTGCATCCATTGGCTACTGAAATAGTCCCATGACTTTAAATGATTGGTAATTTTAGTATTTTAAGAAAATTGAGGAAAAAAGTTGCCCCAAAAATACGTTTAAATTACTAGATGTCTGTAATTGAAATTTTACTAGAAAATTTTGGGACTAATTTAAAGGGTTTTTGAAACTTGTTTCCTTTTTTGAAAAAGAAGAGGAAAAACTTAAGGCTTTATTTGAAACTTTTTCTTATTTTAATAGGTCATCTATCTCTCACTACTCATACACACTCAACGCGCGACAATCTTCTTCCTAGAACTCATCTCTCTCAAAGGTTTTTTACTTTAAAAGATATATTTTAATAGGTCATCTATCTCTCACTATGGGGCCCAAATTTGGCCCCACGAAGGGTTAGGGATGTGGGGATTTTGAATCTAGGTGGACTCTATCACCTAGGGCCCACAAGTTCAATCTATTTGGAAGGGTGTATAGTGAATCTAACGGTCCGGTCCATTTGGATAGATATGAACCTAGAGAGCATGTGAAATTTAGGTGCGGTCACGTGTTTGCTAGTCTGAGGGACCATTAGGTGGGCCCCAAAATGGGTGGATATATATATATTTATTTTTTGGCTCTTTATTTGGTTGATTTGTTAAAAGGCCTTTAATTCTATGAGAAGTGATCTCACACATCTACCGTGAAAACTTTTTATGTGGTCCACTTGTGGGTCCTATTTGGGGATAGGATCAGGGGAGATTAAAAGATCTATATGAGATCATCTTAAATATTAAGTTTGGCTCCAATCACATATCCATAACCCCTTTATCTATGGACCATAAATCTAGTCCATTTAAATTGGTGGACAAGCGCAATTGATCCAATGGTCCAATAAATTTGGATTTGACCAAAACTTTGGACGTATGACTATTGGGAGACCCATATTATAAGATTTGAATCGAGTGATAGATGAGCCCCACTTAGACTTTTTATAAAGTGGTAAGAACTAGTTCTCATAGGAGTATTTTCCTATTTTTAAATCTCAAACGCACAATGTCTTGGATTTAACATGATTTGATTTGAGTTGAGTTGAATTGATTTAACCCTTTTTTATTTGAGTTGAGTTGATTCACTCCTGCTCAATAAAGTGGTCTGTATCAATCCGTGTTTCGCCATTACGTGGGTAAGTTTCATTTATGAAATTAGACATTTTGTCGTAGCCACTGTTTCCATTAAAAACAGAAAAGCAAAACAAAAAGGAACTTCGATGTTTGCGGTCTCAATGACACTGTCAAGGGTATTCATGGCCCAGGTCCGTCCTTAATCATATCCAAGTCAAGCCTGGCACTAGAAACAGAAGCCTGCAACGAGCTCAAGTCTGACACAGGCTATGAATGTAAGGCCTGACCACTTAGTCAATCGGATTGGGATGCCAGGACTTTTGTGAGTTGTACAGACTTACTAGAAAATGTTTTGACAAATTATCACTAAATTACAAACACTAATCATTTGGGCCAGGCCGGTCTGTGGGTTTTTTTATCACTTCATTAAAGCCCTCCCAAATACTAAGTTGGCAGAGCTAGTCTATATCAAGCCCGGCCAAAGTGGGCTGAGCCATGAATCACTTCATTCAAGTTTGGTCCAAATACTAATGGGCCCAGCTTATATATCCAACCCCACCCAAAAGTGGGTTGGGCCAGCTTGGGCCCGGATGACCTAGCCCTTGAGCACTCCTAACTTTAGACCTAGGCAAATGGATTGAGTTGATTGGGCTCAAGTTGCGGCTTGAATTTAAGCTTGGTTTAATGACCAAATAAGGTATTTTATTACTAAAATAGTCAAGTTTGAGATGACTTAACCTAGGCTGTTACTTTATTTGGACCAAGCTTGAGCTCAAAACAAGTACAATTTAATGCGAGCAAAAAAGCTTGAACTTAAGCTGTAAACCTTGACATGATCTCAAGCCCGTTTATGTTATTATTATTGTTTTTTTTTAACCTAGTGTGGGCGCCAGTGACCTTGAGTCACACCAGTGGAAAGAGGAAGCTGACAAAGTGAGAATGAGAGCATACAAAAGTGAAAAGAGAAGCCCTAGGGAGGTGGGGCGGCGAGACCTTGACAACTGAGACAAGGAAGTTGACTCTGTGTTTTTTTGGGGGGGGGGGGTGTCTCGCAAGTGGGAAGAGGAAGTTGGCAAAAGGGAGAAGGTGGGGGGCCGAGTCCCTGAGCTACACTGGTGGGAAGAGAAAGTTGACAAAGTGAGAATGAGAGCTTACAAAGCGGAACAAGAAGCCCACATAAGTGATAAAAATGTCATACCTAGGGATTTATGCTTGGATAGCTAGGGTAACATGCATGCCGAGTTCCAATCTAATTAAGCAACCCCTTGATGTCTAATTTAATTATGCTTTAATGTTTATGTTGAGCTAGCAACTTTGGCTTAACAACTCTCAATATTGATAGCTCTACTTTTGTATCCCGATCCTTCCGGTCCTTCAAAACATAAAGATTTGGGCAAGATCCAAAATCTTCTAATTTTAGTTTAGTCAATAGAACTTTGGAACCAATTTTCTCCTATTAAGGTTCCATACCATGTCACATTCAAGGAAATTTGGACAATTGAATGCTAAATGAGTTATGTAATCCTATGGAAATCACAAATAACTATTAAAGGGCTGATTTCTTAGCATGGAATCAAATAAAAAGAATTTTTTGTTCAAATGAGCTCTAACAAAGAATTATTGAAGAGGTGAAGAGTGAAGGATGTAAGGCGAAGATGCATATGTTAGATCGACTTTCCTAGGCTTGTTAAAAATAGATAGTATTTTAACTTTTGTTTCTCTACTTTTAACCACTTTTGAAAATATGAGCCTAAAAATATATAGAAATTAAATTATATGGAACAAATCGGGACTAAGTGTACAAAATAAGTATAAAAAATATTGCTATATGGTTAATTGATTTATGCCTATTTCTTTACCTTGAAAACTTTATGTAACGCCGTACCCAATATGCATCCATGATGTTGTCTGCTTTGGCCCATAGGCTTCATGATTTTGTTTGTGATGGGCCTCAAGGCCCTCAACTTACCAAAATGCCTCATGTAAGGTAAGGTGCAAACACTACATATAAGCCCAGAAACTTTTTTTCTCTATAGTTGATGTGGGACTTCAAGACGTCATAATCCACTCCCCCTAGGATTGCACATCCCTATGTAGTAGCTTGCTAACCATTTTGGCTTGCCCACTTGGAAACCTGCCCATTTGCACCAGATTACAACAGAGACCCACACTTAAACTAGTCAACGGTTGGCTATATTAGCATTTTGTAATGCCCCACACCATAAGCATACATGATATTGTTTGCCTGAGTTGATAGGCCTCACAGTTTTATTTTTGCTGGCCTCAATCCACCAAAAAACCCTCATGCAAGGTAACGATGCAAGCTTTATATATAAGTCAAATCACTTTTCTCTCTATAGTCGACGTGGGACTCTAGAATGTCACAATTCAACACCTTTAGGGCAAAACACCCTTGTGCAGTAAGTTGCTAGCTCCCTTGTTCCACCCACATGGAAACTCGTCCACTTGCACTAGACCATGGCAAGGATCCATACTCGAACTAGTTGAAAATAAGCTTTAATATCAGTTTGTAATGCCCCACCCCATAAGTGTGGATGATATTGTTCGCTTTGACCTATGGGCCTTATTATTTTTTTTCTGATGAGCCTCAACCCACCAAAAGGCCTTTTGATTATGATGTCTTGGAGTACCACATCGACTATAGAGAGAAAGTAACTAAGCTTAAATGTGGAGCTTACACCCTTACCTTGTATGAGGCCTCCTGGTAGGTTGAAGCCCATGGGCCAAAGAGCACAATATCATGTATTCGTGTGGGGTGGGGCGTTACAAATGATATTAGAGTCAATTCTCAACTAGTTCAACTATAGGTCCCTGCCATGGTCTCGTATAAGTGGGCGGGCTAAGAGGCTGGCGGGCTATAGGGACTGGCAGGCTACCGCACATAGATATGCAGCCCTAAGATATATGTAGAGCTTGCACCCGTACCTTACATAACCGTGAGGTCAATGGGCCAAAGGGAAAATATCATGCATGCATGTGTGGTGGGATGTTACACTTTAGTCCTTATGTTTACTAGTACTAATTGATAAGGCATGAAAAGGAATTAGGGGATGCAAGTTTGAATCGTAATTAGAAGAGGAATATAAAGCTTATTTGGCATTCTTACCTAAGGAAGTTCTGTCAATCCCATGAGATTGGAAAGGGAGGAACATGTTTGTTAGAATCTTTTCTATGATTATAAATTTTGATTCCAAGAAACGATCCACTTCATGATGCTTATTGGGTCAAAAAGCTAGAAATGGTTCTACACAAGCATATTTTAAATTTGACTCTGTTCTAGTGAAAGCTCTCTCATAGAGTCACTGAGCCAACTTTTTATGGCGCCAGTGTTGGTCTCACCTTGGGATGAAACTAAGAGGATGGAAAGATTTATATGAAACCTAAATATCTCCAATTCTCTGTTTTTTAAAGAAATAGCTTCTATATTTAATGTTACATTTCCCCTTTCTCTTTTGTTTGAAATTATGTTAGTGAATCTTATGGGGGGAAAAAATGAAACAAATTCAAACATGCTTTGATATTCAGATTTTAACAAATTCTTATGAAAGGAAGTACCTAAAAGTTCATAGTGTTGGAGGAAATAATCCCTATCTTGCTTTACTAATTTACCTATTTGAAAGTATTGGGAGAGTGTAAGATCCCAATCCCAACTAATCTCAGTTTATGTTAATTAATTGTATTTTATCTTAATTAAGATTCTCTTAGGCTAATTTAACCCAAATCCTTTGGACTTGGGTCAATGATAGGTAGTTAGGTCAGGTTCAAACTTTACCTAGGTAGTTAAGGGCCTCTTGTAATTTAGAATCTTTACATTATATTGACACCTCATCAGTTGCATCTTGTGTATTTCATCTTGAGGATCATCTTTCTTGTTCGGTTCAGCTTAATCTGGATCCATCTTAGGCCAACTGGGGTCCATTTAACCTAAACTGTAATTTTACTATAGATATTCGACTTGTATGCAAACTTCATGATAGTTTAATTAAAGGGGACAACCATCGTCCCTCCCTTTTCTCTCTTCCCTCTATCCTCTACTCTTTTCACTGTTGGAGCCTCATTCCCCTTTATCTTTCTTAGCTCCTTCTCCATGTCCTTTAAGCTTGAAGGTTTTGCAAATAAAGAGGATAGCCTCCACTCACCTCATCTTCAATCTTTTGTGCATCTCTTTGATTGAAACCATCATATTCACCATTTTCTTCAAGTTACAGTTCTCTAAAGTGAAATCTTTACCTTCATTCCAATTCTTTGGGCTTAATAGAGTCAATGAGACTCAAAAGAACAACATGCCTGCATCTTATATTAGATTTACCCATTGCATGTCTTTCATGTAGAGAATCCATTTTCTATTGAGGCTTTCTCTAACTATATACTAAGGAGAAGTTGATAAGGTCAAGCACTGTATTAGAGGCAAGTATTAGTATTAGAGTATATATATTACTATATGTATGTCTAAAATGTTGATTCATGAATTAATCATTCTAATTTCAAGTTATAGCTCATTCACCTTTGGTTAGGTATACATGTGTTGGATTAAGTGAATTTGAGTATGACTATGTGATATAAGCGATATGTGAACATTGTAAAACCCATAGCAATAGTTTGAGGCAAAAGGAAGCTCATTGCAACTAATAATTTAGGAGTTTTGTACTGAACTTGAGCTTCAAGAATCATTTCTCGAATTTCTGAAGCTTACAACGAAGTTATGGCTAAGCCGTAAGTATTTACGGCTTAGAATTTAGAAAGCACAAAAACTAGATTTGAACTACAGCTGATTATCAGCTAAGCTATAGAATAAACTATGGCTAAGCTGTAACGATCCTGTGACCAAACCGTAGGTCATTTTACGACGAGCTTTCCTAAGAGCCCAAAATTCCATTTTTTTCCTATGGCTGACCCTCGGCTAAGCTGTGGATTGTGCTACAATTAAGCCGTAGCCGAGCTGTAGCCTAGCTGTAAGCTTAACATGGCTAAGTCATAGGCCAATATACGGCTAAGCCGTAAACGCGCATGAAATTAAAGGAAAAACTAAGCCATTCGGCTAAGCCGTGGCAAGTATACGGCTAAGCCGTAAGAACACTGTGAACTTAGGATACTATGGATTTCAAATGACCTTGTAGGGCTTTAAATACGGCACCTTTTCCCCAATTAAATTAGCTCGATGGTAATCTGATGATAAGG
Organism: Sextonia rubra; assembly: GCA_037013555.1. Lineage (NCBI taxonomy): Eukaryota > Viridiplantae > Streptophyta > Magnoliopsida > Laurales > Lauraceae > Sextonia > Sextonia rubra. The sequence continues at coordinate 27,514,585 of JASUAD010000009.1, forward strand.
AGGACAAGTGTAGAGCTGTCACTTATCCCATTCGATTTTCCGTATGAATTCTCGATGTTACATCATAGGTGTTGGCATAAGAAGAGGTGTCCTTTGTGTACACAACAAAATGCGAAGATTTGATGTCACAACCCGAGCCCAGGAGTTCGGGGGTTAGTAAAAGCCGAACCAATGACACACGTACTCCCGTACCTGCACACTGAGACCCGGTCCAAATGCACACGTACCAGGGAAGATTTACACGTGCAAACTTGTACGCGGAAGCAGTAGATATCAAAACACACAACAATATGTAGGAACAGAGTAGAAAACCAGACTTTATACATAATCGCTGACAGTATTACAAAATGAGACAAAATACATTATACAAGTCATGAATGGATCTAGGCATGATAGCTCTCAAAAGAATGCAGGCACGGATGCAAGATGAGATCTTGGCGCTCTCCGAGAGGAGGGATCATACCCACTTCTCTAACCCGGATGGGGCCTCGGGGGTGTCTTCTGAAGCCTGACTGACCGACGAGGGGTCGGTCTGGGGATCTGAGCCTGTAACATCAAAGACAAGCATGAATACAACGATCCAGCAAAGTATAAGCAGTAACAAGATAACACATGCTGTCTCTAATCAGAATAAAGAACAGAAATCATCATAATAGATCAATGCTCGTAGACTAAGCAATCGTGCAAGAATTTCAGCATGCTCTCGTGAATCATAAATACATACACTGTACATAACTAGTTGGCTACTACACATGCCATATGCTCCCAAAAGAGGGATCTTATAAACATGAGGAGAACACCATTGTCCGGGCCAGGGTATAAATGGGTCTCGGTTTCCTGGGGTCTGGATTATTCCCCAAGACGTGTCCTTACTGCAGCAAGGCCATATAACTATACCAAAGTCACCCCGTCGGGATCCTAAGGCTGAGGCAGAGTAGTGCCTGACCAAAGTGAATCAATCATGTGCTACACCTTGAGTTCAACATACCAACAAATGTATCATACGTGCATAATCATGATTAACATACATGCATACTCAAGGTGTAAAAAACATAGCAGTTAATCTATCTATCAAATGACGTGTAGACAAATCACATAATCATGTTCAAGAATGGAGGTCACTGCTAGGCATGCAAGATGCAATGAAATGAAATGAATCCATATCGAGTCAAGGGTACTTACAATCCAACCCTCTTTTAGTTATCCAAGGTTTCTAACCGTGCATGTTGATGTAGTTTTAAGGTCTCCGACGTAGTATTGTCTAGTGTTGCAGTCTACTTGAGAGTTCACCGAAATACCTTAAACCAACACCCATGGGAAAGTGCTTAACCGCTGGATAATGAACATGAATGATTCGCAGCCCTCGAGATCATTCACGTAGTAGTCTCATGGTCCGTTAGGCAAGTCATGGTTATCTACCTTCTAAGTCGAAAGCCCTATCAAGTCCCATTCATTTTGTATCCCTTCATCTGTATATTTCTCTCAGCTCCACCGTAGGAGATCCTATGGCTCAGCCGTAGGTTCCTTACGGCTTAACCGTAAGAGAGGACACGGCTTAGTCGTGGCCACGCCGTAGAAGAGATGCGGATTTGCATACTCTCAGTTATTTTCAGGAACACCCTGTATTGATCTACGGCTCGGTCACGGTGGGGCTTACGGCTTAGCCGTACTGTATGTTACGGCTTAGCCGTAGCACAGTTCACAGTTCAGCCGTGAATGCGCTAGGCCAATTTCTAAAGTGAATCACAGAATAACTGGAACGAAGGAAAACAATGAACTGAAAAGAAAAAGGACTGAACTCAACTGGGCTGTAAACACACTATACAGACATATAAGAGCATGAAATCAATCCAATCACACACATATCATCATGGGTTCAAACAAGTTGTGCTTATACTTGCCTCAATTTGATTCTAACACTCCAATGGTTATCCTTGGGCTCAAGTCACTCCTAACCACAGTCCACAACTATTGTGCATGCAAGAAGAGAGAGAAACTCATGAATACAAGCATGGGGAACAAGAAAGGAAGGAAGAAAAGGAAATCCAAGCCAAGCCATACACTTACCAGCAAGCATAAGAGGAAGGAGATGGAACAAACTGAGCCTTCTCCCTTCTACTAGCTTGGCTGAATCGAAGAGGATGGAAAGAGGGAAATCGAGAGAGAGAGAGAGAGAGCAAGAGACTAGCGAAAGAGACTGAAAATAGGAGAGAGTAAGAGAGAGGAGAGTTGGTGAGATATTTATAAAGAACAATTACAGCCAAGTTCAATGCTTAAGGCTATTTACGATTCGAGTCAAATCCTTGTCCGTCGGAACCATGTAACCTCGTTTGAAATTGACACAGTTACAATATTTAACGAGCTCAACAAAAGACACGTGTTGACACCAAGATATTGTATAAATGACGAGATCGTAGAAAAATACAAATTACAAAAAAGGGCTTGGTCTACCTAAACCGGGTTAAATTCAACCCAACTACCTATCCAGGACGTACAACAAGACTAAAACAAGAAGAAAACCCTATTAGCAACGAAACCAACAGTAATTAGTCACTAAACTAGATTAAGCTGGGTCGGGGTGTTACATTTGATAACACAAAGACATCAGACGTTTTATAAATACATCATATTGAATGCCCTCAGGATCACGGAATATCTAGCATAGGAATGCTAGTAAATCCCCTTGATACTTTCTCAATTTAAATACATTCATAGTGTTAAGAAACCATGCCCTCAACATGATCTAATCATGTATCCATTCTTTCTAGTGAACCTTGAGGCAATCTGACCGAAGCTTTAATTTGCTGAGTGTGTGTTTGTAAACCGAAATGGGTGTAGCTAAAGTTGAGAGGTTCAAGCTTAATTGCTTATTTAAGTATGTATTGTTTGATTATTAGTTACTTTATTTAATTTCGATTTTTGTGATTGAATATGATTTTAAGACCAAAACTGCCTTATGTATAATATAATAAGTATGATTGATATGTATAATATGAGACGAACACTATGATTGATTATAAGTATGAAAGATATGAATTCGAGTCCATCTTAATATGTTGAGTTTGCACCATTTAGCTTGTACCCTTATTAGGTTCGTCAGGACTAATTCAGATGTTCTTTATACTCCTACTGCAGTAGTTTATAGAGGAGTTAGTCGGTGCTCTTCGGGAAGCTAGCCTGATCCCTTAGCGTAATTCTCATATGTATGTTATACGCTCTCTTTAGATAATACGCTCTCTTTTGGGAGAATACAGCCTTGTGGATGCCAACTAGTATGTTATGATACTTTATCCATGATTTGTTATACATGTTTACTCTTGTACAATATGCCTAGTTTACAGTTATTGCCTTCTTCCAATCAATATATTCCTTAATTCCTTTAATACATCATGCTGGTTTTATATATATATATTTATATTTGCTTAACCATTGTGTTAACAATGCTACCCTTGGTGTTATAGGTACTGAATCCAATCCTAACACGACTGTCGATGCGTCCGTGAAAGGTACCTCAACGGTATCTATGGGGTTTAGAAGAGTGGAATGAAGGTGATATATATTATTAGTCGTTTTATAAAGAGCGACAAAAAAGGGGTTTGATTAGGTTGATAAGTTTAGTGATGTTGAGACTTGGATTGATGGAGATGTGCCTTGAGATTACATAACTGAACATGTTTAAGTGATGTGTGGATTCGTGTGATAGGAATGGATAATTAAAAGACTTTTAGTTTATTTCATGATTGTATAATATTCTTTCTATGATTGCTTATGATCATTATAGGTATATTTCACAGGTTTCTGCATTATGGTTGAAATTAAATCTACGTGTTAGTGGATTTTCCTTATACGTTCTTATGGAATCTCCCTTGTAGTGATTCATGCGTATCTTCACATGGCACGGATTACTACGAGATTACATATCCACACCCTGGGGCTCATTTTAATCCCTAATTCCTAGGATTGGGGTGTGACAGAGAGCCTCTTGAATAGATCAATGTAATTAACCTCTACAATATATGTGTAAATAACCAACTGTGCAACGAAAATTAAATAAGCAAATCGACATAAAAGCACACACCACAATAAGACATGATTTTTTCTGTAGAAACTCAATACGGGAAAAAACCTCGAGTCCGTATTGGAACAATAATCAAACATTATTAATTACCACGTAGTTACAAGCCACTTACAAGCATCCGCATGATTTTATAGCGTTAACCTCTTGTAGAGAATCACTATACAATAGTCGTCTGTCGTTGCTTGCTACAAATTTAATTAACTAGATACCTTCTAATTGTTAGCTTGATTCCTCAGATCTTCTACGCTTAGATCGAATATCTTCCATGCTTAGAAGATGATATTCCACAAAGAGATGTAGAAAACAAAGATCTCTAGAGTGGAACATTAGGCTTTCAACTCTCCAATAAAAGATTTAGAGGAGATAATCTTCAAAATATATTCTCCACTTAAAATAATGAGATCTCTATCCTAGGGTTGATAGAGAACAATTTTTTATAGCCCTAATTTCATGCCTCATAATATTAATCCAACTGAAAAAAGAATTAGCATAAAACAAGAAAGTCTAACTTAAAATAGAAATAGAAATTCGCGCAATGATAGTTTCGTAATTTCGAACAACATAATTTCTGCAAACTTTTTAAAGTTATAAATTTATTGTTTTAACTCTGATTGACGTAATCTTGAAATCTACAGATATCTACTCGAAATGGGCTTTCCAATAGTAAGTCGTTTACCTATATTTGACACTCAGTTTGTGGGATATGACCTTTTTAATCCAAATATCTTCATTTCAGCTCTTTTGGGGCTTTTTGACCTTTTCAATCTCCTGGTCTAAAATAAATAGAATTACAAGTTTGATAAGAACTAAAGTTTTATCTAATCCATGAATTTAGCTAACATACTAAAATCTTTACACTATTTTTTGGGATTGTGGTGATTAGCTTGAAATTAATCTTGATCTTACCCTAGTTTTCTTGTTGATATGAAAGGAGCATGGCAAAAATTTTAAAACCTTGAATTTTAATAATTTGTTTAATGATATATGCAATTTAGAATATTGCCTGCAGTAAAATCTTTCCTATGAAAGTTCAAATTTTAAATCTATATATGATGGACTCACGGATATTTATAATAATATTTAATAAATTCAACAATGTTATCAAATAGGATTTTGTTTATTAGAATAAAACTATTATAATCTTATCAAACAAGTTATGCATAGGGTATCAGTCCTGAACAGCCCAGTCTCAACACAATCCACTCTCTATAAAGAATTGAAACAACACAAGAACGAAGACAAGCAAGCCACATAGTAGTTAGCTGTACTCTTATCAGTATAGTTAGATAATTCACTCCATGTGATATACCAGTGCATTAGGGACAAGGCCAAGGTGTCGCCATCAAGTCTTAAAAGAAAACCACTCTAAATCCTTTTCATTTTAGGTAAGGCCTTCGCCATGGATATATATTCTCTTTACTATATATGTGCTGAAGAGACTTAAATGATTAAGAGTGGGAAAATATTTTCCTACTAGCAGACCGTTCGAATGTCATCCAGTTGGTGGCCTACTTAAATCCATGTCTATTAGTGGGAGGAGGATAGATATAAAGATCTCCTTGTGGTTTTAGTGTTAGCTAAATTATCAGCCCCATCAAATTATCTTGGCCCTTTATTTATAGCCCTTTTGCAGGGTCTTGACATAAATTTTCTTTTAGATTGAATACAACAGTGAGTAAAGGTTGAACCACTATAAAACTATGCCTAATACCAAATCATAAGATGATAAGAGTGTCAAAGGGGCTTCACCAATCAACGATAGACCCAAGTGGTCTCCATATAGAGCCGGGCTCAAAGGAGGAAATTTTCTTGTAATTAGAGTATGTCCTTATTACATATTCAAGTCTACATATTTGGATCTGATTTGATAGGGAAAAAAAAAGCAGGGGTTCTACTCAGACACTTAATGCACTAAAAGCCAATATAAACAGACCAAACATACGTAACCATTGTCGATGGATCAATCGAGAGTGGAATAAAAAGGAAAATAGGTACACTATATAATACACACTGACACAGCTCGCAAACATGGATCTAGATAACAATAAGCACCTAAATATGGCCCCATCCACAGGCCTAGTCACAGCTTCGATGCAACATCTGCAAAACAAAGTAAGAGAAACAAGAGAAGAACTTAGCATTATTAGATGTCATTATATTGATAACAATGATGATGATTAAAAACCTTACCTCATACCACAGAAGCAGATTCATTTGCGCAATTGATGTAAATCAATTCTTGCTCAAAAGCAGCTTTTCCATTGGCATGCACACTGCTGGTGGTGTTTTTGTCTCCGACGGCTCCATGAACTTCACTGTTAAGGTCAGGGTGGATCTTCCTTTTCAAAATCTTTGTAAGCAGCTGATCACATAAAATAATGAAATAATTATTAAATAATACATCATTTCTATTTATTACTTTAGATGGGACCTGCTGATATTGGGCCCCATCTATTAAACCATCAACGGGGTACCTAGTCCACACCATGGTTTTCTTTCTTCATGAAAAGTTGACGCTTGAGATTTTAGAAAGTCATGTTTGTTGCCAAATGGTAAAGCAAGAAAGTATGATGAAGTAATTTCAGCTTCCAAACTTTCACCTTTTTCATGTTTGGTTAATTGGTAACATAAAATAAAAAATTATTTTAAATTTATTGATTTGATATTTACTTTATTATTATTTTATTAATAAATAAAACAAACAGTGGGACCTCCACTGATGCTGACACCATATTTGAAAGTCAAGCAGATTTGATAGTAACTGTGCTTGATGATGAATATATCAGGATCCCATAAAGACCGTTCATTGCAAGTAATTTGATTCACTACTCTTTCTTATTTTTTAAGAGATAAAAATTAATCACAAGATCTACATCTAATCAATCTATCAATTTCGCAACAGGACTACTACAACTATATAAATCTTATCTTTTTCATATGTAAGCTATGTGATTAGAAAGTGATTCTCTCCCTTTTTAACTTTTTCTTGGTAATTTTTACGGTTTAATCGGCCTTAAATCTGGATTCCACAAGATAATGACAAAAGACTACCGGATGACAGCTGATCATCAAAATTCTTTAACGATTTTGCCAAAAACCCATCATATATTGACTCAAGATATCATGGGATTTGTCAAATTTTGAAAAAAAAAAACTGAACAAAAAAGAAAATGTGAATTTATCTGTCACCATAACTTGATTTTTTAAAAAGCCAAATTCACAGTTGGCAACCAATCATTGGGAGCTATAAACCTTTCAAACTATTTTATAAAAACTATGGAAAAAAAAAACTACGATATCGTGGAATTTATGGTGGAAAAGCCCATGATATCGTGAGTCATAATATCATGAGATTTCGGGCGGAAAAACCATGATATTGTGACACATATTATCATGAGATTAAGTGCCAAGTAGTCGAGATGAAGAAATTTACTAGAGTCAAGTGACTGTACTAATATATTGGGGCCTTTTTGTCCTGATCTTGTAGAAGCTAACTTCAAGAGGGATTAAACCATTAAAAGCAAAACCCCCATTTTTTCTATTACTTTACTAATAAATTTTACATGTGACTTATAATAACTTTAATATTTCTACCAAGACAGAGAGAGAGAAAAAAAAAACTTCAATATAAAGCATAAACTTGCAAAGTGGTGCTACTATTTTGAATGGCATGTCTGTTGGGAAAGGGCTTCAAGTATTCTTTTGATTTGGGACTAAGTTGTTTTTTTTTTCCTTTTTAAGAAAATTTCTCTTACAAAAAAAATACCCTTTTAACATAGAGCAGAGAAGAGTTTGGGTTAAAGAAGGTGGATCCTTCTAATGATTGGCTGTGCACAGGAAATTAAATCCCTGTGGTGTGCCCAAAGGTCACAGAGGATGTAGGAATTGTCAAATAGATAGTGGCTACCACTCACTATGTAGTGGCTACAGTTGTCTGAGAGAGAGATAGAGAGAGAGAGAGAGAGAGAGAGAGAGAGAGAGAGAGAGAGACGTACCCGATGTAGTTTAGCTTTTGGACGAGAATCCTCTCCCCTCCATGGCACCAGCTTCTTCGCCAGCGACCTCACGTGCTTTGTACGGCCCTCGGACTGCTTCTTCACATACACAATTGGATTCTTTTCCTCCTCGGCATTACATGACTTTCCTGCAGCACGGTCAGCGGAAAACAGGTCTGCCAACGTCGTTCTCTCTCCTTTGTTCTTCTTCTTCTCCATCTTCTCCTTGTCCGTATCTTCACCGTTAATTTCCTCCACAGTAATAAACTGACTGACAGGATCTTCCGGAACAGCAATATCAGCACAAACAGCAACAACGGACGCTACAGGACCGAAATATTTCGGCACCTCCTTGGCCTTTTCGTCCGATTCATTGTTCGCTACGAAGATTTCGTCCAACTCGTTCGGGACGGTGGCCAACCGTTCCACTCTTTCATCTCCCGTCTCTCCCTCGGTGACGGAATATTCCCGTCCCGTGATGGGATATCGGGCTCCGGAGAGCGGGGCGTGGTCGAGGCCGAAGGTGCCGATGGCGAGGATTCCATCGTGCCAGTCGCCGAGGGCATCGATCAGCGCCACGTGGCCTTCGTGGAGTAGAGCTTTCGTTTCATGATCGATCGTGAGAATTGGCGCCTTCTTTATCTCCTCAGGGAACGAAACGAAATCTGCACGAACCGAGCAATGAAGTATTAAATTTATTATTATTATTTTTTATGGAGGGATCGATGATCAGAAGCGGGCACCACTGCAGTGGGTAGCTCAGGAAGTACTAAACTCAAATTCCAATTCAATGTCAGCTATTCTCACAGTAAGATTGATGATCCGCGAATTCTACATTAGCGGCAGGCATGATCAATCTAACAGTGAGAATAACTTTAATAAGATTGGGAAGCTGGCCGATGTAAGATTCTTTTACAAAAGGATGAGACAGATTTTCAATGGTTAGGATTTTAGATAATACGTAAAAATCTGGGGAGACCATGCATAATGGACCTTTGTTAGGAGTAACCATGAGGTAATCCACGTTGCGATGGAACTTGCGATGCATCCAGTCAAAGATCTATTAAGAGGGGTTAGAAACAAAAGAAGCTAAGGTTAAGAAAGAGTATTAGGTTAAGCAATTAGTTTATAGAAAACGAATACGGTTTGTTCACTCTTGTTTTGGGTCTCACTCACCTTCATTTTCACTAGTACAGCCTACAACAGATCGATGGTTGTGAAGCCGATGATGAAGTGCAGAGTAAGAGTACGTAGACAAGGAAAGAAAGTGAGAGGGAGGGAACACAGAGGCAGAATTGCACCCACACGGGGGAGAAGTAGAGAGAGAGGTCGATTGCAATGGAAGCAGGGCCTCCTTCCTAACCTCTTTATATTGCGACACCTGGAGCGAGGGTGACCGTGGATCCCACATCACAGCCAAGCTACTAATGGACCTACGTAAAAGAAGCACCTGCGTTTGTTTCCTGTAAAATCCAGATTTAAAAGCAATCTTTGCATTGCAGTTGTACCCCACCTTGTAAATTAACCTCAACAAGCAACCCATTTGCAATCTCTTTTATTTACTGTGACTGTGATTATTTCTCTCTCTCTCTCTCTCTCTCTCTCTCTCTCTCTCTCTCTCTCTCGGGTATTCGGAGCTGACTCTATCACATATTTATGTTTCTAACAAGTTGAGCAATATTTCTATTTTATCAGTGTAATACCTCCCATGTCTTGGAAATTAGTAGTTCTCATGAGAATGGACAACCACAGTGGGTTTGTGTTGAATTTTATTAAAAAAAAAACTTTGCCCGCACACCATTAAATGAAAATGGGTATGTCATTATTTACCTAAATACCATTACTTTATCTGAAGTTCTAAGGGTTCACATAAAGCTTAATAATGTATTTGGTAACTTTTATCAGTTACGTGGTAAGTCAAGCATGGTTGATTGTTACGGATTTAGATTTAATGAAAGGGGCCTAATATTGATAAAAATGGATTTGTCTAGATCTGTTAGAACCTGAAATAATTGGGGGTCATCAAATTAGTTGCCACCATTATTTTTCAAAATGTAAGCTTGGGTCAAATCCATAATTCTTATCATGTTCAACATAGTAGCATATCTAATTTCCTATTTTTATTTTATTGACTATTGAGGCTTCTATTTTAATTCTATCTCTTCCTTAAGCCACTAAAGGGCCTTAATTACCTTTTTTTTTTTATAAAAAGACTTTAATAAAATATTAATAAGAATTGAATATAAAGCCCATAGTTACATTTTGCATAATCATGTCAAGCATAGAATGCCACCAAACATCTATATCTTCAATGGACTTAACATGCCTAATTAATTTATGAGTTATTATATTGTCTTCCCTTCCTACATAAGCAACTTTATAACTATTGAAATGCTTTGAAAGATCTTTGATCGTATCAACTAAGTAGCCTTGTCTTGATAAATTAAAGAGGTAGCATTAGACATGTCTAAAATTTTATCCTTATCTCTTGAAGCTGCTTTAAACAAACGACCATTTGTTTAATGCCAAGTGGTAGGCCTGTTTTAACCAGCAAACAAACCTTTTTGTTCATCTCGTAAGGACTCAGGATCAATGCCTTTCGAGAAAACCATTATCGTCCAAAGCGGCAAGATCAGAACGCTATAGCGATTTTTGGACCATTCCATTTTTTTTCTATTTTTTTAACAATCTAGGAAACTAAATAAAGATCCAAATCGTTGAAACTATTAAGAAGCCAAAGAATAGGTATGGTGTTAAATTTGAGGAGTTGGTTCTTTACAAATCTGAAATATTTGTGAAAAATTATACTTATGAAAAACCACGGGCCATCAAATCTAAATTTTTAGAGTTCATGGGTCCTATATCTGAAGTATTGATCCTATTTAGAACACCAAGAACGACAATGGGCTCAAACATCAGTGCCTGATTTCTTGTTTATATATAGAGAAAGATTCATTAAAAAAAATGTTGCACCGTTGATATATAAATCCTGGAACTAGTTGGGTTTTCATGTGCTCTAGCCCAGATTGGTTTTTGCTTTTTATTTAATTATGGGCCCTCATGTCCATCTGAACCATTGGATATCTTTAAAACCTCAGACATGGTCACCATATCAATTCGGAGCCATTGATTCTTCATAGATATTGAGATATTTATGCATAATATCGAGATATTTGTGAATAATACATTCAATTAAATTTGAATGTCTAAAGTTTGTGGGCCCCTATGTCAAGATCTGAATCGTTGGTCCTGGCTAGAAGACCAAGAACGACTATGGTCTCAAATATCAGCCCTGAAACCTCCTGCGTCGTGAGAAATTTATTCTAAAAAAAAAAGGACCTTAAAACGTTGATTTATTAATACTTAAACTGGCTCGGTTTTCACGTGATGCAACCCATTTTGATTTTTTTTAGTTGTGGGGCCGTGGATATCCATTCAAACAGTTCGCTCTCCATAAGTCCAGGCCTAACTGCCATTCCAAATTTGAGTCGTTGATTTTTTTTTATGAATAATTAGATATTTGTAAATAACAAACCGCAAACCCTCAAATCTATACTTATGGAATGCTGAGGGCCCTTAATAAAGATCCGAACCGGTGGCTGTCTGTGACTAGTTTTGAAAGGCAAATAGATCAAGCTTTTGTCCTTCTGTCTGTGAGATTCTTGAGAAATTTAGCTCACACACACAAAAAAAATAAAAAATAAAATAATAACAATAAATAAATTCATTGGACTATAAAAATGGTCGTGTCAAATGGTGTAATCCGAATGGTCTATTTATAAAACATATACTCTACACAAATCTATTTTTCACATACCCTTTTCATATGGATGAAATTTGCCAAACAAACCCTTGGTGTGTGTAGTTAGTTAAAATATGTACCCACTAAATGTGTAGCAACTGTTATTGTTACAAGGTTTAGAAGAAAATAAGTCCAAGCCTTTTAAGTTATGCCTATATGGTTAAAGAGATGTGCAAAAGTGGCATTTTACTTTAAAAACTATTGGTGGTTGTAAGACTTTTGATTTTGAAGACATGAAAGGTGTTAAAATGAAGGAATTCTTAGTTTATAAATTAAAAAAAAAAAAAAAGAAGCCCTTAAAGTCGAGAAACAAGAGAAAGGGCCTAAAGACTTTATGACACACAATCATGTGCTTAATTCTAAGGTGGAACATACTCCTTATGAAGTAAAATTGGAGGATATATCATTGGAGAGGATAACAATCTTACTAGAAAGTCAGAATTATTAATATGTGGACCCCACAGTAGTATTCCACGCATCCCACTTATGGGACGGATGTGGGGTATCATTCAGGGGATCCTGACTCCTTCCTAAAACAAGTTCGTATGTACTACTAAACCTGTCTCTCAAGAGAGACATATTCAGGGTTGGATTGGGTAACTGGCTCTTTTCGGTTCCAAGTTGGGAGTGCTTAAGTAATAAATATGTCATATAATTGTTGGGGCCTAAACCTGCAAACCCCCTCCAAACCATCTCTCAAGAGAGACCTGACCCATTTACCACCCTCATATTGATATGCCAGATGGAACAGGAAGTGAGCCAATGATAGTTACACCCATATCAGTGACAGCTCTAGTGCTCTACCATAGCGGCTTTGAGACGAAAATGAGATAAATATAGGTAAAGCCACTCTTTTGTAAATGTCGATAAATAACTTGAAATCTCATTCTGCACGCAAGACATTTTTCCCACAGCCAAGACCTTTGAGTCCTTAGTTTTCTCTTATATTCCTGGAAGATTTTATTGTTTTAAAGCGTGCTTTTGCTAAGAGTTCTTATGGCTCAGGTTGTGCTATGATGAGGACTGGGTCTTACCTCTGTTTTGTTTGTTTGTGTTGTGTTTTGTTTTGGTCCTCTGTTCGTTGCTTCTTGTCTTTCTTGTCAGGGACTTTCACTTTCAAAAAAAACATAAAAAGAAAAACTAGAAATCTCAGTTTTACATGACCTCAGTCCTTTAAAGTGAAAAGTTAAAAAATAAAAATAAAAAAAAGGAGAAGCCACATCCCTAAAACCTCCTCCTCTACTTCTACTCAGAATAGAAATAAAGGGTTTTGATATATTAATCTTCCTTAAATCCCATTTTTCCAATCTCATGATCGAAATTCAAACAATGGTACCTCTCTAGTAAACTTTTATTTTTTAAACTCTTTTGCCCCAAATTCCATGATATCATCAAAACGATGTATACCAGAGAAATTGAAAAACCCAATGAGATCATGAGGCTGTCTAAATATGTTGTGATGGCTTCTATATATGTTGCATATTTGGAAATTTTTTTTCCAAATGATTGAACCCAAGAAATGGTGATCGCGTGTGTATACTTTTCACAAAGTGTCATTTTTCTTATTCTGTAAAAAAAAATCGATTGCTGGTTCTAAAAAAAGGATATGATACGGAAATCAATAAATCCCATGAATATCATGGGATATGACGTAAAAAAAGATTTTAAAAAAAATGTTGACTAAAGGCAAATGATTCCAACGACATTATCTGAATTTTGGTCATAAAATTAAAAAAAAATCAAGTTTAAGGAGGACTATGTGAAAATCCAAAATTCAAAATAAAATTCTAAATATAAACGGAAAGAAAAATGAACTAAGAAAATTGTTTTAGGAATGCAGCAATTAGAAAGCATGGGCCCGGGCTGTCCAACTTCATCTCCAGACTAAGCTGCATAGTTGGTACTTCCCCCAACTTGTATGAGGTGTTGATATCAATGAATTCAAGATATGTGCAAGAAATGGATGGATGTAGACCTGTAGCGATGTCTCCGTATAAGACCCTCTCAAAGTCATCAGATACAGTGCACTGGTCTAAACCGTCCATCCATGCGTGCCAAAACCATGGTCACAGATGGTCTACATCAGTCAGACCTTGCGAGGTTGATCCCTTATCTCCCAGCCATAAGTTTCACTTCCACTCCATTATACATGTTAGGCATTGAATCAGGACATCCACTATGATGGGCCCCACTAGAGATGATATATAGTACAGAGACGATGTCAGATGTTTAATTGCACCTCACTGCTTGCAGCTTTCATGCATGAAGTGGAACTAGAAAAGGATCCAATCTAGCAGAAGGAGAAGGTGGCAATCAGTTGGTTAGGATTCTTCAACCACGGTGGGCCGCCAGTAAAGCGCTAACTACCAAGTTTTTAGATGGGGCCCGTGGTCAAAGTAGGAAATGACTACCCACGAGATCAAGGTGTTGTATGTTAGGAGTAGGGAAGGCCTAGGCCACATGGGGAGGTAGGCAGGGGAGGCTAGACCACGTGGAGAGAGACAGAGTGCATGCATGGGCTGGGCATTTGCTATAAAGTGGTGGTCCGGTAGTTTGACAGTTTGTGCCTCGTCCGACTTGGATGGTTGGATGCGAAGCTGTGGATCGGAAGGACTAACATGCAAGCGATGGTGCTCTTCCTGTCTTTCTTTTTGCCAGAATAAGCAACAATTATCTTGTGACCATGGGTTTATCTAAATTCAAATAAAATTCTATTGGTATTTCTACTTATAATACCCGTCCATGACAACCACGGATTGAATTGAATTCGTTAATTACTTTGTATTTTAAAAGATTATGAAAAAATACCACTTGCACTATTGAGCTCTTACATGATAATAAATATATGTAATAACATATGAAGTAAAAATACACAGCAGGTCAGATTGATGCGCAAAATAATTTTAATTCGCTACGAATCCAACTTGAGTTAATGCATGAAAAACCATATTTGACTGAAACCTATCAACACGCTACCAAATTTATCTCTAATAGGAGCGGGTCTCAATTTAAACATGACCTGCAATGTCATCCCTATGACCATGGCTGATAGGAGAAAGAATTGGGTTCCTTCCAAAGCAATGGATACAGGAGCGAGAGAAGGGTTAGCTACATGGATGAAAATCTCGGTCGATATCGGTACGTATCGGCCGATACGCATTGGTATCAGAGGGTGCCGTATCAATAAATAATACAAAAACGGTAACGGGTTTACACAGTTAAAATATCATGAAAATATCACGATATATCGGCTGATATTTTAAAAATATCGACTGAAATGAGATATTGGCCGATATTTTAAAAATATCGACGGTATATATAAAATAAATTAAAAAATGTGTAATCCTAATTTTTTTCCCTCTTTCTTATCTTTTTACTCATCTTCTACTTTCCAAATACACTCCAATTGCTGTAACTCTTCTTTCACTTGCAAATAAATAAAAAAATCTTTATTTTGGTGGATTTAGTCTAAGAAATCACCAAAATAACTCTACAAAGGTAGGTATATTATACTTCTTGTATTTTTTTAATTATTTTTTTGGTAAAAGCTAAATATGAGCCATAAATATGATAATTCCATTCCACTCTTTTTCTTGTATGATTCTATTATTTTGTATTTTAAAAATGGAGGCTTTTAACTTTTAAGTTTTAACTAGTTTTCACTTTTGTTGAGATTTATATAATTTTTAATGTTAAGAGTATTAATTATTATTTTTTTATTTTATTAGTATAAAAATACATGGTTTAATGAATCAAATTTAATAGATCTAGTAGTAGAATACATAAATCTTCGAGATGTGGAGGATCTTCGTATATACTATACAATATACCAATTACCAACACTATATATAAATTTCAAATAAATTGTATTTTCTAAAACTTTACACTAATAGATAGTTCATAAGTCATAATTATGATTCTTACAAAAAAAAATTTACAATTTCAGACAAAAAAGCGACATAGGATGTTATGATTGAGGGGACCGATAATTTGATTTATATTTGTTACTAATGAAAAAAAAACATTGTCTTCCAACATTTTTTAATATTCTTAATTTTTTGGGTATTTTTAAAAAATTTTTTGGAGCAAAGAAAAATTTACACTGAGATAACCACGACGGGCTGCGAACTGCAACTGATATCACACTACAAGAAAAATGACAATTAGCGACACTTTTATAGCGGCAATTTTCAGATTCCGCCGCTAAATGTCTTCATCAACAGCACACTCCGCTATTTGCCACTGCAAGTTAAAAATTTACATCTCTACAGCAGCATAAAAAAATGTTTGCCGCTAAAGTTTCGTTTTACTCATTGCTTGGTGTTAATATTTAGTGTATATAGCAGCAGACAGTATTGTATGTTGCTATAGTAGTGAAAAATTAATATATACAGCAGCATGCAATAATGTTTGCTGCTATAAAGGCATATGGTTAGAATTTTAACTAGTGGTTGCCTATTGAATAGTATAGTATTGAATTATTTTTTTTGCACTAGGAGGTATTTAAAATTTGTATCATTTCATTTTAAAAAACAAAAAAAGCCAAGGCTCGTGTACAAGATTTTCAGATATGGTCCAGATTGGTTTTGGATCTCATGTTTTGGCTTGGATCGCTAGTCAAATTGCTTGCACAAATGTCCATCATCAGATTAACGGCTCTAATTTCTTTAAACCATTAAATAATGGCCCCGCATTAACAAAACTCTCGCTTTCTCTCATGTATTCAGGTTCCTCTCGCTTCCTCTTGGCTCCAATTCGGTATCGACCTCCTAGTGGGGGCCACATGAGGTCTCTCCATATATAGGGATCCATTTGTTAGTGATCACGTACCTTCATTTGTACCCATCCAAATCCATTTTTTTTATAAAAACCATTTTAGCGGTAAAAAAAAATGCCACTAAAACTGTTTAAAAAAACACTATCCAATAAAAAACAAAACTTTTTAGTGGTACATGTTAATATTAACAAGGGCAGTTGTTTAACTGCTGCTATTTCCTTATTTTTAGCAGCAGACACTTGTCCACCACAAAAAGGTGGTGAGAAATAGCGATAGAGGGTATTAGTGACAGACAATAAAGTTTTAGTAGCAGATTTTATCTTTTAGCGGCAGAAAAAAACTGCCGCTATATATGTCTTTTTTTGTAGTGTCAATACCGTATCGGTTTTTGGGACCGGCCGATACCCGACCGATACCGCAATTTTTATTCATGGTTAGCTGCACAAGCTTAGCTTGATAAGGAATTGATATGAATTGGAGATGGAGCTGCATCCACAAAAGCTGCATGATAATCGGCTCTTTTGAAACAGAGCAGTTCTATGATGAAGATGTACTTGTAATAACTTGTTAAGTATCTACATAATAACGGTTTGGGCATGCTTGAAAATGACAATTTTATTATTTGTTCACATCTAATAGAAACAACGACTTCCAAAATTTTCATTTTCTGATTATTTTTAAAGTTAATTCTTTCAGGAAAAAAGGATGAAACAAACAAAAGTTTTAAGTCAGAAAATGATATGTCAGTCACGTAAGGGCCGGGCCCTTCTGTTTTGATGGAAATGATTTCTGAGAAATAATAAAATATCTATTTCTAAAAGTGTTTAAACTTGAAGAAATGAAGGTAAAAATATATTAATAACCCTCAAATAATCTTTCCTTTGATGAAAAATGAATTGAGGAGACATGCATGTTAAATAAATACTTAGCCATCCCTGAGTTATAGAGTGAAGTGAGGTAAATAGTTATTTTTAAAGATAAAAAAAATAAGAGGAGTTAAATGAACAAATGATTGCATTTTGTCATTTAGTAAGAAGAAAATGTAATTTTTTAACTTTTTCTGTTAAAAGTACATATTTTTTTATCAGTTAGTGAGATGAAAAAGTAAAAAAAATTTTTCAAATTTAGTATTTTTGTTTAACTCCTTTTTTGTTTATTGTGTTTTAAAACAATACCCCACTTCGACTTTACAGTAAAGTTAATTTACGATGCACGCCGACGAAATCAGGATTCGACCTCTATCTTCACTTAATTATGTCCTCCACCGTTACTTCCTCTTTTCCTTTATTTCATCTTTTTTTTTTCCGTAACCCAGGAGACTAGGAGCCCGATACCTAAGAGAGCCCATTGTGTGAGAAGTGTGATGGGGAAACTAAAGAGCGATGCCTAGCCAGTAGGCACCCGGAGACATGAAGAGGTGCAACCTTTACCTCGATTTCCCAAAAATTCAATTACATGGAAATAACGGACCCTAAATAACAAGCCCTACAGCTTTAGGCAATGGTCAAATATTAAGGGTCCAAACTGTCCTTTAGACCCATCATGGTGGAGCAGTTAGTTGGAGTACTTAGAACTTCAAAGGTGGCCCCACTGAAGGATTTGTAGAAATGAAGGGAATCAAAGTCTATCAATCCAATTTATTGCAATAAAATGGATGGGTGATACAAATCAACGGCAAACATTTTGGCCGTTGTACTTTGTTAGGATTTTTGTAATTGTGTAAATTCATGTCTTGAAAAAAGCTTGAGTCCATGTATTTGTATTTTATATTCTTGTATATGGACTATTGATCACATAGTAAAAAGTACTGAAATTGAAGAAAATCAGAAAAAATGCACTGCGCTCGAGCAGGCTTCCTCACATGCTCTAGTGAGCTAGATAGATCAGATGACCGCGTTCAAGCCCTCGAAGACAACGGTCAAGCTCGACAAAGGAACTAAAAACTAATTGGATGCATGATGACTGTGCTCGAGCGGGCTCTCCTACGGCAAAAGTCCACCGAACTCCACTAATTTCTTTTCTATTTGTGCCAGACTTGCCTGTTTCACTTGAATTTGGTTCTAAACCTAATGCATGAATTTTGGGCTATATAAAAAAGGGTTCTCTTTCAATTCTAAGTAAAACAAAACACATAGAGCTCTCTTTATTCTAAATTGATATTATCATTAAAGAGATTATCTACTGCTTCTATGAGAGATATGAGAGATTTGGATAAAGGTTTTAAATTTTAGAGTTGATGTTTCTACTTCATCATAGGAGATTTTTTGCTTTTACGTCCTTTTAGAAGATTGTTCTTTAAACGTATAGATCATTCATTGTAAAGATCAAGGCGTTGACAGCGAGGCACTGAGGAACTACGTGCTGTGGAGAACTATAAAAAAAAACTACAATGCCTTGTATTAAGGGATTGATTGTAGGGTTGTGAGTAAATTTTGTATCAAAAAAGTTACTAATTGATTTTATCCACTTTGGACTCGTGATTTTTTTTCTATTTGCGTTTCAACATTAAATTATGTGTTGTCTTCTTTGTATAATTGATTGATTTTATTATTCCATTGCAAAGAAGTAATAATCGAATCACGATTTAGAATAAATTTCCGGTATTTTTAAACTTTCATATCTTGTTTCTCTTTAGATCAAATGTTTACAAATGACCAAACTAATTTTTTGTAAATGTTTGTCCATAATTGATCCCACCCTTTTTGGTGGGCCAATGAACACCCGCATATCACGTGCCCCTAGACGGGTATTGAGTACCCTAGACTCCCGGCATGGCAATAGCGGCTATGGACTCTAGGCATGATCATTTGTATCCGACCAGGAAATTGTGCTCTATCTCTATCCAAATTAGGATTGTTTTTTTTTTTTTCACAAGTCAAAAGAATCCATTCTCTATGATCTGGGCTTGAAACTCTATGGGTTGGGCTTGGTATTGGTTTGACCGAAGCCTGTCCAAAGTATGCATGCAGGTAGACCCAAATCCAAGCCTGATCCCCAAAAAAATCCAAATATACTCAATCTGAACCCAACCTGAACTGTAAATTTAGTGAAGTAGGGTTGATGGGGTGACTTTTAGTGGCAGAGAAAAACAGATTTAGTATGGTTTTTTTTTTTTTTCGATTCGCTAAAACGGCGGATGTAAAGTGTCGTATTTGCTTCAAAATGAATAGTCTAAGCAAATGTGACACTTTTAGCTGCACGGAAAAAAATTCTGTTGCTAAAAATGAATTTTAGCCACTAAATAGCTATTTTGCTCAATGCTAGAAGTCAATTTTTTTGTAGTATTCTTCTATGAGCAACTACAAATACAGTCTAGTACTGTGGACCCGATTGGGCTTGCTTTTCATCAGTATAACTCTTTTGATAATTTTTTCATCTCATGGTTTGGCATCACATCTAATTTGATACTCACTAAACATTCACTTACATTGGATTAAATCTAAAGAAAATCTGAAGTTAAGATTCCACGAAACTTTTAAGGTTACTAAATTAAGAGCTAAGATAATCTGACGGAGCTAATTTTTTGACCACCCTTGCCTACATGGAGACTTTCTAATCTACCCTATCCCATTGTTAAACTTACATCTAAGTGAGTCCTAAAAGCTAGAGTACATATAAGCTATAGGTAGTTTGCTCGAAGAAGAATATTTTCCTTGGGTAAGGTAAG
This sequence comes from Sextonia rubra, assembly GCA_037013555.1. Classification (NCBI taxonomy): domain Eukaryota; kingdom Viridiplantae; phylum Streptophyta; class Magnoliopsida; order Laurales; family Lauraceae; genus Sextonia; species Sextonia rubra. Next base: position 27,534,904 of record JASUAD010000009.1, read on the forward strand.
GTAACTAAATCTGTGGATTTGGTTGCTTTTGAAAAAGGTGTAACATTTAGAAAATGTCTATGGAACATTGCAATATAATATATGTGTTGTCTTGGATAATGTATATGCATTATTTTGTCCATAAGTTAGATGCAGGATCCAGTTCAGATATCCTATCTTGGCCTGAATTTCAATCGTTTTCAAGATGCAAGCTTAAACGGAATCAAAACCCTAGATGTCTAGCAATGTAGGTTCATATTTGACCTAATTTATGTTCAAACCCTGTCTCTATCCATTGGTCTCTTATATATATTGTTATTAGTTGTTACCCTTTTCCGAAGAAAACAGTTCAGCTTCCCCGCTTGCCTTCCTCATCTCGAACACATATTACCTAACGTTGTCCCAGGAGTCCTCAATCATTCTCTCACTCTTAGGTAGCGTTTGTTTCGCTGTAATGAAGGCTGGAATGGAATGGCCATTCCATTGGAATGACCATTCCCACTTTGGTTCGTGAAAAAACGGCGGAATGACCATTACTTCAGGAATCACCATTCCTTTATACAAGGGAATCACCATTCCACCGGGGGGGCGGAGGAATGGTCATTCCATTCCTTTCCCAATTTTATTTTTGACGAATTTTATTTTAAAAAGCTAAATTATTAATTTTTTAATATTTTAATAAAATATAAATAAATATTATTATATAAATCATAAAATAAACATAGTTGAAATTAAATTTAAAATATCAAAATTTTAAGAATAAAATTATATACAATGTTTGGTCACATAAAAAAATTAAATTTTATTTTAAAAAGCTAAATTTATTAATTTTTTAATATTTTAATAAAATATAAATAAATATTATTATATAAATCATAAAATAAACATAGTTGAAATTAAATTTAAAATATCAAAATTTTAAGAATAAAATTAAATACAATGTTTGGTCACATAAAAAAATTAAATTTTATTTGAAAAAGCTAAATTTATTAATTTTTTAATATTTTAATAAAATATAAATAAATATTATTATATAAATCATAAAATAAACATAGTTGAAATTAAATTTAAAATATCAAAATTTTAAGAATAAAATTATACACAATGTTTGGTCACATAAAAAAATTAAATTTTATTTTAAAAAGCTAAATTTATTAATTTTTTAATATTTTAATAAAATATAAATTTTATATAAATTTTATATTTGGTCAGTTTAATATAAATTTTATTCCATTCCTGGTATCATTCCATCATACCAAACACAGGAATCGGAATGAGAGTCCTATTACTGGAATGATTCCTCTGTCTAACCAAACGTTGGAATAAGAATTACCATTCCTGCCTCATTCCATTCCAGGCTCATTCCAGCCTCCATTCCATTCCTCCCAGCAATCATTCCAGCGAACCAAACGCTACCTTAGGGCGTTTTTGGAGACAATCGTAATGCCATGATTTACTATATATGTGCTTGCTTGGTGTTCCATGTTGATTTTCTTGTTGTGGATTTTATGCCTGACCTTTTAAATTCACATTTTTGTTTGGTATAATGATGAATTGAGAAGGGAGAGAGTTTACAATCTTTTGCTCATCGATATTCATTTTTTTTTTCGTTATTTTTCGTGTGAAAATTTTTATCTTTTATGACAATAGACCTGACTTAGACCCTAATGTCTAATTAGAATTAAAAAAAAGTGTGTAATAAGTTTATCCTATGGTAGTATATTATGTAAACGTAGAACGATTTTTCTCACTACGGATTAATGTCGTTCATCATGTTGGACTCGATGAAATTTTTTTTTTTTTAAAGGAAGGGGCGGGGGGTTGTGGGGGTGGGGTGGGTTGGGGTGGTGGGGGTGTGTGTTTGCGATATAATGGAACAAATGCTAAAATAACATTACAACGGAAAGAGAATTGTAAAAAAAAGATAGTATGGTTTTTAACAGTACTGTTTGTTTGTCTTGTGTTTGTTTATTGTTTTTATCATTTGAAGATTAATTTAAATTTCGAAATGCCCTTACTTTTTTTGGGTGGTCTCGATTGAGAGCTCTGAGTACTAGAATTGTCACCAGAAATATGTCTGGAACTCAAATATAATCAGGTCCGAGGATTGACTTGTTCTAGACTGGGTTGGCTCTGAATTTGCTCAGTTAAAACTCAGTTTGTTAGAGATATGGATTAGAAACAACTGAATGGTTTGTTAGGTTTGTTAAGATGTTAGCTATTATAGGGATAGAATTACTGTTTGAATTTTAAATGATCTCTTTATGTTATTCTCCTCTCTTGCATAAATTGGAGAGTTGGATTAAATAAAGGTTATAGTGAAACTATGAGAATACAGTGGTTTGTAAAATCTCTATATGGTTTCAGAGTTGGTTCCGGTGATCACATAGTCTCAAATAGGATCTGTGATTATAAACATAAAAAATCTAAAAAGGAAATCAAATATAATTTGTGTTTACAATCACAGATTCTTCATGGATTAGAGAGTTGAAAAGATGGGGCCAAATCTTTGAACTGGAATAAGATGGACTCCAAAAAAGAAACAGCCATAACAACTTGCCATAGTACAATACTGAAGAAATCCTTTAAAAAGATTAAAAATGGAATAATTGTTATTCATTAATCATTCTTACAAGAACATCCATGGTGATATGATTGTAGTAGTGCCTCCATACAATTTATTTTATTTTTATTTTTATCTTTATTTTTTTTTCCTGAGAGTTGAGCTCAAGTGATCTTGTATGCTATATATCCCTGACAAGCTAAACAATCACTGATCAGGACGTGTGATATCTATTTGATTTATACATATATCACATCTCCTCTTGTACATTATATATCCTTTTGGAATTAGACAATCATTTTTCCAAAAAGGAAAAATTGATTTTACATCTTGAAATCACTATAAATATCTTGGTCTATGTCTTAGGAGGGGGTACCACCATGCTTGTAACACGGTTCAAAGGTGCTCATTTCACATTCATGAGGTTGTGTGTTTAAGTCATGTTATGATTCCTGTATATAGGTAGTGGTCTTCTCAGTGGCCTAATTTTATTTCAGCAAATTCAGACTCTGGACTCATAGAGTTTACAATAAAACAGAAAAAAAAAAAAAAGAAAAGATGTCACGCCCCTAAAATTGGGTAGCTTCAAAGTCCAATTTCAAGGGTGTGGAATTGAGGTCAATTAAAATTTTCTCCATACTAGTATTGCAGTCCCCAACTTTAGGTGGATTGAAGTCTTACATTAGGTTATGTATGATTATGAGACACTATAATCACATGCAAAAGCATACAATTTAATCAACTGCGCAGCTGGCATACACATCTACATCATAAAGAGATAACAATAATAATAATGATGATAAAATGGTGAAAAGTCAGAAGCTAGCTGTTTAAGATTCAATTACAAAATCAAGGATAAGTTCAACAAGCTAAACTACTAAAGCCCCAAAAGTACAAACTCCAAACCAAGATCAATAGATATGGGTAAGTGTGAAGGCAATCTTGCACCGACCATGACCACTAAAACTACATCATCGATGCACCATTCAACAACTCCGCCATTTCGCAGAACCTCCTCAATCCCCTGACCTACCGGCTTGACGATGGCATCAATACCTAGACACCAAATATAGCAATGTCAAATTGACATAATTTGGCAAATGGGTAGGTATAGATAATGGATATAAGTACATCATAATAGAAGGTAATCATAATATCATAAGAGAAAGAAAGTTAGTATAATAAGCAAAAGCAAATATACATGAGTAATCCTGCTTTATATCAAATGCATACGGGCAAACCCATTCAGCTCAGTTGCATGTTGCATAACACAATATACTTTGGCCAAATGGCGTACGTCCACCTCTAAACTATAATCGACAACAAATGCCTGTAGAGTCCTATATATGGGCAGACGTCTTAAACCGTGGTAGGACATGATAATCTAATTACATGATTATGTACTTATTTAATTAAAACACAATAAAACTGATGAAGAAATGGATATATGTTTGTATCATTTATTAAATGGATACTCTGCCCTACCTCTATCCTAATCCTAACTTATATGGAGGTAAGATTAGTTGAGCGTGGGGTAATCTCTATGTAAACCTATGGTCTAGGCCAACCAACACATACATGCAAGGCTATTGTCTTTTACAATAGTCACAAAAGCCTGTGAAGCAGAATATATGCCCATTTGGCGCCTCTCATGTAAGACATCCCGCGGATTCTGTGTCACCATTCATAATCCGAAGTAACCCCACCTCTGTATGCCAAATCAATCATGGAAGAAGTAACCTCACATCCCACTGCCCATCCGGCCTTAAAACACAATTAATTTATTTAAGTTAAAGGGCATGATTTTAAGCTTATGGGTTTCATTGTCCGAAATTCAAACTCCCAGAAAAACAGCCATGGTCATTCCTATGTGGGCCACAATCACCCGTGGGGTTTAATTAAATATGTATTGCTACCCCTATAATTGTGTACATCAGGGGTGTCTACTCGTGCAAAGGTTCATCATATATGGTTCATCATACAAACATACAGTTCTCTGCTTGAGTGCAGGAAATCTCCCGCTCGAGCAAACTTAACAAACAGTTTTTTACAAGCATTTAACTGAGACAGATTGAGCCTTTGATCGAGCGAAGGCAATGCTCACTCTAGTAGAATTGACAACTCGATTTTTTTTTTTTTTTTTTTGTAAACTAACTGGACGCAGATGAACGCCCAGTCAAGTAGACACCCAGCCCCCCTAGAACGGACCTGCCAGGTAATGAACTCGCAAGGGATTCATTCGGGGCTGGTGTTTGGTATTCTTCCTCAAACCCCATAGGTTTACAACCCTGTTAATGGGCATTCCCAAAAACATAATCCAAACATTCCATTACCAATTAAACAGCCTAAACCTAGATGCCCCAATCTTTAACAACTACATTGATTTCCTTACAAATTCATGTAATGTATGATTAATAGTTCATGAGATCAATAAGATTCAATTCAAATACATAGATATTCCACATCTACAACTATCCACTTTCCTTAGGGTTTTAGCACAAGATCCAAGTCCTTATGATGCCTAGGGTTTGATCCAAATAGCTGGCCTTCTTCCAATTTGATCACTAAAGCAAAGGTATGTCCTACAAACCAAAAGAACACATACCCAACCCGACATGATTCCATGACCGAACAAAAATGATAAAGAAATTACATGAGGGTTGGGGAAGAATTCTACAGTAGAAGTGGAGGAGAGGGAAGATGATGGTGGTGAAGCCTCTGATTCTTGAGGTCTTGATCCTCTTGGAGTAGAACTAGGGCTTGTGGTAGAGGAGAGAAAATGAGGAAGAGGAAAGAGTAGGGATTGAATGATGGAACAGCGAAATGGGCTTAGAGCTTGCAGAGAAGATTTATCATATTTACAAGAAAGGGTCTTTTGCTTATTTAAGTGAGTTTTAGGAATTATGACAGAGGGGCTTTTGGGCTTAGACACAATGGGTCCAATGGGCTGGGGAGTGATGTGCAATGCATGAAATCACATAATTTCCTAAAATGTTGTACTGTACTAAGTACACCTCTAAACCTAACTGACCAAACCCAATCCTTTCCAAAGGCTTTTTTGGCTTAATGGTCAAGCCACCTCTAGATATATATATATATATATATATAGCAAATGAACAGTTAAGAGATTCTATCCGGAAGAAGAATTTCTCTATGGAAGATGAATGGCTCCAAAAGCATCTACTTCAATCGCTATCACCTGACTAGTCCATGCACGTCGTTGTACTTCTCTTTTCGTGGGTTGTCAATGCATACAATAATATCTCAGTTGCTGGGATACATATAGCAAATGAGCAATTAAGAGATTCTATCCGGAAGAAGAATTTCTATCTGGAAGATGAATGGCTCCAAAAGCATCTACTTCAATTGCTAGCAACTGACTAGTCCAAGCATGTCTGTTGTACTTCTCTTTTTCTCTCTACTTTTGCTAGGTTCTCTGCATTATGATTATCACCTGGTTTGAGAAAAGAAAAGGAGAGCCAATACCAATGGAATAGTTGGTCTCTACATTGATCTAGAAATCTCAAGGTTCTGAAACAGGGAAATGTAACGTGAAAGTCGCAAAAGTTTGATTGTGAGAGGTAGGATTTTTCGGTGTCTTACGGTTCAGAAAGCAGAGAAGGAAAGCGGCAACAAATGAGAAGATGAAGTTCTTTTTTTTTTTTTTTTTATCACTAGGACTTTAACTTCATCACTTTAAATTTCTATAGTGAAGATGAAGTTCTTTTTTCTCACTATGGTTCAAAACGCAGAAAAGGAAAGAAAAGAGTCAACAAATGAGAATCTGAAGTCATTTGTTATTATTATTCTTATTATTTTTTTAACCTCACACGATTAAATTGTTGTTCCAAAAAAAATCTCTTTTATTCTCGATCCGTAACCCAGCAAAAATGGAAGATTGCAATATCTATAGAAAGTCATGCTGATAATTTCCATCTATCTAATTAAAGTATATAAAAGAAATATTTGAGAGAATCTCTGTGAATGATCATCCGAGACACTAGATGTAACAATGAAAAATGGAATGCTGTATTAATTGGGATAATTCCAATTAGAACGCGATGATGCTGAAGTTTTCTATTAGAGGAAATAGAAAAGATGGTTGAGATTGATTGCCTAAGTTGTTTGTCGGGATTTTCTTTTCAAAGATTTTGCAATTGAGTTATGAAAAGTTTGCCTATAAGATAAAACAGGCCTGATCCTCAGTATGCTGGACACAAAACTAAGTGCACCATAACCAGGCCCGATTTATTTCAAAAGCATAGCCACATATTTGGGCCAAGCATGCATGTAGACTGTAGGTGGTTGCCCCGAGCCCATGAGCTGAGTGGATTTTTATTTATCTATTTATGTATTTATATTTATATCTTCTTTTGTGGGGAGGCATATCTTCTTTGGAGGGGCTGCTTCAGCCTTTATGCAGATCATCTGACCTAGCTTTACAGGGCTTAATTGAGCTCAAGCTTATTAGAAATGGAGCCAACCCACTACGCTTCTCCTTGCTTGAAAAATGCAGAACCCACACTACATAACTACTTTTCAATAGTTTCGCTTAGGCGGAACCCACTCAATACCCTCCTTCAGCTAAAAGCCGGCCGATACACTTTTGGTGACACACATTGCCGCGCCATTCCTCCTTGGATCCAAACTCGTGACCGGTTGACTTTGATATTATATTAAATTTTATTAACTAATATTAGCTAGCATTCTTACCAAAACATCGAGGAATTAGTAAAGACTATATAAATGCTTTTCGGTACTCACCCTCCCTATAATCCATTCCTCAATAGAGTCACTGTTATTTGGCGTGACTCATTTGAAATCAGGATCAGAAGCCAGTCCGTTCAATCATATGCGAGGCCAAAACGAAGGTCCTGTTTGGCCAAATCTTCTTAAAATGAAGGATAAGTTGATATGTGTGTACGGTGACATTTGTTTATGCAGCTACCTTATTATAGCAGCCTAGATAGGACCCAGTCCCCACGTTTTAACTAAGAAGTGTAAGACTCCGACCCAACTTAAGCCTAATTAGTGGGTAATTAAGTGTCCTTTTTGTTGCTAAGAGTGTTTTGGTTTTGCTTTTCTTTGGTCTTGAGCTATGAATAGGTAGTTTGGTTGCGTTTGACCTAGTTTTGATAATTCGAGTCCTTTTTCGTAATTTCTGCTTTTGTTGGACCTTGTCAGTTTTGCGTCATTTTGCTATCAACATGTGTATTTCGTCGAGCTTGTTAATCTTCGTAATTGTTTTGGATCCAAATGACTTCGTTTGCTCTCGTTGAATCGTCAATTGACTCGAACTGTAAATAAAGGTAATTGGTGAACTTGGTTGCAAACTTTGATTTCTTTATCTTATAAATATCCTACCCACCCCGTTCTCTCTCATTTCTCTCATTCTGCAACTATCTCTCCCTCTCTCATTCAGCTCCCTTTCCCCTTTTCTCTCATTTCTGTCTTGAGTACTTGAGGAAGGGAGCCGTGTGTTGTGATTTTCGTGTGTTTCCAATGGATTGAGCCTCTAGCAACGCTGTAGTGTGTTTGATTTCGGTTTGAGGCAAGTATAAGCATAAGTAGCGTTAACACTGATTGGTAATGCTTTGATTGTGTGTGTATTTTACTCTTCTTGTATAAATCATTGTTAAACAGCCCTATTAAGTGAGATTCGTTCGTATCTGTCTGTATTCAGTTGAGAGTTAGCCATTTTATAATTCTGTAATTATTTTAGGAAACTGACTCAGCGCACTCACTGCTAAACCGTGAATTGTGCTACGGTTGAGCCGTGAAATGGCTTACGGCTACACCGTGACCTAGCCGTGACCTTGACCGTAGATCAATACAGGGTGACATTTGAAATAACTGGGAGTTGGCACATTTACTGCTCTTCTACGGCCCAACCAGATCTAAGCCGTATAGTGTGTTACGGCCAAGCCGTAAAGCAGGATACGGCTGCGCCGTAGAGTAAATTACGGTTGAGCCGTAAATGCGGATGAATAGTTTGGGGAACCTCGGCTTCGCTGTAGTGCAGATTACGGCTACGCCGTAAGATGCCTACGGCTAAGTCGTATTTTCACCTACGGCTACACCGTGTGACTCTGAGAAATGAATACAAAAACAAGTAGGAGTAAAGAAGAGACCTGATATGACTCTCTTACTAGAATGTAGATAACCTAAACATGCCCAATGGAATGTCAGAATGACATGAATGATCTCGAGGGCTGTGTCTCATTCATGTATGTTATCCAGTTGTTTAGCACCTTTCCATGGGTGCTGGTTTAAGGGACTTTGATACACTTTCACTAGAAGATGCAACACTCCTTGATGGAACAACTGTGTATCAAATACCTTAAAAATACATCAGCATGCACGGTTAGAAACACTGGACAACTAGATTAGGATTGGCTTGTAATTGACCTTGATTCACCATGGTATATCTGATTTGCATAGCATATTGATTTTGGTTTTGCCCTCATGTGCTCTGCACTGGACCTTTCGATTATGTGGGAAACGTAGCTACATCCCCAGAGCGAAGCCCGGGCAAGGACACTTCATTTCTGTGTATTTGTTATGGTTCATATGGAGTACTTGAGTTCAGTGATGATTTGTTATTTGTACTCATTCGTCAGTGCTGATTTGTATTTGCTTATGCTTATTCGTTATTCGTATTGTTATTCGGATTGCTTATCAGTATGAGCCGTATTGCTTATCAGTGTGTGATGCACTACTATTGTTCGTTTATTGTGATAGATTGTGATATGAGATTCGTATGTGATATTGCTTGATGTGCATCATCTGATTTGATTGTGATTGCGATTGTCTATTTATGGCACTACTCAGCCTCAGCCTCAGGATACCCGATGGGGTTGACTTTGGTTTAGTGTGTGTGTGTGTGATCACCTTTGCAGAGTGCTCGTGTCCTGGGCTTCCGGACCCCAAGAATTAGAGACCCATTCGTACCCTGGCCTGGTCGATGGTGTTATCATATTTGTGTGCTCTCGAAAGGGAGAATATGGCAAATGTAGTAGCCAACTTGAGTGTGTAATTCTATTGATGATTCTGACAGCATACTTATTCCTGCACGATTTGCCTGGTGTACGAACATGCTCACTATGGATATTTGTATTACTACTTTTACTCATTGATAGATACAATTTGTATTATATTCTTGTGGTTTATATTTTGCTAAGTCGTTGTACTTATGAGTTGTTCTTGGTGTTGCAGGCTCAAATCCCTTTTCTGATCCTGCGTCAGTCAACCCGACTCCAAGAGAGGTTCGCGAGGCCCCCTCCGGCCTAGAGGAGTGGACGTGATCCATTCTTCATAAAGTGGTGTGCATCATTTTGTTTTCCCTCCATTGTGTCTAAGCGTATCTGTGGGATTTTTCTGTAGACTTTATTTTGGGTCTGATTTATATCTGTATTTTTATTTTGTGGACTAGTCTCTCTATTTTGTTGTACATCTTTATGATTAGTCCAATCTTTTGTAATCATTGTGTCTTTTGTTATTTTGTGGTATGCCTTGATACTTACAGCTTCCGCGTACACTTGTTTGCATGTGTGATTGATCCCTTGTGTGTGTACATTTGGGCGAGGCCTAGGTGTACATGCACGGAGTACGTGTGTCACTGGTTAGGTTTTCTTTAACCCCCAATTTCTAGGCTCGGGTTGTGACAAAAAGTCCAGTACAGGAGTGGTGCGGGGCTTTCAGTCACAACCATCCACAAGGCAGTGTACCACACTGTTATTTTCTTCAAGTGACATTCTGGATTCTCACATCGACTTTAGAGAGGTAGTGATTGGGATTATATGTAGAGCTTGCATCCTTACGTTATATGAGACATTTTGGTCGATTGAGACCCGCCAGAAGCAAAATCGTAATGCCCATGGGCCAAAGCAAACAATATCATGCAAGTGTGTAGGAGTAAAGTGTTACAAATGGTATCAAAGCCGACTCTTGACTAGTTCGAGTGTGGGTCCCTCTTGTGGTCTGCTGCAGGTTGGCGGGTTCTTTTGTAGGCTGGCTAAGAGGGCTGGCAAGCTATATGGATTAGTTAGCTACTACACGGGGATGCGTAGCCCTAAGGGGGTGGTTTGTCATATCTTAGAGTCCCACATCTCCATGGAGAGGAAAGTGATTGAGATTATATATAAAACTTGCACCCTTACTTTGGTGGGATGAAATTGACCAGAAGCAAAACCATAAGGCCAATGGGCGAAAGCGGACAATATATATCGTGCATGTGTGTAAGTGTAGGGCGTTACACTAGTTGTTGAAACATCAAACCAAACTCAAACTTGAGCCTAATGGAGCCGCATGTGCTCAAGCAGCTTGTGTACCAGCTTGGCTCCTTTACATCCTTAGCTAGATGTTAGTGGTCTTAATTACATCATCTTTGGGCAAGGAGAAATAGGTGTGATTGCAATTATTATATATGGAGACCCTTTCTTTGTTAGATGTCTTAATTTGCCATAATTCTTATAGTTAATTTACTTAGTATTTTAATATTTAGACTTGAGAATAAATTTCTGTGAAACTACAAGTTGACTCTCTAAGTCACCAGTCCCTTGATGGGAAGGCTAGCTTTGATTATTCCTTATGGTTTAATGACTCTCTTTTGGTTGCAGGGATTTCCCAGAGGGCCAAATGTCCATTCCTCTAAAGAAGCAGGAACGAGTGCTATTTTTTTTGCAATGAAGGAAGCGAACATGCAAGACTCCCTAAAGCTCTCTTTTTGTTAGATGCATTGGAAGTATTCTAGCGATTAATGGTCAGCGTGATTGAGCGATTAACCCTATTTTACAAGACATTGAAGGGCTAGCCAAATCTTTTGGATTAATTGCCTTTTCCAACATCTGTAGGTCTCACAATATGGTTGCCCATAACTTTGCAAAAATGTTATATGTTTGTAGGACTTATGTTGATTGGGATAGATGTTAGTCTGGTAGCTACTTGTTATGTGATGTAATTGTTTGTTTGGTGCTTTGTGTTGAATGAAATTACCCTTTTAATAAATAAAAAAAAGGATTTGACCATACAAGATAAAAGAACTTGATTTTCTCAAAATGGTGTTGACCAAAACTATATCAAAACTATGGCTATTTTTCATGTGGTTGGTTTTTTTTTCCCCCACTTCCACCCTTTTGTGTGATATCACACAAACTAAAAACATTAAAAGAATGGGAGAAACAGATAATAATTTAGAAGATAAAAGGTTTTTTATGGTTTCAGTTTATACAATATTGCACAGTTTTGCGATATCGCACAAAAGGGTATCAGTGGAAAAAAAAAAACAGGCCACATAAAAAATAGCCACACTTGGGATATAGTTTTGGCTACATGAAAAATAGCCACACTTGGGATATAGTTTTGGCTAACACCCTTTTAAGAAAATCAATATCTTTTATATCTTATATGGTCAAATAAAAAAAAAAGGTCTCTGAGCTAGCTAGTTGACTTTGCTATCCACTAATTGACTCTATTTTATTTAACCTTTGAGTAAAGAAAAAGACCTAAACAAATCACATAGAACAAAGGAGCACAAAACCCAAAAAGAAACAGCTCATCACACAAGCCCCACAAGCTAATCAGAAACGTCCTACGCACAACCTCCCCAAAAAGTGACCCCTCTTTTGCCCACCTATGAGCAAGCATATTAAAGTTCCTATTTACTTTTGGTAAAGAAAAACTCATTCATATGGGTATGTTTGTATAACCATCTTCTATGAAAAGGAAGTGGTTTTCTTCAAACAACTCATTTTTAATATATTTGGTGCACCATAATTCCTCAGAACCACTTTTATGTTACATCAATGCTACATTAAACTTTTTCTTGAAAAAATTGTAAATGAAATTCCCATGGGTGAGGATCGAATTTTCATTTCTACGGAAAAGTTTACGCCCCTTTATAATTTCATTTCCTAATTCATTTCCACACTCTACAAAAATTTTGGGATTTGGAGACGAAATGTTTCGTTGCTGAAAAATATTTTTTTGTTGCAAATTACTTATTGCGACGACATTCTTTTGGCGCCAATTTCGTTGTCATTGTCCTGTCTCTAGAGAAACTTTGCAACAAAATCTGGTTTCGTCGCTATAACATCATAATCTGCGACGTCTTATTTCGTCGCCAAATATACCAAAATTTTGTCGCTATAGTTATATTTCATTGTAAAAAGCATACAAAGAGATAATAAATTTCGTCACCAAAGGTGAAATTATTTCACCACTAAAAGTATTTTCATCATTCCTAAAAGAATTTTTAAAAATAAAAAATAATTTTAGTAATGAAATTATTTCGTCATTAAAAAGATTTTTATTTAAAAAATAATTATTTTTAAATTTGCTCTACCTCTCTCTCTCTCTCCCACTCCTATCTCTTCCGCCCTCCCCCTCTATTTTCTCCCCTTCCCTCCCCTTTCTCTACTTTTTCTCCCCTCCCCTCCCCTCTTTCTCCTTCTATTTCTCTCTCCCTTCCTCCTTCCCCCTCTTTTCTCTCTCTCCCTCCCCATCTCTATTCTCTCTCTATCTCCTTCCCTTCTCTCTCCCCTCCCTCCCCATCTTTATTCTCTCTCTCCTTCCCTCCCTTCCCATATCTATTCTCTTTCTATCTCCTACCCTCTCCTTACCTCTCTCTCCTTCTCTCCCTCCCAATATATGTTTTCTCTCTATCTCCTATCCTCTCCCTACCTCTCTCTCTCTCTCTCTCCTTCCATCTCCCTACCTGTCTCTCGCCTTCCCTCCCTCCCCATGTTTATTCTCTCTTTATCTCCTACCCTCTCCCTACATCTCTCTCTCCCTCCCATCTCTATTCTCTCTTTCTCTCACCTTCCATCTCTCCACCTCTCTCTCTCCTTCCCTCTCTCTACCTCCCTCTTTCCTTCCCCCTTCCTTCCATCTCCCTCTCTTTGCCTTCCCTTTCCTTCCATCTCCTTCCCCCTCTAATCTATTTTCTCTCCCCTCTCTCCCTCCCTGTCTCTCCTAAGCTTCCTTTTATAACTTTTGTTTTTTTATTCTCTACAACAAATTAAATTTCGTTGCGAATCCCATCAGTTTTTAGGGAATAATGGTGCTTTTTTTTTGTATTTTTTAAATTTAGCAACGAAATTTAAATTTTATTGCCAATAGTAACCTTTGGCTACGAAATCTAAGTTTTCATCGCCAATTCTGAAAATACAAACAAAAAACAGGCACCTTTTTTCTTTCTGTCACCAAATCTACATCTTTGGCGACGAAATTTAAAATTTTGTTGCTAATAATGTACCTTTTAGAGACAAAATTTGAATTTCATCACCAATTCTAAAAATACAAAAAGAAAAAAATGGCGTCATTATTGGAGACAAAAATAATTTTTCCGTTGCCTATGTTATACTTTAGGTGACAAAAGATTTTTTTTCATCGCCTTGTATCATATATTTTTCTATAATTAGCGATGAAATAAGAGCTTCGTCGCAAATCTATTAATTATTAACGACGAAAATAGATATTTGTCGCTGAAAGTATAAACTTTGGCGACGAAATCCTATTTCATCGCTGATTTTGAATCAACAGCGATAAAATATTAATTCATCACCAAATTTCGTTGCGAATAAAGCCATTTCTTACAGTGACATGAAACAAAAAGAATAAAAAAGTTTTTTTATAAGAAATCCACAGCTGCACCAAACAACATTTGCATTTTTTCATCAAGGAAAATAAATTCACACCAAATATGAGTTTCATACTTCTGCCGAACTCCTTTTTGGGGGTTTTCAATTACCATGGAAATTGGTCACATGGCAATTTCCTCTTTCCATCGATATGGTATGCACACAAACGTGCCCTAAAGGAAACATAAATAAAGATAAACACTGGTACTTAGAGTGAGGGCAAAATAAATCTCACTCAGTCTATGGAACCTTCCCAAAGAAAACCATTGCCAAGTCAAGAGTGGAATTTGGCCAAAGTATGAGTAGCCTTAATAATAATTTTAGGCACAAATAAAAAATCAACTAAGGAAAAACTGCAACTTGGAAGATTAATGTCCAAAAGAAAAGAGATTAGGGCTGAGCCCAATTTCCCTTTAATATTATCGATCACTTCCTTGGCATCTGAGTGAAGGGGAATGTTACAGACTTCTCCATGAGAAGATTTTTCTTTCCCAAGGAGAATAACCCTTGCCATGCTTCTTTTGAGGAAGAGAGTCTTGATCCAAAGTGAGCACCCGCACAAATAATAGAGTAGTCATAATCAAAACATACCTATATACAGATTTTCATCTTTCAAGTCATTGGTAACTTCAATGAATATACATATATATATATATGGATCAAACTATTATACATATGTCCCTCACACTATGATGAGGGACACTTCCATTTTGAAAGATATTAATGTGTAGGAAGATAAAACCATCACACCTTATGACACTTTTTTTAACCTTATTAGGTTTAAAAAAGGAATTGTCCCTCACCATAGTATAAGGGATATATATATATTTATATTTATATTTATATATTGATGACCTAGGATATCCCTCGCTAGCGCAGCCTTCAGACCTTTGGCCTTTAGCCTGGGGGTTATTAGATTTTGATGAGTAAGGATTTCACTTGGAGGTTACATACATGGCCACACACATAATACGGATAACGCAAGGGGCAGTAGTTAAATTCAAGACCTCGGGGAGCAACCCAAACTACAAACCAAATGAGCCCCCACCTTGACGCCCATCCATGATTATTATTCAGACATCATTAGAATCTATAGAAGGCAGCCCTTAGATTTTGGGACTAGGATTGCAATCTTTTTTGTAATCCAACGCCCTATTACATAAGCACATATTTTGGACCAAAATAATGACATTTTTTGGGCAAATAGTTATGGCCTAGATGAAGATAAGATTATTTCCAACTTTCCATAGTGCCCACCAAGTGCTAAGGGTCGTAGAAAAAAGATTGGGACCTTCTTGAACACAAACTCCATTATTCAATTTCCTAAGATTTCTCCACCATTCCACTGTGTCCACATTCCTACCAGAATGGCCTAGGAAACAATCCATGAACTAAACAAAACTTCTCTAACATGATTGCAGAAAAAAAGAGCTTGTTTCAGAGTTTCCTCCTTGAATTCAAAGAAGGCATGTAGTGGAGCCCCACTTAGTCGTAGGCCCAAGCCATTTCCTAACTAAAATGACCTTATAAGAAGCCATTTCTAACCAAATAAGAGAACCAAAAGTGCTTTTCCATTACCTTGTCATTATTAATAGTATTATTAAAGAGAGTAACAGAATTGTACGAAGACTTTGTAGAAATATTACCATCCTTAATAAAGGGCCAAACCAAACTCTCTTGTCAATTAATTCAGAATTTGGGAGGTAGATTTTAATAATGACTTTCACAACTTTTGGGTTGTTAAAAGACACTAGAAATCTTAGAAAGGCAGATTTATATCATTTCGAGGATCTCTAACTTTTAGATTTGGGTTAAAAATTTGGAAAAAATGTTTTCTAAGACCGTGCTCGCATAGTGATGGGGAATTCATCTACCATCCCACATCAAAATATCCTTGCTATCGCCAATGGCCCATCCAACAGAATCATTAATAAAGTTGACCGCAATCATAAACCCCCTCCAAAACAAAGAATTTTCTGAGTTGAATTTGGCTTTCCAAAGAGACATTTTTAAAAATTTTTTTAAAAGAATATTTGAGTAAAGAAAGCAAAACAGCAATACAGGTGAAAGGGGACAAAACAGCTTAGCCGTTAATCAAAAGGATGTTTGACTCCTATTCCCAACCTACATCCTACCTAATTGATAAGCAAGACTTACAGCAAGTCTATATGCTTGCCCATTCAAGGCCCTAGGGAAAACATCAAGGGGAATTTTCAAATAAGGCCCTAAGTTTTGCCTTATTTCAAAAAAGGACACAACTGTTAAAACTTTTCAAATTAGTCCCTAACTTTACAAGGAAGTTTTCAATTAAGGACATTCGTCCATTTAAAGGTTCTTCTAGGCGACTTTTTTCTCTTAATTTTTTTTAAAATACCAAATTACAAATCATTTAAAGTCATGCCATGGTTTCAATAGCCACTACATGCAGCCAATCACCGTGAGAATGCTAGTTTTCCTTAATTAACGTAAGGGTGCCGAAGAAGAAAATGAGGAGAATATAGAGAAATTTATTTTAATAAATGGTAATTTGGGTATTTTAAAAAAACTGAGAGAAAAGTTTTTAGAAAATAGCTTTAAATGGACGAATGTCCTTAATTGAATACTTTTTGGAAAACTTAAAGCCTAATTTGAAAAGTTTTGAAACTTATGTCCCTTTTTGAAATCAGGCAAAACCATAAGACCTTATTTGAAATTTTTTCTAAAATCAAAGTCTACAGAAAGAAATAAGGAATTCAAAGCTTTAATGTCTAGAATAATTGGCTAAGTTGTTTTCTTTAATTTTTTTTAATACCCAGACCTTATTCCTTGATAGATTTACATAATTCACTCTATTTAATGGCGTGATACTTATTCTTATCAACTCTATCTTCCCACAAAAAACTTGTCATCATTTTACCCATGGATTCTAATGTTCAAAGAATGTCCAAAATAAAGTCAACCTCCAACGCGTTCGAAAAGATAACCAACTTGGTTATCCCTCGAAAACTCCTCTTTACCCTAGTGGTAAGGAGTTCGTGTTCTCAATGGGAGGTCTAAGGTTCAAACCTTGCCTCCTTCCGCCTTTGCATATGTGAGTTTTGATTACCTCATATGTGTGACTTGCATTTTATTCCCTCATATGTGGGCGCCCCCATTACCCCGCATGTGTGAGTTGTGTCTTGTCCCCTCACATATGTGGGTACCCATTATCCTGCATGTGTAAGTTGTGCCTTATCCCCTCAAATTTATGGGTCCTCATTACCCAACATGTGTAAGTTACATCTTGTCCCCTCACATGTATGGGCTCCTATTACCCCACACGTGTGAGTTGTGTGTGTCTTCACTTGTGCAAGTCTAAATTACCTAATATGTGTGAGTTGAGTGAGTATTGAGTTGTACTGTATTCGGGTCCCAACCCCTCAGCTGGGTTACCCAAAAAAAAACAACTTGGTTATCCCTCGAGAGCTCACCAATTTTTATGCAATTAGAGGTGTCAAACATGCCGTGACATGGCATAACCCGCAGAGCTGTGCTGTGCTAGGTTTCCCCTCCCAGGCCAGTGGCATAGCATGGCACAACATGCCTGGGCAGCAAGCCCATGCACGGCATGGCCTGTTTTAGTCTGCAACTGCCCGTTTCATATTTCCATGTAGTCCTATATTTTTTTCCTTTTTCTTTAATTTGAATATAAAAAATGTAGTCTTTTACTTTTTGTTTTTTTATATTATCTATAAAAATTGTAAAGCTTTTGAATGTAATCATGTTACAGAACCTTCAGGTAGAAGAATCCAAATGGATATCTTCTCAATGGAGTAGGTCAATGTTGTGAACGTGCGAAATCATGTAGCAATGTTGTGAACATGCGGTAGCGTGTAACTTGCGATCAACAATCAAAGCCACACACAAGAAGAGACAAGCACACAAGAGCACACACAAGAGATTTACGTAGTTCAGCGAGCTATCTACGTCCACGACCAAAAGAGAATTCTACTATTTTACTGTACTCTTCTGTTTATAGTCTAGAGTTATAGGTTATATCATATATATAACTCTCTCTTTCTTAGCTTCTAAGAAAGCCCAGTACAAAGACCAAAATACCCCTGACCTAAAGCCCAATCCAATGCTAACCCTAAGACCAATCCGATGAACTCGGAATACAAGACATAAACCCAATAATCTTCACTTTTGCTTGAATTCCGTAGAACTTAAGCCACCAAAAGAATAACCGGCAATGTCTTCAGCTCCACGTACCCCGCTGAAAGGTACGTCCTTGTGCCCACTGTCACCGGGCATAGTCTTCACTCTTCGATGATAAGTGACATGGATCAAGTTCAAGCAAAACTTGAACTTGTCCTTAACCAGTTTCATGACGAATGCACCAAATTGCTTGTACCATTGTCTAGAAGCTTGCTTCGACCCGTACAATGATTTCTCTGAATTACATATATGATCAGGAATCTGAAACTTCACTCCACTTGCATGGGAAGTTTCTTCATTATCCTCGTAGACCCACTTGCATCTAATGGCCTTATTGCCATTATCAAGAGACTCTAGTTCTTCATCTATGATTGCTGCCTGTTGACCATTTTGCTGTCCTTCCACTGACTCCGGATACATGGATGGCTCAACCGTCAATGCATATGCAACCACACAATATGTTACCAACATATCCTTGAAACAGTATATGACTAGCGGCTTCCTCACTTTCTGCGGTCTACCTATGTGCTGTTCAGTCTGACTATCCTCAATATCCCGAGAGTAGCTGGATGCATTCTCCTTCCAAACTAGTATGATTGACTCCACCTGAACGGTGCCACTATTACTACCTACTTCTGTATTCTCCAGCTGCTTTCTCGCATCAAGCAAAGCATCCTCATGAAATGTCATATCCCTCCTGATGATATATTTAGGAAAATTCCAATCAGTACACCACAACCTGTATCCCTTCAACCCATAAGCATATCCAACTAAGATGCACTTCACAGCCCTTGGTTCTAACTTATCCGTTTTCACAAGAGCATAAGTTGGACAATGGAAAACCCTCAAGTTAGAATAATTAGTTAGATGACCTAACCACATTTCTTCCAGTGTTTTGCAACCAGTCCCTGAGTGTGAAGACCTGTTAACTAAGTAGTTTGCAGCACGTACTGCATCAGCCCAAAAGTTTTTGGACAATTTTACAGTAAACAACATACAACAAGTTCTTTCCAAGATCATTCTGTTCATCCTCTCTGCAACTCCATTCTGTTGTGGAGTTCCTGTGGTTGTGTAATGTCGAACTATGCCACTATCCTTGCGATAGTTCTCAAACTCATTAGATCTATACTCCATGCCATTATCTGTCTTCAACTTCCTCACCTTCCTACCGGTCTGTTTCTCAACCATTGCCTTCCATGGCTTGAATATTTCAAAGGTCTGATCATTTGTCTTCAGTGTGTAAACCTAGACTTTCCTTGAATAATCATCTATAAAAATCAGCATAAACTGGAACTCACCCTTAGAAGAAACCTTAGAATGACCCCACACATTTAAATGAACGAAATCAAGGATACCTTTCGTGCGATGAACTCATTTTGAAACTGACCCTGGGGTGTTTTCCAAATATGCATTTATCACAGAAATCCAACTTGCCTGTCTTTGTGCCAAATAGCAAATCCCGCTTGCTCAGCATTGTCAAGCCCTTCTCACTGACGTGACCCATACGCAAGTGCCATAAACGCGTTGAAACAGATTCATGGTCATCTGATAAAAACACTGTAGCTCCACCTGAAACAGTATTTCCAGACAAAACATACAAGTTTCCAACTCTATTGCCTCTCATAAGAACCAAAGCACCCTTCACAACCTTCATGACTTTGCCTTCAGCTGAGAACTTACAACCGTCGGAGTCCAAGATACCCAAAGAAATAAGATTTTTTTTCAGATCAGGGACATGCCGAACCTTTGCCAATGCTCTAACGATTCCATCATACATCTGTATTCTAATTGTTCCAATCCCAACTGTCTTATATGTAACATCGTTGCCCATCAATATGCTACCACTATTGATCTCGCGATAAGTGATAAACCAGTTCCAATTGGGATACATATAGTAGGAACATCCAGAATCAAGAATCCATTCATCATGATATTGAATACCTTTTGAAATCACAGAAAATGCACCATCGACATTAAATCCTGCTTTTCCCCCTACAACACTAACCAGAGGATGAATCTTCTATTTCTTTCTCTTTCCTCTGCCTATCAGGATAGTTTTTCGAATGTGCCCTTTCTTATGGCAATAATAACACTCAATGTTCTTCCTGTTGGATTTAGACTTGGATTTATTTTTTCCCCTATTATTGGAGTTGTTTGTTCTTCCTCTTGCAGCCAAACCCTCACCTGAGTTATTATTGTTTTCAAGCACAACCTTTTTCTTCAACTCCTTAGAGTTTAAGGCTGCCTCTACATCTTTTTTTGAAAGAGTATCTATACCATACATCATGGTATCAACAAAATGCTCATATGAGGGTGGTAAAGAACATAACAACATAATAGCTTAGTCTTCATCATCACTAATTGAAACATCAATATTTTCCAAATCCATGATAGTTTTATCGAATGCATCAAGATGGGTATCAAAGGACATTCTTTTCTGGATCTGAATAGTAAACAACCGTTTCTTCAGATATAAATGGTTCGTTAGAGACTTAGTCATGTACAGATTCTCTAATTTCAGCCATAACCCTGCAACGGTTTTCTCTTGAGCAACCTTTCACAGCACTTCATCGCTCAAGCATAACAAAATCGCTCCATATGCCTTCTCCAACATATCTTTGATCCTTTTTGTCATCTGAAATCGTCGCAGGAAGGGCATTATTTCCCTTCAATGCTTTTTGCAGCCCTTTTTGAACTAACAAAGCATTCATCTTAATTGCCACAAGCTGAAATCATTCTTGCCACTAAATTTTTCAACTTCAAATTTTGCTTCCATACTTGCAAAATTTCTGCACTACGCTGTAGATCTCATTACCTTGAGCACGCTGGAAGAAACGGATCTGAAATCCGAGTCCAGATAGCTCTGATATCACAGAAAAAAGTTTCTACGCTCCGATTGGTTAAACCTCCTTGTTGACCGTCAAACAACCAATCACACTCTTCCACTTATAGATCTACTCAAAACGAATTTGTGGGCGAAACAGATTTCCAATCGAATACCAGATGATGAAGATATCGCGGAAAGAAGTTTCTACCGTTGATTCACAATCAACTACTTTGACCATACTTGTTGACTTCAGCCTTGCATTACTGGCGGGTTGGGGTCTGCACACGGACCGGGTCGACCTGACCCGGCATGCAACTTGTTCTGCTCCTGGGCTTCGTTGCTAACAAGTCAGGTCAACCAGACTTGACCCAACCCAGACCCGTCGTAGCCCAAAGGATGGCCTTCTCCTTCATCAGGAGGGATGTTACATTGCATGAGGATGCTTTGCTTGATGCGAGAAAGCAGGTGGAGAATACAGAAGTAGTTAATAGCAGTGGCACCGTTCAAGTGGAGTCAGACATCCCAGTTTGGAAGAAGAGTGCATCCAGTTCTTCTCAGGATACTGAGGATAGTCAAACTGAGCAACACACAGATATACCACAGAGAGTGAGGGAGCCGCCAATCAGATACGGTTTCGAGGATATATTGGTAACATATGATGTGGTTGCATATGCATTGACGGTTGAACCATCCATGTATTCGGAGTCAGTAGAAGGGTAGCAAAATCGTCAACAGGCAGCAATCATAAATGACAAGCTGGAGTCTCTTGATGATGGCAATTAGGCCATTGGATGCAAGCGGGTCTACGAGGATAAGGAAGAAACTTCCCATGCAGATAGAGTGAAGTTTCAGATTCCTGATCATACATGCAATTCAAAGAAATCATTGTACGTGTTAAACTACTTAAATTTGTGTCATACTCTTCTTTGTATATATCTATTAGACTTGTTACCCTAAGACCCTCAAAATAATGGCAACATAGAACATTAGAAGGGGTGCATGGAAGCACGGCCCAGAACGACATGGCCCATTTGACACTTCTATATGCAAATCAAATTAGGCTCGTTTCATCTTCTTTTGTACAAACCAAGGATCAAAGGCTCACAAAACAACTAACTTGACTTGCTGAGTGGAACTTAGGTTACTGTTTTATGATTTGTCTTTTGGGCTTTTTTTTTTCTTTTTCCTTTGCTTTTTTTTTTTTTTTTTTTGGCTGATTGGCCTAGTGGCAAGGAGTTGGAAAGGAAAGGGCACCAACCAAGGATCAATCCATGATTGGCGCTATGGGTGCAGGTGCCTCATCCACCAGGACAACCCTATCCTCCCGCTAGGTATCTATCTTTGGCTGGCCTGTTTTGAGCTAGACTAGAGCTGGGTTTTAGTTTGTCAGCTGGATGTGGGCCTAATTTTAGGCTGGATAACCTAAAAGGGTGGATTGTGGCTGTCGAACATTAATCAGACTAGCCCAATACATCCAACAACATTGGTCTTATTGTATTAAAATGGGTACCTTGCAAATAGGGTTGGACATTCCATCTGTTTTTTATTTAACCAGTCAAGGGGACATAGACCCATGAGAGATATTTCCAGCCATGGGTTAACATTTTTATGGTCCTTTTGTATGTACAAAGGCCAATCTGGTTAACATTTTTAGCTCCAAGGCACGCATTTATGGGCTGGGTATGGGCTGAACCTTCAGGCACGTGGGACATATCTGGCTCGGCACATAATTGGCATATGAGCACCCACTGGCTGGGTGGATCTCAACTTCTGGCAACCACAGTAAAAACTGTAAACAGCATTGTTCTGATCGAGGTCATGGTGCATTCTAGTGTGGATCGGATTGTTAATCAGAACATACAAGTGAGTCCATTCCCCGATCTGAACTGAGATCATTTTCTAGATTATTATTAAGCATATTATATACATCATTATGTGTTTAGTGCACATAAAACAGTAATGTAAAATGTTTTTTTTATTATATATATTTATATATCAGACCGCGTTAAATTGGTATAAGAGCATGGTCCATAGTAGACCCAGACCTGGACACAACATTTATCGGACCATAACGTCTAAAGCCTGATTTCTAGGACATGTTCTAAAATTAACCAGGTAATTGGTCCCCTTTATAGCTTTAATGTAAACTAGCACTCAAACATTTTAAAATATTTTATTATTCAATAGAAAAAGTTCTGTAAAGTTGAAAACTGCTATAGGAGTGGTGGCTTCGAACATCCACTGGTCCTCTCAAACTCAATTAGACATTATTTAGAAGGTTTTTTTTTTTTTTGCAAAGATTGATATTAGAAATTTATTAGTTGTAGATGGGATCTTGAGAGAATTTCAAAGGACTCAAGAGTGTCCTAGCAAATGTGGGACACGTAAATTATATAAGGAAGAAGATTTGGAAAAATTAGGGCTTGTTTAGTAGGGTTCTAAAGGGGTTGGTTCCGGTCCGAGTCCATGGTGGGCCCAGTTCTGAAACCGTTACTCAAAGGACGGATCTAGAACCGTAACTGGAATTGGTTTGGAGACAGTTTCTTGGATCCAGAACAGGGACCGTTAAGGAGTTGATGTATCCGGAATCAGAACTGTAATCATGTATGGGGCACGGATTCGGGTTTGGGTCCTGGTCTGTGTAGAGAATGCTCTAGAAAAGGGCCAACTTTTATGACAAATTTTCAAAAATTGGGGTAATATGTCAGGTCTCAGGTCCACTGGCCGAAACCAATATGGAACCAGAACCAGAATCATTTAGGTCACGAGGCCAAAAATAGGATCCAGGCCCGCACCAGTTTACTTATGGATTCCTAAATAAGGACCTAAACCCAGTTATTAACTGGACAAAACTTTCGCGTAATCGGAAAATCAGAAACTCATTTACAACCCCTACTGTTTTGTATTGTTTCCCTGTGATTCCCAATCTTTTGCTCAAATCTAGTTGTACTCAAACCGGGTTGTGCCGAGACTAAACTCTGCCAAACTTATTTTGACAACATTATATTAAAACAGCTAAAAGAAAAAAATGGAAGAGAAAAATGAAAGAGAAAATAGAAGGGGCAAAAAGAAAAAATTAAGATTTGAAGATTTCAACATTTAATCAAAGTTATCTTTTCATGAGTGGATAATTAAGAAAAGATTTATATAAGATTAATCCCCACCAAACAAAATCTAATTTGCTATGAAATCTAGGTTTTTTTTCTCCTAATTGCAAACATGACTTGGACCCACATATGATAACTACTCGAAATGAAGTATGGAAAAGCAACAAATAATAAGTCTTTGATGATGAGTTCATAAATATACCTATGAACCTTTCTTACTGTCCTTATCAATTTGAGCCAACATAAATGAAGCATTTATGAGAATGTGGCCCATGATCCTTTGAAACTGAAAAGGAAAAAATATGTGTCATAGATTGGAGAGGAAATTTAATTGAGACAAGGGAAGTGAAGAAAGATGGATTAAATAGATTTTTTTAAGAATGGAAGCATCAACCTTAGTAACATTAGTGTCCTACATGGTAGAATGGATTTGAGATATATCTTTTGCATGTGAGATGCCTATTGCTCTTTGCACTTCTGGCAGAACACAACTTTTGCACATAAATGTTCGAATGAAAAACGTCAAACGGTTTGAACTCGATTCTGTAGTAAAAAATTAAAATGACAAAATGATAATAAAAAGAAACATTATAGCCACTCACCATTGAACTAAAATTTTCCTGTTGAATGACCAGATGCCTTCCGTCAAAAGGCATAGCAGACACTCCAATTTAAAAGGCAAATCAAGTCCAATAAAGAAACTGAGAACTTTACAATCAAAATTAGAAACGAAACAAAGAATTTAACAAATTTGTTTTGATCATTTTGTAATCTTATCAAACCAAAAATAATGCACAAATATATTATTGCTTAACCAATTAATCACATAGTGATTAATTAACCAAATATATTTTGTGCACGTGATATATACAATAATAGAAAAAATAAAAGATGAAAAATAATATTACAGATTTCATCTATTTCAAAAGTAAAGATTGATAGAGAAGTTGTCACATGATTAAAGTCACTAAATGTTATACAAATAGAGTTGCTCTATTCGTAAGTCTTTTAGAAAGAGAAGTTTTTGGCAGATAACAAACTTTAAGGGAGACATTATAGGCCTATTAACGTGCACAAAATCTTTATAAAAGCTATATTCAAATTGTTAATGTTTATCCTTTTCATCTTATTGAAGAGTAACTCTTCAAATAGAGAAAGTCCAAGGATGGACATATTAATGTTGGAAAGCATAGGTACTTTTTAAGGTGGAATTGTTTAGATAGGCATCACTTGATTGGTTGTTAGAAAAGAAAGCAATCAATTTGTGATGGTGAATGAGAAATGTGTGTAGAGGGAGAGAAGAGATTTTAGGGGAACAAATGAAAAAGAATGATATTAAGAGAATTTATGGTGTAGGGAGAGATTTTAGGAGGTGATGGAGAAACGGTGGAAGAAGGAGACAAAAAATCAAGCATCATTATGGATCAAGATTTTAGGAAGACAGTGACATGTGTCAGTTTTTGAAATGCTGACACGGCGCTCTACGAAAAAAAAAATAGGATACTGATGTAGCACCCTCAAAAGCCTTGTTTCGTGTAGCTTTAATATATATAACTAGCGCTTAAAGGACGCAGGCCTTATTTAATAATTATATTATTTGTAAATAAGAATATTTATAAATATTTAAATGATTTTTAATTTAATATTAACATTACACTTATTTTACAATCATAATCTTAAATATTTTAGTGCACTCTTAAAAGGTAAATATCAGTTAAACTAAATAAAAATGAAAATAATGTACTTGTGGAATTTCATTAGAATATTAATACAAAACTAATTTTTCCTTTAGTCTGTAAAATCAAGACAAGAGAAAAAATATTATATGGTAATATAAATTAGATGGAATACTCCACTATATAAAGAATCATTAGTTCAACCAATCCTATCACTATGGAAATTTTGAATTAGGTGAAAAGAAGCCGGTAATCAAGATTACACAAAATTTAGGCTTCTCACTTGTTCATTTGCGCATAACTCAAAGAAAGAAAAAGAAATAAAAATTGAAAAAGAGATTTTGACTAAATGTAACAAAATCTAAGATGATCTCTAATTGAGTGGTAGACATTAAAATATGGGATACACTTTCAATCTCTACATCAATAGACAAAAAATTGTATTAGTCCTACACTAAACATAAAATACCATTTGCATTACTATAAACATTCTAACATGAAAGATACACTTAATTAATATGTATTAGCATATTAAAATTGAGACCTATAAAAAATGTAATGATCATAGCCTCGAGAGATATAGAGAGAAAAGATCAAAATTAAATAACTAATAGGAAAAAAATAGCATAACTATATCAACATTTAAAACAAATATATATATAAACCATTAGAACTTTTGGTGTTTGAAGAGACCAGAACTGCACTTACTCTCCGTGGTGAGTTGTTTGATTGTGCCTCCACTCATATACCATACTTCATATTCTCATATAAAACCTATAGGCCGATAAACTGGTCGTTCTCTGTTTTTTGTTTTTTTTTTTTCTCTTCCCATTATTACATGGAAAAATTGAATTTTAATACCCACCCATTCATGACAAGTGAAGTCAAAATAAAAATGAATATGATTGTCCACCTTTCAAAGGTTCTATCAATCTAACTACAAGAGATGTTGTATATAAATTGAAAGATTTTAATACAAGAGATAAAGATTGATTAGTTTATATAAAATTTAAAATTGAGTGAGAGTATTAATCCAAATTTAAAATTATTATGCTATGGCTAATCCAAATTATTGGTTGTTCCGGGTTTTAAGCGACATGATTTAGAATGAGAGAGATTTTAGAAATATTGCCTCCTAGTAGTGTCATTCTAAGTAATTAATTTATAGAAGATCTAGCAATTTTAGGGCTTGAGCATTAACTTTTTCGAGTAAGGCCTAGATATAAATTTTGAATTAGGCTGAGATTTAGTAGTAGAAAGCCCAAGCCCAATCCGGTCTAAGTGAACGACACTAAGAAATCTCTCATATAGAAACAAACATCCAAACTAACAAATATTTTCATTTTTTAAATATAATACAGTAAAGCTCAAGTTTAAACTATTTTAGGTGGGCTGGGCTCAGGGTAGGTACTTATGGCTCGAGTTGGGCTTTCTCTAGACTCGAGCCCGTTGTTCAAAATCTAGGATAAACCTAAACATTACTTAGCCCGGCTCAGCCCATCCTGGCCCAGCCCCATGAACACCCAGGACCAATTTAGACTCTGTTGTGATTTTAATAGGAAACCATGTGGACCCACAAATTGCCACTTGGATAGTGGGATTTAATGGCATGTGAAATGAGATAAAGATAATTTGCCTAATTAATATGATGAGTAGTATGAAAATTTGTTTGAGATATATGAGAACCCCTCCTTTTGACTATATGACATTTATTAAGATCAAATATGATATGGATATCAATAGTAGATTATGATGAGAGTGCATGCAAGGGATTGCATTGAAAATTATAAGGTATTGTATTGTTTAAATAAGAAAGATTTAGATTGATTTTAGAAAGAGAGATAATAATAGGGATAAGGACTATGCTAATTTTTAGAAGATTAAATAGTTAAGAGAGAGATTTCATAAAAAGAAAATGGGAGAGAATCTTAGGACTTTAATTGGAGTATGTCACGTGTCGCTCTCTCGTAAAGAAGAAGCGTCACATTTCACTATCTCACTAAAAGGGATATTGTAGTGGGCCCAACTTTTTGAAAATTATTTAAGATAACTTACACATGAAAAGCTCCTCTGTATTAGACCTTAGGATTTTGACCTGCATTGACATATCTGGTTTCAGTAAGAGGATTTGAATCTAATTCTAAGACATGTTTTGATTGAAGGATCAATATTCAGTTCCAAAATCGGTTCTAACTTTTTTTTTCTTAAAATAAAGATAAAATTCAATTTCTAACAATGCACCAAATTTATTATTTTCATGATTAAACATAAATATATCCAATTAAAATTGATTCTGAGTTACAGTTTGCAACATAAAAGATTTGTCTGTTGTGTCTCAGGTCCATGGGTATGAACTTGTATGGATCCGAAAAATAAACTCATATATCTAATAGGACTTTAAACCCAATTTGTCAATTGAAACCTATTTTTAAGTTTCTAACGTAGTTTTTAGGGGTTGGAAGCTCTAGGTGATCTAATATTGGATATCCACCTGCATCCTTTAGTGGTAACATGCGGTAATAGAATGTGGGCTAGTTTTATCAAAAGTTGTGAAGTTATGTGGGCTAGGTTTTAGGCCTGCGTTACTATGTTTGTGCTCACTATGAATTTTTTGCAGCCCATTTTCTATCAGAACCAATTTATGCAACTTCTAAATTCATTAGTGTTACCAATCCACACTCTAATTAGTTTAGCAGTGCTTATTGCCTGGGAATCAGAATATTTAATATTTTTTAAGTTATCATTTTACAACAAACCTTTTTACCATCAGGCCCACTTATCATAAATTAAGCCATTCTTAAAAGTTTGGTGACTCTTGGACAATGTTTTGATATGAAATGATGCCCAATAATCTTGTATGATTTTGTAGGCTTGTTAATTTAATTTATTGGAAAATTTTTATAATGATGACGATATCGTTCTGTGGCCCACCTTATCTTATAATGAAATCACTTTATGGCCCCAATTACCACATTGACATACAATTCCACTTTTCACAAATAAAACTTAATTATTCTAAAACAACTACTGTGGGGATTGGATTATATATTTCTAGAACATATTTGATCCATGATGATAATTATGATGATGTTCAGGTGAGGCCTACTAATGCTATGTCTACATCAAGATTTGGTAATATCTAGATCCAATCATCAATATACCTTGACATGGATCAGCATAGGCAAATATAAATTAAAGCCCACATGTCGCTCTCCCATAAAGAGAATTGCGCCACATGTCGGCCTCTCGCAAAAAGGGTTATTATCATAATATATATAATAATTAGTCTACAGGCCATAGACTCAAGGCAAGTTATCTAACTTACTTTTGTTTATTTTGACAGATTGGTGGGCCAGGCTCTCAAGTTTTAGAGGAGATGGATGAGCCTACTCATTTAGTAGTTCGGCCTAAATTGAGGCCCAGCCGTAACATTACAAAACCATAAGTTCAGCGCACCCTTGTGAGCCGTGTGTACTAACCTCCATGATATATAATAAATAATAAAAGTTCCGCATTATGTTCGCATTATTTGTTTGTTTTTTAGCAGCAATGTTTGCATTAGCTTTAAAACTCATTTTAACCTACTGTGTCTAAGAAAATTTATGTTCACTCCAGTCAACCGAAACAGAGTTGAGGCTGTCAGAAGAGATTGATTGAGTCCAAGTGAGTGATGAGTCAGAATCATCCTTATTAATCAGTTGATGGAGCTACTGCTTGTGTTTGTCAACTAACATTACAACTTTTTTTTTTTTTTTGCAAGAAGAAAGAAAGGCTTGGGTAGGAAAAAGCACAACTGTCCTGGACATTTGCTCAACAAGTTAGATAAATGTTCAGTATTTATAGGTGTGAGTTCAGTTCCCCTTCTTTGCACATAGGTAGGCATGGAGAGACCTTTCAAAGCCTCCCGTGTCATGATTTTGTTCCATGCAGGTCTCCCCACACTCCAACAGAGAGGACTGTTCCTAGTTCATAAACAGTCAGACCGTCCTGGAAGAAGCTGACCCCTGAGATGCCAGAGATCAAGTTAGATGCGGTGTTGTTGGCTATGATATATGTTGGTAACAAACTTCCAAACATAGTCATTAAACAAAGAAAATGAAATTGAAAGCAGATAGGCTACCTGGACCATTTCACTTTCGAGTACAATAAATTAAGTTTTTATCAACAAATAAGAACAATGAGCATTTGTTGGGGATTTGTGTTTTTTTTGGGTAGCAGTGTTGGCGTTGAGGGGTGGGTGTGTTGTGTTGAGGAGAGTGTGTAGTCCTAGGCTTCTAGGGATAAACAATCATAGGAACGATGTGGTTCCTTTTTTTTTTTTAGTTCAAGAGTCATGGAGTGTAATTGATCGCACTGTCACATTAATAATTAAGATTACGGTTGTTAGAAGTATTAGAATATTTAGAATTATTAATAGAGATTTGATAAGATCATTGCTGAGAATAAGTCAAATTAGATCAAGATTCCCTATAACATCAGGCACTTATTTCCAAAATTTCCAAAGGTCGACGTCCATACCCCCCCCAACAATGCTGCGATTCTGTCTTTTGTTTTGCATAATGTCCAAACAGCCACCACACAGGCCAAAAGGAAAATCTTTCTGATTCCGCTGCTGCATTAGATCGATGAAAATTTGTCTTTTTTTATTGTCTATCTTCTCAATTGTGGCGGTCCTTCTATTAATAACTTCTATTTTTTTCTAGCCAATGCACTTGCAATTGAGTAGAGTTGGCACCTCGGTAGTAGTGATGAATCTCCTAGTCTCAATGCTTATAATAGTAGGTCAACCTAGTGAAAAATATTTATGTACTTTTTCCTATTTAAGTATAGTCTAAAAAAATTTAAAGTAGATTATTGAGGATTTTATTGGAAAAATCCTCTTAAAGTTACTTCAAACTGAAAAGGACCTTAAAGATATAATTCTACAATATTAGTCATACCTAGTTTTTTTTTTTTTAATTTTTCATAATGTGACTTGGATGGAAATATCTCCACTCACCCACATACATAAGTAGGGATATTCCCCCTCGTTTCTTCTTCTTCTTCTTCTTCTTATTCTTCCCTCCCCCGCCAACTCATCTTCTTCTTCCTTCCTCCTCTGTTGTTTCTTCTTCTTCCTCCAACTTCAACTCAAGCTCAAACATAAACCCTATGACCTAATTCCAATTTACTACACTCACTTATAAAACTCAAAACCATTAAATTTATGCAACCCAAACCCAAGTTCTCCCCCCCTTACCAGTCAATCAACTAACATGATTCTTTATTTATCTCATTTTCCTATTTTCTATCCCCTTAAACTCACCAGAACCCATCATCATCATCTATCTCTGCTCTCTACTCTCTTCTCTTCTATCTCATTTCTCCAACTTTCAAAGCTCTATATCTCTCCATTCCCTTTGAAGAGATTGCTTCCACCTCCTTCTCTCATCCCCACCTTGGGTTTTGGGAATGGTGCTTTTGATTAGTGATCCTCTAGTGCATGTCTGTGTGTGGGTTTTTTTTTTTATAATCTTTGGGGTCTATAATGGGGTTAGAGGAAAGAAGAGGAAGAAAGCCGAGGAGGACAAAGAAAAAACGAGCAAGGATGTCAAATAACCTAAACCAAGAGAAAAAAAAAACGTACATAAAAGGGAGGAAGAGGAAGGGGGGAGAGAGGGGGGTGGGGAATATCCCCGCTTATGTACTTAGGTGAGTAGTGATATCCCTACTCGTGTCAGATAACTAAACCCACTAGCACTTTTCAAAAAACAAGAGTGGAAAAGGAAGAAAGAGGAAAAAAAGAAAAAAACTTAGAGCGGGGATTTCCCCACTTATATACATGGGCGAGCAGGGATATCCCTACCCAACTCAAATTCTAAAAGTTTAAACCCAAAAGGATCCCTAAGACTACTATGGTGGAATTATGACATTGAGGTTTTTTTTTGTATGAAGTTACTCTAAGAGGTTTTTTGTATAAAATCCTCTAGATTAATTATTTGAATGACCATAGCTACTTTTATTGTGACCATACATTCTATATGTGCCAAAGCTAAACTAACCTAACTAGATTGCACTTTAACAAAAAACCTACTTCTTTTAGGAGGGTGTTTGACCTCTTCGAGAATCCACTGTTCATTCGGCTATGAATAGTTCATGCCTCCCCCACTTACTTGCTAAGTCCCACTTTGTCTGGGCAAGTGGCCCAAGGAAGAGAGCATTAATTTAAAACCACAACCTCCGATTCTGGAACCATGGTCCTAACCAATTGCACTTCATCCGGAAATTTATAGGTTTTTTGTGTGTCAGCTATAAGTTGGACAAAATTCTAGGTCTATTAAATTATAATTTTATATTTCTTTTAAAATAGATTGTAGTTCGTTGTTAGAAGAGCTAAAGTGAAATATCAAACGAAACTTGACTGGGCGCTGGAGTGGACTTGAACACACACTCAAGTGAAAAACTGCCCCTAATTGCTCCTAAGCCACAAGAAAGATCAACTGGACTGGCCCTTTGGGCCATATTGTTCTTGTGTCCACTGATATGATGAGCCTCTATAGAGTCAAAAGCACTGCAAAGTGCAAAAATGTTGCATATGATTGGGTAAAATATGCCAGTCAAAATTGCCCATAATTGCTTTAACTATCTCATGGGCATCCAGGCACAAGCAGATATTTGAGAAACCTCTCTGTAACAGATTTTCGTACGAAGAGGACCGACCGCGCTTGAGCCACTTAAGTGAAGATAGAGATTGGTCCTTTAATTGCTCCCACAAGAATCTTTAATGAGCAACAATACCAAAAGCCAATTGCCCAGGAGGTGACAAACGCATGAGGTCCTAATTCGCAAAAAATTATAACAAATGCTCAGGTTCCTAGTTCTCATTGCTCCTAGTTCTTAAACGAGAGAGAGGAGTAAATTAGCCAACAACATACTATTAGTAAAGGAGAAAGGGCCCGTTGGGTTTAAAACCTTTCCCTTAGCACTACACTCATTCATCCATATTGCCCAGCAAATGGCAAATGAGCTTGGGAGGCCGGTTCCGACTGAAATTGAGCTTTATCCTCTTCAGCCCATACCCTCCACCAATCAATACCATTATTAAAGAGAATTTATGAATCAAGGCTCCAAATTGAGAGCCAAACCAGACTGTGCAAGAAAATTAATAACCTACTGTACATCATTCGAGAAAGTGATCAAAACCAATTTAATGTCTTCTTTGATATATATTTTCCAAAATCTCTCTACGCCTCCATTTAAAGCCTTTGAAATCTTAGATTATATATAATTGATCACAACAAACTGTAGTTGATATGTAAACTAAGTTACCCATTGTCGATGAATGTTTGGCTTCCAATTGGAACTAAATTTTAAAATTGCATGCAAAACTTATTCAGGTCAGGTGGCTTTGGAAAAAAAAATGTTTCTGGAATAAGGGGAACCCCTAGATGAGCACAATCTAACAATTTTTGTTATCTGTGTTAAGTGGGGCACGAAGTTTCAACAGTTTTTTCAAGGATTTGTTCACTTGCATTATTACACTATTAAACTTCGGAGACTCACACAGCTACTTACAATAGGCCTATCAATCTGGCCTTTGACAAGGGAGCTTAGCCAAGCCTAACCCTCAACAGGCCCTTAAAATGAATGCTTTTAGTTGGTTTTTTTTTTTTTTAAGTAGTAGTGTTAGACTTGGACTATTTTTTGCAAGCCCTACAATTTGAGGGTCGGGCTCTAACAGGCCTGGCTCAGCTTGTCCATGGCCCTCCGATTTTTCTTTATTTATAATATATATTTTTGTATATGTAAATATATACCATAATGCCCTTGTAACAGTAATAAAATGGGGACATGACAGCATTTTCATGCCCCTATAACCATTACCTAATGCTTCAAAACTCCTTACACACATACTTTGTTCATTGCATCACTGTCTAATTATCTAAGTTATGTATTATAATTAATGCATAGGCAATAAGTGTAGCACTGGTCTTTCAAATTCCCCTTCTTTTAGTTTTATTGCTTCTTATTTAATTAAGCGTTTTATTTCAGTTTTAACTAACCTTCCACGGGCAAAAGGTTTGTACTATCAATGAAGATCCACTTTTTCCTCTATGAGGAGTTGTGATGTCCACAATTCATAAAGGTATGCAATTTGCATGTGCATAGAACTTTAAAAATATGGGTTGATACAAATATTATTTTAATGAGGTGATTACAACACCCAAAATTTTAAATTCTAAACTAATAGTATATTTTAAATGCATTTATTTTTATGACTGAAATCTGACAACTGATATTAGTCAGATCATCATTAAATTTAAGCTAATGTCAAATTATAAATGTAGCTGAATGCAAATGTTTAAATTTTTCAAAGACTCTATTTTATAAACTAAAGAGGAAAAAAAACTTAAATTGGAATGATGTGGTATGTGAAAATTCTTGTGAAAGGTCTGAAATTGAATAGACTCCCTACCCCTTTTTTCGTTTTATAACAATAGAAATAAGATTGTACATCTACAACCCAGGTCACCAAACAGTGTATGACTTTGTCCAATGAAACATTTTAGAGACAACTTCTATTCTCTAAACATTTTCTGAGTTGTCTTCTTTTTGTAAAAGTGGTTAGATGTGATAATGCTTAATTGACATTGGATGCTTGGTAGTAGTGTAAAAAATTTTTTAAAAATTATTTTCTTTGCTTTTAGGTTTTGAGGCCTACTTTGACTGCCGAGGATAGGGAAAGATAAGGCCCTAGGTAGTGTAGACCCTCTAGGGCCTTGTCTTATGTGAGCTGAGCCTGCATATTGTGATGGTTGAGTAAATTGGCCCAGGCCTAGTTGGTCTTGGCTAATTTGATGGCCCTCAGTCACATTTGTCAAATTGTAGAGGCCTACAAAAGTCACATCTGTCAAATTGTAGAGGCCTACAAACTATCTTTTATGTGAAAATATTTTTTTTGGTAATCCAGCAGGGGGTTGGAATCTAAGAGAACATGCATATACAGGAAGAAAGCCTATAGAAGTGAGAAGAGCCCACACCACCAAAATATAGCCCACGTAGTAGTGAGATGGCACCCGGTACACAGAAAAGAAATGTGACATCCAAAGTTTAAATCCTAAATAGCCACATAAGAATTGCCTGCTCTTTATCGCTAGGGTAAGTATCAGTTCTAATTTGTGTGATAATGTTGTCGCCTGCTAAAGAGGAACGTTCGCCTATGATCCAGATTTATTGTGGTCGAGTGAGTGGTCTTTTCTTGTTTAGGGGCTGAGGGCCCCCACCAGCACACTATTGATTGGAATAATTTGCTTAAAGACTCTTAATGTCCTAAAATTGTTTTAAAAATGGCCAGCTACCTTACTAGCAAATTTTTTATTTTTCGAGGTAAATTGAACCCTGGTCTTCTTCATAACAAGGGTGTATCTTCCAAAACTGCTAAGCGTTCGAAGGAGTGCTTGAGTGGGGCCTACCTCAAATCCAAAAAGGGTGCTTCATTCCCAACTATCGATAAAGATTGAAATGAAACATTGTCAGCCCTGCAAAACCTTTTTTTATTTTTATTTTTTATAATGAGGAATCTGTCCATCTTATGAGTGATCATTGGTAAAATCTTATTAGTACACAACACCACCCGCTAGATTGTATATCGAGTAAGGCCTTAAATGTGATTGTATATCCAGTAAGGCCTTAAATGTTTTTGAAGTGGAAACCTAGAACCCATTGTTGGACATCCTAACCCCTACAATAATTTAAGTATGGGGTAAGTTTACAACAAATTGGGACCAAGGAATTGCAAGTGAGTCTTTCCTCCCTTCTACTGCAGGCTCCTCTCTTCACATTTGCAGGTGCTTCCTTTCCACATGTGCCAGTGTCTTCTCTTCTGCTTGTGCCAGCGCTTTCTCCCCACATATTGATGTGTTATAATGGATATCAGCCCCTTAGATGGAATAAATATATTTAAGAAAAAAGTTAAGCACCACATTAAAGCTATGAACAGTTCAGTTTTTGGTCGCCTCTTCTTCGCACCGAAATAATATTTATCGAGTGTAGTACTGATATTTCTGATTGTAACTGCATGTTAATAATATAGAAAAACTTGCTCCCAGAATGAAATAAACATTCTTTTTCCTTACAATTTAGTAGAAGGAACAGATCAAACTTGACCCACGAATCCAACCCGATGTACAATGTTCAAGTTGGCCTTTTCGTATTTTTGGATTGGATTCATGTTGATATTTCCGAGTAGATTAATAAATCAGTCGGGCATAAATTGAACCCATTCTTTCTATTCGAAATGCATCAAATCAATTACACTATGACCCACCCTAGCTGTCAATTTGATGATTCGACTTGGCCTGTTTAACTTATGGGTGTTTTACATTTTCAACCAAAATAAGAAATGGCATTTTTATTTTACCATAGTTTTTTTTTTTGGGGCCTTTTGACAAATTGCCCATTGAAATTTTATAGGTTCTCAATTTACCCCCTCAAGTTTTAATTTATCCAATTAGCCCCTTTAATTTATTGTATTTTGCAACTATTAATATGGCCCTCATATGTTGAGACTTCCATTATCGATTTCAACAGTGGAAGGGGCATATGCTGAGACTTTCATTATCGATTTCAAGATTGACAAAAGTGCTTAATAGTTACAAACTCCAATACATTCAAGGGGTAATTGGACAAATTAAAACTTGAGGGAGTAAATTGAAAATCCTATAAAATTTCAAAATACCTTTTTTCTTTTAAGAAAAAAAAAAAGGATAAATGGGTTGAGTTCATTCCCACTATGCATTTTGTTTACAACATTAGTAGGTTTTATATAGTAATTTTGAAGCTCTAGCCACAAAGAACATTATCATCATACATCTAAGGAACCTTAATTAATTCTAAGGGGTAACTCAGGTAGTTTAGGACCATAGTTTGTTACTAAAGGTTACGGATTTGGACTGCGCTATCACAATGGAGCAATAGGGGATTTACCTGGTTCTTCCTGGGCCCGACAGGATTAGTCCGACCCTCTGGGCTGGGACATCCTCTGTTAGCAAAAAAAAAACCTTAATTAATGTTTTAATACTTGAAAACTTAATTAATGTTTTAATACTTGAGAACGGCAATGGATTTAACCGTAAGCCTTTGGAAGCTTTTGTTTAAGTAAGCTAATCTCATTTCAACAAAAAACAAATGAAGTAAAAGTCCAATTTCTAGCACCCAAGCAACCCGTTCCACTGATTGAAAGACAAGGTCGAATATGTTTTATGTGTTCTTTTGCATTGTTGGCCTGCACCTGTAATACGGTAGAAGACAAAACTCCCAGGAATTTCTTTTGAACTACTGCCAGAAACTATGAAATGAGTGGCAAGTAGAATGTGATGTTTTGTAAGGTAGTCTTGTGTCCTACTCTATGAGTTTTTCACATAAAAAAAATACCAATTCAATCAACCAATAAAATGATCGAATCATTGAGCAAATTTATATGGACAGGTCACAGCAGTAGATATCAGAGATGGTGACATTGGACTTACATGACAAAGGATGATATCATGAAAAACTCCAATAGTGAGCGTGCGATGATGTAGTGGGCCCTAAAAAGAATCGGTCTAACTTAGATAATTTATGTGGGTCTGACGAAAAAGAGGTTGCTAAACAATCGTTCCTCGTCTTAGACAATGAGCAAAGTTTGAAATAGCTTTTCTGCTAAAATAATGCAGATACTTTTTAAACCTTGAAAGAAGAATATCTCCTAATGTTGACACAAAAACAGAAAATGTAAGACCATTCTCCCTTCTTGGAAATCGTTGTCATTTTGTACAGAAATGCTTCAAGGGTGATGTTTAAAAAAAATATAACATTGCATTGCTTCTACGTAGTCTGCTCATAACCTATATCCTTAATTATTTAATAATTAAATTAATACCTTCAAATCTTCCTGATAATGTGCCAGCAAAAACACCAAAGTTAGACACCTGCATAGAAATATGAGAAATCTGCATAGAAATCAGAACGGATTTTTTCCAATTATATAATGAAGTTTTCAGACTGTCACAAAATTGAGAATATTGTAAGAAAATCTTGGTAATATAAGAACATATATGAAAAAAAATAGTTAAAATCAATAATATAGATAAGAAAAGAGAAAAAATAGTTCTAACACAATCTTAGATTTATTTATTATTTAATTGTTTATAGATGCCAACCCTAATCCAACTTCATGCAAGTTGGAGCTTTTTACCAATCAATTGGTTGTTTATATTAATGAGAACTCTAATTACAGAGGATTTAACAATCGAAACTTTTTTTTTTTTTTGGAAAGATTTTTTTTTTTTGAAATGTGTATATATATGTATATTTGAAAGAATCTTTAGGCATTTGAACTTGTCCTTCGAATATTGGAAAGAGGGAAATTAAAAATAAAGAAACCCAACAAAATCTTTATCTCCAGTGGCCAAATTCATTTGATCATAAGGGGCATTTAGCATGCCCATATTCCGGGTCACAAAGAAAATTTGAAACGGAACTGGTGTCGTTCTTGTCCTTTATCGCCCATACTTTAATATGGTGCTGTCTATGGCTCATGTGTTTTGGTGTTGTGGGCCACCTCTGCTTGATGAAGGCCGCTCATATCACGTAGCACCAGTTCTGTAGTCCCAGATTTCGCTTTAAATTTAGGGGTAATGTAAGGTCGACCGCACTTTACCAGCCCCACAAGATAAAATTTATTAACATAAATCGCATGAATAGGAACCAGTTGCAGTGCAAGCACCCATACGATGTATCTAGAAATAAAATATTAAAACACTATTCAAATTTTTATAATTTATACATAGTCCCTTGTGGTTTTCGTATTTATAAATAGGTACATACTTTTAATTTAAATACCTATCATGTCCTCAAAATAAATATTTCTAAAAAGCGGGCAACCACCATAGGATTTGTGTTGATTTTTTATAAAAATGATAGTTTTATCTTTATACCCATACATAAAAATAAGCATTTTATTATTTACAACAATAATATTACAATTTTATATCAAGTTCCAATGGTATCTCTTTGAATAACTCCCTCTGAATACTAAAATGAAGTCTAATTATGTTTTTGAAACATTTATCAATTAAAAAATGGATCCTGCATGGATAGGATCAGTTATTACCAATTATAAGTATATGTATTGGTTGCCATTACGATAGATTTAGAGTCAATAAAATGGGCTATGGATTGAGGAAACTAGATTTACGTAGAGTATGTTCTCCCATTAAATGTAAGTTATAAGAGGAAAAAATTAAGTCCAAGCTTTTTAAAATTAAGTATATACGGATAAAAAGAGATAGGCAAAAATATCATTTCACTCTAAAAATTTATGTGATTAGAAGTTTATTAACTTTGGGAAGAAGGAAGGTATTATAATGAAAAGAAAAAAGCCCATTTCTAAATAATAAAACCACATGGCCTATTTACAAATCCTATGAACCTTAAGAGCTATTTACAAAAAGCTCTAAAATAAAATAAATAGATAAGATATATTTCCTGCATACAAGGGCATGTTATAAGACATATTATCATAGATTGATACTTACATTCAGACGCACATGATATAAGGAGAGCATTTAGGGTTGGAGCCCTACCTATTAGATTGTTTGAAAATGAAGCAATCTTATTTTATAAATAAGATCCTCATCTCCCCTCATTTTGTACAAA
This sequence comes from Sextonia rubra, assembly GCA_037013555.1. Classification (NCBI taxonomy): domain Eukaryota; kingdom Viridiplantae; phylum Streptophyta; class Magnoliopsida; order Laurales; family Lauraceae; genus Sextonia; species Sextonia rubra. Next base: position 27,574,548 of record JASUAD010000009.1, read on the forward strand.
TCTCTTATTCTAATAAGATTCTCTCTCTCCCTATTTTTCTCTTATTCTTCTTTTGTGGTTTTTAGTTTTGTAAGGCGTTATCAACACAAACCTCATCTGCACTTCTGCAATGCATAAAGAATTCCACGAGTAACAAACTTTTACACAGGGTGTGTAGAAATTCTCAGTATGTTCTTCAAATCTAAAATAAAATGTCTTGTTGATTTAGAATCTTGACTTGCGATTTCACATGTCATGATGAGATTAATTTATTAACTTGATCGGATTGATTTTCCTTTACTCTAAGATATGCCATAGTATTATCGACAAGTTCCATCTTGAATTACATGAATAAAAATCAAACTGATTTCTTATCATTAGTTGACTATTAGAGGATGCTTTGATGACAAATATCAAGGGACAGTAACAAATTCCAATCAGAAACTGTTTATCTTAGAATCACATAGTCAGCAGAAGATTATGGTCGGTGTAGTTGTGGGACCCACCAGGCCCACTTGATGGATGGTCAGATCCAATGATCTGAAAGGCCACCCATGGGCAACCCTTGGGAACCCATCTGATGGCTCGAACCAGACAAGTTGGGCCATAAATGAAAACCAGAAATCTGCTCTTGTAAAGAATAACATTGCCGACAGTGTTGGTATGGATATTTGATGATCAAAACCTACTTCCAGGTGCTGCGAATTAGTCTATTGATTTTCTGTGATTAGTATACCCATAAGCAATGATTCTTGCAATAAAGATGAATGGTTGAAACTCTAATTGAAATCAGAAACTTGGATTTTCAAAACTCTATGTCGACAGTGAAAGTTCCAGTCGATTAAAATTGTGGGACCCCATTGGCCACCTGATGAGAAATCAAAACCCCACATCTGGTGGGAGGCTGTTGGGCGGCCCGATGCATGTGATCCCTTTTTGGTTTTGGACCGACTGGACCCACTATTCTATAAATTCAAATAACCTAGGGGGAAGTCTGCTCTGCCTGACGAAACTGGTTTGGGATATATCGATTTGTATATGGCAGCTCCCCATATTTAAAAAAAGTCTCTGAAGTTTTATATTAATATATATTGGTTTCTGAAAATTCCAGAAAGGTCCCCATGTTGTTATTATTTAATATAAAAACTCCCTTACGGTCTGTTTTGTTAAAAAATATATGGGAATGATAAAATTATGGATCCAAACATGGTCTGGAATGGGTTAATAGTAGGGTTATACTTGATATTGTATAATTAGATATTGTATAGTTAGAATCTAGATCTATCTCTTTTGCCATTGTATAAATCACAAATAAGGTCTTGTTGTTATTGGCTTATAATAGAATTGTAAATCACAGATCATGAATAGAACCAGAAGTTTTACATAAGTAACTAGCATGAGATGCCCGTGCTGAACACGGGTGAGTAGGTTATGCCAATTTAAGTTCGACAATTGTGAAGTAAGAGATACAAAGAAGATTAGAAATGACTTTGTTTTGCTGCAATTGAAAAGTAAAATTAGTAATACCTTTCACTCAAAAGAGTTTTACATTTATATATATATATATATATATGAAGTAACCATGCAGCTAATCTCATTTTGAAGTATTGCTTTGCCTTTTGAGGGATAAAATCAATACCCAAATTCCTATATATCCGACAAATGCAACCTAATGTAAAACATTTTTCCAAGGTACGTGTTTCAATTAGGTGCTTGTTTTGTTGAATGCGTAGATGATATGCTCTGAGCCCAATTTGATTACATCAATAATAAAAGACAATGTTCTGCATTGATAATTAATGAATATAAAAAATTGAAGCCAATATTGGAATGAAAAAACATTTTTAATACATTAGCAAATTCAATTCTCCAATCGTTTCATTAGTCCTAACATTGTTTCAACCATTGCTTGGTCTTAATTTTGATGCAGTTGAACACATGAATTCATGATAAAAATGGGCTCTACATCATTTCTGCTGTTGTGATATCAAAAGTTGTATTCATACATGGATAAAATATAAAAAGATGAGATTAGATAAAATTACTTAATTATACACACTATACGGTTATACCAACAAATTATCCAAGACAAGCTTACAAGATATATTGATATTTGAACACTAATTTTCAGAGTATATAGGCTGTGCAGTTTTATATTAAAATTTAGGATTGTAACTTAAAATTAGCAATCTGCTTTTCGACCTACAATGAACGGGAAAAAGATAAAAATAAAAACAACCTAGGTAGTATCATTAGAAACAAATGAACAAACAAACCATAAAAGCACATTGCCAGTAAGTATCAAGAGGAAGAGATATGAGAGTAATGTTCGCTCAAAGTCACTTCTAGTACAGTAGTAGAATTAGTCATTTGTCTAGACATCAAGAGTCAACTTGCTAAAATCAATTTGGATGAAAGTAGCATTATAAGAGAATAGGTAAAACTAAACATTATTAAATCTCATTACCTAAACATTGTTGTAAACAATGTATTGATTGTTCCCCAGGCTTGAGAAGTTAATCTCCACGTCAATGCCATCACTTTTTTAATGCCTAATACATAGCAAACCACATGAGTCAAGACCAACATAATCATCAAACATTTCAAGTTGAAACTTAAATGGTACCAAGAGATTTGAATTGGTGACCTTTATATATATTGAAGCTTTGTTAGTGGAGCCCAACCTTGAAAAAAAGACTAAAAAGAGATTAGAATTCTATGGTAAAAAACATATATTATATGAAATACTAATGTGCATTGTGATTATTAATAATAAATGAAAATAAGAAACCAAAAGGAAATGTTGCAATTGCACAAAGTGAACTGAAAAAATAAGAAAATCTATAAATTCTTGTATTGTTAAGAATGGCAAAGAATTAATAATCTACCTCAAACATATTTTAAGATAAACTAAAAGAAAAATAACCATTATTTAATAGAAGAGTTTCACAAAACCAAGCCTCTATTTGTTTGTTTTTAAAATCATTTATTGACCAGTATATTCGACTGTTTTCGAGCAATGTATAAGTGCACCATCCAAAATACATGGCTTCACCACAGTTAACATCTAAACCGTCCATTAGATGCATCCTATCGTAGTGACCACAAGAGAGAAAAGACCATCTGATTAACCCCTCTCATCAACGTTTACTGCAACTGGAGTTGAGCCCACTAACATTATTAATGGATATGATAGTACCAATCGATATTAGACCAATTCCTACCTCGGAGAGAGGCTGAGAGATGCTCAAGGGACGTGAGACTGGGCACTCCTTATTTTAAGATTACTTTTACTGGCAAGTACTAGCTCTCCACAGATGTCTAAGTAAACCTCAGACAACCTACCACACGTTTAACTTATGGGACTGTTTGTTCCACAAGTGCCGCATTCAGAATATCATAGAACTGTTTGGACCATCTAGTGTGGGACCCACCCATCAATCGTCATGACCACATATCAAAATAAGAAAATTAATTACTATCAGAGAGAGATATAAAGAGGGTGGAACCTTGGTGTAGATGTGGTTAGAGTTTGGAGAAGAGCCCTACTTTTACTGGCAAGTACCAGCTCTCCACAGATGTCTAAGTAAACCTCACACAACCTGCCACACGTTTAACTTATGGGGCTGTTTGTTCCACAAGTGCCACATTCAGAATATCATAGAACTGTTTGGACCATCTATTGTGGGACCCACCCATCAATCGTCACGACCACATATAAAAATAAGAAAATTAATTACTATCAGAGAGAGATATAGAGAGGGTGGAACCTTGGTGTAGATGTGGTTAGAGTTTGGAGAAGAGCCCTGAGCAGGGAGACTAAGAGCAGCACCGATATCAGCAACAGTACGCCGCAGCTCTCTCACAGATTCCTATCACAGTCTTGAAACTTATGGTCCACAAAACTGCTGAATACCTTTTTGTTCTCCACCAAATCTCTTATATCCGATCCGTCAGAACAACGCGAAGCTGATTCAAAGCTAGCGAAGTAGAAAGCAGCATAGCAGAGATCCATGAACTCGACTTCTCAAGTCTAGAAAGATGAGAGAGAGAGAAAGAGATAGAGAGAGAGACGTTTGAGATCTGATTACCATTTCTGAGCTTCTTTGTATTTGTATGATGTCGATTAAATCGATTCGAAATCGATCATTGTAGCAGTAGAAGAGGGAAAGAAGGCATAACAGAATCCGAGTGCCGGTCGCTGTTTTCTTCTTCTTCAGATATGATTTGAGCGAAGGTGGTGACGGAGGGATCTTGGCAGTAGGGGGTTCTTGGATAAGTTGTGAGCGATTCGCATATGCCCGTGATCTTCTTCTTCTCCAGATCCGATCTGAGCGAGATGCCGCGAGAGGATTTCGAGATTTCTTCTTCTTTAGATCCAATCTGAGCGAAGGTGGCGACGGAGGGTTCTTAGCGGCGGCGGCCGGGGGGGTGGGGCGCGTTTCTTGGATCTGCTGTAAGCGAGTTCGCAGAGGCTCGTGATCTTCCTCTTCTTCAGATCCGATCTGAGCGAGATGCCACCAGAAGATTTCGAGGTTGATCAATGTAGCAGAAGAAAAGGGAAAGAAGAGGGTTTCAAGATCAAGTCTCCGCTCGGTAGCATCACTCGAAGAGCCTCCGCTCCACCTCTGCTCACAACATCACCAACTTTGGCCATTACCAACGCCACTACAGCCCAAGAGCTCCACCATCATCAGCCAGCATCTCCCACGTTCTCTCTCACCAAGAAGAGGCAAAGGTCGATGGTTAGCCCCTTTTCGCCCTCTTCAAATCTGATTTGAGGGTTGCCCGTTCTTCTTCGGATTTGATTTGAGCGATCTTCTTTTGATATGATAAGCGTTTGAAAGATCCGTCTGATAAAAATAGGATTCTGAAAAGATGGGAAGTTGTTTTGAACGTAGATGATTGAGGTGCCTACGTGGCGCTCTAGGAAAAAAGATAAATAGGGGTACTAATGTGGCACCCCTTAGAGGCTTCGATTTTTATAGCTTTAGTATATATAATTGGAACCCAAAGTTCTATACTATATTTAGAACCAAAAGTTCTAGATCGAATAAATAACTCGAACTTGAAGTTTCATATGTTATTTTAATCTAGAATTAAAAGTTCTAATTCGAACCCGAATATCCGCGAGTTATTCTAATCGGGAACCAGAAGCTCTAATTCGGACCAGAAGATCTACGAGTTATTCTAATTAGGAACCAGAAGTTCTAATCTAAGCCTAGAGTCTTGACAAAATAGAAGTTCTTATTCAAACTTGACGCTTTGATAAGAGCCCGGAGTTCTAAATTCAATTGGCCTATTCTTCATCATCTTCAAACCTAAATCTTTGACAAGAACCAAAAGTTTTGATCCAAACCTGAAGTTTTGACAGAACTAAAAGTTCTGATTCATGCTTGAAGCATTCACAGAACCAGAAGTTTTGATTTATGCCTGAAGCATTGATAAAATTAAAAGTTCTAAATCATACGGTAAGAACCTAAAGTTCTAACTAAAGCATGAAGTCTTAACAAAACTAGAAGTTTTGATTCTTAAGTTTAGAGCCTAACGTTTTGAACTTTTAATTGGCCAATTATTCATTATATTGTAATTGGATATTGTGAACCCGAAGTTCCATTTTTTTATTTTAAAATTATTATTGTTAAATCGATCTCTACACACTCAAAAAACTTGGTGATGCCATCAAAGAGGGAAACAAGATATCCCCGAAAGATATGACATAAGCCTTTATTTTCTGCATCATCATATGCCTGCTGGACAGGTATGATCACCAGAAGATGGACATACCAGCCAATTCTTAAAATAAATGTGAAACTAGTCAAATAGAATATTTCCAAAGAAGGTAGATATAATAGTTCATCTTGTAGAGATGAAAATAACTGCCCCAAGAGAGGTGATTAACAAGGCATTTTTATAAATTGAGAAAACGACCAAGCATGGTCTAAAAGACCTATAACTACTGTTATGAATTTGAATATTAAGTTTAGTTCTTAGATGTTTTTTTGGATGCTGAGACTTATTCTTTTATCTTCCATATTTTGTATCTACACATTATAGTTGCTTTGAATGGTGGATTTTGTAGATGTTCTCAATTTTATTTTTATTATGCGACTAAATGGTTCTGGCGGTATGAATCATGGAATGCATAAAATTGAGGATAATATCCATTTAGTAAATATTGCCATAAAATACACTATATTGAAAAATTAGAAATTTTTCTCAGAGTTTGTGTTTAATTTGCACAAGAGATCAACTATAGTTGGATCTGTACAAACACTCAGATATTCTAGAAGAGTTCACATAATATTACCAAATGATGCCCACATATGCATTAAGGATGCATTATTTTTTATCGATTCCTGAAGAAACTTGTTTAGCTTCAAACATCATGATGAATAGGTACCATATATAAAAACTATAAGTGAATGCAACAAAGAATATTGTACAACATTACTAGTATTGACTGCAAGAAGCTGATACTAAAAAAGCTAAGTGCATACTCCTCAAACCTCAGGACTATATTACAAAATAATATCCAATATCTCATATTTAATTATGAGCGAAACGACAAAGTCAAGCCAGAAGCTTAAAATATGCCCGAAGCTTAATGATCATAAGGCTTTAACACTTTGCTTTGTAGGTTAGGTCACCCTGGGACTATTATGTTAAAGCAAAGTATTGATAACTATTTTAGCACTCTTTAGAGTACCATCAATTAACCATCATTTATGCAAATGATACAAAATGACATTTGTGAACCCGTAAAATCCTTCTAGTACACATTTTTAGGTATTTTACGATTTTGATTAATGACTTCACCCATTGGTTGAATGTTTGCCTATTTTTATTAGCTTTACCCACCTATTGTACAAATTATGAAACTTATGGTACACTTTCCTGAACATCATGTTAAGTCTATAAGGCTTGATATTATAGGTTTGTGAGCTGTATGAACCAACAACGTAGAAATCTCCGTTGGTTATGATTCACCCTTAATTATTAGATATCTAAAACCAATGACAGGAGATGCATTCACTGCTAGTTTTGCCAATTGTAATCTTGATGAGATAGGTTTCCCGTTGTTAAAGGGAGGTAAGAGAGTTCTTGAAAAACGCTTTATTCCTATAGAACAACTTATTCCTAAAGAACAACGAGAATTAACGTAGAATACTCCCACTCTATCTCATCTAAATGTAAGTACTGCACAATGTGAGAATAAAGTATAAGAATTGTGCACTTAATTACAAATGAATTCCCTGATATTTTTAATAATACATCAAAAATGAGTAGGTCACATGTACCAACTATGAACGTATTTGCACGAATTAATGTCTTAAGAGGACAAATACGAATTAATATCCCTGTAAAAAAAATTCAAATATGGCAACAAATGAATCTGCTATACTCTAGAAGCGTAACAAACCTATAGGTTTTGAGGATTCAACTCCCGAAAAGAGGAAAAATAAACAATCATATCCCAACATACTCATGAAAAGGTTTTGACAAATCATACACTCCTGAATAGCACACTATTTCAGTCAAGAAGAGATTATGGAAAAATTCACTCTTTCTAAAATTCTTAAAGGAGTTAATATCTCGAAAAAGACACAAGTCCTAAAAGAGACTTTAGAAGCCCCCGAAGAGGCAAAAGCACCTAATAATGAAAAGATTTCTATACTTTATAATTATTCAAGAGAAATATGGGATATAAAAGAAATTATCATCGAAAACACATTTGCATATATGATAACTACACAAATATCAAGGAAAATAGGGATAATGATTGGAATACAAAACCACGTACTATAAATAAATGTCAATAAAGAAAAGATCAACCAAAATAGAAACGTATCATAAAAGAAGAGTTAGAATCTCTGAATAAACGTGGTGTCTCTGGGCTTATAATATAAACCCCAAAAAGTTATTAATCCTATAGGTTATAAATGAGTGTTTAGAGGGAAAATGAATAAAATTACTAGCTACAAGGCAAAACTTGTAGTACAAGGCTTCCTATAGAAACCTGGGATTGAAAACTTACACAAATATATATATATATATATGAAAATCCAAGAAGGATTTTCTTTGCCTATAATAAAGTGAAAGAATACATACTAAATATAATTAAAATATTCTTTGTACAACCTGAAGCATTTCGGAAGAATATGGTACAATCGTATTAGTTAATGTTTATCTAAGAAAGGGTATGAAAACAATCATATTTGCTCATGTATTTTTATAAAATCCTTAAAAGGATTTACAATATTAAAAGTTTATATAGATGACATAAATCTAATCAGGACTCCAGAAAAGTTTAAGAAAACTATTAACTATTTATAAGAGAATTTTGCCTCAGCTTATAGATCAAAAGAAATTCTAATAGAATATTTTATTCTTTGTAAATATGTTTGCTATAGATAATTTTGCACCAACTCAAAGGTATTAGACTGATATCAAACAATCTTATGATATTTACGCTTGTTTTATTCTTATAATTGTAAAGATTCAAACTTTGTAGGATATACAGATTCAGGATATCTCTCTGATCCTCATAAGTGTCAATCACAAATAGGTTATGCGTTCCTTAGTAATAATTCCACCATTCTTTGTGTTCTACTAATAGACTTTGGTATCTACTTCTACTAACCATGCTGAGAGTATAGACCCCCATAATGTCAGTAGAGAATGTGTGTGGTTAAAATCTTTACTTCAACATATTCGTAGATCTTGCCAATTACTTTCTATTACAAGTACCCCAAGCATGATCTATGAAGATAATGAAGTATGCATTCAATAATTAAAGAAAGTAAATTAAAGGTAATAAGATGAAGCACATTGCACCAAAACTTTCTTCACACATGAGCTTCAAAAGAACAGTAAGATTAAAGTCAAGTAAGTTCATTTAAGTAACAACTGGCTTCTTTGTTTACCAAGTCATTATCAAATTAACATTCCAGAAGCTTATATACGAGATCGGCATGCATAGAGTTCATCATTAAGCAATGTAAAATTTATTATTATCAAGAGAAGTAACTGACTAGGAGTAGACATCCAAAAACATGCTACTTCTAACATACGTATGCTGTACTTTTTCTTCATTTCTAAGTTTTATCCCACTGGGTTTTCCTAGTTAAAGTTTTAATGAAGCGGCATTATGCACGTATAACACCAATTCAATAATGTTGTAGAATGTTGTACTCTTTTTTCCCTTCATTTTGATTTTTTTTCCATTGGGTTTTTTCTTTTGCAAGATTTTAATCAGACAACTGTCATTGAATGGTGGTCATTGAAAAGGAAGCGTTTGAAAATATATTATTATAGGTAGATGCCCACATTGGGACCCAAATGAGATAAGAAGAGCACTTATAGTTAGAGTCCTACCATATTAAGTTATTTGGGGAGGAAGCAGTCTTATTTGATAAATAAGATTCTCCTCCCTCCCTATTATGTACACATCTCTCATTCTAATCAAATTTTCTCTTTCCCTATTTCTCTCTTCTTATTCTAGTGTGGGCTTTTAGTTTTATAACAAGGCATTAGATGTGAGAGATACTGGAGTTGTAACCGAGTAGGTTTCGAACGAGGTCCATATTATACTCGAAATAAGACTCATATCTAAATTACGGTTTCGATTTTAAAACCGTTCTAACTCAAAACTTGTTTTGTTGGTTTTATATCCGATTTTGAGAAGAGGACTTAGATTCAGTTTCAAAACCGAGTCTAATTACAGAATTAGAATTTAGTTCCAAAATTAGTTCTGACTTTTTTAATGTATTTTATTTTAATTTTCTTTTAAAATAAAGAATTCATTTAACTTATAACAATGTATTAAGTCTACTATCTTTCAAATTAATTATAAAGATGACAAACAAAAGTTTATTTCAAACTACAATTTGCAATATTAAAGGCTCTTGTGCCGGTCCTGAATCCACAAGTCAAAATATAGACTCAGAACGAGACTTGTTTACTAATCGGAACCAAAAGTAGGTTCTAAACCAAATATTTCATAGGTGCAACCTTCAAATAATTTAAAATTCGAATACTCATTTGCAACCCTAGAGATACTCCTACATCCACTTACATACACCAACTTTTTCCAAGCTTCTAACCAATAAAGCCTTTGATGATATTGTCTTTTTCTATGGATATGGATGGGGAGATGCCTATAGCTTCAACTGAAATGACAACTCAAGTCCTCTTTATTGAAAAAGAAAAATGAAATTCAAGTCACTTGATGATAAATATATATATATCTACATAATCTTTTATAATAAAAGGTAACTACATAATATAAGATCCATTGAACGCTAAATTTTAGCCTGGTTTATCCGATTTTCATAGAAATGAGAATTTGATACCTGGATTTTGGATCTAGAGGAAGAATGGCTCTTAAATCAAAACTCCGTGAGTGTACTGCGATATAAGCCCGAAAAGACTGCCAGTCGCTATTATTATCTTGTTACCGTAGACTTGATTTCACTTGCTTGTGGGCCATCTTCATTCCACTTACCTGAAACACTGCCTTATTACGTAGGAAATGGCTTAAAATCTCACTTCCAAGTTCCAACCCAAGTGCCTTACACCTTGTGATTGATCATGGCATACAGTCCGTTTACATCATCCATACCGGAATCTCGCATCTTCCAAACCCTGCAATCATATGAATATGAATGATTAAATTCCACCATCCCCACTCCTCCTCTACTTCCCATCAACACCCCTGTAAAGTAAAGTTCCCTCACGTCATACTCCACAACTAAAAAAATTAAATTGCAGGAAAAAATATTATAAAATTTTTAAAAAAACCACGACCGTACCTACAGTTTCGTCGCCTTCCTCCCTCTAAAAACGTCTCTCCCACTCCTCCCACACGACCCCATTGCATTCCACAATGCCTCTCTCTCTCTCTCTCTCTCTCTCTCTTCTCTATCTCTCTCTGCTAACAAGCAGATCTTAGCCGTCCAGCGGTAACTGGCCCACCGTCAATCAGAGAAGAAAAAAATCTCTACCGTTGGTGCCATTCATGGCGGATCAGGAGACGACACCACCTCTTCTCACCTCTTCTTCTGCTATCAGATTCCTCGGACTCCTCAATGAACCCGACCCCGACCCGACTCCCTTCGAATTGGACGAGAGCGACGTCATCTGGTCATCGACATCCGACCCGTCCGATTCCCCAACGCTTCTCTTCTCATCACCCACACAACCAACGGTCCCGATTCCCCCTCCAAATCTCCGCCAGACCATGTACCCGCGGAAGTTCGGCCTCTCCGCGGCTTTGAACTCTTCTTCCATTTCCACCACCAGCTTGGCCCGGTCGATCCGTCGGTCGGGGTCGGTCGAGTCGTCGGGACGGTTCAACCAGTCGGCGCCGGTGGAGGTGCCGGAGTGGGGGAAGGGGAGTTTGGGGAAGGGAGCGGATGAGAAGATGTTGGGGTTGTGGTACGAGGACGACGAGAGAGCGAAGGAGGAGGAGATGCTGCCACCTCATGAGATGGTGGCGAGGTCGCAAATGGCGACCTTTTCTGTGTTTGAAGGGTTGGGACGGACGCTCAAAGGGAGGGATCTGAGGCGTGTGAGGAATGCTGTTTGGCAGAAGACAGGTTTCTTGGATTAATTACTACTTCGTTTTCCTTTCTCTAATTTGCTCGTCTTTCTCTTTGTAATTCTGGAACTGTTCTTGCTGTTGTTGTTGTTGTTGTTGGTTTTTTTTTTTTTTTTTTTTTTCCTTAAGGTTTTAGGGTTTCTGTAGATACTTCTTCTTATTCGTGTACTTGAAAGTGCATGAGATTTTAAGGTGTTTTGAACTTGTAATTATTGGAATTGAATTTAAGGCGAGTGAAAATGTTAATTATGATTTGGGTGAGCAACATCGGTTGATAGTTGGATTGTTGATAACTAAGAAAATATGAATGTTTTGTTCGTGTAGTCTTTTTTTTTTTTTTTTTTTATTGACGTGGGTATCACTTAGGCCTTTTACCCCCACACTAATACTCTACTGAGTCGGGCAGTTTTGAATATAAGATTCCTATCTTTTATGCCAAGCCACCAACTCCCACATAGGTGGTAATTTTTATTAATATTCTTTTGATAATTATTACTGCTACAATATTGTTAGAAGAGGTGTTATTTATTTAGAAGAAGTGGACCATTCCTTAATAATTTTAAATTTAAATGGCAAAGGTATTTTTCTTTTCACACTCTTGTATCGCTGGAGGCTATTGGGATCTTCATAACATAATATGGATGCTGGTGAATTTTTCATGCGTAAAATATGTCCAGGATCAGCCTCTGTCTAAGTTCTTTAGTTTTCTTTTTCTTTGTTTTTTTGTTATATATTTTCTCCTTATTCTATATATTTTTTAGACCTAAGTTCTGCTTTTGGAGTGATTTGGGGTTTCTAAATAATAAAATGCATCTGGTATTGGGCACTACTAAAATTACGTATTTATTTTCTCTGTAGAGCTGTCAATTGAAGAAATTGAGGTGTTTCATTGCATTTTTAATTCAATAATGACCTATAATTGTGAGGACGGGGATGAAGGAAATGCCAATATTTAATAATTGCAGCCGCAAGGATAAGTAGGTATCAGTGCTTTTCAAAGATGACATGCAAATGACAGAAATGGAATATACAAGTACCTTTGTGCTGTGAAAATGGGCAATATGATTACGGGAGTCTTTAAAGTTCATAGCTTTAGAGGGGGCCGAGCGTTGAAAAAGTAATGCTTAGATGGCCTGAATAAAGAACAACAAAGGCATAGGATGTTAATGAGCCGAGAGATCCCAAAGCTTGAACTTGGCTTTTTGACTAAAATAGCTGAGCTCGAGCTACAGCTACTTTGGCTCGGTCAAACTCATCTGCTTAAGGGCAGCTCTGCTCTTTAATTCATTTTTTTTAATAATATAAATGTTCGATTGATTATGATTATACATAAAATTATATATAAAAATTATATTGATATATGTAATATCATTTTGATGTGAATTCCACTATGATAATTGTACTTATAGATTCAATGTCCTGGGCTTGACTGCTCCAGCTTGGCCAATTTAGATCAAGCTCCGCCAAGCTGGCTCCTTTGCATCCGGACTAAAGAAGTCGTTTGATAGTCTGAGGGATCAATCCACCTCCAAGATTCCACAAAGGAGACACCTCTAATTCAATCATTATGAGTGCTTAAAACTTCAATCCAGACAGGTCAAATGAGTATTCCCTCTTATATTTTACTCAGATCCAAATTTCAGCTCACTCTGATTAGAACCTAGAACTTATAGTGAAATTAACCACTTACTAGAGCATGTCAATTTTCATTTGTGTTTAATTAAGGCGTATTCAATCTGAGTGGACCCAAGTCACCTAACTATGATCGGCATGAAAGAAAACTAACCCAACAAGTGGTTCTAATTTTGAATAGCTTAGATTCTATATGTCGGCCCCATTCACTGATTGAATCATGAGAATGGTCTTATAGAACCCAATCACGGCTCGGCTGTCTGTGGGACATGGTCCTTTGACTATGGCTGGAACAGGACATTGCTGCTCATTGCTGCTCCCAGGCACGCCTATGACTTGACAATAGTTTTTGTTAGTTTGCGCCAAAGCTACTTTGATTGGTGGGGACGGGTATGTACTTCTTTCAGTTGGGAAGAATGGTTTAGTAAAAAAAGGGTGGGAATGATGTTCAGGGCCTTGCAGAGTAATTTTCAACTCCGGACTGCTCGCTCATCTTTTTTAAAATGGCTGTGAAGTCGTTTCATATAATGCGGCTAGAGGGTAAGGTAAAACATACGATGAAGAAAGTACTAAAAAGCACTAAAGCAGTCATTGTTAGAGGAACGCAGGAAAGGTACTTGCTTGCCACTTGCAACTTGCAAGAACGTGGAAAGAGTGGTAAATTAGAATATTACGCAAAATCTGTCATGTATGCCATGTCCTCTCTCCGAATATGCTTTTTCAATGGAGAAAAGGCCTAAAAAAATATAGCCACTTTTTGCACTAGAAAATTTTTTTACATTTGGTGGGGCTTTTTTTTATAGAGAAAAAGGAAGAAACATGCTAAAGATTTTGCAATTCTTACAAAAAATTGTTACCCAATGGGTGTTTCTAATGCAAAGGCGATATGACGAGAGTTAAGGCTGTAAATGGATATCAAAAGGACTGTAGTATGTCTGACCCAAGGCTCCAGGCATATGATGATTACATTCATACATAAAAATCTATACAAGTTTTTGTTGGCCATGTGGGTCCAGACCATTAGTGGGTTCAGTATTTGGGATAGTTTTCCTAATGATATTAGGAATTTCCTGTTTTGTCAAACTGCAGTTTTCTAATAGGTTAGGACTTTCTTTTTTCTTGAGATAGAGTTCTTGGGGGATAAGAATGTAATGGTTATATATATGATGTAATCTGTAACCCTAGAGAGAGGCTGAGTGGCCGAGATTCCAAGGCTGTGGTTTCACAGATTGGAGGAGAACCTAGTGGAAATTGGTTTCCCGTGGATGTAAGCATCTTTGCCGAACCACATAAATCTCCTTGTCTTTTTGTGTGGTGATTGTTTGATTTTGGTTGCCTTTGCACACACGCGCACAACAAGTGGTATCAGAGCGGAAGTTGTGCGTGGCAGATCAATGGGAAAAGATCAGCCGTGTTGATCTTTATGGGGCCACGGAAGAAAATTGATCTCTGTTACAGAAAATAGAGCTTTGGTTTTTGCAGATCTTGAAGAAGACAGAGGAGGGTTCTCTGTTAGGCTGGCTGTGATCTTCGTCGGAAACACGTTCTAGGCTACTGGGTTTTCTGAGAAGAAGACTGGAAGAAAAAAAAATTCACTCACCGGTTGCAAGTCACCGGTCGCTGCTACCCGTCGCCGTCACCGTCTCCAGTAGTCGTCACCGGACCAGGAAGCCGGACCCGCAGCAGCCGCGGGCCCTGTAACTCTGCGCCGTCTGCAACTGGGTTGCAGACCCAGGCGCAGAGACAAAAAAGACGACCCAGTTCTCTCGGTTCTGGGTCTTGGGTCGGGTCGGGTCAGTTAACCTGACCCGCCTTGGAGTATAAGCCTAGCGTCTGGTTCCAGGTTGGGTTTGGTTTCGGGTTGGGTTAGATCCACCCGTTGTGCAAGCCCAGAGCAGTTAAGCAGTGCAGGTTACGGTTTGGGTCAGGTTGACCTGAACCCGTCCGTCAGCAGACAGTCCAGCCCATCAGCCACCGTGCAGATGTCAGCAGCGTGACGTCATCAGGCTGACGTCAGCCCACGTCATCGGACAGACGGTCAACGGCCAGAGTTGACCAGATTGACGGCAGAAGTTTATTTCTGAGATATCTTGATCATCCGACGTCCGATCAGAGATCCGTTTGCGCCTACGGACTCGTTTCGAATAGATCTACATATTAGTGGAAGAAGATTGGCTATTTGATGGTCAACAGGAGTTTGACCAAATCAAAAGCGCAGAAAACCATTTTTGCGATATCGGAGCCATCCGGGGTTGGATTTCAGATCCATTTCTTCTAGCGTGCTCGTGTTGACGAGATCTACAGCTTGGTGCAAAAGTTGAAGTCAGTGTTAGTTATTTGTTTTTTCCTGTTATTTAATTTGATTAAGATGGAGAACAATACTATCAACACTACCATGGTTAAGCTCAACCATTCCAATTGGTTGATCTGGAAACCAAAGATGGAGAATATTCTCTATTGTAAAGACCTCCATGATCCCGTTGAGGGGGATAATGCCCCACCGAAAGATATGCAAGATGCTGACTGGAACAAATTGCATAGAAAAGCGATTGGTCACATCAGACAGTGGGTTGATAACAGTATATTTCACCACGTGTCAAATGAAACCAATACGAATACCCTTTGGAAGAAGCTAGAAGCAATGTATGATAAAAAGACCTCAGTAAACAAAACTTTCTTGATCAGAAAGCTTGTGAACATGAAATTCAAGGATGGTGGTTAGATCAAAGATCACATCAATGAGTTCCAAAGTGTGGTAAATCAGTTAGCCACTATGAAGATGATCTTTGATGATTAGATACAAGCTTTGTTACTTCTGAGTTCTTTGCCGGATACATGGGAGATATTGGTTGTTTCCTTGAGCAATTTTACTCCAGATGGTGTGTTATCTATGAGTCAGGTTACCAGTAGTCTACAGAATGAAGAAACTAGAAGGAAATCTACAGGGACAGATAATGCACAGGCCTTTGTTACTGAGAACAGGGGGAGGAGTAAAAGTAAAGGACCAAAGGGGGGTCGTGGCAAGTCTAAAAGTGAATCACAGGCCAAGTCTAGCAGTGAATCATAGAGCAAGAAAAAGTCTGTAAAATGCTTTTTCTGTGGCAAGATTGGCTACGTCAGGAAAAATTGTTTTGCCATGAAGGAACAAAAAGGCTTCAACAATGATAAGAAGAATGAAAGTGATAACACCACAGCTACTTTGGAATAGGAAGTAGTGGTGCTCGCCGGCGATGATGATAAGTGTTTGAGTGTTGCAGATGGTTAGATTGAGTGGGTTGTTGACACAGCAGCATCCTACCATACTACTCCCTACAGGGAGATGTTCACGACGTACAAAGCAGGTGACTTTGGTACTGTGAAGATGGGCAACACGAGTCATTCAGAGATTGTTGGTATCGGTGATGTCTGCATTAAAACCGATATTGGTTGCATAATGACGCTGAAAGATGTGCGACATGTTCCTAATCTGCGGTTGAATCTGATTTCCGGGACTGCATTGGACCATGCAAGTTATGAGAATTACTTCGGAAATGGCAGATGGAAGCTCACTAAAGGGTCTATTGTTATTGCGAGAGGAACAGCAGGTAATACTCTTTATAAAACACAAGTAAAGCTGTATAAAGATGCATTGAATGCAGTTCAAGACAATTCCTCTATAAATCTATGGCATAAGAGGCTTGGTCATATGAGTGAGAAAAGCTTGCAGATATTGGCAAAGAAGGACTTAATTCATTGCTCCAAAGGTATGTCCCTTGACCCTTGTAATTATTGTTTATATGGTAAACAGCATAGGGTTGCTTTCTCTTCGACATCAAAATTGAAATCAAATGTGTTGGATTTGGTATATTCTGATATTTGTGGTCCCATAGAGGTAGAATCATTGAGTGGCAATAAGTTTTTTGTCACGTTCATCGATGATGCCTCTAGGAAAGTTTGGATTATTCGTTGAAATCAAAGGATCAAGTGTTCCAGATGTTTCAACAGTCTCATGTCAAGGTTGAAAGAGAAACAGGTAAACTCTTGAAGTGTCTCTACACAGATAATGAGGGAGAGTACACATCCAACCAGTTTAAAAGCTATTGCTTGAAGCATGGAATTCGACATGAAAAGACAGTTCCTAGTACTCCACAGCACAATGGTATGGCAGAGAGAATGAACCCCACTATTCTTAATAAGATGAGATGCATGATAAGATTAGCACAGTTGCCTAAGTCATTCTGGGGTGAAGCCGTTCTGACTGCCGTTGTAACACTCCGATCCCCTTTGAGCCGGTTTAGTGGCTCATTAGGGCTCGGGTTGTGACAGCCGTTTATCTGATTAACAGATCTTTCTCAGTTCATTTGAATTATGATCTTCCAGAGAGAAGATGGACAGGTAAAAATGTTTCCTATTCGCACTTGAAGGTATTTGGGTGTAAAGCGTTTGTACATGTACCAAAGGAGCAGCGTTCCAAGTTGGACGATAAGGCAATGAGTTGCATTTTTCTTGGCTATGATGGAGATGAGTTTGGCTACAGATTATGGGATCCAAAGAAGAGGAAACTTATCAGAAGTAGGGATGTGGTTTTCCATGAAGACCAATTCTTTGGAGATGTTGAGAAGATTGAAAAGTCTTTTGAAAAAGTTGATGGAGTGGTTGATCTCACACCGACTCCTTCTCCGGTGCAGACTACAGGTGGAGAAGGTGGACAAAACAATCCAGATCGCGATGAGGCACAGGGGTTGCCAGATGATGAGGGTGTTAAGCATGGGGAGCTGCAGTCTCCTCGGTTGGAAACCACGGAACCTCAAGTTAGGAGGTCTACACGAGAGCGTCAACCATCAACTAGGTATCCTACATCCGAATATGTTTTGCTTACTGATGAGGGAGAGCCAGATAACTTCCGAGAAGCAATGACTCATGCTGATAAAGATGAGTGGATGAAAGCTATGCATGATGAGTGAGTTCTTTGAAGAAGAACAAGACATATGAGCCGGTGCAACTTCCTAAAGATAGGAATGTTTTGAAAAACAAATGGGTGTTCAAGCTGAAAAAGGATGAGAATGGGAAACTGGTGAATCATAAGGCACGGTTAATGGTAAAAGGCTTCGCACAGACGAAGGGTATCGACTTCAGTGATGTTTTCTCTCCTGTTGTGAAAATGATTTCTATTAGAATCGTTTTGGGTCTAGTCGCCAGCATGGACCTTGAGCTTGAACAGATGGACGTGAAGACCACGTTTCTTCACGGTGACTTGAAAGAAGAGCTCTACATGACTCAGCTAGAGAGGTTTGAGGTAGAAGGAAAAGAACAAATGGTTTACAAGTTGAAGAAGAGTCTTTACAGGCTGAAACAAGCACCGAGATAGTGATATAAGAAATTTGATTCATTCATGTTGAGTCACGGGTACCGGAGGACCGCTGCAGATCATTGTGTCTATGTTTGTCGATTTATCAATGGCAGGTTCATCATCCTTCTTTTATATGTAGATAATATGCTGATAGTTAGACAAGATAGCAAGTTGATTGGCAAGTTGAAAGAGGAGATGTCAAAGCTGTTTGACATGAAAGACTTGGGTCCCGCACGAACGATATTGGGCATGCAAATACGTCGTAATAGGAGTTCCAAGCAGCTGTGATTGTCACAGGAGAAATATGTTGAACGAGTGCTCAAACGGTTCAACATGAAGAATGCTAAGCCAGTTAGCATACCTCTAGCCAGTCACTTTAAACTAAGCAAGTGCTTGTATCCTACTACAGATGATGAAAAGGAACAGATGGCATGTGTTCCTTACTCCTCTGCTGTGGCGAGTCTCATGTATGCCATGGTTTGTACACGGCCAGACATTGCTCATGCTGTAAGTTTAGTGAGTAGATTTCTCGCAAACCCTGGAAAAGAGCATTGGGAAGCAGTAAAGTGGATCTTTAGGTATTTGAGAGGTACTTCCAAGGTGTGCTTATGTTTCGGAGGCTCAAAACCAGTCATGGAAGGTTATACTGATACTGATTTTGCAGGCAATCTTGATCGTCGGTTGTCGACTTCTGGTTATTTATTTACTTTTGTAGGGGGAGCTATCTCCTGGCAATTGAAGTTACAGAAGTGTACAGCACAGTCTACAACTGAAGCGGAATACATAGCTGCTAATGAAGCAGGGAGAGAGATCCTTTGGTTGAAAAGATTCCTTCAAGAACTAGGTTTGAAGCAATAAGAATATGTAGTTTACTGTGATAGTCAGAGTGCTATGGATTTTAGTGAGAATGTTACATATCATGGCCGCATGAAGTACGTTGATATCAAGTACCATTGGATTCGTAAGGTGATCGAGAAGAACTTCATGAAGCTAGAAAAGATTCATTCGAACAAGAATCCCTCGGACATGATGACCAAGGTTGTGTCTAAGGGAAAGCTGGAGCCGTGTTCAGAGTTGGCAGGACTGAACTCCCAGTAAATGGTTCAGGGCATCTTCCCTATGGCCTGAAAGGGGAGATTGTTGGCATGTGGGGTCCAGGCCATTAGTGGGTTCAATATCTGGAGTGGTTTCCCTAATGATATTAAGAATTTCTTGTTTTGTCAAACAGCAATTTTCTAATAGGTTAGGACTTTCCTTTTTCTTGAGATAGAGTTCTTGGGGGATAAGGATGTAATGGTTATATATATGATGTAATCTGTAACCCTAGAGAGAGGCTGAGTGGCTGATATTCCAAAGCTGTGGTTTCACGGATTGGAGGAGAACCTAGTGGAAATTGGTTTCCCGTGGACGTAGGCATCTTTGCCGAACCACGTAAAGCGCTTGTCTTCTTATGCGGCAATTGTTTGATCTTGGTTGCCTTTGCACACACGCGCACAACAGTTTTAACGCCCCACAAAGCTTGAGTTCTGTTTAAATTTGAGAGTCACTGAACTTTAATCATATACTACCATAACTCAAACTTTTATATTTAAAAATAATTATTTTATTGAAGTTTATACTAATGTAATATATATCTTAATTCAAATCTAAATCCAGGAATCGATTTTTTTTTTTAAGTTGAAGCCAGAATCCAATGCAAAAAATAGGTGTCAAAACTCGATGTGGATCTAAAATATGAAAACTGCTCCGAGTCCAAGTCCTCTATGGTTGCACAGTTCCACTGCGGAACTAAACTATTAGAATCCTTTTTGGGAGTGGAGTCCTGTCGACAATACCAATATTCTCTTATTCAGTTTACTTTTGTGAAATGGTAAGCCCTTTTTCAGAAAGTTTTTTTACACAATTTCAATAATCCTAAAGAAAATTTTTTGCACCAAATGATGAACATACATTTGGTAAAAAAAAAATTGTTATGATTTTTTACACATTTTCAAAGAAAAGTGGTGTCACAACTGTTTTTTTCAAAAATATTTGAATAAAAGGAGTGAAACGCCGTGGTGGGGCATTCAACAAAAAGTTACTGTACTTTTCCGCACCATTTACATGGCAAAACAGTTACAATGTCTTCAAAAATTTTAATTAAAGGAGCGACACTACGTGGTAGGGCATTCCATGAAGAAAATATTTTGCTGTTCCACACCATTTTTACAAGAAAGCAATTACATGAATCTCTCCTTTGAAAGAAGCTCAGTTCAAAAGAGTGAAACTTCCCACCTATTTACATTCCGAGCCACTCAAAAAAAGTGTCATCCTATCGTGTGCCACTGCACTCCTTTATCTCAATATTTTTCTAGAAAAAAAAAGCCTCAATATTTTTATATGTCCAAACCTTGGTCAGCAGACTCAACGACCATTGGTAGTGGCACTATGACAATCAAGGGAGAGTTGATGTTTAATAGCCATGTATAAAGGAGCGTGATTCATTTTAGAAGGTTGCGAAATTGGCAATACATAGATTAAATGAATATATGAGATACATTTCTTTCTATGGCGTCCAAGTATAATCCACATCACCTAACCATTCGGCCTGCAGTGAACGACAAGAAACTAGCTGTTTCTATGGTGAGTGAGGTGTTTCACCATTGATGTAACAATGGATAGGCACATTATTGAGATATTGCTGGGTTTTGTCTTGTATTTAAGTTTAGCGAAATCCGTCGTCTGTATGAGTCAGAACCGAGGTTCAGGATCAGAGATATTTTAATCATTATGTATAAATTTTTTTTGTTTGCTAAGAAAGCAAGAACTATATATATTGATGTATTGTAACCCTGGATCTTAAGGGATTGAGATAGGATCATGATAGATAAGTTCTCTCATTCGTGAATGTAGGCAAGGTTGTCGAACCACATAAAATTACTGTGTTCATGTATATGATTGCTTGATAGTGTGATTGTATGTTCATCGTAGTTGATTCGTTGATTGCTTATAGTTTCCGCTGTGCGACTTCTCCCAACAAAAACATACTTAGGTAAAAGGATAACTAAGTTCTTCCATAAATATTCCTTTCTCCAATTCCCTAACATTTAAATAATGGAAAAATGTCACTGAAAATGATAGCATCCTCCTCTGGCTCGTGAATCATCGCCATCTGCAAGGAAACGCCAGCCACTAACTCTAGCTTCTTAAGTGGTTGAAATTATTACTTTTAATACTCTGATAAGAAAATTCAAAAAATCTACTAGGAAATCTAAAAGCCTGTTTGGAAAGTCTAAGGGTCATCTAAAAAAGCTAAATATTAAGGGACTTCACTACATGTCTTGCTATATGTAAAGTTATATCTTTTTGAAGTATCATTGGCAGGCTATATAAAGTTGAGTTGTAATTGATTTATAAAGTGTGATAAAAGTGTGTGAAGTAAAAGTCCAAGTGTTTGGTGTAGTTTCCTTGTTATTGTGAGCTGCATAAGAATATATATTTTATAAATTTTTTGCTCCTTTGATATAGAGCAGGGGCTTTGTATGTCCTTTTCACCGTACAATCCCACATACACAAGTGCACACACATTGCACGCTTTTCTATCAAGTTGATTATCTCAATTATAGAAAGTACCACATTTCTACAAATTTGTGTCAGAGAATAGATTCAAAGTGGTGTTAGATTATGTTTTCTACAAATTAGTATCAAAGCTAGGTTGACAAATTTCAAAGTATTGATCCTAGATTAATTTTTATTATTGAAAAATATATTTTTGAAGGTTGCATTTTTTTTTGAAAATTTATTTTTTAAGTGATTTAGTTCTTGTGTTAAAAGTCACTACAACAATTAACGGTTTTAGCTACAAATAATTTCGTCACCAAAAATTATAAAAACATTGGCCCAAAATTTTTACGACAAAAAATAACACATCGGGAAAAAAACGTCAACGAAAATCATCAACAATGGAACAAAATTTCGCCGTGGAAAATAATTTTCACCGACGTTAACTTACGACATTTACCAACGTAAAATAACGTCGGTGACAATTATTTCCGATGAAAATAATTCTGTCGTGGAATATTATCACCGACATTATAATCAACATTGACCGACGTAATTAACGTCGGAAAAAATTATTACCCACGAAAACGGTTTCGTCGTCGAAACTAATGCTTACCAAACCGACATTTACCGACGATATATGACGTCGGTAAAAATAATTTAATGTCATTGTAATCTTAAGTAAATATATTGTAGACGTTTCCTTAACGTCGGCGAAAATCTAAAACGGAAATTACCTACGTTTTATAATGTCGCTAAGTAATAACGATTTTAATTAACTTTTATTTTTTACGTTTCAATATCATTATAATATGAAATTTACATTGCCCGACGATAACATAACGCCGGTAAGGAATTTTAATTATTTTTGAATTTAATTTACATTTACCGACGTTCTAGAGGCGTTGTAGAAAAACATCAAAATTTTAAAATTGATATTTACCGACGTTAATCGATCGTCGGCAAATTAATCCGAATTTTTTTATTTTTTGTTTTTCTTTTACCAACGTTTTATAATGTCGGTAAATTCAACTTTGCTTTTACTTTATCTTTTCTATATTTTTATTGACGACGAGGAAAACGTCGACAAATTCAACTATTTTATTTTTGCCGACGATCATAAACGTTTGTAATTATATATTTTTTAAAAAAAATAGAGATTAAAATTGACTTTTGCCGACGTTTTAAAACGTCGGCAAAAGTCTTTTTTCGTCGGCAATAACTTGATCTTTTTTACAATGTATCTACTATTTTTTCATTATAATCTTCCAATAAACCTGTTTATACCTGCTATTCATGCACCTTTATTTAACAAAAATAAATCCATCCATACAAGAATTACCGAATAAACAAACAAACATCACCATTTCTCATCAAATCATTCATCTCATTTAGCAAATATTACAATAATACAATCCCATATAAATATCCAATATACAAATACAAATAGACTAAATTGAAAAAAAAAAAACTCCTCCATGTCTGCAACCGAACCGAATCGAACTCGTCCATCAATCTGTAATGACAAAAATAACATTAGAACCTTTTCAATTACATAAAAAATTACAAATGTGACATCATTGAATACAATAAAATGAGAGATAAATGATATTAGATGAAGGCATAGATTATTCTCACCTTAGGTTACTTTACCGGCACTTTGCCCTTTTGAAATATCTTTGTTAATAGGTTACATGATATGCTAAAAAAATTTAATTTTGGGGGCCACTTCTACTTGCTGAAATACCATGATATATATTCTAATAGGGATTGTAAATTTTTATCTATCTATGTACTGATTTTCAAAATATCCATACTCAATGTATCACGAGACTTAGGTCATATCACATACCCTTTTCTCCCAGTGTCTTTAGAAGTGTAGGATTAAAGTTAAGAGAACATCCAATAAAAAGGTCCTTCTACTCTAGAAATCTTGAAATCAGCTATGCTATTCGTGAGACATTCTAGGAGGCAAGTGGCAACTATCCACACTAGGAGTAGTTAAGGAATTGAAACCTTTGAGTTGTCTAGTGAACCTTCTGTATAATACGGAGGGTACTTAAGGAATCATAGAACAAACTACACAGCAACACTCTAGCCATGATGTTGCAAGCATTAATATATCCCCATGGTAAAGAATGAAAACAGGGCTTGCCCCAGATCGTTTTGAAGAGATTACAACACTAAGAGGAATCATTTCTAATTCAAAACAAATTCTTCACAGTGGAACACCAAAAAAGTCCGCAAGTGGAAGTACAATTGAAACTTTGTCACAAGAGACTTGTGAAATCAGATCCTTACAGTACTGTGGTACTAAACTGAAGCAATATACATACAATTTATCAAGTCCTTTGTATTTACAGGAAAAATTAAAAAGAAGTCACTGTTTCTGTGTGGCATCTATATACCAGTTAAAGACCAGTCAACCAAGGGCACCAAGGATCACATCACGGAAAAATCACTACCAATGATTGAAAATTTTGGAGGATATATCACACATGTTGATGGCAAGAAAAATTTCCTGCAAATTGCCCAAATTCAATGGCCAAACACCCTGCAATTAACAAAATCTGAGATATGGCCTAGCCAATGAGTAGCTCATGTTTACAGGTATAGAGGATTTTGATAATTATATAGCACTAAATGGATTTTTTTTTCTACTGGTAAAGAATGGATTTCCAAGAATGCCAAAATCCTGTGATAAGGAAAAGCAATTATCCAGATAACTTGTCTTGCAGTGATAATCTAAGGAGTCCAATTATTGTGTTTCTTGTCTACTATAATAGATTTGTCAATAATATTTTGAAAAAGAAAAGTTTAATTGATACAAGAGGACTATGACGATGCTACTGGGATATATGGAAATGGACAATATAACTGTATTATATTGTATGGGATAGATGCTTCATTATCAAGTGTTAGATTCCATGGCAGGTTGCATCCATTGTATCTTCCAGTAGGTTGTCCAATATTCCAACCAAAGATCAAGCCCAAGGTCCCACCCACAAAGTGAATGGGGTCAGGTTGGTTTCTGTTTCCCCCAATTTCAGCATTTAATGATCATTGTCCTCTTAAAAGTACCAAATGAGAGGATTGCGCCTTTCTTCATATGGATTGCATTAACGACTGTTTTCTAAATTCGTCATTAGTAAATACTACAAATATGAAAAGATGAGTAGAGAAATATATGAAAAGGGAAATAAACATATTGAACATGATTTGTATAGTTTCTGTTACTTTTATAAAACTAAAGAGGCGTAATGTATTACGGTATTATCAGTGCTGTTAATTACTTGAGAAGAACTACATAAATTTTATTGCAATATAATCGATGGTATTGACTACTTTCAGATGAACTACATAGTTTTAAGGTAAAGGGCTTCATAAACTTTGGCTCTGCAGTTCAAAGATCCATATGGATGATTGGTGGACATGGGCATCCAAACCCTTCAATCTTTGGCTATTTATGGATCAATGAAGACACTTTCTATGTCTTAACCATTCATTTTCAAGCCACTACATGGAGAAAAGTCTAAAATATTAATCTGAGAGATATTTGGGCTATTGGCCTTCCATGGTTAAGGCCCATGGGGAAAAAGGGTTAAGTCTAAAATTCCTTTTGAATTTTGCATTTCAATGACGCTTTCTTCCATTTCAAATGAAGTTTCCTTGGATTCTTTGCATTTAATCCCCCATGGGGAAACAGGGGATCAAGATATTAATGATGATGGGGAATTTTAGCCAGATACCCTAGCTATTGACATATTTGACATATAAGTTCTACTACTTGACATACTTGCCATGATAGTCATTTTAATATTTCAAGAGAATATTATACTAACCAAGGGTTCGCATCACGCCCTGCAGTAGCTGTGCCATCACCAGCAGAACTGGACCCTCTAGAGACGTTGAGGCAAATTGTTGGATCTATCCCTGCCGCAGCTGCCAGCTATTGAACGAGGGCCTCGAGTGCAGCTGTCCTCTTGTCCTGCTCAGCCTGTCGCCTATCCTGCTTAGCCTGCCTCCTAGCCTGCTCAGCTAGCTGCTCGCGCAAGGTGATCACCTCGAGATGCTGCGCTGGAGACTATGTGGAAGATGAAGAGTTCCTCGTGTATATACCATACCCATTCAAATAACCCGACCTCTTCCCAAGCACATCAACAACAATTTGTTCCTCAGTCATCGGAGCTGTGATAGATGGCTGTGACTGCTCCTCGGTCCGCTGCACCAAGGCCTCCTGCCATTCAAATCAATAAGGGATTTAGAATGCTTCTAACATAATTATTGATCAAAGTTGAATCGAAAAGCAAACATACATATCTCTGTTGAGCCACGTCATTTACCCACGAATTACTCTTTTGCCTATAATGGGTGTCGTGGAAAAACTGAGTAATAGGAGGTGCCTGACTGGCATTCTGTGCCATTTGTCATTTGAAATTAACTTGTATTAGAAATGAACCTACATATTGATAAATTAATAAACTTAATCA
Organism: Sextonia rubra; assembly: GCA_037013555.1. NCBI lineage: Eukaryota > Viridiplantae > Streptophyta > Magnoliopsida > Laurales > Lauraceae > Sextonia > Sextonia rubra. Next base: position 27,601,120 of record JASUAD010000009.1, read on the forward strand.
AGTTTGCTCATATGAATATAATTAGTACCATCAGAGACATCTTCGATGCAAATGACCTGGAGCCACTAGTATGATTGTAGGGCAGTTTGGCTCGACTTTCTTGAGCCTTCTTCGACTTCGTCTACATAGAAGAGTAATAATACAATAGCTCTTTCTCATTGAATCATACCTAATAAAATTACGTTGAAATATAATTAACTATTGTAGACAACATCCAAATGTTACCCTCCACTGTGGTGATTCCCAACATTGCGAGATCATCAACTGCCAGTCGGCTGGATCATAACCATCCGCCGGGTGGTCCTGGGGTCGGGGAACTCCCTGCTCCAACAGCTCGAGATAATGGCTGTGCAGCTCATATTTCCAACTCTTGTACAAAATCCTGCACTGGCGGTTAATGTCCGCCCTGAGCTGCATATCACCCTCGTAGTCCCTAATACCAAATATTTGCTACAATTAAGAGAAATCCATATAACGATTAGTAATAATAAAATATAATCCAGGCCTTCTAATGACGAGTACAACTATGATCAATTTGGTTAATAATTCTCGTTATAGTTTACCTGAATTAATCCAATGACCGCAAGCTTGATCCCACTATCAAACTTCTTCCAGCCATGAGGTCGGACTGGGGCCATCTCTCTAATGGCTAACCTAAGATGGTTAACCAATGATGGTGCATGTTCCCCCTTTGGCCTATGACTCGAGTTGGGGATCGGAACTGGGATGTTATGACCCAACTCTTTCCTCAGCTTTACCGCATTCTTTCCTCGCGTAACTCCCCTTACATGACTCCGAACCTCCGAGACTGGGGCTGATGCTGTTAAGATGACAGTGCTACATGAGTTAATAAATAGAAAACATTAAATTGAAGTGAATCCAAGATTTTAAGATGTCATAATTTTCTCACCAACACTGCTAGCAAGTGTATGAGGGCTCGGCGGAGTCAGGGATGGTGGAGATACCCTCGGCAATGGCTGTGTGGTAGGAGGCTGGGTTAATGAGGTAGACGGCTGTAACGGTTCATCCTATATAGTTAGTGGCTGTATCGGCAACAGAGGCTGTGTCACAACCTTGGGTGTGCTCTCTGCACAAGCTAACCCAAGTGCAGCTGTGATACTCCGAGCAAGCCTAGCCCTCTTCTATCGAGGCATATCTGCAACATAAATTAGAGCCAAGTAACAAGGAAAATAAATATTTATTAGCCCAAATCAATAATATTATTTTAGCATGGGTGTCACTATCAAAAACTAATATTTTAAAGTGCATGTCGTAGACATTGACATAAAGATTACCTCATCCGATTTTGACGAAAATGTATCGTCATCTACATCATCATCTTGTGGGGGACTGTAGTTCTCGTCGTTATTATTCCCACTAACCATTTTCTTTCTGTTCCCGTTTGTCCCTTTAGCTGAACCAAATATAGCACGTGCAGTCGACGGGAGCCCTAGAGAAACAAGTTTATCTGCATTCTGCTTAATTGTCCTTTTTCTCTTTAATAAATAATTAAATACTTGTACGTGACGGGATAGCTCTCCTGGTTTGACCCATTTTTTCCCTCTGTTTGCCATCGTTTGCAACTATAATATATATATAAATAAGCATAAAACGTAAAATATAGAAATGTTTTATCCATATATGAACAAATCACAAGAGAAAATGAACTTTCAGACAATGTCATTCTGTAAGGTAAGATCTTTATTAATTTACTTAATCATTACATGTGCAAAACTTGAATCACACACTACATGTCATATTCCATGTCAGAGTCAGACTCACTAAATACATCATTGTCTTCTTCATCTTCATACTCCACCAGTGTTTCATCCTTATCTTGGCCCTCCTCGTCTTCTGACTCATCACTGAGAACAATCTCAGGATCTATATCATCCCTAGAGTATTGGACATTAGTACCATCAACGAGGATTGGGACAACATATGTCGTTTCTCCCTGCTGAAATGCATCATTACACGCATCATCATCGTCGTCATCATCCCGCTTAGCAAGTACGTCCCATACTCCCTGAGGCTTGACCCGTTCTACAACTCTCTAATTTTTTCCTCTAATGGTGTCATTGACATAGAAGACTTGTGTCACCTGGCTTTGTAGTACAAATGGATCATCCTTACACCAACGACCCGTTATATCAATGCTTGTAATATGTTCTTCAATAGTTATCTTGTGCTTGGTGCTAGTGTTGTACCATTCACATTCAAATAAAACCACTTTACCCCCGTGCAAATAGGACAACTCTCAGATTTTGTGGATGTATCCATAATAGTCATGTTTCTCTCCTTCATATTCCCCATTCACAACCAAGCCACTACTCTAACTTCTACGACAATTCTCACGGTCTTCAGTGTGATATCGGACACCATTGCTATCACACCCTTGATATAGATTCACTAGTGATCTGGGCCCATTTGCTAAAGACCAAATCTCCTCAGTAGCTTCAGGTGACCCACTAGTTCGTAATTGGTTCATCTACATAAGCACATTAAGACAAATATATTACACTCATGTCATTTGAAGTGTAATCCAATAATATATAGCAATTAAAATGATAAAATTTTATATGTCTTACATGTTGTTTGAACCATTTGGCAAATTCTTTTCGTTGTACCCTCCCGATTTCTCCATTGTGCCGATTTTGTACTAAATTCTTGTGGACCCTACTCACAGCAGCTTTTAGTGAATAATTAAAAGTAGAGAATAATTCAAACAGTTAACAAGCAATGCATAAATATAATTAGATTGAAGCACATACTGTAGATACGGCTCCACCTCAGGGGTATTATTCAGCACAAACCAATGAGCCATGTCACGCTCTTCCTGCGAAGGATCATGTGCCCTTGCCATCAGTCAAATTGGACGGACAGTTTGTCTAAATACTGACATCCCCGGGCCACGTTCGCCACCATCATCATAGCGTTCAACTCGATCAGTTTGCCTTAAATACATTGAACAAAAAGTAAGACACTCTTTGACAATGTAAGCCTCGGCGATCGAACCTTCTGGCCAAGCTCGGTTGTGAACATACCCTTTTAAGGTCTTCAGAAACCTTTGAACACCCAATGATAGCATTGACGATTTTCAATGCAAGGCAATTGCAATAATAAATGAACAATTAATCAATGGTCATTAACTATTACCTTTCTATCGAGTACATCCACCGATATTGCACCGGTCCACCAAGCATGGCCTTGCGCGGTAAGTGAACCGATAGATGAACCATTACATCAAAGAAAGCAACAGGAAAAATCCTCTCCAACTTGCACAATATTAAAACTATATGCTCCTCTAATTTTTTTCAAATCATCATGTCTCTGTGTTTTTGAGCAAAGGTCTTGGAAAAAAGAGCCTAACTCAAACAACGTTGTACAAATATCCATATTCAGAAAGCCACGCATACCAATAGGAAGGATGCGTTGGATAAGGATATGGCAATCATGGCTCTTTAAACTAGATAAATTACCATATTTCGAGGTTACACACCTCAAGAGGTTCACCACATAGCAGTCAGGATATTTTATCGACTTTAAGAATTCATAAAAAGCGTCTCTCTGTTTTAATTCCAAAGTGTAAGAGGCACGCGGCTTCAAGCTAAATCCATCGCCCCTCTCCACTAGATGCAACTCTGGCCTGATGCCCATATTTTTCAAATCCTTGCGCGCTTTCTCCGTATCCTTGGTTTTGCCCTTTGTGCCCAAAATTGTTCCAACCAAAGCTACACAAATATTCTTCTCAATGTGCATAGGATCAAGGTTGTGCCGAAGTTTTTTGCTCTTCCAATAGGGCCATTCATATAGGATGCTTTTCTTTCTCCAATTCAGTTCTCCAGAGTCACGTGGTCTTTTCTTATTCTTGCCAAACTGGACCGGCGCTAGTTCTTCTAGTTGGTCTAATACATTTTGCACTGGTAAATCCAAAGAGTTTTTTTCATACTCAGACTGACCATTGAAGGCCTTGCTTCTATGCCATTGGTGGTTCAGTTCCAAGTATTTTCGATGGCCAATATACCCAATCTTTTTTTTCAACTTCACCCCCAACGAGCTGTCGTTACATGAGGGGCAAGCGTTATATCCTTTTGTGCTCCACCCAGACAAGTTGCCAAACGCAAAAAAGTCATTTATAGTCCACATCACAGCTACATGCATCTGGAAGGTCTGTTTAGAATAAGTAATGACATCATAAAAAATGGCTCTTTCATGCACATCCATGGTGGCAAATTATAAGGCATAAGTATGACAGGCCACATGCTATAAGAGGTGCTCAAGTTACCAAAAGGGTTGAATCCATCGATAGCTAACCCCAGCCTCACATTACGTGTCTCTCGAGCAAACTCTGGATATTTCTTATCAAATTCTTTCCATTCCACGAAGTCAGCCGGATGCCTCGTTATCCCATCATCAACACACTTCTCACTATGCCATCTCATATATGTGGCTATCTTCCTTGACATATACAACTACGCAACCTCGGTGTCAATGGGAAGTAACGGAGCACCTTATGAGGAATCTTCTTTCACTTGCCATCATTGACCTTGTACCTAGGCTCTTGACATTCTGAACATTTATCCAATTGAGCATTTTCATTCCAATACAACACACAATCATGTTTGCAGGCATCTATGTTCTTGTACCCCATGCCCAAGTCACGTAATAATTTCTTTGCCTCGTAAATTGAGGCTATCACCACATGACCTTCGGGTAAGAAGTCCTTAAAAATCTGCATGACCTTTTTGAACGACTTATTGCTACACCCACTTTTGACCTTCACATGCAATATCCTGATAACAAACGCTAACAGAGTATCTGAGCTCTTGCATCCTGGGAACAAGCCACGCTGGGAAGCTTGCAACAATCTTTCAAAATCCTGCACATCATCCCCCTCTTGAGTATCTTCTTGTAAGTAAGTTCCCCTATGATAGTCCTTAATCAACTCATCGTATTCATCCTGATTCTGTTCCGATTCATCCTCGCTCTCATCCGCATCATTGGGTTGAACTATAGGTTCCCCGTGAGCTATCCACCGTTGGTATGAGACCATCAGTCCATAAATGTTCAAATGACTTCTCACGATTCCATAGTCATGCCTCCGATGGTTACAACAATCATTACATGGGCACCTAATGACCGCTGCCCCATTCGAATTCGCCCTTGCAAAATCAATAAATGAGTTCACCCCAGCAATGTACTCCGTACTAAATCGGTTTTAATAGTGTAATATCCAACTCCTGTCCATATCTGACCTAATCACAAGCAATTAGAAATATTTAGAACAAAACTCTCAGTTCAAGAAATAGAAAGATGCTGTCCCCGAACACTTTATACTTGGATAGGAATAGATCTTGGTACACACAGAGAGAGAGAGAGAGAGAGAGAGAGAGAGAGAGATAAAATAGGACATTTCAAAATGGGACAAAATTAAAAACACATTTCAAAATAGGACTTAAGTTTTCCACTCATCTTTCAAAACAAGACAATTGGCCAGATTAAAGAGCTTCCGGCGTTTTTCGCCTTTTCTCCTTAATAGGAGATGCATGGGCCTCCCCTATTAAGGATTTGGGATATGTGGGCTTTGGTAATGCAATATATGCAGGGCCATTAAATTATTGTTATGCTTGTTAATCTCTAGTTGATATTGATTTGATAGGAAAATGGCAGACTTGAAGAATATGGTTTGGCTTCTGAAGGAGTTAGTGAAGTAGAGTCTGCTGGAGAATTACTTCTTTGCGTACAATTGGTTCTGTATTAGTTATTATGGTGAATCAACGCTTCAGTTAAGCATTAGTTGGATGTCCTCGTAACTTTGTGTAGGATCCTATACGGCAATACTTAAGTTTTTTCTTAAACTGGTAGCACTAAAACAGAAGCACACTGAATTTGATTTCTGCATTCCATAGAGCCCATATGACTACTTAGTGGCACATCCAGCTGGCACATTGGGTCTACCAATCATTTGCTTCTGAACCATTGTAATTTATAACTTTATGAATTACAATTCACAATGGCTACCCATTCGTACTTTCTTTTTCCTAGTTCATTTGTTTTTAGCTAGTTCATGTAATACAACCATAAATATACCATGTTGATCTTCAGAAAATGCTAACATGGTGCACACTATTTGAACATAATTATAACACAGCTTTCTCTTGTGAAGAAGTTGAGGACTATAAAGATCCAACAGCGTGATGTTTCTAGCATTATAACTTTGTTTCAGGAGACTCCTATATTTTAACTATTGATGTATGGGTTGATTTTGGTATGCTTATAGTGATGTATTGTTGCTGTATATTCTTGTTCTGTAATTTAATAAGTTACTGACCATTTCATAAAAATACATATATACATTTCCAGGAACTGAAGGCTAAAAACATACCACTGGAAAATATCAGGATTTACTATTCTCCATTTTCGAGAAAAATGCAGACCGCAAAAATGGCGGCTAGCGTGTTAAACATTACATTTGAAGGTTCCCAATGCAAGGTAACTCATATATACAAGGTTTTCGGTTGTGAGAATATGTTGCCAATGTAGCTGGAAATATTCATGAGACTGCCATCTCTTTGTATTCTTGGAGCAGCCATGCCTTTGAATACTATCCTAATGGTTCTTTGGTTGTTTGTAAGGAGGTTTTCCACTTCCCTATAGTTTTAAAAATTCAACAAATTTTCTTTCTTCTCTAGTAATATCGCACTTCATTTTGCTTCCATTGATGTTTCTTGCCCTGTTTTATTCTTGTTTCTCATAATTTTGTTGGTATATTGATTTGATCATTCTCTGTTGTAGGCTACTCCTGCTAGAATCTGAATTTGTTTGCACTTTTATTTCCTTGAGACTCTCCCCTTGAGCTATCTCCTTCTCATTCATTCCTAGTCGTCTTCCCCAAACCCAACACACCTACCTTCTTCTTTGTCACACACACCACAAACCAACAAATCACCTCCATTCACCAATGTTCACAAATCCAATCAACAAACTCTTTGATTCCCAAGTTACCTTATAGAACAAAGCCCCATACTTGCAATAAGCCCATTTCAAAGACCACCTTCTCCATATCCATCATCATTCCACTCCCTCTGCCTCATCACTATTTTTAGCAACACCCAAATAAACAAGCCACCCTCTCTTCTCCCCTTCTCTCTCACATTCCTACCTCCATTCAACCCACAGAAACCACCCACTCAAATATTCTCACACAGAGAAACACATCCTTTCTTTCCTCCATCACTTCCATCCCCACAGCACCCATTCACAAATTGCATTTACCTGTCTCTCCCTCTCCGCCAGCACTTGTACAATCTAAGCATCCTCCTACTAATCCAACAAAATTTGCTCTGTTTCCACCAACCAACGTGCTCACCTAATAACTTCCCGGATCACCCAATCATCAGCACCCCTTACTCACCAGAAGGGCAATATTATATTGTAAACTAAAAAAAAAGAAATACAAAAACTTGCCGGTGGGAAAGTTTGTTACCGGATGTCCTAATTTGCAGTTTGTTGCCGGTGAAATGTGTTTTTAATTTACTCCTGTTTTGAAATGCCAATCAATCAGAAGAAGAAGCTTAAAAAAAACAGAACAACACCTCTTAGGTAATTCCATAAACATTCACTGGGTAATCAAATTTCCTTTCTTTTTATCTGAATTGATTCATGTACGAGGAAGCTTGGATAGATACCTGATAGCATTGGATCGGCCACAGAGCTCGGGAGGAAGCTTGCGATCGTTAACAGTCAAAGATCTTCATCCTGGGTTTGGACGCTTCAAAAGGAGGAGAACGGTGTCTGGATTCAATAAGAGGGAGAAGGGAAAGGAAGGAGCAGCAATGAGATGCCGCGGGGTGGTGCTAGACGGTGAGGGTGATGGCGCAGAAGCGGTGCTTGGTGAATGGTATGCCCTTGCCCTCTTTTATTTTCTGTCGCTTTTTCTCAGTTCTCAGTTCTCTCTCTCTCTCTCTCTCTCTCTCTCTCTCTCTCTCTCTCTTTCTCTTGTTTCCCTTTTTTTTCACTATTCTGGGTTGGGGACGAATGGGGGCAGAGGCCCCGGTGAAAACAGAGGAGAGGGGTGTCACAACCCGGGCCCAGAAATCGGGGGTTAGCGAAAAGCTAAGCCAGTAACACACATACTCCCGTGCACGTGCATCCAAACCCCGTCCAGATGCACACACACAAGGGATCTAACACGTGCGAAACAGACGAACGCGGAAGCTGTAGATATCATAGCAAGTAACAAAGAAAATAGCGGAAGCCAAAGCAAATACAAATACGGAAACGACAAAGACAACTACGCTGATAGAAAACCGAATACACACCAAAACCAATATATACAAAATATACAGAATACAAGTCCAAAGTCCAAAGTCCAAAACAAATCCCCTGAAACTAAAACTCAAAATCCCAAAACAAAAGCCACTGGAAGTATGCATGAACGCGCTCGGCAGAGATGATCAGGCCCACTCTGCCAAACCTGAGGGTGCCTCTACACTCGCCCCTGCAGCCTCCTCGACCGCCGGGGAGCTGGGCAAGGTATCTGTGCCTGCAACACCACAGACAACACAAATGAATACAACGATCCAGCAAATGTAAGTAGCAGGGGTGTAACACTCATAGTATCAAAGTGAATATAATAATGACAGAAGATTAAATACAGAGTTCCATATTAGGAAACTAAGCCAATCGTGCATAGAAGTAAAACATGATGCGTGAATCAAAACATAGAATACTGAACTAGTTGGCTACTACGTTAACCATGTTCTCTCCAATAGAGAGCAGAGCAGAGCAGAGGAGAACACCGCTGTCCAGGCCAAAGGTACAAGCGGGTCTCGGTTTCCTGGGTTCCGGGGTCCCAAGACAAAGCGACACTGCAGTTATACAAAGATACAGAGATCTAAGCCAGAGGTAACCCCGTCGGGCATCCTAGGGCTGAGGCTGAGTAGAGCCAGACTAATACCAATCAAATCAAATCCAAAGAAGGGAGATTATCCGCTTTGGACTCACCGATGACAAGGACCGGATCTTATCCTCACGTGTTAATCTCTGGGCAGAGCCACCAGGGAATACCCAAACTCAGAGATAAACAAAGCCAGCAGAGCATAGATATAAATCCAAAGCACAGCATAGATCAAAGCATAGTGCGGAACGAAGCATAGAACAGATATACAGGACGAAAACAAAAATGACTACGGAATGCATAAACATAGATTAACAGAACAGAGGGCAAAACCATAAACAATATGCAATGCATCTCAGATTTATACGGAATCAAGGTTCGTTACGAGCCAACCCTAATCTAATTGTTCACTGTCACTAACCGTGCATGTTGATGTAGTTTTAAGTTATTCGATGCACCGTTGCCATCCTAGTGTTGCAATGAAATCCTTATGTGCATCGAAGTCCCTTAAACCAACACCCATGGGGAGGTGCTTAACAGTGATCAACGTTCACATGAATAAGTCACAGCCTAACAGACTCTTCATGCAATCCAAGGAATCCATTGGGCCGGTTTACAAGGGTGATTAATCTGTATTTGAGCCCTACAAGTCTCACCATTATCCTAAGTTATGTTTCAGAATTGCCATGCCTAACGGTTTAGCCATGAGGGACCTATGGTTGAGCCGGAGACATCTTACGCGCTCGACGTATTATGCACCACAGCTTAACCCCGGTTCCATTCAAAACACAGCTAAACTGGTCATCTTTCACCTCTGATCTGATACCTCTTTCGGCTGAGCTACAGTCAGTATACGGCTTAGCCGTAGAGGATTCCACGGCTTGGCCGTAGGATTCCACGGCTTAGCCGTAGCCACACCGTAGGAGTTCTGTGTTGGAAAAGTTTCGACTGATCAGGGATTTACTTCACGGCTGAGTTACGGTTTGGGTCACGGCTAGCTTACGGCTCAGCCGTAGGACAAATTACGGCTTAGCCGTAGCCTAGCCGTAGAACAAAAGTGAAATTTCGAGGCTCTGGAATGTGAGCCGTAGAAACTTACGGCTTAGCCGTACAATACAGAACACAATTTCGGGATAGTTACAGAAACTGAAATTCGGTACAGAAGCTGAACAAAATGAGTTACAGAGGTTCCAAATTCACAAAATGTGGCTGTAAAACATGCTAGACAAAGAATAAGAAGAAATCAAAGCCATCAAACAAAATACCCATATGTGTTATCAAGCTTGTACTTATACTTGCCTCAAATCTCTATCAAATCCACTGACTCAAGCTCCAAATCCACTAAAAATCAAAGCAAATCAAAGAGATACACCATGCATGAGATGAAGACACATCAACAAGGAAAAGAGCTGCAATTGGAGAAGAAGAAGGGAGAGTTGGGAGAGAACCCACTTACCACCAAAGCCACAGACAGAGACTAAGCACAGAGATGAGGGAAGAAGAAAAGAACCCAATCCAAAACAAGGAATCCAAAGCTCAATCGATCAAGAGAAGGAAAGAAGAGAGAGAGAACGTGGAGAGCTTCTCCTGGAATTCTCCTCTGCATGCACGTTGAGGAAATGAAATGAACAGGAGAGAGAGCCACCTGGAGGATGACTCAATATATAGGGTTTGAAAGTTAAGTCAAAGTCCGGTAAGTTTATACTAATTACAATTCAAGTCACACGAAGGTCCATCTTCCCCAATTGACTTCAAACGGATCTGACACAGTTACGGAAATTGTCGAGCTCAACGAAATACACGCGCTGACACCAAGATGATGCAAATATGATGCAAGCAGAGCAAAAGCAAAAGTACGAAAAAGGGCTTAGAACTACCTATTCCAGGTCAAAGGTCACTCAACTACCTATTCAAAGCCCAAAACCAAATCCGAAAGGAATAAACAAAACAAAACACACACTAATGAGCCACTAATCCGGCTCAAAGGGGATCGGAGTGTTACAAGGGGTTTGGGTTTCTGCTGCTGGTTTCGGGGTAATGTGGATTTGGCGAGAAGGGCTTTGGGTATGGATGCAGGGTTTGAAGTCTTGGTTGATTTGGAGAAGCAGTTGGGATTTTGAAAGGGATTTGGAGTTTCGATTTTGGGTTTTTCAGGGTTGGGCAACGGATTTGGTGTGATGGGGTTTGAAAGATTTGAGGATCTTGGTAGCAAGGACTGTATAGATTGATTGGGAGGATCGAAGGAGTTGGAATGTTGATTAGGGTCTTGGAAGATCTGGGTTTACGGTTATGGGAGATCTATGGTGTTGACGGAGTTAGGGTTTGAACATTGGGCTTTCTATTACATGGGATTTGCCAAGTGGGCTTCCGCTAGGGTGGCAAGGAAGATGGTGTCTACTGGTTCTGGTTTGGAGTAGTTTGAATGAGGTGGGATGGGGTTGGAGGTATTCGGCCAAGAGAACCCAGCGACCAAGAGTTCAAAGATCAGAGAGAGCGAGCGAGCAAGCGGGCCAGTGAGCCAAAGAGTGCAAGGGAGCCAGCGGAGAATCCAAGGACCGGAGCAGATCGAGAGAGAGAGAGAAGGAAAAGGGGAAAGAAGACGGGGCGGGCTAAGGAAAAGGGGAAAAAGAGAGGGGCGCCAAAATCGAAAACTTCTGGACTATTACCGACGATATATTTTCATCGTTAAAACAAAATTTCGTCGGTAAAAAAATTACCGACGTTTGTTTTTACCAACGAAAAAATACATCAGTCAAAATTCATTTCCAAATAAATGGTTGCTAAAAATTCATTATTTACCGGCGAACAAACTTTTTGTCGGTAAAAAATGGTGTTTTTACCGACGTTTTATCAAAAACATTGGTAAAACTAAAATTTACCGACAAATATTTTTTTGTGTCGGTAACAAGTACCCTTTGGCGACGAAATTTTGAAAACATCGATAATCAGCGTTGCCAAAACTGCAAATTGTTGTAGTGAGTAAAAGAGAGAGTTTGTTATATAAATACATGAGGGGCAGAATGAGATTTTTTTTTTTTTTTTGGAAGAAAAAGGAAATGAGTAAAGAGATGAAAAAAGATAACAAAATATATAATTTTGATTCAAGAGAACAAGTTTCTAATATTGATTTAAGTCTCTCAAGAGAAAAAGTTTATTCTCTTGATTAGAATAGATACTGTCATTGTTTATAATTAAGAGAACAAGTTTTTTCTCTTAATTGATTTTCTCTATTTAAAAGTATGATCGTAGACAAATTTCTTTCAAAAATATGCTTGGATATGTCCCTCCTAAATATGCTCTCTGGGAATTGGAGTTCACCACAAGCCACAATTCATTTCAAAAACTCATTTTATTATCTATAAATATTGAATATTTCTACTCCATTATTGGGAATCAATTGTTATCAAAGAAGAAAGCCGAATAAAGTGTGGTATCAAATGCTTTAAAAGTTCTTTGGAATTTGGGTGTCAACAAAGCGTTCAATGTTAATAGGCATGATGATTATGATCAAATTAAAAATCTGATAAACACTGCAGTGTTTTTAAGAAAAAGAGATAAAGAAGTTAAAAGTTTCGACACAGACCATGAAGGGATTTCATTAAGCTCGCATTAAGGGATATGATAAATAAGTTAAAGGATTGAAATCTAGAAAAGGATCATCGACTCTAGTGTGAATTGAATATTAGAAGTAGGGGAAGTTTTGTTGGGATTATTACTTTTAATATTCTTGTAAGAAAGTCAAGAAAGTCTTATAGGAAATCCAAATGTCAATTTGAATAGTCTAGAGATCATCCAGAAAAGCTAAATATTATAAGACTTTATTGTTGTCTTGCTATATGTAAAGTCATATCTTTAGGATATGTCCTTTGGGACTGTATAAGGTGAAAGTTTCTTTCTTGGATGTGATTTCTATTCTAGAAATCACAATTGATCTTCACACAGCAAACTAATGTGACCTGCTCTGATATCAATTGAAAGTTAGTTCCAACTAAGATTTCTAAGTTACAGTTTAATTAACAATGGCGAAATAATAAAAGAAATAGCAAATCAATCAATCAGCCATACAAGTAAAAAGACACACAAGTTTTTATGTGTAAAACCCTAACTTGGAAAAAATCAAGTGTCCTACCACAAACCAAAATCAAGCACTATGAATCACACAATTACTCACAGACCTTTTTCCAAATCTTCATAACCTAAGGATTGTAGTTCTTCTTGTACAATTTCACTTTGCAATGACTCCCTACCATCCACTGTGCCACCCAACTAATTCAAATACCTAAAAACTACTAGGCGCAGCACTTAATCTCTTAATCTTCTACGAAAGAAGATGATCTCTTACAAGGGATGTAGAAGCAGTATTTTTTAACACAAAGCATTATTTTAATCTCTCCAATGGAAGTTCTAGAAAAGTAATGTGATCTCCAATTTAAATTCTTCACTTAAAACAATAAGATCCTTCCTCTTAAGGTTGAGAAAAAACCCATATATATAACCCCAATTTCATACATTAGTCTTAGGGTTTGTGTAAAACACAAAATAACAGTTCTGGAACCAAAAAGAAAAGAATTCCTAATTAGGTCGGTGAAGTTCTTTTCGCCATCTACTCGAGCGCGTGTAAGCATCTGCTTAATTGCACAATGAAAACTTATAGTTATTCCAATTTAACGCAACTCCTATTCAATCCGCTTAGGTTTATAAACATTCAGCTTAAGCATGTCAGCTTCGGTGACCATTGGCTCGAGCCCATATTCAGCTCCACTCAAGCACGTATGATAGATTCTACTGTTCTTCCTATTTAGTTTGTCCGGCGACACGAATCACAGCCCATTTAAAATAAATTGTGAAGTACAATCCAGTGGACTTAGAGTTTTCTCCAACTATAAATTAGCTAATTACAAAATCCTAACATAAATTTTGTTGTAATTATTTTATGGAGTGCGAAGAAAGCGTGTTAAGTAAGAAATCAAGTGTTTGGTGTAGTCTCTTCTATTGTTGGGAGGCAAATGTAAATCTATATTTTGCTAAATACAGTACTCATTTGATTTAGAGGATGTTCTGTGAACGACCCTTTGGCCGTACAACCATGCATCCATAAGCACACTCATTTCACACCTTCCTGTCATATTGATTTTCTCGATTATGTGAAATACTATATTTCTACCAATTGGCATCGGACATTGCTTCAAAGTGGGCATTAAATTATGTTTTAGACGCCGATCACATTGTCCCGGCTGCACTCTCAGTAGCATACTATGCTCCCACCACCTGAACATTTTCTCTCCCATCACCACCACCTAAGAAGTCCCATGTTGCTTCCCCTCAGTTACCTTACTCAGTTTTTGGTCAAATGTAATTACTCTGATCAATATTCCCTCTTATATGTGACTCTAATCCAAGTTTCAGCTCACTTTGAATTGAACCATAATAAAATCACTCATAAAACATGTTAACAAAAAAGATGTAAACAAGAAATAATGTGCGACAAGAGATTTTCATAAAATCCAACACCAAAAGGGGTTGGTGATCTTAATAATTTAATAGCCACATGTGGGCTCCATTTCTTCATTGAATTATAAGCATGGTCTGATGGAATTAAAACAGGACTCACTGTGGGAAATGGTCGTCTGACTTTGGCACACCCTAGAGGAGGCCTATGTTTCTCAAAAGCACGTGATGATGGACGTCTATGTTTTGACAGAGTTTTGTTAGTTTGCGCCAAAACCACTTTACATGGAAGAGATGCGTGTACTTCTTCCAGTTGGGAAAGATAATGCGGAAAAGGTGGGTATGATTTTCAGGGATTTGCAGAGAAAATTTTGTTTAAAAGTGCTAGTGGAGACCCTAACTTGGGTCTTCTCGCCCGTGTTTAAAAATGTTAGTGGAGTAGTCACTTCAAATATGCTGTTAGAAGGAAAACATATGATGCCAGAGTACTAAAAAGCAGTCATTGTTAGGGTAAGGCAGGAAAGGTAAATTAATATCACTTGCAAGAATGTTTAACGGGAAGGAGACGAGCATGTTGCACAAAATATATCATGTATTCTGGCATCCAATGGAACTATGACAATAAGGAAAAAAAAGCAATTAATTTTAGAAGGTTGTGATTAGATTGGTAGTATGTACAGGGAAATATTTATGTTGCTTGTCACAGAACAGGACTAACCTTTTATTAATTATTGTTAATGATAAATGGCTTAATTAACACATAAAAACGCTAACCCATCTCAAGTTTGAATGGTACTAGCAGCACCTTGGTACACAACATAGGATGATCAATGTCTAGCTCTTCAAGTTTAAAGCATGGAAAAAGGCTCCTTACACATGTGAGGGCTTTTGTTCTCTTATATGCTAGCTTCCTTTTTTATACATGTGGCCTTCTGTTCCTCCATATGCAGGCTCTATCCTAAGATCCACCTTCCTCGGTTGGGGTAGCATAAAAAAAATTTACAACATCACTCATGACCAACCATCCAAATAAGCATATTTATATGTAAAGATTTTTGTGTTGGCTAATTCACAGGTTAGACAAAACTTGAGTCCATTGGTATTATATTTTATATATCTTTAAATATAGACAATAGTTTGAGTCGCTAAATACACTAAAGTGAAGAAATTGAAGAAAAAACAACAAATTGAAGTGATCTTCTACGGACAATATGGTTTAAAAATGTCATATTTCACAAACCAAGCGTCGAATATAGGCAAGCAATCTACCGTTGGAAAGCTCGTTTTGAATAGATATCTGTAGAGCCTAAGATTGCCTCAATCGGAGCTAAAACGTGAAAGTTATGGCATTCAAAAGTTTACAAAAAATGTGCTAAAATTTTGCTCGAGTAAAGGCTTAATCCGACTGATCGAACCATTAATCCGACTGATTAAACAAGTGCAGAAAAGTTCGCCAACTTATGATTTTCAGTCTAATTTGAAGAGGAACTTACCTATTTTATGCCAACTCCTTTCCTGTTTGAAATATACTTATGAGGTACGAGTTTGGGTCTATATAAAGGGGTTTTCTCTCAACTCTAAGATAGAGATCTCATTGTTCGAAGTAGTGAATATATTTTGAAAATCATCTCCTCTAAAGTTCTTTCATTGAAGAGTTAAAAGGCTGAAGTTCTATTCTAGATATCTTCGTCTTCTACTTCTTTAAATGTAGAAGATTATTATGGAAAGTCAAGTGCCACATTTAGAAAGCGTCTAGGTGCTTGGATCTATAATAAAAAATAGCAAGCGGTCGTTGTAGCTGGATGCTGTGCAGGGGAATTACAAAGTCCTTAGGTTACGCAATAACTAGATAAGGGTTATAAGTATTCTCTTGTAACTATGGTATGATTCATGGTGCTTGATTTTTTGTCATTGTTTTTTTCCGGTTTAGGTTTCCATGTAAAAGCTATGTCTTCTTGTAGTGTGTGGTTTTGTTTAATTTATTTCCACTGCGTAATTGATTGTTTTCACACATAATATTGAGATTGATTGCATTAATCCATTCTAGAGGGTCTCCCCCAAAAACCTTCAATATATGTGTGTGTGAGAGAGAGAGAGAGAGAGAAATTCTAAAAAACAAAGGCTCATTTTGAAAGGGAGTGTTTATGCCCCTATCTAACCGGCCAATGAGAGAAGTAAGGACCAAAAAACTAAAGACTAAAAAACTTTCTTCTACTTCAATGTTAACATTTATTATCATTTACTAAAAGGAATGTGTATTTAAATCTTCAATCTATCAGTTAAGATGGAGAGAGAGAAATTTAAATCTTGACATGCCGGTCGTGAGGGTGAAAAGAGAGAGAGAGAGAGAGAGAGAGAATTAAATCTATCGGTTATGATGCTTTGTTTAAAGATTAAGAGGGGCCCACTGAAAATGTTTTCTCAACCATTACTCCATTTTGATCTTATCATAAAATAGGAAAGCCCTATTTAAAAGGTAGAAAAGTTGGAAACTGTGAAACTAACAATAGAGTTCATTCAAAGTATAACAAAAGATAGGAATTAATTGATTTGACAATAGAGAAAGTAGGAATTTAAATACAATAAATTTGTTTCCTAATAACTAGTGTAATGAAAACTCTACCTATTCTTTTTTGTTGCAAGTGGTCGTATATATAGAGGAATTTTAATGAGCACCCTACTTAAAAAATGCCCTTTTTCTCGCTCCTTTTTTTTTATCATGAGGCTCATATTGATTTAATCTAGTACTTTCATACCCACCCACCCCCCCCCCCCCCCCCCCCCCCCCCAATGAATGGTCTTAAGTCTAAGTTTGACACTCATCTAACTTTTATTCACCGTTGGATTGAAATAATTATAAAATGATACTTCTGAGCCATTAAACTTTAGGGCTATAGATCAAAACATTAGGATTATCTTATGAACTCAAAATTTTGCATATAAGTAGGCGTCATATGGATCCTTACATCCGATAGACTTCCATGATTATCATATATCTTAATGGGCCTTAATCAACTGGGGCATTTTTTCTTAAAAAATGCCTGGACGTTGTATAGCGCTCCTCATATGAGGAGTCTTTATGTGCATATATCCCTCACCATTTTGGTGAAAGACGCTTCATTTTTTTAGACCTATCAAGATCACAAAGGTGTAATGAGGTGTGAGGTTTTGTCCTTTTACACATTAATACTTTCCAAAAAAAGGAGTATCCCTCATCAAAATAGTGAGGAACATATTGACATGAATATTATCATATATATATGGATAATATTAGTACGTATCCTTCTATCACCATGTGGTGAAGGACAAGTGCATATTAGGAAAGATTCATGTACAAAAGAGAAAAAGTCATTTATAGTATTATGAAAAAGAAGAATATTTATATGTAAAGAGAGAAAGCCACATCATTGTCCCTCATCATATATTACCATGCATCCTTCTCTTATCCTGTAGTGAGAGAAAATGCATATTAAAAAAGATTCATGCACAAAAAAGAAAAAGTCATTTATTGTATTATGAAAAAGAAAAATCTTTATACGTAAAGAGAGAAAGCCACGTCATTGTCCCTCACTACATGGTGAGGGAAAGATGTATACTAGCATTCTCTCATATATATAAATCCTCTTGTGCATATGTCCCTCACAAAGGCACCATGCATACTCCTTCATGGGGCCCATTGTGAACCCCACCAAGGGATGAGATTGAGAAGATGGAAAGATCCACCTAGGACCACCCTAGATATCAAGTTTGGCTCCAATCTCATATTCATAACCCCTTCATCTATGCCCCACAAATTCATTACATTCGAATTGGTGCATAGTTGATTTATCGATCTAGTAAATTTGGATCTAGCAAAAAATTAATGGACGTATACAATTTAAGGGAGTCGTGTATATGGTCCATTTGTCTTTTACATATTAATATGTCCATATATAGAAGTATCCCTCATCATAGTATGAGGGACAGATGCATGATAGTATTCTCATATATATAAATGAGGAATCTCTATATGCATCCGTCCCTCGCCATTTTTTTTGTAATAACTCTAAGTGGGGCTCATCTATCACCCAATCCAAACCTTGCAATACACATGAGACCCCTTGTTAGTCACACACCCCAAGTTTAGGTCAAATCCAAATTTACTAGACTATTGGATTGATTGTGCACAAACTCGAATAAACTAAATTTTTGGGCCACAGATGAAAGGGTTAGAGACATGTGACATGGCCAAACTTGATATTTAGGTTGGTTCCACATAGATATTTACACCTCCTAGTCTCATCCATAAATGAGGCCCAGAAAAAGTTCTCATGATAGGTGCGTGAGAATAGTTCTCATAGGATGAAGCCCTCATATATATATATATAGAGTGAGAGAGAAATTCACAAAAACACCTTCTTGAAAATAGGGTGTTTCTACCCCTATATATGAAATTTATTGACAACTAGTTGTATTCATTACTGTTTTCGTGGCTAAATGTCCAGTTGCCCCTTGAAAACGACCCCTTGAATCCCACCTAAAAGGAACTGATTTGGTGTTTTGGATTAAAAATATAGGGCCCATATATATTTTGTCACATGTTGGTCATAATTGTGCATATGATTTATTGTAGACCCAGAGTGGCGATTGGTAGATTTGGACTTTTCCAACAAATGTTAAAAAAATAATTTTACATTCGTGAAAGTGAGTGGGAGATAAAGAAGTAAATCACATGTAGATCATGCATTTTGCATAAAATCCATTGTAGACCCCTCTATCACTATAGTGAAAATTAATCTAATGCCACACGTTAGAGAGGAAGAGAGAATTAGTTTATCGAGAAAGAAAGCCTTCCTTTAAAGAATGAGCAAAAGTAGGAAAAGATGACTAATCATTCATTAATTTGGATAAGAAGAAATATGGGAAATTGTGAAGTCATTAAATGTGGAGAAAAACAGGAAACAATACTTCAATTCTTATTCGTCAATGCATGGGGCGTTTTCACTTTACAAAATGCCCGAGCATTATGTAACCCTCCTCACACACACACACACACACACAAAAAAATATAAGGTCACGCTACAAAACTCCCTAGGCATTTCTTCACCTAAAAACTATCCTTCTTTAGCCTATGAGATTTTAATACAGGTTATCAACATATCTTTAAAATTAACTATTCTTTATTTTTTGCTTTATACTTGTGAGATGACAGATTTTTATTTGACATGTCGAAAGAGGTATAAACTCTCTTTTCTAAAGAGAGAGTTTTTGATAATTCCTCCCTTTTTCTAAATGGGGAGTTTTTAAGAATTTCTCATATATGTATATGAGCTCCTCTGCTGAGCACAGAGTGGGCACCACTTTTTAGTGGGGGCCCCTAGTGCGCCCCACATGGGGATGGGACCAGGGGGATTAAAAGAGTTGTCCTCTATTTACACATATATAGTGATGGAGGCTCAAATCATCATTATAATCACTTAATCAACTACCGACAAATCTTCACCATCCAAAAGGAGTGCTAGTTGACCCAACGGTCCAATCAGATTAGATTGGTGCCAAACTTGGGATCGGTGATCATCATGAGGGGTCCCTATTTTATGGTCCAATTGGATGGGTTATAAGTTGAGGCTCATTAGTTGTTTTGGCATATGGTGCTTACCTTATTGTAAGCACCGGTGCTCGACAAAAGTTTTCCACATATATATATGCCTCTTCCTACGTATATATCCCTTACACTATGGTGAATGACAATTCCTTTTTTAGACCTATATATATAGGACAATCTTCATGTGTATATGTCGCTCACACTATCGTGAGGGACGTTTCATCTTTTAGAAAATATTAATGTACAAGAAGATAAAACCATCACATTTTTTCGATCTTGATGGGCCTAAAAAAGGAATTGTCCCTCAAAATAGTGTGAGGGACACATGCATAGTAGTCTTTCCCATTATATATATATGAAGAATGTTAATGTGCATCAATCACTCACCATAAGATGAGAGACATTTTGCATGAAATAATGGGTTACATATTGAGGTCGAGCACCAACAAGGGGTCCCTATTTTATGGTCCAATTGGATGGGTTATAAGTTGATGCTCATTAACTATTTTGGCATATGGTGCTCACCTTATTATAAGCACCGGTGCTTGGCGGAGGTTTTCCACATATATATATATGCCTCTTCCTACGCATATGTCCCCCACACTATAGTGAATGAAAATTCCTTTTCTAGACATATATATAGAGGACAATCTTCATGTGTATATGTCGCTCACATTATCATGAGTGACGTTTCCTCTTTTGAAAAGTATTAATGTACAAAAAGACAAAACCATTACATCTTTTTTACCTTAATAGGCCTAAAAAAGGAATTGTCCCTCACCATAATGTGAGGAACATATGCATAGTAATCTTTCCCATGATGTAGAGATATATATGAAGAATGTTAGTATGCATCAATCCCTTACCATGGAATGAATGACATTTTGCATGAAATAATGGGTTACAAATTGAGATCAAGCACCAACTGAGCTCTCCCAACAATTTGACTAAGCGGCATTTTTGCAAAAGAGAGGAGCTTCACAACCTTTGCAACACGAGGGATTTTCTTTAACAAAACAAAACAAAAAAGAAAAAAAAGGAAAAAAAGAAGACCATGGGATTTTGCTTGATGCTTTTCTTGCTTGCAGTTCTATCATGTACATGCGGATGAGTGACACAAGGCCTTTGCAACACATGGGAATTTTTTACCCATTGGCGGGCTGGATGCTTTTCTTCGTTGCGGTCCCGTCTTGTAGATGCATACGGA
This sequence comes from Sextonia rubra, assembly GCA_037013555.1. NCBI lineage: Eukaryota > Viridiplantae > Streptophyta > Magnoliopsida > Laurales > Lauraceae > Sextonia > Sextonia rubra. The sequence continues at coordinate 27,622,258 of JASUAD010000009.1, forward strand.
TGATACTGAGAGCAGAGGGATGAAAAGGAACCATATAATTAAGATAAGGCGAAAAAAAAATTGATGATTCTAACCCTTATCACAGGCTAATTAATTAGTGATAATTTAGATATAGATTTTTCTTGATTTCAAGAAAGAAGAGTTAATCAAGTCAAAATAGTCCCAGGTTAAGCGTAGTGCTAGATCCTAGAGTTAGTACCTGAAATGAGTACCCAATAGCACCTTGATTTTTCTATTTTTTTATGATCCAAGTATCCTTTCTAGCCCACCATTCAGCCCTTTGGTTTCTACTTCTAGGGTGATTCGATTCCGAAATCTTTGAGAGGTTTATACATGGCTATACACATATTATGCAAACAACGCAAGATGTGTGAGTTAAACTCGAAATCTTAGGTAGCAAACTTAAGACTCAAACCAAATGAACTACCGCCTTACGGCAACCAATATCACATTGATCAAAATAATTTCTATATTGATTTGAAACAGTGCATAGGACAATGATCGGGTGTGAGAGCTAGTCACATCACAATTGCAACATCTAAAGAGCCTAAGGTTTTTATTTTATTTTATTTATTTTATTTTATTTTTTATCTGCAAATGGTTAGATCTAAAAAAAATGTCAAATTGTTCCATTGTCTTTTGCCAACCGCAGATCGTAGAGTGCTTTTGCATTTGGAGGTGCCATACAAGATTCTTGTGAGCAAACTATTGCAATTGTGTTTTATGGGAGCCACTTGGGCCTACCTTTGATCAATATACTCCCCTTACTCTCACTATTTCCTCTTGATCGAGCATGGGGCCTATTTTAGAACCTATTTTATCTTTACTCAACAGTTGATTGATTGGATTCATAAAAAATTCTAGTCAGAATAAAATTAAATTTTCTAGCTATCAAATTAAAGGTTAAGTAATCTAGAAGGGCTGATTTTTAGCCGGACTCCTACCCTAAACAAACCTTTCATCTCCCTGGCCACAGTGATAGGCATGCATGTTATCTGTCAAGTGAGGCTCCTGAACTGGAGTGTATTCAACAATATGCAATTTCATGTTAAGAAAATCAACAATGTGAAAATTATTGTAGGTAAAATTCCCCATGCTAGAAAAGCATAGAAAGACCGAGTCCTTTTCTCTGAGGATTTTAACTTATGGTGACCATGAATAGACCAATTATGATCCTTCACATCACCATGGAAAAAGACTGCCTTGGATAGGATACTACTGCCCATGTAAATGGCATGCATCCTTGATGACATGGCGGTCACGGTCACCGTAGGAAAATGCCTCAGACCATCCAAACTCATTGGGTTAGATATATGCAATTGTCTTTCAAGCCAGGTGATATACATGGTGGGCCCTCTCTTAGAGCAATTTGCTGGAGCATGTGTAGCTACTACAGGCATTAGATGGGCTCAGGTCTATATTATTATTATTATTATTATTATTTTGAAACAATAACAATACTTAATTAAAGAAGAAAATTACAAAGCCATACAACATAAGATAAGATATAAAAGCTTTATACCCTACATTACAAACAATCCATTATAAAGTAAGGGCAACTAAAGGAGCCCCTTTATCAACCCTTTGTTTAGTAAGGGTATCCGCAATGGCATTGGCCGACCTACCAACATACTTAAACTCCACTAAAACTTGAGAGGACAAAACTCGAATTTCTAATAAAAGGTAATGAAGCCTCCAAGGACCCTGATTTGAAGGGATGCAAAAAATAGCGTTAGAAGAGTCGCTTTTCACGATTAACATACTATGAAAGGAAGAATAAAATAAGCGAAGAGCTTCTAGGATGGCCAACACTTCAATTTCATTAAACTCCTCTAAACCCACATTCTTAGAGAATATTGTTGTGCGCGTGTGTGCAAACGCAAGCAAGATCAACCAATATCGCCACACAAGAAGACAAGAAGATTTACGTGGTTCGGCAAGGATGCCTACGTCCACGGGAAACCAATTTCCACTGGGTTCTCCTCCAATCTGTGAAACCACAGCCTTGGAATCTCAGCCTCTCTGACTGACTCCCTAGGGTTACAGATTACATCTCATATATATAACCAGTACATCCTTATCCCCCAAGAACTCTATCTCAAGAGAAAGGAAAGTCCTAATGCATTAGGAAACTACCCCAGATATAGAACCCAATCATGGTCTGGACCCACATGGCCAACAATCTCCCCCTCCAGACCATGGGGAAGATGCCCTGAACCCCTTACTGGGAGTTCAGTCCGGCCAACTCTGAACACAGCTCCAGCTTTCCCTTAGACACAACCTTGGTCATCATGTCCGAGGGATTCTTGTCCGAATGAATCTTTTCCAGCTTCATGAAGTTCTTCTCGATCACCTCACGAATCCAATGGTACTTGATATCAACGTGCTTCATGCGACCATGATATGTAGCATTCTCACTGAAATCCATAGCACTCTGACTATCACAGTAAACTACATATTCTTCTTGCTTCAAACCTAGTTCTTGAAGGAATCTCTTCAACCAAAGCATCTCTCTCCCTGCTTCATTAGCAGCTATGTATTCCGCTTCAGTTGTAGACTGTGCTGTACACTTCTGTAACTTCGATTGCCAGGAAATAGCTCCCCCTACAAAAGTAAACAAATAACCAGAAGTCGACAACCGACGATCAAGATCGCCTGCAAAATCAGCATCAGTATAACCTTCCATGACTGGTTTTGAGCCTCCGAAACATAAGCACACCTTGGAAGTACCTCTCAAATACCTAAAGATCCACTTCACTGCTTCCCAATGCTCTTTTCCAGGGTTTGCGAGAAATCGACTCACTAAACTCACAGCATGAGCAATGTCTGGCCGTGTACAAACCATGGCATATATAAGACTCCCCACAGCAGAGGAGTAAGGAACACATGCCATCCGTTCCTTTTCATCATCTATAGTAGGACACAAGCGCTTGCTTAGTTTGAAGTGACTGGCTAGAGGTATGCTAACTGGCTTAGCATTCTTCATGTTGAACCGTTCGAGAACTCGTTCAACATATTTCTCCTGTGACAACCACAGCTGCTTGGAACTCCTATCACGACGTATTTGCATGCCCAATATCGTTCGTGCGGGACCCAAGTCTTTCATGTCAAACGACTTTGACATCTCCTCTTTTAACTTGCCAATCAACTTGCTATCCTGTCCAACTATCAGCATATCATCTACATATAAAAGAAGGATGATGAACCGACCATCGATAAATCGACGAACATAGACACAATGATCTGCAGCTGTCCTCCGGTACCCATGACTCAACATGAATGAATCAAACTTCTTGTACCACTGTCTCGGTGCTTGCTTCAGCCCGTAGAGACTCTTCTTCAACTTGCAAACCATCTGTTCTTTTCCTTCTACCTCAAACCCCTCTGGCTGAGTCATGTAGATCTCTTCTTTCAAGTCACCGTGAAGAAACGCGGTCTTCACGTCCATCTGTTCAAGCTCAAGGTCCATGCTGGCGACTAGACCCAAAACGATTCTAATAGAAGTCATTTTCACAACAGGAGAGAAAACATCACTGAAGTCGATACCCTTCGTCTGTGCGAAGCCTTTTACCACTAACCGTGCTTTATGCTTCACCAGTTTTCCATTCTCATCCTTTTTCAGCTTGAACACCCATTTGTTTTTCAGAACATTCCTATCTTCAGGAAGTTGCACCAGCTCATAAGTCTTGTTCTTCTTCAAAGAACTCATCTCATCCTGCATAGCCTTCATCCACTCATCTTTATCAGCATGAGTCATTGCTTCTCGGAAGCTAGCTGGCTCTCCCTCATCAGTGAGCAACACATATTCGGATGCAGGATACCTAGTTGATGGTTGACGCTCTCGGGTAGACCTCCTAGCTGGAGGTTCCGTGGTTTCAATCCGAGGAGACTGCTGCTCCCCCTGCTCAACACCCTCATCATCTGGCAACCCCTGTGCCTCATCACGATCCGGATCGTTTTGTCCACCTTCTCCACCTGTAGTCTGCACCGGAGAAGGAGTCGGTGTGAGATCAACCACTTCATCAACTTTCTCAGAAGACTTATCAATCTTTTCAACATCTCCAAAGAACTGATCTTCATGGAAAACCACATCCCTACTTCTGATAAGTTTCCTCTTCTCTGGATCCCATAATCTGTAGCCAAACTCATCTCCACCATAACCAAGAAAGATGCAACTCACTGCCTTATCGTCCAACTTGGAACGCTGCTCCTTTGGTACATGCACAAATGCTTTACACCCAAACACCTTCAAATGTGAATAGGAAACATTTTTACCTGTCCATCTTCTCTCTGGAAGATCATAATTCAAAGGAACTGAGAAGGATCTGTTAATCAGATAAACGGCAGTCAGAACGGCTTCACCCCAGAATGACTTAGGCAACCGTGCTAATTTTATCATGCATCTCATCTTCTCAAGAATAGTGCAGTTCATTCTCTCTGCCACACCATTGTGCTGTGGAGTACCAGGAACTGTTTTTTCATGTCGAATGCCATGCTTCAAGCAATAGCTTTTGAACTGGTTGGATGTGTACTCACCCCCATTATCTGAACGGAGACACTTCAAGAGTTTACCTGTTTCTCTTTCAACCTGGACATGAAACTGTTGAAACATCTGGAATACTTGATTCTTTGATTTCAACGGATAAACCCAGACTTTCCTGGATGCATCATCGATGAATGTGACAAAATACTTATTGCCACCCAATGATTCTACCTCTATGGGACCACAAACATCAGAATATACCAAATCCAACACATGTGATTTCAATTTTGATGTCGAAGAGAAAGCAACCCTATGCTGTTTACCATATAAACAATAATCACAAGGGTCAAGAGACATACCTTTGGAGCAAGGAATTAAATCCTTCTTTGCCAACATCTGCAAGCCTTTCTCACTCATATGACCAAGCCTCTTATGCCACAGATTCAGAGAGGAATTATCTTGAACTGCATTCAACGCATCTTTACACAGCTTGACTTGTGTTTTATAAAGAGTATTACCTGCTGTTCCTCTCGCAATAACAAGAGACCCTTTAGTGAGCTTCCATCTGCCATTTCCGAAGTAATTCTCATAACCAGCACGGTCCAATGCAGTCCCGGAAATCAGATTCAACCGCAGATCAGGAACATGTCGCACATCTTTCAGCGTCATTGTGCAACCAATATCGGTTTTAATGCAGACATCACCGATACCAACAATATCTGAATGACTCGTGTTGCCCATCTTCACAGTACCAAAGTCACCTGATTTGTACGTCGTGAACATCTCCCTGCAGGGAGTAGCATGGTAGGATGCCGCTGTGTCAACAACCCACTCAATCTGACCATCTGCAACACTTAAACACTTATCACCATCGCCGGCGAGCACCACTACTTCCTGTTCCAAAGTAGCTGTAGTGTTATCATTGTCATTCTTCTTCTCATTGTTGGATCCTTTCTGTTCCTTCATGGCAAAACAATTTTTCCTGATGTGGCCCATCTTGCCACAGAAAAAGCACTTTACAGACTTTTTCTTGCTCTGTGATTCAGTGCTAGATTTAGACTGTGATTCACCTTTAGACTTGCCACGACCCCCCTTTGGTCCTCTACTCTTACTCCTCCCCCTGTTCTCAGTAACAAAGGCCTGTGCATTATCTGTCCCTGCAGATTTCCGTCTTGTTTCTTCATTCTGTAGACTACTGGTAACCTGACTCATAGATAACACACCATCTGGAGTAGAATTGCTCAAGGAAACAACCAATGTCTCCCATGAATCTGGCAAAGAACTCAGAAGCAACAAAGCTTGCATCTCATCATCAAGGATCATCTTCATAGTGGCTAACTGATTTACCACACTTTGGAACTCATTGATGTGATCTTCTATCTGACCACCATCTTTGAATTTCATATTCACAAGCTTTCTGATCAAGAAGGTTTTGTTCACTGAGGTCTTTTTATCATACATTGCTTCTAGCTTTTTCCAAAGGGTATTCGCATTGGTTTCATTAGACACGTGGTGAAATATACTGTTATCAACCCACTGTCTGATGTGACCAATCGCTTTTCTATGCAATTTGATCCAATCAGCATCTTGCATATCTTTCGGTCGGGCACTATCCCCCTCAACGGGATCATGGAGGTCTTTACAATAGAGAATATCCTCCATCTTCGGCTTCCAGATCAACCAATTGGAATGGTTGAGCTTAACCATGGTAGTGTTGATAGTATTGTTTTCCATCTTAATCAATTAAGTAACAGGAAAAACAAATAATTAACACTGACCTCAACTCCTGCACCAAGCTGTAGATCTCGTCAACACGAGCACGCTGGAAGAAACGGATCTGAAATCCGACCCCGGATGGCTCCGATATCGCAAAAACGGTTTTCTGCGCTTCTGATTTGGTCAAACTCCTTGTTGACCGTCAAACAGCCAATCTTCTTCCACTAACACGTAGATCTGCTCGAAACGAGTCCGTAGGCGCAAACGGATCTCCGATCGGACTTCGGATGATCAAGATATCGCAGAAACAAGTTTCTGCCGTCAATCTGGTCAACTCTGGCCGTTGACCGCGTGTCCGATGACGTGGGCTGACGTCTGCGCGGCGCTGACGGGCTAGTCCGTCTGCTTCCGGGTTCAGGTCGACCCGACCCGACCCGAACCGGCCTGCACTGCTGACGGACGTGGGCTTGCACAGCGGGTTGGTTCGGACCCAACCCGGAACTGGACCCAACCTGTAAAACAAGCGCTGGGCTTCTCTTCCCCGCGGGTCAGGCAACCTGACCCGAATCCGACCCAACACCCAGACTCAGACAAATTTGGTCGTCTTCAACAGTTCAACCTGTTTTCGCCCTGCGTCTGGGTCTGCAAACCCAGTTGCAGACGGGCGAGCTCTCCCGGCGACCAGCAGCCTCGGCGACCAGCGGAGAGAGGCGACGGCCGCACGGCGACGGCGGACCGCGGCGGGCGACGGCGACTGGAGGCGGCTGCGGCGACCGGCGACCGGTAAGTGCAGCGATTCTTTCTTTTTTTTTTTTTTTTTTTTTTTTTCTTCCGCAGCGTTGATTCTTCTGCGCCGGTCTTCTTCTCCGGCACGGAAGAGGAAATCCGTCACGGCTTCTTCTCCAGTTCTCTTCCTCAGATCCGAGAAATCCTTCTTCTCCGATGAAGAACTGGAGCAACCAAAACCACCCGTCACCTTCTTCTCTGTTTCCGGGAAAAAACAGAGAAACGAGAACCCTCTTCTTCTTCTGCGATCGTGTGGCCCAGTAGAGATCAACCCTGATCTCTCCTGTTCCCCGTTGATCTTCCACGCACAATCAACCTGGCTCTGATACCACTTGTTGTGCGCGTGTGTGCAAACGCAAGCAAGATCAACCAATATCGCCACACAAGAAGACAAGAAGATTTACGTGGTTCGGCAAGGATGCCTACGTCCACGGGAAACCAATTTCCACTGGGTTCTCCTCCAATCTGTGAAACCACAGCCTTGGAATCTCAGCCTCTCTGACTGACTCCCTAGGGTTACAGATTACATCTCATATATATAACCAGTACATCCTTATCCCCCAAGAACTCTATCTCAAGAGAAAGGAAAGTCCTAATACATTAGGAAACTACCCCAGATATAGAACCCAATCATGGTCTGGACCCACATGGCCAACAAATATAAGCAAAATATTCCCCCTATCAACCCTTAGCACTCCTCCAATACCAGTTAGTTCAAGCTTACCATTTGCAGCACCATCCACATTGAATTTCAACATACCTATTGGAAGTGAGCTCCAAACATCCAACTTTCCCTCTCTATACAAGTTATAATAAAAACAAGCCTCCCAGTTATGGAAAATGTCATCAAATGTCAAATTAGCGAACTCCTCCTTAATACTTACCCATTTTACAATCCTCCAACACACAATAGAAATGAGCTCATTAGAATCCATCCATGCGTTTCTAAAAATCCTATCATTCCTCTTTCCAAATGGACCACATGATGGAAATATGAGTAAGCCGTCAGAGAATAGCACCACAACTAGAAAAAGGAGAAAAACTCCAAGCTTCAAACTTACCAACCAAAGATCTTGACAAACACCGTGACAAAACACATCTTTGAAGCGAAGCTCTCCAAAAAGAGAAAAAGGCATGACAATGTAGAAAAAGATGATCAATAGACTCTCTTACCTCCCCACATATTATTAGCAAACCATTGTGTCCCATCCATTAGGAGGCCCATCTTACCTGAGTTCTTCTCTTTCTTTGAGTATATCTCTAGGTAGGTGTGGCAAATAGATCGGGTCGAGATAACTGGTGGGTCCACTATCTGGAGCCCAATCTATATCTGACTTATTTTTTAAAACTGGTCAGATATCGTGGGTCAACCCAATCCAAGCTTTATTGACCTGCAAGTCATACACCTCAATTTGGTGTTCATGGGCCTGGCCAGATAGTGCGGGGCCAGCTCGAGCACTATCTGGCCGTAGTCCAATTTAGGTCAGACTTGGGTATGTTATCAAGGCCCATTTAATATTTGAGTCGGGATTGGTTTAAACAATAGCAAGCTCAAATTTCAAACCAACCCATGTAAGGAATGCATATAATTTAATTTAATTAGTCCAAACAATACCCACACAATTGATAAAAGCCCAGTTTGGCCCAATCCAATTGAAAAAATGGGAGAGCTCAAACCTGGGACTTTTACAGCTCCGTGCTAGGTTTGGACTGGGACAAAAATGCCATAGTCCGGCTCAGCACAGCCCATGAACAACCCTACAAACCTGCCTTGACCCATGTAACCCTCAAAACCTGGCATGTCCGTTGGATTACATACAGTCGCAAGATCCACTAGCTCTAAACAAATTCCATTCTCTGAGGGATGCATTTGAGTTTAAGGTATTCCACTAAAAAAAATGTGGCTAAAGCCCCAGTTCAAGTGCTTCACCTTTGTATATCGAGGTACAGTGAATAATAGCCTGCTAAAGATCGACATTTATCATTAGTCAAGTTCTTTCCCTTTTTTCTCCAATTTCATCTACTTGAAATTGCAATTATTTTCTAAGTATGTTGATATGATTCTACTATTGTATCAGTTGATATAGAAGAAAATGAAACAAAAAATAAGAAGAGATGGGAATAGTATCCTTTCGAGTCAGATCACAGATGGGACTCCTTCTTATATATCTTTATTTCTGAATAATTCTGAAGATGATTACAACTTCATTCTACAATCATTTAAATAACTATGATGTGTGGCTGGACACTGTAATGATGATGTATGCTGAATAGGTTCGAGTAATTTCAAGATAATGAACGCCCTGGATGTATATTTGGGTAGTAAATACTAAATGCGTGGGTCAGTGGTTGTATCTGGAAGAAATTGTGTGGCTCGCATGCCACGGGTTCCATGGTAGATCACGCAGGGTAAATGCTAATAAAGAACACAATATTCCCATTTAGTGTAAGATTTAATCCAGCCTTACAGTAAAACTCCTAATAGGATCAGTGGATATGGGGTTTTGGTGAAGAAGTCTATAGTAAGGGGTCGTTTGTTAATTTCACATGCCATATGAGAATGTTTTACACAGGAAAATGCTTCACATGTGAGTCATTTGCATATGCAATTGACTCACATGTGAAATGCATTTAATCGTTTGTCATTTTCACACCTCCTTATATATGAATTAAAAGCAATCCAACAGTTCACCATTTATCATAAATATTTTGCCACTTTTCATGATTTCCCACAAATATCTTAAAATGTATATAGAAAAGGACTTCATCTTTAAGGCAAAAAAGGCATTCTAAAGAGTTTGGACGATTTAGATCATCAAGATGGGGTGCCTAAAATTAAGAATTTTGAAATTTTTATTGTTGGGTCTTTTTGCAAATATCTTAGACTTTATTATGATCTAACGACTGAGAATTGGTCTGATGACCGTTTTTAGTTTTTACAACAGTTTCAATGGTTTTGATTTACTTTAGGGGCCCACAGGAGTCAAAAAATTAACAAAGGCAGAGTGGGTTCAATCACATCCAATAGTCTAACTTATTTGGAAAATATCTCAAGTTGTAGGATGATCCAACGGTTGAAAATTGGTGTTTGAGCCGTTTTTAGTCTTTAGAAGAGTGTGGATGGTTCAGATTAGTATTTTGGGGCCCACAAAATTGAAAAAAATGCAAAAAGGGGGACTATCATATATGAGTACTGTTCACCCGCTTGGTAACAGTAATATGTGCAATGGATTCACACCTGTTGAGGTGTGAAAATTCTTAGCTGATTTTCAAACCATTGTTACACCATTTTCACATCTACTTTACCCATCTCATGCATAAATGAGTGAAGACAAACGTGATGGTGAGTAACAATTACACATTTGGTTCATTTACCTATATAAATCATCCAAGACAAAGGACCCCTAAGTGTAACTCTGGAGACTTATCTATATAAGGATAAAGGAGCCCTAAAGTTGAAGACTCTCCATTTTATGGGACAAACAAGAGGCGAAGAAATTTTCAAAACTTTCCAATCACCGAATTGCACATAGATCTCCAGCCGTATGTCGGAATCTTCTCATCCCGATCCATCAATTAGTATAAGAGATGATTTATAATGACTAAGATATAATCAATGTGATGAAAACTCCTAGTTATGATTATTTAGGATATTCAAGACACTACCCATCTTTTGCATCTCCTTGGCACGCAATGACCCAATTCTGAGCGTTTAGACCCGAATTGGTGAACTCGCCAAAGTGCCAAACAAGAAATCCAAGTGGCAGTACAAAATTTAGTGCACATGAAAGGATACTTTTGTCATTTAAATGCTTAACGGAATACTTAATTAAAAACTTAAACCGCCGTTGAAAGAGTGTAAAGCTTAAACTTGTGTCCATTTTTTAAATAAGGCCAGAACTTAAGGACTTCCATGAAATCTTTTCAATTTCTCAATGTATTTTGATATTTCCAACTAAACTTGACAAACATGTCGGGTTGGCCGAATTTGGATCCGGTCAACCCGAATTTGAATTTATTAGTTCCAATCCTAACCTGATCCATTTTTTAAAACGGGGTGGAAACCTTCAATCTGTAACTGTAGCCGGTCAACCCAACCCAATCAGCCTAACCCGAATTTGATGAGGGTTGGGTCGGGCTAGCCTTACCTAACTTATTTAATTCTCATTTTGTGTATGATCTAACTCATTTTATATAACTCAATTTCATTTGTAAAGATCTCATTATATCTATATTCATTTAAAATATTATATTGAATATGTATCTATAATTTATCAATTTTCAAGGTATAAAAAATGGGCCAAAATCGATAAATATTTTTAGCCCATTTGTTGAGATAATCCCTTTTTAATTTTTGTTCAATTTTATAATTTCATATTGGAGCATAAATATAACACTCATAAACAATATTGTATTCCATTCATATCCATTATAATACTCATCAACTATATCGTATTCCATCCATATCTAAATTTCTATACCAACATAAAAATAAAAGACATATATCAATATTTCAATTACAAGAATATCATATTGTTAAATAAAAAAATAAGTTTTATATTTTAAGTATCAAAATTTAGCATAACTTCTCCACAAAAGATTAAGATTACACAGTTTATGACCCACATGAATGAAATAAAGCTACATGAAAATTGAAAAGTCCTGATAAATTAATGAATTCTAAATGGATCAAATGGGTTAGGTGGGTCAATCCTAACCCGACCCATTTTTATATGGGTTGGTATATCCTAATCCTAACCCGACATGTATTTTAAATGGATCGGGTTAGGTAGGTCAACAACGGATCGGATTGGATTTTGCCAGCTTTATTTCCAACCATATGCAGAGCTCGTAAAACTCACACTCATAAGGAAACACAACTCACTTAAAAAAAAATATTATAAACTCATACACATGAAAAAAAAAAAAAAAAAAGGTCAAGTTCAAAATCCAACCTCTCAACAAGAAGCCAGCACTCCTTACCGTTGGAGCAAGGACTCATGTGCCCTTCAGCTAGTTAATAAATCTGTTTTACTTGAACTAATACTTTAATAAGATATAAGCCCCGTTGCCATAATGGGCCCCACAATTTGCAAACATGTCATGACCATAGATTCAATTGAAGTAGGACCCATTATTTAGCATCGAGGTGGGTCACTCACCTACGGCCGTCTTCTCATTTGGAGTCGGTCTCCTACTAACGACAAAAGTGCGACACCTTTATCAATGTCTATAAATATAAATATTCAATCATTATAATATTCGAAGTTCAAGCTTAGTAGAAGGAGCCTGGTTCGTTGAACTTGCTGTCGTAATCCCCAGTTTGCAATTTGCAATTGCAATTTTTCTAGACGTCACGACCAAAACCGCGTGCTCCCGTCCCTCGATTTCAAAGCCCCAGCACCCAGAAATAGCAATCTCTCAAAGCGACCCGTGTTTTTCACTATTTTGTTCGTTCCTCCACCACACGCCCACCCCCACTATATATATTCCAATCCAAACACCCTTCTTTCAAATCGCAATTTCTCCAAATCGCAAACCAAAGAAATCAAGAAAGAGATGTGTCGTTGTACAGAAAACCACCATGGACGTGGACGTGGACATGGAGGAGCCGTGCCGAACGAGAGGGATCGATTGGGGTTCCGGGCGTTCTACCTCCGTCTGTCCAGCTCCATTTCCAAAAATTCCCTTCCCGAAACCCTGACCCTCCTCTACCTCCCACGCATCAATGGCACGCTCCTCGAGATCAACGACGCCAAGATCCGACCCGACTCCGCCGCCTACGTCGCGCTCCGCCGGGGCAGGCCCGTGGCACGAGGCGAAGCGGTCTTCACCAGCTCGGATCGTGTGCGGGTCTGCGAGGGGGTGCGATTCGAAGTGTATATGGAGGAGGAGAGGGTGGTGAAGGGGAGATTCAGGAAAGATGAGGAGGAAGGGTGGAGATTAGATTGTGAGTGGGCGATGGAGAGGGATTTGGGGGTTTCGGAGGCGGAGGTTGGGGTGGCGGGGGAGAGGTGTGGGGCGGTGAAGGAGAGGGTGGAGATGGTGGCGAGGAGGAGGAGGAGGCGGAGCAACAGGTGGGGGTGGTTTGGGTTGGAGGAGATACCGGAGGAGAGGGAGGTTGATTTTGAGGATTGTGATTGTGGTGTGGAGGTGGAGATGGCATCATCGGACGGTGAGGGTGAGGGTGAGGAGAGAGATGGAACGGTGGAGATGGAAGAGTTGGGGATGGAAGGGGTGAGATGGGCGGTGGATTTGGGGATATGGGTGATGTGTTTGGGGGTCGGGATTTTGGTGTCGAGAGCTTCTTCCAAGGCTGATTTTTGGAGGAATCAGACCAGGCGTAAACTGACTTAATATTTCTTCTTCTTCTTCTTCTTCTTCTTCTTCTTCGTCTTCTTTTTGTAATGCTTTATTGAGATGAAAATTTTGGATATGTAAGTTTTTTCTCTTTTTAGTGTAAATGAAAAAAAAAAGTTTTTTGTTGATCTTTATATTTGAACAGAAAAACAAATAAAAGGAATTAATTGTGAGTGAATATGTAGAATTTTGAATGATTGAAAGAACTGAGATAGATTTGCATTCTGACATGATTTCTTTTTGTTTGATTTACTTATCTTTATTTCTTGCACAGGGCAGCGCGATGATAAAAATATATATATAATTAAAATTTTTAGTAGAAATATTTTTAGATATTTAAATTAATTTATAAATGAGCACATAGTATAATCCATAATAAAAATATAATTAAAATTGAACTTGAAAAACCAAAAATGTTGAGAATAAGTATAATTATACAATTAATTTAATTAATGCATGATATTAGAAGAATGATTCGATTACATAGTATAGTGGGCCAAAAAATGAAAAAAGTCGAAAAGTAATTATGAATGATATAATATATGATGAAGAATATAACATATAAAAACAATAGGCAACTTGACTTGTTCATAGTATGATGAGTGAATTATTCTAACAAAAACTATTCTTGCTTTAAATACTTCATTAGTCAGTTCATGCACTTGTTCCGGATCCTGATGTTGTTGAAATATTATGTCTCTCTAGTATTGCAATAGAATTAGATGGTCCAACATTTTCATTTGTTGCATTTTTTATTTCTTTTATATTGTGTATTAATATTCGAATAAATTAGTAAATGCAATTGATAATAAAAAATTATGGAAAAGATACTATATTAAAATTTAAAGGATTTTACCAAAAAAATCATGTTAGGGGACCCCAGACAAAAAACCCCACCCTCGGTTTAGGTCTACAAGAGTAGTCATGTGTGACTATTTTGGTGTTTTTCTTTTTCTTGTGTTTAATTGGGGAGCATCAAATTTGTTGAAAAATAGCTCTAATAGCTTCTTCGCTACAACTTCTACAAATACAAATTAGAAGAAGAATAAGAAGAACACAATTTTATAACTTTTATACAATCATACACAGTTTTATAACTTTTATACAATTATTCTATTACAGTGATTACCAACAATACCCACAGTATATCAATATAAGGCTTACTAGCCACATACAAATTACACTATAACACCTTAGCCTTCACACGTCTTACAAGAGGAAACTCACTACACTCTCACTAAGGGACCCTCACTACACTTTACTTCATTTTACTCAACTCACTTTCCTTTACCTAAATGGCCCAAGACTCCTCTATTTATAGGTGAATGGAGAGGATGGTCGGTGGTTGTATGTGGGTTGCAAGTGATACACATGATCTATGCTTCACCATTCACTATGTTGGTTTGTGTGAAGTCGGTTTCTAGATGGTTTTCAAACGGACGGTTGGACTTCTTTGGAGATCTTGAGAATGTGAGAGAGAGACTTTTAGATAATGGGTTCTTTCATACTTGGAGCCCAAGTCAGTGTTTGACTAGTGACAGAATTCGCCGTTGGTGTTCAATGCTCTTTTGTTACTCTTAAAATCTGAAGATTTTTTATATCTTTTCCTCTTCTTTCTTCCAAGTCTATTTTGATGTATGAAGATTATTGATGTACTTACAATCTATTGAGAGCCAATAATAGATTAGGATTTAGATGTGGGTTTTGGCCATTTACCAATTGGAAGGGAAGTTGAAGGAGCGCGTTTATAAGATATAGGACCTGCGTTGAATTCTACGCTAAAAATAAAGGGATCTCTAGTGTGCGGATCATACAAACAAATCGGATCTTCTTGATGGAAATCATAGCTTTGATCTCTGACAAGGCCACACAATCAATGGAGGAGGAAGAGGGTCACTGTCATCAGATGGAGGGTTCTTGTTTTCTTTGTTCTAATGCGATGAAGAAATTTGAATCGGAATAGATAGAGTTGGGTCTTCCGTTTTTTTTTTTTTTTTTTAAATAGAGAATTCAAACTCTTCCTTCCGTTGCCAGAGACATTGCAAATCATCATTGCAACGATCGCCATCTCTCCGCCAGACTTTCGCCGAAATCGAAGTTGCAAGGGGCTGCCTGTGTTCTCTGTTACATACTGCCGAGATTCTGCATGTCATGAAAAAAAAGTCGGATCCGCTAAAGGATTTCTATACAAAGACCTAGGGTATGCCAATAACATTGGTGCAAGA
Source organism: Sextonia rubra (assembly GCA_037013555.1). Classification (NCBI taxonomy): domain Eukaryota; kingdom Viridiplantae; phylum Streptophyta; class Magnoliopsida; order Laurales; family Lauraceae; genus Sextonia; species Sextonia rubra. Next base: position 27,637,828 of record JASUAD010000009.1, read on the forward strand.
CACCGTCCTTCACATCGTGGCCCATAGCAAACAGCCATAGCTAATGAAGTGCCTGATACAAATGTCAAATGAGGCTTTGAAGTGGTAACACTATCCTTTTATGAGGCTGCCATAAGTAGAGACATCGAAACGGCAAAGGTGGTTTTGGAGGCCAGCCTCAGAATACATGATGGCACCCCCATCCCATTCTACACATTGCCATCCTTGGAGCCTCTCGTGTGGACTCCTCTCCTCAAGGAAACTAGGGTTTCAAAGAATAAGGAAGCATTCAACTCACTACTGATGAACAAGAAAACACTCGAGTGGGTGGTCACACTTACCGTGCACCCACACTTAAGATGAAGTTTTTTGTTTGAAGGTCCCAACATAATTTTTTCGGTAAAATCCTCTAAAATTTATATTTTCTATTTCTAATAGCAAAAATTGCCCCACTGGAAAGGTGTATTTTTTTTCCCTTATCTAACATCCAATGGGAGAATTTAGCACGAGACTTTTGCTTATTCATTAATGTGATTATTTATTACCTTCATGTTTTTGCCTCTTTTCAAGTATCTTAGGAAAATAAACAACCATTGATTGCCTAAAATATCGTGATTTAGTTTCTTGACATATCTTACAAAATAGTACGTAAGAAAAAAGCAAGATTGATTGCTGTCCAAAATGATTATTGCTGTCCAAAATTATTGCATGTTGGAGTGAGTGGATTCTGGGATACAAAACAGTATGCAAAAAAAAAAAAAAAAAAAAAAGCAATGCTTGATCGCCTTCCTAAATGATTGCATGTGGGATTTATGGGCCCTCCTAGAAGAAAAAAGGTGGAAAATGGAGAGGGTACCATGGGTTAGAATTGGTGGGTCCTCCTACTTCTTTTATATCTCTTCCTAGACTAGTAGCCCCCTTCCCTATCTTTCTTTCTTCCTTTTTCTTTGGGCATGTTTGTGTAATGCTTTTCTGTAAAAAAAAAGTTGATGATTTTCTACAGAAAACTTTATCTGTTTGGTGTGACACATTTCTATTAAACTATTTTTTTTTACCATGTCAGCATTTTCTGTAGTAAAGTTAGAAATAGAATTCTTATGAGGGGCCATCGGAATTTTATTTCCACAGAAAACTTGCCCCTCTTTATAACCTCATTTCTTATTTCATTTCCTCATTTGCAGAGCACAACTTTACTTTTCAATAAAGAAACACCAAACGACATTTGCACACTTTCATCTAAGAAAAACAAATTACACCAAACACAAATTTTACACTTACGTAGAACCCATTTTCTAAGGTATCCATTTGCCATAGAAATTGTTGATGTGGTAATTTTCTCTCTTCACAGAAATGGTTTGTATACAAACATGCCCTAAGCTACAAAAGGTGGGCTTCCTGTTTTCATAAACAACTAGAGGTAGGTGGGCAGGTAACATTTGGGATAATAGTCCCCTTTCGTTATTTATGAAGCCATCTTTTTTTTTTTTAATGAGAGAGGACCCACATGCACTTGGATTAGAGGTTTGAGCAAATAGTAAGGTTAGCATGAACGTGGAGAGGCACCCCTATATATATCGAATGGTTATAGGCATAAATAGTTATAATGAAGAAGTTGCTTAACAAGGTGGGGAGGCGCCCCTTTATCTCCATTTCTTTACACAATAGTCGCTGAAGCCTTGGGAGGTTCACTTAACAAGGCAAAATAGATGGGTTTGTTGGGAGGGTTTGACTATGGTCTCAATGGAGAGGCTATCACTCATCTTCAGTTTGCAGATAACATAATTCTCTTTTGTTCAAGCGGTTGGGATGAGATTGCCATTTTGAAGAGAATCTTAAAATGTTTTCAATTAGTTTATGAGCTGAAGATATTTAAGGAAAAGTGTGCTTGTTGGTGTGAGTTGCTCGGAGGACAAATTTACTTGAATGGCCAATAACCTCTCTTGTAAGGTTGGTTCTATTCCTATTCAATACCTAAGTTTACCTATTGATGCAAATCAAAGGTCAAAGGTCATTTGGGATCTTGTAGTGAAGAAATTTAAGAGAAAGCTTTTATCTTGAAAAAGGAAGTACATTTTTTTTGTGGGAGGATAACTTTGATGAAGGCGATTATGTCTAACTTTTTATTTATTACATGTCTTTATTTAAGATGCTAGCCTCAGTTAAAAAGAAATTGGATTAGATTAAAAGGGATTTTTTATGAGGAAGATGTGATGAAAAGAAATGTTTACATTTGATGAAATTGAAGGATGTGATTTGTCCTAAGTTTGAGGGAGGGTTGGGGTTAGGAAGTTTGGAGGCAATATTTGACCTTGCTTACTAAGTGATGGTGGAGGTTTCGGGAAGAAAATGAAGCTTTATAGAGGAAAGTTATTGTATCCAAGTATGATGAGGATGAGTGGGGATGAGTACCTAAAAGAATTACTAGATACCGTGTTTCGGGGTGTGGGGTAATGTATTGAAAGGTGGGGATGAGTCAAATCTTAGGAGGGAAGTCTTTAAGATGGGTGTGGGTTTTAATATTAGGGAGGAAAATCAAGTCCACTTTTGGGTTAATGATTGTTGAAGGTGGGTTCTTTAAGTGTGTTGTTTCCTAGGTTATGTAGATTGGTGTATAATAAAATGTCTTCAGTTATGGATTGTTATGAGGGGGAGAGGGATGGTTCAATGGCTTGGAATGTGTTTTTTAGAAGTGCTCTTCACCAATATGAAGAGTCTGAGTTTGAATCCCCGTTGAGTATTCTTTCTAATGTGTTCTCATCAAGGGAGATTACTGATGTTCATATTTGGAAGCTGAGTCCTTCAAGCGTGTTGTCCACCAAATCCTTTTACAAATCCTTGGTGGAGTTATCTTCACCCAAATCACCATGTTTGCTTATACGGTTGAGTTTGGCACCTCCACATGTGGAGGCCCTTTGTTGGTCGGTGGTTAGTGAAAAAGGTCTCTACTGTGGATAATCTCAGTTATCGAGGAGATTTCAGGCCTATGTTCTCTATGTGGGGAGGTAAAAGAGTCAATTGATCATCTTTTTCTGCATTATCATATCTCTTTCTCTTTGGAGAGCTTTTCTTCAATGGTGTGGTTTGTTATGGTGTTTGTCAAAATGGTACATTAGAAGCTTAGAGTTTCTGTCCTTTTTCTAGTCATTATGCTATTCTCAGGAGGCTTATTTCTTTTTCCATTATGCGGTCCATTTGGTAAGAGAGAACTAATAGGACTTTTAGAGGTGCAAGAATAGATTCTAATTAGCTCATTTTTGTTATGTGTTGGAGAATTGCAAAATGGGCAAGTATTAAGGAGGAGTTCACTAATTTAATGTTTGATGGCACTTTGCATAATTAGAAGGCTTGTTTTCATTATATTTTGCATAGGGCGAGAAAGTTGAATTTTTGGAGCCCATCGCCAATGGGCATATTGAAATTCAATGTGGATAGTGCTGCAAGAGATAAGTTTGAACCAACTGATATTGAAGGAATGCTAAGGGAAATGTTGTGCTTATATTCTCTAAGGATGTAGGTTTAAAGGAGTATAATGAAATTAAAGTGTTGGCTATCTTAGAAGCTCTTCACTTTATTTTGTTCTTCCTTTTATAGTAGGTTAATCGTGGAAAGTGACTTCTTTAACGCTATTTCTTGGATCTCTTCTAATTGGGGTCTTTAAAGGCTTCACTTTATTTTATAAAAAATTTGATTTTTTTCCTCTCAAGTTTTGGTGGAGTTCAAGCATGTCGTTAGGTCGGCCAATGTTATGGCGGATGCCCTTGCTTAATAAGGGGTTGATAAAGGGTCTCCTTTCATGGCTCATACTTTATAATGGTTTATTTGTAATGTATCGTAATACCCTATCTCATGTTGTTTGACTTTGTAATTTTTTTTCTTTAATTAAGTATTGTTACCGTTTCAAAAATAAATAAAGAAATAAAGAAGTTGCTTAACAGATATCTTAAGAGAAGATCAAGAATGAAGTAGATATTTAAATTATATTTGTGCTTGAGCACAAATTGAGTGTCAATTTCAAAATTGAATGTAGATTTTGAAATCAATTGGCTTCTACAATGGATGTCATAGATTGAACTTGTAGATTATTGAAAGAAAAATATGGAGAAAAAAGTTGTAAAATACAATTATTTGGTTATGGCCCACCGTAAATTGTAAGATTGAAAAGGAAAAAAAAAATTGACTTTTACAATGAGACCCACAAATTATTTGAAGAAAATAGAAAAAAAAATACCTTTGACAATGGCAGTGTGCCTCAGATTGCTTTAGCTTGGATCAAACATGAGGATCCCGTATGTGGACACCAAATATATATAAAAATCATTGGTGAACCACGTTAATGGATAAAGAAAAGAGAAAGAATGGGAAGGGAAAATCTTGTGGGAGGTCCATAGCGGGGCCCACCTCTCAAACTAATCAAATACATAGTGTGTGGACATATAATAAAAATAAAAAAAATAAAATAATATTTAATTTGGTGGTTCCATGTTAAAACCTAAACTGCCATTTAGAAATGGGTTAGGGCCCAGTATGGACCCAATACGAAACCAGGCCACTTGCAACCCTAGTATAAGCCCTGTTTGCATCATAAAGGCATGATAATATGGCATGTTGCGCAAATTAAATTAGAAATGACAGGCCTAGGGGTGGATTTGAATCATCAAGATTTCAAATAAATCATTCTCAACTAATGCACAAACCACAATTAACACAAGTAAGCAGTAAAAGTAATCCCCCTCCACATAAAGAGAAGAAATGAGAACGGATACAACTGTGTCCACATTACCCTTCATGATTGGAGAATACTTAAGATTTTAATTTTCTTTTAAAAATTCAACATCATTACATACTTCTCAATTCTTTTTTCAATTTTTTTTTTTTTTTTTTTTGGTAAACGATGGAACCCGCTAACCCCGTTCAGGTAATGCTTCATTTGACTAAATCAAACCGGAACCTCCGGCACCATGCCAACTCACGAGTCACGAGTCACGAGTCACTCCCGAGTCACTCCTCCAACTCGAAAAACGCTCCTCCTCGTTTCCTGCTTCCGCTCCTCTTCCTCTTCAACAACCCGTACAGCCTCCGAAACTCCCGCACCCTATGCACGCTCTCCCTGCACACCACTGCCCCACCCGACTCCGACCCGTCGGACCGCCCGTGACTCGACCCGTCCCCGCCGCCCCGATCCCCCCTTCCCGCCCCATCCGACTGCAGCGCCCCGATCACCGATTTCAACGCCCGACTCGGCGATCCCCGATTCGCAATCAGAATCTCGCCGATCTCGGCCGGGCTCAAACGCGCGCCGCTCTGGAAGACCTCCTCGACCCGCGGAAACAGCCTGTGCTCCGTCACCCCGAGATAACTGCTCGCGAGATCTTTAAACGCCGAGAAATCGCACAGAGGGAAGTAGATCTGCACGTCCAGTCTCCCCGGCCGCATTATCGCGAGATCGATATTTTCCCGGCTTCTCATCGTGAACACCATCACGCGCTCCTCCCCGCAGCACGAGAAAATCCCGTCCATGAAACTCAAAATCCCCGACAAGCTCACCTTCTCCGATTCCTCGGCGAGGAACCGGTCCAGATCCTCGATCACCACGACCGATTTCTCCCTCGTCTGCAACAGCGCCGATCTCAGATCCGAGTCATCGCGGATCCGCGACAGGTCGATGTCGTATACGTCGTAACAGAGGAACCTCGCCATGGCCGCGACGAAGCTCGTTTTGCCCGTGCCGGACGGCCCGTGCAGCAGGTAGCTCCGCTTCCAGACTCGGCCGAGTCGGTGGAAGTACTGCTTCGACTTCAGGAACGAGTCGAGGTCGGATCGGACCTTCTTCTTCAGATCGGGGTCCATGGCGACGGTTTCGAGCGTGGACGGGTGCGTGAACGGGACGGAGATCCACCGTCCGTCAACCGATCCGGCGTTCGTGAAGAGCTTGATCTCTCTCCGCCTCTGCTCGATCTCGTCGGAGATGAGTTGGATGTGGTGGAGATAGGGGCGGAGGATCCGGAGACGGTCCCGCTCGCGGATCTTGAGGACGAAGGTCCCACGGGTCCGAGTCGACTCGGTCCTCGACTCGCGCTTCCAGGATAGGGTCGAGCCGAGGAACGAGTCTTGGACCGACTGGCCCGAGCCGAGCTGGAGGAAGAACTCGTTCGGCTTCTTGCCGGAATACAGGTTGGGGAAATCGGAGTCCTCGATCGAGGACAAAGAGGCGAGGTAGATGGAGACTTGCCTGTAAAGCTGGTTTTCGTGGAAATCCTGGTCGTTGAATTCGTGGATTTTGTACGAGCGAAAGACGTGGCATCGATCTTGCAGCCATCTCCAGCATTGGCTCGCGCGAGAGAGCAGGAATGTGGTGGAAATGAGAATTTTCAAAATCACGAATCCGCATGGGAGGGCGGGCAGGAGAAGCCATGGATTTGCAAAAATCATGATTTTGGGGAGGATCTGATTCTAGAAGAAGCTCATGTTTAGAAGCAGGAGCTTCTTCTAAAACCCGATTTCCTCCTGAAATCATGATTTCGCCTTTATGTAGGAACGACAATTCCAATTGTCAACGTTCGTGGTCTGGTCTAACGCGGAGAAGAGGAAAAGATTTTGACATTTCGACCGGCTTTATTGTTGACTTCTGCTCTGCGATTTGTGTGATAGTCGTATTGTTAATTATTATAATCGGTGTAGAATACTGGAACTTCATTTGGAGATTTTTGTAATTCTCTCTCCATTAGCCTTTCTTTTAATTCCATCTAACGGACGGTCCTTGAAATGATCATGCTAATCGCAATTTTTCTTTTGTGTTCCCATCTGTTGTCATTTTACACCCGAGCAATCTAGTGTGGGTTTTGGATGGATTAAATTTTAATATTGCACCAATTTTGTGGGGGATAATGATAGTTTTCTATGTTATTTTAGTTTTTGCATGATACTCAAATTCACCTTTGCATAGCAATGTTACTAGCCAGGGGAGCAACAACTAGGAACTATGAATAGTAATTTTTATTGATCATTTTAATTTCAAAAGAAAAATCTACTTCCTTAATAGAGTTGGCTTGCTTATTAGCAACGACAACAAGAGGCATTTTTGTCATTTAAATACTTAATAGATTACTCCATGCAGCAAAAGTGCCTAGATTCGGAACCATTTTTTTGTAACCAATATGTATGGGAGGGGCTGCAGGGCTACATATTAGCTTTTTGGGGTTAGTATACTCGATTGAACTGCAAAAAGTTGTCAAGTCATCTCTTTGTAAATTCAATCAATAATTCCTTCTCAAAATGGGCATGTTTGGTAAATCCACTTTACTATTAAAGTATGGTCAAAAGTCATTTGAAGAGATAATAAAATAAAAGTTGTCAAAAAAAAGTATCATATTTCAAGAAAAATGCCTTTATTTTTTACTCAAAGAAAGCAAAAAAAAATCGTTCTCATGCCGGTCAATGACAAAGAACCATCTTTTGCTAAAAGAAAAAGTAAAAACCTTACCTTCTCATTTCACAAATAAAAAAAATTCATTATCTTTTTTATTTGACCACTCTTTTTTTTATATACCTTTCACCTTACTTCACTTCACACAATTAAACTTACCTATTGATGGCCATCATCCACCCCCTCTTAAGCGAAGGTCTTGTTACCACCATCTTCAAATTACCCATTAAAAAAAAAAAAAAGACTATATTTGGTCCACATTTCTACGCATCTGGAAGCCTAGGATACTAACATGAAGATGCCAATTCTTCTTTCAACAAAAAATTGAAAGAAAAAAAAATACAGATTGAAGTTCTTCCTAATATCCATCACTGTTCATTTTACATCTGATCTGTCTCAGCAGACCGGCTGGCTGTGACTTGTTGAGAGAGACAGAGAGAGAGAGAGAGAGGGAGGACAACGTTACTTTTGCTTCTGAGTTCCAACGTGACTTGTCCCAAATTTCTTGAAGCCAAAGGTAGAAAATTCCTTTTGGGTCGTGCTTGCGACCATTTCCTCTCGTTCCATACCTTCGGACTATTGAATTGGACAGCGGTTGGGCAACGTTACTTGGGCGTAGTAAACAACAGAGCGTAACTTTGAACTTCTCTTTGGGCAACGTTCCATACCTCCTGAGTTCCAACTTTGAACCTGACTCTGAGTAAGTTTGGACTTTGGAAGAGAATATGATCTGCATTCTCAATCAACAGAGCGTAGGAAATTTCCTTTTGGAGGAATTACAATTTCAGGATTGAAATGTGAAACAACCATGACCGGGCCGTCATGTGTAAATGAGCTAGGTCTAAGGAGAATTCTTAAACCTCTCTGCCTCCACGATTTGCATGTTCAGGGTGGGCCCATATATTTGGCCGTTTCAACCTTCCTATAGGTCTGATCATTCCCTATGATTTTTATTCAACTTAGTCTAATTACTGTATTTGTGTCTTGTTTTTGTGTTTTTGTTTACCCAAGAGAGCACCTGCTCAAGGTGGAGAGGTTTGCCTGCACACGGAGGATGAGAGCAGAGGATCGATCCCTATGGAGCTGCTGTTGTCATAATAAACCTTGCTCTTGTGTCTTGGACATGTAGGGGCCTCATGCCAAACCTTATTTTTTTAAAATAATAAAAATTGCACTCTATTTGGAGGGGCTCACCTCGATAAATGTCAATGACAAGACAAAAGATTGGGAAGTCCCGGACTGAATTAGGAATAGGACATTAAAATCAAATAAATCAATAGAGGTACAATTACCAAAACAGGCCGCAAATGCATTTTTTTGAAGTAAAAATGAGCTTTTCATTCAACAATCAAGCAAAAGTGAACAAGAGAAGATCAGCTAAACACCAAAAAAAAAACAAAAAAAAAAAAATCATAAAGTAAGATCAGCAATCAACCCTTACACCTAAAAATAGCAGCACCCTTTTATGGTCTAAATTCTGATTACTTGAATAACAATGTTTAGCGAACAAGTGAGCTATTGAGTTAAAAAAGTCTAGAAATATATAAAAACTCCATGCATGAGCAAAATTTAAGGGTAAATTCTTAATATTAGCAATAATTGAGTTGATCAACCAATCGAAATTGCCTTTAATAGCTTGAGGCACCTCTTCAACATCCAATAATAGCACTTGGACACTTGCAAAGTCATTCTCTATAGCCCTTTTGATGGCTGTGAGAACCACCCTCGCTTCAGCTAGACAAAGCAACTGTCAACCAAATAAAGGCACATGAATTCACAATTACCCTTTAACCATAACAACATATCCAAGTGAGGCTTTTCCATTGTTGCCTTATAAGCAACATTTGAGAATATTATAACATCTTTGTCAAATCTGATCACTCTAAGGATCATTAATACTATCAAGCAATAATTAAATTCAGAAAATCCTATTTCTTGCTCTCCATAAAAACCATCACATTATTAGAACCCTCATTCTAAAGTGATCATCCCCCAGATGGAGCCATTGAGTGGTTGTTTTCACAGAATTCATTCCCCATTCCTCTAACTCCACAAAATTAAAGTTACTTAGAAACCCAACATGGGTACCTACTACCAAACCAACATACTTTAGCGTATTCACATTTCATTAGAGAATGGTCCACCGTTTACCCTTGACCCTCATAAAGTGAGCACAGAGGGCTTATAATGTTGATTTTTGAATGCACTTTCTTTCTATCCACAATAAAACATTTTTAAGCATTTTGAGGAACAGAGATTCTCCAAAAAAAAAAAAAAAAGATGAAAATTTTCTCTTCCTTTCACTATAAGCCAATTTTGTCAAAAGCTGACGGTTCTATGAAAGTTTCTCCAATGACTTCTTCATCCCATGCCAAAGTTCTTTTTCCACAAATTTTTAAGACCGCTGACCTAGGCCATGGGCCCTCTCGATCACCCATTGACCCCCAGGTAAGCATGATCTGACATACCCACTTCACAATCAATTATTGAAGCAGCTTTGTGCTATGTCTTTTCGATGTGGGACCCAACCTCCCGCTCTAAGAAGTTCTATTCCCCGTTCTTATGCCGTCTTCTTATACACGCGTGATTTGATCATCGTCGTCCATCTACAGGGTACCGAAAGCAGTCCGCCTACTAGATCAAAACGCCAAATGTAGGTGGAAGAGGGATTGGAATGTCTTATGGTGAACTAGAAGTGATGCTAAATCACCACAATGTAGCCATCCAATCACGGGTCATAAACTTTCATGATTGAAGTTCGGACGCCTTTTTTTTTTTTTCTTGTTAAAACTGGAAAGCATTTTATTAAAAGGCTTTTACAAGCTACATCAACATCAAGCAGATTCATAATAAAATTAAGAGGAATGATTACAAAATGTTTCATTAGAAAGTGTCATACGGTCTTAATTATCTCCGTATTCTGGCCATGTCAGGCTCCTATTAAGGCTTTTATCACTTAATCTAGGCCTACCTAATTATAATAGATTATGTATCCAAGCCGGGCCTAAAGTGGGCCTGGTCCGGAACGCCTCTCGTTGTTTAAAAACCCTGATTTTATTACTTGAGTTCAGCTGGAAAGGGATTGTGCATCTATCTGCCTGCATTCATTTGGCAAGGCAACGTAATATAGTACAAGCAGTAGTAGTAGAAGAGGAAAATGGAAGAATGCATAGAGAAAGGGTATGATAGGCTTGGGTCTCTGCGAAACCTCATCTGCCCTATTGCTTGCAGGACTCTCTTCCATCATATCCTGTAGTTGGCAATACCTATCAGGTTTAGATTTGCTCTCTAAATCCTCATACAAATCTCTTTCCAATTTCATTTAAGACTCACGAGAAGTTGGTGGCATTCCTCCAAGTCCCATCTTTGAAAAAAAAAAAATCCATCAAATTAGATAGAACCATCTAAAATGCCTGCACCTAATTTCATTTCAAGAGGAGTTGGATCCACCATTAGATTATAAAAATGTAAGTTTAATATAATGATAAATGATAAATTTGTCATTAGGCCCAAGGGTCCCACTTATGAAGATCCAAACATGTTAGATACAAATTTTACATGAGACCCGGTTATAAATTTGGCAGTTATAACTGGTCCAATGGAGTAAATTATTGCTGGTCTCATTAGCTTAACAAATTATAGATACAAATTCATTGAGTTTGGATCGTATGCCATCAAGGGAAAACAGGCTTTTGCTGCTTGGGATATGTCCATTTGCAAGAGGGGTGCTTGTTTATTAAGTGCACTACATTAACGATAGTTTAAGAATGTTGGGTATGTTTTGTATTCCAGGTTAGTCAGATTAGTCATTGTGGATTAACCTAGGTGAAATTGGGTATAAGGTACTTTGATCTTTTGACTAGCTTATTTATATTGATGTCAACGTAATTCTGACCCTAAGAAGCACAACACTGAGGGAAAAAGTGGGATTGAGGAGACCTTTTTCGGTGGGCATAAGCACATTGCTCAACGACCTAATTTGAAGTATGGTCTTCGTCAATTGCTTGATTATTATTGTGTGTTGAATGTTGATCACAGGTGTCATCAGTGTCATTAATACCCAACAAGGAACTGATGTTTAGATCTTTCTTTTCCATCAATTGTGTGGTTTCCATGATGGGTTGCTGTTACTTTTTATGCTAGTACCATCTTTTCAGAAGGTAATCTCCATTAATGGTCATGGTTTACGAGGCATGAGTTGAATATGTTGTTACATCTTAATTTAGTTCCATTTCGAATCACCAGCATGTTTCACTTTCTTTTGTTCCACGGATTAGTAAAGTGACAGTGACAATATAAAGGGATACCCACGGCAGGTAATCAATCCAACATTTTCAATTGGGAGTAAATTGTTTTGGGTTTTGTTAGAATTATGAGTATTGTCTAATTCATGGATTAAACAAAACTCCGGGTCTATTGAATTATAATGTTATGTTTCCTTAAAAAGAGATATGTCGTTGGATACGCTAAAGCGAAGATATGCAGAAAAAATACAAATTAAAGTATTTTTCTCAAGACAACTTAGATCAAAACAATCATAATTCACAAACCAAGCATTGAATTGAGACAAGCTACGTATCATTGGAAAGTTCTTTTCGAGTAAAAATTCGTAGGTTCCAAGATTTCATCAATCGAAGCTAAACCAATAAAGTTATAACGTAAAGAAGTTTATAGAAATTTATTCTGAATTCCATCTGATTAATCAAATAAACATCAGATCAATCGGACTTGATAGGATTTAAAAAATTCGTCAAATGGAAGCTTTACCTGATCGATCGGATGACTAACAAAATCTATCTACCTACACCGAATTTTTTCTTTTTTGTGCCCGAGTTGTATATTTTGTTTTTACATGAACCCTAACCCTAAGGTACGAATTGTAAGTTATAAATAACGGTTCTCTTTCAACCCTAAAGGCTTGTTTGGATAGGCAAAAAATAGAATACAATGAAGTTAAATAAGCTCAGCAACTTAAAATTTCAACTTTACGCTGTTTGGATTAGTTTGGCCTAATAGATGAAGTATTGCTTTCAACCCATGTATACTTCATTTAACTTCAGCCCTAAATACTTCAATTTTCTTGAGTAAAAGTTAATTCTATCCCAAAATATTTTTAAATTTTCATTCACATAAAGCATCTAAATAAAGCAACGTGAACTAATCTACCTTAACTTCAACCAACTTCTCCTCTAGTTTACTCGTTATATAAAATCTACTTCACTCTGGTCTACTCCTCATTTATTCAAACAGGCCCTAAGGCATCTATCTTCTATTTTGATCTTGTGAATACATACTAGAGAAACACTATTTCTCTAGAGCATTCATTGGAGAGACTATACTGAGTTTATGTACTAGAGAATATTGCTTCTACTCTATTATAGAAAATTATCATCTCTTCTCTTGTAGAAGATTGTACACATTGAGGTTTCAAAGTGATTTGGTCAAGCATGAAGAGCCTTACGGTATCATAGTGATTGGATCATGTGCATAGAGTAGTGAATAATGCAGAGTTGTGCAAAAACAACTACAATCCTTAAGTTGCAGAGTCTGAGAAAGGAATTGTGAGTATATCTTATAATTGTTCGATTTATAGTATTTGGTCGTTGTTGGTCTGCAAAGGATTTTCGTTTATAAAATCATGTGTCTCTTGTCCTTGTATGGTTGATAGATTTCCATGTTCTTTTATTTTTCTCTATGTTAATTGAATTAAAATCTAAAAATTAAATCTGGGATGAACTTTTAGATTTTGAGGGAAATTTTGAAAAAAGTAAAGGGGGGGGGGGGGGGGGGGGGGGCGTGGATTTTTTTTATACTGTTGAAAAAATAGAAGGAACTGCCAGTGATGATATTCAGATTTCACTTTCCAGAGAGGGACATTTTAGAGTAACAGATAGGACTGCTAACAGATGGGATTAGACTTGCATAGTGATGATGATGATGACAACAATAATGATTCATTGTTATTATTCCATCTTTAGAAACTTGACTTTCTGACCAGCACATATTGTATCATTTTCCGAACATGATCTAACATTTTATCTTGGAGCACAGGCTCTGGCAATGTCCCTTGTTCTTGCAATAGGAGGTTGCTTGGTTGGCTACCCATGTGTCAGCTGGCTACCCTTTCATACGTCCAATATCACTTTTCTAACTATGCAAGTTTATCTTCCCACTTGAGTGGGCTAGTCTTCTTTTCTCTTCTCTGCATGGGCTCTTTTGGGTCCCAATTTCTCAATTCCCTAAGCCTAAATTACCAAAAAGGGAAAAATAAATATATGTAGCCCCAATGCTCCATAATAGAAACGATAAAGCAAGATCTTTTACTCGGTTTTCTATTTCCACATTTGTGGCCTTTCTCGGAAAGTTGTGAAAAGTCAGGCATACAAGAAAAATGCTATACGAATTCACCATCCCCAACACCCTTCTCACCATTAGTGTTTTATGGCACTGCACAAACATGCTCTTGAGGGCACATTGATGCGATGCTACATATTCATTACACCATGGAATTTAAATGCTTCATACCACCTCTAACAGGGATGGTTTCCATGGAATTGGAAAATATTACTTATAGTGCACAAAAGGAGCTGCACCAAATAGCATAGAAATGACAATTGTGGAAATTGGAGGCTTTTACATGCTATCAAGGAATCTAGGAATTGCATAAATGCTTCCCAACTAACCAAGTAAAAATCATACTCTCAAGTCAGTTACAATCAATGGTAAACATGCTCGTTATATTGACTGGGGGACTAAAATATTAGTAGAGTCAAAATCCATATGAAGTTTATTAAGCACATGTTTGTGTGATAGAATTCTTTATTTCATGGATTTCCAGTAACTGCAGTTTCGTGGAATCCTCAATTACGGAAAATGGATTTTCCCCAATTCGAGGAAAAATAGTTAATTTTTCTCTTTCCACTAAGAAAAATGTTGCACTAAACCGTAGATGATAAGAATGTTACACCAAATCATAGGAAAGCATTGAGCTGTAGAAAGTAAATCCTTTTCCACAAAATGGACGTAAAGAGGTGTATGAAGTGTTCTTCCATCGAACTGGTTAAATTTGAAGAAATAAAAGTGAATATCCACAAATGATAATCAAATCATCTCATATTTCTTGAAAAAATGATAATCCAACCACCAACCTATCAATCCTCAGAAATTCAGAGTCCCTGGGACCTGCCTCCACATATTGTTTCCTCCACCCCTCACGTCAATGTGTGTGCCATAGAACTCATTTTATCACAAATTCTTTAGCATTCAATGCCATACAAACAAATGGACTCTAAATAAAAGGGAATATTCATCAATGGTTTTGTTACTCAGGTAACTCGACTCGAACTCGGTATCCACAAAATCAAGTTGGGATACGAGTCCCCTCTTTCCAAGTGGCGGCCAAGCTAAGTTCAAGTCAGCTAAGTCCCATCATAAAGGGATTCTTTGCAAGGTCCATGAGGCCCGGGAACCACTCAAGTCCCCATAATAAAGGGATTATTTGCAAGGTCAATGAGGCCCAGGGACCACTCCGTCCGTCCGAGCAACTCAGACGATTCCACCTTTGGGGAACAAGTTGATTCATTCACCCCAAGATGAAATGTGAAATCACCATCCTAAGTAAGTGGGCCCTTTCAAGTACAGATTTAGTCGCTCTATTTCACATTTTGGATGGAAGGACAAGTGTGACCCAAACAGATTTCATTCTCTTACATTTCAAATTTCTTGTATTTGCTTGGATGACCCACTGGAGGTTGACGATCAAATTCTTTGCGGAAGTACTTTACATCTATCTAGTCTTAGATAAGAAATGCCTATAGAAAATATTAGAAGCCACACAAAAACTACCATGGTCCTTATCTCTCTTTCTCTGAATTAATGGTTACGGTCGATATCCCCCTTGCTTGAGTTTAACACATCCTATCAGGTACAGTAAACACATTTAGTGGCGTTGCACTCTGTTTCACACACATACCCAGGGATAGATCTTGGGTCTTCAAGTTCAGAGTATCACTTCTCATCAGTCGCCAAAATAAAAAATAAAAAACAATCAGGTACATCTGCCAATATAGTATGATCACAACACACCCACCATGTTTAATTGAAGATTTTCACATTAGGCCTTCAAGTGTGAGAATCTATACAGTGAAAGACAAGAGGTCAAAAAACAGATTCATTACAACAGGGAGAAAAGAAAAGAACTACGGTTTCTCTTACTTTGGGGACTGTCACTCCTCTGAGACAGCAGGTAATCCTTCCTTGAGCCATGCGTAAAGTCCCCCATCCAAGTGAAATACATTGTTGTAACCATTAAGGACCAGCACGTAGGCTGCTATCAGTGACCTGCAAGTAAATTCAAAAAATTCAGTCACAACACAAAAACAAAAATAAAAAATAAAAAAACACTTAACTAATATTTTTTGCTAAGAACGATAATATATCTGAGAAAACAATATAAAATATATATAATATAGGAGAATATTAGTATGCATCCATCCCTCATCATAGGGTGAGGGACACTTCCATATTTGAATATATTAAAGTGCGAATGACAAAAGGCCATATGAAAAAGAGAAATGCTTAAATACAAATAAGAAAAGTCATGTAAGCATCCCTCACCATAGGGTGAGGGAAGGATGCATACTAATATTCCTCATATGTATATATATATATATATAATAACTGTATGATTTCAAGAAAAGTGAGGACACCTCATGTTTTCTTTTTCCACAATTCATTGAATGAGTAATGTTAGCAGCAAAATTGAGAACACTGAGATGGAAACATTTTATAATTTTGTTTGTGCTACTATTTTTACAGAAAACTGGCATTTTCAAAAGGTGTTTTTAGGATGAGCACAGGTTGTGGGTGATGGGACAAGTCACCATCACACCAAAAAATGGATGAAATTAGCTCCCATCTGAAATCATCCTTACTATGTTTCAGATCATGTGTAAAAATAGGGATACTACCCCTCCATCTGCAAAATGAAGACATGATGAAGGGAAGCTATCAGCTATGATAAAATTACTTTGAGGCTATAAACAATGGGCCCCTAGCATTTATATGCATTCAGTCTATCAGAAGTGCTCACTA
Organism: Sextonia rubra; assembly: GCA_037013555.1. Classification (NCBI taxonomy): domain Eukaryota; kingdom Viridiplantae; phylum Streptophyta; class Magnoliopsida; order Laurales; family Lauraceae; genus Sextonia; species Sextonia rubra. The sequence goes on from JASUAD010000009.1 coordinate 27,654,323, forward strand.
TGAATGGATAAAAAGAAAGAAGACTTCAACCACCTTGACTGCTGGCCTTCTGGAAGATTTTGTGAAGGTCTCATTGTTCCGCCTGAGGAGCATGCAACTATTATTTTTGAGTCCTTGTCTAGTTTTGACTCCACAACTGCCATGAGCATCAACAAAAGTTTGAAACTAATTTGAGAATAATCTTAACTAATACACACACGCATGCTAAAAGGGTGCAGAGAATACTTTGCAGAAATTCAGGATTTTCTTCTGTGCCAGAGAATATGCCAAAGAAGGCAAATGCAGCTCGCCTAGCAATATCCCATGCTGTCCACTCTTTTATTAGTCTGTAAATTTGCACATTGATGGCACCTGGTGGATGAGCCTGCACAATAAATCATCAGAATGGATAATGTCTAAAAGCATAAGAAAGCAAAGGATGGTAAAAACTTAGATGGTCAGTATTAACCTTTAAAATCAAGGTAAACCTAGTGTGTACATGATTATGAGTTCTCAAAAACCTAACACAAGTCATAAACAATGATGCACGGATACTTTAAAATGGGCAACATATCATGTCGTATCGTATTGGACACTTCACTTTTTATATGTAAAATCCACGTCCCTATTGTGTCCTTGCCGTATTTGGGCATCATAGGTCATAAACCGTGTTGAGTGTGATGAATAGTATCAATGAAAAGATAAAATAAGGTAAAAATAAGTATAGACGATTGAAAATCTCCACAAAGACCAGTGTGGCTGAACAATTCAAGTCCATCTAATTGAAGTTTGCTCTATCCAATATTTGTTTAAGTGGAAGCAGATTTTTAAATAATATAATATGGAAGTCGGTCAGTCTCAATCACCACGGACACGCGAGGGGAGTGGGTGGGGGGTGTTGTGAATTATCATATGCATTGTAACGCCGTTCCCTAGCAGCTTAAGCTTTTAGAGTAAGTGGTTGTCAACAGCCATTTGCATTTTTTTTTTTTTCATTTCCATGTTTGGTGCTTCATACCCTTCCCCGCCATGTTTCATGACCTCATTGCAGGGTGGTTTAGAAGTTCATCCTCAATTAGAGGCCAAAGTTTATGCAGAATTCTACCTTTGGCCGCTGCATGGGAGACTTGGAATGGAAGGTATAAAAGAATCTAAGAAGGCAAATGCTCAGCCTTAAGAGCACTTGTAGGAAGAATACAAGATTGGATATTCTATTGGGAATTGCAAGTAAAAGAATTCAAAGAAATTTCCTCCAAAAGAGTTCAAAGAAATTTCCTATTTGGACTTACAGTTCAACACACTCATCAAGAGTATCATTCCTATGCTTAAGAAGGTTTTTGCATGCAACCCCTTGAAACTAGAGCAATGGAATCTACATAGAGAGGGGAGCTCTCTAGATAAGATGCATCAGGAGTTGACCAATTAAAAATGACAAAGGGGACTTAGCTGTTATGGACCCTGCAGCATCAGAGATTCAAACAAATCTGAAATTGTCACAATCAAAGGATTGAAATTATTAAGGATAGATGATTTGGAACCCTTTAAGTGGAATTGGATTCTTTAATATAATGTGTCGCTACCAATAAATTAAAATAAAAAGTGGAAGCGGATTCTTTAAATAATATAAAATGGCAGTAGGTGAGTCTCAATCTCCATGGACATGCGAGCCAACTCTAAAAGATAAGAGGTTGATATCCACAATGAAAGTTGAATTTGCTCACATTCCAAGAGATAGAAATCTAGAGGCTAACCATATAACAATGTGGGAGTATCAAAGACAACATATCGGAAATCCATTGTAGTCATAATTGCTTTTGTTAATTTCTTTTGACATTGCTCCATTAGATTTCTACTGTACAGGTTACAGTAAATCTCACTGTTACCTATTAAAAGCATAGATAAAAGAAAATGCACTATATACCAGACTAATTTGCTGTTAATGAAAACATAAATTGCATACTCTATGTCCATTTGGCAACCAATTTCCTAATCTGAAACAATAGGTTATTTATGTTTCTCAAACTATCGGCTAATCACCGTTCATCATTAGGAGTGGTTAATCACCGTCCATCATTAGGAGTGACAATTCCTAAAAAAGTAATAAAGTGGTCCTTCCAATTAGCCAACCCACTTTTCTATTACATTTTTAGACAGGGTTCTTCTTAGACAGGGTTTTACAAAGTGGTCCTCCCATTTAGCTCACGCTCAACACTTTTCTATTACATTTTTAGACACAGTTTTACAAAGTGGCACACACACACACACACAGTTTTACAAGCACACACACACACACATATATAGACAGGGTTTTACAAAGTGGTCCACACGCATACATGCATGTGTGACATCATACATACAAAATAAACCATGCAGTTATCGATGATGCAGAGCCATCATGCACAGAAAAACAAGAGAAAACCTAAGATATTTAGATAGTATTACAAAGAATTTCACCTCTTTGAACTCTGCCTCTGGGCGCACATCAAGAATCACAAAATTATTTTCTTTCTGAAGGCGTAATGCTTCCTTTACATCTACGCTTCGTACCTGAAAAACAAAAGGGTGTCATTCTGCCAGAAGGAGCATCTTGAATCTTCCAAAGAAGATGGATTTTGTGAGAGGAACGAATGATTTCTATCATCAACATGAAATAGAATTACAGTCTGTGGACACATGTTGAAAAGCAATTGTGGTTTCGCTTGGTTCAGACAAGGTAAACCAAGGGTTAACTATGGAAAATAGGTTCATATTTTCGTACATGACATAATGGAATACTTTTAGAAAAATTCATGCACATATTCTATCTCCTGAATGGGTAACAGTGTTCAGGGTATGCTTACGCAACCAGATACAAATATGAACAAGGCTTCACGCCTTGATCTCAAGGAGAGACTCCATGGGGCTTATGAATCTATGGTCTTCTGAAAATGGATCATATGCAGGTGGGAAATCAAGTGAAATCCAATGATTAGATATTTTGAACCAGATGATTCCAATATTAAAATCTTACCCAAAATGCTAAACAATGTAATTGATTTCATGGCCAGGGAAATGCATAGTTGTGGAAGAGTGATGATGGCCTTGCAATTTTAAACAAGTGGTGAGACTTTTTCATGATACTTGACAAGGTGGAAATTGATTTTCTTCCATTGAAAATCTAGAAAATTATGAAAAAAGGATCTACCTTTTTCTTTTTCTTTTTCATTTTCTTTTTCAGTCTAGCACATTACAAAAACTGCAAAACTAAACGAGTATGAAAATTGGTTTTACCCTATGAGATGTTTATTAGTTATGGGGGATTTTGATGTTCGGTCACTCATATAATTTTGCAAAATTTTGGAGTATGTATCAAAGTTCAAAAGAAGAAGTGGAATACCTACACACACCATGTGTGTCAGGTTAAGGGTAAGTTTTTATTGCATTCTCCCAAGCCATTTACCTTACAGATAAATGATTCAATATAAGAGTTGCAGTTCCCTTGTTACCTTGTATTGCTCTGAAATTCTCAAGGGTTTAGCATTCCCATGCACCCATCATCCTAAAAACCCAAACCCATCTCAAAATTAATTCTTGTTTGACCACAATGTCCTATCATAATCGTCATATTATGCAACATTTTATAGCTTCTGATCTTTGTGAGTTCTTTCACCAGCCATTGGACATCACCATTCACATGACAACATTTAGGGCCGCCCATTTGTCTGCATCAAATTGAATACAAATGGGCCCTTAGTAAATTCTAAAACGGGATGCCTAGTTGCCTACTGATATTAACTTGCATTAACACCTTCTATTTCAACTCTGGGTAGATTGAACCTCTGTTCATATGTGAACTAAATTAACTTCTGAGTCAGTAAATCAAACTAGCTAACTGTTAGCACTGTTATCTTATCCTCTAGTTAAAACCCCCACAAAATAATATTTTAACTGCCAACTCCATAATACAAAATCTGAAATCTATAACAATACCAACATGCTTATGTATTAGGATAAGAACATCCAGCATGGATTTTTTTTTTTTTTTTTTTTTTTTGGTCTCCCCAGTGAATTGGCTCCAGACCAATATGAGACTCATTCAGACTAAATCCTTGCATGGATTTTGCACCCTAATCTAATCTAATCAGGTCAAACAACAAACAAGAAGAGAAATCCAAATCAAGAAATGCAAAGTGGAAATACCCTCTTCTTCAGCAGCAGCTCGCGCTTGATCTTCCAGTCCTCTTCAGCTACCACAGCCAAAGATGCAGAGAAACAAAAATAAAGAAAATCAAAAGAACCGAAGAGCTTGAGATTCAAACCGTTATGTGGATAAAATCAAATCCTCACCGAATCAAAGGTACCTGGCGACTTCGCCGGCTTCGTCGCGGCGCTGCTGATCTTAAGCGAAGGAGCCGCGCGCGAGATCGGAAAGCGGAATCCAGCGACTGCTGAGCAGCGAAGATTAGGGTTAGGGTTTGGCAGTGAAAGGGGTTTTAGTGAATAACAAGAACGAGATGAGATCGGAATCAAAGCCTCCATCTCCCAACTCGATAGAGAAGAAGAAGAAGAAGAAGAAGAAGACCAAAGATGGTAAAAAGGATGATGTACAAATGAAGAAAGATAGAGGCTTTAGCAGTTGACCCTTTTAATGTATATATGTAATTACTTGAAAGTCCTCCTTTCTTGAAACTTCCTCTTATTGTGTTGTGGAGGGATGATGGATGGATAGAGATAGAAAAGAAGATTTTTGAGGTTGTAGAAATCTGAAATTGGTGGTGGAGATTTAAAGTTGAGCTTGTTCTCATTCATCATTTGTTTGGGTTTGGATTTGGATTTGGATTTCTTTCTTTAGCTGAGTGGGGTCTTTTTCACTTTCTTTACTTTGTTTCTGAATTTTTTTTTTTTACAGAGTAAGATTGGAATCAGAGAAGACAAACCGAGATTGGAACTCTTCTCGTTTGCAAACCCAAACATAGCAACGGACAGACTGCGCATCAATAGTCATTTTCTCTCTACCCTATTCTAATGAATTACCGATCCTCTTTTTCCACACACAAATCTGAGAGAAGATCGATCGATAAACGATGGTATCGTCACTTCCCTTTCAGTTTCAAAAGAAGACACACAATTGGCCGGTGGGACCACATCCATATAGTAAAATTTTAAGAGGTCCTGTTTTTTATGGATGGGCATGGGCTATCTTAGAGTAACTTCAAGGGTGGTGGTGTCAAAATGTCATGCAGGCATAAAATAGTAATAGAAGGCACTCTTTGATGCCCAATGCTAATTATAATAAAGCATTTGGTATAGCCCTTATTAAGCTAAATTTGAATGTTGAAAAAGGTAATTATCTTTTATTTTTTTTAATATTTTCATATTAGGGCTTTTAAAAAATAAATAAAAAAAAAAAGAAAAAGAGCTTGCAGAGATATTTTGAAAAAAAAAAGGGCAATTACTTTTGATAAATTTATTGGAGTTGTCAAAATTTAAACATCTAAAGCAACACATCAGCCTTCAAATCTCATTTTGTATCTCTAAAATTGACATCCTTTTTTTGAGGATGCTCTTTGGACGTCTTCTCCTGTAAAATGCCTTATTTTTTATTTGAAATAAAAATAATTCAATTAAAACAAAAAAAAATTCTCCCGTGCACCTGCAAACCATACAAAGGAGCCATTACCACCGAGAGCCCACTCCTTCCACTGCTCGTATGGGAGACCTCTTTTGCCCTTTACCAATATAAGCTAGAAACAGTAACGTAAGCCAGCATGCCATGTATTTGGGTATGGATCCCAATATGCAGTGGACCTGCTCCAATCTTGACCTGCTTTTCATCCCTGATTATTCATCCCAGGAGTAGGACAGGAGGCAATAAACAAAACCTAATCCATCAGTACCTTGATTCTGTCAAATTATTTTAGCTTATACCGACATAAGCCATTGATAGCATTTATGTAGCTTACACACATGATTGGGTCGCTTTGGGTCTTCAAAGCCAATAGGTTGTCCCATGTAAATGGTTTTGTGGAGAACGCCATTGAAAAAGCGTTCTTAATATCAAGTTGCCGAATAGGCTATGATCGAGAGACATTAACTGCAAGAAAATGGTATGGATAGTTGCCAGCTTAACAACTGGACTAAAAGTTTCATCAAAATAAAGGCTGTACATTTGATTGAAGCTCTTTGCAACAAGTCGGGTCTTATATCGTTTTAGTGAACCATCCACCTTGTATTTGGTTCTAAAGATGCAACGACATCCAACAATATTCATAGACACATTATTCCCTGTTCAAATCCCATGACTCAAATAAGAAAAGCTTTAATTATAGGAAAATTTTCAAATGAGGTCCTAAGTTTTTGCCTTATTTCAAAAATAACATAAGTTTCAATACTTTTCAAATTAATCCTTAAAATTTTTAAAAACTATTTAATTAAGGACATCTATCCATTTGAATGCACTTTTTGGCAACTTTTTTTTCCCAATTTTCTTAAAATACCAAATAATCAATCATTTAAAGCCATGACATAGTTTCAGCACTACTACATATAGCCAATAATCAAGAGAGCACTAGTTGTCATTGATCATCGTGAGAATGTCGAATAAGAAAATGAAGAGAATTTAGAAGAATTGAATGAAGAATTTATTTCAATAAGTTTAATTTAGGTATTTAAAAAAAAATAAAAAAGGTTATTCAAAAATAAGTTTAAATGGGCAAATATTCTTAATTGAAAACTTATTAGAAAGCTTAAAAACTAATTGAAAATTTTAAAATTTGTATCCTTTTTTAAAATAACGTAATATCTTAAGACGTTATTTGAAAATCTTACCACAGTCAACATGCGGTTTTTTCTTATGAAATCTCAATTCCTACTATTACTTACGAGCCTTCCCAGGCCCATAAAGGGGTTTGTTCAAAACCCTACCAAAAATAAATAAATAAATAAAAGTAAAAAAATAAAAATAAACACGGGCCGGTGCACATTCGCGTCCCAAAACAAGTGGCCTTTATATCCATAGGGTTCGTTCAGACCTTGGAGGTAGGTCGAGGTGTCAAAGGGTTGCGCCCGGGCTGTCCCTAGTCCTCACCGTCACCATCGGGTTTCGATTGCTCTCTCAGACGACTCGAGAGAGAAAATCGACAGACTTGGTTCCCCTTTTCGCTGCAATACTCATATATCTGACCTGACCTGGTAATTCCTCCCTCTTTCTACCCACCCTTCTTTTTGTTTTTCATCTGGATTAGGGATGTGATGCTGCATTCATTTCTTTATGTCCTTAACTCATTCTTTAAAACATATCCACATTACTGCATCCTTCTGATGATTTGAATATTTCTAGAGTTTAATTTATCTTCTTGAGGTCATGGAAGATTCTGTTCCCTGATTGATTATTCCAACTGCTTTCCCATGTCAGTTACAGATAGAATAGATAGAATCCCAGTTTGGATATCAATATGCTATAATGTTGAAAGAGTTTATTCAACCATATGCTTCTTCTTCAAAATCAAAATGTCTTCTGACTCTTTGGTACTGTGGATAATGAAAATACAAATACAAGGTGTGAAAACCTAAGGGCTTGTTTGTTCTGTTTTCCATGTCTCTTTCTTTTTTTTTAAAATTTCCATTATGATTTCATTTTCTCTGGAAAATGGAATCTGAAGAGTTCATTTGCTACAGCTTTAATTTCTACTAGCAAAAAAACCCCGGAATTAGGAAAAAAAATATGTAGAAATCTTTAGCTTCCAACTGATTTTCTATATTATTGTTAGTTATTTTCATTCATTTTAAGGACATGGACAAGTGTTAATTAGAAAAAAGAAATAAAGAAAGAAAGAAAGAAAGAAAGAAATTTATTTTTAATTAAATGACATTTCTGTTACTATTCATTAATTGTCATTAAGAAAGAAACTGAGGAAATAATTAAAAGAGAAATAAGAAAATGATATTGAAAGGGAATTAAAAGAAGAAAGAAGAGAGAGATGGATTTGGTGATGAAAAATGGACTCCTAAAATATAATATAATTGTCATTACGATTCTCCGTCATGACATTGGCATTGAGAAGGGGAATTAAGAAAAGAACTAAAAGAGAGCTAAGAATAAAAATTGTACTCCCACTACTACTCTCGATTAAATCTAAATAGAAGATTATGAAAAAGGGTGATTGGAGGTGAGGCCCTTGCAACATTAACACCATCCTTTTTAGAAGATCAAATCATGTCTACTTTCAGTGTTCTGTGATGATTATTTTTGCTTTCTTTCTTTCTTTCTTTCTTTCTGTTATCACAGCCATAGAGGGCTGGGGATCTGCCACCTCTTGCCATTGAGATAAGAGGCCGTTCTTGATTTTGTTTACTTTTAGTCTCTAATGAATAAAAGAAAAAGATGATTCCTTCATAATAATAATAATAATAATAATAATAATAATAATAATAATAATAATAAAACAATTTTAACAAATATTAAAAAAGGCACATTTTTACAAGGATGATTCATAAAAAGTTCAGAGCTGTAAATAGAATGCCAGAAATTTGTATTACAAAAGAATAAATTCAAGAGTATAATAATATCAAGAATAAAAATAATTCAAAAACAAAGGTTTCTATGAAATAAAGTACCCATAAACAACGAACACCATGAATCATTAATTAAGTCATCGCAGAGAAACATAATTGGAAAAAGAACTAAACTACACCAAAAGAGAAATGGGTGTTGAGACTCTAGAAATACCTTCGAAGAGACATCGTTCCTCAGACCCAACCACTCCAATACTTTCTTCCTGTCCTCCATCATTGTTACTGACCAAAAAGCACTCTTTTGCTTAATATACACTCACTGGAGTAAAGGAAATAGATTTTATTTAATTTGGGACAAAAGCCACACCCATTGTACCTTTGGAAGAATAACTTTAGAACAATCTCTAAATCAATTTCTAGTTGACTACCCAAAAAGAATCAATTTCTAGTTGAATAAGCACCCAGATGTCTCCTTAATTGCATACTTTGAGATTTGTAACTACATATGAAATAAGTAATGAAACAAATAAAAATCTGTATATAAAAAAATGAATCATGAGAAGCCCATCTAATCCAAGAAATGAACTGAGATGGCAAAAAAAAAAAAGACCAAACTAATCTGTGAACTGAATGCTTTTGTGAGAAAAACCCAACCAACTTATGGCTATCCAAACTACTTAAGAGTGAAAAACCAAAGGGGTACTACAACAACCAACCAAGCCAGCAAAAACCCACATCGTAAAAACGAATATGAGAAATACATTGAATTTGTTAAATGTGGCTGGTCCACAAATTAAATGCTTCAACTTGTGGATGTCTTGGATCAAGTGGGTACATGTATATAGGCATGGTGTAGGACATGAATGACCAATTGTGATTTTAACATTTGAAAAAGACAAGGATCACATCAAAATTGGTCAATCTTAATTTGCAATGTAGTAATAAGCCCAAATGACATGCTAATGCTAGGACCATAAACCAAAGTAAATAGCAGCGAGTCAATATACATGTACACCCATCACACAGGCTTCAGAAGCCCCCCTTTTGGTCTTTAGAAAAATGTATCTAAAAATTCAAACCATCACTATTTTCTTGTCCTGGTAACAATGAGCCTCTCAAAAAACATCCATGTGAGAAGAACTTAGTAGGACTAAAGGAAATTCACCGGGCCCTTGAATGAAACCATCCAAATCTCTAAACTCCCTGAATTCGCCTCTCCCCAGCAAGCCTTTGAATGAAACCATCCAAATCTCCAAACCCCCCGAATTCGCCTCTCCCCAGATCTCCTCTTCCTTTTTAACCTTCTCATTACATCCCGAACCACTACCAGATCTGAACACATTGCTCTTCATTTAAAATTTCCAAGCATGGTGCCAAAATTAGCAAATGGACTCAGTGTTTTATTTCTCAGTGAAACTTAAGAAAGCAATATAAGTAAGAATAGACTACCAAGTCAAATGTTTCCTCAATTGATGCACCATCTATTTTTAAGGTTTACCACCTCTATAAGAACTTTTAGGCCACTCCTAGATGTTTTTTTTTTTTGCTTGTCCAGTTGTTCTCTCTCGAATTTCTGCGCCTCTCATCTTGAGAAGTTTAGATTTCATAGACAAAAGCAGGTTTTCTGTAGCAATCATTAATGATAATTATTTCAGAACCATGGCATAGCGGGATAAATGCACTGAGGCATTTGAGAAGGGAAAGAGGCGTTACTGCAATTAAGAAGCGTTAGATGGGAGGAAGAGGGGTCGGAGAGGATTAAAGCAACCCATTATTTTTAAAGAGATGGGACCCAAGAAGCTCACATGTGGCTTGTCTTTAAAAAATGAGATGCTTGTAATTGGGCCAAGCAGCTGATGTGAATCAAGGAGAAGCTGATGTTGTCTTTCTTTTTGTAATATAGAAAAATGCAAGATAAGGATATAGAGGGTTAACTCAGGGATATTTAATTAGTAATAAAATTTAGGAGATGAGGATTAGAAACCGTCCCACTATTTAAGGAAAGATCTAATTATTTGCTTAAGGAGAGAGATTGTAGGATTTATTAAAGGGAGTTATGACAGGAGTAATGGAAACATACCTTCTCATTTAATCTTATTTAAAAACCTACATCAAATCATGTATCTCAAAAGGGATTAGCGAGGGCCTAGGTAGTTTTGATTTTCAATGAAAAGTATTATAATCAAATCAATGCAATCAAAATTGGATGAAATGGTTAAAATCAATTGAGGCTGCAATTGAAACCATAGTCTTGAGGGTGCTCTTGATGCCTGGGAGAAGACCTTCAAGCTTTAACCTCTCCAAAAGCTCCTTGGTGAAGATGGTCTTCCAATGAGTGCACAACCAAGAGGCGAAGAGGTCTTGTTCTAGGGAAGGGTATGAATCTAACTTATTGAGCTCAAGGTATTCCCTAGATTGGATTCCACTAAACTCTCTTCTATGAGCTAAGAGAGCCCATTTTGTGTTTTAACTATGTAAGAGTTGGAGAGTAAGTGGAGACATTGATTTTGGAAGCTTAGAAAATGTGGAAATTAGTAGTAGAAAGAAGCTTTCAAAATCTCATGGAGGTTGAAAGTTCTTATGCCATTCAAATGGGATCTTGTTTATGCTAAAAACCTCCCAAGGGCTAATTTCTAGGCTAGCCGGACCAGCTTCTCAGCTAGCCTGAGGCCCCAGTGGATAATTTGACTTTCAGTCAAAATGAGCTTGCCAAAAGGCGCAGTCGACACCCCAGTTGACCGGGCTCATCTGCGGTCGACCATGGGTCGACTAGGGTCCAAAAATAACTAAAGAGGACCCTTTTGGAATGAGCCACTGGGTTACCTCGTTGGTTTCTTGCTCAACTGGGCTTGACTGTGGTTGACCAGGAGCACTGCATTTAGCAATATATCTGGTCCAGTTTGGCCCATTTTAACCCTGCTTAATATTCCAATTGGGACAAGGGAATGACGGGCCCAAATTAGGTTTGCCTTAGGTCCTTATAGCTGAATAGGTTGGCACACATTGGGTCTTCCACTTGACGAAATTGCATGCCTTTCCAAGCCTTTATCTTCAATTTTTGAGCTTGATTTTCCTTGAATGGTCTTGATGATGCTTTGACTAAGACTATGATACGGAATTGACAACCAAGGGTAGTGCAAGTCTAACTATGGTACTAACAGAGAAACCTACAAAGGAATAAAAAATAAAAAAAACAAGTATGGTTAGGAAAAATTATAAAAACATGTAGAGATATCTACAATCAAATCATATGGTATCAGTCAGTGATCTGAAAACACAAAAATTTTCGTAACAATTAAATTGGGCAAAAAAAAAAAAAAAACAAAAACATATCTGATTGAATCAGAATGCGAAAGGCTCTTGCTTTTGATAGCTAGAGAATTCTGACCAGCAAAAAGAAAGAAAAAGGTGAGGATAAAATACGAAGAGTGGCGACGGCAAAAAGGTAAAAACGAGGGGGTTGAGAGAAGGAGATACAACGGTGGTGATATGGTGTTGTAGCCCTGCAAGTTCATGGAGTTGCAAGGAGATTGAATGGAAAAAAAAAAAACGAGTTGGGAAGAGAGACGACGAAGTTTGTAGTGGGAGAGGAAAAGAGGGAGATGAGAAATTGGATTTCGTGTTCTTATTTTGCGGAAAGATCACAGTAAATAGGATTGATTTTCTAACCAAAACAAAGGATTGATTTGAGAAAGATTTGATTTGATATGGAAATACTGGATGGCATTTAGATCTACCATTTCTATTTTAAGTAAATAAGAGAAAGGAACAGTCATGCTGTTTTTGCATGTTTGAGATTTAAGAGTGAAGGATGAGTTACGTTTGTTATAAAGGTTGCAAGTGTTACATTGGTTTCAATAAAGGATTCCAAGGTGAGTGGAAGTGTCAAAGTTGTCAAAATTAATCCTCTACTGTCAAAATGAAATTGAGCTGATTTCGAGAGTTGAAACCAATTCACTTCATTTATATATAATTTGAGGCTGATTTCAATTGAAATCAGTCTCTTTCATATATATAAATTGGTTGTGCAGTGAAACATTTACCACTGTGGAATGTGTCTCCATTTTAAAGCATGTTCATCGTACATGGAAATCTACGTTAGGAGGTTGGATTTTTGCGATTGGGTAATAATGAAATCCTCTTGGGCAAAACTTCCTGGGTTGGGTACTTAATCCCTGGGAGGGGAATGACCGAAATGCCCTTTTCCATATGAGCTTCTTTACTGCATGGCTGCTTTAATGTGCTCCATTACTGTGGCAGGAAACTGAACGTGGGGAAAAGATGGAGGGCACATTTGTTTGTATGCTTCACATGTCTTAAATCAGTTTGAATAGTTTGGTATGGAATGGGTTATCTGTTACATTAGGCATTTTGCATAGTGCTGCAACCGGGGAGCACATTAGTTGAGATAGAGTTTGCCCCGCTTTTTCTATCCCGAAAACTAATATCAGTGATGATGCAGTTTCCAATACCATGGCACTCCAAGGGCATAGTGAATAGATAATCATCAATTCAGGTTTATCTTCTTCAATTCAGGTTTCTTTCTCTCATGTTTGCCGCTTAGCAAATGGTATGGCAGACTCTCCAGCCAAGCAAGGGGCTCATTGAGTTCTCCCATTTGTAGCCCCTATTGCGTAATTTGTTTTTGATTTTTTGGTGTTGGTATAACACTTTTACTCCCATACCTTGTTCTGTTTGTTCTTTTCTATTGGAGCTCTCCTTGCACTGATGTTCTTTCTTTAGTATAATTTTACCATTATCAATTACAAAATCATCATCATCATCATCATCATCATCATCAAAGCCTTATCCCAACCACGTTGGGGTCGGCTACATTAATTTTGTTTTTCCATTCCGTTCTATTTTGAGCCAAATCTTTAGATAAGTTAAACTTCTTCAAATCGGATTCAATGGCCTCCATCAATGTTTTCTTCGGCCTACCCTTATCTCTTGATGGGCCATCCGCCTATATAGCCAAACTTTTTCTCACCGGTGCCATTACTAGCCTATGCTTAACATGCCTAAACCATCTTAAACGGATTTTTCTAATCTTATCTCCTATTGGTGCTACCCCTAAATGCTCTCGAAAGCGCTCATTTCTAATTTTATCATTCCTACTTTTACTACTTATCGACCTAAGCATTCTCATCTCCGATATATCCATCTTATGTATATGCGTCTTCTTAATTGGTCAACATTCTGCTCCATATATCATAGCTGGTCTAACCACTGTCCTATAAAATTTGCTTTTCAATTTCGTTGATATTCATCTATCACAAAGCACTTCAAAATCTAGTCTCCACTTCAGCCATCCAGCTTTTATCCTATGCTCTACATCTTCGTCAATCTCTCCATTCTCACTAATCATCGAGCCTAGGTACCAAAAAGAATCTTTACGTAGTATCTCATGGATTTCAATTTTGGAAGTGGTTTCAACACTTTGTATATGTCCACTGAAGTTACACTCCATATATTCAATCTTTGTACGACTTATTTTAAAGCCTTTAGATTCTAATGTCCCCCGCCATCTCTTGAGTTTTGCATTTACACCATCTCTTGATTCATCCACCAATACTGTATCATCTGCAAACAACATATACCATGGTACTTCTTCTTAAATATGCACAGTTAACTCATCCATAATTAATGCAAATAGATAAGGGTTTAAGGCTGATCCCTGATGTAAACCTATAGTCACGAGGAATTCACCTGTTTCTCCATTTGTAGTTCTCACACTTGTTGCTGCTCATTCATACATATCCTTAAAATTTTCAATGTAACCGCTAGGGACATTCCTTTTCTCCAATATCCACCAAATTAAATCCCTCGGTACCCTATCATAGGCTTTTTCTAAATCAATAAAAACCATCTGTAGGTTTTTCCGCTTTGCTCGATATATGTCCATTAATTGCCTAAGTGAAAAGACAGCTTCCATAGTTGACCTCCTTGGCATAAAACCAAATTGATTTTCAGCGATCTTAGTCTTCCGTCTTCTTTGCTCCATTATTCTCTCCTATAACTTCATAGTGTGACTCATAAGTTTAATTTCTCGATAGTTGATACAATTTTGTATATCTTTCTTATTCTTATGTATAGGTATTGCAGTGCTTCTTCTCTATTCATCTGGCATTTTCTTTGTCACAAATATCTTATTGAATAGTCTACATAACCAACTCACCCCAACCTCTCCTAAACATTTCCATACCTCTATCCAAATATCATCTGGTCTTGTAGCCTTTCCTATCTTCATTCGCTTCAATGCTTCTTTTACTTCCACCCCTCTAATTTTACGGAGAAAAGTATGCTCTGGTGATGAAATATCCTCCTTAGCTCTTATATCTCCCATATATTCTCCATTTAAAAGTTTGCTAAAATATTCCTTCCATCTTTCTTTAATATCGTTATCCTTCATCAGAACATTTTCCTCATTATCCTTGATACATTTGATATGATCTAAGTCTCTACTTTTTTGTTCTCTTATTTTTGCGAGCTTAAAAATATCCTTCTCTCCTTCTCTTACCATTATCAATTACAAAAGAAAAACGATAATCATCAACCTTTTTTTTTTTTTTTTTTGGATTTGTAACAAAAGATTCATTGAAAAGGAAGAAACAGTACATGCCTTCATAGAACGCAATAAAGGTATAACCGTATAACAGTAATATAACCTAACCATAAGACACACAACTACAAAGAGAAAATTCTGCAGAAATATTAGCCAACCTAAGGTATTTATGATGATTTTTAGATGTTTATGATTTTGAAATCATCATAACATGACCTTTGGTATCACTAGTCTTTTGTGCCTTCAGCATATCATTTCCCATAGAAGCCAAAAAAAAAAAAAAAAATGCTTTCTTATCCTCATTAGTGACTGTGACTTTAGCATGTATTATGCTAATATGTGTGTATTAGTTACCCCAAAAAAAAATGTATTTTATGTGTGTACTATTGGTAGCGTGACTCAAACCCTTGTCATGTGGCTGTACCATCTTCTGGCCACGCTCTTGTCTATCATATAACATATATGACAGTGTTTACGAGCCCTGCCCTTTACATACCCATTGGAGCAGTCCATTCAAATTGGACACTGTGGCACCGGTCCTCAAATCCATGCTCTTCATGTAGTTCTAAATGTTTGTTGAGCCACCATAATCTATGAGGCATGAATACTTTTAATTGGGCAATGTATCATGTCATATCGTCTCCAATACTTAACATTTTTTATGTGTAAAATCCATGTCTCTGCCATGTCCATCTCTGCCATGTCCATCGTGTCCTTGCCGTATCTAGGCATCATAGACCATAATAGCCTTTCATTGGATGGTATAGAGAAATTATGTTTGAATTTTGGAAAACATAGGTAGATCATGATGCAGGTTCAAAGCCTTAAAAGACTGGTGCAAAGACTAAGTATGCCTTATAGGCACGGAACAAAATAACGGCCGCTATGCTAATATATCGGGCGTAGTGGTCATGACCTTTATGAATTCTTATCTCTTTAAGTTAGAACAGTTGTTAATAGCATTTAGGATCTATCTTTATTTATTCATTCAATGGCCTAAATTTAGTTGGTTTCTTTGGGAATATTTTGTTTATGAGAGGGTTGTGAAACAGTTGATTGGTCAGTTTAAATTTGAAGCCGATAAAAGAGGATCAGCTTAAAAATGAAAATAGAAGGTTCTACAGCAAACCAGGGTTCCTTGTGAACCCTGTTTCAGCCCTGTATCACAGTCTTCGTCAATCTCTTTGAGTGCTATTGGGTCAACTGAAACAAAGCATATTGACTCTCCCCATGGCTGTCATTAGTTAAATTATGTTCCAAGCAAGTCCTTCTTACAGTCTCCAAAATTGATTTGTTTGAGGGTTTATTGCCCAAGTGGTTTATCTGCTAGGAAGATTCATATGATAGCGATGAGGTATTGAATTTAGCAATGCTACATTTGGGTTTCAATGGCATTTGAATGAAGTCAATTTGCACATGAAACCCGAGTTAGGACCAGATCAACCTGATCTCATTTACTTGGCCCGATTGTTTTTTTCTATTTACATCAAATTGGGTATCTCGCCCATTTTATATCAAACAGTAACCTGATGAACCCTTTCTTTTGCTACTGAAGTCTGTAGTCCTCGACCTGTCACTGGACTACTCTAATACATATTTAAGGCTCGTTTCACTCCTTTTGTTCTCTCAGTTCACATGCAAAAGAGTATACTATTATTAGCTTTACTGTCTATGAGCAATTATTGGTAGAAGCTGTAGCACCGTTGATTGTTGGTTTATGAACTGGAAGCTATCGCTCCTATAATTGGACGATGACTGATTGTCCCCTCCTAGTATCCAGTAAGCCACAGGCACAGGCCACAGCCCATGTGGCCTGTACTGTTCTTACATTTAGCAAATCCAATTTGTGAAAAGGTATTAAAACTTTCAAGGAATGTTCTTTTTGGTTCTCTGACCACAATATCCTCATGAATCTTTTGTCGTTTGATAATGGTGTGAGGTTTAAAATCTTTGGCCAGCATTTGAACCATTACAGCTGCAGTCCTAATCTAGTGCATTACCTAAGTTTATATTCGGTTGCCTAAATACACACGCACACACACACACACAAACGCGCGCACGCGCTCTGCTGAGATTTTTGGTACTATGGGCTGTTTGTGTGTTGAACTGAGGCAATCAGATGAGTCTAAGCTTGGTTCTAATCAATCACATAGTATTGCCTCTTTTCTTCACCTTTTCCCAGAAAGGATTGTCTAATACTTAGACACATATGATAGCTTTTGTTTTGCTTTCCTTGCATGAATCTTGTTGGCAACTCAAAGCACATAAATCTTTCTTGACAAGGAAATATAGGATAGTTGGAAAGTTTTCATTATGCCAACAGCAAGGTTTCAAGTTCATTTCACATTACATATAGGATGAAACTTGGTCCCAACTGAAACCTAACGTGCATATCCTGACCTGAATGAAATATAACTTGGATCGAGTATTCTCGGGCTCATGCATCATTTTGATGCTTGGTTGGAATTTGGGCGAGGTGGAGGTTTTGGCCTTGGGCTTGTTACTCAAGCTTGGGCTAGGTCAATATCTGGCCTGCCTGCTCAAGTTGCACTCTATTTCCTTATCCATAAACAAAACCTGGCTGAAATGTCTTTACTTTCTATGTTTGAGCATTGATTGGATTATATTCATAATCAGCTGATTAAAATATGTCTAGATCAAATGTTACATCTGTTGTTGATGCTCTGCTGCTGCTACTGTTGATTATTCTTCTAGCAGTAGATGGGCTTTCTATATAAAGTAATGGCAGTCTGCAGTCTATGGGCCCCATATAGATGCATACCATTCATAGGAGATGAGGGGGATCAAAAGGTTTTCATGACCTAATTGTGCACCCTAACGTGGAAAGATTGTAATGAAGACCTCAAAGTTTGGCAATTTGCAGTTCATTAGGTAAAGTTGGATGAGCATAAAACTTGGGTGAGCGCTAATTTACAAGAGAAAAAAAGAAAAGGGCGGAGAGGGAGGGGGCCTCACATGTATATATATGTATGTATGCATCTTAAGCTAAAACATTTTTCTTTAGCGCAGTTGCTTGTGTTTTTGGGAATCTCTTATAAGTTTCCTCTAGATGATCTCATCCAGTAGACACTCATTTGAATGCTTGTCATGTATTCTGACATTTGAACAAGTTCTTCAACTGTTTGACATTTGATATAAAGTTATAAACAAGTTCTTAAACATTCGTCTGTGTTGCTAGGCAATAGGCATGCATGCCATGATCTGGAAATCATTCACTATCTCATTCTGATATTTCCTTCTTAAACTTACTACTAAGGTTAACATTTTTATGGACACATCAGCAAGGGAAGCCACTGATAATGTTTTTGAGGAAGTATCTGCATTAAGAACTATGAAGCCTCTTTTTCCAGTCAGCGAGCATGACATTATTTAAACAAAAATGATTTGGATATATGGAATGAAGCATCCCCTCTGGTCTGTTGTATATCTGATGCAGGTTGTGAACATGTATCTTGAGAATGAAATTTCTGGTAATGTGGTGATCTCCCCAGAAGATCTGCATGAAGAAGGGCTAAAGCTCCAAAAGGCCATCATCTTACGCCTTCTGGATGATATTTCAAAAAGAAAAGCAACCAAAGAACATGGGTACTTTCTTGCAGTGACAACCCTAAATCAAATTGGTGATGGAAAGGTTCGAGAGATGTCAGGTGACGTGCTTTTTCCAGTAGTATTCAGCTGTATCACCTTAAAACCTTTCAAGGGTGAGATATTACTAGGCGTGGTGGATCGGATCTTGAAGCATGGGGTCTTTCTCAATTGTGGACCCATAGAAAACATTTTTCTGTCCAAACAGACGATGAAAGACTATGACTTCATTGCAGGTGAAAATCCAATGTTCATGAACAATAAGCTTTCTAAACTGGAAAAGAATGCTGTGGTGAGGTTCAGGGTTCTAGGACTGAAATGGAATGAGTCTGATAGGGTGTTTCAAATGTTGGCTACTTTGGCGGGTGATTTCCTTGGGCCCATTTCATAGTGAAGCATGTCAGGCTCCTGAACTCTTTCACTGATGGCTCTTTCTGTCAGATTTTTGTTAGTCATGCTTTACCTGGTATTGGGTTTTGTTACCCTCTTTCATTGGTGTGGTATGTGTTGTCGTATGTACTCTTTGTACTTTTGCCTAATGCTATAGTGGTTAGGATGATCTAAGATCTTGGGAATTTGCATAGAACTTTGTACTAGATTGTGACGGGAAGAAATGTAGTTTTCCCTCTTTGTTTGAAATATTTTTCAGAGTTTGGGGGTTCTTGATAACATCAGGAAGTGCTTGTTTGCCTGATGCACCTATTGTGTGTTATACTAACCACTGATGTGATGTGTCCATTGTTCATGGGATTTCCACTATCATTGGGAATGGAAGATCTTAACCATGAAATGGTTGTTTCTTTTGGATTGATGCTCAATTGTTTTATGAAGCCTCTATTTGTAGTTAAGATATGGCTATATACTTCTAACTCCTTTTGAAGACTATTTGAGGAATAAATCGATGAATATAATGGAGAGAAGAGTCAGATCAAATGTCCATTGGCCTTTATAGGTGCTTGCTATCACTTGAATGATTTTGTGTTGTCTGAGTCGGTGTGATTTTCTGGCAATGAACCATCTATGCAGGGGCACGCGGAGGAGTCAGGAATATGAATAACTGAGAAATTAAGCACTTAAAAAAGTACCCTACACCAGGCTCTTTGCTTATAATAAAAATGCAGGCTTTTTTTTGTGCATTAGTTTGTGATTTAAAACTTATATGTATTGACGTAGATGGAGGGCCTAATTTCCATTAACAACGCCACCCATGATATTTTAACCACTGTGTATTACCCTTCTGATCCAGATCTCTCTTGCCATTCTCCTTCATATCTCAAATTATCAATGCAGGTGAAGATATGAGTTGGGTGGGTAATAATATGCTGGTCCTTGAAAATTCGGGGACAAAAATTAAGTATGTCTGTTTATATGTGATTTTTTCTTAAAGCATTTTTGATAAATGGTAGTTTATGTTTTCTTAATTTGTTTTTAAAGTTTAACATATTAATTTTTATAATTTGTGGCTTCTGTTTTTTTTTAATATAAAAACTAGTATAGTTTGGATTTTATCATCACTATGAAGCAAATAAATACAATTTTAAGTCTTTTATAAGCATTTATCTGGTTTGATTATTTTAAAATAATGCAAATAAAAAGTATGATGCTCCAAAGTCGCTGCATTGACTTCTAAGTCAAATTTTTTGCATTGGGTCGAGTGAAGCCCCAAAATTTTCGACCTCAATGACATGATAATTATAAGGAAGAAGAAGCATCTCCGAAAGCTGGTTAAATGGAATGTGATGCGAGTGCTGAATTGAATGTTTGGATTTTTACAGGGATATGCACCCGACACTCTATTTCCATTGCAGAGCCCTGGAATTCCATATATTCATCAAAAAATGCCTTCACTTGAAATCCTTTTCATTTTTTAATGAGATTACCCTTATCTCGTGGTATTGCATGATGTCTGGAACATTCTCTTTCTTATTTGAAAAACCTGCAACTTTCTCTTTTCCATGATCTCTTTCTTTCATTCATTGCAAGAGAGGATTTCTTCCATTTTTCCCTGTATGCTCCCTCAACACCTGTAAAGTGATTTGGACCAGTCTTTTTTTTTTTTTTTTTTACATGACGCAGGTATTCGTGAGGTCTTTGATCCAACAGAACTATTCTCTCAAGTGGCATCCACTAAATCCACACAAATACGTATTTGACATAATTGAGGCAGGTTTCGAATATAAGAATTGTTGTTTCGAATACAAGATGTGGGGAGCAAATTTACGGCCCATGCTGTTATGAAAAAAAAAAAAACATATCTCAAGATTTAAGATTATTTTGACTTGAGTTTGAAGGACTCCTCGACTTGTCTCATTTCCACTCCCCCCTCCTCTCCATCACTACAAAAGAAAGTAGCATTAAAATATGAAAAAGAAAATGGTAGAGTAGGAAAATGTGACCCGAAGATGTCCAAAGATGCCCTCTAGAAAAGTAATATTGTTTCCAAATGTGCCACAAAATATGTCACTTCACTGAGCTTCTACAGAATCCCTCAAACTCAAACCTATGATTTGGAGAAAACTTTCTGATTAAAGCTTTCAATTGAATTAATACAAAGAAAATAAAAAAAAAACAAAAGAAAAGTTGAATGTATCCCATAGCTGCCGGTGTTGCCTGATAAGTCTCTCTCTAGGGATTTCTATCACCACCTTACTTGAGTGATTTCAATAGGGGCAACTTTGAATTCATCTCAGACCATATAAAAGATGCCCCATAGCTATTCCTAGATACACGAATTGCCATCATGAAATTAAATACAAAGAGATACATGATCAAATGACAGATTTGAATTACCGGGGTGATGGGCTGATGACCAGGTGCTATTTTCCCATCACTCCTTTGATTGATTTTTCATCAAAGAGGAGATAAAATTTGTTCAGTCATATTAGAAAATTCAATTTTGTTCCCAGGCCTTTACTAAACAACCCACTTCTTGGAAGGCCCTGTTAGAATACAGCAGGATTAACAGGCATCCTTCCTAGTTTGCAAAAATATCAACAAAAACTTTTTGGGTTTTGTTTTTTTTCTTCTAGAAGAAGAATGTTGAATAGAAACATGATTTAAGAATGGTTGGCTCTTCGAGGTGAATCGGGATATGGAGGCAGCCATTCAAGGTTTGGGATGCAGCCAAAAACTCAACCATAAAACACAGAATAGTGCTTGGGCTAACTTTTACTCTAATTGCATTAAGGGTCACCTTTAGTTTGATTAAAATATCACAGGTAATGAATAAAGTGATCAACATAAATGATAAAACCCAAACTCCGAATCCTTTTTTTCATCTTTTTCTGCATAGTATGTACTTGGAAAAATCACTTTTAATACTATGAATTGGTTTGAATATCATTTTTTGGTAAGATTTTTTTTTCTTTGGTAAAAATTGTTTTGCATTGGTAGAAACAGAGAGTCATAGGAATCTACTTTTCATGATATTGCAAAGTAGAACTGCTGATTATCCCATTTTTAAAAAGCGATGGAAATGCATTTTAAAATGGTTTCAGAGATTTGCTTCACATGAGAGAACCAAACAGGTTTAAATGCATTTTCTTTAAAACTTCAAAAAACAGTGAACTAAAAAAAAAAAAAAGATAATTTCTTGAGAGGAAAAGTGGACTGTAAAAGGTAAATCACTTAAAATTAAAATCAAAGAATGGGTTTTCCATATTCACAAAAAAAAAAAAGGGTGAATCATTTTATAGAGTTTTGGGACACCAGGCATCAGCAGATCCCTTACAGGGAGGTAATCTGAGCTCCTCAGATGTCTCTTCAGTTCCACATTGAGCTCTAACGCAAAACGAAAGAGCTTCAGAAATTGGAACGATAGATCTCATGAGTCTAATTTTAATAAGAGTCCACATCACCGGAGCATTTTTGCACACAAATCCTTAATAAAAAGCTTCTATTAAAAAAAAAAAAAAACCACCCAAGATACATAAAATCGAAACATTGAAGACCTTTCCTTAGGTCAAAGAGCCAAATCCCTTGTTTGTTTCAAAAAGGGTACATAAAGAGGGATGAGGGAAGATGGGTATCTAAAGGGTGGAGAGAAGGAGGGGTCAAGGGGAAGCAGATGATAAACACTTGTGTTGAGGATTAGGGATTTGAGCTCTGAAGAACGATGGAAGCGGGTTAGGTATATGATGGATGAGTCCGGATCGCTGAGGATCCTCCAAAGAGAAATTCTGGGCCCAAAGATTGGAACTCCATGGCCCATTTATTGAAACTTGGGGTCAAGATTGGAAGTTTAAACTAGTGGTCGGATGACCTAAGAATGAATAACATGGCTGGTGAGAGAAATCCTGAGGTAGAACTCTGTGTTGGCTACCCTCATCATGTATAAAGTGTAAACCATCCCAAGCACGATCAATAATGTATAGGATTGTATTAATTATGGTATTCATCGTATTATCAATTGGGGTCAACTTATAAAAGAGTAAAGTTTTGGGACATGATATACAGTAAGTATATTCATTTTGAGTGACTTGGATTTCACTAGGCGAACTCTCTAAAAGCAAGTGTAATAGTAATTTGCTTAAATATGATACGATTTGCTTTTACCCTACTTAAGATTTGATTAAAAAGGTAAGGTGGGAAAGTAATTTCATGATGGTCACCACCAACGTCACCACATGGTGCTTTCTTAACCTAGGGAGGAAAAGTGCAATATTGTGCACTGATGTATAGTGGAGACAAAAGTAAGCGTTCTAATACTCTCTCTTAGCTTTACTTTACCTCCAATAATTTGAACAAACATTATCCACACATCTAGTTTCATCAAACTTGTTACTTTTTTTTTTTTTATCATTAACATTCACTACACGTTTACCATACCACTGTAAATAAATATGCTCTAAAGGCCCTTCTAAAAGGTGGGCATTGTGTAGAAGTCCTTGGGATCCAACGAGCTCTTTTTAATATATCAAGGTGGGCTGTGATAAAGATGGGCCTCTGTATACCTAGTGCTGGGCCCAAACGTTATTTGCCTCTGAGTAGTTTATACGCCCAAAAACAGCCCAATTAATTGGGCTACGCATAGGTTGCCTACATTATAAAGAGTCACACCAAGCCTCAAACCTAGCTCTCGCAGAATATTGGCATATATCAAGCCACAGCCTAGTTCAACAACTCTCTTAATTATCATTTCAAGAGAAGGTCACTTCATCAAGCTAGCAGGCTGGGCGAAATCTGAAACTGGATGACATATCTCTACCGAGTAGTGACATCCGGGTCTGGCCCCGACTTGAATTTTAAAGACACATGCGTTTGGGTTGGGCTCGGCAGTGCTCGGGTACCTGAATCAACCCAGTTGCAAACAAGCAACTATATATTAGCGGCTGTATTCACAAAAGTGGGCTCCTATCAATGATTGTGGGACAGCTGCATCATGAAGATGCATTGGTAAACCTTCGGCACTAATAACATCGGAAATCTTCAATTAAGAACGGGTTCGTACAGTGAGAACCATGTGGTGGGGCCTGCCTATCATCAATCCAAACTGAACACCAAACAAGTCAAGCTAGTGACCAATCCTTGGGTTTGACATCCATCGGAATTGAATGGATCATCAGATCGTATGAGATTTTTATATATATAAAGACATTAAACTAGTGGGTCATGAATAAAAGGGTGAGAGGCATGTGATTGGATTCAAACTTAAGGCTCATGTTGATTTCGCTTGGATCTTTTCATCCCCTGTCTCATCCATAGACTGGAACCACAGTGGATCACACAGCAAGTTGGCATCGCAGTTCCCATAGGACCAAGCCCGCTGATAATGTATTGCATGTCTTTACTTTTTAATGTGGATTATCATCATTTTTTTTTTCTAGTACCCCAACTTAAGAGTAGCTGAGGCCCTGTTCCTCTGGTGAGGGAGCCCTCAAGTGAAGGGCACCTGAGGAGAGGTGGGGAAATCCTCTTTTAAAGGAAGTTTACCTTTGGTGAGATCGCAGAACCTCAGGTCAGGAAATTAGATGCGTGCCGTGAGAATGGCGTCTCTTACCAGTAGGTAAGAGGCCGGTCTTGATAGTGGTTATCGCCTAATAGCCATAGGTTAGTACAAGGGCTCTGATGAGACAGTGCAGTCTCTCATAAATGGGAATTACTTTGAATTCCCACGCCACATGTCAACTCCGTGTTTCCCAAGCCTGCAGAAGAATGTCTTTCCATGCAAGGACGAAAAGCTCAGACTAGTAAGCCAACAAAAAAGCCCATCTCCGTTAATTTTCAAATCTAAACCTGTCTCTTCTAGTCTTCTCGATGGAGTAGTTTATCGGCACATACAGTGAAGCACGTAACACAAAATCGTGAAACTATCTTTTACAAGACAGACACAAATTACATGAAGATGGATCAAATGAGTAGGGAAGAAAAATTTTCTTTCTGCACATCAGCTCGCAATATTCAGTATTTCGCTTAATAAAATTCACACGTCAAGTGATACAGTACACCTTAATGTATAGCTTTTATCCGTTAATCGCCCGTAAACAAGGACTCCGAATACGACGGCGACGGTGCATGCAAACAAAATCCATGGAATCCAGCAAACCTTGCTGGGAATCAAGGCCCACAGCAACACAGTGACCCCAAGGACTAGGCAAACAAAGGAGATGACATTGAGAACTTTGGTGATCTTAGGAAATGCTTCCTCAAGTAACATTCCAATGGCTGCAAAGTAGAAGATTGTCATGATGATGGTGATAAAGAAGGTGAAACTAAAAGTTGGTTGATGGAAGAGAGCTGTTGGGACTAGGTTTCCATGACCGTTGACTTTGTAAGTGACGCTCAAGAGGCCTACCAAGGCGGCCAATCCCACGGTGAGCATTGCTTTGGCCTCAAGGGTAGTAGGGTAAACAGTAATGTTGTCAATAATGATGTTGTTGTTGTTGACTATGGGCGGGCGATGGAATATCTTGGAGAAGATTGATCTCATGAGGGAGCTGGTAGTTGGTTTATTAGTCTGGGTGCCTTTGCATAGGTTGCAAAATAAGCTGGCAGTGGAGAGGCTAGAAACATTGATCGTGTGGCTATCGTTACTCTCTCCTTCAATTTCCAAATTTAGATGATGGGTCTTTTCTCTAAACTTCAAGTATCCTTCTTCTGAAGAAGAAGGTGCACAACCCTGAAAACAAAAAAAGACACCTCATTAATTGATAGTATTTTGAGTTGTGTGTACCACTTCTATAATGCGAATATGATGAAGATAAGCAACGGTGTTGTAAATGACAAGACTGTACCTTATCTTCCATGGATGGATCTGTGTATGAATCTGTGCTTAGGTTTATTATTAGAGTTGATATGTTGCGGCAGTATATGTAGTTTTATAAGAGGAAGGAGGGAACGTAAGTTAAATCAAACCGCGAAACGCGTTATTTTTACTACAAAAGGAGCGCGTTTCTGCTCCGCGTGGAATTACGCTTTATCATGTGAAAAAGGAAGTGAAGAGTTTGCCCTGTAGTATCGAAGATAAGAGAAAAAAGCGCGTGACACTGGGGACGTCGGGGTAGCGACAGCTGACTTCTTCCAAAACTGACCTGATCTTCGATAAAAACTCTGAAGAAAAAAGAAAAAAGAGAGAAAAAAAAAAATAGAGGATTTTAGATGAACCGACCAAACCGCATCGTTTTCAGTAAGATGAATTCTATTTTCAACAGGTCTTTTTGCTCCTTTTAGATCCCATCTTCAGAAGAAACAAAAATCTTTTCAAACTTCTCTTCAAAATCTTCATGAAAAAAAAACCTCCTCATTTTGTAAGAAAAATTCCCAAAAAAAAAAACAATTTTTTCCAATCCCTATTTAGACCTAAATTAAGGTAAGAAAATTATTTTGTTTTGAACCTTTTTTCAGACCCATAATAGAGGAGACTCCAGAGGAGGGTAGGGATGCCTTCAGTGCAGACAATGCGAACTTCGACCGTGATGAGTCCGAAGTAGGGAGATGCTGGGTGGGTGGGGGTTTGGTGTGGAAGGCTATTGACGGCAGGAGATTGGGTTGAACAGAATATGCTGAGAAGAGACATTTGCCTTGGAGCTCGAGATTTTAGGACATAAAGAGGAGGAAGGAGGAAAGATGAAGAAGGAAGAAAGAGTGGAGCAGAGAAGGAAAAATAAGAAGATGAGCGAGGATATCCCCGCTCATGTACGTGAGTGAGCTGGATATTCTCAACCAACTTAGATATTATTATAAACTTAAACAAAAAAGAACTTCTAGGACCACTATAGTGGAATCATATCTTTGAGGTCCTTTTTTGTATAAAGTGATTTTAAGAGAATTTTTCTGGCAAAATTATCAAAAAAAGTATATAAAAGAAAAACCTTCACTCGTAACCAACCTACAGATTAAACAAACAACAATATAAACAGGTCGGTCAAATGTCTGGAGAACTCAACTCAAATTTATGTGGGCGGGCTAGAGTCAACCTGCCTAAACCATTGAAATGGGTTTGTTTAATTAAGGCCGGCCTACGTATTAAACGCATTAGATAATTTGTTTGTTTTTTTGGTACTCTAGCCTAACAACGGCTGGAACCCCTAGCCCTCTAGTGAGTGAGCCCTTTGGTGAGGTTGTGGAACCCTTTGGTGAGTGAAAAAACCTCTCGTGAGGTAACAAATCCTTGAGTGAGGAAAGGTATTTTCCCATGTCTGTACCCTGGTCAGATAGGTAAGAATTAGAACCTCTTACCACTAGGGCAAGAGGTCATTCTTACATTAGATAATTTGTTGGTTAAACATTTTGGTACCCAGAATATTTTATAGTTAATGGAATTAGTCAAGCATTTTTTTAGCTTTTATTTGGCATACAATATAACTCAAGTATAGCCTTTATATGAGAATGACTCCTAACCCTAGTGGAACGGAGCAGTAATTCTCACTTGACTATCGAATGCTCTAACCTTGGATATGCCATATTTCCCTTATTTTTGGGTTTCATTTTCCATATATGTGGGTTTCTATTTCTGTTCTTGCATGTGCAATCAAGCTTCATTCCCCATATGCATGGACTCCTGTTTCCATGGCTGTGGGCTTTCTTTAGGTCTCAGACCCCTTGGTTGGGGTACGAAAAAAAAAGGTATAGCCTTCATATTTGGAATGGTAGGGTTTGTGCCAAGCTTCTACAATTAGGTCAGGCTAAACAAGTTGATTTGCATTAAATGCAAGTAATGTGGGTCAACTCTGGTTAGATTTAATCGAGCTAGGTACGGTTTGAAGTTACTTAACCCATTTTGAAAGGGGGCTGGATATGAGTTGGGCTTCAACTATAGATGTGCCTTTTCAACCCAACCCATTTTGACTCATGCCACACTCTAATTGGCTTTTTAATGCAAGGTTTTAAATTTCACTGTCAATTTTCATGTCGATTGAAATTGAGACGAGTTAGTTCGCCATATTGACATTAAAGTATTGCCAATAATTTTTGAAAACTAAGAAAAATATATAATGCTAAAACTGTGTAAAATTGATAATTTAATTGTATTTTAAAATCAATTTATACCAACATGCAATTTTTTAAGCCTATCATGATGTTTTTCACTTCTGAAGGTAGGGGGCTTGAGGCTATGAGGACAATTAATTCTTCGATATTCACATTGAGTTTCAAGCCAACTCGAGCCTCTTTTTATCATCTTTGCAGTAATCTTTACTCGTATTGAATTATTATGGAAATCCACAATGGCTATAATACATAAACTCATTAAATCATTTCACTTTCATCGCCATAATGATAAAGCAAATACAACATTGATAATCAATCTCCTACTATTTACTGCCATAGAAATACTTCTTGGAGGCCCTAATATCCGTATGACTGAGCAAGAATTTGTTTTTGAATACCATAATAATACTTGTCTATGCCATTAAGGAGGTGGATGATCAGTTGGTCTGAGACTTGGATTTGCTCCTCAAGGTTTCAAGTTCGACTCCCGCCCCTTGCATTATATGGGTACTATGTGTGCGTCCATATGGCTGGCGAGGAATACCCTGGGTGATAAATATATATATATATATATGTATACTTGTCCCTTTCACTTCAAAGTTCTAATTTGGAGGAAAAAATTAAACAAGCAGTTCAATTTTTTTTTTTTTGAGTTATTGTATGACTCATTCTGCACAATCTTGTTCCAGGTTATGCCTACCCTAAGTTGGCCATGCCAATCACAATTGCAAAGGTGTTAGATATGGGACTTGACTAAATCAAAGCTGTTTTTTGGGATTTCAGTACCCAACCTGTACCACTATAGCAACCAACACTGTGTCAATTCATCCGAGCCGAGTTGGTGTGGGTGCGAGATGGAATTCCAAATCATTGTTGTAATGCTACGAATCTTAAAACTTGTGATTAGTCAAAACTAAATTTTGTTTTATCTAATTAAGCTCTATTAAACTCTAGACAAGTCCGAATTAGCCTTAAGATCGTGTGTACGAAGTTTCGTCGATTTTTGAGTTCGTTTGAGTATGGTAGGGGTGGTTTGGAATTTTAGAAAAGTTAGAGGCCCTTTTTCATAATTTTCCGTTTTGTGAGATTTTGGGCTTGTTGGGTCGATGATTTAATTCCTTAACCTTTTGTCTTCATCACCAAAGCTAGATGGACCCATCTTGATCATCTAATGTGGACCCAACCCAATCATAGCCTTTACTTATATCTTCCCCAAAACTTATAGGGCCTTTTTATAAAAACCCAAAAACCCATCTCCTTGATAACGCAAATTGATGCCCACCTTCCTTGTCTCTCTTTTCAGTTATTTTCTCTTAACTATATCTTTCTCTCTTCACACTTTCTTCCCTCCCCCACCTTACGGCCGGCCACCATTTCAAGCTTCCCACCGCCGAAGCTCCACCTTCTTTATTTTCCTCTTGTCACCCTCACCTCGTGGACACCTTCCACAAGCTTCTTCTTCTCCAATCCAACCCTAGGTAAGGTCTGAACCTTCCCATAGCTTTCGTTTTTTTTTTTATTCTTGAGCTTAGAGTGATTTTAGAATGCTAATTAGGCTCTCCTTTTACCAATTTGTGGGTGGGTTTAGTGTGTCTTTCGGTTTCTCTTAGATTTGGAGCTTCGGTGGGAATTTTGGAGAGCTAGGGCATCTAAGGCAAGCAAATATTCATCTTACATTAATAATAAGCATGTTGTATTACTTGACTTGATTCTAACATCTTTTATGCTCATTGTCCCCATATGCTCATTGTTTCCATTTTAATGGATTATGCTAGAATCTTGGGTGTGTGATGAATGAAAGGACAGGGAGTTGTAAATGGATAAATGTGTAGTGGGCAAGGCTCTTTTTACTGCAGGTTTTATTATTGGAAATTTAACCTAAAAGCATACTTTTATAAATATTTGTCTTTGACTGATTTATTTATTAGTAAGTTTGTCTTTTCATCTTAATAAGAATTTATATGGGCAAATGATTGCATTGTTATTTATTATGCATGTGTGTATCTTTTATTCTATAAAGTAGACAAGTTGGCATATAAAGTTCAGCTTACACACCGAAGACTTGTTTGTCTATTCTTATATAAAAAACGTTATTGTTGTTCACAATTTAGATGGAGTTAGACACACCATCGATACGATTGTAGCATGATGTTTTAGTAGACTTGTTTTGGCTGCAGGAAATAGTATAGTTTCAACTCGTTATACTAGTACACTTTGCGCATATTGAATAGGACTGCTTTTGGGTTTATTGTCTTTATACTGACTATGTAAGACAATTAGCATCTAAGTGGTTATTATGAGTGCTTGTTCTCTTAATTTTGATATAAATAATAGAGACATATATTTAATGTTTGAAATTTTAATTTACAAATGAGTAAGATCTTTTATAGGTCAATAATCTCAATAAATTAGATGATTATACTACATGTATGGTGCATATTAGTTTATTAATGGAATTCATGTCCCGTAATAGGGATTGATAATATCCCTTTGATGAAACTTATAAATTTTGATTATGTTAAAACCTACAGGTGAACTTTGTATCCGACATATTAAATAAGTTAAGTGTAAGGTCTTAAGGAATTATAAAGATATCAATTAAATATAGGTGTCAGTAATTATTTAATTGATGAATATTTGAAATATTAACTTGTGGAGATTAATAAACATTTAATAATAAAAAGCTCGAAATATTATTTTAAGAATAAGGATAAGAGTATAATTATAATTTTCTAGTGAATTGGATTATAATTTATGAAACTAAGATTCTAATTTGGGTTGAATTAGGGTTTCCTATTTCCATAAAAAGTTTATTCCTTATTTCCTTCTTAAAGTCCCTATTACAACCTATAAATATGTGCTATTGCTTTTTAGAAAAAACACACAAGAGAAATCTCATTTTTTAGAACAAAAAGAATTTGCAGAAGAGGCCCACACCCCGGTGCAAGCCACCATGATCCCTAGATATTGCGTAAAAATCACTGTAGAAATAACTTTAGACGATGATGATTTAAGAACCATACCTGTGAGATCTCTTTAATTTGACGTTGATCTTACAGTAACCCAAAAATCTCAAGACCTTCTACTATATTACTCTATGTTCGAACTCGCACCAAGGTGTGGGTCTATTCTACAAATTGTTTTTACTCTAAAAAATGAGATTTCTCTTGTGTATTTTTCTTATAGAGAAATAGTGCATGTTTATAGGCTACAATAGGGACCTTAAGAAGGAAATAAGGAATAAGTTTCTTATGAAAATAGGAAACCCTAATTCGACCCAAATTAGAATCCTAGTTCAATAAATTACAATTCAGTCCACTAGAGAATTATAATTGTACTTCTGTCCTTATTCTCAAAATAATATTTCGAACTTCTTATTATTAAATGCTTATTAATCTCCCCACGTTAAGATTTCAGTTATCCATTGATTAACTAATTACTAACACCTACATTTAATCGATATTTTTATAATTCTTTGAGACCTTATACTTAACTTATTTGATATGTCAGATACAAAGTCCACTTGTAGGTTTTGACATAATCAAAATTTATAAGGTTCATCAAGGGGATATTATCAATTACTATTATAGGATGTGAATTCCATCAAGAAACTAATATGCACTATACAAGTAGTGTAGTCATCTAATTTACTGAGATTATTGACCTATAAAAGATCTTACTCCTTTGTAAATTAAAATGTCAAACACTAAATATATGTGTCTATTATTTATGTCGGGATTAAAAGAACAAGCACTTATAATAACTATTTGGATGTTAATCGTCTTATATAGTAAGTATAAAGACAAAAAACTCAAAAGCGGTCCTGTTCAATATACACAAAGTGTACTAGCATAACGAATCGAAACTATACTATTTTCCGAAGCCAAGATAAGCCCACTAAAACATCACGCTACAATCGTATTAATGGTGTGTCCAACTCCATCTAGATTATGAACAGCAATAACATTTTTTCTATAAGAACCGACAAACAAGTTTTTCATGTATAAGCTGAACTCTACAGGTTAACTTGTTTACTTTACAGAATAAAAGACACATACATGCATAATAAATAATAATGCAATCATTTATCCATACAAATTCTCATTAAGATGAAAAGATAAACTTTACTAACAAATAAATTAGTCAAAGACAAATACATAAGAGTATGCTTTTAGTATAAATTTTCAACATTTATATGATACTGAAAGGGGATCAATCCCCCTAGAATTCCACACAAATAGGTCCCCTTGTTAGGGAGCTTATTAATGGAGTTTTTCTGGCCTATTTTGTGGGGCCCTTTTCAATGCCATTTGAGGACTTTTAATAATATGAAAGTGAGAAGTGTTGAGAGCAAATGGTTTTCCCTCACTAATGGTATAATTTTGTATGCGGTGTATATCTTACCCGCACTCAATTGATACAAAGATTGGGTCTATGCACTAAGGGGTTTGAAAAACAAACAACCCAACCTTATATCACCCATAGTTCATGTAGGGATGATGGGTATGCGAATTATGCTCATAACCTAGGAGTTTGGCTTGTAAACTCCCTTTGGCCTTCAGCCTTGCATTATTGCATTATTTATGCTTTCTAGAGATGTACCATTGTATTGTTTGGGTTCGTGTTAAGGTTTGGCTTGTGTATTGATCTCCGAGAGGGCCACTTGTATTGTTCTGTATTGTGAATCATCAAATAAAAGTAGCCCCTCAATGTATTGGTATTGTTTATACCTTTTTGGCCAGCCCTTCACAATTACTTAAGGTATGTCTGTCGAGCAACCACTAAGCCATATTGTTTAGGTCTCGATACAGGAAGGGGCAGGGCTGTATAAGAGTGTTCATAGGATCTAGTCATTGGATGACTACAATTGGTCTACACAGATGTACACTGTGATGTGTCGGATTGGATGAGAGGCATCCTAAGGAGAGCTTAGCACTCAAACCGAACGAGGCTTTGGCTATATAAATCGGACAAGATGTTAAGCATCCAAAGACGGCTTTGAACCACCATAGTCAAACAGGATGCGTGGTATCTAAAAGCGGTATAAATTCTATATGGGTATTGATTGACTTGATACTCGGTTGTTGTGGATGATGTTCATTTGGATAGGACTGGTTTAGGACTTGTACACTATGATGTATCGGACTAGATTCGAGACATCCTAAAGAAAGCTTACTACTCATATCGAACGGGGCTTTAATTCTATGAATCGAATAGGATGCTAGGCATTGAAAGACGGATTTGATCCACTGTAGTTGGACAGGATGCGTGGCATCCAAAGGTGCTATAAATCCCGTATTGTTATCAATTGACTCGATATTCAACTGTTGTAGATGTTGTTCACTTGGATTGGACTAGTTTTGGACTTCCGTTCTTTCTCTATTGTCTTTATTGCTTTTCTCACACAATCACAATGTCTTTACTTACTTTGATATTGCATATCTATTATGGATTATGTTTATTCGCCTGCCAACTACATTAATAGTCTAATGTTGTTGTACTTGATACATACATATCGAGCCCGGCTTTGCCAAGGAAGAGACAAAGGGTGTAGTGCTTCAAGCGCTTGTGCCACCTGATGAGGCCAAGTGGGGTGATGATGATAGCGCCATTTAGACCAGCACAAGAGTGACTTATTGCATTTTGTGTTTCATTTTGACAAACTCTATTTTGTTAGCTCAAGTTTTAGATAAGCTTTATAATTAATTGTCTTTTGTTGTGTCTTGTAACTTAAAACGATAAATCCAATATCTTTTGATGTGTAATTTTGATTAGTTGAATGATGATACAAATTGCTAGAATAAGCTTTCACAGGTATTGGTATTTGTGAACAACTGTGGACTCACCGCGGACTTAAGTTCTTGTATGGGATTTGATTAGGAGCCACTATTGCTTTAAATAAGAAAAAATTTTAATTGGCCCCTAATCTCAGGTTAACCTCGGTTTCACTTTGAGGGGACATGACATTAGTTCTATGTAAAGTAAGAGCTTCTTTTATGTTGAGTTCCCTTGTTCTAGAAGTAGCAAAGATAAGCCCAGTTTCTTCTAAAAAAATTTTTGGTGGGCTTTTTATATCTTTAGGTTTTTTGGGACATGATGTGATAGCTTGTTAGGTGGCATTTGCAAATGCCTTGTTCCTTGGCAGGAATTTCTGAATTCCAACTACTTAAAAGGACTTAATTAACCTTTGAAATTTTCAAATTTCTATTTTTTTCACTTTTTGTTGGAATTCCTAAAAATGCTCAAATACAATTGAGTATTCAGAAATTCTATTGTATCTAGAAATTTTAAAATTTCTTAGACATAAATTTCATGAATTCTAGCAAAGGAATAGATATGGATAGTCACTTTAGAAGAGTCGGATTTCAAATGTGCACCTCGCCGAGGGACTTATATGGATTGATTTATACCTTACAATCTTTTCCAAGCGCTACTCTCTAGAGTCTCACTAGTTTCTTTACCCCAACCAATGGGGCTGGACTCAAGAGGTTCTACAGAATCAGACCCTATAAAGTGAAGTGGAAAGAGAAACATACATAAGTGGAAAGACTAGGATACCCATGATCGATATGGGTACCCAGGTCACAAATGGAGTTGCCAAGTAGCAAGCCCTAGTTGTCCACAAACTATGTGTATGTTTGGCATCACTAATTTTAGGCCCTATTTATCTAAATGTCTAAACCTAATAGAGTTCGTAAAAATAAGAGTGTTTAGCATGTGCTTTGTGCTCCATCCAATTTAGATATGTAGAGGCTTTACCTCTATTTCCCACAGCCCTCCTCATGATGCATTTCCAAATTAGAGGAAGAAAAGAAGAGGTGTTGCTACAGTGTTTTAGGAGGATCACCCCTAGTTCGGGTTTTTCAATTTTCCTCAAAATCTGAGAGGATAAATCTAGATCCAAACCGTTGAAAATGTTCATATGATCAAATACGGTCATCCCTCCAAATTTCAGCCGTTGGATCATTATGAATCTCGAGATATGTGCAAGAAAGCGTGAGCCATTAGATATTAGTTTTTTAATTCTGTGGGACACAAATACAAGATCCAAACCATTGGAAATGTTGGAAAGACTAAAAACGGATATGGGGTCAATTTTCAAGGATTGATTCCTTGTGGATCTCAAGAAATTTGTGAAAAACTTTCAACCATTGATTTAATATACTCAATTTTAAACTAGTACATAGGCAGTCCCTTTTTTTTATTTATTATTATTATTTCTGGGATAATAAATAACAATCCAAACCATTGAAAATGTATAGAAGGTCAATGACCACTGTGAGATCAAATTTCAACCGTTGGATCATCATCAAACTTAAGATATTTTTGTAAAAACATGAATTATTAAATATTTTTAAAAAATATTAGGGGCCCCAAACACAAAATCCAAACCGTTAGATCTTTTTGGGAGGCCGAAGATAGTTATGGAGTAAAATTTTAAGGGTTGATACCTAGTAGATCTCAATATATTTGTGAAAAACTTTCAACTATTTATTTAAAATGGTCTATTTAAAATAGATGCTTTCATTGCCAAACATATATTTTAATTCTAGTCTCTTTTTTTTAGCTCTTTTTTTAATAGCTTTATTTTGGATGGTCTATAAAATAAGACTAGACCTACCAAACAAGCCCTATATTTTATTCTTGTTGTACGTGGTTATGGGCAAAGCATCAAGACAAATGATGTAATTGCTGCTCTGAGTCAGCTGCAGTCCTCTTTATGGGGTCCACTTGGATGTTGGGACCACCACCAGTGAAAGTGCAATGTGAGATGGGGAGATCTCATTTGGATGGAATTTTGATAAAATAATTGTTTTCGTTGGACGATGGTAGTCATTGATCACACAGCCACATAGTCAATTTAGGGTAACTCAAATGTCTGTGAGACAGGTTTATATTTGAATACCCAATTTCCTATTTGTAACATGTATGCTTTATAGTGATTTTTCACAAAGGTGATGCAATGGATGAAAGCGCAATTTTGATCTCATCCTTCTCTCTCATGAATTGCACGGAAGGAACCCAATTTGACATCCTACTAAAGTGCACGGACCACAGAACTTGTGATTCAAAATTTAATAACCTTAGAGGCATGGATTTTAGGTAACTCAAGTACTTCGTATTTGGGGTTTGAGATTTGAGATTTGAGAGGCCCAAACAAAGCCTCGGGATCTCTTATTCATCCTCCAAAGTGAGTTTCATTGGGCTCTTGCCCATAAAACCTACTAACACAATAACTCATGCTTAGCGAAGGTGTTTTCATCAATTGTAAATAAAAAATTCATATATTTAAAAGGTGATGAGAGTAGCAATTTTTTTTATCTAACATTAAATGGCTTAGAATGGAAATGGGAAAATCTGAGTAGTAGAAGGAGATTAGAAGAGGTGAGGTAGAGAGAAGATTTTTGTAAAATGGAGGGTAGAGGTAGAGTAGTTTGACAAAATAAAAGAAAAAAGAAAATAGTTACATGAGGTGAATAGTGAAAGAGAGAGTAAAACTTACGAAAAACTAAAGAAGAAAACTATCAAAATTAAAACAAAAACCTTTTGGCTTAATATTGTATAATGTGTAAACTTCTCCAAACATCACTTATGCTGGACCATGGATGCATAATAGTACACTTACATCCTACAGTTTTTTACAAAAATGACCCCTGCATTTTTAGATAACCTCAGAAAAGCTCCTTTGTTTGGTATTTTAACCAAAACCTCCTTGACTTGATGGTAAAGCGGATAAAGTGTTAGGCTTAATGGTGAAATGACAAACGAAGTCCTCTTAATGACGAAAAATTTTCATATCCAGCAAACTTCCTTTCTCATAACAACCCCCTTCCCGCAAACAAATCAAAGCTTCTCTCTTGCAGGCACTCTCTTTACCTATATACATATATCTCTCTCAGTCCATCTCTCGCCCCCACTTTTTTTTTTCGATTTTATTTTTTTTAATTTACTGTAATATTGTAAATTCTTTTAATCGAATTTTTGTCAAGTAACGAAAACCCCATTATACGAATCCTATCATCTTGATCTCTAAGCAAATACCAGCCTCAAAATCACATGATATTCAACATCTAGCTTGACAAGAGGGAGGCCCCACAAGTCTAATGTTGATGAATTAGATGGACAGGAGGTGGGCTCCTCATTTATCATCTTGGAAATATACGGGACAGTACCCATTCTCACTACAACTTTGTATGACATAATCTATCTTTTGCCATTTTCTCTTCTTTTGCAATTGTGATATGGATAAGAAGAAAATCAGTTGCATTGGCTGGACCTAACGCCTTGGTCAAAATCCAATGAGGCGGACGTTGATCTAATGAGGATCTTTTAAGATCTATTGAACTATGCAGTATTTTGACAAGAATTTTTTTATTTTATTTATTTATTATTATTTTTTGAAGACTTGAAAATCCCCCTATCATCTGAGATTGATGAGGATCTAGATATCTCTGAATATTTCTACAGATATTCCTTCCATTCACATGTTTGAATGATGCTATTCTTAGGAGACTGGGTGGTGTAGTTAATTTTTGTGAGTTGTACGTGTTGCATTTTATGCCACTGGATTTGTGAACTGAACAACTCAACAAATGTATGGCTAGGTCGATCGGTAAAATGTTGGCCTCCATTGACTGCCCACAACTCCCATCACATTGAAGAAAGAATACAAGAGAATAAGAGAGAGGAAGTGAGAGGGATAGAGAGAGATTTTTGTTGGAGACGAAAGAGGGTATTGCAGTTGAGAAGTTGTTTTACTCCTGCAAAGGATATTTTTGTCATTTCAATAGAAACAAACGGTTTTTTATTTTCTACCGTCATATTGGGGAGGTTTTAGTAAAATTATAAAATGAAGGGGGCCTTTTTTAGATTGTTTGAAAATACGGGGGTCTTCTTGTAAAAGCCTCTATACCCTAACATGCTTGACAATGATGTCTTTGGTGAAAAAGATTATTGTTCCTAAGGATTTGGACCACTAAGAACCTTCATTTTGAAGACACTTAGGTAGCATTTAGTTCGCTGGAATGATTTTTGACAGGAATGGAATGGAGACTGCAATGAGTCTGGAATGGAATGAGGCAGGAATAGTAATTCTCATTCCAACGTTTAGTTAGACAGAGGAATCAATCTAGTAATAGAATTCTCATTCCAGTTCCTGTGTTTGGCATGCTTGAATGATGCTAGGAATGAAATAAAAATTACATAAAAGTGACCAAAATAGCCCTGTGAATTTTGTTTTATTTTTTTTTTTGCCGAAATTTCCCTTTCTCGCCAAGCCCTCTTTCTATTCCCAGCCCTCTCTCCTTCTCTCTCTCTCTGTCCCAACCCTCTCCCTCTCCCGCCCAGCCCCCTTTCCCATTATCTGTGTTCTCAACACTCTCTCCCTCTCTCTGTTCTTAGCCCCTTCTCTGTCCTAGCTCTCTCTCCCTTCTTGCTCAGCCCATCTCCCTCTCCTCTATTCCTAGCCCCTCTTCCTCTCTCTCTGCTCTCAGTAGTCTCTCCCCCTCTAGCCCAGCTCCCTCTCCCTATCTCTCTCTTCCCAGCCATCTCTCCCTCTCTCTCTGTCCCAACCCTCTCCCTCTCTCGCCTAGCCTCCCCTCCCTATCTCTCACTTCCCAGCCCGTCTCCCTCTCTCTCTGTCCCAACCCTTTCCCTCTCTCGCCCAGCCCCCTCTCCCTCTCTCTATCACAACCCTCTCTCCCTTTTCGCCCAGCCCCTCTTCTTCTCTCTATTCCCAGTCCTTTCTCCCTCTCTCGCCCAGCCCCTTGTCCTTATTTCTCACTTCCCAGCCCTCTCTCACTCTCTTTTTGTCCCAGCCCTCTCCCTCTATTGCCCAGCCCCCTCCTTCTCTCTCTGTCACAACCCTCTCTCCCTTTCTTACCCAACCCCTCTCCTTCTGTCTGTCCCAACCATCTCCCTCTGCGGCGGGTTCCAATCAACCAACCGCAAGAAAAGGGGTGTTATAGAATATGCCTTATGGTCGACGGAAGAGGGTTGGTGGAAAATCACAGAAGGAGAGAGAGGTCAAAGACGAAGAGGAAGGAGGCTAGGTCTTATGATCGGGCATCTCAGGTTTTGTTTGATGAAAGAGGCTTTTTGGACTCAAGGGAAAATTACGAAGGAATGGAATGGCCATTCCTCTACCCCCCCAAATGGAATGGTGATTCCCCTATATAAAGGAATGGTAATTCCTAAAGTAATAGTCATTCCGCCACCTTTTTACGAACCAAACGTGGGAATGGTCACTCCAACGGAATGACCATTCCATTCTGACCTTCATTCCAGCGAACCAAATGCTACCTTAGGTTCAAGCTCCTCTTATAGAATTTAAAGATTCTCACTTGTGAGGATTTGCACAGTGAAATTAATTTTTCTCACCTATATACATTAATATGCACCAATATCAATTTGAAATAGTTGGCTATTCAAAATCTCGAGAAGGAATCTGTATTCTAAAGATAATGTGGAATTCTCAAATGTGCAAATTCCACACTCGTTACTCAACATACCAAAAATGTTAAGCTACATCCAAAATTCAAATTATCTAGTTGGAGTGCCTCTATATGAGTTTCCAATGTCCCATTTATAGATATCCCAAATTAGAGATGGTTTCAAGCAAAATATAAGGTGTGTTAGTGTGACAAAAAAATTCTTGAACAAATTAAAAATTATTTCGAATTTTCATCTAGCCCTCTCTTTAGTTTCCAGTCACCCACATTTTTCTTATAAAAAAAATAAGTTGATTTTCCTACATATATAGAATTTCAATATTTTAGCGGATGTCAAAAATGTGAAATTTCTAAATTAAAAAAAAAAACCAAATTTGCATAGCATCGTATATCGTGTCTTTAAAGAAAATCTATGCTTACCGCCACCAATCATGGTGTCACAAGCGTGTCAATGCTTGGGTTAACATTTACTCTTCTTCCAAACTCCATCTTAGAATTAGAATTACGGTTTTACCCTCTCTGCACCTTTGACACAGGAAAAAAAGAGGGTTTCTGAATCTAACTCTACTTTCCTCACATTCTCTTCCATCATGCAAACACGTAGATCCAAAACCCTAGATTTCTACATGATGAATCTGGATGAGGAGACTCTGTCACACAGCCGGAGATTTATGTGCGTTCCGGTGATGGAAAGCTCCGTAGATCTCTTCGTCTCTTGTTTTTCTAATGAGAATAGAGAGAAGAATAACAATCTAAACCCTAGGGGCTCCCTTATCATTATATAGATAAGTTCCAAAGAGTCACACTTACTAAAGACATCTTCCACCAAAAGTCTACATCTACTGATCTTATTGGGGTCTTATTATGGGGCCCAGTTCAAGTCTTACACTAAAGTGGGATTGCAATCTCTGTTGGCATCTGTCCTACTTGATCTAAGGTGGGATCAATGGCATACGGGCCATACGATTACCTACACTATATTCTTCCTCCTCTGCAACATCCACATCTAATGGCATCTTACGGCTCCATCCCCTCTCCAACATCATCCCCCTCCACCTCTCGCACCGAGCTCATCTCCCGCACAAAGGAGAAAGGCAGATCCATCATCGCCACTCGGCGCCCTGGCGTAGCCACAGGTCAATATAAGAGGTCTCATGACACGGTGCCGTCTCTCATAAATCGGAGAAATTTTGGAGTCCCAAGCCACATGTCATACTCTAAACCTGTCCGCGGAAGTGTTCTTCCCAAGCCTTACAGAAGAATATTTTCTCATGCAAAGAAGAAAAGCTTTGACTCAGAAGTCAGCAGTAAAGCCCATCTGCAGTTATTTTTAAATCTAAACCTGTCTCAGTCGTCTCGAATCTGGATGGAGCATTTTACGGCACATACAACGAAGCACGTAACATAAAACCCTGAAACTATATATCTTTTACAAGATAAACACAAATTACATGAAGAGGAGCAATTCAGTAGGAAAAAAATTCACACTTCAAGTGATAAAGTAGACCTCAATGTAGAGCTTTTATCCGTAAATCGCCCGTAAACAAGGACTCTGAATGCGACGGCGCATGCAAACAAAATCCATGGAATCCAGCCAACCTTGTTGGGAATCAAGGCCCACAGCAACGCAGTGACCCCAAGGACTATGCAAACAAAGGAGATGACATTGCAAACCTTGGTGATCTTAGGAAATGCTTCCTCAAGTAACATTCCAATGCCCGCAAAGTGGAAGGTTATCATGATGATGGTGATAAAGAAGTAAAACTAAAAGTTGGTTGATGGAAGAGAGCTGTTGGGACTTGGTTTCCATATGTTGGAAGATGGTTCAAATACCCACATAGTTACAATTTATACAAAAACAAACTACAAAGAAAATAAGAATAATACATTTTAGAAATTTTACACAATTATATTATTACAGTGCTTATAAGTAATGCCTATTAATACACCACTATAAAGCTTACTAGCTACACAAAAATTACACAATGACTCCTTAATTCTCACACTTTTTATATGAGGAGACATACTGCACTGCACTTTTTCAATCCTCACTTCACTCTTCACTCTTCACTTCACTTGTATGTTGCAAATGACCCTGATGCTCTATTTACACTTGCCAAGGAGAACAAGGTCCGTAGAGCATGTGGTGTCCAAGTGGGACACGTTTCACAAATCTTCACCAGATGCGCTATCAGTTTCTAGATGGTTTTCAAAGGGTCGGTGATGAGGCAACTTGGACTTCTCTGGAGATCTTGAGAATGCGAGAGTGAGAGACTTTAGATGATGGGTTCTTTCTAGAAGCTAGGGTCAAAGCTTGCGTTTGACTAACACCATGACTGTTGACTTTAAACGTGACGCACAAGAGGCCTATCAACGCGACCAATCCCATGGTGAGCATTGCTTTGGCCTCAAGGGTAGTAGGGTAAACAGTAGTGTTGTCAATAATGTTGTTGTTGTTGTTGTTGTTGTTGTTGTTGAGATTGGGCAGGCGATGGAATATCTTGGAGAGGATTGATTTCAAGAGAGAGCTGATAGTTGGTTTATTAGTCTGGGTACCTTGGCATAGGTTGCAAAATAAGCTTGCAGTGGAGAGGCTAGAAACATTGATCGTGTGGCTATCATTACTCTTTCCTTCAATTTCCAAATTTAGATGATGAGTCTTTTCTCTAAACTACAAGTATCCTTCTTCTAAAGAAGAAGGTGCACAACCCTGAAAACAAAAGACAGACACCTCATTAATTGATAGTATTTTGAGTAGTGTGTACCACTTTTATAATGCGAAAATGATAGCAGTAAGCATTACGGATATGATAAAAATAAGCAATGGCGTTGTAAATGACAAGACTTTACCTTATCATCCATGGATGGATCCGTGTATATATGGATCTGTGTTTTAGTTAGAGGTTTATTATTACAGTTGATATGTTGCGGCTGTAGATTTTTAAAAGAGGAACGAGAGAACTTTCCTGCAGGTTGAAGTTTGAACCGCGAAAACGCGTTCATATACAAGAGGAAGAAGTAACGCGTTTTCGGTTCTAAGTCAAGAGTGTGTTCAAGCGCGTGGCATTACGTTCTATGTGAAGGCGGAGAGTATGTCTTGTGGTATCAAGAGATAAAAGCGCGTGACATTGGGGACATAAGGGCTATGTCCAGGATGGGCTTGAGAATTTGAGGCGTAAAGTGATAATTTAGTGGCATGTCGTAGAATAAAGTAGAGTAAAATTAAAATTTTTAAATTTTTTCTTTCTTTTTTTTAAATTTCAAAATTTTCTCATCTTTTTTTCCAGAAAGTCAAAGAGTCATCACTAAACTACAAAAAAATTTTAACTTTTTATTAAAAAAGTAAAAAAGATATCATATCAAACAACTAAAAATAAAAAGTCATTATAACCCAATCATATATTATTCTTTTTTAATTTTGAGTTTACTCTACTTTACTATACCCGACCCCTCTCCCAAACATGCTATAATCTGTTGGTTTAGGGAGAAAGGGAAAGAAGATGAGGAGATATTGCTAGGTTTACAGATGAAGAGCCTCTCTTATCTCTGTCGCGCGCCGCCTCCTCGCCCGCCGCCTCCTTCATGATCCCTTCAACGCCATATTTGCCCTATTTGCCCCTTTAAGAATCCTCCTCCACTTATTCTCCTTCATCTACGAGATGCTCGTCAACTACTCAACAAAAGTGTCAAAGAGATTTTGAGCAAGGAACTTACTATTCCAATCCTTTGGCATTGATGAAGCTGATTAGACACATTGATACATTCAGAGTACAAATGAAATTTGCACGAACTCGGATTGAGAGATGTGGATAAGACGTATGTTTCAAGATTATAAAAGTTTTAGAAGAACTTTAACTTAGTTTGCAATTGTAATCGAAGTTTGCAATTGTAACAGAGAATAACTATATATATGTATATACGGATTTAATCTTGTAAGAACTGTTCTCACGCACCTAACTTGAGTATATCTCATTTAGGGATGGGACTAGCTATGAGATTAGAAAGATCTATGTGGGATCACCTTACATATCAAGTTTGGCCCTAATCACATGTTATTAACCCCTTTCTCTGTGGCCTATAAATCTAATCAATTCAGATTAATGCACAGTCGATCCAACAATCCAGTAATTTCTGATTTGACTAAAATTTGGGGTGTGTGACTATTAGGGAGATCCCTATGTATTACAAAGTTTGGATTAAGTGATAGATGTACTCCACATGGAGTTCTCACAAAAAAATGGTGAGAACTAGTTCTCATAGAATTATTTCCTATGAGAATTATTCTCACACACTTACCGTCAGAACTTTTATAGGGCCCACTTGTGGATCTCATTTAGAGATGGGATCGAGGGGATGAAAAGATTTATGTGAGGCCACTTCAAATACCAAATTTGACCCCAATCACATATCCCTAACCCCTTCATCCATGACACACAAATTCAGTCCATTCAGATTGATGCCCAGTCAATCCAACGATCTAGTAAATTCGGATTTGATGGAAACTTGAGGCGTATGATTATCAAGAAAGTCCTTGTGCATATCTAAGTTTGAATTAGGTGATAGATGGGCTCTACCTAGAGTTCTCACAGAAGAATTGTGAGAACTACTTTTCATAAGATTATTTCGCATATATATATATTGTCATTTCCATTGTAATAGAGAACTTTTCTTTTAAAAGAAAGATGTTCATTTTTGTCAATTTCCTTTGTTCAATGTCTTTGTCATTTAATTTTGAATGCTGCATGTTTTGTTTTGTCAAAGTATCTTTCTACCAAGTTATTAATAATAAAGTACGGCGTTGCTCATTTCTTCATTGATGTTATTAGGAACTTTTTGAGAAGCAATGACAGCGTCGTTCAATTCTTCACAAATACTAGTAGGAAGTTTTTGGAAAGCAACGACGTCATCGCCCAATTTTTCATGACTACACTAACAATGCTCTGTGAAGTAATGATATCATCGCTCATTTCTTTACAAATGCACTAACTATGCTTCTGTGAAGCAACAACGTCCTCACCCATATATGCATCACTTATAATATGTTTATGCCATTACTTTTGAGATTTTATCTCATTTTATAAATCAACAAAAGATGTTACAAAATCCATAAACCCACATAAACATGTATTCAAAATATGTGTCCAAATACAAATTATATTGCCTTCTTTTAACACAATTCCACATCAAATAAAATGAATAGCCTCCATGTTATATACAACATCCAAAACTCCACATCAAGATAACTTCCACAATTAATTTCATGACATACAACAACATTCCACATTCATATTTATCAAATCTACAATCAAGTTCAATATATACAAGTTAACTCCACATTCTTTAG
This sequence comes from Sextonia rubra, assembly GCA_037013555.1. Classification (NCBI taxonomy): domain Eukaryota; kingdom Viridiplantae; phylum Streptophyta; class Magnoliopsida; order Laurales; family Lauraceae; genus Sextonia; species Sextonia rubra. The sequence continues at coordinate 27,699,186 of JASUAD010000009.1, forward strand.
CATCAATGTTACTATCAAGTTAGCTCCTTTTGAATATTTTAATGATGATCTTGCTCTGATAATATGACATGTCTCTGCAAATACGCTATAATTATTGTTATTCTCTTCTTGTGCGATATTTGTTAAGACAAGAAGAGTTCAAACGTAGGAGTCATACCAGCCATAACCGTTCTAGTTTTTTGTCATCCTATCAACCTACGACAAAGATAATAATAGCAATGAAATATAATATTTAATTCCATTAAGAATTGAATGCAAACGAACTGAATACTCGCAAAATGATTGTAATTCGCTAAAAAGTCTTTGTACTTAAAACATAACTTAGAATAAATTCGATGCATAATACAAAACCATTTGTCATTTTCATACACATGAAAATAGTCAAAGAAACAATGCTTGAAGTTTTCAAAGAAACAAACTAACACTCTACAAATATTAATAAACATGAAAATGGAAGACGAAATAAGGCAAACACTCTATCTATGATTTTGACAAATGCATCCATTCAAGATTTTTCACTAGAAGGAAAACGTGCTTCCAAAAAAAACTTGCACCGTTTAATGAAGTTCTTCATATTTCAACACACTTAACAAAGGATGAATAACCCTTTTTTCCACAATCCATACAACTACATCCAAACACACTAGCCACATGGAAACCATCTATGACTTTCAAATGCCACTCTTCAATAAAAGGAAAACATGCTTCCAAACAATAGTTAGACCTTTACCTAGGCTCTACTCTCAATATTTCAACACACTAAACAAAGTGGGAAAAACCTTTCTCAACAAATCATACCATTGCATCCAACCTTAAAAAGCGCATCGAAATGCATGAATATCAACTAGATTTTGATGCGATAGCAATTAATGGTTGGTAGAATGAAAAGAAAATAAGAAAAAACACAAAACAAACATGGCACGACGAATAAAAATATAGCTTTTGTCCATGGAGAAAATAACACACCAACATGTTGCAAATTAATAACCAAGAGATGATTCAATGAAGAAGAAAAGCTTTGAATTGTGGAAAATAAGTAGTTGCTCGAAAGAGTGGGTTCCTTGCTCAAAATCTCTATGAAGCTTTTTGTTGAGCAGTTGATGAGTGTCTTACAGATGAAGGGGAATGAGAGGAGGTGGCGGACGGTAGAGATGAGGGAGAGGTCAGCATAGCAGGTGGGCTTGGAGGCAATGACCCTCCCTTCTCTAGTCGCATCATCCCCTTCAATCCCACCAGCTGCACCGACCTCATATCTGCCGCCTCTTTGTCGGCACCCTCCTCCACGACCTTCGTCGGAGAAGATGACTACCCAATCACCCTACCTCTACTGCAATTGCTACCCTCCAGTGCCGGTGCGCCATCGCTTGAAAAAGAACAAGAGAGGCCTAGGGTTTTTCCGTCTTTGTTTCTAGTTACAAAATCGAAAGAAGAAAAAAATGCCCGAATCTGCCATCGTTGTCATTATGCCATTGCCGACAACCATACTACCGTTTGCAGCATGTCGTCGGAGCATCGTCCCCGACATCTGCTATCAACATCGGTTTTCCGTTCGTCACTGCTGAGGAGAAAGCAGGGGAAAGAAGGAAAAGAAAAAAAAGATGGAAACAAAAAGAAGAAGAAGAAAAGAACAGGTAGAAGGAGAAGAAGATCATGAAGATTGGCTGGTGTTTTCATTAAAAGTGGGCTATTGGTTGTATACAAAGAAAAAGAAGAGAAGGAGAAAGGTGAAATTAGAAAGCAAAACGAGATAGAAAGAAGAAGAAAAAATGTTTAGTGGAGCGATACGCTCCACGAACATTAAAAAAAATGAAACAAGCCCCAGCGGACCACATCAGTATGTTAAATGCTACTGGGGTCTTTTTTCTTTAATAGACAGGCAAAGTGATTTTTCTTGTAAATTCCTCTGTTTAGAAATAAAAGGAGACATTAATTATGAAAAACCATATTTGGAAAACTTGATACCCTTATAAAAAAATATCAAGCTAAGATTGGTGAACCTAAAAACCCAATTTTTTTGTCAATGTCGATTATGTTTTTTAATAAAAATTTTAAGTTAAAAATTATAGTTGATATTTAGGATGAATGGATATGAACTCATTGATAGCACTTTGTGAACATTATCGACCATTGGTATTTTATGCCTTATAATGATTGTATTGGTGGTGCCATGTCTTGATCCTTAGACCTGACAGTGTAAGCTACTGGCTTAAACCATCCTGACAAGGTAGAGGTTGGCATCCCTTATGCTGATTGAATGCATGCAATAAAATGGTGTAACTCACAATAAATATTATGTAAAGGCTTGTAATTAGAGATGATAATCCTGACTTGACCCACAAACCAACCCAACCGAAACTAATAATTTGGGGTTGGAGTTGACAGTTATGATGAAATAAATGAAATGTGATGGACTTAGGTTGAGTACATTCTTGATATTTGACCTACCAACTTGACTAATTGCAAACACCTGCCAATCCAACCTGAATCTAACCTATTAATTTAGAGTTTGGGTAAAGATTTTGATGCAAAGCTATAAACACTATCCTACATTGAAAGCTTTTCAGGTCAATCGACAAATTAATAATCATAAATAAAATAATAGAACCCTAATCCATTATAAAACCAACTGCCAAACATCATATGACCATAATCCCACTGGTTGAACATTATATGGCTCATAACCCACAAGTCGAATAGCATGTGACCAAGACCAAAATATCCACCTTCAATCACATCATTTATAAAAAAAATTGATAGAGAAAATAGCAATAAATTTTTTGGAGTGTGAAATTAAAGATAACATGTTTTTTTTTTTTTTTTGTGAAAAGATGAGGCCTTATTTTTTGGAGAGAAACAAAGGATGGCAGTTGCTTGTTTTTGGAATTTGAAAAGATGCCAACCGTGATTACTATTATGGGGCCCTTTTTTGAGAATTAAAGAAAAGGATGTAGTTACTTTTTTGAAGCCTTATTTTTTGGGGGCTTAAAGAAAGGACTTTTTTGGCTTTATGGTAAAGTCGGCCATGATGTAGGTAGCAAAAGCTGACTCCATCCCAAACTAACCTTATTTTCCAATAAAAACTCTGACCTTTTAAAAAAGAAAAAGACAAAGAGATAAAATAAAGTAAAATAAAAAACCTTACACTCGTAACCAACCTACATTTGACCCGATTAAACGAACAACATTATAGATAGGTGAATCAAATGTCTGGAGAACCCAACTCACATTTAAATGGTTTAAGTTAGAGTCAACCTGCTTAACCCATTGAAATGGGTTTGTGTAAACATATTAAATGCATTATATAATAATAATAATAATAATAATAATTATTATTATTATTATTATTATTATTATTATTATTTTGTACCACGGTCCCAGCCCTCTGGTGAGTGGGCACTCGGGTGAGGTTGAAGAACCCCTTGGTGGTGGGAGAAGACCTCCAGTAAAGTAAAAACTAGTACCTCTTACCACTAGGGTAAGAGGTTATTCTTGTATTAAATAAATTGTTGGTTTAACATTTTGGTACCTAGGATAGTTTATTTTTTATGGAATGAGTCAAGCTTTTGTTGAGCTTTTATTTCGCCTAGAATCAAACTCAAGTATAGCCTTTATATGAAAATGACTCCTTACCCTAGTGGAAGGTTCGAACTCTGGATATGCTACATTTTCCGCATGTCCAGATTTCCTTTTCTGTATATGTGGGCTTTTGTTCTTGTGTGTGGGAGCTTCCTTCTCCATATGTGTTGGCTCCTATTCCCACATATGTGGGCTTTGAGCTTTCTCCTAGGTCTCAGACCCCTTGGCTGGGGTATGAAATAAAAAAGCATGTGGATCAAGTCGGGTGTTTAATCCTACTAGGTACGATCTGAAGATACTTGATCCACTTTGAAAGGGGCTTGGATATGAGTCGGGATTCAACTATAGATATGTCTTTTAAACCCAACCCATTTTGAGTCATGCCACCCTCTAATTAGCTTTTTGATGCAAGGTTTTAAATTTCGTTGTCAATTTTCTTGGCATTGAAATTTAGACGAGTTACTGTCGCCATATCGATATTAACATATTACCAACAATTTTTAAAAACTAATAAAAATAGATAATGCTAAAAGTGTGTAAAATTGATAATTTGATTGTATTTTTAAACAATTCATACCAACATGCAATATTTTTAAGCCTATCATGATGTTTTTCACTTATAAAGGTTGGGGGCTTGAGGCTATGAGGACACTTAATTCTTCAATATTCACATTGAGTTTCAAGCCAGCTCGAGCCTCTTTTCATCATCTTTGCCGTAATCTTCAGCCTTATTGAATTATTATGGAAATTTACAATGGCTAAAATACATAAACTCATTAAATAATTTCATTTTCATCGCCATAATGGTAAAGCACGTATAGCATTGATAATCAATCTCCTACTATCTATTATCATAGCAATACTTCTTGGAGGCCCCAATATCCGTATTAGTGAGCAAGAATTTGTTTTTGAATACCATAATAATACTTGTCCCTTTCACTTCAAAGTTAAAATTTGGAGGAAAAAATTAAACCAGAAGTTTTTTTTTTTTTTTTTTTTTGTGCTTTAGTTGAGTTATTGTATGACTCAATTCTGGCACAATCTTGTTCCATGTTATGCCTACCCTAAATTAGCCATGCCAATCACGGTGGCGTAGGTGTTGGTGGGACCTGACTAAATCAACTCTCTTTTTGGGATTCCTGTATCCAACTTTACCACTAAGCTCTAGCAACCAACAGAGGGTCAAGAACTGTCTCTTACCTAAGTGGTAAATGACTAAGAGGTTTGGTTCTTACTAACCCGATTAGAATTCAAGCTTTGTCAGAGACCTTTTCCCACCTGAGAGTTTGTTACTACACCTGAGATGCTCTTCCCTCACCCGAGTGTCCTCTACCTCTTTTGAAGTACCTTCGCTCACCAAAGGGTTAGGGGGCCCAGCCCCCGAAGGATACAATACCCAAAAAAAAGTCTTACTAATATTTTTTATTTTTTTCACCTCAACTAAGGGCCTGAGACCCAAGAGGATCCATAAGAAGCAGAGCCCACAAAGTATGCCCACATAAATGGAAAGAGTGCATACACTGAATTGATATGGACACCTGGGTCACAAATGGAGTTGCCAACTGGCTAAGCCCTAGTTGTCCACTAACTATATTTTATTCTTGTTATTGTTACAACAAAGCATGAAGACAGACGATGTTATAGCTGCTCTACGTCAGGTGCAGTCCTTTTATGGGGTCCAATTGGATGTTGGGACCACCATCAGTGAGAGTGCAATGTGAGATGAGGAGATCTCATTTAGATGAAATATTGCTGAAAGAATTGTTCTCATTGGACGATGATAGTCATTGATCAAACGGCCACATAGTCGATTTAGGGTAACTCAGAACGTCTTATTCGAAGAGCAAAGTGACAATATGTGACACTTTAGAAGTAACATGTATGCTTAAAGACGATTTTTCACCAAAGTGACACAATGGATGAAAGCCCAATTTTGATCTTATCTTTCTCTCTCATGAATTGCACCCAATTTGGCGCCCTACTAGACTGCACGGACCACAGAATTTGTGATCCAAAGTCTTATGGTCTTGGAGGCATGTATTTTAATTAACTCAAGTGCTTCATATTTGGGATTTGAGATTTGAGAGGCCCAAAATAGCCCCGGGATCTCCCATTCATCATCCCAAGAGCGTTCCATTGGGCTCTTCCCATAAAACCTATGTGTAAACTTCTCCATGCACTACTTACGTCAGACCATGGATGCATAATAGTACACTTATATCCCACCATGTTTTTCAACTATATCTGCGGTGAAAAGATTTTTGTACTTTACACGGTAACGAGACATTTGGCAATTATATATTTTTAAGGATTTCAACTACCAAAAAACTTCATTCTTTAGGCTATTTAAGTTCGACCTCCTCTCATGGGATTTAAAGATTATTCCCACTTTCTACGATTTGCACACTTAATTGATTTTTCTTGCCTATATACATTAATACTCACCAATATCAATTTAAAATTATTCGCTATTCAAAATCTCAGAAAGAAATTTCTATTTCAAAGATAATAAAAATCTTTAAATTCCACAGTAGTTGCTAAACAAACTAAAAATATTGAGCTACATCCAAGATTCAAATTATCTAGTTGGACACTCTGAATGAGTTTCCAGTGTCCCATTTATGAATGTCCCAAATTAGAGGTTGTTTGAGGCAAAATATAAGATGTATTTGTGCAACAAAAAAAATTCTTGAACAAATTAAAAATTAAGTCTAATTTTCATACTTCCAACCTTTTGATTCCCTGTCCCCACATATATTTCTTATAAAAAAATGAGCTAATTTTGCTGCATATTTAGACTTTCAATATTTTAGCAAAAGTTAGAAACACAAAATTTCTAAATAATGGTACAGGTGTTACTTCAACTAATTATAAAGTTGATACATCAATATGTAAATAATTTGAGTCTAACATTCACTCTTGTTCAAAAATCCATCTAAAATTAGAATTAGGGTTTTACTCTCTCTCTCTCTCTCTCTAAAGGTGTGTTTGGATGTAAAATAAATTAGAGTAGAGTAAAATGAAAATTTTTTCTTTTTTCTTTAAAAAAATTCAAATTTTCTTAGTTATTTTTCAAAAAAGTCAAAAACTTGTCACCAAATTATAAAAAAATTTATATTTTTATATAAAAAGATAAAAAAAATTTGATAACAAGCACCTAAAAATAAAAAACAATTATAACTCTATTATATATTATTATTTCTTAATTTTGAATTTAGGCTACTCTGATGTTGTATACCCAATGTCCAAAAGCACACCCTGACACAGAAACAACAAGAAGGTTTCTGAATCTAACTCTAATTTCCTCACCCTCTCTTCCATCATCCAAAAAAAACATCAAGATCCAAAACCCTAGATCTCTACATTCTTCCTCTTCTGCAACTGCGACATCTCTAATGGCGTCTTACGGCTCCCTCTCCTCTCCAACATCAGCTCCCTCCACCTCTCGCACCGAGTTCATCTCCCGCGCGAAGGAGAAAGGCCGATCCATCATAGCCACTCGGCGGCCCTGGCGCGAACTCGCCGATTCCTCCGCCTTCTGCCGCCCCCACAGCTTCGCCGAGGCTCGAGCCCGGATCAACTCCAATCTCAGCTACTTCCGCGTCAATTACGCTCTCGTCGTCCTCCTCATCGTCTTCTTGAGCCTCTTGTGGCATCCCATCTCCATGATCGTCTTCCTCGTCGTCTTCGTCGCCTGGTTCTTCCTCTACTTCTTCCGCGACGATCCGATCGTCATCTTCCACCGACCGGTTGATGATCGAGTCGTTCTAGTTGTCCTTGGGGTTGTGACGATTCTCGCGCTCGTTTTCACTCATGTAGGGTTGAATCTGTTGATTTCGCTCATTGTTGGAGCTGTGATTGTTGGCATCCATGCGGCATTTAGGGTTACGGATGATCAGTTCGTCGATGAGCAGGAAGCGGCCAATCGCGGATTGATTTCAGTTGTTGGCTCGATGCATCAGGGTTACAGAGGAGGCGTGTGACGATTCTTCGGTTCGGTTCGGTTCGGTTCGCATTGTTTCTCTGGTAGAGCTCTCTCTCCCCCTCCCCTTTTGTTTTTGCTGTATCAATTGATTTTGGCGATTTGTGATTTGTTGAGGAATTTGATTGCTTATATGCTTTGCCTATAGAGTCGTCGCATTCCACTGATTTTAAGGTTATGGTTTTGTATCTGATCTTCTTTTTCCAGTTTTCTTCGCATCTGTCAGTGAAAGAAAGTGTTTTGCTTTCTTAGATTTGGATGTGACTTTTGGTTGGGCTTAGATGTTTGTGATTGGAGTGGAAGTGTGGTAGATTTTGTTCTCAGCATCAAAGCAAGAGAATTATGTTAAGCAGGTGGTTCTCAGAATCTTTTGGAATTACACATTGCCCTCAACTCGATAAGAAAATAAGTTGAATCTTTTGAGGGGCTGTTATGAAGAAGGTTGTTATAGGATTTCTTGTGGACAGCCTTTTGTTTAATTAATATTTATCTATTTAATTTGATTATTGGTGGGTAAGAGAATCTTTCATTTTTTTTTTTTTTTCATTCAGCAAAGTTCATGTGAATGGTCTATTGCAACTAAGATAATAATGTTAGAAGAATCACATGGTATGGGATGTTCAAAGTTCATAGGAATGGCCCTTGCAACTAACTTCATGGAATGGTGTCAGTAGAATTACATTGTATGGGATGTTTCTGTATATCTTTGTCTGTCACTTTTATCTGTTGCTCCAATGAGGGGGAAAAATCCAATCTCAAGGGATAGTGATGTCTAGATTAGGAGATAACAGCATTCCAAATTTAGTGGAGTAGTGCTTAGTAAGCACTCACAGTTGAGTTGCTTTATTATATAAACAGTCTGTCTGGCAGTGTGGTCCGATTGAAATTTGGATCGGGACCCCGTTTATAGGTGGACTCCCTGACTTGATTTCCAAAACGTCGTTGACACAACTCTTGTTCAACTCTCCAGGCTTTGCGAGAGATATCATCAATACTGTTGAAATCAAAGATGGCGATAGCACTTTTTATGTCTGGACGCGACCTCTCTCGATAACGGGTGACCATCATACTATATGTTTCACTAGCGATAGCACTTTTTATGTCTGGGCGCAACCTCTCTCAGTAACAGGTGACCATCATACTATATGTTTCACTTGCTCTGCAAGGAATGCAAGGCTCATGAAATTTGTGAGTATATTCATCAATGGTCATAGCGCCTTGTTGAAGATGGATGATGAGCTCTCGTTGGAAGAGATTAATATAATCAAATGGCAAAACAATCGGAGTCAACCAATCAAGGAAGCCGCGAGCATCAGATTGCCCGGAAATCAAGAACCTCCAATTTGACCCTTCTAGAAAGGTCATCTTGCCATGGAGCTTCATTACTATCTTTTTCATCCCAGAGACGTTGAAGAAACTGCTGGATAGATTTGCGGGTACCAGCCTCTAATTGAAGTATTTGAGGTTGTGGATTAGTAGTGCTAGAAGACTCACCGTTAGTGTTAGTGGAAGCCTTTGTGAGTTTTTTAACTGTATTTTCTAAAGCATCCACTCGCGCATATAAATCTTTGATGCAATTATCGCACTAATTATCATTGGATTTACCGTGAAAAACTTGACTGATGTGGGTAGCCATGTGAAAAATGTTTTTTCTTTTTTCTTTTTTTTTTCTTTTTTTTTTTTTTTTTTGCTATGGGCCCGGACTAGGGTCAAGTCAAACGAAACTTTCTGTCCACTTGAACTTGGCTTAACCCAGAATGTTGGGTCAGGTCTGAACTTGGGTTAGCAATTGTGGCCTTTTCCCCTTGTTTGACTTAGGTGCAAATAAAAAGAGAGGAGATGAGATGGAAGGCTTATCTGTTTCGAAAGTCGATTGCAATGAGAGATGGGATTGGAGGAGGAGCTGTGGATGGGAAGGAGCCGAACTGCTACTGGCGATGCTATCCAAGATGCAATGAAGGCAGAGGAGGGTTCCTGTGGGTGTCAAGTATGCCTCTTTGTCGTTGTCTCCTTCCTTCTTCTTCTTCTTCTTTCTCTTCCTTTGCTACTCTTTTTTTTTTTTTTTTGGTCTAGGTTAGGGATGGGACGGCTAAAGATGTGGTTTGGGGCTTGATTCGTTGGAGGAGTTCAATGGACAGAGGAGGAATGGGTTCAGCTGACGGGAGTAGGATTCTGCCAAAGGGTTTTTGCAAGGGTTGTGGTTCTAGGGTTGGGAAAAGGGTTCGAAGGGTCTGGGGTTTGGTCTTGGCAGGGTATTGGGGTTTGGGGTGGCTGATGATTGGCTCGGCTACAGGCAGGGATGGGTTTAGAAGGATTTAGGGTTTCGTAGGGGAAGACTGGGGACGTGCGGTAGTGGATTCCGGTAGGTAGGATGGGTCGGCGAGGTGTGATAAGTGGCGGATAGGGACTGTGGATGAGTTAGGGTTCTTGGTAATGGTTTGGGGATGGTGTTGTGGTTGTTTACAGGTTTTTTGACATAGGGAATAGGGATAGGGCGATTGGTTTCGGTGATGGGTTGAGATGAGCTTTGGTGATCGGAGTGGTGTTGGTGAGCAGGGATGGATTTCCAATGGGGGTTTAGAGCAAGGATGGAAGATGGGAAATTTTTGGATTAGGATTCTGTGATGGATTTTCTGTAGGTTAATGGGTTTGGGTGGTTTTCTAGGGTCTCGGGATGATGGTGGATAGGGGTGTAGGGATGTGGAAGATGAAGATGATGAGGCTATGATGATGATGATGATGATGATGAATGGAAGGGGTGATGTGATAGAAATCCAAGAAGGACTATTGCTTTCCCGATGATCACTCTTCGGCTCTGATACCAATTGGCGTAGCTACGATACACGATCGAGAAGAATAAATCGATCTCCCAAAGGATTGATCGAATCTAAAAGGATTCCTGCCCTAAAGCAAAAAATAACCAAAAAATAACTCATAACTAAAAGGAAAACCCAATCTGAATATTATTAATTTTCAAAAGCATAATCAACCACATTGAGTTCTCTCTTATTTATAAGATAATAAATCTACTTCTTGACTAACAAGACTTACTAATTAAAGCAAACTATTTCCTAATCCCTTTAAACAAGAACTTCATAATCCTATTTAAACAAAATAATAGTAGTAGGATAATTATAAAAGGTGCCACGGTAGCTCTCAACCAATTGGGCCTATGGCTGAACCCAATGGACCGGGTTTTGACCCATGGGTCAATATTTTGGGCCCGGGTGTCTTCTTGGGCCAGGTCTGAACTGCATCACCAGCCCACAATACATAGGCGCCAAGCAAAATCAAATTGATTTGATAGCGATGACCATGCAATTAATACTTAATAGCTACTAGCCTTAAAACCTGATGCCAATTTGAACCATACAACATGCTGCCAATCATTCCATTTGGGACTTAGAAACTGGATGTCTATTAAAAAATAATTTTTAAGGTTTATGATCACTCATTTATGTTTTTCTTTGTGGCATTGTGAACATTAAAGTTTTCATGATAAAATGGGTATCTTGGTTCAATCAAGTGGACTGTTATTGCAATTTGGTGAACATCCCTGGTAAACATTTATGAAAGTGAGTTTTGCCAGTGTTAACGACACCTTGCGGAAATGAAAGGAACCACAGGTTTTTATAAATGACATGTGGAACCAAACCATGTAAAAGATGGTTTGGCAAATTAACCATCTATTATAAAAATCACCAATTCACCATAGTTAGACCTGGTGGAACCATAGAAGACAATGAAAATGGATGGAAAATGTAGAAACAATGAATGCTTCACCGACTTTTATCCAATTGTTAGACACATCTGATGAGGCTAATTTATTATAGATGACTAATCGAAGGACCCCCTTTATATGGTGGAGGCCACTGTTCCCACGTTACATGCCACATACTCTTGTTAACCCTTTGTATCCTTGGTTCAGGAAGGCTTCATTCTGCTAGTTTTTTCATCAGGTAAGTACTTTATTCATGGTGAATAGAATTCTATTTCCCATTTATGAAGACCTCAAATAAAATGAGGCGTTGCATTTTGTGTAAGATGGGGATAAGTGAAACTCATCAGTATGTTAGGTTACATATCTATACACCCAGCAAAAAATAAAAAGCCAAACTCATTTGCTGATGTCAGTGGATTACAAATTGAAACTGTCAATTATTATTTATCATGGCCTATTTAATAATATGGGGCTACACAATAGGCAAATGACTAGTTAAGCTTTAATCAGTCTCTGTTCGAGTGTTCCAGTCCTTTCTGGTGAGAGACAGCTTCAACGACATTGTTCTCCATTTAGTTATATTGATTGGAATTAGTGCAAGCTATTTCCACTTGTTCTTGTCTTTACTGAATTCTTTGACGACAACACCTATGTTCTTGTTCAGTTCTTGGGGACAATTTAGAATATATAGAAGGATTATGGTTCTGTCAAAATTGTTGTGCATTCTATTGGATTTGACTAAGGGGCTACTACTACTATTCAATCCTGTCGTGTCAGACACAATTAATTAAAAATATATATTAAAGACTTAAAAGATGTATTTTTTTTTATAAAAAATAACGTGCCAAAGACTTTTGAAGTGATTGAATAGGAGTTGTTATTATTGTTATTGTATTTTGTGATGCCGATAAAGAAGGATGTTCCTTTTTTTTTTTCTGTTTTAGCATTTTTCAACTTGTCCCAAGGATCATGTGAATTGCCTGATTTATGGGCAAGAGTTCCTCACAATGCATAGAAATTGACAATACTAAGGGGTCTGTCTTATTTATATCTTAATATTGATCAGCACAAATTCCTTGGTGGGAAAATTTTTTGAGAAATCAAGTTTCACATAGAAGTTCATGAATTGAAGGCTATTTTTCCATTGTGAATATCTGGCGCTTTAGTTACGAACTAGTGGCGTTTTGTTGATCTAGAGACTGAAAATTTGTTGTTGCACAAATTGTATTAGCTAACGAGTCCAAGTAAAGATTTGTTATTGAAGTTGATGCCTTTTTCCACTTGATGTTGGCAAGTGATAGTGATCAGACCACGTTTCTCTCTTGTGCTTTCTTTTTTGGTACGTACCCAGTGCCTTCTCACTTCTCATTTGGATGCCTAAAAGGAATCATCGTCATTTAATGCTGATGCCTGTGAGAGCTTGGATGGTTCTATTGTAAAAAGGGAGGTAAGAAAAGAAAAGTATAAGAAATGAAAAGTTTTGAGAATATGTTGCATTCTTGTGAAGATTATTGCTACATTTCAGACAAATGTTTTTTGGTATTATATTTTTGGTGGTTTTTTATGGGAGCGGGAGTCGTACCATTGGAAATGGAAATAAGAAAACCTTGGAGATAGGTGCAAAGTATATTGCTTTTCATTACACAGATAACCTCCCTCTCCCTTTGTATTGGTCTTCTGGGGTGGATCACATCTAAACCAATGCACTAATTTGACAGATGTTGAATTTGGTAAAATGTTAAAACAATGGGAATTGCTGTTATCTCCACACACAAGAAAAAAAATCCCAAAAATACCCCCCATATCTCTCTCCCTCCCTCCCACTCCTACCCTTTCACTCCTGCGGGTGATGAGCTCTGGCCGGCGGGAGAGGAGCTCTTCCTCCCTCCCACTCCTACCCTTTCGCTCCTGCGGGTGATGAGCTCTGGCCGGCGGGAGGGGAGCTCTTCCTCCCTCTCTCCCTCTTCCTCTCCCTATTCCTCTTCCTCTTCCTCTTCTCTCCTCTCCCTCCCTCTTCCTCCTCTTTCCCTCCTCTCCTCTCCTCTCTCCCTTTTCCTCTCCTCATCTCCTCTCCTCTCCGCCCCTTTGGCCCTACGAGGCCGAACATCAGTGTGATGTTTGGCCTTGTAGGGCTGAACGCGGTGGAGAGGAGAGGAGGAAGAGGGAAGAAGAAGGAGGGAGAGGAGAGGAAAAGGGAGATGAAGGAGGGAAAGGAGAGGAAGAGGAATATGAAGGAGGAGAGGGAGGGGAAGGGGCAGAGGCAGAGGGAGAGATGGAGGGGGAGAGAAGGGTATTTTGGGGATTTAAGAAAAAATTTTCTCATGTGTGATGAGAGATAAAAAAATTGTGTTCAAATAGCAGCACTCTAAAATAATTGGAATTTGAGACATTTTGGTAGTAGTTCCGGTGCTAGATGACATTTGGAACCTGATCAAAGAAAGTTTTGGCTACCAATTTAACTGCGATGGATGACCCAACCCATTGCTAACGAACACGTCAGTATTACTCAAGCAGGTCAATCGCAAATGGCAAGGCCGTCTATCATTCATTCTATCCTCTTTTCCTGGATACACAATCCTGGCGGGTATGTTGCTTATCACTTTCGTCGATACCCTTTGGTTTTTGTACATGTATCCCCACTGATGTTCAGATCAACATCAAATTCGGACCAACATTAGTTCAAAGAGCTTTTATGGGAAAGAACTGGATTTATCATGAATGTGTTGTGGGGGCATCATTGAGAAATTGACTTTATTAATTTGCAGGATGCATTGTTTCTTTATATAGCTCAGTAATCAATGATAATACATCCCATTGGCATGGGTTGGGTTCAATGGGTGACAGGACTCTATTAGGACCGAGTCAAGTTTAGGTTGAGTTTAGATTTTGGCTGTACCCACTGGCACCACCACCCCATTTATGATCGATTTACTTTTGTTGACAAAATATAAAAATACCCAAGGCTCATTAGGCCTACTTGTTACTCGGTATTAAGTGTTTAAAGGAATGTACGCATCGCAGGTTTGCACCTCATGTCTGGTGAAATTTTAAAAATATGGGACGGTGCTGAGTTCTTCCTACATGTGAGTACTTTTGTTTGATTCATTGTGGAGTCTCATGTCTAAGGATTTCACCAACCAGGAATTCCAAGATATCTGTTCCTAATGTCTACATGCTGCTAGAATCATGCCGAGATAGCCCCCAGTTATCTAAATATCAGGTGCTCAAGAAAGACAGGTGGGTCCCATTTAATCACAAAATGCACAAAGTCCCATGCGTACTTCCGAGATAAAAAAACAGAAGATTACAGGCTGATGTTCAACACCCACACAAACAGTAACAAAAAAGAACAAAAACAAATAACTTTTTTTTTTATGACCTAAGGTATTCCTCACCAATCCAGCCTCAAGACCTCTGGCCTCCGGCCTAGGAGTTTTCCGATTCTGACGAGCGAGGATTATTTCTTATGAGATACATACTTAGTCGCACACATAGTATTCAGATAATGCAAGGGGCAGGAGTTAAATTTAAAATCTTGGGGAGCAAATCCGAGTCTCAAATCAACTAAGCCACTGCCTTGATAGCCAAAAATGAAAAACTTCAGCCAAAGTTGGCCAGGGTTAAACTCAAGAGCGTCACATACGACTACTTTGCTGGGTATATGACTGGACAGTTATTATTGAAACTCAAAGCCGTTACATGCCTGCAATGTATTCCAGCCCAAAAAATGAAACTAAACCACCATTCTGATACAACCCATGACTAGGTATGGCAATGCGCCTATAAACAAAATTCATGTGGTGGGTGTGGGCACTAAGTTGAGACGTGTTCGATCCCTTCTACAGCCATTCCCATTGATTTGTATATTTTAAAATTTTTAAGCTTTAAATTCGGCCTGATCCCAACCTAGAGCATGTTTGGTATCAAATATTAATGAGCCATCAACCCACCTCGTAGCCATCTCTGCACGACCCAGGGACAAGTTAATGTAAGGATTTGGGTATTTAAGCCCAAAAAGGTGGAGCGTCTTGCAGAAATGTGAGCCCATGAATGCTATACAAACATATCTTTAGGTGTGCCAAATGTTAATCCGAAGCTTTTTGCTCATTTTACGTAGAACGCAGGTTTAAACTCCTGTTTTCCTCGTGAGCCTCGTGACAGGGTGGTGCCTTACCAATTATTACTGACTGGTGCATTCACCAATGCAGACATGATTTTTAGAGTGAAATGGCATCAAAGCTGGTCGGTGGATTGTTTGGGTGCCACACAAAGTTTTGCTAGTTGGTGTGCCATCCTTCCCGAGGCATAATATCAACATGCTTCTACTATTTTGACATGCAAGATGACGCCATCCCCACCTCTGCTTCACGAATTTGAGAATGCACATCAACTCCGTGCACCATCATTAACTATGAACAAGTATCAGATGAGTGATATTCACTATTTGATTGGGCAAGCGAGAAAACATGACGACATTGCTCATGTTAATTACACCCTGCGCATATGTAGTATTCAGCAGTGAGTACTCGTCTCTTGCACCCTGCTTGTCCTCATGCTTTCCCCTGTATAATCTTTTCTCCTTTTAATGAATCTTCATTCGGGATAAAAAAAGACCCACAGTGAGTACTAGTCCTATGCTAAACGAGAATTCAAGTAGTCCCGGCTGTAGCTGTTCAGATGGATTGGGACATCAATACCTGCCTACTGGGGCGAGGCAGTGTTTGTGAGTTCGAATCTCTTCTCAACTGAAAATAGAAACGGTAGCATTCAGATACATAGTGATTTCGAGGATGGCAAGCACTGAAGCGCACATCGACCAAAGGACGATTTATTTTCTCATAATCGTACCGGTGCAAATGAGCTCTCATTTCTGAAATTTGGTGCCAATATAGCTATCCACATTCTCAACACCCTCTTGGGGTGTGGATCACAAGGCAGACCCCAAGTTCCTTGACACTACATCTGGAATATCAGCTGTCTCCAAAAGAAGATGAAAGCATTCCTGTTGACAGCAGTGTGGGGCCACAAACAATCCAATTCATACCTACACAAGATTGTTGTCGCTACCGTCATCATCATGAAAGCCTTTGCCCCAACTATAAAATGGTCTGCATTGAATGCTTCTCAGACACAAATAGGCTACATTCATATGCATCCTTTAGGCTCTGGTATTCACATGATAAAGCGTCTTTACAAATCATAGAATTCTACATCATGTATATGTCGAGATCCTGTGATGCATGGTTTTTAATGCAACTCCAGCGATGATTCCGAGAGTCATTTCATTCAACAAGAGCAGCGATTTGAGGAATGAGGCCAAATAGCAGTGCTGCAAGTAGTCTCCCAACCTGATCTCCCTGCAATAACTACTGCCTTGATCTGACCCCCAGCTGGACATCTAAAGCTCAACTTTGATGGATCTTGTGTCCCATCAGGTAACGTAGCAATCAGAGGCATTATCAGGGACCATTTAGGACCGGTTATACCATCGTAGCATATGTGGTAAGTGTTGCCAACAGCCCCACTCCCATGAGGAACTAACAGCCTTTCTGAAAGGTATCCAGGTGTGTCTGGTTACAAATATGTCTTTGGGAGCTCACTCCCCATCCCTGTAAAACCAGATTCCCCAGTGGACTCAAGACCACTGTCCTTGTGAGTTCAACAGGGTTGCTGATGTGCTTGCCCATCTTCGCATCATGGGAGCAGTCTACGTCAAGACAGAACCTCTTCCAGCGGTCCTCATACTCCCTTCTGTTAAAATATCTGTTCTCCTTAAATCTGTTGGCCACTAGAGCAGTAGTTACTTCCAGTTTCATATTACAGTAGGGGTGTGATACATCTGCTACTGGGGTGCTTGTAAATATTTCTTTGTTTCTTAACAAAGTAAATCCTTCCACCGAAAAGGTAAAAAATGGAGACCTGCCTCCATGGAAACCTATGATCCCTACTCATGACTAAAGTTCCATGGATACCTCTGAAGCTGAGTCAAATGAAGTCGGACAAGCTTGTTCTGGTCTAACAGACCAACTGCTTTGGTTTTTAAAATATTTGGTTTTGACCAACCATATAGAGGAAGAATTCCCAGATCCTGTATATCATTAGATCAAAAACTATGTTTCAACAAGTGGCTGATAAAGATCCAAGAGAAAATGATTCCTTCCATGGGTGTTAAAATGTACAACACACAATTTTACTCTTTTTTTCTTATTTTTTATTCCTCCAGTATGCCTTCTGTTAAAAAACTGGTAAATTGAGAGAACCAAAGAAAAACAGAAAAAAGAAGAAAAAAGAAAGGAAAGGGGAAAAAAATCAAGGCAAACACATAAATAAAAAGGTGGGCCTGATCAGAAACCACTTTTAGGATTGAAACGTCTGGATGCATCAGCTATGTTAATTACTGGAGAGATGTATGTTAGGGGGTTGTGGGGGTAGTCTTCCGACCATAGCCAAGCACCATTACGAAATCCTTAGCTGAGCTGCCCACAGTTGCTGCCACCCTTTGTGATGCAGATGTTGTCTGAACCCACATGTCCACTACGTCATGCAGGGGCATGGTGGGGACCAACGGCTGACCCTGACATGTGATCTCAACCTATCAAACAACCATCAGATAAATAAGTCTACACCTTGGATATATCTGATGCTAATAAAAATCCATCACACACAGAGTTGCAGTTTCTTCTTCTTCTTTATTGAAGGGGAGTTCATTAGTAACATAATGCTGTACAAACAAAAGTGCTGATTAAGGGAGAAGCTACACACATACCACATATGCAAATAAATGCACAATGCAAGTGGTAAATTTTCAGCGTATGGAAGAAACTAATACATTCAGGCAGCTAAGTATGCATGCAAAACATGTAGAAAAATGGTTGCCCGGTTGTTGCACTGGTTAGAGATACGGGTATGGGTGAGAGGAGAGTAATTTTGATTCCTCCATGTAGCACCCAAAATAAAAGGAAAAAGAGAGGGGAAAAAAAAAGCTTGTAGAGAAATGATCGAGTCTAACCATTTCCACTACTATGTAGTGCAAGTCTACAACCCACATTGTGGATCCATTTCAACCTACTTAAAATACCATGGATGGTTAGATGGGAATCATAGTTGTCAATTCTGTTGTTGCATCTCAATCCAAATGGAATTGGGCAGAGCATTCAAGAATTGGCCTGGGCTAGAATGGAATGCCCCCTTGCAAGATTCCAGGCCCACTCACTACCCATTTCGATTGCTTCAAACCCAATAGCAGGCCTAACCTAGCAAAATTTAGGCCCACTTCCAGATGGAACAGAATGCTCCCCAAAAGTTACATTTTGTTATGTTTACTAAGTAGTTCTAATAAATTCATATGTTTCATTTTTTTTCATTCGTACATAGTGGATGCTAGAAAATAGTCAAGTTTTTAAATGTAGTTTAATTTAAATGATGTAAGTATGCATTTTTAGTATTATTTTAGCATTCTACTATTTTTTTTTATTCAATTTCATTTTTAACGTGTCTTTTTGGGTATGGAACACATTGGAATTGATTGGCACTTGGAAACATTTCACTATAGGATTACACTGGAACAAGGACCCAAACAGAATTGACAACTATGATGGGAAGGGCATACCTACCAAGGATTACATTCAGATCGTATATCACATTGATTTAATGATCACAACCAGAGGGGACCAAAATAGAAGGCTTGTACAATTTGGAGCACTATCCATATTGCATGATCTCGAACCAGTGGCTACAGTCATTGGATCAAGCTGAAAATTACACAGTATATAGTCCACAAAATGACTTCTGATACAACCATCCACTACAAAGTATAAATGGTGGAGAATTCTCCAAAAGGCCAAGCAGAAGCCATCTAGATTTGTACCAGAATAACAATCTGAATAACAAACTCTAAATGGAGCAAATGATTCTATAGTTTTGTTTACATATACATATATATATAGGAACATTCTCAAAAATGCCCCTTTTTTCCACCCATCTTTTTTTTTGGTTATGGGCCCACGTTGAGTCAATGTAGTCTTTTTAGACAAACTATCACCACATGTATGGTCGCAAGTTCAAATTTGACACTCATCCAACATTTCCTCACCATTGAACTGAAATCACAATAAAATGATGCATCTAAACCATTACATTTTAGGGCCATAGATCAAAAGGTTAGAATGATCTTATGGACTCAAGATTTTGCATAAAGGTAAGCCTCATATGGATTTTTCCATCCAATGGACTTCCATTATCATCATGCATCCTGATGGGCCCAACAAGGAGGGGCAGTTTCTCCTAAAAACATCTGACACTGTGTAGTGCTCCCTATATATATATATATATGAGAAATTCTTAAAAACTCCCCATTTAAAAGGGGGAGTTTTTCTTAAGAAAATGCTCGGGATATTTTTTAGCATGCCTCATATATATATAATGTAATGCTTCTGTACAGGCTTCCCTTAGCGTCTTATGGTATAAGCCATCCAGTGGGGCCCACTTGGAACCCCATAAATTATAAACTGGAAGGATCGAAAGATCCAAGTGGGGCCAACATAAATATCAAATATGAAGTCAAAATAAATTCATAGTTTTCAAAATCATAATCGTATCACAAATTGTTCATACCCATGAATAGAAAATCGCAAATCGTATCATGAATCATAGGATTTTTTTTCTAATAAAAATTAAAAAAATAATTATTCATAACCATCCATTTTCCCATTATAGTAATATAAATACAATAACAAGTAAGACTATCATACAATCATGTTAAGAATGTCATGATATATATTAATATATATACATATATATAAAATAAATGATGTGTAAATAGTTAAATATGTTGAAGGTATCAATATATATATTTTATCTTTAAATCAAAAAATAAAATAAAAAATAAAATCAATCCATCAATCTCACAATGGTAGGATAACACTTGAAGTTAAGAAAGTATTTATGAAGGAAAAAAACCGAATAGATTAAAAAAAGAAAAAGATACAAACAAGCACCATATGCACAGTCGAATGCTTTAATTAAATGTATGTTCTTTATTCATCTTTAAAACCTCATCAAAGCCACAAAAAGATCTTAGAATGTTTTGTTAACTACTAAATAACCTGTCAAAAATAGAAGTGCTAAAAGAAAGAAAGAAAGAAAGAATAAAGAAGAAAAAAAATGAAAAAGATTATTAATATTACTTATTGGTTGTGGCTATTTTTGCTTAGCCGAATCGCCTGAATCGTAAGATTCGATGAAACGAGTATCGAATTGTAGGATTCACACATGAATCCTAAGATTCATTTGTAGATGGGATTCATTGCATAGATACAAATTATTTTCCTTAAGATTCGGGATATGAATTGGGATTTGGGATACAAATCGTACGATTCTAATAACTATTTATATAATACTTCTAACCCATTCATCCATGGTCCACAAGTTTCATGACTTTATATAAAACAAAAAAATTGACCCTCAATCCAACGGTTCACTCAATTCAGATCTATCAAAACCTAGTGGGACCCATGTAAATAGGAGGAGTGGGTTTGGATGGTATGCTCGGATGGACCACGAGGTGGCTTATACCATAAGAGGTAAGTGAAGCTTAAACAGAAGCATTACTTACGTGTATGTTTTCGAGATGCATGGATACTTCAAAATGGGTAACTTTAGTTTTTACGTGTAAACTCTGTGTCCCTATGGTCTATGGCGTGTCCCTGTGGTATCCATGCCGTATCTAGGCATTATAACCTGCAAGTAGCCACTTTGTGCAATATTGCCAATGTCTCTAGTCTGGACCCTCCTGAAACACTAGCTTTGGCGGGACCTACACTGGATAATGACCTATATATATATGAGATGAACTTCCTCTTACTACAAGTATGCATACATTACAATGAAGAGAACCCCCTTCTCTTCTATTCCCACACTCTCCCAACCACAATGCAGTGACTTTATTTCTCTGTCTTTAACTGTTCAAAGAAGCTATCGTGTCTTCTATTATATAGATATCTACTCCATGATGGGAGATTAGTTGCATAAAAGCATGAATTCCACTTTCTTTAGCAAAATACATAAATGGAAGGGGTAGTAAATTTGTTGAAGTTTTGACTAATTAGCCTAGTGGGAAGTTCATGCAAACAAATTTCAAAAGTGCTAGGTTACACAGACTGATGGGCCAGAGGAAGGGCTTGTTCAAAGCAAACAAATTTAGGACATAATATAAACTGCTAATAAGTGCATCCATAGGAGGAAGAAGATACATGAACTTAGGGTGGTAGTGGTATGGAAATAGATCTAAAAAAGGCATATGATCCTGAGGATTAGTCCTTCCTAGGCTACATAATGAATAGAATGAGTTCTGAAGACAAGTGCAGAGGTTAGATTTGGGAATGCATCTCAACAGGCAATTTTCAATTTTCATAAATGGCTCTCCAAGAAGTCTCTTCCTGAGCTCTAAAGGATTTCAGCAACAAGACCCACTCTCTCCTTTCCTTAACACAATTTTGACGGAGGGTCTAAGCAATCTCTTTCAGGAAGAAAGCTTGTTGAGAGTAATAAATGGATTTTAGATTAGAGCATCAAATATAGTTGATCCCATCTACTAGAAGGAGGACACTTGGAAGGTTCAAACTTTATATCATAGCAAGTCAATGTTGAAAATAATCTTTCAAGAGAGCGACAATCCGTGATTTACCCATCATGTGCATAAATAATTTACACACAAGGAAAATGATAGTTACAAGAATGCAACTTCTGCAAAGAAATATTGAGCCTAAGGATAATGTTAAGTAAAAATTATGTAATGTCAAGAAAGAATGTGAAGGGAAGTATTAGAGTGAAAATTTTCCTCCTTAAACTTGAGGTTTGTAAGGTGAATCCCAAGATACCATTCTATCCATCTGACAACGAGAATAAGAATTTTCGTAATTGTACAACTTTATTATTGATATTGAAATCAAATAGAAACCATCAGTTTCTAAAATTAGTATCTAGGGGAAACTAATAATTCTAACATAATTCCACATGAAGTCAAAAGGAGACCATAAAAAAGGACAAATATGAAAAAAGAGCAAGTAAAATTATCTAACTTTTGTATTAAGACTCACCTCAGCTTCACTTGCAAGATTGAGTTTCTGTGCTAGGTACTTTTGGATGAAAGAAACCGGCATGTCGCCATTTCTGTGAGAAAAAATAAATAAAAAGAAAGGAATAAAAATAAAAATAAATTAAGAATTGTTGATAAACAAATCAAAGGTGAAGGATAACCTGCAGAAATGACAAGAATCTCAAAAAAAATTCATGTGCAATGTACAAGTTTTTTAATAAGAAAAACAAAAAAATAGAACCTTGGCACCCCACACCGAGCACACCCCCTACATGTGAAAGCTAGGAAGTTGTAAACCTTCAATTACATAGTATAGGTGTTGTTTCTAATTCCATAGTACAGGTGTTGTTTCTGATTCTTCTCTTTTCTTTTCTTTTTTCCTTCTTTTTTTGATAAAAAGTACAGGTGAATACTTTAGACAATTGAGGAAAATGTTTTGGTGAAGGACAGCGATATTAAAAAATGGTGGACTGAATATTTTAGCAAACTTTTAAATAAAGAACATATGGGGGATACAAGAACTAGGGAGGATACTTTATTAGCAAAGCATACTTTTCTCCATAGAATTAGAATGGTGGAAGTGAAGGAAGCATTGAAGTGAATGAAGACAAGAAAAGCAACAAGCCCAGACGATATTCCGATAGAGGTATGGAAATGCTTGGGAGAGGTTGAAGTAAGTTGGTTATGTAGACTCTTCAATAAAATACTTGTGACAAAGAAAATGCCAGATGAATAGAGAAGAAGCATTGTAGTTCCTATATATATATATATAAATAAGGGAGATATATAAAATTGTACCAATTCTCGAGGAATTAAACTTATGAGTCATACTATGAAGTTATGGAAGAGAATAATAGAGCAAAGACTTAGACAGAAGACCAAGATTGCTGAAAATCAATATGGTTTTATGCCTGGGAGATCAACTATGGAAGCTATCTTTTCACTTAGGCAACTAATGAAAAAATATCAAATAAAGAGGAAAAATCTACACATGGTCTTTATCGATTTAAAAAAAGCCTATGATAGGGTACCGAGGAATTTAATTTAGTGAGTTTTGAAAAAAAAGAATGTCCCAAGCGGTTTCATTGAAATTTTTAAAGATATGTATGAAGGAGCAGTAACAAATGTGAGAACCATATGTGGAAAAACAGGTGGATTTCCCATAACTATAGGTTTGCACCAAGGATCAGCCTTAAGCCCTTACCTCTTTACATTGATTATAGATGAGTTAATTGCACATATTCAAGAAGTACCATGGTGTATGTTGTTTGCAGATGATATAATAATGGTGGATGAATCAAGAGATGGTGTAAATGCAAAACTCAAGAGATAGTGGGGGGGCATTAGAATCTAGAGGCTTTAAAATAAGTCGTACAAAGGCAGAATATATGGATTGCAACTTCAGTGGACATATACAAAGTGTTGAAACCACTGTCAAAATTAAAATCCATGAGATACCATGTAAAGATTCTTTTCGATATCTGGGCTCGATGATTAGTAAGGATGGGGAGATTGATGAAGATGTTGAGCATAGGATAAAAGCTGGATGGCTAAAGTTGAAACTAACTTCTAGAGTACTTTGTGATAGACGAATGTCAACGAAATTGAAGGACAAATTTACAGGACAGTGATTAGACCGGCTATGACATATAGAGCAAAATATTGACCAACTAAGAAAACGCATATATATAAGATAGATGTGGCGGCGATGAGAATGCATAGATGGATGTGTAGTAAAACTAGGAAAGATAAAATTAGCAATGAGCTCTTTTGAGAGCATTTAGGGGTAGCACCAGTAAGGGATAAGATTAAAGAAACCCATTTAAGATGATTTGGGTATGTTGAGCATACGTTAGTTATGGCACCGGTGAGAAAAATTTTAGCTATCTAGGTAGATGGCCCATTAAGAGGTAGAGATAGGCCGAAGAAAACATTGATGGAGGTCATTAAATCATATTTGAAAAAGTTTAACTTATCTAAGGATTTGGCTCAAAATAGAACGGCATGAAGAAACAGAATTCATGTCGCCAACTCCAACATGGTTTGGATAAGGCTTTAATGATGATGATGATGATGATAGAAAGTACAGGTGTTGTTTCTAATCTTCTACATACATGCCCAAACCATCTCAAGCAGCATTTCTTTATTTTCTGTTTTATTGGAGTAACCCCTCCATACATAGTACAATTGTCTTTACTCTTCCTAGCTGCCCAAACCACCTTAATTCTCAACTGACATTTCTCAATTTTCCTTCCTACTAGAGCAAACTATAAGAGATTCCTTTTTGTGCTCATTCCTAATATTATCCTTTCTCATAATTCCACACATCCATCTTAGCAACAAGTAGTTCACCTCTTCTCATTTCTCTATTGCCCAACATTCAGCTCCATACAACAAAACAAGTTCATGATCTTATAAAAATGCCCCTTCATTCAAATTGGTGCTTAGTGATTGCAAAACACTCCACTAGCTTGTCCCCACTTTGCTTTGCCCACCAACAAGCCCTCCACTTTGTTCAACAATGATGAAAGTGTTTATCCTTAAATGGTGAGTATTTTTATGGCATAATTCATTGGTGAATATCAGCTGGATGAGTGTCAATTGTATGAGCACCAATACACCAGAGGGAAGGGGGTCGAGGCATATGGAAGGACTTGAATTCATCATATGCGGGCCCCACTGAAAGCCCCTAGTTTTAAAATGAGGCACTGGTTCGCTTTTTGATTCTCCAGCACACAAGACACATCTACTGTGTGCATTTATTTGGACGTATGTATGACTACAATAGAACTAAATGAAAATACATGAGAAGGAAGCTCCTGATCAACGCTTGACATGGGATTAACAGTAGTTTAGATTAAGTAGAAGTGGGGTTAAATAAGGATTAAACTCCTGAAAATCAAGTAATAAATGTCTTGATTTTCATTAAGAGAGTTAGGAGGACATGATTTAAATTTGATCAAATAAGTCCCCATGGCCAATGATTTTAAAGAGCTCTTAATCACTGATTTCCCAACCACTGAGCTCGTTATGACACGGCTGATTCGTAGTAAGACTCATAAGACTGAGTCGAGTCCAATTGTCAGGCACTGGGTCAAGTTGGACTTGGCGGAGTCTTAAAACCAAGTAACAACATATTATGACCACCGTTTTTTTTAATGATAACTGGTAATTTTAATAAATAAGACACAATGCAAACAATTTTTCTTGAAAGCGAAAGAAGAGACAATAAAAGGTACATGAAATATGAACTAGACCACTTACCGTGACTCCATAAGAAGCCAAAAAACCAAAAAAAAACAAAATCTCTGAGGAACGATCCAAGACATAGCACTGGGAAAGTTCGGACATGGCCGGGTATTAAAACCATGTAAAACCACAATATGGACGCAGTTTTTTTTTTCTTAAATGATAACTAGCTAATTTAATAAATAAGAGATACTCCAAACAATTTTTCTCAAAGGCTAAAGCATAGGTAATATAAGCTACATGAAATATGCTCTAGAACACTTACTTCGACTCCATAAGAAGCCAAAAACCCAAAAAAATTCTCTTGAGTGACATCCAAGAAATAGCTCTAGCCTAAGCTTCTGTTTAAGCACAAATAGGATTTCAAGAGTAGCGTACAGAAACAATCAATTTCCAATGTATTAGTGAAATTTTAAGAGATTGTCAACTCGATTATAAGGATGAAACTCTGCCCCAAAAACTAGTGTAGAGTTCAAAACACCTGTTTTTCCATTTTTTGCTGAAGTTGTGCAAGCAGAATGTCATCAGCTTCTATAGTGGCCTTGCAAGTAAAACAAATTGAGAATGCGACATACTTTTCTATCATATTCTTCTGCATTATTTGGTAAGCAAGTGGACTGGGATTACCATCCAAAATACCATTTGTCCAAATTTGTATAATTTAGTACTACAGCAAGTTCTAGACCTTGGTGAGCAGAAAAAAGTAAACAATGGAAATGGCAAAAAAAAAAAAAAGTTTCTCAAGCTGTAACGCAAGAAGACTTCAACTATTTGTCACAAACAGTTGATGAGTTGCTGAAAAGAACAAAATGGCAGATTCAAAAGAATCTACAATTGTACATATAAGACCCCAATCTGCCTAGGTAATCCCTTGAAGTAAGACCAAGGTAAGGGTACAGTGCTTCGGTTAGCATCGTGAGGCTCTGTCCAAGTCCTATATCAGATGTATCCAAGTCCTAACCCTGGGTCAGTAAGTCAAACCCTATCTTAACTCAACATGACGCATTTTAAAGTTGTAGGGCCCCTGCAGAACTCTGAAGCGTGCTTGAGCGAGGGCAATACCACGATGGGTGACACTTGGGAAATCCTCATGAGCGCACATAAGCCAAAGCAAACAATATCATGCTGAGTTGGGTGGAACTGTGACAGTTCACAACAATGGATCAACTCACGAGAGGCTTAGAATCAATTAATATTTTGGTTGAGCTGATAAAATGGAGGAAATATGAACCAAATGAGTAGGTGATTAATGCTACAACAGAATATAGAAGAAAGTCAGTTTAGCATTTTAGAAGGAAATGATCAGGACACTTAATCAAATTGAGTGGAAAATCATAAGGTACACACCAAGTACTGAAGGTTAAGGTCTTTGTTTGATGTATTGAATTTCTGACGAGAATTCACCCTGTTGAGGAATTCCAAGTTCTTGTCAATAGCTTGTTGCAGAAATTCATTGAGTTCTTCATTTGAGAGAACTCCAAAAGCATCTAGAGTTTGTGGGACTCCTCAGTATGAATTCCCCAAACTCCCCATCATAAGATGGATACAGTGATGCAAACCAATATCAGCTTAAATAGTGATGGAACTTAAGTGATGGAACTTAAGCGAGTATCCATGGTCATGGTAGCGTTCCAGAGTTCAATCAAGATAGCTTAATGGATGAAGCAGTTTGAGCTATCCAATGATAAACAGTGGACTATATATCTGGGAACAGCAAAAGAAGATCACGGATGATCTAACAAATCAGAAGTACAATTAAATTTCAATAGTCAGATTCAAGATACAAATCATTGTGGCCATATGATTGAAGCAACAATCCAAACCAACCATCCAACAAAAGACATAACTGCCCATAATGTTTGGCATAAAGGATTAGACAGTAAGACTTCCCAGATGATCATTAGATTCAATGATAGTTCTTCAGATATTCAACAAAACAAACATGCCTTCAATTGAAGATGAGAAAAATGAGTATGGAGTCAACATCACAAACTTGGGGCGGATTTCTCTCTAATCAAGGGGAGAATGATAAGATGGGCCAACGACTTAAAGTGGCAGGAAAGATAGTGGGGGCATACCCTCCTATTAGAGGAAGGTGTATCATCATTAAGAGCTGCTTCTTTATAAAATTTTAATTAATTGTAGAGTCTACATTGTTCATTGTATTTGCATCATTTATTTGAGGATCACTAATTGGGCCTAAGTCCTAACAAAGCTAGAAAACATAAATTTGGTTTGTTTCAATGTTGGTCAAGTATTCTATCCAAGAGGCCCACGGCTATTTTTTATCACAATATGAGTTGGAGAAGCTATGGCAAGAATACACACACATCATACAGGGGTGGAGTGGGCGATGAATTAGTTTATTTTTTAACTATTTGTTTGCATTTTATTAAAATAGATGGCTAGGATTTTAAGAAACATGTGGGTAAGATAACTAACAGTTATTTTACTTTGTTACTGATTAAAACAGAAACAATACCTCTTACTATAGAAATGTTATATGGAGCTCGAGGTCCAAAGTCATGTTATCAATCAATATATATTCATGTTACAGTAGTGATAGAAGTTATTACGCCAGGTATCAACCTACCTCATACAATACTCTTTCAACCAGGCTTGGTACCGGCATTTACAACAAACTAGCAGTGTAGCTTCTGGAGTGAGGATGTGCACATAGATGTAACTCTTGGAGAATTAAAAACCCAATAGGTACCACGAAAAGATTCCTGAAACCTTAGCTTTGTAATTAGTATGGATGGAGAAATTGAAAAGAATGTTGAACATAAGATAAGGGTTGGATGGTTGAAGTAGAGGGTTGCTTCTAGAGTGCTTCGTGATTAGGCATACCAACAATATTGAAGGGGTAATCTTAGAAGAGAGCAATTGGACCAGCATGGCCGCAAAATGTTGGCCAATCAGCAAATAACATATGCAAAAAAATGTGTAGTAGAGATGAGCATGTTGGGATGGATGTATATGACAAAACCAGGAAGGATGTAGATGGTAAAACTAGGAAAGATGGAATGAGAAATGAGCACATTCAAGAGCGTTCAAGGCTAGCATCAATAGGTGATAAACTAGAAGGGGCTCAATTAAGATGGTTTAGACATATCCAATGCAAGCTAGCAACAACAATGGTGAGGAAAAGTTTCTCTGCATCCATTACATTTGATTTTTATTGATTCAAAGGCCTACGATATGGTACCAAGAGACTTAATTTGAAAAACAAAATGCACCTTGATAGTTAGTTATATAGAAATTATACTAGACAAATCGATAACTGAATGTCAGAACTATTTGTGAGGAGACACACATGCCTGAGTTCCTAGTTGGACTTGATTACACAAAGGTTCCATTTTGTGACCCAAAATTTTCACCTTAGTCATGGACACTTGAATGACAATATCAAAGATGCAGTACCATATGTATATCTGCAAAAAATGTGGTACTCATTGATGAAAAAACAAATCAATCAAATGATAAGCTAGAACATAGGAGAAAGGCTGTCAAGTCAAATGGGTTGAAAATTACTAGATCACAGACAAAATAAATGGAGTACAAGTTTAGTGGAGTTGAGAGTAGGGATTGAGTGGGTAAAAATTGAAAATAATTCAGTTCCACTGTGTGATAACTTTTGGTACCTCGAAGCAACTATTGAGCAAAATGAACGCACTGAGTTGGATATGGCAAATAGGGTAAGAGCAATAGGATCAACATGTGATCATCAAGTGGCCCTTTGATTAAAGGGGCATTTCTACAAGAATTCAGTTAGACCTGCCATCTAAGATGCCCAGATATGTGATGCATATGAAACCTACACGTGATGGATATAACAGGGATGTGGATTTTATAAATAATAACAATAATAATAATATGCAGTATAGGATACAACACAATACGTTGCCTCTTTTGGAAGAATCTGGCTGTCACAGCCCACTAGGCTATATGAAGTTACATGAGCAACAAAGAAATGAGATAAAGTGAAAGGGAGGGTGCAGGTTTGAGCCCTCATGGTCATATGAGCTTTCTAAGTCATGGGTCTCTGCCAATAATCCCTACTACAGCCGCTAGGGCACTCAGCATAAATATAGAAGATAGAAAAGAAAAGAAGGAATATGTCTTCAAATGGTGATTACACCCCTATCAAGATTACATAAGAGCACAAGTATAAATATTCATCATATGACTAAATGCATGTATTCAATACTCAGGTATGTTTGCAACCATTGTGTTCCTCAAAGCTTTGTAAGGCATTGGTTGCCTCCTCTCTCAGGATTGTTGCAGCATGACTCCCATGGGAGTATTGCATGCAATTCATTGAAGCCGTGTTAGAGGTATCCCTTATAACCATAATGACACTATTATCTGTAACTTTACAGGGCATATACCTGCTATGAGTTTAAAATATGGGGCAAGTCCATGCATGGATTCTTGGATGGCATGAACTTGTAAAGTTAATGGCAACAGATGCAATTGTTTAGGTTAATTCTTTCTACGCTTGACATTCAGTGAATTCGTAGTTTTCTTACCTGTGGTGACTGCCAGATTGTGTTGCCCTAAACTCTAGCTACAAAAGAGAAGTTCATCTTTTTAAATGTTCTTCAAAAAGCGAACAATATACCAGCTCAGTTGGCTCGTGGCGATGCTAATTGCCCAAACATTGTATAAGATGTGTGATGTTTGACCTTTACCTTTCTTTCTTTCTTTCTTTCTTTTTCTTTTTTATTTTTGGAGTGATAATGTTCGATGGTGTTATATTATAATTTTAGCTCCTTTTGGCAATAAATTCATCTAACATTTCAAAAATGCATCATTGTAGTTATTTGTTCAACATAATTATACAAATATTACTATTGCACTATTGTATATCAATCAAACAAGAACAAAAACTAAAACTTTTATCATTAGATGTCATCATGACCGAGTATTGGGACACAGAACTCACTTTATCCTCAAATAACGGGAAGATATCTGAGGCAAGGTTCCATCTCCTTCCCTGTTGAAAAAAATAAAGAAAGGACCATAATACCATGATATTAAAACAAAGCAGAAAGAAGCACATACATTTGTCATAAAATTTGGAATTCAAACAGTTCCATACTGGTCATCAGAAGACACTAGTGAAAACCAAATTGGACTGAATCTTCTCATGTGTTTAACACCTGCAGCATCAAGCATGACTTGACTACTCGGTTCTCTGTTAGTAGTTGCTCTTTTTCGTCTTATTCCATTCATTCTACTAGCTTTTGTTGAACCCGAAGGGGTGGGAATGGCATCATCCTTGTCATCCACAACTTTCAGTTTATGCGGATATTCCCTAATCTTTGATTTATGAACATGCACTTCATCATCCAGGTCATCAATCTTCTCTTCCTTGGTAGCAGAACCATCTTGCACAGTGAAATTACAAGCCTTTGTTCTATTTTTTGCAACTTGAACTAGACAATTCAAGGGTTTCCAAACATCACTTTTCACAGGCCATTGTTCTGCACCATTATCCAAGTCCTTACTGGAAATGTGATTAGATGGCTCCGCATTGACTGAATTCTGCAACAATAAGAAGGGAATCCAATCTCTGTAAGTAAATACGAAGATATTTTATTTTATTTTCGTGAAAGGAATATGAAACGCTCTATATGATGCTTGATCAGTTGCACTGGTTTCTTTTGTTCATCCTAGCAAACCAATCATTGAGGACTTCCCTCCCAGTAATACTGAGGGTCATGTTTATAGATGATTGAAAATTCTTTTTTTAAGTGGACATCTTGTGATTGTTTAAGTCTTTATAACTAGTTTATTACTTCACTTGTGGTGAGTTGAAATTTGGCAAAGAATCCTCTAGAGTAACACATTGTGGAAGAGGAAAAGACACTTCTCAAAAGGGGGTTTTCTCCAGGTTTTTCAGTACAACACTTGCGAATTTGCTTCTTGGGTGATTCTATAAGCACTCTTTCTTGCTTGGTGGATAGAAAGGAAGAGAAAGCTCCCCTTGATTCTCTAGTTCTCTATACATCTTCGCTGTCTTACTCGATTTCAAACCAATTAAGGGCTTGATTGGATGTGCTTTTTCCTAATTTCTTCATTAAGCTCTTACAGAGAGCACTAGAGAAGCTTTTGCATGTTTATGTTCCCAGACTCATGCAAGGCAATCTTGTAACTCTTTCTACTACTTGTTGGCACTAGAAGACCTACATGTTAGCACGCAGGTGCTATCACACCTACATGATTCAACAAATTTAAAAAATTAGATAATAAAAATTCTATTTTAATAGTTTAATTCTTCACCCCTGCCATTGCCCGCACCACCCAAATGAAAATCTTGTATCCGCCATTGCTTGTTGGAATAGTGGAAATAATAATTCTGGATTGCCTGTGGACATAGCAAATTTGGGTGCACCACAAGCGGTTGATATGGGATGGAGCCATATTCTCGACAGTTCATTGGATCCCTGGCAAGTCTTTGAAATATGTAGCTCTGAAACCAAGCCTGGTATATTTGATTTAGAGGACATTTGTTTGGTGACAGTAACCTATATTGTGGTTTCAAGAGTTCCACTATATCTATGGCAAGATGAATGTGAGTATAATTTGGTTTCTTGTGGACCCCACTATGAGAATAAAGATATTAAAAAAGATTTTGTGACAAATGCCTCATATTGCTCTGTGTGATGCAGCCTAATTTTTGCTGCCATAATTACCAAGGCCACAGTTCAACCAACTATGAATCAAAATAGCTGCCACTACATAGCGTACAGCTACTATAATAGCCGTAGCGGCCAAGACTGCTACGCAGAATTGAATTTAGCGCCGCTATCTTCTGTAGCGGCTACTACGGCTATACTACAAAGCCGCCATGGATTGCAACGAAGTGTGATTCATAGCTATTTTCCAAAAAAATTAAAATACATAATAAGGCTTATTTCTTTACTTATTCTCTCCAAACAACATTTTTACACAACTCTTATACCCTTCTATACTTGAAATAACACCAAAACACGATCTTGCTGAATTGAAACTAATGCAGAGAGTTCCTCTCAAGGGGTCTTCTCTAAGTAATGTCCTGGCAAACACCTCAAAATAGAACCTCTATCAAGGTCCTACTCATATGTTGACTATGGTCAAACTCAATATAGATGTCCACCTCCTCCAAGTTCCTATGATGCCTTCTTTGCATTCCAGGATCCCTATGCCCACCAATATCAAATTCAATAGGGTAGGTATATGCAATATGGTAGCAGCACTACAAAAGATAAAAAAGATGGGGATGAGGACAACGACGTCATATACCCTAGTCGATATTCTCTTTGGTATTAGAGCCAACCAACTGAGGTCCTTCACCAACTCTATACTCTTTAAGTGGATAGTTTTTTTTTTATGAAGTTATCAAATATTATATCATTCCATATTTGTTGTATTGATAGCAAACTGTTGAGTATTTAGCATTTGACTATCCATTGTTTAGTGTTTACAATTGCACTCCTACATTCCAACTCTTAAGTCTTGAGTGTTCACTTCAAGTTCAATACATTGTTTATTTTGATGATATTTCCTCATCACAGTGTTTTTTATAAGCCTTTCATTAGTTTCTTAGTTAGCAAAACTAAGCAACATGAATACATGTGAAAAAAAAAGATCATTACTATTATTTTCTATTAATATAGTGATACAGGACCTCATGCATTAAGGTGACCGCTACGCCTCCTTATTTGAGTTATTTTTACAAGAAAAACATAAATTCTATCATTTTTCAAATTCTGTATTTTTTGTAATCTTTTCATTTTTTTTTTTTTTTGATGATTTTTTCCAATCGCACTGCTACACTACTACCTCTACGTAGCATTTCGGTGCGCACCGCTATTTTCATCCTTGCAACCGACCTTTTTCGAGTTTGGAATCAGTGAATTAATTCTAATCTATACTTTGGAATAATATTATGCAAGAAAACATCTCATACAAATTCTTAGGAGGCTCTTGCAAAAGGGATGTTACATATCCTTCTACTACATATGTGTACACTACACTATTTCGCGACATACAATGAATTTACCCTCTTTTGGGAACCGGGATGAATTAATCAATGGGCTCCATGATTTTGACAAATGGAATTGGGAAGTTTGTACAAACTCATCCATAGTTTGATATCCATTTATGATGCAACCAGAGAGGGGATGCCCCAAAATGGGCTCTTGGACCATGGACTAGAGTCATACTAAGCCCCATTGGATCAAAGCCATGGGCTAGGCCTAGTTAGTCCAGTCCTATACCAAAGAAGGCCAATTGGGCCAAGCCTTTTGACTATTAGAGGAAATTAATAAGTATTTCCCTCAAGTCTTATCTTGGCAAACAATAGATATTTACAATTTTTGAATTATTCCTATCTTAGAATCTTATCATGATAATCAGAACAAGTCACTTAATCCATTATAATTAAATTTAGAAAGAAGATAAAATTAACAACATGACTTGATTTGCTCAATCTCTAAAAGTTGTTGCACACGTGTGGAAGCAGAAACCTACAATCAAAAATCAAACTACACAAACCAAAAGAACAAAGGAGAATATCATACAGTGGATTTATGTGGTTTGGCCCTACGTTCATAGATAAATAGAAACATCTTTCCTTTTCCACTCTTAGATCTAGGGGTTACAATTCCATCATAAATATAACTTTCCCTTGCTTAAGCTCTAAGAAGGCCCAATATAATTACCAAAATACCCTTAGAACAAAACCTAGACCTTACCTAACCCAATGGAGCAATCTGATTAAGCCTAAATACAAGACAACAACAAGCAATCTCCGCCATGGCTTGGATTTCGTTGAACCAGAGCTATCAAGAAGATAACTGTCACTGTCTTCGACCTCCAATACCTTGCCAAAATGGTATATTACCACACCCCACTCACTAGGCGCAATCTTCACTCTTTAATGCTAAGAGGCATTGATCGGGTCCAACCAAAGCTCAAGCTCTTCAATGCTGAGTGACATTGATCAGGTCCAACCAAAGCTCAAACTTGTCTGTAGGAACATGGAGGAAATCAAGCTGCTCCAATTCAAAGTTTAGCATTATCACTAAGGCCAAAAGCACATGTATGGATGTATGCTTCACAACTAGAGAGAACACATCAGTATGGTCAGTTCCTTCCCTTTAGGAATAACCTTTTGCTACAAGACATACCCTGTATTCGACTTCATATGCCTGGAGTTCCTTTCTTTTCCTTGTTCACATACTTGCAAGCAATTGCCTTATGCCCCTTAGGAACCTTCAAAAGTATCCAAGTATGATTTATGAAGAAACTACATCTCCTCACCCATAGATGTTTCCAATAAACCATTTTCTTGCCCTTCCATTGCCTCATGGAAAATGGATGGCTCACCACACATAATTGTCAATGCATATGCATCTACTAAATCACAACCACTTTCTGAAGCCAATGCATAGATCAACAAATCCTAGAAATCATATCTAACTACAATTTCCTCACTCTATGGGGTCTATTCGTCTACTATATTTGCTAAGATCCAGGGAGGAGTTGGATGCACTTTCCCTCCTATTTAGGGATTTTAAACTCCACTTGAATGGTGTCACTAGTGCTACATGTATCTGTCTGCTCCACCTACTTGCTTGCATGAGTATCGCACCCTCATGAAATGTCATAGCCTTGTTGATCATAAATCTAGGTAAATTCTAGTCAATACACCAGAAGCTATATATCCTTTCCCCCATGAGCACACGACATAAAGATACACTTGACTACCCTTGATCCAACTTGTTGATTTTAACATTAGCATAAGTAAGACAACCAAATATTCTTAAGTTAAAATAATAAACTTGATTACTTGACAATATCTCTTCCAATGTCTTTGCAATCTACCACTACATGGGGAGACCTATTAATCAAATGGCTAGTCACCCAAAAGTTTTTCAACAATCTTACAATAAACAGCATACAATGTTCTCTCTTAAGGAGCGTCTTGTTCATCATCTTTAGAACTCCATTTTGTTGTGGAGTTCCTATAATGGTGTATTGCCAAACTATGGTCTGATCCTTCTAGAAGTTATCAAACTTTGTCAATTTGGATTCCTTGCCATTACTTATCCTTAACCATTTCCATTCTTGCACATTTGTTTCTCAACCGTAGCCTTCCACCTATTTGAATGTGCTAAAGGTATGATCCTTACTCTTTGTTGTACAAATCTATGAAAGTCAACATATATCGAGATCCACCTTTGGAAGGAACTTTAGAAGGACCCTAAAAATCTAAATGAATGTAATCAAGGATACCTATGCGGTGAGTGAATAGTTGTTATAAAACTTAACCTGCGATGTTTTTCAAAAAGGTATTTCTCGAAAATTTTAACTTGCTTATCCTTGTGCAACATAACAAACCCTGTTTGATTAGCTCTATTAATCCACTCATTCATACAACCCATGAACTCTCATAGATGCGTTGAAAAATAATCACGGTCATTTGAGGAAGACACAATTGCTCCATCTTTAACGGTGTTTTTAGGTAAAATGTACAAATTCCTAACCCTTTTGCCCTTCATAAGAACCAAAACACCCTTCATAACCTTTTTGGATTCAAAGGGGGACCCAAAGAGACAAGATTCTTTTTCAAAGTAGGTACATGCTGAACCTCTGTGATTCCATCGTACATATTGATTTTGACTATTCCTTTTTCCAACCATCTCATACGCCATATTGCTATCTATCGAGCCACTACAACCATCCCTTTCTATATACATGATAAACCAATCCTTGAATCAAGAATTCATTCAAACTAAGGACAAATGTTATTTTTTCAATTACATACAATGCACTATTGGCTTTAGAATCTTATCCATCCTCTGCAACACTGACTGCATCGGTAAATTTATAATCTATTCCTTTTCATTTCCACTTGGAACAGGACTTTTTATGTGCTTTTTTTTTATTTAACAGAAATAGCATTCAATATTTTTATTGTTTGTTCTAGACTTGGATCAACATTTGTCTTATTACTATAGCTTTTATTTCTTCATCTTTCTCATGCCAACGACAGGCATCATCATCTATTCCTTTCTTCCTCAACATGTTTGAAAGGAGGGACGAAGTGACGTGGAGGGACAAAGTGACGTGGAAAAAGTGACATCTTCCACATCGGTCTTACCTTTCCCATAAAGAAAAGTTCTAACAAGATACTTATCTGATGAAAGAAAGGAAGATAACAGGAACAATGCCATATTCTCTTCTTCAAGGTTGGCATTAATTCTCAACAATTCACGTATTACTTTATTGACTTCAAGAAATTATGATTTGACTTGTGTACTTTCCTTCAAGTGGAGTGTATAGCTGTTGCTACAAATATAACCAGTTTTTAAATGATTTCTTCATGTAGAGGCCTCCGAGTTTCTTCTATAATTCCTTTGTAAATGGCGTGTTCATGACATTGTACACCAAGTGTTCCACAAGAGAGAAGTCATACTTATGGCCCTCAAATCCAAGTCCTCACAATCACATTTGACATACCAGCAATTTTCTTCAATTTTTCCTTCAGTGCCTTATGCAGGCCTTTTGAGTGAGAAAATCTTAGACCTCAACTTGCCACAAGCCAAAGTTTCACTATCTGTCAAATTTCTCCAGCTCAACATGGTGCCCGAACCCTTTGATGACATGTTAAGTGCATTATGAATCAATCCTTAGAAAATTGTCAAACTTCCTACCTTCTGTACCATTGTATAGATCAAGTCACCAAGAGGTGCAGGCGAAAACTGATCTAAAATCTGAGTCCATATGACTCTATACAATTACTTAGACCATCTAATATGGTCAAAACAAACATTGACTGGATGCCCTGCTGACATGACGATACATCAATACAATGACATGACTCGGCTAACATCATCTCCCTTCAGGGTTGTCTGGGCTTCAAATTAAGCTTGTTTGGAAATATGAGAGGTCCAAACCTGACCTAACTTGACCTGAGTGCTCAAGTGCAGAGATGAAGCTAAGAGTAGAACTATAACATTGTGCCTAGACCTATACGGGCACATGCAACCCTAGGTGTATGACTGACATGATTTTGACAATGCTTGTCATTGTTGCTTGGTCAATGGTGGGCGATGGCAATGTAAAAGGTCAAACATGGTATTCTCATTTTTTGAGCTTGGAAAACTTTTTCCCCCTATTCCAATTTCTTCATGGAGCACCTTTTTTAACCTTCTCCATCAAAAATCAAATTATTCTCTCTCTCTCTCTCTCTCTCTCTCTACAAGGCACAGGCCTACCTCAAGGTCTAATGTAGAACCCGAGCCAAACCTTCCGAGTTCCTCCCTCCGTCTCTTCTCATATAGGACAAAAAACTCGACAGGGACTATGCCGAAAAAGGGTCATTTGTAAATCTATAGATTTGTCAACTACACCAACACTCTGCTGCCAATTGTTATGCACGTACTGGAGTAAGCTTGCAATCAATAATCAATCAAACCACACAAAGCATAGATAAAAGGAGAAAATCACATAAGGGATTTACATGGTTGGATGGTGTGCCTACGTCCACGGACAAAGAGAAACCTCTTTCGTTTTGCTTTCTTAGATCTAGGGTTTACAATTACATCATATATATCTATATATATAGGAGAATATTACTATGCATCCTTCCCTCGCCATGTGGTGAGGGACAAATGAATATTTAAAAAGATTCATGCACAAAAGAGGAAAAGTCATCTAAGGTATTATAAAAAAGAAGAATCTTCATATGTAAAGAGGAAAAGCCACGTCATTGTCCCTCACCATGTACATAGTAATATTCTCCATATACATATATATATAACTTTCCATTTCTTAACCTTAAAGAAGGCCCGGCACAGTTACCAAAATACACCAAAACCCAAAATCTAGACCCTAGCTAACCTAGTGGACCAATCCAATTAACCCAAAATGCAAGACATCAACCCAATAGTTGTCATTATAAAAGGATATACTCTCGTCTTTCCAAGGCATTCCATCAAATGTGATTGTTCTCTTTATTTTGGTGTTGTATATTAGTGTGAGATGTAAACATGTGAATGACACATCGCTTCACTTGCAGAATACTCATTAGTTACTCTTTTCCTACTTGGTTATATTGGTTTGCACGAATCAAGTAACTATGTTTATAACTGTATTGTGAATACGCCTTATCTTACAGTAACCACAACCCGAAACAGAGTACATCTCAAATTAGAATAGCTATCTACAGCCAGAGAAGAGCTAATGTATAA
Source organism: Sextonia rubra (assembly GCA_037013555.1). Lineage (NCBI taxonomy): Eukaryota > Viridiplantae > Streptophyta > Magnoliopsida > Laurales > Lauraceae > Sextonia > Sextonia rubra. The sequence goes on from JASUAD010000009.1 coordinate 27,738,056, forward strand.
TCTAGAAGATTCCTTCATCCACATTAGATGTTCAAGGAATGCAAAAGCAGATACGCTCGCAACAGTAGGAGCCTCTAAGCCTTCTTTGATTATTTTGTCTCACTCTTAGTTTGTATGTAGTTCCCCTTTTTTGGGGCTGCCGGCCGATTTTTTGGGACATTGGCTCTTCTCCTTTTGTTGGTTGCTGTCCCCTTGGTGTGGGGCCTTTTGGTTTCAGTATAGTTCTCTAATATTGTTAAGTTTTTGTGAGCAATTAATATAGTCACCATATTCAAATAAAATGTATATCTAGGAGATATGGTATTCATATAGTACACTAAGGGGCCACCAGGAATTGATGGTCCTCATGGAATGGTGTCAAGTGGGAACACTCTTATTAGGTGGTTCTGTAACAGAATAAGAGGATAATAATACCCTATATATGTACATATACATATATATATAGAGAGAGAGAGAGAGAGATTCCATTTAATGTTTAAGAACTAAGAACGGCCTTCAACTAATTGATCACATACAAAAAGTTAAGGAGGTGTGAAAGGAAAGTGAAAATGACTTTGTAGGTTTGTTTCCAGGGCTGAGACAGTTGAAATAATAATACTAATAGTTGTGAGTCAAGTGTTGAAGACTAAAACAGAGATGATGATGCTTCCGAAGCTCAAAAAATGCAGTTATTGTAAGTAGCTATGAAACTCTGAGATTTTCTTCATGCATATATCTTCCTTGAAATTATGTTTTTAAGAGTTAAAAGGGAGTTCTGCAAATATGAGTCAGAATTTCCAAATGGTCAAACGTGAGTTATGTATTTGCAGGCTTAGCCAATCAAGGTTTATCAGGACCAAACAGCCAGTGACTTTTTGTTTGTTAGGCCCCTTCAATGAATGTGTCCTGTAAAAAAATTCTATACAATAGCCTTAAACATCCCATTAGTAAACTGAAAATTGACAGTCTTGTTGGTGCATCCATTTCTTCATGAGATTTGAATCAAAAAGCAAATCCCACAGTTTCACAGTGATTTGACTGGTGGACCCTATTGGGTTAAACTACAATCCCATGAATGGACATCATTATTTAAGGACTGAGATTTGGCCGTGTTCTTGACTGCTTATATCCAATGGGAAACAAATCCAAATATCGCATGGATAAGATTTCTGATGAGCACACCTCTGTAGAATATTGTTGACCACCAAAAGGTGGTCCAGACTATACATTCACCAGACAGATAAACTGAACCATCACTAGGTAGTCAACCTCTACTACCTTAGGTTAGTCAGGGCCCCAATAGGTGCCCAACCTCTACCTTTCCTGTCCAACTACAAAAACCTTTCCACGAAGCCAAACATATTACATTTCTACAATATGACTGCAATGAAAATATGTCCATATGAGCTATATGTGATAACAAAAGGTCCCTTTCAGCTTGAAACCAATGATAACTTTCCTTACCTGCCTTCTTTGTCCCATCTTGTTGAGGGTCTCAGTGGAGCTTGACCTCTGTGGGTGCTCTTCAACAGCATCTTGCTCTTTCTTAACAGGTTCATCAACGGAGAAGCATGATCCTCTTAAGGCAACAGCTCTTCTAGCAACTGCTTTTGATCTCCTTCCAGTCAATCCAGTCTGTGTTGATACTCGGGGAGTGCTGACTACCAATGAAGAGAGGGATCTCTCTTTTCTTCGGACAGGTACAGAAACAGAAGGCATGACTTCTTGTGCCATGATGTTTCTCCTTTTTAGAGGGAAGATCTTTGCCCTTATATCTTGTAAATTATGGTCAGGCCTGCAGATGATCATATATCCAATAATGCGCTTTAACAAACACAGAACATGTCACTCTAAACTTTTCAGGAAGCAGTATGCTTCAAATAGAAACACAATGGCCAGGTTGTGATTAATTCATATGTGCCAGGCACAAACACCGAACAAGTGGTATATATGTATGTCAAACCAAACTGTCCAAATTGACAGCTCCATTGTCAATTCCACATCTCCACAAAATAAGGTTAATTGGACCATCCTAACATTTTATCAATGGGATTTGTTTGCTGAATTTGGTCATTGGCTATTTTTACTTTTGATGGACAACTTGATGACCACTAATCAGTCAAGATCAAATGCTGTGTGATTTAAAGCAAATTTATGCACTCAACCCAAAAAAAAAAAAAAACACAACAAACTCCCCATTGATAACGGGGCTCATTCTTTGGACAGTTTAGATTTTAGAATTTGGATTGACATACAATGCATACCACATGTACAATATGGGTGCGTGGCTCATAGAGCATCACACTTCCAGGGGCAGACCCATGTGTAGAGGGCTGAGGGCTGAAGCCCACACCCATATATGAAAAATCCTCAAAATTTTCAATAACCCTCTTGCAAATTCTAGAAACAGGTATGTAATCTTTTAAATTAGCCCCTTCCCCTAATATTTCTTTTATATGGAGCCCCCACAAGCTCAATTTCCTGGGCCCACCCCTGCACACTTCAGTGGAGTATCAAATAATCTGACACTTACAATGGAATAAACCATGCAAAAGAATTAGAATGTATTTTAGGAACAACAGAAGAGAGCAGAACTTGCCACTCAAAAAAGAAAATAGCAGAACTTGAGAGGTCAGGGATGCAGGTTTCCATGAATGGTTAAATTTACACTAAAGCATATACAATGCATCTGGCAATGTGCCATAAAGTTCGTGAATAATGGGAAAGTCATAAATCTCAAAAGAACAATATCTCTGGAGTTCTTTTTTCATGTAAAAAGCTTTTAAATGTTCTGTTTTAAGAATACTAAAAAGAAGAAGAAGAAGAAGGATGCACAAAGGCCCATTGACAAGATAATTTGGCAGGGTGATTCTTTAAAAATTCAATGATCATCTGGACCAAGAGATACCGGAGGAATAATATATATAATAAAAAACACCAGAACAAAACACAATAGGTAGGTTTTAATTCTTTAATAAAATTCACTATAAATTATATTTGGAAATGATAAATTATCTTAACCATTTGGCTGTATATACAGTTCAATTTTTCATCACAAAATTTCAAAAAGGGTGCTGGAAAGGGTGAGTCAATGGCTAGTCAAAAAGAAGTTTTTTTCTGAAACCAGAGTTCACAAATGGGAGTAGAAATTAGCATACATTGAGATGCATGAGATCAAGTCTCTTACTAATATTTCTTTCTTTTAAATACATACTACAAAAACTCATTCATTGACCCTTATGGATCCTTCGAGATTTGCAAATTAGCACCATCTGTCGATGTCCGATATCCACACACAACCGGTTACAATTATACTGTGAGTAAGAAATAACCTACCTCACACCTACCCAAACATCAAGTAGGGCATATGAAACTAGGTGTAAATCAAAGTTGGATATGGACATAAGGTCAAACACAAGGAGCCAATGAAAACCCAGACTCATATACAACAAGAGTTCATACATAAGTAAGTGGAAAAATATGTTAGATGATAACAATCATAAACAAGATTGAAGGAAAGATCTTACAAGATTGAAGGAAAGATTTTGCAAGATGGTGATTCGACCTACGATCACTTATAGAGCAGAATTTTGGCCAATTAGGAAACAACACATGCAGAAAAACAAGTGTAGCACATATGAGAATGTAAAGATCATTGTGTGGCTAGGAAAGATAGGATAAAAAATGAGCACATTCAAAAGCATTTACAGGTAGAATCAATAGGTGATATATGAACAGAAACTTGGTTGAGATGAGGTGAACATGTCCAATACAAGCCAGCAACAGTGTTGGTGAGGTTTTTTTTTTTTTTTATAGATTATTGGACCCTCGTGGAAAAGGGGTAGGCCAATTAGGACATGGATGGAAGTAACAAAGATAGATTTGAAGATGTGCAACCCATCCCTGGCTTTGCCCCATTATAGACTAGAATGGAAAAACAAAATTCATGTAGCTAACCCCAACATAGTTGGGGCAAAGCTTTGAAGATGATGATGATTAAATTTAAACATTTCTAAAATATAATAGTATATGGTAAATAGATTTTTTTTTCCTTTGAAAAATGATTGAAAACTGAAGCATGAGATGTGCCTAGCACGTTTGTTGGAGTTGGGTGCAAGTTGCCGCAACTCATAAAAAAAATAAAAAAAAAAGATCAATGTCCCTACTAAATAGTGGATTATTATAAATGTTAGAGAAATCAAGTGGTGGAATGAGACATTGCATTCCAACATTATTGATCCTCCAACATATGACTTGAAATCAATGAGTTGATACTTGATAGAGAAATGGAATGAGTACATGAGCAAAATATCATTGCCTAATGATAAAAAGTTATAAACAAAAGAAACAACACAAAAAAAGGGGAAGACAGAGAAAGTATTGAGTAAGAACAACTTAGATTGGAGGACAAGAAAAGCTGACCTTAGCTTCTCAGCTGGTGTACAACCGAGATCTATATTACATACTGGACAGCAATCTACCTCTTCATCATTGATTTTCTCAAATATGCATTTCCTGCAAACTGGTTTAAATTCCAGAGGCAAAAGTATCATTATTGTCTGCTGATGACCTAGGCACTCACAAATCAGGAACAGTAGCACAAAGTGCCTTTAAGACTAGCCTATATGAAAAAGCAAGCCCAAGTTGTGACTTAATATGTCTGAATAATAGAGATAGACAAAAGAAAATCAAACCAAACACATCAGCAAATAGATCAACTATTAAAAAATTTTAAATAAGCTTCCCTGCCAATCAAGCACATATGTAACTGCCCAATTTAAGTGAATCTTTAAGCAAAGGTCATAAGAGTTGCTCCAAGTAGCCAAAGTGGAATAGAAGACAAACAAACATGCAAGAAACACTAACAGTTGTCTCCACAACTCCCATTTTCTGTTTTTCTGTTCTGATTGTTAACTGTAAACGCACAATCAGATTTCAATTTGAAGCAACAATGGTGGCGAACCTACAATGTCAGAGGACTTGTGAGGCTTGTCGCAGGAATCTCTTAACTTTTTTCTCAGGTTGCTTTGTCCACCAAAAAATTTTTCATTGGAGTGAAAATCTTTAGCATTATTGTTCTAGCATGGGAGTAAAAGTGGCAGGAAGAATAAAGATATAAATTAATATACATGAGTGTCCAGGAAAGGACATTCAATGCTATTAACTTGATACCAAAAACCTGACAACAATGGGAGCTGGAGGAAGAAAAGGGTTCTTGTAATGCCATCAAGTAAGTATCAAGGATAACCTTGATACCATGGCATTGGCATCAGGATTTTTTGAGACATTAAGGGGGCATTTGGAAACTCCAAATAAGTTCTTATTTTATGATTTAGAGCTTACTTACATATCATAGCACTTGGTAAACCTCTAATTGTATTTTCGATTTTTAGAGCTTATTTACAAATTAGAGCTTCTACCTCTAAAACAATAAATAAATAAGCTGAGGGGGGCCGCTTTTTTTAGAGCATTTTTAGCTAAAGCGGAAGGAGGTGGACAATATAAAATTTACAAATGTGTTGGAGAAAAAAAATAACCTCACAAAATTTCAAAATAATGCAAATGGAGGGCTCCACAGTATAATTTTTAAGATGTGGGCCCCAACTACCTAATGAAATTAATTTTTTTGTATATAATTTAGAAAACAGACCAATTGCAAATTTGATCTTTTATTTTAGACCTTAAATGACTTAGCTCTTATTGATTAGATTATAGTTTCTTAATGGCCCCAAAGTGTCATTTGTGCATGTTCTTCTAGTGCAAGTGAAGCGCCAGATTTTTTTGGCTAAAAAGGGTGTTAATAGATATCTCTGGCAAATAGTCCGAGATAAATATTTGGGATGTACTGCCAATCATATTGGGGTGGTTTTGTAGTTTTTGTTTTATTTCTCTAGATGCATTTGTTGATTCTCTTTAATCGTTGATCTCTTACACTGAATAGCATTTTCTGCTTTTCTTCTATCAATGAATTCCAGTTGTTGATCGAAAAAAGAAAATCATGGGGTTATGTGAATCCTGACTGGCCTTTTGACAGTTATCTGCTGTTAGGATTTTCTTGAGCAAATAGGACTTATTGAGATAAAGGGGGACAGTCATTGGGTTTAGTGAGAAAAAAGCGTGTTAGTGTGTGGAGTGACTGACAGCATACCTTAAATGGAGTGGAGTTGAAAAGCAGAACAGACAGAGGCAACCTAGTATAAAGCGAAGAGAATGATAATTGGAAAAAAGACTAGACCGAGTGTAACGCAAGTAGCACTTAGGAGATGCTAACTAAAGAAAAGTATCCAATAACTTAGTTATGCTCGTATGGGGATGTGTGGAGGACTTTAGAAATCCCTATGTAAAGTGGTGCATGTATGTGTGCCTCAGCTAATGTTCCCTTCCTTTGTCATCTAGTCTTTTGTGTGTTCCATTATAGTGACTCACAAACACAGTTTATGCGAAGAACTTATTTAGCGAACCCCAGAATGAAGAGATGGCGCAAGAGCAGGCTGGATGGAATAATGGTTCGTGCGTAGCGGCAACAGTATCCAATCCAAGTGGCAGGAGATCAAAGGTAAGCACCATAATTTCAATTGACTAACCTGAAGATCAACCCCACATATATAGAATCTCATCAGCAGATTCTACACATTATGACAATATTAGCACTCCTAGTTTAAATTAATCTGGACTAAAATATGACCATGGGGTTGCTTTTTTGCCAACAAGTCAAACACTTAACCATTGTTTTTGCTTTTTTGCCAACAAGTCAAACACTTAACCATTGTTCTAACCATTGTTCTAAAAATCAAAATCGTATTGCAAATGGCTCAAGCGGATGAATCAAATTGTATCGCAAATCATAAGATTTTTTATTTTTCTTATAAAAATGAAAAACATTTAAAAATAGTAATAATAATAATAAATAGTTATTCATAATCCATCCATTTTCCATTCAAGATAGATTAAATACAATGACAAATAAGAATATGATATAATTATATGAAGAGCATCATCGGCATATATTAATATGTCATAAATGACATGTGTAAATAGGAAAATGTGTTTATGATATCAATGTTACTAGGAAAAGCAAACAAGTTGCAATACATTTTTTTCGTAATCTTCAAATAAAAAATAAATAAATAACCCAAATCATAAATCTTCCTCGTTAAGATGTCTCTAATGTTAAGAAAATTGTTAATGAAGAAAAACACAAAAATAATTTGAAAAAAAGGATAGTCGAATGCATGTTTATTATTCATTTCCAAGACCTCCCAAAAACTACAAAAAAACATAAAGGTTTTGTTAACCATTAAATAACCAAGAATCAAAATACGGTTGTAGTAGAGTCATAGACGTAGCGGCCAATGGCCAAAATGCTACGTAGCAGGCAATATGTAGCACTTGCGGCGATAAATAGCAGGCAATATGTAGCAGTTGCGGGGATACGTAGCAGTCTAGCGGTGTGAATTTTTTAAGTGGTCTAAAAAAAGTTTTTTTTGAACGTTGTATAACAACCAATATTGTGTTTTTTAATAATTTAAAATCATATAATGGTACAGACAACTTTAGGTAAGGGAATTGACAATAAGAAATAGGAAAAAGAATGTATTAAATTAAAACTGCTTAACTCTACTAGATTTTAGACCATAGTGCCACTATTTTCCAAATAGCGTAGCAGCCTTGACCGCTATGGCTGATAATTTTGAACCGTGTAAATAACCTTTTACAAATAAAAATGCTAAAAAAAGCAAGGAAAAAGTAAAAGATTATTCATATTAACATCTTGGCCATGGCTATTCTCCCTCAATTGAATCGCTTGAATCTAAGATTCACTTGTAAATGGGATTCATTGCATTGATACAAATTTTTTTCCATAGGATTTCGGGAATCGGTATACGAATCATATGATTCTGACAAAAAAGCACTTAACAATTAGATTCTAAATACAACCAGGAGATTAATGGCATTAAGAAGCCACATGTCTAACAGATAAGACTCAATCCAAAACAGAAATTCAACATCCACACTCAGCCAAGTCAAGTTTCTAGTTAGGCAATAAATGATTGGTCTATATTAACAACCATAGTTGTTTTTTTCAAATCATGACTATCGTGGTCAACTGTAAGAACATAAAGTGTCCTTCCTTTCAAAATGATGACTGAATAGGTGGCCATCACAGAACAATTAAATTTCAATTGGAAGGATTGGGATTACAATTACATAGCTGCGTCATTAGGAATATTTTTATGAATGGAAGATGTTTTCTATTAAAGTTGAAAAAAATATTTTCCTTATGTTAATTTAGATTCTGTTGTTTGGATGTGTTGTCATTTACATTCTGAGAAATGAATTTTCATTACTGGAGCTCTTTTCTTTGCCCGGGTTGTTTATGGGCCAGGCCATGACCAGAGAAGGCCTACAGAAATACTAAATTTCAAATAGTTCAGCATGATCATTCGAAAATCAGGATTTGAAGGGTCATGGTACCCAGCATGTTTAATGATTAGCAATGGAAGCACCCATTGATAAAGTGTTGACTGAATAGGCCGCCATTAGGGAACAATTAAATTTCAGTTGGAAGGATTGGGATTACTATTATGTAGCCGCATCATTAGGACTACTTTTACGAATGGAAGATGTTTAAATAAATCTGGACTAAAATATGACCACGTGGTTGCTATTTTGCCAACAGCTCAAACACTTAACCATTGTTCTAAAAATCAAAATCATATCACAAATGGCTCGAGCAGATGAATCAAATTGTATCGCAAATCATAGGATTTTTTTACTTTTCTTATAAAAATGAAAAATATTTAAAAATAAAATAAAAATAAAAAAATAGTTATTCATAATCCATCCATTTTCCATCCAAGATAGATTAAATACAATAACAAATAAGAATATGATATAATTGTATGAAGAGCATCATTGGCATGTATTAATATATCATAATTGATATGTGTAAATAAGTAAATGCATTTATGAAATCAAGGTTACCAGGAAAAACAAACAAGCTGAAATACTTTTTTTTCGCAATCTTCAAGTAAAAACTAAATATAAAAACCAAATCATAAATCTTACTTGTTAAGATGTCTCTAATGTTAAGAAAGTTGTTAATGAAGAAAAACACAAAAATAATTTGAAAAAGATGATAGTCGAATGCTTGTTTATTATTCATCTCCAGGACCTCACAAAAACTACAAGAAATCATAAAGGTTTTGCTAAACATTAAATAACCAAGGATCAAAATACAGTTGCGGTGGAGTCGTGGACTTAGCGGCTAGTGGCCAAAACACTACACAGCGGGCGATATGTAGCGGTTGCAGCAATACGAAGTGGTATAGCGGTGTGAATTTTTTAAGTGATCAAAAAAATTTTTGAAGCTTGTATAAAAACCAATTTTGTGTTTTTTAGTGTTTTGAAACCATATAATGGTAGAGACAACCTATGATATACGGACTCGCCTAAAACTATGATACACCCGCACTCAACACATGCTTTCTTGAGGCGCACCCGCACCCAATACACACCCATATTTGATACTAATGCCGAGGCCATGTAACATAGGAGACAACTTTAGGAGGGGGAATTGAGGCTAAGAAATAGGAAAAAGAATTGATAAAATTAAAACCGCTTAGCTCTACTAAATTTTAGACCATAGCGCCGCTATTTTCAAAATAGCATAGCGGCCACAACCGCTACGGCAAATAATTTTGAACCGTGTAAATAACCTTTTACAAATAAATATGCTAAAAAAAGAAAGGAAAAAGCAAAAGATTATAAATATTAACATCTTGACCATGGCTATTCTCCCTCAACCGAATCACTTGAATCTAAGACTCAATGAAACAAGTATCGAATCGTAAGATTCATATTTGAATTCTAAGATTCACCTATAAATGGGATTCATTGCATCGATACAAAATTTGTTCCTTAGGATTCGGGATACGAATCATATGATTCTGACAAAAATGCACTTAACAATTAGATTCTAAATACAACCGGGAGAATAATGGCATTAAGAAGCCACAGGTCTAACAGACAAGATTCACTCCAAAACAGAGAAATTCAACATCCACGCTCAGCCAAGTCAAGTTTCTAGTTAAGCAATAAATGATTGGTCTATATTAATGACCATAGTTTTTTTTTTTTTAAATCATGACTGTTGTGGTCAGCTGTAAGAACATAAAGTGTCTTTCCTTTCAAAATGATGACTCAATAGACGGCCATCAGGGAACCATTAAATTTCAATTGGAAGGAATTACAATTACGCAGCTGCATATTAGGACTAGTTTTACGAATGGGAGATGTTTTCTATTAAAGTTGAAAATACTTTTTTCCTTATGTTAATTTAGATTCTGTTGTTCGGATGTGTTGTCATATACACTCTGAGAAATGAGTTTCATTACTGGAGCTGTTTTCTTTGCCTGAGTCGTTTATGGGCCAGGCCTTAGACAGAGAAGGCCGACAGAAATACTAAATTTCAAATAGTTCAGCATGGATCATTCCAAACCAGGATCTGAAGGGTCATGTTACCCAGCATGACTTCCCACAGTGCAGCACATTTTACTTTGGTCTCTCCCAGATAAGTTTCCTAGTTCCACCACCCCTTCTGAAATATTCATCTGCTGCAAGCACAGAACTGAGTGATTCTATTTTAGATCATTCAAATGAGAATAAAGGACCAAACAAATTGATCTCTGTCATTCTCAATCCAATGAGGGCCTCAAAGATCTTGTTGCATCAAGTCAGAAGATCGGGCCATGTGATATGGAGGAAAATTTTTCTTTTCCTCCAATTTTCAGCAAAAAAAAAAAAACAAAGGAATTCCAATTGATCAAGGGACAGAGACATAGTAATCCCCATGGACCCACTTCCATTACCACTTTAGAAGCCAAAAAGATATGAACGCTTCAGTGACTTTGCCAACAATAAAACAAACTGAAATAGAATTTGCGAAAAATAAATGTCTACGCCGGAGCAACTGGACAGCAATCTCTCTTTATCATACTTCCATTCATTGAGCTAATCACGAATTCGATCTCCCAATGCCGTCCTTACTCTTTCCACGAAAACTAAAACCCACAAACCTCTTACCACAAATCCCAAATATCCTCAATCCATGAATTGTAAAACACAAGAGACATACAACAATTACCAGTGAGTCATCCAGCTCCCCATTCTTTGAAAATAAAATAAAAAAAAATACATGCGTGTCATAAATACAGGAACTTCAATCTTAGAACATGCCAGAAAAAAAGGTTACAAAATCTTCCTTTCTATATTCTACATTTTCAATGCTATCTAACTCTCAAATCACCACGAGAAAAATATATTTTTTCCTAAAAAAGAAAGTTTCATAAAAGAAAAAAAAACAAGACAAAACAAAACAAAAACAGATCTTGAAATTCAATTGATAAATAAGACCAGAGACACGACCAAAACATCTGAAACTTTCACGATTGTAGTCGTGTGGACAATAGAAGCCAGACTCTGAACGGAAAGAACAACGCAATACAATGTATCCAACCCGTCGCAACAGTGATATACACGCATCAAATCATCAAAATAAGAAATACCCAGATCACAATATCCCAAACCACGCAAAACCCATATCATGAAACTTCAAAGAAAGGCATTCAAGGCACCCTACAGAGAGCTGCAACTCACACGTATGGAGGCACTCCGATATGGTTGTGGCCTCGTTCAACAGCTTCTTGCAGATGGGACAGGTCATGCACGCAGCAACAGCCTCCCTTCGCACTTTCACGACTTGGGTCGACATCTCTCGAGCCTCACAACACCCTGGCGCAGGTTAGCACACGTGTCAGCGAGATGCATGCGAGCAGGACGCAGCCAACGCGGCAAATCCCTGCCTTCTCTTCATTCCCAGCTGCTGGAATCCGCAGATTTCTGATTACTCTCTTCCCTGAAAATGCATGAAACAGAACTTCAGATTCACGAGAACACAGAGATGGAAAAAGAACAGCTTTTTTTTTCTTCTCCTTCTTCTTCCACACGGATGGATAATACCTTGATCTGAGAAAATAAGCTGAAAGATTGGATTTTGGGAGTGATTGGAGGATGGGGTGGGGAGAATCGACGTGGGTTTTGAAGGATTTGGAGGGAGGAGGTCGGTGGGGGTCGGGAGCCGCAAGATTCAACGGAGGAGAATAGGCAGAGAGAGAGAGTGCGTGATTTTATGAAAGAAAAAACAACGAGCTCGAGAGAGAGAGAGAGAGAGAGAGAGGCATGACTACAAGCTATATTATAGAAGGAAAGGAACAAAGTGAAGAGGCTAAAATGCGCCGGGGGCAACATGGTCCGTTTGTCCGGACCTCACGGGGTTTACGAGAGGAGTATGAGATGGTTTTGACGAGTCTTGCTTCCACCACAATTACTCGATTACTCATTCCTCATTTGACGAATTCGTGGCTGGTCCCAAACCTCAAGCAATATGGCCCGGCTCGGTGAGCTTTCCTAGCCAGACGAGTCTTGATTGAGTCTCACAAGTCAATCTTAGGTCTATACGTACTTGTTTTGCAAAATGAAAATAATAGTATTATTCTGTATGTTCTAGTGAATTTTGATTTGTGGATATTTATCCATTTCACAGGAGACCTCGGGCGTGTTTAGTTGTCGGTTAGCATAAAACAAAATAGAGTAACCTCAAAATTAATAAAGAATAATAAATGATAGAATTATGATAACTGTATAAAGCGATAGTTTACTTTAATTCACTTTATAACTGATTTATCTAAATAGAAAAAAGATGATAAAAACCGTATATAAATTTACAATTAAATGAACAATAATGTAAAGATAACGTTTATTTGCGAAAAGTAAGCTCTAGACATACTAAGCCATTGATCTAAGGCAGTTATTAGAACTACACATTATTTTTATCATTTGTGTGGAAACTCTTGAATCCGATTATCTTAAATGCCCGTGAGAACCATTTTTAGCAGATAAAAAAATTGCTGGTAGAAATCAAGCCATTGACGGCTACGTCAAGTTAAGCATTGGCTAGAACCAAGGAGTTAGTCTTCCAATCAACGCCTTAATATGTGCCTCTCCCGAAGTTTGGACTAAGATACAAATTGTGGTTAAAGATTGCTATTTATAAAGACACCGAGGTAGCCAAAATCTTGTTTATTTAATGCGCAGCTCACTATTATGATCTAATCCGCTCATATCACACGAAAATTTCTTTTTCAAAACATCAAGCTTTCACTTAATGATATGAAGCGTTGAATTGATCATGGGTGATAGTTAATCAATGCAGAGTATGGTAAATATGAAACTCCATTGTACTAAACTTTGGAAGCATCCCAACATAACGGTGTGAATTGGGTCCATTCTAATCCAGGTCGCCTGCAATAGAGTGATCAAGATACTCACCGATTCTTACCATATCGCGCCATCTATTAAGAATTAACCATTTATTAAAACAAATGAAACAAATAGCTAAGATTGAAACTGCTCAATGACCCACAATCACCATATTTCGAAATGACATGTGAATTCCATCAAAACCAGTAAAATGTGAGCTCTATTTTGGCTAACCCAATGGTTGTGAATTATTTACATGGTCAAACTCCATTTTTAAATCTAATAGTGAAAGTAACATCAATGGTTGGTGCTGGAATTGGGCATTTAATTACAGTCTAGTCTCATCAAAATGTGAGACCCGTTTTTGTGAAAAACATAAATTACTAATTACTAGAAGAAAAACAATATTAAAGCAATAATTAATAGTGATTATTTTTCTCCTTTACCAAATATGAAGCTCATATTTTCACAATCAGACGACATTTAGATGAACAACTTTTTTCTTTTATTGCATTGCACTATTGCAGTTACATACATCGTGGGACTGGAAAAGACAATGTTTTCATATTTTTTGTGTGTCCAAAATATATTTCGAGTTGAGTATGTGGTGTTACTAGTGCAATGTTTTCAAATTTTGGACTCTTCCCTAATGCAAGCTGCTCTTTGCTAGAAGTAAACTTTCATGATGTTACATGACAATCATTACACAGGCTTCAATACAATATATAGTTAGAATGTTAAACATCAATTATTTTAGAAAATCAACTGACTAGATAAGATTGGCCGCATAGTGTAGTTAAGTACTCATTACTATATTATATTATATTATATTTTATATATAAATATAGAAGGAGCAGCCCTCTTCATAAGAGAGTGACAGTTGGTGCACGGCAATGTTATTTATGGGTTACTTCATTAAAGTCTAAAATCTTTTTCAAATCTCTCCATTAAAAGCACTCTCATTAAATTTTATATTTTCATTTAATCAATTAATCTTTATCCATTATCCCTAAAATCTTTTTAATTTAGTGTCAAACAACCAATTTGATTTCTTTCCGATTTTAAATCTTCAACTATCACACAAGTGACAATTTTTAGTGGGGTCATATGTCATACAAAAAATTCTAAATTTCTTTATGATTTCTTCAAACTGGGTCCCACTTAATACCATTAGAGCAATATGTACAATATTAGCTCCATAGTATCTTAATTTGTCTCTTCTACATGATTTTTTTCTCGCTATAATATATCCACACCTAATCTACATAATCCTAATGTCTTTCAAAAGTATACATCCTCAAAATATTAAACACGACATTGCTGGTCCCACAAATATCCTACGTTGTAGATATATCTTGGTAGGCATGATTTATAATATATATATATATAAGCAGTAGCCCTCTTTGCGAAAGAGTGACAGGTGGCGCACTACCATGTTATTTATGGGTTACTTCATTATAATCTTAAATCTTTTTCAAATCTCTCCCTTAAAAGCATCTCATTCAATTTTAGATTTTTCTTTAATCAATCAATCTTTATCCCTTATTCCTAAAATCTTTCTAATTTAGTGTCACACAACTAATTTGATTTCTTTCCGATTTTAAATCTTCAACTATCATATATGTGACAATTTTTAGTGAGGTCATATGTCATATAACAAATTCCAATTTTTTTTTATGATTCTTTCAAAATTAGTCCCACTCAAAAACATTAGAGCAATACGTGCTACATTATCTCCATGGTTTCCTAATATGTCTCTTCAACACGATTTTTTTCTCACTATAATTTATTCTCACCTAATCCACATAATCCTAATGCCTTTCAAAAGTATACATCCTCAAAATATTAACCACAACATTACTAGCCCCATAAATATTATACGTTGTAGATATATATTGGTAAGCATGATATATATATAAGCAATAGCCCTCTTCGTGACAAAGTGACAGGTGGCACACTCCCATGTTATTTATAGGTTACTTCATTAAAGTCCTAAATCTTTTTCAAATCTCTCTCTTAAAAGCACTCGCATTTAATTTTAGATTTTTTTTAATCAATCAATCTTTATCCCTTATTCCTAAAATCTTTCTAATTTAGTATCAGAACAACTAATTTGATATCTTTCAAATTTTAAATCTTCAACTATCATATAAGTGACAATTCTTAGTGAGGTCATGTGCCATGCAACCAATTTCAAATTTCTTTATGATTCCTTTAAATTGGGTCCCATGAATACCATTAGGGCAATATGTACAATAATATCTCCTTGTTTTCCTAATTTTTGTCTTCTACGGGATTCTTTTCTTGTTGTAATATTTCCTCGCCTAATCTAGGTCATCCCAATGTCTTTTTAAAGTATACATCCTCAAATATTGCCCACAACATTGCTGGTCCCACAAATATCATGCATTGGATATATATATTGGCAAGCATGATTTCTATTAAATATATATATATAAGTAGCAGCCCTCTTCCCAAAAGAGCGATAGGTGCACTACCATATTATTTATGGGTTGCTTCATTAAAGTCCTAAATCTTTTTCAAATCTTTCCCTCAAAAGCACTCTCATTCAATTTTAGATTTTTCTTTAATCAATCAATCTATATCCATTATCTCTGAAATCTTTTTTAATTTAATGTCAAACAACCAATTTGATTTCTTTTAAATTTTAAATCTTCAACTATCGCATAAGTGACAATTCTTAATGGGGTCATATGTCATGCATCAAATTCCAAATTTCTGTATGATTCCTTAAAATTAGGTCCCACTCAATACCATTACAACAAAATGTGCAACATTATCTCCATAGTTTCTTAATTTGTCTATTCTACACGATTTTTTTCTCTTTATAATATATCCACACCTAATCCACATAATCCTAATATCTTTCAAAAGTATACATCCTCAAAATATTAACCACAACATTGCCGGTCCCACAAATATCCTACGTTGTAGATATATATTGGTAAGCATGATTTATATTAAATATATAAATAAGCAGCAGCCCTCTTTGCAAAAGAGTGACAGGTGGTGCACTACCACGTTATTTATGGGTTACTTCATTATAGTCTTAAATCCTTTTCAAATCTCTCCCTTGAAAGCATCTCATTCAATTTTAGATTTTTCTTTAATCAATCAATCTTTATCCCTTATTCCTAAAATCTTTCTAATTTAGTGTCACACAACTAATTTGATTTCTTTCAGATTTTAAATCTTCAACTATCATATATATGACAATTTTTAGTGAGGTCATATGTCATATAACAAATTCCAATTTTTTTTATGATTCTTTCAAATTTAGTCCCACTCAATAACATTATAGCAAAACATGCAACATTATCTCCATGGTTTCCTAATATGTCTCTTCAACACGATTTTTTTCTCACTATAATTTATTGTCACCTAATCCACATAATCCTAATGTCTTTTAAAAGTATACATCCTCAAAATATTAACCACAACATTACTAGCCCCATAAATATTATACGTTGCAGATATATATTGATAAGCATGATATATATATAAGCAATAGCCCTCTTCGTGAGAAAGTGACAAGTGGCACACTCCCATGTTATTTATAGGTTACTTCATTAAAGTCCTAAATCTTTTTCAAATCTCTCTCTCTTGAAAGCATTCGCATTCAATTTTAGATTTTTCTTTAATCAATCAATCTTTATCCCTTATTTCTAAAATCTTTCTAATTTAGTATCAGAACAACTAATTTGATATCTTTCAAATTTTAAATCTTCAACTATCATATAAGTGACAATTCTTAGTGAGGTCATGTGCCATGCAACCAATTCCAAATTTCTTTATGATTCCTTTAAATTGGGTCCCATGAATACCATTAGGGCAATATGTACAATAATATCTCCTTGTTTTCCTAATTTTTGTCTTCTACGGGATTCTTTTCTTGTTGTAATATTTCCTCACCTAATCTAGGTCATCCTAATGTCTTTTAAAAGTATACATCCTCAAATATTGCCCACAACATTGCTGGTCCCACAAATATCATGCATTGGATATATATATTGGCAAGCATGATTTCTATTAAATATATATAAGTAGCAGCCCTCTTCCCAAAAGAGCGATAGGTGCACTACCATATTATTTATGGGTTGCTTCATTAAAGTCCTAAATCTTTTTCAAATCTTTCCCTTAAAAGCACTCTCATTCAATTTTAGATTTTTCTTTAATCAATCAATCTATATCCATTATCTCTGAAATCTTTTTAATTTAATGTCAAACAACCAATTTGATTTCTTTTAAATTTTAAATCTTCAACTATCGCATAAGTGACAATTCTTAATGGGCTCATATGTCCTGCATCAAATTCCAAATTTCTGTATGATTCCTTAAAATTAGGTCCCACTCAATACCATTACAACAAAATGTGCAACATTATCTCCATAGTTTCCTAATTTGTCTATTCTACACGATTTTTTTCTCGCTATAATATATCCACACCTAATCCACATAATCCTAATGTCTTTCAAAAGTATACATCCTCAAAATATTAACCACAACATTGCCGGTCCCACAAATATCATACCTTGCAGATATATACTGATAAGAATGTTTTGTATATTATATATATATGTATATATATATGTATGTATATATATATATGTATAAGCAGCCCTCTTCGCAAGAGAGCGATAGGTGGCGCACAACTAAGTTATTTATGGGTTAATTCATTAAAGTCCTAAATCTTTTCCAAACCTCTCCCTTAAAAGCAGTCTCATTCAATTTTAGATTTTTCTTTAATTAATCAATCTTTATCCATTATCCCAAAAATCTTTCTAATTTATTGTCAAACAACCAGTTTGATTTCTTTTAGATTTTAAAACTTTAATTATCATATAAGTGACAATTCTTAGTGGGGTCATATGTCATCAATAAATTTCAAATTTCTCTATGATTCCTTCAAATTGGGTCTCACTCAATACCATTAGAGCAATACGTTCAACATTATCTACATAGTTTCCTAATTTATCTCTTCTACATGATTTTTTTCCTCTATAATATTTCCTCACCTAATCCAAATCCTCTGAATGTCTTTCAAAAGTATACATCCTCAAAATATTGACCACAACATTATTGGTCCCACAAATATCATACCTTGTAGATATATATTGGTAAGCATGATTTTATTAAATCATCAAAATTTTTTATCATATTAAAATTAAATGTGTATTTCATGTAATGATAGCTTTCTTTTAAAAAAAATGCATTTCAAGTACTTTGCTTTTCCACTCTTTCAAAATTGATAAGGGGCGCCATTTTTCAATCCTTTAAAATTGGGGCAAGTTTAATTCAAACGAGAATCTGTAGGAATCTTTAACTTATCACTTAATCAGAATTTTGAGCCTTTCCTTACCAATCATCTATTCACATTATAGGTCCCAATTGGATGATGAGAGAGCATTTACTTTTTAGCTCATAGTTAAACAAGATAGTGTGTGTAACTTTCAATTCCTATTTAAGAGGAAAAAAATTATTTTTCTTAATCCCATTCAAGAATCAATATAGCAGGTGTGGTAGATATAACAGCTCGCCAGTTGAAACGCTAAGTAGCAGAGGCTATGTAGTGGATAGTGGTGCGATTCGAAGAAATTATCAAAAAATCAAAGGAATTTAAAAACAATCTAAATATTGTGAAAAACTGGAATGTGTGTGTATGTGTGTGTGTGTGTTTGTTTTTCCTTTTTGTATAAGTAATTATGATAAGGAAGCGCAATGGTCTCCTTATTATGTTTTGTTTTTTTTTTTTTTGGTGTGACCTCTAGCTTTAGATTAGAAAAAAGTGATGGTAGGGACCCAACTTAGAGAAAAATTGTAGTAAAAATAGAAAAAGAGAAGTAAAAGAGAAATAAATGGAACTCTTTGAAGTCATTAAAACCAAGCTGCTACGTAGCAGCCCTAATCCTAAAGTAGTGTAGCGACCATTGCTGCTATGGCTGCTATTTTAATCAACAATCTCATTAGAGATCGCTTTTGACTTTCTTATTCCACCTTTACTCACCTTAAATATCTCACTCTCTAAAATTATATTATATATTTAAAAGCAGCAACCCTCTTAGTGGGGGAGCCACACATGACAACACGTTTGCTATATACTTCTAAACGAAACACTTTAAGCGCCCACATGTCAAGCATTAATAGGTCTATCTCAACCCTTAAAATGCTATTGGAATATTCATGATTTCAAATATCCAACAACCTCCTACCTATCTACAAATTAAAGCTATCCCTAAAAATCTTAAATATTATTTCATTGGTTTTGGGCATCTATTTTTTCAAGAGGCCCTGCAAAATGGTGTGCCACATTACATCTCATTACTGATGCTATATTTTTATTTGATTCATTTGAGTTTAATGATGGTCCCCCCAATCATATTTGAAACCATTCTCATGTGATATATGATACAAACAGGGTGGGCTCGTTTCTAACTCACCTCACATACTAGGTTGGGCTAAATTCACTCCTAATAATCCACTAATTGGTCATCTCTAAAACCTTAACTACTTAAAACAAATTCATCATATATTATATTATACACAATTACTCTCCAATTCTTTTTCTTTTTAGCCCGTTGTTCTATGTAATTGAGCTATTCTTCAATATCACATACTAACTATAAATTTTGAACTAATTTTATTTCCAATCTTATTTTCAGAAATATTAAATTTTAATATATTTTCATGGGCCCTCTGCCGGAAGTATCAGATAAAACCTATACATGTGGGATTTATCTTTCAAAGATTAGAACCACTTTGGTTGTGGCTTCATCATGTTTACATATAGTAGGCTTGAGATCTTCTCTACGAAAAATTTTTTCAACCATTGATTGAAGAACATGATTAAGGCACTTATCAACAATGATTTCTTAATGAAAGTATTTTTTACAAATGAAAAAAATGAGATCCATATTTTGGTGGTCTAAGAGTAATTAGATGCACAATTTCCTCTCCGTCTTATCAAATCTCAATATGATTGAAGTCGCTTTTCTCATTGGTCATGTTTTTTTTTTCACATGCATCTAATCCAAAAATCAATCTAATTCCAATTTTGAAAGGATTTTGAAAAAAAAAATCCATTTTAGTGATTATTGCAATAAATCGTGAAAATTTATGTAAAATGCATGGGCATATCTTTTTAAACAGACTGTATCCCCACAAAGTGGACCATGGATGCGCTGGTTTGGATTCAACGCTACCCGACCAAATGGCGTGATCAATTAATGAAATTGCAGTACCGTTGAAGTTACATTCTCTATTTGATTGGAAAACTGCCAAATTTTGCACATGGGTCCAGCCTAACAGTCAATTGAACTCCATTGAATGAATTTTTCTAGTGGCTAAGCATATATAAGGGATTTTATCTTCAAAAAAAACAAAAAATCCTCTTGTTGTGGGGACGAGGATATCTCCTTGCCCCTTAACTCTAACCTTAAAATCATTAAAAAAAAATTTTTGAGTTAATAATAACAAAGTTGTGATCAATGTTTATTTCGAATGTTGGGCTCTCTTTTACCGTGATTATTTTGAAATAAAAGAGTCGTTACGGTAAAAGAGGTAGGATATTGCACAATTTTAGGATAAAATGATAATTTTAACAACATCTTTGCTTGTACAGATAGTTTTATGGGAATGTTTTAAATTTCAGCTATTTATAGGCAAAAGTCAAGCTTTTCATAAAGACAAGAAAGGGGGTGGAGGAGGGAATATTTCCCCCTCAATTTCTTCTTTGTTTTGTTTAAAATGGAGAAACTATAGAAATTCAAATAGACATTTAAATTTTATACATTTTCGCCCTCCTCAACGTTTTTTGCTTTTTACGAGTAAGAGAAGATTTAGGAAATAATGCAGGCATTCTAAATTCTTGTCTTTTGAATGCTTCTAAAAATATAAAAACAACAACCATTTAGTATCTCGTCTTCTCGCAAAATATTCTACTTGTCGTCCTCGTTACATTGGCAAATTGGGCATTTCAAGTCCAAAGTCCAAATCCTTTTCTTTTATTTCAATTAAAGTTTATAAAGCTGAAAGTTTTTGGAGGTTCTCCTAAGTATGTGATTTTTTAGTTTACAAATAAACACACAATATGCAATGGAAAATAAAATAAATCATACAAGCAATCACCATTAGAAGACACGATTTTTATGTGAAAATTTAAATTGAAAAAAAACCATGAGTTCAAACTGGACCAACAATTAAGCACTATAAATATTGTAGTACAAAAACATATACTTACAACCTTTAACTGGTTCCGGCGCAACCTAAAGACTGTGATTCTCCTTACATAGATATACACTGTCACGGCTGCCTGCTAATCTCTGCAAATAGATACGAAACTTGTTTCACTCCTCAGACAATCTTCTACAATAGATGTTGATAATTAGAATCTTTAAAACGAAGTTTCAACACAAACTTTTAAATGAAAACTCTAAAGAAGATGATCTCCAATGAGTATTCTCAATCTCAAAGCAGGAGATAAATACCTTAAGGTTAAAAGAGGAATCCTTTTTATAACCTACAATTCGTACATCAAAATGATTTTCCTCGTAGAATACAACTTACTAATCCTAGCACAAATTAAAAATAAATCCATATAACGAAAGTGAGTTTTTCCCATTAGCGCGCTTGAGGCACGGTCTTCTCGTATGCAGTTAATTGATGTTTCGTCAGTCAGGCTTAAGAGCATATATTAGGTGCTTGAGCGTGTTCGCTTTTGTCTAGGACCATTTCAGTGCATATGTAGATTCGCTTGAGCACGGTTGCCCTGGTTTCTATTTTTTCATTTTATCTCTTTCTGCAACGTGAATCACAGTTTATCTAAAAAATATATAAAATACAACTCAATCAACTCAGAGTTTTATCCAACTTAATTAGCCAACATACAAAAGTCCTTACAAAGGCTATTTAGTAGAGCCCACTTAACAAAAATAAAAATAGAATCAAGTACAAATCCTCTAGGACTGATCTACACAGTGGCCCTATTAAAAAGTAACAAAACCTTACAAAAAGAAATGCCCCATTCTCTACAAAAATTTAAGTCAATAAGACCTGGACACAATGTCAGGTAAATTTATATGAAATATTTGAGTTATTTTTATTATTTTATTTGACTTTTCAAAAGTTATTAACTTGAAGGTGGGTCATCTAAGTAAAACTTGAAGATGATTACACGCTGCATGAAGATAATTTTTTTTTCAATAATTTGGATGATTATAAGTGGGCCACTAGCATAGAACCCTTCCATGATTCAATTGTTTATACATATATATATATATATTTTTCAGCATAGATAACTTTGATGGGCCTCGAATGAAATTTTCACTCCAATGTAATGTAGGCCCGTCAGAAGATCTCTACAAAATATTTATATTAATATTTTATCTACATATTCTGAAAGCTATTAACTATGGACCATTTAAGTGGAAATCATATAATGGTTATAGAGGGATAAAGGACCTTCTTTTTTTTTTTTAATGGTTTAAACTTTTCATACGTTGGCCCATTGATACCCTTGAACGATCATAACCCCCTCCCAGAGAGAGAAGTTGACAGCCTTCTTTTTTTGGTACCAAAAAAAACCAACCATTAGGTCTTGGTTCGAGCAATGTAAACAGGAAAAGTTGATATTGAAATAAACCCAAGCATTGTCATGAATTGGATAGAGTTTTGACCAAGACAAAATGTGTATTTTTGTCCACCCGACTGAGGTAAGGTTGTTGGAGTTTCCATATAATGACAGGTACATCTACAATCTACAATCTACAATCCACCACAAATAGATTTGATGTTTGTTTCATGTCTGGTCTCAAATGGGTTGACCAGCCTGACCGTTTTATGGTGGAAATGCAAACCCTGTTTAACGCGTTTTTATCGTTGTCATACAATTGTGGCATTAATACGTCTCAGTATTGAGATGTTGGGTCAAGTAGCAGTTCCATGGATAGTTGAAGTTTATTTTCCATAGAAAACTAATAATAGAATAAAATTAGGGTTTATATATATTGAAAATTAGTCGTGACAATATTGATATAAATCTAAAAGTTAAAATATGATTAAATTTATAATTAATTACTTTAAAATGTTATTGATATCAATAATAAAAATAAAAAATAATTATAAATGTTAAATTTTATGTAAAATAAGAAAATAATACAAATTTAAAATGAACTTGCTGAAATTACTGGTAAATATTCTATATTCATTTTACAATAGGTACCCAAATCATAATGCAAAAAGATTTGCAGCTTCCACTAGTGAAAGATTCCCAAAACTTTGAAGTAAAAGAGAAAATACATCTATAATAAAAATTAAGAATAGGTGTCTATCATTAGTTATATATGCCTAAACTTAAAAACTAAGGTTATGTTTGTGTAGTGACCATAGAACTGTTCCTCTATAAACAAATGCTTTTCTCTGGACCTTTTGCATGAAATAGTTTCCTGGATAATTAGTGAAACGCTAGCTTTTTTAGTCACCTGTTCTTGTAAAAGAATGATACTTTTTTTTGGTGCAAATGGCATTACACAACTTAATCATGAAGAAAGAAAAAAAAATTACATGACCTTAGAAAAAAAATTACATGACCTTTAAATATCTGCTATCAAGTTGTATGGATACTTTATAAAGAATAAAAGCGAAAACAAAACCGAAACTACTCAAAATAACTGCTTGGCCTACTGGATGTAGGCAAAATTTGCTTGCAATTAATGTTGGGCCACTATAAGAATGGTATGTTGTAAAATATACAATTAAAATACATAAAATGAAGCAAAATTAATAAATGTAAAAACTAAGAGAACCAGTAGTTTACAAACCAACCATTGCTCTTAAAAGGTAAATAAGATAGTGCATTCGATGAAAATTTATAAGTCATCTTAGAGTCATGATATATTTGGAACAATATTCGCAATGATATATCATGGGGGAGCAAGAAATTATTGCTTGATGGTGAAATAAAAATAAGAAGAAGAATGACCATGGGTCAAGTTTAAATGGGATCCAAGTCAACTTGTTGCTATTATGGGTGGATTTTATAGTGGGTTGACAAGATTTGAGTTTTTAGATTTTGACTCCATTCGAGTTTAGGGGAGGATTGGGCTTTTAATATGGTTGATTTTATTGGGTTTGGTCTTGTATTTCGCTTTAACTGGGTTGGTTCGTCTGAGTTAGCCAAGATCGAGGTTCAGGATTAGGCGTATTTTAGTCATTATGTATGAATTTTCTTATTGGCCAAAAAAGCGAGTACTATAAATATAAATATAAATATATATTGATGTATTATAACTCCCAGGGGATTGAGATGAGAGAATGATAGATGAGTTTCTCTCTTCCAAGGACGTAGGCAATATTACAGAACCATGTAAAATTGTTGTTTTAATGTGTATGATTGCTTGATGGTGTAATCTTGTTTGTTTATTGTGGTTGATTTGTAAATTGTAAATATTTTCCGCTATGCCACTTTTCTCGACAAATTTGTTTTGTTTCACTTATCATCAATTTATATGCTGATTTGTAAACCTCTAGGTAAAATAGCTCTTTAACATAAGTAGTACCCAGCAATGTATCCTCTTACAAAGGTTGTAATGCATTCTTCACTGTGGCTTAGTTGTAAGTAGAGAGAGGACATAACTAATATAGAAAAAACAATATAAAGTAAATACAATTGGGGCATGGAGGTGTGGTCGTTGGTCAAGAACCGAATCAATTTCGCTAAAGGGCATGTTTGTGTAGCACTTTTTTCACAGAAAAGTAAATTTTTTTCATAGAAAATTCAATTTTCATGTTTTTGGTGCAACACATTTTCAAGGAACTATTTTTTCCCATGTCATCCTTTTCTTTGATAAGTATGGAAATGGAGTTCCTATGGGAGCATGGGACTTCCATTTCTGCAGAAAAATTATCCCCTACACCACCACCCCCCCTCCTCCCCACACCCACGCACCCAGTTTATAATCTCATTCCCTATTCCATTTCCACATCTCAACCCTAGCCTTTCCAACATCTCTGTCCCTCTCCATCTACTGCCATCTCTAGTAGCATTGGTAGTAGTAGTTATAGAGAGAAATCTAGTAGCCATAGCTTGCCTAAAAAAGAAGGCCACCATATCCATGTTTCAACTAATCTAGTTATTTTCATTCTAGGATTATAAATTCATGAGTAGGGGCCATTTATAGCATATGCAGAGTCTGGCCAATGTTACTGTTGGCCTCTGCTCCATTGATGATTAGGACCCAAAAATTGGACAGAGAGAAGCCATTTCCTCTTCCTAATCTCCTCTTCAAGCACCCCATAACAAAAAAAGCTGAAAAGAAGTGAAGATGGGATTTAAGTAGACTTTGAGGGTCATCTTGGGCAATAGCTTTCTTTAACTTTTAAATTTTTGTAAACAGATTTTTTAAATTTCAAGATATTTTAATTGGTTTTTGTTTTTCATTTGCTATTTGTTAAATACAACCGTGTTTGTTTTGTTCGATTTCCTTAGTTATTTTGGATTTTGTGGGCTCTTATTGGCAATTGGACTTCCAAGAAGTTAATATGAATAATTTAATTATATGTAGGTTAGATAAGTTTTTTATGAAAAATTGTTACACCAAATAGAAAATTTTAGTTTTTGTCACAACCTGAACCCAAGAATTTGGGTATGAAGAGTAACCCCAATTAGTGACATACATACACCCATGCAATACACACCTGGACGTGACATACATACACCCATGCAATACACACCTGGACCTGAGTCTAAACTGAATTATACAAGGAAGAATCACGTTACTTACACATGTGAGATGCTTATAACAGACATCTTTCTAAGCATTCAAACGCGGAAGATTATTAATATCATTCATGAAACAGAATAATTTTAACCAACTATTATACATTCATATGATATACTATGAACATGAGTTGTAATGAAGCATGTATTTACAAAAGGAAAGAAATGTTCCTCAATAGTATATAAGAGTGATACAGGTTCCAACACACAAAAGATCATGAATCATACATGACAAAATAAAGCCAAATGCAAGTCATGATACCCTAAATACAGTTACATCCCAAAACAAGACTTAATATGTTCTTTGCGCACTCCGTAATAGATCAATCAGAGATGATCCATTGTCCATTTAGACAGGCTAGAGGGATTCCCAAAAGCCTCATCTAGAGTCTTTTCGATCTTCGTAAAATTGGAACCGGAAGCTGAGTCTGTAACACCATAGACAACTAATGAATAAAACTATTGAACAAAGTATAAGCATAATCAAGATAACACGCTTTGTATCCACAAGAATCATTGACATGTGATTAAAGAGGTCAATTCAATTTATTAAGCAATTTGTGCAATTGAGAAATCGTGCTATCAGAATCAAATAATAAAAATACTTTACTTTTTAGCTACTACATTTGCCATATTCTCCTTTTAGGGATCTATGCATTGAGAACACCATCGATCGGGCCAAAGGTCCGAACGAATCTCTCGTACATGAAGTCAGGAAGCTCAAAAAATAACACACTACAGCGGCGACGTTGGTGCTACGCCAAAGTCAACCCTACCGGGTATCAGAGGGCTGAGGCTGAGTAGAGGCAAACCATTCCAATTTAGTTATATCATTGAACTTCAGCAATCATGAAATTTATTCATTGAGTAAGAACAATATCAAACCACATACATTCAATTCATTTGTGCAATACGTTTGTCTTCAATTCAATTTCAATATAATATTAAGACTATCAAGAAACATGTCAAATAGATTCAATGCATACAATGATCATTTCAATTCAAATTATTATTGGAATAGTAGAGAGCAATAACAGTAATTCAATATGCCATGTGTAACACTCCGACCCGAGTTGACCCGGTTTAGTGGGTAATTGTGTGTGTTTTATCGCGAAGAGTGTTTTGATTTTGTTTCTGTTTGGTTTGAGTTGTAGAGAGATCGTTTGGGTTGAGTTTGACTTGGTCTAGTTAGTTTGAGCCCTTTTTCGTAATTTTGGCTTTTGATTGACTTTGTCAGTTTCGCGTCATTTTGACGTCAGCGCGTGTATTTCGTCGAGCTTGTCGATTGTCGTAACTGTCTTGGATTCGAATGAGTTCGTTTGCTCTCGTTGGACTGTCATTTGACTCAAACTGATAATTGGATAAGCTACTTGGACTTGTTTGCAAATTTGGCTCAACTTAAGTTATAAAAAAATCCCACCAACTCCCTGTCTCTCTCTCGATCGTCTCTCTCGCTCTCTGTTCGTCTCTCTCTCTCGACAGCTCTCTTTCTCTCCTTCTCCATTTCTGTTTCTGTGCTTGAGGGAGGAAGAAAGGAGCTCGTTAGTGTGTGTGATCCCGGTGGACTGAGCCAATTAGCGTGTGGATTTCGTCCGTGAGGCAAGTATAAGCCCAAGTTGTATGAACATCGATTGGTAGTGATTTGATTGTTGTGTTCTTGTTCTTTATTGTGTTTCTCAGTATTAGACAGCCCCATTCAGTTCATTTCACTGTTATCTTTCGGTTTCCAGCCATTTCGCACACTTTCTGTATGACTGTAACAAGTTCAGGGAAAATGAGTCCGTGCACTCACGGCTAAGCCGTGAAATGTGCTACGGCTAAGCCGTAAAATGGCTTACGGCTAAGCCGAGACCCAACCGTAAACCAAACCGTAGAACAGTACAGACTGTTAGCTGAAAATAACTGGATGTTGGCAATTTGACATTCTTCTACGGCCCAGCCTGATCTAAGCCGTACATTGTCTTACGGCTAAGCCGTGGACCAGGATACGGCTGAGCCGTAGAGCAAAATACGGTTGAGCCGTAAATCCGGGTGGATATCTGGGGAACCTCAGCTCAGCCGCAGTGCATATTACGGCTAAGCCGTAAGATGCCACGGCTAAGCCGTAAGGTTACCTACGGCTACACCGTGAGACCCTGAGAATTGAATGAAAAGGGACTAGGTTTAAGCAAACGACCGTATAGGACTTTCATGTTAGAATGTAGCTAACCTGGACATGCCCAATGGAATGTTTGAATGACGTGAATGATCTCATGGGCTGTGAATCATTCATGCTGGTTATCCAGATGTTTAGCACTTCCCCATGGGTGTTGGTTTAAGGGACTTCGGTGCACACTCCAGACACTGCAACACTAGACAATGGTGCATCGAACATCTTAAAACTACATCAACATGCACGGTTAGAAGCACTGGATAATTAGTGTAGGATTGGTTTGTAATTGACCTTGATTCGTATAAGCATTCTGAATTGTACAGCATATTGATTTCGGTTATGCCCTCTTATGTGTTCTGCGCTGGACCTCTCGATTCTGTGGGAAATGCAGCAACCCCAGAGCGAAGCCCGGGCGGAACCATTCTATTATTGTGTATTATGTTTACCGTTGCTCCACTGGAGTACTTGCATCAGTTATGAGTCAGTGATTGTGATTGCTACTTAGTGTCAGCACTTCTTGTACTTGTTTATGTACATTCAGTATCAGTTAGTGTCCCTATGATTTGCATTTCGTATCAGCTTCAGTATCCGTATCAGTATCCGTATTATGTGCATGCAGTATTTGCATTCAGTATCAGTTATGTGGTGCACTTCCTATTGTTCGTTCAGTATGATAAGTGATAAGTGATAAGTGATAAGTGATAAGTGATAAGTAATAAGTGATCGAGGTGCATCAGCTATTTGATTGTGATTGGTATTGGCACTACTGAGCCTCAGCCTTAGGATACCCGACGGGGTTGACTTTGGTGTAGTTTATGTGTTTGCCTCTGCAGAGTGTTTCCGTCCTGGGACTCCGGACCCCGGGAACTAGAGACCCATGCGTGCCCTGGCCCGGTCGCTGGTGTTCTCATTCCGTCCGCTCTCGTAAGGGAGAAAATGGCCAATGTAGTTGCCACTTTGAGTGTTATCTGTTTGTGATTCTGATAGCATGCTTATTCATTATGCATTTGCACACTTGCTTAGTATACGATCATGGTTTCTATGGATATTGCATCATGACTATTGTTCAGTATTATTCAGTATTAGACACGATTCGTGTTATCATCTTGTTGGCTTATACTTTGCTAAGTCGTCGTACTTATGTGTTTGTCTTGTGTGTTGCAGGCTCAGATCCCTCTTCCGATCCTGCGTCGGTCGACCCGACTGCAGGAGAGGCTCGCGAGGCCCCCTCCGGCCTAGAGGAGTGGACTTGATCCATCCTCCAGAGTACGGTTTGCATCATTTTGTTTTCCCCATTCTTTGTGTTGGCGTCTATTGAGGGGATTTTCTGTACTTGTGAAGTGGGCCTTGAGTAATACCTGTATTTTGATTTTTGGATTGTTGTAAGCCCGCTCTATTGTCATACGTTCGTTCATGTATTTGTTCTTATCAGCAGTGTATATCGTTTTGTAATCTCCTATGTCTTTTGGTATATTTGTGGTATGCCTTGATACGTACAGCTTCCGCGTTCAGTCTTTTGCACGTGTGATTGATCCCTTGTGTGTGTATACTCGGACGGGGTCCAGGTGTGCACGCACGGGAGTACGTGTGTCATTGGTTAGACTTTCTCTGACCCCCGGTCCCTGGGCTCGGGTTGTGACATACGTATTGTATGGTATCAGAGCATTGTCTCTCAGAGCTTTGTCTCTCAGGGCATTGTCTCTATCTTAGTGTGTCAGCATGTAGGCATATAGGACGTGGTGAGATTTCGTAGTCCAGTTCTGGACTGTTGTGTGGGTCCCCTTGTCTTGTGAGTCTGTGTGCGTTCCCTAGTGTGTTAGCAGATTGACTTTTGTGTTTTGCAGGCTATGGCATCGGGATCTGGAACACACAACAACAATGATCAGGGAGATAACGAGAGTGGGTCAGCCGCTCCACAGCCACTTGTGAATTTCGACGAGCGCTTCTTGACTATGCTACAGGCTATCCATTCCTTGCAAGCGCAGGTTGTTTCGATCGTAGACCGACAGAGCCAAACGCCAGTTCGGCCTGCAGAGCAGCCAGTGGTTTTCCAGCCTAGGGAGAGCGATCCAAATGCGTTATACGACAAATTCAGGAAACGTGGAGCCACAGAATTCTACGGTAATGAAGATGCGTTGAAAGCTGATCAGTGGCTAGAGCATACTGGAGATCTCTTCTCTACTATCGTCTGTGACGACCGGCAGAAGGTTATGCTTACGGCCTCGATGTTTCGAGAGATGGCTAAGACCTGGTGGAAGAGCGTTAGTGCAGCCTATCTGACCATGCCGAGTGAAACAGTGTGGGAGACGTTCCAGAAACAGTTTAGAAGGAAGTTCATTCCTGCTCATGTTCGACGTGTGAAGGAGGTTGAGTTTCTGGCCTTACAGCAGCAGCAGCTTACCGTCTCGGAGTACATTCACCGCTTTACCCAGTTGTCCCATTTTGCTGAGGACATGATCAATACCGAGGAGAAGAAGGTGAATCGTTTTATTTCTGGTCTACATCCTAGATATGCGAATTTTGTGACTGCCTTTCAGAGACCAGCTACTTTCGATGATGCGGTCGACAGAGCACACGCTGCGGAAGCCAACCACCTAGCAGAGAGAGCCATGGACTATAAGAGGAGTGCACCCGTGAGTTCCAGGGGACAGAGTCAGAAGAAATGGAAAGGGAAGCAAGGCACTTCGAGTTTCTCTGGGAGCAGATGCGAGTTTTGTGGATTGGGACATCCGACGGAGAGATGTTGGAAGAAGTCCGGAGCTTGTTTGAGTTGCGGATCGAGGGAGCATAAGATAGCTCAGTGCCCGACAGCTAGGCCTCTCCAGTCATCTAGATCTATGGGGTCATCCAAGTCTCTCAGTTCAGCAGCTTCGAACAGCCCCCATCCGTCTCGCCAGAGTCAGAAGCCCCAGCGTCAGACTGCTCGTGTGTATGCAGCCTCTCATGATCATGCAGAAGATGCAAAAGTGGTGGAAGGTAAAGTTCTCATTGCCCGAGCTGAAGCACATACACTATTTGATTCGGGATCTACGCGTTCCTATGTTGCCCCTCGTTTTGCGGAACAGTTACCGCAACCCCCTCAGCCGCTACCCTATGTGTTAGTAGTGTCCACTCCTGTGGGCAAGAGAGTGGAGTGTAGTGTATACTACCCTCAGTGCGACGTGGTGATTGAAGGTCGCCAGCTGCCAGTTGATTTGATTCTGTTGTCCATGTTGGATTTCGATGTGATCCTTGGAATGGACTGGCTAGCGCGGTATCGTGCCTGTGTTAACTGTTACAACAGGTCGATTTACTTCGATTTTGCGAAGGGGTTTCGTTTCGAGGGCAATCAGGAGAGATGCCCGAGGCGTGTCATCTCCGCATGCAAGGCGGATCGTTTGATACGTAGAGGTGGTGCAGGATTTCTTGCTTTTGTCTCGGAGAAGAAGGAGGTGAAGCAGTTGAGTGATATTTCGGTAGTACGTGAGTTCCCGGATGTATTTCCGGAGGAAGTACCCGAGTTGCCCCCTGTCCGAGATGTAGAGTTCGCGATCGATCTAGTGCCCGGTACGGCACCCATTAGTTTAGCTCCTTACCGTATGGCCCCTGCTGAGTTACTCGAATTGAAGACGCAA
The DNA here is from genome assembly GCA_037013555.1 of Sextonia rubra. Taxonomy (NCBI): domain Eukaryota; kingdom Viridiplantae; phylum Streptophyta; class Magnoliopsida; order Laurales; family Lauraceae; genus Sextonia; species Sextonia rubra. The sequence continues at coordinate 27,769,914 of JASUAD010000009.1, forward strand.
TTGCAAGATCTGTTGGAGAAAGGTTTCGTACGGCCGAGTGTGTCGCCGTGGGGAGCGCCAGTGCTGTTTGTGAAGAAGAAGGACGGTACCTTACGGATGTGCATAGATTACCGGCGGTTGAACAAAGTCACGATCAAGAATAAATACCCATTGCCGCGTATTGATGAGTTGTTTGATCAACTTCGAGGTGCTGCCTATTTTTCCAAGATTGATCTGAGATCAGGGTATCATCAACTTCGGGTGAAGGAAGAAGATATTGTGAAGACTGCTTTCAGGACACGGTATGGACATTTTGAGTTTCTCGTGATGCCATTTGGATTAACCAATGCACCTGCTGCCTTTATGGCTTTGATGAACAGGATCTTCGCTCCTTTTCTGGATCGGTTTGTGGTGGTCTTTATTGATGATATTTTGGTATATTCGAAGACCCCAGAGGAGCATGAGGAACATCTACGTCGAGCCTTACTGTTGTTGAAAGAACATCGTTTATATGCCAAATTGTCGAAGTGTGATTTCTGGCTCGAGCAGGTAGCTTTTCTTGGTCATACCATTTCACGAGATGGGTTGGCAGTGGATCAGATGAAAGTAGAGGCAGTGATGAATTGGCCCAGCCCAAGGACTGTGACGGAGATACGGAGTTTTCTGGGATTAGCTGGATATTATCGTCGCTTTATTCAAGATTTTGCCAAGATTTCAGCCCCATTGACTCGATTGACCAGGAAGAATGTTCCTTTTCTGTGGACGGACGAGTGTGAACGCCATTTCCAGATGTTGAAGGAGAAGCTTACTTCGGCTCCAGTTTTGACGTTACCAGATGGGCATGAAGGATTTATGATCTATTCAGATGCTTCTCGAGTCGGTTTGGGATGCGTTTTGATGCAACATGGCAAAGTGATTGCCTATGGCTCGAGACAACTTCGGGAGCACGAGAAGAACTATGCTACGCACGATTTAGAGTTGGCAGCCATCGTTTTTGCGTTGAAGATGTGGAGACACTATTTGTATGGCGTGACATTTGAAGTGCATTCAGATCACCATAGTCTACAGTACCTCTTCACGCAGTCCGAGTTGAATATGAGACAGCGAAGGTGGCTTGAGTTGATCAAGGATTTTGATTTCCCCATCAAGTATCATCCAGGGAAAGGCAATGTTGTTGCAGATGCCTTGAGTAGGAAGTCGGAGATTCTTCAGGCTTTGGACAGCCTTTATTTTGTGAGGCATGCTCAGCCAGTGGAACTGCAATTAGTGGAGAATGGTTTGACACTTGCCAGTACAGTGAGCTTTCAGCCGGACATCATTCAGCGGATTAAAGACCAGCAGTTTGAAGATGCGATGTTGAAGCGAATCCGAGATAGCATTGCAGATCGACCAGACTTTCGTTTGGAGGGTGATGTTTTGTATTTCAGGAGCAGATTATGTGTGCCAGCAGTAGATGCTTTAAAGGAGAGTTTGATGACCGAAGCACACCATGCACGTTATTCTATGCATCCTGGAAGTACGAAGATGTACCGAGCTCTCAAGGACCGATTCTGGTGGAACAACATGAAGAGAGAAATTGCTGGGTTTGTTGCCAGATGTTTGACTTGCCAAAAGGTGAAAGCTGACCATCAGAGACCTCCAGGTTCCTTACATCCATTGCACATTCCCCAGTGGAAATGGGAGCACATTTCGATGGACTTTGTTTCGGGTTTGCCTCTGACGAGCAAGAAGAACAGTGCCATTTGGGTGATCGTGGACAGATTGACGAAGACAGCTCATTTTCTTCCATTCAAGAAAGGCATGACATTTTCCGAGATGGCGAAGAAGTTCGTTGATGAGATCGTGAGACTACATGGTACGCCCGTGTCGATTGTGTCAGATCGAGATAGCCGCTTTGTTTCTTCATTTTGGAGAGCATTTCAGGAAGCCATGGGAACGAAGTTGAGCTTCAGTACGGCGTATCACCCGCAGACTGATGGACAGTCAGAACGAACTATTCAGACGCTCGAGGACATGTTACGGGCCAGTGTGCTGAATTTCGAGAAAGAATGGGATTTGCATCTCTCGTTGTGCGAGTTTGCGTATAATAATAGTTTCCACGAGAGTATTGGAATGGCACCCTATGAAGCTCTGTATGGACGGAAATGTAGGAGTCCTGTTTGCTGGGAAGAAGTTGGAACAAGGAGTTTCCACGGACCGACGATCATTGCTGAGACTACAGAGAAAGTTCAGAAAGTTATTGACAATTTGAGGATTGCCCGATCGAGACAGAAGAGCTATGCAGATACGCGCAGAAGAACCTTGACATTTCAGGTTGGAGATTGGGTATTCTTGAAGGTCTCACCGATGAAAGGTACGGTACGATTCGGTCAAAAAGGCAAGTTAGCGCCAAGATATGTGGGTCCATTTGAGATCAAGAGTCGGATTGGTGATCTAGCGTACAGATTGATTCTACCCGTGGAGTTTTCTGGAGTACACGATGTTTTTCATGTGTCTATGCTTCGCAAGTATGTTCGAGACCCGACGCACGTGATTCGATACGATGACATTCAGATGCAACCTAATGCGTCATACGTTGAGCGTCCGCTCCGTATTGTTGGGACCAGAGAACAGCTCTTGCGTACGAGGACTATTCGATGGGTTAAGGTACTTTGGGAACATCATGGACCTGATGAAGCCACGTGGGAATTAGAAGATCAGATGGCGCGTCAGTATCCTTATCTGTTTGCTCAGGTACGCTTTCATTCCGAGGACGGAATGATGTCCAAGTGGGGGAGGATGTAACACTCCGACCCGAGTTGACCCGGTTTAGTGGGTAATTGTGTGTGTTTTATCGCGAAGAGTGTTTTGATTTTGTTTCTGTTTGGTTTGAGTTGTAGAGAGATCGTTTGGGTTGAGTTTGACTTGGTCTAGTTAGTTTGAGCCCTTTTTCGTAATTTTGGCTTTTGATTGACTTTGTCAGTTTCGCGTCATTTTGACGTCAGCGCGTGTATTTCGTCGAGCTTGTCGATTGTCGTAACTGTCTTGGATTCGAATGAGTTCGTTTGCTCTCGTTGGACTGTCATTTGACTCAAACTGATAATTGGATAAGCTACTTGGACTTGTTTGCAAATTTGGCTCAACTTAAGTTATAAAAAAATCCCACCAACTCCCTGTCTCTCTCTCGATCGTCTCTCTCGCTCTCTGTTCGTCTCTCTCTCTCGACAGCTCTCTTTCTCTCCTTCTCCATTTCTGTTTCTGTGCTTGAGGGAGGAAGAAAGGAGCTCGTTAGTGTGTGTGATCCCGGTGGACTGAGCCAATTAGCGTGTGGATTTCGTCCGTGAGGCAAGTATAAGCCCAAGTTGTATGAACATCGATTGGTAGTGATTTGATTGTTGTGTTCTTGTTCTTTATTGTGTTTCTCAGTATTAGACAGCCCCATTCAGTTCATTTCACTGTTATCTTTCGGTTTCCAGCCATTTCGCACACTTTCTGTATGACTGTAACAAGTTCAGGGAAAATGAGTCCGTGCACTCACGGCTAAGCCGTGAAATGTGCTACGGCTAAGCCGTAAAATGGCTTACGGCTAAGCCGAGACCCAACCGTAAACCAAACCGTAGAACAGTACAGACTGTTAGCTGAAAATAACTGGATGTTGGCAATTTGACATTCTTCTACGGCCCAGCCTGATCTAAGCCGTACATTGTCTTACGGCTAAGCCGTGGACCAGGATACGGCTGAGCCGTAGAGCAAAATACGGTTGAGCCGTAAATCCGGGTGGATATCTGGGGAACCTCAGCTCAGCCGCAGTGCATATTACGGCTAAGCCGTAAGATGCCACGGCTAAGCCGTAAGGTTACCTACGGCTACACCGTGAGACCCTGAGAATTGAATGAAAAGGGACTAGGTTTAAGCAAACGACCGTATAGGACTTTCATGTTAGAATGTAGCTAACCTGGACATGCCCAATGGAATGTTTGAATGACGTGAATGATCTCATGGGCTGTGAATCATTCATGCTGGTTATCCAGATGTTTAGCACTTCCCCATGGGTGTTGGTTTAAGGGACTTCGGTGCACACTCCAGACACTGCAACACTAGACAATGGTGCATCGAACATCTTAAAACTACATCAACATGCACGGTTAGAAGCACTGGATAATTAGTGTAGGATTGGTTTGTAATTGACCTTGATTCGTATAAGCATTCTGAATTGTACAGCATATTGATTTCGGTTATGCCCTCTTATGTGTTCTGCGCTGGACCTCTCGATTCTGTGGGAAATGCAGCAACCCCAGAGCGAAGCCCGGGCGGAACCATTCTATTATTGTGTATTATGTTTACCGTTGCTCCACTGGAGTACTTGCATCAGTTATGAGTCAGTGATTGTGATTGCTACTTAGTGTCAGCACTTCTTGTACTTGTTTATGTACATTCAGTATCAGTTAGTGTCCCTATGATTTGCATTTCGTATCAGCTTCAGTATCCGTATCAGTATCCGTATTATGTGCATGCAGTATTTGCATTCAGTATCAGTTATGTGGTGCACTTCCTATTGTTCGTTCAGTATGATAAGTGATAAGTGATAAGTGATAAGTGATAAGTAATAAGTGATCGAGGTGCATCAGCTATTTGATTGTGATTGGTATTGGCACTACTGAGCCTCAGCCTTAGGATACCCGACGGGGTTGACTTTGGTGTAGTTTATGTGTTTGCCTCTGCAGAGTGTTTCCGTCCTGGGACTCCGGACCCCGGGAACTAGAGACCCATGCGTGCCCTGGCCCGGTCGCTGGTGTTCTCATTCCGTCCGCTCTCGTAAGGGAGAAAATGGCCAATGTAGTTGCCACTTTGAGTGTTATCTGTTTGTGATTCTGATAGCATGCTTATTCATTATGCATTTGCACACTTGCTTAGTATACGATCATGGTTTCTATGGATATTGCATCATGACTATTGTTCAGTATTATTCAGTATTAGACACGATTCGTGTTATCATCTTGTTGGCTTATACTTTGCTAAGTCGTCGTACTTATGTGTTTGTCTTGTGTGTTGCAGGCTCAGATCCCTCTTCCGATCCTGCGTCGGTCGACCCGACTGCAGGAGAGGCTCGCGAGGCCCCCTCCGGCCTAGAGGAGTGGACTTGATCCATCCTCCAGAGTACGGTTTGCATCATTTTGTTTTCCCCATTCTTTGTGTTGGCGTCTATTGAGGGGATTTTCTGTACTTGTGAAGTGGGCCTTGAGTAATACCTGTATTTTGATTTTTGGATTGTTGTAAGCCCGCTCTATTGTCATACGTTCGTTCATGTATTTGTTCTTATCAGCAGTGTATATCGTTTTGTAATCTCCTATGTCTTTTGGTATATTTGTGGTATGCCTTGATACGTACAGCTTCCGCGTTCAGTCTTTTGCACGTGTGATTGATCCCTTGTGTGTGTATACTCGGACGGGGTCCAGGTGTGCACGCACGGGAGTACGTGTGTCATTGGTTAGACTTTCTCTGACCCCCGGTCCCTGGGCTCGGGTTGTGACACCATGTAATTCAATTTAATAGGATCATGATAGTTTTATTAGCCAATCCTAATCTAGTTATCCCTTGTTTCTAACCGTGCATGATGATGTAGTTTTAAGTTATCCGATACACAGTTCTCTTCTTGTAATATTACATTGTGTCGGAAATGTGTATCGAAGTCTCTTAAACCAATACCCATGAAGAGGTGCTTAACAAATGGACAATATCATATGAACAAGTCTCAACCCTCAAGACTTTCATGATCTTTGATCATTCCATTGGGCTGATTAATAGTGTAAAGAGATCTAGAAGCTAAGGCCCTACAAAGTCTTGTAACAGTACATACTTAACCCTGATTTTCAATAGTTTCATGACTTAACTGTGGGTGACTTATAGCTTAGCCGTGGGCATTCTACGGCTTAGGTGTAAAATACACTATGGTTCAGCCGTAGATACTCCAATTTCCTCCACATTTACGATTTAACCGTATTCTCCTCTATGGTTTAGCTATATATAGCCTACGGTTTAGCTACAGCTTAACCGTAACATAATCTAAGATTCAGCTTTGGCCTAGCCGTAAAAGAAACATGAAATTTTTAGCTCTCTGGACCGTGAGCCGTAACTTCCTTACGGCTTAGATGTAAACTTCAGCTTCTGAAGCAAATTCAACTTTTGAGGCAAATTACACACAGGTTTCAGAACTTGAAATTGTACTAGGGTATTCCCTACTTATTTATTCATTATCATTTGTTTTAGCTTATGCTTCATTCTAAATATTGAACTTTATCATACAGTAAAATTGAGAAAGGGAAAAACATTAGGGCTAAATGCATAGCAATGAGTCAGATTACATGTATCATGACATACCAACAAGTATTAAACCAAAATTTACTTATACTTGCCTTAGTTTAAAATTCAAACCACCACTCTTACTCTTGGCTCAACTTGAGATGATATCCCAATTATTGAACTTAAATTGATATGCTTGACCCCTTCACTTCACAGCTTGTGAGTAGGTTCAAAGACACTGAAGATGCTAAGATGAGCCTCTAACCATACATGCAAAGATCAACTCTCTTGATTAGATAAGAATAATCATGATAGAGGAAAGAAGGATACGGCTTTAGGGCAAAACAAGAGGCTTAGAGAGAAAAGACTTCGATTAAAAACAGTGGGTCTTATATATACAAGATATTTTATGGAGTTTATAAGAAAGTCCATATTTCTTGAAGTAATTATAGTTCAAGTCAAATGAAAGTTCAATTAACACAAACGAACTTAAACGTATTCGAATCAAGTACGAAAGTTAACGAGCTTGATGAGACAAATGTGGTGATGCCAATATAATGCATGAATTACGTAAACTCATGAACTCGAAAATTATGAAAAGGGGCTTTCACTACCTATATAAGGTTAAATTCAACCTAACTTTCCATCCATGACTTAAATATAACCCACAAAGATAAAACAAGTTAAATCCATCCTAATTCAATGGTAATCAGCTAATCACTCACTTAATTAATCGCTAAGCATGCTTAATTAGGTTTGGAGTGTTATAGTTTTCAATAAAGAATGTACAGCAACACCAAAAAACAATTGCATTATTTCATCGTGGAAAAACAATCTGCATCAAAAATGAATTTCATGATTCTAGGGAACTCCTTTTCTAAGGTATTCAATTACTTTAGAAATTGCTGACGTAGCAATTTTTTCTTTCTGCAAAAATAGTGTGCACACAAACATGTCCTATTTTATTGTCAAAATCTATAAGAGGTTTTTTGCCTATTGCATGTGATAGGACAAGTATATTTACATATGCACACCAGCACATGTTACGCTATACATGCAAAAAACATTAATATATTTGCCAAAGCCACCAAATTTTCCCATGAGTAAATGAGTACAACTAACAAGTTTAGATATATTTGGACATTTTGAATGTTTTTTCACAAGATTTCCAAAATCCATAAAGAGTTAAGATATAAACTAAACATCTTGATCTTTACCATTAAAACAAAATTGCTAAAAGGTTTAAAAAATAGAAATTGCGAGGCCATAGCTATGCAGAAAATCAGATATATGGATTGGGACTTTTTTTTCAAAAATTTATCAAAATATATAAATATTTAAGTTGATCGATTTCAAGTTCTTAGGTTTTATTAGTTCAAAAAATAGGCTAAACAGTTTGGATAACAAATATGGGGTTGGATGGATTAATAAAGAATAAAAATGGTTAATGTGTTTACAGGAAGTTATTATTATTATTATTATTCTTTTTTTGTAAGAGACTATACTAGCACTTTTTTATATGAGGTGTAAAAGCAATTTTTATGCTAATTTAAATATAAAAATGGTTTTATTTACATATTATTTTCACATCTCATTCATTTACTACGTACGTGAATAAGTATAGACAAATATGATGATATGAAATTATCACATATAAAAATAATTTACATATATAAGTAAATACAAACAGCAAGCCCTAAATTCATACTCTCAATATGATAAAAAAAAAACATTTATCAAATCAGCTTCTTTTAATAATAGTGAGTATAGGTAAGTCATCCGTCAACACTTTCCCTCACGCTACGTTAAGTTGCATGAGCTAAATAAAAAAGTAGCATGCCATTAAAAAAAAGGTGGCCGCTGAACTTTGCGTTCCCAGTTCCCACTCCATCTTCTTTTTATCCAACATAGTAAAAAGAGAGAATATTTTACAGTTGGGTTACTTTCATCTCTCGTTACTTTACCGGTTGCTAAACAAACATGTGCAAGTAATTCATACTACACAGCCAGGATCGGATCTGGATTAAGCACGGATTTTACCCAACCTGAACCCGACTTGTTTCCTAGATATCATGATGACCTGGTCCGACTCTACAAATAGCTGAAAATGCAGGGGCTTTTCCTAAAAACGAAAAATTAAGTACGCTACAAACGTACTCGATCTTCTCTCCTTTTTTACCTTCCCCCTCCAAACCCTAATCCCCATTTCATCACTTGTCAGTCGTAAAATCAGAAACCCTAATTTCATCTTCTACCAGCTTCAAACGATCGAAAACCCTAATTTCACCTCTGTCCAGGTTCGAACGATCGAGCTCTGTCTCTTCCATATGCATGCATATGTAATCGATTTACGGTCGTGAAGGGGCAGAACCCTTGGAAAGTCTCAATCTGCCATCCAAGGTGAGAATTTGAGTGTTCTTGATGAGTATTTGCTGGATTTCCAGGAATCCCTTCTTTGTTTTTCTTCTTCTTCTCATGATTGCTCTGTTCGAGCTCTTGTTAATGCTAGAACTTTTAGGATGCGCTTCTGATTCCATAATTTTGATTGCTTATGACCCTACGAGTTCTTCACAGATCTCGGTTTCAGTCGCAAGTGAGGCCCGCGGTTTGTGGGTCATGGCCGATGATCTCCTTGTTGTAGATGGTTCTGATTGATTGCTATAATGTTCTAAAAATGGAGTGTTGGGAGAGAAGAATTATGTAAATTTTGCACATTGGGTGGATATCTAGCTTCTTACGACATGCGGGACTGTCAGGGAATGACCATCTTTCCTTGTGCTGCTGCCGCCGCCGCCAATCGATTGCCAGGATTGCCAAATGATGGGCAATGTTGGTTTTCTATATGCCCGACGGCGAACACACAAACACTGGAATTTTGTTTGTGGAGGAATTTAGGGTTTGAGTTTTTCCATCAGATGTGTTGGTTTCAACTGTGTTGTCTTTTTTATTGACTAGGGCGTCAGGAACATTTGTGTGTTTGTGTGTGTGTGTGTGTGTGTGTGTGCGCGCGCTTTAATATTCTATGGTGGACTTGTGGTCATTTTTCTAGATAACTTGGTTGTGATTATGTGTTGATTTTAATGGGATTAGCCGATTAGGCAAAGTTAAGAGTTGATTTCTTCTTTTACTCTGCAAGGCTTGACTTGATTTGATCTGGTGGCAGCTTTCTCGGTGCTAGATCTGCTTTGTTGGCTTTTTGTATGAGAGGTTTTTGTGATAGGAAACCGGGTGTTGCAATGTTGTCATGGATGACTGCCCCGCAAATGAAGGAAACTGATTGGAAGAACACTATTTTGGGCTTGGAAGATGAAACCACAGAATGTTGCCCATCGTTGGATGTATCTCGTGTGGGGGATGACAGGGTCGGATTAGGGCATGCTCGTGTGGGCGATGACGACATAATGTTAGAGCATCCTCATGTGGGTGATGTTGACAATATGATAGTAAATCCCCGTTTGGGTGATGATAGCATTTTGATGGAAAATCCTGGTGTCGGCGATGATGACATTGCAATGGAAAGCCCAAATGTAGGCGATGACAGCACTGCTAGAGAAAATCCCTGTGAGGGTGATGTTATTGCTGCAGCAGAAAATCATTCTGTTGAGGAGTTTGTTGAACCTGCTGTGGGTGTGGAATTTGCTTCTGAAGATGAGGCGAAGGTATTCTACAAGGCTTATGCAAAGCACATGGGGTTTGTTGTCCGGACTAGCAGCTTTTACTGTTCAAAGTTGAATGGAGAAAGAATTTCTCGGGAATTTGTATGCTCTAGACAAGGACTTCGTAAAATAAACGAAACAAGAAATGTCAATGACACTACCAATGGGGGTAAAAAGAAGCGAAAAAGATTCACCAAACGGACAGGCTGCACAGCGATGATTACAGTAAGGAAGCAAGAAGGAAGTGGAAAATGGGTCATTGTTAAATTTCGGAAGGACCATAACCATCCATTGTTGGGTTCAAATGAAGTGTTGACTTCTCGACCACCCAAGACTACAAAATCTTCTAAGAACCGTGGTAGAGAGAAAGGGAAGAAGGTGCGTAAAGCAACACCTGTGTCTAAAGAAGATTGTGGCCAACCTACAAATGTAAGCATGGATGACAACACCAGTATTAATAAGGTGGCAAAAGTTCGCCGTTGGTACTTTGGAAACGAAACTCTGAATATATTAGGATATTTTAAGCGTAGGCAAGCCAATGATCCTGCTTTCTTTTATGCAGTAGAAGTTGATGAAAAACAGAGCTTGTCAAGAGTGTTCTGGGTTGATGGAAGGTCAAGGAGGGCCTACGAACACTTCGGAGATGTGGTCACCTTTGACACGTCATATAGGTCAAATCGGTTCCAAGTTCCATTTGCTCCATTTATAGGGGTGAACCACCATCTGCAACCTGTTTCATTTGGTTGTGCATTACTTGGAGATGAAAACATATCTACATTTGTATGGTTATTCAAGACGTGGCTAACTGCAATGAATGAACGCCATCCTGTGTCTTTGATTACTGACCGTGACAAGGCCGTTAGAACAGCAGTGTCCAATGTTTTTCCAGAAATTCATCACCGTTTTTGCCTATTGCAAATCAATAAAAAACGGAATGCTAAATTGCCACATGCAGTTAATGCACATCCACATTTTCAAATGGATTTTGATAGATGTATCCACCGGGCCGAGACAATTGAGGAGTTTGAAGGATGTTGGGATGCACTTCTTGGGAAATACATGCTTAGAGAGAATGAATGGCTCAAGTCACTATATGAAGACCGTCGTCAATGGGTCTCAGTGTACCTGCGGGATAAGTTCTTTGCAGATTTGTCTACAGAACAACGTGGTGACCCATTTTTTGATGTGCGCGTAAATGAACAAACTTCTCTACAGGATTTTCTTATGCGTTATGAGAGAGAACTAAATGACCGTTACGAGAAGGAAGCTCATGAAGATTATTTACCAATTGACACCTCTCCTACACTCTGCACACGATCACCCATTGAAAAACAGGCGGCCAGTATCTATACTAGGAAAGTATTTAATATATTTCAGGAGGAATTACTTGAAGAATGTAATTACTCTGTAAATAAGATTGATGATGATGGTGCAACCATCACATATAGAGTGGCAAGATTTCAACAAGAGTATAAAGAATGGTCAGTTACATTTAATGTTTCTGAGATGAAAACCAATTGCAGCTGCAAGAAGTTTGAGTTTTCAGGCATCTTATGTCGTCATATCTTGGCAGTGTTTAGGGTAGCAAATGTTTTTACAATTCCTTCTCATTACATCTTGAAGCGGTGGACAAAAAATGCCAAAAGCGGTGGCAATTCTGACAAAGCTGTTATTGATGCACAAGCTACACATCATCAAGTTATGCTTTTGCGATACAACATTCTGTGTCGTGAAGCCCTCAGATGTGTAGAGAACACAACCCTGTCTTTGGATGTTTTCAATGCAGCAATGGATGCTTTGCGAGAGGCTGCAAGAAACACTGCTGCTGCAAAAGAAATCATTACAATTGTTGAGAATATGGGCACGGTAGTCAATCATACATACATGGAAAATGCGAGTGTTGTACATGAGGAAAATGTTGCAGAGGAAAATATTGCAGAAGAACCAGTGGCTTCACATGATTCTAAATCTTCTAAAGCCAAAGGGCTAACACCAAATCGAAAATCAAAATCCATGTGCAGTCTTTGCAAAGGACCGAAGCACAATATACGTTCCTGCCCAGCGAAGGTTTGCATTTTTCTTCTGCTGTCACATTCAGCTGTCACATTCAGCTCCTATATTAAAATTACTTGTATGTGTTTTCATGCTATTTACTCTTTGGTATGTCAAATTATTGCAGGCCCAATCAACTCCAGAGGACAGCACTCCGATGGTATTGCGCTCAAGGGTTGCTCGTTCATGAGTAAATTGGTGTAAATAAGTACGTTAATGTTGTTGTCAAAAGTAAGATTTTAGTGAAAATTCTTCTTTGCCATTTAGTAACTCTTGATCCCACAATGCATTATCCTTCTTCATTGTCATGTTTTAGTTTGCTGTAATTGTGCATACTCAAGCAAAATGTAACACGTAATCTATGTGGAACCACCTCTATTTTTTACTATTTATTTCTTTGGCCTTGATGGTCTTCCAGCTTTTATTTATTATTTTTTTTCTTTTATTTGTGAAAAGAGAACCAGTAGTGTTTCTACTTGTAAAATACCATGAGGCGTCTAAGACTTTGTTAATATCTTGAGTTGACGGTCCATTTGACAGAATCTCTCTCTCTCTCTCTCTTGTGTGCATGCATGTGTCTATTTGGTCCAAACATTATGTTTCTAGATTTGGGCTTCATAGAGTTGTTTGTGACAAATGTGATGCAACCCAAAGTACAGGGTGTACCAAATGAGGCCCAAGGAGACTTTCCAAGTGCGTCTTGATAGTGGAACTTTTGGTGCCCCACGTCATACTCTTCCAAGTCAATTAGGTAGGTTTTAGAGACATCCATACGGTTCCAAGTCAATTAGATATGTCTTGAGGTCTAAATCCCTTCTTTTAAGAGATGGACTAAAGTCATATGTCAAATGATGTCCAATGACATTAAATCAGGTGCATCAAATAGGTTATTCAACACCCTATCCAACTAATGGTTGTATGACGCAGACTAGTTTTGAAGTAGTTATGGCCCATTTACTGACAGGGTTGAGTATAATTCCGAGTTTTTGTAGTTTCTCTTGATGTAGAAGTCTGTTAGAGATATTTTGAGGTTCCATATTTGAGTTCTTTTTTTTTTTTTTTTACCAGATATCTTAGTTGGAGTATAAAGTCATTGAGTTTATAATGATTAGAAGAAAGTGGACGATCAATTTTATCTCTCATGAGTTCAGTTATAAATCCATTAGTCATTTCTGTTGGTTATAATTCTATCTGATCTTTATCATTTATCATTGAAGCCTTCAAGGCTAGGAGATTTTGTGAAGATTGGAGAAACTCCTTTATTCTGAAATTCCCCTCATAAGGCTTGGGCCAGAAAAATCCTGAATTTTGAATACATGAGACTGATGATTTCAAAACAAGGGTCCAAATAACCTTTGGACAGCCCTACTTTTTCATCTTCCTCTGTCAAAATCCTAAGCTCAATGTAAAAATGATAGTGCCAAATAGTCTATGAACTATGTTATTTGGTAAAGAAATAGATTTGCATTTATTGATTTGGGACTTTTCTTTATTATTTGAGTGTTTTGAATTGAGATTTGAAACTTTCCTTCTTTATTTGAGTTTTTATTTGGATACTTAGAATATGAAGATGAGGAAGATGCACATTGAGAAGAACAAGATGAAGAAGATTCAGAAATTTTCTTCTTCTAGACTTCTGATTTGGATTCTTAGAATATGAAGATGAAGAAGGTCCACATTGAAGAAGAACAAGATGATGAAAATTCTCAAACTTTTTCCTTGTTATTCGTAGTTTTTGGAATTATTGAAGAAGATTCGAACCTTAAAGTCTCTAATTTCTCAAAGGGAACCCAGACAAAACAGAACCTGAGGGAAGAAGAGAGAAGAGAGAGATCAAGGATAGAAGATTGAGCAAACTTCAAGTTGTCTCATTTCCATTTTCCTTAGAATTGGGAGAAGAGTGATAAAAGTAGTAGCAGGTGGAGAGAGGTTCTTGGAGGTTCCGTTCAGCACTGTCTTCTCATGAGTATATTCTAACAAATTGTCAGTAGGCTGGCAGTAACATCAGCTGTTTTACAAATTGTGAAAAAAAAATGATGTTTTTTTTTCTCAAAAAGAAAATCCTAAGATGCCACTGCCACAATTTATGCTGTTCCTTCAGCAGCAGTGACGATGGTCTGTACTATATTGCACATTATGGCATGGTACATGATTATTAGTGGGGTACTGTACTGAAATTATTCTGCTTTGGTTACACTAACTATGTCAGATGGCGCAGATTTTCAGAGATGGATCATGGGGAATATTGATTTAGTCTCTGCTTCCAACTGTGGGAAGTGATCTTTTCAGGTTTATATTTGGATGGAAAGGCATCTCTCAGAGCAGGTCGTCAGTGATTGATAGTATCAGGATACATGCCCTACATTGTGGAATATCATTTGCTCAACCACACAACTAATACGACTGTTGAGTCATTCTTGGTCCTTGGTCCTCAGTCCTCGGATCAATGGGTACCTGATGCCTGGCCTGGCCATGTAACAAAAGTGGGGTGGGGTTGGTCATTGGATGTATTTTATGTTGCATTTTACTTGTTAGCTTCAATTTAGATGTATTTTCCTTGTTAATTTCAATTTAGAAGAATGAAGCCGCCTGCATGTTCCCTTATTCTAATTGACAGTAGTGAATATATTGTATAGTCTCCTCTGTTGCCTACTTGTTGGTGGGTTTGGCTCACACCGTGGTGTTGTGGTCTCCGCAGTTTACTATTTCCTTTACAAATTCTTTGTAATTTACATGGACTATTTCTTATATTTCTTTTTTGCTTTTGCTCATTGAAGTCCTTGCAGATTGTGGTGTGTCATTTTCTGATCAACTTTAGGATACATTTCTGACTTCTACTTGAAAAGGACAAGGTATTTACCTTGTTTGTAAACGCATCTTTGTCGTTGTCATCATCATATATTTTATTTCTTTTTCATATACGTATCCAATCAATTTAACCTCTCCTTTTTTTTTTCATTTTTTTAATAAAGTACAAGAAGGTGAGGCTTCTCTCCTCCTTTCATTCAGAGGTTTGTTGGCATTGGTGAAGAATGAATGAAAGGCAAGATGGAACCATTCACATTCACGAGGAAATACTAGAACCCTTTAGAAGGTGGAAAGTAAAAATTGCCTCTCTTTGCCAACCACTACCTTGTTATAATGGTTTAAGCCAGTGGTTTTCACCATCAGATCTAAGGATCAAGACACGGCACTACCAACACAAACAATAAATAACCTCTCTTTTTTGAGATACTGCCCTCCGTCATAGTAGGGTTATGCTTTTGCTAAGAGATGAATTGACCCATGCCAGAGCACCTCTTCTTCCGTATTACAGGGGTGTGAAATTTGGGCCTCTCTGGGAAGGGCAGAGAGAAATTATGGATGGTCCTTCCTGAAAAACATGCAATCTGTACATCAGTTTGTTAGATTGACTTGCATTAATATAATGGATGCATGATATGTGCTTTTATTAATTATATAAGCTGGGTGGCGAGTTGTATCAAGATTATTTGAGCATGGTTATCTGACCATGTTATCTGTCAATCTACCATGCTTAATTTTGCTGAACTCGATAGAGGCCAGAGTCAGGGTTAATGAGGTTTGGTGGCTTCTATTTGAGTCAAAGTCTGACATGGGCATTTAATTAGAACATGTATGATCCTGTGATCCGGGCTCCTGGCTTAGGCCTTACGGGAGGCTGTTTGTTTGCATGAAATTGAATTTTTTGGGATACTTAAGTAAAGGTGAAGTTTGATACCAAAGAATCTCCTTGGTTAATGAAAAGCTAAATGAAGAAAGCATATTAATACCCAGCCATTCTCTTAGCAAATCAATTCCTATGAAAGTGATGGAATATGCATCTCCACCTCACATCCTTCAAGAAGCTCTTTAATAATCTCCAGGATTCTTGGGAACCCAACTTCATGTGAAACCCGCCCTTCATAAGTGGTTTTAAGTGGCATCCAAGTTAAAGACTTTATGATTTTAATTCATCACTATAAACCCCACCTTTGAAATTCTATTGACAGTTTAAAACAATTTTTGTTTATCATGGAGTAGAATATTATTTAGTGCCCATTAATATATTTCTTAGCACAAAAATAATATATTATCATTTTACTTTATTTCACTCTATTTTTAACCTATTCAATAACAAACAAATCTGTTCAATAATAAATAAATCGTCCCAACGCATCATCCCACCTTGAATTAAGAGTCAAGTTTCACATCCTTAGTTTAAGTAAGAGAAAAAGA
Organism: Sextonia rubra; assembly: GCA_037013555.1. Taxonomy (NCBI): domain Eukaryota; kingdom Viridiplantae; phylum Streptophyta; class Magnoliopsida; order Laurales; family Lauraceae; genus Sextonia; species Sextonia rubra. The sequence goes on from JASUAD010000009.1 coordinate 27,786,116, forward strand.
AAGAGCCGCGTCATCTACTCTTTCATATGTTTTTTAAATGCCATCTTTATATGCCACCCTATCTTTTGTAAAGAAGGATATGTTACCATAGTGGCAAGAGATATTGATCAGGGTCAAATCTGTTAGATATCTTTCCTCACGGGTATGTCATCTCCCCACATCGGAGGGCTAGGATCCCCCAATCCTGCTGAGACTCGGGTCAAAAAAAAAAAAAAAAAAAAAAGATGGCCTATTTGCAGTAAAATATTATCATAATGATTGGTGGATAGAATTAGAGTCAGACAATCCACGCACAAACCGTCGTTATCATCAACAGCATTACCATCACGATGATGAGATTGAGATCACCACGTCGCAGTCTTCACCGCAATCAACGCTACTTTGCTTCTCGCAGCTCTCTCTCTCTCCAACATTTAATTTAAAAATGTCGCTCACATGGATGTAGGTATGTTCAGATCCCATTCATTCAACTCCCATCGTTCCTCAGGCACCAAAAACCTAACTTCGCCTCTCTCTCTCTCTCTCTCTCTCTCTCTCTCTCGTTCTGTCTGTCTCTCTGCAAATGCGATGTCTCCTTCTTCTTCTACTTCTTCTTCTGTATAATCAGATTGTGATTGAGATTGAGATAGAGAAGAAGAAGAAACCCTAGAAATTCTTGTTCTTCTGTGATGAAGCAAGCTGTGAAACGTCAGAGGATTCTCATCCTCTCTCTCCTCTCCTTTTCGGTCCTCGCTCCCATCCTTTTCATCGGTACTCTCTCTCTCTCTCTCTCTCTCTCTCTCTCTCTCTCTCTTGGTGTGTGTTTCTGATAGTTGTTGGTGAATCTACTGCAGCTTCGAGTAGAGAATTTCTTGAGGAAATCTCCGGCATTAAACCCGCGGCTGATCCAGTGGAACTTCCTACAATCCACAAGGTCGTTGATTTTAATTAATGTCGATTATCGGCTAATCATCTGTTTATTTTAATGGGATGAGTCTTAACCGTGATTTTGTTTCTCAGGAAACTGAAAAAGGTTTGGAAGAGCTGGCACTGATTGATTATAGCGATAGTGAATTTAAGTCTCGAGTTAGTGACAATAATGTGGATGATAGTACTCAAGAGGATGATGGTGTATTGGAAAAAAATGGTTGGTCTCCTTACTCCAATAAGAAAAAAAATTTTTTTTTTTACTGCTAATGCTGCTCTTACCATTTATTTCTCATGGATTACTTTCATTGCTTTTGGTAAATCCAAAGCTTTAGGGATTGAAAATGGCGGCGAGAGAAAAGATCAACTTGAGAGAGAACCGGTTCTTTATAGAGGAAAGGTAAAATCTGGGTAACTTGATGTCAACATCCCTTCAAAGCATCTGATTGAACACCCTAAGTTTCATAATTGCCCGCACGCTGCTGAAGGGAAAGTGGTCTTCTGTGCATTTGTCGAATCTCTTGTTATATATTTGTTATTATTACTGTTACTATTGCTATTACTGTCATTGCTGCCACCATCGACATTGTTATTATGATTATTATCATTATTTATGGGAACTGATATGTGAATTTATGTGCAAGTCAATTAGTGAATTTGTTGAAATTTATGTGTAAGTCTTGTGAATGGTCATTTGCGCATACGGATTAATGATGGTCCCTTGAGGATCATCTCTATGGACTATCCGATGGTACCTTCTTAATGGCTCCTTTTAGCTGCTTCAAACCATCCATCTGCCTCTGGATAGTGTAGGTATAGCCTCTTCTTCTAGGGCACATCATCTGTTTGTTCCTTCAAGAAACATTGGGTGTCCATTTTGTTGGTCCTTACTCCCTCATTGTCTGTTTGATTGTCCCACTTCAGATGTGTTGGTCCTTGCTCCCTCATTGTCCGTTTGATTGTCCCACTTCAGATGATGCCTCCATCATGTGTGGGTCCCAACTCCCGAGCCCTAGAGAATTAAGTAGGGTTGGCACCTGAAAAGCAGTTAGGCATTGAAAATTTTAAACCCGCCATGCCTCTATTTGAGTTAAGTTTTAACAAAAATAGCTCTCAACCTACCCTGCATTGACGGGATAAAGGTTACGTACAACTGATATAATTTATGCATTGAATTCTTATGGTCTTGGAAGTAGGAGCAGCTGCGGAATCCAAGTCAAACCACTAGTGGGGGAGAACGAAATGGACGCCCCCTGTCACAGAGGGCAGATGATGTCAAAGTCAGAGAGTTAAAAGATCAGCTGATTACAGCCAGGGTATACTTGAGTTTTGCGCCACCAACTAGCAAGTCACACTTGGTGAAAGAGCTGAAATTGCGGATAAAAGAGTTAGAGCGGGCTGTTGGTGGAGCCACCAAGGATTCAGATTTATCTCGGAGGTAAAGCCAATGCACATTGTGTCTTGCCCACATTTTGCTGGCCATTTGGGACTTTTTTCGAAGAGAAATGACCTTTTGCACTCATGTGATGAAAAGCCATGACTGTGGGCTCCACCTGCTTGCATGATAATCATGGAGAGTAAGGGAATCAAAAACTCTATTGTGGGCTAGGGTTGGGTAAAAATCAGCCCATCCTCATCTCAGCTGTTGTTAAAATCAATGTCTGAAATGAAGGGTCTACAATGGCTGATGGGTGGACTGGACTGAAATTGAATATGCATTCTATCCATGAGCTCCCCTTTGTATCCAACTACCCTCCATGAATTGGCAGTTTTTGGTCCTCATTCATCAAACAATTGTACCCTAATACTTTTATCTTCTTTAAGAAATATGATTACACTTGAAAATCAGGGAAAGCAGAATGTTAATTGGATCATGATTCATCTAGACATTCACAGTACCCAAATATGTCATTCCATACAAGTGAGGACCCTCTGTTTTGGGACCCAGACACCCAGACCATAGGTACGATCGTTAAACTGATTGAGTGGTGCTCTAAAAATATTCATGATTGGAAGATGCTAACAGTCTGAGATTTAACTTTCAAGTAGACAGTTGAGAACACAGAATTCCAATGATGTAAGAGGACAATCATTGGTTGTTAGGATCTTCAAATTTGGAGTATCTTTGTGGCATCTTGAATTGACAGAGGGGGGGGGGGGGGTGTCAAAATAGCAGTTCTCATCATTGGCCAGCCTCATTTTTTTGAATGGGCACAAACACTACATACGTGCTGAAAGCAGGGATAGGAACCCTAAATTCTTAGTGGTAAGAAGGGAAAAATAAACTAAGAGTTCTTTTGGGAAGAGAAATGACATGGTGCTTGCAAACAATTAGAGAGAGATGTAAAGCTACAATTGATTAAATAAACAAAAATAATGTAGGGCTTTGCAGAGGATGGGATCCATGGAGTTAACATTGTCAAAAGCCAGTCAGGTTTACCCTGACTGCTCTGCGATAGAATCAAAGCTTCATGCAATGACTCGCAATGCTGAAGAACAGGTCAGGGTACAGAAGAATAGGGTCACATATCTCCTTCAGGTTGCTGCAAGGACCTTCAGTAAAGGTCTTCATTGCTTGTCCATGCGGCTCATCACAGACTACTATTCGCTGCAACCAGAAGGGCGGGAGTTCCCCAACACAGAGAGATTGCACCAGCCAGATCTCTATCACTATGCTGTCTTCTCTGACAATGTCCTTGCATGTGCAGTGGTCGTCAACTCTACCATCTCCACAGCTGTGGTTAGAACTGCTTCCTATTTATACTAATTAATCTATTGACCGAGGCCGGTTCTTCTTTTAAGATGCATGCATGGTCACAGGGGTCTTAAGGCATTGGATGGGTGTGAAATGTGGTTCTGCACTGACTTCTTTCTTCCCCCTTTCCAAATCCAAACATGCCCAATGCTCCCCATTACACAAATATTTCCATTTCATTTGGTCATGCATGATAATACCTCTTATGCATTTGATGGAAGATTGATACTGCTGATTATATTGCAGAAGCCAGAGAAAATTGTTTTTCATGTGGTGACCGATGCTCTGAACCTCCCAGCAATGAAGATGTGGTTCTTAGCGAACCCACCGGGGCGAGCTACAATCAGCATTGAGAGTATGGATGATTTTAAATGGCTGCCTTCTGATTACAATCCAATGTCAAAGAAGGAAAATTCCCAAGACCAAAGATACACTTCAAGACTAAACTACCTTCGATTCTATCTCCCAGAAGTCTTCCCTACGCTAGATAAGGTTTTGCTCCTTGACCATGATGTAGTAGTGCAGCGGGATCTAAGAGGATTGTGGACTGTTGATATGAAGGGGAAAGTAAATGGAGCAGTCGAGATTTTTGAGGATGGTGAGACATCTAATCAGATGGATATGTTAATTAACATCTCAGATTCAGCTGTTGCAAAGAGGTTTGATGTTAGTGCGCGCACATGGGCATTTGGGATGAACATATTTGATCTGAAGGAATGGAGGAGAAAAGATTTGACAAACATTTACCACAAATGGTTGAAATTGGTACGAACCTAGAGGCATCTCTCTCTCCCTCCCTCTTTCTCTCATGTACATGAAATTATATTATGCGAACTATCCTCACATAACTTTTGTGGGGAGTAGTTTGTGGGGCCACATGGACCAAACTATGATTAATCTACCAGCCACACAATCAATAACCTCCCATGAATTGGCACTGAAGCCAATTTGGGAGTTTTTCAACTGTTACCATTGGATTGAAAGGCCTATCTTTTTTTCCTTATGTTTTCAGGTGCATAGACCTTCTTATCCACTCCCTTCCATGGATCCTAGTGGCCCCCATGAAAATGGTTCCGATGTATGAAATAGAAAGATATTCTCACACATATAAAGCACATGTACACGTATATAATGATGAAGATGATGACAACAATATGTTGCACACTGCTTACCTATGATGCCCAAATACGGATACGGGTACGGATACGGACACTGGGAACGAGGATTCGATACGCCGACTTGAAAATTTTATGATACAGATATGGGTACGGCATTTCAAAAAAATATACATATAAATACTTATCATAGTGTTCAAATATTATGAGGCCCACTATGTGGATCAAATGTTCAATGAGGTGGGCCTGACAATATCTTAACTTAGAAAAAAATAAAAGAAAAGAGAAATAAAAAAGTGGGCCAAGTGTCTTGGTTGGCCCAATAGCTTAACATTAAAATAGAAAGAAATTAAAAAAAAACCCTAACAGCCCGTTCTCATTAATAAAATGTGACGGTTTCTTTTGTCCCTTTTGTATCTCTGGGGCATCATTGAACGAAAAAGAAGAATGAATGAATAAGAAGAAGAGGAGGCGTACATAGCACCTGAAGCTAGAAGCTCGAAACAGCAATAGTAGCAGAAAGCAACACGGGTGGTCTACCACCTAATTAAAAAAGCAACCCGTCAAAATGAAAGCAGTAGCCCCTGTTAGTTTAGTTATTTTTATCCTCGCTGCTACCTACTCCTCCTCCTCTTCTCCTTCATTTTTGCTTTTCTTTTGATCAAACTGAGAGATGGCTTATTTAGGAGTAAATTGGTCAAAATAGACAAAATCTATCGTAATTTTGGGTAAAAAATATTGCATAGCCGTATCCTAAAATTAGGGGCTGTATTCAAGCCGTATCTTGCCATATCCCGTACCCGTATCCGTATCGTATCGGTACCGATACCACAGGGCATTTGAAGTATCCGGGTATCATAACTGCTTACGCCTTAGGTGATATCTGGTGGCCGGGCCTACATGTAAGCATGACAGTCATGGGGTTGGGGAAATTGAAAGACCTCATCCACACCCAGGTAAGGGTTAAAATAAGGCCTGACACATCATCCTAACCCATTGATCTTTGGCCCTTGAATTTTGATGTTTTTAGACATTGGATTTTTAATTCAATGGTGAATAACCATCAGATGAATGTTGAATTTCAGAGAGCACCAACTCAATGCAGGAAAGGGATGAAGGCATGGGCCAATTGATCCAAATATAGAAGTTTTGCACCTTGAGACCCCCATCACTCAAATTTTATCATCAATTATAAATAATACATATGTATACATGGTGCAATAAAAGAGAGCTCAGTATTCACATTGATTTTACCCATCAGATCTAAGACTGAAAAATGGATGGTTGATTGTCTCCAATCCTCCATTTTTTTTCGGCCACTCACTGGACAGCTATTAGCCTATGACCACCTAATTAAGGTGAAAATTTGACCATATGAGATCAATCCTGTGTGGACTCTGCTATCTGACCATTCACCATGCATGCAAGTTTGCTGAAATGGGTTCATAGTATATGATTTGTGCTGATGCATGAATGTAGGGAAAGAGTAAGTCGCAGAAATCAGGGATCTTGCCATTGGGTCTAGTCACCTTCTATAACATGACAGTGGCTCTGGACAGTGATTGGCACGTGCTTGGACTTGGTTATGAGTCTGGAGTGGGGCGGGATGAGATCAACAGAGCAGCCGTAATCCACTACAATGGAAACATGAAGCCATGGCTGGAAATTGGGATTAGAAAGTATAGAGGCTATTGGACCAGGTTTGTCAAGTATGACCATCTTTACTTGCAACAGTGCAACATCCACGAGTGAGTAGTTACTGGTGGTGGTGGTTCCGGCTTTCTTTCAGATGTCTTGTAAATTTCCACTACAATTCCAAATTTTTTTCCTTCAAGCCTCCTAGTTTCTTTTAGGAACCCGTGTTCGCCTTGAGTAGGCCGCATACTGGTCATAGGTGGTCTAGCTCTGTGGTGCCCCCTTAGAAACATGCCAATCATAGTAGGGCCGCTAGGAGTTGGATTAATATTGGTCAAAGTATCAGCTCTATCAGATATTCCTATCCTTTGATTTTGGTGGCCTCAAATTTTAGCAGCCCGTACCATTAAAAAAAAGTAGCAGCCCTATAACCATACAATTCTTTTTGGGATACAATCCAGGGGTGAGTGTAGGTTGTTTAGGTGTCAAAAAATTGGGCTTGGTGCCAATTCAAATGTGTGTGTGTGGTGGGGAATAGGACTGATCAAATGTGGGATTAAGCGAGCCCTAGAGCTGGACTGCATGTGAACAGTATATGGTCCACTCTTTGGTGAATATTTTTTAATCTTCTAGAGACAGTCAATTTAATTTATTATTTGATGTGGAATAAGTGAGCTTTTTTTTCTTTTCACATTTACTGCTGGTGGTCGAAGCCTTCTGTACAAATTGTTCACAGATTCTTGTAGTTTCAAACGTCCCTTGTCTTTTATTCTGAGCAGATACTTCGTTCTCTCTATTTCATTTTTCATTTGAACTTTTTCCTTTTATCTCTTCTTCTTTTCATCTTCATATATGATGTAAGAAATGATCAAATGCTCTGAGGCAAACACTTTTGAAACCTTTTAATATTCAATTTGTATCCTGCACTTGTTGGATAAATCTATACAATCGATAATAGGCCATTAATGAATAAAATTTGATTGTAGTAAAATACGTAGAACATCAGCCTGAGTTATCCATGTGAAAGCTTCAATGAGATGATGCAAATCATAGTTTCCATGATTCAGTTTTATAAGATGATACAAATAATCTATTTCCTGGTTTAATTGGCTAAAAGCATCCTTTTTGCATGGTGGATAGCTTTTTACAATAAGGGCTGGGCATAGTAAGTAAAAGGCTGGAGAATTTCGAGTGCTGTGTGGTAATTCTCCCACTCTCTCTCTCTCTCTCTCTCTCTCTCTCTCTCTCTCTCTCTCTCTCTCTCTCTCAGATTATTAGGTGAAGGTAATGTTTAATGTGCATTTGGATGTGATGAAAACTTTCAGGCGAAATTGATGATGTGAGGTTTTTTTATTTTTCTGTTTTCTTTTGCAAATCATGGTTATTAAGTAGTTCCAGTTTGTAATGGTTCTTCATATTTTGATTTTTATCATCCTTTTTCTAATTTTTATGCTTATTCACTTTCTCTAGACTTGAGTTCTTTACTTCTTTTTTCTCCTTTAAGCACCGGATTGTGTTTTCTTGGCTTTTTTGAAAAACTTGACTTAAAATTTGTACTACTACAAACTTTATTCAGAACTCGACAATGCTCTCTGAGAAATTTTTAGGGCCCATTTCTTTGTGTAGAAATTCAATTCTTAGAAATTTTAGATACTGTATTTCTAAAAGAGGCTAAAATTGAAAGTAATAAAGGTGAAGATCCACAAAGGATCTCCCCCTCAGTGGAAGGTGAATTAAGTGGAGATGGAAAATGAATACCCGGCTATCACACTAGTAAATGAAATCTCATGAGGCAAGGCAGGTGTCAACTATATCTCTAACTTTTTTTTATTATTTGCTAGAAAGGTGGATTTCATTGAAAACACACAACAGTGTAAACCGAACAAAGGAAGTCTTTTTAAGTACAAAATTAACAAACTAGAGTCTATAGTAGTCGTATCAGTATCAAAAGTGGCTCCTATGTACTTAAGTAGGGAGCCCTATTTTTTCCGCTTGATCCGCCTCTCTTCTTCCCTCAGGCAGTTGCACCTCATCCAGTGATTCTCCAATTTTGTCCCTGTAAACTGTAAAGATATGAAGAGCCAGATTAGACAGAGAAATAGTTAACGATGGAAATAGGAAATGAGATAATATGTCTGCCAGTCCGTTTGCTGATCTCCTGCATCATGGGCCCTTTCATGTTTACTGTTTAAGAAGCTGCTGGATCTTCTTCCAATATTGCATAAGACGCCTTGACAAGGTTCCTCGTTTTTGGAGATTTGTCTATGAGCATTTAGCAGTCTCCTTCAATGATGAAAGAGTCTCCTTCAATGATCAGAGAGGAATAACCAAACGAGACTGCCAATTTGATTCCATAAAAAAACTGTGAATTTTTTTACTCATTTGCACTGTTTGAAACTACTTGGCTCGCATAAGCAATTTTAAGCAAGCCCTTATATGGTCCCCGATTATGCCCCGCTATCCCTGAACACTTTGTAGTTGGGTCAAAAGAACCATCAAAATTTAATTTGTATATGTTCATTGGTGGAGGCAACCAATACATTGGGAGAATAGGCAAATGATGAAGCTGGCTTGGCTTAAAAGTTTGGAAGTTTGCCATTCATGAATGTGGAAGAGTAGGATTGAGTGGCTGGGCTCTGAAAATGTAGTTATTTCTAGCTTTCCAGATATACCATGTCAAGGTGATTCCGAATTGTTAGTCCCATTTGGATGCTCTACAAAAGCAGGCTGTAAGGGATGCTAATGACGTGGGCTTCAGGATAGTCCCAGGAATCCGATTCCAAACAGACACAGTAAATGGGGAGCTAGTAAAAACATGGCCAGAAGTCTCTTCCTCCATTCTGCAGCAAACACTTACTGGGGATGTATGGGGAATGTATTGATTGAGACGCTGTTGGGTTTGGAGACGGTTATGCAGGGCCAATTGGTCGGGGGTGTGAGGGATTTATAAATGGAGCGAATTGTGCATGTACCAGCCGGTTTGACCTCCTCTTGAGTCAAAGACCCAGGAATACTCATATCATAAATAAGTAAATAAATAAACTTTCAGCTAGGTGTAGGGCAGCAAGTGGATCTGGTCTGGGTCTATTCTAGTGTCTTGATAATTAGCAATTCTGTTCATAGAAACAAACATGGGTTCAAATCCAACATGGAACCGATGTCCATCCACAACCAGAATTGCTAATAGACAAAGGCCTGAGTTGAGCCCTAAATTTTAACATTTTGTGCTGATGGCATCTGTTTTTTTTTAAATATTACTAATAATGGGTACGTGCAACACGCCCTTAGTTGTTAGTGAAAGGCTCATTCTCACAGTTGAACGGTATGATGGCTCATTTTTTGTGGGGACAACGGAACAGTGAGAGGAAGATTCATTGGGCCAGTTGGGAGAAGCGTTGTCAATCCAAACATGTGGGTGGAATGGGATTTCACAATTTGGAAGATTTTAATCTCTCTCTTTTAGCTAAACAAGAGTGGAGGCTGATGCATCATCCCCAATCTCTTTTCTACAAGGTCTTTAAGGCAAAATACTTCCCAAATGTTTCTTTCCTTCAATCTAGTGTTGGTTGGAACTCATCTTTTGCATGGAAAGGAATTGTTGCCGGTAAAGCTATTCTACAAGAAGGCTGTAGATGGAAAGTTGAGGATGGCCGCTCTATCAAAGTTTGGAAAGATAAATGGCTCCCTACTCCCACAACCTATGAAGTTACTTCACCTAGAAGATTGTTGCAGGATGATTCTATGGTTTCAGACCTCATTGACCCCGTTTTGAAGGAGTGGGATGTGCATAAAGTTTGTGATATCTTTTTTCCTCATGAAGCTGAAGCTATACTTCGGAGCCCTTTGAGTTCTCAGCTGCCAACTGACGTTATGGTTTGGGCTGAGCATAAGTCGGGAGTTTTTTTTGTGAAGACGGCCTACATGGTCGCAAGGCGGCTCAAAGGAGATATGGATGTAAGGGACAGTTCTAATAGTGGGGCTAGGAGACTTTTTTAGATTAGATTGTGGAATATGAAAGTCCCAAACAAGGTTAAAACCTTTGCATGGCGTGCCTGCCAAGATATTTTGCCTACAAACTCTAATCTCGCTAAGCGTCATATCATGGCCAATAATTTCTGTGCTTTCTGTCAATTAGAGACTGAAGACTATATTCATGCTTTGATTTCCTGTCCGCAGGTATACCATATTTGGCGGGAGTGCTTTAAAGGCATCGATTTTGTTCCATTGCTACACTTAAATTTTCACCTTCTAATCTGGGAGCTGGTTGAAAGATACCCATCTCTAAACCTGGACCTCTTTTTCACTTTGGCGTGGGCGATATGGTGCAGAAGAAATGTATTTATCCATGATGGTAAATCCCTAGAGCCGCGTTTATCTATTGATGCTGCATTGACAATGCTTCAGGAGTTCACTAGAGCATGCTCTCATAAGAAGAATACTAGCACTAAGAAGCTTTTTCCATGGGTGCCTCCGCCTACGGGTATGGTTAAGCTAAATGTAGATGGAGCAATCTTTCCTGCGGGGAGGAAGGTAGGTGTAGTTGCAGTCCTTCGACATAGTTTGGGGAACGTGATCATGGCGATGAGCAAAATCGAGAAAGTGGTTGAGGGTGCGGAGGACATTGAAGCCATAGCAGCCCTGCGAGGTCTACAGATGATAGTTTATATTAGGGTGAATGCTGTTATCATTGAAGCGGATTCCATGTAGACAGTGGAGGCTTTGAACTCTTCCGCATTCAATCTCTCTAATCAGGGTCCTGTGTTTGCAGAGATTAAAGGCATATTACGTCAATTTAACAATTATAAAGCGTGCCATGTGGGACAAGAGGGGAATTCTGTTGCTCACAAACTTGCTAGACATGCCAAGTTTGTAGATGATATGATGGTCTGGTGGTATTCTTTACCAGCTTTGATTAAACCTCTTGTACTTGCTGACTCAGAGTTGGCTTCTCTTTAATTTATAGTATTCTTTCATTAAAAAAAATAAAAAAAAATAAAAGAGAACTTTAATTAGTGTTAAAGCTTAAAATATAGTAAAGTAGTTACATTTTGCATATGATATATGTTAAATATGACAAGAAAAGTGCATTGACTCACTTGATTTTCTAATGTCTGACAAAAATATATAGATAGATGGTGGGAACCAGAAGATTTCACACGCCTTTATAAAAGTGAAAATCATTGTTGAAGTAGTGTTTCCACTTTCAAAGTTTTATTAATCCCAGTCTTGTATTTGCACTTCCGAAAAAAATCCTATTGTATCCTTATCATTCACTTTAGCTCCAAATACGGTCTCACAACCATACAAGCTGCTATTGCCACTCCCATTTTCTGGGACATCTCAGACAGGCATTCATGCTATGTTAAAAAACAAACTGCAAAATATCAAGCATTTTTTCTACTATTTTACATCATCTATTTGTGGCACTATTACATCATATGATTACAAATTATAATCATCTACATTTGCTCATGGAGGATGACAGCCCATAAAACAAGAGCTTCAAAATTAAAAAAAAGAAAGCTAGTATAATGTCTTTTTTTTTATGACAGCATATTTAGTTGGTAAGTACAACAGTGCAAAGAAATGGAAATGTCTATTTCTTGCATTCTCCTTACAGGTTTAATAGTTTACTTGAAGAATATAGAAAAAGATATCATAAAAGAAAATGAAGGTCTACATACTGATTCCACTGCATAAACAGGAACCATAAGAATGAGTCCGATCAAGAATTTTTGCTCCTGAAATGAATGTGTTCATTCATTATCAGCTTAAGATGGAAATATCATGACAAAAACAAATATGATGATCTGGCAGTGGCAACCATCTCAAACCAGATGATTCTAATGGTCTTCATGATTTTATTGTATGGGTCCATTAATTTGTACGGTTGTTTAAATAAACATAGTTAACACAGTCAGTATTCTTTATAGAAAGGAAACAAGCATATATAAATTACAATGATGCAAATGGAAAGTGTAAATTTCTAATAATGTACGTGAAACAAGAACAAATCTCTGGTTGACTGTAAAAAGAAAGCTAGGTGCTTGACAATGAGAATCATGGGCAACAAAACTGCATCAAAAACAAATATTGCTGTAGTGATGACTGTCCAGCAGTGCAATAACTCTGATTTCTTGCTTAGATTCAGCAACCACATCTACTCTGATTGAGCAGAAAGAGAAAAGAATACAGAACAATCTTCCATGCCATGAAACAGAACTTAATATTGATATCTAGGAGGAGAGAGAGAGAGAGAGAGAGAGAGAGAGAGCAGCACAGGTTGAGACGATCAATAAAAACAAAAATAGAAGACTGAAAATAGACAGAACACACATCCTCCCAAGTGAGGAAGCAAAATCCTTACCGATATAGTCAATAAAGTATCGAAATTTCTATATGTTAAATGGAAACATTTGAGATAATATGGAGAAATGAATATGGAAACATATCAAGTATGATCAAAATAGTATATTGTTTTACCCTTTTGTGAATCATGTCGTCTATGATTAATTATAGAACCATTCTTGTTTACTGTAAATAAGGTCCCTGCCAGAGCTCAAAAAATTCCATCTTAGAGAAGGTGCTACCTGGGTATTCATCATATTCCCACAAGCTTTCTCTTTCAGTGTTGCCCTGCAGTCCTCCTTGGTTAACTTGGAAACCGCATGAGAATTTCAATATTTCGTGAGAGAGAGAGAGAGAGAGAGATGTGTGCATCAAGAATGAAAAGTCAACGTTTGGCTCCAACTGGATTGACCATCTGTGCAACCATATGATGAAAAATTTTAAAACCAACAGTTGGTTAATAGTTTCAAAGATTACTTACTATTTGGTAGCTTCTTAATACTGACATAATGATTTTTACTAAAAGACCATTAGGATCCTCTTTCATCCCCATTATGTTGGTTTCATAAGCTTTTGCAATAACGTGGACTAAGAATATAGCTACTAATAAGAAGTGACCCTGATTGGTATGATAAATCAATTAATTTGAAATTTTCATGGAGATAACGTACATTGACAAGAGTGCATATTTCAAACACAGGAAAGATATTGATGCCATCACAATGGTTACTGTTAAAATTACGAAGTATCGACAGAAAAAGCAAACTGTATTGACCAGTGAGTGAAAAGCTGAAAGCCAACAAACATTAGCATGGTATTCTAACAAAACCTTGACAGCATCCTGTTGTCCACAACCAGCAGCCCATGTTAATGGGGTTCCAGCATAGCTTTGTGAATCCCAATCTATCCCTTCAAAAATCAATAACCTCAGCAATTCAGCATTTCAGAAAGTAGTGACTACAACATTTTTTTGATTCATGAGAATACCACTTGAGTGAAAATAACAAGAGAGATTTACAACCCTATTTTCCACATCACAACATTTCTTTGGTTAGTTCATTTTTTTATCTCTTCTTTCTTGTTGGTAGGTAAATGTTTTCACTAGTTCAGGTTCATGTGATGACCTTCATGTTTCTTCTTATCTATGCTTAACACTGTTTGAGATCTTTTAATGCTATCGAATGGTTTCGTCGAAATAAATGAGCAAACCTTCAGAACATGCAGCAAATGTTATACCCCACCTTGTATAGGATCCTTTCTTATAGACTATCGGATCTGGTGAGATGGTGGGCCCACCAATCAACTTAAAGTGAACTGATGACACTTGAACAATCCTAGATTCCTCAATGCATTAGGGTGAGCTCAGAGGCTGAGAGGCTTTTGGAGTCAGCTTTGGATTTTGTTCTCACAAAAAGTGCTCTCCTTTTGAGACAATTTTGATAAGTCTCAAAATGTCAAGTGACATGTTTCACAAAAAAATTCAGAGTAGATGAACTGATTTAAAGTTTCTGGAAAAAAAATAACAAAAACTTGAGCTATGATGCTTAGAAATGGCATGGATCCAGCAGAGGCATGCCATCGATATGGCAGGACACCAATTTTCATATAAAACTTGAAGTATCAGACACAACACGGCATGTTATGTTGGCTATTTTGAAGAATCCAGGGTATCATGGCCCTTAAGACTAAAGAAACACTTAGATCTTAATAACTATAAAGGTTCATAGATCCTTCTAAATGGAAAAAATGAAAACTGTAAAGGATGAAAGTTTAGAATATGAAGTAATGGACTTATCTCGTAAGACATTGAGATTCAGTGCAGTCGTAAGTTGTTTATATCATATATTGACTCTTTCATTAATCATTGACATTATTATTAGTAGTATTATTTGAATCCTTTGAATGCATGAAAGAACTTCAGAGGCCATGGTTTATAAAGATCTTTTCATATAAATCCACACGGTACATACATACTTTTGTTAAGATGGTATCACGGTCTTTCATATATACCTATGCATGCATACACATCATACATACATAGGTATAAATGTGTTTCACATTTAGAATTTTGGGAGTTGCTACATTCCTTTTCACGTAGTTGTTATTGAAGGCTCACTGTCGACATGATATATTTATTGTTATGAAAAAGGTTAAACATACAGCTGTTTTGTTCTAATTGACTAAAAAAAGTAGAAGATATAACCCAATTCACTTTTTTATTGTCACCCGAAGCTTCATTCTTAAATTATTTACAGAAAAAAAAACCAGCAGCTATCATTAATATTTGCAAATAGATGCCTGAAAAAAGGGATGAATGAATATGCCAGCTTGCAGATTATGACATATACTAAAATTTTATCCCAGTAGAAGTTCACCAAAAAGGGATTAATGAATTTGATGTAGGATTCTAGGAAAAAAGTTAATTCATCCAGATACCCTAATAAGGCTTCTAAAAATCCAACTTTGAAGCATCCAATAATTTCAAAGAAACGTGTACATGCGTCGCACATAATAGTTAGTGCGAGCATCAATGTGATGGTGACATGTCTACTATTATGAAAAAGGTCAAACATACAGTTGGGGAGAGTCTGAGCTCCCTAAGATGGATATATGAAGTACCAATGATAGAAATAAAATTGAACACATACAAGAAAACCTACAGGTAGCTCTAACAAAAGAGAGTATCAAGGATTGTTGTTTGTGGAGGCCTGAGCAAGTACATAAAAGAAGAAGATATAAAAAACACATGTGCCATGTATTGAAGGGATAAAAAATCAGCAAATTAGGAGAAGGGGGTGATCAGTAAAGGCCTTGAATGTGGTAGTAAGAAAAGATTGATTAAAAAAATTTCTTTTTTTTTATGGGGAGAAACTTGACAAGTTCATATTAGAGGACTCTACAGTTTACATACCAGGAAGCAAAATTGCCACTACTCAGCATTTCTAGGTTAAAAGGCATCAGTTATGAACCATAATGAAAATAACCAAGCAAGGAAATTCATGAACATGTGAGATTGCCAAAAGGGTGTAATAGTCTTTAGCTTGCAAAGCATTTTGGTTATTTTCCTTTTTTAACTGAGAACCCCAGAGATGCCAGAAATCAAATTTGTTATTACAATCAAACCAGAAAAAAGTTTAAAAGCAACAGAACCCATTGCTGCAGATCCAATCAAATAACAGAGTTAAACTGCACATTGAGACTAAGGCTTTGATCAAATTCAGAAACATAAGCATAGACAAGCTGTCCAAATACTCCATATCAAATAAGAAAAGGTACCTCCTGCAGATATTCAAGCTTCAAAACATAAAAAACTCCAGCATTTTTAACAAAACAAAATGCCACCGCAATCATCGCTGTAGTGTAAACTACTACTTCAAGAGTGAGTACTTCACATTCCTTAAGCATTAAATGTACTGAACATAAAGAATGTTGATATTTTCCTCTAGGGTGAAATTTAACCTTTAAAGAGTCAAAGAGAAACCAAATTAAATAAGTTGGTCATGGAATGATAGATCTCAAAATTTCTAATTGCATTTCATTTGCTGGAAATGAAAGATAGACCCCAATAGATACATGGTTATTAAAATTTTGAAAGGAAAGAAGCAGACATAAGATATCTGTTAAAGTAAGCTCCCACACATTTCCCAGCACAAGTAAATAATGAAAAAAAAGAAAGTATCATATCTTATTTCATACAATAAATACATGTTTTCATTGGTTCATACTTGTTAATAATTCCATTGACTGACAATTCCAACAAGGGAAAAAAAGGTCCAAAAGACACTTAAAGAAGATTCTAAGACAAGTGAGATATGCATTTCATAATCCCCATTCATCTATCTGATAGATACAGAATATTACTCTGCCCTACATAAAATCGTATTCCATTGACAAGTTCTACATGACAATAACTCAGTTTTGAGTCAGGGAAGAAAACCCTGTGTATAGCTTATTCCACATATAGCAGGAATTTCATTTGAGCAAAAGAATTGAGTATTCATACTGTCAAATATATGATTCAAAATTAGAAAATCAAAGGAAGTATAATGGCAATGTTTGGCACATTGTTTCAATTTGGTTAAGAGCTAGGATCTATTGATGCCATAAATACAAATAAGTTATGAACTCCAATCATGTACCACATGACAAATTTTTTTGCTTGTTTCTGTAAGCTTAACTGGTAGATGTCATTTCCTAGGTTAAATTGAAAAGAAGAGAAGTTATAGAATTTTTAATTTTACTTCAGCGAGATAAAGCTCCATTTCGTTTCATTTCAGCTTCATCCCAAACACAAATCCAAGAATGTTGGCCAAAAACCCAGCTTGGCAAAACTCAATCCAAGAAGCCCAATCTCAGTAAACCATAATTGTAATCTCAGTAAACCATAATTGTTTGAGAGTGCCTTGAAACTATTCTAGAAGACAAGTTACATAAAGTTAAAAGGGAAAGAATTGAAAGGAGCACGTAAAAGTAAACATGCAGAGGAAGAAAATCAACCCACAAATTCCCAAGGTAAAAGACCTGGGCTTGAGAATACTTGAAAAAAATCTGACAAACCTTTGCAGTATAAGCTGGAAGTTGAAAATCGGTAAAGCAAGGAGAAAGGAAATTTTCGTTCCATATGCATATCCTCGATCTCGATCTGGCAGGTATGCATCCAAGTGGGTCGGCATATATCCTACACTTGCCAAACATGCATCTGAGTAGGTCCTACAAGTGTGTAGAGAAAATGGCATAAGCATGCTTAAGATCTACTAATGACCACCAATTTTAACTTCACACAGTAAATTCATCATTTTCATCGGCTGAAGGGTGGGTAATGAAAATCAAGGCTCCATTTCTTCCAACGCCATGGGCTGAAGGGTGGGTAATGAAAATCAGGGCTCCATTTCTTCCAACAGGAGTTTCCACCTCTCCCCTTTCCTTGGGAAATTAGTATCAAAATGCCTGTTTCCTAGGAAAATAAGAAACCTGCACCCATGGTTTCCTCGAATTCAAATAGATTTCCACGATTCTCCAAAGAGGAGAAAAATATTGCAACTTTTAAAATAGATTAAAAGGAAACTGATGATAACAACAAAGAAGGCATTTAGAAATTAGAAACCAAAGAGATAATAAATTGTTTGCTTGCATGGTTGGGTCTTTCAGATCAATCTATGTTGACTTTGTTGTTGGGTTTGTCAAACTTGAATGAACTTTATTGATATAATAAACATAAATTCATCCTTGATCCATTCCCCATAAAATACAATTTGCAATGGAGCCAACAATCAAATTGTAGGAAGGTTGCCTGGGTTTGAAGTGTTGCATAAACATTTGCAACATCTAATGCTAGAAACCATTCATTGCAGTATCAGCACGAACACATTCACTTGTTTTCTCTGTCTCCGAATTACTAGTTGTGTAAGCAACGAAGCAAGAAATGCAAATAAGAATTTGAAGTTAAAGACGAGAACTAAAATTCTTTTATAAATAAGAAACTGGGGTAGCCAAATGCAATTTGTTTTGAGTTTTTTTGGGGGAATGGTTGCTTAATCATAATAGGAAATATTTATGTTAAGAAGGTTGGATATGTTATGGTAAAGATAAGTTTATTATAGACTAAGATTAGATTATATCATAGTTTTATGTTATTAGATTAGATCTATGATGTGATTAAGATATATTAATCATTCCACAATGTTTTTGGAATTCCCTCAATTATTGATTGATCCTATGCTGTTAGCCAAGCAAGAACTCCTTGCTCAACCCAAAATTGTGCCGACTGCATCTTCATGAGGCCTTTCCAATCCCAACAGATAAAGGGAAAGTGCATAGATTATGCATATTTAGCAACTCAGCCCCATTGGATGTTTCTAGCCATCTCATTTTTGGCCATTCTCAATCTCTTGGCATCTGTCATTATATGCCAGGGTCTTTAAAATGATTGTTGTTTTGAGTAAATCTAGACTGATCTGAAAGACTAAAACAAATTAAAAAAGAAAAAGAAAAAGAAAAAGAAGAAGAAAGAATGCATCTATACACTAATGTTTTCATCACAATCAATCTCAGGGCAAGTTGAGCAGTGGTCCACTTTGCATTTTGTGCATCTAGCAGTGCTAGAAATAAGACCCAAATTATTAGCCTAACGTGCTTCATCCATTATCCTTCTTCTTCTTTTTTAAGAGAATTTTTCTCGTAAGGTGAAGGGGCTTATCATTTTAAAAAAGGGGAAAAAGGTAGAAGGACCTTCTCTACTATATGATAGATCTGTACGTTGTGTTTTTATGTTCCAACAAACTAAATCAGTATTAACATTAAAACCTCAAAAAATAGATATTAACTTGATTACAGCCATACCGTACTATTTTTTCCATTTACCTTGAGAGTCATCAACTCAATTCTCCTCTTGCATTATATATTTAGCCCATCATTTGGTACCTGAACAGAAAACCTGAAGTACTCAGCGTCAATGAAGACAATGGATGAAGGGAAAAGACAAGCTCCTATACCTGCAGTGTTCTCTCTGAGCATTGTTTAAACTCTGTCAAATCACATCAACACATTTTCATTTTTAGCTACCACTTGGTCAATGTAATATTATATCATTTACAAAAATTGAATCTCAACCCAACAAGGGTAACTGCACAGACTTTTGAAAGGGCAGCCTTTTTTATGGTAAGGTCAACCTTTATTGAAACCATAAAAAAAAGTCAACATTTGATCCAGCTTTATAAAGTATACACATTTTGAAAATTCATGTTTGACATTTTAAAGAACTGAAAGCTCCATTAGAAAATAATTAGCTAAAACTAATTTGATTTTGTGCTAGGTTTTGTCAATGCCATCTAACTGTGTTGACCTATGCTACATAAATTACAGTAATATAGGTTTTCTCACAAAGCAAGTAGACGTAGTAGTGGTTTGAAGGAGTATTTCTTTTCAATGACTTTGCCGCTGTCTACATACAATACTTTTTTGGGGGAATTGATTCCTAGGAAATGAGAGATTCTGAACAATAAATTATTTGCTTGCACTTTGGGTCTGTTAGATCAATCTGTGTTGACTTTGTTGTTGGATTTGACAAACTTGAACTTGGACTTGTGTTGAGTTATTCAAAAAATGAACTTTAGTGATATAATAAACATAAATCTCACATACGCAATCAATGGAATCCGCTGCATTCCCATTAAGGAGCTTGTGATGTTCTTCATTTGATCTGCTATCTTTCTCTTTAGTGCTCAAGGGTAGCAATGGAGATTGGTTTCCAATAGTTGGATCAGGTAGTTCAGCATAGAGAATACTGCGAAGAAAATATCAAGTCAACGCAGGCATATATTACACCCTGGGGAATTGGATATTGAAAACATGCCAAATCAATGTATTAAAAAAAGACTTTCAAAGTCTCGGCATGGACTATCTAAATTAGAGATCACAATTCTTGGAGAATCAGGATTTCATGTGCTTTGAAACAACATTGTGTACCAAGTTTCCAGAAAGATCACAGGTGGCATTGCCCAACAAAGTCCTGATTGTTGGACATTCAGGATCTTTGTGGTTAACCTACCTCTATGGGTAGATCTATGGACAAATCTCAGGAAAGAAAGGAAAAAAGAAAACAAGAGATTCCTTATAGTTAATTAGGAGCACTTTTATTATACTATAAGCGAGGAAGTTTGGCAAGTTTAGATGCCTGCAAAGCACAGCAATGAGAGAAATAATTTTTACTTCCCTTGATAGAAGCAACTTAATAAGGAAGAAGATTTTATTATAAAAATACATGATAGCAACCCAACTAAGAGGATTTTGCCTCTTAGGTATTACTAAAGTAAGAAGTTACAACTGTCAGCTTGAATCATGATATTGTACCTCATGATAGTGATGATTTGGACCAGGAAGCTGGGTGGAATAAAATATTATAATTTTGAGAATCTGTGAAGCATGAAGTAAACAAAGCAAACATAGAAGGTTACCAGCTTTACACGAATTTCTATAGATCATAATAAAATCTTTCTCCAATTGCATCAATGGTACCAATTTACAAACACCATTGCATCAAATAAGCCACGAATATATGCCAAAATGCCAAACATTGAAAAGATGTCGCCTATCAGAGGAAATGGTATGAACTTCCACAAGTCATGAAAATGTTTCTCCAATTATCTTATTGCATTCAGTAAGCTATGATTAAAACGTACAGATGCTGAACATTTAAAAGAGATGCCGCATTACCTATCAAACAGAAATTTAAAAAAATAATAATAATAAGTGCCTTGTATCATATATGTCACATTTAAACTTACAACAAGAAATGCCAGAACCCTGCACCACAACAGAACTGTGTAGAACTTTTTGCTTTGAAAAAAAGATGTGTCTTGTATCATGTATGTCACATTGTTTTTTCTTTTTTTTTTTTTAATTTGAATTGGGTGTCCATTTTAAATTTTTAAATATTCATATTACATTGTCCCCTTTAAATGAAACCAATTCCTTAACAAAATTAGAAGATTTGTAGTGAAGATATCATAGATAATTAGCTTTTTTCTATTCTAAATTTGTTTTCCTCATAAGATGATTCATGAAAAGGTGAAGTGAAGTATGAATAACTAACTTTTTAGCGTGGAAAGACAAAAGAAGAAGAGAAAAGGAAGAGAACAAATAGCATTAGGAAAGAGAGAAGAGAATGACACTAACATGTTCTCATGTTTAATTTCAAGTCAGCAACAGATAAATTACTACATGACATTGAAACAACTATATAAGAATACAACGGATTGAATGATTCCAAAACTCCAAGCAAACATGCTATGATTATTGATTACTAATAGTGATAATGTAAAACAGGGGACTTCGCAAACATCAATAGTTCTCTCATCATTGTTACGCACATACACACACAAAGCACATATATCCTTTAGGACTTGCCACAAGCACCCACACACTGCATGTGTCTCTAACAAATGCTGATACATAGTTGACATAGGAAAAGTGACATGAATGTTAGGCTGGAGCCACTCTAGAGCAGTTAATGGTCCCACCACTAATTTGCAAGAGCCAGGGAGCTGCTCATTGTATAAGTACTGGACCCAAAGATGTTGTGCAGCAAAATTTATAGGCCCTACCTTGGTCAATGGGCGATACATACTGTGATTATCATTGTACAGACCCAAGCATATAGAACCAGTGAAGCCAGTGGTCCTCTATCTTGTCCCAAATTACCAAATGTGCAAGAAATAAACACAGGTTGGCTTTGTGATCCATTGGCACTGTTAATCAACAAGGTGAAAATGTTGACCACTGAAGAACCCCCCCAACAGTGTCCAAGTTCCTGCTTTAGCTAATAATTGCACAAGCAATAAAACCACTACTATATACATGATGGATGAGCATGCAGAAAACATTGAGTGAAGCATGCATTCAACTGTATTTAATTTTGCAATGGAAGCCACAAGTGAGAAGATGTTACCCTCTAATAGGAATTAAACCGTTTGAAATAATAAAAGCATTAAGATTCAATTTCTATTAGACATTCAATCAAACAGTTCATGCTCAACATAATATTTACAAAGAAACAAAAGAAAAGTATAAGCGACTGAGATTCAATTTCTATCAGACATTTAATCAAACACTTGATGCTCAACATAATATTTATAAGGGAACAAAAGAAAAGTATAAGCAATTGCAAACCAATCAATAAGATTTGTGAAAAGGAAGAGGAAGATAGAGAAGATATCATGTGCATACATATATTGCTCGAACAGTAGAAAAAACAAAACAAAACAAAAAAAAAAAACAATAGAAGCATGGGAGAGTTTTACTTGAACACCGCATATATTTCAATTTTTTTTTCCCAAACTGATGGAATGAGAATAGATTCACCAAAGAGGTTTGCTTTTCTTTTCCAAAATGATAGGATCCTTCACCACCAAACAGATCTGGTTTTTTTCTTTTCCTTATTTTTTTTCCTTCTCCAAAACATTTGGTTTTTTTTTTTTTCATTGAAGTCAATGAGATAAGAAGAGAGGAAAGAAATATCTGGACATATGTTTGAACGCCATTTTCCCCACCAGCTGAGCATAGATGGTCCATGTTACACTTTCCATAGGTGCCCATGAAGATGCAAATAGTAAAGCAGCTGAAATAATGAACAGCAGGAGGAGAAAACTGTGCCTTTTTAATATGGGTATAGATTAGATAGATGAGCACCTGATCCAGATCCAAACAAATCAATCAATGTATCCAAATTTTATTTATTTTTATATATTTTTATATCCAAAATTTGATTAAAAAAATCTAGTATATCATACAAGGATTATACATATAAATATAAGCTTTTATTTATCTAGAATTATAAAAGTTAACCACCCAGGAGTTGGAGTCACATAAGGCATGGGTTTGCTTCCCACATCTTATGTTCAACATCCGCCTCGAATTTACCAAGTGTGAGTTTGTGTGGGTTTAGTGGGTGGCACTTGGGAGATTAGTCTCATGGAGTTAAAAGACCTCAGGAAACCTCATCAGCAAAAAAAAAAAAAAGAAAAGAAAACATGTAAATGCTCCATTGCTCCTATGTCAAATAGAAGTGAAAATAGCCAAGTGAATCATGTGGCGCCTCCTCATAGATATGAAACACAAAAGTGCATGCAGCAGACTCAACACACTTGCACTGCCTTTGCAAAATATTCCACTTCCTATGAGAAATTTTAAAAGCATCTTTCCTCAATTCACCTATACGCCGCAGAGGGGGGGGGGGGGGGGGGGGGTGGGGGGGTGGGGTGGGAATTTCCAAACTAACAGAAATAAAGGAGGTTTTCTATCTTTCTAAATCACAACTCATAATAATTCATGTTATTCCAAGCACATGAAAACACAATAAAAGGGTAGTACACTCAGTTAAAACCATGCACCAATGTCAGCGAATCAGGTCTTGAACTTCCAATCAATGTGATGAACTTTTAAAAATACCAAAAATCTGCGGAGGACCAGCTCTTGAACCACTTTGGCTCCTTGATGCTTAGATGGTTAAAGAAATGGCTAAAATGGGGCTAAAAATAATAAAAATAGCCAAGAGGCACATGTGTGAAGAGGCCCCTCTTTGTACATATGAGACACAAATGCATGTACAAGTCATGTGTGAATGTGATTACCACAATTGCTCTTCCCATTACACCAAAATTTAACGATGCCAATGGGTATTTGATTATTCGAGTAGTCAAAGTCTCTGACTTCCAACAAAATAGGTATGGTTTCATGTCATATCTGGATCCAAGTCGAGATTTATGAAGATGGATTCAGTCCGGTTCCACCATGGTTCCTCCTTGGATCCCATCCCAAAAGTACTTCACATTTCTATATGCTATACTAAAAGCACCCTTCCTCAATCACCACTATAAGCATGACGAAGGGAGAAGATTTTCCATACTCCATGAAAACAAGGGGGATTTTTCTATGTTGTAATTACCAACAATAATAATTCCTTATAATGTAAAGCATAAAAAACAATGATATAACAGAGAAAGTTGGAGTAAAGTTATTAGCTAAGCATAAATGTCATTGAAATAAGTCTTGGACCTCTACTTTTAGTGTGATAAACATGAAAATATTAGGTCTTGAACCAAATGCTTTATGAAATGGATGTTCATGTATTATCACCATAAAAGGCTTCACAAGGTACTTAAATAACAGTGCACAAAAGGAGCCTTATGCTATCTTTACTGTTCATGACTGCGTTAGATAGCAGCCTAGTCTCTCATGGGAAATGGCTTGATTTTCCATGTTTATAAAAGCTGCATTCAAAGGGTGTTCCTGCAAATTCCCACCTAAAAAAGATGGAGAACTATACTTCACCATTACATATAGAAAACTATATTTCACCATTACAGGAATCAAACACTTTCATATCTTAAGAAAGAATTTACACACAATAATGGAAATGTTTGAATTGCTCCCACCATCATAGGCATAAAAGAAAAATGTTCTTACTGTGCATCAGATGGTTACCTAGTCCTGTTTGAAGAATGGCTCCTTGTCTAAAAAGTACTTTCGAGAATTCTTCTACAGCCTCATATCAAGACAAGTATTTCCCTATGTTTCCCTTCCTTTCACATGAGCCTACGCAACGTGATTCAAGACTTTTTGGTGCTTGAAACCCTATAGAGATCAGGAGATCACACAGTTTTCAAGAAATCAAGCTTTTAGAACCATAAAAATCAACAAGAAACCAACTAGAGTCAAATTTGAAGCTGCAATGCCTGAAACTAACCAGAGTCGTTTTTTTACACGTTTAGTTACAACTTGCAATCACAATGGATTGAAATAACTAGTAGGACTTACTCCATACTCCATATGGAGATATCAAGCTACATATTCTTCTGCTACTCAGCTGCCTCTGCATCCACTACCAAGGAAATCAACTCTGATTCTGTTGTAAATGCAAAAATAGACTCTCTCTCTCTCTCTCTCTCTCTCTCTCTCTCTCTCTCTCTCTCTCTCTCTCTCTCTCTCTCTCTGTGTGTGTGTGTGTAAAAATATATGTATATATATCTCATTTCAACAACAGACAACACAAATATATTAGTATTATGTCTCGTGCATATGAAATCTGTAAATAATTAGTTTTGCATGTGAACAAAATAATTTTCTTTCAGATCACTGGCCTTTACTTGAGTTGTGACAACATTACACCTGTGCCACCCAAGCAGGTTTTCATAACTTTCTTTCTGTTTTTCTCCATTCGAGAACTCTTTTTTTCTACAGCGCTCGGTTTCTCTCTTCTTGAGTCTCAACTTATGAGCAAATTAGTAACCACAACAGCTGGGTCTCTCTGGCGGATCAGTTCATAAGCACACATATCCAAGGCATTGAACGAAGAGGAAGGCTGTTGTATTAACTATTAAGAGGGCATACAAGGAAATATTTTTCACATCAAGAACACTGATCCAAGAGAGGGCTAAATTGTCTTCAATATAGTGACATTAGCAGCGTGTCTCTACTCACCCTCGATCTCTTTAATTCTCGTTTATTGAAGTATCTGTTTCCTTGTTTCTCAAATAGTATTTCCCGCCATACAAAAAATTAGACAGCTGAGATTATCC
The DNA here is from genome assembly GCA_037013555.1 of Sextonia rubra. Classification (NCBI taxonomy): domain Eukaryota; kingdom Viridiplantae; phylum Streptophyta; class Magnoliopsida; order Laurales; family Lauraceae; genus Sextonia; species Sextonia rubra. Next base: position 27,811,948 of record JASUAD010000009.1, read on the forward strand.
ACCACCCACAAATTGGAGTTGGTTCAAAAAATTGAGGAGAACTTTGTGCTGGTCATATAGAAGGTTGAACCATGGATGCCTCCTGGCAAGAGCAGTGAAAGTAGAGCTATCCATAAATGATGAGTTCATAACTTGTTTCATCATTTAACCATCAACCCAACTACAACCAGGACTCTTTTTTATTCTCTTCTCCTGCATCATATTTCTTAGTAATGCTGATCTCTCCCAGTCCCCATGATCAGCGTACATGCCAGATAGCTGCACATAAGCACCAGAATTCTCAGGATCAATCTCAATAAGTTGCTCTGCTGCCTTCCTTCCAAGTGACTCATCTCCACGAGCCTTGCATCCTCTCAGCACTGATGACCAGATACTTGTATCGGCCCTGAATGGCATTCTGTCAATCAATTCCATTGCTTCCTCAAGGTACCCTGCACGAGCAAACAGATCAATCATGCAGGAGTAATGCTCAATAGTTGGCTCGATATGGTAGTCATCTTTCATTGCATAAAACCATCTCCGTCCTTCCTCGACCATTCCACAATGACCACAGCCTAATAACACACCAATAAAAGTTGTTTCATTGGGAACCACTGATCCACTTCTCATTTCCTCAAACAGTTTAAGCACTTCAGTCCCATACCCGTTTATAGCATAACCCATCAACATTACATTCCACGGAACTTCATTAAATTTTTCTATCTCTCTGAACACTCTTCTTCCATCTTCTATATGACCACATTTGCAATAAAGATTTACAAGAGAAGTAGAGATGATGTGATCCGATTCAAGGCCAATGACAGTAGCATGGGCAAATATCTGTTCCCCAAGTCTGAGAGAGCAAATGCCAGCACAAGTGCTGATTATGCTAGCCAAACTTACCTTGTCCATCCTCAAATCCAACCTATGCATTTCACAGAAGAGTTCCAGCGCTTCTATGGCAAAACCATTTTGACTATAACCGACAATCATTGAATTCCATGAAATCAAGCTTCTACACGGCATTGTATCAAAAATGCATCTCGCCTCCTTGATTTGCCCACAATTTGAATACACAGTGATCATAGAATTCAGCAAGATTGTGTCATATTCTTTAAGTTCACTAAAGAAGTTGCATGCATCATCTAGGCTTCTACACTTGGAATACATGTCAACAACAGTGCTTGAGACAATCACATCATTGACAATCCCATTTTTGCAAGCTTGAGCATGCACTTGCTTGCCATTTTCAAGCACACCTAAGCTGGCACAAGCAGTAAAAGCATTGGCAAAAGTTGATGGATCTGCCCGAAGCATTTCCAACCTCATTCTGCTGAAAAGCTCCAATGCTTCTACTCCTTGATTATTGGAAACACAACCAGCAATCATGGAATTCCATACAACAACACTTTGGGTAGTTGTTTTTTCAAAAATTCTTCTTGCATCAGTCAACCTACCACAATTAGCATAACTAGAGATCAGTGCCGACAATGAAAAGTCATCGGGTTCTGCCATCGAATCCAACATGTGACCAGCACTATCTAGATCTCTACATTTTCCATACATGTTGACAAGGGAGCTGCCCAAAACCAAGTCAAGCTCCAGTGCACTGACAACAATGCGGCCATGGACCTGCCTGCCATAGTCAAGAGCTGCCAAATTGGCAGTGGCACCAACAATTGTTGCCAACACAAAATTATCAACCTGTAATGAGTCAATGGGGTCCGAAATCAAACTCTTAAACAACCATAAAGCTTCATGAGGCTGGCCGTGGCGAACATACCCATGAATGATGGAATTCCAAGCTGTAGAATTCCTCTGAGGCATCTCATTAAACAACTGTCTTGCAACCTTAAGCTCACCGCATCTTGTGAATCCAGTGATGACTGCATTCCAAGAGAAAATGTTCTTGATGGGCATCGAGCGAAATAGCTCAAGGGCAATCCAGTTGTCCCCTGATTTCAAGTAACCCTCAATCATAGAATTCCATGAGAAATCATTTCTGTGAGGCATTTCATCAAACAGTTGCAGCGCATCGGCCAGGCAACCGCATCGTGTGTACATTTGAAGCAGGCAGTTGGCAAAGAAGATAGCGGAATCAAGACCCTTTTTAAGTAGCAAGAGGTGGAGTTGCTTTCCTTGCGATATCGACTGGCGGGTCTTGCAGGACCGCAACAGACGGGTGCATGAATGTAGATTGATGTCCATGGAAGGCCACAGCCACAGGCATTCATTTTAAAAGAGGACATTTGGTTCGTTTTGAGCTGCAGATGAGGATCTCTGGTTCATTTCAATGGATCAAGAAACACCCCACTCACCAACTTATTCTACCTTTTGAAAGCGGTACACCATCCTTTCTCCACTCCATCTTTGTCATCTCCATTCACAGAAAGCCTAACCCAAGATACAGGAGGAGAATATATTTCCCCTTATCATATGTTAGAATTGGGTCAAAGTACTAAATCATATTAAGGGCTCTTATAGTAGCAGGTTGTCAAAATTGATTCACTTTTAACATCACGTTTGACTCCAATTACATATATTTAATAGATTTTTCTTCCCTGGCCTCGCAACAAGTCAATTTTAATTCATTTGGATGAATGCACAATAAATCCAATGGTCCGCCTCATTTAGATATATGTAAAATCTTAAGACTTACGACTTTTGAAGCTCATGTTTATTGCAAAATTTGGACTGTGTGCTGGATGGCTCCACCCTGATAATGATGATGGTGATGATGCTGATGGAAGTTCTCACTAGAATATTTTTCTTAAAAGTATGTACACTCCAATTGCGAAAGCTTTGCTGGGCCAGCCCAAGCCTGGCCCATTTAACCAAAACGCCCTCCAAGCTCCAAGGCCAGACACCTATTCTCTTCCCGAACGAGGAAGGAATCTCACAGGGCGCGAAGAAAAACCCTAGAATCTCTTCATCTTCCCCGAGATTTCTAGGGCTAGGGTTTTCTCCCTCACCAAACCCTAACCACCACCACCTCCTCCTCCTCCTCATCATCAATGTAATTGAAACACCATCATCTCCACCCCTCGAATTCAATGGATTTCGCGGAACTCGAAGCGGTCGAAGGCCTCAGATGGCCATGGAACTCGTGGCCCACCTCCAGATCAGAATCAGCGGCTCTGATCGTCCCCCTCAGCGTCATGTGCACCCCACTCATCCAAATCAACGACCTCCCCTTGCTCCGCTACGACCCTCTCATCTGCGGCCGCTGCCGCGCCGTTCTCAACCCCTACGCCCGCGTCGACTACCAGTCGGCGATCTGGGTCTGCCCCTTCTGCTGCCGGAAGAACCCCTTCCCTCGCTCCTACGCCGGCATCGGCGAGAACAACCTCCCCGCCGAGCTCTTCCCCACATACAGCACCGTCGAGTATCTCATCGGCCACAAGAACCCTAACCCTAACCCTAGCCCTAGCCCTAGCCCGAACCCCAACCGGAACCCTAGCTCCATTGGAGGACTGTCGTCGCCCTCCTCTTCGTCCCTGCTGTCTTCATCGTCGCTGTCTCTGTCGTCGTCGGCCTCTTCGTCCTCGTTCTCGGGGATGGAATTCGCCGGCCCTGCGTTCGTGTTCGTGATCGACGCTTGCTCGGCGGAGGAAGAGCTGCGGGCGCTTAAAAACGAGATCTTGCATGTGATTGCGCAGCTGCCGGAGAGTGCGCTGGTTGGGTTGGTGTCGTTTGGTGGGATGGTTCGTGTTCATGATCTTGGGTTCAGCGAGTGTTCGAGGGCAGTGGTGTTCCATGGCGAGCGAGAGCTGTCGTCGGATCAGGTAACTATCCATTCATACATGGATTGCTTGTTACTTCTACATCTGACCAAGAAATGGATGTTGGAAACATTGAAAACAAGTTGCAGGAAATTTGGGTTTTTGAGGAGCAATAGTTATTCTCCTTGGTTTGATTTTAGGCAGCCTACAAGGGTGAGAGGGGTAGGGATTTGTTTGTAGGTATTCTTTGGGGAGGATACTAAATGGAAGCAGGACTGAGTTTGATGATTGTGGCTCCCAGTGTGAATGATTGAGCCCTTTTTGTAACTGGTTTGAAGCGGGATTGAACTTAGAATTCTGGGATCGATGAGGACGAAAGCGTAATTTGAGAGAAGGTGATCAAGGGAGAGGTTAGACAAAGCTAGTATCCTTGAGCAGTGACATAAGATAGTCCAGATGCTGCTCTTATGATATATGATGGCCTCAAAGCTAATGTTATTCCCCTTCCCATTTCACCAATTGAAATAATCAAATGACTGCCTTTTCTAAGTCTAATTGGGGGAATTTGCATCCACTTCTGACTGTTACTGTGTCTGATGCTTAATGCCCGGGAAGGCTATGATCATTGTGTGGATATCTGCAGCTTGATATTTTTTGCTTTAACCACTTACCTGTTTTGTTTTAATTTGGGTATTCACTTGACTAGTCTCATTTTCTGGAAGTTCCTTTGAATTGTCTGTTAACATATACAGTTTATCGGTTAGATCACATTGATGATTTATTTTTTCAAGAGGAATCTTACTATTGCCTTGTACTGATAAAGCTCACCAACTCTTTGAAGGATGTTGATGAACACGCATCTCCTTTGTATTCATTTTACCCAAGATTTGTGAGGTGTTAGTAATCGAAGAGCATGTGCATATCAAATATGAATTTCTCAAACGGAGTTGAAGTTGATTGCATATAAAACATTTTGTTATATTTCACAAAAGAATTTTTTATTAAAAAAAAACTTGAAAACAATCTATTTAATGTATCGGCTTGTCCTGCACAGATTAATATGCAGGTCTGCATCTGTTTGAGCATTGTTGGTATTGCATGTGAAAGACTCTCTAGAGTTTTCTTGTATGGTCAGTGCCTGGTTGTGAGACAGGGCCTTATGATATCCTGATCTCTATGACAGTCCAATACCTTCTTAGAACCACCACATTTATTTGTCACAATTCGTGAGTCCTTAGTTGTCAATTCTGTCTTGACCCATGTTCCATTTGACCATGAAATGGAACATTCTGGCCTTTCCAGTGTCCTATTTCGAAAAATACGTAATGAAAAAACTAAAAATGCTTTAAAATATCTGTGTTGGGCTGACAGTGATACTACTCACGTACTGGTACTTGCTACTGCACCAATATCTCTAGGATACAAGTGTGGCATATCCTAGCATACTGAGTCCACTATGTCATCTAGTTTCATTAATCTTTTTTCTCTTTTTTCACTTTTCAACCAAGGAGATTTTTAGAAAGGAATATAAATGATGATAGCTCATTAATTTAGAAATTTTCTAAATAAAATATTGGGACAGTTTAATGTATCTGTGTCTTTGATTTGAAGAAGTAGAGTGGTATCCCCGATCCTTGTATCTGTGTCTGTACTCTGCACCCATATATCCATATCTAGGCATCATAGGTGGTTGGCCCCAATGCTTGTATCTGTGCCTATACACTACACCCATATATCCATATCTGGGCATCATAGGTGGTTGGCCTTTTTTAACCTAGATTATATAGTATTATTACCGATCCACACTCACACAAACGCACAGTCGTTCTGTTGGTGCTCACCCTCTTTCTATGGCTAAGTTATCATTAGAGTCCATTATTGTTATTATTGTTGTTGTTACTATTAAAACTACTACGAAGCTGTTGTTTGTTGTTATTGATTCAAATCATCATCCTTCTGTTCCTGTAGGATTTGCTTATGCTTTTATTCAAGTCACCTTCACAATCATTGTTGGATTAACAATTAATGTTTTTTTTATTTTTTTCCAGTCTGTGTTCTTTCCAGTTGACATCGTTTCATCTTTATAATGCAATTGATGTTTCAAGTCTTCTGGAGTAATTTAATTCCCACTTTTCTTCCAGATCCAAGAGTTCTTGGGCATTTCTCGCCTTCATTACCGGAAGTTTGGGAAGGCATCATCTACTCAGAAACAAGGGTTTTTGCTACCAGTTTCTGAGTGTGAGTTCAATTTCACCACTGCAGTTGAAGAAATTTGTTCGTTGGCGCGGGCTGTGCCCGGCCATCGCCCTCGAAGGTCCACTGGTGTGGCCATATCAACTGCAGTTGGACTTCTAGAAGGGTACTTGCCCAGTGCAGGGGGACGGGTAATGGTTTTCACATCTGGGCCTGCAACCTTTGGTCCTGGAATGGTTGTGGAGACTGATCTCAGTAAGGCCATCCGGTCTCACCAAGATCTGATCAACTGCCGTGCTCTGTACTTTGAAAAATCACATGCCTTCTACAAGAAACTGGCGCAGAGGTTATGCAATTCATCTGTTGTTCTCGACTTGTTTGCATGTTCTCTCGATCAGGTTGGAGCAGCAGAGCTAAAGATTGCCATTGAAAACTCAGGAGGCTTCATGGTTCTTGCAGAGTCATTCGAGTCGGATCAGTTCAGGAAATCCTTGCTGCATATTTTCAAGTATGACGACCATGGCTATTTTAATATGAACTTCGATGCAACAATTGATGTAGTGGTGACCTCTGAGGTGAAAATCTGTGGGGCACTAGGTCCCTGTATATCTCTGAAGAGGAAGAACAACTCAGTTTGTGAGCATGAGGTTGGTCAAGGAGGTACCAATTCCTGGAAATTGAGCACACTGACAAAAAAGACGTGCATTGCCTTCTTCTTTCAAGTGAGCAATGAGCAGAAAGATCCGACAGGCTCTGTATTCTTCATGCAGTTCATAACACGATACCGGAATGGGAACTCTGGAGTCCGATTAAGGGTGACCACTGTAGCAAGAAGATGGGTTGGGTCCAGGTCACCCGAAATTGCCTCCGGGTTTGATCAAGAAGCTGCAGCTTCAGTTATGGCCAGGCTTGCCATTCACAGAGCTGAGCAATTTTATGCTCGAGATGTGATCAGATGGCTGGATAAGATGCTAATTCGTTTTGCATCGAAGTTTGGTGATTACATGGAGGAAGATCCATCTTCCTTTCGGTTTTCATCTAATTTCTCTCTGTATCCACAATTTATGTACTATTTAAGGAGGTCACAGTTTGTCGATGTATTTAATGGGAGCCCAGATGAGACTGCGTTCTTCCGATTGATGCTGAACCGAGAAGGGGTGGTTGGCTCGCTAATCATGATCCAGCCTACACTTTTCCGATACTCCTTTGATGGGCCTCCAGTTCCAGTTATTCTTGATGTCAGCTCAATCTCCCCAGATGTTATCCTGCTCTTTGATTCATACTTCCATGTGGTCATTCATTATGGATCCAAGATTGCCCAGTGGAGAAAGCTTGGGTATGACGAGGATCCAAACTATGAGAACCTTAGAAAGCTGTTGGAAGCCGTAGATCTGGATGCGGAGGCCCTCTTGTCTGGGCGGATTCCAGTTCCAAAGCTTGTAAGATGTGACCAACATGGGAGCCAGGCAAGGTTTCTCCTTGCTAAGTTAAACCCATCTGTTACTCAGAAGACACTGTATGGAAATCATTCAGACATCATATTCACAGACGACGTGAGCTTGCAAGATTTTCTAGAGCATTTGCAAGCTTTGGCAGTTCAAGGCTGATGGTCACTGCCCTTGTATAGACGATTGGTTCTTTTTGGTGTTCCATAGGAATGTATTTGGTTTTTGTATACTGCCTCCAGTGTAGGGTTTGGAAGTTTTTTTTCCCCCCACTTGAGCAGGTTGAAAACTCTTTGGAATGTTTGAGTTCAGATATAGTGTAATTCAAGGTGTTTCCTCTCTCTCTCTCCCTCTCTCTCTCTCTCTTAAATTGGTAAAGTGCCTTCCAATTTTAAGGCCAGTGCATTATGGCCTAGGCAAAACAGAGACCAGTAAGGAGTCAAACTCAAACCATCAACCTGCATCTTTGGTGCAAGATGCATAGCGAATGAGCTACCTGTGCTATTGTGGCTCCTGTTGAAACTGCAGCTTCACCTAATTTTCGCCTTGCAGGTATTGTGCAGAGCGTGCTCCACAATGGAGATGCTACAGACAAGAGATTGGAGAGTCCTGGGAAGAGTGGATAACATTTTCTGATTTAAGTGGGCTTATAGATCATAGCAGAGTCAACTGGAAGAATTGATATCAGCTCCATCTTCAGCAATTGTAAAATAAAATAATGCAAAAAAAAAATTTTTTTTTTTGGGTGGCTAGAATATTATTCACTGATTCTTTATTAGGTGTCAACTGTCAACTCACCATGAATTGGATTGTATCTTCAGTCCCATTTGGTTCGACTCACACTGTAGGTTATGGAATAGCCCCGTGTCCCATTTAGTTCAATCAGGACGCCATGGGATGCAATGATTGAAATCAATAGTGAATTACTATTTGGGATCGTTTACGGATTACTTCCTCTTAAATCCTACTTCCATGAACTAGCAACTCTCAGGCCCTTATATGCTTCATAATTTGTTCTTTTTTTTTAGTTTCTTTGCTAATGACAGGGGTTCACTATTTAATATGAATCGCCTTAACCTTTTTGGCAATTACAAATAGCCACTATTCTCACAAATACGGACTATCCGCCTCTATTAATTAATTAAAAAACAAGGGTCACACTTTGTCTCACAATCAATGGCCAGTTCTTGACCAAGTTTATTATATCAAACTTATGGTAAATAATATGAAAGCATGAAAGATTTTTTACGAGTAATCCAGTTCATAAGCTAAAAGTCTTCATCATGATTAGATTGGTTTAGTTGGTATGGGCTTTGGATTTTCTCCCCAAGGACTTGAGCTCTCCTCCCCCCTTTTGCATTATCCGGGCAATATATGTACAACCATGCATGCCCCCCAATGATTAGTTCTTACTCGTTAGAACCGGGTTAACCCCCGAGCTGAAGGTCAGGCTGGCGAAGGATACCTTGGATAATAAAAAAAATACTTATATTAATTTTTATTTAATGTACCTGTCACTCACCCGAAACTTAATCCCAAGAAGACCACAAATCAGAGCAATTTTCTTCTTCCAAAAGAAGAAGGTGGATTTCATGACATCCACTGTCTGAAACACTGGATGCTGGGAGTTCTGATATGGATCCCTCATGAATGCAGCTCACGGCATTAGCAGGATAAGAGAACTGGAGCATTTCCCGGTAAAAACACAAAAGACGAACTTCCCATCAGGTTGGTCCCCATTTTGCCGCAAGATCATAATAGAGGCCCATTCATAAGCTAATTACAGGGTCCTTCCACACTTCCATGTCAGCCATTGGATTGTAAAAAGAATAGGGCAGAAACCAAACTACTTATTTGGTTATTCCCTTTCCTAATTTATTGAGCTGTCACTCAAGTTTCCAAAAGTAGGAAGGTAACTCCACCACATTAGCCCACCAATTAAAAAGCCGCGCAAATCTATTTACTCCCACTGCATGTGGTATATGTCCACAAATTTCACTCAGAAGTTCGATTTCACTCAAAGTCCCACTGAAAGAGTGAGCATAAGATTACAAATGTCATTCGTATATTCATTAATCACATTATTAATCATATGCTCTCAACCTTACCATCGAACCAGCTCATATTGGAATGAAATTTGAGGACATTCTTGCTAATTAAGACTCTGGACGTCCATCCACGTGCACAGCAGCGATGCCCACAAAATGCATATCCACTACATGGAAGTATAAAGAAATGACTTTTCGTGGTTAATTTGAGAATGTATGAACCAATAATGATTAGAACGGACAGAGAAATCCTGTTTGAAACACACTTCTTCATATTCGTTACACTTGAAAAGAGAGCATAACTTCATCAATAATACTTGAGGTGAAGCACATAAAAGCGTAACTGCAGAAGGCAACTATTAAAACAGACAGCACCAAACAGAACTTCTCAATCCCAAAAAAGATCAGCTAACATCCAAAACCACCCCTCGCATGTCCATTTACAAGTAGCCTCATGTAAATCTCCTAGATCAATATGTTTGACAGCAAGAGTGGCATATGGAATTAGCAAACCTAGAAAATATAGCATATTCATCGTCTAAGGGGTCAAGAGTGCTCTACAATCACTAATTCAGTTTGAGAATGCAGGAATTAGTTAATCAGGTACACAATTGGCATCTCCTAAAACATCAGAATTGTTCATAATAGAAAGATAATCACGCAGCACCAGTGGTGGGACGATTAAACCATTTATCAAAACAGCTCCAGCGTGTAGCTTAAAGAGCTCCAACAAAAACTGAGCTGCTGATCAATAATATTCAAGATACAAATATGAAAGGAAAAAAAAAGCACAAAATCCACATGCCCTGTGACTCATCCAAGACGAAAATATTGGCCAGCTATTCTTTCTTTGGCTCAGTGAACATCATTTAAACTCATTTGGCATAAAATAACCATGAAAGGCTGGAAACAGCTTTCAACCTTCATGTTGTAGATGAATGAGGCATTGGATACAAGGGATCCCAGTGACAACAGAGAAGATTGCATCAACCAAGACCATGTCATGCATGTTGGTAATGATGCAACTTATACAAAAACACTTTTCCAGCAGCATTGCCTACGGCCACAAATCCACCAGAAATGTAGAGCACTCTAAGGGGTCAAGAGTGCCCTACAATCACTAATTCAGTTTGAGAATGCATGAATTAGTTAATCAGGTACACTATTGGCATCTCCTAAAACATCAGAATTGTTCATAATAAAAAGATAAACACGCAGCACCGGTGGCGGGGCAATAAAACCATTTATCAAAACAGCTCCACCGTGTAGCTTAAAGAGCTCCAACAAAAACTGAGCTGCTGATCAATAATATTCACGATACAAATATGAAAGGAAAAAAAAGCACAAAATCCACATGCCCTGTGACTCATCCAAGACGAAAATATATTCTTTCTTTGGCTCAGTGAACATCATTTAAACTCATTTGGCATAAAATAACCATGAAAGGCTGGAAACAGCTTTCAACCTTCATGTTGTAGATGAATGAGGCATTGGATACAAGGGATCCCAGTGACAACAGAGAAGATTGCATCAACCAAGACCATGTCATGCATGTTGGTAATGATGCAACTTATACAAAAACACTTTTCCAGCATCATTGCCTACGGCCATAAATCCACCACCAGGACTGAAGTCCAAACAGCAGGGCTGCTGCAGTGCATTTTTCCCCACAGGCCAGTTTGAAAATACTGTATAAGATGGAACATGTACCAGTTTCAAGCTGTTTTTCTGCATGCTTGATGTAATAGCAAGTATCTGAGCATCCGGATTGAATCTTAATCCATCAACCTTGGTAACTAAATTTTCAACGGTCTTTAGCAGCTTTCTCTTGCCCCCGAGAAATTCTTCTCTGTTGTAAACATTGACAATTCCGCTGCTCGAACCCACTGCAAACAAAGAGCTGTCGGGAGAAGTACAAAGGGCAGAACACGATATACAACCTTCAGCAACACCTTTATGAAAGCACGTCCCCATTCTCAGATCCCAGTGATATATATGACCGTCACCGCCGGAGCTCAGTAACTGCCGCCCATCATCGGCAAAACACAAAGAGCGGGCTGTCCCATTCATTTTCAGAGTTCCAATCAGCTCTTTTGTTTTGGATGATACCAACAGAATATGACCTTCGTTTCCAATAAATGCAATGGTTTTAGAATCAGTTGAAACTTCAAAAGCTTCCAAGCTCTTCTCCCCGCGGCCTTTCAAGGGACCAATCTTGTCTACTTTTGCTTTCACCACATCCAAGCTTTAGAAGAACTTCCTCCGTCCACTTATGATAACTTGTGAACCATCGGGTAAGAAGGCTGCCCTGTGAATAGGGCAGTCCTCTATGAAGAGACTCTGTATTGTCGGATTGCGCTTGCCGTCAATCTGAAAAAATCTAAGCCGTTTATCCAATCCAGCGGCGAGCAGTAACTGGGCATTTCTGTGAAACTGAACCGAATTTATTGGACCATTAGATGGATCCTCCGCATTTGCATCAGTGAGCCTTGAGCACTCAAGAATTCCTGGCAACAGCTTTGTGCGACTTTTCACGACAACATCTTCATTGCTTCGGAGGATATCATCACTTTCCATTTCATCATAGACACGGGCCAACACAGCTCCATCCTCTCCATCAAATTCATCATCTGACCCATAACCCGCTGACTTTGCATCAAGTTGGGCCCACTCTGTTCCAGGATTCAGCTTGACATGTTGGGCCCTCAATCTGGTTACATAGTCAGCGCCCGAGATCACCTTCTCATCCTCCTTTCTTCTCAGCTTCTTCAACCTGTTGACTTTAGCAATATCTACACGTATCATTTCCTCTTCATCATCAGCCCAAACAGGTTTCCTCTCGTGTTTGTCTTCACAGACTTCTTCGTCATCTTTAAACAATATCGATTTCCCATTTGAAGACTTATCCACAACAAAAAAGGCCCCACCACCAGCAGTCTCCTTTCCAGCTTCTTCTACTTCCTTGCCAAACTCAATGGGATCATTGAGCGATCCAAACAAGAAGTTTTGCAGCCTCTTCATTTCCTTCTGCTCAAATTCCATATTGTTGTCATTCTGTTCTTTTCTTCCCTTATTCTTACTCTTTGACATGGCCAAAGTGGACAAACCTTCAGGCTCCAATTCATTTTCTGAAGCAGGAGACGCATTGGACTCCTCCCTTTCATCATTATCTCTCAGTCTCTTAGAGTGGGGCACAAGCGCGCTTTGAGAAATCAGGCTCATCATTGATGCTAGCTTTGTCTGCCAAAAAAAAAAATCAAAGTAACAATGATCAGAATTTTTTTTAACAGTGAAGCATAATCCAAGCACAAGTTGGTCCGACTCCATCATCATCATCATCATCATCATCAAAGCCTTATCCCAACCATGTTGGGATCGGCTACATGAATTCTATTTCTCCATTCGGTTCTATTTTGAGCTAAATCTTTCGATAAGTGCAACTTTTTTAAATCTGAATTAATGACTTCCATCCATGTTTTCTTCGGCCTACCCCTACCTCTTGATGGACCCTCCACCTGTATATCAAAACTTTTTCTCACCGGTGCCATTACTGGCCTACGCTCCACCTACCCAAACCATCTCAAATGAGTTTCTCTAATCTTATCTCCTATTGGTGCTACCTCTAAATGTTCTCGAAAGCGCTCATTTCTAATTTTATCTTTCCTAGCTTCCATAGTTGATCTCCCTGGCATAAAACCAAATTGATTTTTCAAAATCTTAGTCTTTTTTCTCAGTCTTTGCTCTATTATTCTCTCCCATAACTTCATAGTGTGACTCATAAGTTTAATCCCTCGATAATTGGTACAATTTTGTATATCTCCTTTATTCTTATATATAGGTACTACAATACTTCTTCTTCATTCATCCGGCATTTTCTTTGTCACAAGTATCTTATTGAATAGTCTATATAACCACAAGTTGGTCCGACTCCAATGCTATAAATTCAGACTAAGGGAATGCTTGGCAGTCCAAGCAAAGGAACAAGTGGAATGCATTTGTACTTATATTTACATGGATATTGATTTAGGTTTTGGCACTGCCCAAAGCACATGATAAACAGCTGGGTTATCTGCTTCATTATAGTCCAGCATCCTTCATCATTATGATGAAGCACGGGTACGGGTACGTTGATATGACAAAATGTTGTGGCTGATGAAGAAAGATAGATGTCATGGCAGTGACATGATCCCAACAGAATCCAACCCTGACTGTCCCCAAATATTCACCATTTTATATACTTTTTGCAGAATCGATCCAGTTTGCGACCATTTGGGGTTTCACATTGGGTAAAATTCCATTGTATTCTCCCAAGTATATAACTGCTGTCCTAACAATAATCAATAACAATTATTGGCAATAAGAAGTACTAATGAATGATATGGAGTGCAAAATGGAGAAAATCAGAACCCACCCAACATGATTTTTGAATTTCAGCAAAGCCCCAAATGCATGTTGAAGCGAATTAGATCACATTGGTAACATAAAACTTTCTCTCTACTCTCTTCTGGTTGCAGAATAGAACTTGGTTCCCTAATGTTCAGTTCTTCAACATTTTTAAAGTTTGACATGTTACTAGATGGAGAACCAAACTAGATCTTAAACGACTGATAATGGATGCTACAGCCTACATTTTAAGAACAGAATGGACTTTTATTTCGCTGCACAAAGCCAAAAAAGCATGGCAGAACTCAAATAAACTATATGATGAGAAATCGAAACCACACATGATGCATCGTTTTAATGTTTCTGCGCTTCAACTATTCAAACACTAAACCACACACACTCAACAACAGCAGGAGCAGCAACAACAAAAAACACTATTCAAGCAATAAACCATCACCACCCACCACTGTACAACAAAAAGCAAGCATAACCTTGCACTAACCCGGAACCTAAAAACCACGATGAACACATTCAAACCTTACACAAACTCTCATATTAAACAACAATGAAGAACAAATTCATGCAAGGTCAGCTGTAACAAAGACGGTAGTAGATTTAAAAAGGTGAAATTCACATTCCCTCCAATTCTTCACCTGATCCTAACCAAAAGGCCAATAGAGCTACAGAAGAAGACAACATAGAAAAATGAGAAGAAATAAACAAGAGAAGGGTGAATTAGATGGAACATTTTCTACTCATAATTCACATTGGCATTCTTATTTCAAAACTATAACTTAAAGATATCACAGAAACTTGAAACATCAGACATCTAAGAACACAATCAAACAAAAACCCTAGAAACAGACCTAGATCTGGCGAACGACCTCGACACTCTTTCTGGAGAGAGAGTCTCGAGAAGATCCGAATGCCGAAGAGAGACTCTGCAACTTGTTCTGCACCAAATCGAAATCCAAAAACCAAACAATAAAAAGGGAACAAATCAACAAGATCATCATCATCATCAACATCCAAAAATGAAAACCCTAGAATCAAATCAGATCACCTTGCTCATAAGGAGAAAATCTCTAAGAGAAACCCTCGTTTGAAAAGCTCTTGAAATCGAAAAATCCTGAGATCGAAAGACCAGAGATGGCGTTAAAAATCGACATTTCTGACGAACAGCAAGCAACGGGAAGAAGAGAGAGTAGAAGATCGGGGAGAAGAAGAGAGTAGAAGATCAGGAAATGCAAGCAACGGGAAGAAGACAGAGTAGAAGATCGGGAAGAAGAAGAGAGTAGAAGATCAGGAAATGCAAGCAGCGGGAACAGATCTGTGGCCTCTTGCCTTTGGCGAAAAGATCTGTGGGAGGAGAGTAGAAAGAGTAGAAGCAGCGGGAAGAAATCTGTGCCTTCTGCCTCTTATCGTTCCGCTCTTGCCTGTTGCGAAAACAAACCCCCTTTTATCAAACGGGCCTCTGCAGAACGGATCAAATCCGTTTCTTTTTAGGAACGGCCCAAAACCGGGCCCGTAATCTGTTCCTGAACTGCATTTTTGGTGTAGTGAAGAAGTTTTGCAGCCTCTCTTCATTTCCTTCTGCTCAAGTTCCATATTGTTGTCATTCTGTTCTTTTCTTCCCTTATTCTTACTCTTTGACATGGCCAAAGTGGACAAACCTTCAGGCTCCAATTCATTTTCTGAAGCAGGAGACGCATTGGACTCCTCCCTTTCATCATTATCTCTCAGTCTCTTAGAGTGGGCACAAGCGCGCTTTGAGAAATCAAGCTCATCATTGATGCTAGCTTTGTCTGCTAAAAAAAAAAAATCAAAGGAAGTAACAATGATCAGAATTTTTTTTTAACAGTGAAGCATAATTCAGACACAAGTTGGTCCGACTCCAATGCTATAAATTCAGACTAAGGAAATGCTTGGCAGTCCAAGCAAAGGAACAAGTGGAATGCATTTGTACTTATATTTACATGGATATTGATTTAGGTTTTGGCACTGCCCAAAGCACATGATAAACAGTTGGGTTATCTGCCCATATCCTATGGAACTCAATGTGCCGTCTTTACCTAAACCTTTCGTGTCCTCCGCCTTCACCTCTTTAATAATCATTCAATGGAGGTCAGAAGCAAAGTTTGTAATTTGACTGTCCGTTTGATGTTTTAAGATTACATGCCAGAAAATATGCTTTACAACTTCTTTTTAGACGGATTGATCCCAAAGCCCCATTTTGAATCTAAGTCTGAGCACTGAGTCCAAATTCAGGAATACAACCAAATCAACATGATACATACGCTTAAGAAAATTTAAAAAAAAAAAAAAAAGAAAAGAAGCAGTTCAAAATTCACATACGGAAATAGAGAGAATAATCCTATCCAAAAGTTGCCTGTGATCAAGAGAAAAATAAATACATAGAGAGAGATATATATGTAAAAATTTATATATATATATATATACAGAGAGAGTTACTGATGTCGCCGCCAATGCTCCTCCTTCTTCCTTTTTCTTTGTCTTTTTTTTTTTTACATCTATGGTTCCCTCCTTTCTCTTCTCTAATATTCTCTAACTTGAGTTGAGTTGAGTTGGGTGAAGAAGCCCTAGCCATCTCTTTAAGAGGAAGGCTCAGCCACCAACACAGGCTAGACACGATTAGGTTATATATAGATACACTCAACGACATTTGAAACCACAATTAGAATAAATCGTTGTCTTGGGCCAACTAAGTTATTAATAGGGTTGCATTTAGATGCGAGTTCTTTTTGCTGGGATTGTCTTCGAAGTTCGGGTCCTTGTACTCTGGGACCTGGGAAGGATCTAAAATGTAGGACCTAGACATGTCTATTGAACCTATTTAAAGCCATAGTATAGTATATTACATTTTTATTATTTTATATAGAGATATTGCTTGTACAGTGGTCTAATATTTGTCTAGGAACTGTTGAAGTATAAATATTTGCCAGAAAACTATTTGTGGGATATCCTAAGGTCATACGATATCACATCCACTGAATTGTTTAATATTTTAGAGGGCCGCAATATCATACAGATCGCCTTATGTAATATTTTTCGATCGTGCAATATTGCACTATTTTTGTACAACAACTTTATGAGAAATAATGTCAAATTTTGGAGATATTGTAGAGGCAATATCCATTTTATATTGTAGGTTATGTAATAAAATTTCTTTGCAGGTTTATCCTTTTTTATGCAAACAATATATTTATTAGCATATTTTATATCACACATGACACATAGTGATGCATATTATATCATAATTGAGTTCGAATCTTCTATTGTGCCACCCCACAGTGATCGTGATTAGGCCTCCCCACATCACCAGTGGGCAACTTACCATCCACGCGGGCAATGTGAGCAGGCTGCCCATTGGTGACGTGGGGTACCTGATTAGTCCCCCCACGATCACTGTAGGGTTTTTTCTCATAAAACCTTAATTCAATCAAAATCGCATTTGCACAATAGCCTTGTCTAAAAGGGCATTCCAACTCACCTTAGTTGCTAGGATAGACCCCTGGCACCACCAACATTCAATTGGAATGTGTCTAGTGGCAGAGCACGAAGGACTCGAGTAGGGCAATATAATGGAAGCAGAGCCCACCAAAGGAGCACCCTAAAGTAAAGGTAAGGGTGTAAGTATGGGCAAGCCACCCAAGCATGGCATAGCCCAGAGCGCAAAACTGCCAGCCATGGGCCAGCCTAGCATATTGACTTTGGTCAAAGGCAAGCAAGCACAGCACGATCCCAAGGCTGGGCCAGGGTGGGCTGCGGGCTGGCACGGCAAGGCCCACATTGATATTTATAATAAAATTTATTTATTTACCATACAAATCCAGTAAAAACTGTAAAATAATTAAAGTTTTCTCTTCATTTATATATTGGTGTCCATGTATATGCATTTATTCTATTAGTTTTAATTTTATTTCCAGTTGAAAACCTAAAAAGTGTATAATCTCTCCCTCAATTTATATCAAAATATATATTAAAAAGCTTTTAAAAATTAAAACAAAGAATGTGGGCTGGCCCATGGGCAGCATGGCCTAGCACAAAACGACATAAGTCATGCCCTAGGCCATGCTGGGCTGGCCTCCCAGCTGCCTAGGCTGGCACAACGTGACCCGTGATCATACCCGGGCTGGCCCGGCCTGGCCCAAGCATGGCTAGGTCAAACAACTGTGGGCCATGACATGCTTACCCTAAGGCTGACCATTGGGCTTATACTAGGACTCAAAACTGTGGACCTATACCCAATTATCAATTAGGAAAAAAAGAAAGGCCCATGCTGGATAAATGCATATTGGGTTGAGTTCTCTACTTTGGTAACTAGGAAATTAGAGGTCCATTAATGCTGTTGTTGGTAGGACGGGACTCGGGCTTGGCTCAGAAGCCAAAGTGTTACTGTTACTGTTGTTGTTGTTATGTTCACCATCAGAAAACCCAATTACCTCTAGGGTAAAAGAAAATGGGAGCTGCAGACCTAGTTTTTTTGAGTCAATTTCCTACATTGAAAGAGTAATCAAAAGTTTATTGACATCCTTATGATAAATGCAATACACTCCAACCCCGGCCATATAATAAATATTTTTTTTCACAAAGCTGTTCGTAGAACAAAAGAATGATATCAGGCAGTCCTATGGCATCAAATAGTGTTATATGTGAGATATCCTCTAAGGATTAGTCTAATCCCTAGGCCAAAGATTTTAAGGCTAAGCTGACGAAGAATACCTTGGATCATAAAATAAAAATAAAAAAGGATATGTGAGATATCACATGGCTCTAAGATATCTCACAAAGAACTCTATAGAAATTTGTTAAACTTCAACCCGTGCTGGGTGAATATCAGGTCTTGAGGGCAGCTCCATGAGCAAAACCCCTTTTAACATTGATGTGGACATCAGTTACCGTTAACTTTAATCACAATTGTATCAACACTGGCAACAAAAACAATTGTATCTAATTCTGACCAGTGATTCGTCCAACATTAGAAGGTAGCACAGCTCAATAAAGTGCTAATGATTATGCATATTGAATAAAAATTCTTGGTAACAAAAACATAAAACATGTAATAGACCCTTTAAAAATCTTTTAAACTGCCAAAAACCATTTGTGCATACACAAATTTTAATCGACATACATCATGTATATAGTATATATGACCTAAATATACTGAAGATCGTTTGAAATCAACTTTCCCTCATACATGCCCATAATTACAGGTTTTAAGAGATTCTGACTTCACAATTGCCGCAATGGGTGTGACCCAGTGGACTCTAATAAGCTTGGCCAACATAACTGTGTACCTCCAATGAATCATTTTTTATCTTTTTTTTTATGGAATTAATCATTTTTTGTCTACAGGAAGGGATGGTGTACTTACACTTCGCAAGGGCAAAGGGTTTGACAATTTGGTCTCCTGGCAAAAAGCAAACACCATCAAGTTTTCCAAATCTAAGTAGGGTTTACAAGGGGGGTAGAATTAATGTATACGCATATTTACACTTACCATTAATGAGAGAAAATCAATTGTTACTATCAAATATCTTTTTATAAGTATAGAACTCTTAGCTTCACTTCTAATTTTCACGACTTTCTCAAATTTTCAGCACAGCCTGCAGCATTCTGCATTTCATTTTAGCAGTCTGCACCATCCTTTCAATTGGGTCCGTGCAAATCACATTTATCATCATTGATTAGCATAGCAGCCCATACTAAGCACAGGCTTACCCAACTTACCTCACCTATAACCAGAAATCATGTTTCTCTGTGTGCAAAAGGAATATCAACTCAGAAACAAGTACGAAGAAAAAGTGAAAACTTAGAAAACAAAAGATGTCTCAAGGAGAAAATTTAGTCCTACATGTAAAAACACCAGCCATGCGACACAATGCCTGCTTCTCGTCCAGAAATATTCAACCCCAGCATCCAACATGAAAATAGAGAAGACCCCGCCATTGCAGAAAATCATATAAAAATGCTCCTTTCAAATTCAAAGAGATTTAGTCTCAATTCAGTGGTGAAGATTTTGATGAAGGAACACAACAACTAGTGATTAGGAGATGGTTATTTGTCAAATCCAGATCTCTAATGTAATGAGGAGCGGGATTCTTAACACCAATACAATTTCCAGCTTTTACAGGGACCGTATGCTGCACAATCCTGATGGAATGCTGCCCATACTGAAATCTTCTCTTGACCTTTTCGGGAAGGCAACAAATGTTGGAAAGCAAGCCTTAGCTTGAGTCGAGTACTTATTTCTGGATTTGGAAGCTTCGTCTTTCAAAGAGTGAAAAAGGAAATTTTACAAATATTCTAGTTTCACATGCTTCATGTTAACAATAGGAACACATGGTTTTATTCAAGTAAGATCTGCCTCTTTCTACAGCCCCTGTAACATAAGGAATGTCAAAAGCATTACGGTTTAATTAAGATAAAAAATGCAGGTACAAGTATTTCACAACAGCAAATGGCTTACAACATATTGTACATAAACACTGCTGTAGTACAAAAACGAGAAATGATTAGGGTGCGTACACCCCAAAA
The DNA here is from genome assembly GCA_037013555.1 of Sextonia rubra. Taxonomy (NCBI): domain Eukaryota; kingdom Viridiplantae; phylum Streptophyta; class Magnoliopsida; order Laurales; family Lauraceae; genus Sextonia; species Sextonia rubra. The sequence continues at coordinate 27,832,276 of JASUAD010000009.1, forward strand.
TCATTTGCATCTACAGGAGATGATCGTCCAAAGAGTGGGAGGGACTCTATTTGGGTTAGTCCACAACAAAAGTATCTGCATCCATTGTAGAATGAGCAATAATCAGGAAATTTAAAAAATAAAAACATCAGCAACAGTTTCACCAGTTAATTTATTGGTTGAAAGCGCCATGCCCAGCTTGCATTCTCATCAGGACTCAAGACAGTCAGGACCATTCATTATGTCAGTTACACAGCAGTCACCTCAATCCCAGTTAAAGAGTATATTTTGTCTAAATGCCTAGCAATTGCAAAATACATGGCACAGATGACCTCTGTTTTTTAAGCTGCCCATGGTATGCATTAAAATTTTCATCTTCAGCCATAAGACATTCATTAGTTTTCTAGCAGAAAAACAAATACAAACCCTACCAAGATCAAAAACATTAATACATATGTGTGTGATTGATCTGAAGAGATTCATAAGAAATGAACCGTTTTTCCCCTGCTAAGTTGGATCGGTGGTACAGGAAAGTGAAACTAACCTACATACCTGATCATTCCTTAGGTGGTTGCTACCTGAGGTGAGATGCCTCTGGCCACTTTACTACGAGGCACTTCTTTATTCGACTAATTTTCATTGCAATGGAAGCTCTGATGCTCTGGATGAAGAGGGAATCGGGATTATTGAGACTTCAACATTGCCGATAATCTAATGGTTTAAGAATCAAACAAAAAAAATCAGAGGCCATAGCATAAAAACATAAGCCGCGTAATTACTCCAGGCACATGTAACAATCTCAAAAGGAGATCACGCCATGGTTTAGAGAGTGGCAAGTCAGACTCGTTCAACCATGGCAACCATTTTATGCCAAAGTAAGACTACAGACATGGAAATAAGCATTTGCATTCCTTGGTTTGGTGATTCAAAACCCTCAGCTAGATGGCCAGTGATCACTCAATAAAAGAAGAAGAAGAAGAAGGCCAGTGTATTGATGGATACAGAATAATCCAAAAAACTCGCAAATTGGTAGAGAGGCAAATATAAGATTAAATAAAAACGGTGGGAGAAAAAAATTCTCAGAAGCCAAATCTACCTACTTTCAAAAGAAAGAAAGAAAAAATTCAACACATCGCCCACGCATCTGAATGAATGGCTACTTTCTAAAATAATATAAACGACAACAATTGGGCAATGCCATGAACTACACAGAGAAGAAGGCACAAACACACACCCAGTATCTTTCCTTACAAAAAATGTAAACCATGCATGCTAAACTGGTGAGGACTTCCTTTCATCTGCACGAGAACCACAAGACAATATAAAGCGACCAGCCGACCAGCGATGAATAACGTTATTAGCCATGACTATTCCTGTCAAATTAGGGAGGGTTGAGTGTTTTTTCTCTGAAAGTAGACTAAAAAAATGGTTTAACAAGATTTTATGCACAGTCCGCACATCTAGCACCAACTTTCCACTTCCCAGGGCTTGGAACTAGCTCAGACATATCTGCATATAAATCCATTAAAGCGCACTGCTAATATTTATTATTAGCCTCTCTCCAGTCTGATGGGACTTTAAATGGGTCTCTTCTCCATATGGAGATGTCACGTTTGAGAGGGGATCACAAGGGTCCAAGAAGTTGGCCCCAAAGAGGTTGTCACCAGAAGGGTCACATCACTCAGCGCATCAAGTTGGTATGCACCTGTGTGTAGTCCTGATCTCGTAAGGAACAGCATCGCAAGGCCCACCTGGGAATAGGAGATATTCTTTTCCTTTTATTTTGGCAGGGGAATTTAGGAGCTTAGGCGGTCTGCACATGGGTTTCACCCATTTTAGTCCCAAAAGTCACATCGCCGGTGGGATCAAGTTTTGCATAAATATGTGTGCAGGAGCATAGAAGCAACTAAATACTGTAATATTAAACTTGAAAAAAATATATCAAATAACATAATTTCTTCTTCTAAAGAGTTCCAATGCATGCAAGGAAAGCTTCATCAACTAAAAAGCATTTAGACAACTGCAGTTTATTATATATATAAAAGCCCAGTTGTAATTCCTAACAACCACAACACAAGAAAAGCTAAAATAAATGCAAAGAAGAACACATACATCTTAAGAGATGTTTACATAGTCAGTGTCAACACTATCGCATCAAGTAAAAGCTACAATGTGGGGCCTCTAAGGTTAAGTTGCTACTATCTTATTACAGTATCAGTTAATATTAGGCTAGGTTAGATTAGCTTGTTATTAATTGTTACTTGATATATCTCGAATGGGATTATAATTTACATCACTTAATTATGATTTATTTAGCTCAAAATAGAACGGAATGGAGAAATAGAATTCATATAGCCGACCCCAACATGGTTGGGATAAGGCTTTGATGATGATGATGATGAATTATGATTTATTAATATGTTCTATAAATGTGGGTTTACCAATTTAAGATTAGTTTTTTTAGTAGTGATCTCTGAAGCTAACATGACATCAGAACCAATCCACCACCGATCACCCATATCTGTCCACTCATTCTTTCTACTTGTCAATATCATGTTTCTTCCCCATCCTTAAACTGACACACCTTTTATTGCAATCCTTTAAAGATTATCGCTATCTTTGCACGCATTTGAGGGTATTGGACCACATCCAAGTTCCATGTTGAAGTTGCTTGCACCTAAGGTCCACTCTGAGCCGCAAGTTTTAAAACCTCAGATCCAAGGATGACTCAGTCCCTCTCAAGTAGAGTTGAGTTGAGCAAGTCGCCCCTGGGCCCTACACCAAAAATGCCCATTTGGAATGGTTTTAAACTGTTCCTAAATGAATCTGCAACGGTTTTAAACCGTTCTAAAAATGGGTGTTGCAGAAATTTTGGAACGGTTTTGAACCGTTCCAAATCTCCAAATCTGAAACGATTTTTAACTGTTCCAGAAATCTGGAACGGTTTTAAACCATTCCAAAATTTTAAAACCGTTCCAAAATATTCCTTAATATTTTCTTGCCATTTTTTTTAAACTTCTTTAAAATAGTTTTAATAATATTTTTAATAAGGCATGTGTAACAAGGGTTAAGTCACTTGGACCCATCAAGTAGGACTTTTCATAGATATGATGGTCTCATCTGTGATTCCTGATCACCCAATTTAAGTGAACAAATGGATGGTCAAACTGATTTTGTTCTAAGTTTGCTGAAGCCTTTATATCATATATAGACTGGTCACTAGATTGTCAGAATCATGTGTACATGTGGGAAGGATGCACGGCCTTAAGATACCCAAGAAGCCATGGATGCACAGATGGGACAATCCCAACAAAAGAAAGTTTCAGGGACAACCCCTACAAAAGGGTCATTAGACTTCCGTATACCATCAACCACTTGAATTCTTTAGAAATTACAGATAACTTTCTGCCTCCTTTTGTTTTTACAAATAACCACCTTTATTAATCACACAATCTCCATCAGCCAACTTGATCAGCAGTTAACAAGGCAGTTTTCAATTAATAAAAAATTTATATGTTTTACCATAAAGAAGGAAAATGTCTTTAGATCAAATCTGATTTACATTTAACCTAGTGCATCAAATCAATTTTAATAAAAAAAGACCATGAAATTTGTGTTTGAGACCATTTTGATATCTTATCCAATAATCAATGAATAACCTATGGTTCCTGAAATCCTGATTACCAATAGAATTTAGCTCTTTTGTGAAGAATCCACTTGAGAATTCTTTAGAGTAAAACCACTTCTACAATGTTAATGTTATAATACCTGTTCTCATTCCCAGCAGGGTATCTTGCCATGATATATGTTAGGAAGTTGTAACTAAAATTGGAATTCATCAAAGGAATAATATTGCAAGTTACACCGTTGACTGCTATATTATTTTGCAGCAACACTGTCTTGTCATTTTATTATAGCGATGAAAACATATAAATTGTGAAGTCCCACCCAACATTGAAATACATACATAAAGGTGTTAATATCACACGCGACAACAACTTCATGCATCTTGTGTTTGAAAGTTCAAACCAAACCTAGTTCCAATCACTGTGACTGGGTCTGATTCAAGTTACTCTCACTGCTCCTAGGAAGGTGTGCTTCAAAAGAGACAAAGTTGTGATACCTGTTTTAGAAGTTCCATACATTAGGAGCATCCAATTATGTATTAGGATTTAGAAGCATTGGATAATGGAGATACTCCCAAGAAAACCCAAATCATAGTTGGTTTACACATTCGGTAGTAAGGGTGGTTGACCATTCCATTTGACTTTGGTGCAATTTTGAAATTGACAATCATATTTTGTGGGATAGCATTCCTGACCAGCAACCTAATCAATGTTAGTCATCAACAATGTTGACTGTTTGGAATGGAACGGTAGTAAAATGGAATTATACCACCCAATAAGAATGCCAAAACCAAAGTCTTTTTATCCACTCACATAAATAGAGTTCATTTTTACGATGCAAAGATTAATTAGTTTGCATGCCTAGGTGCACCATGCTACTTGGTCTGGAATGCTTAGACCTAGCAGTATCATCCTCCAATTGGTTCTCACCTAAATCCTAATTCCTAAGAAACAAAAACAGTTGAAAAAGAAAAACTAAAGGGTGTACCCGATCTGCAACATGGTGGGTTCACAGGACAGGGTGATTGATTGGGAAGGGTGAACAGAAAAGGTATTGCTTCCAGCTATAGCTCCAGCTTCCCAAGAGCCCTGAATGGTTGTAAAAGGTCTCTGTCCTGCTTCAAGCTGAAATCCCAAACACAAAATGGTGAAACTATTACAAGTAGGCAAAATGACAAAGAACTGGTTAAAAACGTTGGGAAATAAGAAAATAGCCACTGTGAACCCAACTGAACAACAATTCCTTACAGTTCCAATGAAAATGCCTGTACTCAGAGAGAGAGAGAGAGAGAACACGATAGATCAAAGATAGCCGAGTTGAGTAAAGCAAACCAACAAATGCAACCAAAGGAGATAATAAATGAAATAATTGAAGCAGTAATAAATACAAAGAACATATTTAGAACCAAACCCAATTCCCCCAATCAATGAAGACATCCAAAATCATCACACTTGGCCACAAAACCAAAACAAATAGAAAGGCCCCATTTGTATAATTTTACTGAGAATCTCTATTTCCTAATGAATAAAACTGAAGACGCACAGCTCAGATCAGAGAACAGTAAAAGAACACTACGAAACCCTCAAATCGATCACCACTCTTACAAAATCATCAACAGCACCCCCAAAAGAACAGAAGAAAACATATTTCTATTGTAAACTGAAGATCAAAGAGAAACCATGATCAAAATTTAGAATAAAAGATACTCCAAACACATCAGCACCCTCAAAACCCATCAAAAGCATCGGAAAAGAACGCAAGCAAACACTTTTACAATGTAAACAGAAACAAAATAAAAGTTTAAGAGAAACCCAGATCATATTGTTTATAAAAGAGGGGAAGTCAATTCCCCATATCAATCAAAAGATCAAAAGAATCAAACCCAGCCAAAAAATAAAAAACCCAAGAAACACAAGCATTTCTATAGCTTCCAGACAGTAGATTTATCCATAATAAACATAAAAAAAAAGAAACCCAACAACAGGAAATCCAAAACATTACATATATATGAAAGCCCAAAGAAAGCAAGAGCTCACAGGGAAAGTAGAGCTTAGAGGACGGATCGAGTCGCAGCCTTCTTGTAATATTTTTATCATTTTGCCTACTTGTAATATTACAGATGTCATATCCGGGCATCTAGCTAAAGAATATATTTCTTATTTCAACAAGCCAAATGGGATTTGTTCCCTTTTCAGAACAAGAGCTCAATGCCTGAGACATTAAATTAACAGAGCCTTAGTTGTAACCACGCATACCTTCTTCCAAGAATACAGATTCTTTCTCCAATAATAGAAAGCCAATTTGCAAATTCACTTAGGAGATCTTCAGACAACTGTGGAACAACAGAGGTAGTTCTTTTTGTAGCTTCATGAGCCACTATACGGACATCCCAACTTGAATGGCAAACTAAGTAGAGAATCAACTGTAAAGTGGAGATACAGTGAGTATGAGTTTATAAACATATGAAGGGTCGCTAGTGGACATGGTTGCTATTTTGGTTGCTATTTAGCGTACCTGTAGCAGTGGTTTGGCTGACACACTCTCCAACATTCTGTAGGAAAAAAATGGTATGAAATGAAAGACCAAATCAAACTTCGAAATTACTGTGTTTAATAATAAATAAACCATTGACCGCTACTAAAAACAAAAATGTTAGAGATGCAATCAACTTGAAGAACCTGTCCAGATATTCCACTAGAAGCACCTCAAGAAGATCCATGCATGCTATACAATCTTCATTTGATAATTTAGAAGCCTGTTGGGTATAGCGATTAGTGACTAAAGTGAAAACAAAGAAATGACAGAATAAAAGAAATCTCTAAAACAGGTGAACCACAAGATTTGATATTAAAACAAGATGATACATGTTCTGTCACTCCACAGCCCATCCTCTAAAAGCGGTGTGAATCACAGAACAGTGCACCCACTAGGTCCAGCATAAGGATATAAACAGAAGAACTTAGAAGGTAATCGGTTTGCAAACAATTACCAATGAAATAGGTACCAAAGAAGGGTCATTTTGTAATATAAGCAGCCAAATCTTCTCTTTCGACAAGAGCTCCTCTGAGAACACAAGATCAATTTAAGCCATTGAATATATGTATAACACGCAATTAGTAATGCTATCAATGGAAAATCAATACTGTAGATTAACCTGCTCTCGTATCAGTTGAGGCAATCTTCGCAACTGAAAACAGTGCATAAATTCCATCCAGCCATTGGGTGGATGTTGAAATACATGAGCAACCCTCTGCCAGAATGGACAACCAATAATGCCAAAAAATAGAGACTTGCATTGCTAACCCTATAGACTTTCAATGATGTACACATGGCAAAATTTGAAACTGCAGAGAACATTTGGAATTTCTACAAGGATTATACATTCAGATAGTTTCACAAAAAGTTGGCAGTTGAAGACAGAAATCAAGTAGATTGAATGAAAGAAAGAAGAACACAAGACTTCTACTCTACAACGCACACAAAAAAAAGGTATCCCTAATGGTTGTATGATTGTGTGAAAATCATTCAAGATAACAATTTATAGAAGAGACCAATTGAACAAAAATTTCATACTTCGAATTGTAAATTCACTCTCTAAATCATCTGAGAGCACTTAAGAGAGCCCAGCTGCAATGAAATTTTCATATTGAATTGTGAACTCCCCATACACACATGAGCCACAAAAATCAAAAATGAAAATGCCAGCCTCAATTACAAAGATTATTTACTCACCGGGTTAAGTACATGACCAAATATGTGATGCAGGGAACGCACTTTGGAAACAAGTTCCTCCGAACCACTAATGCAACCGGCTATTACCTAAAGAGGGAATTGACTTTTAGATTTCAATGTTATTGATAATGTTTAATCGCTAGCTTAAGCACCCCAAAAATCAATTGTTTATTAACTCACATCATTATGACCCCCAATGAACTTTGTTGCAGACTGCAAAACAATATCTGCACCAAGAGCTAAGGCCTTCTGGTTGATAGGTGAAGCGAGTGTGCCATCTATGCAGACTTTTGTTCCTTTGCTGTGGCAAATCTTTGAGACCAATTCAATGTCAATGCAACGGAGGTAAGGATTTGTCAAAGACTCTGTAAAGAAAAGGTATACATGCAGTGAAAGAATGTGCTAATGTGAGTGGAAAACACATTTCATTAAAATGTATATATCAACTAAATAACCAGGCACTAGCTAACAACAATGTTTCATGCACAGCCTCCAGCCAACCTCAATTTTGAGGCAGCCAAGCTACACAACCAGGTCCCCTTAAAAATGGCTTGGACCAGCACGTGACATAAGTTTGCATCTTGCAATGTGCACAATAGGAAAGGTTTGCACGAAGGGAGGTGTGAATAGCCTTGGTAAAACATAATAAAAGAATTGCAATCATGCTAGAAAATAGATGTTAAGAGCAGACATACACAGATCTTTTTCAAAGTTTGGATATGCTGCTCAGAGTTTGCAATCTCTGCACGACGCCATCTCTCATACAGTATGTAAAACTTCACCACTTCATAACCAGGAGTGAAACCATCGGGCTTGGATTTTGAAAAGTCTATAACATCTCTGGGAGACATATTTGTTCCTAGTCTAAAATGACCAATAGCTTGTATAATACTTGCTGCACACCTTTCAGAAGCATGAATTATTTTAGGGTTGTCTTTGGCATTCTCTTTCTGCCGCTGCAATAGCTCTTCTTGGGCATTGCTGACCTGCAAATTTAGAGATGAAGGAATACAATGACAGGTCCATGTGGCTTATTACAACAGTAACATAAATACCACGTTTAAATTTTTTAGAGAGAGAGAGAGAGAGAGAGAGAGATCACTAAAGCTACAAACACGCCACTAACCATTACACCATGGACTTAAGGAATACTAAACAGTTCGGTATCATTGCCAGAATCTCCACAAACAAGAGTATTTATTGGTGGTTTTCCATCAGATTTGAACTTTTTGATCAAGTATGCATGAGCCTGTCCCTTGCCAACACCTTGTGGTAGTATGTCCAAAGCCATTCCTCCACTGTAAATTATTGTCACATCAAAGCAATACCATCAAAGCAAAGCAATACCAAAAATGAGGCAGAGAAGAATAAGAAACCATACCATCAAAGCAAATAATAGTTATTCCATATAGGGAAACATTTTGCAAAGGATGTAATGTTGAGCACAGATGCTACACAATTTCACTAAGTCATCATCTTCCTCTCCAAGTAATAATCCTACCCCACGTCTCTCCGGACGGCGTGAAAGATCTTTAATCACCTCTAAAGCACGCTCCTTCTTTACATAAAAGCTAACCTTGTGAGGCCACTGCTCTGTCTCTGACTGCAGGAACCTCATCATTATAAAATAAGTACACATAAAACAAACCCCGCCATTGTTTAAGGTCAATAATTTATTAGTTGAACAAGAAAAAAAAAATACTACACATAGAGAGCTCTGATGCATGAATAGTTCAAAATGGGCAATGTATCGTGTCGTATCATATCTGATACTTCACTTTTTATGTGTGAAATCTATGTCCCTTCCATATTCAAGCTGTGTCCCTATCGTATCCATGCCGTATCCAGGCATCATAGATAGAGAGTGGTAAATAATTTACAAAGTTTCGTCGGTCTACGCATTAAGATTCAAATGAAGAGAACCTGAAAAGTAAGCTGGGGAAACATTGCTGTTTCTTCGGTTACAACATTTCTATCCCATTTATGATTCAAAGAGCTCTCCCAACCATCATCCCGAACCATTGATTCACCATATGTTATCTCAGTTCCCACTGACATTACAGTTATATCAGGGGTTAACATGGGTTCTCTTTCCTCAACTGTTTGTAGAGAGTAGGTAACCTTCCAGTAGAGAAAACTATCAGAGGGTCATGACGGTAATAGGCCTCCCACAAGGCATGTTAGAGGTACGAATGTGATGTTAGAAACAACCAAATGGTTTGTTAGGTTGGTAGATATTTTAGGGATAGAATTGTAGTTTGAATTTTGAATTATCACTTTAAGTTATTCTCTGGTATAAATTGGAGAAATGGATTGAATAAAGTTTACAATGGAAATTATGGGAATGCATGATTTCTGAAATTCTTTAGTCTGTGTCATATTTTGTGCACACATTGTAATTTATATCCCTGTTCTATTTTTGTTAGGCTAGCTCTTCTCAATCCTAACTGTTGGGCAAATTCCAGCGATTGAATATGACTTTGATGAAAATTACATCCAGTGATTGAAATGGTGAAAAACCTATGATTAATTCAGTGAATTAATTACATCATCTGCACTGTGTCAATTCAACAGTGAATATCAGTAAATAGTGTGATACTTAAGCATACTCCCATTGATGACAACACCACAATCAAAGAGGGGAAGCCGCTAAAAGAAATGAGGTGGAGTTCTTTTTCTTATCTCCCTTTATTAACGCATAAAAGAGGGAGATGGTAATCAAACTTAAATTCATTTTGAGTCTATATGGTTGGAAACAAGTGAATATTCTTTGAAGGAGAACTTGGAATGAACAATCAAATGCTACCAACAAGGGTTGGCTCGAGGCGTGGGCCTGCTCCCCATAGGTCCGGGCCTCGACTCCCTCGTTTGTATCCCCCGCACTCCTTGGGGTTGACGGCCATGTCATGGGGGTGGGTGCAGGTCCCTCCAGGGGGGTATTTGGCGCATGGGTGCGCCAAGTGGCCCGGATACCTCCTTGCTTGCAAAAAATCAAAAATCAAATGCTAACTGGAGCATGCTGGGTGAGGAAATAGGATTTTGCACTCATGAATTCTTGAAGCTATTAGAAAGGGGAAAGATTCACTGGCATATACCTACTCATTATGACTACTTGTCTAGTGAATGAATACCAAGCACAAAAATCATTTTGGCATCTCAGATATTGAAGAAATATTCGAAGGATTCAAATACAATATTATCAACATTAAAGCTCCTATTTACGAGGCACAGGCCAGAAAAGGAAAAAGAAAGAACGAAAGAAAGAAAGAAAAAGACACGGATGGGTTAAGATAAACTTACATGAATAAACTCAACTAACTACACAAAGTAAAATATTCATGAATTCAACAAGCCATGGCCAAGTATATTAATTCTGTTGGACTCCAAAAACAACATGAAAGTGTCTCAAGAGAACAATAAAACATCAAAACAGAATCACTCTGCCTGCTATGCATGATGATCAAGTATGGGCCTGACTGAAAATCAGTTTAATATGTTTGTTTTTTCCTCGTACCAAAGAGTATATTAAGATTTTGTTTGAGCTTGATATCTAAAGTTGACTAACATCTCGACTGTTTTTTTTTTTCCTAATTGCTACGAAGTATGCATATTTCTTGTATTAGATGATGTAATGTTCTAATGCTTTTCCACATTCCTTCTGTGTTGAGCAAGAATGAAACTTATCCAGATGCAGATGGCAAGTGGATGCTCAAGTACTCTCAAGAGTGGGCATAGAAAATTTTCAAAATATTATCCTTTAGAAGTGTCTTAAAATGGGGGAAAAAAAGTGCATGCCCAGTAGCACAGCTTCAGATGAGATGAATAGAAAAAATGAACTTTGTTTTGGATTGTCTTGGTTGAAAATGCTGTGTCTGATGAAGAAAGATAGATGTCATGGCAGTGACATGATCCCAACAGAATCCAACCCTGACTGTTCCCAAATATTCACCATTTTATATACTTTTTGCAGAATCAATCCAGTTTGCTCGCATTTGGGGTGTCACATTAGGTAAAATTCCATTGTATGCTCCCAAGTATATAACTGCTGTCCTAACAATAATCAATAACAATTATTAGCAATAAGAAGTACTAATGAATGATATGGAGTGCAAAATGCAGAAAATCAGAACCCACCCAACATGATTTTTGAATTCCAGCAAAGCCCCAAATGCATGTTGAAGCGAATTAGATCACATTGGTAACGTAAACCTTTCTCTCTACTCTCTTCTGGTTGCAGAATAGAACTTGGTTCCCTAATGTTCAGTTCTTCAACATTTTTAAAGTTTGACATGTTACTAGATGGAGAACCAAACTAGATCTTAAACGACTGATAATGGATGCTACAGCCTACATTTTAAGAACAGGATGGGCTTTTATTTCCCTGCACAAAGCCAAAAAAGCATGGCAAAACTCAAATAAAATATATGATGAGAAATCGAAACCACACATGATGCATAGTTTTAATGTTTCTGCGCTTCAACTATTCAAACACTAAACCACACACACTCAACAACAGCAGCAGCAACAACAACAAAAAACACTATTCAAGCACTAAACCATCACCACCCACCACTGTACAACAAAAACCAAGCATAACCTTGCACTAACCCGGAACCTAAAAACCACGATGAACACATTCAAACCTTACACAAACTCTCATATTAAACAACAATGAAGAACAAATTCATGCAAGGTCAGCTATAACAAAGACGGTAGTAGATTTAAAAAGGTGAAATTCACATTCCCTCCAATTCTTCACCTGATCCTAACCAAAAGGCCAATAGAGCTACAGAAGAAGACAACATAGAAAAATGAGAAGAAATAAACAAGAGAAGGGTGAATTAGATGGAACATTTTCTACTCATAATTCACATTGGCATTCTTATTTCAAAACCAAAACTTAAAGATATCACAGGAACTTGAAACATCAGACATCTAAGAACACAATCAAACAAAAACCCTAGAAACAGACCTAGATCTGGCGAACGACCTCAACACGCTTCCCGGAGAGAGAGTCTCGAGAACATCCGAATGTCGAAGAGAGACTCTGCAACTTGTTCTGCACCAAATCGAAATCCAAAAACCAAACAATAAAAAAAAAAGAACAAATCAACAAGATCATCATCATCATCAATATCCAAAAAATGAAAACCCTAGAATCAAATCAGATCACCTTGTTCATATGGAGAAAATCTCTAAGAGAAACCCTCGTTTGAAAAGCTCTTGAAATCGAAAAATCCTGAGATCGAAAGACCAGAGATGGCGTTAAAAATCGACATTTCTGACGAACAGCAAGCAACGGGAAGAAGAGAGAGTAGAAGATCGGGGAGAAGAAGAGAGTAGAAGATCAGGAAATGCAAGCAACGGGAAGAAGACAGAGTAGAAGATCGGGAAGAAGAAGAGAGTAGAAGATCAAGAAATGCAAGCAGCGGGAACAGATCTGTGGCCTCTTGCCTTTTGCGAAAAGATCTGTGGGAGGAGAGTAGAAAGAGTAGAAGCAGCGGGAAGAAATCTGTGCCTTCTGCCTCTTGTCGTTCCGCTCTTGCCTGTTGCGAAAACAAACCCCCTTTTTATCAAACGGGCCTCTGCAGAACGGATCAAATCCGTTTCTTTTTAGGAACGGCCCAAAACCGGGCCCGTAATCTGTTCCTGAACTGCATTTTTGGTGTAGTGAAGAAGTTTTGCAGCCTCTCTTCATTTCCTTCTGCTCAAGTTCCATATTGTTGTCATTCTGTTCTTTTCTTCCCTTATTCTTACTCTTTGACATGGCCAAAGTGGACAAACCTTCAGGCTCCAATTCATTTTCTGAAGCAGGAGACGCATTGGACTCCTCCCTTTCATCATTATCTCTCAGTCTCTTAGAGTGGGGCACAAGCGCGCTTTGAGAAATCAAGCTCATCATTGATGCTAGCTTTGTCTGCCAAAAAAAATCAAAGGAAGTAACAATGATCAGAATTTTTTTTTAACAGTGAAGCATAATTCAGACACAAGTTGGTCCGACTCCAATGCTATAAATTCAGACTAAGGGAATGCTTGGCAGTCCAAGCAAAGGAACAAGTGGAATGCATTTGTACTTATATTTACATGGATATTGATTTAGGTTGTGGCACTGCCCAAAGCACATGATAAACAGTTGGGTTATCTGCTTCATTATAGTCCAGCATCCTTCATCATTATGATGAAGCATGGGTACAGGTACGTTGATATGACAAAATCTTGAAAAACAGGTTACGGATATGGCTGGGGTAAGTACATTAAAAAATTATATTTTTTAAAATTTTAATAATGAAAAATGCTCTAATTGAAATACTACTTGATGAACTTATTTTTATCCTATACCAATTCAAAAACAATCAAACAGCCAAACAACAGCATCAGCAACAGCAAACTGCAGAGCAAATAAAAAATTAAGATCAGAAACAGCAAAGCAAAATCAAGACTAAAGAAAGAAGGGAAGAGCAGCTGTGGCGGACCTGCAACAGGTACTCCTCCTCCTCCTCCTCCTCCTCCTCCTCCTCCTTCGTTTTTCTTTCTACTTCTTCTCTTGCGTTTTTTCTGTTTCTTCCAGACGAGCCTCCTTCTCAGATGAGCCTCTCTTCTTCTTCTTCTTCTTCTCCTTCACGATTGTTTTTTTACCTTCAAGCGGCAGCAGCTTCTCGGTTCTCCCCTTTCCCTCCTAAGACAATCGGATGAAAGGGATTAGGGCTGGAAACTTACGTTTTAACTTTAAGAAATTTACATATAGCCCTTTGCACCTTTTTTTTATTAGACGAAGTTGAAAAAAGGATGGATACGTACCAGAGACGTACTCAGTACGTATTTCACCATACCCATACACATATCCGTACCAGATATATACCCATATGAGCACGTGTATATATTTAAAGTACCTGTGCTTCCTAACCAGCAAACCTAAGTACATCTAAATGCACCAGCTAATTACGGGATCCTTCCACACTACTATGTCAGCCATTGGATTGTAAAAAAAATAGGAAAGAAACCAAACTACTTATTTGGTTATTCCCTTTCCTAATTTGTTGAGCCGTCACTCAAGTTCCCAAGAGTAGGAAGGTAACTCCACCATATTAGCCCACCAATTAAAAAGCTGCGCAAATCTATTTACTCCCGCTGCATGTGGGATATGTCCCCAAATTTCACTCAAAGAGAAATTCGATTTCACTCCAAAAGAAATTTATCCCACTGTAAGAGTGAGCATAAAATTACAAATGTTATTCATATATTCATTAATCACATTATTAATCATATACTCTCAACCTTACCATCGAACCAGCTCATATTGGAATGAAATTTGAGGACATTCTTGCTAATTATCATTCTGGACGTCCATCCACGTGCACAGCTACACATGCAGCGATACCCTCAAAATGCAATCCACCACTTGGAAGTATAAAGAAATGACTTTATGTGGTTAATTTGAGAATGTATGAACTAATAATGATTAGAACGGACAGAGAAATTCTGTCTGAAACACACTTCTTCATATTCGTTACACTTGAAAAGAGAGCAAACTTCATCAGTAATACTTGAGGAGAAGCACATAAAAGCGTAACGGCAGAAGGCAACTATTAAAACAAACAGCACCAAACAGAACTTCTCAATCCCAAAAAAGATCAGCTAACATCCAAAACCACCCTTGGCATGTCCATTCACAAGTAGCCTCATGTAAACCTCCTAGATCAACATGTTTGGCAGCAAGAGCGGCATATAGTATTAGCAAACCTAGAAAATATAGCATATTCATCGTCTAAGGGGTCAAGAGTGCTCTACAATCACTAATTCAGTTTGAGAATGCATGAATTAGTTAATCAGGTACACTATTGGCATCTCCTAAAACATCAGAATTGTTCATAATAAAAAGATAATCATGCAGCACCGGTGGTGGGACGATTAAAACATTTATAGAAAGAGCTCCAGTGTGTAGCTTCAAGAGCTCCAACAAAAACTGAGCTACTGATCAATAATATTCACCATACAAATATGAAAGAAAAAAAAAAGCACAAAATCCACATGCCCTGCGACTCATCCAAGAGGAAAATATTGGCCAGCTATTCTTTCTTTGGCTCAGTGAACATCATTTAAACTCATTTGGCATAAAATAACCATGAAAGGCTGGAAACAGCTTTCGACCTTCATGTTGTAGATGAATAATGCATTGGATACAAGGGATCCCAGTGACAACAGAAAAGATTGCATCAACCAAGACCATGTCATGCATGTTGGTAATGATGCAACTTATACAAAAGCACTTTTCCAGCAGCATTTCCTACGGCCATAAATCCACCACCAGGACTGAAGTCCAAACAGCGGGGATGCAGCAGTGCATTTTTCCCCACAGGCCAGTTTGAAAATACTGTATAAGATGGCACATGTACCAGTTTCAAGCTGTTTTTCTGCATGCTTGATGTAATAGCAAGTATCTGAGCATCCGGATTGAATCTTAAACCATCAACCTTGGTAACTAAATTTTCAATGGTCTTTAGCGGCTTTCTCTTGCCCCCGAGAAATTCTTCTCTGTTGTAAACATTGACAATTCCGCTGCTCGAACCCGCTGCAAACAAAGAGCTGTCGGGAGAAGTACAAAGGGCAGAACACGATATACAACCTTCATCAACACCTTTATGGAAGCACGTCCCCATTCTCAGATCCCAGTGATATATATGACCGTCACCGCCGGAGCTCAGTAACTGCCGCCCATCATCAGCAAAACACAAAGAGCGGGCTGTCCCATTCATTTTCAGAGTTCCAATCAGCTCTTTTGTTTTGGATGACACCAACAGAATATGACCTTCGTTTCCAATAAATGCAATGGTTTTAGAATCAGTTGAAACTTCAAAAGCTTCCAAGCTCTTCTCCCCGCGGCCTTTCAAGGGACCAATCTTGTCAACTTTTGCTTTCACCACATCCAAGCTGTAGAAGAACTTCCTCCGTCCACTTATGATAACTTGTGAACCATCGGGTAAGAAGGCTGCCTTGTGAATAGGGCAGTCCTCTATGAAGAGACTCTGTATTTTCGGATTGCGCTTGCCGTCAATCTGAAAAAAACTAAGCCGTCTATCCAATCCAGCGGCGAGCAGCAACTGGGCATTTCTGTGAAACTGAACCGAATTTATTGGACCATTAGATGGATCCTCCACATTTGCATCAGTCAGCCTTGAGAACTCAAGAATTCCTGGCAACAGCTTTGTGCGACTTTTCACAACAACATCTTCATTGCTTCGGAGGATATCATCACCTTCCATTTCATCATAGACACGGGCCAACACAGCTCCATCCTCTCCATCAAATTCATCATCTGACCCATAACCTGCTGACTTTGCCTCGAGTTGGGCCCAATCTGTTCCAGGATTCAGCTTGACATGTTGGGCCCTCAATCTGGTTACATAGTCAGCGCCCGAGATCACCTTCTCATCCTCCTCCCTTCTCAGCTTCTTCAACCTGTTGACTTTAGCAATATGTACACGTATCATTTCCTCTTCATCATCAACCCAAACAGGTTTCCTCTCGTGTTTGTCTTCACTTACATCACAAACTTCTTCGTCATCTTTAAACGACATCAATTTCCCATTTGAAGACTTATCCACAACAAAAAAAGCCCCACCACCACCACCACCAACACCAGCAGTCTCCTTTCCAGCTTCTTCTACTTCCTTGCCAAACTCAATGGGATCATAGAGCGATCCAAACAAGAAGTTTTGCAGCCTCTTCATTTCCTTCTGCTCAAGTTCCATATTATTGTCATTCTGTTCTTTTATTCTCTTATTCTTACTCTTTGACAAGGCCAAAGTGGACAGACCTTCAGGCTCCAATTCATTTTCTGAAGCAGGAGACGCATTGGACTCCTCCCTTTCATCATTATCTCTTGGTCTCTTAGAGTGGGGCACGGGCACAAGCGCGCTTTGAGAAATCAAGTTCATCATTGATGCTAGCTTGGTCTGCCAAAAAAATCAAAGGAAGTAACAATGATCAGATTTTTTTTTTTAACAGTGAAGCATAATTCAGACACAAGTTGGTCCGACTCCAATGCTATAAATTCAGATTAAGGGAATGCTTGGCACCCCAAGCAAAGGAACAGGTGGAATGCATTTGCACTTATATTTACATGGATATTGATTTAGGTTTTGGCACTGCCTAAAGCACATGATAAACGGTTGGGTTATCTGCTTCATTATAGTCCAGCATCCAGCATCATTATGAAGCACGGGTACAGGTAGGTTGATACGGCAAAATCTTAAAAAACAGGATACAGCCGGGGTAAGTACATTAAAAAATTATATTTTTAAGAATTTTAATAATGAAATGTGGTAATTGAAAGACTACTTGATGAACTTATTTTTATCCTATAACAATTCAAAAACAATCAAACAGCCAAACAACAGCAACAGCAAACTGCAGAGCAACGGCAACAGCAGAGCAAAGAAAAAATTAAGATCAGAAACGGCAGAGCAAAATCAAAAACAAAGAAAGAAGGGAAGAGCAGTTGTGGCGGACCTGCAACGGGTACTCCTCCTCCTCCTCCTCCTCCTCCTCCTTCGTTTTTCTTTCTACTCTTCTCCTGCGTTTTTTCTGTTTCTTCCAGACGAGCCTCCTTCTCAGATGAGCCTCTTCTTCTTCTTCTTCACGATCGGTTTTTTCCTTCAGGCGGCAGCAGCCTCTCGGTTCTCCCCTTTTCCTCCTTGAAGAGAATCGGATGAAAGGGATTAGGGCTGGAAACTTATATTTTAACTTCAAGAAATTTACATATAGCCCCTTAAAATTTGTGTATGCACAAATGGTTTATTGTCGCATTTGCACAATAGCCTAGTCTAAAAGGGCATTCCAACTCACCTTAATTGCTAGGATAGACCCCTGGCACCACCAACATTCAATTGGAATGTGTCTAGTGGCAGAGCACAAAGGACTTGAGCAGGGCAATATAATGGAAGCAGAGCCCACCAAAGAAGCACCCTAAAGTAAAGGTAGGGGAGTAAGTATGTGCAAAACTGCCAGCCATGGGCCAGCCTAGCATATTGACTTTGGTCAAAGGCAACCAAGCACAGCACGATCCCAAGGCTGGGCCAGGGTGGGCTGCGGGCTGGCACGGCAAGGCCCACATTGATATTTATAATAAAATTTATTTATTTACCATACAAATCAAGTAAAAACTGTAAAATAATTAAAGTTTTCTCTTCATTTATATATTGATGTCCATGTATATGCATTTATTCTATTAGTTTTAATTTTATTTCCAGTTGAAAACCTAAAAAGTGTATAATCTCTCCCTCAATTTATATCAAAATATATATTAAAAAGCTTTTAAAAATTAAAACAAAGAATGTGGGCTGGCCCGTGGGCAGCATGGCCTAGCACAGAATGACATAAGTCATGCCCTAGGCCATGCTGGGCTGGCCTCCCAGCTGCCTAGGCTGGCACAACGTGACCCGTGATCATACCCGGGCTGGCCCGGCCTGGCCCAAGCATGGCTAGGTCAAACAACTGTGGGCCATGACATGCTTACCCTAAGGCTGACCATTGGGCTTAGACTAGGACTCAAAACTGTGGACCTATACCCAATTATCAATCAGGAAAAAAAGAAAGGCCCATGCCGGATAAATGCATATTGGGTTGAGTTCTCTACTTTGGTAACTAGGAAATTAGAGGTCCATTAATGCCGTTGTTGATAGGACGGGACTCGGGCTTGGCTCAGAAGCCAAAGTGTTATTGTTACTCTGGTTGTTGTTATTTTCACCATCAGAAAACCCAATTACCTCTAGGGTAAAAGAAAATGGGATCTGCAGACCTAGTTTTTTTGAGTCAATTTCCTACAATGAAAGAGTAATCAAAAGTTTATTGACATCCTTATGATAAATGCAATCCCCTCCAACCCCGCCCATATAATAAATATTTTTTTCACAAAGCTGTTCGTAGAACAAAAGAATGATATCAGGCAGTCCTATGGCATCAAATAGTGTTATACGTGAGATATCCTCTAAGGATTAGTCTAATCCCTAGGCCAAAGATTTTAAGACTAAGCTGACGAAGAATACCTTGAGTCATAAAATAAAAATAAAAAAGGATATGTGAGATATCACATAGCTCTAAGATATCTCACAAAGAACTCTATAGAAATTTGTTAAACTTCAAACCGTGCTGGGTGAATAACAGGTCTTGAGGGCAGCTCCATGAGCAAAACCCCTTTTAACATTGATGTGGACATCAGTTACCGTTAACTTTAATCACAATTGTATCAACACTGGCAAACTTTTGGGCTTCCAGACTGAGAGTTCAAATTATTACATTATATACTGATATTTAGCCCCACCCTTCCTTTCTAAGTTGCATTCCAAGTTTTTGGCTCAAGGGATGAGTGGTTCCAAAAGAACGACTGGACGTTTGGCGGTTGCTTGGGCCCTTCATATTGGGGGATGAAGGACATCATAACTCACCTGCATTGAATCTTATCTCAGATTCAGTGGATCACAGCCAAGTGGTTGGGGCTGGCCCATGACCAATTAGACTTAGTCTGATATGTTACCATCTAAAAAATACATATTAATAGTACAACTACTTTAATAACTTCTTCAATTATGATGACATTTGGCCTATTTGGGTCTACTAGGTCACAAAATTTGTATTGAGTATTGAAATTGGATCTAAACCCGGGTATTTTCTTTAATTGGGTCTCAGGTCTAATTCTGACCAGTGATTCGTTCAACATTAGAAGGTAGCACAGCTCAATAAAGTGCTAATGATTATGCATATTGAATAAAAATTCTTGGTAACAAAAACATAAAACATGTAATAGACCCTTTAAAAATCTTTTAAACTGCCAATAAACCATTTGTGCATACACAAATTTTACTCGACATACATCATGTATACAGTATATATGACCTAAATATACTGAAGATCGTTTGAAATCAACTTTCCCTCATACATGCCCATAATTACAGGTTTTAAGAGATTCTGACTTCACAATTGCCGCAATGGGTGTGACCCAGTGGACTCTAATAAGCTTGGCCAACATAACTGTGTACCTCCAGTGAATCATTTTTTATCTTTTTTTTTTGGAATTAATCATTTTTTGTCTACAGGACGGGATGGTGTACTTACACTTCGCAAGGGCAAAGGGTTTGACAATTTGGTCTCCTGGCCAAAAGCAAACACCATCAAGTTTTCCAAATCTAAGTAGGGTTTACAAGGGGGTAGAATTAATGTATACGCATATTTACACGTACCATTAATGAGAGAAAATCAATTGTTACTATCAAATATCTTTTTATAAGTATAGACCTCTTATACTTCACTTCTAATTTTCACGACTTTGTCAAATTTTCAGCACAGCCTGCAGCATTCTGCATTTCATTTTAGCGGTCTGCACCATCCTTGCAATTGGGTCCGTGCAAATCACATTTATCATCATTGATTAGCATAGCAGCCCATACTAAGCACAGGCTTACCCAACTTACCTCACCTATAACAAGAAATCATGTTTCTCTGTGTGCAAAAGGAATATCAACTCAGAAACAAGTACGAAGAAAAAGTGAAAACTTAGAAAACAAAAGATGTCTCAAGGAGAAAATTTAGTCCTACATGTAAAAACACCAGCCATGCGACACAATGCCTGCTTCTTGTCCAGAAATATTCAACCCCAGCATCCAACATGAAAATAGAGAAGACCCCGCCATTGCAGAAAATCATATAAAAATGCTCCTTTCAAACTCAAAGAGATTTAGTCTCAATTCAGTGGTGAAGATTTTGATGAAGGAACACAACAACTAGTGATTAGGAGAAGGTTATTTGTCAAATCCAGATCCCTAATGTAATGAGGAGCGGGATTCTTAACACCAATACAATTTCCAGCTTTTACAGGGACTGTATGCTGCACAATCCTGATGGAATGCTGCCCATACTGAAATCTTCTCTTGACCTTTTCGGGAAGGCAACAAATGTTGGAAAGCAAGCCTTAGCTTGAGTCAAGTACTTATTTCTGGATTTGGAAGCTTCGTCTTTCAAAGAGTGAAAAAGGAAATTTTACAAATATTCTAGTTTCACATGCTTCATGTTAACAATAGGAACACATGGTTTTATTCAAGTATGCTCTGCCTCTTTCTACAGCCCCTGTAACATAAGGAATGTCAAAAGCATTACGGTTTAATTAAGTTAAAAAATGCAGGTACAAGTATTTCACAACAGCAAATGGCTTACAACATATTGTACATAAACACTGCTGTAGTACATAAACGAGAAATGATTAGGGTGCGTACACCCCAAAATCATTTGCATCTACAGGAGATGATCGTCCAAAGAGTGGAGGGACTCTATTTGGGTTAGTCCACAACAAAAGTATCTGCATCCATTGTAGAATGAGCAATAATCAGGAAATTTAAAAAATAAAAACATCAGCAACAGTTTCACCAGTTAATTTATTGGTTGAAAGCGCCATGCCCAGCCTGCATTCTCATCAGGACTCAAGACAGTCAGGACCATTCATTATGTCAGTTACACAGTAGATCACCTCAATCCCAGTTAAAGAGTAGATTTTGTCTAAATCCCTAGCAATTGCAAAATACATGGCACAGATGACCTCTGTTTTTTCAGCTGCCCATGGTATGTATTAAAAATTTCATCTTCAGCCATAAGACATTCAGTAGTTATGTAGCAGATAAACAAATACAAACCCTACCAAGATGAAAAACATTAATACATATGTGTGTGTGATTGATCTGAAGAGATTCATAAGAAATGAATGGTTTTTCCCTGCTAAGTTGGATCGGTGGGACAGGAAAGTGAAACTAACCTACATACCTGAGATCATTCCTTAGGTGGTTGCTACCTGAAGTGAGATGACTCTGGCCACTTTACTACAAGGCACCTCTTTATTCAACTAATTTTCATTGCAATGGAAGCTCTGATGCTCTCGATGAAGACGGAATAGGGATTATTGAGACTTCAACATTGCCGATAATCTAATGGTTTAAGAATCAAACAAAAAAAATCGAGTCCATAGCATAAAAACATAAGCCATGTAATTACTCCAGGCACATGTAACAATCAAAAAAGGAGACCACGCCCTGGTTTAGAGAGTGGCAAGTCAAACTTGTTCAACCATGGCAGCCATTTTATGCCAAAGTAAGACTATAGACATGGAAATAAGTATTTGCATTCCTTGGTTTGGTGATCCAAAACCCTCAGCTAGATGGCCAGTGATCACTCAATAAAAGAAGAAGAAGAAGAAGGCCAGTGTATTGACGGATACAGAATAATCCAAAAATCTCGCAAATTGGTAGAGCATAACTTAGTGCCTTGCAAATATAAGATTAAAAAAAAACAGTGGGAGAAAAAAATTCTCAGAAGCCAAATCTACCTACTTCCAAAAGAAAAGAAGAAAAAATTCAACACATCACCAACCCATCTGAATGAATGGCTACTTTCTAAAATAATATAAATAACAACAATTGGGCAATGCCATGAACTACACAGAGAAGAAGGCACAAACACACACCCAGTATCTTTCCTTACAAAAAATGTAAACCATGCATGCTAAACTGGTGACTTCCTTTCATTTGCACGAGAACCACAAGACAATATAAAGCGACCAGCCGACCAGCGATGAATAACGTTATTAGCCATGACTATTCCTGTCAAATTAGGGAGGGTTGAGTGTTTTTTCTCTGAAAGTAGACTAAAAAAATGGTTTAACAAGATTTGATGCCCAGTCTGCACATCTACCACCAACTTTCCACTTCCCAGGGCTTGGAACTAGCTCAAACATATCTGCATGTAAATCCATTAAAGCGCACTGCTAATATTTATTATTAGCCTCTCTCCAGTTTGATGGGACTTTAAATGGGTACCTTCTCCATATGGAGATGTTACATTTGAGAGGGGATCACAAGGGTCCAAGAAGTTGGCCCCAAAGAGGTTGTCACCCTAAGGGTCACATCACCCAGCGCATCAAGTTGGTATGCACCTGTGTGTAGTCCTGATCTCGTAAGGAACAGCATCGCAAGGCCCACCAGGGAATAGGAGATATTCTTTTCCTTTTATTTTGGCAGGGGAATTTAGGAGCTTAGGCGGTCTGCACATGGGTTTCACCCATTTTAGTCCCAAAAGTCACATCGCCTGTGGGATCAAGTTTTGCATAAATATGTGTGCAGGAGCATAGAAGCAACTGAATACTGTAATATTAAACTTGAAAAAAATATATCAAATAACATAGTATCTTCTTCTAAAGAGTTCCAATGCATGCAAGGAAAGCTTCATCAACTAAGAAGCATTTAGACAATTGCAGTTTATTATATATACATAAAGCCCAATTGTAATTCCTAACAACCACAACACAAGAAAAGCTAAAATAAATGCAAAGAAAAACACATACATCTTAAGAGATGTTTACATAGTCAGTGTCAACACTGTCTACATAGTCAGTGTCAACACTGTCGCATCAAGTAAAAGCCACAATGTGGGGCCTGTAAGGTTAAGTTGTTATTATCTTATTACAGTATCAGTTAATATTAGGCTAGGTTAGGTTAGATTGTTATTAATTGTTACTTGATATATCTCGAATGGGATTATAATTTACATCACTTAATTATGATTTATTAATATGTTCTATAAATGTGGGTTTACCAATCTAAGATTAGTTTTTTTAGTAGTGATCTCTCTGAAGCTAACATGAGATCAGAACCAATCCACCATACTGATCACCCATATCTGTCCACTCATTCTTTCTACTTATCAATATCATGTTTCTTCCCCATCCTTAAACTGACACACCTTTTATTGCTATCCTTTAAAGATTATCACTATCTTTGCACGCATTTGAGGGTATTGGACTACATCCAAGTTCCATGTTGAAGTTGCTTGCGCCCAAGGTCCACTCTGAGCCGCAAGTTTTAAAACCTCAGATTCAGGGGTGACTCAGTCCCTCTCGAGTTGAGTTGAGCAAGTCGCCCCTGGGCCCCATACACCCTGCAAAGAAGCCTTTATAATGGGACTCAGCTGATTCGCTTTTAAAAAGGGGATTCAAGTCCATTGGTTGGGACTGAGTCTAGGTTGAGTGAATTGAGTTTTAAAACCAAGTTGAGCCCCTACTAATTCACATAACCTTAATGCTATCTATCCAATGAGTTCCGTGGTGAATGTTACTCACAAAGAATGTGGCCATAACTAGTACCAAAAAAAAAAAAAAATTCAGGTGAATGATAAATTAAAAGTTTGAATAAAGGCATCCGATTCAAAAAGATTTAAAATTACTAGATTTAAGGCAATATATATGTCCTGCAAATTCAGTGAATTGAAAGTAAAGAAGTTAGATGCTTTTTCTTTTTGTTATTTTTTATTGGCAATTGAAACTTGTATTAAAATAGAGGAAAGAACATGAGAGATATGAAAGGATCAGAATAACTGTGTAGGAGCTAAGCAAATCACAAGATTAGCAAAATTTAAAACTTAGTACCAAGGTGCGATAAATTTCATTACTGGAACAAAAGGGAGGGTTTGAATTAGCTATAGGTAATAGAATTGATACACATGGTTTAAGTGGAGACTGGCTAGCAGAGTGTAATGCAATTGTCAATTGCCACTAATATCAAAAGGGTCATTTTTATAAGGCATCAGTTAGTCTTAGTATGTTACATTAAGCTGAATGCTGAGCACCAAAAAAACCTGAAGAAGCTATTCATGTGGCCAAGATCCACATGCTTAGAATGTTGTCCGGAGTTGTGTTAGCAACAATAAGATTATAAGTACGTAGATTAAAAGCAATCTAGGGATAACTTTAATCAAAGATAAAACCAAACAACATTGCTTGAGATGGTATGGGCATGTTTATAGAATGCCAACAAACAGCACTGTGGGGTTAATAGAAGAGTAAGGTTCTAAGAGACGGAGGCAGGTCAACACCTTGGGTGAAGTAGCAAGGAAAGAAATGTCATTACATTGAGAAGTTAAGAGCATGGTATTCAATAAGATAAAGTAGAAGAACTCAAGCTCAGGAAAATAAACATAAAATCTAACACTTTCAGACACTCTAAATCTTTTGGATATTGTTTCAGATTTTTAAAACCGCAATTTCAATCCACCCCAATAACCGATATGTATTGCTGCAATTAATATGTATCATTTCGTTTTGGAAGGCAGCCGAAACTCCCTCAACAACACTTTTTTTTATCCTTGAAGGAGACTCCAAGTAGATGAGTTATGCAACAGTATAAATTTAGTCTGTCATTTCTAGTATGCAAAAGTAGAAATTTAGGTTATCTTTTCTAGTCAGACTATGTCATGGCTACATACAATTTGATAGGACGCATGAGCACGCACACACTCCCTTTTTTTAAATTCGATTAGAACTCTTCTAGCTAACCTAGGACTAAAGCGATAAGGCTTTGTGGGTGATGATGAAGATACATAAAAACATTAATCACATATTAGATTAAAATTTTTATATAATAAAAAATAAAAATATACAATGTATAAGAATGTGCTTGGGTTTAGGATTTAGGGTCAGACCCGTAATCAGCTCGAGGTCTATAAAGGTCCACTAGAGTTGAGCCTGGGTCCTATATATTACAGCCATGTCAGTGTCAACTCCAATTCTAACCTGGTGACATCCCTCCACATGCACAGTTGCACACACATTAAGTGATAGAGAACAGTCATAAAGAAATCAAGATATATGATCAATCCTCCAAAAAAAGAATGAAGAAAAACATCGCTACTCTTCTTAGTGATAGAAAATGAAATAATAATTATAAAAATAAAATTTTTTGCTTAAAATAATTATAAATTTTATGAAGTTATTTTACAAGTAATTTCCAAATGTACTTTTCATCAGAAACAACTTTCCAAGTATTTTCAAACGTATTTGGATAACTCTAAAAATTTAAATAGTCATCAACAGCATAAATACACTTGCAAGTTCAGAGACCTCCAAGAAAGACAGGCAATCCTAGGGTGTCCCTGAAAGTTTCCCTTAAAAAAATATGCGTGCTCTTTTCTAAAAGTCTCTCTACATGTGTTCGTTTCTCATTTTTCTTTTTTATTTATCATCTTCTCATTCACTTCCCTTAAGTACTCCATATTTCAAAGCTAAGATTAGCTCAGAGTTAATATCAATCAGTGCTTGGCAGCCTCATCTCTTTGACAATACTAGTATAATATGATAGGGAATAGCACTCAAAGGAACTATGGGACATGAAACATAAAAAGGAAATATAAAGAAAAAACTCAAACGGCAGAAGCTGGCATCATCATCATCTGAGCCTTACCACCATTCTAAAAAAAGTTCTAAGCCCAACCATAAATTTGGGTCAGCTACTTCAACTAAACCTAAAATTTATTTTCCATCTGAGAAATGAGCCCCTTGGGGATCTGAAACGAATCCAGAAACTCTCTCATCTGTGCTCCTATAAATCATAGGTTGTCAATTTCACTTTGGTTTTACTCTAGATTGGAACATTTTTGTTGGTTCGACCAGGGGTAGGGTAAAGTAGAATAAATTAAAAATTTTAAAATTCAAAATGTCTCCTTTCGTTTTTCTCAAAAATTCAAATTCCCCTCCTCCTTCTTGAAAAAAGGTCAAAAAGTCATCACTAAACTATAAAAAATTTTCTACTTCTTATACAACTAAAAACAAAAAGTCATCATAACTCAATCATATATTATTCTTTCTTGATTTTGGATTTATTTACTCTACTTTACCCTACCCCTCCCCAAAACATACACTTAAGAATACTAACAATTCAAGAATGCAAACAGATTTGAAAATAGTAAATGTTTTAAACAAACTATAAACTTAGGGGAAAAAAAGGCCAAGCACCCCAGTAAACTAATCCCAACAGTGTAAACAAGCTAAAATCCATTCCCCATTCATAAGAGACCAAAAAAGACCTGGACCTTTCTCCCAACGGAAGTCATTTTTGTCAATAAAACAAGAATTAAACAACAACAAAATTGCACGGGACTTGGCCAAAAATTGAGAATTCCGGCCAGTTTTGGATCAAGGAATTTGAATCTGATATGCATATTTTACTTAAACAATCCCAAATATTGGACCTAATATTTTGTGGAGTTCATTTAACCAACTCGCTTCCACCAATTTGGCTTAAGCAAACAGAATCTGACCACTTTGCTATAAATAAAACAACATTATAGAGTGGTGGAACATCTCTTCCTAGCATCTTATCACAAATTTCCCATGTCTGCTTAGAAAATAAGAAACTTCAACAAACAAAACAACTCAGTAACTTCTCCCAACAGCTTGAATGCTCAAAGATTGAAATATTCAAAATCAAAGGGACCCAACTACCAGTAAAAACCTATATGAGTAGAGTTGTTAGAATTAATACTAAAAAAATACTCACCCAACAGCGTAGAATCTCAAAAAAAAAAAAAAAAGTTTAATAAATAATAATTATACTTACAAGTTTAAAATGCCTCTAGTATCACCAGGAAGCAGCTCTTTCCCACTTCCATACAGTCTGCAGCACAAATTCTTTTAAGCTATTACCACTTGCCACAATTCTACTGAATCAAATAAAAACTTAGCAGATATTATAGAACCTTGAACAAACTTGAAAAAAAAATCCACACTCTAAATGGAGGAATACAAATGGAAATTTTGTACTTTAAAATTGATGATTTAATTGACAACTACTTTACTTTAAGTCACAGACAAGGAAGGAAAAAAAACAAAAAAGTGTAAATTCTTCAAACCCTAATTTAGCGAAAATTACAACAAACCCCCATCTCCTCCTCCAACTCCAGCGGCCACTCATCGGCCATCCTCCCTGCTCCTGGTGAGCACGAGGTAGCTCAGGATGGCGCAGGCCGCCGCGACCAGGTTCCCTTCCTTGAGCACGATCTTGATCGTGAAGCCGGCGATGTCGGCCGTGACCTGCCGTCCCTCAGCCACCAGCGACCGCCGTGGCCGGCCGGCGCAGGTGAGGAGGACGAGGACGGTGATCCAGGTGACGACGGTGGCGGGGACGGCGATGGCGAGGGCGGCGGCCATGGAGAGGAGGCCGAAGACGGCGCCGAAGAGGACGGAGGCGTAGAGGGCGGGCCAGCCGACGGCGGTGGTGGTGGTGGTGGTGGTGGTGGAGTACCAGGAGAGGATGTAGCGGAGGAGGTTCCAGGAACAGGAGAGGAGGAGGGCGTAGACGAGGACGAAGAGCAGAAGCCAAGTTCTTCTCTTCCATAGCAGCCTCTTCATCAAAGGAGGAGGAGGAGGAGGAGGAGAGGTGTCTTCAATGAGATCTGCCATGGATTTCTGTGCGTTTCCTGATTGTTACTCCATTGGTTTGTTTGGTTGGAGGGATTTTGCTGTTTTCCACGCTGTTTCTTCTCGTTTGCGACCCTTGTTCTTCTTCTTCTTCTTCTTCTTCTTTCTGTTTTTGTTGCTTCCTGACGACTCTGGTCTTGTTTACATTTGAGTCCGGGCTTTCTGACGGGACGGCCCATTGCCAAGGGGAAAGTAGAGCAGCCGACAAATCTAGATTCCACCTTGTTTTGCTGTCAAGTAAAACAAGTCCTCATTTCACTACTACAACTATACCGTTCGCACACCCACCAACAACAGCTTCTCACCCCACTACTTAGGTAGCGTTTGGTTCGCTGGAATGATTGCTGGGAGGAATGGAATGGAGGTTGGAATCAGCCTGGAATGGAATGAGGCAGGAATGGTAATTCTTATTCCAACGTTTGGTTAGACAGAAGAATCATTCCAGTAATAGGACTCTCATTCCGATTCCTGTGTTTGGTATGATGGAATGATACCAGGAATGGAATAAAATTTATATTAAACTGACCAAATATAAAATTTATATAAAATTTATATTTTATTAAAATATTAAAAAAATTAATAAATTTAGCTTTTTAAAATAAATTTTAATTTTTTTATGTGACCAAACATTGTATATAATTTTATTCTTAAAATTTTGATATTTTAAATTTAATTTCAACTATGTTTATTTTATGATTTATATAATAATATTTATTTATATTTTATTAAAATATTAATAAATTAATAAATTTAGCTTTTTCAAATAAAATTTAATTTTTTTATGTGACCAAACATTGTATTTAATTTTATTCTTAAAATTTTGATATTTTAAATTTAATTTCAACTATGTTTATTTTATGATTTATATAATAATATTATTTATATTTTATTAAAATATTAAAAAATTAAAAAATTTAGCTTTTTAAAATAAATTTTAATTTTTTTATGTGACCAAACATTGTATATAATTTTATTCTTAAAATTTCGATATTTTAAATTTAATTTCAACTATGTTTATTTTATGATTTATATAATAATATTTATTTATATTTTATTAAAATATTAAAACATTAAAAAATTTAGCTTTTTAAAATAAAATTCGTCAAAAATAAAATTGGGAAAGGAATGGAATGGCCATTCCTCCGCCCCCCCGGTGGAATGGTGATTCCCTTGTATAAAGGAATGGTGATTCCTGAAGTAATGGTCATTCCGCCGTTTTTTCACGAACCAAATGTGGGAATGGTCATTCCAATGGAATGGCCATTCCATTCCAGCCTTCATTACAGCGAACCAAACGCTACCTTAGGTCTTCTGACCTCCACCCGAGGTCTATTTAATTCTCTCACCCGTCGCCTCCATCACCTCTCTAATATCTTGAGCATTCCTGTGAGGTAATCTCTCGGTGACCATAAGTAAACCTTTCAGTGTCTACTGGTCACCGTGAATAGGATTGTAAATGGGTATGTTGCAATGAGGGTTTACGGTGGATCTACAATCGAAATCGTTAGAGGATCCATTCAGAATCGATTCGAAACCAATTGCATGAATTCATAACCAAAACCATTAAGGAGATGATGGATACCGTTTACATTACAGATCCAAAAATACTAAAATAGGATTCAGATCTGGATCTATTTATTTATTGGAACCTAAATAACGACACAGACTTAATTATTAACGGATCAAATTTTTCAAGTAATCAGAAAATCAAATTTATAATCCTAACTACAGTCACCCAACTGTTTCAAATGAGGCTTTTTATTTCTTTTTTGCGGCTTACCTAAGTGTTTCAAGTGAGTTATTTAAGGCAATTGACTGACTTTTTTCTTAGTTTTTTTAATCACATTGATAACCCTTTATTTAAATTAAGAAAAGTATAACTATTATTTTCCTCCGTCCTCCTAGGCTTGGGCGCCCTTTCCTTCACTGGACATTGAGAGCGTCCTCTGAATATACACTTAAATGAATGGAAAACGTGTGCATCATTTCGCTTGGTCTATATATTTGAAGGAATCTTGCTTTCTTTCATGAATTGTTGCTTCTTTTGCTTCCTAACTAGTGATTTTTTTTATTTCATGCTTTGGCCTTTATACTATCTTACACATGAGATGCCATCGATAATAATCCACATCACAATCAATTTAGCTTTATGGGTGGAATTTGTAGTTATAGCCAGTCAGTAAACTAGCAATGGCACGAATATGATGGAAAAGATTAATCTCCCCATAGTTTGCAAATCCTTATGATTTGGATCCAAGCCAAGTAAAGTTGCAAAGGATCATATCGAAACGAGAATCGCAATGTACAACTAGCAACATCAATCACTGAAGAAGTCCATCCCAAACTTTCTGTGAAAGTGAACACTTTATCAAATTCTACATGCCTACCCAACAAGGGTGCGCACACACCTGTTAAGCAGAGGCGTGTCACAATGCATTTCCCTACTATTGCTCTAAAAATGAGTTCATGGGTGCGATGTTGAATGCCTTAAAAGATTGAGTTGTACTTCTACCATCACTAATTAGTTTTGGTAAAAATGGTAACTCAATAGGTGCATAAGATTCTACAAATAATATCAGAGCTTCAGGTCAAGGATTCAAGTTGCGGGAGCGCCATCGTGAGGGGGAGATTATTAGGCAGATGTGTACCACAATGTCACTTCCTACAACCGCTCTAAAAACAAGTTTGTAGGTGCGATGTCGAATGCCATATTAAGTTGTCCTGTAGATGCGATGTTAAATGCCTTAAAATATTAAGTTGTGCTTCTTCGAATGCCTTAAAATATTAAGTTGTCCTGTAGATGCGATGTTAAATGCCTTAAAATATTAAGTTGTGCCTCTACCATCACCAATTGGTGTAACCTTTAAAAATCATCTATGCACGTATTGAGGACTTTTCAATGCAGCCCTCGAAAAAAAATCAAAGCCACCCAATTAGGGGCACATGTAGGTGAAGATGATGAACAAAATTATAAGTTGATTTTAATTCAAACTTACCACTGTTTTCAGCAATCCACACGTTCAACTTCGTTGATAATTTCCTATCATTCTAAAGTGAGATCATCAGAAGTTGGTGGGGAAGATTCAAAGAACTATCTGCCAAAAAACTGACTTACCACTACGCCAATTCCCATGCCAATATCATAAATTGCATGTTCTCCAAATTGAGAAACTCGACTCTCATCAATCAACCATGGGTCATGCCAAATGAAGTAAACTCGCCATTTTCAATAAGACGTCGAAGGAAGGGCAGCACTTTATCTCTCATTGTTAAAATACCTGTTGGGTTTATGTCTTGTATTCCGGTTTAGCCGGATGAGTCCACCGGGTTAGCCAGGGACTGGTTTAAGGTCAAGGGTATTTTGGTACTTGTACCGGGGCTTTCTTGGTGGCCAAGAAAGCGGATACTATATATGTATAGTCTGTAACCCTAGACCTCGCGGCGGCAGTTGCCCGTGGTGTTCCCACACCACGTAGGAGAGATGAGGTGAGAGAGTGGGAATCTCTTGTATGCTTTACTTGTTATAGTGAAGATGTTCGTCCTCTTGTGCCCTTGGATGTAGCCCTATTTGGGTGAACCACGTAAATCTCGTATCTCTTCATGTGTGTGGCTTGTTCTTGTTAATCTTGTGATTGATGGATGCGCACAACAGGTGATTGTCAGAAAATCACAACAATTGGTATCAGAGCCGAGGTTGGTGTTCATTGGGTTTCTGAGCAAGGTGGAGATCGCTCAGTGGCTTAGAGGTTGTGCACATGAAGATCGACTGATTAAATCATTGTTAAAGGGTTCGGTCTCTGTTTTCATAACAGAGGAAGAGAGATCAGGTTCATGATTTCTAGTTGGCCACCATCGGAGAAGAAGAAGACGAGATTGGGTTCTCCGGTCTCGCTGGATCGGAGGAAAAGGGATTCACTTGTTTTTCAGATCTCGAAGTGATTGTTGTGATTGTGATCTATCTGTTGGGACAAACACGATAGGAGAAGAGCGAAAAATCATATCTGTGATCGTGTTGGTGGAAGAAGAAGACAGAGAAGATCTGGTTTCTGCAGATTCGAAACAGGGAAGAGGGGTTCGGTGCTTGTTCAGGATTTTCACCGGGATTCTCGCCGTCTCCGTCGCCCTCGCCAGATCTCTGCCTCATCGGAATCGCCGCTGCAATCGCCGCCGTTCTCGCCAAGCAGCCGCTACCGCTGCTATCGCCTCCAGCCCGTCGCAGTTGGTCGTCGCCGCTGCTAGCCCCCAATCGCCGTTGCCGCCGCCGTCTCCAGTCGCCGGGATCGTCGTTCCGTTGCCGTCGCAGCCAATCGTCGCTGCCAACCATCACCGCCGTTGCCTAGGACGAAGAGCCCAGACGGTTCCCCTATTGCGAACCAGAGGAACGCGCGAACAGAGGAAGATGAAGAAGGGGATTTGGGCCGGGTCAGGTCGGTGCGACCCGACCCGATTGTAGCGTAGCCCAGAGTAGCAACAGCGGTTTTGGGCCGGGTCAGGTCAGGTTCGACCCGACCTGTTATCATCAAAGCTCAGCAGTTCAGAGCCGGTTCGGTTCCGGGTCAGGTCAGGTCTGACCTGACCCGTGTGCACAGAGTCCAGCCCAGCGGACAGTTTAATCCAGCAGATCAGCTAGTTCGGGTAGGGTAAGACCTGACCCGCGTCCGCAGCTCAGCCCAGTGCAGCAGTACAGCAGACCTGACGTCAGCAGTGACGTCAGCACGGTCAAAGGCAGGTTTGACCAGATTTGTGGCTGAAATTGTTTTTCCAATATCTTGATCGTTCAATGTCCGATCGGAGATCCATTTGCGCCTACAGACTCGTTTCGAGCAGATCCATGCAGTGAAAGAGGTTGATTGGCTGTTTGACAGTCAAGGAGGAGGTTTGATCGATTGGAGCGTAGAAACTTGTTTCTACGTTATCGGAGCCATCATGAGTTGGATTTCAGATCCGTTTCTTCCAGCGTGCTCGTGTTGACGAGATCTATAACTTGATGTAGAAATTTGAAGGAGATCTGAACAGATGTGGATTCAGGTTAGAATCGGGTCTACTCACCTGGTTGTTGTTGCAAGCCCAATAATAGGAGTCGCTGGCCTAGTTGCAAAGGGTTTGCTGATTCAAACGAAGTTATTCCTTTGGGGTTCACATGATCGCATGTGATGTTGTTCATCTTGCCAAAACCGGAAAAACAGCAAGGAGGAGCTGATGCGTTAGCAGTTGTCAAACATTTGTTTGATTGATTGATCGGAGGCCCGGTCAAATGGAGTTTTTTGACCGTTCGGAGGCAGAGGTTTTCTGCAATTGTGAAATCATCTAGACTTGTATGCCCGATCTGTTTTGCTTGCATGCTTGTAGTGATTGGATCTTCACAGTGATGTTGAAGATGGGGCAGGATGGTAAGTGATTCAGGATATCACTCAGATTCGTCAATGATTTCGAGCTTTTAGTTCGAGTTGGAGTTTGACGAGGAGATGAACTTTGCTCAAAGTTCATGTGCTAGTTCAACAAGTCAAAATGTTGAAGAAGACTGTATCGTTGGTGCAGTGACATACCATTCAGCAAGGTACGTGAAGACATTGCCGGTTTTATCTCCTAATAGCTCGAGTTGTACGGAATTCAAGCCAAGGTGGAGATTGTTGGGTTTATGTCTTGTATTCCGATTTAGCCGAATGAGTCCACTGGGTTAGCCAGGGACTGGTTTAAGGTCAAGGGTATTT
The DNA here is from genome assembly GCA_037013555.1 of Sextonia rubra. NCBI lineage: Eukaryota > Viridiplantae > Streptophyta > Magnoliopsida > Laurales > Lauraceae > Sextonia > Sextonia rubra. The sequence goes on from JASUAD010000009.1 coordinate 27,866,608, forward strand.
TGGTACTTGTACTGGGGCTTTCTTGGTGGCCAAGAAAGCGGAGACTATATATGTATAGTCTGTAACTTTAGACCTCGCGGCGGCAGTTACCTGTGGTGTTCCCACACCACGTAGGAGAGATGAGGTGAGAGAGTGGGAATCTCTTGTATGCTTTACTTGTTATAGTGAAGATGTTCGTCCTCCTGTGCCTGTGGATGTAGCCCTATTTGGATGAACCACGTAAATCTCGTATCTCTTCATGTGTGTGGCTTGTTCTTGTTGATCTTGTGATTGATAGATGCTCACAACGGGTGATTGTCAGAAAATCACAACAATACCTTCCTTAAGATGCGATGCATTCCTAGGAATCGGAATATCCAAAAAAGTTTGATGAAAGATGTCTAGTGTGAGGCATGTTGGAGCACTATCGTTAATATTACATACCTATCTCATTAATGTCGCCTCAGACAAGTTAAAAATAGATTTGATACCCAAACCAACGAGTTCAAAAGACAAGCAAATCGCTATCCAAGCCAACAGATGGAGAAAACGTTTTGGAGACCAGACATTCTAGGAAAAAAATTCTCTAACATATTTGTCAAGTACATAGAGCACAAAGCGAGGAAGAATAAAAGTTGTAGCTCAAAATTTATGCATAGTACAAAGTAGAAAGTGTGGACCGTATCAACTCAACTCTTTCTGCATAATAAAGTATTTTAGATTTCCATCCCTACCGTCGAGCTTGGACCTTGTCAATAAAAGGTTGGCATTCCTTAAAGGATGCACTTTTAGAAGTGAGAGGAAAGCCCAAGTACTAAATAGGATGAGTTCTTTCTTCTACGTTAATAATATATCAAATAGCTGCTTATCAGCATCCAAACAATTGGAATAAATGAATATGGAACTTTGGACCAATTAACAGCCAACTATGAAAATCTTCCAAAGTGCTCTGAAGAATACAACGATTATATTCGGCAATCGGAGAAGCTATGATAATCATAATAGGATCGTCGGCAAACATCAAGTGAGAGATGAAAGAAATCCACGTCATAGTTGAGACGTAAAGGGGATAAAGGACATCCCTGTTTGAGGCCCCCCGTGCTTCTCATGTATCTCACAGCTGGTTCACTAACCAAGATTGAAAAATGAGGTTCTCCGACACAAGGAATAATCCTCTTTATAAAGCAAGCAGGAAGTCTCATGCACTTCAAGCATATTCGAGCAATTCCCACCAAACACCGTGACAAGCCTTTAATTTCTAATGCCTAATTAAACACACATATGTTAAACCCACTCAAAGACAAAAATTACGCAACAGATATTGGGCTAGAAATATATATTATCTACCGTGCTTCTTATTGGAATGAAAGTTTGCACCCGTGAAAATCGGATTTGAAACCTATTTTAGTTTCATACTCATTAATGGGTTCAGGTTTGATTCCCAATTTAGGTTTTGATTAGTTAAATGGTTCAATTACAAGTCCATCTGGCTTTCAACCAGTGGACTTAGGACCAAGGACATAAGCCTTTAATACTGCAAGTTGTAGCTCAAAATCAACTCCGATTTAATGTTTTTTATATTTAATCTTAAATATAATAGGCTTAATGCATTGTTATAAGTTAAATAATATCCTTATTTTTAGAAGAATAATAAAAATTAAAGTTAAAAGAAATCATAACCAATTTGAAAAGTAGATCTCAATTCTCTAGTCAAACTTGGTTCCAAAACCAAATATGTGCCATCTTATTAGTATTAGGTTTAGACCCAACAAAACAAGTTACGAGTCAAAACAGGTTTGAGAACCGAAATTATTATTTAGAAACGAACTGGATTTGGGTTCAGTACAACTTTAGTCTAGAACCGACCCGTTGGCAACCCTAATGTAGAGGTGTTCAATGTCAAATTGGGCCAGCTTGAGTTACATTGACCACCGACCCAGCTTCAATAATAAATGTCCAAACCCGGCACAAGCTCTAATCTAAGTGGCTAGCATAAGCCCGCTCCGTTTGAGAATTAGTATGTCGAGCCAAGCTTTAGTATGCTTTATAAAAATAAAATAAGGCTTCTTTGTATTATTCCAAGTGGCAGTGGCTTGGGCTTGGGCTTTCTATCACTAAATTTAATACCAACCCATCTATTTAACAAGCTTAAATTAAATGTTCGAGTTTGACCCAAGTATCAAGCCCTGCCCAAAGCAAGCTGGGTCTAGGGCTGGTTTAGGCTAAATTGATCCACAATCACCCCTAGGTGTATGCAAATCTTTTTCAATTGGTTGGAATAGCCATTGTGGATACTACATGCATGTGGGGAGATGTGAATGTGATTTCTTTTCTTTTGTTTATCCAAACCCAAAACACAAGTTTTTTTGCATACATAACCCACAACCACCCCCACCCCCCTCCGCCCCCACAAAGTTTTGTTTGTAAATAAGCTCATTTGGTTTCAAAATTTGTAAATAGACCCTTGCTTTAGCATTTTAACATCTCTCATATCGCAAAACATGTAGATTTGATAGTAATGAGCAACTACGATGAGGATTTTGCTCAATTTTTATCAAAATGCCACTTTTGCCCTTAGAACCATTTCTTATACACCCCTCATGCAAGTTTTAATTTTTATTAATAAGCCCCCAATGTGTGTTGAATAATAATTCCATTAAATTACTTCAATGCTATAAATGTGTCACCGGCACTTCTCTTACTTTCTTAATTTTGATTGATGTTATTAATCTATTTTCTCTTAGCACCACAAGCACAGCCTATGCTTTAAATTAATTATATTTAGGATTATTTTAACAGAGCAAGTGATTGACTGAGGTTTCATTGAATTTAATATGTCCACTAAAAAAATCATATATTCATCTAATTGGGTGATTCAATAATAGGGCCCCTTAAAACTACTTTTTTTTTCTTCAAATAATTGCATCCCTTATTAATATATTTTTTCCATTTAGAAAAAAAAAGAAGGTTCTTTAAAACACTCACCAAATGTTTGAAATTGGAGATAACTAATAGAAAAAATAGATTGAAAAAATATGAATTTACTAGAACCACTAGCGGAGAGATAGCCAACATAAATTTCTAAATTCCACGATGTGCACATTCCCAACTCTTTGAACCATTATGCAAAAAGAAAGAAGCCCCATAAGAGTAACATCAAAACATGTTTTTAGTCTCCCTTTTTTATAAAAACTGTTAAAAAAATGACGTCAAATAGGCCCTAAGATTTCAAAACCTAACAAGGTGAAGGAACAAAAAAATAATAATAAGTTTTTTTTATTGTAATACTAAAAGAGATGATGTTGCTGGCCACTAACCACGAAGAACTTCGTGAGAAAAAAAAAGACATGGGCAAAGTTTTCAAAATCAAGAAAAACCCAATGACTTATTCTCTTTATTATCAAATCCACTTAATTGGGGGGATATAAATGGTATGAAAATGCCAAAGTAGAGACCTATTTCCAAATGTTGATAACACAAGAGCCTACTTATAAATATTAAAAATCTTAGGGGGTTAGATACAAAAAAACTCATCTAAACATATATGGACAATACAATCCATATTAGGGCCAACTATTAGGGTTGTCAATGCATAATCTACTTTCTTGACGGTGGTGATGATGGGGAGTAAAAGATGGTGTGTTTTCAATGTTCTTTTTGTTTTCTTGTCTTGATACACCCACTACAAGAAATTACATCTTTAGCTACGAAAAATTTCGTCGCCAAAATGCCACAAAACGTCAGTAAAAACTTTTACCGATGAAAATATTTTCGTCGCTAGAACGTCGGTAACTAAATGTCAGCAAAACCCTATGCCGACGAAATCCAAAAACGTCAGCGAAAATTATATTTTACCAACGATAAAATATACATTTACCGACGTTAAAAAACGTCGGCAAAAATCATTAATTTAAATTTGACTTTTACCGACAAAAATTTAACGTCGGTAAATAATTTCTCGTATTTACTAAATTTTAAAATCTCATTTTACCGGCGTTTCTAAATGTCGGTAAAAGTTATTTTATTTAATTTATTTATTTTTTAAAAATTAGAGCAGCGAGAGAGAGCAACGAGAGAGAGCAGCGAGAGAGAGCAGCGAGAAAGAGAGCAGAGAGAGCACTGAGAGAAAGCAGAGAGAGCAACGAGAGAGACAGCAGAGAGAGCAGCGAAAGGGAGCAGAGAGAGCAGTGAGAGAGAGAGTAGCGAGAGAGAGAGTAGAGAGAGAGCAGTGAGCAGTGAGAGAGAGAGCAGCGAGAGAGAGAGTAAAGAGAGCAGCGAGAAATAGCAGAGAGAGCAACGAGAGAGAGCAGAGAGAGCAGCGAGAGAAAGCAGAGAGAGCAGAGAGAGCAGCGAGAGAAAGCAGAGAGAGCAGAGAGAGTAGCAAGAGAGAGCAGAAAGAGCAGCGAGAGAGAGAGCAGTGAGAGCAGCGAGAGAAAGCAGAGAGAGCAGCGAGAGAGAGCAGAGAGAGAGAGCAGAGAGAAAGAGCAGCGAGAGATAGAGCAGAGAGAGCAACGAGAGAGAGCAAAGAGAGCAGCGAGCAGAGAGAGAGAGCAAAGAGAGCAGCGAGCAGCGAGAGCAGGGAGAGCAGCGAGAGACAGCAGAGAGAGCAGTGAGAGAGAGAGCAGAGAGAGCAGCGAGAGAGAGAGCAAAGAGAGCAGCGAGAGAGAGCAGAGAGAGAGCAGCGAGAGAGATAGAGCAAAGAGATCAGCAATAAATCAGAGAGTGTGAGAGAGATAAACGAAAGGGGGGCGGGGGAATGAAAAAGGGGAAATATTTGAAACCAAAATGGGGGCGGGGAATGAAAAAGGAGAAAGATGGGCGGGAGATTTTAAAAAAATTTTACCGACGATACATTTTCGTCGCACAAAATCTCATTTCGTCGGCAAATGTTTCTTAAAATCATTATACCTTTATTGAAGTATAATAAAGACATTTAGCGACGTTTTTTAAAAAACGTCGGTAAAAGTCTAAACTGCTTGTGGAATAAAGGCTAGACTTTTAGCGACGTTTTCTCTAAAAACGTCGGTAAAGGTGACTTTTAGCGACGTTTTCTCTAAAAACGTCGATGAAGGTCTAAACTGCTAGTGGAATAAAGGCTAGACTTTTAGCAACGTTTTTTCAATAAAGGTCGGTAACGGTGACTTTTACCGACGTTGTTTAAAACGTCGCTAAATGTCTAACCGGTAGCGGAGGTAATGTCTAACTTTTAGCGACGTGTTTTTTGAAAACGTCGGTAAAATTCACCTTTACCGATGTTTTTTGAAAAAACGTCGCTAAAAGTCACATTTTCACCGACAAATTTATATGTGTCGGTAAATAATAGTCTTTAGCAACGAAATTACAAATTCGTCGCCAAAAAACGTCACCAAAAGTGCAACTTGTTGTAGTGACCAATCATGATCATTGACCGTTAGATCCACTATGCAAAAGACCTTGATGGACATCAATGGAATGTTAAGCTCAAACGCGACAATTTCAAGTTTGAATGAGGTTGGATTTTGGAGGGTTTTCTATACTATTTTAAAAAGAATGTTAACTACTTAGACTCCACCCAATCCAATCATCACCCGTGTAAGTCAAATTCTAGAATATTCAAGTTTCGCTGCATAGCTATACCTGGCAAATGGGTTGGATCAACCCTAATTTGATTTTATTGTTTTCAACCCTAACTTGACCCATTTTTAAAACAGGTTGGAACCCTTTAACTTACACCCGTGGCGGGTTAACTGGACCTGACAAACCCGAATTTGATACTGGTTGGGTTGGGTTAACCAAACCTAAACTATTTAATTTCCATTTTTGTGTAGATATAATTCATATTTTGTGGCCTAATTTCATTTGTAAAGCTCTCATTACATCTAGATTTTTTAAAAATATTACATTTAGCATTAATTTATAATTTTTCAAATTTCAAGGTGTACAAAATGGGGTGAAAATTCATAAATATTTTTGTAGCCCATTTATTGAGATAATCCCTTTCCAATATTTGTTCAATTTTATAATTTCATATTTGAGCATGAGTAAAAGGCTCATCAACATCATTGTATTCTATTCATATCCATATTTTAGAAGTAAATTTCTATGCCAACATAAAAAATAATGACATACCAATATATTAACAACAAAAACAAGACATTATCAAATAAGTAAATAAGTTATACATGTTCTAAGTATCAAAACTTTGCATAATTTATCCACATAAAGTTAAGAGTACATAGTTTATAGTCTGCGTGAATAAGAAAAGTCACAAAAAATCTAAAAAGTTATGGTAAACTAGTAAAATCTAAATGGGTCAAATGGGTTAGATGGATCAACTCTAACTCGATCCGTTTTTATACGGGTTGGTAAACCCTAACTTGACCCGTATTTAAACGGGTGGGGTTAGGCAGGTTGGTCCAGGATGGCTAGTTAGGTTAGGTTTTGTCAGCTCTAATAGCTACATTATATTCTTCATCCTTCACTACGTATTATTCACACATCACTTCTCTAATGGTCACTAAAATTTATTAATAAAAGGGCATTTTTTTTATCGAAATCACTTTTTATTTTGAATATTTTGTTTATTTCCCTCAACAACTTAGCTTTACATTTGAATCATGAATGTATTCTTGTTGTGCAATTAGGTACAGTTATTACATTGGATAAGGGAAAGGACAAAAAAATGGTTGACATTGATTGTGCGCATTGGTCAAGATAATACTATGAGAAAGTGCCTCATTTAAAGAAATGGTAGGCGATAAAAGAAATCTCAGGAGAGTACACAATTTCAACCAAAACCAATTAAAGAATCAATTGGATCAATAATAGGCACAAACCCACCCATTTAGTCAATTGGGCCATGCCAAGCAAGGCTTTCATACATTAAATTACATGTACTCATTAGTCAAGCCAACCAAGCTTTGAGCTTTTTGTAACTTAATTGAAGCCTAGCCCAAATAATAGACAGAACCAAATTATTTACCCAAGCCTGACACTTTACACATCATTTTCATACAATATAAATGCAATGATGTATAATGGTTATACACGTAAATCATTTAGATATATAAACTAGTGCAAATAAATACGACAAAGGGTTTGTTTGGTTTCATGAGATGGAGAAAAAGGAGAAAGAAAGGGTCAAATTAGGAATCAATGAAATATAGAAGGTTTAAAGCAAAGGAAAACACTAGTAGTCAAAATTTTAGTTCTCCCAAGAGTACGTTAATCTTTTTTTTTTTCTTATATGAGTAGGTTAATATGCATTCCCCTTTTCTCACTCCGAATATCATACAAAAGGCCAATTAGTCATTATGGGATTTTTTTTTATGTCTTGACTTAAGATCATTGGAGAGATTAAAGAAGGTTCATGCATTAGACGCTCCTCTTTCTTTGACCACTCCAGATGGAAGGTGGCTATTAATGCCTGAATCTGCCAACCCAAATTGGTCATTTATGGTTGTCGACTAATTGATTTTATTTTTAGACTTAGTTTGTCTTAACATTTTGGTCTTTCTAATCAAGGGTTGTGTTACAAAACTTTTTTGGTGTTTTTCACAAAAAAAAAAAGCCTCATTTTTTGGCCTTTATCAGATTTTAATACATGTCATCAATATATCTTTAAAATTAGCTATCTCTAATTTTTTGTATTTTACTTGTGAGGTGATAGATTTTTATTGGATATGTCGAAAGGGGCATAAACTCCATTTTTCTAAATGGGGAGTTTTGAGAATTCCTCATTAATCAATCAGTCAAATTTGAGTTGAGTGACTTGAGTCCATCTTGCCATTGACCTACAAATCCAACAAAACTCGCATTATTAATTGAGAATTCAAGTGACCACTTTTATGTTTAATTTGGGTTAATGAATTTTCACATCAATTGAGTTTATACGTGATACCCACGGTTCGCGGTCCTCAGGCTTATCCATCTTTATCAATGACGACGTTTAATTTAAGAGTTAGCTGGTTGCACTTATTTACATATGTAAAATAGATATATAAAAACTCCAATAAATTGATAAAAAGTTTCGACATAAATAAAATAAATTTAATCAATTCATAATAAACTAGCAATAATGGACGGTAAGATAGTGGATCAAGTATTCAAGATTTTCACATTGGAGGTGAGACTAGTTGGGGTGGGGCTTTGGACAACTTTCCTTCTGAAAGCCCCGTAAAATAGTGCTGTCCATTGACTAGAGCGAGTCACCAAGTCGACTTCGTTCTCTGTCTAATTTTGAAAGCGGGGAGCCGCGGGCATCCGGATCAGATATTATTAGGTACGAATTGACGAAATTACCCCCACGACAATTTCCCGGAAACCCGTGGTTCCAACTTCACCGCACCGGCTCCATTTCCATCACTTTTATTTTATTCCCGTTCCTCTTTACCTGTACAGTGCGCGTCTGCCACAAGGAACACATCACGGTCAAATGATCAATACAAGTCGCTCGCTCATCCACCGTTTATTTTATCACAGCTGAACCAACTTTCAATCATGTGGGGGTGGGAAACATATATCTAGTCCATGAGCTAAAATAAGACCAGCCCATGCAAGTTGTACAAAATATATACACCCCATCTTTCCAAATGGGTCAGGGAAACCCACGCTCATTGAAGTATCATCAGCTATAAAAAAAATGCAGTTCAAATCCGACAAAATCTGGGGGAAATCAGGATCCATGGAGAAGCGAAAGATTGAGTGTGACAGCCTAAAATGGAAGGCATTTTTCCCCCATGAAAAAATTAGATGGTTTATGTGGTGATCAACCAAATCAGGTGTGATTATTGCTATGAGAGGAATCGCAATCAACGGTGGAGATCCTCCCAACATGTGCAACATTTTCCACGCGGTTCGTGGCGGGGCTCAGGCTGACAATGGCCACGTGAAGCACCAGAAAAGGGGAAAACCAAAAACATACAGTGGCATTTTGGTCAAGTGAGGCGGCAACCTTTTTGTTTTTCAATCTCCGCGAAAGGAAAAGATGGCGCGAAAACATCCGCCATCTCCCGCGCCTTCTCCATCGCTCCCTCCTCTTTTTTACTCTCCATTTCCTTCTCTCTTCTCTCTCTCTCTCTCTTTCTCTCTCTGCAAATCGCTAAACCCTAACCCTAGAAATCAAAACACTCTCTCTTTGGATCTCTGGATCTCTCTTTCTGCAGATCGCAAAACCCTAACTTCAGAAAGAAGAAGCTTCCTCTCTCGCTCTCTCTCTATCTCTATCAAAGTCGAGGAAGAAAGCACACATTTTTCTCTCTGGGGTCCATAAAACCCTAGAGAGAGAATGCTCCCCGACCACTCTTCTCAGGACTCCGCCGCAGCTAAGCGCGCGAAGAAGCGGGGCAGCTACAACTGCGGCCGCTGCGGCCTCCCGAAGAAGGGCCATGCCTGCAGCGGCGGCGGTGGAGACGCCGTTGCCACCCCCAGCAACCCCACTCCGCCGCGATCCAACCAGCTGCTCCGCCGGTCGCTCTCCTTCGACGACGCCATGTCGTCGGCGGAGGAGGATGACGTTGTGGAGGCAGCCGTTCCGTCCGGATGCTTGCTGGAGGTGCTGCGGAGGCTGCCGCCGGCGGCGCTGCTGTCGGCGGCTCAGGTGTGTAGGGGGTGGCGGGACTGCGCTCGGCGAGTGTGGCGTGCCGCAGAGGAGCTGCGGCTGCGGGTGCCGCCGCAGTCGCAGGCGTGGTTTGTGGGATCGGTGCTCCGGAGGTGTACGGGGCTCGTTAGGCTCTCGTTGAGGATCGAAAGGTTAGGAGAGTTGAACGCTTGAACACCCTTCCCTTGGCTCTGTCTGTGGAGAAATGTAGGCTTTTGAAGCGATACAGCTGCTTGCAGATGAAGAACAAGATTGGGGTTATCTATAGACTAACATTTTGGAAATGGAAATGGGGTCTTGAGGGATGAAAGGCCCCATTTTGGAAATGGGAAGCATAATTGCTGGGTTTACTTGAATGAGCACGAAACATGGGATGAGGATATTGAAATGTCAGAACTTTGGGTTCCTTTTTTTACCTAAGAGAAGAGATGGAAAGAAGTGATTCTTGGGTTAAATCCATATAAGATTCATCAGTCAATGGCAGAAAATTAAGACATGTGTGTTGGTTTTAGTTTTAATGTCGTGTGAATTTATTTGGTTGTTGCAGTGATTTGGATGCGACGATGCTGGCTTGTGTTGCGTTTTCATGTCCTAATCTTGAGGCTTTAGAGATCCGTACATCTGTTACTGCAGTGAATCGGATAACTGGGTATATCTTTTTTTTTTTTAATTTTCTTTTTAATCCAATTGAGAATGATTTAGTTGTGTTTAGGCCATTCTAATTTCTAGATCTGGATCCATTTCTGCTTGATCTTTGAGTATTTACATTTTACTGACTTTATTTTACTAATTTTTTGTATGCATATATATTTTTTTCTTTTGTTGATTAGTTGTCCAGAGAGGATAGATCTGCATCCCTCCTGCCTCTATTTTTCACCCATGTGGTTCTCCAATTTGTTGGATTAGTTTAACTCCTTCACCTTTTATTTTTTTTTATTTTTTTATTTTTGTTGTTTTTGAGAATTCTTTCAAATTTTTTTTATATTTTTTTACTTTAGTTATTTGCTTTTTGTTTGTAGTTTATATTTTTTGGGAGGATGTATTGTGAGGCCTTGATCCTTTGAAAATGATCAGAATCGTCCATCATATATCTGTGGGCCCCAAATCTCCCTTTTCTGCGTCATCCAGAGGGCTGATACAATGGGTACCACACATATCGGCAACGCCCACAATAGTCCAGTAGCTTTTGGATGCTGAGAGAGAGAGAGAGAGAGAGAGAGAGCTATTTTTCCTTTTCTTATGTAAAGGTTGCTGTTTTGCATTTGAAAATTTTATGATCTGGGATATACGGAGGTATCTCCACGGGTCACTGGTGATGACTTTCTGCGGTAGAATAAGTAGAAGGTTGGAAAACATACATTCACCAGACTGAGGGCCCGTAATTCTTCTTTATTTCAATGACCCAGTTATACTTTCTGTCCAATGTGGTTAAAATGCTTGATATAATTATGTATGCTTGAGCTCATTTGAATAGCAGTTTATTTGTAACAATTACAATGTTTACATTTTGATGGTAAGACTTCAGTTTCGTTTTAGTTTCATTTGTTCTATATCGATTATATTGAAAGGTTATACTTCTTAGAAGCTTTTATTGGGTTAATAAATTGAAACTATTTTTTTAAATAGTTCTACTTAGTGAGTTAGGGATTTCCACACCGAATTAGTTATGACATATGGAATCATATCTGGGTTTTCCTTTTTGTGGTTTGGGAATCACACTTAATCTCTTCCCCTACTTTTCTAGACTGCAAAAGCTCACATTATTGTTTCTTTCAGCTATGTTGCAAGTTATCTTCATGTGGGAGCATACTAATAGGGTTTGTAATGTATTTCAGGGATGATTTAAGTCGTCTTGTTGCTGAAAAACGTTGTCTAGCAAGCCTTAAAATTGAAGGGTGCACCAACCTTGGATCTCTGAATCTCTGTTCTTCGAGTTTGTCAACTCTGTGGCTTTCAGATCTCTATTCGATTTCAAAAATGGTGATTCTTTGCTCCCCCTTCGTTTTGGGGCTTTGTCATCCCAAAGGTTAGTCACTTTTGTTAGGTGAGCATCAAGTGATGGTCTCTGTGCTATTGGTTGTTACAGGCCTTTAACTGTCCTAATTTAAAGGAGCTTTCACTGGACTTTTCTCGTCAAGAAAATGACAGTACAGATCTTATCAACATGGTGGATGGTCTGGGAAGGAGCTGCTTGAAGTTGAGAAACATTCATATTGCATCCATTCGTCTCTCTCACTCTGTTGTTCTTGCCCTAACAAGTGCAAACTTAAGGTCTGTTGTTTCTTCTGTAATGGGGTAGGTGCTTGTTCTTAATTGTGAATAGTTTTGACTTATATATAGATTGGATTTCAAAGAGATTTCCTTAATGTTCCATTCAAGATTGTAGCAGATAATGGAAGGTTCTAGTTAGATGTGGCAATTATAATCAGCATAGGATGGGCAATTGGGGGCTGCCAGTGGAGTATTGTGTGACTGTAAGTCCCTTAGATTAAAAGGGCACATTTATAAGAAAGTAGTTAAGATCAATATCATTATATGGAGTGAATGTTAGGAAATGAAGAAATGTGAACTGGGAGGAAACTACAGTTCATGTGTTTGAAATGCACCTGCCAAGAAAGGTGTTTGGACTATGGTGTGAACTGGGAGGAAACTACAGTTCACGTGTTTGAAATGCACCTGCCAAGAAGGTGTTTGGACTATGGAGTTAATTGAAATGGTAAAAGTAGGAGCGAGCATAACAAGAGAAGTGATTAGCCACAAAAGATGACGAATTGTGAAATATTTCTTGGAATGGTTTAGGCTTGTTTATCGAATGAAAGGGTTAGTAGTTGAATAAATTAGTGGTAGAGGGCCAATAATGACCCTGGATGAAGTAGTGAGGAGATGTGTGTTAATGTGGATTAACTGAGGGCATGGGTTCAAATAGGGCTGAGGTGGCCTGTTGATGGGTTATGTGACAATAAGAGTGATAATAATGGATCCTTGCCAAGTCATGGTAACATAACCAACCGTTGATCAGTTAACAGAGTTGTTCCATTTGCTGGATATTCTTTTTGGGACTGTCAGAGATGTGTTATATTGTGATGAGAGATTAGTTGCCCTAAGTATTCAAATGGGCATTTTGGGATTCTGACTTGTGATAATAATTTTGGTGATTGATGTTACTCACCAATGACTTAGGCTGTACTGATTGGTGTGGCATGAGGAATTTTTTGTGACAATATTATTAGTGGCTTACTATGTGCTGATGTGGTGTGGCATGATGAACTTAAGATAAGTTGAACTGTTGAAGACCATCCTGTTGTAAACAGGTGGTTCCATCGGAAAAAAACAAAAAGCGGGAATTATTTTGTGCTAATTGTTTACCATATAGAGGACTCACTGTTTAATCTCATTCTCTGGTGCCCTTTCAAGAACTTTAACCTAATACTGGGCATAACTGGCTAGTTCTTTGATTTTTGTTCTCCAAAAAGTTACCCAATTTTAGTGTTCCATGTGTTCCCACATTCAATTATATGACCTATTTTATGTCCCTTTCAAGAACTTTATTCTAATACTGGGCATAACTGGCTAGTTCTTTGATTTTTATTCTCCAAAAAGTTTCCCATTTTAGTGTTCCATATGTTCCCACATTCAATTATATAACCTATTTTATGTTCTATACTCTTTTTACCTTTGATTCCATCTTTTTTTTCCCTTCCTTTTTTCATTTTATGCCCACCACTCTTGTTTTGACAGTTTTGTCGGTGATTCCTGTTGCTAGGGACTTGCATATGCTTTCGTTGGTGCTTGGTTCAGAAATTACTGATGCATCTGTTGCTGCCATTGCTTCAAGTTATACAGACTTGGAATTACTTGATTTGAGTGGGTATGTGGGCTTTCTTACAATACCTGATAATTCAAGTCATTCATCTATTGCTGTACGTATGATGTCTCAACTCAGGATCTAAATATAATGAACAAATTATGCTAATGCCGATGCACTTCCCAATTTGCTTCTGACATTGATTTTGATCATAGTATAAAGGAAAATGACGAGTCTAATGTTTTAAATGATCCTAGGGGTTTGATAATTCTTTATTGTTTGTTTTACTTTCAGATCTAGCATCAGTGACAGTGGGATTGGAATGATCTGCAACGTGTTTCCTCAAACTTTATCAAGACTCCTTCTTGCTCTATGTCCAAATGTTACTTCAAGTAATTTGCCATCTAGATTCAGTTTCCAGTCATCATCATCTTCTTCTTTTTAGCCTTTACCCCATTGAACTGGTTTTGCTACTAGTATACTCTTTTGTGCTGGCTGCCAGTTAGTATCCTTATTTTGTTCCTCTGCCTCTTTCCCATCCAGGTGGGATCCAATTTGCTGCTGCACAACTACCACTACTACAACTCTTCGATTGTGGGATGACTATTTGTGATCCCAGTACTGAAATTCCTAGCATTGAAGAAAATGGGTTGCCTGCTGACAAACGTAGCCAGGAACTAAAGTATCAGCAAAAAGTTTCGAACACCAAGCCAAACCCAATGTACCAGAAGCTTATCATAAAACACGGGAGGTTGAAGAAGCTCAGTTTGTGGGGTTGCTCTGGCTTAGATGTAAGACTCAGAAAAACAAACAGCTGTTTTGCTTTAGGGTGAAAATTGGAAGTTTTTTCAATGGTAGGGTGCAAATTGTGGTATCCACACTATATCTGTTTATATATCTGAAAACAGCTGCTCTCTGTTTTGTTGTAATCTGGTTCATCAGGGATATTTGGAATTGCATTTTGAAAATGCCTTTCGTGAGACGCTGTATATTTGCCTTTACTGACTCCAGTCATTTAGGGCCTATTTGTTTCATGTATTGAATTCCTAGGAAGTCTTAAGGTGAATATCCAAAAAATGTCAATAAAACAACCTCCCCATTAATAAAAATTGAATCAAATGGGAAATAAATATTAAGCCATCACCCTAGAAATTAAATCCTTGGGTAGAGCTTCATTTACATTGCTGACATATATCCTTTGCAGCTCACCTCACATCCTTAACCTCACTATCCTTGGGCAGAGCTCATTTAACCATAAATTACTATGTACTCTATGCAAACAAATAGGCCAGTTTCTAGCTCTGGCATGGATTTGAATAGAGAAATTTTGTGTATCCCATTCAATCTGATCTCCAGTTTGTGCTAAGTGCAACAAATAACAATTCATTTTATTAAAATATTCTTGACTGATTGGAGTTGGGATGTATTCAACTGCCATCTAACCTTAGGTTTTTGTGATTTCTATTATACATTCTTAAGCTTTTGGATTTGCATTGCAGGCCTTGTATCTAAATTGTCCAGAGCTTAATGATCTGAATCTCAATTCATGTGCAAACTTGCATCCAGGTAAATGTCCATTATTGGTTGTTGATATACTGTTTATTTATGTTGATCTGCCCTTTAGGTTTTTAATTGATCATAGGTGACCAGGTGTGCTGTGCAAGCTGGGCTGCTCATATTCGGTGCAGCCTAGCTGTCCTTGCAACTTCCAATATATATCATGCTTATTTTGATTTCCACATTTTGTAGAAAGGGTGCTACTTCAATGTCCTAGCCTGGAAAGTGTACATGCTTCTGGGTGTCGAAAGAAGTTGATAGGAGCAATTCAGAACCAGGTATGGGACATTTATGATTCCCTGATTCCATTCATGCTGTTAACTGTTGGGAAGCTACACTTGGTCAATTATATAAATGGGCAAGTATAGCACCCTTGAGTGGCTCTGGAGACTTGTCAATCGGCTTTAGTTGTCCACTTGCGTGCTTCCCTCGCTCTCTCATGATTGCAAAATATTTTTGTTCTTTCAGGTTTACAGTGAATCTGTAGAGGAAGACTACTTACCGAGCAAGCGATTGGCTGATGGTTCCAAGAGGGTGCGAGTCCCTCGTTTTATCATCCAACAGGTAACATACCAAAGCCTATAAGAAATTGTTGCAACTGGACCAACTCAAAACTTGACTGCAAATTTGACTCTGAATCCCACCGAAATTTGGTCTTGCTGAGCCTCTCAACACTTTGTTAGATACTTGTTCGAGCAAACTGCTAAAGCTATGCTGTACTTGATGAGTAACTTAATCAAGATTTGGTTTGCTTGACATGTCAAGTTTCTCTCTCTCTCTCTCTCTCTCTCTCTCTCTCTCTCAATGTGTGTGTGTGTGTGTGAATGAAGTTACTTATTTTGATTAACAGATGCCTGCTGCAGTTTCTTTTTCCTAAATGCTACTTAAACATATCCAACCCACTCATCTTGGCCAGAAGTTGAGTTGAGGTCTCAGGCCTATTTATTTTGCCTGGAACTGGCTTGATTCAAAATCAATATCCTTCTTTTTTGCTTTTCTTTGGTTACCAATATGCTGTCTCTGCCCCTTTGCAGCCATCTGATGATAAAGAAAGGGCACAGCGACCAAGGTGCATTGTGCATGTTGACTAAGGGATCTGCCTCACCTCTTGATCTATCACCTATAACAACTCAGCCAAATGTCATTAATTGCAGGCATTCTTGCTGTCATTTAGTTTGCAGTTCCTGGAGAACCCAGTATGGCTTGTGGTTGTGATTATGTTGGCTATATCCAAGTAAATGTACTGTACACAAGTCAATGGATACTGAAACAAAAATTTGAATTGAAACCATTCATGAATAATTTCACCTGTGCATCTCTTTTGTCCTCCCATAATCCTGTTTCACATTTATTATGTCATGCTGAATTTTGCAAATTTTGATGTCTTCTGTTGGTCTACTTCAGTATTTGCCGGATCACAATTTTAGAAAATGTGTTACAAAGCACAGCTAAATTCATTGCCTTTGTTTTTATCTGTCACTAATGGTATTTGTTATTTTGAAATCAATGAATTCTCATTCAAATGCATATTAACAAATCTGAGAACAGGAAAATGAAATTGTCATTTATGAACTATATAACATAAAAAAAAACATCATATTTTAAAAGTGTCTATTGAAATTAGACATAAATATTACAAATAAAAATGTACTACACTTAAAGTTGTGGCACCAGCTATGCAGTTCTGTCACTTTCAAGATGCCATTGACTTTGATAGTATCCAAACACCCAATAATCAGTTAAGAAGGGGTATTTTCTAGTCTTTTTTAGCATTCCTTAATATACTTCTTTATCCAGTTAGAGATCAATTTGTTTGGGCCATTCCATCACCTGTTACTAACGCTGCGATGAACAAGTCAATATCTATGTTGCTCTTTGGTGGTAGGGATAACCAAGGCAGTGAGGTACTTTATTCAGTGGGGTGGTCTCTGTTTTGTTCTTTTGAAAAGCAAGAAAGGAATTGGGAAGGTACTCTGTTCTTCCACATTTGCCCTAGGTCTGTCTAGTAGTATTTCTCGATCTAATTTAATGGCAGTTTTGCAATTGTCCATCACAAACTAAAATGAAATGAGTCCAATGTAGACCACTCTCCTCTAGAGGTGTCAAATGTGCGTGATGGCTAAGGCAGGGCATAGCCTGCCGGCAAGGCACGAATGCCAAACGAGCCTTAATATTTCATGTTTTCATTTTTTTAGGGTCTTGCGCAGAAAAAATTAAAAAATACATATAAAGAAGAGAATGACAGATTTAAGTGGTTTTTGTTAGAAGGGAAGTTACAGAAATTGGGGCAAAAGCAGAATGATTATACTAATTTGTGAAGTTGAGAGGTCTTGACTGCCGGCAGAATTGGAGAGTGTTTGTGGCAGCAACAATGAGCTGAAACACGTTAGGTGACGTTTTTAGAACGAGTTTTGCCCCTTTGGTAGTAATCTAGATGTGGAGGTTTTCAGCAAAACCGCTCTTATAAATATAACGGCCTTTTTTACAGTTGCTTGGTCGCACCCCAAGACTCTGAAGGGCAGACTCCAATAGATTGAATGCCTCATATATTGCACAGGGGAAAAGATAGAGAAGAAGAAAAGAAAGCAAGGAAGTAGTTTTTTACTAAACCCAAGTACCCCAAATTTTTAACTCAAAATACTATTGTTGGGGCCATAATAGAAACAAGAAACTACAACATTTAAACACCACTAAACCCAACTAATAAAAACGTTAAAATTTTATTAAAACAAAATTTCAAACGTCGAAATAGTTTAAGTCAGTCCATTAAATAAAACTGTTTCATCCATTTAGTTTAATAAAAACTCAATATAAACTTTTTGCAAAAGGTGACCCATTTTATACCAGTATATGAGTTCCTTAAGGAAGGCTGATTGGGATTTGCACCGCCATGCACGTGATGATCATGCAGCGATAAGCATCCAGTTAAATGGTTTCCGAATCCATTCCCCCAGGCCAGGCTCGACTCGTGCGCATGCATAGGGCTTGTGGCAAAATGGTCAAAAAGAATTTGAAGTATTAAGCACAAGAAAGTACTTGTTACAAAACTAAAGAAGAATAAGAGATAAAAGAAGAATAGAGAGGAGGGAGAGAGGTTCTTATTAATGAGATTTGTGTGTACATAATGTGGGAGGAGGATCTTATTTATAGAATAAGATTGCTTCTTCCCCAAGCAACTTAATAGGGAAAGATTCTAACCCTTAGTAATCTCCTTATCTCATGTGGGTCCCAATGTGGGCATCCACCTATGATAATACATCTTATAACACTTTCATTTGGATGATCATCATTCAATGACAGTTGCCTCATTAAAACCTTGCAAAGGAAAAACCCAGTGGGATAAAAACTAAAGCGAAGGAAAAAGAGTACAACGTTCTATAGGATCATTGATTTGGTGTTGGACGTGCATAATGTTGCCTCGTTAAAACCTTAACTAGGAAAACCCAGTGGGATAAAACCTAGAAAAGGAAAAAGAGTACAGTGCACAGATGTCCTGGGTAGCATACTTCAAGATGCCTCCCCCTGATGACTACTTCCCCTGATGATAACAACCTTTCACATAGCTAGGCATTTCAATCTCTTATACAAGTGTTTAGAATACTGATTGTGGCAAAAAACTTTGTAAACTGATTAGCCAGGTTGTTGCTTGAACGAACTTGCTTGACTTCAATCTTGCTATTCTTCTGAAGCTCATGAGTGAAGAAGAACTTTTGTATAATATGCTTTATTTTGTCATTTTTAATGTATCATTCTTTAATCTGTTGAATATATGCCTCCTTATCTTTGTAGATAATGCTTGGGGTACCTGTACTAAGAGGCAATTGACAAGGACTACATATATGCTGAGTTAAAGATTTTAGTCACACACATTTCCCACTGGCTTCATAAAGGGCTAAAATCTCGGCATGGTTAGAATAAGTAATTACCAAAATCTATTTAGTTAAATACCAAAAAATTATGGCATTACCATTAAGAAACATACAACATGTCTATGATCAACCTGTATGAGGATCAGGGATATATCCTGAATCTGCTTATCCTACAAAATCTGATTCTTTACAACCATAAGAATAAAACAGACATAAATATCATAGCATTTATTTAATACCAATCCAAAGCCTTGGTCCAAAACTATATATGGGAAGCATATTTATAAAGAGTGAAAAATCTCATTAGAACTTCTCTCGATCTGCAGGTCGAGATAAAATAGTTAATAGTTTTCTCGAGTTCTTCTGGAGTCCCGATTAGATTTATAAACTTCTACTATTATAAATCCATTTAAGGATTTTATAAAGATAGACGGACAAATGAGATTGTTTTCATACCCTTCCTTATATAGTGCTCAAAGGTTTTGAACTTTTTCAATGTGAGACTCTAGCAAATACACAAGGTTCTCTCTTGGTTTTGGCAAAGAAGAAAAACAAAGAGAAAGAAGAAGAATGCTTTGAAACCACACATAATACTAACAATCTCTCCCTGGTTCAAAATATTGACTTAATATTCCACTTGTAAGGTGACAAAGCTTGAACCTCACTGTCATATCAATTCTTTAAACCTTTAGGAGTTAAAGTGACCAAAGTTTTGAACTTCAACTCTTTATATTAGTTCAAAAGATTGACAAATTGATAATTGGAGTTCATAGGTCAGCATTTTACGGCTATGTGCTTATATTCCAGATTTTATGAGTGCTCTAGAGAATATACCCAAATTCTCATGGAAAGCGGCTCCACTTTCACACTTATATAGGTGAGTCTATCAAAAGTGCTTCTATAAGTGTGCACTGTACCATATAGGTTATAGATCTCATTAAGGATTAAATCCAAACTTATTCGTTACAGATTAAACACTGACTTTCTAATCTCACATAACATGATTGGGATAAATTTTGAAAACACATATTCTCATTTTGTTAGTGCTTCAATCATCGAGATAGCTTGTTTTTCCCATTGAACCTATTTCTTGGGATTTTCGGCCATCAGGTTGGGTTTCCACTATTGATGATTTATGTGCTGAAGACCAATTCCTTTAGCTGTTTTCTTTATCTTTTCCCTTGCAAGACCTTTTGTCAAAGGATCAACTAAATTGTTATTTGATCTAATATAATCAATTGCAATTACTCCTTTACCGAGTAATTGTCTCACATAGCTATGTTGCAACCATACATGTCTAGACTTTCCATTGTATGTGACATTGTGCATTAATAATTACTGCAATGTTGTCACAATGAATAATAATAGGAGGAATTGGTTTAGTCTACAAAGGAATATTATATAATAAATTTATAATCCATTCGGCTTCTATTGCAGCAGCTCCCAGAGTCAGGAATTCCGAATCCTTAGTGTAATGTGAAATGGAAGTTTGTTTCTTAGATTTCCAAAAAATTGCAGCACCTCTCAATGTAAAAATATAACGACTCGTAAACTTAGAATTATCTAAGTCTGAGTTCCAATCAGCATCACTCTAACACTCAACTACAGCTAGGTAACTAGAATAACACAATGCATAGCACATAGTATGCTTTAAATATTTAAGTATTCTAAATACAACATTTCAATATTTAGCACCAGGATTGTTTGTATATCTGTTTAATTTACTCACAACATATGCAATATTAGGATGAGTACAATTTATAGTATACATTAAATTACCAATTACACTGGCATAATTAAGCTGTGTTATACTATCACCATCATTTTTTTACTAATTTAATACTAGGATCAAAAGGAGTAGACACTATTTTACAATCAATGTGATCAAATCTTCCCAAAACGTTTTCTATATAATGTGATTGTGACAATTTAATTCCAATGTCATCTCTAATAATTTTGATTTCTAATATTATACTTGCTTCTCTCAAGTCTTTTATATCAAAATTATTGGAAAGAAGTATCTTAGTTTCTACAACACAATCCATGTCATTCCTAAAAATAAGCAAATCATCAATATACAAGCACAATATTGTTATTAATCTGTTATGAGATTTATAATAAATACATTTTCAGCCTCATTTACTTTAAAGCCATTAAATAAAACAATCTCATTACTTTAAAGCCATTAAATAAAACAACCTCATCAAATTTTGTAAGTCATTGTTTAGGTGCTTGTTTTAGTATATATAAGGACTTTATTAGCTTGCACACCTTATATTCTTGTTTGTTTATGACATAACCTTCTGGTTGTTCCATATAAATTTAATCTAAATCTCCATTTAAAAAAGGAATTCTAATTTCCATTTGATGTAAGATCAAATTATGAACAGCAGCAATAGCAAGTAAAATTCTAATAGAGCCAATTCTTGACGTTGGAGAATAAGTGTTGAAGAAATCTACTTCGTCTTTTTGTCCAAAGCCTTTGGGTACAAGCCTAGCTTTGTACTTCTTTATTGATCCATCGGGTCTTTATTTTTTCTTAATAACCCATTTATATCTTAATGGTTTAGTCCTCGAAGGTAGGTCAACTAATTCCCAAGTATTGTTTTGCTAAAATGGATTAAATCTCATCATCTAATGCTTCCTTTCAAAAGGCAGCATTATGAGAAGCCATAGTCTCCCTAAAAGTGAATGGGTCCTTTTCAACTATATAGGTTTTAAAATCAGGACCAAAACTAGTTGGATCCTAAGTCTTTTACTTCTTCTAGGTTATAATTCCTCTTTCTCAGGAATATTAAAAACTCTTTTGGATGAGGAGGGTTCAGATGTAAACCTAGATTTAAAAGTAAACATAGTTTCTAAGAAATATACATCGTTAGTTTTAACTAGGTTTTAGTCATTTAATTTAAAGAATCTATAGGTAGCACTATCTTGTATATATATCCTATGAAAATGCATTTCAATGAGTGGGGTCTTAACTTGGGCCTTTTGGGATCTACTATTCTGACATGAGCCACACAACCCCACACTCTAAGATATCTTAGATTAGGTTTCTTTCCTTTCCAAATCTCAAAGGGTGTTTATTAGTCTTAGAATGTAAAATTATATTCAATATGTAATGTCCAGACAACAAATCTTCACTCCATAGACTTTTTGGACAATCAGAACATACAATTAACCATTTGAATCAAAACTCTATTTTTTTTATGCTATTCTATTTTGTTGTGGTGTATAGGAGGCAGTATTGGTTGTTTTAATTCCTTTACATTTACAAAAATCTGAAAAATCCTTTGAGGTATATTCACCACCTCTATCACTCCTAAAAGTGACCACTTTTCTATTTAATTTACTTCAGAAATATAAATCTTAAATTTATATAATGCTTCATCTTTAGTTTTTAATAGTTAAACATAAGTATATTTAGAACTATCATCAATGAAAGTAATAAAATAATATTTATTACTTTTGGTCATAGTATTACTTAAATCACAAATATAATAATGCACTAGTTGGAGCAACTTAAATTGGCTTTCTTTATTATGAAAAGGTTTACGAGTAATTTTGGCTTGACAACATATTATGCACTTTTTTTGTTAATTAGTATATTTGTTAATCAAGCCCTCATTACTCATAGTTTTGATAGTTCTGAAATTAATATGCCATAATTTGCCATACTATTCATCAATAGAAGGAACAATATAAGTAGAAGAAGAAGCAACATTATTATTAATAACATTCAGTTTAAACATGCTATCATATGCATAATCCTTACCGACAAATAAACCTTTTTTGGTGATTACAAACTGGTCAATTCTATTATATGTTTAAATTCAGCTTTATTCAGAAGAAACCCTAAACTAGGTTCTTTTTCATTTTTGGGGTATAGAACACATTCAGCAGAGTTACAGTTTTTTCAGAAGGGAACTGAAGATCAATCTTTCCTTTACCGACTATTGGAGTAGTTACGGTAGTTCCCAAGGCAAGTTTACAACTGTTTGTTACTTCTTCATAGGTTTTGAATACCCCTCTATCATATGTGACATGGCTGGTTGCACCCGTGTCAATCCACCATCTTTCGCTTTTGATAGCGCTAATGGTATTCACTTCATAAATCATAGCAACTAGGTGTTCTTTCTCGGTAACATTAGCTTGTGGCTTTTTTGGCTAGGGATTGCTATGTAACGGGGTTTTTTTTTTCTGTAACTACATTCTCTAGCAAAATGCTTTGGCTTTTCACAGATAAAACAACCGCCTTTGACTTGTGGCTTATCAGTCCCTTGATTTTTATTGAACTTCTTATTTTGATTCGGCTTTTGATTTTGTTGCTTGAAGGAGACATTATTCTTCTTATTTCTACTTATATTGTGATTAAAATTTCCTTTTTTCTCATCATTCTCCCTAGGTTTAGTTTTAGCAACATGTATTTTTCTACCATTTTCAGCCTGATCTTTTTTTATCACTGGTCCGAGCCTCCTCCTTAATTCTCAAGTAGTGCTGAAGGTGTTTCAAGGAATAATCTCTTCTTTTGTGTCATAGAGCCTTTTGAATATCCTTCTAAGTGGGTGGTAATTTTTTAATGATGGTTGCCACTTGGAAGTGTTTGTCAACTCGGATCCCTTCTTTTATAATTTCATTCACAATAGTCTGTAAATTATGCACTTGGGCCAGAATTTGTTTATCATCTACCATTTTGAAATTTAAGTACCGACCAACAACATATTTTTTAGCCTTTGATTCTTTAGTCTTGTATTTTTTATCAAGGGCTTTCCAGAGGTCTTTTGTAGATTGAGAATTTGAATATAGATTGTATATATTGTCTGCCACTAGATTTCAAATGTGACTTTTGCACAAGTAATCATCTTCTTTCCATTTCTTCTGTGCAAATGAGCCACTTGGACTTTCTTCACGTTTAGGGCATAGTTTAGTAAAAAGTATGCTATTTTCATGGATGTCAACAGAAATAATACTTTCTGCGGCAAGCAACTTAAATTGGATCCGTCAAAGCTATCTAATCGTACTAGATCTTGATGTATGAATTTGATTGCAGATGTAGCTATATTCATCCTAAAATTGTTAGAAATAAAGCTACAAAAATTGGGGCAAAAGCATAATGATTATACCAATCTGTGAAGTTGAGAGATCTTGACAATTGGCGGAAATCGAAGAGTGTTTGTGGCAGCAATAATGGGCCGAGGCACGTTAGGTGACGTTGACTTTAGGACAAGTTTCGCCCCTTGGGTAGTAATCCAAATGCGAAGGTTCTCAGCAGAACCACCCCTAGGATGCAACGGTCTTCTCTACAGTTGCTTGCTTGGTCGTATACCAAGACTGTCAAGGGCGGACTTTAATAGACTGAATGCCTCGGATAGCACAGGGGAGAAGACAAAGAAGAAGAAAAAAAAGCAAGCAAGAAGTCGTTTTTTTATTGAACCCAGCACCCCAAATTTATAACTCAAAATACTGTCGTTAGGGCCATAATTGAAGCAAAAAATCAAAACATTTATGTTGAAAAAACTCAAAATAAACTTTTTGCAAAAGGTGACTAATTTTGTAGGATACGCGTCACGGACACATGCCCAATTTCACAGTTTCAGGATCTAGCCCCCCTGGCCAGGCCCAAATCGTGTGCGCGCATAGGGCTTGTTGCAAAATGGTCTAAAAGAACTTGAGGTATTAAGTACAAGGAAGTACTTATATAGTGCTTAAAGGTTTTGCATTTTTTCAATATGGGACTTTAGCAAATATACAAGGTTCTCTCTTGGTTTTGGCAAAGAAGAAAAACAAAGAGAAAGAAGAAGAATGTTTTGAAACCACACATAACACTAATAGTTTGGTTAAATTTGATGTACTCTATTGATAAGAGTTTCATTTGAATGTCTTTTACTTCAAGGTTTTTTAAGAGGATTGCCATTAAAACATTTACTATCTTTTATAAATAATAAAAAAAATAAAAAGTAAAATACGATATTGTTTAGATCTACTCCATGACCCCTTGACTCCTGTGTTGGGGCGGCACGACCCATTTGACACATCTACTCTTCTCCCCCTTCTTCAATGCATCAACTCTTTCCACTAAATTCATATCAGAAAAGGCATTTTAGTAAGTTATCATAAAAAACCGAAGGCTCGCAATTTGGAAAGTGGTATTTTGGAATCATATCCAAGTGGTATAGGCCATACATTGTTGTTTGAGTGAGCAGGAAGCTGAAAGTGAATCTAGTTCTTTGAAGTTGATTTAGCTGGCATGCCACTGCATACATTAAATAAATCATAAAGAGGAGTTTTTGGGGTCGTCAGGGTCTCTTTTACACATGAGGTGAGGAAATATCACTTGTGTAAAATTTGTCTATCTGAAAGTTGCACATGTAAAATTTACAAATGCAAAACACAATTTTATTTTTGTTTTGAAGCACCATTATTTTACATATGCAAAACACAATTTACGAAGCACCAATTTTCACATGATTAGCATTGAAAGGTTTGAATTACATATGTAATATCTTGATATGCCTTACAATCTATGAATATTTAGGACATTAAATTAAGTGTTTTGGGGTTTAATGAGTTAATAAATAATTTGAATGATTAGGATTAAAAATTTGGGGTTTACGAGTTTAAAAAAAGATAAATAAAAGTTCTCAGATTTAAGGCTTTAACTTAAACAGTGAAAAAAAAATAAACCAGTAGAGTTCTCAAAATATGGCTATTCCTATTCAAGGATTTTAATAAATATGGCTAATTTTACCTCAGACACAGGTTAACAGGTAACAAGAGTTTCATGACCATCAGTTTCAAGTTGGAACTAGCATTTGCCCGTTTGAAATCTCGTGAAAATTAAATGTGAAATTAAAATAACATATCAAATACTGAATTTCATCAGAGATGTGGCTCAATGAGAGGAGAGAGTTGACCTTTTTTCTATTAAAAAAAAACTTTAATGTATAAAGATTGTCTGTTGAGGTCGTGTTTGGAAGTAAAACATAATATTACCCAATTGAATCATAATATTACCAAATTGAATACCGCAATATTTCATTATCACATAAATAAAATAAAGTCATATTATAATATTAAATTATTTATGTTGTTTGGCGATCTTTACAAACTTCAGCATACCTTTTAAGTGTTTTTCGCATTTTATAAAATTTACAGTAGATGAAGCAGCCAAACAAGAAATGAATAGGAAAATAGGAATGCTTGGCCCAATGGGAATCCACTAACTAGCAGTCACACTAGAGTGACTTACTATTAGGAACCATGGTAGGGCTAGGGCTGTTAATCTGGCTCTTTGACAAGGGGGCCCAACCCGCAAAAGCAGTCAAAGCAAAGTTTTTATTTTTGTCCTAAACCCAAGGGTAGGGTAGCGTTCAATTTTGAAAAGCCCACAATCTAATTAGGAAATCATTGGATCAAATATGAAAAACCACGAGCAATGTTGTTTATTCAATGTCGGTCCCCCAAATGTAGCGGTGTAAAGCTGGCATGACCTACTTTGAAGTCGGCCTAGCCATTTTTGAGCGTGTTGTTTCGGCTCGTGAAAAATAACAGGACATGTCGTGCTATGGCCAGGCCAACTGGTTATCGGCCTTCCATGACTAAAATCATGTCGTGCTAGGCTGTGCCCCAGCTGGGATGGGTTATGCCGCCCATAGGCTTACACCGCCTTTTTATTTTATTTTATTTTTAATTTCTTAATTTTAAAATTTAAATTTAAAGATACTTTTTTAGGGTTTTCAACTTGAAATGAAATTAAAATCACTATAATGAATGCACCAATATTCCTTTGTGGTGAGAGGGCCTTTATGGTCTATATTGAAATTTAAGGGCCTTTTTTGTTCTTTACGCACTTTAAGGGGTTTCCTATGGTAAAATTTCTAAATTTAAAAAATCTCAAACTATGTATTTAATTTATGCACTTTTATAGGCAATAATATGTGATATGAACTATTTAATATTTTGCTATTAATAAAATGCATCATGGCGTTTAGACTAATATCATAAATCTTTAAGGTAGGAATGAAAAAATCAGCCGTGCAAACCCATCTAAAATTGATGGATGTACTAATCTACCCAATTAAAATGATGATTTTTTTTATAAAAAAAAGTTTTATTTGTGGAAATATGAAGAAGATCAGTACATAGCATCCACTAAAATATTTTGCCAAAATAATTCCGGAATACAGTACGACCACAGTTTCGTATCCTCTTTGCAAGAGGAGCTACCTTATCAGCTTGTGATAGTGGGTTTCACCCTAGTGACATTTGAACCCTTTACACGCGAAAAACCATTTCAATTTCACATCGCATGGTATGTATGGTAAAAAGCAAATGACCTCTTTAATGATCCTGTTTTGTGAACGAGGCCCAGCAGTCAGTTGCTCAAGTTGCTGATCTCGAGGGTAGGCCCCATATGGATGGACAACTTTACAATAGCTAGCATCTATTGCAAAGCGACCCTACTCGGCCACTCTTCAGCCACCTTCTTGGGTCATAGCTGTGTATTTTTCTTAACCACTTATCTGCATTTCAGGAAATAAAAACAAGGATGGGTAGCATCTTCTTAGTTTAATAGGGAGTCTGATATCCAACCATGCGTTAACCTATAGAAATCCTGAGTTAAAAAGGAGTGTAATGTTACAGTAGGGCCTTAAAATCCAGATCAATCACAATAAATGCCCTCTAGGCATACAGTATATCCTCAAATTTTACATCAAAATAATTTTTTCCACCATCTGATTACTATTTGACGAAACAGCATTTTAATGTATATCATAACATAGTGTTATTCATAATATATATATAAGTTCATTGTGACAGTGCCAAGAGCTTGGATTGAAGTAAAATTTAGGAAATAGGCTTGCCACGCTTATATTGAATAATTCGGAATTCAATACATGGGTTTCACTGTAGAGTTTCACTCCTTTGAAATTTTATCTCAAGATTTCTCAAAGTTACCCTTCCTCAAATGTTCACTTGTTGTGATTAGGAAGTCTACTGTTACTGCTATTATGAAGTTTCACGCTTCAAGTCTTCTAAGAGTGCCTTAAGCGATACATGGTGTTTATGGATGATTGGGGTTTTATCGTGGCCCTGTAATGCTTGTGAGGTGGGGTCTGGGAGTTTCCCCTTCTTTGAAAAAAAAAAAAAAATCTCTAGGTAAAAGCCTAAGATGCTCCAGGTATAGGGACCCATCATCCGTGGGGCCCAAAATGATCACAAACCATTTAACCCCAGGCATTACACGCAACAGAAAGATAATGACACCATTCCCATAGTTATCAGTAACCACTTAATAGCACTTAGCAGTTAGCACCATCTGTATAATCAATCTTCTCTCTTTCTCTATCTCTTGTTTTTGGTAAAAATGGAGGTTTCAATATTTTCTGCTCCTTCTCCTTCGGCAGGTCTTGATCTCTTTAACTTCGCATCCCGTTTCATGTAAATTTTTACTGTTCTTTCTCTTTCACGTTCCATCTCCCTTGTTTGTTTTCCCAGGTATGACATATGCGGTTTTATATCGTTTCCATGCTTCATAAGATACAGTTCTTTGGGTTTTCCTGAGCAAAACCCGTTTGGGTATTCTTCTGTGTGGAATTTAAATGGGGGTTTTTGCAATCCATCATGCTCTTTTTCCATTTTTATCATCTGGGTCTGTTGCAGTTTTCCCATTTTCATTTTCTGACGTGCAAAGCTTCAATCTTTCAATCTGAGATAGTGTTATATATGCTGTTTAAATGTAAATATGCATGTGAACGGATCCCATGCTCCTATGTTCTTCCAAACTGGATGATGATTAGGGGTATTGTGTTTCAGGGATAGATGGCATTCAAAAATGGCTTGCTTAATTATGGAAATATGCATTTGAATGTTTATGAGGTTGCTCAACTTAGTTGTGTATGAGAAAATTGCCGAATTCCATTGATACCCATGTTTCTATATCACCACCGAAACCCATATTTTTTTAAGATTTTAATTTGGACATAAAGCTTCCTTTTTCTTCATCTTTGTAAGAGATTCCTTTCTTCCAGTTTCATATATTTTGTTGGCTATTTATTGATTTAGTCCTGATTTATGATTTTCTTCCCCTGCTTGGTTGGTATTTTACTGGCCTTTAAAACACATTCCATTGTTATTATTCTTAATAGATAGAAACATCTTGATTGTGTTATGAAGATCCTTTTCTATTTCCTTAGCTCAAATTGGACCTATACTCTCTGGATTGGCATTAATTTCATGTTTAGCCTTATAACTGTGCTAATATCTCCTTTTCCGTTTTCAATTAATTATACTTTTCAACAAATCATGTATTTGGTCCTTGAAAGAAAATTTAAAACTTTTAGTTCATCCCATCTCTATACCTGTTCTCTATTATTAATTTTGGGCTATTTTTTGGAGCCTGAAGCATAAGTATCCTAACATGTAGAAAACTAGAAATAGCTATTGTAGATTCAGAGTCCTACGGAACTAGTCATAGCTCACAAAAGTGGACATCTACCCATAAAGTTATTCCACTAGGATGATCTTCTCTCGTGCAACAAAAGTGGACATCTACCCATAAAGTTATTCCACTAGGATGATCTTCTCTTTTCCGCAAACAAGGTTTGAGATGTTTGGCCCAGTTTCTGCCATCTGTTCAATGTCACATTGTCTGACTTTTTGGTTTCTATTTTGGTCTGTCGAATCCTCCCTTCAAGTCCTTGGGTTCATTATTTGGACAACTTTTTGTCTTGGACTGCATCTCTACTTGTTTCATTTTTATAGAAACAGCAGTTTGGGTTTGGGTTTGGAGTTAGGACATGTGTGATACACAAATGAGGTGTCATATAATAAGGACCTGGAAAACTTGAAATGTTGACATATCCATCAAGAAATGATATGGGAGTTGTTTCATAACATAAAAAGTGTAGTATTAAATGCATATGATAAAGAAATATAGATTTTATTTTATTATTGAAAAATGTCCAGTAAAGTGTTTCTACATAATAGATAACATTGTATGTAATGCAATTATTGTTTAGTAAACTGGCAGTGAGGAGGAGGACGAGAAGTGTTACTTTTATTTGTATCAGATGTGGGTGTTTACAGAACCTCTATCTCTTATGGTAATGCCCGTACCTTATTGTACCTTTTAGTTTTAGGTCTTAAGAAAATCTCATAGCCATTTAGTACAAAAGGTATAAAAGATTATTTAACCTTACTTCCCTTCTAGTTTTTTTCTCCTGACGGATTTGTCCATGCTTGTCTTACACAATTCTTTTGAAAGTGGAGCATCTTTTTGTCAATTCCAGTTAATATGAGTATTTGGGACTAGGGTGCATCTATGAGTTTCATTCCCATGTTTATGCTAACATTTTACACTTAAATGGGTCATATTAGCAACAATTTATTAAAGGTTCTACAGGAATTGACAAGTTTATGTGGTGTCCATGTTGCCAAATGTGGTGACCTTGTTTCTGATGAGATTGTGATGAAGAAAGTGATCATTCCTGTGTACATATTGGCATCTGCATTGCTGTACATCTTCATTTCAATTTTTTTTTCCTTTTTTTCCTTCTTGAGCATTCTTCATGTGCTTCTTTTCTTTATCAACTTTTTTCTGCATCAAGTTCTAGCGAATTTCTTTCTGAATATAACTACAAGGAATTATCCATTCCACTAACATTATTGCATAAACTTTCAAAATGTACATTGAGGCAGTGCCCATATGATTTTGGATATACATGTAAGAATGAATTCTGATGTAATGTATCCCAACCTGTAAGTTTCTTGAATAATTTTTTGGAAACACTAGAAGTTTTTTTGTTCAACTATGCAATTTGAAGTGGCATGGGAATTGGAAACCATGGTCAGTTGACACTGTTTTCTGTGTTACTTATCTTTTTTTTTTTATTTATTAGTATCAAATATCAACCACTATAAAGTATCAACATTGATCACTGATGTTGATTTGAGGGCATGCAAGTCAGGAAAGTTTGTCCTTCTTGATGTGATTCCTATTGTGCAACACCCGACATGCAAACCTTTTATTCAGACAAAATATTTACAGTGTTACCTTCAGTGATTCTGGAAGAGATTGGCCTTCATATGCGAATAAAATCTATAACAAATTTTTGCGTATGCAGGGTTATTGTCACTTAGGGATAAAAGGCATTCTCTATGGCATCAATTTTCAGTTACTGCTTCTCCAACTGGAAGAACTGCACAAACTCTACGGGGTCAGTTTGGGCTCGTTTCACTGAAATGTGCCAAGAGCAAGGTAATCTTCATTCCTTTAGGTTGCTTTCTTCTCCCAAGTTGTATATGTTGATGACTTATTTTTTTACATTAGGTTCTATCCAGTCTCAAACTAGGAACTCATGCGCTGGAAGCTGAGTAAGGAGCCATTTTACACTTAAAAGAACATGTAATAGCTTTTGATGGAGAAATGATGATACGGAACATATATTGCATTTGAGGGTGATAGTGTTACCTTGACATTTGAACTAAATCCATCCACTTTGACAATTCTAGTTCATATTCTTTGTATAGTTAAACTCCAACAGGTAATTAAGCTTGCAATGCTTTGTTCATGAATGGTATAATACATCCTGTAAGTGCTTTCCTGTGCTCTCTTATGAAATTACTGAACTTCTTTCTAAGTGAACTCTAATTATTCAGAAATCCATATGGTGTTCCTGTGTGGAAATGTATGTTGCCCATCTGTTAAAACGCTGGTGTTCTTTCTTAAAATAATCCATGTATATGCATGTTATATTGTTTATTTTTATCAAGGTTATTTTCCTTGAAATAATATCTATGAGCATGTTATATAACTCCGGTATGTGACACCTTGAGATTGTGATTGAGGCAATTCATTTGTCCTGGATTGAGCTGTTGTCATTCTCATGTCTTTCCACTCAGCATCAGTTGCATCTGAAGGTAACATATAATTGGGTGGAAATACACTTTACCCACTATGCTGCCCAGCAGACAACCATATAGGCGCTAACTACTGAGTAACATGAATTCTACCATTTTTTAATTTTCTTTTTTATACTCTAGGAGAATGATGACTATGGATTTTCGTAGTTTTGTATTATATCTTTTCCTTGCCTCTTTGTCTTGGTTTTAGTGTGATAGTGTCCGACTTGAATAAGGCTATATATCCATGATTGCACAATTATTCAGATGTTTATGCTTGATGTAGATATGGTGCACATACTTACATTTAAAATCCTTATGTTAGAACTTGTCTATGGCAAAATTTTCTTGATTGAATATTTGGATGACAACTAGTTCTATTGAAAAATGATTGAATGGAACCTTTTCCATCAGTGTTTTTCACTTTGAAGTGCATTTTCATCTTTTTGTTTGCACGCATACTATTTTTCCTTCTTGAAGTCAATTTTACGAAAGAAGACAGAAGTTTTTACACTAAAACTTCACCTTTCCTCATGTATCAGTATGAAGAAAAAGCAAAATTCCATCAAGGTTTGAATATCCACCGGTTCTTCTGTTTATTAGATGTGTGTCTCTCTCTCTCGTGTTCCTTTCTTCGTTCACATCTTTCAAGCTGTCTGAAATTAGTATTGACTCTTATTTTGGACTGATGAAGACACTCTCTTCCATCTCTCTCTCTCTCTCTCTCTCTCTCTCTCTCTCTTGCGCACCCAAAAAACGCACACACAAAAAGGAAAAAGAAGAAGAAAATAGGAGCACTGCACCTTGTCAAAGTGGAGGCTGGCTGTGATAGCACTCTCGGCTATGCGATACTGAAAAAAAAAATAAAAATAAAAACAAAAAAAAAAAAATCCAAGAACATTCTGTTCTGGTGTTATTAACCAATTCTTTCTTGCTCATAGTTGGTCCAACCAGGTCGTTCTTGTTTTTTCTTTTTGAGAAAAGTAAGTGATCTACCTGAAGTTCACATATGGAATGTTTTCGAGAACTTTGAAAATGAGAGTTATTTCAATACGTTACTTTATTAAGGGGTACTTTTCTACTCTTTGAAAGTTGAAACTAAACAAAGCACTGTATAAATTTAAATTGGGGCATAATTTTTTGTTGAATTAAACTCACAATCTCATTTGTCTCACCATCATCCTCTGGAATCTAATTAGAGAAATTTGGTTTTTTCCCCAGTTTCCTTGGTAGTGCATAACTGAAGCTTTTATTTCCTTCAAGGTCTATTGATGAAGTATATGATGCTCTAGCTGAATGCCTTCTTCCTTCAGCTCCTACAATAATGGATCTAAAATCGAAGTAAGTTTTATGTGTTCGGCATGTCTCTTTTGGCAGGATAAATGTATTATTTGGTTTCCTATTTACCAGAAACTTGCCTTCCAGCAATGATCTGCATTAGTAGTTGCACTATTCAGTTATATTGCCTTTGGACACTTTTGTGAACTAGTAGTTAGTTTTTAATATGTTGGCAGTTTGAAAGGTTACCTATTCTTCTGTGCCTTTGAGGTGTCATGGAAATTGATATCCCATTAATCACATTAAGCATGAATGCACAATTTTTTCTTTACCAGACTTTTACATCCTAAATTATTAATATTGGTTGTTGGGACCTTGGGGCTGATTTGATGTGGACAAAGGATATAAGTGAACATGGTGCTACTGAAGCAGATTCTACCTGTAATGGATTGTAAATTTGTAACTATTATCAGCCTTGATGATTATTTGAGGTGGTTACAGAATATCAGCTAATTTGGCTTCTGAATTCCTGCTACCTTAAACACAGCGGCACTTACAAGGATTTTATTTGTAATTCATTTTTATGGTATGTCCATAGGTACATAGTTGGTTTAGCTGGTCCTCCTGGTGCTGGTAAGTCGACTCTAGCAGCTGAGGTTGTTAGCCGTTTAAACAAGCGTTGGACCCAGAAAGCTTCTACAATAGCTGCTACAGATTCTCAAGTAGAGCCTTCGGATGTTGCTATTGTTCTTCCCATGGATGGATTCCATCTTTACCGTTCACAGCTGGATGCAATGGAGGTTAGGGTCTTTCTACAATTTTCAAAATTGAGCTAAATCGATCACCCATCCCCACTTCTATTCATGTTATTAAATCAGTCATTAATATATTATATGTTTACTAGTTGGACAGTCAATGTACAAAATGATGAGTTTTCTTTTTCTTCTCTTCCTTTTCTCCTTCTTCAAATTTCTCTGGCTGTTGGTGTGGTCATTCTAGAATCCTGAGGAAGCTCATGCACGAAGAGGAGGTAAGAGTTCCTTTATTTATTTTTATCTCAGTTTTTGGATCTCAAGTAATAGAAGTTCTGATCCTTCCAATGATGAATTCAGCCCCATGGACATTTGCTCCAGATCTGCTACTAAAATGCCTTAAAACTTTAAGGAGTGAGGTGATTTCTAGTTTTTCCTTTCTATCTTTCTTCTCCTTAATAATTTTTTAATCGTCTGAGAAATATTTTTCAACTTTTACCATGTTTACATTTCCCACCTTAATAACATATTAAGTTATTATTGCTTTGTATTCATCATGGTGTAGTTCATGAATTTTAATTACCATGGTTTTGTTAGTGCTTTTGGATGGGGATTTAAAATCAGTGCTATTTCCATAACTTCCACTTTTGATTTCCGAATGCTATCTTTCAGCTACCAAAATTTCTCAGTCCAAGTGCACTCTTTGGCTTCTCAAAAATTTGAGAAACTAGGGCTGTACATATATTTTTGTCTCAAAGGTATTTTAATTTGTACAGGGGTCTGTTTATGTGCCGTCATTTGACCATGGTGTTGGAGATCCAATAGAAGATGACATTTTTGTGAGTCTGCAGTAAGGCTCTGTAACTATTTGAACTTATTTATCTTGGTTTTTATCATTTCGTCCAAAGTTGCTGATCTTTTATCAAGTTCTCTCTAAGAACGCAAAATTTCATATGACAAGCTTGCATTTTGTTGGAGAGGACATAAAATTTATGTTGCTCTTAGTTGTTTGGAATTTCAGTGTATATATGTGTTTCAATTCAAATGCCGTTCCCCCTTCTATGCAGTCAAGAGTTAGGAAGTGAATTACGATAGGGAAAAAGGTCTAATATTAGGTGTGCTCTCATGATATCCTGCCAGCAGCATTGGTGGGGAGAGACTATTTGCCGATGCCCTTAGTGAAACGTACCACACCGTTGATGCAGTATTGACCTCATGGCCACATGTATAGGCCAAATTAGATTTAGGATTTTTTTTAGTAATGATATGTCATTAGATTGCTAATTTTATTTAATGAGTTGTAATTAATATTTAGTTTCTAGTTTCCTATATTATGTAGTTTTCTAGTTTCATTAGATTTCGTAGGCCCTAAGTTATTTTACTATTTATATGGCATTGTAATGAAGAATTATGCAGAGTGTTGATTAATTGAATTGTGGGTTTTCCCATTGAGGTGCATCCCTGTGTATTGTCTCTTTAGAGATGTTTGAAGTGTCTGCCGAGACCCGATTGTGTTTTAGCACTTCTAGCGATTGTGCTTCAGCACCCTATGCAAGCCCTAACCCTGGGCCTGCATCAACCATGTAGGCATCAATGCATGTTCACAGAGCTGTGGTTGTCAATGCATTGGCATTTTAGATGCATTTCCCACTTGGGTGTATGCAATTATGCATTCTAGTAGGGAGCTGACGATCACTCCTAGTTTCTACCTAGTGACTCATAGGACAGATTCAGTTCTTATATCAAAGTGGGGGCAAGTTTGGAAGGGAGAGACTATTTGGTGATGCCCATAGTGAATAGAGTACTACACCATGCAGGCATACATGCCTGTTCATGAAGCTGTCGTTGTCAATGCATTGGCATTTTAGATGCATTTTGCACTTGGTTGTATGCAATTATGCATTCTAGTAAGGAGCTGACGATCTCTCCTTAATTCTACCAAGTGACTCACAGGACAGATTCAGTTCTTATATCAAAGTCGTGGCAAGTCAAACTAGCCTGTCGTTGACTATGGTTATGGCCTTTGGTTTTTTGACCATTAGGGAGTAGTGCCTCTTCAATTCAAGCCTGCTTGGCTTCAAATGCTATAGCACTTAGTATGCTGTCTTTTCAAGTGCAGCAGCTTTGCTTTCTGTAGTTCTATCGTTTGTTCATCCAGGTTTGTTTCTTTATTTCACTCAAACGATGGGTTCGTCAATTTCGCTGTGACACAAGAAGTGTATTTTGAAAAAAAAATAGAGTATGGGGCAGTCTATAAATTTTTACATCTATTTAGATTTTCTCTCTAATTTATCCCAGAATTTGTTGTATTTTAATCTGATCTCTGTTCATTTTTATGTTCACAATTGATCATCAAATCTTTCTTTTTGATTTGTTGCTAGTTCAATGTTTTGACAGGGTCGGGCAATCAAATTTCTTTATTTATTTTTTATTCCGATCGTATCTAAGCAACTTTCAAAGTCATGTGGAGTTTCCTTCATACCCTTATTTATCATCCATTTGCTCTTGTAATATAGGGTTTTAAGTTGGTACTGAATTTGTATTCAACTACAGTTCTCCTCTATTGAATTCCTTAGCGGTTATGAGATTTAGTTCTGTCATACAAAATAGAAAAATAGTGTGTTTTGAGTGATAAATCTAACAATGTTTAGGGTTGATCGTAAGAACTGCAAACCTGAGTTCAACTACTACTTCAATTGGGCATGTTTCATCTTGGAGGCATAATTGTTAAAACCCAAGTTTGGTTTGCTAGAGTGAGGGCAAGTACTGTCTCAAGGATAATGTGATCATCAACTTGTGTGTTTATATCTATGTTCTCATTCCTAATATACCATGCAACAACAAATTCGTGTGTGTGAGCTATCATTCGAGCGGAGAGAGAATATTGAGAATTTCTGTGCATACCTCTCGTGGGTCTGCACTTGTGTGTGCGTGTGCGTGTGTTGTCCCTATTTTAGGCAGAATACAATCAATGAGAATCAACCTAAATATTTATACATGGAATGTACAAGTAATTTTACAGTCAACAAGATCTCCTAAGAATGGTGGGTTTACTGTTTTATCTCTTAAGTAAGATATAGCTGACTTGGAGAGATTATCTTGTCAGAGGTAAGTGAAGAGCCTTGGACATAATCCTCTCACGAATAAAATGACAATCCACTTTTATGTGTTTAGTCTGCTCATGGAATACTGGATTGTTAGCAATTCGAATAACACCTGTCTTATAAGCAAAAAGTGATGTGGGCATTGAGTAAAGGCACCAAATTTACAGTGTAGATTATGAAGACATACCATTTCACTTGTAGTAGAAGACATGCCCAATATTCAGTCTCAGCTGATGATTTTGAAGCAGTAGACTGCTTGTTTCATTTCCTGGAGATAGCAAAAGTTCTTAATAATATACATTAGCAAGTAGTCAAGCAACAAGGATCAGGGCAATCAGCCCAAATAGCATTTGTGTAGCCCTCTAGACAAAAGTGGAGAGGAAGATGAATAGAATAACCCTCCATGACTTGTCCTACTGATGTAATGAAGAATGCGATGAACTGCAGTTAGATGGTTCTTATGGGGATTGGTCAACTTATGGGGATTGCTCACAAATTGACCATCAATTTGGACAGCATAAGCAATGTCAGGATGAGTCATTGTGAGGTTAATCAAACTTCAGTGGGAGAAAAAGGTGGGCATTCAGTGGGAGAGCCAAACACGGTTCTTGTTACCTTAGGCAAGTTTGGTCCAGCTGTTCTAACCATCAAACAGCTCCATACTGTAGCTTTCGATTGATGATCCATTTGATCAAATTCTTTTGCAAATGCTTATGTGGTTATGTTGGACCTGGATGGGTACTTCATAGTATGTTAATCCATTCCTATGTCAGTGGAGATATACCAGTTGGGGAAAAAATCATCACATTGATCTTTGTTACTCATTTCCTTTTTTTTCTTTTTTTCTTTTTTAAGTTGTAGAACCATGCTGACTAATTTAGTTGTCCGTAATCTAAACGTTGATTTCAGAATTGTAACTGTATATTTTAGTTGCTCATTATTGGGCTGTCACATTGACAGGCACAAAGTAGTGGTAGTAGAAGGAAATTACTTGTTCCTGGAAGAAGGGGCTTGGAAGGATATTTCTTCTACATTTGATGAGAAATGGTAACTTGCACATTTCCTTGGGCACTTTCCCAACCTTTGATACTTTTTTAGTCATCATAGTTCTATAGCCCTGAATCCTACTTTATTGTTGCTGAGTAAGAGCGAGCTAAACATTTATGTTTTGGTTTATAAGTTGGTTGTTTAAACATCTTGGGTCTTTCTGCTCTTTTTATTTTTATTTTATTTCAAGGTTTCTTGAAGTAGACATTGATAAAGCAATGCAACGCCTTTTGAAGAGGCACATATCAACTGGTTAGTATATTTGATAGATTAAGTGCTTAATGCTATTTTGAAAGAAACAGCTTTAAAGATCCCTTATTTTTATTTTTTGTTTTACCTTGTTTCAGGAAAAACAGCAGATGTTGCGAAGCAGCGGGTATGACTGGCTTGTTTACTAATTATGAGTTATATTCTTTATTCCCAGTGCCAACAGAGTGGAAACACCAAATCTTGGCAATTTGCATCCGCTGGTTATGACTTGATCCCAATCAATGAAACAGCAGATGATGGGTGTGGTACATATAACCCCCTCCTTTCTTCGATCGGTGAAGTTCTAATATCGAACTGTGAGATCAATAGAGAATTAATAATCCAATTTAAACTCTAAACTATGCAATCACACACAATCTAGTGTAGTGAATTTGGGGCAATTACATAATGATCCAAGGTGTTATTACAAGTCCTGCAATAGTGGTCCCTTAGGTAAAGAGGGATGGATCTAATGGAAGATAGAACTTCCACGTGCTCAAGAGGATTAGTTGGTTTAATCAGATTAACCTTTCCCGTATTGAGGATTTGAAATCAGGTCTTGTCTTAATTAAGATGCAAGGGTTCAATGTGTAATATAGGAATTAAAATGATATTCAGACTTGAAAATAAATTTTCCACAGCAATAATGAAGCTCAAAGTTAATTTCAAATTTAGGAATTTGTATTAATTTCTGCAGAAATTAGGGTTTTAATGTGGTTCAGCCAAAGGTGGAATGGGCCTAATGGAGGTTCAGCTGAGTAATTAATGGGTTGGATGGGTTCGGCTGGGCCTAGGTTGAGCCTAGGGTGGATCGGCTATGGCTGGTCGGCAATGTGGCCGGTTGATTAGGGTTTGGAGATGGATTGGATGAAGCGGCTGAAGTGGATATGCGGATTTGATGGGTGGTGTCAATTGGGGTGGCTTGGATTTGAGGGATTAATGGCTGGTGGTTTGATGGAGATGGGTAAAGAAAACAAAGGAAAGGAAATTAAAGAGGAAACTGCAAATTGGCCATGCACGAAGCTCCAATCTAGGAGGCAAAGAGAAGATCTCAAGAGAACCTTGAAGAAGAACTCATGGAGAACTCAAGACTTTGGTTTTCATTCATTAAGCATCATAAGAAGAACAAGACAATGTTTTCCATATATATGAAACCCTAAAACAAATAACACTTTTTCAAAATAATAAATAAAAAGAGAAGAAACTAAAAGAAGCAAAACAGAATGCCGTCGCATGGATGATTGTGTGTGAATCCCGAGGTGCCTTTGTGGGTCCCCATTTTTGACCCCCTTTGATATATCTTTAATTCAGTCTCTTATTTCTCTGGGCCCCTCTTGATTTTTTT
This sequence comes from Sextonia rubra, assembly GCA_037013555.1. Classification (NCBI taxonomy): domain Eukaryota; kingdom Viridiplantae; phylum Streptophyta; class Magnoliopsida; order Laurales; family Lauraceae; genus Sextonia; species Sextonia rubra. The sequence goes on from JASUAD010000009.1 coordinate 27,906,070, forward strand.
TTTTAACTCTTTTAATTCCTCCCTTTTGTTTCTTCTCAGTGTGGGGCCTTCGATGTGATTGTGCACATGGAGGCCTTTAGTCCATCAGATGCTCTATCCTAAGAGATCTAACTGTTGGATGTTGTCAGAATGATAATCCAATGGTGGATTATCGCTGTTTTGGCTACCAAAGTCTGGATAGGCAGCATCCATTAATAAAATAGGGTGATCTGCATCTCTATGCTTCTGTTGCTAGTAGATTAGATCTTTAAGGGATTGGGGTTGATGTCCCCGTCAAAGGATAGAATGTTAGCAAAACCCCTATCAGTTGGTCTGTAATGATTGGGTCTGTCAATCATAAGGGTGGTCAATATATGGACAATACTATTAGTGAAGAGGTGTTACGTCATGCTAGATTAAGAGAACAATCCACAATTTTGTTCAACACAAGTGTCATGGTGGAACTGTTCAAGCCACTTTCCAGTAAATTAAATTGTGGATCTGGTGGGCTCTCTTCATGAATGGATTATGTTACTATAATTCTCCTATTTTATCACATGATCCTTGCATGTGATATAAACTGAACAACTTTGATCAATAGAAAATTGACAACTACAGTCAATGTTTCACATGGGTTGAGAAGTTAGGGGTATCTCCCTTCTACAGTACTGGAGTTTGTTGGGCTGATAAATTGCTTGATCCAATGTTGTTTATTTTGGATGTCGCATTTTATATTTTGTTGTTTTGTCTTTAACTACTCTTTTTTTTATTTCATCCAGATCGAGTACAATGACCGACCAAATGCGGAGCTTATTATGCAAACGAAGAAGAATGCTGACCTGATAATTAGGTCAGTTGACATATAGAGAATCATTTATCCCTCTTTCTTTTTCCTTTTTCCCCCATTTCTTCACATGGTGGGCTATGGTGTGTAAATTGAATAAACCATCGTATTATTTTTATGTAAAGATGCGCTTTTGGATTTCGATTTTCAATGATCTTGTCAATAGACACAAGAAAAGCAACATTCATTTTGGAGCCAAGATTGCTGATTCTGCTTAAATTAACATCAACATGGGCGTTTTTATTAAGGACCAGGCATCGTTATTTCTACTACTAATTATATGATGGCAACTGATTATGTGCGTCAATCAGTCGCAGCTGACAACGGATAGTTAAACAAAAGATGACCTTGTTGATAGCCCGTCCCTGTGTTTGTCACCTGCATGCCATTGGAAAATTTGTCTACTTTCACTTTAATGAGGACTGTTTTGATTGATCCTTGAATGTGATCTTTTGATTTCCTATAGAACTTTTCTCTGGGTGTATTGAATTTCCCACCTTCTGAATCTCTATGATTCTCAAAGAGAAAGCGGCTACTTCTTTGATTCTCAGGGGCTGGAGGCAAGGGAACCATTCCTTTATGTTACTGTAAACTAGTGGGGAAAAGATTTGGTGGTATCGCTGCTCATTGTTACAATTAAACTTCAAACACGTATGGACTAGCTCTGTGTATCTAGTGTCATCTGCTGTTTGTACTCCCTCATCCTAGGATGTATGATTGGGGCTCTGTGTATCTAGTGTCATCTGCTGTTTGTACTCCCTCATCCTAGGATGTATGATTGGGGATGTCAATAATTAGCCAATTATCTGAATAATTGGATGACTTTCATACAAGAAAGAGTAGGTATGGAACTTGTGTTTGGATGGGTTGCTTTTCTGAAGTAGGGGTTTACAGTACACTCTTCACCAAGGTGCCATAGCGCAAGCTAACCTATATGACGCTCAATGAGCATATAAATTTGTTTAGCACTATCTTATCATTGTTCCCATCAAACATTTGCCACAGGCGTTCGGGCTTGTGGGGCCGACTGGGCCACAGAAAGTGGTCCATCCATACTTCAGCGCCATTCAAGTGGCTTATTATCATTCCATGTTGAACAGTAAGCGCTTGCAGTGTTCAGGTCCCATCCAATCTGTTCTGGTTTGGTAAGTAGCGTGGACTTTGATGGCCTTATAAAGCTTCACACTCAAAGCTTCATTCTAAAAACAGCACGTATCATTGTCATTATAATCGACCCTGTATTGATAGATGGGTTTTTGTAAATTTTCTTCCACTAAGGAAAGAAAGCAAATTGAAACGTTTTTTCAGGATATGTTGAATTAAAATGGTTATAACTCACAAATCAAGTGTTGGATCAGGGCAAGCTATTTACTGTCGGAAAGCTTTTTTCAAATAGATATCCGTAGGTTGTAAAATTGTATTAATTGGACCTAAAATGATAAAATTATTGCCTCAAAAAGTTTGCAGAAATTGTGTAAAATGTAATTACAAAAATGCCATCTGCTCGAGCGGACCATGTAAAGTCCTGATATGAAGTTTTCAAAGTGGGTATCCTTTTTGTGTTGGGAGTGTCTTTTTTGGATCTACATGGACTACTCCTTTATATGTAAAGGGGTTTTCTCTCAAGTCTCAACCCTAAGTATTCAATTTCATTATTCTGAGTAGAGAATATTCATTAGACATTGTCTTCTTTTCCAGAGCATTCATTAGAGAGCTATGCTGGCTTGAAGAGCATCTAGATATTGTGTCTTCTACACTTTGTAGAAGATCCGTTGGCCTTGTAGTTTCAAGGTGGTTTGTTCGTTCACCTTGCGGATTCGAGGTGGTTGGCTTAAGCACAATGAGTAGTGTCTTATGAGAAGTTGGCAAGATACTTGATGCAGGCCATACTAGTAGAACCCGCCTGAAAGTATATGCTCGTAGACTCAAAATCAATAAGGCCCAGTAAATAAGATTAATTTCTATAATAAGTCATTTTTTAATTGTTTAGGATTCTATTTTTTTTAGAAGTTCATATTATGTTTAGTTTAGGATTCCTTGTTTGGATTGAATTAGCTTATTTCCTTCGTTTGAATGTATCTTAGCTATAAATAAAGATGTAATCCTTCTTTATGGGACACACAACATTGATTTCAATAAACTTTTAAGTTTACTTTTCAATTGAGAGAGTTATTTTTCGTCTTTGGTGAGGCACACAAACATTTTATTCTTAAACCTTTTTGCTTGGAAATTAGCCTATTGGCTATTCCTTTTTCATGCGCTGCTTTACAGTCCTTAGGTTGAAATGCAACTAGGGAAGGGTTTGTGAGTATTGCTTGTAATTGCTCAATTTTATAGTGCTTAATTTTCTTTTCTCTGAAAGATAGGACTAGTGTTTTTTCACGTGTAGGGTTTCTACGTAAAAATCATGTGCCTTGTCCTTCTTTATGTGGTTGTTTAATTTATAGTTCTTTAATATGTCTGCCATAATTAATTGAATTACAACCTAGAAATTCAATTTGGATGATTTTTCAATTAGTATCAAGTGGAAAGTTGCAAAAAAGCAAATCTTCTCTATGAAAGATGAATTGGGAAAAGCTCTTGCAAAGGTATGTTTTTTGGAAAATCAGAAAAATGCTATTGCTGATATTCTGACTGATGTAGATCAAAAGTATGGATTGCTATATAATGATTTTGATAAATCTGAACAAGGGATTGATATCCTTAAAAGAAGAGCTGGATAATTGTAAAAAGAAGAACAATGATTTGAATGGAAAGTTGAAATGGTTATGTCAGAGCTGATAGCTACAACAGCTTCAATTGGAGAAGGGTACGTGAGTGTTACTTGTAATTGCTCAATTTAATAGTGCTTGGTTTCCTTTGGTTTGAGAGATAGGACTTGTGGTTTTTCCTATCAAGGGTTTTCACATAAAAATCGTATGCCTTGTCTTTCTTTGTGTTGTTTTTTTATTTACAATTCTCTTATATTTCCACCATAATTAATTGAACTGCAATTTAGAAATTTAATTTGGGCAATTTTTCAGAAATTTCACACGTTCCAGATGAGGTGTTTATTTTGGGTCCCCTAAAGTATGAAATCGGTTATCAATAAATTGAAGTCAGTCATCCATAACTTTCTTGGCCTTTTGGTCAAGAGACCCTCCTGGCCCAACTACTAGACATCTAATATCCTTTTCAAACTTATTCCCATTTTGAGTTTAGAGATCGCTAAGATCAAGTCAGTCAGCTATGAGAAGCTGATGCAAGGAACATCTCACCACTATGAAAAGTCAGTCAAATGCCTATTCCAAATATATACTGAATCCTGTTTTCAGATATAAATAAATAAATAAAATTCTGCATCCTCTGAAGCTTTTAGTCACTGAAATCCTGCGATCCTGAATTGATGAAGTAGTGGAACATCAAGGTGGAAACCATTCATTTAAAATCTAGCTCCTTAGAATAAATTCCCTCTAATTTTACAGGCATCTTCAATTTTATCTCAGTAGGAGTTTTCTATTTGCTGAAGACCCCAGTAGGACTTGATGTTTGAAAGTATTTGCAAATAATATGCAATTGAAGAAATAAATGGATAATTAAATTAATAGTATAATAAGACTGAAGTGAAGAAAAAGTAAGAAAGTACTAAAAAAAAAAAGACCGGACAAGGTGCACGGTAAAAATTCAAATGCTTTCTTTAAGATGATATTTTACCCACATACAGGTGGTTTGCATAGAAAATTCGTCCCCAAGATACAATGCCCCTCTTTGTGTCAAAACTGCACTCAAAAGGCAGAATGTGGATTTACCTGAAAATCATAAAAGTAGAAAAACTTAAAACATTAGATCAAGATTACATTAACAGAATCCGGATCTGGGCTCTATATAGAGAGAGATGGAAGCAACCCACAAGTATTGCGTCACATCCATCCAGAGAAAGCCCAAAGGATACAACCATTTGAATAAAAAACAAATGCTTTTTTGAAATATTTTGAATAGTTTTGAAAAAAAAAACAATTTCCTCTTGATACTTTGAAAAAAAAAAGTGAATTTTAGAAAATGTCCAACAGTTGATCACACTATAATATTGACTCGTTGATGAAAAATGTGATTAATCATATTTTTAATTAAACCAACAATTTTATAGATGGACCAACTCCTATTAAAGGAAATACCCCATATGCCACATGGCTGTTCATTTTGAGCCGCTTTTCCTTTTTAAGGGGACGACGAGATGTGGAAAGCTATGAAAATTATTCCCAATGTACTGCACCTCGTGTGAACCATGTCTCATCCGAGGGAAATGCATGCATATGTCACCATCGGTTCTCAACTGACCGGATTTGGGTTGGATTCACCAGTGTTCTTGCTGAGTCCATTTTGAAGATGAGCAAATCTAAAATGTAAGCTATTGGCTTGTTTGTCAAACCTGTGAAATAGATCTATGGATAATAGATCGGTGTCGAATAGATGTATGTGAAATAAATGTTTTATAAATAGACTATTTTGGTAAAACAAATAAAATGTTTGAAATAGACATTTTATGCATCCAATATTCCAATGGTTCACATATTTTGCAAATAGAAAAAAATAGTCTAATGTCTGCTTCAAGAAGACATGTTTTTGGCATCATTTAAACAGTCTTTTGGGTCTAAATGTCTTTTTTAACCCTAGTGGTAAGATGTGTGCGATTTTACCTATTTGCTTATGATTCGAACTCTGGGTATGTTATTTTTTCCTGTGTGTGGAGGCTTTCTTCCCACTTTTATGGGCTTTCTTCCTGCATGTGCAGGCTTTCTTTCTATATGTATGGGCTCTTTGTTTAGGTCTTAGTCCCCCTTGGTTAAGTTATAAAAAACAAAAAAGCCACATTAAGAGAAATAGACAAGAAGATTAAACTTGCCAAATGCCGCCTTAGAAAAATAGAAAAATTTTAAGTATTTTATAATGTGTGCGCAAGTTTTATGTTAGGATTATTTTAACAAAATATGTTTATATGTGTTATATACACACACACATTTATATATATGTATGTATAGATGAGCCTCGTGACCACAAGTTCGGATGAGACCATCAAGGTTTTCAAGACCATAAACAGGATCAGCTCTTTTCCGCCCACAAACCAAATGCATGTTTAGGACTGTCTAAGATACTCCAATCTGGTCCTGAACCAAGCCAGATTCAGATCCATTGACGACCCTCAGGATGATTCATTGTTTTAAAACATGGTTCCATACTCTAAAATGCTGAAGCCTTTACAGTTTATATATACATAAATCTGTCTTTGTTATTTTTTATTAAAATAAAGAATCTAAAATTAATAAAAAAACGAACAACATAATTATCTTCTTCTTTTAATTACATTTAGGGAACTAAATTTATAGGTTCATGGTAAAATTTGTTTTAAAAAATGGATTATTAAGCGGTAAGCAATGAATGATATAAGACAAAGGTTTAGATAGGACCCTGACTTTTCTAATTCCTAGGACTACGACCTTCCTTGCATTTGATTTAAGGTGATGGATATTCATTTTCCATCTCCCCTAATTCATTTTCTATCAAGGGACTAGATACCATATTGATGGCCTCACCATTGTTACTTCAATATTAACACTTTTAAAAATACTACTTTTTATTCATAGGGATTTAGTTCCATGCTAACATATGGGTCATTAGAATATTTTTGATGCAATTAAAATAACAAAATGAGATACAATGGCGGTGAGAATGAAGTTCCACTAGATTTCAAGTTTCAGATTAGGGCAAAAATCTAAGAAAACGAATATTGATCACGGCAAAAAAGAGTTATAACCAGTTCTAAAACCGTGACTCAATCTTTGCTCGATCAAACCTAGTCGTATTAAATAAACTCGTTTGTAACATGTACAAATTCCCACTTCAAACATAGTGCAGTGCTCAGCGGATTATATGTATGATGTAATACTTATAAATTTCACACAAATTTTTATTATGACTCAACGTATCCCCTACTTTTGGCCTCTCGTTTGGGGGTTATCCAATTCTCATGAGCAAAGACCATTTCCTGAGGGTACATACACACACATATCATAAAAAAGCATGTTAATTGGTGAAAGATAAATTTAAGGTATTACATATTCTCAAAGTGGCATATATTGCTAGCAAGTTGGGTCAAACAAAGATAAGTAGCTATTATTAGAAAGTATTTATGCTGTCTTTGCTAAAGTCTCGAGGCTTTGGTAGTATTGAGTAGCGGAAGAAATTTAATATAATATTAAAGTCAATCAATCGTAAGTTCGAATTCCACCAGGAACGATTCAGTGCAAAATTGCCAAAATGTGCTGACCAAGTTTTACTTGAGAAGGAATATTGATGAGCGGGCTCTACGTAAGAGAGAGTATTGAAGAGTATTTATGCTGTCTGTTACTAATGTTGGAGTGCCTTCCTTGTCAAAATTGCAACAAAAGATTCTAGAGGAAATATTGAATTTCACTGATCCTGTCAATAGATATGGGAAAAGTAACTTCAAAGTTGGAATCAATATTGCTAAAACAACTCAAATCAACATCAATATTGACGTTTTATTCAAGGCCAAGCATCCTTATTTCTACTACTAGTTTATATCATATTCAGATGATGATATCTGATTATGCGTTTCGATCAGTAAGCTGTATGTCACGGACCGATCGTCTCACCCACGATTTATAGCCCGTGCGGCACTCGACTAATTCCCTTTGCACTTAGCGATTCATCCTTTTTTCCCAAGCTACTTGGAACTCACCCTACTATAAGGCTAACACCGCACTCACAAGAGAAGAACACTTGGAGAATGGTAAGAGAACTAGAGAGCTTCTTACAAATCTTAGTTGGTTACAAATGAGGGAGGCGACCCCTTTATATACACTTTGGCCTTACAAAGTGTGGCTTAGAATGTGTCACGTGTCATTTATACATTGGTTGAAAGTTTTCTAGAACTTTCTCTAGAATGTTCTACACTACTCTTTTACAAATATCTCCAAGCTTCTACATTATTCCAAGGTTGTAGAGAATTGTAGAAACTTCTAGATAATGGGCCCTTGGTCATGGGTCATGAGATGGGCCTGGTGCGCAAGATCCATCTAGGCTATGATTAAGCCTCCTCTTTACACAAAATGTGGGCAATCTAGCAGATCGTGACATGTAGTTGACAAAGGCACAGTTTAGGATGAGATGGCCCTGTTGATAGCCTTTTGCATTAGTGTCGATCCGTTTGAAGACTCCTTCATCCAAATCCAGACCTCCATTGCCGTCAATTCTCACTGTTGTTTGAGCTCCTGTACCTGTGTTTGTTACTTGCATGCTATTGGAAAATTCGTTCACTAAATAATTTTCGCTCTTACAGGGCCTGCTTGCAATAAAGCATGGATTATATTGTTGTTTGGGACTAAATAGAGAGAGCTTAGACCATATTTTAAAAGCCCTACTTGCATTCTCAACGTGACAATTTCTTGGGACTCGTTGATCCAAGTTTTAGTCTCTGGTTTAGAGCCAAAACTGACCCTCCGATTTTTGGTTGATGCTGGATCAAGACCCAGACAGAAGGGTCCTTGTTGGGTTCAAAATGCATTCGAAGCGAACTAGACCACAGTTCGCCTCCAAATCTGACCCATTTGAATGTTTTTTGGGTGAAAGTTGTTGAACTTAATATGGTTCGCAGCACAAACCAAACTTATGGATCTAAATTAATGCCCCAAACAATGGATGATCTAAAATACAAGCACAAGAAGAGCAAATAAAATTCTTTAGCACTATATATATGTGAAATACTCATATATATATATATGGACAAAATTAGTATGCATTGTCCCTCATATTATGGTGAGAGATATTTTTTTTTTTGAAAAGTATTAATGTACAAGAAGACAAAATCATCACACCTCATGATATCTTTTTGATCTTGTTAGGTTTAAAAAAGGAATTATCCTTATCTATCCTTCACACTATACTTCATTTTTTGGAAAGTATTAATGTGCAAGATAAAACTATCACACATCATGATACTTTTTTGACCTTGTTAGGTCTAAAAAAGGAATTATCTCTTACTATATATATAGATATATATATCTTTATCTCTTACTATATATATACATATATATATCTATAGAGCCCCTCACTTGCGCTTAAACACAGCTTTTATTGCACTCACATGCGTGTGACATCATGGTGTTATGGAAGTTTGAAAAAAAAAAAGGTCCATCACAAACCTGAAAATTTCATTTCCCATATATATAATATATATAAATATACACGGGGAATATTAGTATGCTTTCATTCCTCCTTATAGGGTCAAGACACTTTCATATTATTAGTATCCTTCCATTCCTCCTAATAGGGTTAAGACACTTTCATATTTGAAAGTACAAAAAATAAAAAGCTATATAAAAATGAGGAATTCTTAAGTATAATTAGAAAAAACTTATGTAACCAAAATGCACTCACAATCGATCGAGAGAGGGAGAGAGAGAGAGAGAGAAAAAAAGCCTTTCTAATTTTCTGCCTCGAAAGTCTTGGGTCATGTCCTGTAGATGAGGCAATCCTGAAAAAATAAACCAAGCACTTTGTTTTCCATTGAAGTTTGAATAGAACTAATGAGTTTGGGTTGGACACTTGGACTGGGGTTGGGTATATATTCTTCTAAAAGAACGCAATATGAACAAGGGCTGTACAATTGGTCAAGTAGGAGCAGGGCTGGTTCAGGTCCGGCCTTCCAAATTCGGGTCTGATTTGAGATTGGCCCAGAATCTGACCCGACGCCTCCATATTATACATCTGATGCATCAATTATTGAATAATATGTTGACGTTTTCGTTAAAAGAGGCCCTTTTTTTGTTATCAAGACCATTGATCTGATGGGCCCTGCTGTGGGGGTACTGATTATTTGATTGACTGCAGCCAAAAACATGGGTCAAGGATAGAGTACAATGATCAAATCAGTTTATGGTGGGGCCCTCCATGCAGGAAGTGCGAGTCTGAGGGCATTGCATTTCTCTTGTAATTTCCTGGTGGTGGAAACAGCGTTTCCCTGAGGAACGTACCGTGTGGGCGCGATTCTTGTAATTCTCCAACTTCTTCAACTCTCTACTCTTGCTCTCTCTCACGTCTCATGAGACTAAGTTGTTTAGAACGAGAAAGAGGTAAGCTCACACCCAACCCATCTCATCTTCATCGCAGAGAGAAGAGGAAGAGCAGAGAGATGGAGCAGGAAGAAGACCAGCAGTAGCAGCAGCAAGGAAAAGGAAAGTGCGCAGGAAAGCAAATAGCCAAGCTGACCGGCCCAAAAGCCGACCAGTTCTGGCCTTTCATCCAAGACTATTGCAACTTCCACAAATGGCATCCCACCCTAGACGTCTGCCAACAAGTGGAAGACGTACAAGGGCAGCTTGGCTGCGTAAGGTACTGTGCAGGAACCTCCCTCTCATCCGACGGTTGAGAAAAGACAATCAGTTGGGTCAAGGAGGAACTGCTGGCCATCGTTCCAATCAGACGGACGGACTCTGACCTATGAGATAATAAAAAACAACACTGGATTAGGAGCCTACGTGGTGACCTTAGCAATGCTGCCCGAACCGAACGATTGATGCACGATTGAGTGGTCAGTCGAGGCCGATCCGGTCGAGGGTTGGACCAGAGAGGCCCCGGTCTCATTTCTTGACTCTAGGGTGAAGAAGCTGGGAAAAGATGCTGTTGGTCAAACTTAAAGCTAGTGAAGTTAAGAATTTGATGTGCTTTTCATTTGGTAAATGGATGGCATGATCGACATAGAATAATAATTAGATGTTGGTTTGCTTGGTTTATATAATTCCTGTATTACTGTTCGGATGCTACTTGACTTGGATTGTGATGGGTTATGTTCAATTTGATCACCCTACATGACTTGGATTGTGATGGGTTATCTTCAATTTGATCATATTTCCCTAATTCAAGGGCCGAAATTTCTCGTGCATGTTCATGCCTAATTGACTCATCCTTGCTTAACACGAATCTGGACCGTACACTCCTTATGGGCTTTTTAATATTTATATTGAGGAATATTCTAACACACCTCTTTGGAGTTTGCAACTCAATTAGACAGTGAGGGAAACTCAATCGACTATTCATTCTCAAGGATTTCTCATTGTAAATTTACATAGATGAGGATTTTGCATCCATGTGCAGTGGCAGACCCATGGCCATGGTTTTCATGTATTGTAGTGAAAATTAGGCTGAAAAAACTATTCTTCAACGGCCGGTGGTGATGATGATGAAGTTTGAGATGAGTTGGTTACAAGAAGGAGAACGATGGTGGTTAAGGTGATGAAGGTAGAAAGTAGGTAGTTTGGTGTAGGTTTGTGTATATTGCATTGGACTGGGATTTGGGTAATAATGAGATGTATATTTAGTGAAGCAGAAAAGGTGTTGCTTAGTTACTTAATTTGGATGAAAAACGATAATATTGATAATAGGTTCAGATTCATTGGGTTGGTTTGTGAGATGGTTGGATGAGAATGGCCAGCTTTGCTTGGTAGTTTTGAAAGAAAGGAATGACTTAGGCTAGTTTGTTTGCAGGGGTCGAGTTGGTGGAACGGATCGCTCCAAGTGATTTGGTTGTGACCTCCTCTTAATTGGTTTCTGATGCACAAATACTGGGTAGTTTTAAATAGATTTTGAAAGACTGTTTGGTCCGGCCGTGAAGGAGTAACCAGGCTGATGGGTCTTGATGTGCTGATTTTTGTGATAAAAAGGGGCAGTTAATATGCATGGGCTGATATCTCTAATACTCTATTTAGATGTGGTTTATAGGTTAGATGTTGTTATTGATTATGGAAATTAGTTTTAATTTTTTTTTAAAATATGTGTGTGCATTTTGTGGTACATGGGTCCATGCATAGCGCGGGGTTCTCCTAGTTGTCACAAGAAGGATGTGAACCTTAGAGCTGGTAAAATTTAGCCCGACTTGAACCGTCTCTGACCCCCTTAATCCGACCGGTAGGGTTTACTAATCCGTATAAAAACGGGTCAAGTTAAAGTTGACCTGCCTAATCTGTGTAAACCCATTTGACCTGTCTAATCTACCCTAACTCATTTGATCCGTTTGCGAAGGGTAATGAGGACTTCTGTGTTCAAGGATTTTTTGTACTTACCTGAGACCTATCTTTGGAGAGGTGAGCGTCTAAGAGATGTGGATGTGACATATCTATGTGGAAAATCATAAGCCCATCATATTAACCTAACTTCTTGGCGGACATTGCATCCATGGCCCACAAATTTAGTGGCTTTATATAAAGAAAAAAAAAATTTAACCTTAGATCCAACGGTTGAATCCAATTGAATCATTGCAAAGCTATTTGATCCGGTGTGAATAGGTGGTGGGGTTTTTGATGGTCTATTCATATTCGTGCCTTGCTGAATCCCACATGGCTCTCCTCTTGGATATGCCCATGAGGCTGTGGCATATTTTGGTCCACCCTCATATTTGACTCAAACTTGTGATGGACAGAACTGCCTAAGCTGAGCTGGGCCCGCCTCAAAAATATTTGGTCCAATCCGAATGGTCTAGGTTGCTTGTTTTGGAGCTTTGGTTGTGGTTCCCAAGATAGCATCCTGCGAATTTCCTTTACATTTCAGGTCGCGAATTCGAGAGGAAAGTTTATTCAGTGGTGAAATGAGAGATGGCCACCAATAAAAATAAATATTTTGAGAAAGGGATTTAGTGCTTGTTTGCTATCTCCACTCTCCTTTCTACAAACCCATCCAAATTAGGGTCATGAAAAAATGAGCCACAAAAAAAGAGGCCAATATTTTAAATAGTCTTTGAAAGTCAATGGTTGAAAGTTTTTCATTTAAATTTCTCTAGATCCACAATGTATTAAGTCTTGAGACTTGATTGTACAGCTATGTTTAGCCTACTAAAGAGATCTAACAGTTTAGATTTTGTGTTTGTCCCCACAGAATTCAAAAAATGATGTCCAATAGCTCTCTTTTTTGTACATATCTTAAGATTGGTAATAATCCAATGGCTGAAATTTGGTGGCATAGCCGTATTTGATGTTATTAATATTCCCAATAATTTGGTTCGTGATTTACCCTCTCAGATCTAAAAAAAAATGGACTAGGGTTAACGAGTGTACCAACACCTCTTATTTTTTTCCTTTATTTTTCAAGTGCCTTATAAAGGGGGCTGTGGAAAAAAGAGGCATTGTCTTTACCTTTTTAGAGTAGGCACGTACTAGAAATAGCTACCAAACGGTCTAATTTTTCCAAACCTCTACCCACTTTAGAGATTTAGGAAAGTCAAGGAAAAAAAAAGAGATGCCAAACAAGGGCTTAATAAGTTATTCCTATTTGAACAATGGTTTCTAAATTGCTGTCCAATTCTACTCATTTTGGCTATGACTAAAATTAACTCTCAATTAGTTTGCTCCCAAACTTAAAATGAATTGGAACTCCATTTTCACCACTTCTATATTTATATTTGTCGTTTTATATACACCCAAACACTTCATCAGCAATTTGAACAACTTTCAATCCCCTATAAACAATAGTATCCCCAAATTTACCTGAGTTGATTGCACTATAAGATTGGTTAGTTGATGAATAAGGTGATAAATCACATTTTCGTATTTTACAATTTTATTGTAGGATCAAACTCGGAGTAAAATTTTGAAAAAAGCCCTCATGCAGGAGCGTGGTTTTCTCAATAGATGATCCCTGCTGTAGAGTTCTACTAATTTAACGTAGGATCTTTTCATCAGATATAGATCCCGGTTTTTATGCCGCAGGAAATAAAAGAAACAGAGAGATGTGGAAAGATTTCAAAAGCATTCCCATCCATTGCACCTCATGGGAACGATGTCTCATCCGATAGTCCTAGGGCAATGCATGGCTATGACGCCTCTGCTTGGGTCAGACTCACCAGTTTTCTGGCTGAAGTCTTTTACCCTGTCCCTGGATATCCAGTCTTAGTTCACCCATTTTTCAAACGGGCAAGTCGACATGTAAGTCATTAAGAAAAATTGAAAAACCTTAAGTATTGGTTTTATAATACGTGTGCAAGTCCTATGTTAGTACTATTTAACAAAGTATGCTTATGTGTGTAAATATTGTTAGGATTGTGAGTGTTGGCTAATTCATTTGATATGGAAAATACTTTGGTTCAATATGAATTGTACTTTTATATTTTTTAGTTTGTACTGTAGTGTGGTTCATCATATGAGCTGAAATAAAGAAAGTGAAGAAATAGAAAAAAGAATGTAAACTGAAGCATTTTTCCTAAGATGACATGGATTAAAACGGTCATAAATCATAAACCGAGAGTCGGATTGGGGCAATTTACTTATTGTTGGAAAGCTCTTTTGGAGTAGATATCCATAGAATCCAATATTGCGCTAATTGGAGCTAAAATGATAAAGTTATAACCTCTAAAAATTTGTAAAAATTGTGTTGAATTTATATCCACTCGAGCGGAGGCTGGTGAGCTTAGAAAGATTCACAGACGGAATCATTGCCCGTTCAAGTGAGCACTTCATCTGCTCAAGTGGACAACGTAGAATTCTGAACCAACTTGTGCGAAAACCTTTCCCATTTCATCTGCACATGCTTGCTTGTGTCCTATTGAAACCTTAAACCCTAAGTGCTACCCATGAATTTAAGTCCTATAAAACACAAGATCTTTTTGCCCTGACCACGCCATCTCCTTGTTCTAACTCTAGAATACCTATTGGAGATCTTCTTTCTATCTAGAGCATTCATTGAAGAGTTGTACTGAATTTGAAAAGCTTTTAGAGATCTTTTTGCTTCTACTCTCATAGGAGATTATTTGTCTTACGGCATTAAAGCAAGTTGTGTCAAGCATAAGAAATGGTGAATGGCATGATTGTCGGTAAGAAAAACCTATAGTCTTAAGGTTGTAATCAACTAGGGAAGAGTTGTATGTTTATCTTGTAACTGCTGAGTTTTTTAGTGCTTGGTTTACCTTGGATTGTGGTAATTAGTCTCGTGGTTTTTTCCGTGTTCGAATTTTCCTCATAAAAAATCTTTGTGTCTTCTTATGGTAATTGATTTGCTTTAGTTTTTTTATTTTCTGCTTTAATTAATTGGACTACATAGTAGAAATCATATTGGAACCTTGAACTTTATCTTCGCAGGTTCTTAAAATCCTCAAATATACATCAAGGGCTCAAGACCATAAACATGATCCGCTCTGTTTGGCCTACATTCATGTCTAGGACTCTCTAAGATACTCCAATTCTGGTCTTGTACCAAGCTAGATTCAAGCCCTTTAACACCCCTAGGTCGTTGATTCATGGTTTTAACACACGGTTTCATAATCAAAAATGCTGAAGCTTTTAAAATTTGATAGATTAATTTGTTTTTGCCACTTTTATCATAACAACGAATGAATCTTAAAATTAATAAAATAAATAAAATTTTATCTTATAATTGCTTTTAGGAGTTTTTTTTTCTTTTATGGAATTGAATTCATAGGAATTTATTGTAAAATATGCTTTAACCAAGAATTATTAAAGAGATGAGGAAAAAAGATATATAAATATATATATATATATATAAGGTGGAGAATTTTATAGCATCCTGTCTTTTTTAGGACTTGATTTATCAAGATGATGGTTGGGTATTTAGTTTCTAATAAGAAGAGATTATTTGATGGCCATTTGTGAATCCTCATCTTCGGTTCTATAATTTTAACCACTTTTAGAAATACCTCTTTAAGAATTCAGAAGAGTTGAATTCAAGACAAACAAATGGGCCCTTAATTACAACCAAGATGTAATTAGGAAAAAAAAAACAAAATACAAATGTAGTGAGAATGAAGTTCAAATACATCTCCCGTTTCAGATTAAAGACCCAAAAAAAAAACAATAATAAAAAAAATTAAAGAAAAATGAAAATCAGTAGTGATCATGGCCAGTGCTCAGTGGTTTGTGTAGAAGTAATATTTACAGATTTGACACATTATAATTCTGAATGAGCATGCTAACCAGCTGTGAAAGTTAAATTTTAAGGTCATATATTCTCAAAGTGGCGTATGTTAATAACAAGTTGGATCAAACAAAAATACGTGCCTTCTGTGCCATAATTGCAATAAAAGATCATTCTTGAATCACAAATCTCTAGTACATAGGATTATTATTGTTTACTAAAATATTTCTACATTTTTTTTTATAAAAAATTTCCTTAAAACATCAGAAAAAAGATTGAATAAGCCCCATTTTCTTTAAAAAAAAGAAAAAAAAAAGGAAAAGATGCTCTATTAATATTGGGTTAGATTTTCACTGAACCCGTCCATGGATATGAAAGCAACTTTAATTTTGGAGTCAATATTGCTAAGACAGCACAAACCAACATCAACATGGACATTTTATTTGGGACAAATCATCCTTATTTCTACTACTATATCACATGATGAGTCTTGAATCATTCATGGCAGTCGACAATGTCAAAATTAAATGATGAGATGGCCCTGTTGATATCCTTGTCCTCTCTATTTCTTTCCAAATAACACACATGATAGAGTTTTTCTTTGCCCTTGCATGTTGATGACCATCTGATATAAATCACGAACTGTCCAATGAAAATTAGAGCTTCAACTTATCTGTCCACCACCAATTTTCCTGGCTTTAAATTAGGGAGCTAGCTATCAGTGTCAACTGAACGGAATTTTTATACTACTGAACCATAGAGGATTTGAATGCTTAGAAGTTTTTTAATTCTTGCAGTCTGTATTTAATTAGTTTATTTCTCGTCTTAGGGGGAAGGGGGCAAAACTAACCAAATGCCATTTTGTGACCGATATATGGAACAATACATAAAGGTTTCGACTTTGGACAATAAATTGTAGTACTTATGAGGGAGTGGTGGGCAGCCCTTGCCTATGTGGTCCTAATTGAAGATGATTCCTTGGCAACATGAAGTTCTTTTTTTATTCTTTTTAAGTAAGATATGTGGCATTTTATGGAGCCCATGGAGCCTCCATATAAATGAAGCATTGAAGATTAATAATCTAGAACATTTTAGGTCAATTGCATGTCGATTGAATGCTGACAGTTGTTCAATCCGAGACCGTTAAATGAAAAACTTAATAGCCAATAACAACCAAATGACCAAATTCATAAGCTATGAGGCGTCTCAAATCATAATTCCTGCAATATGCAATATTTTTTTTAAGGAGTGAAGAACTTTCTGCTGAGAAGCTAACAACATCCAAATGACCAGTACTTTTGGTTGTAAGTAAGGAAGTGAGTTCCAAGAAATTCATGGTTAAAAAAAAAAAATACATCAAAGCATTATTAAAGATGCCATACATAAGGTAAAGAGAAATGATCCTGTACAAGCTTCCCTTACACTATTCCCTTACACATAGTGTAAGGGATGATTGCAGCCGTCGGATCTGGAAATAGATCCAACGGTCTTAGGCTTGTCATATATAAAAGTGAAAAAAAAGGAGAGAGGGAGCGAGAGAGTGATCGTGGGAGAGGGAGAGAGACGCGTGAGAGGGAGAGCCAAATCGTCTCCTGGAGAGGAAACGGTGGGAGAGAGAACGTCGTCTCCTTCATCGTCTCCTTCAAGATCATTTCTCTCTTAGAGAAATATGTATCTTACTTAGAATCTTATTCACTAGAAACTTAGTTGGATATCCATTTATCATCTTCCTTCATTGAAAAATTATTTGATGTCTTTTCATGAATCTTCTTTGTTATTTCTTTAAATTTAGCCACTATAAGAACAAACATTTACAATTTCTATGAATTAAATTCCAAGCCAAAAATAAAAGTAGCTAACACAATACAGTGGCAGCCTTAATAAGGTGATCTTTTTAAGAGAAATATATGTTGGTACGAATATATATATTTTTAATATGACCTGAAGTTATCCGATTCTAATAAATAAAGACTATATTTTTTAAAAGGCATATACATATAATCACTCGGATAACTTAAAAAATAAAATTCAAACTGGAGAGACCTTGGGCTCAAACGCCTCGGTCAAACCATAAGCCACCGCCTTCACCGCAACGAAACACATTTTTCCGAATGTTGAATTCAAAGTATTTCAAGTTCAACAAATTTGGAATGCAAGCGTTTGAAGCTTGAAGTACTTCGGTGCACATGTTTAAGCATCCAGAGTCACTGCCATTTGTCCTCTCTTGGAAGAACAGATGCCGTCTCACAACAGGTGTTGGAAGCTAAAACAAGGATAAACTTCATCCAAAACGAAAAGTCAGTCCAGGACTCAAAGTCATCATTTTGTACTATAGTCAATGCAATTATTGAAAAAGACACAGAATTGTTTGGAAATAATATCCTTCCATTGCACCGCGTATTACGCGCAGCGTAACAACATTTTTTAGACTTTTGGGTACTGTGGAAAAAAGAAGACGTGTGATATTTTTTCTGTGAAAAGTATTTTTCTTTAGTTGTTGTGAATGTTCTTATGATCGTTTGCGTGAAATGACATCAAGGATATATTTGTGTACAGTCCATTTATGCGAACAGTAGAAATTGTCAGATTAGCCATTTACCTCAGAAAGGAGTTTGATGGAATTGCAAAGTTCATGTTTGGTGTAAATTATTTTTATTTGATGAAATGGTGAAAATATTATTTAGTGCAACTGTAATTCTTTATTAAAAATTAAATAGAGAGTGGGTGAGAGAAAAAGACAAATGAGGAGGCACATTTCTAGATGGGATAGATTTCCCATAGAATTAGAAATCCCTTAGTCCATCATAGAAACTCTATTACACTCTTACTAAGGAAAATGCTCACATGGCAAAAAAGTGATCACATGGAAATCTGCCGCACCAAATGCCCCAAAAATGAATTTTTTGTGGAAAAATATCAACTTTTTTCGTAGAAAACTATTATACAAACATGCTCTAATAGAATATAAGATTTTGGATATGCAGAAAAGTATCTTTGATGAGAAATGGAGAATGTAGGTTTCTCAAATAAAATGCAAAAGTCCATTGATTTGTTTCCTTGGATGCTACATAAATGCACTTTTATGTACTTTTTTTAAAAGAAAAAGCGTGAAAAGCTAAAAACCTTTTCTAAATAATAATAAAAATTATGTTTGGTGCAATTGTTATTTCATGAAGGAAAACAAAAATTAATTAGGACTAAAGTTTCTCATGGTTAGTGGCTTAATGTGTTAGTTTTAGTGTTGGGAATAGTTTCGCTAAGTTTGGGGCATTCATAGTGAGTTTGGTGTAGTACGAGTATTTCATAATTTAGGAAAACTAGGAGGGGTTAGTTGTAATTTTAGAAACTTAGTGTAGTTGGGTGTATGGGTGGTTATCATCATGCACATTGATAAGTATTCAAAAAAATGTACTTTTTCAGGATTATTTTTTTGAAGTTTTAAGGACTTATAGAGCCAAAAGAGCCTTATTTAATATAAAATCATGTTTTTATGCAATTTAAATTCATTGTAGTGTTTCCTACATTATTTGCTCAAAAATCATATTTTTTGCATGAATTCATGATACCTACCATTTTTAGAAATCTATTTTTGGAAAGTTTTGCAAAATTTTTTTTTTGCATGATATGACTTAATTTTTCATCATCATTAATTAAAATGATGTGCATTTTCATAATCATTTTATGAGAGATAAGCTCACTATCATGCATTTGTGATCTTTGATCAATTATTATTTTTAAATGATAATTTACTTTTTCTTATAGGAAAATGCTAAATTGAGTCCCACAAGAAAGGATTAAGGTAGAGAAATCATTTTTGAAGAAAGAAAAGTAAAAAAGAGGGAAGGAAAAAAAATTTAAGAAATTGTGGAAAATAGCTTCATGGGTTCCACGCAGATGCACACGTGTGATTTATGCATGTGGGAAGTCGGATGGGGTCCACTCCTCTTTTTTGCTCAATTTAAATTATTTGAAAGATATTATCAAATATAATCCAAAGATATTTCAAGGGATAAAGGAGGAAGGTTCACTATAAAAGATTTTTTGCACATGGCAAAAAGGAAGGCTTACCTCATTTAGATATTAACAGGCTAAAAAGTAGGATATAGGAAAGAGGAATTAGGGTAGCCCTCATCCTATTTCAACACCCCTCCTTGGATGTTCATAGCATGAAGAAAAAAGCACCCTCCCTGTAGTGTAATTCTTCTACCATTCTATCCATCTCATTTCTCTTCTATAACTTCTCTCTATTCCAGAAGGTTTGTCCCAACTTGATGCTCAAACTAGAAGAGGTTCCTTTCATCTTAGTATATAATTGTTTTAGATTTTTAATTCTTCATCTTTGATATAAAAATATTATATATTAGTAAAAGTTTAATTTTTTTATTCTTTTTCCTATGGTGATTAATGCTTGATTTATGTTTTCTTTGTTGTTGTTCTTGGATTGACAACCCAAGATCTTAGGCGAATGAAGTAAGTAATTTTGAACCTGATATGAAAAGAATTTTTGAAAAGGACACACTTACCACATATTTAAATTATTATTTTACTACATATTTATTTTTCTTGCAATCTATATATTTAAATTTCTGAAATTCCACACATTTAAATTCTTGTTTTTCCAAACATTTATTTTTATGTTGAATCCATACATTTAAATTCTACCAATTATTATTATTTTGTTTAAATTACCTTTGTCTCTAGTTTAGACTTTTGCATAATCTAATAACTGAAACTGTGTTCATTGCATGTATCAATTATTGGCAAATTTCTTAACATAGTTTTGGTACTAATTAAGTGAAGTTAAAGATAGTTTAATTACTGAATCAAATCATATTTAGTGACTAATTTTTGGTGGGTTTTGACTTTAAAATATTCAGGTTACAACAATAATATAAAATCTGTAACATGTATTGGCAGTGAACAATATTGAAAATATTATACAAACTTGCATAATTTTGCACTAATAATATATCAACAATAGACTTTATGAAAAGAATACTTAAAACCAAGAAATTCACTTCAGATGTGTGTATGAGATTTTGTGGCTTTGATGTGTTAAATAGTTCATGAATAGTCTACAAACATGTAGATAACTGCATTGCAGTTGGTACCGAACTGAATTGAGTAATTAGTCGATTTATGCATATTTTTGTTAAAAAGATTGTTGAAAAATTTACAATTCTGAAAGCAGACTCAAAATTACAACTTTTTTATTTAGTAGTGTTTGAAAAATTATGTGATTTCATATGTGCAAATTAGTCCCCAACAAAGTGCATATTCATAGGGAATTTTGCACAGCATACTTTTGGCATCCTTCATATTGTTTCATGCATAATTTCTTTATTTTTTATTATTTTCAGTTTCTATTTTTTTTTTAGTTTCATGCATCATTCAATTGTATTTTACCAGCTATTAAATTTAGTTTTAGGTTCCATTAGATTAGGTTCACATTTTTTTTAGTTTGCATGTCATACTAGTGGTTTTGCATTAAGAAATTTTTATAGCATGCATTGCATTGTAACCTATTTTTTATTAGATCAAAGAAAATTCTAGAATTAAAATATCTTTCTAAAAGTGTTTTATGTTAAGTTTTTAAATTGGAAAGTTTCTTGAATCTGGAAATTCTAACATAAGATAGTTTTTTTTTTAAATTTTTTTTACTTTAGAAGGTAGATAAATTTAATTTTCTAACTTAGGAAAGATTCTAACTTAATATAGTTTCTAATTTAGATTAGATGTTAGATAAGGTTTTAATTTTAGAGTTTTATTCTTAAAAGGTTATTTTCAGTTTGATTTTATTTTGATTGTTTCTAACTTTGATTGACTAATTTAGATTTGAAATTAATTTGCTTCTAATTCTTGTTCCCATTTTACTTGTTTGTTTTATTTTTAGTAAGTTATTATTATTATTTTTTAGAATGTTTCTAATTTGATGTTCTAATTGTTCTTTAGTAGTGAATTTGAGATTCCTTTTTAGAGTAGGAAAATTTTATTTTTAGGGATGTATTTGATTTAAACGTAGGAATGGTGGATGTAATTTTTTAGTTTTTAGGTTAGTTTTATATTTTATTTAGGGCAGGTGACAAGTTAAGTTGGAAATCTTATTTTAATAGCTCGTTGATGATCGACCTAGTCTTACCAACTTATTACTATAATCGAAGCTCTGCAGTTGAGGTGACGATCACACATTATCTTTCATGATGGGCCATTGTGATCTAGCAGCTTGAAACCCATCAAAATTACCATTTTCATTTTAGTACCCTAGGTCCCTCTTTGTAATTCTATAAAACACTATCTACAACAAGGCTTACTCTTCCTTTTCTCAATTTCTCTCACCTCCTCTTCTCTACCTTTCCCTTCCTCCTCACTTTTCCATCTCCACGCTCAAGTCCCCAAGCTTCTTATAAATAGCTTTACTCAAATCTCATATAAATTCGATTTATACATGTTAGGACTGTGCAAAGGTAGCTTAGAGGTGTTTTTATCTTCCTTGGCATGTAGGAGTAAGCTTTTTAACCTTTGATTAGAGTAGGTGGTGGGGTAAGGCAAGGGACTTGGAAACCCTAACCACCAAAAGAGAGGTTTTGACTCAACATTCAAAGGCAAGTGAATAAATGTTTGTAATATAATATTTTTGTATGGTTTGTTAATTCTTTGTATTTATTTAATGTAGCAACAATCTTAAGCTCATTTATGGTGACAGTGGTGGTAGTTAGGATTTTCAAAGCACTTTAATAGTGGATGGTGGCTCCTTAAAAAGATTCATTTCAGAAAACTGGATCTAGCATCTACTAGTCTTAAGACCCGTACGGCTAGCCATAAAGCTCCAATCGAGTAATTGTGGTTAGGCAGCAATTACTCTCCCAGAATCGGGAATCCCACCTATTTTGAACTAGGGTTAACTATAGCTATATTACCTTAGCCATTCAGTTCAGCCTAAGGTTATTGTAAATCTTGAGACTTATGACTCGAAAGATATTGACTTATGATGAGCCGACGATTAGGCATGAGCTAACTACAGTAGGAAGGCTTACGACTGACTGTAGCCTTATTTTTTCAGGAGTTTGAATTTTGGGACATTGGAACCCTTATCCCCAGAATCATGATTCTTAGCCTAAGTAATTAATGAATGTGAGTAGGACCAACGGTAAGGTGATTGTGAGCTTAATATTTCCCTACGGGTTGTTCAGTTCTGCTTATGGGACCCGTATTACACTAGGCGAGTGGTGAAGTGGGCCTCTTGAATACCTTTAACCTTTAGAGATCCAAATTCACTATCAAGGCTACCCTGTAACGGAATGAATGCGAGTGAGACCAATGGTAAGGAGATGCGTGAGCTTGATATATATTTAGCCAATGTAATTAATGAATGTGAGCGAGACCAATGGTATGGGGATGTGTAAGCTTGATATTCCCTCATGGGTTGTTCGGTTGCACATGTAGGACCCATAGTGCACTAACGAGTGGTGAAGCGGTCCTTTGGGTACCTTTAGCCTTTAGAGCCACGGGTAGACCCAAAGGGATGTCTTTGGGGGCGGTCACACCTGTTCGACCTTGGTTCGTTTCTTAATTTGTAATGATTTTTTGTCATGATTTTGAAAATTCACATTAAAATCCTGTGTTCGCCCCTAGGACCCGTATGAAAATTTTGGATTTATTTCCAAACCCAATTGGTTGTTTTCATCCACACCCCTTCAATGAAAATTCTGGGTTCACCGTTGTTTAGAGCTTCAAACTCACTCTTTAGAGTATCTTGAGGCTATGTTGCCACTGTGTTAGACAATATAAGCTTTAAATGTGCAAGGAAACCCCTAACCTTAGGTTGGCTTAGGGCTTGTTTCTTTACCAATATTCTTGACAAGTCTTTGCCATGTTGGGGTTTCTTTGACATGATGTGACATCTTATTCCTTGAAATTTGTAATGCTATGTTTTTTTCATTAAAATTTCAAATTTTAACCACCGAAAAGTTCTCAATTGACATTTTGGAGTTCTTTGAATTCCGTTCTTTATGCATTTGGTTGGAGTTTCAAATGCTTCATCAAGTTGAGAGATTTGGAATTCCACCTCAAGGGTGATAGCGCTCGAAACGTAATGTGAAATGCAATGGATTTGAGTCCAACATTCACATACTTCAAGCGTGAAGAAGAATGAGAAATAACTGCAGTTCATCATTATTTTTCCTTTGTTTACATGAGTTCAAATGCTCTGATTATGGGGATGCAGGTTGTTTACAAGTTTTTGAAAAATTACAACCCCTCTCTCTAGTCGCAGATGTGATCCAAACTTGAAATTTACAAGAAAATACATGAAAAATGAAAAAAAAATACAAAAAGGAGGGAGGCAGTGAGTGGTGATCGTGGTTTACGACCACTAGCAGATAGTGGCTTAAAAGCTTGGAACTTACTTCAACCCCTTTTTCAAAGCCCAGGTGTGCTTTTTATAGGCTTCAAAGGGAGTTGGGATAGTTCTTAGCAGTTATAAGGGAGTTGTTGTACTTCGAAATAAAGTGAAATAACTCTCAAAAACTGTCCGAGACCAAGTCACAGGTGTTCGTTACGGCTAGCTGCGGTTGTAGACAAGGCCCAATTTTGGGTTTTTGCATTTGTAAACTGTTTTCTCCCGTTTGGGGCCTGAACAATGTTCGATATTCAAAAAACTTGGAGGGATGTTTTTTGACACTATTTTGAGTGTGTCATAGAAATTTCATCCCGTTTTGATGTTATGAAGTTACTCAACTACCTCATTAACTTTTCATGAAAATTGGCCCTTGTTTCAACTGTTTGAGACCCAAATGACTTCGGTCGATTTGAAACTTGGAGGGACTGATGTCAACGGTATCTTGAAGTGTCCATTCAAATTTCATACAGTTTGAATTTGTGAAAGCAAGATTTTAAACAACGACCCACTTGTTTTATGTTCTAAGTCAATATTCTCTTCACACTGTAGGCAGTTAGCTTGTTTTCTACTCCAATGAAGTTCAATTTACTTGAAACTTTGAGGAATTAACTTTGAACATGTTTTGAGTCTTTGATCTGAGTTTCATCAACTTTGGAATCCTAGAAGCAGGATTTTGGTCAATGACTCCCCATAACTCAGAAGTCACAGACTCTTAGTTAACATGTCAGTGAAGTAGGCTCAAACGAAGTCCTTTTAACTTAAAAATTTGCAAACTATCCTTTGAACATGACTGAAGTTTTATGTCCAAATTTCATTAATTTTGGTCACCTGAAAGCAGTACTTTAGTCAGTGACCCCTTACTTCGGGGTCACGGACCCAAAGTTGATATGTTTGTTGACTTTGTGTAAAATAACATCCAATTGACCTAAAACTTTGCAAAGCTCCTCCTGAATATATTTTGAGCTTCTATCACACTCTGATCCCCTTTGAGCCGGATTAGTGGCTCATTAGTATGCTTTTCTGTTGTTCAATCCTTTTGGATTTGGTTTCGGGTCTTGGATAGGTAGTTGAGGAACCTTTGACCTGGGATAGGTAGTTCTAACCCTTTTTCATAATTTTGCTTTTACTTTGAGTGCATCATATTTGCATCATCTTGGTGTCTGCACGTGTATTTTGTTGAGCTCGTCGTTTTCAGTAACTGCCTCAGACCCATTCGGAGTCAATTGGAGAAGTTGGACCCTCGTGTGACTTGATTTTCTAAGCCCTTTTTCGTAATTTTGCTTTTACTTTGAGTGCATCATATTTGCATCATCTTGGTGTCAGCACGTGTATTTTGTTGAGCTCGTCGTTTTCAGTAACTGCCTCAGACCCATTCGGAGTCAATTGGAGAAGTTGGATTCTCGTGTGACTTGATTTGTAAATAATCGAAATTCACTGGACTTTGACTTAAACTTCAGAAACTATATAAGAGTCATGAGCCCAGGTGTCTCTCTCCCACTCATTTTCATTCGATGACTGCATGCAATAGCTCCACGTCCCTTCTTCTCTTCTCTTCTCTTCATTCTCTTCTTCAGTTTTGTGGTGTTGGGAGCTTGCATCTTTGTCGATTGGGTTTTCACTCTCAGTTGGTTGGGTTCTTTCTCTCTCATCTCTGTCTATGGTTTGAGGTAAGTGGGTTCTTCATTCTGTTTCTTCAATTGGATCTCTCATCTCTCTCTCTGCATGCTCATGGATTGTGTTTTGCTTTGCTTTGCTTGGGTTTTAGTTGATTGGAGCTTGATCTCAGTGGATTTGACAGAGTTTTGAGGCAAGTATAAGTACAGGATTGTATAACACATATGGGTGTTCTGTTTGATTTCTTTGATTTCATCTTCCTGTATATCTATATATGTTTTACAGCCAAAGTTTGTGATGTTGGAACCTCTGGAGCTTGTTTTGCTAAGTTTCTGTACCAAATTTCAGTTTCTGTACTCACTTCAGTTTCGTGTTCTGTATTGTACGGCTAAGCCGTAACTTTGTACGGCTCAAATTCCAGAGACTTGAAAATTTGAATTTTGTTCTACGGCTAGGCTACGGCTGAATCGTAAATTATTCTACGACTGAGCCGTAAGCTAGCCGTGACCCAGCCGTGAATTATCCCCCTGATCAGTCGAAACTTTCTGATTTCAGTGTTCTTACGGTGAAGCTACGGCTAAGCCGTGGATTGTTCTACGGCTAAGCCGTGGATTCCACCGTAGCTCAGCCGTGAAATGTATCAGATCAGAGGTGGAAGATGATAGTTTAGCCGTGTTCTGAAGGAAACCACGGCTAAGCCGTAGTGCATGTTACGGCTAGGCCGTAAGATATATGCGGCTAAGCCGTAGGTCACCCATGGCTTAACCGTAAGACCTGGAAAATCTGAAATAAAACGTAGGGTAATAGTATGACCTTGTAGGACTAAAATACAGGTTAACCGCTCATTTTACCCGCTCATGTACACCGGCCCAATGGATTCTTTGGATCGCATGAATAGTCTATTAGGCTGTGAATAGTCATGTGAGCGTTGATTTACTGTTAAGCACCTCCCCATGGGTGTTGGTTTAAGGGACTTCGGTGCACGTGAGGATTACATTGCAACACTTGGATGGCAACAGTGCATCGAATAACTTAAAACTACATCATCATGCACGGTTAGTGACAGTGGACAACTAGATTAGTGTTGGTTTGTAATTAACCTTGATTCCGTCTTAATCTGACATGCATTGCATATTGCTTACAGTTTTGCCCTCTGTTCTGCTAATCTATGTTTATGCATTACGAGGTCATTTTGCTTTCGTTCTGTATATCTGTTTTGTTCTTTGTTCTGCACTATACTTTGATCTATGCTGTGCTTTGACTTAGTTATGCTTTGCTCTGTATCTTTCTGGCTTTGTATATCTCTGATTCACTGGGTATTCCCTGGTGGCTCTGCCCAGAGATTAATACGTGAGGATAAGATCCGGTCTTTGTCATTGGTGAGTCCAAAGCGGATAATCTCTCTTCTTTTGGATTTGATTTGATTGGTATTGGTCTGGCTCTACTCAGCCTCAGCCTTAGGATGCCCGACGGGGTTACCTCTGGCTTAGATCTCTGTATCTCTGTATCACTGCAGTGTCGCTTTGTCTTGGGACCCCGGAACCCAGGATACCGAGACCCACTTGTACCTTGGCCCGGTCAGTGGCTGCTCTGCTCTGCTCTTTATTGGAGAGAATATGGTTAATGTAGTAGCCACTTAGTTCAGTATTTCTATGCTTTGATTCATTTATCATGCCTTACTTCTATGCACGATTTGCTTAACATACGAAGATGAACTCTGAAATTAATATTCTGTCATTATTCAATTTGATACTATGAGTGTTTCGTCCTTGTTACTTATATTTGCTGGATCGTTGTATTCGTTGGTGTTGTCTGTGGTGTTGCAGGCACAGATCCCTTGTCCAGCTCCCCGGCGGTCGAGGAGGCTGCAGGGCAGAGCCTAGAGGCACCCTCCGGTTTCGCAGAGTGGGCCTGATCACTTCTGCCGAGTGCGTACATGCATATCTTCAGTGGCTATCTGTTTTGGTTTTTGGTTTTTGGAGATTTTGTATTTGGCACTTGAGGCTTTGATACTCTGTATTAATTCGTATACTCAGTCTTATATCTGGGTTCATAGTTTTGTATCTATCTTTGTCTTTTCCGTTCCGCATTTTGTCAGCTTCAGCTATTTCTTTGTTGCTTGCTATAATATCTACAGCTTCCGCGTTCATTTGTTTCGCACGTGTTAGATCCCTTGTGTGTGTGCATTTGGACTGGGTTTGGATGCACGTGCACGGGAGTACGTGTGTCACTGGTTTGGCTTTTCGCTAACCCCCGATCTCTGGGCTAGGGTTGTGACAGCTTCCTTCAGGAGTTTCAACTGGTTTGATCTTCAGGAGGTATCACTTTACATAGTGAGCCCAAAGAGCTTTCGTAGACAACTATTTGAACTAAGTTTAAGTTCAAATGATGTCCAAATGTTTTGAAATTTTGAAGAATAGTCTTTGAATGTACTGAAGGCATCTCCCTAAGTTTCAACTTGTTTTGACATGTAGAAGTGTCAATTTCCACAATGACCGCCAAGGAGCTGGCAGACAGTCACTAAAGCTTGATTTGACTTGAAAT
This sequence comes from Sextonia rubra, assembly GCA_037013555.1. Taxonomy (NCBI): domain Eukaryota; kingdom Viridiplantae; phylum Streptophyta; class Magnoliopsida; order Laurales; family Lauraceae; genus Sextonia; species Sextonia rubra. The sequence continues at coordinate 27,934,362 of JASUAD010000009.1, forward strand.
GAAGTCCAAATGCTTTAAAATTTTGAAACATCATTCTTCAGCATAATTTGAACTTGCCATGTGATTTTCAGCCACTTTGGTAATCTAGAAGTCTGAGTGTGTTTAATGACCCCTAGACTTTGAGCCAATGAACGTTGAACTTGAAGTTTAATGAGTCGAGTGACCAAATGAAGTTTACTAACTCTGAAATTTAAACTGCTGCACTCTGAGCTCATTTGAAGTCTTTTGAGTGGATTGCATCAGCTCTTGATTATTTGGATGTAATACTTGGCTTCTCATTCCACAATTTTAGGGTTTATGTGCTTTTGGTTTAGAATTTGCTTGTAATATCTTCACTGTAATATTTATACTTTTTATGGGTCAACAAAAGGGATAGCTTTTGGAGAATTTAAAATTCCTCCAGACATGAATCCTTGGAATTTTGGTAGAGAAACAGGTCCTTAGTGTACATCCCTTGGAATTTTGGTAGAGAAACAGGTCCTAAGTGTACATCCCTTTGACTCATGAATCATGAATTGCCGAATAAGCTAATATTTTTATATGTTACATGATGTGTGCATGTGTCCATTCTTTTCGTCATCTTTATGTTGCTTTCTTTTACGTACGAAGGACCTTGCATAGATATATGGACATTGGGGCTCAACTTTCGTTACCCTCTTATGGGAGATGGTGCATTAGCATGTAATCCGTTAGGAGGTGTTCCGGGCTCGCAGAGGAGGCATTGGGGACTACTTAGTTTGTGATTATAGTTATGTTTTGGGATGAAACACGTGTGAAATAGTTCCACTTTACTATGTTTTCCTTTGGTTCCATTACTCGATGAAAGACTAGCCGGATGCTGCATGTATATGTGATATTAGGCCCTTCGAGTCACGCACCACTCCACTAATTCAATTTCCCATGGTTGGGTGCCACCCCATAGTTAGGGCTTATTTGCATGCATATATTTACTGTATGCAAATCAGGTAGGTGGATGGACGTCATCGGGCCGACTCACATTTTGTGAGTTAATGCGTAGATATGATGTCTGCACTTATTTGACTAGATTCGCATGTGTTGCATTATGATTTTGATCGGGCTTATCCTAATGCATTAGACTATGTGGGGTGCCTCATTGTTAGAATTTGTAGCTAGGGTATTGTCTCTATGTGATTCCTGTTGCATTGTCTTTAGTTATGCTTGCATCCCTGGCTTTCCATTTAATTTTACTCTTATGATCTTTTGTTGTCATTATTATTTATTTATGCATATTATATGTTTACTTAAATTTACTTACTTTCTAGATTATCATAATCTGATGATGCTACATTTAGTGCTTAAGTTTTGGAGCCTGTATCGAATAGGATGGTGAGGTGGTCCTTGAGAGTCCGCCAACGAAGTGGTTACATGAGTGGGGTACACACAAAATAGTAAGACGTCGTTGGGTTCCGCACACGAGAGCTTATCCATTGCCTATTGGATGCTAGATCTTTCTGGGATTTTAAAATGTATATCTTTTGTTTGCCATTGTTTTTCTGTTATTGGACTTGTACCCAATCTTTAACACATTTTATAACTCTTGAAATACTTTGTTGTTGTTATGATATGTTTGGTTTTACCATCTGTGTAGATTTTATGAATTGCTGCTTCTGCGATGGATTATGCCGACTGATTATCACACATAACTTCACTGACGACTTTGATTCAACCGAAATTGGGGCCACAAATTTAATGTATAAGTGAAAATTTTTAATTAACTTTTATTCTCGCACCTTGAGAATCTCAAGGGCGTGACCCCAATAACATGTTGAAGTTGGGTGAACTAGTGCTCAGTCTAATATCTATTTACACGGCCCTAAAGATCCAACTGAATTTGAGGATTTGGAAAATGGGCATGTCTACAAGTCTACGTTTAACCTCACTAGTACATTTGGATTCAAATATTTTCTTTAGCCATAGTTATTTATGCACACACTAAAATGCACACGAGTGTATTTATCTCATGAGATGATCACAAGTGTATTTATCCCATGAGGTGAGGAATAAAATGTTGAATTTAGTTGTTATTATGTGGTGCCACATAAGTTATTGTGCATTTTATGTGTATTTTAGTGTGTATACGTATCACAATTGTTTCTTTAGGACAGATTTTAAATTTTCTTAAAAAAAGAGAAATCATATCCATGAAATATACCTTTCTTTTGTTAATATTTACAAATGAATGTGTATATAATTGCATATAACAGAGGAAAATTCTGAAAAATGCTCCATTTTAAGAACATCCCTTTTTTCGCCCCTCTTCTTTTTGGTTTGTCATGAGGCTCATGTTGAGTTAATTCAATCTTGTCACACACAATACTCAACCATGTATGGTAATAAGTTTAAATTTGATACTTATCCAACTTTTCCTCACTATTGGATTAAAATCGTAATAAAGTGATGTTTTTAAACCATTAAATTTTAGGGTCATGGATGAAAATGTTAGGATGATTTTATCAACTAAAAATTTTGCATATAGATACGCCTCATTGGATCATTCCTTTCAATAGACTTTCTTGATCATGATGCATCCTAGTGGGCCCAATGAAGAGGGACATTTTCTCCTAAAAAAAGGCCGAGTGCCGTGTAGCACTCCCCATGCACAAAATATACATATAAATATAAATGATCACAATAAGAGTCCAGTTACCCCGTAAGCTCACGACTCTAAGGTCAGAGGAGAACCAGGGGTTCAAGACCATATACATATCGCGCTCACTTGCATGTTTAGGGTTACCAAATAGACTGAGATCCGGTCCTGAAGCGAGTCCAGATTCAAACCCAATTACTGCCCTTGGGCTGATCTGTGGTTCTAAAACATGATCATAGAAAAGGGTGAAGCTTTCACCAATTACTGTTACATCAAAATTTTTTTTTATTTTATTAAAATTCAGAATCGGAAGAATAATTATCACCGAACCATCAGTAGATTAGCCTTTTTTTTAACAGTATCAGTAGATTAGCTTGTACTTTTGTCATCAACTATTCTTTTCTGATTTCATTCAGATCGAGCACTATCATGGACCAAATGCGGAGCCTGTTGTAATCAAGTCTAGTCAGGCCGTGACATGTTAATTGAGAAAGGTTTTGTTTTTCCCTTTGTTTCTTCACAAGGAAGGATATGAAGATTCAATGAACCACTCTTTTATTTTGGAGTCAATATCGCTGATACAGCTGAAAACAACATCAACATGGTTGTTTTATTTAAGACCAAGCATCCTTATTTCTACTACTAGTTAATTTCATATTATGCGAGTAAATCAGTCGCCGCAGTCGACAAAGGCATAGTTAACGATGAGATGGCCCTGTTGATATCCTTTTCCATCTGTATCAATCTGCTTGAAAACGCCCTCATCCAAATCCAGACCTCCATTGCTGCATTGATCAACAATTCTCACTGTTGTCTGAACTCCTGTCCCAGTGTTTGTTACCTGCATGCCATTAGAAAATTTGTTAATGAACTTTCGCTCTTACAGCTTGGCCCTCTTTGGAATCCGGGTTTCACCCAGTTAAGGTATTTAAATCTGACTAGTGCTGTTTTTCAAAAAAAAAAAAATTGTACATTTATCAAGATGTCACAAGGCATGGATGATATTATTGTTTGGCACCCAATAGAGCTTAATTAGACCATGTTAAAAAAGCTGCACTAACATGCTCAACATGCCTAATTGAGCCCCAATTTTAGTGCCTGTTCCCGATCCAAAATCGGACAAAATGCATCCGAATCATAATTGGCCATGGTTCTGCTCCAAGTTCGACACATTGGGATGTTTTTTTGGGTGCATTCTTCACTGACGGGCAACAGTGCAAAGTGATTACATTAGATAAACTAATAAAATTGTTAGGCACTAAGTATATCATGTTACCCTTAAACATTTGCCGCAGGAGGCCTGGCCGGTGGGGCCGGCTGGGCCGCAGAAAGCAGTCCATCCATACTTCTTGCGCCATTCAAGGGGCTTGTTAGCGTCCCATGTTGCACAGTAAGCACTGACCTTAGTCAGGTCCCATCCATTCTGCTCTGGATTGTATATATGGTAAGTGGCTCGGACATTGGAAGCGCTCTGGGCCTCAGCGAAAGCTGCAAGGCCCATCAAGAAAAAAACCACGCAAAGACTTGGAAACCCTCTGGCCATTGCTGATACTCGTTGCTTCTCCTTTTTGATGGTGGAAGGTGGAATGGGAGTATGATTCCTATTTATAGAGGAGGATTCTTTGTGGCCAGAGAGAGAGAGAGAGAGAGAGAGAGAGAGAGAGATCTATTGAATTTTCTGCCTTGAAAGTCTTGTGTGAACTTGTCCTGGAGATGAGGCAATCCTGAAAGATACACCAAGCAACTGTTTTACTTTTCTTTTTATTTTTGTAGAATGTTTTCCTTCCAATAGAAGAATATGCGAAAGTCCACATCGAATTAATTAGCATCTTTTGCCTCATTAACTGAATGTGGAGCAAATGACAATGTTCACCAAATACCACACTATGATGCATCTGATAGGTAGATATTCTGATTGGAAGATCGTAAGCCTCAATCTCCATTTTTTTTTTTTGATTGGATGTTTACTGGATTTTATTTGCTTTTTGCCTACCTGGTCCTTGGCACATTTTTCATTCCCAGTGGCTTAGCTGATAAAACCGTATAACAACACCAATCCTTGGGCTTACATGTATCTGGGACCTAATAAGTCTTCCTCTACTAGTGCCATAACGTGCGGTCTTTATAGAAGCCTCAATACTTTAACAGGGTGAAACTTGGGCTCGCCCCAGCTCTCAGTAGAATAACCTAACATTACCAAAATCCAGATTTTCTCTAATCAATTTCAGATTTGAATATTAGTCTTGAAAATCTAAACCTGATATAAATTTGGGTTGGACAAGGTTTGGGTTTAATTAGAAAAATGCAATAAAAACTAGGATTTTGTAACGTTGGTCGAATAAGAATTTGGTTCAAGTGGGGCCTTCTGTATTCTGTCCGACATGAATTCATGAATGAGCCCAAAACCTGACATGACCCTTCCATGTTATATATCCCATGTTATATATCCGATGTCGATTATTGAAAAATATGTTAAATGTTCTTGTAAAAGAGGCACTTATTCCTGTGAGTCAAAGTCAATAAAGGCGATTCATTTTATGGTTATCACGCCATCCACTTTTAACTTCCTGCAATTCAATTTTGTTGCATATCGTTCTCCTCCTCCCAATAAAATTTTCCAATCCATATGTACCCGACCATCAAATTGTCACATGGAGGATAGGGTGAGAAGTTAGACAAATGTGGAAGGAACTCTCAATTATCTTCCTTTTTCCTCCGATACTTTTCAAATCCCCAGAGACCCTCCTATCCATTAAAGTGTCACATGGAGGTTTTTTTGTTTTCGGTCAGTGTTAGGACTTTTGTATGTTGGTTAATTTATAGGTTAGACAAAATTCTAAATTTATTGAATTGTAATTTTTTATTTCTTTTAAAATGGATTATAGTATGAGTCACAGATGTATTAAAGTAAAGAAATTGAAGAAAGAACGCAAATTAGAGTGTTTTGATGTAATTTTATAAGGTCAGTATGGATTAAAAAAGTCATATCTCACAAACCGAGCGTCGGATTGGAGTAAGCTACCTCTCATTGGAAAACTCATTTCAAGTAGATATCCATAGATCCATGATTGTGTAAATTGGAGCTAAAACGCTAAAGTTATGGCCTCAAAAATTTTGTTATTAGGCCCAAAAAAATTAAGTGCATTTGAGCGAGAGTTTGACCAGGCTCGAGCGCCCAAGACGGTGGCGAATGTGCTTGAGCGCCTATTTGATTGCGATCAAGCGCATGGAAGGCAGAAGCCCACTGACTTGCGTGAAAACCTTTTCTATTTGTATCATAACTGCAAGTTTCTATTCTACAATGACTATAACTTTAAGGCATGAATTATGAGCTATAAAAAGGGTGTTTCTCTTAACCCTAAGGCATCAATCTCCTTATTTTAAGTTGAAAATACACATTGGAGATACCATTCTTCTTTAGAATAGCCATTAGAGAGGTTGTACTAAAGCTTTGAGTTATAAGAGATTTATGAAAGTGCAATAACTAGATCTCACCAAGTCCTAGAGGGGGAGGGGGGGGGTGAATAGGACCAAAAAATTTCTTTTCAAGACTTAGATGTTATTAAAGAACAATCTGAAAGATTATTAAAATTGAGAGAGATATTCAGAGTTGTGAGTGTCTAGAAATGCAACTAGAGCAACAAAGATGTAGCTTATAAAAGATCATCAACTCAAGTGACAAGAAAGCAAAGCAACATCCACACACAACAAACAATAAACACAATGATTTATAGTGGTTCGGTCCTAGACCTACATCCATTCTCAAGAGCAATCTCTCTTGGTTCCACTAAATAAGAGGTACTTACATAACATACACCTCTTGCAACAGTTTTTTGATACGGTGGTTTTTCTTCCACCAATTAGAGTTTTTGATCAGGTGGTTGATCCTTGATCTAGTCCACCAATTACAACAATTTTTGATGCGGTGGTTTGTCTTCCACCAAATACAGCAATATGAATTGAAATATTAAAGAACACCTAAACAAGGAATTGAATACCTTGGTTTTGAGTGGTGCTCTTGATGCTTGAAGACTACCTCCAAGCTTTGGCCTCTTGTTCTTGCTCCTTGGAGATGAGGATCTTCAGATGTGAGCTCAGCCAAGGGAAGAGGTTCCAAGAGGGATTGGAAGGCTAAGGTATTCTCTCAGATTTGAAGAAGCCTTTCCTAACTCACCAACTACTCTACTTGTAACAATAATGGCACTCTTTGATGTTGGAGAGTAGGTGGTTGTGGGAGCTTTGAAGATGATTTTAATGGAGGTGCAAAGGCTCAGCTATACTAGTGATTTTCTCAGCAATAAATTTAGTAGTTGGAGCAAGGGAGAGGTCCTCTTTAAATACAGATGAGCTCCAACGGATAGTTCTACGGCTTAGAACAGAATGGTCTACGGCTTAGCCGTAAGTTCTGACAACATCCAACGGCTAGTTTGACCAGATTCAACACAAATTCCTTCTTACGGTTAGGCCTACGGCTTAGCCGTAAATTCTTATACGGCTTAGCCGTGAGCACCTTTCGGCCTAGCCGTGGGTCAGCCGTAAGCTCAAAATTCCCAGAAACTGTTCTCTGGAGAGTGGCCCGTAATCTTTACGGCTTAGCCGTGAATAACCTTACGGCTTAGCCGTGAAGGGCTTTCGGCTTGGCCGTAAGGTCAACCGTAAGCTTAATATGGCCAAGTGCACTCTCTGGATTGTGGCCCATAGGTTTTACGGCTTAGCCGTAACATTTTTTCGGTGCAGCCGTAGGGTCAGCCGTAGAACAAAAGGCTTCAAAATATACTCTCTGGACAGTGAGCCGTAGGATCTACGGCTTAGCCGTGGTCCAAGCCGTAGAACATAACAGGGTGTTTGAAAACCCTAATTTCCTAGTTTATTTCCATGGACACTTAGGGATCACAGATACCTTATCCCTTGGCACTCACAGATGATCTTCTTTGATGTTGAACTTCTTTGCTTAGTCTTCATTGATAGGTTTTTCTTGAATGGTCTTGAACTAGCTTGAACTTCTTTGAACTTGACTTGATCTTCAATGAACTTCCGAGGTGAACTACATCGTTCTAGAACCGAACTACACTTTGGTCATGTAATTGACAACATACTCTTACAATGACACTAACAATCTCCCCCTTTGTCAATTTCGTGACAAAATTACATAATGTGAAGAAGATACAACATTTAAGCTTAGCAATTGAGATACACAAAGTATTACATCAGTGAATACACCTTAAGCACCCACATCTACATACACAACACTTTGAAACTCCCCCTTTGACGATGTTTAACCTGCAAAAAGGCTGCAAACACAATCTACTAGAAAGGTGGGAGGTTAGAAAAGGTGGGAGGTTAGAAAGCTCCCCCTAAACACATGCATACAATTCTCCCCCCTTTTGGCACAAGATTGACAAAGAGATAAAGCATAATTGAGAACAGAAATGCACACAAAGAGAAAGAATGGCTATATTAGATGTAGAAATGAAGTACAACCATAGCAAAACAATACATCACCCATAAGCATACATGAGATAACAATGAAGACTAACAGGTGAGGTACAACCATTTCCCAAAATACAAACAAAACAACAAGAATAGTCATCAATCCGAAGGAGGAGAAAGGGAAGGAATCGCCACATCGTCGCGCGGGCAGCTCTTGGAGATCTTTGACAAGTACTGAAATGATTTCTTCAAGAGCTTCTCCATCTTAGTTTGCCTCTGTTCGAGGGCGGCCAACCGAGCTTCAAACGAAGAAGAGGAAGAAGCCGGGGGAGGAACCAGAACCGGAGAAGTGGTAGAGGGTGCTGCAGCGGGAGGCGCAACCGGTGAATCTTCTTCGTCGCCGGAGTCAGGAAGTCGGGGACCAGCTGCCTGCTGTTTGGAGAATCGCATGTTTTGGATGTTAACGGTGCCAAAGGTGGGGTGAGACTCAGGAGCCTCATCTGTAGGTAAAGGGACCCCACACTGAGAGGCGAGGCGAGTCATGAGATACCCAAAGACACATGCATTGGTGCCTCTGCCTGGGCACTGCCAAAAGCGAATAATGGTGGCACAGATAAGCGAGGGAAGACACACTCTGACCCCCATGTGGACGGAGTAGAGGACATTCACCATGAACGGGGTGAGGTCAGAGAAGTTCCCCCTCCGAGGGTAGATGTTATAGGTGAAGATGGCATGGAGGATCCGATAGTGAGGAAGCAATGAGACGGCAGGAAGGAACCCCTTGTCCTTCCATGGAATGGAGGTGCCACAGAGGGCGAAGGTGGCAGTGTGTCTCTCCTCTTCGGATAGAGAATCCGAGATGACCGAAGGGGAATCGGAAAGAGGCACACACAACAGAGAGGAGATGATGGCAGGGGTGATGGTATTGGTGCCATCACTGAACCCAATGTCAAAGGACATGGTGTCGATCGATGCGTGGGAGATAGATGCATACATGGTACGCATAAGAGAGGGGAAGCCAGGACCACCCCACTTCAGAATGTTTTCCCACCCAACGTGAGTGAGAAGTGTGTGTACTCCGTAGGCCTCAACAGCTAGAATGTTAACATCCCGCTCGACAGTGATGGGTCTCGAAAAGAAAGACCGATCACTAGTGGGTTCCCGTGGAACCAAGACTCGGGGAGAGGGTGGAGAGGGCTGTCGAGCCCGGGAGGAGCTACCGGAGGCACGAGGCCTCTTACCTGGAGGGTATGCATTCTTGGAGCGCGGAGGCATAGTGAGACACAGAGAGAAGGCCACACACCACAAACAGGAGGAAAACGCACACAGAGCACAGTAAACGAATGAAACAGTGAGGGAAAAGAAAAGAAAGGAGAACACTACAGAGATCAAACAGAGGGGAGAACGCCGGATCCGGGCGTGGAGGCCGTGGAGACCGAGGATTCGGGCGTGGAGACCGGGGAGACCGAGGACTTGGCCGCGGATTTGGGCGTGGAGGCCGTGGAGACAAGGACGGGGCCGAGGCGGTGGACGCCGGAGAAGGAAGGAGGGGGAGAGAGAAGACCGGAGGAGAATGATCGAGAAGAGAAGACAAGAGCAGTGAGAAAAAGGCGGAAACGGAAGAGCAGAGACGAAAAGACTGAGAGAAAAAAAGAAAAGAGGCGAAGCGTCGGGTTTAAGAAGGTCTCGGCGCGCAGAACGAGGGTACTTACGGCTTAGCCGTAGAGTGTTTTACGGCTCAGCCGTAAACGCTTACGGCTTAGCCGTAAAGTGGTGTACGGCTTAGCCGTAGACCTTGGGTAAAAACACAAGTTAATTCAAACAGCAAACACCAATTGATTTCCTCAAATTTTCAAATTTTAACACATCAAGAGGTTTAGTCAAGATGTCTGCAAGTTGTTTTTCAGTCTGAATATATTCGAGCTCAATGATTCCTTCTTCAACCAATTCTCTAATGAAATGATGTCGAATATCAATGTGTTTGGTGCGAGAGTGCTGGACTGGATTTTTAAAAATGTGTATGGCACTCGTATTATCACAATACAAGCTCATTATTCCTTGTGTAATGCCATAGTCCATAAGCATCTGCTTCATCCACAAGAGTTGAGAACAGCAGCTTCCGGCAGCTATGTATTCAGCCTCGGCAGTGGAGAGTGATATCGAATTTTGCTTTTTACTATGCCAAGCTACTAGACAATTTCCAACATAAAAACAGCCGCCACTTGTGGATTTTCTATCATCTAAGTTTCCTGCCTAATCAGCATCTAAGTATCCAGCAATGGAGGATGAGGAGTCATGAGGATACCACAGACCATATTCAGTTGTATCGGCAATGTACTTAATGATTCTTTTTACAGCAATTAGATGAGATTCTTTTGGATCCGCTTGATATCGAGCACATGCTCCCACGCTAAATGCTATGTCTGGCCTACTTGCAGTAAGGTACAACAGGCTACCGATCATACTTCTATATAGGCTAGAGTCAACCCCTTTACCATTTGCATCTTTAGTAAGTTTGATGGTTGTACTCATGGGGGTTTTGACATGTTTCCCAGTCATTAGACCAAATCGTTTCACCAGTTCTTTAGCATACTTGGACTGGGAAATGAAGATATCGTCACGTAATTGTTTGACTTGTAAACCTAAGAAGAAATTCAATTCGCCAACCATACTCATTTCGAATTCAGATTGCATTAGATTAGCGAACTGAGTAGTCAAGTCATTAGATGTGGAACCAAAGATGATATCATCTACATATATTAGCGCTATTAACACTGACTTTCTTGTCTTTTGAATAAAAAGAGTTTTATCAACACTACCTCTTTGAAAATTATTGTCTAACAAGAATTTTGTCAACCTTTCATACCAAGCACGTGGTGCTTGCTTAAGACCGTACAAAGCTTTCTTCAGTCTAAACACATGATCGGGGAATTTTGAGTCTATAAAACCTTTAGGTTGTTCAACATACACTTCCTCATTCAAAATTCCATTTAGAAAAGCACTCTTAACATCCATTTGAAACAATTTGAATTTCAAAAAACAAGCAATAGATAGTAAGATTCTAATTGATTCTAAACGAGCAACTGGAGCAAAGGTCTCGTCAAAGTCAATACCTTCAATTTGAGAATATCCCTGAGCTACCAACCTAGCTTTGTTCCTAACAATAACTCCATTTTCATCAAGTTTATTTTTGAAGATCCATTTAGTGCCTATCACATTTTTATCCTTTGGTCTGGGAACTAGGTACCAAACATCACTTCTTGTAAACTGATTCAATTCTTCTTGCATAGCTTTTATCCAATCATTGTCTAAAAAAGCTTCATCAACGCAGGTAGGTTCTAAAACCGAAGTAAAGCACAAGTGACTCATAATGTTCTCCAATTGTTTCCTAGTTTTTACACCTGTTAGGGGGTTACCAATAATTTGATCTATAGGATGATCTTTTACATTCACCAAATTTTCAGTAGCGATAGGTGCATCAGTTTTTATTGTGGATCGTGTGGGTTCAATCATTGAGGGCACTTCCACTTCATCAACATTATCAGACATTGTGGATTCATCATCTATAATGACATTTATTGATTCTTGGATTACTCCGGTTCTCATATTGAGTACACGATAGGCTCGACTCCGCGTTGAATAGCCTAAGAATATACCTTCATCACTTTTTAAGTCAAATTTATTCAGTTGTTCTCTATCCTTCAAGATGTAACATTTACTTCCAAAGACCTTAAAATATTTCACATTTGGTTTCTTCCCATGCCACAATTCATAAGCTGTCTGATTTGTACCAGTCCTAAGATAAACTCGGTTGATGATGTAGCAGCTGGTATTAACAGCTTCGGCCCACAAGTCTCTAGGAAGATTCTTATTATGAAGCATGACTGTGGCCATGTCTTGGAGAACTCTATTTTTTCTTTCAGCTACCCCATTTTGCTGGGGAGTTTTGGGGGCCGAATATTCATGATGAATCCCATATTTCTCACAAAATTTGTCAAATTGATCATTCTCAAATTCTCCACCATGATCACTTCTGATTCGGGCTACTGAAGTACCTTTTTCAGTCTGAATTTGTTTTACAATCCTTTTGAATTCTCCAAAGGCTTCAGATTTTTCTCTCAAAAATGCAACCCAAGTAAATCTAGAGAAATCATCTACCATAACAAGAAAGTACCTTTTCTTACCTCGACTCTCTCTTTTAGTTGGTCCAACCAAGTCCATATGAATAAGTTCTAGAGGTCGAGTAGTTTTCATAGCATTCACCATTTTATGGGCACTTCTAATTTGTTTTCCTTGAAGGCACTCTCCACAGATCATCTTTTCTTGACTACTGATCTTGGGCAGTCCTTCAACATATTTGTTTAGATGGGATAAGTCTCTGTAGTTTACATGCCCAAGTCTTTGATGCCACAACTTAGCTTCATCAATACTAGTTAGTAGGCAAGAAGCAGAGGATGAAGCATTTGTTTTTCCCACCACATAACAGTTATCAGTAGTTCTAAGACCTCTCAATATTATCTTTCCATTCCTTGAGATCTCACAACTATGACTACTAAAGTTTACGGCATAATCTTTATCACAGATTTGAGATATGCTAAGTAAATTATGTTTTAACCTATCAACGCACAAAACATTCTCAAAAGGTGGTAAGTTTGGAACATTTAAAGTTCCTTTCCCAACAATTTTCGCAGTACTGCCATCACCAAAAGTAACTGTGCCTCCATCGAATTCAATCATTTTAGACAAACAAGATTTATCACCAGTCATATGTTTTGAGCATCCACTATCTAGATACCATCTTGATTGTTCTGCAGCTTTAAAAGCTGTGTGAACCACTAGATTCTTGTTTTTGGGTATCCATTTAAGTGTATTAGTAGTAGGGATCACAGTTGATTTTTGGTGTTTCACTTGAAAAGTTTTATGTTGGGGAATAGGAATGTTTGCTCCATTCTTTTTGTATATTTCAAATTGTTTTCTTAACTTATGGACTTCTTTTAATAAATTATTCATCTTTTGGTTTAAGGGAAATGTGTTTATCTGAGACTTTTGTTTTTTGTTTTCAGGTTCCACTTTCTTCGTGGTGTTTTTCTCAATTTTCTGACTGATGTTACAATGAATTTTTCTTAATTTGCACTCCATTTTGAAATGACCTCTTTTTCCACAATAATGACAGAGAACATTTGACGAAACTGTATGAGTACTAGTAGATGCCTTATCCACAGTGTTTTGAGCACTAATATCTTCATCCTTTAAAGCACTTTTGACAAAAACAGTTCCGGAACTTGGAGGCTGATTAGCATTTTTGTCATATCCAAGACCAGTCATGTCTTTATAAGCTTTCCCAATTTTGAATAGTCTAATATATTTCTCATCATTTTGAGTAAATCTGTACTCATACTTTTCTTTATACCGTTTCAGAATAGTCACTTCATTGTGGAGAGCATTATTTTCATCTTTTATTTTTAAAAGGGATTTTTCATGTTCTCTTAATTTGAGTACATTTTCTCTTTCAGTTGATAATTGCATTTTTACACTTTCGAGTTCCTTGAGCAATTCTTCCTTTTCAGCATTAATACTATCTACCTTTTCCTTTAAATTTTTAATTTTGTTTTGTTGATTGCTTACAGTTTCAACGAGCCTACATGTTCCCTCATAGAGTAGTTCATAGGAATCCGTGGTGTTGTCATTATCCTCATCATCTGAATTTTCATACTCACTCTCTGACTCACTGCCTGAGATTTCTTCATTTGATATTTTAATCATTTCTTCAGAAAGGTTGAAGGTGGCAGTGGTAGCCATCAGAACTGTATATTTGTCTGATTCATTTTGATGTGAATCATCTGAGTCAGAATCTGATTCAGATGAATCGTCTCAAGTGGCTACAAGATTCTTCTTTTTGAATTTCCCTTTTTGAGGACAATCGGTGGAAATGTGTCCAATTTTCTTGCATCTGTAACACATAGGTTCCTTATGTTTACTTCTAGAGAGAGAACTTGACCGACCTTTGTATTTATCATTTGTGGTTTCATTTTTATACTCTTTCACCCTCTTTTTCTTAAATTGTTTCAAAAATCTTTTAGCCAAAAGGGCCACATCTTCATCCTCGTCATTACTAGTTATTCCTATGTCATCTTTAGAGGAAGATGTGTTATGAGAGGTGATTAGAGCGATTGATTTCTTTTTGTCATTGTTAAATTTGAGTTCAAAGGTTTGAAGGGATCCCACTAAATCTTCAATTTTCATTTGTTCCGAATCCTTGTGTTCTTCTATAGAGGTTACCTTAGGATGGAATCTTTCCGGAAGTGATCTCAAGATTTTATTACAAATTTTACCTTCCGGAAGAGTTTCCCCAAGAGCCCACATTTCATTTACAATTTTCATGAGCTTAGTATGGAAGTCAGTAAACATTTCATTTTCTTCCATGCGAATGTTTTCGAATTGACTTGTGAGCATCTGGAGTTTAGATCTTTTGACAACTGAGGTACCCTCATAAGTTACTTCAAGGATTCTCCATGCCTGTTTTGCATTAGTGGTTGTCATGATCTTTTTAAACTCTTCTTGATTCATGGCACACACTATAGCATTGTACGCTCTAGCATTATTTTGTCTAGCATTTAGCTGAGCTTGAGACCATTTGCCTGGATCTAATGGTTTAGTGGTTGTGACACCATTTGTAGACACATCTTCAGTGGGTTCCGTCCAACCATTCTCTATAACCTCCCAAACAGCCTAGTCCATGGATTTTAAGAATGCTGTCATCCGGGCTTTCCAAAATGCATAGTTTGTTCCATCGAAGAAAGGTGGTCGGGTGATAGAACTTCCTTCAGGATTCATGGTGAATCTAGCAAAAGATGGATCTACTTCAGGTTATTACACCCTTACGAAGTAACCCGCTCTGATACTAATTGAAAGTGCAATAACTAGATCTCACCAAGTCCTAGAGGGGGGGTGAATAGGACTAAAAAATTTCTTTTCAAGACTTAGATGTTATTAAAGAACAATCTGAAAGATTATTAAAATTGAGAGAGATATTCAGAGTTGTGAGTGTCTAGAAATGCAACTAGAGCAACAAAGATGTAGCTTATAAAAGATCATCAACTCAAGTGACAAGAAAGCAAAGCAACATCCACACACAACAAACAATAAACACAATGATTTATAGTGGTTCGGTCCTAGACCTACATCCATTCTCAAGAGCAATCTCTCTTGGTTCCACTAAATAAGAGGTACTTACATAACATACACCTCTTGCAACAGTTTTTTGATACGGTGGTTTTTCTTCCACCAATTAGAGTTTTTGATCAGGTGGTTGATCCTTGATCTAGTCCACCAATTACAACAATTTTTGATGCGGTGGTTTGTCTTCCACCAAATACAGCAATATGAATTGAAATATTAAAGAACACCTAAACAAGGAATTGAATACCTTGGTTTTGAGTGGTGCTCTTGATGCTTGAAGACTACCTCCAAGCTTTGGCCTCTTGTTCTTGCTCCTTGGAGATGAGGATCTTCAGATGTGAGCTCAGCCAAGGGAAGAGGTTCCAAGAGGGATTGGAAGGCTAAGGTATTCTCTCAGATTTGAAGAAGCCTTTCCTAACTCACCAACTACTCTACTTGTAACAATAATGGCACTCTTTGATGTTGGAGAGTATGTGGTTGTGGGAGCTTTGAAGATGATTTTAATGGAGGTGCAAAGGCTCAGCTATACTAGTGATTTTCTCAGCAATAAATTCAGTAGTTGGAGCAAGGGAGAGGTCCTCTTTAAATACAGATGAGCTCCAACGGATAGTTCTACGGCTTAGAACAGAATGGTCTACGGCTTAGCCGTAAGTTCTGACAACATCCAACGGCTAGTTTGACCAGATTCAACACAAATTCCTTCTTACGGTTAGGCCTACGGCTTAGCCGTGAGCACCTTTCGGCCTAGCCGTGGGTCAGCCGTAAGCTCAAAATTCCCAGAAACTGCTCTCTGGAGAGTGGCCCGTAATCTTTACGGCTTAGCCGTGAATAACCTTACGGCTTAGCCGTGAAGGGCTTTCGGCTTGGCCGTAAGGTCAACCGTAAGCTTAATATGGCCAAGTGCACTCTCTGGATTGTGGCCCATAGGTTTTACGGCTTAGCCGTGAAACACACTACGGCTTAGCCGTAACATTTTTTCGGTGCAGCCGTAGGGTCAGCCGTAGAACAAAAGGCTTCAAAATATACTCTCTGGACAGTGAGCCGTAGGATCTACGGCTTAACCGTGGTCCAAGCCGTAGAACATAACAGGGTGTTTGAAAACCCTAATTTCCTAGTTTATTTCCATGGACACTTAGGGATCACAGATATCTTATCCCTTGGCACTCACAGATGATCTTCTTTGATGTTGAACTTCTTTGCTTAGTCTTCATTGATAGGTTTTCCTTGAATGGTCTTGAACTAGCTTGAACTTCTTTGAACTTGACTTGATCTTCAATGAACTTCCGAGGTGAACTACATCGTTCTAGAACCGAACTACACTTTGGTCACGTAATTGACAACATACTCTTACAATGACACTAACAATTTATGCTTTTACTTCCTTGTAAAAGATTGATTTCTCTTGTAAAAGGCTCGTTCACCTTGCAGATTCAAGATGGTTGTATCAAGCGAGGTAAGCAGTGAATGGCGAGTATTCGGCAATAAAAACTGCAGTTCTTAGGTTGAATTGTAATTGGAAAAGGGTCTATGAGTATATCTTGTAATTGCTTGTCATTAGTATTTGGTTTTTGTTGGTACACGGAGGACTCATGATTTTTCCTGAGTAGTGTTTTCTACATAAAAATCTGTGTTTCTTTTTCTTGTGGTGTGTAATTGATTTATTTGCTAATTCTTTTATTTTTCCTCTACATTTATTTTGAACTGCAATCTAGAAATCTGGATTTGGGACATTCTTTCAATTGGTATCAAAGCAGGCCATACTAAGTTACTGTTTGTTGATCTACTTAGAGATTTTTAGAATAGATTTTAATTAAGAAGGCACATCTACAACCAAGCCATCGTTGTTGAAAGATACTTTATCTTATTTGATTATGCACAAATTTGAGAAAAAGTCTCCAAAGAAAAACTCTAGATTGTTCAATGCTTTGAATGCAAAGAGTTTGGGTATTACTTCTTTGTGTGCAAATAGAAAGTTGAAGAGATATAGCGATGTTATAGTAGTAACGTGGAATGGTGATTCTAAAGATGCTGAAAACTCACTTCCTGATACCACCAGTTCTAAGTTTGTTGTGTTTATGACGAGATCTTTACATGGCACATCTAACAATATTTCTGATGATGGAGTGTTAGATGATGAATTCGATTTAGAAATAGAGTACAAGATATTGCTGAAGAAATGCAAGCGGATGTCAAGCATTAGTGAGAAGTTGGCACTCAAGCTGAAAGCCATGGAATTACAAAATTCTTCACTAACATCTAAATTAAAAGATGCACGATCAAAGGTAAACCGATTAGAAACTCAGTGTGCTACCTTGTCTAATAAATTAATTGATGCAGATGTCAAAAAGGATTTGCTTTCAAAGCATGCTGAGAAGGTTGAAAAGAATCGCAAATGGTCAAGATGTTGGAAGTAGGTGGGTCTCGTGGATAGATTTTCAAAACTTTTGACCCACTTGACACGGGGATCAACTATCCATAAGACCAAAACCCAATCCAGGATGCATTACCCTCAATCTCGTGACCATGTACAGTAAAAATTCTACCAGCACTAAACATCCAAAATAATCTACGACATACAAGAAGTAGATCATACCTTTGGAGATCCGCAGTGCTCTAATGGATTTCTTCAACACCTCTTAGCCTTCCACGCTATGACCCCCGAATTGGATTTCTTTTCTCAAGAAGAATGGTGGAATTTTCAGGAGAAAATCCCAATTCGAAACTCCAAGGAACTAGAAGAAAGAAGGAGAGAGTAACTCGTGTAACTCTTGCACGAAAAGGTTTTGGGCGTGAGAGAAACTCTTTTGGACGTCCAAGGAGATTTTATAAACTTTCAATTCTCGTCCTTGCCTAATTGAAATAGAAGTCTTACTTCCAAAGCAATTAGCAACTTTCTCCTTTCTTATCCCTTCTTTTTAGAGTTCAAGTTAGATTAGTATTTTCCAATAACTTGGGCTAGCGTGGGGACCACTAGGGATTCCTTAGAAAACTGGCTCCAACTGGAACACCGCGACCCCACATCTCATGTGCAATCCGGTCCCTCAGTTAATTGCAAATAACACCACTATATAAATGCAATTGCACTCCAGTCTTAGGAATAAATTACAATGAAGACCCTAAACTTCCTAATTACCACAAGTAGGCCCCTCTATCAATATCCGTGGATCAATTGGAATAAATCCGTCTCTTCCAATCTAAGTTCCACATCTTATTATCCTTGAGCCCCAATTAATCACAGTAATCATCTGTACCATCTAATTAACTCTTAATTGAGATGGGTGCGCACTTACTAATGACAAATCCATTAATTGGCACAAGGGGATAATAGAGATACATTCCATCTTGATCATTCAACGTTCCCACAATTCTACTACCACATAACCAAGACACCGAGGTGTTAACCTACAGACGGCCTCACTCATTGGTGACTTAAAGCAAATGAATAGATAGAAACTTGAGTTCATCAATGTCTCAGGATTGAGAGCCTATTGCTAGGGAATTATGAGAGCATACCTTATTATTGAGAAGGAATTCCATAAGGTGCATCTCATGGTCCTTCAATACATCCAATGTACCAGCACCGTGATCCAGAATCTTACATTCTGATGATCGAGACAAATCATACTATTTCATAGTGATCAAAGTGCTGCAACCTTATCAAATGAGATGCCCAGTCTCATTACTGGTTGTGAAGCTATTTAAGTATAAGAGTTGTGACATATGTCTCCCGCGTATGGATCTCATCCATGCACATATATCACATCTAATATACTAATGGGATCCGGTTCAACTCATGAACCATTATGTCATATGTAGTGGTCATGTACATGAATTAGTAAAATAACACTCATCTCATGAAAGCAAAGCATGATTTTATTGATAAATAAAGAAATTAATCAATTTATTACATCAACTGATGGATTGAGTTCACAAAATCTAACACAAGAGTGAGTAGTTATTCTCAAAGCTGAAAAGGATAATTTAAATGGCAAATTGAAGATGGTTCACATGGAGTTAGAATCTACTAAAGACAAAGTAAAGCGCATGAACACGAAATCCATGACGTTTGATGAAATTCTATGTAGCCAACGGAAAGATTCTTCAAAAATTGGTATTGGCGATGAACGTGGAGCTTCAATGCCAAAAAACAAAGGTTAACTTGTTTTTGTTAAAGGCATTACTATAGTTTCTATGGCATCTACTGCTTCATATGTTGCATGAGAAAATCATGTTAGTAATACATCCAAGAAGAATGTTTTACGTGCTAAATCTACATCCATATGCCATCATTGTGGAATTAAAGGATACATTTGACCCCATTGCAATAAGCTGAGAAATCTACCGTGAAGCAAGCAATGGAAGAAGCAATTGTCTTCACCTAAAATCAAGACAAGAGTTGTCTAGGTCAAAAAGTTTGACTTGCTTACACATTTTATATACACTATCTCTTTTCTCCAAGGTCTTTAAGGCAATGGTGTTTCCACACCACGTAGAGAGACGATGTGAGAGAGTGAGAGTCTTTGTATGCTTTATTTGTCATAGTGAAGATGATCGTCTTTGTGCCCGTGGATGTAGCCCTGTTTGGGTGAACCACAAAAATCTCTATCTCTTCTTGTGTGATTGTTTCTTTGTTGATCTTGTGATTGATGTATGTGTACAAGGATGATGTCAAGATCACAAAAGCACATAAAGAACAAGAAAACCATGCAACCATGACACAGAGATTTTACGTTGTTCACCTAAATAGGGCTACATCCACGGGCATAGAGACGATCATCTTCACTATGACAAGTAAAGCACAAAGAGACTCTCACTCTCTCACATCGTCTCTTCTACATGGTGTGGAAACACCACGAGCAAGAGAGCTCTCAACTCTCTTCAACGCCCTACATGGCTCTACATGGTCTGCACCACAGGGAAGAGATCTGCCACATCTCCTACACAGAGTTTAGGATCACATTATATGAATATATAATGTCTGCTTTCTTGGCCACCAAGAATGCCCCGGTACAAAGACCAAATTACCCTTGACTCTAACCTGATCATTGACTAGACCAATGAACCAATCCGGCTAAATCGGAATACAATATATAAACCTAACAATAGGTATAAACTAATATTCAATTATTTTTCGGAAAAAAAATTAATAGAGCAGGGACCCTAGCCCTAGCAATGTGGGGCATGCAAGTGCTAAGAACAGGTTATTGTGCTAGTCTTATCATTAAATTGATGATTTGCATTAATCACGTTAGCCATTAGCATTCTTTGGAAAGATAAAAAGTCTTGCATTCTTTGGAAAGATAAAAAGTCTTGCAAGAGGACACCCAATGTGCCGTTGCTACTATGGCACCAACGCAGGGCCCAAGGTGATGTAAGGGAGCTTAGAATAGACGAGGTCAAATGCATGCAGTTGGATGAAGTCAGATCAAATTCTTTGGCCCACGTCTCACGTTTACATGCCTTTGGATGAAGTATTGTTGGCATTCTCTCTAACCGCTGAGTGCATAAGCAATTGATTCGTTGCTTCTAGAAATATGGATTGCAGCTTAAATTAATTTACAAGGTCGCTGATGTTGAGGTTCCACTTTTGTCCACTCCAAATGGTATAGATTGCTTGTCTTGGAGTTATGGTTGGGGACCCCCAAGATCGGATAATGTAAATTTTTTTATGCATTTAAAGGTCTCTATTTGAGAGCGAAATCGATGGTATGATGGTTACCTTGAGCGCGAATTCGATGGTATGATGGTTACCTAGAAAAATAAATATTTTAAAATGGGGACTTTGGATGTTAATTATGGTATATATTCAAAACATTGTTTTTTTAATCGATAATAATAAAATTTATTAAGAAAGAGAAGGTCGAAAAAAATAAGTTGTAGGAGAGCATATTCCAGTATAAGAGAAATATACTGAAAAATGGCCACACCTTATGTAACTATTCAAATAATAATTTCTAACAAGAGAAAGAAAATTAATTTTATATATTTAAACCATGTTTTCTAAGACTCCAAAGAAAATTTGGCTATGATTAATATTAATTATCAATTAGTTTGCTCCCAAACTTGAAGTCAATTTGGAAATTCAATATTATTTCCACTACTTTTATATATATTTTCGTTGTTTTACTTACATCTCAAATTTCTCCTGTGATGCAAGAGATGTTTGAGATTGATGAGACACACTTGAATAAAATGGAAACTGGATATTAATAAGCAACTCATTTTGACAACAAAATCATTCTTAGATGAATAGTATTAGGTTTATGTCTTCTATTCCGGTTTAGCCGGATTGGTTATTGGTCTAGCCAATGACCATATTAGGATTAAGAGTAATTTGATCTTTGTACCTGAGTTTTCTTGGTGGCCAAAAAAGTATACATCATATATGCATGTAATGTGACCCTAAACTTTGTGTAGGAGATGTGACAGATCTCTATTTCCCGTGGTGTAAACTACGTAGGGCCAATGTAGGGTGTAGAGGGGTGTGAGCTCTCTTCTCTAAGGTATTAATACACTACGTATAGTAGGATGCTGTGAGAGCAAGATTAAGACCTGTGAAGATTGAGGAGCTAAGTGTCCTTGTAACGAATTGCCCAATATCTTTCATAGCGAAATCGAACAAGATATTCATAGCTCATGAAGGTAGCCTTTATGGTAAACTCCATAAAATCTGTGTGTCATGATTGCATAGTTTTCTTATTCTCTATATATGTAATGATGTTGATGTAATTATCCTGATCGAATCTAACAGCAAGTACTACTTCCACATGTGCACTACAAATAGAAGATTTGCCTTCCGTTTGGCGATCAGTACTCTTGGTCTTAATCATTTTGAATTTTATGGCCAAGTCAGTAAGACATTTCTCAAAATTCTCTCGAGCAAATGAGCCTCATGTTATTCAGAAAAACATGCTAATCGTACTGAAAGCTTTCCACAAGAAAAAGAATGTAAATTCTCTGGAAAATCTGTGCCCGTTTTAATAACACAGCCAAGGAAGTGAAGTACAAGAGATGACAGTCACGACAGGCCTTTAGAAAGCTAAAACAAAAGGAAAATTTCAACTCGGGCCTGCATCGAAAGTCGGTCAAACCAAATTCAAATGCCGTGTCTGTCCAATACAAGTTTTATGACTTTGAATGAGGCTTTGACAGTGAGTTCAAATTTGAACCGCATGTAAACGGCCTCTCGTACACGAAAATGAGGAGCATGGCCTTATTATATTGGCCTCTGGTATAGTAGGCCTTTCAATATTGGCCTTTCAAGACGGGGGTGGCCATGACGCTGGCAAAGTAGGACTTTATTTATTTATTTATTTTCTTATACTAACAACTGATGGTAACATAGAGTCCTGCTTTTATAAAAATCTACCATCTGTTTGGATCCCTTGAACGATTTCCCAAAAACTTCCCCTAATTAGGAAAAGTAAACCTTTTAGGGTGTTTATTAATTTCACCCCAAAGTAAAATTAAAGTCATCTTTTATTTTTAAACACAATAAATTAAAAGAGTCAAATCAGCATACCATATTTCAAAAAAAATTTTCGATCTTTTTGTACAAAAAAGTCAAAAAATTACTTTCACATATCACTAATTGACAAAAAATATCTATTTTTAACATTAAAAAATAAAAAACTTATATTTTCTTTTGACTAAAAGATCAAATCTTATCATGGAATTAATTTAACCTATTTCATTTTTTTATCTTTTGAAATGAGTATTCATCTCATTTTATTCAAGCAGTTAAATTAACAAATAGCGCTTTAGGGCTTGTTTGTGCAGAGAGCGTTGTCGTGAAAACCTAAGGGAGACAAGGCGCTGGAAATTAGGGATCGTTCCTCTATTGTTTGGTGAGGTATGTGAATCCGTTATTCCATAATTTCTAGCGCGTTTTCACTTTTTAACGGAATCCCCTCAAAGCATGGATCTACGTTTCTCATTAAGGGGAGTGGGAAAATGTTGCCGCAAAAGAGGAAACCCACGCTTCCCTTCCATGGTGTCTTCCAAACAAATCCTTAGGGCATGTTTGGTAACATGTGGGAATCTGCAGTTTCATGAATTCATCACTACCCCAAGAAAATGAAAAATCACACTAACGATTTTATAGCTGAGGATTTCTCATGTTCTATATATGGTTAGAAATACATAATGACTGAGGATTTTCACAAACTGTGTATACTGTTTTGATAAAGGTGTTCATGGACTGAGACTGGCCGAGTTAAGGCATATCCAAGCCCTGCCTAACTTTAAAAGCACTGGCATAGCCCAGCCCACGCTCGACACATGGTATAAAAATTAGGCCCAAGCCCGCCCATTTAATCAATTGGGCTTAGCCAAATCGAACTTTTTATCGATTTTATGACCATTTTAGTAATTATTTGTATTAATTAAATTAAATTACATGCATTCCTTATACAGGTCGAGCTGGGCTTTGGATTTGATTATACAAAAATCATCGGAGATTTGCCAGCACCAAATATAGTTATTGATGGAAACCTTGGAAATCAAGTTTCCTTTCCTCGATAATCTTATTACCAAACATGCCCTTAGGGTTTATTTGTACAGTGGCAAGTGTTGCGGAAACTGAAGGGAGATAATCTCGGCGCCTTCATCTTCTATTTGGTGCAGCAGTGTAATCCATGTCCGCAAATCCTTGCGCCTCTTCAATTTTGGCAAAATTCTCTCATTCCGAGGATCTGGGTTTCTTAGGGGATGGTAGGAAATGGCTTCCGCGAATGTTTCCTCTTCCACGGCATTTACCAAACGCACCCTAAGTAAGGCCCTCCAAATGAAAAACCAAGCTGCTCAAAATTAAGGCCTATCCCCGTATTCAGAGGATGTTCACAAATTTTACTCCAAATGAGTTGACCCCACCTGGAAAATTGATGATATCATTGCTTCCACTTACGGGCAGTAAATGAGAGGTCACTTGGATGGATCAGATCAGACTTGCATTAATGTGTGTGTGTGTGTGCACAAATTTATGAAATTAATTTTAAACTTATATTAAATAACAGGGATGTATATTTTTAAGCTACATATGTTTTCCATATTCCATGTCCTTGAAAACAAATGAGCCCATTTCAATCACTTACTTCCATTTTATCTCAAATTCCATCCAAACAAAAAAGCTTATTTCACTTAATTATTTCTTATTTATTACAATCTCATGCAAGTAAAAATATGCCCATTTAACAGCAGATTCCTAATTCCATTTGACAATAAATTCTTCGGTATTCTAAATCCATGCAACAAACGGGCCCATATGAATTAATTACTTCTTATGTATTCCATTCCGTTGAAACAAATGGGCCTATTTGATTCAATTGCTTTCTATGTACTGCAATTCAAAGCAAACAAGCAAGCTCATTACATTCGGTTACATCCTATGTATTCCAAGTCCATACAAATAAGACCCATTGATAATGAATTACTATGTATTCTCATTTTGACAATGAAATTCTGATGCATACTTACAAGCAAAGAAACAAACCTACCTAGCTTAATGAATTACGTACGTTTTATGTATTCCAATTCAATGTAGATTAATAAGCCCATTTAAATCAGTTACTTTTAATGAATTACAATTTCATGCAACTAAATAGGTCTAGTAGTCTCAGTCTTAACTAGCAAAACACCCCCATGCTTAGCACGGGCAAATAGAAGTCATATATGTAAATAGATTAAAAAAAAACAAATATGGTAATTTAACCTAAACAAAAAAATTGTTCGATCTAATATCTAATGTAGACAAATGTAGTGAGCAAGTAATTGAAATGCTAAAATCGGAGACTGCTCAATAATCAGCACCACCTATTCTCTGTATTGTGAATTGATAATTTTTCATATAAAACACAAAATACTACAAAGGTTAAATAAAATATTTTGTGATTTAAGTATAAATTAAGGAAAGTACATGAGCTCTTCATCGCAAACGGAAGTAGTGAGATGGGGAAAAATGAAGATAAAAAGTTTTTGAGGAAAAAGTTCTCTCTCAGGTTATGACCAATGATAATGAAAATCACATTTACTAATTTAATTAGGAGAATAAGAAAGTATTAGAAACTACAATTGCCCAAAGAAGTGAAAGAATGGCCATGAAAGTGGGAAAAAAATTGCTTACTTGAGAATAAAAAAAGCCAAATCAAAAGAAAATAAAACAAGGTGACCTATTGATGCAAAATGAAGTTAACAAAAGAAAAAAAAAACCTTGATTTGAGTGACCGCTTAAAAGAACCCCAAACCGGAGTAACTATTGTAAGCAGGTTTCAAAGGAAAAAGAGACAGGATAGTGTTCTCACATGTTGGAGTCGGATCTTAGATCGATGGGAATTGTACAATTTTACACTTTAGAGAACAAATAGAAAGAATAGGAGTTGAAGAGGTGCATTACCTTCATGTTTGAATTGGAATGAAGAGATTTTAGTGGAAACAACAATATTCTTATTAATGAGTTATTAGTGGGGCATTAGTTGGGCCACCAAAGTAGTCTTATAAATAGGGCCTTAGTGGAGACATTAGTAGGGCTAATATTGTAGGAGGTCAAAAATTATAAATAAATCAAAATCAAATACGAAATTGGTATAAAATTAGCAATTCAATATATTATAATAGTAGTCTGTCTATTTACTTTCCAGTAACTTCTTCTTTCTCTACCAACTGAAAAAAAAAGCAACGACACACAAACCGACAATTGAGAATGGACGTCAACATAACTTCAGTACAAAACAAACATCCCATTTGAGAAAATAATTTCTACGCATTTGATCGAATCCAAGCAAAAAAAGAGGCACGTTTCACAATAAATTCTCATTTATCCTATTCCAGCCAAAAAAGCAGACCTATTTGTACATAAGTTCAAATTTTGTGATTTTATACCAACAACAAATCCATTTCTTTTGTTTTTTTGGTAGAAAAAAAATCTCATTTGTTAGCAGTTGGTTAGCAGTTGATGGTGTGAGAAAAAACACATAAAGAAAATTTCATTTTCTTTTCTTAGGCTCGGTTTGGATTCATTATGGTCAGCCTTAATTTTTGTATTTTAATTTTGACAAAACTTTAAAAAAGAATATCCGGAATAATGATTGAGACATTTTTAAATTTGAATTTCTTCTTTGAATACTATTGAAAATCGTGACTTATACAAATATATATATCTCACACTAAGGTGCATTTAAAATCAATTTGAGAAAGTAGGGCTTAATTCAAAAAATTTTTTTTTTCAAAGCATCTCTTTCTAATTAACCTAAAAGTAGGGCCGACATGAAAATTATTCCTATTTAATTAATTTAGCTAGGTCAATTCCTATCTTTTTGACGCATGTATTATCTAGAATCTCCAGTTCCTTTAAACAAGTTAGTACCAGGTAAGTAGTCAAGAAAGAAAAAATACTGTTTCCATCAGCCCGCTTCGTTTATTACAAATTTGTCATGATTAAAAGACATTCAAATGTGATGAAAACCTAGAAAAATATAAAGCAATGGGAAGGTTAGAAGAGAAAGGAAGAAAAGTGGGAGAATATTGGGCTTTTTTTTTTGGTAAGGGTGTCATTTGTTTACAGCCTTTTACATGTATACATGGTTTCGATATGTAATGGTTATGCATAATCACATTTGTTTGAGTTGATTTACATACGAGATGCATAAAATATATATGAAAATAGTATGTAGAAAAGGGCTGTGTTCTAGCTCAAAATTTTCACACCTTAAAGGGTGTGAAACAGTTTCGCAAACTAGTGTTTACAGTGCCATTTAGAGTAGTCCGCCTTTTTTAATTTTTTATTTTTGTGGGCTCCATTTTTGTAATTAGGACCCTTCATTCTCCTCAAAAGGTCAAACATGGCTAGGGGTATGATTTTCAGCCATTGATTCATCACCTATTTTGAGATATTTACAGAAAAGTTCAAATGTGAAGATAAACCATTTTGAACTTTTGTGGGCCCCATTTGCATGATCCGAGTTGTTGATTTGCTTTAGAAGGCAAATGTTTTGCCTAAAATGTCAAATATTCCATCTTAATTCATCATGGATGTGGAGATATCTTAAAAAAATGTACAACCATTGGATTTTAATCTTATGTCAATGACATGCTTATAACGTCCCACAATGTGTGGCACATTTTCTTTTTCAAGTTTTAAATCCTGTGGGCCTTGAAATTTTAATTTGAACCATCTAACCTCTTTATAAGGTAAAAAATGGACAGGGGACCAAATTCCATTCGTTGTTGTTGCACAGATTTGGAGACAATTATAAAAATAATCGGACTTAAAATTTGCCATTTTGGGCTTTTGTGGGTCCTATTTTTTCTATCCGAACCATTGATTCTCTTTCGAAGGCTAAAATTGACTTTGAAGAAAAGAATTCAGCTCTTAGCTCAGCATAGGTTTTGAGAAATTTGTAAAAGCCATTGAACCATTGGATTGTTTATAAATTCACATGTGAAATGCTATGTGACAGCAAATAATGGAATCTAACTCACATGTGACTCAATCACATATGCAAGTGATTCACATGTGGGTCATTTACATATGTAAATTTCTTTCACCACAAACAACTGATAGGTTTCTTGGATAATTTTGAGTAGGCCTCTATGGTTTCTATATTTATGCATATATCGATCTTTGCTTTTCATTTTAATACCTTTCATATTCTTAAAATTATAGCTTTAATAAAAATGGATAGCAACCTTAGCTTGTGACTGTAGAATGATACTTTTGGCCTTTGCCTTTATCCCTTTCATGCAGAATTAAAAAATGCAATTCCCCTACTCACGCTTTTATCATTTGAGTTGTAAAGACACTCCAGTCATGTGTTGGACATCCCCACTTTGAGTCTTGTAAGGTCTAATCCTTATCCATATGGTGATTGTGGGGTGGTGTAATGTGTCCAGGGTTTTACCATCGGTCTCACAAAGTGAGGTCCAGGTTCCACTTAAAAAAAATAAAAAAACATAATTGCGACCCCTCACTTGGTTGTCCCTTTTTGCTTTATGTTCATCATCTGATTTCCACCCATACATCTATGACATTTCCACAACTAATGACTGGCAATATCCCCTTTCTAATGTGTCCAGGGTTTTATTGTCAGACTTACGAAGTGAGGCCTATGGTTCCACGTAAAAAAAAAAAAAAGTGATTCTCCTTACTCAGTTGTCCCTCTTTATTTAACGTCCAACATCCGATTTTCACTAATTGATAGTACATCAGCAACATTTCCACAACTAATGAATCATGACATTCCCTTTCTCGGCAGAAAGGTAAATTTCTTTTTTATTTTTTTCCTTGAAATTAGAGGGTTTTACCAAAAAAGTTTCCCTATATTTCATGTAGACAAAAAGGACCTAAATTTCATGTATCCACCATAGTGGTCACAGGTGCCCTTTTTTGTTTCGTTTTTGTTGTTGTTATTGTTGTTGTTGTTGTTGTTGTTTTGTTGAGCGACGATATCCCGACTCACTCGCATATACAAGCAAGAAAATCCCCATTCGCCTTTTCTCCTTCTTCCCCGTCTTCCTTTTTTCTCCTCCTTCTCCTCCAACTCTCTCCACTTCTACCAACTAAACCCCTATTGACACAACATTTTCTTTTATGATATGGTCACCTCAATGTTCATGGACTTGGGCACATGTGGGAGGTTGCTAGCAAAACACTCTAATATCACATACTCATTTAGATCCATCATCTTCCTAATTTATTTTTCTCCCACATCTCAAACAAATTTATCTGAACTCATTTATCTTCTTTCAAGTAAACGCATGAAACATCACCCTCATCTCAAAGAATTCAACTTCTTTCTCTCTTGAATCCATCCTTTCCTCTCTTCTTTCTTTTATTTTCTTTTATTTTTTCTTTAATTTTCTTTATTTTCATTCCATTCTTATTCTCTACAGCCCACCTTGCTCTATATCATTTTTTAGCATATTTTTTTCATCTCCTTGCATAACTAATATGCTCATTTCCAAACCACCTTTATCCCTTCATCATCTCATCGCATTCCCTCTTCATCTCCCTTCCTTACCAATCCGATTCGTAATACATAAACCAACTCCTACTTATTACAAAGACCCATCTCTCATATTTATCTTTTATCATTTTCTTCAACTTCATTTATCAACATCTAGCCTTTATGCAAGCATCATTCATATGAACAAATTTAATTTTTTTTTAATCTGACCTGGGCGGGGATATCGCTACTTAATTGTGAAGAAGAATAAAAAATAAATAAGGATATCCCAGCTTGTGTATGCAGGTGAGCGGTGATATCATCGCTTGGCAAGACGACAAGAAAAAAAAAAGAACTAAAAAGGGCCCCTGAGACTGCTATGGTGGATACATATTTTTTAGGTCCTTTTTTATACAAAATGAATGTAATGAGATTTTTCTGATATAATCCTCTTGAAATTAATACGTTTTTTATGTTTTATTATAGTGTGACCATTTGTGGATACATGTTTATAAGATTTGAAAGATATTTTAGAGATTTGTTGTACAACAAAAATAGAGTTATCTTTCTATAAAGGGCTATGGGATGATAAAAAAAGATTTAAAGAGCTATGAGATGACAAAACAAAGAGCCTCGTTATCATATTTGGATCCATCACTTCAAATATTATGAGTTGCACGAATTGAATCGGTAAGCTATATATGGATTCTATTAGTTCTTGATTGGACTTGTCTTTCCTTAAAGCTTGTAACTATAATCAACTTGATTACAAATAGAGGATTTTACTGAAAAAATCCTCTTGGAGTTACTCTATACTAAAAAGGACTCTAAAAATATGATTCCACCATATTGGTCCTACAGGTCCTTTTTGGTTTAAGTTGTTAGAAAATAACTTGGGGGCGAGGATATTTCCGCTCACTTACATGCATATCCTTTTCTTTCCTCCTCCGTTGTTTATTAATTTTTTTTCTTCCTTCTTCTTTCTTCCTTCTTCCTTCAACTTCTACTCATGCTAGAACACAAATCTAGCAACCTAATTTGAACATACTACACTTACTCATTGAACACAAAGCTATTAAACCCAAACCGTTAAACTTTAAACCCAAGTTCTCCCTTTCCTCACCAAACAACATAATTTTTTCTTTACATCGTTTTCCTTTTCCCTTCCCTTTAAATCCATCAAAACCTATCATTATCATCATCTATTTTTACTCTCTCATCTTCTTTCTCATTACTCTAACCTTCAAAGCTCTAGATCTCTCTATCCCTTCGAAGAGATAGCTTCCACCTTCTCTCATCTCCACTTAGGATTCTAGGAATAGTGCTTTTGATTGGTAAACTTGATCTAGGTTTTTTTTTAGTGTCTATCTTTGGAGTTGTAGGATGTAGGAGGAGGAAGGAAAAGGAGGAAGACGAAAGAGCAAGCGGGGATTCGTGTTAGATTAAAAAAAAATGAGAGGAGAAGAAAGGAAGAGAAGGAAGAAAAGAAAATGAGTGGAGATATCCCTTTTTATGTACATGCGTGAGTGGGGTTATCTCCTCTCAACTCAGATTCCAAAAACTTAAATAAATGGACCTCTGCGACGAGGATGGTGGAATCATTTTTTTGGGGTCCTTTTAGTATAGAGAGATTACAAACAATTTATAGTTTTTATATAATATTTTTAATTTAATTACAAAACAGTTGTACATTTGGTGACAATAGTAACCTTACATAAATCAATTTTTATCAATATAGAGCTCATTCCTCAAATACGACTAGATTAGAATGGCAATCAACTCATATGCTTAAAATTGGTTATCATTAACCCCCAATTTATGCACGATCCACGGTTGATTGATGATAGTCTCAAAACGCATGATTAGACTTGGCATTTAGGTGAAAACTGTGCCATGCCTAGTCCAGGCCGTGCTGTGCGAGGGCCAGATCAGTCCAGCACAGCTGTGAGGGACTGCCCCCAGTCGTGCAGTGCCGGGCCATGCCAGGCTGGCCGTCTGGGCAGGGCTGGCCTGGCCCACTACTAGCTGCCTCGCCTACTTAGCTTCTCGATCCTATAATCACCGTACAAAGCCATATGATTCTTCTTATTGTTAAATCGGTTCTAGCAGCGTTGAAGAGCTGAACCCAGGCCATGTTGCGCGCAGTAAGACTTATTTCTCAGTCGAACAGAAGACTTGATGAAGGGCTAAACAGGACGCTTATACTGAGTTGATTATTCGACAGTACAAAGTTATGAAGATTTTCCTCGTGAGTTGTTAAATATAAAACATCGACTCTCTTCATTGGCTTTGAGCTCCGTGTTGGTGGGCACATCTATGAGGGAAGAACTGCCTCCAGATATTACTCTACTCTTCCAACTATTGGAGAAGGCTCTCTCTGGATATATTTTTGGGTCATGGATTTTTGTTTTTGTTGGGATGTGTTGATATGTTTTAGAACTATTTCGTATCTTCAATGCTATCCACATATACAACAACAGGAGTCAAAAAACTGGAAGTGAGGTAAAATTATTTATTTATATTGATTTTAGAGATGAGATAAGTGGGCCTATCCGTGCTGGGCCAAGTTTGGACCTAACTTGACCAAGCACAAGCTTGCTGGATCGGGCCACTGCTTCATGGCCCAGTACAGCCTGTTCCTGGCATGGGTCAGGCTGAACCGTCCCGGGCTATGGGCCACTGCTCCATGGCATGGCACAGCCTGTGCCCAGTGCCTAGGATGGGTTAGGCTGTACCGTATTAGGCTACGGCCCAACTAGGTTTTCACCTCTCACTTCGCATAAAGTAATGGTATTCTTGTTAATAAAGGTATAGTCCTCATATTCATTTGTGCTTGATAGATCTAAGGGAAAATCTATCATTTTGATAAAATGTAAGGGCGTACAGAACACAAAAGAGGAAACTCGACATACCCAGATGCCATTTCTAAATCCTTGCGAACGCGAAAGTGTGACGGATTCAAGACTTTTTGGCGAAACTCACTGCACCAAACACTTGCCGAAGAAGACGCCAGAAAACCAACAATATAAAAAAGTTACTTTTAGCAACAAAAGAAATGAGATTACTAAAAAAAAAAAACGCCTACGGTAGGAATTTTTTTCGGCTGCTATTGCTCACTCAATCTCTTAGAGCACCTATAAGGAGCAAAACACAACAATTATTGCGCCGCTCTAGGTTTTTCATTTGCCACTAAAGGTTAGTATTTTATAGTGCCAATGCCTTTTAAAACAATTTCTACACCATTGGGGTTCTATAAACTCCAACTAACAATATAACTAAGATGGTTACCTACTGGGATGTTTTTTTTTATTTATATTTTTTTAATGACTCATGATATCCCTCGTCAGCTCAAATTCAGGCTTTTGGCCTCCAAACTAAAGGTTACTTGATTTTGATAAACAAGAGCTCTTTCCTGAATGTACATATATAGCTACACGTACTCTGCTAAATCTAGGGGGGAGTAAAAAAAAACCCTAAAATGTTTGACTAGATACTAAAACAATAGAGGCATCTCTTGAGGGTACATGTAAGGATCTTTGTTTTAAAAAGACTACACATTCCTCCTCAATCCATGCAGAAAACTATGATTAACTGATAAAGTTTATTTATGCCCAACCTACAAGCAATTGAAACCCTAGTACACTTAGCCTTTGAATACCTTGGATTATAGAATTTTTTTTTTGATAACCACGCTTGTTTATTGCGATATTGATCCAATCACTATCTATCTTTGGCTTGGGTCATATGAGCTTTTAAAATACTAAACCTCGAGTGCCTAAAATGGGAATTACAATGATCTGATTTGAATGACGAATAACCTCCCCCCTCATTTTTCAAACCCTTGTGATTGGTATGCATCCAATTGGGCCCTTTGAAAGAATAAATTTACGGCTTTGCTTAACAAAACGTGGACCTGGATTTATGGCCTCAATATTCTCTAAGATCAGCATCCTCATTCCTCAACAGATACATTTTAGCAATCAATAGATGTTCTCTGCTACATTTCAAAGTAGGATGCTTTTTAGACATCATGACACAAATCCTTGATGTGCAAACGCATTAAGTTATCAGAAGGGTTGTTTACAAATGGCCCCCCTCTAATGACAAACAACCTCAAAAAGCTCCCTCAAGTCATCTTAGACCCCCTTGACTAATGGTCTGATCAATGACCATTAATCTTTGAGTGCTGCTAAATGAACTTAAAATCCATCTCAGCACACTCACCTTTAAAAAAAAAAGAGTGAAATTACCCAAATGCTCTTCTTTATCTCCCCACACACCTTCCTCTCTTCTCTCCTCCCCTTTCCCACCTCCATGTCCTAGTGATGATTGTCGTATCCAATGAAGGGACAGGTAGTCTCTCTCCCTCTCTGCCCAACGGTGTCGGGCGCCCTTTTGCTGGCCGGCCTCCCAGTCACCATTGGGCAGCGAGGGGGAGGGAGAGAAAAAGAGAGGGAGAGAAAGGAAAAGGGAGAAGAAGAGAAAGGAAAAGGGAGAAGAAGAGGAGGAATAGGGGCAGGGAGGGAGAACGGCTGGTTTCGGTGCAGGGAGGAGGAGGTTGAGAAGGGGAGGATGTTGGCCATGTGGGTCCAGACCATGATTGGGTTCTATATCTGGGGTAGTTTCCTAATGTATTAGGACTTTCCTTTTTTCTTGAGATAGAGTTCTTGGGGGATAAGGATGTACTGGTTATATATATATGAGATGTAATCTGTAACCCTAGGGCAGTCAGTCAGAGAGGCTGAGATTCCAAGGCTGTGGTTTCACAGATTGGAAGAGAACCCAGTGGAAATTGGTTTCCCGTGGACGTAGGCATTGTTGCCGAACCACGTAAATCTTCTTGTCTTCTTGTGTGGTGATTGTTTGATCTTGGTTGCGTTTGCACACACGCGCACAACAAGTGGTATCAGAGCGATTGATTGTGCGTGGAAGATCAACGGGGAACAGGAGAGATCAGGGTTGATCTCTACTGGGCCACACGATCGCAGAAGAAGAAGAGGGTTCTCGTTTCTCTGTTTTTCCCGGAAACAGAGAAGAAGTTGACGGGTGGTTTTGGTTGCTCCAGATCTTCATCGGAGAAGAAGGGGCAGCCGGTTCTGAGGAAGAGGGCCGGAGAATCTCGTCGCTGCGGAGAAGGAGACTCTCGTCGCTGCGGAGAGAGAAAAAAAAAAAAATCTGACTTACCGGTCGCCGCTGCCAGTGGTCGCCGGCGGGTCGCACGTTGCCGCCGCCCGTCGCCGCGCCGTCGCCGGTCCCGCGCTCCAGTCGCCGGACCAGGGAAGCCGCTGCCGCAGCAGTGCCTGCCGCTGCAGCGCAGCGCCTGCATCGCGTTGCAGACACGCCCGCTGTTGAAGACGACCCTGTTTTTTGGGTCTGGGTCTCTACGTCGGGTCGGGTCAGGTTGCCTGACCCGTGGAGAGGAGCAGCCCAGGCAGAAAGGTGGGTTCGGTTTCGGGTCAGGCCAGGTTGACCTGACCTGGTTGACGTTAAGCCCACGTCCGTCAGCAGTGCAGGCCGGTTCGGGTCGGGTCAGGTCGACCTGAACCCGTAAGCAGACGGTCCAGCCCGTCAGCCGCCGCGCCGACGTCAGCAGCGTGACGTCATCAGGCTGACGTCAGCCCACGTCATCGGACACGCGGTCAACGGCCAGAGTTGACCAGATTGACGGCAGAAACTTGTTTCTGCGATATCTTGATCATCCGAAGTCCGATCGGAGATCCGTTTGCGCCTACGGACTCGTTTCGAGCAGATCTACGTGTTAGTGGAAGAAGGTTGGCTGTTTGACGGTCAACAAGGAGTTTGACCAAATCAGAAGCGCAGAAAACCGTTTTTGCGATATCGGAGCCATCCGGGGTCGGATTTCAGATCCGTTTCTTCCAGCGTGCTCGTGTTGACGAGATCTACAGCTTGGTGCAGGAGTTGAGGTAAGTGTTAGTTATTTGTTTTTCTTGTTACTTAATTTGATTAAGATGGAGAACAATACAATCAACACTACCATGGTTAAGCTCAACCATTCCAATTGGTTGATCTGGAAACCGAAGATGGAGGATATTCTCTATTGTAAAGACCTCCATGATCCCGTTGAGGGGGATAGTGCCCGACCGAAAGATATGCAAGATGCTGATTGGATCAAATTGCATAGAAAAGCGATTGGTCACATCAGACAGTGGGTTGATAACAGTATATTTCACCACGTGTCTAATGAAACCAATGCGAATACCCTTTGGAAAAAGCTAGAAGCAATGTATGATAAAAAGACCTCGGTGAACAAAACCTTCTTGATCAGAAAGCTTGTGAACATGAAATTCAAGGATGGTGGTCAGATCGAAGATCACATTAATGAGTTCCAAAGTGTGGTAAATCAGTTAGCCACTATGAAGATGATCCTTGATGATGAGATGCAAGCTTTGTTGCTTCTGAGTTCTTTGCCAGATTCATGGGAGACATTGGTTGTTTCCTTGAGCAATTCTACTCCAGATGGTGTGTTATCTATGAGTCAGGTTACCAGTAGTCTACAGAATGAAGAAACAAGACGGAAATCTGCAGGGACAGATAATGCACAGGCCTTTGTTACTGAGAACAGGGGGAGGAGTAAGAGTAGAGGTCCAAAGGGGGGTCGTGGCAAGTCTAGAGGTGAATCACAGTCTAAGTCTAGCAGTGAATCACAGAGCAAGAAAAAGTCTGTAAAGTGCTTTTTCTGTGGCAAGATGGGCCACATCAGGAAAAATTGTTTTGCCATGAAGGAACAGAAAGGATCCAACAATGAGAAGAAGAATGACAATGATAACACTACAGCTACTTTGGAACAGGAAGTAGTGGTGCTCGCCGGCGATGATGATAAGTGTTTGAGTGTTGCAGATGGTCAGATTGAGTGGGTTGTTGACACAGCAGCATCCTACCATGCTACTCCCTGCAGGGAGATGTTCACGACGTACAAAGCAGGTGACTTTGGTACTGTGAAGATGGGCAACACGAGTCATTCAGATATTGTTGGTATCGGTGATGTCTGCATTAAAACCGATATTGGTTGCACAATGACGCTGAAAGATGTGCGACATGTTCCTGATCTGCGGTTGAATCTGATTTCCGGGACTGCATTGGACCGTGCTGGTTATGAGAATTACTTCGGAAATGGCAGATGGAAGCTCACTAAAGGGTCTCTTGTTATTGCGAGAGGAACAGCAGGTAATACTCTTTATAAAACACAAGTCAAGCTGTGCAAAGATGCGTTGAATGCAGTTCAAGACAATTCCTCTCTGAATCTGTGGCATAAGAGGCTTGGTCATATGAGTGAGAAAGGCTTGCAGATGTTGGCAAAGAAGGATTTAATTCCTTACTCCAAAGGTATGTCCCTTGACCCTTGTGATTATTGTTTATATGGTAAACAGCATAGGGTTGCTTTCTCTTCGACATCAACATTGAAATCCAATGTGTTGGATTTGGTATATTCTGATGTTTGTGGTCCCATAGAGGTAGAATCATTGGGTGGCAATAAGTACTTTGTCACGTTCATCGATGATGCATCCAGGAAAGTCTGGGTTTATCCGTTGAAATCAAAGAATCAAGTATTCCAGATGTTTCAACAGTTTCATGTCCAGGTTGAAAGAGAAACAGGTAAACTTTTGAAGTGTCTCCGTTCAGATAATGGGGGTGAATACACATCCAACCAGTTCAAAAGCTACTGCTTGAAGCATGGCATTCGACATGAAAAGACAGTTCCTGGTACTCCACAGCACAATGGTGTGGCAGAGAGAATGAACCGCACTATTCTTGAGAAGATGAGATGCATGATAAAATTAGCACGGTTGCCTAAGTCATTCTGGGGTGAAGCCGTTCTGACTGCCGTTTATCTGATTAACAGATCCTTCTCAGTTCCTTTGAATTATGATCTTCCAGAGAGAAGATGGACAGGTAAAAATGTTTCCTATTCACATCTGAAGGTGTTTGGGTGTAAAGCGTTTGTACATGTACCAAAGGAGCAGCGTTCCAAGTTGGACGATAAGGCAGTGAGTTGCATCTTTCTTGGTTATGGTGGAGATGAGTTTGGCTACAGATTATGGGATCCAGAGAAGAGGAAACTTATCAGAAGTAGGGATGTGGTTTTCCATGAAGATCAGTTCTTTGGAGATGTTGAAAAGATTGATAAGTCTTCTGAGAAAGTTGATGGAGTGGTTGATCTCACACCGACTCCTTCTCCGGTGCAGACTACAGGTGGAGAAGGTGGACAAAACGATCCGGATCGTGATGAGGCACAGGGGTTGCCAGATGATGAGGGTGTTGAGCAGGGGGAGCAGCAGTCTCCTCGGATTGAAACCACGGAACCTCCAGCTAGGAGGTCTACCTGAGAGCGTCAACCATCAACTAGGTATCCTGCATCCGAATATGTGTTGCTCACTGATGAGGGAGAGCCAGCTAGCTTCCGAGAAGCAATGACTCATGGTGATAAAGATGAGTGGATGAAGGCTATGCAGGATGAGATGAGTTCTTTGAAGAAGAACAAGACTTATGAGCTGGTACAACTTCCTAAAGATAGGAATGTTCTGAAAAACAAATGGGTGTTCAAGCTGAAAAAGGATGAGAATGGGAAACTGGTGAAGCATAAAGCACGGTTAGTGGTAAAAGGCTTCGCACAGACGAAGGGTATCGACTTCAGTGATGTTTTCTCTCCTGTTGTGAAAATGACTTCTATCAGAATCGTTTTGGGTCTAGTCGCCAGCATGGACCTTGAGCTTGAACAGATGGACGTGAAGACCGCGTTTCTTCACGGTGACTTGAAAGAAGAGATCTACATGACTCAGCCAGAGGGGTTTGAGGTAGAAGGAAAAGAACAGATGGTTTGCAAGTTGAAGAAGAGTCTCTACGGGCTGAAGCAAGCACCGAGACAATGGTACAAGAAGTTTGATTCATTCATGTTGAGTCATGGGTACCGGAGGACAGCTGCAGATCATTGTGTCTATGTTCGTCGATTTATCGATGGTCGGTTCATCATCCTTCTTTTATATGTAGATGATATGCTGATAGTTGGACAGGATAGCAAGTTGATTGGCAAGTTAAAAGAGGAGATGTCAAAGTCGTTTGACATGAAAGACTTGGGTCCCGCACGAACGATATTGGGCATGCAAATACGTCGTGATAGGAGTTCCAAGCAGCTGTGGTTGTCACAGGAGAAATATGTTGAACGAGTTCTCGAACGGTTCAACATGAAGAATGCTAAGCCAGTTAGCATCCCTCTAGCCAGTCACTTCAAACTAAGCAAGCGCTTGTGTCCTACTACAGATGATGAAAAGGAACGGATGGCATGTGTTCCTTACTCCTCTGCTGTGGGGAGTCTCATGTATGCCATGGTTTGTACACGGCCAGACATTGCTCATGCTGTGAGTTTAGTGAGTCGATTTCTCGCAAACCCTGGAAAAGAGCATTGGGAAGCAGTGAAGTGGATCTTTAGGTATTTGAGAGGTACTTCCAAGTTGTGCTTATGTTTCGGAGGCTCAAAACCAGTCATGGAAGGTTATACTGATGCTGATTTTGCAGGCGATCTTGATCGTCGGTTGTCGACTTCTGGTTATTTGTTTACTTTTGTAGGGGGAGCTATTTCCTGGCAATCAAAGTTACAGAAGTGTACAGCACAGTCTACAACTGAAGCGGAATATATAGCTGCTAATGAAGCAGGGAGAGAGATGCTTTGGTTGAAGAGATTCCTTCAAGAACTAGGTTTGAAGCAAGAAGAATATGTAGTTTACTGTGATAGTCAGAGTGCTATGGATTTCAGTGAGAATGCTACATATCATGGTCGCATGAAGCACGTTGATATCAAGTACCATTGGATTCGTGAGGTGATCGAGAAGAACTTCATGAAGCTGGAAAAGATTCATTCGGCCAAGAATCCCTCGGACATGATGACCAAGGTTGTGTCTAAGGGAAAGCTGGAGCTGTGTTCAGAGTTGGCCGGACTGAACTCCCAGTAAGGGGTTCAGGGCATCTTCCTCATGGTCTGGAGGGGGAGATTGTTGGCCATGTGGGTCCAGACCATGATTGGGTTCTATATCTGGGGTAGTTTCCTAATGTATTAGGACTTTCCTTTTTTCTTGAGATAGAGTTCTTGGGGGATAAGGATGTACTGGTTATATATATATGAGATGTAATCTGTAACCCTAGGGCAGTCAGTCAGAGAGGCTGAGATTCCAAGGCTGTGGTTTCACAGATTGGAAGAGAACCCAGTGGAAATTGGTTTCCCGTGGACGTAGGCATTGTTGCCGAACCACGTAAATCTTCTTGTCTTCTTGTGTGGTGATTGTTTGATCTTGGTTGCGTTTGCACACACGCGCACAACAGAGGAGAGAGGAGAGGAAGGTGTGTGGGAAGAGAAAGAGGGGGCATTTGGATAATTTTACTCTTTTTCTTCTTTTTTTTAAAAGCATGAGTGTATTAGATGGATTTTGAGTTTGTTTAGCTGTATAATAAAAAATGATGAAATTGCCCTTGACACTTTTTTCTCTTTTCCTTTTTTGGCTATGTTGGGACAATGTAGATATTGATCAATCAATATGATAACTATCTAGATATGGTAAAACACCATCAAAGTAAATATATAAGTTGTGCAAAATAAACCACATAAATAAACCACATCTATGCAATATGTGAGGGGATAAAACCCACTGTACCTCGGGCGGAGCAATGCACCAGTGAGCCCAAGAAAGCTCCCATAGTCAAGCTGAGTGAGTAAATGATAATACCGCCGAGTAGGGCTAATAATCCTTTGTCTATGACTGATTCAAATAACGTGGGACAGCTGGCATCTTCCCCTCAGAATAAGGCTATAACAGAAGAGGCATCAAGAAGCATGATTAGGCCTCCCAAAGTAGAAAGATATGTGCCAAAGTGGATCTTGCATTTAAGGAATTTAGAACTAACCATCTAGAATAAAAGGGGAGCGAGGAAGAAACGTTACGGGTAAGTACTCAATTAGCATCTTGTCTGATTCTATTTCCTCTAAAGATTATCTACTAACTTAGCCATCCGAGGGCCCACGGTTGGACCTACCCAACCGTTACCCCTGATGGTTTTTCCTTTTCATTTGACTTAGGTTGCTCGGGACATTCAAAAGAGGCAGCTGACTAGCCTATTCTTCAGAAACTACCACTCGAATCACATTTCCACTTCCAAGTTCACCCATATACCACACTGCTCGACCTAACCAACAAATTGACCTTACACAATACATGCAATTTATGCCAGCATATATACACCAAGGTGACGGAAGAAATTAGATGATTTTTTTTAGCAAAAAATAAATAAAAATCAGATGATTACTACTATGTTTGAAAGCATGTTTGGATTGTCTTTGCACATTTCATTTTGCGATAATGCATATAAAATGCCTGTTTTTCTTTTTTTTGAATATTTGCAATCCATTTGAAAACTTATGGGTGCAAGTGCTTATGTGTAATACGCGTCAATTTTTATCCGAATTCTAGTAATGCACACTAATAGACTAAAATTATTTGTGAAAAGTGTTCAGATTATCTTACACAACAAATGATATTCAGAAATAATTAAAACTACGTTAATCTATCATGCCTATTGCTACAATCAATCCAAAGAAAGATTTGAAGACTATAATATCTAATTGAGATACGATTAATTTAGAATAAATAAGATACATACCTCTTTACTTGATAGATGTATAACCAATAGCATCATGGAACAAGTTAATATACTTCCTCCTTGTTGCACATTTCTTCTTGACAAGGGAGATTGTTGTCTTTAAACTGTTGGAGAAATTAACTATAAGATGATTTTATCTAAAAACTCACCCTGGGTGACCCCAAAACAAAAAAGTTACCTTAGCAATGGGTGTACTCAAGTGGTGTCAAGTGATTACTTCGAGATATATATATATATATATATTAATGTAAAGGGAGAGTGTCGAACTCATCACAGGTGTTTTAGACCAGCATTGAATTCAATACTTTCCTGTTGCTTTAAAACTCGAGGAAACTTAAGGGAGTTGGGTTTGGGAAGATTTAAGGGATTTGATTTTGGACAAAATTCATTGATGTCTGTACATTTAAAGTAGTTTGGGTTTGTGAATATTGCAGGGATTGGATTTGTGAAGATAGAAGGGTATTATTTCTTTCACATACCGAAAGAACTGGGTTTCCAGATTCATGCTTTTCTTGGGTGGGTATTGGTCGCACCTTCTTCTCTTTCTTCCTCATCTCCCTCCACCTTGGCCAAACCTTCCCCAGCCTTGCATCACCACCTCCTTATTTCCAGATTCACTGTCTTCACCACTGCATCACCATCGCAGCCCACCTCTCTTCTTCTTCTCATTCTTCTTCTTTTATTTTCTTCTTTCTCTTTTTATTCCTTCTCTTCTTTTCCTCCTCTGTTCTTCCTCTCCAAAACAACCCACATGGTCTGCGCTTAAACTTTCCCATATCCAATCCATCTTTACAAACGGCCCATTCACAGAAACCGCCAAAACAACCTTTGCTAAAAAGCCTTGCACCCACATTTGTATCAAACCCGGTTGATTTTCTTCTTCTCTATGATTGGAATGACACCACGTTCGGATATAGGACTCAACATAGACCAAAACCCAACATGAAACCACAGACATTCATGAATTTTCAAGTTAATAATAATAATAAAAAAAAGAATTGATAGAAAAGACCAAAACTTCGAAAGAAAAATAGAATCTTTGATCGGTTCTGTTCATTAAGATCTGCATGGATTCTGAAATCTCTCTCAATGAGATAAAAAGGGGATTCAATATCCACTTAAAATGTACAGACATCCAAAATCCAATCTCTTCGATCTTCGCAAACCCAACGCACTACATTCCAAATGTAATGTATAGGCATCAATGCATTTATTCCAAAATCCAACCCCCTTAAGTCTCTTCAAGTTTTGAGGAAACATGGAGCGTTGAGCTTTATGCTGGTGTAAAATACTTACGTCGAATTCAACGGTACTCCTCCTTTACATTAAAAAAAGACACCATAGTGGTCACCTGACACCACTTTGGTACCCACTGCTAAGGTTACTCTTTTTTTGGAATTGCCTAAGGTGATTAAATTTCTGGGTAAAATCCTCTACTTACAAAGAATGCATAATTAAAAAAATAAAAAAAATAATTAGGATAAATAATTGGTGAATAAAAGTGAATAATAAATTAATAAAAAAAGTAATAAAAAATGGGCAAGGCACACCAAGTAAGATGCTTTATTAAAGATAATAATTTCCTACATGTAGGTGATCTTGATGAAACTCTGTCTCCAAGATACAGTGCTCAACTCTAATTCAAAGTTTGCAGACTAAATTCAATAATATAGCATTACCTTTAAAAATTAAAAAAAGATTTAAGAAGAAAACTCTATAATCTCTGTATTTTGAGGGCTGTATATAAAGAAATTTAAAAACGACTTAAATTTATAGAGTGGAAAGCAAGCCTTGGAAATTGTGTCACTTCCACTCATGAATGAACCAAAAGACACATGTCATCCAATGAGCACAAATATATTTTTGGAAAAATACAAAAATTAAAATATCTGAAATACGCACTCTAATACTGCCTCTTGAGTTTTTTTTTTTAGTTTAATTTTTTATTTTTAGAATATGCCCAACATGTTCATCTTAGGCTAAGAGTTGGAGATGAGCACTGATTGACGTAGACTCAAGCTCAAGTTCAACATGTTAATGGATCGAATAAGTTGAACAGAGTTGGATGTGATGTAGCCCATCATCAAATGGACTTGTCAATGGGGTTTGTGGAGCCATTAATGGTCGAGACTAGCTAAACAGTTCTCTGAGAAATGACCAAGTCCGACGGGCTGGATTGATTTAAGTCAGCAAAGGCGAACGGTCAGTGAAATCTAAACAACGACCATCAAGCAC
Organism: Sextonia rubra; assembly: GCA_037013555.1. Classification (NCBI taxonomy): domain Eukaryota; kingdom Viridiplantae; phylum Streptophyta; class Magnoliopsida; order Laurales; family Lauraceae; genus Sextonia; species Sextonia rubra. Next base: position 27,977,415 of record JASUAD010000009.1, read on the forward strand.
CTGATGTTAGGTCAACTAAAGTGATGCTCATTGAAAATTGATTGAGAAGCATACAATATCAATTGATTGAGAAGCATACAAAAGGGAACCATTTAAATTTGAATTGTTCCAGCTTTACTCCTTCTCTGATGGTTCTTCAAGGAAAAAAAGTAAACACTTTAGCCAAATGAAATCTAAATAAGGACCATCTTATCCAAATATCAACCTGACTCGCAGTGAGTCCCACCACAGGATGGATTGCAATTGATCATCTCTCTGCTTCTTAACATCCAACCCCCTCCGACCAAGTGGCGTCCACTGTGGATGACTTCATCGTGGGGCTATGCACCTCATGGGTCCCATTTCAGATGTTCAAAATGGGGGCCTCACTCAATCAAAACCAGAATTCCGTAGAAACCCTTGCTACGCACCTGTAGCCTTATGTTTTCTTTTGTTTGGTAAATATCCCTGTAACTCGTAAGCAGCCAACAATGGATAAGGTCTCTGACTTTCTCTTTTTAAAATTCTTGCAGCAGCCGCCGTGGTTTTGGATGCAATGCACTAGTCGCATTCAATTATATGGGTCACTTTTGTAATTCTTCCAGTTCGTCTGCACTACTGTACTAGGAGGAAAGTGAACGATTTCAATTTCTGAACTTTTGTTACATAAGATAAACTTTAGCATGATTAACACAATTTAAGCAATTCAACAAATCAATTTGTTTCATTTTTTTTTACCAAATAGTCAATTTTTCAGGGGGACCAGCTTTTACTGGAGGAAAATCTCAAAAATATGGCATTTATTTTGACTCACTCAGACTTTTCAATAGGTGGATTTATTTTACCGACCAAAGGCTCAGAGGATCTGGATCGAGTAAAATTGGGTGGCCCAAGTTGTGGATCCACCCACCAAACAATAATATAATGCAGAGTCGGCTAACTATCTTTCCCAATGCATGTAAAAAGGATAAATAATACTACACTTCATCTTATTATATAACATATGCTCGCATCAGGTGGTCACATGAAGAGGCTAAATTGAAAGCAAAGATAGACAATAACCCATCCATCCATCCACTATATAAATTCAGAAGGGTAGTAGACCCTTCTCTCATTTCATCATCAATTATCAATTCCAACTTCCATATCAATGGCATATTCGGGAAAGATTCTGATATGGGCCTTAGCAGTGATCTGCTGCAGCTGGTGGTGCATGGTGGAAGCACAGCAGTGCGGGGGACAAGCAGGAGGGAGAGTTTGTGATGGAGGGCTGTGCTGTAGCCAGTGGGGGTACTGTGGGACCACAGAGGAATACTGCTCACCATCACAGGGATGCCAGAGCAATTGCGGGGGGTCGAGCCCATCAGGAGAGGGCACGTTGGTCAGGTCCACCTACCATTTCTACAACCCGGAGCAGAACGGTTGGAATCTGAATGCTGTGAGTGCCTTCTGCTCGACATGGGATGCTGATAAGCCCTACTCGTGGAGAAGCAAGTACCCTTGGACTGCCTTCTGCGGACCCGAAGGTCCTACTGGCCGTGATGCCTGTGGCAAGTGCTTGAGGGTAAGAAATCATTATGTCATGAAAATGTAAAAGATAATTGCAACCCACACAAGGAATCACCAAATTCCCTGAACCTAGTTTTCTATGCTGGCCGGGATGAATAGTAGGGTGTTCACGGTTCTGGTCGGGCCGGGCTGAGCCACATCGAGCAACTCCCTGCCTTCAGAAACACAAGCCCGTGTCCAACCAAAACCCAACAAGGGCCTTAAGTGTTAGACCCGAGCCTTCTGGCCAAGGCTTTGGGCTTTCTATTACTTAATCCAAGTCTGACCCAAATACTTCATGGGAATAGATTATGTATCGAAGTGAGCTAGGATTGGACCAAGCTTGGACGACCCATGAGCAGCCTTGAGTAGTTCCATTGTACGGTATTCTGTTTGGTCCAGGCAAACCTCACGGCCCTGTAAATTAGATCCAAGCTCAGATATTGTGTGAAATATAAAAAAACAGCCCGGCTTGTAAATCGGACCTGGCGCTCCAAATGGGGCCTATCTAGATGCATGAAATCATCGAGGCTGAGTAACGGAAAGATTTAGAAAAATACAATTGCCATTCGAGATATCAAATCATCCAAGTTCTTAAAATTTGATAGTTACATGGCCAAATCTTCTTTTTTTATATTATTATATAAAAAAGAGTTGCAATGATAAGTAATGTTTAGAAATAGTGAGAAATTTGGGCATGACTGAGGCAATTCATGCTTGTTTGGTAAAGTTAAAAAGGTAAAAAAGGTACTTTTTCATCTACTTTTTGTTCTGTCACAAAAAATATTTACCTTTAATGTAAAAAGTTAAAAAGTTATATTTTCTTCTAATTAAATGACAAAATGCCATTATTTATTGATTTAATTTCTCTTATTTTTTTATTTTTTAAAATAATTATTCACCTCACTTCAATTTGCAAGTAAAGTTACCAGGGCTTGTTCTTATGTTTTTAAAATGAGCATTTTATAAAATTCTATTACCTTTTGTAATATAAATCTTGGACATATAACTTCTAAAAATCAGCCTAGTTTATTTTAACATCGGACCTTAGGATCAGGCCTGGCTCCAACCCATAAGACTAAGCTAGCCTTGTCCAAGTGGATGCATCACTAGTTTCAGATTGAGAGAGTAAGCCCTCAACTTCCTGATTAGACAATAGAGTACATGTTTAATAAGTGGATTAACCGAATCTTAATCTTTGGACAAAATTTAGGTGACGAATCAGGGAACGGGAGCTCAGATAGTGGTGAGGATTGTCGATCAGTGCTCAAATGGTGGGTTGGATCTTGATGTGGCACCTTTCAACAAAATAGACACTGATGGCAGAGGGTATGCCCAGGGCCACCTCATGGTCAAGTACCAATTTGTAAATTGTAATGATGGATTATTTGCACTTGATGTCTATTAGTGCTACAAAAAATGTACTAGCAGTACAAGGATAAATGCTTCTCCTAAATAAAATGTCCATTTGTATGGGACACTCTTGAAAATGCATGGATGGGGTCTGCAACTCAATTGCTTACCTTATGAGTGATTCTGCTATGATTTTCAGTTCTTCAATGCAAATCTGGTTAGTTGATTACATTTTTGAACTATATTTCTTTCTGAAGTATGTGACCTTTCTGAAAGATCTGAATACCTGCATGCAATAGCTAGGGGTGAAATCAGGAAATGTGTTCGATCCGCATGAATATTCTTCGTTAAGTATATATCATCCCCTACGTACATCATCCCCTACGTTTAAGTATATATCTTACCCTCCTGTGTGATATCCTCTAGTTTCACCACAACAAGAGCTGGATGTGGATGTAGCTCCTTATCAAATGGGCTTGTCAATGAGGGTTGTTGTTCCATTCATGGTCAAGCTCGGCATGCTAGGTGCAGAAACTGAGCCACTAAACAATTTCTTTCAGAAATGACCAAGTCCAACGGGTTGGATTGAATAATTAATTAAATAATTACATGATGTCCAATTAAATAATTAAGATGATTCTTCTAGTCATTGATTGAGAAGGATACAGAACGCACAGTTGAAATTGAATCGTTCTGTTTTACCCACAAAAAAAAAAAAAAGGTTATAGCTACTTAGTGGAGGCTCGCTCTTAAGAGATTATTATGATGATAAAAAAAACAAAAAGGTCAACATCTTAGCCAAATGAAATCCAAACGAGTTCCATTCTATCCAAATGCAAATCATACTCACAGTGGGTCCCAGGAGATGGATTGAATTTGATCATTTCTCCACTTCATAGAATCCAAGCCCCTGAAAAAAAGTAGTGTCCAGTGTCCTCCGTTGATTTTCGCTTTCCACACCAATGAAGTTGGCATTGTGGAAGGATATGAACCAGATAAGATCTTTCATCACAGGGTCGTGGGTCCCATTTAAGATCATCAAAATGTGTTCCCGATATAAATAAACTCAGAGTGACCTTGGTATTCCCATGGAAACCCTTGCCAGGACCAGTCATCCATGTAATTGGATAAGCTCTCTGACTTTCTCTCCTTTAAAATTTTTGCCGCAGCCGGCGGCGGTTTTGGATGCACTGCACTAATTGCATTAATTATGGGGCCACTTCCGAGCAGATGCCCTACTACGTCACAAAGTGGAAAAATGAACCCACCCTAAATTAGACAGTTGACCGGAGTACCCACACAATTCAAGGGACTGGGATAAGACTTGGGCAGAGAACTAAAATGCAGATCTCCATTAGATTTGGTGCAGAGCCCATCTTCAGTGCATGGTGGGCCCACCAAGCCAGTCAACAGGTCTAACACCCATTATATTCCCTGTATCTAATTTTTTTATAGAAAATTTTTGTAGGGCAATCTGTACATTGATCACAGATAAGGGACTCTCTCCGTTTTCTATCCTAACAGGAGAGCAGCAAAGCAAGTTATAGGGTCACAATTACGCTGCAAAAGAAAAGCGACCTTTAACAGTAGTCGAGCCGAGCTTTAGGTCATAAATAACGGCGGAAATTCTTTCCACCATTTCCAACAATATCACTTAATTGGTGCATATAAGGCACAAACAACAATTTTTATAGCTCTGCACAAAAAACAAAAAACAAAAAAAAGATCTTTAGGTAGTGTTTGGTTTGCTGGAATGATTGCTGGGAGGAATGGAATGAAGGCTGGAATGAACCTGGAATGGAATGAGGCAGGAATGGTAATTCTCATTCTAACGTTTGGTTAGATAGAGGAATCATTCCAGTAATAGGACTCTTATTTCGATTCCTATGTTTGGTATGATGGAATGATACCAGGAATGGAATAAAATTTATATTAAACTGACCAAATATAAAATTTATATAAAATTTATATTTTATTAAAATATTAAAAAATTAATAAATTTAGCTTTTTAAAATAAAATTTAATTTTTTATGTGACCAAACATTGTATATAATTTTATTCTTAAAATTTTGATATTTTAAATTTAATTTCAACTATGTTTATTTTATGATTTATATAATAATATTTATTTATATTTTATTAAAATATTAAAAAATTAAAAAATTTAGCTTTTTAAAATAAAATTTAATTTTTTTATGTGACCAAACATTGTATATAATTTTATTCTTAAAATTTTGATATTTTAAATTTAATTTCAACTATGTTTATTTTATGATTTATATAATAATATTTATTTATATTTTATTAAGATATTAAAAAATTAATAAATTTAGCTTTTTAAAATAAAATTCGTCAAAAATGAAATTGGGAAAGGAATGGAATGGCCATTCCTCTGCCCCCCCGGTGGAATGGTGATTCCCTTGTATAAAGGAATGGTGATTCCTGAAGTAATGGTCATTCCGCCGTTTTTTCACGAACCAAACGTGGGAATGGTCACTCCAATGGAATGACCATTCCATTCCAGCGTTTATTGCAGCGAACCAAACGCTACCTTAGTGGCAAAAAAAAAAAAAAAAGAAAAAAAAACATTGCTAAAGGTCTTTATTATTATTATTATTATTATTGTTTAGCAATGATAATGGTGGACATCTTATCTATCTTAAAAATAATTCACGGGTTGATAACCACATATCTTGGATTTTGAAAAGGTGGAGCCCAACATGCACTAAAGATAAAGTGACGGAATGGCCCTTTCTATCCATCAAATCAATTATTATTATTATTATTATTTGCTTTTTCAAATCTTGATTCATTTTTTTACTGTCCATTTGCAGTCACCTACTCGACATCCCTGGGATAGTGACATCCACCGCTGTTGAGAGAAGTTGATCTCGGCCGGGGAAATACACTTGCTCCGGACAGAAATTTCATCGTTGAAATTGAACCTGGATAGTAAGCTGAGAAATTGGTTCCAACCCAACTGGGCAAGTCCTTGTCCAACTGCCAAGTGTTACAAACACTTGAAACTTCTAGAGCCAAAATATTTTGGCCCTAGTGAGATTGTAGATAGCCAAAGTATCACAACCACCAACTCCACAATAAAATACTATAAAAGAGAACTCAGGTGTCAACTCTCCTGCATTTAAGAAGGCAAAACTACCCCTCACTCCTTACTCTGATTATTATAAGATCAAAAGACTCACGTCACATCCTTCCACTATATAAAATGAGAATACAAGCCACCATGCCCACCTCCCCACTTCATCCATTATCCACTCCATAACAAATACAACGGCATACTTTGGACAGAGTCTGACCATATGGGCAATTCTAGCAGTATTGATGTGCTGCAGCTGGCGCATGGTGGACGGTCAGCGGTGTGGGAGACAAGCAGGAGGGAAAGTATGTGGTGGCGGGCTTTGCTGCAGCCAGTGGGGGTTCTGCGGGACAGCAGACGACTACTGCTCCACATCAAAGGGTTGCCAGAGCAATTGTGGGGGGTCGAGCCCAAGCCCAGGAGGAGGGGGCACATTGGTCCGGTCTACCTACCATTTCTACAACCCAGAGCAGCACGGGTGGAATCTGAATGCAGTGAGTGCCTTCTGCTCCACATGGGACGCTAGCAAGCCCCTCTCGTGGAGAAGCAAGTATCCATGGACTGCTTTCTGCGGACCCAAAGGCCCAACTGGCCGTGATGCCTGTGGCAAGTGCCTGAGGGTAAGAAATCATGTCTTGAAACTGGAAATGATATCTGCAACCCAAACAAGGGAAAGGGAAAGCCAAATTCCTTGACCCAAATTTTCTATAGGCCCAGAGGCTCCGCCCCACAGCCGGTAAATTTGGTCCCATCCTACCATATTTGGCCCCACCCAGATGCATAAAATCAGGCTCAGGTGGACTCAGGTTGGGCCCTAGCTGGCCTTGTCCACATGCATCCCTAGTTTTGGTTTGAGAAAAAGTCCCCCCTCAACCTCATTAGAGTCTATGTTTAATGAATTCTTCTAATCTCTGCACAAAATGTAGGTGACTAATCAGGCTACAGGAGCTCAGTTGGTGGTGAGGATCGTTGATAGATGTTCAAATGGAGGGTTGGATCTTGATGTGGCGGCTTTCAAACGACTGGACACTGATGGCAAAGGAATGGCACAGGGCCATCTCATGGTCAAGTACCAATTTGTAAATTGTAATGATCGATTATTTGCACTTGATGTCTACTAGTGCCATGAAAAATGTGCTAGTTAATAGTATAAATGACATAGATAATAATGGTCGGTCAATGCTTCTCCTAAATAAAAAAATGTCCATTTGTTATGGGACATCGTAGAAATCTCATGGTAGTGTGTGGAAGTCAATGTGCTTACCTTATCCGTGACTTTACTATGTATTTCGTTTCATCAATCCAAATCTGGTTTGTTAATTACATCCAAGAACTAATTGCTTTTTGAACCATCTCGCTCTCAACTGAGAAATTGGGAATCTCAAATAGAAGTTCTTTAGACATGACAGACCTGCAAGTATTTTGTAACTGCAATGGGACCAGGTCATGCTGCACCATTGTAACATAATATTTTGTTTAGACTTACTCGAGTCTTGGTAGTTTATACTGATGAACTAATGTATTTCTTATTACATTATTAGCCAAAGGCTATTACAGTTATTTATATACAAGAAGAGAATTAGGTTACTGAAGATAAGAAGAAATACAAAATTGTAGGAGATGGGTGATTAGGATAATCTAGACTTAGTTAAAGTAGCCAAGGAGATAGCTGATGTGGCTTTAACATTGGTGACTCAATTGAGCAGGTTTTAGAATCGGGAGAGTTGAATGAGTCCCATTTAGACTAACTAGATGCTCCTGGTAGATTTGGCTGAGTTGTACGGTTCACTCACCTTACAAGTTCAGTACTGTTACAAGTGCTTCAATATCAAGAACGGCACATTACCTTAGTGTTAAGGAGTCCCAAAGACCTAGCCTTTCCTAAGTCGCATATGTGAATTTTTATTATTTTATATGTGCGAGTTGTGTTTTGTCTTCTTACATCATCACCTATGTGAGTTCCCATTACTCATATGATTGAGTTACATATGTATACACAATATGTCGGCCCTACTCCCTAAGCTCGGTTAAAAAAAAAAAAGTGTCCTTCAAAACATCTGGAGCCCCTCAGCCGGGTTATTAAAAAAAAAAGGTCCTTCAACACGAAATCCCCTATTTTGCTATTATCAGGCCTAAGCCGAGGAGATTTCAAACATATCTTGCTTGATAGGCTAACAAACTTGAACTAACCCAGCCCTGGAATGGAAAGTGGCCCAGCCCTCTTCTATCCGAAGCACTAAAAAATTTAAGATGATTTCCACATTATAAGCATAGTCTTGGACGCCACTTTAACCATTCAAGTGGAGAACGGGTCTCTACCCAAGTGGTAAGGAGTGGCATGTCACTTGGCTATTCAAGATTTGAACCCTGATCGTATGCCGCCTTTTCTTGCTTGTATGGGCTACCTTCTTACAATCCTCCTGTAGAGCTTATTCGACTATAAAGTCCTATGTATTATTCTTTGCAATTCAAATAGGCCGTTAGTTCTTTATGTAAGATTTGTGCTAATCAAGGAACATCTAGAAATATGAAGGTTTTGAGGGAGCCTCTAAAATGGATTAACCTAATTACTTTCAATACTATATGTGCATACAATCAACTACGCAGCGGAAATAAATCAAATAAAAGTATACATTACAAGAAGACACGATTTTTATGTAGAAACCCAAACCGGGAAAAAACCATGATCGAAAATCAAGCACAATGAATCATATTATAGTTACAATAGATATACTCATAACCTTTATCTGATTATCGCACAACCTAAGGACTTGTGATTCCCATTGCACAACATCCAACTGCAACAATTTCGTACCGTCCTCTATTATATAAAGCCAAGCACTTAGATACATTATAAATGTTGTACTTGACTCCTCAAAATAATCTCCTACACTCACAGAAGTAGAAGACAAAGGTCTCTAGAGCAGAACTTTAGCCCTTCAACTCTCCAATGAAAAATTTTAGAGAAAATAATCTCCAACAAGAAATCTTTACTTAGAATAATGAGATCTGTGTTCTATATCTTAGGGTTAAGAGAGAACCCCTTTTTACAACCTCAAATTCATGCCTTATAAGCCTATTCCAACTAGAAAAAAAATTGGCATCAAACAGGAAAGTTTCACTTAAAATTGGATTAAAAATCCACAAGTTGGTAGAACTTTCAGTGCAGATTTGATCGATCGAATTTGGACACTGCGTTGAATCCGATCGATTTGACCTATACTAGATCGATCGGGCAGCTCAGTTTTAATTTTTCCAGATTTTCTTCATTTCAGCTCTTCTTAAACTCTGTTGTTTCTTCAAACTCTTAGTCTAAAATAAATAGAGATATAACTTTGACTATAATTAAAGTTTTATTCAATCTATGAATTTAACCAACATACTAAAATCCTTATAAAATCTGCTTGGGAATTTTGAGCAATCTGGGAACAGTGAATAGGGCCATTGTAACACTCCGATTCCCTTTGAGCCAGTTTAGTGGTTCATTAGTGTGTTTTTGTGTTGGTTAATTCTTTTGGACTCGGTTTTGGGTCATGGATAGGTAGTTGAGTAGCCTTTGACCTGGGATAGGTAGTTCTAAGCCCTTTTTCGGAATTTTGCAATTGCTTTGTATGCATCATATTTGCATCATCTTGGTGTCAGCACGTGTATTTTGTTGAGCTCGTTATTTTCCGTAACTGTCTCAGACTCATTCGGAGTCAATTGGAGGAGTTGGACCTTTGTGTGACTTGAATTGTAATTAGCCTAAACTTGACAGACCTTGTTTTAAACTCCAAAACTATTTATATGAGTCATCAGCCAGATGTCTTCTCCCTGCTCATTTCCTTCAACGTGCATGCAAGAAAACTCCAGGGAGAGCCACGTCCATTCTCTTCTCTTCTCCTCTTCATTTCTTCTCTTCTTCCCTCTTGGTTAGCATTGGATTTTCCACCCAGTTCGAGTGGGTTCTTTCTCTCTCTCTCTTTCTCTGTCTGTGCTTTGAGGTAAGTGGGTTTTGATTTCTTCTTCTCCAATTGGATTTCTCCTCTAAGCTCTGTATCTCTCATACATTTCATGCATGGGTTGTTCTCTGATTTGCTTGGGTTTTTAGTTGCATTGGAGCTTGATCTCAGTGGATTTGCTAAAACTTTGAGGCAAATATAAGTACAGAATTGTTTAACACATATGGGTATATTGTTTGATTACTGTGATTCTCTTGTTCTTATATGCTTGGCATAATCTACAGCCTAATTCAATCACTTTGGATTCATTGGAGTTTGTTTTGCTCAATTTGCACATGATTTTCCAGTTTCTGTAACTATCCAGATTTGTTTCCTGTATTGTACGGCTAAGCCGTAATTCTGTACGGTTTAAATTCCAGAGACTTGATATTTGAATTTTGTTCTACGGCTAGGCTACGTCTGAATCGTAATTTGTTCTACGGCGGAGCCGTAAGCTAGCCGTGACCCAGCCGTGAATTAACACCCTGATCAGTCGAAACTTTCCAGACACAGTACTCCTACGGTGAAGCTACGGCTAAGCCGTGGATTGGTATATGGCTAAGCTGTGGACTCCACCGTAGCTCAACCGTAAAAGGTATCAGATTTGAGGTAGAAGATGACTAGTTTAGCCGTGTTTTGAAGGGAACCATGGCCAAGCCGTATAGCATGTTACGGCTAGGCCGTAAGATGTATATGGCTAAGCCGTAGGTCACCTATGGCTAAATCGTAAGACCTGGAAAATCTGAAATTAAACTTAGGATCATGGTGTGACTTTGTAGGACTAAAAGACAGGTTAACCATATATGTAAACCGGCTTAATGGATTCTTTGGAACGCATGAATAGTCTGCTAGGCCGTGACTTATTCATGTGAGTGTTGATTTACTGTTAAGCACCTCTCCATGAGTATTGGTTTAAGGGACTTCGGTGCACGTGAGGATTACATTGCAACACTTTGATGGCAACGGTGCATCGAATAACTTAAAACTATACCAACATGCACGGTTAGTGACAGTAAACAACTAGATTAGAGTTGGCTTGTAATCCTCCTTGATTCCGCGTTAATCTGAGATGCATTGCATATTGGTTACAGTTTTGCCCTCTGTTCTGCTGATCTATATTTATGCATTCCGAGATCATTTTGTTTCATTCTGTATATTTGTTTTATTCTTCGCTCTGTACTCTGCTTTGATCTATGCTATGCTTTGTCTTAATTTCCGCTATGCTCTGTATATATTCGATTCAGTGGGTATTCCCTGGTGGCTCTGCCCAGAGATTAAAACGTACGGATAAGATCAGGCCAGTGTTGTCCGTGAGTCCAAAGCGGATAATCTCCCCTTTTTCTTTTGATTTAGTTGATTGGTATCAGTCTGGCTCTACTCAGCCTCAGCCCTAGGATGCCCGACGGGGTTAACTTTGGCTTGGTTCTCTGTGCTTTGTATCGCTGCAGTGTATTTCTATCTTAGGACTCCGGAACCCAGGAAACCGAGACCCACTTGTACCCTTGGCCAAGTCAGTGGTGTTCTCATCTGTCTGCTTTGTCTGTTCTCTATGTGAGAGAATATGGATAACGTAGTAGCCACCTAGTTCAGTATTTCTAGGCTTTGATTCCTTTATCATGTTTTACTTCTATGCACGATTTGCTTAGCGTACTAATATGACACACTGTACTTAATCTTCTGTCCTTATTCAATTAAATACTATGAGTGTTACGTCTCTGTTACTTATATTTGCTGGATCGTTGTATTCATGGTGTTGTCTGTGGTGTTACAGGCACATATCCCGTGTTCGGCTCCCCGGCGATCGAGGAGACTGCAGGACAGGACTTAGTAGAGGCTCCCTCCGGCCTGGCAGAGTGGGCTTGATCACTTCTGCCGAGTGCGTACATGCATATCATCAGCCGTCTATTTGTTTTGGTTTTTGGAGATTTTGTATTTTACCACTTTGGCCTTTGTCACTCTTGTATTATTTTGTATATCATGATTTTGATGTATTTTGGTGTGTATTTAGACTCGTATATGGTTCTTTGCCATTTTTAGCTTACGCTATTTCTTTTGTTGCTTGCTATGATATATACAGTTTCCGCGTACGCTTAGTTCGCACGTGTTAGATCCCTTGTGTGTGTGCATCTGAACTGGGTTTGGATGTACGTGCACGGGAGTACGTGTGTCACTGGTTTGGCTTTTCGCTAACCTCCGATTTTTGGGCTCGAGTTGTGACATACGTATTATATGGTATCAAAGCATGCTAGTTATAAGCATGTAAACATTTAGATCGCGGTGAGATAACGAAGTCAACTATTTGACTTGGCGTCTAATAGGTGAATTCTTGGGGGTTGACTAACTCGGGGTGTTTTATATTTGTATTTGGGGGTTGACTAACTCGGGGTGTTTTTTATTTGTATTTTTTTTCTTTTCCTTTTGCAGGACAGTGCATCATGGCATCAGGATCAGGGTTTAGGGATGAGAATCAGCAGGGCCACAATGGCAAGAGTAGATCGCTTCCCCCACCCATGAGTAGTGAGGAGCGTATGATGATGATGATGCAGTCCATGCAGTCTCTGCAGGCTCAGGTGGCATCTATATTGGACAGGCAGAGTCAGGCATTTCCTGCTGCATCAGCAATTCCTCGCGTAGAACAGCAAGTGATCTTCCAGCCCAAGGAAACAGATCCCAATGCTCTTTTCGACAAGTTCCGTAAGCGTGGGGCTACTGAATTCCATGGTACCGAGGATGCATTATAGGCTGAGCAGTGGCTGGAGTAGACTAAGGAGCTTTTTGATAGGATTATGTGCAGTAATAAACAGAAAGTAGTTCTCACAGCCTCTATGCTTAGGAGTGTAGCCAAGACTTAGTGGAGGAGTGTCAAGAGTTCATTCCAGACTATGCTCAGTGCCACGGTTTGGGGGACTTTCAAGCAGCAGTTCCGCCGAAAGTTCATGCCTCTTCATGTTCAGCGAGCGAAGGAAGTGGAATGCTTCAACCTTCAGTAGAGACAGACACCGGTTGCAGATTATGTACACAAGTTTACAGAGCTGTCTCACTTCGCAAAGGATATGGTGAACACTGAGAGTAAGAAGATGACTCGCTTCGTCAATGGCCTAAACCCGAAGTATAAGCGTCACGTGGTTGCATGTATGTGGCCCGCTACCCTGGATGACGCTATTGACTGGGCCTATGATGCAGAGGCCATCATGGAGGAGGAGCGAACTGAGTAAAAGAGGGCGGCAGGTTCTAGTGGCATGGGTCAGTTCCAGAAGACGTTCAAAGGCAAGTCGAGCAGTTCGAGCAGTGCTCAGGTGGTTTGTGGTTACTGTGGGAAAGATCATCCGACAGAGAGATGTTGGAGGAAGAGTGGGGCCTGCTTCGGTTGTGGCTCCACGGAGCACAAACGGGCCCAATGCCGGAAGTTTCAGTCATCTCCATAGATGAAGTTCGCAGGATCTACAGTGCAGGGCAAGTCTCAGCCAGCTCGTCCAGCCCAGAAGCAGAACCGCCAGACAGCTCAAGCTTATGCTACGACGCATGAGGGCGCAGAGGAGGCTACGGTCGTGGAAGGTACAATTTTAATTTCTGATGTTGAAGCTTTAGCCTTGTTTGACTCCGAGTCTATGCATTCGTACGTAGCACCCCATTTTGCTATACAGCTACGACAGCGACCCATACCACTCCCGTACTTGTTGTTAGTATCCACTCCGGTTGGTAAGCGGGTAGAGTGTAGTGTTTTCTACCCTCAGTGCGATGTGCGGATAACTGGTCATCAGCTCCCTGTAGACCTCGTGTTGCTCACGACACTGGATTTTGATGTGATTCTAGGTATGGACTGGCTTGCGAGGTATCATGCTTGTATCAATTGTTATAGCAAGGCTATCTACTTTGATTTGGGTAGCGGATTCCGATTTGTGGGCAGCTAGACGAAGTGCCCGAGACGCGTGATATCTACTTGTAAGGCAGACAGGATGCTTCGCAGGGGATGTGAGGGATTTCTTGCATTCATTTCAGAGAAGAATGATCAGCGACAACTCAGTGAGATCCCAGTAGTCAGTGAGTTTCCGGATGTCTTTCCGGAGGATGTGCCCAAGTTGCCATCGGTTCGAGAGGTAGAGTTCTTGATTGATTTGATACCAGGTACAGCACCCATCAGTAGAGCTCCGTATCGGATGGCACTTGCAGAGTTGTCGGAATTGAAAAAACAGTTACAGGATCTGATGGAGAAAGGGTTCATACGCCCAAGTGTTTCACCTTGGGGAGCTCTTGTATTGTTCGTCAAGAAGAAGGATGGCAGTTTCCGGATGTGCATTGACTACAGGCAGTTGAACAAAGTGACCATCAAGAACACATATCCATTGCCTAGGATTGATGAGTTGTTCGATCAGTTTCAGGGTGTAGCTTACTTTTCGAAGATCGATTTGAGGTTAAGATATCACCAGCTCTAGGTGAAGGATGAGGATGTTCTTAAGACAGCTTTCAGGACTCGGTATGGACACTACGAGTTCCTTGTCATGCCTTTCGGTTTGACGAATGCACCTGCAGCTGTCATGGCATTGATGAATAGGGTGTTTGCTTCCTTTTTGGACCAGTTTGTTGTGGTATTTATAGATGATATATTGGTCTATTCGAAGACTACTAAGGAGCATACAGACCACCTGCGGAAGGCATTGCAATTGCTTAGAGACCACCAGTTATATGCTAAGCTGTCCAAGTGTGATTTCTGGCTAGAGCAAGTTGCATTTCTGGGTCATGTGATTTCTTGAGATGGATTGATGGTGGATCCGGCTAAGGTGGAGGCAGTAGTCCATTGGCCCCGTCCTAAATCAATGACAGAGATCCGGAGTTTTGTGGAGTTGGCGGGATATTACCGCAGGTTCGTGCAGGACTTCGCGAAGATTTCAGCCCCGCTGACTCAGTTGACTCGGAAGAAGGTTCCGTATGAGTGGACAGAGAAGTGTGAGCATAGTTTCCAGATGTTGAAAGAAAAACTCACTACAGCGCCAGTGTTGACTCTCTCTAATGGTAGCGAGGGATTCGTGATCTATTCAGTTGCCTCTCGAGTTGGGCTAGGTTGTGTACTGATGCAGAATCAGAGAGTGATTGCCTATGGATCCAGACAGCTGAAAGAGCACGAGAAGAACTATGCCACCCATGACCTGGAGTTAGCAGCCATTGTGTTTGCGCTGAAGTTGTGGCGGCATTACTTGTACGGTGTGAAGTTCGAGGTTCATTTCGATCATCATAGTCTGCAGTACTTGTTTAATCAGCATGACCTGAATATGAGACAGAGGAGATGGTTGGAGTTCATCAAAGACTAGACTTCCCGATCAAGTACCACCCAAGCAAAGGGAATGTGGTTGCAGATGCACTCAGCAGGAGAGCAAAGAGTCTTCAGGTGTTGGCAGGATTCTATGTACTTGTGCATGATCAGCCTATTGAGGTTCGGATGGTGGATGAGATGGTAACATTAGCTACTACCGTAGTGTTTTAGCCTGAGGTGATTCAGCAGATCAAGGACCGCTAGTTTGAGGATCCCTTTCTGGTGACCTTCAGAGATCGGATTGCAGAGCGACCTCATTTCAGTCTGGCAGACGGAGTTTTGTACTTCAGGGGTATATTGTGTGTTCCCGCGGTAGATGAGCTGAAGGAAAAGTTGATGACAGATGCACACTATGCCTGTTATGCGATGCACCCAGGGAGTATTAAGATGTACCGGAACTTGAAGGATAGATTTTAGTGGAACAATATGAAGCGGGAGATCGCAGGGTATGTGGCACGATGTTTGTCCTGTCAGAGGGTGAAAGCTGATCATCAGCGACCGCTAGGATCATTGCATCCATTACACATTCCGCAATGGAAGTGGGAGCACATTACCATGGATTTCGTCTCAGGATTTCCGCCGACCAGTAGGAAGAATAATGCGATCTGAGTGATAGTGGACCGATTGACAAAGTCAGCACATTTCCTTCCGTTCAAGAAAGAGATGACATTCACAGAGTTGGCCAGGAAGTTTGTTGACAAGATAGTTAGATTGCATGGCACCCCAGTATCGATTGTGTCTGATCGTGACAGTCGTTTTGTGTCCTCATTTTGGAGAGCATTTCAGGAAGCTATGGGCACGAAGTTGAGTTTTAGGGTTTAGGGTTTAGGGTTTAGGGTTAGGGTTTAGGGTTTAGAGTTTAGGGTTTAGAGATGGTAACGTTAGCTACTACCGTAGTATTTCAGCCTGAGGTGATTCAGCAGATCAAGGACCACCAGTTTGAGGATCCCCTTTTGTTGACCTTCAGAGATCGGATTGCAGAGCGACCTGATTTCAATTTGGCAGACGGAGTTTTGTACTTCAGGGGTAGATTGTGTGTTCTCGCGGTAGATGAGCTGAAGGAAAAGTTGATGACAGATGCGCCCCCATCAAGGCTTGTTGGAAACTTATACTAAAAGCATACTTTTATGTATTTTTTCTTTCATTGATTTACTTATTAATAAAGTTTGCTTTTTCCATCTTAATGAGAATTTATATGGGTAAATGGTTGCATTATTATTTACTGTGCATAAGTGTGTCTTTTATTCTATAAAGTAGACAAGTTGGTGTGTAGAGTTCAGCTTACGCATGGACAACTTATTCGTCGTTTTTTTATAGAATATAAGTTATTATTGTTCACAATCTATATGGAGCTGGATACACCATTGGTATGATTGTAGCATGATGTTTTAGTAGGCTTGTCTTGGTTACAGGAAACAGTATAGTTTCGACTCGTTATGCTAGTATACTTTGTGTGCATTGAACATGACTACTTTTGGGTTATTATTTTTATACTGACTATATAAGATTATTAACATCCAAATGGTTATTATGAGAGCTTGTACTCTTAATCCCGATATAAATAATAGACACGTGTATTTAGTATTTAGTATTTTGATTTACAAAGGAGTAAGACCTTTTGTGGGTCAATAATCTCAGTAAATTGGATGACTACACTACGTGTATGGTGCATATTAGTTTATTGACGAAGTCCACATCCCGTAATAGAGATTAATGATATCCCCTTGATGAAGCTTACAAGTTTTAATTATGTCAAACCCTGCAGGTGGACTTAGTGTTCAACATATTAAATAAGTTAAGTGTAAGGTCTCAAGGAATTATAAAGATGTCGATTAAATATAGGCGTCAGTAATTATTTAATCAATGGATATCTGAAATCTTAACGTGTGGAGATTTATAAGCATTTAATAACAAGAAGCTCGAAATATTATTTTGAGAATAAGGACATGAGTACAATTATAATTTTTTTGTGAACTGAATTGTAATTTATGGATCTAAGATTCTAATTTGGGTCGAATTAGGGTTTTCTATTTCTATAAGAAGCCTATTCCTTATTTGCTTCTTAAGGTCCCTATTGTAGCCTATAAATATGTACTATTACTCTCTAGAAAAGATATACAAGAGAAGTTTCGTTTTTAAAAGCAAGTAGAATTCGCATAAGAGGCGCACACCGCGGTGCGAGTTCCAGCATAGAGGAATACAGTACAAGATCTTGAGATTTTCAGGCTGTTATAAAACCGAGATTAAATCAGAGAGATCTTGCAAGTATGGTTATTGAATCATTATCGTTTACACTTATTTCCGCAGTGATCTATGCGTGATATTAAAAGATCCTGGCGGCTGCATCCTAACAGGCTTGGCCAACCAATTCAAGATCGTTGCTTGAAAAAACATAGGTCCAGCACGTTAACACCTCCAGGTGTCCTGTACCTCGAGCTTCGAATGGTTTGGTTGAACCACAAGTTGAAAAGCTATGCTATTCTGCTGTTGTTGGTTGCCTCAAAGCTTTGAATGGCCCAAGCGTAGGCTAAAGCAGATCCACTTAATGAACATTTCATGGATTGGCTCTTTTGACTGCTGTGGCAAGATTGGGCTGGGAATTTTGGTCCATTCTTAAAACCAGCGAAGCCACTATCTTCTCCAACGGATTGGTGATTGACAAAGAAGGATGTTGTTATGGTTGTAAATAGGGCTTGTCATCCCACCCACTTTGGGCTAGATCAAGTCTAAGTTTCCATTTGGTAACTCCAAAAATAAGTTTTTATTTTATGATTTAGATCTTCTTTGCATATTAAAGTGTTTGGTAAACTTCTAATTAATTTTTTAATTTTAAAACTTATTTATAAATTAGAGTTTTTTCCTCTAAAACAAAAAGAAGCTACTTTTAAGCTCATAAATTTTCCGAACGATCCAAAAGGCTGTACATAATAATTCTTAAAAGGTGGGCCTAAATTGAAACAATTTCTAAACGTGTGGCCCCCTTACCTCTTGAACACGAGTTGTTTTTATATATATAATTTTCTCTAACACCCAAATTAAAAGTCAGAATTTAAATTTTAGAGCTTTTATTTTAGATCTTAAGCTAATTAGCTCTTAATAATTTGATTAGAGCATCGAAATAGCTTACTCTCAATTCTGTTGCAGTGGTATTCTGCTAGAGCTTCTACCAACCAAACCAAAAAAAAAAAAAAAAAAAAAAAATCAGCTAAAGCAGGTCCAAAATACTAGATTACCCAAAGGACGCGAATTTAAAAAGTGCTAGGTCACGGTCCATGGACTTCATGCATGAGGTGCTGCCCATGAGAACTTTTCTCACACACATGCTGTGATAACTTATTATGGGACCCACTTATGGGTCCTATTTATGGATGAGACTAGGGGGATGAAAAGATCTATGTGGGACCATAACAAATATCAGGTTTGGCTCTAATCACACGTCCCTAACCCCTTCATCCATGACCCATAAAGCTAGTTCATTCGAATTGGTGTACAGTTGATCCAACGGTCCAATAAATTTGGATTTGACCAAAATTTGGGGTGTATGACTATCAAGAAGAGTTCTCACAAAAAAATGATGAGAACTAATTCTTATAAGATTGTTTCTCATATGAATATATGTATGGCTATAATCCTATAAGAAGTGTTCTCACACATTTGCCGTGAGAATTTTTTATGGGGCACACTTGTAGGTTTCATTTGTGGATGAGACTAGGGGTATGAAAATATCTATATAAGAGCAACTTAAATATCACGTTTGGCCCCATTCACATGTCTCTAATGCCTTCATCCATGATCCGCAGATTTAGTCCATTTAAATTGGTGCACAGTCGATCCATTGGTCCAATAAATTTGGATTTGATCGAACCTTAGGGTGTGTGACGATCAGGGGCTTTTTGTGTATTGTAAGATTTGGATTAGATAATAAATGAGCTCCATCTATATTTTTCACAAAAAAGTGGTGAGAACTAAT
Source organism: Sextonia rubra (assembly GCA_037013555.1). Taxonomy (NCBI): domain Eukaryota; kingdom Viridiplantae; phylum Streptophyta; class Magnoliopsida; order Laurales; family Lauraceae; genus Sextonia; species Sextonia rubra. The sequence goes on from JASUAD010000009.1 coordinate 27,996,650, forward strand.
TCTCATAGGATTATTTCTCTCATATATATATAGATGGTGTGGTATATGAGTTAACTTTTTAGGGCCCATTTGAAGTTGTGCCAACCAGTTATGAGGGATTGAAAGATCATAGTGGAACTAGGTGTGTGCAAAAAATAAGTAATTGGAGCTTGAATAGGTCCAAGCCCTTCATTTGGGTCAAGGTTCAGGTTTGGGCCTTCAATTTAATCTCTGGTACATTTATGGTTCCTGTAGCTTACAGCCAAGAGAGGTTTAGGTCTATGTACTAAACCTATCAGTCTGCCATCACTACAACACGACCGTAATCCAACCTGTAACATCTTTCTATTGGGCCTAGTGTCACAATCCGATCGTCTCACCCACGATTTATAGCCCGTGCGACACTCGACTAATGCCCGTGCATTTAGTGAGTCAGCCTTTTCTCTCAGGCTATTTGGAACTCACCCGACTATAAGGTTAACACCATACTCAAAAGAGAAAAACACTTAGAGAATGCTAAGAAAACTAGCGAGCTTTTTACAACTCTTGGTTAGTTACAAATGAGGGAGGCCACTCTTTTATATACATTTTGGCCTTACAAAGTGTAGCTTAGAATGTGCCACATGTCATTCATACATTGGTTGAGAGTCTTCTAGAACTCTCTTTAGAATGTTCTACACTACTCTTTACAAATATCTAAGCTTCTATATTATTCCAAGGTTATAAAGAATTGTAGAAACTTCTAGATAATGGGCCTTTGGTCATGGGTCATGAGATTGGCCTAGCCCGCAAGATCCATCTGGGCTAACTTTATACAAAATGTGGAGCAATCAAGTAGACTGTGACACTAGGCTCTGGACTAATGATGTTTTTCCCCGATGCCCTGGCTGGCCTGCATACTCTAAAGTTTAACCATAAGTGTTGCCTTAAACGGTCTCATTTTGGGCCTCTTTTAAACCCACATGGTACCCTTCCACGCCACAAAGACTGGATTTAAATTTTAGCCCGGACCCTTCTTCTTTTAGGCCCATGTGATGGTTCTTGAAAAGCTGAGACTTAAGTTATACAGATTCAAGCTGCGCCTGGACACACCATTGTTCAACCCTTGGCTAAGAATAAAAATCAGTGAGGACACGCAATTCAAAGAAAGCTGAGAATGACCTCGGCGTGTTTGGAAACCAATGATTAATAAAGATTTCAAGATATTTTTTGATGTAGTAGATAAAAAAAATTGCTTTTTTTTGCACTATTTGGAAAGTATAGATTATAAATTACAATATGGGATTTTCCTTAGAAATTGTGGATATTGCTTTCTTTAGGGGAGGGGAGAATGTCATAGATTCTAACATAATATAATATCTCAAAACATGGGAGGAAAGATTTTGGCTTTCTCGGGCTACCCAATTTTTTTTACTTCTACAATTTCCAAACACTAAAGGTATGAATATGGTTTTTTTTTTTGTAGAAAAAAGTATAAATTTATTATTTTCTTTGGAAAAAAGTATAAACATGTTAAAATTTGCAAAAGCTGCAAAACATAAAAAAAATAACAAAGTATTATAATATATATATATTATACTATATGAGAAAAGATATTTAGATTTACTCATATTTTACTCCACTTGTACGTAAAGACTCCTTTAATCTTAATTAACTCAATGGTAAGAGTCGATAGTTCTCACCTAGCTCAACCTTGGGCAATCACGTTCCCCTTGCCACAAGGCTTTGTCATCTCATCCAAGGGCTCCACCACCTCTTCAAGATCTACTATCCTCTCCCGAGCGGGGTTCCCCTATTGCTGCGAAAACAAAAGGAAACCTATGGTGCTACTTTTATAGCATAAATTGTCAGTCCAATCTATCAAAAAATATGCCCCAAACTTGTATGAGGAATTCTCAAAAATGCCATAGGAGTTTTGTAGTGTGGCCCAACTTATATATTTAATTTTTTGTTAGAAAAGATGAATTTCAGTAACAAGCAGAAGGAAGCACACACAACAATGACAAAGCACAGATCCGCCCACATAGATCTGGGCATGTTTCGCAACCATCCATGCTAGGGAGGAATCTCCATGGTCTAGATGATTCCTTTCATCTAATGGAATAAAGTCATCCTCTATGAAGATTATTCCAAGTTTGGCAAAAAGAGAGAAACCCATGAAGGATCTATGGATTTTGAATGTTTCTTATAATCCATGAAGGATCAAGGGTTGAGCTTTCAATATATAGTTATGTTAGCTTTTGAAAGGATTTGCACGGTTCGGATCATGCAAAGGAGGCCCACAAAAAAATTAAAAAAATACTTTTTAGAAAATAGATGTTTCTGCAAATATCCCAAAATATAGGAAGGATCAATAGCTGAAAATTGATCCCCTAGCCATTTTTGAGCTCCTCTAAATAATTGACTGACTAATGAATGCATTTTATACAATATGCCTTTTTAATGGCTAAGTGTTTTTTTGCCAATATCTCGTGATCCACGATTAATCACGTTCCCAAATTTTGTCCCATAGCCGTATTAGTCATCCTAATCATGTCTGACGGTTTGGATTTTGCAAAAGGGCCCCACAAATGTCCAGATCTGTAAATCTGATGGTTTGGTCTTTTCACAAATATATGAGAGTATAAAATGAACCAATGGCTAATATTTGGCATATGGGCCTTTTTGGACATGCTAAACATGATTATCGGTTCAAATCATCAATATGGGACCAACAAAAATAAAACATCCATAAAGACAAGTACGTCCAATTTTGACTCTATGTTCATTGTAGCTTCCCAAATCCGCTATGCAAGAGACTTTTGCTTTTTGATTGAGGGGAGCTAAGGCTGTCCAAGGGCCACGCTCGGGCTGAGCTAAGGTTAGCCCATATCCTACTGTCACGTATGCGAGCCAGGCTTAAGCAAACAAAAACCCTTGACTTTCATAGCGGCTCTATAATTTTTAGGCTCTTACGCTACCCTCAAGGGTCAGAGCCGAGCTAAGGCAGAACCAGGGACAAAAGAAATAGAAATTCTTTTTCTTTAAAGTAAATAAATCTTTTATATGCAACCATCGACTTCCAGCCTAATGCTAATCTTTCTCCTTTGTTTGGCCTAGGGACTAGCAATGCAAAGCAAAAGATAGTATTTACAGTTAAATTTTCTTTTATTGGAAGGCTGTTGGAGGGATAAAATAATTTCTATAACGTAAAACATAAAGCATATGATAATAATTCTATACATCATAATACATATAAACAAATAATTATTATTTATTTAATTACTTAACTACTTTTAAACATTTAAAATATTAGTCAATGCTTTATTATCATTGTGTTATAGTGAATGTATCCAATCTTGTGCACGAATTAGGACGTCTGTAGTCTTAGATTTTAAACAACCATTATATTAGTTGAGTACTCTTCCTCCTACTTTACGTGTTGATTTAAAAGCAACTGTAGAAATTGGAACTGCTAAAATATTGAAAAGCCATTCTTTGAATGACTGGATATTTTATTAAATTAACTTTCTACCAACCGAATAACTGGATGAGTGTTGTGACTTCTAAGACAGAGAACTGGAGCAAGAGAAGAAGAAAAATGTGAGTGAATGCTGTCTTTTGACTTTTGAGAGCGAGATCAAGAGCAACTTTAAGATTAAGAAAGATTAAAGTTGAGAAGAAGATGATGAGACTAGTTTGTAGAATGTGAGGTTTGAGAGTCGAGGAAGAGATAGTTATAAATATACATTTTAGGGTTTTCAAGATTAAAAGACCAAATTTCACTAAAGATAACCGTTGCACTTTAGCCCATGAGGGGTAATTATGACTTTTTGATAAAAAGTAGAAAATGCTCCTTAATTGTGACTGTTGTAAATATATAAATATAATTATTGTCTAGGTATAGTAAATAAAGAAAACGAAAGATGTGGGTGGGTGTTACAACATAAGCATGCCAAATTGCTTAGATATATTACAGTGGGCCAAACCGGGCCCTCTTGGGCCAGATGAGTCAAGCCCTAGCTGGGCCCTCAAGATTGCAAGCTTTTCAAAATAAGGCCTTATCTTATGCTCGGGCTTTAGGACAAGAATAGAAGCCCTCGCTTTGAGGGCTTTTGCGGGCCAAGCGAATCCGGGCCCCCTCGTCAAAGGGTCGGATTGACAGCCCTAGGGGAGGTAGGCTGGCTAAAATATTCATTCTCATAGATGGGATGAATCCATACTACACTATTCATGTGCATATGTACCAAACATGGATTTTCCGCGCAATCACAGAAAACCACCAGAGATTCCCCACAGTGGATGGTTACTAAACATGCCCTAACTGTTTCTTGTTTGGGTTGGAAATATCAGCCCGATCATCCATGAAAGTAAAAATCATCAACCCAGCCCTGAGTTATAAGGGAAGTTCAGCGGGTAGAGATAGGGATCGCCACCCCACCCCCCATTCATTTCAAGTGCCTCAAAACGAATGGTTCATGTGTGCCAAAACCAGGCCCCTCACCAAAAAGGCCCACCGTTTATGTGCCCTTAATTAACAGTTAGGATGATTTTGCTTATCAGGTGGGACGTTAGTCTTGTGGTGGGTCTAGCACGGACCATTCTTGACATTTTTATTAGTTTGGTTCTCAATTCAGACTCAGGTTCACCCCCAAAATTCTGTAGAAGAACTGTCATTTCTTGGCCTGTGACTCTTTGTTTTCATAATGGGTTGGAATTGAGGCACTTGTTACATGCAACGGGCTATGTTAAAGGCCCAGGAACTGGTTTTAGAGATCGCCAATAAAAAAGGCATGGCAGGCTTGATTCAAAATGGACTAAGTTGGCTAGAAGTCAGGCCACAATATTAGACTAAGTAAAAAATCAAGGCATCAGATTATATGGACGGATTGGGGTCACAATTTTAAAGCCTTGTATTCAAGCCCAGCCCAGCCACTGCCGAGTCCAGGCCACACAATCATAGTTAGCGACTCTTTGAAGAAATAACGATAGCATTTAAAAATAATACATGCCAAATAATCACTACCTCAAATTTCGTGTTGGCTGTCGCTTTTCCCCGCATCATTTTTGAAAAAACGACTGCCCTATGGCCATCATTTTTTTTAAAAAATGACGGTAAAATTTACAACGGCCAGGGACTATAGAAAAAGGCCGTTGTTTTTTACGAATTTTGGTGTTGATATAACAGCCATTCAAAAAAGTAAGGCCCACCATGATAATCCAGTACTTTCAAATTTAATTTTACAAAAAAAAACTTTTTAAAAGAACCCAATGATTGTTTATGTAACATGAGGATTCTGCAATGTAGGAGGAAACGGTTCCAATCTTCCACACTGCGTGATTAACACATTTCGTTTTTTTTTTTTTTGGTACACCATCCTAGTGGGCTGGGACCTAAGAGAGCTTATATCATGGGAAGAAGAACTCACCCACATGGGAAGAGTGCCATACCCAAAGATAGGCGGCCAAGTGACATGGGGTTGCCAACCAACTAAGCAACCCCTTCTTATCGCTTGATTAACATTTGGTGTGGCATAATTTTGCATGTTGGCCATGTGGGTCCAGACCATGTTTGGGTTCTATATCTGGGGTGGTTTCCTAATGTATTAGGAATTTCCTATTTTGTTAAATAGTAGTTTTCTAATGGGTTAGGACTTTCCTTTTTCTTGAGATAGAGTTCTTGGGGGATAAGGATGTACGGGTTATATATATGAGATGTAATCTGTAACCCTAGTACGTCAGTCAGAGAGGCTGAGATTCCAAGGCTGTGGTTTCACAGATTGGAGGAGAACCCAGTGGAAATTGGTTTCCCGTGGACGTAGGCATCTTTGGCGAACCACGTAAATCTTCTTGTCTTCTTGTGTGGTGATTGGTTGATCTTGGTTGCCTTTGCACACACGCGCACAACAAGTGGTATCAGAGCGGTTGATTGTGCGTGGAAGATCAACGGGAAGAGGAGAGATCAAGGTTGATCTCTGCTGGGCCACACGTCAATCGGAGATCTCTGTTTGAAGACAGAGAAACCGATTCGGGAAGAAGACGAAGTGAAAAGGTTCCAGTCGCTGCTTCGTTGGAGTATCACCGGATTTTTCGGATCTGAGGACCGGATTTTTCGGATCTGAGGAAGAGGGCCGGAGAAGAATCGTCGCTGCGGAGGAAGAAAAAAAAAAAATCAATCACTCACCGGTCGCTAGCCGCCGGACGTCGCTGCCGCCGCCGCTGTCGCCGTCGCCGTCCGCACCCGGTCCCGCGCCGCAGTCGCTGGACCAGGAAGCCGCAGCCACCGCAGCACCGGCCGCTGCATCTCTGCGCCGCCTGCAACTGGGTCGCAGACCCAGGCGCAGAGAAGGAGACGACCCTGTCAGCTGGGTGTTGGGTCGGGTCGGGTCAGTTCCAACTGACCCGCGTTAACGTATAAGCCCAGCGCCCTTTCTCGGGTTGCGTTCAGTTTCGGGTTGGGTCCTCACCAACCCGCAGTGTAAGCCCAGTTCCGTAAGCATTGCAAGCCGGTTCGGGTCGGGTCGATCTGAACCCGTAAGCAGAAGGTCCAGCCCGTCAGCCGCCACGCAGACGTCAGCAGCGTGACGTCATCAGGCTGATGTCAGCCCACGTCATCGGACACGCGGTCAACGGCCAGAGTTGACCAAATTGACGGCAGAAACTTGTTTCTGCGATATCTTGATCATCCGAAGTCCGATCGGATATCCGTTTGCGCCTACGGACTCGTTTCGAGCAGATCTACGTGTTAGTGGAAGAAGATTGACTGTTTGACTGTCAACAAGGAAGTTGACCAAATCAGAGGCGCAGAAAACCGTTTTTTGCGATATCGGAGCCATCCCAGGTCAGACTTTAGATCCGTTTCTTCCAGCGTGCTCGTGTTGACGAGATCTACAGCTTGGTGCAGGAGTTGAGGTCAGTGTTAGTTATTTGTTTTTCCTGTTACTTAATTTGATTAAGATGGAGAACAATACTATCAACACTACCATGGTTAACATCAACCATTCCAATTGGTTGATCTGGAAACCGAAGATGGAGGATATTCTCTATTGTAAAGACCTCCATGATCCCGTTGAGGGGGATAGTGCCCGACCGAAAGATATGCAAGATGCCGATTGGATCAAATTGCATAGAAAAGCGATTGGTCACATCAGACAGTGAGTTGATAACAGTATATTTCACCATGTGTCTAATGAAACCAATGTGAATACCCTTTGGAAAAAGTTAGAAGCAATGTATGATAAAAAGACCTCGGTGAACAAAACCTTCTTGATTAGAAAGCTTGTGAACATGAAATTCAAGGATGGTGGTCAGATCGAAGATCACATTAATGAGTTCCAAAGTGTGGTAAATCAGTTAGCCACTATGAAGATGATCTTTGATGATGAGATGCAAGCTTTGTTGCTTCTGAGTTCTTTACCAGATTCATGGGAGACATTGGTTGTTTCCTTGAGCTATTCTACTCCAGATGGTGTGTTATCTATGAGTCAGGTTACCAGTAGTCTACAGAATGAAGAAACAAGACGGAAATCTGTAGGGACAGATAATGTACAGGCCTTTGTTACTGAGAACAGGGGGAGGAGTAAGAGTAGAGGACCAAAGGGGGGTCGTGGCAAGTCTAGAGGTGAATCACAGTCTAAGTCTAGCAGTGAACCACAGAGCAAGAAAAAGTCTGTAAAGTGCTTTTTCTGTGGCAAGATGGGCCACATCAGGAAAAATTGTTTTGCCATGAAGGGACAAAAAGGATCCAACAATGAGAAGAAGAATGACAATGATAACACTACAACTACTTTGGAACAGGAAGTAGTGGTGCTCGCTGGCGATGATGATAAATGTTTGAGTGTTGCAGATGGTCAGATTGAGTGGGTTGTTGACACAGCAGCATCCTACCATGCTACTCCCTGCAGGGAGATGTTCACGACGTACAAAGCAGGTGATTTTGGTACTGTGAAGATGGGCAACACAAGTCATTCAGATATTGTTGGTATCGGTGATGTCTGCATTAAAACCGATATTGGTTGCACAATGACGCTGAAAGATGTGCGACATGTTCCTGATCTGCGGTTGAATCTGATTTCCGGAACTGCATTGGACCGTGCTGGTTATGAGAATTACTTCGGAAATGGTAGATGGAAGCTCACTAAAGGGTCTCTTGTTATTGCGAGAGGTACAACAGGTAATACTCTTTATAAAACACCAGTAAAGCTGTGCAAAAATGCATTGAATGCAGTTCAAGACAATTCCTCTCCGAATCTGTGGCATAAGAGGCTTGGTCATATGAGTGAGAAAGGCTTGCAGATGTTGGCAAAGAAGGATTTAATTCCTTGCTCCAAAGGTATATCCCTTGACCCTTGTGATTATTGTTTGCAGATGTTGGCAAAGAAGGATTTAATTCCTTGCTCCAAAGGTACATCCCTTGACCCTTGTGATTATTGTTTATATGGTAAACAGCATAGGGTTGCTTTCTCTTCGACATCAACATTGAAATCCAATGTGTTGGATTTGGTATATTCTGATATTTGTGGTCCCATAGAGGTAGAATCATTGGGTGGCAATAAGTACTTTGTCACGTTCATCGATGATGCATCCAGGAAAGTCTGGGTTTATCCGTTGAAATCAAAGAATCAAGTATTCCAGATGTTTCAACAGTTTCATGTCCAGGTTGAAAGAGAAACAGGTAAACTCTTGAAGTGTCTCCGTTCAGATAATGGAGGTGAATACACATCCAACCAGTTCAAAAGCTATTGTTTGAAGCATGGCATTCGACATGAAAAGAGAGTTCCTGGTACTCCACAGCACAATGGTGTGGCAGAGAGAATGAACCGCACTATTCTTGAGAAGATGAGATGCATGATAAAATTAGCACGGTTGCCTAAGTCATTCTGGGGTGAAGCCGTTCTGACTGCCGTTTATTTGATTAACAGATCTTTCTCAGTTCCTTTGAATTATGATCTTCCAGAGAGAAGATGGACAGGTAAAAATGTTTCCTATTCACATTTGAAGGTGTTTGGGTGTAAAGCGTTTGTACATGTACCAAAGGAGCAGCATTCCAAGTTGGACGATAAGGTAGTGAGTTGCATCTTTCTTGGTTATGGTGGAGATGAGCTTGGCTACAGATTATGGGATCCAGAGAAGAGGAAACTTATCAGAAGTAGGGATGTGGTTTTCCATGAAGATCAGTTCTTTGGAGATGTTGAGAAGATTGATAAGTCTTCTGAGAAAGTTGATGGAGTGGTTGATCTCACACCGACTCCTTCTCCGGTGCAAACTACAGGTGGAGAACGTGGACAAAACGATCCGAATCGTGATGGAGCACAGGGGTTGCCAGATGATGAGGGTGTTGAGCAGGGGGAGCAGCAGTCTCCTCGGATTGAAACCACGGAACCTCAAGTTAGGAGGTCTACACGGGAGTGTCAACCATTAACTAGGTATCCTGCATCCGAGTATGTGTTGCTTACTGATGAGGGAGAGCCAGCTAGCTTTCGAGAAGCAATGACTCATGCTGATAAAGATGAGTGGATGAAGGCTATGCAGGATGAAATGAGTTCTTTGAAGAAGAACAAGACTTATGAGCTGGTGCAACTTCCTAAAGATAGGAATGTTCTGAAAAACAAATGGGTGTTCAAGCTGAAAAAGGATGAGAATGGAAAACTGGTGAAGCACAAAGCACGGTTAGTGGTAAAAGGCTTCGCACAGACGAAAGGTATCGACTTCAGTGATGTTTTCTCTCCTGTTGTGAAAATGACTTCTATCAGAATCGTTTTGGGTCTAGTCGCCAGCATGGACCTTGAGCTTGAACAGATGGACGTGAAGACCGCGTTTCTTCATGGTGACTTGAAAGAAGAGATCTACATGACTCAGCCAGAGGGGTTTGAGGTAGAAGGAAAAGAACAGATGGTTTGCAAGTTGAAGAAGAGTCTCTACGGGCTGAAGCAAGCACCGAGACAGTGGTACAAGAAGTTTGATTCATTCATGTTGAGTCATGGGTACCGGAGGACAGCTGCAGATCATTGTGTCTATGTTCGTCGATTTATCGATGGCAGGTTCATCATCCTTCTTTTATATGTAGATGATATGCTGATAATTGGACAGGATAGCAAGTTGATTGGCAAGTTGAAAGAGGAGATGTCAAAATCGTTTGACATGAAAGACTTGGGTCCCGCACGAACGATATTGGGCATGCAAATACGTCGTGATAGGAGTTCTAAGCAGCTGTGGTTGTCACAGGAGAGATATGTTGAACTAGTTCTCGAACGGTTCAACATGAAGAATGCTAAGCCAGATAGCATACCTGTAGCCAGTCACTTCAAACTAAGCAAGCGCTTGTGTCCTACTACAGATGATGAAAAGGAACGGATGGCATGTGTTCCTTACTCCTCTGCTGTGGGGAGTCTTATGTATGCCATGGTTTGTACACGGCCAGACATTGCTCATGCTGTGAGTTTAGTGAGTCGATTTCTCGCAAACCCTGGAAAAGAGCATTGGGAAGCAGTGAAGTGGATCTTTAGGTATTTGAGAGGTACTTCCAAGGTGTGCTTATGTTTCGGAGGCTCAAAACCAGTCATGGAAGGTTATACTGATGCTGATTTTGCAGGCGATCTTGATCGTCAGTTGTCGACTTCTGGTTATTTGTTTACTTTTTTGTAGGGGGAGCTATTTCCTGGCAATCGAAGTTACAGAAGTGTACAGCACAGTCTACAACTGAAGCGGAATATATAGCTGCTAATGAAGCAAGGAGAGAGATGCTTTGGTTGAAGAGATTGTCACGACCCGAGCCCAGAATTCGGGGGTTAGCGAAAAGCTAAACCTGTGACACACGTACTCCCGTGCACGTGCACCCAAACCCAGTCCAGATGCACGCACACAAGGGATCTAACACGTGCGAACTAAGCGTACGCGGAAGCTGTACATATCATAGCAAGCGACAAAGAGAATAGCGGAAGCCAAAGCAAATACGAAATGGAAAAAAAACAAGGATAAATACACTGATATAAAACCGAATACACACCAAAACAATATATACAAAATACACAGAATACAAATCCAAAGTCCAAAGTCCAAATACAAATCCCCTGAAACCAAAACTCAAAATCCCAAAACAAAAGCCACTGGAAGTATGCATGAACGCGCTCAGCAGAGATGATCAGGCCCACTCTGCCAACCCTGAGGGTGCCTCTACGCTCGCCCCTGCAGCCTCCTCGACCGCCGGGGAGCTGGGCAAGGTATCTGTGCCTGCAACACCACAGACAACACAAATGAATACAACGATCCAGCAAATATAAGTAACAGGGGTGTAACACTCATAGTATCAAAGTGAATATAATAAGGACAGAAGATGAAATACAGAGTTCCATGTTAGGAAACTAAGCCAATCGTGCATAGAAGTAAAACATGATATGTGAATCAAACATAGAAATACTGACTAAGTGGCTACTACGTTAACCATATTCTCTCCAATAGAGAGCAGAGCAAAGCAGAGCAGAGGAGAACACCACTGACCGGGCCAGGGTACAAGTGGGTCTCAGGTTCCTGGGTTCCGGGGTCCCAAGACAAAGCGACACTGCAGTGAATACAGAGATACAGAGATCTAAGCCAGAGGTAACCCCGTCGGGCATCCTAGAGCTGAGGCTGAGTAGAGCCAGACTAATACCAATCAAATCGAATCCATAGAAAGGGAGATTATCCGCTTTGGATTCACCGATGACAAAGACCGGATCTTATCCTCACGTATTAACCTCTGGGCAGAGCCACCAGGGAATACCCAAACTCAGAGATAAACAAAGCCAGCAGAGCATAGATATAAATCCAAAGCACAGCATAGATCAAAGCATAGTGCGGAACGAAGCATAGAACAGAGATACAGGACGAAAACAAAAATGACTACGGAATGCATAAACTTAGATTAACAGAACAGAGGGCAAAATCATAAACAATATGCAATGCATCTCAGATTAATACGGAGTCAAGGTTCATTACAAGCCAGTCCTAAGCTAGTTGTTCACTGTCACTAACCGTGCATGTTGATGTAGTTTTAAGTTAGTCAATACACCGTTGCCATCAAAGTGTTGCGAAATCTTTGCGTGCACCGACGTCCCTTAAACCAACACCCATGGGGAGGTGCTTAACAGTAAAACAACACTCACATGAATAAGTCACAGCCTAACAGACTATTCATGCGTTCCAAGAATCCATTGGCCGGTTTACACGGGTGGTTAACCTGTATTTGAGCCCTACAAGTCTCACCATTATCCTAAGTTATGTTTCAGAATTGCCATGCCTAACGGTTTAGCTATGAGGGACCTATGGTTGAGCCGAAGACATCTTACGAGCTCGTCGTACTATGCACTACGGCTTCACCTTGGTTCCATTCAAAACACAGCTAAACGGATCATCTTTCACCTCTGATCTGATGCCCTTTTTGGCTGAGCTACAGTCAGTATACGGCTTAGCCGTAGACCAATCCACGGCTTAGCCGTAGCATTCCACGGCTTAGCCGTAGCCTCACCGTAGGAGTACTGATATCAGAAAAGTTTCGACTGATCAGAGATTTAATTCACGGCTGGGGTACGGTTGGGTCACGGCTAGCTTACGGCTCAGCCGTAGGACAAATTACGGCTTAGCCGTAGCCTAGCCGTAGAACAAAACTCAAATTTCGAGTCTCTGGAAATCAAGCCGTAGAAGTTCACGGCTTAGCCGTACAATACAGAGATGAATTCGGGCTGAGTACAGAAACGGAAATTTGACACAGAAACATCTCCAAACAAGCTACAGAGGTTCCAAATTCACAAGCATTGGCTGTAAACATAGATACACTAAAGAAGATGGAAATCAAAGCATTCAAATAGAGCACCCATGTGTGTTATAAAAGTCTGTACTTATACTTGCCTCAAATCTCTACCAAATCCACTGACTCAAGCTCCCAAAGCAACTAAAATCAAAGCAAATCAAAGAGATACACCATGCATGAGATGAAGACAAAGCAATCATAGAATGGGAGATCCAATTTGGAGAAGAAACACAAAGAACCCACTTACCTCAAGCAATAGACAGAGATGAGAGAAAAGAGGAAACCCAAATCAAGATGGGTGCAAGCTCCCAACACCAACAAGATCGAGAAGAAGAGAGAGAGAAGACCGAAGTGAAGAGGGAGAGAGAGAGAGAACGTGGCTTTCTCTTGGAGTTCTTGCATGCAATCGATCGAGACAAATGGGCAAGGAGAAGGACACCTGTGAGCTTACTTATATATATAAGTTTTGGGGTTTAAGTCAAAGTCCGATGAGTTTATACTAATTACAGTTCAAGTCACGCGAAGGTCCAACTTCTCCAATTGACCCCAAACGGATCTGACACAGTTATGGAATATAACGAGCTCAACAAAATACGCGTGCTGACACCAAGATGATGCAAAGATGATATGAGCAAAACAAAAGCAAAATTACGAAAAAGGGCTTAGAACTACCTATCTCAGGTCAAAGGTTGCTCAACTACCTATCCATGACCCAAAACAAGTCCAAAAGAAATAAACAAAACAAAACACACACTAATGAGCCACTAATCCGGCTCAAAGGGGATCGGAGTGTTACATCCTCCCCCACTAGGAATCATTCCGTCCTCGGAATGACTACCTACCTGCGCAAAGAGCTGGGGGTACTGGCGCGCTAGCTGCTCCTCTAGCTCCCAAGTAGCCTCATCTGGACCGTGATGCTCCCACAACACTTTAACCCATCTGATAGTCCTGGTACGGAGAATCTGCTCTCGTGTGCCAACGATGCGAAGCGGACGCTCAACGTAAGTTACATTAGGCTGAATCTAAATGTCATCGTAGCGAATCACATGGCTCGGATCTGGCACATACTTACGGAGCATCGACACATGGAAGACATCGTGCACACCGGAGAACTCAACTGGAAGCGTCAACCGATAAGCTAAATCTCCAACTCGGCTCTTGACTTCGAACGGTCCTACATATCGCGGAGCTAACTTGCCCTTCTGACCAAATCGAACTGTGCCCTTCATCGGAGAAACTTTAAGGAATACCCAATTTCCGACTTGGAATGCCAAAGGTCTCCTCCGAGTATCTGCATAGCTCTTCTGCCTGGACCGAGCAATCTTCAAATTCTCTATCACTTTCTGCACTTTCTCCGTCGTCTCTGCTATGATCGTCGGACCATGAAAACTCCTTGCTCCTACCTCTTCCCAGCACACCGGGGTCCTGCACTTGCGTCCGTATAGTGCCTCGTATGGTGCCATACCAATACTCTCGTGGAAGCTGTTGTTGTAGGCAAACTCGCACAATGCTAGATGTGTATCCCATTCCTTCTCAAAGTTCAGCACACTAGCTCTGAGCATATCCTCCAACGTTTGAATGGTACGCTCCGACTGTCCATCGGTCTGGGGGTGGTATGCCGTACTAAAACTCAGCTTCGTGCCCATAGCTTCCTGAAATGCTCTCCAGAATGAAGATACAAAACGACTGTCTCGATCCGACACAATCGATACCGGGGTGCCATGCAATCTGACTACCTCGTTAACAAACTTCCTAGCCATCTCTGTGAATGTCATCCCTTTCTTGAACGGAAGGAAATGCGCTGACTTGGTCAATCTGTCCACTACGACCCAGATCGCATTGTTCTTTCTACTGGTCGGCGGAAAACCGGAGACAAAATCCATCGTAATGTGCTCCCACTTCCACTGCGGAGTGTGCAATGGATGCAATGATCCTGGAGGTCGCTGATGGTCAGCTTTTACCCTCTGACAGGTCAAACATCGAGCTACGAACCCTGCGATCTCCCGCTTCATATTGTTCCACCAAAATCTGTCTTTCAAGTTCCGGTACATCTTCGTACTCCCGGGGTGCATCGCATATCGGGCATCGTGCGCATCTGTCATCAACTTATCTTTCAGCTCATCCACAGCGGGAACACACAATCTATTCCTGAAGTACAAAACTCCATCCACCAAGCTAAAATCCGGTCGATCTGCAATCCGATCTCTGAACTTCACCAGGAGGGGGTCCTCAAACTGGCGATCCTTGATCTGCTGAATTACCTCAGGCTGAAATACGACGGTAGTAGCTAATGTCACCAATTCGCCTACCATCCGAACCTCTACGGGCTGATCATGCACAAGCATATAGAATCCTGCCAACGCCTGAAGACTGTCTGTCCTCCTGCTAAGTGCATCTGCAACTACATTGCCCTTGCCTGGGTGGTACTTGATCGGAAAGTCGTAGTCCTTGATGAACTCTAACCATCTACGCTGCCTCATATTCAAGTCATGCTGATCAAACAAGTACTGCAGACTGTGATGATCGGAATGGACCTCGAACTTCACACCGTACAAGTAATGTCGCCACAACTTCAATGCAAATACAATGGCTGCTAGCTCCAAGTCATGTGTGGCATAATTCTTCTCATGCTCTTTCAGCTGTCTGGATCCATAGGCAATCACCTTCTGATTCTGCATCAGTACACAGCCTAGTCCAACGCGAGAAGCATCGGAATAAATCACGAATCCCGCACTACCATCCGGGAGAGTCAACACTGGCGCCGTAGTGAGCTTTTCTTTTAACATCTGGAAACTGCGCTCACACTTCTCTGTCCACTCATACGGGACCTTCTTCCGAGTCAACTGAGTCAGCGGGGCTGAAATCTTCGAGAAGTCCTGCACGAACCTGCGGTAATATCCCGCCAAACCCAGAAAACTCCGAATCTCTGTCACTGATCTAGGACGGGGCCAATGGACTACTGCCTCAATCTTAGCCGGATCCACCATCAGTCCATCTCTAGAAATCTTATGACCCAGAAATGTAACTTGCTCGAGCCAAAACTCACACTTGGACAACTTGGCATACAACTGGTGATCTCTAAGCAACTGCAATGCTTTCCTCAGATGGTCTGTATGTTCTTCAACAGTCTTCGAATAGACCAATATGTCATCTATAAAAACCACAACGAACTGGTCCAAGAAGGAAGTAAACACCCTATTCATCAAGGCCATGAAAGCTGCGGGTGCGTTCGTCAAACCAAATGGCATGACAAGGAACTCGTAGTGTCCATACCGAGTCCTGAAAGCTGTCTTCGGAACATCCTCATCCTTCACCCTGAGCTGGTGATATCCTGACCTCAAGTCAATCTTCGAGAAGTAAGCTGCACCCTGAAGCTGATCGAACAACTCATCAATCCTAGGCAATGGATATTTGTTCTTGATAGTCACTTTGTTCAACTGCCTATAATCAATGCACATCCGAAAACTGCCATCCTTCTTCTTGACAAACAATACAGGAGCTCCCCAAGGTGAAACACTTGGGCGTATGAACCCTTTATCCAACGGATCCTGCAACTGTTTCTTCAATTCCAACAACTCTGCAGGTGCCATACGATATGGAGCTCTACTGATGGGTGCTGTACCTGGCATCAAGTCAATAGCAAATTCTACCTCCCGAACCGGTGGCAACTCTGGCACATCCTCCGGGAAGACATCCGGAAACTCGCTAACTACTGGGATCTCACTGAGCTGTCGCTGATCTTTCTTCTCTGAGATGAATGCGAGAAATCCCTCAATATAAGCATCATAATTCAAAGTAGAAAGTCGACAAAACATCACTTATATGTGGCAACCACCTTTAAAGAATCCTACCATTAACATATACAGGTATGAGAAAAATAAGGGGTTACACAATTGGCAACTTGGCTGTATAACCTGTTTCTCACGACACCAACATTTGTTCACCTAATAGTCCAAGGTTGGCTACCTCGGTTCCATTTCTTGCTGGGGCAAGCTTTTCCGCATGAATGTTTGTTTTTTTATGGAGGAACAAGCTTCGTTTCCCCTGGCTTATGGGCCCCCTTAGCTGGGTGGTTCATAGAGTACTATTGAACACATACGCCCAAGCATACAAAAATGGTTAGGAAAAAAAAGAAGATTGAACCCCTAAGAAGATGGTGTCGTCACATCATGACTTTCTAACCCGCTTTAACCATGCTCAGTATGCATAAGCCAGGGGCGGACCTACCAACATTCATATGAGGGCAGATGCACCCATTGAACCTTAATCTGCTTTAAAAAGCATATGAAAAATTTGATTTTATTTTAACAATTTACATAAAAACTTCACATCCACCCCCAAAAACCCACATGAAAATCCAGTATTGTTCCCAAAGCACAAAAGTCTTTTTAAGTCAACACCCCTCAAACGAAAACTCTGAGTCCGCCATTGACATCAGGTGACCTAAGAAAATGTCTTTCAATTTTGCCTTCAATTTCAATTCTGATTTGAGAATTTCTCTCTCTCCCACGACAAAGGAATTGTTGCTACTGTATGTACTCAATAAGCTACATGGCAAATTTGCAAAGCCTATCTGGATCCACTAAGTAAAAAGTAACCTTTAGATAGGGCATTCACATAAGGTGGCATGATCAACGGAGTGCTTCAACCAGGCTGAGCTGCTAAAAATTGAATGTCTTATCCATACATGGGATGATAAGATTTTAATCCAATAATAGATCATTTCTCCGAAAGATTGAGAATATTTTTAATAAGATGATTATAAATATAATTATTAATACATAAGATTGCATTAATCACGTTATTTACTATACATATTTTCAATATTACAATAGGATAATGTTCTGGTCCTCCATTGTTAAAAGGCATAATCTAATGTGTTCCATAACATTTAGTATGAGAGCCGACCTCCACATCTCGGGTTTGAGTCATAAAAAGGGCTACTTACTGCTAAAGCGAGGTCCAGCATGATGGTCTATTACGGTCCTAGATAGTTATTACACTTAATTTGACGCACTCCATCATATGTGGGCTTATGACATGTTGGTAGGTCCATAGCAAATTATCTCCAGTTTGCCAGAGAATTGGGTATAACCTATAATAGGAGTACACATGCTCATTTTTAGCGGCTCAAATTTTCAATCAATTTCTCCAGTATAAAATCAATTTCTCCAGTATAAAGTTGCTCCCCTTTCACTCACCTAGGGGCAGCCGAAGTGAGACACCTTCTGTAGATTCACACTAGACAATCAAGATCCGATCAACATGATTTTTATTACTCACCGAATTTCTATGGTTCCATTCTGTTTTTACTCTTCCATCAAGAATGAGAATTGAAGCATCAAACTACTTAAATCTAAATTGAGATGCACTTCAAGAGGTATCACTAGATCTGACGATTCCTCTTGTCTATCAAAAACCCGATTAAATCCAAGATTATATGGAATTTGTTCTATCTATGGTTTCGCAAGCTGTTGTTATAGGTCTAAGATTACCTGATTAAGGTGACAAACAATGCCTTGGAATTGATGGTGGACCCTTTCCAATCAAGCACCCCATTGGGCCAATTTGTTTTATGTAACTGAATTTTTTATAAGAGTTGTCAGTTCTCTTACCCCACTAGTAAAAAGTGTTAAGTTCTTACCTACCTAATCAAGGTTCAAACGTGAGCAAGCACATTTTCCTTGTCAGAGGACGGTATTACCTCGCCCAAAGTTATATGCACTTTCCTCACCGGACAGCTTCACTACCTTTCTGAGGTCTGCTCCCTTCTCTGCAGGTGGGGTCCTAACCTCTTATAGCTGGGATACCAGAAAACACTGAATTTTTATAAATTCTGAGACTTGGATATCCACTAGTAGTTAAAAATGAAGAGAGACAAAGAGAATATAAAAAACTGACAAACAAAAATTACCCCTTTCAACAAAAAATCAATTAAGAGAGATCATCTTTACTTAATACCCTACATCCCTCACCTCTTTAATAATCTTTTCTACGAGCCTATTTAATCATAAATTCCTATGTATTCAATTCGATGCAAGCAAACTCCCCCTTTGAGTTGTATACCATGGTGCTGTATTCATCACTTCCCACAACCATATTCAATCTGAGAGGGTGTCATCAACTGTTTATTTTTCCCAAAGCAGGATTGAAGAGCAACTTTCTTCCTATTGTCCAACGCAACCCTCTTTTTAATGATTGGAATTAGCCTAGATCAAGATAATAACACACGAAAGAGAAAAAAAGGATAAAAGTGGATCAAAAGAACAAGTCATGAAATGCAGATCAAACACAGAAAGAAACATCGTTAGAGGACCATCTAAGAAAGAGCTATACCAGTAAGCTACAAGCAAATGCATTTGTTGGTTTTCAACACCAATTACAAATTCTCCCAACAATGAAGGAGAAACGGCAGAGTGTATGAAGAGTTATTTATTTATTTATATTATTTTGGGAAGAAGAGTGTATGATGATTTGAGGACCAATTTGGAATAGGCCAAAGGCATCCCGGCTTTGGTTGCATAAAGGAGAAAAGCTAATGCATTTTAAAAGAAGTGATGTCCCAGTGGCCTGTGGAACTTATGCAAGCAAGATCAATGAAAGTAATAAAGATTGGAAAACCAAATCATGGGAGTCTGATAGACCATTCCTTTTGTCCATACAAAAGAGGGAACGAGTATATGCTCTTTTCCATTACAGCTGTCTCTTCTGTTTTCCTTTACTCAATTACACATGTGATGTTGAGTTGTACAGATTTCATATCACACCCATGTTTTTAAATTTTCTGAACAGCAATGATCCAGTACATCTCACAATATCACAATATCATAGGAACAGGATTTTGTGGTGCCCATGTTGCATTAAATTCAGATCCACAGGACTGGTAATAACTGGTCTACCTGGTGGATCTCACGTTGGATTGTCAATTAAACATCACCATTTGCTCGCACAATCTTAAATACAAATAAAGAGATTGGGTTAAGGGTGAAGAATCAAACTAGGAGGTGGAAACCATCAGAATTAGCCCTCTTAACCGGAAAAAAAAAAAAAAAAAGAGGACTAGGGCTGTCAAAGGACCCATACCCTACCCTCATATTGATGCCAGGCTTAGGTTACGCCAAAGCCCTTAGAGCCCTAAGAAGGCCTACGATACCAAAGTCCTTACCCCACCCTCAAGTGTTAGGGCCGGGCAACAACTTTTTTAAACATTGTTATACATAAAAATTTTTCTATACTATGTTGCTTAGTCATATTAATTTGAGCTACAAACTGATGCAATGAAAAAGTCAATATTTTTTTGCAACTTCTAAAAGAACATACAAAATAAGTTATTTTATCCTCATATAAAAATATAATCTAGGACTAAATGAAATACACTACCTTGATAGTATTGTTACATGAAATTAAGATATGAAAGACGTTGTTAAATACATTCTCACTCTAGTAGTAGTTACATAGTCTAAGTAATGTATCCGGTTTTATTTGTCATTAGGCTATTTGTAAGATTTTCTCCATTGAAGTTCTGCTATTTAAACCATTTTTTTCACTATATTTTTTTATAATGCAATAATATGGACCATCAAATCATGTTTATAGTTATCAAATGAATCAATAGATTTATTTCAAATAGGAATTAAACCTTTTCCAAATAAACTGTTAAGTGTGTGTAATTCAAAGAAATTAATAATATACTACTCTCGAATTAGCATTAACCCTAAGTTGTCATTCTTTGAAACATTGCCATTGGATTTCATAACAAAGTAATTAAAATATTAAGCAAACAATGGCAAACATAGAATTAAACATACCATTTAAAAGAAAATGTAGATTTAAATATAGGGACAATATTGTGATCTACTGGATATCCATAAAAAATTTACCTAAGATTTGGTTATTATTGTTTGAAAAAAAATATTAAGTCTCTATTATTAATTGCAAATTATAGGAGTTCTTTATTATATTTGGGTAAACAATATATATATATATATTATACATATTATTTATTTTACAGATTAATAGACAAAGGGTTGGCCCCCTTGGGCCAGTTGGTCAAGCCCTACTTTGGCTCAAAAGATTACAAGCTTTCCACAATTGAGCGGTACCTAACCCTCGGGCTTTAGGATGAAAAGGAAAAACATTGCTTGGAGGGCTTTTGCGAAAAAGCCGAGCTAGGCCCCCTCGGAAAGGGCTAGGTTGACAACCCCGTTAAAAGCTAACATTTGCCTCATGAAAAATGATTCTAAGCGCCTCTTTATTTGCCTAAAAACACTTATGAATTGCTTGTGTAGGAATTCATGCTAAAGTCTAACTCCGCTAAATGATTATTAAAGAGGTGAAGGGTGAATGATAAAAAATGGAGATGTAGATAGGACCTTGACCTTCCTAGATATTCAACTATTATCGTGATAGTTGGGTATTCATTTCCACATGTTCCTTTGATTCAATTTTCAATATACGGGAAGTTATTTGATGGCTATCTTTTGATACGATCATTTTAGTTCTTCATATTTAACCACTTACAAAAATACAATTCTAGGTATCCAATTACATTAAACATATAGGCCCAAAGTGTCCATTTGTGTATTGCATGGAAGCCGAGAAATTAGAAAATTTCAACACAAAATGCAACCTGCTCCTCTGAGCGTAACTCTACAAAATTGGTTAAAACAAAGTAGTGGTAAATAGCTTGCTCTCTTCCATGCTTTTACCATGAAAATGTCATTTTTCATGGCAGAGGAGTTAAACATGAATTTTTTGCAAAATATGTTTGATTTTATTATAATCATAGGATCATTTTTAATGGATCAAATCTAAATAATATAATATATATAGATATATCTCACATGCATACCTCGCTCCATCATATGTTGAGCGTGTGATCGAAGAAGAACAAGCCCTCACACGCAGGACTTAAAATTCACTTCTAGGTCTCTTAATGCATATAAGTGATGAAAGAGCCAAGCAATAGTCTCAAATAAAGTGAGTTATCCTAGACCCCATACATTTATAGATGATAACTCTCTTTTCATTATAAAACTCTTAATTTAATTAGGATTTTTCCTTTTATTAGTAACTCAAGTAGGAAGCATACTCTTTTTCCAAGTCTAATAGGATTTCTAAATATTAAAACAAAGAGCATTCCTTATTTACTTAAGGCTCCAATATGGGACCTGCGTGTGGTGTGGTCAAGTGGACCACACTACTCACGGTCTAAAAAAAATAATGGGAAATGAACTTTTAAGTAGATCAAATTAGTGAGGAGAGAAGAGGCAAGAGTGAAGATCTGTAAAACACTCCAATTCTAAAGGTTTTAGTTCCGGAGAGGGGAAGCCCTGGCAATCATTTCATTCTTGATCATGGTCCATGTAGATATCCACCTGGTGACAACATGACAAGGCCCAATTGGTGCGGGAATCCCACTCTCACTATATCACAGAAGGCAGCATATTGTGGCGCAGCACAAGAATATGACGGACGCGGAATCAGCAGGAGAACACTTGGACAGGGGCACCCCAGAAATGATTCTTCAAGATAGATTATACTGGTTTACCATTCCTCCGATGTAATAGCTAAAAAAAAAAGGCAGAAACAGAGAGAGAGAGAGAGAGAGAGAGAGAGAGAGAGAGAGAGAGAGAGAGAGAGAGAGAGAGAGAGAGAGAGAGAGAGAGATCCACTTTTGGTTCTTCAGTTTTTAATCCAATTGATAGCACCACTTTATCTATCGGAAGGCAAATTCTTCTCTTTTATTTTAGGTCCTTAGTTTTACCATTGATTCAGACATAGATACTATATATTCAATTCATCAAAGTTAATATATATGGTTCCTTAAAATTTAGGACCCAAATCATTCACGTCTATAAGTTGATATCTCTAACATGTTAGTCCACTTCCAAACTTATTGCTCTACCTGTTGTTGGTGTTGTTGTTGTTTTTTTTTTTTTTATGCATCCAAGTAGATTCCTCAAATATATACCAAGAAAATATAAATACACGAAAATTAAAAAATAGAAAGTTGATGCCCTCCACCTGACTACTTAAAAAATCATGAAAATTAATTTTTAAAAAATAGATGAAGGGCCTTCAATGTTTCATATTGGTCTCTTATACATCACCAAAATCGAATCATTCATCGAAAGTAAAATCGCACAGTGGACTTTACTTCCACACTTGCATTTTCTCTTGGAGAATAAAATCAAACAACTGTAAACCTTACATCACATGGATGATATTGTTTCGGGACCACTCCAAAGGCAAAAAGAAAACAGCATCACCGTCCATTTGGGAACAAATTCCGATTGAGGATCTTTCTAATTATAGAAAAAGATTTGAAAATGCCAAATCCAGCACATGCAATGAACATAGAATGGGGAATAAACGGTCATGGTGGGAGAGGGCATATATCAACGTCCTTATTTCTTTATTTCCCAATTTGAAGCCCTTTCTAAGGACAAAGGATAAGTGAGATATCATCTTCCATCTCATGCCTTCCTTCTGTCTTTTCTTCCATCGTTTCCATTGCTCTCTCTCTCTCTCTCTCTCTCTCTCTCTCTCTCTCTCTCTCCCTTTTCCTCTTTTGTGCTGGGCAGATACCAGACATGAATGCTTTTTCTCTTTTCCTTTCACCTTTTCTAGCAACCCCATGAAATGGGTGCGTTTGGGGGTCTCAAGTAGGCACCACATTGCACATATTTCTTACCTTTCTGTTGGTTTATCTGTATTGAGAAGGTGGGTAGGAAGGGTTGGTAAGATGGACTTTTGCTAAGATAAGCAGATGATTCCACTTGATAACTGCACAACTCATTATACTGAGGAAACTTTAAACATTATTCTAAAGAAAAATCATTCAGTACTGTCAAACGGATTTTATTATTATTATTATTATTATTATTATTTTGTTTCATTCATCTATTGGATTTTTTGCTTGTTTTTTTCCCTCTCTATCTAGCTATATATATCTTATAGTCATAAATATTTTGTATAACTCCACAAAATAACATCTCACTTTTTACATTTATATTATATGTTCATGTTTTTTTTTTTTGGTAGAAATATTATTATGTGTTCAGTTTTTTTTTTTTTTTGTAATGATATTATATGTTCAGTTGAGTCTCCTAGCAGACTACATCCATATAAGGGTTTAAGATAACTCAATTACAAAAGTAACACATGATGTGTCGAAGATATTGCCTATTTGGATTTGTTGATGAGTTTAGAAGGTGGATTCATAGATTTATTCCATAGATGATATGTAAACTGACACTGTATTTGCATCATTCTTTGGTTATTTTTTTATTTATTGTATGCTATATAAATTTATGTACATGTATTTATATATGAATATACAAAAAAGGCCTAAGAATGACTCCTTACCCAACTGGTAAAGAGTGGTTATTCTCACTTGATTGCTCTAGTTTTGAACCCTATATAGGCCACCTCTACCTACATTCAGCGTGTGCAGCTTCTTTCCCACTTGTATGTCTTTGTTTTTCTCTTGTGCATAGGTAAAAAAAAAAAACGAAAAAAGGCATTTATGTATGTTTATGTTGGCATATGTATGTATGTATCCCAGGAATCTTGATTACTACACTTTTCATTAGAAATACCAAGACAGCAAACAAATTGCGGTTGAGTCAAAACAAACTAATTCTATAATCCAAGAGGACTTGACACAACGTCTACTTTTAAGATTCATGAAAGGGAAAGGTCAAGATTCCACCACGGTCTATTGATGATTTGGAAATTCCAACCCATTAAAGGTCATCGAGGAACCCTTGTCACCTCCCATCAATGAAAGTAACTTTCCAACAGTAACTGAATGCATAAAATAACACAAAAAAGCAATATATAAATGCATGTCCCGTTGCCATGCACATGGCCTGCCCCTTCTCCTCAATACAAAGAATCTCATGAGAAAATATGGTTGTAATTTCATAGAATAAAGTCACACCACTGCTATAACAGCTACAACACCAACAAGAACAAGGATGACAGGATTATTAGGCAACCTACAATTAATAAACAAGCTTAGACATAAGGAGTCTTGGAAACAGATTGTTATTGCTTCATGTTCAAAACAAATAATCCAAATATTTTGCATAAACTTATACATATATCAAACCACAATACTGATACACCCAAACACCCTGCTCGATCCATCTCGCCTGCCTTCGCCGTTGTTGTCGTTGCGGTGCCTTTGTTGGAACTGGGGCTTTGAGGAAGGTTCTTGAGATTAAACGAGCAGGCTGTGGTGATTGGTTCTTCAGCTTCGGTTCTTGCATTTTTCGACGGCCCTTGGAGCTGAAATTATTGTTGAAAATGAATGAATTAATCAAATAATTCTGTTAACGATGGAAACAAAAGATAGAGAAAGAGAATTGAGATCATGTGTAGCCATCTGTACTGCGTTATTGTATACAGTTTAAGCGATAAGGCCCACCTTTTGGTGGAATAAAACAATTAGATCGATGATGAACCTCCTCTTTTGATTGGCAGTGGACTAGTGGCCACCCCATCTTGGCATAATTCAATTGAATGGTAAATATCACTCCAATCAAAACTATTTTCTCACTAGTGTGTAAATAAAAGGGGGATGGTCATCTCTAAGTTTTCTTCACCATAAAATGCATATACAGTCAAGAGTTAAATCCCCATATGTAAAAGAGAGAAATTCTTATCTATATTTCTTAAGAAACTATTAACATGTGCCCCTAATTTTCTTTCCTCAAGTTGTATGAAGACAGTGCCATCAATTATTGCTGCATATGAGGTTAAAGAAACTTAATTGAGCTACTTACCAAGTCCAATGGCCTCCGATCCTTTCATTATGCGCAGACGCTTGCATGAATCGACAAACATCCTGCACAAATTAAATCATGGTTGTATGTGTTATTCACTTCATTTTTTTAGTTACTGCAGTAATCCACTACTGTGTTATTTTTCTTATGGCCCAACAATCTGAGTCTATGAATTAATCATACAGCTGCCATGTATGGTCCACATGGTGATATTGGCCCTCGTGGGTAATTTTGTTCTCCCATCTGTTGGTTAGATGATTTGGTTGGATTTTTTATTTTTTATTTTTGGTTCTGATAATGGGAATGAAAGAATAACTTACTCCCATGGGACATCACCAACGAGCATCCAATCACCATCCTTGTCTTCATAAGTGGGCACGTAATCCGAACCATTCAAAAGATCCATCAACTTGCTTTCGTTCATGAAGTCCCTCCCGTTCATTCCTTGAGATCCACAGTTACCTTACATCCAAGCCCAAGCAAATATAAGCATCCATTAAAATGAGGTGGTCATATGAGAAAAAAAAATGTTAAAATGTTGAGAGAGAGAGAGAGAGCCTAGTTACAAAGTGGAGAAAGCTGATGAAAGTGGGGAAAGGAAAAATAAAGGAAAAGAGTTTTTTTTTTTTGTTAAAAGGCAAAATATAATATTAATGGGAGAAAATAAATACAAAACCAAAGCACCAAAGCTACAAAAGCAATATAACCAGCTTTAAAAGCCAAAAGGAAGGAGAAAATTTTCTAAGAAAAAATATATATTTATAAGAGAGAGAAATTTAATTCCAAAAATGGAGAAGATTGTCAAAAGGTAGCCTTTGAATTGAGATGGAGAAATTAGCAATATGGTCAAGAAGACCCATTTGATAAAAGGATGAGAAACAGCCGCATTGTTAAAAATAGAGAAAAAGAGTTACTTTCCCTTTTTGCATTCGAGAAAAGAGAGTTAGGAGGAAATGAGAGCACCATAATCTTGTTTTTTAATAGAATTCCCTCCTCAAACAGGAGACAAAATTGTCGAATTAAACACCACCCGAATGAAAATCATGAAAACACTAATATGAAGAGAACCAGTTTCCCATAATTTTTGCAAATGCAAATGACCAAGAAATTTGTGAAGTCGCGCGCTAAGGTGTGAATAAAATAACCCACCATACATGCATATTTTATGGGGACCAAGTAAATAGCATCTCAATTTAATACAGTATGAAGAAAGTGTGTCCCTTCTCCTGGTTGAGGCAACATGATGGGGTTATACTATCCTGCAGATCTCATGTGCCCTTCATATGTAATGGTCTGCCCACTTCACTGATGGGCCCCACTGTTCATCTCAGTGCACCATGGCAGGTTCATTCCTCATCTGGATGCATGATTTTGTTATCAGAAATTTATGTGTGAACACTTACCGCTGGTGAAGGAACTGAACATCTTTTCCAAAGCAGTGGAGAGGTCTTGGTAGCTCTTGTACATCTTGAGGTCCACTTTGCGTAGGTAAGGTGCGCCGTCCATGCTAACCTTCACGTAAGATTGGACGGACAGGATGTTCTTCCTGAACGATCGAACGGGTGGCCAACCCACAACCTGTGCCCTGAAAACCCAAGCACAAAACCTCGGTGATGGTGCCACTCACTTTGCAAAAAATCACTCTGAATTTAAAAAAAAAAAAACAAAAAAATGCAATTCTTCAGCACAGCACGTGACAAGCTTCAGGAAACAGAGGGTATTCTGGTAATCATAATTGCCAAAATTGTATTCAATGGGAACTCATAAACATGCACTCACCATACATGCATACATAAGTGCAAAAGGATCATATTTTAGTTATGGTTTGATTTTGTTGAAATTCTTCTTTGGGTTGCTTTGATCATGGATTCCGAAAAAGGAATTCATATTTTTAAGTGTATTTGCTTAATTTTTTTTTATTATGATTCTAAGATCATACGGTAGATTACCCTATAAAGAAACCAGAAACAAAAAAATTAAAACAGATTTATCAATGTATGGAAGGAACTTCTACCCATGAAAATGTCTTAAACTCCAACTTCAGCTATTCACATCCACATGGAATATTTGAGTCACTGGCCAAATACTATTGGCACACTCAGATCTGGTTTTCTTGTGGCTCAAAGCTTCCTTTTTTTTTTTTCCATTTCTTTTCTCTTATTACATGTTTCAAGAAGAAGCATCTGGCACCACCCAAAAACTGCTCGCTGCTTACAGGCTTAATAACAAAATCCTCACTGGGTTCACTGGAGAAAACAAAAACCCTAGTAAAAAACCAAGAAGAAAGCACGTGAACAATTAACCACGACTTACTTGGGAGCCGAAGGTTTCTCAGGATCAGTGGCACAAGGAAGAAGGTTCTTCTCCTTGGGGATGCTCCTCATCTTTTCCATGGGGTTGGCCCCGGCTCCGGTGTCCTTGGAAGGGGCCGTCGGGAGATCAAGCTCCAAATTGACCGTCTCCGAGAACCCTCTCTTGCCGGAATTCTTCCCGTTCTCACCATCACCAAAGGCACCTCCCGGCAGCCCCAGACGGAGCTCCGTCTCCTCGAAATTGAGCTTGCAGTCGTCGCGGCCCGTCGCAAAAATGCTTGCCATTTTTGGCAAATCTCTAACAAATTCAGACACCAACTATCCTCTTCCACGTTCAATCCACCTTCTTCTTCTTCTTCTTCTTCTTCTGCTTCTTCTTCTTCTTCTTCTTCTTCTTCTTTTTGTGTTGGGTAATGTTGTTTTTGTGTGATGGGCGGTAAGAGATAGGGAGGAGGAGGAGGAAAATAAAAACAAAGGGAAACCAAGGAGAGGAGGTGTGGTCATGTGGCACAATGTATATTAATATGCGCGGTTGTAGTGCCTATCGCCATTGGGCCAATGCGGAAGGGACACGTGGACGGGATGGGAGCTGGATTTTCCGCGAGCTCGCCGGGGGGAATTGGCCAGGGCGAGTGACGTCAGCAGTCGAATGATTGTGGTGCGGAGGGAGCAGGCCGTAGGGAGGGGCCGGCGAGCGTGTGCACTCGGTACGGCGTCTGAGTCGCCAGCGTCTCCGTGCACGCCGACTTAATCGGTGGTCTCTCCGGAAATCGCCTATTACTTCACGTGAGTAAGAATTCGATTTTGGAAGCCATCGTAATTCGTTACGTACGAATTCGATTGCAAAATTTACACAACGACACTGGGCCATACACTAGTCCAATTTGGAGATGTAAACTATCTTTTCATCGACATATCATATCACCCTTGTATTTTTAGTATTTTTTTAACTGCAAAATGTGAAGAGCAAATTTACACTTCATGTCACTCCACCAACAAACAGTTTGATGGGTGTGCCTTGTTGTCTACAGATATTATTTTAAATTTATTTTAGTTAGTATAACATTAGAAGATTTTTATAGGAAAAATTATCCTTGTATAAAGGGTAGGGAGGATCAAACATAAGGGTCTCCACCAGTTTTATTTAGTTTTTTTTTCCACTCTTTTGAATATATTAGGTAGAATCGTCAAATAATCATCTTATTTGACAATAATGACGAATGTCCGACACAATTTTCTAGCAAAAAATCCCTTTTTTCTTATATTTCAACTTGTTTTGTTGCTTTCTCCTCTATTGTCCAACCCTTAACTCTTTATATTTTATCTTTCATTTTTTTATATTTTCTCTTTTATATAACACCCTCCTTTTTTTTACTATTTTAGTTGTTCTAAGGTTCTTAAAATAATATAGTGATAAAGTTTCCATTGAATGAATATATATATATATATATACATTGCATATTTTCCTTTCATGGTCTTTAGATGGATGAATTCGTGAAACAATACAATACCATATAGAAGAATGTAATACCTCTTCATATTGTCAACTATCTTTCCCTATTTTTTAATTGATTGTCACACATTTATGATTAAGTGGTGTTGACACCTTAAAATTATAAACATAGACAAGGATTGATACCGAAGTTGCAGATTACTCTTATACCATTATAGCAAAAAGAAAAAAAGTGAATTAGCTTGTGTAAAATTTACCATTCATGGTGAATTTCTCTTATGTGAAACTTTGTACCGCAGGATGTTTGCCATATGCCTTTGATTTAGGTCTTACTTTTGTAGATGGATTGGATTGAAAATCTTATACCACGTTTATGAGGGATTTTGATGGCTCAAAACTCCACCATTAAATGTTAACCACATTTGTGCATGTCACTTTTAATGGGTTGTTTGGAAGCTCTAGTTTAATTAAAAAAAGGTAATCAAATTAAAACCTCAATTTATTAAGTTCTAACATATGGTAGTTACTTTATTTGGTGAAATTATATATTTATATATGAGAAAACATTTTTTGATGTTATTTTCGTCTATTTATATTGTCCACCTCACATTTTTTGATGTTATTTTCATCTATTTATATTGTCCACCTCCTTTTGCTTTACTCAAAAAAGCTCTACTAAAAATTTCAGCAACCCTTAACTTTTTTTTTCTAATGCCAAATCTCGAATGTATAAATAAGCTCTAAAATCTGAAAACACAATTAGGGGTCTGTCAAACGCTTTAATATGTAGATACACTCTAAATTATAATATAAGAGCTTATTTTTTAGAGTTCAAAATGCCTCCTTATTGAAGTGAATTTAGAATATTGAATAAATGGATTGTGGTGTTAGATATAAATGATTTTGATGTAATTGTTAAATTGTTTGCAACAATATTATTTCTTTTATAAAAAACTTTGAAACAGAAAATAATTGAAATTTCAAAAAAATCCACATTCATTACTTATTGGGAAGTTATTTTAATTGGTTTTATAGTTTACACTTTTGGAAGAATCTAGCGAAAGCCAGTACATAACTTATTGGGCTTAAACTAATAGACTTTTATTTAAAAATATCACCCCTTTTGGGTCCATTCTCATAACTTAATGTGCTTAAACTAATAGACTTCTATTCAAAAATATCACCACTTTTGGGACCATTTTAAGAATGGACATTGTACGATTATAAGCGGACCATCATTGGATCTAGCTTAAAAAGATTTTTTTATTTAATCTCATGTGGCAATCAATGGATAGAGATGTTCATGCAACGTTTTGGAGTAGATTTTGTATAAGGGCAAGTCATTATTGCTTTAATTATTCTTCATGTCAATTTTCAACTTCTTGTTCATGTCATTTTGGTCTTGGTTTAAGGACTGCATTTCATAGCATTGACCATTTGCATTGTCGCTAATAAAAGTAATTGATAGAGTAGTCAGTAGAGGTGTACAAAAAATCCGTCGATTTATAAAATTGACTCGATCTGATCAGATCGGCGGTTTTTAACCAATCCGATGGTTAATGATTTGGTGACAAATTGAAAAAATCATAATCCATTAGTATGAAATGGTTTGGTGATGGATTTTACCCTTAATCACCAGATTTAAATCAATCCTAACCTTTGAAATAAAATATATACATATTTATTTTTATATAAAATAATATAAAGAGGCAATATTTTAGCCATTCATCATCCAACTTTCAATTTTAGACATTCATTCTTCATAAAAATATTAAGGAAATAATTGATACTACTATTAACGGATTAAGAAATTTTAACAGAATCAAATTGTTGATCCACTGTTCAGTTCGGTTTGATTTTTAAAGGGCAACGGATTAGTTATGGATTACAAAATTGTCAATTAGTAGGTAACGAATTGGTGACGAATTAGGCTCAATCCGATCCAATCTAAACCGTATACACCCCTATTAGTCAATTATGCTTTTTCATCAATTTTATTAATTACTCCATTTGTAACAAATGAGCATATTTGCATGCTTGGAGGTTGAATTGTATGGTTCACTGGGTCCAATTAAAGATAAGGGGTTTTTGTTGAATCACACCATTAAGGTGGCTTAAGCAAATGTGGTTTTTGTTGAATTTGATGGTAAAATTTGTATCTGGATCCATTTGAATAATCCATCGAGATTTTTGTTTCTTGGTATAATGGCGCTTTCATTCAACCAACAAGCAAAAGACAACAAGAGAAATAAATAGTTCAAACAAGAAAAAAAGACAATACAAAATAAGACCAACAATTAGCCCTCTATACCTAAAAACAACAGCGCCCTTTATCAATTACTTGGCTAACAAATGAGTTGTTGAGTTAAAAAGTCTAGAAATATACGAAAACTCCAAATAAGCAAAGTTCAATGCTAACTTCTTAATATCAGTAATAATTGGGTTGATCGATCAATGAAATTTGACTTTAATAGTCTAGACCACCTCTTTAGAATCCAATGTCTTATGGATCCTTGCAAAGCAATATTCGATGGCCTTTTTTATCGTTGTCAGAACTACGCCCACTTCGCTTACATAAATGAGGCGACTTTGGGACTATTATAGGCACCTGCAAGCATAATAACCCATTTAAGCATAGCAACATAACCAAATGAAGCTTTCTCATCTGTTACCTTATAAGCATCATCTAAGAATATCATAAGTGACATCCCGCTTGGATCCGATCACTCTAAATGCTCCTTCTTCCACATTCTTTTTACACCTTAGCATGTAACTATCATTAATACCATCAATCGATGATTTAATTAAAAAATTATATCTATGGGGTTCAGTCGTTTTCCCTTGAAAAAGAAATCAGTTATTGCTTTTAACAAATTGTTGAAGCACCACGGTGATTATCTCCCAAAGGAGCCATTGTGCAGCTATTCCCACTGAATTTCTTCCACCATTCCTCTAACTCCAGAAAATGAAAGTTGTGAATAAGAAAACCAAAATGGATACCGAACCAACATGCTCTAGTATTTCGCATTTCCTTAGAGCATGGTCAACTGTTTCCTAATGATCCTCACAAAGTAGACACAAGGGGCTTATAGAGTTAATTTCTGAATGCGTGGTCTTTAGAACCACAATTGCATTTTTCAAGCATTTTCATCCAAACAAAAGAATGCTTTAAGGAAGAGAGACTCTCCAAAAATGCTTCCATTTGATGACTAGCGCATGTGTATTTTCTCTTTCTTTCACTATTTCTCTGTAGTCTGACTTAGTTGTAAGCTGCCCTTTCTTTGTACAAAGCAAAACTTTTTTTTAGCATTCTCATTACCAACGAGGATATTTACAAATATTTTCCACATCTTTTGAATGACTAAAAAAGTTTTTTTTAATGACTTTTCATCCCGTAACCTATTTGTTTTCCATGGATCTTTAACTGTATTTTCGGGTTGGTAATGTTAGAAATAGGTTTTCTTCAACCTTCTTGACATGGTATCTAGTTTTGGTCCCAAAATGAAATATTTTTATCATTGCTAATTATCCAACCCACTCTTTCATAGTTGAAACGTACTCTATCTACGAAGCCCCTCCAAAATGATGAGTTGCTTAGTTTATAAAGGCTTGTTTGGCATCTCCACTCTTTTTATTATAAATTCATCCAGAATAGAGCCATTAAAAAAAAATGGCTAGAATCAAAATATGTGTTTGGTAATGCAAGGATTTATTTTAAATGGATAATATTTTACCTTAAGAATTTTGGACTATAGAAGGTTATTATCACTATTTGCAATACAACTAGGTTTTGACGAGATGGGCTAAACTATTACTTTTAGTATTCCCCCACCTTCCATGAACAACGTACAGAACTCTCGAGATTTTAAGAGTGTGGATTTTCTTCTTTTCACCATTGCCAAATCAGCTATTGAGATCATGACAGCTGACTTTTAAACTAGTGACTACCACCTGAAATCTAGAGTATTAGTGGTTCTAGACACTATATCCTCTGAATGGTTTTAAAATCAGATCACATCCCCAGTCCAACCCCGACCGCCCACCTATTACATGGAGACCATGTTACACATGCCAAGAATTCCCTCATGAGGCTAAAACAGAAATAATTTAAACTGCTGAAGATGAATTTCATTCCCTCGAGAGAGATATCTACATATTTCAATAGGCCCCAACATAAGGTTAAACACATGAATGAAAGTATGAGTGGGCACTAATATGACAGCACTATGATGTGGCGTCAGTCATGTTTCAATCATTTGTTGAATCTTGCATCGGGCTCTATCCCTATTAAAGTGAAACCTAAGGCTAACTAGGCACTAGATGGATGGGGCTAATTTTGAAAATTTTAAATTATCAATGTCCGGGCCCCAATAATGCAGTTCTCGGCATGTATCATATCTGCGATGGAGGAGCCGGACTCATTATTAAAATATACACATCCCAATTTCCAATACTCCACATGAGTTACTTGCTACGAGAGGCACATAAGATGTTGCAGTAGTAATAACAACAACAACAACAATAATAAGTGTAAAAATAAAAAAAATTCCAATTTAACAATGTCAAATAGACAGGTAATAACTCCAAAGGGTAACTCAGCTAGCCTATGCCACGATTTGCTCTCGGAAGTTGCGGATTCGAACTGCACTACCACACTACAATAATTATATGTGCACACATTAAAATACACACAAGTGTATTTATTCCATAAACTGTTGTTGGCGTATGTGAAAGAGAGAAATTAAAAGTGGAAGACAAATGTTATTATATGGTCCCACATAAGGTATTCTGTATTTTGTGTATATTTTAGTGTGTGCATGTTTCACAACTAACCTTATTGGGGCCACAAGGGATTTACCAGGCTCCTGTAACCCGACGAAATTGTTCCAACTCAAAGGGCTAAGACAAACTCCAAGCAAAAAAAAAAAAAAAAAAACCTAACAAATAAAGAGCGAACTTTATATTTCTGATAAAGTTGGCAACGTCCATTGAACTTGAATAATTCCCATTGACCTCTTGTATCTATTTGATTCAGTAGGCTATCCAAAATATACCATGCAGCTTGCCCTTGTAACTGTGTAGACGATGGTTGTGTATACCAATAGTTGTAATTGTCAAGGTGATGTTGGAATTATTACTTTTAATATTCTAGTATGGAAATAAAAAAATTCTCCTTGAGAGTCTAAAAGCCACTTTGGAGAGTCTAAATGTTATATAGAGAAGCCAAAGCATCATGGATAGTTCATTGCTTTATTTAATGGTAAAAATTTATCGTGGTTTACTGCTCTATTCAACAGCCGGTATTTAATATGGTTCATTGCTCTATTGTAACTTGTAGTGTCTTTTGGGTTTCCCCATATATCCTTTAGCAAGCTATATAAGGTTATGTTACAATTGTTGTTATGAGAGTGTGAAGAAAGTATGAAAAGTAGGTAAAGAAGGTTTGCCGATCAAGAGTCTAAATATTTGGTGTGGAGAAGTCTCTTGTTATCTTAAGGTTTGGATTAATATATAAGTATTTTGATAATCTGATTTTGATGAGGGGTTTTGTATAACCCTTTGGTCGTACAATCCCCACATACAAAAACACACACTTCACGTCTCTTTTGTCTCCACTGGAACTTCAGTATTCTGTTCTACCAACCTTCATGGACAGAACTGAAACTTGAGTATTTGCTGCTGTAAACCTTAGTATTCACAGAATACAAATTTCAGTTTCACCAATATAATAGCTGCACATTCATTAAATTAGTATCAAAGCATATATTTTCTTCAAATTGGTATCAAAGCGCCATGTTATCAAATTTCAAAACATTGATCCTGGATTGTTTTTGTTGTTGAAAAATATTTTTTGAAGGATGAATATTGTTTTTAGAAAGTGGTTCAAGCTTTATGAAAAGAGAGAATTTAATATTTGAAAACATGAGGGGGAGAGTGAAATGAGTTTTTATTTTAAATAAAAAAGAAGTGAGTAAAGGGATGATCAAAGTTCAAGAGAACAAGTTCTTCTCTTGATTGGTTCAGGTATTTCAAGAGAACAAATTTCTACTTTTGATTGATTCAAGTACTTCAAAAGAACAAGTTTCTTCTCTTGATAGGCATTATCATAGTTTGTATTTAAGAGAACAAGTTTCTTCTCTTAATTGAATTTCTTTGTTTAAAAGTGTTTTAGAAAATGGCAATCTTTGAAATCTTTTTCAAAATGGTATTACAATAAGCTACAGCAAAGTTTGGATGTGTCTTTCCTAAGTATATTTCTTTGAGAATTGAACCTGACCACGAACCAAAGTTCACTGCGACAATTCGCTTTATACTCAATGAGTATTCTTACTCCATTACTAGGTATCAAAGGTTATCAAAGAAGAAGGCTAAAGAAAGTGCGACATTATATGCTTTGAGAGTTCTCCAGGATTCGAGTGTGATCAAAGTGATCGATGTTAAAAGATGTGATGATCATGGTCATGCTGTAAATCTAAAAAACCATGCAGTGTTTTTAGAAGAAGAGATGAAGAAGTTGAAAGCCTTGTAACAAGCTATAAAGAATTTTTATGAAACTTGGATCAACGGCTATGAAAAAAATTTGAAGAATTGAAATCCAAAGAAGGATCATCGACTCAAATGTGAATCAAATATTAAAAGTAAGAGGGAGTTATGTTAGAATTATTACTTTTAATATTCCAGTATGGAAATAAAAAAAACTCCACTTGGGAATCCAAAAACCACTTTGGAAAGTCTAAAGGTCATATCGAATAGCCAAAGCATCATGGATGGTTTATTGCTCTATTTAATAGTAAGAATTTATTGTGGTTTACTGCTCTATTTAACTGCCAGTATTTAATATGATCCATTGTTCTATTGTGACTTGTAATGTCTTTTAGGTTTCCCATGTATCTTTTAGCAAGCTATATAAGATTATGTTGCAGTTGTTGTGATAAGAGTGTGAAGAGAGTGTAAAAAGTGTGTAAAAAAAGGTTTGTCAATCAAGAGTCTAAGTTTTTGGTATAAAAAAGTCTCTTGTTATCTCAAGATTTAGATTAATATATAAGTGTTTTGGTCATTTGATTTTGAGGAAGAGCTCTGTACTGCCCTTTGGCTGTACAATCTCCACATACACAAGCACATACTCCACGTCTCCTCTATCTCCACTAGAACCTCAGTATTCTATTCTACCAACCTTTGAAGACAGAACTGAAACCTAAGTATTTGTTGCTATAAACCTTAGTACTTGCAAAATACGAATTTTAATTTCATCAAAGTAATAACTGTGCATTTATCAAATTGGTATCAAAGCATATAT
This sequence comes from Sextonia rubra, assembly GCA_037013555.1. NCBI lineage: Eukaryota > Viridiplantae > Streptophyta > Magnoliopsida > Laurales > Lauraceae > Sextonia > Sextonia rubra. The sequence continues at coordinate 28,033,248 of JASUAD010000009.1, forward strand.
TTTCTTCAGGTGACTCACTTGGACTAGTTAATATGAGATCCACTGAGCCTCTACTAAGATGGTAGATTCCATTAAAATTCAATGAGTCCATCACCTTCTAAAGAAAAAGAGGGATAATTGAACTCTACAAGTCCTACATTGGAATTAGCTTAAGTACCCATTACCATCTATTTTCATGATGTTCTTTTAGTATAAGGATAGGCCTCGTGGTGTCATGGCATTAAAATACATTGGATTTTAATTAAATACATTGGGTAGCTAAAAATGAAGATTAAATGTGAATTTTCAAAAATGAATGTCGAATAAAATTTTCATTTAAAAAAATAGAACCCAAAAGATGATGTTATTTGATATTCATTTTTAACAAATTCCTCGATCTTCACTTTTAAATTAAACAACATATTACTCAATTCCTACGAATTTTAATGCAAACAAATAGGGGGTTGCTGGAAATGAATAAAACTCTTTAGCGGGGGCCATCAATTGAACCTTGAGTGCTCAGAATGAATGCCCTATTGATATATAAGATATCCTCAAACTTCACTTTAGTATGATTAATAATTCACATTATTAATCATACTTCTAATCACTTAATTAATTGCATTCTCAACTTTTCGATGTGACCGACTCGTATTATAGTAAAATTTATAAATATTTTATGCATAAAAAGAGTGTTCATTGACAGTGAATAGCATGATTAGGGTTGTAAACATGTTGGTTCCGAAACGAGTCCATCCTATTCTCGGACCTAGACCCATTTCTAAATGATGGTTCCAGTTCTGGAACCGATTCTGACTCGGAATCTATTTTGTTGGTTTCAGATTCAATTTCAATAAAATGATTCGGATTCAGTTTTGGAACTAGGTCTAAGTGGAGAATTGGAATCTGTTTTCATAATTGATTCTGACTTCTTTTAACTTTTTTAATTTTAAATTTTTTCTTTAAATTAAGGATACTATTCAACTTATAACAATGCATCAAGTCTACTATCTTTAAAATCAAATATGTCAAATCAAAGTTGATTTTGAACTACAATTTGTGATATTAAAACTCTTATGTTAGGTCTCGGGTCCATAGGTCCAAACCCATATAGACTCGGAATCGAGCCCGTTTAGTAATAGGAATCTAAATTGGGTTTCAGATTCATTTATAAATTAGAACTTAAAATAAGTTTCAAATTTGATTTTTGATCAGAGCTTTTGAATAATTGGAGAATTAAGTACCTATTTACAATCCTAAGCAAGATGATGTGCGATGGGACTTGATCACCCATTTTTTTTTTAATGAAAAATAGGTGCCTCTCTAAGAAGGCAAGCTTAGGTGCAACTATGAAGCTGCTCCATTATGATCTAGGTGTCATGAATTAGAAATGTGGAAACAACCTCTTTACTTATGAGATAAGGCTATATACATTTGACCTTCTTTAAACCCAACAATGATAGGAGCCTCATGCTAAGATGCCGGTTTTCGTAGAGGTACCTCACCATTGTGCTATTGAGTTAACCGTTTAGATTTGTGGTACAAATGGCCGAGTTATTTTGGCCGATTTGGAAATGCAAATTACTATTCTGGTCGTTGCACCTCCGGCACTTTCTATATGATTCATGCGTCAAAAAGAGAGATGAAAGGCCGAAGAAAGCATTGGAGGCCGGGAGATGGACGTAAAAGAAGGCTGCGTGGCCCCCGCATGTTTGGAGGGTGGGACAAGGCAACCGTGGCAGCATGTGCTGAGATTCATTATCGGGGGGCCCCACAGCCCCATGTGATGGTGTTGGCATGTCCCTGAGCGTCTTACCCACGCCCATGTGCGCCGCTTGAGGGCTCCCCCACCCTACTGTTTTTCTATTTTTTCTATTCACCACCCAATCTCAGCCGTCCATTCCACAATCTTCGAATCCAATTTAACACCCACCCCATCTCTCATTGCCCTTTCTAACATTTTTTACAAATTTCTAAATGTTGCATTTCCATAAACTGTGCTTGCCTTTTACAAGAAAAAATTCTTGTTCTCCCGAAAGGTCCCTACTTCTGGGTCTACTGGATTGAATGCATAGTCTCCCCACCCCCCCCCCCAACCCTGCAAAAATAAAACCCAAACACACAACAACAGTGAGGGGTCGAAGGACCCCTATCCATTTCCCATTCGTGAGCTTAACTTGAGAGAATTGATGAATCTAGATGCAAATGGCCAAAGTCAAGAATTTTGTTTCATCCAACTAGCAATGTTTGTTTTCCAAGAGTTAAGTGTGGAAATTGGGAGAAAGTGATCATAATGGTTAGGGTTTCACTTTATTTATATTTGGCTAGTCACAACAAATGGAAAAGAAAAGTGTGCCTCCCAAAAAAATTTTACTATTATATTTTTAGGTGTCAAGAATTTTAGATATAAATGAAATGATTATATTAGTAGTTGTTAGCTTTTCATCTCATTTTAAATCATTTTACCTTATGAAAAAAGATATAAGTTGATAAAAAAAATTATAGTTTTCAAACTCCTTTACACAATCATTATATTATTACTGGTTTAACATTTACTTTACATTACTTTCATAATAAATTATTCAAACGTTTTGCTAAGCAAAGGTGAAAGAGAAATAAAAAGGTGTATGAATGACCATAATAACCCTTGATTGATGACCCGAAATTAGACAATGCTAAACACATTAATAAAATGTGTTCACCTTATTATAATAATTATTATTTTTGCGATTAATTCAGGCCGAAGTAAGATTAGGATAATAAATACCAAACTGAGTATCTATTCTTTAATTGGATGTAGAGGGTCAGAATTGAATTAAGTGGCCCAACAACAAGCCAGGCTGCTAATTGCATGACATTCAGAATCAGAGGTATATTATCTGCATCCATATAGGTAGGACCCACACCTCTTGAACAGTCTGGTTCATTCGTGCACGTGTCTCTGGTCAACTAGGAAGCAATTGAACTTTGTGGTCCTGTGGACTACCCTACTAGTGTCCTTACCAACTTGCCCATGAGTACCCCTTCCTCTTTTCATTGTTTATTAAAATGGCAGTACAAGCTTTTCCGCGCTTCAGCCACTGCAACTCACTCGTGCGTCTTAAAGGGGCATGTCACGTGTTACTGAGGTTGTTATTTTTGTTCTATTGCATGCAAATGAGAGAGAGAGAGAGAGAGAGAGAGAGAATAAAACTTTTTCTAATCTCACTGTAAAAGAATCCTTTTAACTTTTCTTCAGATCTCTTATCTAAGATCAATCACATGTTTGGAGATTTTTTAGTGGGTATTATATTGATTGTTTAGGTGTAATTACACTCTCAAGAAATATATCCTAGGTGAATTTCATTTGACTAAAAATCATTTTAATTGTAGATGTTTTTCATTGAGTTGACAGGCTCTTTGTGGGAAGCATCTTTGGATAAGATTAGAGAGGAATTAGATAAGGGTTCAAATATACACCAAGCATGCCGAGTACGACATGTCTCATTTTATGAACTGTGTTCATCAGTCATCACTCATGCTGGGGTTTTGCAATTAGTTTAATTTTGACTAATACTTAATCATCATGTTAAGTTCTTGCTACCATTAAGCTATCAGTGGATTGGCGGTTGTTTGGATACAGTTGAAACCAATAAATGTCAGTTGATACATTTATCTCATTTTGTTTTCGTCTTTTTTTTTTTTAGTTCTACTATTTGTACACAGGATTTTTCTCTTCTTACACAAGCCAAAAATAAAAAAAAAACCCCAAAATTTTTCAAAATGCCCTTTTCTCCATACACAACTACTCTCCATTCTCCGATCCGTCATGAGCTCCTGCCAACGGAGGCTCTCTTTCTCCCCTCCCTCTCCCTCTCCCTCTCCCTCCCTCTATTCTCTCTCTCTTTCCCTCTCCCTCCCTCTTTCCCCTTTCTCCCCCTTCTCGCCGTCTCCTCGCAGCAAGGAGATCGGGTCTCCCCGCAATAGGGCGATTGATTGCCCCACAGTAGGGAGATGTAGGTCTCCCTGCTGCGGGGAGGCCAGTTGCCGTGATGGGAAAAGGGGAAAGGAGGAAAGAGGGAGGGACATAGAAGGAGAGAAAGAATAGAGGGAAGAGGAGGAAGAGGGAGGAGGAGAAAGAGGAAGAGGGAGAGAGAGGGAGGGGGAGCCGCTCCGCCGGCTGGAGGGGAGAAATGAGAGAGATGTGTAGGGAGAGAATGGGTGGGGATAATTTCAGAAGTTTTGGTTTTTTTTTTTTTTTTTGTTTTTTTGGCTAGTGTAAGAAGAGAAGAAAGAGGAGTACAAATAACATGACTCTTTTTGTTCCCCCTTTTCTAATAAAAATTAAAGATATTTAAAAAATAATAATTTTCCATAAGTGTAATTTAAATATCTTTAATATGATTTTAATAAAAGCTAGTTGCGATGATATCAATACTATCAATGATCAACCACAAGATGGCCGGTGGGTTTCTTATCGTCAAAAAATATATATAGTGGCTCTACTCCAAACGTCTTTTTTGCATTTCAACAATCATAACTGTTGAATTAGGGTTCTCATATTCTCATAAATAGCAATTCTTACGGGTCAAAGTTGTGGTACAAGACTATTATGTGAGAAACTCCACATCTCTTGACTCGGATGGAAATCTACATCTCTTTACTAGGACTAGAGGATAAGCCACTAAACTCTCTCTCTCTCTCTCTCCAGGTCGATCCCAATGCAAACTATCTTAGCATCAAGTATTAAGACTTTAAACAAGAGATTACCTTAGACGTATCCCAACAGCTTAATCCAACATGGGCCCTGACTGGCAGGCCACATGATTTCTGAAAATACAAACCAACATCATCATCATCATCATCATCATAACCTTAATCCATTTTTGTTTTTTTTTTTTTCAGATGATAATAAAGACTTTTATTTTTAAAAAAAAGGAGATTACAAAAAGAGAAGTAAAAAGTGAAGTACAAGAATAATGTACTCCACCCCACTCTACCTAATTTACATAAAAAGTAGTCAATATTAAATTTAAATAAATCAATAATATGGGTCATAGTCAAAACTAGTACATATTTGGCAATCCAGGCTGACTTTGCCAGAGTTTTAAAACCGTTCTTATAGGCTTGTGAATTTAAAACCATGCTTGTGCTTGTGGTCCCAAGTCTCCTGCACTACTGAGAATGTCTGTATGAAGTAGAAAAACTAAGCGATCAGACATTGATGACCATTACTTGCTGTCTCTCAGATCAATGCATTCGGGTCATCATCAAGACAGTGGACACATCACATGGTCATGCTTGCACGCTAGGCCATTCCATCATTGGGCAAACATAAGCAACACACGTGCCACTTGATGTCTGATGTGGTTCTCTTAAAGCCACAAAGTTAGCAGCTCTTTTCGTTCTTCTGCCCTCCAAACAATCTGGGGTTAGGTCTAAAAACCAGATAGAAAATAGAAAAGTAGGTACGAAAGAGACTTGCAAAAGCCATAATGGAGTTAGAAGAAGAGATAAGGGAAAAATGACAGTTACAAAAAAAAGACTGTGTCTGTAGTGCCTGTTGTTTAGGATGAGGACATGGCATGTTAAGTCGTGGGTATGGTCTGTTGATGCATTGGGCACAAGTGGGTGCACGGTCGAACGATTTGGACCGTTCATTGGATGATCTCAAGTGAAGGTGGCCAATAGTATGGAGGTCAAACTGACCGGAAATCTTAGTCTTCTGATCAGTGGAGCTTTCACACTGGATAGAGGCAATTGTTGTTTGTTTTTAGCACTGTCTCGAGGTTCGGTGTAAATTGGTTTTTGATCATAGAATTGCTCACGCGGGTCATCGTTTATTAGGCCCACGGGCAATCCAAATTGGAGAATGGCCACCGTGTAAAAATTTCACACAAAAGTGTCAAGCCGGTCAAGTCAGGTCAAGTTAGGTAGTAATATACATTTACTAAAAACTTGTCCTTCTTACTAATCGGATTTAAATTAAATGTCAATTGCAGCAAACAAAAAGTTAAATAACGTCAACTCAAAATCCAAATAATCTTGTTGAATTGTGTCACATCCGTAGAGTAGGTTATATCAGGTTGAATCTAAAGGATCAAACTTTGGGTAGTTCTACAAGAACGGGAACTCCAACCAGTGGGCTAGCCTCCTTAATTTTCCATTGTGTCTTGAATTTACCTACTTGAACCGTAAATAACTAGATCAGGTTTATGGCACCTCACATGAGGATTTCCCATCTCTATTTGTCTAGTATGGGCTGCCAAACGGGTCATCACCTGGACTGGGATTTCAATTAAACAGTACAGGATTTTTAGGCTGGGCCGAAACTCAAATTTAGGGCTTCCCATCTAAATTACTTGGCCCATGGAAAACCTTTTTAGTATACTATTGTATCACCGAAGGTAACAAATATAGTAGTATTAAATAAAATTTCTATTCCCTACCTTTTGCTGTTAGATAATTGTCATTGTTTCCCAACTAAAATGCAATGGGATGGTCATCATTTTACCATATTGGTGTCCTGTGGGTGAGCCCCTCAATGCACCGGGGGAATCTTTTGTTTTGGTCTCCCCACATTTGAAATGCTGGTTGACCGAGGGACATTCATTAAAGGTGGTCACAGTTCTGCCCGGGAAATTGTGAGTTTGGAGAATGTTGAGCTGGGGTGATCGAGGCTGCCCGGCCTGCCCGTCAATCATTCCACTCCATTTTTTTCAGCTCCCTTGTTTCATGAGAAAGCCACAGGGGAACTAATTTTGTCATAAGACAATATTATATTTGATTGATTGAGGGAATCAACAGCTCCATAAAAGTACTAATTTCATTGGTGGGTTTGTTCTCCTTTCATTAATTTAATTTTGATGCCCATGGGCAGGGCCACATGTGACTGTAGGGATGATACGATCCCTTTGTACTCCTTAGATGGTGACTTGTGATTGAATGAGAAACATACAAATCAGATCTTGCAGCTGAAGCTCACTCACTTGGCTAAAACTGCCAACAGTTATAATAGTGCTGCCACAGCTGGTGATAACCGTAAAAATAAAAACAGCAGACAACAATCAATATCAATATCTATATTACTTGGCATATGTCTTTTTGAATTCTATTTATCCACTCATCTTATAATCCACTGCATTATCTTCTCCCACCAACCATTCATATTAAAACTTTGAGGTATTGGTAAAGCCAACAAAAGTACTTTTTAATATTTTTCATCGAGTGGAGCTCTCTCCTTAATACTCACCTTTATGTAGAACCTGACTGGCACACTTTTGGCGACACACGTTTTTTTTTTTGCCGAATCATTTTTCTAGGGATAAAAACTCACGACCGGTTGGCTTTTATACCATATTAAATTTCCTTTGTTAATTATTTCATAAAAAAATCTCAAGATATTAGTAGAGCAGCAAAAATACTTTTTAATATTTTCTATCGGTTGGAGTCCACTCCTCAATAACAACATTTCTAAAATTTGTGTAGAAGTTTTTTTTTTCCGCTTCTCTATAAGCAGTTGTCCTGCCAAATGACATTTTTAGTTTTTTTTTAGTATAATCATTCCTTTATTGATTAACTTTTAGCTCCATAGAACAATAAGTTTTATTTTTTTTTCAGTGAAACCATATAACAGTAAGTTGAAGGTGCCATATGGGTAGACTCTAAATTTTGTGTCTATATGACTTAAAGTGCAGCGAATTACATGTCCTAAGTGCTTCAAATTGTTTAGCAAAGTTTATGTGGATGTCCGATTCAATAAACTTAAAACTTCTATATCTCCTTAAAAAAAAGTTATTAAAAGATAAATTTTAAAATGGACACGAATGTCCAAAGCTCTTGTGGTTTTTGGATAAATTTGCTTATAAAATTTTTAAAATATGATAAATTTCATGTACAACTTTTACTTTATATGACAAAATTGTTTGTTTAACTTTTACCATGAGAAAACTTTGCCCATATCACTCTTCCCAGCAATTGAAATATACATTTTATAATTGAATCAGATACGTTAACAAAATAATTTATTTGTAAGAAAGTCCATCTGTATCAAAAAGATAAAACTTACCACATAGGCCAAGTGATTTCTTTCGAGCTGCGCTAGCACATTGCGCCACAAGAAATTTACCGGGCTTCTACTATACCTAAAGGGATTAGTCCAACTCAAAGAGTTGGGACACCCTCGGATATAAAAAAAAAAAAAAAAAGTCACCTTGGTCACAATGTCATCAGATAACATATGTGAGACTTCAAATTCAACGCCTATGAAGGAAAGCATTGCTTTTTAAGAATACATTATCAAAAAGATAACAACCCTTGCCCTCTTTTTTTTACCAAAAAAGGAGAAAAAGCACTTACCCTCTTCTTTTATCATATCCTTTCTCTCTCATGGATTATACTCACTCAACTTTTTTTTAGTATCACAGCCAAGGAAACTTAGACCTACCACACAAGTGGAAAGAGGAGTTCATGTAGAAAGCATGGCATACTGAGGGATTTATCTCAAGTTGGGGAGGTGATATATGTCTCCAACCAACCAAGAAACCCCATGTTACCTACACCAATTCACTCTTTGAACCAATTAACTTATATCACAACATTTCCCGACAATATTTATTTCAATGAGCTTCATTTTAAATTTCTCCTATCAATTCATCCATGGTCAAGACAAATAAATGGGGCCACCAAGCAGATTTTTCATATATATATATATATATATAAATAATGCAACACCAATTAGAAACCCATCATGCTATCCACCCTAATCAACTCTTTCATGGTTTCCAATGGGTCCTTCATGGGCCACGGCTGATCTAGGCCAACCCAAGTCCAGCCTGCAGCCAACTGTACTTGGACTATTCTTTAAGCCCATGGCTTTGGTCATTAAAATGAGACCCATAGCTAAATGGACTTTGATTGGCAATCTTTTGAGTGGCCCATGAACAGCTCTAGTTACCACATTGACTATCCTAACAGTCCCATGGTGAACTTCCTCTAATCGATGTTGAAGATTTTTTTTTTTTTTTTTTTTTGGTGTGTGCGCCCGCGCGAGCCTGCTTTTGGAACACCTCATATTAAGGGGCTAGGATTGTGCAATCGCTTTCTAGTTTTACTCCATGGCCCATATAGTTGGATTCAATGAATGACCAATGCAGCTCTAATCAGGTGTATGTACCCATGCAGTTGTCATGAAAGCAAAGTGTGAACACCAAAATTTCATTTTCGTTGATCTTATCCTACAATTACTCCATTAGCTACCCACGTACTAGATCCCTGGTATCATATTACCTGGATGATCTGATCATGTGGTCCAACAATAAATTGCTTTACTGGTCGGAAAGCTTTTCTGTTGTAGTTGATATGTTTAGATACTAAAATCATACTTCAATGGGCTCCTGCCTTTTTGAACCCCAGTTGGTAGAATTCTTTCAGTTTTATGTCCATTCCTGTTTAATTTCTGTTAATCAATGAGCTCCATCAGATTTGTGGTCTAATTAATCATTACAGACACGGTCATCCCCCTCTGTTCAACTAGACATAGGTGGAGATCGATATTTTACCTTAGTAGTGAGATATGTTAGTTTTCACCTGGCTGGCAAGGAATCGAGGCATATCACCTTTCCTTGCTCAAAGCCTCTTCAACCACCTGTGGTTTCTTTCTTTCACCCAAGTGCTCCCTTACTTCACCATAGGTCTACTTCCCTCACCTAAGAGCTCGATGGGGTCAAGCCTCATTAGCTGTGAAAAAAAAAAAAACAAAAACAAATGGACACAGGTGGATGTATCATATGTCTTCACGTTGACTATGCTATATGAGACAGTATGAGGACAACGGGGTACAACCTGAGTGGGTCGGGTTTACGCAAGCCTGCCCAAAATCTTGGGAACGGTTACCTAAGTGAGCTCTACTTGAACCATGATTTATCCTAATCTAAATTAAAATTTTACTAATATAACTAATGCTTTAAAGATCCGGGTCCTACTACAATCCGGTCAAGAAGGACTCAGATTTTGACTGGCTTTTGAATTCCAAGCCTGAGTCTAATCCTAGTTGGGTTTTGGTAAGCTTGGTCAATTTTTAATTTGTGAGTCATGGCCCATTACTTGTAGGCTAATGTGTCATCACCGATCTAGGAAATTCTAATCAACCCGATTATCTAGTGGGCTGAAAATTATGGGTCATAATCTGGACCCAATTGTTGAACCTGACTACTTGAGAGCGCACATTGGCTAGGCAAAAAATTGATACGTATTGGTATAGATCAGTATTAAAAACCATAGTCTCTATATGAAATGGCCCCAGAATAATTAAATTTTACATGAGCAAGTACCTATTACAGGATAGGAGGCTGATTTTGCATTAAATAATTAGATTTTTATATTTGAGTATTAGGTTTACCTTGTATGGAAGTTTTCATGTGGTCCATAATTGTGGGCTTGAATCCATCGCAATGATCAAACGGGCCCAAAATCGACCCACATTAGTAAGGTGAAAAGTGAGGCTCCCATAGATCAAGATCTGGCATTAAATTGTGTGCATTTGATAAAATGAGCAGGCTTCTTTCTAATTAAAGCTTTGCCCAATCCCTATGCCAAACGGGCTTGTTCTTTTGATATATAAGATCTCTCAACCTTTTAGAAAATGAATGACTTGAACATTAATATTTGGGAAATCTACACAAATCCACATGTATTTTTTTTTCAATTAAATTAACCACTTACGTACCCCCTTTTAATTTTAACAATTTACTGCATTTATTAATTTATAAATCTCGGTCAACCACTTCACTCGCAATCAAATGCTAAATCTGACCAGTTTATGAAACCAAACACATTTTACTGTAATAGGATGAAAACTTCTGCGATTTCACGAGATTTATCTTAAAGAAATTAGCTTGAATTTGATAGGTTTTATTGCATATTGGCTCGAATTTTATCTACATGAGGATAAATCTGAAGGGTGTTTTTATCCTTTATAGTGGACTTCATCAATCCATCAAAATCCAACCATTGAATAAGTGAGGTGAACGATTTTTTTAGATTAATAGAGGTGGTTACTCATAAAATAAAAGCACGTCGGTATTTGTGGTTGTCAATTCACTTAATATCATAAAAGTTTACATTTGACATAATTTTGTTAAATTCAAATGTGATTTGGCATAGTAAATAATTTTGTTAAATTCAAATGTGATTTGGCATAGTGAATAATTAAACTATTAAATTTCCTTAGCTAACCATTTCAATCAAAATCTTAATGTGTTCGTAGAGACAGCATAAATAATTTTCAATATTCTTTCTTAGGTGGAGTCCACCTCTCAACAAGCTATAGGGGGCCTGAAACTCACCCTTGTGTGAGGGTAGTAATAACAGGTGAGGTAATAGAGCCCTCAAGTGATGAAAGACGGCATGTCAAAAGGCTTGAACCTTTAGATAGTTGAGTGAGAAATGAGACTTATTACTATTAAGATAAGAGGTTGTTTTTCAATTAAGTCAATTGAGGCCAGTGGTGTATATATATATATATATGAAGAGAGAGAAGAAAAAGGAAGCAGATTCTCATGGCCATAGTTTCCATTGGAGGAATCACAAGAAAACCTTTTTTTTTTTTTTTTTGTTTTTTGGAATGTGGAACTCCTATCATCAATCAAAATCCATGTTTGACGTCTATCCAAATGTGACTCACAATAGATTGAAATTATATATATATATATATATATATAATTATGCCTCTTAAGACTGTTGAACTTGTAGTCAATGGACGGAGGAGGGCTTGGAATGATATAATGAACTTAAAATTTGGCACATGGGTGGTTCGGTTTGGTCCTTTCAATCTCTCACCTCTATGATTGTCCTAGAACCAGTTGGAGCCTAATAAGGATCATCCCTCCAAGGAGCACGGCTCTTTGTGATTGTCTCAGCGATATGTCAACAACTACGTTTAATTTCTTATAACCATAAAAAAAAACAACTATGTTTAATTTTTACCCAAAACAAGAAAACTATATTTACTGGAACATGAGACATACATAGTGGTGAAATGCACACGACTATGTAGAAAATATTTAGCCACACCCATTCACATAGAGATCCCAGCAGCACACTTGTGGTTTGGACCTAATAAACTGGATAGTTTCCCATGCGATAGCTTGGTTTATGAGGGCAGCCAGGGCTTGCATGATATGATGGAATGTGATGATGATGGTGGTGGCAATGTGGCATAGCATGGGAGACATGCATCGTGGGCAGTACTTAATTCTCAAAAACGACTGACAACGGAGCAAAATAGAAGGGAGGATGGGGACGTTCCTTCTACACCAAACAAGAGGGGGGCAACCATCCCTTTCATGTGCCATGGGCCCCCACACACTGACAACCTCAGACACCACACGTGTGCTTTGAGATTACCTCTTCAACTTGTAATTCGGTTCCGAGTTGACATATTTAATAGGATTTATAAACTGATCAGATTCCGGTTGAACACTGCTTGTAAAAGGGTTACCCACAATCCCTTATTTGATCCATTGCCAATGGTTTGTTTCGCTTTAGGAATGTAAACGTTTTTTTTTCTACTTTTTGAAATTGATTTTTGCTTTGTCCCTTTAGTGAGAGATCCCTCGGCTTAGGAAAAAAAATGGTGGGATACCCTCTGGTGAAGAAAATTGACCTATGGTGAGCAGCACAGTCATAGGTGAGGAAAGGTGTTTATCCGGTTTTAAATCTTAACAAGTAGGTAAGGATACTCAGTTCCAGTATGTTGGCCTCAAACCCAAATTTAATACACTTATCTAACTAGGCTAAACACCAATAGCCCTATTGGAAATAATAACAACTTTAAACTCCATTTAAGGCCTAAGTACATCATCATACATAAATTATATTTCAAATAATCTAAATAGTGATAAATGCATTAGATATGTGCATTTGTCACTTTTTTTATCAAAAAAATAGTTAGAAATGCATAATCTAATATTATATAAATGTCTATTTATCAATTTACGTTTTATATATAACTTATGGAGAGGAATGTTGCTCAATTAAAAAACAACACATGCATAAAATGAGTGTTGGACAAATAACAATGTTGGGATAAATATAAGATAAAAGTAGATAAGATAATATATAAAATGAATGCTTTTGCAGCATTTAGGGTTTGCATTCAAAAGACTTAATTGTGATGATTTGGGCATGTCTCACATAGACCAGCATCGGTACCATTGGGAAGGAGATTTTTGTAGTTAAGTGGCACACAATTATATATATATATATGTGGATATAGGCTTTATATGACATGTATTAAATTAATAAGGATATAACTAAAGAATTGTAATTATCTTAAAATCGGGGTTAGGATAGATCAGTATGGAAAACAATTTATGTAGTTGGCACCAATTTAATTGGAATATGGATTTGATTATTATTATTATTATTAAATTTATGTATGATATATTGTTATATTATTTATTAATTATGTTACATGTGTAGGTATTAATTTGGATCTACTCCTGATTAGATTTGGATTCAGACCTTACCAATTTGGTTCAAACTGTTGTTGTGAACACAACCAATATCAGAGCAATTCAAAAAAAAAAAAAAAGCGTAGGCAGGGGAGTGAATAAAAACATTCCTGATGAAATCGTAAAAACATTACTGGTCAAATCGGACTTTTTTCTCGCTGAATAATATCATATTTCATTGCCCTTGATTTTCATGATCTTTTGCAGGTCATTACTCAAACGGGACTTCTCAACCATTTGACACCCAAAGTGGGGCCAACATCTTTTCTATCTTTTGGCTTCTGCCCTTATTCAATCGACAAGCATGATTAGAAACATTATTATACAATTGGGAGAGACCCACTTAGGGCCACTATTGAGCCCAACAAGCAACTATGGACAGTTGAATATGAATGGATTTTGTTTGGTTTCTTAATCGTTTTCACACATTCAAAATGGCGAGGTATGTTCTGGCTCACCTACATGCGCGACAATCAGTGAATGCCACAAGAATTAAATCCATTTAGATGTAAATTAGGGTTGCTTAGAATAATAAGTCCATCAAAAGGTCTTGAGCCTTTTTTTTTTCCTATTTTCCCTTTTTTTTCTCTCTTTCTTTCTTTCAAGTACAAGCCAGAGTAGCTGGAGCCTAAAAGATATTAAATTTTATTAACCAATCATTTATATGAAAACCTCGAAGTGTCAATATAGATTGCCTAAATACTTGTCAATACTTCCATTTGAGTGGAGCCGACTCCTCAATACTTTTCCTAAAGTAAAATTTTATAGGCATACTTTTGACGATACGCATAAATTACTAGTTCTATACTAATTAAGTTTTATTTGCTAACTATTTATACTAAAACCACTAGGTGTTAGTAGAATCTACATAAATACTTTTTAATAGTCCCCTTTAAGTGGAGCCCACTCCTCAATAAAAAAAACACGAGTGACATGAAAGTGAATCGCAGCACCAAGACATGCACGTATTAAGGAAGGACCTAGAGGTTGAATTCTGGACAGTTGAATGAGAACTAGACTCTCAATCACAAGCTATTCTTCAAATTATATTCTTTTATATTGATGTAATTGTTGTCATCGTCACCATGTGAGCCTCATCCATTATCATCAGAGCATTCCGAAACAAATCCGATGGTCGCTAATGTCTCTCAAAAAACATTACCTTTCCAAAAGGAAAAAAAGGAACAAAGAAAGTACAAATTTAATGGCCCCACCCTTCCCTACCTCGCATTGGTAGATTTGGAATGTCGTTGAAGCCTTGGCTGGACCGGGACTAATTTAATAGCCAGTAAATCTCATAACCATGTTCCTTACATTGTTTTAAAATGCTTTAAATGAAGTTTAATAAATTATAATATCAAAGAGATCCAAAGTTTTTAAGATGCCTTTCAAACAACTCCTGCTATTATTTAACATAACCCCACATAAAATAAGCAAATGTAAATGACTCTCATTCCTGATCTCCATACTTAAGAATGGCGTCTTATTACAATGGTAAGAGGTGCAACTTTTTATCTAATTGCCGGGCTTTTTTCTTGTTTTTTTTTGGATAACCCAACTAAAAAGCTAAGATCCGTATATAAACACCAATAACAACTCACACATTCAAGGTAATGAAAATTCGTACCTGAAAGGGACAGACACAATTTTCACATATGAGGGAATAAAGATTCAACCTAACATTAGGCTTCTTATTATAATGGTAAGAGGTGCCTGTTCTCATCTAATTACCTGAAGTTCGAAATCGGGCAATCACATTCCATTACTAGGGGGCTAGTCAACCCTACTCTAGTCGGAGATCTACTTTCCTCACTAAAAAAATAGGGTCCCAACCTCCTAAGGTAAGTAACAAAAATTAAAAAAACCTCCATACCGTCTTTCCCAACTCATTGAATTATACTTGGACTTCCATAGCCACTCTGTGCCTTTGAACTTAAATTCATACTTCATCTTTTTCTTCATCTTCCAGTGATGATCGCACACAAAGTGGGCATCAATCGGCCTTTGTAAATGTTTATCTCTCTTTTTCTTATCTTTTTATTTTGTCTTTTCTTACATAATGTTTGGTGAGAGGATAGAATGTCTGGAAAGTTATTTTTTTAAACGGGGAGATGGACGAATGCAAATAAGTAGCAGCTTTGGAACCGTTATTGTGGAAGGGCTGTTAGAAAAGAGTGGACTTCTGAAAAAATTTAAAGTACGACCTTGAGAAAGTTATTAAAATTCAAGGCTAATAGGAGGCCAATTGGACCCATATGATGGAGAATGGGTGGTCAAAGTGGGTGCATTTGGAGTTGACAGTTTAAAAAAATGAAAATCCCGGTTATTTGGGCCTCTTGAGTTTTAAATTTTATAAGTATCATTTCACTTAACATAAATGTGCCACTTAGAATACTAAAGAAAGACTTGTTTTGCAGGTTACTTAAAACATTTACCTTACCTAGGAGTTGCGTGAGTAGGGTAACGTGTGGGTTTACTCTCAATGTTGTGTTCTTGTATCTTATGTCAAACTTACTCCACATAGGTGTCCAAGGAAATAATCCTATTTAGTTATATACCATGAGAAAACTTTCACCATTAAAAAAGTAGTACCTCAAAAATTTAAGGGTTATGCTTAAGATTAAGATAGAAGATTTTGAATGAATTCTCTTTGATCCAAAAAAAAAAAAGGTGGGGTAGAAAAATTCATTAGCGATGATAGGAAAGCTCATTACTCAGGTTTAACTCGCCCGTCTCTAAAAACTGATTTATAAAGGGCCGACTTGATGACTCAGGAGTCATATTTTATTAAAGAAATTAAGAATAAATCAAATAATTAGAGTCTAGATACACATGTATTTACATATACTAATAATAATAATAATAATAATAATAATAAATTCAAATTAGTAAATTTATTACGTACATTTCAATCAATCACCTTTATCCAAACCTCCTCAAGCATTAATTACTTTAGATGGAAAAGTTGGTCGAATCCTTTGGTAAGTCCTGTGGCAGGAGCCCTTTTACAGCCTCAATCGTTACCTATTTTATTCGCCGTTTGCGTCCTTTCATGGGCCATCCCTGTGCCCCAAAACTCAGCACTGTTATAGTCAGCAAGGATTTGGGTCCCAGAGGTGCTTTGTGTCTTTATCAACTAAAATCTTTCAATATCACACGCTTCTCCTACTATATACAACAAAAAGAACTGAATTGAATTGAAACCACTCCTACCCATATTACCTGTCTCAGTAGGCCCTGACTCATACCATATCCATCTTCACTTCTAGGGTACAGCTGGGCTTCACTGTACAACTCATCACCCTTCCAGCTTAGTTGCCCATGGACAATGTTGCTTTAGAAATATAGCTTAGAGAGTGGATAATTGAGATAATCATGGTTCAGTTGGCCCGGACCCACACGCAATGGACCTGGCGTCCATTGGATTCCAGACTGAATCTGGGTCCCCACACATGATGGGAGTTGGGTTGTGAATGGCTCTAGTCGGCGACATTTAATTCATGATGTGGTCCTAACCAAATGAAGACGAGGGCACAGAGAATTGTGGCCACTTTTGGGGTGGAGTGGTCCTGCCATGACTGGATGAGAATGGGGTTGGCTAAACAACACCCACGGATTCATAGTGGGGTGTGACGTCTGTCCTGGCTATTCTTCTCATGTGTTGTTCCTCCTTTTTGAGCTCGGACTATTATTTGGAATGAAAAGCTGATGCTTGGGGTTGTGTGTGTGTGTTTTCTGCTGTGGTCCCAAAACCAAACCTACCCACATTTGTGTATTGCCGAGCTGTCTTGTCCTTTAACTTCACCCATTTGCCAAATTCCTTTTAAACTACTAGGTTTTGTGCCACCCCAATAATGCAAACTTAAATTCTAGTATTTACAAGATCAGTAATCCATTGCTTGATGACTTTGACCCATGTTTACCATTCTAGGCGTCTTTATACATTTTTTAACGCCTGGAGGAGGTTAGCCTAATAAAGGACTCTTGTGTGCTACAAGGGACTAGAAATTATTTGAGTGAGTTGTCAAAGGAGGATTCCATTGCGTACTACATCAATGAAACACTAACCTACCTTCCTATTTTAGCAGGCAAACAAATCTTGTATCCGAATCATGATCGCAAAGATACGACACCAATCACCATCCAACTGTTGTAGAGGCCCATCACCAAATCATAGTGTGGTTGTTGAACAATTCTCTTCGCTTGAAATCACCATAGGGACAATAATGGGCCATTGAAACTGGTGATCTCCAGCGAACTTATATTAGGGGTAAGTTTGGTAGATTTTAGCCAAGTTGAACTTGACGGAAGACAAGAGGCTAGAGATTTTGACCCAAATCCATTTTGTGGTGAGTTTGAGTTTTGGATGCCCCTCTTCACACCAGCAGCATCGCCTTATTTAGTATTACTATACATATTTTTTTAATAGACTATAATATGTAAATTGTACTTAGTGTAATTGGTAGAAGATATTTAAATAAGTTTGGCATGCTTCTGTATTGAATAGTATTTTCGCGGCCTCTACTAACACTTTAAGGTTTTTATAAAAATGGTTAATTAGAAAATTTTAATATCGTATCAGAGTCAAACCTATCGTGAGTTCAAATTGCAGGAATGATTTGACAAGAAAAAATGTGTGCCGCCAAAAGTGCGTCTGTGAGTTTCACGTAAGTAGAAGTATTGAGAAGTATACTCCACCTAATGGAGAATATTGAAAAGTATTTCCTAGCCTCTCCTACACTTTACCTCAACTACGGCCTCGACATTTTGATATGAATGATAAATTTGGTATGTCAAATAAAGAAGTTCGGAATCAAGATGGCCGCTATACATTGGGGCATATTAAAACTTAGCGTAGCTTATACCAAACCCAACCCATTGCCATTCATCCTACTAGGCCACCATCCTATGAGTTGGAATTGCATCCAATTCAAAAGTCGGGCCACATCCTAATGCTTCCAAGCTCCAAGTTTAAAAGGTGAAACTGATAAGAAAGCTAATGCAACCTTCTAGCTTCCTTTTGGCATTTACTTTGCCATTCGTGCCATTCTTCTGTCTTTTTCTTCCTTCCTGTGGCCCCTCGATGTTGTTGGGTCACCTTCATTCAATTAATCCGACACGGATGACAATCAAAATCAATCGATATTTGGACTGGCTATCCAGGTGCATTTGAATCCCTTTTAAAAATCAAGAACCCTACCTAACGATGCTAATCCCAGTACAGCTTGTACCAACATGTGGACAAGCAGTGCTTCTCATTTGTGTGGGCCTCCATATCATGATATTCACAAATCATACAATATAGGATTAGCTTATTAAAGAGCCTCTTCGTTGGTTACCGGGAAGACCTAAAAAATACATTGTAACATGAGCATATCTTTACTTTAGTAGTCATAATCACGTCCATTTCATTAGCTTCATCCACAATAATGAGAGCATGTCGTGTTCACCATTTACCTCCATTTCATGGACTAATGCGTGAATGGGAGGAATTCATGTGTTTTCAACGTTCTTAACAAGAATAAATAATAATGGGATTTTTTAATGGCTTTTAGTATCTTTCTCACTGTCCAGAGTTCTTAGATGTTTAATTATGTTTTCTTATGTGTGTTAGCTACGGTTTACTCCTATGTGAGATCTTTCAAAAGTAACATATATATATAGACAAAACTACTATGCATATATCCCTCACACTATGGTGATGGACACTTCTTCCTTTGAAAACTATTTTTTATGTGCAAGAAAACAAAACTATCACACCTAATGACACCCTTTTAACCTTATCAAGTCTAAAAAAATTATCTCTCACCATAATAAAAGAGATACATGCATAATAGTCTTTCCCTTATATATATATATATATATAAGCATTATATCAATCAAGCAATTCAAAGAGATTTCCTACCACCCCAAATAATATTTCTCCCACATTTTTGTTTGGGGTAGTTGACTTAATTAGATTACACTTTCACTCTTTATGATCAAGCAATATTGATCAGGATGATCTGTTATAAATAACTAATTTAACAAAATCTTCTTTTTATGACGTTACTAACCAAGACATAATCATCTGCCATATCTGTTATTAGCACGGCGAATTCCATTGGTAACATATTAGAAGATATATATATATATATATGGAAGTATTCTAGTACATCCATCCTCACCATTTAGGTGAGGAATATTTTCTTTTTTAACCTATCAAAGGTTAAAAAGGTGTCATGATTTTTTTTTTTTTTGCACATTAATACTTACCAAAAAAGGAGTGTCCCTCACCAAAATGGTGAGGGATGGATGCACTTAAATATTTCCCATATATATATGGAGATTATTTATAAACTAAAGGCCACACAATGTCCGACGCCCTACTTGCTTTGCCCACGCATAAAATCTCGCCTGTTTATCAAGATCACCTACCATATTGAAACTTTTCTGGCCAGGAAAGGCCACTCTGGCTCATGAAATTGTCAGGTACAAGTGGGCCACCCAACATGAATACTTCGTTGTCCGTTTCTTCCACACTCTTGTGTAATGCTGTCATGGACCCGACCCAACAAGTCAAGCATTGAATCATTACTGGATCTGATTAATAACCTGATGTAGATTTATATCTCGAGATCTGAATTAGATTTGAAGATGGAACAGATTTTGATCCTGTCGGGTCCACACCAATTCACCCATTGCCAAATGTTGGTCTTGAACGAACATTGTATTAATTAAGGCAATGGGATTGGATTTGGGTCGTAACTCTGGGTCATCATACACAATAAAGAGTCTAATTGAAAATCTCAAGCTCCATCTGATTAGGAGTTCAAGTTTATCACACGTGTGGGATACACAAGAAGGTGAGGTTGGATGGTCATCTTTGAATTTGGTAGGAGGGGTTTCTTCTTTGACATGTGCATTGCACAGAATTTCAAGTTTGGAGAAATGACTTGGAGCAAAATTCCACTCGAACAGACGAATCTGACCTTTTTGCTCTAGAAAGAATCCGTATTTCTCATATTCATATGGGACTTTGATGGAATGATATCTCAAATTCTGTTCTCAGGAGACGTGTAATGTCATTCAGAATATCTTCCTTTCCTTTCCATTCTGTGGTTATCACTAGATCGCACAAATATCTTTGGGTGATTCGATTAGAACTAGATCAAATTGATCTGCACGAATTATTACTGCTATTTTTATGGCAACTAAGTCAATAGGGTTGAGATCCAACTGAGCCCCACACACACGAAAAGAAAGTTCACTCACATAAGAAAGGAGTTTAAATCGGGTAACTCTCAGGTCGGAGGCCAAATGTCTAAAATATGAATTTGAGAGAAATGCCTTGGGTCATAAAAAGAAATAAAAAATTAAAAAAAACCTATATAATGTATTAGAAGTAACTATATAATGCAAGTTCTGCTTTGACTATAAAAGGGAAAGAGGATGAGAAGCTCTACACATGAATTATGAATTCCTCAAAATTCAACATGATAAGTCATTTACTGATATGATCAGTGGTGAAATAACACAATAAGTTTAGAGTGGGTTAACATGAGGCTGTGTTAAGAAGAAGACTAGTTATTAGCTGTGTTTGGTTTCTTTTGTGGTAGTTGTTTCGTGTTATTGTTGCTTTGTTCCTCCTTAATAGACATTCCGTTTCACCAAAAAGAAGAGAGAGAGAGAGAGAGAGAGAGAGAGAGAGTATCAGACAAGCAAATAAGAGGGAGTATCAATTCAAGGAGAGCTGATGTGAAATAATAGAATTAGATTGGACATAAATTTGTTCGTGTGATTCTAGAAAAAAAAAAGTTGTGTAAGCCTCATACAAGGCAGCCCTAAGCAAATTGTGGCAAAGCCACAACTTTGGGCCCCCAAATTTGACAAAAAAAAAAATATGGACTGCATATTGAAATAACTCTTTATATTAGGTCCAAAGATAAAAAGCTTAATCCTAAACAAAAGACCTGCAGCTTGAAAATTGCACTTAAAATGGAAATTGAACTTATATTTCGGGAAAAATATGTCATTCACAAAAGCAAACAGTTTGATGAAAGTGTTAGTGAAGAGATATCAGTAGAAGAATCCTTCAAATTTAATTACTTCTTATATATAGTAGATAAAGCTTCTTCTTCACCTAAGAGTAGGTTTGATCAATTTCAAAGCTATGGAAAAGGTCTTAAATTTTTGTTTGATTTGAAGAAGTTTGATTATGCAAATGATCAATATTTAAAAACTTCTTGTGCCAACCTTGAAATTTCTCCAAAACAAAATGAACTTTTTGATGTTGATGGGAGAGATTTATTTTCAGAATTGAGAGTCTTGAAAGAAGTTTTATCAAAGGAAACAAAAAGGCCAATTGAAATGTTGAATTATCGGAAAGTAATGAATGATTGTTTTCTGAATACATGGATTGCTTACATAATACTATTAACTATACCAATTATAGTTGCCTCTGGAGAAAAAAGTTTTTCAAAGTTGAAGTTGATCAAATCTTGCCTTCAATCAACCATGTCACAAGAAAGATTGAATGGGTTAGCTATGCTATTTATTGAAAAGGATTTGTTAGAGAAACTTGATTATACAAGTTTAATTAATAATTTTGCTTCTAAGAATTTAAGACGAGTAATGCTTAAGCGATACATTTTATAGTTGGTTTAATTTTTTTTGTATTGTAGCTTTGAATTATGTATGATGGTTTTTATTCATTCTATCTAAGCTAATTTTAATACCCAATTTTAATAATTATGTATGTGAATGCATATGTTCAAAGTTTGTATCGATACTAATATATAATATAATATTTTGAGTACTTACCATTACATCCATAATTTTATATAAATATATATAGAGGGGGCATCGCAGCACATCGCTTTAGGCCTCAAAAATCTTAGGGCAAGCCCTGGCGTCATAAAATGGTTATCAAAAAATTAGAAACAATATATTTACATATATGGTAGCTCAATGGGATGAAGTAAGCAACCGGCCGACTGAGCAAATTATTAGAAGTAGCCCAATGGGCTAAACTAGCCAACTGGCTGAACACCAAAACTAGAACCCAAATCTGATAGCTAGTTTTACTACTGTGGACTTGCACCTACATCTATCGTTAACCAAGCCTACAATAGTGCCCATAATAGAATATGTCAACTCAGCTCCATTCCTCCATCCGATATACGGTTGTCATCCTTAAACCCATTGGCCCAGTTAGAGTAGTTGTGGACATGATCCTAATATTGATTCATCTGAATCCATCACTAGACAACAGAAAGGTTAATGTTCTAGGCATCATATATCAAGTTAAACATAGACTATCAAAAAAATAATTTCCTAAGCATAATTTATTATCAAAGCTTAGATCAGTAAAAATCTAAGCTGATGTTTGTCATAGACATGAAGACAGATTCATTATTATGTTAAAGCATGAATAAAATAGAGACATTCAAACAATTAAATTAATTTGCATAAAAAGGAAGTTAAGACTAACTTAACTTCATCAAGGTGCTCCAATCTAACATACCACTCCTCCATGGTAAAGAATTTCAGAAAATCTTTCATTAATTTCTCTAGATTTTATAATAGTTCACTCAGATTTCTCTCTCTTCCAAAGCTAGCTTCTGGAACAGGGCTCCAAAATACCCTAAGTATTTTCCTATAATTTCAACTCTAGAGAGAGAAGATAAGAAAAGAGAGATAGGAGAGAAATTTCTCAATTTGAAGAGATATGGGATGGTCGATACTTCCTTTCCAGTTTCATTTTATGCCTTTAGGTATCTTACAAATTCATTGAAACTAGACACCTTTTGTTACTTGTGGATAGAGTTTACAATAACTTGGTGACTTGGTGGCCAAGTTAAGTGAGGATAAGATTATCTTTGCACATAGAACTCATCTTTGACAAGAATATTTTCTTAGATGGGGTCCCACTTTGTATGTGCAACACTGAATCTTTAACGGTGGGGATTTATTTTCATTTTCATCTAAAAATATACCTAAAACTTTTTAGGCCCATGACTTCCTCATTTTAATTTCGAATTGCACAATCTTGAGATCCATAAGCATCTACTTTGAATAAGCTTTCTAACGATGGGTCACTTGCGTAGATCCAACCTACGATTCGAGAGTTATGGTTATTTTAAGATAGGTTGTCCTTAGAAAAACAGAATTAAGTTTTGGATTTTGATTTAGAGGGCTTCATCTCTAGAGTAGTTCTGAGTTGTTAGCTAAGTTAAAAGAATATTTATTGGAACAAATAGGACGAGATAAACGTTTTTGGAAGCTTTATTGATCTTCAAGTGAGGTCCATGGGTAGATGAACTCTAAGGGTGTAGAACTTCAAGTAGTGAGGCCCAAATGATTCCTAGGGTTCTGTGAGTCTTACAAATTTCATTTCATGCACATTATAATTAAACCCATCAGATACTGAAGAGTCCACATTGAAGTGGGATACGTTCGGACAAAGTTTGACTCCAACTGGGACCCTTCCAAAAAAAATTATGAATTTCTAAATTGATGAAGAAAGTATGTAAAAATGGTGCAAATTTCGATTTTTCTATATGAAAATACATGAAATAATAAAATTGAATGAATAATGATCCATTTAACCTGATTAAGTTCTTAATCCACCCAAAATAATGCATAAATGTGCCAATTCATGATCTTAACAATTGGGCCAAACCTAGACGGTATAGGCAAAATCCAGTCCACTGACGATCCTACACCAATTTCTCTTCTTTTTCTCTTTCCTATGGCCTCAAAACAGACATTATCCTGCTCTACTACATCCCAATCTACAGCATTCCGCCAACTGGCATGGAATCCCATTTTAAATTTCTCCTAATCCAACAACCTCTTAACAAACGATAAGATTGGCTCTGCAAGCAGGCCAAGCATCCTAGGCATAGAGTCTAATCCATTTTGGGCCTTAATTTTGATAAGGCCCATAGGTAAAATTCAGATCTAAATATGAAGCCCAGTAACTAAATTGGCTGGGCCTAGTCTAGTTTTCACCTGAAAGTTTGATGGCCCTTACTAAGTGGCTTTAAAGTACATGTGCGAAACCATCCCGTGGCTACTTGGCTAATTAATGGGGTTGGATTGGGACTACCTTCACGTAACTCCAGCCCATTTGGAAACCTACATGAACCCAATACGAGTTTTACAAATCAACAATTTTTTGGGCTAGAGATAGACGTCAAGAAAGTTAAGAAGCCCTTTGGCGAGGGAAGTAGACATCAAAAAAGTATACATCGGGTGAAATAAAATAACCCTCTGATCAAGAAAGATGACTTCCTAACTTGGACCGGAGTCTCCTAAGAGGCTGTTATTCCCAAATCGATATTTTCAACATCTCAATCCGACATTTTCAATTTATTATGATAATTAATTCATGAGAAACAGTAGGACAAAACCCATCACACCCCACATGGCATCTGTCCCCCAGTCCCAATGCCGTAATAACGCCGAGACCACCCGTAACTCAAAAGTCACATGCCCATGTCATCCCCTCCCTCAACATCTCCGTGAGGCCCGCTCACATGGGCTGCCCCTCAATCCTACGATCCTCGTCCATCTTTGAAACTCCCCACAACAGATCGTAGCCGCCCATCTCCACTGACCCACCCTTGCCTCTCATTTGTCCCGGAATATAGCAGCAAACGCCTAAAAGAGTGTTACACATGTGACCGACAGCTGACCTGTTCATGTTCACATTCATGCATTCACAACCTTAAGAGAAAGAGTCCCTAGATTTTGCCTCTCCATTCACATACCACTTTCTATATATGAAAAAAAAAAATTTTGAAGGCCCACCCAAGCAACCTCTAACATCCATACTCGGCACCTCTGCAACTATTGGGAAATTATACATTCTCCATTCAACTTTCATTCCATGTACATCATTGACACAGTCTTAATAGTGTTTTAGCAGGGTGGTAGCCTTTCACACGCTCAAATCAGTTTGATTACTCTGTATCCACGGAGAAATGGGCGACTGTCGGAAAATGGAGTCGACGGCAGCAACACA
The DNA here is from genome assembly GCA_037013555.1 of Sextonia rubra. Taxonomy (NCBI): domain Eukaryota; kingdom Viridiplantae; phylum Streptophyta; class Magnoliopsida; order Laurales; family Lauraceae; genus Sextonia; species Sextonia rubra. The sequence goes on from JASUAD010000009.1 coordinate 28,058,730, forward strand.
CGAGACCGATCTCAACCTCAAGGCGACGGAGCTAAGACTAGGTTTGCCGGGCACGGATTCATCTACTAAACCTCTGGCGTTGAGGGGCAACAAACGTACACTGGCGGGTGAGGAGTGTAGATCAAAGAGTGATCCGTTGGATGATGAGAAAAATAGAGGCCATGAACCAGCTACTAAGTAAGTAGTTATAAACTTATTACCAAGGTTTATGTGAATAAGATCAAGTTAGGGTTTGTTCTTTGTCATTTTTTGTTTCATAATTTTATGGGTGCAATGGGATTGATGGATGTGTGAAATGGCAGGGCACAGATAGTTGGGTGGCCACCTGTTAGGTCCTTCATGAAGAATAGCCTTCAAACAAGGAATATGGATGCTGAAACCACTGGAATTTACGTGAAAGTTATCATGGATGGAGCTCCTTACTTGAGAAAGACAGATCTCAGGGTCTACAAAAATTATCCAGAGCTCCTCAAGGCCTTAAAAGACATGTTCAAATGTTTTAACTTAGGTACGTAAGAAACAAATTGAGATGACCTTCTTCTTCTTCTTGTCAAGATCATGGCAGAGATTATCTTCTTCTGTTCAGGTGAGTTCTCGGATAAAGAAGGATACAATGGATCTCAGTATGCACTCACATATGAAGACAAAGATGGGGACTGGATGTTGGTTGGAGACGTCCCATGGGAGTAAGCGTCTCTCTCTCTCTCTCTCTCTCTCTCTCTCTCTCTCTCTCTCTCTCTCTCTCTCTCTCTCTCTCTCTCTCTCTCTCTCTCTCTTGAGCTCACTATGTACGTTCTTCTCCATGCAGGATGTTCATCTCCTCATGCCAGAGGTTGAGAATAATGAAGGGAGCAGAAGCAAGAGGGTTGGGGTCAGTTGCATGACCATCCTAGCAACCCACAAGAGAAGGAGAAGAGGTGTTGGAACATCTCATTGAAAAACATCTTTTAGGCTTCTGTTTTGAGAAGCGCTGGATTTGGATCTTTCAACAGTTAATAGAGGGTGCCCAAAAAGGAAAAGACAAAAAGATTAGAATATTCATCATTTACTAATTACATATCATTAGTTTTTTTGTACAACAAGAATGATGGTTTGTTTTTAGCTTATCTTGGATGTATTTCTATTGTAATAATATCGTGGAACCGAAACTGCATATAGAGATAAAGATATTACTTATTATGCAATTTGTACAAATGGGAATTCTCATGATTGTCTCTATGTTCCGCTTTTATAAATTTATATATATATATATATATATAATGAGGTATGGCTCAAGACATCGGCTAGGGCATAATAATTTTTTGGTCTTAACCCTTTTTTTCTTTTTTATTACAACTGTTTTAAACTTTAAATACCATTAGGGATGCATATGGGTCAAATCTAGGGCAAAATCATAGTGGATTTGGATTCGAATCCGTTTTTATAGTTCTAAATCCAGATCCAATATGGAACAATTATGTTGTATCCCGATTTGACATTATTTAAAAAACAGAAACCAGCTCCTAATCCGGATTTGAAATATGGTGTGGAATGCATCCGTACAATTGGATAAAGGAGTTTTCTAAAATGCACAAATAGGGCTACTAAATTGTATATGATTAAAATGAGTAACTCTAAAAAACAATATAATCTTAAGCTATTTAGGCCCTCATACATTTTTAATATGTAATAGTAATTGTCTGAGATCCGGATTCATGCATCATGAATCTGAATCAAGATTCTGCATTTCTTCCAAATTCGAAAATAGATTCTAGACCAGGTTTATTCGAAATTGGAGATAATTGAATGCCCATTTGTGATCGTGAACACCATTGGGTCTACTGAAACACAAGTAAAATCCTGTTTTCAAGTCAGTTTCTAAGCATTTGCTAATTCTTAGAACATCCTCAATATTATTAATATGGAAAGCTTAGGCAAAAAAATTGGGGTTGTTGGTTGTAGACCTAAACCCTTTTTCAAATCATATCTTTGATTTTTTTTTTTAATTTGGGTAGAAGGTTATTCAAATCATGGGTAGGATATGGCTTGGGAAGCATAGCTTGGAGACGTATGGTTTTAGGGACATCTTTTCTTGCAGGGAGTAGAAGGGCTTCACTGCTCAACTTGTAAGAATTATAATTTAGTCGGCAGAAACCAAGTTGTATAGCCGATCGAATCCGTTAACGTTTCTGCCAGTGCTTAATATCAATTGTAAATGGGTTTAGTCCAAAAATAAATGATTTTTAGAGTTCATAGATACTGAAACTCTATTCTCCCCACCTTTATATCATTTGATGCAATTCTATTTACATCCAAAACAAGCTAAAAGCAATCAAAACTGAAGATTCACAATTTTTTTCAAGTTGCTTTTGTTGTTCAGTTTTTAGAAAAATAATCATCAGAACAACTCAATTATGAGTCAAGAATAATTGATATAACAGCAGATGCATAGAGTGTTTGGCATTGGCCAATACTGTGCCAAAAACATTATTTAAAAACAATGGTGCAGCAAAAAACCATAAAAAAAAAGGGTGCACCAATGTCTTTGGGGCCTTTTCTAATCTAGAGCGACTCTAAGAGGATATGTCCAGTAAAATTCTCAAAAGAAAAATACCATAGTTATCATGTGACATAATTCAAATCTCATTTTGACTCACTCTAACTTGATAATATATATATAGAGAGAGATAGTTTTATTCTTTTACAGTTTTATTTAGTTTTATTCTTTTATAATTTTATTCTTTTACACATTAATACTTTTTAAAAATGGATGTGTCCCCCACCTTAGTGTGAGGGACATACGTATAATAGTTTTATCCTATATTTATATATGAAAAATATTCAAGTGCATCCATCCCTCACCAAAATGGTGAGGGACACTCCCTTTACTGTAAGCATTTATGTGCAAAAAAACAAAAAAAAAAAATCATGATACCTTTTTTACCTTTGATAGGTCAAAAAAGGAAGTGTCCCTCACCAAAATAGTAAGGGATAGATGCACTAGAATACTCCCCTTTAAATATATATATTTATATGTATAGATATATATATATATATAAAGATTCCATGAAAGTGGTAGAACTCTGTTAATCAGGCTAAACTTGATCTAATCAGCTGAAAAGCTTAGGTTAAGACGAAAATAGGTAAGATTTAGGGCTTATTTGTTTATATAGAATTGAATATCCTACTGAATAGAGAGAAACCCATTGTCAAATGAGCTCCCCCAAAGGAAATGGACATTACTTTTTTTTGCTATTATTATGAAAATGCTCTTTGGGCTACCTCTAAGAAAAACTATCAACCCCCAATACTGTCGGCAGGTCTAATATTTTTATGAGAGATGGGACCTATATTTCAATAATTTAGGGAGCATCTACTCAAATATTCAATCCCCGCCTGCCGCATAGAAGCTAGGTGAAACCGATATAAAGTTTCTATCTTAGTTGAGAGAATATTCTTTGCTTTGAGTCAACATCGCAAAAACTTAAATGCATATGTATATTAGTAATCAATCACTACAAAAATTTAAAAAAATGCAACTTTTAGCAGCGAGCAACATGGGATTTAGCATTTCCATAGCAAAAAATGGCATTAGCAACAAGGAGGAGGGGGGGAAGGGAAGGGGGGTTGTGGTGTTTTCTTTTGAATTTATGATCTAGTACTTTTGAATTTATGATGTAAAACAACAACACACCCCCCCCCCCCCCCCCCCCCCAACATTTTAATATGATGGCCCTTTCAACATTATCAATTTAAATATTAGGAATATGATCTGGGAATTAAAAAAAAATGATTTTAGGGGAAAAAAAAGTTGATTTGAGGGAAAAAAATCTAATGAAAGAAGAAAGGGAAGGAAAAGAAGAAAAGAAGAAAGAAAATGAAATAAAAAGGGGATTAGGATAAATTGGAAACTAATTTACCCAAATCTTTACTTGTCATTGCCATGTATCTTAATTTGAGACCGCTATAGTTTGATTGGAGAGAGGCGGAGAGTTTGGGTTATTTGGATTTAGAAGCTGTGAGAGGGTTTGGAGTTTTTCTTACTTCATCATAAGTATAGAGAAGCAGGGTTGAAAAAAGCAACCCTTCTTTCATGTACTTATAATTATAAATGTACTAATTCTCTATGCATCATTTTTTTTTCCTTTTAGTCTTGACACTCATACTTAAAATCTAACTTATCAAAAATCACTTCCTATTTATATTCTACTAGTTTAAAAAAAATTTAAACTGATCAGAAATGCATCCATCATTGAAAAAGAATTTTTTTTTGTTTTTCAATATTTAATTTTCATTTTTAATTTCAAATTAAATACGATTAGAGAAAATTCTTTTTAGGAGACAAAATGCCATTGAAGTATATTTCAACTTAATGAAAGAAAGCAAAGCACAACTTTAATCATTTTTATTGTGTATTTTATCACAAATTTTTTTTCACTTTTGCCCGCTCAAAAAAAATTTGCTGATTCCGCCCCTGGCGGTGGCCTTTTCTCATGCTGCCCGTCACTAAAAGATTTTTATATATATATTATATATATATATATATATAAGGAATCATATTGATAGTAATTTCATTTTGATCCACGGAACTGTAACAATAGACCATACTAGACTTTATGGGCACATATTGACCCACACTAAAAATACACGTCGGCTAATCAATGATACAGATGTAAATGGGGTCGTGATTATATTCTATATAGATTTCTTGAAAAGGATATAGATTCTTAGCTAAAGTGTTCTCGCTACGGCGTTGAAAAATGTGACATATGACTGGTTTTGGATTTCATTATTTCTTATTTATAAGAGAGATGGATCTCACCATTCAAGTTCATTAGACATTTTCAATTATCTGATCAAGATTACGAAATGGAAGATAATTAGATAAAAGAGTAGAAAATCTATATTTCAGACTGTCAATTTTATGACTTTAATCATATGGTAGCTAGGAAACGTTTAAAACCTAATATTTTTAAAATAAATATATCTCAAAGTTCTCTTGTAGTAATAATAAGTGATAGATTACATAAACTCTATCACATGTCAAATTTATAAAAGTTTTAGGAGTGGCTTATGCATTAGACTTCATCGATATAGTCAACTCAGCTCCCCCATTAAAACTTTATTACACACATGAGCACTTATTTAGTTCATGCGTACGAGGGGTTTCATAGCTAGGGTATGAAAAATTAGAGAACAGTGTAAAGATCCATGCTCCGACATAGTATGGGTCGTGCTATGGTAATCTGCAGTCGGATTTTGACTGTACTTATACATTTAACATTAAAGTCTTGTCTCAATTATATTTGAGTTAGATATATGAATTTTATTTCTCTATTCAATTTATTTGCGATTGAAGAGTCCAAATCCAGTTCGAGTTTGGCATGGACCTTAGATCTTACACTGGAGTCTACCTCTATGGGAAATGGGTGGGTCTGCGTCCAGTGGACTCTGGTTTAAAGCGTTTTAAGTAGAATCGGTATGAATTATAGAAGTTATGAAAAAATCATGAAATCTTTATGTATATATGGCTATTTATGTCTTATGTAAATATCATTTTACCGTGTATGTATGTGGTGAGGGGTCATCCCCGGCCTGGCCGCTCCTATCTTGTGCTCCTCGTGTACACCGTGTAGTGGGCCCATCTGAGGCCCGCACCAAACAAGGGGAAGGTGGGGAATCAAAAGTTCTCAATGGGCCCCATCTCTATGTAAAATTTAAATGGCATCAAATTATCTAAATTAACTTCTTGATCTATAGCCCAAAAGTTTAATAGATTTATATAAAAAACTAAAAAAAACTCTCCCTCCATCCAATGTTATAGTCCTAATGAATCAGTGTAAACTCCATGGTATTTAGTCAAATTGGTGATCAGATGGGGCCCACTAGGTGATGTGTGCATGTCAGAGGTGTGCGCTGGATCATTTTTTGTAGATGGTAAATTCACGATATGTACACATACGTATGATATGAATGGTTTAATAGGATGTACAGCACTGCTACCACTCTCATCACTAAGTGGTGTTGACACCTTAATAGCTCACCCATGCCTTGGAGTGAATCTCTAAGTCTATCAAAGTATCACTCTTGACCAGTGCCCCAAACTGAACAACCAAGAAAAATAAAAATGCAGCATTAATCCATGAGCAGCAGGCCCTAAACTTTATAGCTCGACCCGTGACAAATTGAGGCCAAGGCACCAGCCCAAATTACACCAGCTAGGATTCAATACACTTTTCTCTTGAAACACCCGCAAAGCTTTTTCAAGGGCTCAATAAGTTCCCTGTTGGAGGTAAACTGTGGGACAGCTACTAGACTTACGTTTTATTCTTCAATTTTTCTCATTTCATTTTAGATGAGAGGCTAAGATTAGTTTATTTTAGATCATATATGAGTATGACTTCTGATACTTGGATTGGTATAACTTCTGATACTCGGATTGATTTTAGCCTTTCTTAACCTAGTAAGAGTCATCGTACTCCTTGTCGTGCATCATAGGAGTCGAATGGGCTTTACCCTACCCCTTAACGGTTTTGAACTCTGAAAATGTGTCTAGGTTTCGCCCATCAAACCAAGATGCATCCTGCTTAAATGAAATCATATTAGGGCCAAGAACAGCCTCTTACCCTAGTGGTAAATAGTAAGAGGTGTCGGTTCGTACCACCCTCACCAGGGTTTAAATTTAGTGAGAAACTTTTCCTCACCCAAAGTCTTCCTACCTCACCGGAGGGATAGGAGTCCGAAGCCCCCTAAGGCTTGGATACCCAAAAAAAAAAAAAAAATCAGATTAGGGCCAGATGCAATTTGGATTCAGGCCCATCAATGTCCCTGTACCCTAGGCCCTGCATTGAGAGCTGTACTGTTTCTAAACACCTCCCCACTTCATTGTATGAGAGAACTATGATTGGGTGATCTGGGCTGTCAATACATGCATGGGCCCTACAGTGGATGGCGTGTATGTCTAAAAGACATTCTCTCAAATTGGGTCAAGAAGGACCACACATTAATGCTTTAGATTAAAATAAAACACTAACCCTAAATAATGCCGCAGGGCCACATCCAATGTGGCCCACCACCAGAGCAACTGTCTCCATCATCTCAACATCATGGTCCCTGAAAAAATACCAAATTGGATTGGATCATATCAACTGCCCTCTAATAGCATCTTACAATTCAAAAGGATTCGCAGTCAACACAATTATTTCTTGTTATTTATCTGACCCTAAATTTTCACATTTTTTTTTATCATTATCCGGATTCTTCATTTTGCACCACTCTCCTCTCCTTTGAATTAACAGCCCCATCAAAACCAAGTTGTTAGTATGAGTGGGAAGACAAAATCCTGTTTTTAATGGAGGAGGGAAATAGCAACATTCGTTCATCAATTTAAATTATTGGCTTTATGGGCCTATTTGTTTACATGAAAAGAGTAGTAAAAAGAAAATGAAAGTAGCAATAGGAATTAATCAAGTACGGGTTTCAACCATCAAGTGGAAAGTGAAACCTGAAACTTTTCCCAGGATGAATAGTAAATAAACAAACTGAATGAGGACGGCTGAACCCAACTTACTTCTAAGTTAATTGGATAAAAAATGTGAACCCAAAACCAACTTGAGCTACTTCAGAGACCCTGAATTACAGGTTGGGTGGTTCAGTAAAAGGGGACGCCAACAACCCCACCACTGACTTGAAGTGACCCAACTCGGTCAGCAACTCAAGCCAACTCAGATACATGGTTTAGAGTAGACCGAGTTAACCTTCTCACCCTGACTCACTTGACATTCCCGGGTTTCCAACCTACTAAGCCCAAAGACCCAACACCGTGACTCGACCCATTCAAATCCATGCTACTACATCGCAGCTTCAACGACTTTTCAAAAATCAGTTGAGGATCCTTCCTTCCCGCCATGATATGGATGAGGAAATCCATCTCATCTCTTCTCCACAGCTGCCAAACCCTCAAATCTTTGAAATCCATCCACGCCCTCCTTCTGATCGATGGCTCTGTCTTCGTCTCCGACCTTCTCCTCAACAAGATCATCAGATTATATGCCAATTTTGAAGCTTTAGACCATGCCCGTAAGTTGTTCGACGCAATTCCCCAACCAAATTCCTTCATTTGGACCGCATTGATCCATGGCCACGTCGAAAACCGCCTCTATGACGATGCCTTGCTTATCTTCCGTTTGATGCTGAAGCAATCTGTACAGCCCCTGAGTTTCACCCTACTATCCGTTCTCAAGGCCTCGGCTCGGCAATCGAGAATACAAGACGGGGAATCAATCTATGGTCTTGTGTTGAAATACGGGCTCGGCTCCGATCCAATGGTGCAAAATTCAGTCATCGACATGTATTCTAGGTGCGGCGAGGTCAACATTGCACGGAAGGTTTTTGATGGAATGTGTCTCAAAGATGTTATTTCTTGGAACTCTATGATTTCAGGTTATTGTAACAATGGTTGGATTGGTGCGGCTCGTGAATTGTTTGACCGAATACCGGAGAGGAATGTGGTATCTTGGACCGCAATGATTTGTGGGTATGTGGCAGTTGGCAACATGGGAGCGGCACAGGCTTTGTTTGAGCAGATGCCTGTCCGAGATTTGGCTTCGTTGAACGTTATGATATCTGGATATATGAATGCTGGTGACCTCGCTGCTGCTTCCTCCCTGTTCGACCAAATGCCAAAACAGGAAGTTGGGTCTTGGAACGTAATGATTTCTGGGTTTTGTAAGGCCGGCAAAGTGAATTCAGCAAGGGAGCTTTTCGACAGGATGCCAGGAAGGAATATTGCTTCATGGACTATGATGGTAGATGGGTACATAAGAAATGGCAACATGAAGAATGCAAGATGCATATTTGATCAGATGCCCAAGAGGAATCTGGTGTCCTGGTCTACCATGATTGCAGGTTATGCTAAAAACGGACAACCCAATCTTGCTTTGGACTTGTTCAAACAGTTTAAGGAAACAGGTATTGAACCAGATGAAACATTTATCCTCGCAATCATATCAACTTGCTCACAGTTAGGAGTAATGGATACAGCAAAAGATATTGTTAGTGAATATGTTCAAGATATTCATTTGTCCAGCATGCAACTGGTGACCAGTTTGATGGATATGTATGCAAAGTGTGGGAGTGTGGACGAAGCCTTACAGGTATTTAAAGAGGCCTCTACAAAGGACTTGGTAAGTTACAGCACTATGATTGCAGCTCTTGCAAACCATGGTAGGGGTCGAGATGCGATCGATCTTTTTAATGAGATGTTACAATCAGATATAAAGCCTGATGGGGTAGTTTTAATTGGGGTTTTAAGCGCTTGTACCCATGGGGGACTAGTTAATGAAGGGAAGATGTTCTTTAAGATGATGGTGGAAGATTTCAGCATTAAACCTTCAGAAAGACACTATGCTTGTATGGTTGATCTTCTTGGCCGGGCAGGATACCTTGTAGAAGCTTACGAACTTATAAGAACAATGCCTATTGAACCGCATTCAGCTGTATGGGGAGCTCTCCTGGCTGCCTGTAGAGTTCACCACAATGCCAATCTGGCTGAAGTTGCAGCAAGCCACTTATTCAAGATTGAGCCTGAAAACTCGGGGAATTACATTCTCCTCTCCAATGTCTATGCCGATCTTGAGCGGTGGGATGATGTTGCTAAAGTAAGGTCCATGATAAGGGAGCAGAAAGTAAGAAAAACTAGAGCTTCTAGCTGGATAGAGTTGGATTGCGTTGTTCATGAGTTTGTCATGGGGGATGTGTCGCATTTTGATTCGAGCATGATGCATGCTGTCTTGGATTTGCTGTTTGAAGATATTAAGGACTTCGGATGTTCTATATATTATCCAATGGGTGGTGTGGAAAGTTGGATTTGATGAGATCATGAATGTGGTATTTATAATGTAGAGAGGTAATAATTCTTTTTTTTTTTTTATGACCTAGGGTATTCCTCCCCAACTCAACCTTTGAACCTTTGGCCTCCTACCCGGAGGTTACACGATTCTGACGAGTAAGGGCTATTTCCTAAGGGGTACATGTATGGTCGCACATATAATAATTTATTGGCATTATTAAAGGAGTTTTTAGGGGTATAAACTTCTTGGTTTTAGAAAGTGAATTCAATGTAGCCATCACGAGGAACCATTCCATGCAAGAGAAGAAATATAGTCAGGTTTCACTGAGCATGGGAAGTGAACACTTGATATCAAATGGGAGCTCCTTGGTAAGAGGGGTCCATCCTCAGTTCGGGGAACCATTGAAAGTGATGAGAGGTGCTTCTGGCTTTCTCCTGTGGGAAGGTCTGCCTGTGAATCCTTCCATCCAACCACTTATAGAGGTGCAGGAAGGTGTGGGGTGGTCAAAAGACTGCCCCCAAATTAAAAGGCACCCACCAGATAGATTTCTCCAGTCCTTGTGGAGAAGACAATTCATACAGAGCAGAAGTTTTTGCCTTAAACTAACCTATTTTATGTAAGGTCTGCCTTAAATTAACGTTAGACGTTTCTAAAAGCAACATTTTGGTACCCTCACTCGTCGAGAGGCACTTATAATAAATTTAACCAAACTTCCCAGAATTTTGTTTTCTCCTTAGAGTTTATATATTTGTGTGTGGCAATTTCCATGCACATCCTTCCCTCACCATTTTTTTTTTATTTTTTTGTGAGAACTCTAGGTGGAGCCCACGGAGCCTATAATTTACAATCTAACAAAAATGCATCCCCTTTTTTTTTCGAACCAAATAAACCCTCACATTTTAACATGTGAATATTTCTCCTATTACAATGTCTACTGGAGTTCTTACCATCAAAAATTACTACTTTTTGACATCTTTCATAATTTAACACATTTTTTTCATTTACAGGACTTTATAGTCCTTGCTTGTTAGAATCAAACAACCCTCACTTTGCTGGCGAGGGATACCCTAGGTCATCAAATCAAAAATAAAAAAATAAAAAATAAAAAAAAATTCCCATGTGCATGGCTATCGTGTCAATGTGGTTTCTGCCCATGAGATCACTACCAGAATCATCATCCTCAAAAACCATGATCCAACATTTTCTTTAGGTCGCTTAGGAACGAAAGATCTTTAAAAGCAAAACCAGTGAAGCAACTCAAAGGAAAAACTAAATTTCAAAAGATCAAGAGATAAACACTTTCAAGGAAAGCAAGAAAAGATGGTCATAAAGTTCATTGGCATCTGCAGATGGGAGACACGGATTGGATCTTATCTTCAATTAAAAAGAACAATACAGATCATTGAAATTTCAGTTGTAAGACTAGCAAGACAAACTGTGATTCAAAAAGAGTTGAACACTGGGTGCAAAGGTTCATTAGGTTCATCCTTTAGGGCCTATTTGTTTGCATTGAATACATTGGAATTCATGGCGTAACTGGTTAAAAAGAAAGATTCAAGTGAACATACAAAATGGCTATCAAATAACTTCCCATTAATGGAAAGCGAAACAAAGGAAAAAGGGAAATAAATATCCAGCCATCACTCTGGTAATTCAGTTCCAGGAAAATCAAGGCTTCGTCTACATTGCTCCTATATCCTTTACTCCTCATCTCATATCATTTACACTTCAGCTCTTTAATAATCCGTCGCTGAGCTCATTTGACTATGAACTCCAATGTGTTCAATTCCTATGTATTCAACAAAAACGGAGAAAACTGCATAAACGGATGGTATCAATAGGTGGAAAAATGAACTGCGGGTAGGAAGGAGTTCAACAGGTTCAACATCTAGGAATAGTAAGCAGCTGGAGTGGTAATGGTTGGCAGGGAAAGGTTCCAAGTTGACCATTTAACTATTCGTCATCTCCTATTGGCAGCTTAAAATTTACTGTTGACTGTAACTGCAGGAATCGAGGGCAAGCAAGAATTGGTCATTTTGCAATTTGGCATTAGTACTAGAACAGTGCTGCAGAACATCATCCATTCTTACCTACGTATCTGCAATATGGGATAATATCCAAATGCACTCTCTACATGATCATCTTCCAAACCAGGAAAAGGGCAAAAAAGAATGGAAGGTATAATTGCATATTAGTCACAGTCCAAGTACCCAATGCAGCACAAGTTTATGGTGATGCTTAAAAAGGGAAAAGCAGTAGTTACAAGAAACGCTTCTTAATAGTGCAGGTGTGAAGAGATTTTTCCTGCCTGCGATGAAAGGACCAGCTAGTGCTACAACAATCCCTGCACACAAGGCAGACTATTGCACCTATGCTCAACTTTAGCGTTACAGCTGCTTTTTCTTCTTTGGTCTCCTTTTTCTTCGAGGCTTGTGACCATCGGAGTTGGAACTCAGGTTACTACTATGACCTGTCCGTGCATTATGTGATCCCCAACCTCTTGATGAAAGGCCACTGCTCTTGGTTGACGTTGTATTACTAGATGAAGAGAGCTCAACCTTCTCTACAGACGGAGTTTGGCTTGATGAGGACGCGAACCTTGATTGAGCGTGGCCAGCACTTCTATATGAATTTTTCGTAGGCCGAGGAGGCGGCATTAGAGCTCGAGCACATACCTGCCTCTGCCAAACAGGAAAAGAACTTGTTTTCTGAACACTAATTAGTTCGCTAAAAAAGAATTCCGGCAGCAGAATATCCATATTCAAAAGAATATCCATGTCAGAAAGAAAACCTGATTCTTTTCATCACTGGACATGCCAGATGCAGCTTTGCCAGAAGCACTTGAAGCCTGTTCTCTGCACAAAGTATACTCTCCCTGTTACTGGAACAGAAATTTGAAAGTGTGTCTGTATGTGTAGAGAGAGAGAGAGAGAGAGAGAGAGAGAGAGAGAAAAAGAGAGAGCGTTGAATGAAAATCTCTAATATTTTGAAAACTGTTGCAAGTTACAAATATAAATCCACAAAAATTTTGTAGTATTTTCATATTTTGGAACCTGTTGCAAGTCACAAATATAAAATCCCTTCATATTGCATGTGTAGGAGTCATAATTTCCTAATTGCATACAAAGACTTTTTTTCCAACAACTATAACTTCTAACAAAGGCTTACGTCAACTAAGATTTAAGTAACATGATTAACAAATTAAACTAATATACCCTTTAAAACTAAGAGCTACACTAAAACTTATTTGAGAAGCAGTCACATCGTTTTTAAATATTTATCAACATTGCACAAACTTGAACTCATATGAAAGGTAATTGAATAACCCATCAAAAGAATCCAATTTCTTACCTTTTTTCCCTTTTTTCCTTTTTTTTTAAAGGTAACATGAGTCCTGCAACCTTTCCTTCTTTTTTTTTAAAGGAAATGTGAGTCCAGCAACCTTTTGGTTGCAGCATTAGGCACTTTCCAAATATGCCACAGGCTCATCAATTGGACAACATTTGACACATGAAATATAACCTCCATGTTCAAGAAATGAAAATCCATACTAACGGTGCCATTTACACATGATGCAATTCAAGTGCATCATGGGCCTCAGTCTACAAAAGGAAGCCCAAGAGAAGGCCCACAAGTTGGAAAGCCCATTGGACCAAGCCAATAACAGATCACTAGCCCACAGGACCTAACCCACAGTCAGCCAGGCCATTGATCCAACTATATCTACTGTTTTAGTCTAGCAGATCTTCATATATATAAATATAAATATATATACATATATTCTAGATTTAAATTCTTAGATTAACCAAATTTCAAAAAGATGTTCTAGATTTGAGTTCTTAGCTTAGGGAATCTAAGAAGATTTCCAAGAAATTAACATATAATCTCTTGGGGAGGAAAGGAAATCTTATCCAGGATCCTCTGTCATCCCATGCTTCAATAAATTCCCTCATTCGATCATTATAGATTCAACAGAAAGTTACTATTTCAAATTTATTTATTCTGATTGTGTTGAGCTAATGTTTCCCATGATGTGAAAGACTCCTTGGGTTGCCAATGGTGGCCACTCCAGAGGACGGGCATCCATGAATTCATGTCCAATGTGTTAAGGCTCTAACCATCACAGAGTCCCACCAATGTGATCCTTGAAACTTGACAAGCAGTGTCAAGATCAGTTTTGCACCTGAATTAAGTCAGAGGCACTTTTTTTTTTTTTGAATGATAACTTGTATTAATCAAAGGTTTGTCAGTACAAATGGAATATAATGGAAAGCAATGAAAAACACCAAAAAGCAAAGCCCCAAAATGAAAGACAAAATAATAAAACCAAAACGGAAAGAACAGCCAAACCTAAAAGGTAAACTGTCCCAAAAGTTAAGAGATCACCTCTCTCCAGTTAAGAAGAATGGTATTTATAGGCAATTTCCGAAATTTCTGATGAAAAGACACCCAAGAAGCAGCCAAAAATTTGGATTTGGAAATATCAGCAGAAGGCAAAGATTTCCAATTAAGTCAAAGGCACTTGCATTCACTTCTAACAAAGTTTAGTCAGAATCTGAGCAAGAATAACGAAGAAGGGTGTTTTTTTCAAATCATTACTTAAGGAGTCTTATACTTGGAAGCAAAAGTGGAAAATGAAATATTGGTCCCGAATTTTGTTAGAAAAAGAAAAGAAATGAAGAAAAAAGAAAAAAGATGTCCCCTTGAATTTCTCCTATTTTAGGGGTTTTTACAGACAACCCCAACATTTCAGCCTATTTATAAAAACATAAAAATACATCAATAAATAAAACCTGCCTTTTGAGTGATTAGTGTACATCACCTACTTTCTCATGAAAATTTTCAAAAGTCCCCTGGGACCTCCACTCAAAAACCACATTTGACCAGAATCTGAAGCCCTCTTTTAGAAAAAGAATAGAAAACCCTCACAAACTTATTGACATCATTGATATATAAGAAGGCAGGGAGTTCCATAAACAGGCCAAAACATAGGCGCTCATATGCAAAGAATCCAACAAAAAATTCATCTTGAATTTCTCCTAGGTAAGCTTCCATTACTCAATCAGCATGTAATTCTTCATTTTTAAGGAAAAAGACTTGTAACAGGTTCCACAGAACAACAGTAACTTCATTCTTAAGAAACACAAATAAATGGAAAAAAATAATTCATGAATAAAATGTTGAACCTTGTGCTTTTATCTGTCCATTCATCATCTGCGTCTGCTTCATCACTTGAGCTTCCAGTCAAGAAGAAGTCATCCTCACTCATATCTAAAAGACCATCATCCTCACTTCCAGTTTCTAACAAGACATAACGTCCAAATATCAGGTCCAGAAGCATAATAATACAACAACGGCAACAACAAGATCATAGTCTTGCATAACTGGTGATCGTTAAGGAGTTTTCCCACTAGGAGAGTGATCCCAATAATAAAGTGCGAGAGGGCTGGTTAATTAGCTTTTTGAACTTTTCTTATAGGTACCAAGATTCGAACACAGAACCACATGGTTGCAGCCTATGATACATGTATACTTCAAAATGAGCAACGTATCATGTCTTATCGTATCCGATACTTCACCTTTTAACATCTATGTCCCTATCATGTCTATGGCGTGTCGTTGCCATATCTGGGCAACATAGGTTGCAACAATGAGAACGTCCAACTGATTGTAGTATTGTCTTGTTGGATTATGTAATGAGCCTCCCAATGTATGTCACAGTATAAAAATTAAAGAAAAAGGGCCACATGTCATGTATTTAACTATCAAAACCAAAGAGCCCCTGACTCTTATTTGGAGAATGACACCAACATAATTTAGGAGAGAACTTAAAATTCTCCACAGCAACAATTATCTTATAGCTTGTAGCTCCAGAATCTTTATTTAAGGTTATGCACCTTTTTACTATCTAGATATCCCAAGAGAGACGGATTGTTTGAAAAGGATACAATGAAATATTTACCGATGAGCAGCACAAGCTCCTTTATTGTGGTTCATGGCTTCTCTTGGTTAAATAACTCATCCAGGGAGATATTAAGCTTCAAGAAAAATAAGTTTTATGGAAAAAAGAAGATGTGAAAACCTTTAAATCATTTAAAGGTGTCAATATTTGACCAATGTAAAGTGGTGATGGTTTAATCCGATGGTGAACACAACACTGATCTCAACATGATTTGGAATAGTGCTAATGCACGAGATTGGTGAGACTATTATCGGTTTAGATTTGACAAATTGTGCCACTCCTTAATTTCCATAGCCGCTTTCTATAGGACACACAATTAAATTGCCAGTATATCTGATTTGAAAAGACTATCCTAGGAGCTACGCAGACTTTCAAGATACTTCATGCAATGTTTTAAATATGGTTGTGTAGTTTACCATCTATCACACAGCTTCAAGTTGGGCCCAATGAAGATAACTTGCAAGTAAGATACAACACCTAATAGCCATAGGATGATCTTAACTTAAGGCAGATGAGGTTAGGATAAAAATCATTCTAGTTGGATCATGATAAGACAGATTAGGATAAAAACCATTCTAGTTGGATGGTGATGAGACAGATTTTATGATACTACTGTAAAGTGGCAAAATATATGGCCTTCCTCAATCCAACAGTGCATATTGATATCCAGAAAAAATTGGAGATATCGCCAACAAAGAAATTAGGTATGTGTAAGAGAGCAGGTTTTACTAAATGTAGAAACCAAGAATAAAGAATTAAACATGAAATGAGTCTATGGTATTTCTTCGAAAAAACCAAATAACAGATATAAATAGTATGACTGTTCAGTAATTTGGTTTTTCACAAATACTCTGCATATGCAGAATTTCCCTTGTGTGACACACACACACATGTACATGTATGTCACAATTCCAGAAAAATAAAAATGTGTATATATATAATGTAAATGTATGTTGGGTTGAAGATAATATATCTTGTTCAACGGGGTGGGTGACTTTTAAAGTGGTAAGTAGGCATGCAAGGGTGCCATTGGTTTCTATGGACTGCCTTCCACTCCCTTACAAGAAATCAGCTTCTTACTGATAAAAGCATGAGTCAGTTCTACAGAACCCAGCATGGCATCCGACACCCAGTCATGCCCACTTCCGATATCCCACACGCATACATGCCCACTTAAATAGACTTATGGCCTCTTACAATGCTACAGAAGTACCTTAAAGATAGGGCAAAGAAATACCTTCCAAATCCTTCCCGCTAGCTGCCGCAGCCATAAGATTGTCTTTAATCTGTTTACGCAGTTTGTTTCTCTTATCAATAATCTCTGCATTATCACCTCCAATGAACAAAGATACATATTTCTCAGACTTCGGGAAGAACTGCAGTCCAAAGAAAACATGGTCAACAGAAATGCCCATGTTCCAAAATATCTTTCATGCAAATGCAATTTATGAAGAAGAAATTGGCAAGGAATAACTAAGTGCTGCCAACAATCAAACAAACAAGCTTCGAACGAAAACATAGCTCCCCTATAGAAGGCAAAACCAGACAACAGATTCAAAAGATAAAGTGTTCCTGCCTTTTAACATTAATCCAAATCCTCCGACGCCAGAAACCACAGAAATCCTGTGGCGAGCGTATCGTCCATCAATAGGGATTACTTGTAAAATCCAAATCACCTATGATGCCCAAATATGGCAAGTACACGCTATGGACACGACAGAGACACGGATTTTACTCGTAAGAAAGTATTGGATACTATACAACATGATACGTTGACAATTTTGAAGTATCTGTGCATCTCGCTCAAAATAAATGGCCCTCTATCTATTGGCCCTGGGCAAGATTCTACTTAAATTAGAGTTCAACCCTCCAGCAGATTGATCACATGTAAAACAGTGAATAAAATACACAAAATCTATTGAAGCTGGCCCTCCATCCAATTGGTCACAATTAGAGTTGGGCCCTGCAACAAATTGATCACATGCAAAACAGTGAATAAAATATACAAAGCCTATTAAAGCTGGCCCTCCATCCAATTGGTCACAATAAGATTTGGGCCCTCCAATGGATGGATCACATGTAAAACAGTGAATAAAATACACAGAAACTATTGAAGCTAGCCAAGCCAATCCTCAACAAGTTCTTCACAAAAAATAAGGTAGCCAAGCCATTTCCTCAACAAGTGAAAAAATAAGCCCAACCAGTAGGTCTACAATTGTAATACAACCCATCTTGTGGGGCCCGCTTCGTGTGCATGTGCACATTATTGATATCATAAACATTTCGTGAAAGGCCACCAGAATAACGGCAAGAACAATTTGCTCCAACTGTTCACTTTGCACGCTCTTGATTCAATAATTATAATCACTAAATCAAATTAAATTCAGGACATATTCAATCACCATTGTATCATTAATAACTATATATAATCATCCACTAGACCGGCCAGGAAGTCAAGCCAGCTTCACTCAGCTCGAGCTCAACCTGTAAGCTGATTGAGTTGAGCTCGAGCTCCACTTGATTGGCTCACCCCTAGCTCAAGCTAAGGCATGTTCAGCTCACTTCAGCTCAATCTCATCTCAACTAAGCTTGGCCTGAGCTCAATCTTGAGATCAGCTCTACTAGGCTATACTTACCATGAGCCCAAGTCCAAGTTTAGGAGCATGCTCAGCTAATTGATATACAAAACAAGTATGAGGAAGAAAAGCTGACAACAAGCCCAAGCTCACTGAAGCAGAGTTCAATCTCATTTAAAGTGAAAATAAGCAAGCTCGAGGTTGGCTCCTCAAGCTTGACTTGAGCTATGGATCAGGCAGCTTAAGTTTGAGCTTGACCAAGCTCCACTCAACTTGCCTCATTTACACCCCTATCATCCACCTCCTAAAAAAGTGGATGCTGCAGTGGGCCTCACAGGGTAGTTTGCACTATAATA
This sequence comes from Sextonia rubra, assembly GCA_037013555.1. Taxonomy (NCBI): domain Eukaryota; kingdom Viridiplantae; phylum Streptophyta; class Magnoliopsida; order Laurales; family Lauraceae; genus Sextonia; species Sextonia rubra. The sequence goes on from JASUAD010000009.1 coordinate 28,077,454, forward strand.
GCAACCCGTCCATTTGTTTTTTTTTTTAGAAAGATAATGCTCCCCAACATGGTTGGGATAAGGCTTTGATGATGATGATTTAGAAAGATAAAGCTCCATGGCCGGATGGTTTTCAAATAAGTGTACTTCTAGCTTTTTATTTATTTTGGCATCCATTTGGGAGTACCATTCGAAAGGGAGGCTTTCCAAGCAACTAGGTGCCTCATTCAAAGCCCTCATTCCCAAAAGGTCAAGTGCTGAAAAACTCAAAGACTTAAGGCCAGTTAGCTTGATTGGTAGTATTTATAAAATCTTCGCCATAAGGTGCCTTTGCTCATAAGAGACAGATCTTGGATGGAGTGCTCATTGCAAAAGAAGGCATTCACTCAAGATTTTTTTTTTTTTTTAATGTTACATTCGCTCAAGACTTAAGGAAAGAAGACCCAACCTTTTGTGTAAGTTCAACATTGAAAAAGCCTACATTATATGGGTTTCGGCTCAAAGTGGAAAAGGTGGATTCAAGAGTGCATACATTGGTATTTGTAGGGCTTTATCTTGTATTCCGGTTTAGCCGGATTGGTATTCTAGATTAGCCAGAACCAAAGTTCAAAGTTAGGGGTATTTTAGTCATTATGTATGAGTTTTCTTGTTGACCAAGAAAGCGGGAACTATATATATTGATATACTGAAACCCTAGATCTCGGTGGATTGAGATGGGATCGTGATAAATGAGTTCTCTCCTCCCGTAGACGTAGGCAAGGTCGCCAAACCATGTAAAATTACTATGTTCATGTATGTGATTGCTTGATGGCGTGATTGCATGTGTTCATCGTGGTTGATCCGTTGATTGCAGATAGTTTCCATTGCGCCGCTTTTCCCAACAGAATTCTTCTCTATCCTCGGCAGTCATCAGTGGTTATCTCTAAAGGATTCTTCCCAGCAAGAGGGTTCTTCATCAAGGAAATCGACTTTCCCCATTTCAATTTGTGAGTATGGGTGAGGCCAAGTTGAATGGTGGAGGCAGCAGTCAATGCCAATTTAATCCACAGGTTCAAACCAGCTCCATACAGCCCCATGATAACTTATTTGCAGTTTGCAGACGACACTTTTTTTTTAATGCAAAGGAGGACCAAATTAAAAATATCAAGGCCATTATTTGATAGAAGCAGTTTTGGGTCTAAAAGTGAATTCTTCAAGAGCAAGCTTCACTAGGTTGAGGGTGGAAAAATAGCAAACTTCATCATCTTGCCTACACCATGGGAAGCAAAGGGACTCTCTCATAGCTACCTACTTTGGCCTCCCTGGATGCATCAGAAAAGTTTCCAGATCTTTGTAGAATCCAATTATTCAGAAGGTAGAAAGAAAAATGACATCATGGAAAGCAAGATATATATACTAAGTGGGTGGATAACTCAAGCTGCCCTCGCTACCTTCCTGGTGTACTTTATGTCTATGTTCAAAATCAAATGTCCAGTGTCAATAATCAACCATTTAGAAAAATTGCGAAGTGACTTCATTGGCAAAGAGTGGAGTCAAAGAGAACATATCACTTACTGAATTGGAACTCAATGTGTAAACCAAAAATGCAAGGTTGTTTGGGTTCCCACCCATTAAAACAGGTAAACAAGGCCTTAAATGGGTAAATGGTTATGGAGAACATAGTTACCTGATTCGTAGTTCGACCAATTTGGATTCGAGTTCGTAGTTCGGAATTCGACACTTACTTCAATTCGAAAATTCGATTGAGTAGGTTTACTTGATTCGCTTTCCAATTCGCTTAATTCGCAATTCGAGTTCGGTGAGTTCAATGTACTAAATCGAATATACAAATAAATTCGCAAAATTACATATTTAACATTTAATCAATATCATGCAAACTCAGATTTGTGTGAAATGGCCCACCCCCAAGTAACTTGAAAACTAATTTTTATACATGGTTGGATTTTATAAATGGGCCCCAATCATGGATGGATAAAGAGCACCATGTATATTCTAAGATCTAATGAAGTAAAAGATATATATTTGGTTTTGATGAGAATTTTAGAGATGAAACAAATGCATGGAGATGAAGGAGTGAAGGAAATTGAAAAATAAAAAAGGAATGAAACTTGAGAGTGATAAGACTCTATCAAAACTCATGAGGATCTAAATTAAGGCCCAATTATTGAAATCTAAATGGGTCAATATATTTTTCATTTATTAGTATTCTTGAGAATTTTTACTTTAATAATATGTATTCTAAATAGGTCATTATATTTTCCACTTATTAGTATTCTTGAAAATTTTTACTTTATAAGATTTGGTTTTACCATCAATTTGCCTTTTTTTTTGTGTATTATAGCATTCACAAGTTTATAAAAGATTAATCTTACAGTGGGCCCAGCCCTTTTTAGATGAAATTTAGCTGTAGCATATAAAAAAAAAGAACAAAAAAGTGGAGTTTCATCTTCATTATTTTAGATTTATAATAGGATGGACAACAAAGTGATTACTCTCCTAGCAATGTCTCTTGAAACAAAATGAGGCAAATGTAGCCCAAGTGCCCAACTATTCAAGCGAGAGGCATAGAAATAAGGTAAGGGACAAAGGGCTGCTAAGTGCTGAGATATTGTACTATTCCAGCTTTAAATTGCTAATGGAAAGACACTGGAAAGACTGGCACTTTTTTCTTACATTATAATATTACTTTTTATTCCTCGTTTTTCCCTTCCTCTCTATCATCTTCTTCTCACATATACCCCTTTCTAGACCACTGTTTCTGCACAAAACACAGTAGCGAATGGCTTCGAACTAGAGGGCTTCAAAAATCTCGAATCCATTGAATCGAATCCCGTATTGTTCGATTCGAATAGTGCGAGATTCGGCAGGTGATCAAACGAATCAGGTAACTATGATGGAGAATAGGAGAGGAATCCCAAAACTTACAAAAAAACTACACTGGGGGTCAGGATATTCAAGACTCTGCTCATCGTTGAATGACACTCTGGAAGTTATTTCAACAAAGATTTCTTTTTTGAGAAATATCAAATTTTGTGTTGGCTCCCATGAGAAGATTTTGTTTGGTAAGACGCTTGGATTGGAGAAACACGGTTGGCGATTAAATTCCCAAAACATTTTAGGTGCCCCACAGATGGGCAAGCTAAAGTCGACCGTTACTAGGAAAGCGTGGTAAGCCATGCCCTTTGATATCCCACATTTAGAAGGAATCTTTTGCAATTTGGGAAATTTCACCTGCTTGCTCTATTGGATCTCCTTGGGCAGGTTCATATTCTAGAAGAGGGTGTGGATAGAAGAATGTGAACATGTTCTTTCAAAGGTTCATTTTCAATGGCATCTTCTGTATTGATACGAGGTTTGGCTCATGCTATCCCTTTCTTTGTCTCATGTGTGGAATCCCTTTGTCTCGTGTGCGGAATTTGAAGGCTTCCCCTTGGGTTGTCACCATTGGATGGTTGGTCCTTCATATTCAGTCCTTACCACCAGTAACCTTCGTTGTAGGAAAACAACTACAATGCTTGCCCTATGTGTATCGCAGATGAGGAAACAATGGATGATCTGTTCTCAAACTGCAGTGTGGCAGAGGTTTTGTGGAGGGTGACTCTGTAACGACCCAAGAATCTAGAGCTCTTCAGATTCTTAAGCCGCACTCAAATTTTAATAACAATACCACATAAATCAATTTCTCATGAGCATCAAGGTCATAAACAATCAATTTCCTTGTATTTCAAATATTATGTAAATATTATAAATCTCGATAACACTACTGAATAAGACAATTTCTATTTGAGAAAAAGAAAGATAATAATAATGTCTAAGTCTTGGGCTACTCCTAATTATAAATCTATTCTTTTGCTTTTCCGCACTCTGGATCAGCCACGCATGCCAAAATCCACCGGCTGATCCCCATCACTCCCCGCAACCTCCACGATTGCATTACTTGAAGTGGGGCGAACCACTGATCAGTAACACTGGTGAGTAGAATAAGAATATTAAGATAAAGCATATTTCAATCATTCAGAGCACATATATATATATTCAATGATATAATTTCAGTAACATTCTAATCAATTTCTTTCTTGAGTAATTTTCCCACTGTGGCATCAAATAGTTCCGATACCCCATACGGTGTATCTACATTTCTATCAACAACATGGTTTGCCATCCACCATGAATGTTGAGCCTGTTCCGATACTCCCAACTGGAGTATCTACATTTTTATCAACAACATGGCCTATCATGCCACCATGATTGCTGAACCTCTTCCCCTCGACCAACATCCGTGAGGGAAGTTCTATACTCAGTGCCAGCAGTGGGTATTACGCTTATTTCGATCATCAATGGTAAATTCATCAACAACTTATTATAGATCCAATTCTACTATAATTAATTTCATCACCGTATTCCTTACTTTGGCCCATACCACATAACACTGGTTAAATCTCGCCCCATTCTTATTCAGAATTGGTACCAGGTTGTGGCATTGTCTATATTTTATTGAGGGAATTAATCATTCATCATAAAGTCATCCACAGGAATCAAAACATACTATTGAATTATATTTCATTATATTCAAGTATTCAGCAAAATTTCATGTAATTTACACCACTTTCAAATTACATATTATAAAGGATTATTTCCATCTAAAAGGGTTAAAACTAATATTTTTGTAACGATGAGTCTTCACTCTAATTTAGAAGAAACATCCGAACACTGGGCCACGAGTTAGATTCATAAATAATGTTGGGTGGGTTCATAATATATCAACTATGTAAACATCAAAGACTTTAATGAGTTTATAATAATATCACTCACAACAAGGGCCTATTTGAAATTTAATAAGTTGCTGCCCTTATAAACCATTCGACCGAAGCTCTCTGTAACGAAACAGAGATGATCGTTGGCCTCTAGGTCTTCGTCCAGCTACGATGAGTCTAGAGATGGAGGAACTCCAACGGTTCAAAGATCATGGGTCCACCACCAGTGGGGTCGCCCTAGGGTCCACCACCAGATGTAAGGATGTGATCTTCCATCAGGTGGCCCACGTGGGGCCCGTACTCCCCAACGTAAACCAGTCCCAGGACGGCCTGATCTGCATCAGGCCCCTCTCTGGCCCTTGTTTCTTCCAGATATGGGACTCGATGTACATGGAACAGAAGTTAGGGGTCTAATCCACCTTATGGTCTCCACTGGCAGTTCATTAGGATCTGATCGAAGGGCTTTTCTACTATTTACTTGGCCAGAGCATGTCGACAGTGAAGGAAAAGTGTTGCAACCGTAACATACTTGACAAAATCATCATTCGGGATGTTCAATTTCATCACAGTTTCATTACATCACAAATCCAAAGATCTGAGTTCTTCAAATTTCAAATCTCATTGAACAGGTAAGAATTCTACTCACCTGGTGTAGACGCATGTTGATCAGGCAGTGGTCGGTCTCTCATCAGGCATCCGATGGCGATCTTCCTCTTCTTCTGCAGTTTTAAAATCAATTTCAGTCCTCTCTCTCTCTCTCTCTCTCTCTCTCTCTCTCTCTCTCTCTGATGTTGGTGTGTTCAGGCCAAGACTAGCCTCTTATCTATTCTTTTATATTAGTGCAGGGAGGGGAGTCCTACTAGGGGTCTACTTTCCTCCTTAAGAGAAAGTCTCGTTCACCTTGAGAGAGAGTTTTGTTCAAAATTCTTAGTTTCCTGGTAACCTTAAGTTAATCTAATTACAATTTTACCAAGAGTCCTCGTTGGGTTATTACAGACTCCCCTCAGACCATTTCAGATCTTTCTTAACGCCTAGAACATGGCTATGGGGTCATCTAGAGGGAGGCTTCTTTGGAGACTCTCTTTTGGCAATTCGGAGGATCCTGTTGAATGAGAGGAAAATGTCATGGAAGGTCTGGTTCATAGTGTGAGGTTGCGTCCTGTAGCTCCCCTTTTCAAGGAATTCTAATGTCTATGATTATAATGATTTGGAAGGAGATAGCTTTCTCCTCTCATGCTCCTTCGCAGGGGATAGCTTGTTAACACACCCACCTACACACCCCGACCGCAATGCCAAAAAAATTAATAATAACAAATAAGACAAAAAAAGCAAAAAAATAACAGCAACAAAAACTAGGTGGCTTCAAATTGAATTTTAATGGAAGTGTTATTAGCAAACCAGGTCCTGTTGTTATTGGAGGAATCATTTGAGTCTGAAATTTTTTTGCAAATTCTTCATCATTCTAGTCTTGCGGGTGTTTCCTCAGTGAATAAGGCAGAATAGCTTGCATTGCAAATGGGACTTCTAGGAGCTATTTCTCTAAATCTTCATGAAATTATGGTGGAGGCAGAATCCATGTGTGTTATTTAGTGGGCTTCAGGCTATTAATAAGGCCTCAAAGAAGTTTTGGACTTAGCCAAAAATAAAATTGTGTCCTCTTGGCATGTGAAGCGTTCAGCCAATGAAGTAGCATGTAGCAGGTGGTCTAGCAAAGTAGGGAGTCTCACGAGTAAGGATCAAAATAGTGGTTACGAAGGACATAGTGGCCGGTGGCCAAAACACTACGTAGCCGAGCAATACGTGACAAAAGCGGCATAGTGGTGTGAATCAAAAAGGCCGTCAAATTTTTTTGAAAAAAAACCCCAAAAATCCAGAATATTGGAAAATGTTAGAATTTGATGCTTTTTACCTCCAGTAGCTAAGTTAGGGGGTGTAGCGATCCCTTCAGCACATAGAGGTTATGTATCGTTGAATTATTATAAAATAATAGTATTGTTCAATTTTTTTCAGATGTATTCATATCGGTTCGCTATACTATGTTAGAAACTATTAAGCATTTCTAAATTCATAATTCAAATAAGCAATTTAGCAGAACTGTATATAATAGAGAATATAAAAATTACAAAGTAATGCTTAAATAAATTTTAAAGTTCAAACAAAATGACAAATTAACTTTCATCAAAACAAGCAATGTACTTTTGTTGAGGGTTGAGGAAAGAATACTTCTACTAATACCCAAAAGGGTGCCAGTGAAAATATACCTAGACAAGAGACCTTGAGAGGAATTCTATGTATCACTTTCAATTTGGAGAGATCTTGTGGCTTTTGGTGTCCTTTTAAACATAGAAGGGTAAAAGAGTTGCATACAAATATCATTTGGAGAGGAAAAGATAAGAAAAAAGTCATACTAAAAATGAGGGAAAGTAGTTGTCTAGTCTCATTCCACAGTAGCCCTATAGCGGACTGTAATAGCCAAGGACCAGAATAGCGGTTGTGGCAAGCGTAGCAATCTGTATCCAAAACCTACGCAGGTGGTTACGGCAATATGTAGTAAGTAGCATAGGTACGTAAATTTTTTTTATAGTGGTAAAAAAAAAAATCTTGTGTAGCTGCCAAACTTATGTTTTTCTTTGTGATTTGAAACTATATAAGGGAAAAGACAACTATAGGAAACGCTATTAAAGAGAAAAAAAAAATAGGGAACACACTGTTTTAACTTAAAATTGCTCAGTTCAGCTGGGTTTTATACCATAGTGGCGATATTATCAATATAGCATAGTGGTCATGACTAGGGCTGTAAATATGGGAGGGCCACCCAGACCCAACACGGCATTAGTCCTAGGGCTGAGCTGAGCTGGGATAGTGGCATAATTGCCAATTACGTTCCAATCTCCATTTCAGTCCGGCCTGCAAAATGAAATATTTTGGCATTTTGGAATTTCGGCTAAACTTTTTGGACTAACTTTTCAGAAAAATATATAATTTTATGTGAAAAATAAAAAAATAAAATATCATTCTGAGAAAAACCCAGATATCCACCATTTTCTTAATATGATAATTTCCCATTAATGATTTACCTTAAAATTTGTAATGGGCCAAATTTAACTTCTAAGCCCAACCACTTAACAGACCGAGCATAGCCAAGCTTGGGCCAGCAAATTCTTAGTGGATAGGCCCATTCAACACTTAAACAGTAGTGTCAACATCATCGTCTGACTACTGCCGTCCTTTTATTTTCTCTAAATTTGTATATGTCTTTTCACTAAGCAGTTAAAAGAGAGGGCCAGAGAGATGTGACAATGGCACAATTTCGGTCATTTGATGACCGCATGGCCAACCCATCATCGTATATTGTCTTTAGATCTTGAGATTGGGTTTTCCCAAACAAAAGTTGCTGAGGGCTTTTTTTACTGAAATGGAACGAAGACAAGGGTAGAAGAGGAAGACAAGGGTAGAAGAGGGAGAGGGAGTGAAGAAGAGAGGAGAGGAGAGCTACAAACTGCAAACAGGAAACATTGAAGGGAGATCGGCTATGGCAACCACCTCCCTCTCTCCCTCCTTTCTTTCTTCTTCTGTATTGTTTTTCCTTGCAACAAGCCGTCCATCCTCCAAAAACACACCCCCCCCCCCACCCCCTTTTTTTCTGTTAGAAAAAACTTCACAAAATTGTCCAGTGGGATCTTTGATTTCCATTGCTTATATTGGGCAAGTTCTATTTTTTTTGGATGAAATACAACATTTCGGCCAGCATAAAAAAAATTTTAGGCCAAAAACTTGTGTGCCCTGTTTCGTTTCAGCTGAATGACCAAAATGAAAAGTTTCAGCCATTTCAACAAAAACGAAATGGAATTGACAACACTGGACAAGGGGGCCTAGACCGCGGACCAGCATGGCACAGCCCATGCCTTAGCCAGGCCTTGTTGGGCCAAGGTGCGTGGGCCTTGGCACAGCACAGCCTAGCACGATATTTTATATTAAAATATATATTTATTTTTATATAAATTAAGTATAATTTTTAAATAATTAAAGTTTCTCTTCATTTGTAAATTAGCATCCATATTTATGCATTTATTCTACTAGTTTCAATTTTATTTCAAGTTAGAAACCCTAAATGTACATAATCTCTCCTTCAATTTATATAAAAAAATTAAAAATTTAACAAAAAAGTTAGAAGGGGGCATGTGGGCCAGCCCATGGGCAGTCGTGCCCTGGGCTGTGCTGGGCTAGCCTCCCAACTGCCAGGGCCGTGGCTGGGCCAGCCCCTAGCGGGTGCCTCGTCATGACTGCTATGGCCAATATTTTGTTCCACAGTATCAGCCTCTGTGGATGAGAGTGGCGCTAGATTGCATTTAAGATAGCAGTCTTGGCTGCTACACCCAATATAGCGGCCACCATTTTGATCCATGCTCACATTAGAGTTCGCTTATTTCCAACAATAGCTCCCTTTAGCTTTCTTCTTTTCTTATATTGTTCCTGATATATTCATGTCTACTAGTTAGCTTGTAAATATAGATCTCTTGCACTGCCTTGCTATCTTAAATGAAAGTTATCATTACAAAAACAAATAAAAAAGCAAACAAAAAGTAATCCACCCACTTGAACTGATTGCTTCTCAAAATAATAGTAGCAGCAGCGGCAGCAATAGTTATGGAGAAGACAGCACTACAGTACTCTCAATCAAAGTTTTAAAACTAAGGGGTGATCCAGTCCCCCCCAAATCAAGTCGAATTAGATGAGTTGCATGGGACTTGGTCAAGTTAGACCGAGACATGCCTTACAGCCCAAAAAACCCAAAATACTTATAGAAATGATAAAACATGTGTCCTATGATTCTAGAATTCTAAGACGTGTGCTTCACCCATTAAGAATGAATATTAGTGATTAGTGACTGCATTTATTTTTTTTTATTGAGTCAAATGAATCACCTCCAATCTCCTAATGCAAAAATGTCTAAAGAAAATGTGGTTATGATTTTCCAAAATTAGTGCAAAAGGACCTCTGCACCTTCCACATCCCGTCACAAGATGAAGTTGGGAAAAAACTAATTTACCCTTTCTTTTTTAGATTTTTAATACCAACCTCTCAATGCAAGTTGCTAATGATTGTGCTGGGGAACATGCCAGTATGAACACCCTCACTCCAGTTAAAAATCCACTTTGAGACTATAAAAGGCTCAATTGGGTGGTCCTCCACTACACCCATGTTACACTGTAGATAAAAAAGGCTTCCGTGAATATGTTAGCAATGAAGAGACTTTTGTCCTTTTATATTGTTAGGTCTGTTGTCAAAAATGACCTCTTGCAAACAGGCCAACTTTCACACATGATTTCATTTTTTTTATTTCATTTTTCAGTCATTAAAGAGAGTACCTTAAACTTCCTTCACAAATACATCAGTATCTATTATTGTTTATGTCGAGCTTCAGTTGAACTGTAGTTTGATTTGGAAGAGAAGATTTGAGATCTATTATTCTATTGATATCTCCAGAATTTTTACACTCATATAGAGCAAATGATGGAGAACACAAGCACAGATAAAACTTTTATGTTGACAACTTTTGAGTAGATAACCAGATTGGAGAGTTCGTACTCATTTTTAAGTAAAGATTGTCAAGAAAAGCTGGCAATAATTGCAAAGATGTTCTATATAGAGCTTACCCTAACATATTCAAGATCTTCTTTTAGTTTCAAAAGTTGGTCGGCAATTTCTCCTTCAGATATATGATCAGGTGCTGTTCGCTGCAACCTCTCCAAACGTCTTATTCTCCTCTCTATCTTTCTTCTCTCTATAAAACCAAAACATTCAGAATTACAGCAAGAGAGCAAAACATTTATTAATATAACATATTAGTTTCATTTAATAGACAAAAACTGGTTACAGTGAAATAGTTTACCAAAGAACTTTATCTTTCTGTCCCGAAGAAATATTTTACGCTCTTCTGCCAAACGAGTTCGTAACTCTTGCTGCTTCTTAAGTTCTGCCAATTTCTTTTCTTGGGCATTCCTGACTTCGAGTGGAAGATCCTTAAGAAAACAAGATGTTAGACTGTGCTAAAGAAATAGGTTGTCAAAAGTTGAAAAGCATGCTTATGCAGAAATATATAACCTTTCCAGGTGAAACCTGGAAATGGGCTACTCAATCATACATGCATAAAATTAAACATCGAACCCACAGATGAGAAAATTTTAAGAATCACACTCCAAAAGGGAACAAAAGTTGCTAAAGTGTTCACTGGACAAGAACCTAAGATAATTATCAACCCCATATTCAATAGGTGTTACTCTTTGAAAGAAAATATGTGCACAGCAAGAATGGGGAAGTGTGACATTTGAATCTTTCATTTAGTAAGAACCATGATACATTACTGTCATGGAGATGGAATTCAATCTCAGCTGAAACGGGTTAACTTGAGCAAACCAACTAGGTTCCAGTTTCTTGAGTGTTGAATTGGTTCTCAATACATAAATTGGAGCAGGACTTGTCCCAATTTAGAAATATGACTCATCCAATTCAACAAGACATTGTAGTAACTTGTCCATTATGAACAAGCTTGTCTGACCCATTTATAACTTACGCACTATGATTCAACAATGGAAACATCATCACACACCATTTTTTTTTACTTTAGTTTGAAGCAACCTATAAATAGATGTAAGTATTTTGAAGACTCCAACCAAGACTGAGAGTGGTGAAACTTGGAATTTCAATTAATCAACTAAATGAAGCCAAATTTGGAAAAAAGATACATGGGTGTTACAACTTACGAATACATTATACCCTCACTTGCAATACATTCATCGAGTATTTGAGTTATTGACAATATCACAACTTCAGGGTGTTTCATGTTGGAAATTAGTGCATACTATATATTATTATATATATGGTACATATCGGGATTTATCCCAAGCGCGAGGTGTGCATGGAACTTTCCATGTGCACCTACCAGGGGGCCCACATAGGGATGGGGCTGCACGGGATTGAAAGAACTAGTTGGGGCCTACCCATGTACCAAAAATAGACCCCACTTGATCATCTAACCCCTTCATCAACAGCCCATAAAACTTTAATGTTAAAAATGGGTGCACAATCAATCCAATGGTCTAATCCATTCGGATGGGTGCAAACCCAGGGTCCTATGACTATCAAGAGGAGGGAAGGGTGATAAGAAAAGAGGGGTCAGGTTTCAATTCAAATGGACCATCAGGTGGACCACACTATAACCTGTGAATGGGTGTGAACAAAACAAGGTGTTCATAGGATCATTGATGGGATGTACATCTATCTTAAATATTCTCATTTGTATAACTATATGCTTTAACTCCGCCAATTTTTGCTGCCAGTCTCAAGCCCAAGTAAAGGAGGAGGGTTGCGTTAGGTAGGTTAACAGCCAGCGTAAAACTTTGTCACAACCCAAACATGAATTCTGACAAAACAATATTTCGTGATAAGGCTAGGGCGTTCCCTGCTTTAAGTAACTCATTGCAGCGTCACCCGACTGCAGTGAAAAGTGTGCAAGGGCTACCACATAACTCTGGGCTAGTGCAGTTAAAGAAGTTAGTCCATGAGAAGAAGATGAAGAATAGGAAAATTAGACTTCCTACTTGGAATATAGGAACCTTGACAGGCAAGAGCATAAAGTTGGTTAAGGTAATGAAAAGAAGAAGAATTAGTGTGGCTTATATACAGGAGACAAGGTGGAAAGGGAATAAAGCTAAAGAGCTCACGGATGGGTATAAACTTTTCTATGCAAGGAAGACTAATACAAGAAATGAAGTGGGTATAGTTGTAGATAAGGATTTGAAAGAGAAGATTGTAGGGGTTAAAAGGTTTGGTGATAGAATTATAGTAATTAAATTAGTGCTAGAGGAAGACATAATCCATATCATCAGTGCATATGCTCCCCAAGTAGGACTAGAGGACAGTGTGAAAAGACAATTTTGAGAAGACATGGATGATTTAATACGAGAAATCCCAAACAGTGATAAGATTTTCCTTGGGGGAGATTTAAACGGGCATGTAGGAAAAGATAATAGAGGATATGAGAGAGTGCATGAAGGGCAAGGATTTAGAGAAAAAAATGAATTCGGAAACACTATATTGGACTTTGCAGTGGCATTTGATCTTGTAGTAGCAAATACTTACTTTAAAAAGAGAGATGAACATTTAATTACCTATAAGAGTGGGAGTAATAGGAGCTAGATAGACTTTTTTCTAGTTAGAAAATAAGACCGATTAACTTGTAAAGATTGCAAGGTTTTCCCAGGAGAGAGTTTGACCACGCAACATAGGCTCGGAGTTTTTTATTTTTGCATTAGAAGTAGAAAGAGAGCAGTAGTAAATAAAATGGACCCTAAAACAAGGTGGAGAGATTTGAAGGGGGAAAGAGCAAAATAGATGTAAAGACAAAATGATTGAGAAGAGAGAATAGAATCTTGAAGGAGAAACTACAGTAATGTGGAATCAAATGGCTAATTGCATTAGGAATATTGCAAAGGAGGTACTTGGAGAATCAAAAGGAAAGAGACATTAATTAAAAAATATGGTGGTGGAGTATGGAGGTTCAAGAGGTTATTCGAAAGAAAAGACATTGCCACAAAGTTTGACAGGGGACTAAGAGTATGAAAAATTTTGAACTGTATAAGAAGGCAAAGAAAGAAGCTAAGAAAGTAGTAAGTAGTGCAAAGTTCAAAGCATACGATGGCCTCTATAATAGTTTGGGAACAAGAGAAGAGAGAAGGATATTTTTAAGCTCGCAAAAATAAGTGAAAAGAAAAGTAAGGACTTTGATCATGTCAAATGTATCAAGGATAATGAGGAAAATATTCTGGTAAAGGATAACGATATTAAAGAAAGGTGGAAGAAATACTTTAGCAAACTTTTAAATGAAAAACATATGGGGGATACAAGAGCTAAAGAGGATACTTCATTACTAGAGCATACTTTTCTCCGTGGAATTAGAGGGATGGAAGTGAAGGAGGCATTGAAGCAAATGAAGAAAGGAAAGGCTACAGGCCCAGATGATATTCCGATAAAGGTATGGAAATGCTTAGGAGAGGTTGGGGTGACTTGGTTATGTAGACTATTCAATAAGATACTCGTGACAAAGAAAATGCCGGATGAATGAAGAAGAAGCATTGTAGTACCTATATATAAGAATAAAGGAGATACAAAATTGTACCAACTATCAAGGGATTAAACTCATGAGTCATACTATGACTTATGGGAGAAAATAATGGAGCAAAGACTAAGATGGAAAACCAAGAACGCTGAAAATCAATTTGGTTTTATGCCAGGGAGGTCAACTACGGAAGCTATCTTTTCACTTAAGCAATTAATGGAAACATATCGAGCAAAGAGGAAAAATCTACACATGATCTTTGTTGATTTAGAAAAAGTCTATGATAGGGTACCGAAGGATTTAATTTGGTGGGTTTAAAAAAAAAGGAATGTCCCTAAAGGTTACATTAAAATTTATAAGGATATGTATGAAGGAGCAGTAACAAATGTGAGAACCACATGTAGAGAAACAGGTGTATTCTCCGTCACTATAGGTTTGCATCAGAGATCAGCCTTAAGCCCTTATCTCTTTGCATTAATTATGGATAAGTTAACTGTGAATATTCAAGAAGAAGTACCATGGTATATATTGTTTGCAGGTGATATAGTATTGGTGGATGAATCAAGAGATGGTGTAAATGCAAAACTCGAGAGATGGCGGGAGGCATTAGAATCTAGATGCTTTAAAATAAATCGTACAAAGACAGAATATATAAAGTGCAACTTCAGTGGACATATACAAATTATTGAAACCACTATCAAAATTGAAGCCCATGAGATACCACGTAGATATTCTTTTCAGTACTTAGGCTCGATAATTAGTAAAGATAGGGAGATTGACGAAGATGTGGAGCATAGGATAAAAGCTAAATGACTGAAGTGGAGACTAGCTTCTGGAGTGCTTTGTGACAAACGAATGCCAACGAAAATGAAGGGCAAATTTTACAGAACAGTGGTTAGACCAGCTATGACATATGGAGCAGAATATTGGCTAATTAAGAAGATGCATATACATAAGATGGATGTAGCGGAGATGGGAATGCTTAGGTGGATGTATAATAAAACTAAGAAAGATAAAATTAGAAATGAGCGCTTTTGAGAGCATTTAGGGGTAGCACCAATCGGGGATAAGATTAGATAAATCCGTTTTAAGATAGTTGGGCATGTTGAGCGCAAGCCGATAATGGCACCGATAAAAAAAAGTTTGGCTATACAACTGGATGGCCCATCAAGGGGTAGGGGTAGGCCGAAGAAAACATTGAGGGAGGTCATTGAATCAGATTTGAAAAAGTTAAACTTATCTAAGGATTTGGCCCAAAATAGAACAGAATGGAAAAATAGAATTCATTTAGCCGACCCTAACATGGTTGGGATAAGGTTTTGATGATGATGATGATAATGATCATGATGATGATAACTATATGCTTTGCTCATTTTGTAATAATTCTCAAATCAAATTCCATCTACAAATGTGCTTAATTGCATAAATTACTCAAAAAATCACTGCATAAACTTGTATAAATGTGAATAGGACTGATTTGAGCCAAATCAACTAGAACAACAATGGTGACACCAGTTATGTTGATAGAGTACGGAAAAGAGTTCAAGGATCTTGAAACTTATGACATTCTAACTTGAATGGGGTGATGATAGGGCATGTACAATCGTCAAACTGGTGGGTGTAATAGTCGCACCAATGTAAGGTTCCTTTTAAGTTCAGTGAGGACAGCATGGAGAGAGGTAAGCTGGGGCAGGCTAGTACTGATGAGGCCTTGAGAGACCACAATGGGGTCATGTTAAAGGCTTTTTCAGGTTCATGGGAATCCATGATTCAAATGAGACAAGTTCTTTGCAATTAGAGAGGAACTTGGACTTTTAAGTCCTGCCAAGGAAGAATCATAATTGAGATTGAGATGGGCTTAAGAAATGTCTCGAGACTAGCACATAAGAGATAAACATTAGATATCTGTGTAGTTTATTCCCAATTACTTCTAAAAGTTAAACAACACAACACACCCCCCCCCCCCCCCCCCCCCCAAACAAAAAAAAAAACCCCAAACAAAACCCCAAACAACACCACAGCAAAAATGAATAAATAAATAAATAATAGCGATAAAGTGGTGGGTACTGGATACTTCAACCCAATGAGGTGGGGTTAAAATGTGTTAGCTTTACATCCGTGTGTTTATTAATGAGGTTCTTTGAGCTCCCATTGCACGTTTGCTATTCCTAACGATAGACCCCTCTTATACTATATGGTTTTCTTGCACAACATTCTAAAACAGGCTGAGTTGCTAGACTTTATGAACTTTTAGAAAAGAAAAAAACTTCATGGTACACCCTAGAAGTTTGTCATCAACTAAGTACTGATCCTCAGTCCTTACCAAATCCAAGGTTCGGTTCATCGACAATAAAAATAAAAAAGAAGCTAAGGGTTATTATGTTGATGTCAAGTGCAAAATTAGCCTCAAACTGGAGATTATAATGTTGCATTTACCAGTAATAATATATTAAAATTCATTTCACAGACATGATTTTTCCAAAATCCAAGCACTGAGTTGATGCAAAATCACCTGTTATTTCTTAACAATCGCAAACTTAAACAAGTTTTTCAAAGCATAGACATGAAGATAGTTGAATAAATACATAGATGGATAGTAAATCTAAGCAAGTATAGAAGATATCTATGCATCTGCCTCCATGTACCATTTAAGTGTTTTAGAACACAAAAAGATTTATGATACTTGACCCAGGTTATTTAACCAAAAACCATAACTAAACTCCAGACGACACTTTCCAGAGTATGTATTGAGTTACGGACAAGGAGATATTGACAAGGGAGGACTGGTGAAATGGGCATAGGCACAGAGGGGAGAGGAGGGAAATGTGGGTTAAAGGATTGACGAGTGTAGTAAATGTATATAGATATCTAAGCATCTGCCTCCATATATCCTTTAAGTGTTTTAGAACACAAAAAGATTTATGACACTTGACCCAGGTTATTTAACTAAAAACCATAACTAAACTCCAGATGACACTTTCCAGAGTTTGTATCAAGTCACAGACAAGGAGATATTGACAAGGGAGGACTGGTAAAATGGGCATATCCACAGACGAGAGAGAAGGGAATTGTGGGTTGAAGGATTGGGCAGTGCTTCAATCATATTCAATGTACTGGAAAATTGAGAGGATTATACCTATAGACCGGGAGTTTGATGCAAGCCTAGCCCGTAACAGTTGTCACCAGGCCATTGGCCAGGCCATAAACATTAGGCCCAACTCAGGCTCAGCAGAGCTTCACATGTACCATAGGAGGCCCAAGGGACCTGTCCATTCACCTCTTTAACTTATCGCGGTATAAATAAGCCCCAAAGGCCCCATAATCATTGCAATACTAATTTACATGTGAGCCCACTTGACACTATATAATAGAAGGACTGACCACTTTCGGAGCTGCTTTGGAGTTTCCAGCTTCTCTCATTCTACCCTACTTATTCTCTGTCTTTTTTTTTTTTATTCCTACGCTCAATTTTCTAACTTCTTTTTAAATTCCTAGAATCAATGTGCCACTTTCAACAAGAACTAGAGTTGCCGATTGCATTGGGAACTTTATTAAAAAAAAAAAATCAAACAAATAGGGGAAGCGTTTCTATGCATTGTACAGCACAAGGCATATAAATTCAACTCCAAAATGTATCCTTGTTTTTATATAAAGATTTCTTTTTTTCTGTACTGGCCAATGTGATTAGATCTTAGGCTAAAGTACCAGATCAAGTGTGGCACTAAGCATGCTTGAAGGTGCCTAAATTGGGCTGATCATCGCACTTCAAAAAGAAGAAAAGGAAAGATGAAGCTTTCTGAACACCCTTGGGACATGTCCTCGTTGTATTTGACATATGACTAAATTGTAGCACATGTACAATTAATTCAATTATGTTATATCATGAGATCATCCCCTAAGGTCATCGACCAAAGCCTTTGAGACTTCTTTTGCAAGCAATGGGCCATTGGGCTGCTTCATCAGCCTCAAGAGCTACACTTCCTAAATCCCAATCTCTCTCTACATGTGCAATACTTGTAATTGGTGAACCGTACAACTGAATACAAGAAGTCCCACTGTGGATTGGGATTCCTTGCTTCCTAGATTGGAAGATAATAACCCTTTCTATTTCCAGTTCGATACAGATGCTTAAAGAACATAGGAATCCTGTCTAAAGCTCAACAACAATAATAATAATAATAATAATAATAGCAAAAAAAAGTGAAAGGTACAGTTTTCTTTAATCTTCCAACTTCTGGATTCATTTTTGTTGCCCTATTGTGACCCTTTATTTTGAAAGTTTAGATTGTTTGCAAATCATTGGAGGGGTCAAATTAAATCAAATGGTGAACATATCATAATTGCAGATCTATGTTTGCCATAGATCAATCTCAAATGGTTTGATTTTTTTTTTTAATCTATTTAGGTTGGTGCTTTGAGATTTTTCAAAAACATATTTTTTTCCAACGTGGGCCAACGAATTTACATCCTAATGCAGTCTAACTTGTAAATCATATTTCACATAGATCAATCCCAAAAGGTTTGAAGTTTTCTTTTTTTTGCTATTATTTCTGAATATTTGGGGATATTTTAAAAAATAATTTTTTTCTCAAAGCGGTCCCAAATGTATTCTAACTTGTTGATCTGTGTTTCCAAAGACTCAAAAAAATATATATATATATATATTTTTTCACTTATGAAAGATGTTTTGTCATCTATGTTTGAGCTTCAAACTTTACTTCTATTGTGTTTTGAACTAAATGGCTTATTTGAATTTAGAATTTAGAAATGCATAATAGTGATGAAATATTGATGGCATTGTTTGATTCTTAATATTTTATTAGTTTCTATCTTAATATAGCTAACCAATATGAATATATGTGGAAAATAGATCAGGTTAGTTTATAATCCTAGAGCGCTTCAAGACCTCTATGCAATGTGGGATCCAATATGCCCCCGTATCTTAGTTATTAACGAAAGAAGATATTAAATTCTAATACTTTCCAATATTTTGAATTTTTTTACCTCATTTCAATTCACACCGCTACGTATCACCACAGCCACCACATATCACTGCTACATATTGTTTTGGCCTCCAGCCAGTATACCCATTGCAAACACTATTTTGAACCTTGAAATTCATAACCAAGACTCTAGGATTTTACCAACAATGACGAGACTAACGTTTCAACCCTTAAGAGTTACTGAAACATGAGCACAAAATGCACTCACTCGATGGCTAGAGAAATTTGGAATTATTGAAGCTAGGCCCTAGTATCTCCTCATAAAAGAGTACTAGAGCATGGAAGTAAGAAATGGATCCCACTACACTCGCAAACCTAAAACAGGGACACAATAAAACGCGGTTTATAGCAGTGTGGAGCACAGTTCCCAAACACAAATGAAAACATGTATGGATGTAAACGGGTACCCATTTACCTTGTTATTTGTAGTAGCTGACCCAAATTAATAGGGTACGGGTACAAACCACCCAGAAGTCCAGAACCCTACCTGAACAAATTCAATTTATATCCCATGTTACCCATCCCAATCCCCCTACATTGATCGCCCCATTGTTTTTTATGCAACTCAGCCTACCTGTAATTAGCCATAGAAAAAAGACCAAATCAACTTGAGTTTGGTAACTCAAGTTATCCAAACGCATGAACCAATCACTCACAAGAACATGCTACTTGCATTGGATTTCAGTTAAGCCTGATTACCAAAACCTCCTAGGCTCAAGAAAAACCCAAAGCAATCAGTAATGGAACTACCCCAAAAAACCATTAGCTCACAAGTCACATCCCTAAACCAATAGCACTTCAATAACAATAACTATTAACTACCCAAATCATTACAATTGATTTTGGGGAATTTGAAGCAAGAAACTTAGAGCATCTCCAAGGGAGATGCCATTTTCGAAATGCCAAATTACATTTGATGGCTTATGTGGCATTTTGAAGGTTTGAGATCTGAAAGAAACATTTATTTCTTTGATTGGCTTCAATTAGCCATAAAAAAAGGTATAACATTGAAGATTTATCTATAAATATGATAACAAAATTAAGTTCATCATGGATTATAGCTTCAACCAGTTCTTCTCCTCAAAGAACTAAAGAATCTATACATCCTCCTCTACATCAAATCATTTATAAAGACACAGCAGCTGTACCCATAAAAGACGTTACAAAAATTCAAGGAGATAAAGGTAAATCTGACTTTGTTTCTAAATCCGACTTATGTCATGTTTTAGAACAAAATAATTATACAAATATCAACCTTCGTACTATTGGCCAACAAACCAATAGAATTGAAGATAAAGTAGAAACTATTTTCAAAATCTATGAAGCATCCTCTTCTCAAAAAGTAATTAAGACACAAACTTTAAGTTTTCAGGGTGAAATCCTAAGGGATATCAAATTAGAAAAAAAACCTTTAAAATTTTCTGATGAACTTATCAATCAATTATCTCATAGTTTTACTAACATAAAACTTCAAGAAAATAAAAATCAAAAAGCTGAAAAATCTATAAATGTTTTAGTCTCAAATTCTAAAGACTATAATTCAGGCTCCGATTTAGAATTCGGGGATTCTGAAGAAAATTCTAAAACCTCTCAAGCGAAACCTCAAGATAACCAAAACAATCAAGAATCTCTACAACTCAATAAAATATTTAAAAGACAAAAACCAATTGTTACTACAGCAAAAATAAGAAATTATTATCCACGACCAACTCTAGTTGATCTTCAATTCGAAGAACAATCTACTCTAAATGGCCTTAAATTTGAAAGCTCATCAATATATGAATGGAGCGTGGACGGATTGTCTGAATACCAAATCATCCAATTATGCCAACAGATGATGATATATGCGTCTACTATCATTGCTGCCGGTAATGATCACAAACATGCAGCAAATGCAGTTGTCCTTGGATTTACTGGATAATTAAATGATTGGTGGGAAAAATATTTATCAGATCTAGAAAGACAAGCTATTCTAAATGCAGTAAAAAGAGATCCATCCAGAAATCCTGTCATTACCCCTCAAGGACAAATGATCCCTGATTCCATTTATATGCTTATTAGTAATATAATTAAACATTTTGTGGGAAATTATATGAATGTAGAGGAAAAATTAAAAACTCAATTAATTAATTTATCATGCCTAACATTATCTGATTTTCGTTAGTATAAAGATGTTTTCTTATCAAAACTTTATACAATTGATTTAAGCAATTCAAAATTCTGGAAGGAAAAATTTATATCAGGTCTTCCTAAACTTTTTGCAGAAAAGGTTAGAGAAGAATTGATATCCGAAAATTACGGAAATTTGAATTATGCTATGTATACATATGGAGATCTAATCCAAAAAATTAATAAAGTTGGATTTTCATTATGCAATGAAATCAAACTCAAACGGCAACTTGAAAATCAAAAAAAAATCAGTAAATATGAACTTGGTGATTTTTGTTATCAATTTGGCCTGGAACCATTAATTAGTCCTTCGAGCCAAAAGAAAAAGCAAAATGTAAAAAAAAATTATTATCAAAAAAGAAAATCTAAACAATTTTAAACACCACGATATTATTTGCCCTCAAGAAGATATCATAAAAAATCCTTTCATCAAAATCCTTATAAAGAATCAAACAAATCTTATACGAAAGAAAAGTTATCTTCCTCCTACCCTAAACAAAAACAAAAAGAAATACAATGCTATAATTGCAAAGAAAAAGGCCATATAGCCCCTAAGTGCCCAAAAATAAAAGTTAAAATAGAAAAAAAACTAAAAATTATTTTAAAAGGATCCTCAGAAACATCGGATACAGACAATTCTTTTTCTCATTCTTCTGATACATGTCATTGCAAAATACTTAATGGTGACATTCCCTATGAATCTGCTTCTTCCTCTTTATCCTTAAACATGCTCTCTGCTCCTGAAGAATTGTTGTTAGAAATGTTTAAAGATCTTAAAGATGAAGAATTAAAAAATAAATATTTTGAAAAAATACAGACTATAAATAAAGGCAATAAAAAAGGAAAAGCTACTATATTGAATAATATAAATACTTTATCTGAACAATTTAGCATTAAAACTGTCTTAGACAGATTAAGAGAGGAAAATGTTCCTCCTCACCTGTCAATTCCAGACCTTCATAGAGAAATTAATAATCAAAGGCAAGAAATAAATTTCTTAAAACAAAACTTAATCGAACTTCAAGACCTCAAACAACGAGTTAAGAATCTTGAATTTCACATACTAAAAACTTATCAAGAAAATAATAATAAAATTGAAAATGAAGAAGACTATAATGACATCGAAAATCAAGAAAACTTTGATGACAGCTTAAAAAATTTCATGAATTCGTTATCCAGAAATCCATTTCAAAAATGGAAAACACAAGTCACAATTCAGATCAAAAAATTTTCTATAAAAGCACTGTGCTTACTTGACAGTGGCGCAGATATCAATGTAATAAGAGAAGGATTAATCCCGAGAAACTATTATCTAAAAACTAAAAATAAACTCAATCTAGCCACAGCTAATAAAAACTTCATATCAAATACAAATTAAATAATGTTTATGTCTGTAAAGGTGAAATATGCATAAAGACTAATTTCTTTCTAGGAAATGATTTAAACAATGATGTTATTCTTGGAAATCCTTTTCTACAAATTTTACAGCTTTTTCAAATTGATTCAACAGGCCTTAAAACTGTCATAAATAATAAAGAATTAATTTTTGAATTCAAATAATCAAGTATCCAATCTCAAATAAATAAATCATCCCTCTGATGACTTCATTTTCAAATTTTGTCATTCTTATCCAGGGTCCCTTTGTCACTATGGCATCATCAAGTTCTAGCAAAAGCAAAGCCCCTCTTCATGAATCCAGCTCTTCTTCCATACCGACATCCCAACAATTAACTATTCCTTTTTTCAACCCAGGATTATCTATCACTTCTCAAGACCTTATCAATGCTCATTGGAGAGCCATCCTTTCTGATAAAAGAAAAATACTAGAAAAACCTTATCCAAAATTGCAACCCATACCAAGGATTTAGAAACCCAAATTCTGATGTATCATAACATCCATCAAAGAGCACTGTTATCTACTTATACTGATGAAAAAACATCCAGAATCAACCTCCTGGAAAAGGTTACCACAACCCTTCCAGATGATATTGCTGCAAGAATTAGAGAAAAAACTCTTTCTTGTCAGATCAAGGAGCTTTTAATGCTCAAAGCTCAATATATCAGCTGGGCAACTGGCTTTCCAAAGTTGTTCTTGCCATCACATGCAGTTGACATCTCCTATATCGAACACGGCTTAGTCCAAAGATTTTATTTATCCAGAGATGATTTTGAACTTATTCAGCAGCTCCCTGCAATAGTGCGCCATGCCCTTCGCAGCCTTGGAGTTACCAACAGACAACTTCTTATCACAGTTTCATCCAGTTTGGGAGAAAGATCTGAAATCCGGTTTTATCAGCCTTATCAATTATGGAGTATCATTAATTTTGAAGAAGGAGATTTAATTTTCAAGAAATTCATTTCTTCTTTAAATGATCACGAACATCTCCTTTTTAATTATCCACCTCAATGGTATGAATCTCATGAAGTTGCTACAAGAGAATATAGCTTAGAACGTCTCCAGCAATATGATCCAGCCTCTGATCAATATCAAAGATTTCTCAATCTAAGAAGACATCTTGAATTTGCAAGCACATATAGATATGTTTGGTGTGACGGTCGGCGAGTAGTTTGTATTACTGACGACCTTGCAGAACAAACTACAGTTATACAGCAACCATCACAATCTGGACATACAGCCCTCAATCAAATTCTCAATGCCTATGAAGATATTTCTTTTGATATTCCAGAAAAAACTCGTGAAGAATTAATCCAGTTATTCCATGGTGAAATACGAAATAATAACTAGAATGATGAAGCCTAGAATGAAGAACATATTACAAAATCCCTGTCAAAATAGTCTTCTCCTGCAGTCTCCATGAAGAACATGACATCATCACAAGTACATAGACATATGGCACAAAGAGAAAGAAACAAGCACATACCCATGCCGACAAAAGCAACCACGTGTTCCCTTGGTTCTTATCGGCAACTTTCCTACGGACTTCACAAAGCCTCTTTGAATTAAAAAATCAAGAAACAAGTACAACCAAAGTCAAAGAAAATGGCTAAAGCTAACTTATAGCAAGATGCTTTGAATAAAATAGTGAGCAAAGTACAAAGCCTACATATAGGCTATCCAACATGAAAGTTTTTGGAACACCTCCTTTATCTGGAGATATAAAGTGCGAACACGTCGTCCAGCGACACGTATGCCGTCTCATTTAATAAAGATTCCCACATGCTTCACTACTGTAAAAAATTTGTCAGACACAAATACAGTCCAGCGCCAGAGCTGCACACAGAATTTACGGATATACAGTAAATGAAATGTAAATGCAGTTGTAATGACATGTAAATTCAGTTTATAAGTACTATAAATAGGCATGTCCAGCTACTTGTACAGGCAACAGTTGGAAACCAGTCCTCTATCCAAATCCAGTCCATCCTTTCTTCCCATACACCCTCCACCCTTTCTTTTAAGAAGTCTTTATGTTCTGAAGAAATATATTTAAAGAAAGATTTTGTCAATGGATGAGCGGCTAAATTCTTTTTTAACCTTTCTTTATCAATTTCAAAACTTTCGAGAACATTTATATTGAAATCGGATTCTAAAGGATTGTATATATGGGATGGAGAAGCTTGATAAGAAGGATAAACGAGTCCTAAAGGCCTCAAATTTATATGAGGTATAGAGCTAGAAGCATGAGGTGGTTCCTTTATGGAAGATCCTACCTCAAAGGGAGGATGAGAATAGGACTTTCTAGAGGGTTGATAAACTGTAGGGGTTGTATTTCTAGAATCTGTTTGGAAATTTATTTCAACACTTCCATCTTCATGTTCAATTATGTTTTCAATGTCTTGATTTTCTTTAGATCTTTCTGGTTGAGCATTTTCTAAAAGCCATTTACCAGATAAATTAATATCATTCCACTGTATGAGTTTGGGAATATTAACTTAATTTTTGAAATTGGTTTGGAATAAGGTAGTCATACCTTTTGCTTGATTTGAATAGACTATACCTGGAACAACTGAATTCTGAGCTTATAATAAATTCGATAAACAAGGGCGAGATTTTGATTATATGGATTCATATCAAAACCTTTTGTTTGAATGGCTAGAGTGAGGGCTTCATGAGCACTTAGATCTGTAAGAGAAACAGAGAAATTTGGAAAGCAATTGAAAAAAGTAGGGCCATTAGCCAAACTTGATTCAACCATTCCTATTAATGAATCACTGAATTTTTTATGTCTTGTATCTTGAACATATATGAGAGCTTCCGTTTTCAGTCCAAGTCTTGTTAGAGGCTTTAGAGCAACTTGCACTAAGCCAAAATGGATATAAGTATATGTTTTAGCATATTCTTTTATTTCATGAGGCTTAATTAAAGAAAGATGCTGAATATTACTGGTAATTGATTCAGTTCCTTCAATAGTTTTTATTTTATAACTTGATGTTAATTGAAAACTTCCCATTTTATAAACTTCACGTTTTTGAATAGTTGAAATTGTCCAGTCACAAATAACTTGATCTAAATCATCATAGCTAATTTCTTCACTATTTTTAATAGACATGGAAGATAAGGAATTTGATGATGAGGAAGAAGAAAGTACAAGCTTCTTAATAAGCTTAGCCATAATTTGTATTACGGAGTTATTTTAACCAAATCCACCACGAGTATCTAACACTTTGAGGATTTACACGCCAACAACACGCCTTAAAACGCCTTCACACGGCTAACAACGGCGATAACAATGGCTACCTCTGCGCTCCGGGCGGAATATGATTAAAATTTCTCAATAATAACAAACACAGAACTAAGTATTAAGACTTTTGACATTCTTACTTTTGAATCAGCAATTCCTTAAACAACAACAGTAAAGCACAACATAACAACAATAAGTGAAAAAATACACACAAAGCAACTTTATTGATAAGAATTTCGACTTATTACAAGTGGACTTGATGACACACTCCCGGGGGCCAACTTGGCTCTAATACCAAAAATGGGACGGAAGGGTGAAGGGTGTCTGGGAAGAAAGGATGGACTGGATTTGGATAAGACTGGTTTTCAACTGTTGCCTGTACAAGCAGCTGGACATGCCTATTTATAGTAATTACAAACTGGACTTACATTTCATTACAATTGTATTTCTACTGCATTTACATTTCATTTGCTGTATATTTGTAAATGCTGTGTGCAGCTCTGGCGCTGGACTGCATTTGTGTCTGACAAATTTTTCACTGTAGTGAAGCATGCATGAATCTTTATTAAATGAGACGGCATACGTGTCATTGGAGGACGTGCTCGCACTTTATATCTCCAAATAAAGGAGGTGTTCCAAAAGCTTTCATGTTGGATAGCCTATATGTAGGCTTTGTACTTTGCTCACTATTTTATTCAAAGCATTTTGCTATAAGTTAGTTTTAGCCATTTTCTTTGACTTTGGTTGTACTTGTTTCTTGATTTTTTAATTCAAAGAGGCTTTATGAAGTCCGTAGGAAAGTTGCCGACAAGAACCAAGGGAACACGTGGTTGCTTTTGTCGGCATGGGTATGTGCTTGTTTCTTTCTCTTTGTGCCATATGTCCATGAAGCCTGTACTTGTGATGATGTCATGTTCTTTATGGCGACTGCAGGAGAAGACTATTTTGGCAGGGATTCTGTAATATCTTCTTCATTCTAGGCTTCATCATTCCAGTTATTATTTCGTATTTCACCATGGAATAACTGGATTAATTCTTCACGAGTTTTTTCTGGAATATCAAAAGAAATATATTCATAGGCATTGAGAATTTGATTAAGGGCTGTATGTCCAGATTGTGATGGATGCTGTATAACTGTAGTTTGTTCTGCAAGGTCGTCAGCAATACAAACTACTCGCCGACCATCACACCAAACATATCTATATGTGCTTGCAAATTCAAGATGTCCTTTTAAATTGAGAAATCTTTGATATTGATCAGAGGCTGGATCATATTGCTGGAGACGTTCTAAGCTATATTCTTTTGTAGCAACTTCATGAGATTCATACCATTGAGGTGGATAATTAAAAAGGAGATGTTCGTGATCATTTGATTCTTAGTATTTTATTAATTTCTATCTTAATATAGCTAACCAATATGAATATATGTGGAAAATAGATCAGTACTGTTAATTTACAATCCTAGAGCGCTTCAAGACCTCTATGCAATGTGGGATCCAATATGCCCCCGTATCTTAGTTATTAACGAAAGAAGATATTAAATTCTAATACTTTCCAATATTTTGAGTTTTTTTACCTCATTTCAATTCACACCGCTACGTATCACCACAGCCACCACATATCACTGCTACATATCGTTTTGGCCTCCAGCCAGTATACCCATTGCAAACACTATTTTGAACCTTGAAATTCATAACCAAGACTCTAGGATTTTACCAACAATGACGAGACTAACGTTTCAACCCTTAAGAGTTACTAAAACATGAGCACAAAATGCACTCACTCGATGGCTAGAGAACTTTGGAATTATTGAAGCTAGGCCCTAGTATCTCCTCATAAAAGAGTACTAGAGCATGGAAGTAAGAAATGGATCCCACTACACTCGCAAACCTAAAACAGGGACACACAATAAAATGCGGTTTATAGCAGTGTGGAGCACAGTTCCCAAACACAAATGAAAACATGTATGGATGTAAACGGGTCCCCATTTACCTTGTTATTTGTAGTAGATGACCCAAATTAATAGGGTACGGGTACAAACCACCCAGAAGTCCAGAACCCTACCTGAACAAATTCAATTTATATCCCATGTTACCCATCCCAATCCCCCTACATTGATCGCCCCATTGTTTTTTATGCAACTCAGCCTACCTGTAATTAGCCATAGAAAAAAGACCAAATCAACTTGAGTTTGGTAACTCAAGTTATCCAAACGCATGAACCAATCACTCACAAGAACATGCTACTTGCATTGGATTTCAGTTTACCCTGATTACCAAAACCTCCTAGGCTCAAGAAAGACCCAAAGCAATCAGTAATGGAACTACCCCAAAAAACCATTAGCTCACAAGTCACATCCCTAAACCAATAGCACTTTAATAACAATAACTATTAACTACCCAAATCATTACAATTGATTTTGGGGAATTTGAAGCAAGAAACTCTTGGAGATGCCATTTTCGAAATGCCAAATTACATTTGATGGCTTATGTGACATTTTGAAGGTTTTAGATCTGGCATGCTTGGAAAGTGGGAACTCCAACCAATATGTCAAATTCTTATTTTATTATAAATTTACATTCTTGCGAGACCCACATCATAAGAAACCTTACAAAATATTTGCATTATTGTAGGGCCCACCGGCCCACGTAATAAAAAATTCAAAAGTAAGATTGGCATGTGAATTTATGGCATGGATGAAAACCTTGGCCGATACCAGTATGTGTCGTACGTATCAGCCGATACTGGGATGATATTTTGTTGTGACTCGGTCTCAGTACCGGTCCAGCAAAATATTGAAAAATATCGGCATTATTTTGAAAATATCGGTATAACCGATATATCGGCCTATATTTTGTGGTTAAAATGTTTTTCACTTTTCATCTTCTTTGTTGGGAAAAAGTGGCTCATCTTCTCCCATTCATGCCCCAGCTGCTGCCACTTTGGATTTCACTTTCAAAATCATCAAAAAGACACATATTTCTCGGATTTGTGCATTTTGAGGGTTGTTCTTCTTTCTAAGGTTTGTACTTTCTCTTTTTTTTTTCCTTTAGTTTTCTTTTTTCTTTTCTTTTTTTTTTTTTTGTAAAGATTTCTTTAGTAAGAGACTAAGAGGATAAAAGTTAGAAATGATGTTTCTCATTTACACCCATTCACTTGGATTTGTGCATTTGAGGGTTAATATATTATTTGGTGTTTAAAAAATTGGGGATTTTGATGAAGGTTAGGATTTTTTCTAAAGTAAAATGTATGTTTTATAAATTAGTATGCAAATAGATGAGTTTATGAATCCATTTTGGTAGATCTAGTAGTAGAACATATAGATCTACAAGATTTAGATTTTTTAAAAGTTTATTTATTTTCAGGTTTATTAATAATTTCGTATTAAAATATGAAATTTTGAATATTTCACCATTATTTTGGCATTTAAAGTTTTCATAATCATTGTAATATTTCAAGTATGACAATTTCTCATTGTTCTTTTATGTCACTATTTTTATTTTTTGAATTTATTTTCAGGTTTTTAATGATTTAATATTAAAATATGATACGTTGATGATTTCTCCATAAATATGATTTTTTAAGTTTGCACAAGGGATTTTGTTGAAGTTAGGTTTTTTTTTTTTTAATGTTAAACTTAAGAGAATGGTGGCTTGGCCCAACAGTAAAGACTTACCGGTAGCGTCCTGAAAGACGTGGGTTTAAGTCATGGAAACAGTCTCCTCAAAATGAAAGTTGCTGCGTACATATTGCCCACCCCAGACCCCGCTATACGGGAGCCTCGTGCACTGGGGTTCCTCTAAATGTCAAACTTAAGACTAAGAGTATTTTTAATCAATTTGTAAGTTGGTTTGCAATTACATGAGTTTATGAAGCATTAGCAGATCTAGTGGTAGAATATACAAATCTAGAAGATTTAAATTTTTTTAAAGTTTATTTATTTTCGGGTTTTTAAGATGTAATATCAAAATATGATTTGTTTGACAATTTCACCGTAAATATATTTTTTTAGTTTGCATGATCATTTTATACCTCATGTATAATAATTTTTAAATATTCTTTTATATCAATATGATTTCACCATAAAAAGATTTCACCATGCCACCATTTCAATATATAAGATATATATTTATTTAAATTTTTTGTAGAAAGTCAAAGGAGATAAAAATGGTATGTGAAATTGATCCTGCATGGAGCCATGGTGAAGAAGCCGGAAGAAAGTATAAGGTTAACTGCAACTACTGTCAAAAAACTATCAATGGAAGGATTACCAGATTAAAGCAACACTTGGCTCATAGGCAAGGCCAAGTCGCTAAGTGTACTAAAGTGCCACCTAATGTGAAAAAAGAAATACAAGAGCTTTTGAATACAAGAAAACAAAAAAAAAAGTTTTTTAAAAAAAAAAAAGAGGAGGAATTTAAAGCATGTAGAGAAAAAGTTTTTAGGTCTAAAAAGGGAGAAATTATTTCCTCTAACGATAATGAGAATCCAGATTTAAGGAGGGGTAGGAAAGAAAATTTAAGATCACTTCAGGAGAAGGAAGAGAGAAGAAGGATACAATATGAGGCAGCTATGAGAGGTGGCCATACGATGAGGGTGGCCCCTCCGGAGCCAGGGGAGGGAGTTTGCGTCGGGCATTTAGATTTGTCCAATAAGATCTGTCCTCATGTTAGAAATTGCCTAAATATTCTTGAGCCTCTAATGAAAGTTCTTCAATTGATCGATGGTGATGATAAGCCTATCATAGGCTTCTTACATGAGGACATGGAGAGAGCAAATATAGCTATTAAAGCAAATTATAAATATTATACCAAGCATTGGAAGACCATCGACAGTCATTGGGAGTGTCAATTACATCATGACTTACACACTGTTGGTAAATGGAGACTGATTTCTTATTTACGTTTATTGTTGTATTAAATTCTTCTTAACATATTATTCAGTTAAACTTTTATATTTAATAGGTTACTTTCTCAATCCACAATTTCGATATGAATCTTTGGATCGAAACATAATTGATGAAATTCGAGTGGGGTTGAAGAATGTTATTGAAAAACTAGCAAATGAAACTGATGAAGCAATTAGGGCAACCAACTAAGTAAGTAAATTGAAAAGTAGATATCTTATATGGTGTCTTTTGTCTTCTTCAATTTCATATATGTCATTATTCATTCATAATAGTTAATAATTCTTTTTCCTCTTTAATGTAATTAGATTGATATATATAATGAAGGTATGGGAAGTTTTGACACCACCATTGCACAAAGAGCTGTCACGCAGACATATCCTGGTAAGAATTGTAAAATATAAATAGCAAATTATATTTTTATTATTCAAAAATTAAAAAAGTGAATGTTTAATCTTATTTTCTTTTATTTTTAGCTGAATGATGGTTGAATTACGAAGAGCATGCTCCAGCACTAAGAACGATTGCAATTAAAGTTCTTAATCAAACTACGTCATCGTCAAATTGCGAAAGAAATCAAAGCACCTTTTCTTTTATCCTTAAGAAAGTAAGAAACAAAATGACGATGGATAATTTGAATAAATTGGTCTACAATCCACTATAACCTCAAGCTCCGGAGTCGAAATCAAAGAAGAAGAGCATTTGAGAATCAACAAGATTACTTCTACCCAATTAATTTAGACTATATTTTTTCGACAGAAGATGATTTATTAGGTGAGTGGCTAGAGGAGGTAGAAGAGCCATTATTAGATCAAGATCCAGAGCTAGCAAAGATGGTTGAGAACTTAACCAGAAAGAAGTATGAGCCAATGAAAGCCTCTGTAAGATTACAAGAGATTAATTTTACACAGCAACGGAGAGGTACTACGGTTGATCCTATAGAGGCGGAGGAAAGGAGGTGGCTGAGGAGAATGAGTCGATTATCTCTACATCTTCCTCATTAGAAGGAATTCCTCCTAACTCTCCTGGGAATGGTGCTGGGGATGGTGGTCACTATAGAGATGATGAGCCAGCAATATATGAAACAGTTGAGCATTTTTCTAATACTACAGACTTAGATCCCCATCGCAGTTATGTAAGATATGTCTCACAGACTGAGACAGGGATTGGTAGTAGCATCAGTCAGGGAGGGAGGGAAGGTACTTATGCAGGCAATGTTGGCTAATTACAGGTTATGTATAGATACAACCCTAATCGGCCACTTCAGCTACCTTTAGTTCTGCCGTCACAACTGTAGTATGAGCAAGAGATGATCCAAAGTGAGCCCCAGCAAGCTATTTTTATTCCTCATCAATTTTTTGAATTAAATTTGCGCCCTCAGTCATCTCAATCTACTAAGAATAGCTCATCATACTATGAAGGGATCTTCGTTCCTCAGCAACAATATCAATATGGCCAAGGATATAAGAGTGCACTGAAAGAGTTTGGATCATATTATTATAACCCATACCAAAGAAGAAGAAATGATGATGACAATGATCTCGGGCCTGGGCAACACTCCATTTGGAATTAAGGTGTGTATTCATTCTCTCTAATTGCTTTATTTTACTATCATTATTAATGTTCATGTTCTTGAATTTCACAACTTGCTTAATAATTGATTGATGATTGATGAATGATGACTAATGACTAATGAATCATGGTAAGAGTATATACTATACAAGACACCAACACTATATATAAATTACAAATAAGCTGTATTTTTTAAATTTTCACACTAATAGATAATTTATAAGTCGTAATTATGGTTTTTACAAAAAAAATTCACAATTTTAAACAAGACACCAATACAGGATGTCATAACTTAGGGGACCGATAATTTGATTTATACTTATTACTAATGAAAAAAAAATTGTTTTCCAAGTTTTTCTAATATTTTGAATTTTTTTGGATATTTTATTTTTTTTATTAAAAAAATTCACCCCGTGATAACCACGGCAGACCGCAATCCGACATCGATTTTTGGGACTGTCCAATACTGCGAATTTCATTATGCTTTATGGTATGCCAAATTTGACATCCTAAACCCATATGTCAAATGCCACATCACATTTGACATTTCCATTAGAGGGACTCACATGCCTTTTTTGCCCAGGTGGAGATACCACATCACATTTGACATATGGATTGGAGATGCTCTTAGAGTATCCAATCAAATCAAAGATTTTCCAAGCATCCATCAAAACCCCAAAAATCATTTGCCATGCTGGTCAAATTCCAATCAAACTTTGGTTACCAATCCAAATCAAAAGAGCAGAACAACACCCACAACAAATCAACAACAGCGTCCAAAGACAGAACGAAATTGCCACAACTGAGAATCGAAGCAATGAAACGAAGAAGCATAAATGATAAATCCCCATCGAATCGAATCGAATCGAATCGAAGATAGAAATTAGAATACCTTTCGAAGCATGCGCTCGGTCGATCGGATCTGGTTCTTGATGGAAACATTCTTGGGCTTCTTCTTCTTCTTCTCGATTCCTAATCCGCCCTTGGATCGACGGTTCATAGGCCTCCGTTCGGCGACCCTGCGCTTTCCGTATCCTCCGTGGGCCATTCTCCTCGGATGTGCGGCTGAGATTTCTCCTCGGTTTTACACAGACAGCTAGAAGCAGTAGGGCATGGTTTTGGCCCGGATGCGAAATGACAGAGAGACAAGTATTTGAGTTTAGAGGTGGAGGACTACGGTGTGAGTTTGCTTCGGCGAATCATTCTTAGATCAAATTTGACTCTGGACATGGGTCCAGCATTGGCTAGGATCACAAGAAATTGAAATCCAATCCTGACCTCTCGAAATGTTATTCAGATTTCATTAGGGGGTCCACCATCTGATTGAACATAAGTTTGAAAACATGATCGTGATATCGCTGTTCATGTGGCCTTAATCACGTTGTTGTTGTGCTACTCAACTAAAATCCTAAGATATATTCTTGGAGGGCACGGGATTCATTTTGAACCGTCCAAACTATCTTTACGTCGTCAATGATTGCTTTTTTAGCATGCGTCTTGCATAGGTCCAAAATGTTTGAAACTTTATCATAATGCAATCATAATTATAATCTTTAAAGATAAGTGCCATCTCTTTTAGGGATATATTCTCAAATAAGAGTTGGCCCAACCTAGGATTGAGCTCATGATTAGCATAATCTTGAGTAATTTAATCATATGCCTCAACACCGCAATTGGTCGTGGGGTTTTGACGGATACTAATCCTAGCCACCCTTCAACTTCACCAACCTTTTGTACTATAACTTGTTTAGAGATTTAATGTTACAGTAGGTAAAAGATTTGCTGAACATAAAATTGGACATGGCGTCATATCTTGGGTGGGGGATTAGAGTTTGAAAAAGAGCCCGGGCGAGGTCCATGGATAGCTGGATTGTGCTCATAGGATAATATTCTCTTTTCTATGCTTCTGTCTTCTACGATTCTTAACTTTAAAATTCAGTTACAATTACTTTGAAAATAAGATAATAACAAAATTGAGAAAAAAAAAACATGAAACCAAAGTTGAACGAAGTGACAAGGATAAATGTAACACTGTTTCACCGTTAATTTCCACCTACGTTTTAATTTGCTATGAAATTGATCTAATAGGTCACACTCACGGTAACTTTGTCAGGAGGGGGCTGGGATCTAAGAGAAGCTGCACGCATAGAAGAGACGGCATATAGAGAATTTTAACTTTGTGCAGTTAGATGTGAAACCTATGTAGTTGCTAACCAATCGAGCTTGAACAAGTTGCATGCACGCAATAAGCGATAATTTCAATTCAAAAAGTAGTAGAAAAACTCATGCCAAGCACTACACAACTCTGATGCATAAAAGTCAGCGAGTCAGCGATACCGCAGAAGAACCATGTATGATCAATCAAGTCCTTCACATAAATATAGTCTTCATTTGGCACTTCTCTCAATTTGATGACCGTCATCACATACTAAAAAAAAAAGTTACAATGTTTCACTTATAAAACCATTAAACTTTCACAATGATGATAAATGCAAATAATCTTTTCTTTTAATGTGAGTGTAGAGTATTAAATTCTCATAGCCAACAATTCGTTTTAATACTCCCCTCGGGTAAGCCCACTCCTCAACACTTCTCCTGTGATGAAACCCAGTTGGTACACTTTTTACAACACATATTTTTTTAGCTAAGACCATTCATTTTGAAATTCAAACTTACAATCTATTGACTTTGATGCTATATTAAATATTCTTAACTAACCATGCATACCAAAATCTCAATACATTAGTAGCGGTAGCCCAAATACTTTTTAATGTAGAGTTCAAGTATGTGAGTTCACCGTTAAACAATTCAAAAGAGACATGTATAATGGGCCATTACATTCGAGATAGAAAAGCATGATGATAGGCTTCATGAACTACTACATATACATAGGATTTTCTCTCCTTACACAAGCCAAAAAAATTTTTAAAAAAACCCAAAACTTTCCAAAATGCCCTTCTCTCCATACACACCTCCTCTCTCTTCTCCGGCCGGCAATAAGCTCCAGCTGGCAAAGGGCTCTCTCTCTCTCCCCTCCCTCTCCTTCCTCCTCTTCCTCTTCCTCTCTCTCTCCCTCTCCCTCCCTCTATTCTCTCTCTCTTTCCCTTTCCCTCTCTCTTTCCTCCCTTCCCCCTTTCTCCCCCTTCCCGCAATCTCCCTGCTGTGGGGAGATCTCGGTCTCCTGCTGCAAGGAGACGGCAAGAAAGGAGAGAAAGGGGAAAAGATGGGAAAGAGAGAGAGAGAATAGAGGGAGAAAAAGAGGAGGAAGGAGAGGGAGAGGGAGAGGGAGGGGAGAAAGAGCCCCCTGCAAGCCGGAGCTCATCGCTGGCCAGAGAAGAGAGAGGAGGTGCAACACCCTATCCTACATCGCTTATGAATGAAATATGAGCCTAGTATATAATAAACTATGTAGATTACTACTAATAACTTGGGCTTAAGCATTTTGAGCCATATGACAGCCAGCCAAAAAAGTGGGATCCCCAATTCCTGAATTATGTATGTTACTATAATAACTTAAACTTAAATATTTTGGGCCACGTGACAGGCTTACCAAGTTATTGGGCCAATAGGCTACTTGAGTCGTTATAGGAGATATGTATGGAGAGAATGGCATTTTAAAAAGTTTTGGATTTTTTTTTTTTTTTGCCTGTATAAGGAGAGATAAATCATTTGTATATATAGCAGTATCCTAAACTTCTCAGTAACAAATAGCAATGCTCAATTTACCATGTTCTCCCTTTACCATGGTTGCATGAAATGGTAATCTGGCAACGTCAATTCAAGAACCCAAAAATATTTTACCACACGCTCACCACAAGTTTTTTTTTTTTAAAACCTCGTATACAAAAGCACTATCAAGAATGGCAAACTCGAGCGATTACAAAAACTACTTTTTTTACCACACGCTCCTTCTCCCCCACTTCACTTCACCATGAGCAAGCACATGTTTTACACATTCATCGTATCTAGTAGGGCTATGTATCCACAAATGTTAGTGTGCCCCACTTTACGACATCGCTGATAAAAATTGTAGGGTCCAGACAAAATTTTATGAACAAGATATTGGCTTTATTCACTCATAACATCTCGGATGCTTTACCCAAGAAAAACCATATTGGATGAATTTGCCCGATCAAAGATTACTTATGCTTTACACAAACCTCAAGGCATCTAGTGCTAGTGGAATGTAGGGCCAAGGCGAGGAGGGGATTTTCTCCCAAAAAGTAGGAGAGAGTATTTCAGGAAAAAACCCATGAAATAGAGAAAATTACCTTTTAGCAATGTCTGAATGATGGTTTCCATTGGACAATTTTTACTTACTCCTGTGAGGCCTCGTTTTACTTGATTTAAGCCATTTATATGATACAGTACTGCTTTCCCCTGCCCGTTCCAACTACTCCCTCAAAATTCATTCCATCGAAATGGTCGTGGTTGATCACTTCATGGACAACGAGATTAACTATTGAGATGAATCCGTGTAACACAGTCACAATTCAACCCAACAGTATCTAGTCTAACTAGAGAGCTTTAGGTGATTGCTCATCAAAGGGTGTGTGTCATCCCAATCGTATTGATATGCATAGTTGATTAGTTCATGGAAAAGGCTATTAACTATTTAGATAAACCCCTTGAACACACATTCAGCCCAACAATACTTAATCACTCTAACCAGAGAGTTTTAGATGAGCACACGATCATTAAAGTGCATGTGATATGAATGGCATGGCATGTGACTCTCTCTCTCTCTCTCTCTCTCTCTCTCTCTCTCTCCCTCTCCATGTGCGCAAGCACCACTTTGCAATATAATCAAATTTTCCAATGTAAAAAGCTCCATCCATTATTAGCCAGTCACTTCAAAGTAGATTGGCCTCATGGTCCACACAGGATGGCCCTGACTAGGGGAAGTTCACATGTGGAAATTCTATTGCTGGCCAAAGTCAGATGATCAACTGTACACAGCTTTGGTCAGGTGAGCACTCCACAGGCACAGCTCCAACCTCCATTTTCTCACCTAGTCCACATATGATCCACCCCTTGCAATCAATTTCCTCAATGAGTAGAATGACCCAAATCTGAAACTCATTCAAACCATGTCAACTGCTGTACTGCACTTCTTTTTAGAAAGTAGAAACATTCAAACCTGCAACCTTGTGGTTGGAGCAATGCATCTTCCAAATTAGTTATGAGCACTTCTTCCATTGAATAAAAAAAATTGAAAAAGGTTTAAGTCATAAAATCATTAAACTTTGCAAACTATTTATGTATTCTTCGTCAGGATTATTGCAAAATTGGGCCAAAAAAAACCAGCACCATTTCTTGAGACTCGCTTAGTTGCTTCAATCCATGCAGAATTCTATCAATCTGGACACCAGATGTCCACTGCCTTCAATTATCAAGCCTTATAGTTGCATCATATAGGGCCAGTTTGTTTAATGTAATTGAAATCCTAGGAATTCTAAGACTTAGTATAAGTGGTTAAAATGAAGAACGAAAAATGGACATCCAAATAACATTCCCTCCCCCCCCCCCCCCCCCCCCCCGTCTCTCTCAATGAATACCCCACCATCACCCAAGGAATTCAAAAGCCAGGAAAGTAAAGATCTCATCTACATCCCTACCTTGTATGCTTTAGAGTTCAGCTCTGAACGTCTCAACCTCCTATCCTTCACCCTCACCACTTTAATAAGGCCTTCGTGGAGCTCACTTGACCATTAATTCCTATGTATTCTATGCAAATAAACAGGCCCATAGAGATCTGCAAGCAAAGCACCATTAAGTACAGCTTTCACAACTACCTGATGTATCTGTATTACAGTGAACCATAAGTTCTGTGATTATCAGTCCTAATGACACAGATTCATGGGATGTGGCATTCTCGGACTGTCATCATCCAATTATGGGATTTAGAACTCCAAGAATTAAAATTCTAAAGCCAAGTGTGAGTAACATTTTCCTTGTGGGCAAATTATTTTTCCAAAGCAAACTGAAAATGGCAATGTTCGTTATCTTTTGCCTATTTGGCCATCAATTCCTAAGATTTCCTCAAATATAGGCTTCTCTCAAAGGGCTGAGTGAAAGATAAACCTTGAAATTGTAAAAGTGGCCATCAAAATATCCACACTTTGTAGGAAATGATTGTGCACCACTCCCTCTCTATTGATCAACCTAGAAAATGTAAAAGTGGCCATCAAAATCTCCCTCTACCCTTAAACATTTTCAATAAAAGTCCCAGCCACATGCATTCCTAGGTAATACCCTTAATTATGAGGAGGGCTACATTTTAACAAAATGTCGAAATACAAAACCTCAAGTATCGCCAATATCAATGCCTTTATCTAATCAATCTGAGGTTGGCCTTAAAAGTATAACTCAATAAAAGGTTCGGCAGAGTTTATCAGCCGACTGCATGCCTGATACAATCCACCCACTTCACCTAGGCTTTTGACCTCTTGCACTTGAGGGACATGGAATAGATTGTTACTTGCTTTTTATGTGACCGGAAAAGAATATATTCTACCAAAATATCAAATTCAGTTGCAATTTGATGTAAATTCAAACACGCTATTAACTTTCATTTCTCACAACAAAATAAAGATCAAACAGTTTCTTAATACGGTAGGGGTTAATTCACATTAATAAAAAGGAAGTGTACAAGTGAGGAACACTGGAAAACAATGAGAAATTAGAATTATACACGACAATATAAAAACCAAAGACAACATAATCAGAGCAAGCAAAGAAGACTTGGCCAAAGAGTTCATAAAACAATTAGCAGAACATCCCACATGCCAAAAGAACATTCACATAATGTTTAGTGCACATGAACAATAAACAATTAACAACCAAATCAGACCAAGGTATCCAGTACACAAAATGTTCAGTGCTCAACATCATTGTTCATGGCACCATATCCAGTCTCATTTGCTCATATAGTTCAAGCTAAATACCAATTTTCACAATAATCAGAACTTTATGATCCTCCCAAGAATCATCAATCAGTGCTTGCACTAGAGCTAAACACTATAGTACCACAGAGCAAAGGCAAATCATTTTCTAATCAGAACAACTATTTAATCAATATCTAATTTCTCATAAAAAAATGTTTGCTTGCATTTACATAGTTGTCTGCTGACCTAAAGAAACTACTACAATAGCCCAGAAGTTAACTTGTTGCAGTCAAATAAACCAAGAAAGATTTTGTACCACTATAGCTTGATGCCAAAGCATTACCGGAGGAGGTGGGTTGAGAGAAAGCACATTGAGAAGGGTCTAGAACCTGACCCTTGTAGAAGTTCTTCCTGGATTAAAGGGAACAGAAAAAGATCAGAGCAATGAAGTGAATAACGATGATAACCAAAGCAAAGATGGAGTTGGTGAGAATATTCGATGAGCAGCAAGGAGCGAAAAGAATTAGAGTCATACGTGGCAAGAGACGGGGTTAGGAGCCAATAAGAAAAAGTGAATAAGGACCAAATCATATCCAAGATTGATCCACTTCAAATGCCCAAATATGAAAAAAGAGGGGAGAGAGAAAAACTAAACAATTATAATTTATTTTTATGTAACTAACCAATAACTCAATAAATTTTCCTAAAACACTTGAAATCCTTCTAATTCATTAAAGCATGATTTGGCAGACCTCACACAGTCACACTACATCAGTTTATGCACTTCTTGTTTAAAAAGGCCTTTCATTTGTAGGTAGAAATCAGAAAATGAGAAGGGCAAAAGCTGAAATGGGAGTACGGTAGAGCCCTTCTTGTAAAATACCATGTACCAACCCAAAAGCTTAAGCTAATAGGTGGAAGGCCCAAACAGATAAATGAAATTGTGTCAAACCCATTGCTTGGGCGATATCAGGCGTAGGACTTTTTCCCAACACTCCTCACTCCTAAGTCCTCTTACCAATTGGCAAGAAAACATTAGTCTATAATGTCAAAGTTCAAACATCACCTTAATGGAAAAAAGGTAGAACAGACAATGCCTAGTACATTTAATTTGAGATAAAGCATTAGTGACATTGGGAAGACACACCTCATAGCATCTAATAATTGGGTGGCAACACGTTTTCTTCTGCTGGATGGTGCAACCCAAATGGCCCTAATGCCACAAGATGCTGACACAGCATTCTCCTCACAGAGTACCGCTCCTCTGTCATTCATATCAATGATCTCAGTACTAGTTGAGGAAAGTTTTCTAGTGATTTCCCTCTGAAAGGTGACCGAACCGAACTGGATTGGGGTTGGATCTGACTTGATCTTGTTGTTTTTCACATCTAAACTTTTGCAAGCTGCAGGACTCAAGACAACTCGGTAAGCAGATCTTATTGGTTCTGCAACCAGGCAGCCTATGATTCTCTGTTTCGAAATGAACAAGAACACCTGTAACAGGAAAATGAAGGCCAATTTTACAAAGAAGTAATTTACATATCAAAAACAGTTATTTTCTTTACCGAAATGAAAATAGACTAGTGAAGATCTTTTTTTTTTTTATCACCTTGCAAGAGTTATGAAGAAGCCATCCATCACTCAAACTAAGCTCCCACTCCATTAGCTTCACCACCTCAGCAACCTGTTGATTTGAGAAAATGTCAATAATGTTCATGGAGTTTCTCAAACCTTGCAAATGCAGATCATGATCACAAGCACCAATGAGGCACATGTGCATGATCCAAGCAGCCCATTAGGATTCTGGGTTCAAGCAGGCCCCTCCAAGCATTTGCCCAGCCAAAGAAGTTAGGGCAATGAAAGTAGCTCCAGTGCTGCAAATGTCAGGCTTGTTCCAGGACTCACACACCCATGCTTCTGTACAGAACCCTTAATTACGTGGTAGCGTGGAAAGTGGACGTCAAACTGTAAATACTATATAAAAGAGCAACTACAGTATTTATGTGATGGAACAGAGTTTGGGATAGAGCTACTGAAGTGGTGGCATATGAAGATTTGGTGTTTCCCTGTTGCTCACCATGCCCACAACATTCAAACAACCACAAAAAAAGAGCATGAAAAATGATCCAAGTAACAGGAATAACCTTATGCCTGTGAGCTGGAGGATCACCATCTAGCACCAAAATTATGCGACCTCCATTACCTGAAGTTGTGGGAACTACTCTTTCATTGCGCCAACCCTGTTAGAGCTTTAAAAAAAAAAACATTTCAGAAACAATACAGTAAAGTACATACTCAATTAACAAGAGAACTGCTGGAGCACCTTGAATTGAATTCCACGGCTGTAATTCATGTGAAATGCCTTGTGAACCTTTTCATCCTCTTCATCGCCACGGGCATACTTCAGCCCACATATAGAGCAAGTGTGCAGTAGAAAATCAGATTGCCCCAACTCCAGATGATACTGGGCGTAACTTCTCTTTCTATTCAAAGCTCTGTTTGTGGCTGGTTTTACAAGAGAACTGACCAAATCAGCGCAACATAATTCCTCGCTGTTGAATTTGTCATCAAAACAGTCTGCCTGCTTGTGTTGCCCATTAACCAACTCACATGCATTGTCATCTTTGCTGTCCAAACTGAAAAGAAGAAGAAGAAGAAGAAGAAAAAGATCACCAATTATTACTTATAACTGAATTTACTCACAAAATCTCTATTTCTCTGAATAGTGCAATAGCCTAACACTATTTTAAAAACAGGTGTTAAAAACCTTTCAAGAAATAAATGGTAACAAACAGAAGCGTTCCAAATAGTCTAGTGCATCACTTTAAAAAAAAAAAAAAGACAAGTACAAAAGTCCAAAAACCTCGTGGGGTTAGAATTTGGGTTCCGACGCCTATAAGTCACCAGAATCTCTTGCTTTAGTGGAGGAGCGTCATTGTCAGAAAGAATGGCAGTTTCAGGGTCATTCCGTACCAAAGGTTTGAAGAAAGCATTGATTTTGGCCTGCATTGTTAAACCAGGAAGGTCTGGTCTAGTCTTCTAATTTCTCTCCCTCAACGGTTTTTCTTAAGTTTCTGTGGAGGAAACAGAAGGCAGTTTAGAAGAAAAGAACCAAAGAGAAAGGTGTGGTGTGCTCTATAAATAGGAAGGATGAGCTCTATAAATATAAAAGAGAAAGATTGATATTGTTAAAAAACTAACTTTCACTAACACTTCACTAAAAATAAATTGAAAAAAGAACTTCCTCCAGTAATGCATCACTAAACAAATTCAGAAAAAAGAAAAACATAAAAAAACAAGTTAAATTCAGTAACAGTGCAAGCGCTTTAAAAACATGAATTAGATGCATTTTTGTGGTGATTCTTGCTAACCTTATTCTCATATTCACATTTGAGAATTGACAAACTATAATTGGTTTTTGAAAAACTGGACTTTGGGTTGAGTTTCATGACTTGTTTGGCCTATGTCTTAATTATTGCTTTTTAATGACTGCTCATTGTTCTATTCAATAAACTAGAAGTCCTATCTGAAGAAAAAAAAATTGATGTCATGCATATATTGCAGAGAAACATGCCTTGAAATGGGTTATTTTGATAGGAAATGTATATGTTGTTCTCAGGCATATATCATGAAGGAGATAATTTTATTCAACAAACAGAAAAGTCCTGCCTGTAAACCCAATAGCTATATATATATATATATATATATATATCTTTCAACAGATTTCCTGCATACAACATGGCAGATTACGCCCGTCAATAGAACGGGTAATTTAGCTAGGAAATGTTTGATAATTTTCTCAGATACATATCATCAAACAGTTGGCAGACACATAATCAATGAATGGGCGAACAGCAAGGAAAGAGGATCCAATATTAAATATTTTGGGATTGCCACATTCTAGAGTTAAAGAGATCAAACCAAAAGGAAATTGTGAAAACAAAAACAAGCAACCCAAACTTCAATCAAGCCCATTTCATCAATGGGAAGCATTCTCAATGTTACAAGACTAAATGTTACCTAACATACAAAAAAGAACATGTAATCTGCAGGGGATGTTGGCGGAATAGAAGAACTTGTTAGAGCCCGGGGGTGGGTCTTCTGATAAGTTACCCAGAGATGTGGGACAAACCCTAGAGAGATTGAAAAGAAGAAGAGAGAGAAGATGAGCAAGGGCAGTTGAGGAGCGGAACCGAGGTCGGGAGGAGGGAAGCGAAATGGGATAGAAAAGAAGGGCGGGAGTTTCAAATGGCTTCCTGGCTTCTCTTTTTTTAAGTCCGGATCCTCACGCTTTCATTTAGGTGGGACCCACTAATATCAAATTCCAATCCATCTCATTTGGCCACTTGGATGCATGTCTTCCAAAGAAAGTGGGTAGATGGAAATGATCCCCTTGGGCAAGAAGGGGAAGGGTAAAAAAAAACCTACAAGATAAACTAAGGGTAAAAAAAAAACCTACAA
Organism: Sextonia rubra; assembly: GCA_037013555.1. Classification (NCBI taxonomy): domain Eukaryota; kingdom Viridiplantae; phylum Streptophyta; class Magnoliopsida; order Laurales; family Lauraceae; genus Sextonia; species Sextonia rubra. The sequence goes on from JASUAD010000009.1 coordinate 28,120,945, forward strand.
GATAAACTAAGTGTAAAAAAAACCTATAAGATAAACTTAGTCATCAATTTAACTGTCTTGAAGTTTAAATGTGTCTTATTAGCCGCATAATACTTTTTTTTTTCAAAGTCACTCAAAAGCTGAGTAAAGGAGTTAGTGTGATATTGGTCCCCAAGCAAGATTATGGAATGACAAGAGCATCAAGGAGCCTGACTGTTCAAGGTGTAGAGTGTACAAATGTTAACTAGATGGTGCTACTTAGAAAAGAAAAAGCGTTTATTTTGAGCCATTTAGATTCTTCTTAGAATTTTCAATATTGAGACTTCTCTCATCTTTTTCTAAAAGGTTTTTACAGGAAAAAACCTCCTAAATGGCCTATGCGCTAAAAAGACCTAACACTCCTTTTATTGGTTTTAACCCACCAACCAAACACCTCCATCATCGTTAAGATGTGATAGCTGACTAAGCTCCTGTTTGGTAGGTCTAAAATTAGCCTCTACTCCTCTATTTCTCTAAAATTGATAAATGTTGAAAAAAATATAGCGTTTGGTAGCTCTCTCTAGCCTCCGCATATTTTAGAGAAGTAGAGCCTTCTCCTCTTAAATCTACAACCCATTATAAGACGCACTTGAAAATTAGAGGAAGAAAAAAAGAGATGCTACTACACTATATTATGGAGGATTACGCCTAGTTCGGTTTTTTCAATTTTTTTCAAAATCTGAGAGAATAAATTCAGATCCAAACCTTTGAAAATGTTCACATAATCAAACAAGGCCAAGCATCCAAATTTTACCTGTTGGATCATCATGAATCTCAAGATATGTGCAAAAAAACGTAAGCCATCAGATATTACTTTTTGAATTCTGTGGGGCCCAAACACAAGATCCAAATCATTGGAAGTGTTGGAAAGGCTAAAACCAAATATAGAGTCAATTTTCAAGGATTGATTCCTTGCGGATCTCAAGAAATTTGTAAAAACTTTCAACCATTGATGAAATATGCTCAATTTTAGACTAGTCCATAGGCAGTCCTTATTTTTATTTTTTTATTAATACTTCTAAAACAATAAATTACAATCCAAACCATTGAAAATATGTAAAAGGTTAATGACCACTATGAGATCAAATTTCAAGTGTTGGATCATCACCAATCTTGAGATATTTTCTAAAAAAATATGAATTATTAAATATTTTTTAAAAAATGGTGGGCCCCAAACACAAGATCCAAACCATTAGATCTCTTTGGGAGGTCGAACATTGTTATGGAATAAAATTTCAAAGCTTGATACCTATTCAATCTTATGATGTTTGTGAAAAATGTTCAACCATTGATTTAAAATAGTCTATTTAAAATAGATGTTTCTATTACTAAACAAATATTTTAATTCTAGCCTCTCTTTTTTATAGTTTTTTTTAATGGCCCTATTTTGGATGGTCTGTTAAAATAAGACTAGATATACTAAACAAGCCCTAAGAGAGTCTAATCCTCTCAGTGAAGATTGACCAAAACAAAAACCTAAGCTTTCCAAATCCATACTAAAATGTTTTCCAAATGGGGATTTTATACGAAAAAACCCTTTAGGTGGGTCTTACATCGAAAAAGACTATTTAGTCTTGGCACCACTAGATTAATCTTCAAGTTTTTTTTTTCGAGCAACAATATTGCCGCTCCGTGACTCAAAAAAAAAAAAAAAATGGAAGAGCCCTTTCTTGTTGGGTTTCCAAGACCTTGGATCTTTTTCCTCTTCCTCTAATCTTCCGAAATCAAATTGAAAAACGTCCAAAAAACACTCAATAACTCATTTTTCACAAAAATCACAATTTCTTTAAGCACCACCCCAAAACAGTTTAAGAATTATTAAATAAACAATCCCAAATGAAAGATTAAAAAAATGAAAACAAGAAAACGCAACCATGATCCGACGAATTGGAAACTCTTTTGGCCATATACTCACAGCACAGATGAAGTAGAGCAAACAAAAAGCACATAAACAATGACATTTTTAAAACAAATAAATCCTTTCATCATCTTCTTCTTCCTCTTCTTTCTCTAAATTTTTGCAGATAAGCGATGTTACCGTTGCTCATCTTCCCTTTTTTTTACACACCAAATCCTAAATATTAACTTAGTGTTGTCGGGACTACAAAGTTTTCTCGGTGTAGGACCCATCTAAAGGGTTTTATTGTGTAAAATCCGTTTTCTATTTCACCGACACAGGCTCTGTATCTTTGAAAACCGGCAAGTGCAAGGGGCTGAATCCCCTCTTATCATTTTCTCTTGCGGCAGCGTCAACAGCTGTGGATTCAGATATGTGCCCGATCTGTCTATAGTACCTTTTACGACTCATAGGGAATGGATATGCCCGTTGATTTGCACCGCAAACTCCTCCTTCCTCTTAACTTTTCTTCCTGGGCGACGATAGAACAAGTCCCAGACGGAGAGATTGAAACTGTCTCTCTTCGTCCTCTATTCTGCATGCCACAAAACATTGGTTTCTGCTTTCTGTTTCTGCAAACAACACCAAAACCCAGCCCCCTATCTTCTTTGTTTTCTACAAAGAAAGTAGGATTGTGAATTCAGTGAAGAATGACAGCATTGTTGCCCAATCGACGATATCGTTGTGTAAGTGAAGAAGGCGGAAGAAAATGGGGAAGTGACGATGATAGCTTCGCTTAGTAAAAGGATGAGCGAGGCTAACGTTGCCGCGAGAAACATGCATAACAATAAAAAAAAGAAATTTGGTGGAAAGACCTATTCTTTTTCTTTTTTTTTTTATAAAAAAATCCTCGAAATATATTAAAGAGCAGCTAATTCTAAATCAACAAGTACATATTGTTTAATCATGTCTGTAATAAAATGCTACCAGACCTTCATATCATCTACATACTTAGCATGTCTAGTTAATTTGTGAGCAATAACATTTTCCTCTCTTTCTGCATGGCACACCTCAAATTTGTTAAAGTAACTCAGTAAAACTTTAATTTCTTCAAACACAGGTCCCTGATTAAACAAATTAGGTGCGGAAAAGTTCAAAGCCTCAACTATCCACATAGAATTTGCTTCAAGAATAACAGCGCTTTATCCCGATATGAACAATCATTTGAAGACCTTTCAAAGCTGTTGAGACTTCAACGTCATCAGCACCGTCCACCTCACTCTCTATTTTGCTCTTTACCATAATTATGTTTCCCAAACCATCTCAAAAGACTGCACATACGCCCGCCTTCCGTACCTCATGGAATACTGCACTATCTACATTTAGCTTTATCATGCCCGCCGGTGGAGGCAACCATTTAAAAATCTTTTATTTGTTAGAATTCTTCCTGTGAGAACAAACAGTTTGAAAATTCTGAAGCAATGTAATTGCTGCATCAATGGATAACAGCGGCTCTAAGGCTTTTCCATCATAGATAAAACACATTCTGTCTATACCATATCTTCCATGCCAGTGTGAAGAAGAGCTCCAGGTTTAGATTTGAGTATCTTTCAATTAAATCCCAAACTAAGATGTTCAAATTTAGATGTGAAGACTGATCAAAATCTATGCCCTTAAAGCATTACCTCCCTATATGGTGTACCTAAAAATAAGAAATCAAAACATGCATATACTTCAAGGTTTAATATACAGAAAGCACAGGAGGTATCAATCATGATACGATGCTTGGCAAGATTAGTTTTTGTGAGCAAAATATCCTTGTAAGCTCACCATGTAAAAGTTTTAATCTTGTTTGGAACTTACATATTTCACAAACGAATCCAAAATCGTCCCCTAGCCCCAGAATTTGAAATTTCCCCTATACCCATGTTTTCTTGGAGCCGCTTCGCAACCACATAATCTATCTTCACATAAAAAAACTCCCGACTTATGTTTTGCTCAAACCAAAATAGCACTTAGCATCTGAAAGCTCAAGGGGATCCTAAGTATAGCTTCAGCTCTATATGAGAGGAAGACCTATTATTTGTACTAAAAATGACAGGTCTTTTTTTGTGCTCCATCTATGGGCATTTTTTTCGTAGAATCCTCTGTTTTTTATAAAAATGCAAGGCCCACTAGTTTGCCCACCACAATTCCATCGGTGGGGCCTTGGGCTATAACTGATTGATCCATACCATTGATGTGCGTCATCAGGATGGGATATTAGAGAACTGTGTGGGTATTGACACACTGTACTACGCCGTAATGGGAGCAAGTTTGTGGGAATAAACCATTGGATCAAACTTAACCGAGCGTGATATCTATTGGCAGTCAGCAGCGGATTGGGCAGATAAAATGCAGATAATGACCATGGAAGTCGCCTGATAGTATTTTGAGCTTCACTGGTTTCTAATCTAATGGTGAATGCCACTTCTACCTGCCTATTACTTTGAGAGCACGTTTGGCAACTGTCAATGGAGATGAAAGGATTTTGTGGTTGCAAAGAATATTCCTAAAGTTTAAAATTATGCCATCATTCTTTTGAAAAAACTAGGTTTGGCAAAAAAGAGGAATTTCATGAAGAAACTTTTAAGAAATCAATGGCTTTAAACGTTTTGGCCAATATATCATGATCCATATTGCTCCACGTTCTGAAATTTGATCTTATAGCCGTTCTTGGACTTTAGATCAGATCTAACGGTCTAAATGTTTCAAAATGGGCCCATAGAAGTCCAAATTTGCATCTTTAATGTTGATTATGTTTTTTAAAATATCTTAACATAGAAGATGATCGAATGGGTGAAAGTTGGTCTCTTAGTCTTTTTTGGGATGGGAAAGAATTTGCACGGTTTTGATCTTGTTAGTGGGACCCACAAATGTAAGACCCTAGCCCACATGTACCCCCCCCCCCCCCCCCCCCCCAATACTATAGCAACTCGTTATGCACTTCAGTGGACTCCGCGGGTTAGGCGGGGTGTCTAACCCCCTCTTTCTACAAGAGCGTGGAATGCAGATGCCAGTTTTCTGCGCTCCATGCTCTCTCCAAATGTGGGTTTTCTGTGGAAATACGGTTTACCAAACATGCCTTTAGAGCATTCAAAAAATTTTTGTATGAGGAAATTCTAAATTTAGACATAGTGCAATTTTTTGATGCTCCATTGTACTTTGGCATGCAATTCCACCAAAAATTAGTGAAGATGGAATTCTAAAATTCTCAAGGTCATTTTAATACTTTCAGCTGGCTAGAATTTAAAAATTCCTACAAATAAATGTGGAGTTTGAAAATGTCAGTAGACAAGCCATCATAACAAATCCCGCAAACCCCCAACATGAAAAAACTCAAAAAAAAAAAAAATTTCTTCAAAAGAAAAAGGGCCTATAGAAGTAATACTTTTGCATTCTCTTTAATTAATCAGTGTAGGGCCCGGATCGGGCAAGTGAACCCTACTCTCGAGATCTCAAACCAAATAGACAGATATTTAATGTGGAAAAAAGGAAAAATTTCAAAAAAAAAAAGATATAAAGCTTTTGCCCCATTTTCAAAAAAAAATTTATTCATTCTAGAGTTTTTCTTTTTTTTTCTTTTTTTTTTTTGCTAAAAAAGGTGATTATATTGAGAGCCAAAAGGCTACAACCCATGCAAAGACCAACACAGCCCTAAAGACTAAACTAGACCACACCTGACAAGCTTATACATAGAGACCAAACAACATAACAAATGTGGACTTAAACAGAACTTGAGACTACACATGGAAACCAAAACAACACTTGACCCTGGATGCTTGGCCCACCCATCACAGAAAACTACTAACAAGGGGAACCTGGGAGGTGGATCCCTCTTCCAAAACGGTTAGCTTGTCCTCTCTATTGATGTAATTTGATGTCTAGATTGAAGAGGCAAAAAAGAGTCAATATTTTCAAAGTCTTATAAATCCAATCAAGGAGGCAATATTTTCCACTTCAGATCCCAGAATGGAGTAGTGGGCCACGGATAGTTGCCCAGCTGCACACTAACTAGTAACTAGAGGATGACAATTGGGACCAACAACATAAAAAAACCTATGCCAAAACAAGAGGCTACTCAAGAATGCCCTGTTATCCACTGGCAAGAGGTTGTTGTTTTTACCTGCATAACTAGGGCTGGGTAAGTAGTTTTCCCTTGCCAGGGGGCCTATTTTACATCACCCAATGGTGGACCCCCGTAATGTTGAGCGCAGGCAAATATTAAAAGGAGAAATTTTTGTCTTCTTCATTTTGCCCCTCCTCAAATTTTATCTTTTTCATTTTTGCCCTTTGTCAATTCTTTTTTCCTTTTCGTAAATGATGAAACTTTAGTACACTAAGCCAGTGATGTCATTTTTTTTTCATCAATAAGATAACTTATCAAACTACTTTTCCCACTCTTTAACCAAATCTCTCAAATATATTTCATTTTACTTAGGCCATGTTCTTTTGCTAGAATTCCCATAATTCATATGTGGGGAATTCTGAAATCCCTATACATTGTGGAATTCTTGATTGCTCACTCGTATATGAATATCCAGAAATTTCAACAAAAGATAAAATAATTGGAATTCTGAAATTCTTATAAATGAACATGGCATTTGAAAATATTAGCAGACAAACTATCACATCACGAAGAATGGGACAAAGATCAAAACCATTTTCATGAAGATCAGCCCCATAATATGGGGTTCAAGAAAATTAATTAAATTAACCTTCTTGCAAATAAAATAATGTAGTTATAAATAAATATGATAAAATCATGTAATTTCTAATTATTTTCTAATCTTTTGGATTTATTTGTGAACATTGTTGGATGTAAAGAGCAATGCAAATTTATAATTCTTTTATTATCTTTGAATAACAACCTAATAACTACTTTTTGGTTAAATTAAATTGAACGCATGATATCAATATCTTGTTAAGATGGTTTTTAAAAACTCTTTTTCTAATTTCTCATTATGAAATTATTTTTGCATCCCTCTAAGAGAATATTCTACTTGTCCACCATTGTCCTCAATACGTCTATCCAGTTGGCCTACAACCATGATTTGCTACCAAGAGATTGTGGGTTCAAGCTTTGGTACCACACTAGGCCACTATCTAAAATTTTTTTTTTAATTTGAGAAGTGTAGAGTTGTTAAACCTTTGATCAGTGGGCCACACTCCAGTAGGATCAACCACATGAGCAGTGCAGAGCACCAACTAGATTCTGGCCTTGCAACAAGTGATGAAAATTGCAACGAGTGATGAAAATTGTGCAGGGCACACTTCCAAGCCGGTCCTGCTAAAAAAACAGGTTCTCTCTGTCTCTCTCTCTCTCAGCAGAAGCATACGACCATGGTCGCTCCAGTAGCTCGCCTCGCGGCCAAACGCCTGTTCGAGATCCGCCAGATCTTCGCTCAATCTCATCCTCAGGTCACTCTCCAATCACAATCTCCCAAAACCATCAAAAACGAAAAAAACCCTAACCATCTTTCTCTCTGATTTCGATTCCCCTGCAGGCTCGATCCTCCACATTTCGATCGTTCTCCACTGCCCTAAACTACGTGAGTTCATCCCATCATTTCTATCCAATCCTTCCATTGCTACTTGCACTTTGCCCTCTAAATCGATCTCTGTTTCTGCAGCACATTGACTCTCCTGAGAATAATCCCCACATGCCATGGGATTTCACCGGTGCCAACAAGGAAAGGGTCAGTGATTTTTTTGCCCTTTCTTCGGACTCTCAGCAGTTACATCTTGTTCTAACTTGAATCATATGATTGCTTGTTTGTTTGATCAATTATTGATTCTAAGCATCTCTTTCTATCAAAGGGGCTTAGAGTGAGGGATCAAAGGTGAAAATCCGCTAGGCGCGGTCAAATGAATCGCCCTTTTCATTGGATATGGGCACCCATTTATCATGATAGTTAATTAAATTTGAGGGATTTGATGGTTTATTCTAATCTCTTTAATGCTACTTGAATGAAAAACCTGCTCTGTAAAATGGGTTCCTATGGATTCGGGCGCGAACGCTTGGGGCTCAAATGCAGCCTAAATTGTTATTTTTATTTGTAGATCCAAGGGGTACTAGTGATGAGGAGAACAGTGTGGAGAAAGAAGAAGCAATGACCACAACAAGAGAGAAGAAAAGAGAAAATGGAGGAGACAAGCACACCACTAAATTTGTATTAATCAAAATGAAGGAATAATCTGATGTTCCAACCACAAAAACTCTACCAGTTATATAGCGTGCTTCTTCCATTAGTATGTGCTTAATTCCAACGATAACTACATTAAAGACCACAACTTACTACGTAGTCAACTAATGCTTCTATAACAAAACACTACTTACTAGGAATGAGTCGCTAGGCAAAATTAATACTAGGAATTCCAAGAAAACTCAAAATGATGCCAACCACTCTTCAAAAATCACATTTGTTGGGTCAAAGACTTGGCCTTCCAATGCTGTCACATAAGAGCCCACATGGCAATGAAAATAACATGGTGCCAACTAAGCTTCTGCATCACTTACCTAATGGTTGTTTTCTTTGCTAGTTAGTATGTGAGTTGGTTGATAATCTCTTATGTAATCTTTGCTAGGTGTGTTTTGTTTCTTCTTCTTTCTGTATATCTTTTCCTGCTGTTGTGTTTGGATTGTTTTGTCTTTCTCATTTAAAGTTAGGTGGTTGGTGTGTCCTTGTCTTAGAGGGGCAAGTGATTTGGAGGATGCTACCATTGATTATCTCTTGGTGGGATTTCAGAAGGAAAGGAATAGTAGGATTTTTAAGGTATCTTCCTTGGATGAAATAAAAGAGAGGATTTCTTTTTTATAGAAGTTTGAGGATGATCAAATTTTGGCTCATCAGTTGGACTATGGAGGCAAAGGTTTTTGCGGGGGGTGAAGGCTAGAGGACTGCAAAGAGAGTAGAGGAATACATTGGGCGACCAATTAGAATTGTGTTAAAAAGAAGTTGGATACCACCCTCCAGTGAATTCTGAAACTAAATGTAGATGTTCCTTCTGTAGGCAATCAATGCCTTCTGGGTAGGAGATTAGATGGTACAATAAAAGATGACAAAGTGGCCAATTCTTCAAGGCCTTGCTGGAGCAAGAGATTCTAATGGGCTGAACTATGGTTGTTTAGAAAGGGTTGAATCTGATTATATACAGGTGTGTGGGCTCAAAGGAGATTCCAGAAATGTCAATGGTTGGCAACAGGGAAGTTGAAGGGATCATGTATGCATTCATCCTGAATGACATCATGGAGAAGGTGCACTTAATGGAGGTGGTGGTGCATAAGCATGTGAATTGAAACTGAATGCTGAAGTAGTTAGCAAGGGCATGATCTCTAAAAAAGTTTGTGGGTTAGTAACTCAGTACATGTGTAGACAGATGTTGGTTTGGTTTTTGCACTATTCAGTATTCACCTTGATGCTCTAATGTGCATATTTACCATGCCGATTATGTACATCTTATTTATTAATACTTTTACGCTATGATCTAAAAAAGGAGCATCTTAATCCTTAGAGGTTTATCACCATGAGTTTAGTAAGACCAACATTTTTGCCAGCACACTTTACCCCAAGTACTCATTTTCTTCTTCCTTTCATCCTCTATTTGACTTAGGACAGTGGTCCACATGGGTTGACCAGCTCAACCGACCATTGAGGCCCGGTCCAGCCCAGCTATTTATATATGATTTTGATTTTGATTATGTTAAAGGCCTTCTTTATCAAATTTTACCAATTTAGCTAAGGGTCTTTGGGCGTATTTGTTGGTAATTACTAAGGGTTCATTTACCTTTAGGTTGTCACATATTGAGGATATGACTTGATGTAGCAAGGCCTTCCATGACTTTGTCTTCTGGACTTCATCTTGATATGACTCGAGTCTTTTCCAAATGCAACTTCATGGCCTAGTGACAGAATTGACGAAGGACCTATGATGCAAGGATACTTAAAAATAGCCAACGTATCGTGTTGTAACATATCTGATACTTTACTTTTTATAAATAAAATCCATATCTCTACCGTGTCCATAGCGTGACCTTGTCGTATCTCAGCCGTATCTGGGCCTATGATGTCCAGATACAGTTATGGGTATGGACACGGATACGGATGCGGGGATCGGGGATACAACTCTGCACTCTTGGAAATTTAAAATACGGATACGGATACGGGTGTCCTAATTTTTCCTATACGTCAAGTTTGAATTAATGGAATTATCATTGTTTATGTTCCTTTCTGACATTTTCTATGTTGAGAAGTAAAAAAATTTAAAGAATTATATGAAATAATGGACTTCCAAAGTAGGATATGCTAAACTTGTGTCCCAAAAGTATCAGTGCGATATCAGGTACCAATACAAGTATCGTATCGGTTCGATACGGATACGTTGGGCTTGTACAAATATCCAGGTATTATAGATCTGGGCATCATAGCAAATGACAACCCATGGGAACCGTAGATTTAACTATGACACTAACATGTATATGGGTCTACACTGTAATGTTTGAGTGGGAGGTGGTAGTAAGTTGTTTTAGGTCCAAACATTAGTCTCTTTTTTCTCTCTTTTTTATTTTTTGGCATTTCAGGTACTATAGTCCCACATATACCGCCCCTCTTTTTTTTTCCCTAGTTTTGTTTTTATTAAATTTCATCAAGGTGCCAATTAAAAAAAAAAAAGGTTTCTGACCTTTTCTTGACATATTAGGGCTAGGACTCCTAATCCCTCACCAAAGTCAACCAAACTCTTTTGGAATCTTACCATCCTATAAAACATAAAATTAAATTATCTTGCTTTACTGACAAACACTTCTCGCACTCCACTTTCCTAATATCTCTTAAATGGCAACTAGGACTTGGAATGTTTTAAGATGTAACTACTAACCATTATTTTAAAAATTGGGCTGGACCCGGTTGCACCAAGTTTAATTGGACCCTCCACTAGTTTGGTTAGATCAAAATTTGGTACCGATAAAATGCTGGTAAAACAGTTGAACTGTTGGACTCACAATTAATTATTTTAATTTTTTATTTTCATTATTTTTTGCACCGACTCCTGGTCTTCAACCTGGCTCAACTGTGTTGTAACAATAATAAAATAAATTAAAGATCTTTTAAAATAATTAATAGTGGGCTTAACTGGTTCAACTGTTGATTCTGATCGTTTTAACTTGTACTTGATTTTTATCTATCTAAAGCGGTTGAATGTTCTGGTTCCCATCAATTCCATTTTGGCTGTTTTCTAGAACACTGGATACTATATGACATCTATTCAACATATAATGCATTTGCTGATTCAAACTATTTTAAACATAGGCCAAATTGGCTGGTCAAATCAGGTTTGAGTTGGTCCCTTCACAAGTGTGATTAGATCAAAATTAGAGTACCACTAAAAGGCAAGTAAAAATCGGTAAAACCGGCAGTTGACCAGTTGGATCCACCATTAAGTATTTTGATTTTCTTTATATTTCATTATTTTGACATCCATTCCATTGGTTTTTTTACCCAACTCATTCGTGATGTTAGAATAATTAATGGTGGGTCCTACCTGTTTAACTGCCAATTCTGATTTATTTTTTACGAGTGCATTGGCTTTTATTTATTGAGACCAGTTGAAGGTTTCGGTTCTTGTTGAGCCTTGTTTTTGTGTAGTATGCTTATTTACCACATCTATTTAACATATGTAATGTATTCACTGATTCAAAGAATCAAAATATTTTAAAATAGAAATGGCAATGGGTGGGTTAAAGTAGGCGCCCAGCTTGGACCTGTTCCTATTAGGGGCTGGTTGGGCTGGTTTGGTAGTGGGTCCTATTGGTTTCAGGGCAGGATGTGTTTTCAGACTTTAACCTGGGTTGGGTTCAGGGTGGGCTTTGGTTTTGGGTGCACCCACCCGCCGCGCTCTGACCTGGTTATGTACTTTATGTGTTATTTTGTAAATGTTTAACACAAGCTTTTTTTTAATAACGGTAAAATTTGTTAAAGAAGGAAAAGAAACAAGGCAAAAACAGGATACTAGCTAAAAGAAAGAAAGAGGAATAACAAAAACACTAAAGATCAAAAGAAATGTTTAAGTGTAGAACGCCATCCCTTGCAAGGCCATCTACCATAGCATTAGCTTCACGCCAAATGCAAATAAAAGAGGCTCCAAACTGAGTTGATATATCTTGAACCTCCCATATCAAATCTGTCGTTCTCCAAGAAAAAAGGGACTTTCTCGAGGCCCATTGAATTGTTGAAAATGAATCACCTTCAATGATTGCTTTATAGGCTCCCAACTTGCGTAATTCTTGGTAGCCAACAAGTAAAGCATAAACTTCTGCCTCATTGGAATCTAACGAACTGATAGGACCAGAAAAATTCTTCACAACAAACCTTGAAGAGTCCCGAATAACACCTCTAATCCCTTCCAAATGGATATGCTTGAAAAAACTACCATCAAAATTCAACTTTAGGATACTTGTTGGAGGATAATTCCACTGAATTCTATGCATAATCTTGGATCACCATTGCCCTTTTAAATTGGCTGCCCAAGATCTATTCAAATCTTCCGAAGAAACTCCTACCAATTCTACCTTTTTACAAGCCCACTTTGAAACATTCCAAATGATAGACTGAACAATCTCTTCAGTAGGTTTGCTTTTATTTCTGAAAATTCAACTATTCCTTTCCAACCAAATCTTCCAAAGGCTAGCATAAAGGGACAACCTCCATAATATATGACCTTGTATTGAACTGCCTCTAGTATACCACTGTTGGAACATCTCCTTAACAGTACAAGGCATCATGGATCAAAATAGTGGCTGCTATATCGGGCGTAGCGGCCTGAATTTAGCATCGCTCACAACAGTAGTGGCTGCTACGGTTCGTTACGGGGCCGTTTCGAAGTGTGATTGATAGCTACTTTTCGAATTTTTTTAAAATGCATAGTAAGGCTTATTTCTTTCATTCTTTTCTTCAAACAAAGTTTTTACGCAACTCTTCTACCCTTCTATATTTAAAAGAACACTAAAACACATAAGATATTACTGAATTAAAGATGATGGAAACAGTTCCTCTCAAGTGCTCTTCTCTAGGTAATGAACTAGTAGACAACCCCTTTGGTAGCTGTATTATTTCCTCTACTCTTAACAAAAATCTATTGATTGTTTAATGAAACTTAATTTGTTATTTGGTTTGAACCTCAAAACTTTTTTTTAGTATTATTTTATAATTTATAAATTCTTTGTTATGTATAATTGTGCTAAATTAATTATTTGAATTATGAATTTAGAAATGCATACTTAGTATATAGCTAACCAATATAAATGTGTGGGAAAAATTAGATCAATACTCTTATTTTTTAATCATTCAGTGATATTGAACTTCTATGCACTAAATTGACCATTCATCCCCCTATCTTAGTTATTATTGGAAAAGAGCTTCACTTTTTAACATTTTCAAATATTCTGGATTTTGTGGATATTTTTTTCAAAATTTTTTTGCAACCTTTTCAATTCACACTGCTACATACCGTTTTGGCCACTGGCTGATACGCTGGCTGCAACCGCTATTTTGATCCTTTCAAGCATAGCCCAACTTATATCAAACATAGCCATGATTGAAACCTAGACTTTATGTGCATACTTGCAATGGATCAACAAATGATTAGCTGTTTCCTCCTTGTTTAAGCATAGTGGATGACCGTTGACAATGATGCAATTTCTCCTTCTCAATTGATCCATGGTAAGAATCTTTTGCAACCCTGCAATCCAACAGAAGACTAGGACCCTTGTGGGAACATAAGAGTTCCAATAATGACTCCGTTCAACCATTGTAGCATTAGAACCAGACAATACGTTATAAAAGGAATTAACCGAAAATTGACCCTTAGAGTCAGGCTTCCATATTCATTCATCCTTTCTCCCTATAGAGAAATAAACCCCCTCTAGCAAAGGGAGCAGTCCCACTAGATTAGTAACTTCATTATCACTAGATCAGCTTAACACAAGTTTATTATAACACAACTGGTAACTTATATAGTATAAGTGTCAAGTCACAAGGTCAACTCTCGCCCTGGATATGATTGGAGATATTTTTAATTTTCAAAATAAAAATTGACAGTATCAAACCTGACTTGACCCCTACTTGTCATGGGTTGGGTTGGGTATTGCAAAAATAAATCCATCCCCAATTGAGTTGGGTGTTCTATTATATGTCAGATGGGCTGGGTACAGGTTGGGCTAAACCTCTACCTGATCCGAGTTGCCATCTCTATTTTAAAGTTGGGCCAAGCCAGTTGGTCAAACTGGGTTTAACCTTTGATGTTCAACTAAGGATATAGGTATGGACATAGATACTGGGATTGGGGATACAATTCTACACCTTTGGAAATTAGGACACGGATAAGGTTACGACTTGCCAAGTTTTTTCTATAAAATATTTTTGAATTAATGAAATTATCATTTTTACATTCCTTTCTAACACTTTTAAGTTGAGAATTAAGAAAACTGAAATATTATATGAAATAATGGACTTGTTAACAGTAGGGTATACTTAACTTGAACCCCTAGAAGTATCAGTGCAATTTCAAGTATCAATGTGAATGTTGTATCGGTCTGACACAAATACATGGCATGTATAAGTATCTTGGTTTCACTGGGTTTAATTGGAACCGATTCTTTACTGGTACAGTTACACTTTACTGGTACAGTTACATCAAAATAGGGGTATTAGTATAAACCTGGTTGAAACAGCAAAAAACCAATACTTGACCGGTTGGATCTACCATTAAATATTTTATTTATTTTATTTTTAATATTTCCATTATCTTTTACATCCACTCTACTGGTTTTTAACCTGATTCAACTGTGATGTAAAAATAACAATGTCATTTTAAGATATTTTAAAATAATTAATGGTGGGTCCAACCATTTTGATCAGTTTTTGACTAGTGCTGTGTTTTTATCTATCTTGATCACTTGAAGGTTCTGTTTCCTGTTGAGCCTGGTTTGACTGGCTGCTCAGGTAAATTTTTTTCTTAAAAACGCTGGATAGTGTATGGCATTTATTTAACATATGTGATGTATTCAGTGATTCATTCACATTGCTGATGTGAATTTTGTAAGATTCATTCTTTGTTTACATGTATGTTGTGGGAATCTTTTTCCCTTGCTTTAATCTTTCTCTGTAGTATCTTATTTCTAGACACGATTTCAATGAAAGGTTAATGGTCACTTGTAGCTGTTTCTCTAGGTTAAAGAGATATTGTCTCACTATCCATCAAACTACAAGCAATCTGCTGTAATTCCACTTCTGGATCTTGCACAGCAACAGCATGGAGGGTGGATACCAGTTTCAGCAATGGATGCGGTATGTCAATGCTATCAATTACTAGTCATTTGGTATTTGTTCATATCTATGTCGAAATGTTGTTTCCTGCCAAAATATTTGAAAGGGATAATTTATTATGTATTTAATATTCAGGAATAATGTTACCATTTCTTCATGCTTGGCCAAAGAGTTATTATCAGATTTTGGGTCATCATTTTATGAGGCAAAGGAGTAAACTTTGATTATACCAGAAAGAAGTAATATGAGAACAAAAAAATATAAAACAATTAAACTAGAGTGAAAGTATTAATGATTTAGTGTGAAAGTATTACTGATATACTGTTTTATTCTTTTTCTGTAATTTCTACTGCACAGAATAAAATCAAGGATCCTATAAAATGAAAGGCCTTCTGAAATAAACATGTGCTTAGTCACACCTCTCATAGTTATAGTCTTATGGATATCTCCCATTTGGAACCCCCACAATTCCTTATAGATGTGTTTGTGCAACAATAGGATTCTATGATAGAGAAGAAAATTGTTCTGATTTTCTGTGCAGTACACAGTTCTGTTGTTTGGTGTGGCACATTTTCCTTGCAGAAAAGGCAAAAAACTGAACTGATTTTCCCTAGATTTCCCATGGAGGGATAGGAATGCAGAATTCCTCCCTCATGTGGAAACAGAAATTCACCGAGCAAAGAATCCTCTTGTGGCAGTGGCACAAAGAAGTCTCAGAGGCTAAAGCCAGGTTGCCACTGTACAGTTGATCGAATTTATGAGGGGTTCAATGGTCTTGGTTTTATCCTTGAAGGTTCTTGATATTATCTTCCCACTTCCCAGACTTCCTGATTTTGTTTTCCTCCATTGTTGTTATGCAGTGATGATTGTTATCTAATGAGAAACCTGATGACTTTACCTAAGCACATAGCCATTTTTAGGTAACCTTGCTGCTGCTGGTGAAATTCTCTTTCAAACACAGCCCTCTTGTTTTACACAGAAAATATTAAATTTTTAAAGGAGGACTAGACTTATATCCTGGCAATTGGAAAGCATGAGCTTTTGTACTAAAATTTTGGGATGCCTCTAATGACACTTGAAGGTCCAAAGGATACCATTTAAAGATCTAGCTGCTTGCAACTTCCATTAAGATTTGTAAAATGTTCCTACAGTTTTTTATGCATTTGCATGAACTTGAGAAGATAAACACCACCCATTTGATTAGATATTTGTTGATTAAAGCAGTATTGATGTGATCTTTTTCGTCTTGTAGTCTCTTGTGAAATATGTTTTCCATGGCATTATTTTTATGTAATCTTTTTTTAGGAAATGCATATTTCTATACCATTAAAAAAATCTATATTATATAACTATTGGTTGTTTGTATATTATATTATTCTTGCGTAATCTAGTCAGAGATTGTTATATTGATTTTGAAACAAGAAAAAAAGCCCATGAATGTAATTATAACTCTATTCCCTCATCTTTTCTTGATGCTATATTGCAAACAATTTAGACTTAACTTTTATGTTCTCTGCACACTGCATGATCTGAGTGATTGTTGACCAATTCAGGTAGCCAAAATTATTGAGGTTGCTCCTATTCGTGTGTATGAGGTTGCCACATTCTATTCAATGTTTAACCGGACGAAGGTGAGTTTGTGTTTCCTCTTTTCCCATATTAGTGTGCTATTTAATCACTATGCTGATAAGTACACTTGAGCGCTTTTGTGATGCACACGTTTTTTTAAATTCTTTCGAGTGCAATTTTTTGGCATAGCTTAAGTCCATTGGCTGAACAGGTAGGTAAATATCACCTATTGGTCTGTGGCACTACACCTTGCATGATACGTGGTTCATGTAAAATAGAGGAGGCATTACTCAAACATCTGGGAGTCAAACGCAATGGTAATATTTTTCATGCAACAAGTTCCCTTTTCTTCATTATTCTCAAGTGTATTTCTGCAACTTCTAGACTTTGGGATGGAATTCAATCATGGGCCACCTTCTATGTGGTTGTTGTTCTTTTTCCCCCTTGCAGAAGTAACAAAGGACGGCATGTTTTCTGTTGGGGAAATGGAGTGTATGGTAAGCGTTGTATACTTCCATTATCACGACAACTTCTTTTGCAGAATTTAAAAATGGCCACCTTTAGGTCTAAAGTCAAAAGTGGGAGACTGAGCAAGTGTTTTGCGCTCTGTTCTGGGGGTAAATAATTATGATGGATACAGTTTTTTAAAGGCCACTATAAACATCATTGTTTTGAAACTGAAGCATGATGTGGACCCTTCAAGTGTACCAACTCCCTTCACCTCTCTCCCTTCCACAACAAAAAAGAGACCCAATAAATTGATAGTTACATAAATCACAAGTATATTGATACAAATAAGAACAGTCACAGTTTTGTTGTTTCAAGCCATTTGGGGTCGACTTAAACTCTCATAGTTACAATGCCCTGGCATTAAAAGAAATAGAAGAAATAGTCTTAAACTTGAACTGCCTTTACATGCATGGAGTGTCCACCCTTTGGCTATGATGCCTAGATACAGTGTGGATATTGCATGGACACGCATTGGACATGGCGGGGGCACGGATTTTATACATAAAAAAAAGTAAAGTATCGAATATGAAACGACACAATACGTTGCCCATTATGAAGTATCTGTGCATCATAGCTGCTCAGCATGGAGAATGACTAAAGCAAACGCATGAGCTCAAACATGCCTAATATGATAGGGCATATGCCCCAAATTTTGCCCACTCTTCCGACTTGAGCTTGGGGCATTTATAGGATGCCTCACCCCAAGGTGAGCATTGAAGCATTAGCTTGGAATGCTTCTAAAAGCGCTGTTAAATGGTAAAATCTTTGTTCTATCTGAAAGGAAAAAAAAAACTTTTCACGTGATTGATTCCACCGTTCACAAGTGGTGGGTTGAATGATTGATAAAATGCTTGTTGGGGCACAGGAACTGGAAACTGTTGTATTCTGTTTAGCCCCAAAATATTTTTGCATGGATTACTGAATCATTTGGGGCAAAGAGGACAGCAAAGGTTAATGATTTTGAAGTGTTCAACAATGATGTTTTTGTAACAAATAACTATTATGAAGTGCGACCACTTTTATATTGGAGTTTTTTTTTTTTTTATTCTGCAGGGATGTTGTGTTAATGCTCCCATGATTACTGTGGCTGACTACTCCAAGGGTTCAGAAGGATATACCTACAATTACTATGTTGGTCTTTAATCCCGTCCTGAAACAATCTGGAGTATCTCATTCACTTTGGAATATTTTGTATATGGATCCTTATATATTCTCCTGTGTGGTTCAGGAAGATGTTACTCCAAAGCGTGTTGTTGAAATCGTAGAGATGTTAAGAAAGGGAGAAGCTCCTCCAGTAAGTTTGTCAAACATAGCAGATTAATCTTCTCTGTACATTGGTGATGGCAGCTCTGGTGATTTCTATTGGTTGCAATTGAGCTGCACTGACTTCTGTTTTGTCTTTCAGGTTGGTACGCAGAACCCACTGCGAATTAAGTGTGGTCCTGCTGGAGGGAATACCACTTTGTTAGGTGAACCTAAGCCTCCCCCATGCCGTGACCTAGATGCCTGCTAAGTTAAGTGGAAAATGCATCTCTAATAATCCGAGATTCGGACATTGGTTAGCTTCCCTGTTTCAGAAGCTCTGTCAAGAGTGTTTTCTCCTCCTGCCTTGAGGTTCTTTGCCAACATTTTTCTGGGCATGCATTAACTAAATTCTATCTTTCTCCATGTACTTTTGGAGCTTTAAATGTATTTCCAGCGAGTGTTGATGGCCTCTCCTTGGATGGTGACCATTTAGTGGCTGAATTTTTAATATTTTTTTGAACACCAATAACCGAACAGTCCAACACCCTTCCTATGAGGTTCTTTAAGCCTGTGAACAACTGTATTCCAATGCATGTTTTTATATCTGAATCAGAGGTGCTCTAGTAAATGCAGGTAACCCGGGTGTAGGCATAGTCGTCTGGGCGTGCGGTGTAAACCTTGAGATCTGGACTTCGAAACCTCGCAGGGAGACCTAGTGCGTTTCTGGGTACACATGTTGGGCCATGCGTTTGTACCTGAGGGGACTAGTTTTTGCCTGTCAAAGTGGGTCAAAGATCTGGGCGATATGGCTGGGTGGGTAAAACATATATATATATATATTAAGAGGATTTTACCATAAAATTTCTCTTATAGTCACTATCCCAAAAATGACCCCAAAGCCATAATTTCACCAGTGTCTAAAAGATCTTTTTTTGTTTAAGCTTTTAGTATCTGAGTTGAGCCGGATATTCTTGCTCATTTACTTCTTTTCGTTCCTCTTCTGCTCGTTGTCGTCTTCTTCCTCCTTCCTTTTCTAACCCAAGTGCATAAAGGAAGATTCTTTATTTGGATGTCAAAGGAAGCATACTTACGGACTTTTGTATGTATTCTAAAAATAATTTCATCAATAAAATCCAGACATTCTCTTCTCTTTTTGTGGAACCTTAGAATTACTTTTGTTGAGTGCTTGAAGGTGCCTATGCTTAAACAGTTCCTTCCAACATTTGGCTACACCAACAATCCACAACTTTTTAGTCTTTGAAAAGTTAGGTCGCATTCTCAATATAAAAAACGAACAACAACAACAAAAAATGCCACAATAATCTACATATAACATAAAAAAGTTTCCTCAGTTGTGTACATGAAACATTCATAAATATGCACAATCAGACCATCCATCCCATCAATAATGTGGCTCATCTACTATTTTCATCTATTGACCTTCACCTGATGGTAACAGTTTTTTAGTATTTACAATAGATCATCTCCGTACAAACTAAGAATCCACTTGCAATCTCTCAATTCAAAACATAAAACAACCAAATTCAGAAAAAGAAAGACACATCCTACATACTTTCTGTGCTATTTTGTCAATCAATTTAAAGTAGATCCTAAAGAGAGAGAATCTTCATTTTATTTGGTTGGTGGACAATTGGTGGACAAAGGAGCAGGAATGAGGAAGGATGAAGACGAAGAAAAAATGAGTGAAAATATCTCTGTTCGTGTACGTGGGTGACAGGGGTACTTATGCACAACTAAAATTCGAAAAACTTAAACAAAAAAGGATTCCTAAGACCACTATGGTGGAATCATATCTTTGAGGTTTTTTTTTAGTATAGAGCGACTCTTAGAGGTTTTTTCCAGTTAAATTCTCAAATTAAAGAATTAAACTAGTTTAAAAAGGAGAAGGCTATGAAACTAAAATACATTGCAAAATTTTAATAATTCAAATTTACCATCGAAAATATGAAAAAAGCCAATTTTTTTCCATTTTTTATATTTCTTAAAGAGCTCACTTTGTTTACGATGAATGTTTGAGCCAAACATAACCTTGAATGTGGAATGCCAACTTTATCTGTGTCGCGACTCTGGAGCCATTTTAGGCACAGGCTTGATCAAGCATCGGGTGTCAGCAGTTGGTATGGGCTTTGTTTGGACTAGGGTTGGCCTGGCCTATGTACCGGCCTCGTTCAACCCTGTGGATTGGCTGGGCTGTTGGGTTGGAAGAGACAACCATGGAACTCTTCCACTTTGATTGGACAACCCTATTTTTCTATGAAGTCTCACTCGAAATACAGTATCTACTATTCTCTCTCTCTCTCTCTTTCTCTCTCTCTCTCTCTCTCTCTCTCTCATATGGTGTATATTGATGCTGTCATTGGTGTGCCCTTCCTACTCAATGGCTCTAGTGAAACAAGGATTTGTTGACTGTTTACTTTGTGGTGCAGAGCTTGGTTCTCTTTGTCAATGCTAGTTTCCATGAGCATATCAACTTATTCCAATCCCATGCCAATTGGTGCTTGAATAAACTTGTGGGATGAGTCCTTTGTCCGTTGTAGTTATTTTTGTACCCATTCATTTCATTTATGCCTCTTTGTTTGCATTAAGTTACATAGAAATTTAATATATTGGAATTTTTTTGTAGTTGAAATTGAGGTGAATTTTCAAAAGTGAGTATCAAATAATCTTTTATTTTATGAAAATAAAATCAAAGGATGATGAGAAATTAGTCTTTTTAATCACTTAATAAAATTTTTATATACAAAATTTTTTTAATGAATTTTAATGCGAACAAATAGGTCCAATATTCATTATTTTTAATTCCATGATGCACTCTATGCTCATTTTCTTTGGATTAAAAGGTGCAAATTTCTTATATGTGAAGTGTTGTAGGCCTAATGTTGTAGTACAATGTTGGTCTTTACTGAAATTATTTATCCATTTTTGTTTTTTTAGCTTTCTTGATATTTGAGATTAAAATGGCAAATAAGAAACTTTGCAGTTTTTGAAATGCTTCTTGTCCTACTTTTTCTTTTTGGATAGGATCTGTGTTCCATGGGTAAGTCCACAACATGAGAATTATTATTATTATTATTATTATTATTATTATTTTGATGACCTAGGGTATTCCTCGCTAGTCCAACCTTCAAATCTTTGGCCTCTAACCTAGTAGTTACCTAATTTTGATAAGTAATGACTAATCCTTAGGGGTACATATATAGCCACACACATAGTACTTGGAATATAATAATATTTTTTTCGTATAGTTTATCTTAAGCCATCTGTTTTTTGCCTTGTGTCATTGTGCTCAACGGGCCCAAAATTTTCACTTGCTAAGAGAGTAAATGGATATGCATTTCACTCTCATTTGACATTTGCTACAATATCCCAGGTGAAAAAATGGGCAGTACATTGCTTTCATTTGTTTAAATTTTGTGGGTCCCTCAATCAAGATTACAACTGCTGGATGGTTAAGTCTCAACTATTGTTCATCACAGATTTTGAGATACTTGCGAAAAAGCCTGGACTTTAAAATCTGCAATTTTGGACTCCTGTCAGTCCCATTTTTACTGTCCAACCTGATGGGTCCGGTGAAGCCTGATCTAGGGTAACTGTGTAATAAGTCGGTCTAATCTGGACCCTTTGTTATGAGGGCAGATCCGACGGTTGTGATTGCTTAGGGTTACTATTTATTAGGGCTTTTATTATTCTGAGGGTGTGGTGAGAAGAGAGAGTTGGTTTTCTGTAGAGAAGAACCAAAGGAGAGTTGTGTGCTCTTGTAATCACGAGGAGAGGACTGTTCTTCTCGTGGGTGATCTCTAACAATAGTGAAACATGTTTGAATCTCCGTGGACGTAGCCCACATCGGGTGAACCACGTAAATCTGTGTCTTTTGTGTGGAGTGTTTGTTCTTCTGGTTTCTTTCTCTTCTTTCCCAACAACTGGTATCAGAGCTCGGTGTTAAGATCGTGGGATCGTGGAGTTTCTGTTTACAGCAACTTGGATCCGGGCTCGATCTCGCCGTCGCACGCCGTCACCGGAGGAGACGACCGGAGAAGAAAAAAAAAAAAAACAGCTTTTCTTCTCTCCTCCCTGCCTGCTGCCACTGTCGCCAAGCAGCAGCAGCGCCACCGGTCTCATCACGCAGCCCGCCGCCGCTGATCGCCCCGCCACCGCCTGCTGCTTCGCCCGGATCAGACGGAGACAACCGAGGATTGGTTGCCTGACTGCACAGAAGATCCGGAAATCGCGCGCCTTCCTTCGTTGCAGTCGCCACCGAGATCTCCGCCGGGATCCTCGCCGTCCTTGTCGCCGGAGAAGACGCCATTCACCGCTGCTGTACCCCGCCGCCGGGCCCACGCCGCTCGACTCCGGACTGTCACCGCGGACGAAGAAGACAGAGTGCCCTGGTCTCTGTTGCAGAAACAGAGGAGAAAGGAAGAAGGAGAAGCAGGGGTCGGGTTCAGATCCGGGTCAGGTCAGGTGCAACCCGACCCGACTGCAGCCTAGTCCAGAAGCAGTAATAGCGGGTTCGGGTCAGGTCAGGTGCGACCCGACCCGATTTCAGTCCAGCCCAGCAGTTCCGAGGTGGTTTGGATCCGGGTCAGGTCAGGTCCGACCCGACCCATTATCAGCAGGTCCAGCCCAGTCAGCAAGTTCAGGCCGGGTCAGGTCAGGTCCAACCCGACCTGTCTGCAGTCGGTCCAGCCCAGCGCAAACGGGCAGTTCAGTTCCGGGTCAGGCGAACCCGACCCGGGTCCGCTCCAGAAGCCCAGCCGACAGCGCAGCGACGTCAGCAGTGACGTCAGCAACGGTCAACGGC
This sequence comes from Sextonia rubra, assembly GCA_037013555.1. Classification (NCBI taxonomy): domain Eukaryota; kingdom Viridiplantae; phylum Streptophyta; class Magnoliopsida; order Laurales; family Lauraceae; genus Sextonia; species Sextonia rubra. The sequence continues at coordinate 28,144,307 of JASUAD010000009.1, forward strand.
CCCGTTTGACCAGATTCGACGGCCAGGATTGTTTTGCACGTTTCGAGGTCATCCGGACTCCAAATTGAGCTCTGTTTTTTTCTGTGTACTCGTTGCGACGAGATCTACAAGATAGACGGAACAGATTGACTGTTTGACCAACAGGAAAATTATCAAGTAAATAGAGCTTGATTTGAGTTGGAGCAATGACGGACGATACAAAGCAAACAATTGAGAAATTCAATGGTCAGAATTTCGCATATTGGAAGATGCAGATAGAGGATCTTCTTTATCAGAAAAATTTCTACCTGCCACTTGGAGGAAAAGCCCAGAAGCCTGCAAATATGTCCGATCCAGAGTGGGAGGTGCTTGACAGAAAAGCTTTAGGTACGATCAGACTCTCTTTGAGTAAATCTGTTGCATTCAATATTTCTAAAGAGCAAACCACTGAAGATGTTATGGCTGCCCTTTCACGAATGTACGAAAAACCATCTGCTTCAAATAAAGTACATTTGATGAAAAGGTTGTTTAACATGAAGATGACTGAAGGTGGGATTGTCACTGAACATGTAAATGAGTTCAACACAGTCATGAGCCAATTGTCATTGGTAAAAATACATTTCGATGATGAGATATGGGCATTGCTATTGTTATCATCTTTACTAGATAGTTGGAGTGGTATGGTTACTTCACTGAGTAATTCCTCGGGATCAAGTAAACTGAAATTTGATGATGTTGTGAGTGCTGTCATCGATGAAGAACTTCGCAGGAAATCCTCAGGTGAATCATCAGGAAGTGCATTGAATGTAGAAAACAGAGGAAGGCATACAGAAAGAGGTCAGAGTCGTGGAAGATCGAAATCGAGAAGCAAGTCAAGATCGTCAAAAGGCAAGATTACATGCTGGAATTGTGGCAAAAAGGGACACTTAAAAAAGGATTGCAGAGCCCCAAAGAAAAATAAGCAAAGGAACGGTAACAATGACAATGATGGTGATGCTTCCGCAAATGTTGCAGGTGATACTGTTCATGATGCTTTAATTCTTTCCTTTGATTATAAATCTGAATCTTGGGTCATAGATTCTGGTGCGTCCTTTCATGCCACTGCACACAAAGAATATCTCCAAAATTATGTAAAAGGTGACTTTGAAAAAGTTTATCTCGGTGATGATGAACCTTGTGATATAATTGGCAAAGGAGATGTTCAGATCAAATTGCCAAACGGAGGCACATGGCAATTGAATGATGTCAGGCATGTACCAAGCCTTAGAAGAAACCTCATATCTGTTGGTCAGCTTGCAAGCTCTGGTTATGTCACAACCTTCGGAGGTGACTCTTGGAAGGTGACAAAAGGGAGTATGGTTATTGCTCGCGGTAAAAAGGAATGTACTCTTTACTTGTCTCATAGCAGTACTAATTCCATTGATGTTGCAGATAAAGGCACAGACACAAACACATGGCATTGTAGACTCGGACACATGAGTGAGAAAGGGATGAAAATCCTTCACTCGAAAGGTAAGCTACAAGATCTCGAGTCTTTGGACTTAGAGTTCTGTGAAGACTGTGTTTTCGGTAAGCAGAAGAAAGTCACTTTCTCCAAAGTAGGGAGGAAACCAAAATCAGAAAGATTGGAGCTGGTTCACACGGATGTGTGGGGACCTACACAGGTATCTTCTCTTGGTGGATCTTCTTACTTTGTTACATTCATTGATGATGCTACTAGAAAATTATGGGTTTATCCTATGAAACACAAGTCTGATGTGTTTGGTATTTTCAAGAAGTGGAGAGCTTTGGTTGAAAATGAAACAGGTCTGAAATTGAAATGCCTGAGGTCTGATAATGGGGGTGAGTACTGCAGCAAGGAGTTTGAGGAGTATTGCTCCACAAATGGAATAAAGCGAGAAAAGACCATTCCTAATACACCACAGCAAAATGGTGTGGCAGAGCGTATGAACAGGACCATTGCAGAGCGTGCCAGAAGCATGAGGCTGCACGCTGGATTGCCAAAGCAGTTTTGGGCAGAAGCAGTGAGCACTGCTGTATACTTGATCAATCGTGGGCCCTCAGTACCTTTGGATGGTGGATTACCAGAGGAAGCTTGGAGTGGAAAAGAGGTAAATCTTTCACACTTAAAAGTATTTGGCTGTATCTCTTATATTCATGTTGGTGCTGAGAAAAGGGACAAACTAGATCCTAAATCCAGAAAATGCACTTTCATTGGATATGGTTCTGATGAATTCGGTTATCGCTTCTGGGATGAAGAAAATAGAAAGATCATCAGAAGCAGAAATGTTGTATTCAATGAGAAAGTCTTGCATAAGGATCGGGATAATGTGCAAAAGGATAATACAGAGTACTTAGACACTGAGGATGTTCCTGAAAATGATGCACCTGAATCACATGAAAATGTAAACCCACAGGTGGAACCTCACACACCTACACCGGTAAGAAAGTCATCCAGGGTTCATAAGCCTACACAGCGTTATTCACCTTCAATGTATTACTTGTTGTTAACTGATGGTGGTGAACCAGAATGTTATGAAGAGGCAATGCAGGTTGATACTCGGGCTAAGTGGGAGCAAGCCATGGAAGATGAGATGCAATCATTATTGTCAAATCAGACATGGGACTTAGTTCAGTTGCCTGAGGGAAAGAAAGCATTGCATAACAAGTGGGTGTACAGGTTGAAGGATGAACATGATGGCAGTAAGAGATACAAGGCCAGATTAGTTGCAAAGGGCTTCCAGCAGAAGAAAGGTATTGATTATTCCGAACTGTTTTCTCCTGTGGTTAAGTTAAACACAATCAGAAGTGTTTTGAGCATTGTGGCCGTAGAAGATTTACATCTTGAACAATTAGATGTCAAAACTGCATTTCTCCATGGTGACTTGGAAGAGGATATCTATATGTATCAGCCACAAGGATATGCTGTCTCAGGAAAGGAAGACATGGTGTGTAAACTCAAAAAGAGTTTGTATGGCTTGAAGCAGGCCCCAAGACAGTGGTATATCAAATTTGACAGGTTTATGTGCAACACAGGTTATAAACGATGTTATGCAGACCATTATTGTTATTATAAAAACTTCGATAACTGTTATATCATTCTCCTTTTGTATGTGGATGACATGCTTGTTGCAGGTTCAAACATGCAAGAAATATATAATCTGAAGAAACAGTTGTCAACGGAGTTTGAAATGAAGGATTTGGGGGCTGCGAATCAAATTCTCGGCATGAGAATTACTAGAGACAGAACAAATCGTACATTGAAGTTGTCTCAGGCAGAATATGTTGAAAAGGTCCTACACAGATTCAACATGCAAGGTGCTAAGCCAGTTAGCACTCCACTAGCAAGCCATTTCAAACTCTCAAAAGAGTTGTCTCCTAAGACAGAACAGGAGAGAGATGACATGTCAAAGATCCCATATGCTTCAGCTGTTGGCAGTTTGATGTACGCTATGGTTAGCACAAGACCTGATATTGCTCATGCAGTGGGAGTTGTAAGCAGATTCATGGGTAACCCTGGAAAAAAACATTGGGAAGCAGTTAAGTGGATTCTCAGATATCTGAGAGGAACTACTAATGCAGCATTGTGTTTTGGAGGACCAAAACTCAAACTGGAGGGTTATGTTGATTCAGACTTGGCAGGAGATCTTGATAGAAGTAGAAGTACTACTGGATATGTCTTCACCTTGGGTAGTGCAGCAATCAGTTGGAAATCACAATTACAGGATGTTGTTGCTCTTTCTACTACAGAAGCAGAGTATGTCGCCGCTACAGAAGCTAGCAAGGAAATGATTTGGTTACAGGAGCTAATGGAAGAGTTGAGTAAGAAGCAGGAGGACAGCAAGCTATATAGTGATAGTCAGAGTGCCATTCATCTTGCGAAGAATTCGGCCTTTCATCCAAGAACCAAACACATTCGGATTAGATATCACTTTATTCGGTGGCTTCTCGAAGAAAAGGTGTTGAAATTGGATAAGATTCTCACAAGTCAGAATCCAGCAGACATGCTTACAAAGGTGGTGCACATCGAGAAACTGAAGCTGTGCTCAGCTTCAGTTGGACTTCTTGTTTGAAGACAAGGTGATGAGATTTGAACCTGTGTTCTGTTGTTGTTACTGCCATTCAGAATGATCAGTCTTCAAGTGGGAGATTGATGGGTCCGGTGAAGCCTGATCTAGGGTAACTGTGTAATAAGTCGGTCTAATCTGGACCCTTTGTTATGAGGGCAGATCCGACGGTTGTAATTGCTTAGGGTTACTATTTATTAGGGCTTTTATTATTCTGAGGGTGTGGTGAGAAGAGAGAGTTGGTTTTCTGCAGAGAAGAACCAAAGGAGAGTTGTGTGCTCTTGTAATCACGAGGAGAGGACTGTTCTTCTCGTGGGTGATCTCTAACAATAGTGAAACAGGTTTGAATCTCCGTGGATGTAGCCCACATCGGGTGAACCACGTAAATCTGTGTCTTTTGTGTGGAGTGTTTGTTCTTCTGGTTTCTTTCTCTTCTTTCCCAACACAACCCGTTCATCCTTGTTAAAAGTTTCAAAAGGGCTATGGGTGAAGTTTCCTAAATCGACTCATAATGGATTTTGAAAATTTTGTTAAAAACCATGAACTGTTGGATGTACCAATTATGATTGTTATGCCCCTTAAGTCCAGTACAGGTTTTTTTTTTTAATTTTTCTACTATTGTTGGCTTGTAAATCATTATTTAAATTGTTCATCTTATTTAAAATGCCCAAAAGTTAGAGGGTAAATTTTAGGTCCTAAAACATCATGGACTTTGATATGGTTGTGAAAGAGTCCAGAGAATTAAATCTGCGATTATGGACTTGTGTGGCCTCCATTTTCTCTATCCTAATTGTTCATCCTCTTAAGAAGGCAACAACCAGATAGGAAGTCAAATCTCACTTCTTGATTCATTATGGATTTTGAGATATTTGTAAAAAATACTGAACAATTAGATGTACTCAAATTTACATGTGAAGAGTTGTGAATAGTGCAAAACAATGAATGTGTTTCAAAAACAAAAAGAACGTGTTTCAAATGTGATTCATTTTCATTATGCATGTGAACCATTTTCATATCATATGCGAATAGTAACCAAATCCTTAGATATTTTGTACCTATTTTTCTCAAGGATTTGGAAAATCCATGTATGGCAATTATAAATCCTTAGAAGTCATTTGTTTACAGTTGTTTACGCATGTGGTATATTAATGAGGTGTGAAAAATATGTGTAAATAAAGCAAGTTACGAACCGAGATTTTTTCATCGGAAAAGGTAGCAAAATCTCTTGGACATCCAGAATTGTGGGATAACACAACAGTAAAGGGGATCCCAGCGCACCTAAGTGCTAGGGATAGACGCTAGCACTAGCGGAGCACTATGGAATGTATCTATGGTGCAGCATGGACCATGGCTCAATCGAGCTGAGCACTCTAATGGAGTGGTCTACTACGAATGAATGGAGCACTCTAAGGATGACCCATGGGTTGATAGATTAGGCTAATTTAGGGCTAAGGTAGTTTACAAGTAGGGTTCTCAATGGGCTAAGACGGGGCAAGCTTTTACCCTACCATCATATTTGTGGGTTAGGCTTAGGTCAAACAAAAGCCCTCGGATTTCTCGGTGGGCCTAAAATACCAAAGCCCTTACCGCACCCTCAAGGACCAAGGTTGGGCTAGGCCGAGCCAGGGCCAAAATAAATAATTTTTTAATATACATATATATATAATCTTCAAATCATGGTACTAATTCTCCTTTATTCGAGCTACAGTCTCGTGCACTACAAAAATCAAAATTTTTGTGTGACTTTTAAAAGAATGCACGAAATAACTTGTATAAAATATGACTTAAATAAAATAAACTGAATTGCTAGTATTGTCACATGAAATTAGAACATAAAAGACATTATTAAATACCTTAGCACACTAGCATTAGTAAGATTATTGCGGTTAAGGGCCTACTTGGCATCATTTTTACATTGTCCTTGATTTTTTGCTGAGATTAGATTGTGCTGAGACTAGATTCTACAAAGACTAAGCTGTACAAAATTTGTTTGGCAACAATATTTTAAAATGCTCTACTGAAAATATGCTGCGTGGTCCTTTTTTGGTAACATTATGAAACAATATTGAACTTAAAACTTAATATATTATATATGGGACCTACTTTTGAAAATTACTACAGGGGGCGAGCTCCATATGATTTACAATGTGTGCTCATGTTTACAGGGGCTATAATGTGAGCCCACCCTCTGCAATTGTGAATATGTGACCAACCATCAAAGCGGGGTCACCTCGAACATGAGACGACCTTTAGAAATGGTGGCAATTGGGGTCCATTTTAATGATTATGAAGTAAACTATTTCAGAAAATCCAACAGAAACTGAATTGTGTCTTCTAGATTGAAATCTTGGTCAATGACGATCATGTGACATCTTCTTTTATCTGCAGTGTCTTTTTATTCTTAGAAACATCTATAGTATGTTGGAAACTGAGAATCATCTGTATATATAAAGAGAAAGTAGAGAATTGGATTCACATAAAAAATATGGACAGGAAAAATAAGGCTCTTCTTCTCATCCGAGACTCTATGTCAACCCACCTTTTTCATGTTTCTCATATTAGTAAAGAAAACTGGTTCAAGCATAAAGTATTTTAGTGACTACAGAACACATGCATACATAATATGATTAGAAATCTTAAAATATTTAATGCTATCATATAAGATATAGAAGAGAGATAGAGAGGGATTGATTGGGAGAGAGAGGAGAGACAGAGGGGGAATGAGATTGGGGGGAGAAGGAGAAGAAAGAGAGTGAAGGGAAGGGGTCTGTGTGGGGACATAGAGAGAGTGGAATGGAGGGATAGAAGAGAGACGGTGGAAGGAGACGTCTCCCCCAAAAAAAAAAATTTTTTGTCGGAGATCATATGAGTCCGCGTGAGAGAAGTGTTGAGGTGTTTCTCAAAACGCAGGAACAAAGCAGCGTGCAGCGAGTTGTTCTCAAATAAGAACAGTTTAATAGTTTTTCAATTTTTACTCCACCGGGACACTTTTTTAGGGATCATTCCCGTGAAAACAAAATTGGGAACACTTTCTGTGTTTACCAAATGCGGTTTAAATAGTTTTATCTTGTGGGAAGACGGGCACATCCCCTTAGCAAGATGCCAAACACGGCCTAAGGTTTTGCTAGTTGTACTCTTTTTCACTAGTGTATGTACTATTTTTTTTTTATAAAACACTAATATGGACTATCATATTATATTTGACAATTCTCGTATAATTCAATTAGATTTATTTTAAATAGGTGTTAAACTTTTTTCAAATAAATTGTTTAGCATGTGTAGTTCAAATAATTATTAGACTGCTTTTGAATTAGCATTAATTCTAGCTTGTAATCCATTGAGACATCACTACTGGATTTTATAACAAAGTAGCTAAACTTTTACTATTAAAAATGAATGGCTAAGATGATTTGATGCATCGGTTACAAACTTTAACTTCAGATACGGGGTCCACTTGAATGAAACAACAATCATAAAATTAAGGAGAATGGAAAGAAGTTGGCATCGATCAATAGCTAATGGATAAAATTCAACCCCACTCGATGATGTTGATTGCAATGTATCTAAACTCTCAAACTTTTGACATTGGTGAAAATTAATCTAATAAATGACAACTTGAATCATATTTTCATTAAAGAATATGTCCATGTTAGGGAAACGTAGAATCAATCATTCCGTTTTAAAAGAAAACATAGAATTAAAACATAGGTATAATAATGTAATCTATGGAGATATCCATAAAAAAATTACCTAATATTTGACTATTGTTGTTTGACAAAATATTAAGTCTCCATTATTAATTGATAATTAGAGGAGTGGTTTAGAATTTTTTGGTAAAAATTCATATGCACATATATATTATCTTATATTATAGATATTATTTATTTTATATATTAATATACAAAGGGCCGAGCTAGGCCTCTTCAGGCCAGCTAAGTCAAGCCTTAGCTCGGCCTCAAGATTGCAAGCTTTTTAAAATTGAGCCATATCCTATTCTCGGGCTTTAGGATAAAAAGAAAAACATTCGCTTTAAGGGCTTTTGCGGGTTGGGCCCCCTCGTCAAAGGGTTGGATTGATGGTCCTCTTTACAAGTCCTCCCATGTAATTAAAAAAAAAAAACTCATGCACACCTCTAGCAAAAGGCACTAGTACACATTCCACATGGAGATTTTTTTTCTCTCGTGGGCCCATTAAAGTTTCTCCTCTGAGCCCCTTCTATGTAGTCCAAATCATTCATTTTGTTTATTGAACTAATAAACTCCAAGACCTTGAAGTTGATCATCTTGAATCTTCATAGATTTTGATGATTCGAGAACAAGCCCCAACCTATAGATCTAATTTTCTACACTTTTGTGGGTTGCTAATTCATGATCCAAGCCATTTAATATCATTCTTGTCTTAGTGGTAAATGTCAAGACTTTAATTTCATATCTTAATCCTCAATGGATTTTGAAAATTTTGTGAAAAACATTGAACAAATATAGATACATCCAAAACGTTATATTTACTTATGTAAAAATTGTGATTTTGACAAACACAATAATGTATTTCACATGTGTAACATTTGCATATGCAATATTAGCATATGTAGTATTTACATATGTAAACCTAATTTTTTTTATCACATGTATAGAAGGCGAATGACCTCAAGGACTTGGGCGCATGTAAACCCTTATTTTTTAAGATTTCAAGTTAAACCTTTACCCATAGGATTTGAAAATCTTCAATTGTGTAGGTTTACACAGTGATTCTAATTTTTTTTTAGTTACACACACTGATACGTACCAATATCGATTTGAGATTCTTGACTATACAAATCCTCAATGAAGAATCTATGGATTCATTTATCAAAGGCGCACTAATGTTAATTGAGACCCGAAAATCTAAGTTATCGCTTATTTGTTCCCATCCCACCCTTAACTGTGTGATTTTGTGACATTCAACTCAATGTTGGATGTCAAATTTAGGCAGTGGATCGGTTCATTTGGTATAAAGGGTTGGATTGATTGTAGGTAGGTTTTATTTGAAAGGACGAGCGAAGCACCAGAAGGTTCATCTTCCAGTAGTTTTTTTTTTCAAATCATCCTCAATTTACAGTATTAGAGCGGGGTCCACCATTTAAACCCAGTAGATCACTAAAAATAGACCCAGATCCCAAATCCTTGAGCCTAATCTTATCCCAATTTTCACCCAGCTGGCGCTGTGTTCACTTTCAGATTGATCCCATATAAAATATTTGATCAATTTGATGGTAGTCCAATTCCAATTGAAATGAAATTTATCTCTAAAGCCAATACTGTTGGTGTTGGTGAACTAGATCTGGAGAAGTGCTTCAACGCGCATAATTGTTTTCCACAACCCCCCTTTTGGGACCAAGTCAGCAATGGATTAACAGGTGGGCTGCTCCAAAGATACACTGAAGCACAGCTAAAAAAATTGATGTTGATCTACATTTGCTTGCCTGAAGATCAACATTGAACTCATTGGCGCCCTTGCTTCGTTTTAAAGCTCCAAGCCCACTAAATAGTGGGGAAGTTTATAATAGACCAACATGATTAGTTGAGTATGTGTGCTACATATAAAAAGAAGGCAAGTTTTTTTTTTTTTTTTTTGGGTAAAGAAAAGAAGGCAAGTTTCTAAATAAGAAATGAATTCTCAAAAGGGTTATTTCCCATTAAATTTTTAATATTTTTCTACATGAAAAATGCATAAATAGAGGATTTTACAAATATATATATATATGTAAGGGGACCCCCACATCATAAACCTCACTCAAGTTGTGGGTGCCCTCGAATGGTCACTCCTTTTTTTTTTTTTTTTTTTTTGCCCCTAATTGGGGAGCAGCCTTTGTAACGTGAAGAAATTGGAATTTTTGGTAAAATCCTTTTTCAAAATGGTTTTTTTGTGGAATTTTGAATATTTTCCTACATAAAAAACACATAAATATGAAAAGTGCTCTCCAAAAATTAAAATCCAAACATTGGATTTCATATTTTTAAAAAATTTTCCAACATATACAAATAGGGCTGCTATTTTGGGCAGATTTAATTTTGGATGCTCCACTGGTGATATACAGATGGCTAGAGGATTTATGATTCCTTGAAAATATGATCTGAGCACGAACGGAGTTTCACATCTCCACTCTCCCATTATGCAAATTGTCAAAAAATGTGCATTTTACGGACCTCATTTTTGGAGAGGTCACCTTGATCAGTCTAATCCAATTCATACCGCTAAATCCCATAGAATTGGTGCTCTTATTTTGACATTGATTGGATGTTAACAACTCCTTAAATTTTATCACAATAAATTTGCATGATTCTTAGAGGTTAAATAAGGTCTGTTAGTTTGAATGAGAGAGTCCCAATCCCCTGCCGCAGCTATTGCATGGGATTGTTAAAACTGGAGAAACATCCTTAACAACAGCCGTCAAATATTCCCCCTTTTAATGAAAAATGAATAGAGGAAAGAACGTAACTAATACAAGCCCTCACCTTAATTGTTTAAATTCTATAAGAGTCACTTCTATCTACATCGACCACCTATAAACTTTTCCATTTTCTCTATACGGGTGCTTTTTGTGTGACAAGTATTTTGAAATAAAGATGAACATTGCCCCAAATTTTTGTGCAGTCCACCGTGTCATTGTTTGATGCTACACATTTCCCTTTTTTTAAAAAAAAAATTTTGAACAGATTTTCCTTGATAGAGAGGGCTTCAATTTCCTTTGGAATGTCTAGGAATGTGTAATTCCTCTCTCTTGTTGAAATATAAATTTCCATGGCACAGGATCCTCTTGCTGTCCTAATTTTTCTTTGTTGGAACCTATTTTATCGTGAATTATGTGTTTTTAATTCCTTACAAACAAAGAGCAGTAACCTACCATAGTTAAGAGGTATGATCATTTGACTTGATATTGTACAAAACTTTGCATCCGGTCAAATGTCATGCATCTAGGTAGATTCATAGTAAGATGACACTATCTAAAACAAAGAAGAGGGAATGGCTGTTTTGGGAGGACATATAGTGAGCCCTATTATTTTTGTGTATTGATTGTCGAAATTGCATCTTAAAAAATATTAATTTTTTTCAAATAGAGGATTTTTCTTTGAATATAAACAAGAACTCCTCGAATAATAAATAAATTTATGCTTAAATGATAATGAAAATTAATAAATATACAAATATTATTATTGTTCCCTGTTAAACAAAAAGGAAAAATTTTAAGCAAGGCCGTACAAATTGGTGTTTGTTTCAAAAAGGATAGTAAGATTCAAATGTTTCAAATAAGGGCCTAAGATTCCGGCAAAGTTTTCAAATAAGGACAATCGGACAAAATAGGTTACCTGTGGTGAATTTGTTCTTAATTCTTTTTAAAAAGACAAAAATGCCCCTAGTACTTTTAAAACACAGGACTGGATCCGTCTGTGCCCATTTTCATTGACGAGAATAGGTGAGCATCGGCGCACACTGGCGAGCCAGACTCCACAGAGAAAGTTTTGTGGTAGCTGATGACTGCGCACATGGCCTACTTGCATATGAATTTCTATAATCCAAACTTCAATTCCAATCCTAACATGGATTAGGAAAACTTGCAAAAAAGCCTGATTGTATAAGGAGGCAGTAGGTCAATGTCAAGTGTTCATCATGCTAAACTTTTATGGAATGAGTAATGACCCAACTCACACCAAGCTAGTTAATTCATCAGGTTGAAAAATCTGAATTCAGAGTTTAGGTTGTTGGGCTGAGTAGCATGAATGATCTTAAACTCAAATGCCCATTTGTGATCGGATTAAAAATGCCAACCCAAACCTAAAATTACATGTTTGCATTCGGACTATCAGGGCCAGCTCGATCAAGACAATTAAAGGCCTAAAGCGACAATCCTAAATGAGGCATTTTTTTTATTTTTTAATATTATTATAATATTTTATTTAAAATTTATTTTTTTTTCATTTTTTGTAATGCAATGTTACTAATTAAGTTTTTATATTCAAGTTTTACTAACATATATTTTTTAATGATATTATGGCTAATCCACTTAATTTTTCTTATAAAATTGTTGATCTAAATTAGGATTTTATCAATTTTAAATTTGAAAAAAAAATTTCTATAAGAGCAACAATTATAGTTATTGTCAATATTTTTCTAGTAGACATATTTAATATTTATAAATTATAACTAATTATATTTACAAATAAAATGAGTACTAACTATAATAAACATATAATATGAGCTTGGAATTAAAAAAATTTTAAAAGCATAGAACCATAGAATCTAATTTAGTGATTTATCATTGTTGGCCACAAAGATTATAATGTGGATTATGTTTGAATTTGATGTAGCTTCTTCAATATGAAAAAGAAGAATTATATTTCAAGCTGTTTTTTATGGATATCAAGCAATACAAATGTGGGGGTAAAAATGTGCAAAATGTAGGATTTTCATAACAAAAAATTATTTCTTGCTTGTTGTGATTTTAAGGTCTTCTTTTTTCTTTTAATGACAATATTTTCTCAATAGTGAAAATGAATTTTAATTCTTTTTTTGAAATATGAAAAGATAGAAGTTTTTTTTTGAAATAAAAAAAGATAGTAATTGCTTTAATTACTTTTATAAAGCCTTATTCTTTAGGAGAAACAAAATGAATACAATTATTTTTTTAATTTAAAAAGATTTAAGTTGCTTTAATTATTTTTATGATGCCTTATTTTTTTAGATTGAAAAAAAAAGATGGGAATTGCTTTTTGAAGGGCCTTATTTTTTGGGGGGCCTAAAGCAAAGGCCTTTTTTGCCGAATGGTCGAACCACCCTTACGGACTATGAAATGAGAATTATTCTCCCTTTATAATTTCACTTCAATCACTAATGAAAATATTTGAATGATCTCCAACAAGTGCTTAACTGAAGGGTATTGCTCAGTCCACAAACTTAACACCTCTACATACCACTTGTTTCCATTTTAGAGGAGAAATTTAATTGATTCCACAATGAAGTTGTTTAGCTTGATATTAGTGCCAATATGGCCCCAAAACTGACTGTCAAAACCTCCACCACCAGGAGTTCTTAATACATTCTGCTGGTTCTTCTTATGCACCTATATTTGCTGATTAGATTTTTGGGCCTTTCATCTATCATCCGGAGAGGAGGCAGGCAATTCAATGGTGATATACCTTTCAAAGGACAATCTCTAGTCTCCCACTGACAAGAAAACCTATGGTGAAAAAGGAAGACCCCATTGCAGCATGTTACACAGAACAAGAAAATAACATTCAATTGCTAATCTTCAAAACGGATACTATTTCAATGTTTATGTATTTGTCCTAGGCATAAGGCTTAGATAATAAATCAATATAGAGAGGGATCCCCTCTGATTAGACAAACTCAATCAAATTTCCAACAATCACTTCTTCTCAGGGTCGGATGCAAAGAGGAAAGGAAAGGATATTGTTGAAGTCATTTTCTTGTGTTCTGCACTTGCCAGTACTCGCAGGTACTCGCAGGTGAAGTTTGAGAGTGAGGTGATGGAACGAGGAAAAAGAAGGAAGAAAGGGAGAATGGGCATTTTTGTCTTTTGAAAAAGATTTGAGAATAAACTCACCGATTGTAGCCAATTTTCGCCGGTTGTTCTCATCTGAAAACATTGTAGAAACCTTAGACCCTTATTTGAAACATTTGAATTTTGCTGTCCTGTTTTGAAATAAGGCAAAAATATAGGGCCTTCTTTGAAACTTTTCCTAAAAAACTGCTCCACCACTGTAAGTAGACTATTGTTTCCCACCTTTGATTAATGAAGGCTATTTCACATTCTCATCTTCCCATGATCTAGTACCCGGCCCAATTTTACTTTCATTAAATCTTTATTCACCATTTATTAACTCTAAAAGAGCCGTAGAGAAAATTTGGTATAACTGACTAGGATGTGTGTGTGGTAGGTGGGGTAGTCTTGCATGGCAGGTGTTTGAGAATGTTGTTCTTCGCCGTTAATGAAAGAGGAATCCTGCTCCCATTGCTTGACGGTGGAACTTGAGAATCAATCCGTCTGTCAATCAATTTATACAAAGAAAAGACATGTGGCATAGAGAGAATTGTAGTCCAAATCTTGAGAACTCAGAACTAGGGATGTAAATTGGTATTCGATTATTTGAAGTTCCTAATTCAACTAAAGTTGTTATGGAATCTTTTTGGATTTTGTAGATATTTGGATTTAGATTCAAATCCGTGATAGTATCTAAAACTGCATCCTTATAGATTCTGCATGAGGATTTGGAACCTGAACAATTATATTTACAAATTAAAATATGTAAGTTTTAAGGGCATAAATAGCTTAAGTTATATTCCTATTTGAAAGTCTACTAAGCTTTAATCATACAACATTAAATATTCTATATGCATATTTAAAAACCTTTTTTTTTCTTTTCAAAAGCTTCTGTATCCAAATGTGCGATGCACTCTACATCTTATTTCAAGTCTGAATGACTTTTTTATTTTTATTTTTATTTTTATTTTTTTAGCGTGATGTCTAATCCAAATACAACAAATAGGTTCCATGATAGATTCAAATTCAATTCTAAACCCTACATGTCCTTCTTGAGTTTCTTTTTTTTTTTTTTTTTGGGTAAAAGTTCTTCAGTTACACATGAAACTCAAACGGCTTGAAAACTATCCCAACTTGATTGGTTCTTTATCAAATTTCTCTCCAATGATAGATTTGAAGGTTTCGTTTTTCATTTTAATTATGTCATTTACACATGATTACTGTCTTAAACTTTAATTAGAATAAAGTTTGCCCAGAGCTTATTCAAGGCAGGAAATTGAGTTTTAATTGTTCAGATTTTGGAGGACGACCCTACATATTATTTATAGCTATGGGCTCATGGAATCTCTGAAACCTAATTATTCCTGTATTCCATTTTACAAATGTCATGTGCTGCTTGCTGCAAGTAGGGTCATGATCAGTGGGCAAAAAACAGATGGAGGGAGGGTGAGTGGACCACACCCCTTTGTCCATCTATGACAACCATGGACACAACTATGTGATGTCCCACACACCATGTGACCAAAAGCAAGTGGTGCCAATCCTTCCTTCCCAGGCGTGCAATCCAGATCGGCGATTGTCATTTCTGCTTTGGAGCACCATTCACACTAGATGATCATAAAGCACATGGAAGGTTCCCCTTTGATTCTGGGAAAATAGGACAACTAGGGTCCGGATCCTCTTCAGCCTTATCAACTATATTGTAAAATAGGACACATCATGTTTACAGGATCCACAGTAAGGATGTAGGGTGTGTTTACTTTTATTTCCTGAAAATTTCCTTTTGGGCTTATAAAAATTCAAAAAATTACTTGGCTATTGCATTTTTAAAATGGCTTTTTAAGAAGTAAAAGTCGAAATTAACTTTTTGTAAAAGCGAATTTGGATCAACTGTGCTTTCAAAATGCACCTTTTATCATCCTGTGTATTAGTGTTGGATCATGTTTACTCTCAAGGAAGTTAGTCCATTCATTAAATAGGTCAATTGTTAGAAGTGACTAAAATGCATAGGGTGTAAAATGACGGTGAGCGTTTCTATGTGATAAATCTAATAATAGGTCAAGATTTGATTAGAGCAAAATTTCTCATAGAGCCAATATAAGAATTCTTAAATTTTGAGTGATATGGCTTTTGTAGATGGCCCTACTAATGGATTTACATGCTTGAAGATGAAGACCCAAATGTTGCATGTCTTGACTTACATCTTACTATTTTATAAGACAATGACGTGGAGATGCCACGTAACATATGCCTCGACGGACATTGAGGATTTAATGTAAGATATTTTATATCTTATATTATATAATTACTTTTATTAAAACAAGTAAAATATATTATTTTGTTATAATATGTAAAAGCAATCTTTTTATATCATAACCAGACAAGCTCGAATTCTTTAGCAGTTAAAACATATTTGTCCAAAAGTCGTGTTCCTCAAATAAGATTTTCTTATAGAAAGTTGATTTTAAAAAGTAGAATTTCAAAAGCTACTTTCATAAAATTACATTGACTTTTCAAAAGCTTAACCAAACAGATCGATGGGAGATGAAATGGACTTGGCTTTGGGTCAGGTCCTCGATTTAGAGGATTCGGGCTGTAACCCAACTAAAGGTCCAAGTTACTAAACCCATATTCGTACCCAGATTTGATATGAAAAACAAACTATAGATCCTAGCCCTGGATCAAGGCTCAATGCTTCAACAATACAGTTGAAATACGTACATACATATATTTAATGTGGATGGACTGTTAGGTCCTTCTCCCATCATAGAAGTAGGATAATACCCATGTTAAAATGTGATCTTAAAAATGTGATCTTTTATCGAAGTTTGTCATATATTTTAGATTTGATGGATCCAACAGCAGGTTTCACCCCAGTTGAGGACCCCACCCCCATCATAAAATTAGGACAGTAATCATGTGACATGACCCTCATCGCTTATAAAACCGTGATATTTTATCGAATTTAGTCATATAATTTAGATTTGATGGATCCAACAATTGGTTTCATCCCAATCGAAGCAAATTTTTATATTTTTCATTTATTGTGACACTTGTATGCTATGAACCGTCATGTTTCATAAATAATAGGATTAATACATCATTTTAGCAAAGTAAAACATGTTAAGTGTTCTATAAAGTATTTTATATCTATAGTAGGAGAGGTAGTTGCTGGATGGATGATAATGAGCTTCACTTTTTTTTTTTTTGGATGTACAAAATGTGATTTTAGAATGTGACTCTACGGAGATTATCCAAAATAATGAAGAATGGTACTATGTAAAATTTTTTTTGGAGGATCACATATAAAAAATAAATATATTTTTCAAAATATATAGGGGGTTTTCTAAAATTTTTTTTGGGGAGGGGGGGGGGGCTATATGTAAAAAAATTTAAAATATAAAGAGGTTTTCCTAAATTTTAGTATTTTGGGACCCTTTTATGTTGACCGTTGCTCTTGGCAAGTGAGACATGTCAACTGAAAAGCAAATTAGGTGGTTCACAATCTCGCAGAGGCAATTATGCAGTCCTTGAAGTAAATTTGGATGTACTATTATCTATCTTTTGTTCGAAATTTAGTAATGTCTGCAACTGCATTTGTTGATAGTGTTTATTGAAAATTTTATTTTTTACTTTAGAAAAAAAAAAGTAAAGTAAAACATATTAGCCCTGCTAAAAATTGGAGCAACTTGATGGAATACAAAAAGTGAACTAAGATATGAAACCCATCACCCAAACCTAGATCCCAATTTAAAACTGTGCAGTGACTCCCAATAAAACCTAAATTGAAAGCGGACCTAGATATTTGACCCATTTTTATTCAATCTCAAGTGATTTTTTCCAAGAAATACCTGCAAGACTTTAAAATGCATCCAAAGTACCTACTTTCGCATATTGTCTTCAGAGGGACTCCTAATCTCCTATACATCACTCGGACCAAATGCCCATTCATTTCGTTCATTTCCCAAAGGAGAAGTATGCTGACTGGGCTCACAAAACTCCTTCAGCCATTCATAAGCTCCCCAAAATTAAAGTCATGTGTTAGAAGACTAAAATGAGTACTAAACCAATACACTTTAGCATGATCACATTTCATTTGAGTATGAACAAGCACTTCCTCTTCACCCTCGTAGATTGAGCCGGAAGGACTCATCATAGAATTAATCTTAGAGTTTGTTTGGTGCACGCTACGGAAGATGAAACTTGGGTTTCCTCTTTTGTGGAAACTGTTTCCTACCCACCCTGGTAGGAAGTGATGATCCATTCACTGAGAGGATTTCACCCACATTACAACTAGCACCGGGAATCTCGAAGGAGATTTCACGAGTTGTACCCAACGACGACTGAAGGTGTAGGAAATCCCAGCGCCTTGTCTCCTCCCATTTTTCACGGCTTGTGCCGTTGCACAAATAAGCCCTTAGAGCATGGTTGGAACTTTTTTTTTTTTGTTTGTGGGGGGGGGGGGGGGGGGGGGTTGCATCCAAAATTTTTGAAATTTTAAAAAACACCTTTTGTTTTTAATATTTTTAAAAATATTTACATATGACCACCCAAAATTTTTAGAAAACCCCCAACATATTTTAAAAACTATACTAATATTTTTATTTATATGTGGCCTTCCCAAAAAAATTTTTAGAGAATGGCCCCACCAAAAGGAAAAGTTCCTAAGTCCGCCTCTGCGTGTAAGGTTTTCTAACTAAAACATTAATTCTCAAACATTTTCATCTAAATAGAATGATCCTTTTTGGAAGGGCAATTCTCCAAAACTTCTTCCATTTGTCGTCAAGGCAGTGGCTTAGTTGTTTTGAGCATTAGATTTGCTCCTCAAGGTCTCGAGGGATCCCCTAGGTCATTAAAAAAAAAAAAACCTTCTTCAATTCAATGCCTTGATCATGAGCGGCCTCTATGAGCGGCCTCTATAAGCTGATTGTGTTGACAAGTGTCTATTCTTAGAGAAAGGCTAAACCTTTTTATCATCATCGTTACCGACCTGATTATAAATTTTAATAATGTTCACATCCCTTGGATTATTGGAAAATTTTCAAATCTTATTTTCATCCCATAGCTTGTCTGTATTCCATAGATCTTTAATTTTAGTTGATAGGTCCCAATTAAAGCTACTATAATTTTATGTAAACCGGATTCTACTCAGGGTGAGAACAGACCACAGTAATTTGTTGTTGAATGAGCTTTTTTATTACTGCATAACTCTTGAGTTTAAATACATAAGAAATAGCAAACTCTTCTTGGACTTGCTGCAACAATTACTTAAAATTAGGACTCTTAACACCGATGCACAACTAAATAGCTGGCACTTATTCAAAAAGCAAACTAATAGCTAACAGAACTTGACTCATTCTTCTACTAACAGTGGAACAAATCTTCCTGAGATTATGTAGTTATTCCATCAAATCCTCAACTGCTCCTTGCATGGCTCATGCATCTTCCTTTTCACGTACCACGTACACCACGCCTATTACATGCACAAACATAACCTTATATCATAAACCTTGGGTTCTTGATGGCCACACGCTGGGATCTTCTTGGCTTAACATTAGTATTTGGGTTGGTAACGTTGGAGGAAGGTTTTCTTTTTGAACTAGCAATCCAATGAACCAAATTGTTATGCCCTGAGATCCAAGGACCCTTAGGTTTCGGAATGTCACGGTCACACTACAACGCATCTGGGGGTCAAATATTAAAGAATGGAGTAGTATGTGATCTGTGGCATGGGTGCAGTGGCCTTGATGTGGGTGCAATCCACCATGATAAAAAAAAAAAGGGCAAGTTTAAACATGAATAAAGAAAGAGGGTTTTATTGATAAAAACTTTTTAGGTGGCGCTTGAATCCGAAAAAGACCCTTAGCGTTTTAGTTTCAACAGACCACTTTGGTTTTTTTTATGCATATGAAAAGCAGTATCTAATTTGGCGGTCAGTTTTTATACCAGTGTCGAATTGGACACACCTCTTTAATGTGGATGAAACCCTCTGGGATTTTATACCGGTGCCTTCTCTTCCTTTACTCCGGAGAAGCCGATGATCGGCGGACAGTGGCTTTACGATAGTTGGCGGCTAGCATTGAGGCGGCAGTCAATCCGCACTTCTTCGGCGATAGTGTGCGGCAGCGGCAAGAACTAAAACCTCGTACGATCCTCTGCAATTAGAAATCAGTTTCTCTTTGTTTCAATTCTTCGTTGCTTGTCAACCAAGACGAAATGAACTGTGTCACGTGAAGAAGACTCACCAGGGCACCAATACAAAAAATATTTTGTCCTCTTTAAGAGCCACCAAATATAACAAAGTACAGAACTCTTTGTTGTTTCTATCCTAGAAACTGAACAGAGATGATACAACAAACAAGACGTCTAGGATCTCCTCGTGCCAAATAAATCCTGGCTTAGAATAGGCACCGTGACCCTTTTCAAGATTCAAATCGAACGAATCCCTCACTTGAGCAATCCGACAATAAAACATGTGTTTTCTAATCGTCCTATTGTAGAGAAACAGGGAACGGGGAGGAAGAGGAAGAGGAAAAGGAAGAGGAAGAAGAAGAGATGGCTGCTATGTCGAGTTCGATGCCCAAAGGAAAAAAATTAGGTTTTTTTCCAAATTAGTGAGGGGTCCATGTGACCCACTAAATCAAAGATTAGGTCCCCATATCATATAAGGCATTGATGGGCGACCTTATGAATGGGTCCCCTTAAGGATTAAATTGTTGAATCTCATATACACTAAAAAGTCTCCAATTGAAAATATAGATACTTTAATACTACATTCTGCATCGCTTAGGAATAAAATATAAGTTTGTATATAATGAACCATGTAGGTTACCAACTTGAACTTAAGCATTTTGGATCACGTAATAAGTTCACCAAGTTACTAGGCTAGTGGGCTACTTGAGTCGTGACAAATGGTATCAAAGACTGCCACCAGCCGAAAATATGGGACCCCTGATCCTACTGGGAAAGCCCGTGGGCTAAGATCAGGACAAAGCTAGGGTGTGGGAGCCTATGAGTTAAGATAAGGAAATCCGCAGAGGACACGAGTGTGAATGCTTCAATCTCACATCGCCGTGTAAAGTTAGATGGATCCACATGGGGATGTGTGGATTGTAATACCCCATCCCACATCGCTTAGGAATAAGATATAAGTCTAGTATATAATGAACTATGTAGGTTACTACTAGTAACTTGGCCATAAGCATTTTGGGTCACGTGACAGGCTCACGAAATTATTGTGCCAGTGGGCTACTTGGGTCGTAACAGATACCCAGAGAGTTTCATTCAAGTTAAAGAAGAATAGAGTTGTGTCGAATACAACAGTAATATCAAAACCCAATGTCGAATTCAACACTGCTTTTTATATGCAATAAAAAAAAAACCAAAGTGATCCCGTGAGACCACTTTGGAAGCTAAAATATATACTAAGGGGGTTTTTCGTGTTCAAGGGCCACATAAGTGGTTTTTATCAATAAAATCCTCATAAAGAAATATAAGGTAACCATGCTAACATGTGGAAAATATGAAGAAAGTAACTATAATAGTAAACAAGAAAAGAAAGAGAAAAAGGGGGAGAAAGAAGTACCTGGAATGGAGAGAAACTTTGGAGAAGAGACAAGGTTGGTTTGACACCCTTTTTATAGAAAAGAGAGGGAAAGTCTGGAAAGAAGAAGGAATATGGACTATAAATGGCTAAGCAGTAATACTATAGTGATATGAAATATTGACACAAAACATTTATATGTTGACATGTCAACACCATGATTGGCTACCATTCCACGTTGAAGTAAATGGTTGGCCATTCACAAAGTGGAATGGCAGTCAATCATAGTGTTGACACATCAACATATAAATGCTTTGTGTTAATATTTCATGTCACCATAATAATAGTGGTGGTGAAGATGGCACAGTTATAATGAATTCAAATTCCAAGGTAGAATTGTGAAAGGAGGTTTATCCATTTAGGAACCTTATCAAGTCTAGTATCCAAGTTAGACACAAATTTCAACAACTCTAATCCAAAAACAAGATTTCAACATTTCAATCCTAAGATTGGTCTCATTAATCTGAATTAGAAATAATAATTTTCTAAAATAATTGATAAAACAAAAATAGTAAAAGGGTGGTCCAGTGCATGAGGCTCCCGCATAGCGGGGTCTGGGGAGGACAAGATGTACGTAGCCTTATTTTCATTTTGAAGAGGCTATTTCTGTTACTTAAACCTTCATCCTTCAAGATGCTACCGGTTAGCCTTTACCTTTGGGCCAAGCCACTCTAATAAAATAAAAATCGTAATAGCATGAAAAAATGGCGGGACCCATAAAAAATAAAAACTACAGTCAAGATTAAGATTTGCCAAAAATTAGAGATTGGGTTCTTATACAAACCTAGACTAATGTAGGCTGATTTGATGGGTCTTGTTTGACGTGCTAGGATGATAGTTTAAAAAAAGTGAAATGTCCATATTCCCATATAAAGATCTTCATATAGAAAATATTTCAAGCTCTTCCTAATCAAGAAAACTGGATCTTCAATAAGAAAACTCTTTTGGGCCTATTTATATGTAAGGTAGAGAAAAGAAGATTTTCCATATGAGAATAAGTCATTTCGATAGGAAAAAGGCCATGGTTTTATGTTTGGAAAAATTTTAAAAAAAGGTACAGAGCCCTCCTAGAAGCCATTGTTGTCTTCTTCTTAGGGCATTTTTGTAGGTTTTTACCTCAATATAAAATAAAAGTCATCTGTCATTTTAAGATATAGTAAACTAAAAGAGTCAAATCAAAATACTACATTTCTAAAACTATCTCCTACCTTTTTATACCAAAAGGTCAAAAAACTACTTTCTCATCTCACTAACTAAACAAAAAGTCAAAAAATTACGTTCTCTTTTCACTAAAATACAGAATCTCATCTCATTTTATCTTTTGAAATGACCATTCACTTTACTTCACTTTACCAATTAAATTAACTAGTTAGGAACATTTACCAATGTAATCTCAATTTCACACTTCAACTTTCAAGAGAAACATACATAATATGGAAGGAAAGCAGGTAAGGATACAATGTTTAAGGGAAAACAAACATAACAACAAACCTTAAACAAAGAAAAAAAAACTTGAAATGCCTATACAGGAACGAGAAGATACAAGATAGAACACACGTTGGGGTTAGCTTTGAATTTTCACAACAAAAATCTAAAATTTCTCATAGCACATTTCTATTGGAAAATGTTTCTCGGTATCAAAAGCCTTAGAGCTTGTTTGGTTAGAGGCATTTCTAATAAAAACCAGGTTTGTTGGGGATTTCTGACATGTTTTTAGCTTTTATCCTTTAAGCATTCCAAATGTCATGTTTGATACAATAATTTAGAATTCTAGCTGACATGAAAAGCTGCTTTTAACTTTATGAATTCCTAAAATTCTAGCATTCCAAATGCTAGAGGGAGGGTTGAACATTTGAACTTCTACTTCGGAGGGCTGCATTTGAAATTCCTAAAATTCTCAATATTCTTGTAACCACCAAACTAGCCCTTTTTAGTTTTCCATTTAGAAAAATTATAACTGTATTTAAGCTCATATAAAAAAAACTTTGGAAAATTTCCCCATGTGAAAATATTCTATATTCCAGTATGGGAACTCTTTTTTTTTTTTCTTTCGAACTTGCAATCCAATGACTCAAATGAAACATATCATATCAGCCCAAACGCAACTACTAGGACTTGTGATTTCTCACATGGGTTTCCATATAAAAACTAAAGGATATTTTTATTTTTTAGTGAACGATACACTTTCACTCATAAAAGATACTAAGCCCTATTTGGCATCTCTTTTTTTGCATTTACCTTTTTAAATCTCTAAAGCGGGTAAATGTTTGAAAAAACAAAGCATTTGGCCCACTTTAGACAAGTAGAGGTAGTGCCTCTTTTTTCCATAGCCTACTTCATGAGGCAGTTGAGAAATAGAGAAGGAAAACAAAAGAGGGGCCGGTATACTTGTGAATGTCGAGTTTGTTTTTTATTTTTATTCTTTTTAAAATATGAGAGAGTAATTCAAGATCCAAGTCATTGGAAATTTTAATAAGATCAAACACGGCTATGACACCAAATTTTAGCCATTGGATTATCTCTTATCTAGAGATGAGTGTAAAAAATGTGAGCCATTGGATATTATTTTTTTGAATTATGTGGGCCCCCAACACAAGATCTGAACCATTACGTCTCTTTGGAAGATTGAACACGACTATAAGCCCAATTTTCAAGGCTTGATACCTTGTGAATTTCAAGAAATTTTCAAATAAATATCAACAATTGTTGTAATATGCTCAATTTTGCATGGTTCCATAGTAGCCCCCTTTTTCTCTATTTTTTATTATTATCTTTGGGACAACAAATCACCGTCCACACCATTGAAACTGTTTGTAAGGTCAAAGATCACAAAGAAGCCAAAATTCAGCTATTGAATGCTCAAATCTCGAGATATTTGCTAAAAAATATAAACTATTTGATATTAATTTTTAAAATTTGTGGGCCCCAAATGCAAGATCGAAACCATTAGATCACTTTAGAAGGATGAATATAATTATGTGATCAAACTTCAAGGCTTAATACCTTGTAGATCTTTAAAAATTTGTAAAAGACTTTCAACCATTGATTTAAAAACATCTATATAAAATAGATCCTTTCATTACCAAATACGTTTTTTTATTCTAGCTTCTTGTTTTTTTAATGGCTTTATTTTGGAAGAATATGTCAAAAAAGAATAAAGTTGGCAAACAAACCCGAGCGTTATTTTCAAAATATCCAATGAAACTGATATTGGTAAATGTGCTCATTAATGGAGCTGTGCATGCTTCTAACTACTTAACCCCAACAAACAGGTTAGTTACCAAAGATTATCTTTTATCCCAATTGTAATAGGTGGTTATCCTTAGCTGCCCAAAGTTCAAAGCTGAGTATGTCAACTCGTTTGGCATGTGCACTTGCTTCCCACTTTTATGGAGTCTTTTCTGGGTGTGGGGGCTTCATTTTCTCCTTAAGTCGGCTTTCTTCCTGTGTTACCGCATGAATGGCTATTTGCATCAAACAAAACAGGATCCAGATTCCAGACAAATTATTCAGGTCAGCTGCCTGGACTGTGAAACGATCCACATTCCACAGCAGCTGTCAGACTGACAGCAAAAACAACCGCCAACCTTGCCCACCCAACAACACCCCCCCCACCCCAAATGATTCACACCCTTCAATGATTCAAAAGGATTTTGAAATTAAAAACAACCTTTTAAAACGCGCCCCACTAACAACAAGAACCAGTGCACAATCACTCTCTTTACAAAACATCACTTTCCCCTCAAAAAGTAGAGAAAATATAAAGAGGCTGGCCAACCATTTAATCCATTTCAACTTAGGTTTCCAATTCTCTTGTGAAAATATGTAATTTGGTATAATTGTATGTATTGATAGTCATCCACCCCTTTTATAGGGGCCCACCATTCCCCCCACTAACTGAAAATTAGTCCAACACTAAAAAAATAAAAGCGTTTTGCTAATCCACCACCACCTCCACCCAGAACAAAATAAAAAAAAACAAGAAACTACAAGGGAAAGAGCAGACAAGAGCTGTGCCAATACTCCCCTTCACTCAAGCACTGGAGGATATAAGGAATATTTGTATTTTTCTTCTAGGCATGACATTACAACATGTTTGACAAAAGAGAGAACAAAAGGAAAGAAAAAGCAAAGTGAAAGCGAAATATGGTGTCTGACTTTGATTGCAATGAAGGTGGGGAAAACCAGATTGGAGGAGGAACTTGGAGGGGAGGGATCGGAGCGTGGGGCCCCCGACCGCGTAGGAGTTGTGGATGGGCACGTGCAAACGCATATCCTCTTGCCAGCCTATGATGGGGCATTAGGCTCAGGCTTGACAGGCATGGTAGTGTCGGGCTGGTGGGTGTGGTAGATGGCAGCTGCCAGTGAGATTGGCATCATGCAGAGGGCCTTTGACTGCAGGAACTGCATGGCCGCTCCAACATCTTCTTCCATTAGCTTTGCTACTTCCCGTTCAGTACCATCCGTTGACCACTTCTCCCATGCTCGCTGGTTGCTTCCACTGTCACTGGCCTCCCCCTGATCCGTTACAAATAACACACAAAATCAATCATCAACATTGATAACACAAGTACATCAACATTTATAAAAGCAAGATTAGCACAACTCAGTGCACACGGAATTAAGATGGATGACAAAAATTACCTCAACAGATGGCAGTGGTATGTCCGCTACTAGCTGTGCCACAGCACCAGTTCCGCCCAGTCTGCTCATGCTCAAGACCTGATAAATTTACAAAGTGAATAAGAAAACAAGAGGAACAATAATAACTAAAGATGGTGGATCGATTAAATCAAAAAATATATACAACAAGCAGCCAAGCTCATAACTCGAAACTCCATTTTCATTTAAGCAGGCTGGAGATTCAAATTCAAGCCAAAGAGGGTCCAGAACTCCAATATTACTCAGTTATAGTGCTCGATTAACTCTTAATTTCTGCTAACTACTCAAGATGGTCATACCATTACTTCCTTGATATGGATAGCTCCTTCTAAGAAAATCAACACTTCAGCTTGGAATAGGTTTGAGGGACACTGTGACCAGAAATAGATACTCATCAGGTGGAACCCGAAAGGTCTTACACCAGGCAGAATTTGGTACCCAGGTATTTTCATTCCTAGAATTGTAAGGGACACCCAAGCAGAGAGCAATAGCCCAAATGACAGGTCAGAATGGCTTTTGTATGGAAGCAGGTGTATGGTTGGTGTGTTTGGTACAGGTTGATATGAATTGGCAGGAGTTGTTTATTTTCTGTTTTGTTGGCAGGAGTTGTTTATGTTCTGTTATACTTGCTTTAACAGAAGTTGCGTAAAGGTGGACAAGCATAAATGAGTAATCATAAAAATAGTTCCAAGGGAAAAGATTGAATTTCTGCAAATAGCTGCCCCAGTGGCAGCAGTATTCTATTTCGTGGAAACTGCACTGGATGACCTACCACATTTATTGGGCCTGCTGCTGGGCAGATAACTTCCATTTGAGAGACATTCCCCCAACCCAAACAGCTAATGATATGGTTAGAACGAATGAAATCATACTAGGAAGAGTTCTAACCATTAATACCAATTTCAGAAAATGATCTGGACTGATATTGACATAAAGTATGAGATTGGAGTTTCATTTCCTAAAACAATAGAAGATGTTTTCTTTTTCCCCTTCTCCTTTGGCACATATACTCACACACCCACACACCCATGCTACTCCCAAGCCCCTATGCAATAGAGCCAGGAATCAAACCCTAGTTGTATCTGTGCACAGGGAGATGCCTCACCACTGGGTTACAAGTGCATTGGCGTTCATTTGTATTTGAAGTAAAGAATCACAATAGGAATTTACCTTGACTTGGAGCCTTAGGAACCTCACATACTCTACAATTTCATCTAGCATAGCTGCTCTATCCGTCTGCACAAGGAAATACATGATATTAATTGAAATAATGGAAAAAGGGCCAAACAATGTATTTCCTATCAATATCAGGTGGCCCAAGATCAGGAGCAATCCCAACAAACTTAGAATAAAACAACGAAATCAATTTGATTTTGACAAATATATAGTTAACAAATAACCTGTCATATAGTAATAAAATACAAAAGTTGGAAAAATTTGCAGTTCTATTTCATTATGAAGGTGTGATTCATGCAGGACTGAACCATAAACTGGTGGGTCCTGAGAGCCAATGCTGATTCCTAATGATGTGAAATTGCTGCGAAGGTTTTTTTTTTTTTTTTTTTTGACCCATCGTGTGAAAAAGATTGTACCTTCTCTTCCCAGGCTGCATGATTCAATAGCATCCCTAGGCAAAAAGAAGTTAGGAAAAGAAAACAGATCTAATCCTTGATGAAAGTGCAGCCTCCCCTAATTAACTAGAAACGTGTTAATATGTTATATGCCATCAGTCTTCAATTGGATTAGTTGAAGACCTACAGAGCATAGCTGACTACCCTTCTTCACAACCTACAGCCTCCTATAACAACAGCTTCCTACTGCTCCATGATATGAACTGAATGCCGGATAAACAAAAGGGTAATGAAAGAGGAAGAACAGCATTTTCACTACAACTTGTTTATCTCAGTTGTGAGTTATAAATTTGAAAATAAATAAATAAGGCTGCTCATTTAGAAACAACCATGATGCCCCGAAGCCAACAAAGAAGACTACAAAAAGGGTATCAAACTATCAAGATTTGTACATCTTGAAATTTACTCTTTTTTTTCTATCGGTAACAATAAATTATATTAAAAGAAGAAAGCCAAATACAAGAAGCCCACCAAAAAACCAAAAAAGGCATGTAAATCTTGAGATTTACTTTACCGCTTTGTTTCCTTTGCTTCCTCAGTTTTTAATAGAGTTTCCACTAATTCCTAATTTAAGAAGAGAATGTTGCAGCTCTCTCTTCAATCCATGCTCTCATTTGCATGTATATTCTATTTATACCAGTAAAGTAAATGTCAATGGTAATGGTTTTGTTAAGGTGAGAAATACTTTGTGGTAAAGATAAGATGCATTTGTTTTCCTAAGGTAAAGCAAGGTAAAGTGAGATGAGAAGTCAACAAGTAGTAAAATAACCACTTCACTAGTCTTTTAGGAGGCAAAGATTTTTTTAGCTCTGGTAGAGTTAAAGTAAACTTTTCAATGGCTGAAATTTTACTTTCCCACTCGTTTTGACCAACCAAACATGGTGTCAAAATTTAAGGGCCGGGATTACTTTATTACAGGATTTTACTTTATCACTTGCACAACAAACATTTCCTTCGATACATGTAAGCCACACCCTGCTTTGGGATCCCAACATACCTAACAGCCCCCTATATTATTTTCAACCACAAAAGCCTTCTTTATCAATGCACCAACATAGGTCATAGAAACCCATGCATTTCTTAATAGCTGAATCTTCACAGCTTAAAAAGAGGGTCTTGGCAATTCCTACGTGCAGAATAGCACACTGACACATCTCCCAGCACTCGTAGTCAAGGGATCCAAACTTCCTCACATGATTGTTTCAACTTAAGTGATCTCCTTACACAGCACTTGAACCGAACCCCATCCACCCCGCAAGACACTACTTTTTAAACAAGACAAGTTTGCCCACAACAGGAATCGGCCAAGGTTCCTCCAATGTCTCAAGTCTTAACAGAACTAGCAAAAGCCACTACCTTGAAATCTCTGAGAAAGAAGGCAAAAGAAAGAAAAAGGGGGCTTACCTCATTTACTAAAAATTTGCTCATCTACAATCAGTCTATACACACAGATTCAGTGGCACGTGACTCGAGCATCGTTGTCTACCACTTGTGATAACATAAGCATGCTCAAAGCTTAGTAGCATACTAGGAGCAATGATTAATTTGTTAGACCATGGTAGCATTGAAACTGTTAAAAAAACAGCACAAATTAAAGAAGGCTGTTTAGTACCACTATCTTCATCAGAAGAAACAGATTGGGTCTCCTCACCCTCACAATTAAGACCATTAGAAAACACAAGGGTTGTGTGGAAAGATTTTCATAGTCGGTGACATCAACATTGTTGCGAGGTACTCTTAACATGCCCCTTGTTTCTCAGCTTAACAGAGTTGGAGAAATGCCCCTCAGCCCTAATGACTAATGAGGACAGGGGCAACTACTAGCTTTTAGGAAAAAGGGAGTCGAGATCGTTTTTCTCTGTCCATGTACACACTACTGCCATGTTAAGAGGGGGAGAAAAACAGTCCCAGATTTCCATGAAAATAACAGAATTATTGCCACGTAGCAAAGCAATTTGTATAGAAATGCAGTACTCCCTTACAATGGATAATTGATAATAATCTGTGGCAACTTTCTTGACACCATAAAATAAATGCAACCAAAGAAGAAGATAGAGTAGACAAATGTCTACAGCAATCACCTTGTTGGAACTTGGAACCAGTTCCTGCAAAGCCTTCATCCTTTCTGCTATTCTTTCTCTACGTAGCTGTGTCCATGGAACAAAATGCAAAAATGTTGGAACATGGTTTAAGACAGAAACATTTAAAGTAGGCCCCCCTTTTGTTTACCAATGTAGTATCACAGAAATATGTAAAAACATTAAAATAGGTCCCTTTTTTTTACCAATGTAGTACCACACCGAGTGTAGTGATTTACTTGTTTACTTTTTTTTTTTTTTTTAAGATCCAAGTGTAGTGAAACTAATGCAAGTCTCTCAATGCCCACTCATTGGACCTTTTTTTTTTTTTTTTGGTCATGGAGGAGCCACCTATGGTCAATTCAATCTCTTCACACATATCAATCCCTTTGAATTAGGACTGGTCCTCCTTTGACACCAATCAATCATCAGAAAAGAAAGAAATTCTCGTTATTTACCAACAGCTACAAAACTAACTTTTAAGGACCTAAAATTAAGGATTACAATCATTTGATGAGACAGATATTGTACCCACCTCTAATCCACATCCAAATCTATCCATCCATGTTCAGCCCTTTTGATTATCATGTACTCAGATTGGCCCCAGAAGAGATGGATCTGTATCCTGATGTAATAACATTCATGGGTGCTTATGTAGCAATACCAATGGTATTCCACAGTGAATAAGATACTTCTGCTGTAATTCCCCATATCCACAAAAAAAAAAAAAAAGAAAGAAAATAATTAAGTCCAGTGTCCATACCCTCTCGGCAATGCTGTGAGGATCAGTAGCTTGTCCCCTTCTTGCCCGCACTCTCGGACGGATGGTTGGTGGGTGTGGGACCACTGCAACAGTGCCCGGAGTCCCTTGGCTGTGGAACTGTAACTTTTCCAGTTCAATCAACTTAACCAATCAGTAACATTTTTATAATCAACTCACTTGAACCATTCCCAGAAAAAAAAAAAAAAACCCTTCAATTCAATTGTCATAAAAAAACCCCTTAATTATTATTATTATTTTTTTTTTTGCAGCTTAAGCAATTCAATAACTAGAAAGGGACAAAAATTTCGAATCTTTCTGTTTTTGCAGTTTAATCAATTAGTCGTTTAGAGACAAAAGAAACCCAGCATTCTGCATCTCAATCACTTGATTCTAGAGGAAAACATCCAAAATCTAATCGCAGTGCAATCAATTTCAGCTCTGAAACTTGAAAATCAGAACCCACCATTCATTTGATTTTCAAATGGTCCCAATTCCACACACTGAAACAAAATTACCAAATTTACCCCTGCCATTAGTGCCATATCCAAAAGGACAAACACCCCCAACCCCAAACCACACGCACACACATTCCAAAATTCTCCCCCATGGGCGCGCACCGGGAGCAGGCAGACGTGTACGGATATCTGCCACGCGTGACAGCGGGCCCAACATTACACTAACGTGGATGTCAGAAACGTCCCTTCGCTGCAGAAACCGCAGGGCATCAATAAAAAACCCTCGTTTCCACAAAATATCAAAAATGCCCCCATCTCTTCCACAGAAAACAGCACGGGGGCATTTTTGTCATTTCAACATGCATTGAGCTCACAGAGACGCCGCGGAAACCAGAAAACCGGCGATTTTCCCAATTACACGGACCTGAGGGGGGTTCGGCCGAACGGAGTGAGCCTGCACTTGCCCAAACGGCGGAAACAAACTCGTCAAATGCACGGCGTCTCTTTCCTGTTACAGAGGAGAGCGGAGTTAGAGAGAGAAATAAGTGATAGTCGGACGAAAATACCCCTTATCTTTGGCAAAATTTACAAGGACGCCCCTCCCCTCCCCTCCACCACAGGCCCCAGGAGGACGCGTTTGTCATTTGGCCATTCAGTTCACTCCACAGTCCACAGTGACTGAGAACTGTTTGCTAAATGACAATCTTGCCCCCGTGTGAAGGGCGGGAAGGTTCTGGTATTCACGTAAATTCACGGAAATCCCAGGGGCAGAACCGTCACGCGAGAATCAGAAGACTCCAGTACGTACTGACCATCTTTCCCGCAGCTTTCCCCTCGGCGTCGTCCCGAAACCGCTTTCCGCTGCCGGAGGCCTCCTCCGGTTTCGCAAAGCCGCTCTTCCCCTGCTCCAAGCTCAGCCCGAGGGGAAAAACCGCCGCCCCCTGATAACCGCTTCCGGCGACGTCGCCGGAGCCGAGCTGCAGCCCCATGGCCGTTCCAGCCAAATTCGCGTCGGTCCCGGGGTAGGAGGGCATGGAGAGAATCTGCTCGAGGAAGTCGTCGGATAACCCTTCCGGCGGGTTCGCCATGCCGGAGAGCGGGAGGAGGGTTCGCGGAGAAGGTAGTTTTCCGGGAAAGTTTGGAACCTGGAAGGAGATGATGCAGGGTTTATAAAGGGCATGGAAAGGAGGAGGAGGAGGAAAGAGGGTTTAGGGTTTAGGGTTTTTTCCCAAAACCCGATTCTGTCGGGGAAGTGGATAGCAGTTTCGGCGCCCGATACGACGGAGATTTCGGCTACCGAGGGGCGTCTTGTTTTTTCATGTGGTTTGCAGGCAGAGGGAGAGAGAGAGAGAGAGATTTCGGTAGTCCCTCACTGCGACCCGTCCCGCACGCTTTTTGGATTTCCGTATGGCTAGTCGCGCTTATAAGAGAGAGAGAGAGAGAGAGAGAGAGAGGAGTCTGGAAAAAAAGGAATTTTTTCCTTGGGTGTGTTGAGTGCGGCAGTGGCCATTTTTTATGGTGGGCCCCGCAGAGTTTGAATCACGTGATGTACGGTTGAAAGGTTGGAGTACTCGGGTGGTGCATTTAGTTGCGGTCCCCTAGAAATGATAAGCTAATCCACTACAAAACAAATGAAAATTTGCCTCAAGTGAAGTTTGAGCCCGCCTGAATGCTCGACAATGACAAAGACAATGGTAGAAACCCTTAATCTCACCCCTCCAGAGTTTGAATCTTGTGATGTACAGTTGCAAGGTTAGAGGACTCAGGCTTTACGTTTAGTTGTAGTCCTGTAGAAATGATGAGCTAATCCACTATAAAACAAATGAAAAATCCACCTCAAGTGGAATTTGGGCCGACCTAAATGCCTGACAATAACGAAGATAATTGTGGAAACCCTTAATCTCACCCTTTTAGAGTTTGAATCATGTGATGTACAGTTGAAAGGTTGGAGGACTCGGGCTTTGCGTTTAGTTGTAGTTCTGTAGAAATGATGAGTTGATCCAATACAAAACAAATGAAAAATCCACCTCTAGTGGAATTTGGGACGGCTTAAATGCCTGACAATAACGAAGACAACTGTGGAAACCCTTAACCTCACCCCTCCAAAGTTTGAATCATGTGATATAAGGTTGAAAGGTTGGAGGACTCGGGCTTTGCTTTTAGTTGTGGTCCTATAGAAATGATGAGCTGATCCACTACAAAACAAATGAAAAATCCACCTCAAGTGGAATTTGGGCCCGCCTGAATGCTCGACAATAACAAAGACAACTGTGGAAGCCCTTAATCTCACCCTTTTAGAGTTTGAATCATGTGATGTATAGTTGAAAGGTTGGAGGACTCGTGCCTTGCATTTAGTTGTGGCCTTGTAGAAATGATGAGCTGATCCACTACAAAACAAATGAAAAATCCACTTCAAGTGGAATTTGGGCCTGCCTGAATGCCTGACAATAAGAAGATAATTGTGGAAAACCTTAATCTCACCCCTCTAGAGTTTGAATCATGCGATGTATAGTTGAAAGGTTGGACGACTCGGGCTTTGCATTTAGTTGTAGTTCTGTAGAAATGATGAGGTGATCCACTACAAAACAAATGAAAAAACCACCTCAAGTGGAATTTGGGCCGGCCTGAATGCGTGACAATAACGAGGGCAACCGTCCTAACCACCTAATCTCACTAGTTCACATCACCAATGGCATTGATGCCAAGTGCATAATATGCTTCTATGTAATAGAAACTCGTCCTTATAAAATTTAAATATATAGTTATTTGCATGTAGTAATAATAATCCATTATATTAATGCTTTTATACTTGCAAGAAGAATATTATAAAAAGGAAATAAAAAGAAAAAGAATATTGCATGTTACTTCATTTTAAGTCCGAACGTGAGAACTGAGGTGGCTCAATTAATTAGTGGCCTCTTCTCTTACCTAGCTATTAAGGGTTTGATCTCCAGATATGCTAACCTCTCTCCATGCGTGCGAGCTATTTTTCGTACGTGTAAATGTTGTTTTTAAGTAATTTGAAAAGGGCAAAATATTAAATTACAAGATTTTTCAAATTACATTTCAATCATTATTTTCAAATGGCTAACACCAAACCTCAATCATTAATTGCTTAGACATTGCTTGTTTAAAAACAAATCTTCCTATCAAAGATTCAGCGTGATACAGCTTGTCAAATGATCATTAGAGATTCAACTGAGTCAAAAGTAACTCGTTGAGTTTTCATATACTGAGGAGGATGATAGACTACATTAATCAAATGATCATCTTAACTGTTGAGGTCCAATCTCAAATGTGTAGGAATAGAGTTCTTGCACTTAAATTCAAGGGTGGATGATAGGTAGATCATTACCAAATTGAGTTAGAGTCTAAGTATAAGTAGGTGTGAGTCAGATTATATTTTAAGTAGGTGTGTCAAGCGATTGAATTGATCACTGTGCACCATGAATGCAGAGTGAAAATGGACGTCACTGAAGCTGCCTTCTTTGGACTGCATGAGTGCGAAATGCGAATAAAGGACAAAAGAGGCTTTAGGAATGCCAACAATTCAAACTGTAATGGGAATGCATGGGCCCATAAATCTGAAATTGGACGTTGGAGATGTAGATTTGTTGTTTGTATGTGGAGTCTCTGAGTCCATGATCCGGATCTCGTGACCACTGGAAGATATTTGAGAAGATTCACAGAACAACAGGATCAAAAACACAAAAGAAGACCAGATCTTATGGGAGAGACCACATAATATTGCATGCATTTGGATAAAATATGTTTCTTGGATAGCAGTGAGCGCCGTTTACCAATTATCAACCGTACGAGAGTGGTGGGTTCCTCGTCATCTTAAGAAAAAGAGAGAGCTTCACTGGAGATAGCAGTGAGTCAAGTTTAAACGGGACCCACCTGAGTTCGCTGAATTCTAGATGTGTGTGGATTTCTAGGCTGCGACCCCAGTCGGGTTCAAGACAGGTCTAGATTGTGGGTGTGCTTGATCACCCACCCCCCCACACCCAACAGGCCCACATTTGTTTGTAAGTTTCAGAAAAGTTTTTAACGCAAGAGGCAAGACTATGGTAGCATAGATGCTAGAATCAATGTATGACGGTCTTTAGATCATGGGTTAAATTTTCATCCATCAAATGAAATTTTTTAACTTTAAATAAAAAATAATCATTAATTAGAAAATCTGACCTTACTTCTTTTTTTTTTATAAGAAAAATCTGACCTTACTTATATTAGTCATGGGGTGGGTTTAGCATCATAAATTATAAATTTTTCAACAGACAGATCAAGCAGAGCGCCATTTTGGTCAGGTTTGAGATGACTTAAATTTGAACCCGATCCGATGAGTTGTCATCCTTAGGTTTTGCCTAGATCAAGATTGCGCTTATTATCAACGTGATCGTTTATAAATATAACTTTAAAGATCAAAAGCAGAACATAATTTTGATGTCAAATCCCAATCACGCCTTTATCACACATACACCAAGCATAAAAGCCCATATGGGCCAATACATGCGGCTATCAATGATTCTTGCTCTTCGAATTGGGCAATTTATCTTATCATTGTACTCAATACTTGACTTCCTACGTATAAAATCTATGTTCCTTCCCTTTGCAACTTGCAAGGTGCGTCCTTGCCTATCCCAACATCATAGGTGGATAGAGGTGAATTTGGTACAATGTGAGCAATGTTTTTTTCCACACAGTGAGGAAATTTGTGTCTGACCTAAAAAGTCATATTCCAAGAGTTACAGAGATTCTTCTTTCATAACGTCTACACAAACGCATTCTTAGAAATCCAAGTGCAGGTTGAATCATTGCAGCAGACAGCTCCATCTAAACCACTTGAATCATCTGGTTTAACCCAATTCAACAGTGATGTCAAAAATCATTGTACAAAATGTGATGGGTCCGTCCAACTTTTTGTTTCCATTCAGTGGTTTGAGTGGAAAGGAAGGTGCCGGGCACATTTGAGTGAACAATTGATTGGTATCTTTCACTAATATGCCGCTTTTAGCCTAACTAGACTGGTGGTTGGTGAAGGTGTCTTTTCCCTTTAAGCCCCGACCGATTTTTGAAACATTGCTTATGGTATAGTGTTCGGGTCATCTCAAATGTACCCTCTCCACCCAAAGCATGCTGCACAACAGACGTGGGTCCCATTGTCCAAGGTAGAGAATATGGCGAGCAGGCTTTCATTGGACCAGTCTCCTATCTATTTATGCTGAGCAAAGGTGGCCAAGGGTCAATGCAGATTTGGTTAATGTTTTTGTACCTCAGTACGTGTACCCTGACCCAACTAGATCTAACAATAGAGTGCCCTAGTCCATGCCCCTTTTTCTTCAAAACTGTAAAATTTATCATTACATATCATACACAGCACTATTATTCGAGGCATTTTCCTATGCATACATCCCTCATGGACTTTTCGTGCACACTCTTTGGTAAGGCCCACTGTGGACCCCACAAAGAGATGAGACTGGAGGGGTTGGAAAGATTTATGTGAAAGCATCTTACATATCAAATTTGGTCCCAATCACATATCCCTAACCCCTTTATCCATGGCTCACAAATTCATTCCGTTTGTATTGGTGTATAGTCAATCCAACGGTCCAATAAATTTGGATCAGACCAAAAGTTGGGGCGAGTTGCTATCATAGGGTTCCATGTGTGTTGCAAAGTTTGAATTGAGTGATAGATAAGCTTCACCTAGAGTTCTCACAAAAAAAATGGTGAGGGACGGATGCGTATGAAGATTCTCCTTTATTTAATACTATACAAAAAATATTTATATAGATCTTGCCTGTTGAAAATTCTTTTTTAGAATTATGTTGCAGACAGTTGATTACCTTATTAAAGTTGTATGAGGCCTATCTTTGCTTGATTAAACTCTTCATTAGTGAGCATGCATTACTTTTTTTTTATTGAAAGTGGATTAAGTTTTGATCCAACCTCTTACAAGCATAAAGTGAAACTTGATCATTACCTAGGCATAAGATCGCATGGGATATGAATGAGTTTGGAATGGACAACCTTAATACGAACATAGATTAAATCAGTTATATGCTGGTAGTATAAGTATCTTAGATAGGTGTTTGTGCACATAAAAAAATTATTTTGTGAACATACATCATCATCAATGTTGAGCTCGATCATGAAGTACTCCAAAAATAAGTTTATGCTTGAGTCATCTTATTGTTATCTCACGTTTGACGTTTTTATTAATTTCTTTATTCTTACTAATTATACTAATTCTATAAAAAAAAATATTATCTCTTGAAGGCCTCCTATACCATCAACCAAGTGAACTCCTAAATTGGGGGCTGGGACAATTCAACGGGCTGGGTTCTTTTTATTTTAATTTTTCAAACTGAATCGAGAATAAGACCTTTCCCCATCATCGTATGCCTTGTACATACATACAATTTGGCCACAAAAGGCTTAAATAGCTACGTTTCATGAAAATAGTCAGAGTCGCACTAAATTTTATGCCGGCCATTGTATCCCAAAGGTGATGATTCTAAAGAGGACCCTCATCCAAAAAAGTAGATTGCCACATGCCCATTGACCAGCTGATTCAATAATTTTCCAACTCCATCCATTTCAATTAGCAAGCATGTAATCTGCAATTGGGCTGATGGGCCTACAACATTTGGTTTTCATTTCATTTGTGATGTAACTGTTTTCTACATTTCCAGAGTGGCTACTATTCTAATGCAAGTGCACCAATGTATATGGCTAAGAGAGTATGTCATAGAACTGCTATAAGAACCTCTCTAGAAATTAGAAAAGTCTTGTAAAAAAAGACACGAGAAGGGAGAGGTCATTACAGACCCATAATGAAATAATCTCAAGTGATATCTTATAATAATAAAGTGGTAGAGAATACAAATTTTAATAGTAATGACTTGAAA
Organism: Sextonia rubra; assembly: GCA_037013555.1. Taxonomy (NCBI): domain Eukaryota; kingdom Viridiplantae; phylum Streptophyta; class Magnoliopsida; order Laurales; family Lauraceae; genus Sextonia; species Sextonia rubra. Next base: position 28,181,997 of record JASUAD010000009.1, read on the forward strand.
AAATAGAATCTACAAAATTGAGTCTAGTTAGTAGTAGTATTTTAGCAGAATGTTTGATTGTACCCAGAATTTTTTTTATTATACCTAAAACCATTATTCAAATATTGAAATCACATCACAAATTGTTCAGAAGGAAGAATTGAATTGTACCATAAATTATATTATGAATCGTAGGGTTTTTTTCTAAAAAAATAAAAATCAATAAGAGACTGAAAAGAAAAAAAAGTTACTCATTAAAATCCATCCATTTTCCATCTATAAGAGCACATATACAATGAGTATGATAGAATAAAATGAAGAAAAGCATTGACATATATGTATAAATAGTCAAACATATTTAAGATATCAAATGTTACAAAATAAATAAATAAATAAATTAGTTATAAAGAAATTGTTCTCTTGCGGGACATAGAATTTGGAAAAACAAACCAGTGCCCTTTGTAACAGGCTTATCCATGCAATTCGGGGGGTCCTGCCAAACTCCCCTTAGATTTCATGTAGACAAAAAGTGAATTCAAATTCATGTATCCCACCGTAGTGGTCCAAGTGCCCTATTTTGTTTAATTTTTTTTGTTATTCCGCTGAAGGGCGATATCTCCGCTCACTTGCATATAAGAGCAGAAATATCCCTACTTGCCTTTTCTCCTTCTTTTCCATCCTCTTTTTTTCTCCTTCTTCTTCTTCTAACTCTTTACACTTCTACCAATTAAACCCCTACCCACATTTTCTTTTATGATATAGTCACTTCAATGGTCATAGACTTGAGCGCATGTGGGAGGTTGTTACTAAAACACTCTAATGTCACAGACTCATCTAAATCCATCATCTTCCTTATCTTTTTTTGTCACACATCCCAAACAAATTCATCTGAACCCATTCATCTTCTTTCAACTAAACGAATGAAAGATCGCCTTCATATCAGAGAATTCACCTTCTCTCTCTCTTGAACCAATCATCTCCTATTTCCTTTCTTTTATTTTTATTTTTCTTTTTTCTTTTTCTTTATTCCCATTCCATTCTGATTCTCTACAACCCACCTTTCTTAATATCATTTCTCAGTATTTTTTTTTCATCTCCCTGCACAACCAATATGCTCATTTCCAAACTCCCTCTAGCCCATCATCATCTCATTGCATTCCCTCTACATCTTCCTTCTCTACTAATTGGATTCACAATACATAAACCGACTCCTACTTATTACAAAGATCCATCTCTCACATTTTTCTTTCATCATTATCTTCAACTTCGCTCATCACCATTTAGCCTCCATGCAAGCATCATTCAGAGGAACAAATTTATTTTTTTTTAATATGACTCGGGCGGGGATATCGCCACTTAACTGTGAAGAAGAAGAAAAAATGAGTAAGGATATCCCCACTTATATTTGTAGGTAAGCACGGATATCACCGCTTAACTGTGAAAAAGAAGAAAAAATAAGTAAGGATATCCCCACTTATGTTTGCAGGTAAGCAGGGATATCGCCGCTCGACAAAGCAACAAAAAAAAAAGGGCCCCTAGGACTACTACGGTAGATTCATATCTTTTAGTTCCTTTTTAATGTAAAGTGAATATAATGAGATTTTTCTGGTAAAATCCTCAAAGATTAATGACTTAGCCTCTGTCATTCTCCCTTTAGCCAAATAGCTTGAATTTTAAAATTTACATTTATGGAAACAAGTTGTTCGTTATTTTCACATGTGATGTGAAAATGCTTTACATGTGTAAATGACTTACATGTAAAAATAAGTCACATGTGAAATATAATCCATTGTTTGTCATTTTCACACATCTTTAAATGTCAAGTTGATTGAATCTAATGGATCACATATCTCTTCCGATTTTTTACAAATCTTGAAAAATTCATTATGAATCAAGTGATGAGATTTGACACAACAAGCATTGTTGGCCTTTTAAAGAGGATTGACGGTTTAGATCAATAAAAAGTGGCCCACATGAATTAGAATTAAAGATCAAATAGTCCGATTTGTTTTTGAAAATATCTCACAATCAATGAAAGATGAACTGTTAAAATTTGAGCCATTAGCCGTTTTAGGCCATATGAAGATATTCAATAGTTTGGATCTTCCTTTAGAGGCTCGGATGGTTAAAATTTGTTGGAAAAAGGGACTGCGATTTCAAATCAAGGAATGCCTTGTAGCAACGGTGCAATTATCCAATGATTGATATTTTTTCAAAGATATTTCAAGATCCATGTGAATAAACATTTGAAATTTGGATGGATGGCTGAAAATGACATTTTGAAGAGGATTAATGGTTCGGATTGTCAAAATGTGGCCCACGCAAGTCGAGAAATAATGATCTAATGGTCTAGTTATTTTCATAAAAATCTCATAATTTATAAAGATCCAACGGCTGAAATGTTGTACCATAGCCGTTCTTTATCTTTCTAACGTGATCAATGGTTTGGATCATGATATAGAGGCCCAGTTTAATACAAAAATTGAAAAAGGTGTTATACCCAAAACACTGCTCTAGCACCGCCTAGACGGCCAAGGTGTGAAAATGGGCAGCCTCTTTTGTACATGACTCACATCAAAATCACTTGTGATTTACAAACCTGGTATGTAAATGATGCAAACAAACACGAACAATGTGAAATCATTTCACATGCATAGTATTTACATATGTAAATGCGGTGAAACAAACTACCTCAAGATTCACCTGTAAATAGAATTAGTTGAATAATTACTTTCCTTAAGTTTCTATAGAAATCATAAGAGTCATGATAGGAATTGTAGAATTCTCTCAACAATGTCCAAACCACTATTGTGTCAAGGTCATGTAGTGCCATGGTCAACTCCCCAGTGTCCACACAAATAATAGGACCGTCTCCGGTAAAAGCCCTATTCATAATTTGTGTCCTGCGTGCTGTATGGACCTCTTCTGGTAAATTAAGATGCAGATTAATGATTTTTTTTTATTTTCTTTTTTGTTAAAGAAGATCAAATTTTATTAGAATCCATTTGCTTCTGTACTTAAGTTACCTGTATTTAAAACTCATTTCCCCCATTTTCAAATTAATTATACTAAACTACCGCCATTTGAGCCCATGGGTTAGTTGGAAGGTGGTAATAAATGCAACCTGATTGTGGGCTAAAGCCATCTTACCAATCAAAAAAGAAAATTCAAAGTATGAAATAACTGCAGTACATGTACCTAGCTTATCAGAGTGGAAGAATTGTTAGCATATTTGTAATCTGAGTTACAAAGATTCAAATGGGTTTTATGTCAGCTGAAGACAATTCTATGATCCAAAGGGGGCCCTATGCAAATGGCAGTTCCTAAGGCTGACGGGGAGGAGAAGGACTGCTCACATGCCAGGCCATCCCAAGCACAACTCAAGACAAAGCCCACATTAGGCTGGATTCGGTCCATGCTTATAGACCCACTGGCTGGGTCTGGGCTCAAATAATTTCCTGATAGTTAAATGGGATGGTTTGGCCCGTATCTTGAAAGCCTGGCCCAACAAATTTTGCATAAAGGGTTACATAATTGCAAATGGGCTGGGCCTCGGTCTGACTTCCAGGCCTGTGGCTGGCTGGCGGGCTTGGGTTGGATTAGGAATGATACCCAAATGGACCGGAAATGGACAATCCTCTGCCCAGTCTAACCCGGCCCAACACATCCACTCAGGAACAATAACTCTGGTTAAGTTTAAAACACCTGTTGATTAGAACATTAAGTGATTCTAAATCAGGAGATAGAGACATATAGGGAGGGAAGCCTCCTTTGATAGAAAAAGAAAAATGAGGAAAAGGTCAGACAAGACTCAAGAGAATCTCATTCATATAAAGCTGGATAAATTGGAGAAAAGAAAGAAAGGAAAAAAAAAAGTGGAGAAATCACTTTTCCAATTTAGCTTTTTAGTGAGTAAAGCGAGAAAAAAGCCTCCTTTCTTCTTGGGGCGGAAACTGATTTTTTACTAAAAAAAAGAAGAAAATATGTCTTTATTGCCGAGGTATAAAACCCACATCTGGGTCAGGCCATGGTTTAAGGCCCATTCAATAATGATTAGGCTCAGCAGTTTTCGACCTGACCGTGGCCCAAACCTTGAAGTCACCAGTCCATACCATTTAAAGACTTTCTCACTATTCCAATGAGGAGATCATTAGATGGAATCCCAACTATGTATTACCACAAAATGATCATGGATGACTTAGTGCCATGGAAAAAACTACCAGTAATGTGTTCTAGACGGAGACTCTAGAGATTCTCATTTCTCTTCAGCCTTCCCTATATAATAAATTACCTTTTTTTGGTAAATAATAATAATAAACTACTTAGTAGACCATAACCATGGCTACAATCATGTAAGCTCCAATATCAAATCTGATGCAGGCCTATAGGACAGGCACTTTACCAATCGATGAGAACTGGGTTGGAATGGATTGATTGAGATTGACTCTGATTGACCATGACCGCAGGACCATAGCCAATGCCAAGCCAACAGGCTACCACAAGATTAGCTCTAGTCATACCAAGATACTACTTTAGATGTGTGATGAACCTACCCAACTTGTCGATACAACTGCAGTGCAGTGATTTATGATCGCTTATCTTCTTAAACATAGAATCAACTTGTAAGGCTAAGAGAGTCTTCAACTCAAGGATGATTATGATTTAAATTACCACTCTAAAATCATAGGGTTGGATTCTAAATATTTAGTTTTCAGCAGTTAGGTTTTCATTCAAAACAGCATGCACCGAGGAGCGTCTCGTTGATCAATAGCGAAAACAAATATCAATATCTTGAATGCATATATAATAGCTTCATCCAATATCCAGGGGAAGCAAAGATCTTGATTACTTCCTTGTTGCAGATATGGGAGGGTCATGATTACTTTGCTGTTGCATGTGCATCAAACAGCGCGGCTCACCAATGTCCAGAGACCAGCTCCCAATTAAAGAAGAGGTCGATTCCAATTTTTTTAATTAGATACTGTGCAAAGATGAATATCATGCCAAGATGGAGAATATAGCTAACTCAAATGGAAAAGACTGATTACAATGTCAGAAGTGCATGGGATTGGAATTCATTGTGCATCAGACGACCTTTTGAAAGAAACCTGCCAAAAGAGTTCTGCAGAAATCACAAAAAAAAAAAAAAAAAAAAAAAAAAAAAGACTGGATTTCAACAACGAAAATAGTTCTAATTGTCTGCTTACACCTGAACATATAAGTGCGAACATAACTGCCACTAAATCTCAAACTTAAATAGTTAGGGGGAACTAAATCCTACTGGAGATTTTTAAAAAATCTATGATTGAAACGTTCTATTCTAATTAATTTAAAAGAGAAAATGGATGACATTAAGGATAAAATTTGACTTGGTCCCCGCTTGTTGGTCCACCCTTGTAGATGGGATCACCACCAAAGGACTCCAACCTTTGATTTCATTTACAAATAATGCAGTGTGATACAAGGACAACTGTACATTGAGAGAGAGAGAGAGAGAGAGCACAAAAAACAAAACTATGACAACATACCGCAACACAAAAAATGCACCACTCTCTCCTGAATGATCAAAAGTTACACTATGAAAAGTATGGTTGGTAAAGCCTATAAAAAGTCGGTAAAGCTAGTTTCCACCACCAACCACAGGAACTCAGCTATCATTGCAATCAATCAGTCTGAGATTCATAACAAAATGCTCCTTTCCTTTCAGGTCCAGCATGCTGTGTTAGGTGTGGCTAAGCCTGTCAAGAAATTGTCTTTCAAAAACTCTGCAGAATCATTTTGTAATCATAGAGGGGCAAAGAACAAGAAAACAACAAAACAAATAGATTAAGTGATGCAGCCCAAGGGTTAGGACCACATAGGGGGGTCGAAGCACATATCCAAGGACACTTCAAACACACGAAGACGCACCTCTCTAGAATAAAACCCAATTATATTAATCAATCCAAGTCTGAAAATAATGTATTACAATCCCATATAAATAAGAAAGCAAACTTAAGGCCTAAAAAAACCTAATCTAATAATAGCAACTTCCCTAATAACAATATAATTAGAAATCTACTACCAAAATAACATAGTCCTAATCCAATTAGATTTGAATACGCTGCATCATCTTCCCCAGGTTGAAAGAAGAGTCCGTCCTCGAACTCGAGTCTTCTTTGAATTGCCTATGTAAATGTGAAGAAAATGAAGGAATTCTTTGGCCCTAGCAGCGCGGGAATTCTTCTTTGGCAATTCTGGTTTATCACGATGAAGAGTAACTTTCTTTCCACCATGTATGAATATATAGGTGTTGTTACGCATACCATGAGTTCCATTTTCGCCATACATCCTTGGACAGCCCAATAAAATATCACCACTATCTATAGGTAACATATCATACCAAATTGTATCTTTGTAACTTTCACTAATGGCAAAAGTAACTTTGCAAGTATGTCGAACATGAGCTTGATCGCTTGTCATCAGCCATTTGACAAAATAAGGACGGTTATTGAGGCGATCAACAAAAGCTTGAGAGATGAGATTTTTGCGACTTCCTCCATCAACAACAACCGTGTAATGCTGTCCAAGAACTGTCCCTGTAGAACAAAAGATATTTTTTCTCAACCATTTCTTTTCAACAATGGGTGGAGCCTCATTGATGACTATGAGAGCTTCACCATTTTTGTCTCCTTCATACTCTCCTGCTTTCTCTGTTTTGTCATTGTCTGGAGGATCATCCTGTGTGATTGTTTCATCATGTACTCCTTCCATTAGGTCATTTAGGACATTCAAAGGTGTAACATCCTTTTTGTTTGCAATGGAAACATGTGACCTCACTATGATCGTCAGGCTTGGAGACTATTTTTCCTAGTGAACCACTGGATTTAGCATGTTGGAAAGAGGAATTATTTTGTGGAGCCCATTTGAATGCATTAAATTTTTGTTCTTGATGATTTACAATTCCCTTAGCTTTGACAGCATGTTGGATGAGTTCATTGACATTATCAAAATTTTGGAATGCAAGGATATGCTGAATGTCTAATCTCAACCCATTGAAAAATCTATCAACAACCACATCATCATCTTCATTCAAACCATAACGAGCTTGCGAAGTCAAGAATTCTTCAGAGTATTCGACAACTGACTTAGTTCATTGTTTCAAAATTTGAAAGCTTGAACGCAAATCTCTAGCATAGTTGACAAGGAGGAATTTTTGCTTCAAAGTATTCTTCATCTCATTCCATGTTTCAATGGGGTCCAAATATGTAAGATGGCGTCAGAATCGCAAGAACAAATTCTAATCGTTGATCTCACAGTGTTGTGTTGGCTTTTATTTTACTAGGTCGGCCTTGACCCAGAGTCAACCCCAATCTATGCCGGTATAAAGAACAGGTATGAAGCCTATCATGAACTATAGCTGCACTGTGGAATGGTCAGGTCCAGCCCAACCTCAGAAAAATCAGGCACTTACTTTCTGCCTCGACAAGGGTGCCAAAGGAAAAAAATATAAGAGGGTTTGTTGTTCCTCTATTGTGCTAGAGAAGAAACAACAAAATTCCTCAATTGTTCACCTTCGACAAAGAAGGGTGGTCTTTTGAAGACAACGACGAGCAGCAGATAGTGGGTGGTAACGACGTCGACGCTGGACGACGGCGATGGATGAAGATGATGGAGCCCAGGTACATCGTCGGTCTTCTCCTATGCTCCTTTCTCTTCTTCTTAGTATGTTTCTGCTTCTTCCTTCTTCCTTTTTTTTCCGACAGTGGTGAGGATAGGTCTTGGCTGATGGGAGTGGGGAGGTTTGGTGATGGCTGTGTCAGTTTTGGAAGTGGCAGGTGTTCAGCTAGGGTCGGCAGTGGCTGGGCTGCGCTGGGGATTGGGATCTGTTTTTTTGGGCGTCGGGATTGGGCGTGTGGTGGGATTGGTTCCGTGGATCAATGACAACAGTGGACGGTGGCTGGGAGTTGGTTCGACTGACGATTAGGATTGGGATTTTTGGGTTTTTGAAGAAGATGGTTTCAATGGATTCGGTAAGATGGGTTTTTGAGATGGTGACGACAATTGCAGTGGATGATTGTGGTAACAAATGGAAGGGGATGATGTCAATGGATTTTTGGATTGGCAAAAAGGGGTGCGGATTTTGTGGAAAGGAGGTAGGCTCCGATCGGTGACTGGATGGTTATAGGAGCGATGTAGATCTTCTCTCTAATACCAAAATGATGCAACACTAGGGCTAGGACTCCGTAGGAGTGCCGAAGCATGTGTCCGAAGACACTTTGAATCGTCAAAAGACTTCAAACACACGAGGACGCACCTCTCAGGGATAAAACCCAATTCTATTAATCAATCTAAGTCTGAATAATATATTACAATCTCATATAAATAAGAAAGCAAACTTAAAGCCTAAGAAAACCTAATCTAATAATAGAAAATTTCCTAATAACAACATAATTAGAAATCTACTACTAAAATAACTAGTCCTAATCCAATTAGCTTTGAATGGGACCACTTGTTGGACCAAAATTGCATCATTAGGGGCCCGATTGTTTCATGTAACTAAATCCCTAGGAATTCAAAGAATATTACTAAAAGCACTTAAAAAATGAAGAAACAAAGGTGAATACCAAAATTATCATGAAATAATTCTCCTCTAATAGAAAATGAATCCAAGGTAGATGCAAAATGAATACCCAATCGTCAACCAATCAATTCAAGTCATAGGGAAGTCAAAATCCTATCTACATGTCTGCCTCATATCTTTTATCTCTCACCTCTTTAATATTATTGTTAGAGACCATTTGACCATGAATTCCTATGTATTTAATTCCCACACAAACCAACAGGCCCCAGATGCTTAAAATATGGATCTCTCCATTGCATATTTGAACTAAATCCCATAGGGCTGTTAGGGGAAAACTAAAAGGATGGACATTTTTACTCTCATCTATATGACTCCATATTCTTGTAGACATGGTGTGGCACACATACAAAAACCACACCATTCAACATACTGGGCAATCCCAACCCTTCAATTAGAGAATATTTTGATAAAGGAATGATGGCATGGTTTTTCTTAACAATCTATTTTCATTCCTCAAAAGTTCTATAAATAAAATGATTAAGATTTCCCATAAGTTGTAATCTAAGAGTATTTCCTATCCAACATAGAGCTGCCAAGTAATGAACTTGGATCTTGTCAATAGGTCAGATCAATCCAATGACTACAGATTTGGTCTACCTTGGAACTTATTTTGGACCAAAACTCCATCCCCCCAGGTAGTGCAAAAATAAAATATTTGTTTGGAGGGGTCACAGTAGGACTTTCCTATTATTTCATTTTTCGCCAAAAAATAAGTGATAAACTGTGAGAAAAGTAACAGATCCCAAGAGAGAGATCCATTTACAATTTTAATTCGACTTACAATGTTTTGAGGGATTTCAGGGAACAGTGTCTTATAAAATGTTATCCAAGATACCATAGGCTTCTCCCTCATATTTTTACTTTTCCCATGACTAATAAATGAATTAGCAAAACTGGTCATAGGTCAAATTTACCAGAAATAAATGCAAGAATGAGAATTAAACCTCTATTTTTTTTAACAAAGAAATCTAAAACACACAGGCAGTGGCAAAAGATAGAGGATTTGGGACTAAAGGGTCATCCTAGTGGATAGGCAACCCATTCCCATAGCACCCACCAGGGATCAATCCCTGGTTAGTGCCTTGTCCTTTCCCAGGCCACTAAGCCAACTCAGCAAAGAAAAAAAGATAAGAGGATTTTATCACTTTACCTTATCATTCACATTTATTTGGTTCTGTGGTTGGGCAAAAAAGTCTTTAGCTTTGTGTGCTATCTCTGCTTCCACTAATGCCTCAAGCACAATGTCTGAACCTTTGACTTCATCTGCCACATCAAACAGTCAATAACTTCAATGAAATTTATAAAATGCAAGCATGTCCATGCCACATTCATGCCTGCACAACTGCACAAGGGTTCATATGCTAGTAGTGAAATTCAGAACATGCTGGAAGAATACACAAATGCAGTAAAACTGCTGCACACAACAGGCAAATACAGAAAGTGAGGCATGCTTCAAGGCATTGAGGATAAAGATGAAACAAAATCAACGTTGTAAAAAGGAGAGAGGGGTTCATGGATGGTAAACATATAATTGGAAAAAAAAAAGTGAATTAATGCTTATTACATATGGGGAGCAAGATTAAGAATACTCCAGACAGATTGAGAGGAGTTTGTATTTGAGATCTACACTCAAGAGCAAATGGATGTAAATATGCAATGAATATACATTGACAAGTAAAAGATGTCATAATACAACTTAAAAGGAGTTTCTATATGCTTCAAGGTATCAGCAACGGCTAATAAATATGACTTAGAGGATAGATAGTAAAAAAACAAAAAGTGATGTTTTTATCAGTGGTAAAAATATTCAATAGGAATTGATCGGGCTAATGATGAAAATCCATCAAGTCTCTGGAAACATATTATAGACTGTACAGTAAGCATAACACAGGCTCAGCCCAACATCACAAAGTAGCACGACAACTGTAGTTGTTAAGAGAAAATTCTTTCCTCTTTCATATAGTACCTTTCCCCTTTTTGCAATGTACCATCTCCTCCAATTAATGATGTACTACCAACTACCAAGTCCTATTTAGCAACTGTTTGTGGGCTGTCATGCATGGAAGAAATCACAGAATAATGTTGCTGTCGTCAAAGCATACATTAATAGATGGCCACTTCAAACCATGCCACATAACAATACGACTAAGAAATCTGATGTAACCAATTTTAATAATAACCATGAAACACCAACTTGGTATGATCCACCTGGAAACATCTTGCTGATAAAAGACTTCTATAGCAAGCCTGATATACCTAAAGGACTTCCTAACAAAAGACCAATAACAACTAAGGTTCTTTAAGAGTTAACCTATCACCTAATATGACTTCATTCCTAATTAACAGGAAACAAATACTAAACTCAGACCTGCGCGTTCAATTGTGCCAATTTTAATTTTGAACATGTCAGAGCATCTTACATGGATAATGGACAACATACAGAGCATCTAGGCATGCATTAAGAAGAAGGGAATGCAGGAAGGATCAAAGCATACAACACCATTATGATGACACCAACAGCAGAGACAGTTTTTCACACAAATGGATGTGTCCAGACAAATACATCCCTTTTCATTAAAACTTAATAATTACACAATTTATAAAACCAGGATTAGCTGCAATCCTTTCAGAAGTAACCAAATTACTGAAAAACAACCAAATAATAATTTGCAACTTCATCCCATAGTCTTCATCCACAGCCATATATGCATCCAATGATCTTCAATTCTTCATCCACAGCCATATTGGCGTACTAATGTACTACTTGAAAAGATACAAGAATCCTAGCAATAAGCCAAACTAGTTATAAACTGAGGTGATAATAACATATCAATAGCAGAAGAAAGATTATTACCCCTGCGATTTGGTAGCAGCCCAGTGCTTTCTGCAGAGACAGGAAGAACTGTAAAAAGGCCAGCATCATCTTTAAACTTCTCTACCATTCCACCATCCTTCAAAGAGGCAGTCTTTAGAGTTGCAGACCCAGCCAACTTTGCATATGCCATTGCCTGGCTATGCATAGTAGCTGAAATTATGGTGGTAGCACTATGATCCTGAAGAAGGACAGAAAAGAAAAAGAAATAAAATGAAACTGAATCTACATTAGTACAAAGCTCATTTAAACGAAGAAAATGGGACTGCTTTTGTTTTTCTTCGTCAGTACAATTATGCACATTCTCAGCATCTCCAATGCCTTGTGCCTCTTCTACACTATCGATGATGTTAAATCTTTTTTAGATAACTGACATTAGGCCACATTCTGAGAGATCAGTTAATTGAATGACCAAGCCAATACCTCAGTAAAAGCATAGGCAGCTGCCCAACATCTCCCCAAGAGAGGGCCTAGCTCGTATTTATTTCGCTACTTCCTTAATGAAATTTAGTTAATTCTAGAGGCCAAAAATAAAAAAAAGCCACAACACATGATTTGCCACATGAAAAGATGGTGGCTAAAAGTCCCCAGTATTTCATCTTGTTAATTGATTGGTGGCTTGCAGATGGACCACTCCATATTGCCCCACATGTAACAGGAGCAAATTCTGATGGTTAGGATGATCTGATGGGGTAGTTTTTATGTCAATCCACAATAGAACCCATCATAAGAACAGTCTGAATAAGAAATCCAACAATTCTGCTTCCAGTTATGTATGCATGAGAGAGGATAAAGTAAAAACCTCGGAGATGGAGTTCGTTGTCTTATTCTCCCCAGCAAGTTTCTCAGCGGCATTGCTACCTAATGGTCCAAAACATTTCTAGCTATTTCACAAAATTGAACTGCTTTTTGAGAATGGATATATCAGTCATAAAATTGAAACAAATATGAGACTGATCATACCACTGGCAGATGGTGCATGGTCCACACCATCCATTAGCCTCCTCGTCATCGGACCAGGATTCATGACAGATAAGCTTCGAATTTCATAGCGAATTGCTTCTAATTGCGCCATAGTATCTTGAAGTTCTTTGTGCACCTGAAAGATAAGAAGAATAATAAAGATATTTTTTAGCTCTTTGAAATATTATTCTATTGCTAACTTTTTAAAATTTTATGACATCCTCAATCATAAAAGGTTATCACCCAGTGCAGGTCCTGCCGAAGCAGGGTCCTGGAAGGGTCCATACTGGAAATAGACCTAACCTTAGGCAATTTTGCACAAAGCAGCTGCTCCCAGGATATCAAGTGTAGCATTCTCAAGAAAGGCCTCAATCTTTTATTCCTTTGTTGACTATGAATCAGATACAAATATAATGTGGATAGTCTACATAGCATAAAAACTAGGAATTGGAATGGCCATGAACTGCTGCACAATTTTCTGCTCAAAATTGTGTTAAATGTCACTGAAACAACAATTAAGATGGTATGATATTTTATGATTTTTATACAATTATTATATATGAAGCCAATTGGATTCAAATTAAAATCAGCCTCAATTGGCTCTAATTGATTTTGACCATCCACAATATTGACCTAATAGGTTTAATACCCAATACCTAATGAACATCCATTCAGTGTCCAATTGATTTCGGGCTCCTTGCTTCCATAACTCCTATTCTCTTCAACGTTCTTGCACTCTTCATCTTCCCCTCCACCCACTCTTCCTCTTCAGCTTACCTCTGCCTTCAAAGAAATGCCCCATAACCTATTCATCTTCCCCTCCACAGCTCTTCCTCTTTATCTTCCCTCTCCCTCGAAAGAAACGCCGCTCGCCCTTCCCGCAAGTGAAATCTCTCTAATGAGAATGGGCCTATTCAAGATGGCTACAAAAGGTGAGGCACACTTCTCTGTCCGGCATACCTAAAAGTTGCTCACAATAGAAGAAAGGGAAAGCACCAAAACATCCGATTCCAATTGAACGTTCCTGCAGACACATTACACCCATTTCTCTCCATCACACTTCATCCAAATCCTAACAAGTGGGTATCTCTCTTTATACTTCTCAATTTGTATCTATAATTATAATTCTTCTTTATATTATGCTTTTAAATTTTTATATATAATTCCGGGAATGCCGGATGAAAATAACATTTGCAAGAGAGTTTAGAATTCCATTAAAATGGTGAGAATGCAGTGCCTCCAAGAGACGACTGTAGTTTTACATATATAGGGGTTGATTTCCCTCATTACAATCCATAGATCCTATTATAGCACAGATCCTAAATTATAGCATTATCCTTTGACTTATTCTAGATCCTATATTATCGCACAGATCCTACATTATAGCTTATTCTACAGTACAACAGTGGACTGAAAACTGGACTGAGCCTAAATGGCCTGCTTGCCAAGATCGGGCCTGGACTGGGCCTAAATGGCCTGCTTCGATTGACACCCCCTCTCAAATTGATACTGGGGAGTCATAAAGCAGCAATTTGGAGACAAGAAATTGATGCCGAGGCCGAGGAAGACCCTTTGTGAAGATATCTGCAAACTGAAATTCTGTAGAGACATGAGGAAGACGAATGACATCACGCTTATATTCATCTCGAATAAAGTGGCAGTCAACTTCGATATGTTTGGTGCGTTCATGAAATACAGGATTTTCAGTGATTCGGATGGCCCCAGTATTATCAGCATGCAAAGGAGTAGGAGATGTTTGAGCGAACCCGAGTTCCGATAGAAGTCCCCGTAACCATAAAATCTCAGAACAAGCAGAAGACATTGCCCTATATTCAGCTTCCGTGGAAGATCTGGACACATGTTCTTGTTTCTTGCATTTCCAAGAAACGAGAGAAGTTCCAAGGTACATGCACCAACCAGTAGTAGAACGGCGTGTGTCGGGACAGCCTGCCCAGTCAGCATCCGCATAAGCGGTCAGATGAAGAGGATTATCCTTTGGATAATATAAACCACGAGGGACAGTTTTTAACAGATAGCGAAGAATGCGCTTCACAGCTGTCAAATGAAGATGTCTAGGGGCGGTCATGAACTGGCTCACAAGATGAACGGCATAGGAGATGTCAGGTCTAGTGATGGTGAGATAGACAAGACTTCCCACCAGACGCCGGTAGGTTTGAGGATCAGGAAGAAGATCGCCATCATCCTTACTCAACTTGAGATTGACCTCGACAGGCGTATCGACAGGGGAAGAATCATGGAGGTCAGCCAACTCGATAAGATCTGATGTGTATTTGTGTTGATTAACAAATAGACCTTTGGGAGATTGATGCACCTCTAAGCCCAAGAAATAATGCAAGGGGCCCAAATCCTTCATACAGAAGGAATCCTTGAGAGAAGCCTGGAGGGATTTGATCATACCGTCATCTGTGCCAGTGATAATAATATCGTCAATATATACGAGAAGCACAGTAACACCAGTAGAGGAGTGGCATAAAAAGAGAGATGGATCATAAGAACTTGGGGTAAAGCCACTCTCGCATAAGCGACCCTTGAAGGTCTCGAACCATGCCCGAGGAGCTTGCTTGAGACCATAAAGCGATTTGCGCAGGCGACAAACACTCCTCTTAGAGGGAGAGGGGACACCTTGTGGTATCCTCATATAGACTTCTTCTTGCAGATCCCCATGGAGAAAGGCATTTTTGACATCCATTTGGTATAAAGGCCAGGATTTAGAGGCAGCAATGGCGAGAAGTAACCGAACAGAAGTCATTTTTGCCACAGGTGCAAACGTTTCCTCATAGTCAATGCCATACTCTTGTCTGTTTCCGAGTGCTACAAGTCTAGCTTTGTGTCTATCCAATGACCCATCAGATTTAAGCTTGATCGAGTAGATCCATTTGCAACCGATGGGTTTAACTCCGGAAGGACAATCCACAATATCCCAGGTGTGATTCTGATCCAATGCATCCAATTCCTCCTTCATAGCCTGGTTCCAGCAATCTTGTTGGACAGCCTGCAAATAAGAACTTGGGATAGAGATAGAAGAGAGAGTGGTCATCAAGGAAGTATGGGTAAATCCATACCTATCAGGCGGTCTAGAAGTTCTGGAGGAGCGACGTAAGGGAGGAGTAGTTGTGGAACCATGTGTCGGTGGAGGATCAGGGGGAGGACCATCCGCAGTGGGAGGTTTCTCCCGACGATGGTATACAAAAGCAGGATTAAACCGAGTAACAGAGGTTTGATCCGAAAAACCTGGTAAGAGAGCTGGGGAAGAGGGATGAGGACTGTCCATGTGAGTGGGGAAGAAATATTGATTTTCAAAGAAAATAACATTCCGAGAAACCCTGATACGACGACCAATGGGATCATAACAAACAAAACCTTTTTGATTAGTGGCATAACCCAAAAAAGCACACCTACGAGATTGTGCTGTTAGTTTCGTTCTTTCTGTGGGAGGTAAATGAACAAAGCAAACACAGCCAAAGGTATGTAAGTGATCAAACACAGGATGATGACCAAACAATTTAAAATGAGGCGTTAAATGGCCAATGGTAGGGGATGGAATGCGGTTTATGAGATAAACAGCCGTGGTGAGAGCTTCAGTCCAAAAACGAGGGGGAACGGATGCTTCAATCAGAAGAGTTCTAGTGACATCAAGAAGATGTCTGTTTTTCCGTTCCGCAACGCCATTTTGTTGTGGAGTATACGGACAGATACGTTGAGAAATGATTCCTTTATTGGTTAAAAAGGATTGAAAATCCTTGGAAACATACTCCCCCCCTGAGTCTGAGCGCAAAGTTTTAATGCATTTAGAGAATTGGTTTTCAACATATTGAACAAAAAATTTAAATGCATTAAGAACATCAGATTTCGAATGTAATAAATAAATCCAAGTAAATCTGCTGTAGTCATCAATGAATATTACAAAGTACTTGAAATGACTATGTGAAAGGGTCGGAGCAATGCCCCAAACATCACTGTGAATTAAGTCAAAACATGAAGTGCTCCGTGTGTCAGAGATTGGAAAGGGTAAAGTTTTACTCTTTCCTAATTTACAAGCATCACAGTCAAAAGAAGCAGAATCAATAGGTTTATTTATTAATCCAGAGTGAAATAAAGTAGACATTGTAGAAGCATTCGGATGACCAAGTCTATTATGCCACAATCGAGAATTATTCTGAATGAAAAAACAAAATAACTGATGTAAAGGTTTATCATGAATAAATGAAGACACTGGTAAAGGAAAAAGTCTGCCACGCTTAGGCCCCCTCGCGATCACTTCCCCCGACTCCTGGTCCTGCACAACATAACCAGCAGAAGAAAAAGAGACATTGTAATTATTTTCAACAAGTTGACCCACAGAAACCAAATTGGTAGCAAGATGAGGGGAAACTAAAACATTGGTTAAGGGTAAGGGGCCAGGGGTATCACCAACAGAGGTGATGGGAAGATGATCTCCGTTGGCAGCTTGAACCGTAAGAGGACCAGTATAAGGAACTACATTTTGCAATTGTATAGGTGAAGAGGACATATGGTTACTGGCACCAGAATCTAAGTACCATGTATTAGAAAGAGATGACCCAGTACCTGCGATGTGCATGGATGCCAAGGCATTGATAATCATTTGGTTGACCATCTCAGGGGTGAGAGGAGCTGGGGATGCAGATTGCGTGGAGGAATCAGGTTGTGAGGAAGAATCAGACGGCAGAGCACTGAATTCAGAGGAGGCATATCGTGGAGTGGTGACTGTGTAAGCACTAGGAGCGGATGACACTGTGTAAGGAGTAGAGGCTGAGGGCACAGAGTTGCGGAAAGTAGAATTGCGACCCTTCTTCCGGCATTCATCAATGACATGACCAGTGGCCTTACAATATCGGCAGATCTTGACCTTGCATTGATTAGCATAGTGACCATATTTCTTGCAGTTATGGCACTGAACTTTACTGATATCCCGGGAAGAGCGTCTGGTGTGAGCAATATAGGCAAGCGGAGCCTCAACAGCCCTTTGTTGTTCCATAGTAGATTTAGTGACGAGACGTTGTTCCTCCCGTAGAAGCTCCTGAAGACAGTCATCCAGGCTAGGAAGTGAAGCCCTGCTCATCAAGTTGGATCTAACTGGCTCAAACTCCAGACGAAGTTTCATAAGAAACTGATCCCGATGGCTACTTTGCTGTAAGCGAGATAGTTCAGGTAGAAGAGCTTCAGACACCGAGGCATACTTAATTTCATCGTATTCGGACCACAGTCTGCGAAAGCCATTGTAATACTCCTGAACAGATTGTGTGCCTTGAGTATATTGAGAAATATCAAGTTCCAATTGAAATTGACGAGCAGCAGTGCCTTGTTGATAGATCTTTTGAAGATAGTCCCACATTGCACGGGCAGTTTGGCAAGGTCGGAGGTTGAGGATAAACTGTGGGTCAACTGAACCTAATAACCAGGTTTTTATTTTAGCATCCTTAGTTTTCCAAGCTAAAATCTTCTTGTCATCGGCCTCGGGTTTAGGGTCAGATCCGTCAATGTGTGCCCAAAGTTCCTTGCCTTCTAAGTAAATTTGAAATTGGAAGGCCCATGAGGTATAATTAGCGCCATCAAACTTAACCAGGGAGATGATGTCAGATTTGTCCATGATGACCCAGAACAAGCAAACACTCCAAGAAGCAGTAATATCAGAATCAGTCCACAATCAGTGGTTAGAGACACAATCAGATGGACCAGAGTGGTAATGTAAAACAGCAGATAGATCCACAGAATGATGAACAAGCAACAACAGAACAAATTGCAGGAACTTGCAACAGTAATAAACCAGGAGAATGAACTAGCAGAATGATGAATCAGTGCATGCACAAGCAGTAAGTAGCAGCAAACAACCAGAACAGGCAGTCAGTAAACGTTTCCGGAAGGAAACACTGAGCAGCATCCAGACGGCCCTGTCATCAGGGAGAGATACGTGACCGGAGCCCCACTGGAGGATCTCTTGATAGATCAGAGAGTGGGGATGGTTGAGCAGGATAAGCACGCAACTAATGGAAGTGGTCTCAAACAAATCAAATCCAGAACCAGGATTTTGGACGGCCGAGATGAAAACAAGCAAAAAAATTGAATTTCCTCAAAAATAGGTAGAAGGCCTACCTCTGATAACCAATAAATGTTGGAAAAATCTTCATAAATAAGAGAATATTCAGACGACCAAGAGGGAGGAATCCGCTGAGATGGTGATGATGATGATCACAGGTGGGCCACGCCTGATCTGAGATGATCAGGGATGATCAGAGAAGATCCGACTGAAGAAGATGATCACAGATTGGCTTCCAAGGCTTGGAAGATGACTGAGACAACCAAGATGATTGATTGACCTTGCTCTGATACCATAACATTTGCAAGAGAGTTTAGAATTCCATTAAAATGGTGAGAATGCAGTGCCTCCAAGAGACGACTGTAGTTTTACATATATAGGGGTTGATTTCCCTCATTACAATCCATAGATCCTATTATAGCACAGATCCTAAATTATAGCATTATCCTTTGACTTATTCTAGATCCTATATTATCGCACAGATCCTACATTATAGCTTATTCTACAGTACAACAGTGGACTGAAAACTGGACTGAGCCTAAATGGCCTGCTTGCCAAGATCGGGCCTGGACTGGGCCTAAATGGCCTGCTTCGATTGACAGAAAAGATATATATATATTTGTGTATTTGTTTGATTGTGTGTTGCTCACCTAAGTGGAGGACTGATTCTAGACGACTACTACTACAACTACCACCATGTACTTATGCATGGTGCTGAATTTTACTTTGACCAAGAATTGAGGAGTTTGATCATCTACTCTATCCAGAGTGATTATAGGTAGGTTTTTTAGTCAATTGGCAATTAGGTGATAGGGTGTGAGAGGATGTTAGATTGAAGGTGTGGCTATATATTACGATGCCCAATAGCATGCCATGTATATGGTTTAGATATAGTATTCAATAGATGCATTTCAGACACATTGACTGTTTTGAAGTATGCCATTGTCATAGGTTGTTTGTTTGACTCAATGACCGCAGTGAGTTCGTTCATGTCTTTAAAAAAGCTAATAGTGATGTGGATATCCTTGTGAAAGAGGCTGTTTCATGACCTCTTTGATATTAGGGAATGTAGACTCTTTGCCTGCATAGCCATATTATTGTCTTGTGTTGCCTCATGGTCCCCCAGTCTCTGATTGTATTAACATTTGGTGTTCTACCAAATATTATCTGCTGGTGTATCTTATTTTCTGTTCTGTCCAAGAAAACAATGAATGATCTGATATTCTAGTGAACTCAATCTGACGTAGCACCCTTATGCTCCTCCTCCCATTCCTTGAGAACAAAAACACATGTCCTATCTGCCATTGCCATAATTCTTGGATACTTGGCCAAGTGAGATTTTCCATCAAGAATAGATCAATTTACTCAATTTTGCTTCAAATTCTTAGAATACTTCCATTGCCATATTGATCATAAATCCCTCCTATTCATTGAAGAAACCAAGTCATGTTGAAATCCTCGCTCATGCATCAAAAGCAAACTAACATATTTATAGTTAATCTTTCATCGAAGTGTCAAATTCATTTTTCTCTTAAATAACATATTTATTTATTAATATTTTAAATAATATCTATTAAGAAGATCAAATACACAATAATCCCAACCTCCAGGAATAAAACCACAAACATGAGATCTGGACATGGGAAGGAGAGTTTATGTGAAGAAATAGTAGGGCTTACTATACCACTTTGATCCCATTTTCCATCTAATCACTGGCATTCTCTTTGACGAAGGGTTTTTTTTTATTTTAGGTAACAAAAGAACCAAATCACTGTGATAAAACAAATAAGCAATTTTTTTATTAGCAAAAAAACTTTGATATCAACAGCAATACATGTAAGCTAATGCTAACCAAAATGTTAGAATTGATGCTTAAAAGCTATTAGATAGACCACTGCATCAACTATAAGAGCAGATACCTCTAGAGAATGTTTGTGGTTCTTGGTTTTACTCTTTCTAGAAGATTTCTTATATGTGCAAGAAGCCAACATGGACTCAGATGAGATTTAGATTTCTCAATGGCTTTGGCTTTGGCTTTGGCTGTATCTATTCAACAGGTTCTTCAGGTAAGCAGGGTCACCTTGAAGTAGGAAAACATGGGGCATGATTCTTATTTGTTTTCTTTCCCCCTTAATGTTTTTGAAAGATGTAAGAAGCAAAATACCCCTATGTCCCTTCTCTCGTGCTCTTCAGTGCATGTCTGATGTAAGGGATTTTCATGTCCAACTCAAAAGTGTTTCCAAAGGGAAGGAACTCTTTTACTTGTAATTTTACAAATCACAAGAGTAATCTTGGAAGGAAAGTGCCAAAGAATACAGATGTGTATAAACACTTAGGGATCCCACATTCTTGATCCTTACACCCAAGTACCTTGTAAAAAGCCAACACATTCATGGTTGAGTAGTGTTGGCACCTTAGTTTCGTACACACACCCAAGGATCTCCGGATCCTTGCATTAAGTAATCACTCCAGTACCACTATCCAGTCATTGTCTCTGGAAGGTAAAGACTGTGGAGTCGTGTTTACAGTAGTTATCTATTTTCATGTCTTGGATCTTTTGTTTATCTCTATTTATGGAGAAGGCTAGCTTCTTCTTGATATTCTTCCTCCATCTGCTTTCAATATTTATGAGGTTATAATGTCTTTCTTCTTTTTCTTAAATGAAAATTGCATGTACAAGTTTTGAACAGTACGTTAAAGGATATTAGAGTATATGATCATAAGAATCTCAATTACAATTTTCTTCTTTATGTTATGAGAAGGATGAATGGACTGATTTGAAGAAGTTGCATAAAGGAATGCATCTATTGCAATAAAGGAATGCATCATTCTCTTAAACATCTGATTCTTATATATGGTTCATTTAAATGACTTATTTTATTTTTAATTCTTGGAGGGCACTTTTCCAGGGTGACTAGCTTTCTCTCTATCCGTTTGTTTTTTTTCATTGAAGATATTAGTTTGATTAGTGATCAAGATTGCACCAAGGGTTTGTCATGCCTGTCATTGAAGATGTTAGTTTGATTACCAATCAAGCTTCTTTTTAGTTTTGGTGGTTACAACCTGCTTTTTCACTTATGTTGTAGATTTTTGTGTGTCAATTCGGCAGTGGAAAGCATAGAGACGGAAGTTAATTACTTAAAAGATTCAGATGATCAGAAATGGTGGGAAGATTTACTTAGACTAATGCTGCTTTTCATATCCGTCCTATTGTTTAATGCCTTTGTTTAGCTACCTGATATCTATTATTGATAGAACAAAGAAGCTTCAATGGGTTCTTCTGTGGAAAGTAATTGAGATATCATGGGCTGTCATCCCCATTTCATGTAACTGTTTGTCGTCAAGTATTCTTCTGCTGAAGTGCTTAAGCATGATATGGTTCGAGATACCTTTGATAGCATATGACATTTGTGTTGTTAAGGTGACGTTCTTAGAGGTTCAAGAAGTCACACATTACTTAGTCAATTTGTGGAAAACAAATGTGAAGATACAGAGACTCATGAAACTTTATATGAGCTAGATGTTGGAATCTAATATAATTTTTTGTTATCCTTTCCTCAAAAGTAAATATGCCTAGAAACAGTCATATTGGCATCCATTAAACTTCACTAATATGTTGACATTCTAATAGAGTTATAGCAGAAACTGACAAACCATTCAACTAGAAATTGACCCCTGAATGAGGTTTTGTAACTTCTCGAATCTTGGGTACTAAAAAAATTCTCCACCCCCGTCACCCCTCCAATTTCTCCATCTCGACTCAGCACCGATTCTATCTTCATTTTCTGATTTATGATTTTTTTTAGTTTGTTAGCTATTCCAAATCATATTTTCAATGCTTATATTTTTCTCTCTTAAGCTTTAGACTTATTGACTCACTCTTTTCTACCAATTCATTCCTTCAAATTTAAAAGTCAATTTACATATATTTTTTTATATTTTTTTTTATTCTCAAATTTTTTGTTTATAATTTGGCTTGGGCTTAGCACGGGCATGCTTTGCTAGTATAGTATTTATAGGATAACCCATCAAAATCAATGATTCCAATCATGTCAAACATTTTCCACCACCAACGCTCATCGCAAAAATAGCCCATCGGATGGAAACCCAAAAATAAATAAAACTAAACATATTCAATAAAAATTGGAAAAAAAGGACCATTTGTGGTAAAAACTTCAAGGAATTCTCTCACAATCAAAAGAAACGGTTCTTCTTGATCATTCAAGAATCTAAACGACCTACCAGCTTTCAGTGATCTACACAATTACCCAAGGATATCCCATCACAAAATGTGAATTAGTTAACACATTATATTAGTGGAAAGAACATATACAGCTCAAAAGGCATTATGCAGTAAGTGGGAAATAAATCCAGCAACCCCATTTCTAAAATTCTCCAACAAGTTAGAAATTCAATGCATGACCAATTTATCATACGTCCCACCAAATAAACAGACTGGATCCCCAAAAAAAGAATAGCCCCTTTTCGACCTACCCAATCATCTAACATCTCCTCAACCAATAGAAACGTAAATGCTTCAAAAGATCAAACTTTCCAAAACCTGACTGGCTTGAGACTGCTGCAAGACATTTTCCAACTGCCCGCGAGCCATTTGAACATACCCAATAGCTCTCCCGGCTAACCGCCCAGCAGTCCTAGCTATGATGGGTAGATCCTTTGGACCTGAAATGTGAATAATTTAAATGAAACAAAGAACCCCAGATTCAGAAACATTCAAAAAGGGTCACAGTCAAGATGATGATGAAGAAGAAGAATTCAATGAAAACCTAAATCCTAGTAGAAGAAGGCAGAGAAGAAAATATCAATGGAAATGGAATTCCAAGTAGAAGAAAGAGAAAATGAGGGGTTTCTACTTTCTACTTTCTAATACCAATTAAAGCAGCTGTTGCTCCAACGATGAGGAACAGCTCCCCGTACGAAATCCCAAGCATTAGCGCACGCTGGAAAGGAGTGAGAGTAAAGTGATTATGTAGAGATCGAACAAATGATTATGAAATCATCATCATACTAATGTTCCATCCTATGGTTGGACTTTGGAGCAGCTATTGCCAGAGTAAACTCTGAATTTGAGCGTTCCTCTCCTCAGTCCTCACCCATAATTTGTGTAGTTGAGGATTTTACATCATGCCACACCACTGCTGCATATCATGTGGGGTTCTATGTCTTGTACTCATTGGTCAACTAGCAAACCATGCCCGCCCTTAGCACGGGTAATAGAGCATTTATAATATTACAAATTCTAAAAATAAAAGTAATAATAATAATTTTCCTATAATTAAAAGCATGCAAAAGTTGACAGATTTATGCATTAAAATCTCCATAATTAGAGCAACAGTCATGAAACATCTATCATTTTTATAATGTTCGTAATAATTTCTACGATCTAAAGAAAGATAAAAAAAAAAAAAAAACAAGACAGAGTCTGAGAAAGTTTTAGTAGCTGTCATCCATGCAATCAATTGTTATCATGCAAAGATAAAATGATAAAATAAATTGTTCCTTATCATTGTAATATATCACAATAAAAATAAAAAAAATAAAGGATAAGGTGGATTGCAATTTGTTATGTAAACCGCATACCTTTTCCTATGCCACTTAGTGCCTCGACTTTATCACTACAAATTAGAAAAATGAATCAATAAATAACTTCAAAAACTTACTCTCAAAATGATAAACTCATGAAAGTAAGAGACATTCTTAAAATTTCAAAGTTAAATTCAGCATAAAAAATCCCTTTCAAATATTGCACAGTGCATAGTGATATATATATCATCAAGGGGCCCACTTCAGTCCAAATGAGTGGTCATGGCTTTAAAATAGTGGCCAGGACGAAAAATTTCAAGAACAATAATGGTACAAACTAGTAGGAGAGAGAAAGAGGAGAAGAGAGAAATCTGTAAAAAGGGGAGAAAGACAGAGAAATAGTAGATCTAGTGGCTCCTGAAAAACAATAAAAGAAACAGAAAATAGAGAAGGAGAAGATGATAGCAGCAGCAGATATGAAGAAAACAAAAAAACGAAACAACAGTAGCACCTGTATATCTGAAGGAGGAGAAGAAAGACAAAGAAGAGACAGTAGAACTCAACAGGAGGAAAAAAATTTGAAAGTCAAGAGTCCTTGGAAGAGAAATATACATAAAAAACTCAAACAATCCAAACCCAAACATCTCTCTCAAAGCTTAGATCTTCCTCAAAAGGCATATCCCATATGCAACAAAAAGAACCCCTAAACTTTAATACCCACGAACATGTAATAAAATGTCAGTGCAAAAAATGAGAAGATGCATTTGGGTCCATGAAAAGTATGGAGCATAAAAAGAGATGATGCACCAAGAATCCATTTGGGTCTTTCAAATACTAGAAGCATGAAAAGAGACAATGCCTTGCATTTGGGACCTTCAAATATTAGCAATATCCAAAAGGTAATGCCTCAAAGAATGCATATTTTTTCTTGAATGGAATTGGGTCCTCCAAACATTACAAGCATATAAATTATTATCTCTACACAAAGGCATGTGATAGATCAAATAGTTAGAATCAGCCAAAGGCAGAGTGAAAATCAGCCGAGACAAACATGAAAGCCCATTATCATAAGTAACTTTAATGAGATGTGAAGTGGTTATCTTCATTTAGAACCTGCCCTTTGACATAGAAGAAAGCACACAAACAAAATGGATATGGAGCAAAAAAGAAAATGATTGAAATTACCAGATTTCATACAGCCCAAATCCAATTGATGAGTTTCGTAATTGAAATTTCCAAAGAAAACAGGCTTCATCGTCGCAAATCTCTCAACAAGAATGCCCAACACCTTCAAAGATCTAAGCAGAACAGATAGGAATAGAAAACCCTAACTCTAATCCAAAACCAAACCCTAACCCTATCAGCTACTTAACCCTAGAAAAAGCACAGGGCCAAAGATAAATAGACGAAGGGAATTGCAAATGGCCCTCAAAAAGGGACTCTTCCCACTCAGTCATTAAAAAAAAAAAACATACAAAATTACCCAAATGCCCCTACCTCTTCTCTCCCCACTCACCTTCCCCACCTCCCCCTCCCGGCGAAAATTGGAAGCCCGGCGGAGGGGGACTACCCCTCTCCCTCTCCCTCTCCCTCTTCCTCTTCCTCCCCGCCCTCTCCGTATCCCTCTCCTCCCCTCCTTCTCCCTCTTCCTCGCTTCTCATCACCTACATAATGAAAAATTGAGAAACATCCACTTCATCTCACTCCATCAAATAAGAATCAACTTTACTTACTGCTTGGATTGGGAATCAATAATGAAAAAATGATAGTAAAAAATCATAATGACATGAATCCAATGTTCATTACAATCAAGTCGATATCAGCAGTTATACAAGATGGTAAGATCAGTGAATTAACATTAAAACCAACCCATTTTAAAAGCAAACAAAAATATTATTAACCTTGAATGAGTAAATAAGGAAAAATAAATTTCAATCAGAAAAGTCAAGATAAGTTCATCAACCAAAACATTGGAATTAATATGGGAAAGTACCATGTGAATACAAAAACTCAACAACAAAGATCAGTAAATATCATTTATGCTGCCAAGTAAGAATTTAACAACAAAGAGCATTAAAATGGTCAAACTGATTACATCAAAAGTCCTTTTAAGTGCAGAGCTGCCCACAACTAAACTTGAATGCATTACAAGCCTAAAATACAAGCCAACACATGACACTTGAAATGGATGCTGCCCATGTGTATCATTAATTCCACCATCAACCAAATATCCACTCTAAATCTCCCTATCCAGAACACAATCAACCTTACATGCGTCATAATATTTTCCTTTCTATCATTTTCTCACATACCAATCAGCCAGATCAATCAAATGAAGAAGCAATCAAAACCCAGTATTTATCAAAGTAAAGAAGAAAAACCCATCAAACACATCAAACAGAAGAAGAAGAAGAAGAAGAAGAAGAAGAAGAAATCCAAACAAGTATCAATAAAGATCTGATTTTGCTGACGAAAGAGAGATGGAGATCAAGAGACAGACCTCGTCGAAGGACCAGCGGTTGAAGAGCTTGACTTCGGGTTCAGCAACTACCGCCACCGAAGAGAGAGCTGAGACGCCGCAGAAAACCCAAACCCTAGGAGGAAGTGGCCCTGGTCTGGGCTACGAATCGGTGAGTTTATACAGAGTTAAAGGGCATGACTCTGGAAAGGATGCAAGCGGGTGGGTCGGGTCGGAGTCTAACTGACGCGCGTGCTCTTCAAAATAAGATTAAACCTATCAAACAAGCCCTTAGCCCATATCAACTTATCGAGGAGTGGCTCAAACCTTGCACCCTGTATGTTATAGATCCCATGGGCTTTACACTAATTTAAACGGACCTGACTTTTGAATCCAAATAAAATAAAATTATATATTTTGATAATATTGTCAAATTTGAGAGGTCATAAATTACGGGGTAAGATGATTTGATTGAGTTAAAAGCCTTACATAAAGATATGGTTTCATCTAGATCTTTAAGTCCCTTGTCTCAGCCCTGATTAGTGGGCCTCGTGCGAGGTGAGACTTTTTTTCTCTCATAGAAATCATGAGAGAGCCTACTGCAAGACCCCTCTACAATCAATTGACACCCCCCCCCCCCCAACCAAAAAAATCTCTCATAATTTGCTACCCAAAAGATCCTAGTAGGCCGCCCGATCTCCCATCAAGTTTCAAGTAGACCACAACTGGAGCATCCCTCGGAAGGAGAGGTAGAGGGTGGGAGGAAGAGAGAAAAAATGGAAGAGTGGCGGGGAGATAGGTAGAGCAAAGGGGGGGGAAGGAGAGGAAGAGTGAGAGGGATAGTCTTCCTCTATCGGTGCCGCTGATCATCGCCAGGACTTACAGGTGAGGTCGGGGAGGAGAGAGGAGGGGGCATTTGAGTCATTTTATAGGTTTCTTTAAAAAAAATGAGTGAGTGCGATGAGTCATTTTCTAATGGCTATTAGTATTTCCCATAAATAAAAATAGAATTTGTTTGGAAATCTTGAAAATGTGAAAAAAAAAGGATGTAAATGGGGTGTTGAGGTGTTCCCCCACAAATGCTCATACAGCCTTTTGGGGCCCACTTATAACATGACAATCTTGAAGTGAGGTGACACTTATTCTATTATATCTGTGTTCTTATATACTAAAGAGGCTAATATAAAAGAGATATCAGCCTCAATTAATTTGACTGGAGCCTGAATTTGTTGGTTCAAACCTTAATCTAACTCGTTCTTAAAACGGGTTATAAATATTCAACTGCACCCATGGCAAGTCAACCCGACTCAATCCACCTAACTCAAATTTGATGCGGGTTGGGTCGGTTGACTTGACCTAACATATTTGATTCACATGTTGTGTATAATTTATTTTATTTTATTTGTCCCAATTTTATTTGTAAAGCTTTCCTTACATCTATATTCATTTAAAATGTTGCATTGAATATAAATTTATAGTTTATTAGATTTCAAAGTGTAAACAATGAAAAATCTATAAATATTTTTTAGCCCATTTATTGAGAATTTGAAATAATTCATTTTCAATTTTTGTTCATCTTTACAATTCCATATTTGAGTATAAGTAAATGACTCATCAACGATATTGCATTTCATTCATATTCATATTTTAGAGGTAAATTTATATGCTAATATAAAAATAAAAAACATATATTAATATTTCAACTACAAAACATTATATTTTCAAATAAAAAATAAGTTTTATATTCTACGTATTAAGATTTTACATAATTCCTCCACAAAAGATTAAGAGTACATAGTTTATGGCCTACATGAATAAAAAAGAAGTCATATGAAAATTGGAAAGTAATGATAATTTAGTAAAATCTAAACGGATCAAATGATTTATGGCGGGTTAGGCGGGTCAGCCCCAACCTGACCCGTTTTCATATGGTTGGTAAACCCTAACCTTAACCCGACCCTTATTTCAAACGGGTTGGGTTAGGCGGGTCAAAAAATGGGTTGAATCAGATCGGATTGGTGGGTCAAGCTGGATTTTGCCAGCTCTAGTTGTGCCTATGTTGGTAGGGGCTCGGCCCAACATGGTCCACAGGCACGAGCCGGCTATCATAGGTTGTTTCCCTACAAGGACTGGACTGGGCCGTTCTGGGCTGTGTTGGCCGACGGGTCCTTTGTCTTTTTTTTTTCCCACTTGCTGTTTCATATCCTTAGCTAGATTCATAAGAGCTTCATTTCATTTTCTCTCTCCCTCTTCTTTTTTTTTTTTTTAAATTTTAACGTATAACGCTACATGTGGATTAGAAATAATATCTTCTCAATGAACCCCCTCTAACAAAAAGTAATAATTCTATTGATCGGAGGAAAAAGTAGCTTCCCAATGCTAATACCCATTTAAGTAAATGTACTTACATTGATTATGGAAAGATCATTTACATCCATTATCCATGTGGATTAATGCTAATATCCATGCCAATTATTACTACATCCATTATCCATGTGGATTAATGCTAATACCCATATGAATTATTACTATATTGGAAAAGATAATTCCCATATTCCCAGAAGTAAGGCCCATAACCAATTGACCTCCGCACCAAGCCAGGCCGGGCCGTCATGGCCAGTGTCTAGGATGGGCTGGGCCGTTCTGGCTTTGGGTGGCCCGTTCCAATTTACACCATAGTTGGAGCCCAGATTGGCCTGTGTCTGGGATGAGCTGGGCCGTTGTTTGGAGGGTGGGGTGCGGCCACTAATTACCAAGGCAAACATCTAGTGGGCCTCACATAGGAAAAGCAAATGGAAGTCTATCTTTTTCACTGCCGTTTAACAATTGAGACTGTAGACATCGAACCGTTCAACTGTTGGCCAATCTAATATCAGCGATCATCAACGGGTGGGGTGATGGGACCATAGTCGCGGGGACAACGCTTCCCCTGCTCATGCGGTCCATGTTTTACTGCGTATTTTTGAAGCGTGCATTTACATAAGGCGCCGATGGTGGAATTTTGGAAATGGCGACGAGAGTCTTTGTGGTCACGCATGATCTGTACGGACACGGCATCCGCCGTAGATTTCCTTCCTTGAAGCCTTATCTACGTCCCTTCCCGCTCCTCCCACCCTTCAAGTAATTCTCTCTCACTCTGTCTCCCTCCGATGATGGCTGGTTTTGATAGATAGAGAAAAAAAAAAAAGAAGTCCATGGTTTTGTTTGATTTCATATCCGTTTTATGGGTTTGATGATTTTGTGAGAAGGGTCTTGAATCAACGGTTGAGATGTTGAGTTTTGAGATTTATCTTCTAATTTTTAATGGGTTTTTGGATTAGAAGTTGGGAAGGTCTATCTCTTACTGAAGTGAGTTGGGAGAATCAGGTAATTAAGTGGGAGAGTTGAAATGGGGTCCTGGGTAGTTCTGAACTTACATTATTTTTTATGGTAGAAATTTGCTTGTGGTGCAATTGGTGTAAAAATTTTTTTTTATAAATATAGTGGAAAAAATGGTGGGAATGTTTAAAAAAACAAAATTAGTGGGAGGCCAAGAAAGATGTGTTGTTGTTGTTGTTGTTTTTTTTTTTTTTTTTTCCTTTGGGACTGAGTTCTTTCTGGATGAGAGGAGTGGAAAGGATTGTTGGTGGGTCTCTTGAAATATTTTCTTAGATTGAGGAAGTGCCTTCAGTGTTTCAAGTATTGATTCATATAGCAGTATAACATGTAGATGATATTACAATAAATTCTTTTGGCTGGCCATGTGATCCAAAGTATCCAATTCGTTTAGGTTGTCTTTTATACGCTCTATCTCTAGCTAGTTATGTTTTGATCAGATCATGTATCAAATTATAGGAGTATTTTCTCATTAAAGCTGGATCTATGAGGCACAGCTTTGATCATTGCAACTCTATCATACTCTTATCCCTCCATCAAACGGCATCATGCCCAATTATGTGCTAATCAAACCTTTGTGCTGACCTTAAGGGGTAGCTCAACTGGCTTAGCATCATAGTTTGCCATATGTGGTTGTGGGTTTGAGTTGCACTACCACATTAGAGCCATGGAGGATTTACCCGAGGAGCCCTCGATCTTTTTTAGGATCGTTTCCACATCAATTTGATTTTGATTTTCAGAAAAAGGTTACAATGAGCCAAAAAAAAAAACTGTAAAAGGAAAGGAAGGATGGAAGAGGATATAAGTAGGGAAGACAGGCGAGAGATTTTTCATTAAAACCCATATTGGCATCAGAGAGGAGAGAGCACGGCTTGGTTAAGACTTTGCAACGACTTGTAGGTTGCACAGTGCCTGGCATGAGTGAGGAGAAGTAGAAAAGAAGAACCCACTTCTCTTTTACAAAGTTTATTTATATACATTGGGTAGATGTACTGTTTCACCACAGGTCATTCATTTGTATTTTTGATCTTTATGGCTCATACTGAAATCTAATCCGTTCAAAAAAAATATTTTCTCTTGTCTTTCAGTAATAGCCAGAGGTTGTCAAACTCATCAACTATGGACTCTTCTGCAGCTGTCTTGCCAAAGGAGATGACACATAGTATCGATGCAACAACTGAGGACGAATATGCTGCCCAGGCTAAATTACTTCTAGAATTCTCTAATTTTTCTTCCATCAAGAAGGCTTGGACTTTTAAGTGTGTCAAAGGTATGGCCTTTTGTCCTAATGAAGGTGCAAACCTGATGCAAGACCTATGGAATGATGACTGATGTGCAAATAGAGATCAAGTACCAAAATAATACGCACAATAGTTTATATAAGATTGGCACCAGCACAATGACAAAATTAAATTCAGCAAGGGTTATTTGTTTGATCTGTCATGTAAATCGGTCCCACAAGTGATTTTCCCAAGGTGGGGAGATAGATCTTTAAGAATTAGAACTTCTAACCACTCTGGGGATTCAAGTTCAATCAATTCTCATATTTGAAAATTATGATTCAGATTTGAATGGAATGACAAAATGGGATGTTTCCAATATGAAGGGATCTAAGGTCCAAATCTAGGGTTCAGATCTGTCCAATATGAATGATACTCAGATCTAATGGCTGTGGGGGCTGTATGTTATCAGATTTCAGATCTGAATACAGGGTTTGTAATAGCCAAACATCAGATCTAGGGCTGTTGTGAAGGTTTTTCTTCGTTTGGCCAATATTGGGTTAGATCCAAGAAGAAAGATTAAGGTTTCTTGGGGCTGAATACAGTGATCTAAGCATAGGGGTTGGGGTTCTTAACCAAAAGAAATGGAAAGAAGGACAATACCTTGTGAGAAGATTGATTTCTTGGCCTCACACCAAACTCCCCAATTAGGGCAAGGAAATTTGAAAATCTTGCAAGGAGAATTCTAAGAAGCTTTCAAAAGGAAGGGTTTTCTTTATTCATCAATTATCGTCTCCAATGGTGGAGTTACAACTTAAAAAGAAGAGAAACTCAACCCTAAAACAATGAATGGTCAAGATTAAAAGATCTAATAGAGTATCAACTAAGACATAAAGAAGATAAAGAAAGAAAATAAAAAAAACAGCAACAAAATGGAGTGGCCAAACATGGGAGACTTGTGCATGGGGATTCGTGCGCAAGTCTCCCCCTTTTGACGACATCTTTGTGTACACTTAAGTTGCGGGCCCCTCCTTATTCGCACTTTTATGAAACTTCATATCATGGGACCCTTATATTATTAATAACTTTACTGAAGTAGCTTGGGGCTAATATTTAAATTAAAACATCTTTAAATCAGCAACAACTCTTTCCCCTTGGCACATCCTAGTGTGGGGCGCCTTCTGCTTACATGCCTAGGGAGCTCTTCAACGGTGTTTCTTCCTTTGTACCACGATCCAACGGTGGATCTTGTAAACCATAATGGATGAGCCCTATAAAAGGGTAATCCATCCATAACGAGACCATGTGATTTAATCTTTTCTTGTTCCTTGACTTGATGCCCCCATCAAAACCTCTATTTTTTATATTGTAGAAAACTTGTAACTTCAACTTGGACACCTGTGTTGGTGGTGGATGTACATGCATGTCTGTACAAATATACTATATTTTCTAAGAAAGTATATTTTTGAGTGGCTTTTGAAACTTCAAGGATTCATTCAATGGTTTTTTAAGTTTTAATGATGATTTAACTATATATTTGGTGTTGCTGATTGGAGTAGTGTAAACCACATCGAGTCCCATTCTGGTTGTTGTATCATGAGAGTTTCTGGTATTAGAGTTCTGGTCAAAAGGGTGGACAGATAGGAGAGATTTTTTGTTGCACTTGTTTTCTCTTCCTTTGTTTTTTTCACACACACACATATATGTATTTTGTTTATTTCTTGTGTGTCCATAATTTGATGGACAGATCCTTATAATTTGTTTTCTTTTATCTCTTCAAAATTTTTCGTTGACTCAATGAAAATTGCTCATATAAAAAGGCTTTAACAGTATATTGTAACTATTTGCAAGTTGTTCTAATAATAAAAAAGTGAAAAAAAAAGTAGTGTAAAATACTTTAATAATGTTGTTTGATACTAATTTTAATATTATTATTTTGAAGAACAAGTTTCATGTTAAGAGCTGAGTTTTCATTCAATTACATGTTTTTTCTTGTTAAAGTATGTTAATGTGGCATGGCCCCTGAAAGTGTTGTGTCCTTTGCTACATTTAAAGTTTTCAATATTTCCTTCTTGCTTTCTTTCATTTGTCTTTCTGGCCTCATATCGCCCTTTCTTTCATTTATCACTGTTGTGTCTGGCCAACTAGACCGAGTGGCTCAACGTTCCTTATGGAATCTTCTACTGCAGGAAATAGTTCCCAGATTATGTTCTCCATTAGCCAGAGCAATCTCATAGGGAATAAAAAGAAGACAAACATTCTATCAGCTTTTATCTCAAACGAAATTTACCATTCAGTAAGCTTTCAATGGTCTCCTTTTCCTATCGAGATGACAGGTGTGTCCACAATTGTGCCTTCACCTTTGGGTTTGAAGCTCCTTGTAGTTAAGAATGGAGAAAATGGATCCCCAGTACTGCTTGAAATATGGGGCCGCTCTCAGTTGCTAAAGGAAATACGTATCCCACAATCTGTTCATGGTTCAATCTATACAGATGGATGGTAAGATGTTCTCTATATTTTTGTTTTTGTTGATGGATGATTATGTTTAGTATTTTAAGGTGAACTACATAGAGAAAAACTACATTTTTTGTTTTTGCTATCATTAACTCTTAATCATTTCATACATTTGGCACATGACACAAGATCCAAACTGACCACGTGGCAGACCATATCTTGACTAGATGAAAGCTCAAGAATCATACTCACTTGGAAATGGACATTCATAATAACTATATTAACTTGGGTGTTTTTTTACCAGATGTTTTTTTTTAACTAAAAAAAAGAGAGGTGCTTTTAGGGAGTCGAAATGGTTAGTTGCAGAAAGTTGAACAAAATTCCATCTACCTTCTTTTTTAATAAAAAAAATTTCTGATCAAAGGGTTAGAATTGTTGAATCTATGATTTTTGGGCGGTTCACTGATACTCACAAGATCCGAGGCCTTGAAGGCGTTTTAGCTTCCATAATCATTCTTTTTATTTTTTATTTTTTGAATGGCTCACATTCTTTATCTTAATTCAATCCTGATCCATATCTGAGCTGTGATTCAAGAACCTTTGCTCCCTGCATCTAACATTGTAACCCCCGCTGAACATCTCCCTACTCCATATGTTCACCACCTGCAAGGCAAAAGCACTATCACCAATTCACCATCCGTTTATCCAAACAAATTCACATACTTGAGTCCTATGAAACCCAAACAAGGATTATGTGATGTCAAGTCCCTACCCAAAACTGAAAACAATCCATATTGATTGGATGGATTTAATGCGTGGTTCATGTTGATGCACTATCCACCATTGGCCTCAGAGAACTCTTTGTCCATTCCAACAGCACCTTGTCCACAGAGAGAACAAAGCCAGACTTGGAATATGGAATATGTGTTTCTATCTAAAGTGGACCTCTGCAGCTGGAATTCTTCAAAAGGACCTTATGAAACATTCAAGAATGATTTTTCTCTTGGTTGGGGAGAATGATGTGGCCATAAGAATGACTGGGGGGCTGAAGCATAAACTTTAAACCAAGATTGACCAATTTGCCGCTAATCTCTACTTCTGAGACCAAACTTGGCCTGATTTATTCTTTTATTTAGATTTTTTTTTATTTGGCTATTTCAGCATTTTCTGCCTAAGATGCCTTAATAGCGTTGTATATATAGTTCTATGTCTCTTTGGAAATGAAGAATATGATCATCTTCGTTTAAGAGAAAAAAACCCTTGACTTGTGTATCATTGGTTTGACTGAATTTTCCTCTACCCAAGAATCTGGCTTGGGGATGCGGCATGCAAATCTTTGTTTAGTGGTGTAGACTGAGTCCACTATCTATCCACTCAAGTGAACATTAGAGTCTCCACTCAATAGGTATGGGTTTCCAGTGTCTCTATGTCTACTCTGTAACTCTGATGACTGATCACACAGGCATCTCAGGCTGCATCTATTGTGGTGCCCACAATGTGAAGAGTTTAGATCTCAATGCACACTGGCCACGTGTCTGGTAGGGCCTTTGACAACTTAAACTCAACTTTTCTCCCTAATTTATACTTTAATCGTCAATAGGTTGTCATGTCCACTATTTGTGGGGTGCTAAGTGGGTAGTTCTTTATCTTAATGTACTTTATAAATTAAATGGCCCTACCCATAAAAGAAAGAGAAAGAAGAGAAATTCCTCATTGCTTGTTCTGCTGAAGAAACATCTCTATCTTAGCTTGTATTATTATTAAAGATTGTCACATCTGCTAATTGTGTGGGTCAAGCTAGTGGCATTGGAGTTTATAATTGAGAAAAAAAGGCTTCTGCTTTCCTAGGTTTGAGGGCATCTCTTGGAACCATGATGAAACACTCATTGCTTATGTTGCTGAAGAACCATCTCCATCTAAGCCCACCTTTGATGATTCTGGTTACAAAAAAGGGGCTTCTGACAAGGACTGTGGGATCTGGAAAGGTCAAGGAGATTGGGAAGAAGATTGGGGTGAAACCTACTCTGGAAAAAGGCAACCTGCTCTATTCGTTGTCAACGTCAACAGGTCCTTTTGGCTTATTTCTATGTCCAACTATATGTCAATAGAATATCGGGAAGATTTTTTTTTTTGCTGCAGGATATGTGAACAAGTTATTAATTTTTGAGCCTTTGCCTTTTCAGTGGTGATGTTCGAGCTGTTGAGGGAATCGAGAAATCCGTCAGTGTTGGACAGGTTGTATGGGCACCATCATCTTCGACCAGTTCTCAAAAATATTTGGTATTTGTTGGGTGGTCATCAAAAAATGGTCCACAGCAAGTTCCTCGAAAGCTTGGTATAAAATACTGCTACAATAGACCTTGCGCCTTGTATGCAGTCATTGCTCCATTTCATGAATTGTGAGTAGATGAACCTTAAATGAAGTGGGCCTGCTTTAAGAAAAGTTCATTTTCTGTTACTTTTGCTACCCTGTGCCTTCACAACTTTTCCTCTGATCTTTGTAATTATTGTTTGATCCCCTTACTTTGCCTTTTTGCTACTTTGGGTTCCTTAAAACTTTCCAGGGGCAATGCTACTGAAGATTTAGCAACTGTGATCAATCTGACTCAAGGCATTAGTAGTGCTTTCTTTCCCCGATTCAGGTATTTTTGCATTCCCTATGCTTAGTTTCAATTTTGTTTGTTGGGGTATGTACATTTAACTTTTGTTGATGTCAGTAAATCAAATTTTCAATATTTCTGTTCTTTAGCAATTGCTTGTCTTGTTTCGAAATAATAAAGGCTGTATCCTGGAATTTCACTAGGCAAATAGGATGCCTTCTCAAGAATTGTCTAGTGAAGAACTGAGACTTGAAAGGTTTTCATGGACTTTCTGTTTGTGATGAATGCACTTTAATAACGATATAGTTCTTCTATCTTATTTTGTTTTTTGAAAATGGAAGATAGGATTTATTATTATTATTATTATTATTATTATTATTATTATTTTGTGTTTGTTTAACTTTATATATTAAGTGCTTGTCCCTATCATTTCACCATCGCTTTCTTCATCCTGTTCTTCTGTAATTTTTCTGGGTAAATGAAAGAACACAAACAGTTTATTGAAAATAAAATAATATGTTAGATCTGTATGTGTTTAGCTAGCTGAAATAGATTTAAGGCTTCAAGGATGGTGATTGGTACATAATTGTGCTATTAGGTTTAGACAGAAATTCGAATTTTCTCCTCAGGGTTCTACCCTACAAAACTTAAGTTTAACGTGTACTATAACAGGTACAATGAATAATTTAAGGTTTTTGTTGTCATGGCTTCTATTAAACTGCTTTTAACTCACAATAATCCCCTCCTCACACCCCCTTCTCAGGAAAAAAAAAACCTAGAAAAATATTTCTAGCCAATCATTGTCTTTAGACCCCCAACCTTGAGTCAGTGTATTGGTATTACTAGCAGGGGCACTAGAGAAATTGATAATAGTGAAACAGTTACTTTCTTAAGGCGCTGGGTGGTTGGTATTAAGAATTTGTTCTTTCCAAAAGGTTTATTAGGGTTGAATTTTTTATGTATAGATTCATCATCTCTACCCCTGGCCTTCAAAACGTAATAAACCTTTTGAAAAGAAAATCTTTTAAATGAATTTTTCTCTCTCTTATAAGTCTTTTATTTTATGATGCTTTATTAGTTTTCTTAAAATTCAGTATAAGAAATGTGAGAGAGTACTGCAAGCAGTGGTTTTTGTTGATTTAGAAATTTTGTAAAGAAAAGTGCATTCTTGGTGTAGAAGTTTCTTGGTGTAGAAGTCTTACTATAAAATATGAAATTTTATGTTTTGGATGGTAACTTATATCTGTATCCACATCCTGGATTTCAGTAAGTACTGAGCCATATCCTCTATACCCATACTTTATCCATATCTAAGCATCATAGGATTCAGAAATTTGGCTATCATTTTGGTTGATCTGGTTCATTTTCTTTGGACACAAGTTCTTCTATTGTTGGACTATGAAGTAAGAACTATCATATGATTCTCATGTTACTTGGCACTTTGCAATAGTATTCTCATCTTAATCGGCCCTTTGCAATGGGCTTGTTTTAGAATTTTCCTTCCACGGACCTTCTACCAATCTTCTCTAGGTACTTCCTCATAGATTTTCTACTGTGAGCTGCAGTTGTTCGATTAGTAATCTCCACCTCATTTTGATTTGGACCAGGTCAATATGAGTTTGATTTGTACAATTCATGCTTCTTTCTAAATTAGGTATTAGTTCGGACAATGAAATCAAATTTCGTGCCACCTTCATGAGCAACTCATCCAGATGATGGTTTCTCATTCTCTTCTGAAAGGTTTGGCCACTTTCGGCAGATACAGCTGAGGGTATAGATCTGGTCGGTTAGGGATATTTAATCAACCTAATAGACCAATATCTTGGTCAGTCAAATTGGCTGAATCTTTGTAATGGTGATGAAATTTTGGTCACCTTGAATGAAAATTCTTGAAGCTGTTTTTGTTGTCTTTATGGGGGTTCAAATAGGGCTGTAGTTGGGGCTGATTCTGGGTGTAAGACAACTGGTTGTGTTGGAAACTTGAATAGGTACAGGGGCTGGTCTAAAGGACAGTGAGACAGTTAAGACACTGATATACGGGACTGCTTATTGCAGGATTAAGGGATGTTTTAAGGGCTGTGTGATGTTTTGGGACACTATTAGAGGGCTGTACTAGGGCCTGTGATGCAGGACAATGTGAAATCTAATCTAATGCAATGTAATGCAATCAGGAAATAAATTAATCAATAAAGAAAATTCAGATCTTGCCAATTACCAATAATTAATTAATTCCAAAAAACGAATTAGCCATAGATCCAGGCCTTTTCACATATCCTGCAGTAGTAATCCTCAGATTTGAGGGGAGGATCTTAATAAAAGGAAGGACTTCCAACACTTAGGGTCTTGAGTTGTGAGGAAAAGGATTCATGAAAAATAAAAACAAAGCCAGAAGTTCTCAATTTTAGATCTAGGGTTATTGGCTCCACAACCTTTTCAGCAGATTTGAAATGTTATGGTTATATAAAAGTGCTCAAGAAGGGAAAAGTAGAAGAGATACTAATTACCTTTATTGGGCTCTCACCAAACTTCAATCACAGGAGGCTTTAATGGTGGTTGACAAGAAAGGCGGCTTGCAAACCCAAGATGAAGAAGAAGAAGAAGAAGAAGAACTCTGTTTTTTTATTCAATAATCAATCTCATACAAAGCATGGGGGAAGTGTGACATCCTGGATTCCCACATCGGTTATAGAGAGGAAAGTGAATGGGTTTATATATAGAGCTTACACCCTTACCTTGCATGAGGCCTTTTGGTGGTTGAGGCCCATCAGAAACAAAACCGTGAGGCCCATGGGCCAAAGCGGACAATATCATGCATGTGTGAAGGGTGGGGCGTGACAAATGGTATCAGAGCCGACTCTCGACTAGTTCGAGTGTGGGTCCCTGCCGTGGCTTGGTGCAAGTGGGCGGGTTCATATGTGGGCGGGCCAAGAGGGCTGGCAGGCTACAAGAACTGACAGGTTACTGCACAGGGACGTGCAGCTCTAAGGGAGGTGGATTGTGACATCCTGGAGTCCCACATCGGCTATAGAGAGGAAAGTGAATGGGTTTATATATAGAGCTTACACCCTTACCTTGCATGAGGCCTTTTGGTGGGTTGAGGCCTATCAAAAACAAAATCGTGAGGTCCATGGGCCAAAGCGGACAATATCATGCATGTGTGAAGGGTGGGGCGTGACAAATGGTATCAGAGCCGACTCTCGACTAGTTCGAGTGTGGGTCCCTGCCGTGGCTTGGTGCAAGTGGGTGGGCCAAGAGGGCTGGCAGGCTACAAGAACTGGCAGGCTACTGCACAGGGACGTGCAGCTCTAAGGGAGGTGGATTTTGACATCCTGGAGTCCCACATCGGCTATAGAGAGGAAAGTGAATGGGTTTATATATAGAGCTTACACCCTTACCTTGCATGAGGCCTTTTGGTGGGTTGAGGCCTATTAGAAACAAAATCGTGAGGCCCATGGGCCAAAGCGGACAATATCATGCATGTGTGAAGGGTGGGGCGTGACAAATGAGGACTGATTGCACTAGAATATCAGATCTGAACTGCGATTTGAAAATCCTAGACCGTCGGAGATGGTCTTGGTCGTCGGAGGTTGTGGCTCCACCTGGGTTCCCTGATCAAAGATCACATCCACGCATCTTTGAGTAGACCCTTGGGCGACCACTGTGGTGAAGGTTCCATGCGCATCGAACCGTTGGGCCCAACCCTGCCGTTTCCTCCAGTTGAGCTTGGCGGTGCCACTCTCTGACGGACGAAACAGGCAACAAACGAAAGAAACGAATTTTGTGAAGGAATAGGAGGGACGAGCAGATATTTATAAACTTATTAAAGTTTTACGAATTGCCCCCTGCTATTTTCATTATATCCTAAAATCCCTTTTAAGGCTTATGATAAATTATGGCATGCTAAGTCACAAATCCCATATTTGTCTACTACCTAAACTAACATGTGTTCAATTAATTGAATGTTATGTGGGCCCCTTTCATAACAATTAACTATTCTTTATGACTTAATTTTCCATAGTAAATTTTATAATAACTAGAACCTTCAATGTGATATTTTCACTTGGATTTATTAATTGTGTCTTGATTCCCATGAATAACTGTATGATAAATAATTAATTACCTCAATAAGATATGGGTAATACCACCGCCTGGTACCAACTCCGATTCGGAGTGGGGCGAGGATTAACCAGTGTTGTATGGTACTGGCCAAAGAAAATAGTAAGATGATGTAGCCAATTATGGTGGAGATGAATCTATACTAAAGTGATTGAAATGAATTTACCATTGATGATCGAAATAAGCGTAATACCAACTGCTGGCACTGAGTATAGAACTTCCCTTGTGGATGTTGGTCGAGGGGAAGAGGTTCAGCAATCATGGTGGCACGATAGGCCATGTTGTTGATAGAAATGTAGATACTCCAGTTAGGAGCGTCGGAACAGGCTCAACATTTATGGTGGATGACAAGCCATGTTGTTGACAGAAATGTAGATACACCGTATGGGGTATCGGAACTATTTGATGCCACGGTGGGGAATTGCTCAAGAAAGAAATTGATTAGAATGTTGTTGTAATTATAACATTGAATATATATATGTTCTCTGAATGATTGAAATATGCTTTACCTTAATGTTTCTTATTCTACTCACCACTGTTACTGATCAGTGGTTCTCCCCACTTTAGGTAATGCAATCATGGAGATCTCAGGGAGTGACGGGGATCAGTCGGTGGATTTTGGCATGCGTGGCTGATCCAGAGCGCGAAAAGCAAAGAATAGAATTATAGTTGGGATTAGCCCTAAGACTTAGATATTTTTCTTCTACAATAAAGATTGTCTTATTCCGTAGTGTAATAAAGACTCCTAATATTTACATAATAGTTGAAATACAATGAAATTTGATTGTTTATGACCTTGATGCTCATGAGAATTTGATTTATATGGTGTTGTTATAAAAATTTGAGTACGGCTTAAGAATCTGAAGAGCTCCAGATTCTTGGGTCGTTACAGGAAGAGAAAGCCCTCGATTTGAAAATAAAAGAGGTCCTCCCACCAAAAATGGAAAAATCAAAACAAAATAAGAAAGGAAGAAAGAGAAGGAGGGGGAGATGTGTGCAAGACGTGACTTGCGCACGTCTTGGGATTCATGCTCAAGTCACACCTTGCGCATAGTTTTTTTTTTTTTAATTGCGGTCCCCCTTTTCTCTTTTATTACATAAGACTAATCGCGGGTCCCTCTTCACTAATAGAGACTTAAAATGGGACCAAACATATTAAACAAAATAACATATGGGACCAAATAAATTAAAATATGGGACATAACAAATTACACATGAGACCAAGCAAATTAAAACATGGGACCCTTCCACTTTAAAAGATCTTTATTTCAACCCATGTGACACTTCCCTATGTGGGGTCTTCAATGAGATTGTGCACATGGGGCCTTCACTGCCTTCATTGCTCCACTGGTATCATCATCCAAATACCAACTATCGGATCTCCTTTAGGTGACAATCCAACGGTGGATTTATGCTTTCGTCGCGATCAAAGCCTGGGTATTGATCATCTATCTAGATCAAAGCTTGATTTGTTGCCCTGCGCCTTCTTCTTTGATTTACTTTGAATGAATTTGGGGAATTTGGCATGATGTCCCCATTAGCCTGTTATGGACCGTTTAGTGAGAGATTATGGGACAAGTCTTGTGACAGTTTCTATTTAGAGGGTAGACTGTAGGTCAGATTCTATAATTGACTAATCTGGTGGCTGAATTAGGGTTGTGTGAAGGGCTGGTTCGAGGGAAGAATAGGGGACGATCAAGAGATTCAAGGGGGTGGGATACAGGGACCAAATTTGGACAGGATTTTGGGATGGGTCGGGTATTGTATCTTCAACATTAAACTTTCAATTATCAGGACAGAAAGGGAAAAGAAGATAGAGACCACAGGAGAAGGACTGCTAGCATTATAAACTGATGTAGTATGCAGGGGGGCGGCTGAGGGGTGGTGGTGGTCTACGAGTTAGCCCCTAGATTGACTTCGACTCATTGCCAAGGATGGTGGAATCATCACTTTTAAGTAGCTTGCAGTCTTTGACAAGGGAGGAAAGCCATAGCTATGTATTTGTTTACCAAAGCCTTTTGCATATTTATTCTCTTAAAAAAACTTTTTAGTTACTGAGAGATTGCAATCTTTAGGTCTCAACTATTGTTAGATTGTTTCATTTAGTGGTCTT
Organism: Sextonia rubra; assembly: GCA_037013555.1. Lineage (NCBI taxonomy): Eukaryota > Viridiplantae > Streptophyta > Magnoliopsida > Laurales > Lauraceae > Sextonia > Sextonia rubra. The sequence goes on from JASUAD010000009.1 coordinate 28,224,390, forward strand.
TCAGTTATCAATATGGCTCATAATTTCTTTTAATGTTATATATTGATGATAATGGTGTTATGGTCTTCATTTTCCTTCTGTGTCATCTTCCCCCTTTTTTGAGCTTTTTTTTTGTCCCCTTTACAATTTATGTGAATATTGTTTCATAAGTTATAGATATTGATAGTGCACTCATTCAGTCATGAGTGTTTTACATTGACATCTGCACAAGGTAATGCAATAGTTCAATTACAAAATGGAATAAGTTCCATCTTTGAAACCATCAACAGAAGTTGTTAATAAGCTGATTTTGATTAATAAATATACATATATTTTTACTCTTGACAGTCCAGATGGAACGTTCCTTTTATTTTTATCTTCAAAAAGTGCTGTGGATAGTGGAGCGCATTGTGCTACAGACTCTCTTCACAAAATGGATTGGCCTACTGATGGAAAACCATGCGCAAATATAAGCATAGTTGATGTGGTAAGCAGCTCATTGTGAAAGCCGTAAAAGTTTATCATATATTGATCTGTTGATATCAGTCATAACTTATATTGTAGTGATCTGGTGATGCATGCATCTCATTGTTTGCTTTCATGTTTCAACATTTGTCAAATTGAAGACATTTCTGTGTTTGTTTTCTCTTTTGTTTTATTGTTATTATGATGGTTCTTGCGTGCCGGCCATGTATGCATATTGTGCCCATGCTGAAAGTAGCTAACCTCATGGCATAGATGCAAACATTTTATGTCGAGAATCCTAAATACTGATATAAGACAGTCTGTTACTGGGGTGCTGCTAGTGATTCTCATCTTTTTTATCCTTCTCTTAACTTTTGGGGAACTGGAGAACATCCTAGGTCATGACCGTGCAAGGGTTCTCGGTGTTCACTATGCACTTGATTTGTGTATGCAATAATTTTCTTGGCTTTGGATTTTGTCTGAAATTTACTGCATGCATAACTTTGCAAGTTCTGCATGCACTAACTTATCAACTATAAATGTTCGTTTTAATTTCATATCATCATGCATTTTATCTGTTCTTTTATAATTAGCTTATGATTAACGGTGTCCTTATGAGCATTTTTTAGGTCCCAGTTGTGATGTGTCCTGAGGATGGTGGTTTCCCTGGACTTTACATTTCAAGCTTCCTTGATCAGCCTTGGCTTTCTGATGGATGCACTATGATTTTGTCCTCCACCTGGGGTTGTAATGAAGTAATACTTGCTATTGATGTGATAAGGTAACTTATAAAGATTTGTTGATTTCACCATATAGCTAAATGTTAATTACATCTCTTCTATACAGATGTAGAATATCACGAATCAGCCCTTCTGTATCAGCTTCATCATGGAATGTTCTTGCTTTAGATGGGGACAATATCCTCGCGGGTAAACTTACTTTTAGATATACTTCGGGTGCCATGTTAAGTGGTATGGATATCTTAAATTGATTGTTTACTTCTCCATGTTAAGTTTCTAGCAGTCCCATAGACCCTCCTCAAATCAAATACGGGTGCCCTCAAGAACCGAAGCAGTCCAATTCAAGTGTTGAATGGAATTGGCTAGATGTTTCTAGTCCTTTGAGTTACTCCGAAAAGGTTGATGGATTTAGTTTTTGGATCTTTCCATTTTTCTGTTTACATACATAAAACTGTAACATTTTAATGCGTGTGTTGGCAAAAAATAATAATCAATCTTGTACTGTAATCTGCCACAGGCCAATTCATTGTTGTCATCACTTCATTGTAGCATTATTAAGATTCCTGTCAAAGATGCTTCTGAAAACCTTTCAGAAGGTAACTTATTGGCCTTTACACACTGATTTCTGTTAAAGTGAACTATTGTATTCTAGTATTTCATGGTCATTGTGGACATTTAAGTCTTCTGTTCCTGTCCATTGGAATGGATTCTTTTGAACAAATAGAACTCCAAGCTATTTGCTTTTATATTTTTGTGTTACATGCAAAAATATGATTCACTAATAAAATCGTAAGTTCAATTTGTAGGTGCCAGAAAACCTTTTGAAGCTATTTTCATCTCTCATTCAAACTCCCAAACTGATGAATCATGCAAAGACAGTAAGAAGAATGAACCATGTAATCCACTAATCTTAATCCTTCATGGTGGACCTCATTCAGTCTCCGTATCGAGCTATTCAAAGTCGCTCGCATTTCTATCTGCATTGGGTTATAACTTGCTTCTAGTGAACTACAGGTGAGTTCTATGTTCTTTATTTTATTTATTAATTAGGTATAGGATTCAATGTTTCGTTTAATTCCATCAGAAATGAAGTCTGTCTCCATATATCAAATGTCATGTAATGTGCTAAAAGCTTCAGCTCTCCATTTGGCATATTCTTGCTGGTATATTGAGTAGACAGTACTTCTGAGCATCAAACATACGTGAAGGACTCATGAGTTAAGTGTTGATAAGGACTGAGTAGTAACATAAATAGTAATCTTCTGAGAATGCTTAGGAATTATGATGCTCAGGTACAATGCAACATGAAACATTGCCTTTCGAAGTATCTGGTTGTTATAGCTTAGGAGTTAAATCAGATCTTGTAAGTTTTCGAGGATAAGAAATACCTAAGCAAGCCCCAATTGACTCCTAATTGTATCTCAAGGATATGATACTTATGCCAGACAAACACTGCATTTTTTAAGTCCATACATATGTTCACATATGTGGCCTTCTAAAGAATGCTTCCTTAGTGAAGCACAAGTTTGAAGTTAATGTGTTACAATCTTTTCATTTAATAAGTTTTGAAGGGACTCATTAGCCTTTCACTTGCTAATCTATACTATTTAGTGATAACCTGGAATGGCTTAATGATGCAGGCCAGATCCATAATTGACCAGGCCATCATAATGGGCCCCGATTGAAAGTCTACACCCGCAGGCCCAAAACATAGTAGAATTGTAGTAGGATTATATTAATAGTAATTGTTTGATATTTGGCAAGTCCAGTTGGATTTGATTCCAGTTGGATTTGATTTAGGATTTCTTATTTGTTTAGAATTAGGTATTTCCTTTCTTAGAGAATGTTATAGTTATAAATAAAGGTTGTAATCTCTTCAAGAGAGATAGATTTTGATATTGAATAAAGCTTTGGGCATTGGTTCTTAGTTGAAAGAGTTATTTGTCTTTGGTGAGACACCTAGACAATTTATCCCTAAGCCTTTTGGCTTGGAGATTAGCCCGTTGGCTAATCTTCTTCCCCTGCGCTGCTTCAATTGGTATCAGAGACGAAGATCCAAGTTCGGATCGCCATCTGATCGCCGATTCGAGGTAACTTCTTTCTCCCGATCGTCTGCTCTCCATCGGTCAGCAGCCATTGTGCATCTTCCCCATCGCATCCCCGCGTCTGTCATCGTCATCTTTCTCCAATCCTTCCGGCAGAACCCAACGCCAAGCCATATCGATTCACCCCCCCCCCCCCCCCCCCCCCCCTAGCCGAACCAGAAACCCCAAACCCACCACCACCGAACCGAACCCTTTTCCCCACACACCATCCCTAGCCGAACCCTCTTCCCCACACACACCCCCCCTAGCCGAACCAGAAACCCCAAACCCACCACCACCGACCCGAACCCTTTTCCCACCGAACCCTTTTCCTGCTACACCCCAACCCAGCCGAACCCTTTTCCCCATCCCCAACCCAGCCGACAACAAACCGACCGAACTTCCCTTCATCATCATCATCGCCGATCCCCCATCCCCAACCCAGCCGACAACAAAAAAAAAAAAAAAAAAAAAAACCTCACCACCGGATCCCCATCCTTCTTCTGTCCCTCACCATCGGCCACCCCGAAAATCCCCCTTGTTGCTGTCCACCATCCCCAACCCAGCAGACAAACAAAAAACAAAACAGAGGCGAGAAAGACAGAGTAGGAGAGACGTCATAGAAGAGAGAGACAGAAAGAGCGATCGCGTACCTGTCACCGGAGACGACGGCAACCACCAGCACAGCAGCGTCGCCGACGGCGGCACCCACCAGCGCAGCAGCGTCGCATCACCCCGGCACCACCTCCGGTTGTCGCTGCGGCCACCGTGCGTTGTCTCCCCTGCAGCGTTGCCGTCGAAGGAAATCCTGCAGATAAGCTCTTCCTGTCCTTCCTCTCTTTCCTTTTCGTTTCTGCATCTGCAATAGACTCTTGCCTTTAAAAGTTGATCAGTTGGGCCGCTATCAGTTTGGGCCAAAACTGACTCGACACCTGCCCAGTCCAACCACTTTGCTTCAGTCCGGGTCTGACCTGACCCAGATCTGACCCGCTGCCTGATTCAGCCCAGGCCCACAGTAGCTGCCCTGTTCAGCCCCGGCCCACCACAGCTGCCCGTTCAGCCCAGGCCCACTCCAACTGTTCAGCCCAGGCCCACGCCAGCCTAGGCCCACAGCAGCAAAAAAATATATATATATGGGCCCAGCAAAAATAATCCAGTTTTTTTGGATTGATTGATCTCAGCCATTGCTTATCAAATGATGATATTTTAGTCGGATTCACGATCCATCTTCACTTGCGTATTTTTGTCAACAAGATCAAGCCATCAGGTCAGTCAATTTTGAGCATTCAGAAGATTTTTGAATTTCTTATAGTAAATCAAAATGCAAATCTTTGGACCATCTGATGAAGTTCAAAGCATGTTATATGAGTATAAATATGGAGATTGGTATTTTGCAAATAAAGTCTACTTTGAGCAGTTCCTCAATCTCAGACAGGCAAATTCGACAGTTTATGAATATTTAAATCAATTTTCGAGATTGCATCAAGTTTGTGGCTTAGAACAAAATAAGCTGCATGATTTAACTCGCTTTATCAGAGGTTTAAAGCCAGAGATTCTTGAGAAGATGAAACCATGTCAGAGTGTTCATGAAGCATACAAAGAAGCAATTCATATTGAGCACATGCTTCAATGGTCTCACCTGCAACAAGTCAAGCCTAAGCAAGAACATTCTCCACAACGAATGAAAGATCATCTGATGGGAACAAAATTTGAAGGTAAAGATACTCACACCCTTGTCATTCGCAGACTTCTCACTACCAATGAACAGGAAGACAAAGAGTGGAAACAGACTATGATATTTCGGACGCGAGTAAGGTGTGAAGATCGATTAACTAATCTAGTTATTGATCATAACAGTACTATCAATTTTGTGGCACAATATGTAATTGACAAACTCAATTGGCCTACGGAGACTCTTCCAATGCCTTACGAAGTTACATGGTCTAATGCTTCTGTCATTACTGTAACTCACAGATGTCTAGTATCTTTCAAGATTGGTGTATATGAAGATAAAATTTGGTGTGATGTAATTCCCATGAATATCACTCATATTCTTTTGGGACAACCATGGCTTCTTAATCGGAAAGTGCAATATCACAAAGAGAAGAATATTTATTCTTTCTATTGGAATGGACAATATGTTGACCTTGTTCCATTACAATCAACAACATCTTCATCTACCTCATCACCATCAATTGAAGAGTCACAAGATGAACACAGGGAAGCCACAAATTCCACCGATGATGTTGAAAAGCCCATTCATGGAAAAGAAGATCTTATTGTAACTTCAAATGAGAAGCAAGAGATAAAGCAAGATGATGTACAAGCAGACAGTAATCATCCCATGGATCTGATTGCCACATCGGGTGACAAATCAATTACCCCAGTGGTTTCGCAAGAAGATATGTCCACATTAATTGACGTGCACCATATTGATTTCATCTTCAGAGATCAACTAATGTCAATAAACAATTATGCTATCTTATTACAGAGTCTACTATTAAAGCATATAATGGTCAGATCACACTGCCAATGCAACCATCAACAGACACATCACCTCCAACCTACTTCTGAGTGGAATAGAAGATTCGATCCAGCTTTCCAGGCATATTATCAATCTGATGCTCAATCCACAACACGGAAGTTTGTTCGAATGATTTTCGACCCAGGTGGATATTTACAGAACTCGAGGACGAGTTCTCCTCCAAGCAGGGGAGAACTGATGCAGGCCAGATCCATAATTGACCAGGCCATCATAATGGGCCCCGATTGAAAGTCTACACCCGCAGGCCCAAAACATAGTAGAATTGTAGTAGGATTATATTAATAGTAATTGTTTGATATTTGGCAAGTCCAGTTGGATTTGATTCCAGTTGGATTTGATTTAGGATTTCTTATTTGTTTAGAATTAGGTATTTCCTTTCTTAGAGAATGTTATAGTTATAAATAAAGGTTGTAATCTCTTCAAGAGAGATAGATTTTGATATTGAATAAAGCTTTGGGCATTGGTTCTTAGTTGAAAGAGTTATTTGTCTTTGGTGAGACACCTAGACAATTTATCCCTAAGCCTTTTGGCTTGGAGATTAGCCCGTTGGCTAATCTTCTTCCCCTGCGCTGCTTCACTTAAGAAAGCAAATAAGAAAGGAAGTTCCATGTCTACAAGCATGTTAATCACTGCTCAAGCTGGATTCATTTTTGCTAAAGCTTTGATGTTGATTTTTCCACTAGCAAGGAATCAACTAATGCAACTATAGTTCTCATAATTCATGCACTGCCTTTACGACGTGTTAAATTTTTTCTCTAAAAAATTTATGCAAGATCTGACAAAAAAAAAGCAAAAAAAAAAAAAAAAAAAGAAACAAAAAGGGGGCACGATCTTTTGTGGAATGCAAGTCAGAGGCTGAGTAACATTTCAGTTCATGAATCATTAATGTGGATGGTAGGTGCATTTTTGGGATTTATAGTTGTGATCTTCTTTTTTCTGATTTTGATGTGTGAGTTTGACAAAGAGTCACCACCACCATCATCATCATAGCCTTGTCCGAACTATGTTGGGGTTAGTTATATGAATTCTATTTCTCCATTCTAATATACCTAGAGTCAAATCCTTTTATAGGCTGCACTTCAGATTTATCCTGAACTTGACGAGAGTTATCCCTTGCAAAATTCTCCAGAACTTTAATATAACCTCATTTGTGTATTTTAACTTGCACAAATATGTTTGAAGAGGGCCTTTCATCCTCTCTAGAAGTTGAGAACCAGTCCTATACTTTAGGGTTAAAAGTTTTGATTTCTAGTTCTACTTTTTCCATGTTTATAAATTTCATCATTATTCATAGAGATGAGAGCTTGCTTGATTTGTTTAGATAAGGGAATCTTCAACCAGACTAATGAGCAATATGCTCGTTTCACATGAAGTTTTTTTTTTAGGAGGTGTTGGATCTCTCGATGCCTTAGAAGTGATGACACATTTTAGTATTCACAGTCAATGAGGTGGTGACAAAATGAGTTGAGATTTCTCTTTTTGGCAATGCACACACACACACACACACGGGGCACCTATCATGGCCTACAATCTGGGGCCCTTCAAGTTCCATGCCGTGTGTAGTAAGCATCAATAAATCATCATGAGTCAAATCAATACAAGCATAATATATATGGCATTTAACCTGAAAAGTTCCAACCTATAATGAAGAATGAAAAAATTAAAAAAAAATCCCAATGTCGTAGAGTAAAACACAAATGAAAATAAAACCATACTAAATCCTTATGAGATAGCTTTTACTATCCAAAATAAAGCAAACTAAACCATCTAAACTAACCCTCTAATTAATTTGTGTGTCCCGTTGACGCTCAACCGTTGATATCGAATCCTATCACTTCATTGCCGCCAGCATGGTTCAAAATAGCGTAGTGGCCACTACGCTACATAGCGGCCGCATTAGTGGCCGTAGCAGCTGAGGCCGCTACGCTATTTTGAAAATAGTGGTACTACAGTATAATAGCAATTCTAATTTTAAACATTATTTTTCTTATTTCTTCTCCTTAATAGCCTTTTTTAAAGTTGTCTTTGACCTTATATGGTTTTAAATCACTAAAAAAGCACAAGATTGATTATTATACAATATTCAAAATCATTTTACTAATTCATACTGCTACACCGCTATGTATCGCCCGCTACATAGTATTTTGGTTACTGGCTAATACGCCAAGGATCAAAATAGTGGTAATGGATGGCGTTGTGCCCAGTTGCCCAAATGCCACTTAGCGGGAGCTACGTAGCAGCGTGATTCAAAAAAATTGTCAAAAAGATTTGAAAAAATTCTAGAAAATCTAGAAAATTATAAAGAGTTACAATGTATTTGTTTTGAAAAAAATAACTAAAATAAGGGGGTGTAGTGGTTCCCTCAATGCAGTCTGTTCGGGATCGTTGTATAATTAGAAAATAATAGTATTAATATTATTTTCCACATGTATCCGTGTTGATTACTTCTAGTAACTTATAAACTAATGAAATGCAAATAAAAAGTATGTATGTCATGAAGATATCATCAAAATGAATAATGTATCGAGAGTTTAAGACTTAGAGTGACTCAACAATCAACATTTAACCCATTAAATGATATAATAAATGATAACTTTATAAATAACATTGTACTTAAAGAGTTGAGACTTGAGAGTTAATATAAAGTTTAGAAATAATATAAAGTGATTTAGTTGACTTTGATTTCAAGAAAATGGAGGTAGGGACAGCAAAAAAGGGAAAAAAGGGACATAAAGGAGAGGAAGAGCTTAAAAAAAAAAAAAACGCTACAGCTTCCTATGGGCCTTTATAGCGTAGCAGTAATGGCCGCTACGGCCGATATATGAAACTATTTTATTCTATGCTCTACACCCACCTCAACTGCTATTTTGATCTTTGATTGCAAGGATCCTCCTGACTTTCTACGTTCTGGTTACCTGGTTTTGTGGTGGACATCCACATATTAGTTACACCGAATGAATAGAAATCTAATTCTACATGTGTGCAACAATGTGATGATAAGAAATCGAGGGTTGCTGAATAATGACAAAGATGGACAATTAGAGTTTGAAAGAGGTTCTAAAGCTATCACCTGTGTGCCCTGGCCCTTGTCTTTTACCTCTCTTAGGTGCCTTAGAATAATAGGGGTCTGACCTGTAGTCAGGGAAAAGTGTCCTAGTATAAAGGGAAAAGCGTCCTAGTATAAACTTCTTTGGCCTAGAAGCCAATTTTAATCATCTTTGGCTTGAAAGCTAGTCTAAACATAAACTTTCGGCTCTGGTGCAAGGACATCAACGTCACACCGTGCTGGTGACCTAGGTGTGTCCAACAGGTCAGTCACACATGTTTAAGCATCATGTTTTATATTTCAACAGTTGTAAACAGCATTCCTTTAGAAATACATTCCCGTCTTTCTCAATGCCTATGTTGAGGTAGCGTGGAACCTCTAACTACCCCTGATGCAATCTAGGTCTCACAAGTGGTCCCTTTTTAAGTTAGATTAGGATTATATTATTTTTATTAATAGATTTCTAATTACATTGTTATTAGGGAAGTTTCTATTAATAGCTTAGGGTTTGCTTAAGTATTAAGTTTGCTTTTATTATATATATTGCATTGTTGTGAATTAATCTTAAGACTTGAATTGATTAATAGAATTGGGTTTTATCCTTGAGAGGTGCGTCCTTGTGTGTTTGAAGTCTTTTGACGATTCGAAGTGTCCTTGGATACTTGCTTCGGTACCCCTATGCAGCCCTAACCCTAAGGTTTGCATCAACCCCATACACAGTTCAGGGTTTAAGATGCCCCATTCCCTTTCCATAATTGGTACCCAATTGTGTAAGAGCAGTTGCATCACTAGCCATGTTAGGTTTGAGACATACAACGATCATATAAAGGTCTGAAACTATACATCATATGCCATAAAGAAACATGAGAAATAAAATACAAAGCATTAATCATCATAGAACCCTATGATAATTCATCAATAGCCAACCTTATAGGATTGTGCACAATTCCAACACTACCCCATTTGATTCATATTCCATGCCTGCTAATGATACCCTTTTCATAATTTAGATGAACTGAAACATCTAATACTGGGAGAATCAACATGCTTTACAGGAAGTATTTCTTTAAACTAGTTGTGAAGAATCCAAATTCATTGACCAGTCCAATACACAGTCCAATCAGCTCCTAAAACCTGAATGGGTTTTAATCTCCCTGAATCCTCTATACTGTAATTTGGCCAACCATCATGCTATGATGTCTTTGTGGCAGGTTTACATAACCCTGCTTCAATATTGATGCAACATATTATAGTAGAAGCTCATAAAACATATCCAGACAATATAGAAACTTCAGTCGAATTGAAGGATAACAGAAATTAGCATGTCTAACCATTTATTAGAGACTTCAGCTGTAATATCCCTACTGGGACTCTTGGTAGAATTATAATTACACTAAATTAAGGTCATTAGAAGACTAAGAATTTCAAATAGGACTTTCACTCTCAAAAAATTTGTAATGACCCAAGAATTTGGAGCTCTTCAGATTCTTACGACATTCTCAAAAAAAATTTTTTTTATAACAACACCACATAAATCAAATTCCCATGAGTATCAAGGTGTAAAACATTCAATTCCATTGTAGTTAAATCATAAAGTACATTAAAATTCATGATAGAAACTACTGAGTAAAAGACATCTCTATTTGAAAAAGAGAAAATATCTAAGATTTGGGCTAATCCCAACTACAAATCTATTTTTTGCTTTTCGCTCTCTGGATCAGCTACGCATGCCAAAATCCACCGACTGATCTCCGTCACTCTCTGTAATTTCCACGATTGCATTACCTAAAGTGGGGCGAACCGCTGGTCAATAACACTGACATATTTTTAATCATTCAATGAATATTTATATATTCAATAATGGTGTTAAATTAACATCTTAATTAATTTCTTTCTTGAGTAATTTCCCACTGTAGCATCAAATGGTTCCGATACCTCATACGGGTGTATCTACGTTTCTGTCAACAACATGACTTGTCCTCCACCATGAATGCTGAGCTTGTTCCGATGCTTCCACACTGGAGCATCTACATTTCTATCAACAACATGGCCTGTCTTGCCACCATGATTGTTGAACCTACTTCCCTCGATCAACATCCACGAGAGAAGTTTTATATTCAGTGTCAGCATTTGGTATTACTCTATCTCAATCATCAATGGCAAGTTCATTTCAATAACTTGATTATAGATTCATTTCCACCATAATTGGCTATATCATCTTATTCTTTTTTTTTGCCAGTACCACATAACACTGGTTAATCCTCGCCCCTCTCCGAGTCGGAGTTGGTACCAGGCTGTGACATTACCCATATCTTATTGAGGAAATTAATTGTTCATCGTAAAATTATCCACAAGAATCAAGATATAATTAATGAATTTAGGTGGAAATATCTTATTGAAGGAGCTAATTATTCATCATAAAATTTACCACGGAAATCAAGACATAAGGAATAATTAATTGATACAAAAAGGGCCCACATAAACATCCAAATAATTGATCCCCACTAGTTTAGGTAATTAGACAATTTTGGGTTCATAACTTATCATGCTGTATCTTTATCATAAAGCCTTAGCAGGGTTCTTAGGATATAACTAAAATAACAGGGGCCAATTTGTAAATTTAAGAAGATTATAAGTATCTCCACAAGTCGTCAACACCCTCACACAGTCCTCACCTGTTTCGTCCGTCAGGAAAGGGGTATCGCCAGGCTTGACTTGAGGCAGTTACAGGGTGGGGCCCAACGGTCCAATGCACATGGGACCTACACCTTAGTGGTCGTCTAGGGGTCCACTCCATGATGTGTGGACCTGATCCTTGATCAAGGGACCCAGGCGGGCCCACAACCACTGACGACCAAAACCACCTTTGACAGTCTGGAAATTTCAAATCTCAGTTCAGGTATGAGACTCCAAGGTAATCAACCCTTTTCTCACCCTAAATCGAAGTCCCAAAGGTGTGCTAATCAGAGGATGTTAATTGAGCAAGTTTCCATCTAAGGAATGGGATTTTTGATGATGTTTCCCATCTGTCCTGGGTCGATAATCTTAGGAGGGGACTTCAACTTTTAGTCAAAGGTTCAGATGAGTTGATTTCCAACCCAAACAAGGCTAAGGGTGTCGATTAAGAGTCCTACTGCATACCCTCAGGTTTGATTTCTGCTTTGATGATTTCCCTGAGGACATAAATCAATTCCAGCCTATACAGATTGCCAACGGATACTGTAGTATATGTATATAATACATCAAGTCTTTGAATGGCTCGGTCCCTCTAATTCTCTATTCATATCAGATAATCCAACATTGATTTTTAGGAGTTCTACTCACCTGGAATAGACGTGTGTTGTTCGAGCAGTGATCGGTCTTTTGTCAAACATCCGTTACACGTCCCGCTGTTGATCTTCCTCCCCTTATAACAATTCCACAACTGAATTAGTCTTCTACTCTCTCTTTCTCTCTTAGAATTTCTTTCATTGATGTGTGTGTGATAACGAGAGCCTCTTGACAGATATATAATAGTGCTGGAAGGGGAGTCCTGTTTGGAAACTACAGGAAAGTTTTATTGGAAAAAGTATTCCTAGAGAGAGGGGTCTATTGAGACTCCTCAATCTCCTGATAACCTTATTTCTACCTACTTTGGACTTACGAAGAGTCCTAATCTATGACTTTGTAAATATTCTGATCAAATATAGCCCACCTTACAAGGTTGGCCCACCAAGGTAGGTTAGGTTATTACAAAAATACACTCCTGGAAGGACTCCCTTGTAGTCCCAAATGGGACTCCCAGTGCAGGATTGTCTAAACACTAGTATATATATGGATGCTTATTTTCTTCTACACATCAACGATAGAGAGAGAGAGAGAGACTGATCTCAATTGTAAAATTGTTAGAATAAGAAGAGGATCGCAAAGAGGACGAGGAAGATTGACAGCGGGACGCATAGTGGATGTCTGTGTCAAGACCACTTATTGCTCGAGCGATGAATTTTTATACCAGGTGAGTAGAACTTTTCCACTGTTAGGTGTGAAAATTGAATTCAAAGAACCTTGTTTTAAAGATTCTGATATAGTGTGAAATCGAGAGGAATTTGATCATCCGAAGTGATGATTCTTGTCAAATACAATTACTATAGTGACTGGGCATATGATTTATTGGACGAATTGAATTGTGGGGCCTAGATGGATCATTTAATGACCAATCAGACCTGATGATATGGAGTTGGGATCTTGGTCGATCCCCTTGTCTCTGTTTCAGGTTAAGAAACAACCCAACTAGGCCTGCCGATGTAAATTTGAAACCATCCGAGTACCTAATGACCATATTTAGGGGAGAGAGATCATCAGAACCCAAATTGATTGGATGGAAACCTGGTGAATTAGAATGTTATGAGTAAGATGCCTTTGGAACTTTGATTTCAGCAGAAAATCTGAATGAATAACTTGAAGATTCAATCTAATTTGGAGTTTTCCCAAATTTAGTTTGCCAAAATTGTTTAGGGTAGAATTGAGTGGTGGGCCACGTGGGGCCACCTAATCGAAGATCAGGTCCACACATCGTAAGGTGGACCCCTGGGCGACCACTAGGTGTAGGTCCCATGTGATTTGGATCATTGGGCTCCACCATGTAACTGCCCCAAGTTAGGAATGGCTTGACCATCCTTGGCGAAGGAAACATGTGGGTTTTTGTCGACCTACATATGAAGTTATGAACTTATAAAAATTACAAATTGGCCCCTGTTGTTTTAGTTATATTTTAGAACCCCACTAAGGCCTTATGATGTATATACAACATGATATGTTATGAACCCAACATTATCTAAATATTAGACTCGTGGGGCCCAGAGTTTAGATGTTTCCTTTAGACCAAAAGTGAAGGACTTTTCCTTACCAAATATTTGTTTTTGAATCTTTTAGATTGAAATAATCACATACATTTTGTAACCTTGAATATTGTGTAACTTAATATGGCATTTTTATTGGATATTCGAATATGATGGATTATGATCCCATATGAATTTATTAATTATGTCTTGGTTCCTGTGGTTGATTTTACGATGAATAATTAGCTTCCTTAATAAGATTTGGGCAATGCCCCAGCCTGGTACCAACTCTGACTCAGAGTGGGGTGAGGACTAACCAGTGTTATGTGGTACTGGCCAAGGAAAAGAGTAAGATGATGTTACCAATTATGATGGAGATGAATCTCTAATAAAATTATGGAATTTGGACTTAAAATTGATGTTTGAAATAGAATAACACAAACCGCTAGCACTGAGTACAGAACTTCTCTCGTGGATGTTGATTGAGTAAGTAGGTTTAACAATTATGGTGGTAAGACAGGCCATGTTGTTGACAGAAATGCAGATGCTCCAGTGTGGGAGTATCGGAATAGGCTCAACAATCATGGTGGATGACTAGCCATGTTGTTGACAAAGATGTAGATACACCCGTATGGGGTATCGGAACCATTTAATGCTTGCGGTGGAAAAATACTCAGGAAAGAATTGATTAAGATATTATTTTTAACATCATTATTGAATATATAAATATTCATATGAATGATTGAAAATATGTTATACCTTAATGTTTACTTATTCTACTTACAAGTGTTACTGACCAGTGGCTCGCCCCACTTCAGGTAATGCATTCGTAGAAATTGCAGAGAATGACAGAGATCAGCCGGTGGATTTTGGCATGCGTGGCTGATCTAGAGTGCGAGGAACAATGATTAGATTTGTAGATGGGATTAGCCCAGCCTTTAGATATTTGCTCTACTTGTTTTAGAGACTTGTCTTTTACTCAATAGCTTTTATTAGGACTTAAAATACATTTAATGATTTAAGTTTAATAGAATATCAATGTTGTTGGACCTTTATGCTCATTGAAACTTAATTTATGTCGTGTTGTTATAAATTTGAGTGCGTCTTGAGAATCTAAAAAGCTCCAGATTCTTGGGTCATTACATCATCATCAAATCATCTAATATAAGGCATTCAACTGAATTGCAGCATTATCAAGGATCGACCAAGGCTAAGTCATCAAGACAGGGGTTCTGCTATATGTAAATAAATCCAACAGTTGGGTTGAATTCTTGTCTGAACCATGAAAATCATTCAGTCATGTGTTTGAAACCCCAATTCCAAGTTTGATTAATTGGCCTCCATCTCTATCCCATTCGGCCAGTTCAGACACTTAGGGTGTGTTTGGTTCAGCTGGTACAAGGGCTTGAGAGGCTTTTACATACACTTTTTAAAAGCCAACATGCCATAAATCTTTGTTTGGTTATCTCCTTTTTAGAGGTGTTTTTCCAATAGTAGAAGCCGAATTCCACTTTTGTATGAAGCAATCTTTGCGAGACTTTGTGTTAGTAAAATTTGCAGAAAGCACATGGGCAAGTGACAGAACCTTAATTGGCAATGGTCTTCTTTTATTTTTTTTTCTTACTTTTTCTCTCCCTCTCCCTTTCCTCCTTTCCCTTTCTTCTTTCTTTTAATCTCAACGATATCATCCAAAACTCCAACCTCGACCTTGCTCACATGGCCGCCTCCTCGATTCATAGAACATCTTAACTTAAAAACTTTGCCCCTCCCATGAAATGGCCAGGGCCAGGGCCAGGGCCAGAATGGTTGTCTCTAGATTTGTTAAGTGACCGTTCCAGCTGTACATGCTGGCGAGACCAGCACTTGGTTGGAGTATGCCTGGTGGTTAGAGCAAATTCAGACGAGTCTGAAGAGGTGACGGAAGAGGGGGTGTTGATAGAGGAGGGTTGGATTGAGGGTTGGTAAGGAGAAGATGAAGGAGATGCTATTGGATGAGAGGGAGAAGAAGAAAGGGGTTGAAATTTATGAGATGACTCTTGTGAGAAGATTTCTAGAGCTCCATGGATAGTTAGATTATTTGAATGTTTTGCTTTTCAATTTTTTTTGAAAATACATCTATGATATTTTGGTTGGTTTTAATTAATTTGGCTGGATTTTGCAAAAAGTTTTCAGATTTTTTCTTTTGTAATGTTGGATTTTTTTTATTTTGGAATTTGAATCTTAGGTTTGAAAGATAAATTGATTTTCCTAGTGGATTTGTGGACAAATCTCTGAACCTTTTCATGAATGGTTTTTTTTTTTTCACCATACTTTTATAAGATGATTTTAAACCACAAATTACCTCCTTTGAATTTGTCTCCCAAACATCATTTGGCATTACATTTTTGTTTTTGAAAAAATGATAAGGAATGTTATGATTTAAAATTTTTTAGATATTATATTTACAGAGACTATTATATTAAGTGGTTTGTGTTAAGGCTGACATAAATTGACACTTCTTTGATTTTATATGGGCAATTCAATTCATCTACAATAATTTAGTTTTTGTGAAAATTAATGTCAAGTATCTAATTATTATATTTTAAAAGCTGTTTTTTATATATCTAACCAAACAAATTTTGATATTGGAAAGTAAGTGCAAAAGTTGACCTAACCAAAAGTTGACCTAACCAAACAACCTTCTTTTTTAAAAGCTTTTTTGAGGAAATAGCTTTTAAAAAATTACTTATGTAAAAGCACGAGGCTTTGAATAAGTTCAACCAAACACACCCTTAAATTTCAGTCGACCAGCCCTAACTCCCTTAATGCCTTCTCAGCCAATTCAAACCCCTGGTTACACCATTCAGCCAAAGGGTTTCAGCAGCACTCCTTATTCTGACCAATTGATTAACACTATTCATCAAATTTCAGTACAATGTAACGACCCAAGAATCTGGAGCTCTTCAGATTCTTAAGCCGTACTCAGATTATTATAACAATATCACATAAATCAAATTCTCATGAGCATCAAGGTCATAAACAATCAAATTTCATCGTATGTCAACTATTATGTAAATGTTAAAAGTCTTGATAACACTTCTGAATAAACAACTTCTATTGGAGAAAAGAAAATAATAATAATGTCTAAATCTTGGGCTACTCCCGACTATAAATCTATTCTTTTGTTTTCTCCGCGCTCTGGATCAGCTACGCATGCCAAAGTCTACCGGTTGATCCTCGTCACTTCCCGTAACCTCCACAACTGCATTACCTGAAGTGGGGCGAACCACTAATCAGTAAAACTGGTGAGTAGAATAGGAAATCATTAAGATAAAGCATATTTCAATTATTCGGAAAACATATATATTCAATGATATGATTTCAGTCATATTCTAATCAATTTCTTTCTTAAGTGATTTCCCACTGTGGCATCAAACAATTCCGATACCCCATACGGTGTATCTACATTTCTGTCAACAACATGGTTTGTCATCCACCATGAATGTTGAGCCTGTTCCGATACTCCCAACTGGAGTATCTACATTTCCATCAACAACATGGCTTATCATGCCACCATGTTTGCTGAACCTCTTCCCCCCCCGACCAACATCCACGAGGGAGGTTCTATACTCAGTGCCAACAGTTGATATCACACTTATTTCAATCAAGATACAATTAATAAGTCCAGGTAAAAATATCACATAAAAGGGCTAGTTATTCTAGAATTTATCATGGAAAATTAATTCATAAAGAATAGTTAATTATTATGAAAGGGCCCACATAACATTCAATTAACTGAACACATGTTAATTTAATTAATAGACAAATATGGGACTTATAATTTATCATGCCATAAATTTATCATAAGCCTAAAAAAAAGGGTTTAGAATATAAAATCAAACAGCAGGGGCAAATTCGTAATTTCAAGAGGTTTATAAAATATCACCCCAGGTCGTCAACTCCACGCATACAAGCCTGTTCGCCTGTTTCGTTCGTCAGGGAAGAGTAACGCCAGGCTCGACTGGAGGAAATTGCAGGGTGGGGCCCATCGGTCCGATGCGCATGGAACCTTCACCATCATGGTCGCCCAAGGGTCCACGCAAAGATGTATGGACCTGATCCTTGATCGGGGAACCCTGGTGGACCCACTACCACTGACGACCCAAACCCATCTCCGACAGTCTGAAATCCCATCTCTCAGTTCAGATCTGATACTCCAGAGCAAACAGCCCTCTTCCCAATCTGAATCGAAGTCTCAGGGGTGTGCTAATCAGAAGATGTTACCACAGCAAGTTTCCACCTACAAAATGGGCTTTTTCGACTATATTTCCGATTTGCGCCAAGTCGGCAACTACCGAAAGGGCTTCATCTTATCATCAAGGTTCCAGGTGAGTTGATTTCTAACCCAGACAAGACTAAAAGGTGTCGATTAGGCGTCGTAATGCATATCAGTGGTCTGATTATTGTTTTGGATGATCGGTGTGGGCTATAAATCAAATCTGGCCATTAATCACTGTAACAGTATAATACATAATGGCTACTGTTTAACGGGAAATCAAATAGGTCTAATCTTCTATCCTCATTCAGATAATCAAGTTAGATTCTACTCACCTGGTGTAAACGCGTGTTGATCGGGCAGTGGTCGGTCGCTCGTCAGTCATCCGATGGCGATCTTCCTCTTCTTCTGCAATTTCTGAAATCAATTTCAGTCCTCTCTCTCTCTCTCTCTCTCTCTCTCTCTCTCTCTCTCTGAACTCTTTACTGTTGCAGTACCTCCGATGGATTCTGCCAATCTATATATATATATAGTGTTTGGGGAAATCCTGTTTGGAAACTACAGGGAGTCTTATAGGAAACATATTCTGAGAGAGGGAGTCTATTGGGACTCCACAATGGACTTGCCAAAAGTTTTCCGATCAATTAGGAGACTCCCAGTCAGGCTCCAAATATAGTTTGGACTATCATGGCCCACCTGGAAAAGGGTTGGCCTACAAGAGGTTCGGTTCGGTTATTACATTATTCATCAAATTTCAGTACAATAACTTAGATCCGAACATAATTCTAATGGCGACAAGTAGTTTATGACTTCTACTCACCTTGTGTAAACAGTGGAGGCTCTATTCACTTGAGGAAATAAATAAGACATCCAAAGTATCAGTCCACCACCATTACTCCTCTTTTTCTCCTTGATTTTTCTCAAATCCTTCTAGGGTTTGCCAAATTCTTTGTCTAGTGTAGGGGTTTTGGAAGAGAAGTAAGAAAGAGATGGTAGGGAAAGAGAGAAAGAGACAGAAAGAGTCGAGTGTCACGTGTTAACATGCATATATAGCTCAGTCTTCTATCCCTTACCCTATTTGAACTCCACTTCCTATTTTGAACTCTGTTTCATACATGCAAACTCCACTTTCCTAATATTGTTTAAGAATTCCTCCATGAAGTCTTGCACTAGTCCTTTTTTGGGACCTGGTTCGTGCACACAATATTAGTAACATTGGGTCCCATCTCTAGTGATAAGTAAGTCTTCTTAGCAATTAACAAGTGCCCCTCAAATTTTAACAGCTTAAAGCAATGGGTCCTACTAGAACTTACAATCTCTTAGAAAATGAACTTAGGTCCCATTAATGTCTAATAACTGAAGATAAATCAAATAAATTTTAGCTCTATACAAAAATGGGTCCCATGCAACAAATACATAAATAATAAATAATAACTAAATAAAGAAGCACACATTAATTAAATTCAACACAAAATTTTGGCCCCTAATTTTAAATTCAGGGATATTACAGTACCTTTTGTGGTTTTCATGAGAGGTAAAAATTTCCCTTGTAGGACTTACTTATTATCAGTCCAACCCACTTGCAGACACTACCCTTCCCTGAATTGGCTCCAACCCCGATTTGCCACCCATCTGAGTTGTAAACTCACTGTTGGTTTGAACTTAAAAAATGGAAGTTTCAGTTGAGAAACCATTAAACTTTGATGTCATTAAACCAAAGGTCAAGATGATCTGGTTGGGCTGTTTCTTGGGCCAAAATCTAATCCAAACGATGCCTTTCCATCATTCTGTACACTTTGGAAAGCATCCAAGTGGGTTCCACAAGGGGCTGTGATTTTTGCCCCTCAGATGCACCGTGAGACGTATCTCTCGGGTGAAATTTACTGCTTATATATACTTCAATTTTTTTACCATTAAAAAACCCTAATTTTTGACAGGTGACACATAAACTTTTCATAGTTGTGTAATTATCCAGTTATCTTTCTGCAGCCAATATTAGATGGTAGCTTTACTAAAAAAACTGCTTTGATTAATGTGCAATTCTTTCAGAGGTTCATTAGGATTTGGGGAGGAGGCATTGCAATCTCTTCTGGGAAAAGTTGGTTCCCAGGTATTTTTTCCCCTTCATGTCACCATCTCATCATGCTTAGATCTTCCAATTACTTCTCAAGGAAGACATGCTTATCTCACTAGTTTCATGAACTTGATTTGAAAATTTTATGTAACTTTAATTTTAAGTGCTTATTGTGGGCAGGATGTTGGTGATGTACTTGCAGCTTTGGACTATGTAATTGAAAGGGGACTTGCAGACCCATCTAAAGTAGCTGCTTTGGGAGGTTCACATGGTGGTTTTCTGACAACTCACTTGATTGGCCAGGTGTAGTGCGCAGGAATTCCACTTTTGTTGTTTGGGTTGTTCCATTTAAATCACTTAACGAGTCTTGATTTCAGTTCAGATCTTAATAAATTGCACTTCCCCTTATCTTAAGTCCGAGGTAAACACCATTGATTTTTCTCAGCATGCACAATTTATTGCTGATATGAAGGTTTCGTGGTACTATACTCCTAATTTCATTATGCAAAATATAATAGTTGACTCTATGTTCCCCTTAATTTAGTTTGAGAGGGTTTTTTCTGACCAAAAAAAAAAAAGGAAAAAGGAAAAAAAGCTTTGTTTAGCTGAAATCCCAACTCCCATAATTGACTGTGGGCTGTTGTATGATTATTAGCTCTATATTTTTGTATGATTGTTTCAATAACTTTATTTCGATTCTACTTTCAACATGCATGTGCATCTATTTCTAATGTGCTTCATCCCATGCTGCCACACAGACTCTCTAGCTTTGTCCATATAATATTGACATGATTTAGGTACACCTTGGTTCTGTTTAGGTGTTGGTCTTGTTTGCATTTGATCCATAGGAGAAATAGCAAAAAAAAAAAAAAAAAGAATTTTACTTTTTTATGTGATAATTTTGTAGTTAATAGATGTATTTCTACATGTGTGATATCCTGCTTCCATGTTATATAACTTCCCTTACATCCATGTCTGAAGAGTTGCATATGTTTATATGTAGTGTTTTATTCTGGTGGGATCCATCTGCACATGGGTGGTGCAAACTTGCCAGTGGGGCCCACATGAGGCCACACCAATCATGGGGGAGGTGGGGTATTGAAAGATTTCACTGTGACCTAAGAGTCCACAAAATGTCAACCATATTCAATCATCCTAACCCCTTGATCCATAGACAAGTAGTGGTTGGATTAGTGTCAAATTTGGCCTTGTGCTAGTTCTTTGGTTACTAGAGTGTGACGTGTGTAACATGATCAAATGTGGGCCAGGTGGCCCAGAAAATAGGGGGATCACACATAAGAACCGTGTGGATGCAAATGGCTTTATCTCTCTCTCTCTCTCTCACGTAGCTTCTTTTTCTTTTTTCTTTTTTTTTTGTGTTCATTTTTAGATGTTGCCAATTCCAGTTGATATTATTTTTGCTAATTGCTTTATCTTGTCCTTCTGTTTGCTACAGGCACCAGATCGCTTTGCTGCAGCTGCTGTTAGAAATCCTGTTTGTAATTTTTCACTGATGGTTGGCACTTCAGATATCCCTGATTGGTGTTATGTGGAAGCCTATGGTAGCAAAGGGAAAACTTTTTTTTCAGAGGCACCAAGGGAGCATCTTTCTGTTTTTTACAGCAAGTCTCCTATTTCACACCTATCAAAGGTGTGCTTACCAAAGTTTCATCTTTGATTAATAGTTGACATTGTGTTTCAAGAACAATCTAGATGCTGGTGACTGGATCCATATATAAGTTTAAACACCTCCAATGAAATTTTTTGGGTTAGATCACTGCTATTAACTTTTCCTGGTATGTTCTGACTCTGAGTTTATCAAAGTTTTCTTTTTAAATGGATGCTTGAGCAATGAGGAAAAAAAAAAAACTCAAACGAGGGTTCTATCTGCAACTTCTAAATTAAAAAAAAAAATTCCTGAAAGTGGCAAGTTGTCAAGGAATAGAGTTTTTCTCCAAACTAAGGCTTTCTTAAAACCAATTTGAGAGGATTTTTTTCCTCCTAATTCCTTTATGATGGTTGGAAGCAGCTTAATTTATTTGATTGAACTGCGGGGATGCAAACTGATATCTGATTATTCAATTATTTGGAGTTTACAACCTGAAAAAAAAAAATTCAGGTTTGGAACTTGTTTTAGGTTCCGATTTATAAATGGGTCTGGATCCAGAGTTTGAACCTGATTTAGGTTCCAATTGCTAGACGGCTCTAGTTCCGGATCCATATAGGTTCCAACCATGGAGTCAGGACAGGCCCATGGATGTGCATTTTTATGACATGGTTCTTAACTTTGTGTAAGCTAATGTCAAAAACTTCATGTAACAACCTAAATATTGTAAACCTATCTCAAATAGGTTGAAAATATAATGCAAGGAAGAAGAGAAATTGGAGGAAAGGTCATATCTCCCATGAGGGGATTAACAGCATTTTATAGGATATAAATGGCCCAATCGGGGTTGAGATTACAATCACTCACAACTTAGTACAGCCTAAGAATAAAGAATAAAAGATCTAATGGCTACATAATTGGTATGTACACGGTCATTCCATATACACAGTATTTGACTAGTATCTTTACAAGATCCAATGTTATTGTTATGTTTTGGGGCCTTGTTATGTTTTGGGCTTGATGTGGGCCTTCTCTTGATAGGCCTAGTTTCTACACTCCCTCAAATTGATGCGGGTTGGAGTAGAGCAGCAATTTGGAACAAAGATAATTGTGATGATCATGAGGAAGTGCTTTGGTGAAGCCATTGGCTAATTGATCATTAGAGGAGATGTGAAGCAAATGGATGATATCGGTGACAACTTGTTGCCGAATGAAGTGACAATCGAGCTTAATATGCTCAGTCCTTTCATGAAAGATGGTATTCTTGCCAATGCGAATGGCGCTAGTATTGTTAGCATAAAGCGGAGTTGGATTGAGAAAATGCACCAAATTCCCAAAGTAATCAATGAAGCCATACAATTTCACTGCTTGAAGAAGACATAGATCGATATTCAGCCTTAGCGGATGATTTGGAAGGAGTAGGTTGTTTCTTGCATTTCCATGTTATGATGATAGAGTTTCCAAGAAACATGCACCAGCCTGTAGTGGAATGGCGGGTATTTGGACAACCAGCTCAGTTAGCATCAGCATAGGCTTGTAACTGTAATGAATTGGTGGCAGAGTAGAATATACCACGATTGAGAGTGCCTTTTATATACCGTAAGATGCGATATACTACATGTAGATGTGGCTTATGAGGATTACTAATGAATTGACTGACTGTGTGTACAGCGTGAGATATATCTGGCCGAGTCATTATAAGGTAAAGCAAGATGCCTACGAGATGATGAAAAAGTGTTGGATCCTCAAGGGGTTGTCCATCGTCTTTTCTAATTTTAACATTGAGCTCTAGAGGTGTGTCAAATGGCTTAGCATTTTCAAGAGGAGCTGATTTAACTAAATCTGCAGCATATTTTGATTGACATACATGAATGCCTTCCTTCATTCGAGAGATTTCCAAGCCAAGGAAGTAAGTTAAGCACCCAAGATCTTTCTTTATAAAGGATCGCATAAGAGAAGTCTTGAATTCAGATATTCCAATCACATCATTTCCACTTATAATCATGTCGTCCACATATATCAGTAGAATCGTATAGCCACTAGAGATACATCTAAAGAATAAAGATGTATCATTTGGACTTTGGTAGGATTTTGCTTGAAAAATAGTTGATCGAAATTTCTCAAACCAAGCACGAGGGGCTTGTTTGAGGCCATATAGTGATTTCTTCAATTTACAGACATGCTTCGGAGGACAGGCGTATCCTGGTGGTGGTCGCATATATACTATTTTTTGAAGGTCCCCATGTAAGTAGGCATTCTTTACGTCCATTTGCCAGAGTGGCCAATTTCGGATAGCAAGAATACTGAGCAAACAACGTATAATTGTCATTTTTGCAACCGGTGCAAAGGTTTCCTTATAGCCAATCCCATATTTTTGCTTATATCCTTGTGCAACAAGGCGTGCTTTATACCTATCTAGGCTCCGTCAAAATGAACGTTGAGAGTATATACCCATTTATTGCCAATAATGGAAGCATATGGCAGAGTGGGGACAAGATCCCATGTAGAATTAGATTCAAGAACTAATAGTTCTTCATTTATTCTATTGCACCAGTAGGGTGTTTTTGAGGCCTGTGAATAGGAAGTGGGAGCTAGAATAGGATTTGAGGATGTGAGAAGGGCAGGAAAACCATATTTGTCAGGGGGCACAGAAATACGACTAGAATGTCGTAATTTTGAAGCAGAGGAAGAAGTTATACCTGAGGAAGCAGAGGTCGGCAATATGGGTGGATCAGGTGGAGGAGCAGCTAGTGGTGTGATTTTTGGATGTCGTGCATAGACCTGTGGAATGAGTGGTGGTAGAGGCATGGAGTCTGGGAAATTTGGAGGGTATGAGACCTACACAGAATGATTTTCTGAGTTAAGAGAGAGGATGTATTCTAAGAACACAACATTGCGTGATATGTGAAGTCTTTTTTCTTGTGGATCATAGCATAGGAATCTTTTGCGGTCATCACTGTATCCCAAAAACATGTATTTTGCAGCATGAGGGGAAAGTTTGTTTCTTTCAATGGACGGAAGATGAACAAAGCAAAGGCAACCAAAAATCCTTAAGTGATCATAAGAAGGTGGTTTACCAAAGAGACACTTATATGGAGAGGTTTTGTGAAGGACAGAGGAAGGAATGCGATTGATTATGTGTACTGCTGTGTGGGCTGCTTCACACCAAAATTGTGGAGGCACGAGTGCCTCTACGAGTAAAGTACGAACAGTTTCAAGGATGTGCCTATTTTTTTGTTCAGCGATCCCATTCTGTTGTGGTGTGTGTGGGCAAGATTTTTAATGAATGATGCCTCTTTTAGATAAGAATGATGAGAACGCCGAAGAGGTGTGTTCACAGCCAGAGTCAGAGCTTTTAGATTTTAAAACCAGAGTCACAACCAGAGCCGAAGAGGTGTATTAACCATATGATAAAACTTTGTAAAGGTGAAAAACACATCAGCTTTAGATTTTAAAAAATAAATCCATGTATATCTGCAATGACTATCTATAAAGCTGACATAATATTTATAACCATTCTGACTCAAGTGAGGAGTAATTCCCTAGACATCTATATGAATCACATCAAAGGGCTTAGTAGCATGAGAGAAATGAATTGTAAAAGGCAGCACATGACTTTTACTCAAGCAACATGATTGACATTTAGAATTTGCAAAGGTAGAAATATCTTTATTATTAATGGATTTAGCCAAACAACCAAGTCTAAATAAAGCAAATGATCATTATTTAGATGACCCAGGCGTCTGTGCCAAGTGGTTCACACATTATTCAAAGCATTGAAAGAGGAAGCAAGAAATTAACTATGGCCTGTATCCAAAAGAAGAGCTTGCCATGCTTACTCCCTGTTCTGATCACTCTCCCAGTTTGCTGATCCTGAATTATGTAGCTAGTGGGAGAGAAGTTAACAATATAGCCATAATCAACAAGTTGTCCAACGAAAATTAAGTTTGCAAAAAGGTGTGGAATAAAATAGACATTATTGAGAACAAAGGTTTTATTAGATGATGTTGGAATTTCCAAGGAGCCTAAGCTGAAAATTGACAGTTGGTTACCATTTGTAGTGGTTATAATGTCATTTTCGAGATAGGTTTGAGTATTTTGCAGATTTTGTTCTAGAGATGTCATATGATTAGATGCCTCTGAATCTGTGAACCAACTAGATGAGTTTGCTGATGAAGGAAAAGCAGAATGAAATGCATGAAAAGCAGTATGAGAGAAACACAGATCAGTAATACCCATAGATGCAAACGCTGATGTGACTGAGGAGTTTATTAGTTCTCAAATTTGAGCATTCATCATGGTTATTTGTTTATTCTTAGTTGCAGGAGCAATATGCTGAGTGTTATGTTGAACTTGAAGAGCTATGAATGCGTGCTTTTGGGGCTGATCTGGTATCTTTTGAGGCTGTCTTGTACATTCAGAAATAACATGACCATTCTTTTTACAATAATTGCAAAATAATTTCTAGCGACAATTTTGAGCCAAATGCCTATATTTCTTACATTCATAACATTGTGGTTTTTGGTCTATAGTAGTAAAAAGTGCAGCATCCACAACGGGTGCAAATTTTTGGGTAGTAAAAGAGGTCTTTGGGTCATTGGTAAGGGATTGAGTAGATAGAAGTCTGGTTTCTTCTCAAAGAACCTCTTGGACACAAGTGTTCAAATCCATATAAATTTCTCGATTCATTAAAGCAGCACAGACTGGTTCAAATTTTGGATGTAGGTTCATAAGAAATTGGCTCACGTGCAATTCCTGTTGAAGTTTGAGAGCCCGTGGAAGAAAGTCTGCGGAGACTGAATGCAGTAGCATTTGGTCTCTCTCAGTCTATAGGGCAAGGAACCCACTATAATATTGATGAACTGTCTTATCATTCTGACAGTATTTAGCCAGTTCAGTGTCCAAATGAAATCGTCTTGCTTTATTAGCTTGTTGGTATAGATTCTTGAGATGAATCCAGATGTCAGAGGCCTTTGTATAGGCTTGCAGTGCCAAAGATATGGAAGAATCCACAGAGTTCAGGATCCAAGTGATCATTTTGGCATTGTTTTGATTCCAGGTTACCACTGTTTTGGCATCAACAACTGAACTAGTACCAGTTTTACTTGTAGGTGGCATAGGTGTTGGATTAGTGCCATCCAAGTAGTCCCTGACCTTCCACAAAATTCTTGAGAGGGAAAGACCAACTCATGTAATTGGTTCCATCTAGTTTAATAGGGATGATCCTTCCAGGTTAGTGAATAAATGTAATTTCGATCCTCTAGGAAGAAGAACCAGTCCTATCCAATGGTTGGATGAGGTTCTGATGAGACAGGAAAAAAAAAAAAAACTGTTTTGAAAACTGACAAAGTAGAAGAGTTAATAAAGGACTGACCTGATGGGCCTGAAAACTTCTGGGAAAATGCTAAAAAAACCAAGAATAAATGGGCGACCCTAGGAATGTGTCCTTTTGGTGCAGTTGAAACCCAGAGATGGGGCCCACTAATATCAGGTTGACATAGCAGTTATGTGCACGTGTAGTGATGACGATTTATTGTAGAAACTTAAAAAAAAAAAAAAGAAAAAGGCTTTCCAGATTCTAGATTGCAGTATTTGAAGGAGTTTAATCCTTTCTTGAATGGATGATCACACAGGGACACAGCAGCCAGAGATCACGATGGTATTTTGGGAGCATCAAGATGACGAAGCAGCAAGAGCCCATGAAGCTTTGGCATATGGCTTTAATCAAACCAAAGAGGGGATTCTTCACAAGGAGCCTTATCTTTGATACCATGTAAACCTATCTCAAATACGTTGAAAATATAATTCAAGGAAGAAGAGAAATTGGAGGGAAGGTCATATCTCCCGTGAGGGGATCGGCAGCATTTTATAGGATATAAATGGCCCTATCTGGGGCTGAGATTACAATCAATCACAATCTAATACAGCCTAAGAATAAAGAATAAAAGATCTAATGGCTACATCATTTTTATGTACACAGTCATTCCATATACACACTGTTTGACTAATAGCTTTACAAGATCCAACGTTATTGTTATGTTTTGGGCCCTTGTTATGTTTTGGGCTTGATGTGGGCCTTCTCTTGATAGGCGTGGTTTCTACATATATTAGTTCTGAAGATGTTAGGAATTTTCATTTGTGGAAGGTTGATACACCATTATTCGGTTATAGAATGATCTGTCTTTTTGGATTTTTGGGTTGAATGATATCCTATTGTAAGAAAAATAAAATAAAATAAAATAAAATAATAAAAAGGAAGTTAGAACTGACCCCGTCCTGTTATCATAACCAGATCTGGAACTGCAACCGCCTTTCCAAAATGGTTCTAATTCCTGTTTCGGTTCCAGAATTTCCTTGGCCTGGCACCAACCCATTTGCATCTCTAGACTGGAATTATTTTTTAAGGGTTCTGTGCATGTGTGTGTTCATACCCAGAATAGCATGCATGTGGACAACCATAGCCATGCTGAACCTGCAATGTAAACCATGCTGTGTTTGTTTACACAGCGGTGGACCTAAGTTGATGATTGTTGAATTATATGTCATTCTTATGAGGGTCTAGAGTATTGTGGAGATCACCAATGTTGATCCAAGGTGTTACGCTTAAAGGTGAAATATTGCCCATGGGGGAAGATGAAGTGATCAGAGAATACTGACTAGTAAATTCTTCTTATACTTGATGGGGTAATTGTTGAAAACTTCTTGTATGCACCATCTCAGATTCAAAGAAAGAAAGAAAGAAAAGGTTCTCCTTCATACCGAAGTTGGATTAGAATGATTGCTTTTGCTGGAACAAATGGAAGTATTTCATCTATCATGCTGCTGTTAATACTTGATTTTTGATGTATCTGCAGGTCAAGACACCTACCCTTTTCCTTCTAGGAGCTCAAGACCTTCGAGTTCCAGTTTCTAATGGGTTGCAGGTAAGATATACTTTTCCTTTTAGATAAAATACTAGACTTTTCTAGATACTAGTAGCTACCAAGTTCTATTTTTATAGAATTGGCTAAAATGTTTTTGACGCTAAAAAATTCCGATTGGTGTGCCACTTAGATTCTGTACCTTTTTTGCAACAGTGATCTAACAAAGTCATTTACTTTGCCATTTGCAAAAGGTGGCATTAGCATCTTAGGTTCTATTTTTTATTTTTATTTTTATTGTTTTGGTAACTAGGCTCTGAGTTCATTTAAATATAGAAGTGGCAGGGCTCTTTGACCTCCCTGCTAACCAATAATAACATGTTCCTTGAATTGTTCTCCACTGTTCGACAATGCAATCTCAGTTTTATGATTAGTTTGACAATATGTGATTGCATGAAAGAAGTTGTACCCTCTTTGAGGGAGTCCCCGCTTTATATTGATGTATACAATGTACAATTACAAGAATACCCTTTAGGAAGGGCTTAAAGTAAGGATAAGTACAAGAGTAGATTGGGAAAACTAATCTACAATTAGTTATCTAGGAGTGAGTCTTGTTCCTCTTGTAGAGGTATCATGCTCTGCTAATGTACCAGAATTGGTACCGTCTTTCCATAGTCCTACTCTATGGTAGTACTTCAGCAAGCTTTGAGTTAAGTAATATCGAATAGCTCTGATAAGACAACCATGACTCCTACTTGATTTACTGGTCACCCGATTTTGAAAGCCCCAAGGGTCAGTTTGAAGGTTTCATCCGCATTCAGATTTACATGACCCACTAGTGTGGAGGTCCTCTTTGGAGCATTTGAGCATCTCCCCTAGGCCAATCAATCGAAGCCGCCAATCTCTGTAGAGGTTGGTGGTGGATATTCTTCGGAATTCTTTTCCTTTCAAGACCAATTCCAAGTAATGAGGATTTGGTTATTGCCAACATAGAGGCCTGCACCCTTCGCTGCCTTCCTCCCTGGATAATGGTTCAAAAGATTCTGGAAACACCTAAGAAGTACAGAACAGATTACAAGGGCACACCACAAGGAGCAATGCAAGAAAGGATGTATGGGCTAAATGATATGTCTTTAAGTGGTGACTCTTCAGATAAGCAAGACTCGGTTAAGAGGTTGTCGGGCCCTTGGTGTATTGGTGGCGAATTCAAACTTGTCATTCATTTTTCTTATGTATTGGAGCCCTTTGATATCTTTTGAACGTCTTTTGATTCCTTGGACAAATGTTGGGTTGTGGTGATTGCTGATGGGTTTGCTCCTCACAGAAGCTCCCCTCTTTGGGTTCTGACTTCGGGAGAGTGGTGGAAGCCATCCTTTGACACTGTTTTTTAGGGATGATTGTCGACTCGGGTATAGGAGGCTTGATCTATGACTCTGTGGTAAATATTATGGAGTTTTTCTAGGGTCTGGTGTTTTTGGACCATTAATGAAGCTGGATTTCTTGTTTTAATTGGAGTTAGAGATACTTCCAGTTTGGGTTTCTTCCCTCTGATTCAATGGTATTTAGCTAGTGTTGGGTGGGCATGGGAGAATTTCCCTTGCCTTTGCCTCGGAAACTTGGTCCTAGGCTGGATGAATTGAATGACATTCTTGCTTCCAGGGGAGTAGTTTCTCCCCTGTGCCAACGGCGGTAATCTATTGCTGATACTCTAGGTATGCTCATGTGGGTGGTAGCTTGATTTTTGATATGGTCTTTGATGGTTTTGCTTTCCTAGTTGTTATCCTCTAGGGGCCATTGTCTGCATCGGAATGTTCCCAGTTTCTTATTGTAGGTTTATTTCTCTATTTTTCAGATAGAATTATTGTTACCTTTTAAAAAAGGGTTCTCCTCTGTCTGACAAAAAAATTAATGCTAGGAAGATAAAAGTTATAGGGGTTTAAGGTGATGAAGGGTTAAAATTTTATTTAGTATGGGCTGTCCCAACAAACAACTTGACTAAGAGTTTCTGTTGCTTTCTTCGTTCCATAACTTGCTTATATTACTAAGTTTTTTTATGAGGCAGTCAATGGGCCAGATTCAGTCTGGACGTAACATGTCCAGGCCTGGGTCAGTTATAATTGAAGGGTTTGAGTTAGGTGATAGAGCCTGGAACCTAGTTCCCCTATTTAGGAAATGGGCAGGAATGCATAAGCCCGTTTAAATCCCATTGGCACATATGAACCAGAAAAGAACTACTTAAAAAGGTCCTTTATGATCTGGCATAGAAATGCTTTATGTTAATATTATTTATTGTCTATATGGTTTTTGCATTATATATATAGTATAATATATAAAAAAAAGGGCCTAATGAGGGTCCGTTTGTGACCCGAGACCTGGTTCTGGCCTGTTAAGGATTTTAGACCCTAAACATGGGTCTGGTCTGGCCCATTGGATTCAAATGCATGTCAAAACAACCTAACACACTGGGACCCAGGCCAGACCTTTCCTGGATTCAGTCCATTGACGGCCTTCTGTGTTGTGGCTCACTGAAGACCCTTAGATGAGTTTAGTTTTGATTTAGTTATATTTGAAAACCATTCAGTTTATGAACGATCATTAAAGTAGTCTTTTTTTTATAGTAAAATTTATGGCTATTACAAGAATGCCTCAAGCAGAGAAGGCTCTCTGTGTCCAAAATTTACCATTACCAATTGAGCCTTCCCATGTTTGTTTAGCCATTTCTTTGAAATAGTTTTGGAGAATTTATAAACTACTAATGTGTCACAGTTTTAGAGAAATCTAATGGCCTCAAGTTTGATACCATCATTGAAAGAGATGTTTTTCCATGTTTGCAATGTGTAGTATGCACGGGCATTGAAGGAGAAAGGAGTAGAGGTTAAAGTGATTGTATTTCCAAATGATGTTCATGCAATTGAGAGGTACGCTGAATGCCATTCCTGCTCCATGATATATCACTCATGTAATTACAAATGCATGTGCAGCAATTCTTGTTGCATAGAGTTAAGCTTGAACAATCAGTACCATGCTATCACTCATGCAATTACAATGCTTGTGCTGCAAGCAATTCTTGTGTCACTTACTTAAACTTGAAAAAGTACTATTTCCTGGACGACTCATGGTTTTTTCTCTTCTTCCTTTTAGGCCACAGTCTGACTTTGAGAGCTTCCTTAATATTGGAGTGTGGTTCAAAAAGTATTGCAAGTGAGCAGGCTGCTTTCAAATTCCAAAGCACCTGTGTTTGTGGTATATTAAACCCATTTGGATGTTCATTTCATGACATACCTGAATCATTAATATTTCTTATTTGGGGTGATTTGTCAAGGCATGCTTTAAATCTGAAACATGCTTATTACTCTAGTGGTGGTTTCTTCTGTTATTATGTTGGCAAAATTTCCTTGATCTGGTGTTGTGTTACACTTCACAGTGCAATCCAGATACAGTGCCGAGCATTTTGTCTCTCGTGTGCCTAGATAGGGATGCAACTTGGCAAGGTCCAGACAATGGATTGGACTCGGGTGAAGTTTATTGGTGTATGGGCTTTGTCTGGGTCTAAATTTTAGGTCCTATGATAAATTGGACAGGATCTGTCTGTTCGCCTAGAGGTCTGATGAATTAAAGAAGAACAGGCTTACTGCTCTATAAATGGGATGGCTTGGCCCTGGCTGTAATATCTGTGAGCTGCACCCAGTCTGAAGAAACTATTAAATGAGCTGCATTCGCTTCCTAGGACCAATGAACAGGTACAGTCACTTCTGAATACAGTAATGGAATGATTGATTGTGTCATGTGGCTCACTGCCTCAATGATGTTCCAACCTCCCACACCCAGTGTTTAAGATGGACATAGACATATTAGGATATGTTTTGCGTATTCTCTTTTATTTGAATACCCTGTGTGAGTTATACTTTTCTTCGCGAATCTTTATTTACCTGATTTCTTTGGAGTGTGAGGATAGCTCCATTATCATTCATTGGCTTTGTCGACGTCTTAATTTGGCCGCTGGCATCTGTTACCTGTGATTCCAATTGGCACGTGAAAGAGTACCTTGACTTGATGAGGCATCTTTATAATAATCTGTATTTGAGTCCGCCTCATAGATGGGTATGTGTCTGAAATGCTCTTCTCAGAAGAAGCTTGACGTTGGCTCAGACCACTGTAGTTCATAATGCGATAAAGTTAGTGTGGCAACTGGCAAGCATTAGCGTGGGATCAAATTAACCAAATGTTGTGAATAGATGGCATGTTTTATACACCAATGCAAGTTTGTTTCCTGGTTTCGCTGCCTCCGCATATTACCTACAATCGGGTGGCTAATAATGTCTAATGAATCTATTATTAGTGGATGAGCTATATATTTATGTAGTTGGGCCAATGAGCTCATGAAATTGTATCTTTGTTTGGAATGGGTATTACATAAAGCCCATGTTGCTAGCGATTGGTATAGTGCTGGAGGTAGCTACATCCTGATTTATCTTTTTGGGGTTTACCATATTCCTGTCTGTTGCCGACGGTTACAAACTTGCCTTGTATTTGTCTAAAGAACCATTCAGCTTTTAATTTGATACAGAAAATCCATTTGCACCCTATTTGCTTAACCGAGGTTGGAAATGGGACAACATCTCTGTTGACACACAAAAAAGTTTCAAAAAATCCAAGGAAAAATCAGGCAAGATAGTAGCTGAACAAGCCAAAAAACAGTCCAAGAACGCCAAGCCTGGGTTCAAAGAGCTCAATGACATAGTTAGGAAGGTTTTCTCAGAGTTTGGACTTTGGAAAGAAGCAAGAGTAAAAAAATTCAAAAATCAAGGCAAAAAGTGCAGTAGCTGACTACAGAAGTACAATAGCCGAATGAGCATGCCGCACCCGATTGAAGAGAGGCAGTAGCTAAATCCAAAGTAGAAACAGCCGAATCTTGCAACTCATCAAATGGATGATCCAGATTTGGTCAAATACTCCACGGCTGATTTCAAGGTCATTAACATGATTTAAGGGAAGAAATCCCATCAGCTGAGCACAGTTAACCAAAGGAGAGTAGCGACTGAACAGATGCATAGTCGGCAACTCCTTGAATTATTTTTGTTTATTTATTTATTTTGCTTTAACCACTCCCTCAAATGACTGGAGGGACCTTTGGGCCAATAAATAGCTCCCATGCGACCTTCTAGAGCACGAAGCATCAAATGGCATCAAAGGCATTCGGTGATCAAGGCATTCATGTATCAAGAGAATTCTAGCATTCAACATCGAGTACAAAGTGTCCAAATTTTGTCAGAAGGAAGATTCCGGAAATACAAGGTACCTAATCTTTGAGAAATACTTAGAGAATTCAAACAAGTATCTTGAACATCATGCAAAATTCAATAGGGAGCCCTTGAAGTCCTAAGTCTTTCCAGGCTTTCTTCGTCTTCTTCACTTCGGAGTTGAAGGAGTTTATAGATTCAATCATATTTTTTCTTTCAAAATGACATCTTGGTGGTCCTTAAGATAACATCACCATGGACACTTCACTTGGTTCAAAAAACTGTAACTCCTAGGAATTCGCACTTTGTATGTTTGGGAAAAATAAGGAATAGATTACGGAGACTACTTGATTGACTTGAAGAGGGGGTAGTGCATGTTCAGACATCAAGAGTCAGAGCCAACGTCGATGGACCACTGTCCTTTGACAGTTGGTTATTCCCCCTTTCCTTCTCTTCTATGCATTATTTAGTAAATTTTGCTTTACTTTGTAATTCTTTTGTCAAGAAAAGATCATCCGAAACCGAGTGGAGGAGTTGCATAAGAAAGAAATGTAAGCGACTTGCACCCAGGATGTCAGAGTGCTAGAACCTATGTAAGTTAAACTCATGAATGAAAAATAGAAAATAAAATTCATTATTTTTCCTTGTCGTGTCTTTTCATGTTGCCAAACTTGTAGTGTTCTGTTTTGCGCTCACAACACATTTTCGGACGAGCAATAAAGATTGGTGCCGCTTGTGAGAAGATTGATTAAACTCTAGTTTGATGAGAACTTGGCAAACGAAAGAAGCAAAAAAGACAAATGCATAGAAAAATGCATGGAAGCAGTCGATTTGTAGATATAATACACATTCGGTTATCCCCAAAGTGGAGATTATGGGATTATCCCCTCCATTGGAATGGTTGTATAGCCAACCTTGATGCATTTCACTTCAATGATAGATAGCCGGCTGATTCTCTTCCTTTCGGAATTAATCAAGTCACAAGGTTACCCGATGCTGAAAGTTTGTCCTTGTGGCATAACGAGCATTTAATTGCCCAGCTTTGGCCCTTGGATAAGATGGAGTAAGATCTGGTTCAAGTTATTTGTGCTAGCATTTATGCCCCGCACCTCAACCGAATTGGGTTGGACCTAACTCTTTTCTCTTCCTGTTTCGGGCCCATTCCCTCGCATACAGAATGATATCAGTTTGGAAACAAAGAGAAAGAGGTCATATTATTTAAGCTTATTCAGTAGAATTGTTTTACAGGCCAAACCATGAGTTCCCTCGCGATCATCTTTGACGAAGCTAAGGAACACATGTTCAGGCTATCACTCACCAAGTCCGACTCGGCTCCCCACCAACCAGCACAAACCAAGATCGAAGTAAGCATGGGCTCAACTTAGGTTTCAGCTTTCCATCGACTAGAAGAACTTAAGCTCCCGCAAACATCCATGGACCGAAGAATAGGGGGGAATCACTGAAGCCTTGGGTATCTAAGTATGCCCAGAATCCTTTCAGAGTTCATCTAAAGCCCAAGAGGCAGCCCTCCAAAAACAGGGTGCCTGCACAAAGATATAGCCCCTTCCACGACCTTCGTAGCACTGAGAGAAGCAATGGGGCCTGGCAGGCCTAATTCAATGGACTTGCCCCAAGAAGGACTTAAGGGCAGATGAAGAAGGCTCATCAGAAGACTATTATCCCTGGATGAAGTACTTGGTCTCCCAAGCCTCGAAAAGCCATAACTGCTTCTCCACAAAATGAAACTCTCAGGAGGCTTGAAAGCAATACCTTCTATCCTTTCATACAAGGAAAAGAAAGAAAATTCACAACTGGCAACAGATCTCAAACTCACCAACACGCCCCTCACAAGTGAAGCATTTGACTTAGCTTCGAAACTGGCTACGTCACAAAAAGGCTAAGCAGAACAAAGAAGAGATTGCTGAAGTCTTATTGCTGTCTATTCATAAGGCAGCATGCAATAACAAAGGAGAGTCCAAGCCAATGGTGGCCAGATTCAAACCACAAACTTTGGCTATGAGGAAGACAACAAACCCTCAACCGCCAAAGAAAATGCAAAAATGGATGGTCAAAGAATTCGACCTGGACATCGCACCAACCAACATGGTTCAACCAAGACCAGCATGATGAGTCACAAGGAGCATGGCTAGAACTAGGGCTATGGAACCTGAATCAAGCTCAGATGACACTTCAAAAGGCCAAGTACAAATTGACTATTGCTCAAAGGATGACATCGATACTAGAAGAAGTTCAACCGCCCGAACCATCTCTTCACAAGAGCCCCACCAGTACTCAGTCTTTATGGCTGGAGGAAGTAGGACAAACCATGAAGAAGATGGAGAAGAAAATGACCAGGGTTTGACAATGAGGTCGAAGAGGTTGACATCAATCTCCCAGTCAAACAACAAGACGAAAAAATTGACCAGATTACAAATTCTGGTCGAAATGATGACTATGTTCGAAGGACCCATCCCTTAACCTAAGCAAAGCAGAAGCATGGCTCACATAGATGAGAACAAGATCAACTAGCTCATGGCACATATCACAGCTCTAGTTGAAAATGCATCGGAGTCAGGGCCATCGGGCAGTTTTGGAAGAAAAGTTCCTACTCCACTTCTAAGAGGAGGATGAAGTACTGACCCTTAGCTTCTTGAGCAACACTAGTTTCTTGAGCAACACAAAACAAGAAGGAGGGGAGTCGGTCCAAACCTTCATCAATAGATAGAGGACTGTTTCATACAGATGCATGGAACTGCCTTCGTAGAAGGCTGTTGTGGAGAAGTGCATGGACAACATGAAACCAAAAATCCGTACCATGATGGTAGGATTGAGAACTAAGTCTCTATCCAAACTAATTGAGGCTGTTGTTAGGGCTGAAAATGTTCACAAAGAACTAGAAAACAAGAAAAAAGGAAGGAAAAAGAAGTGCGTAGTTCGGCATGCTAAGGACCTCAAAGGAAAATAAGGAAGAAGAGTTCAATGTTCAAACCTTGAAAACACCCCACGGGCCACAAAGTCTAGAGAATGAACAGGTGCGGAAAGAGGAATATGAGAAAAGAAAAAATGCAAAGTATCTTTTCGGCGAGGACATAGAAATCATCTTCGAGTCCTTAGTCAAAAATGGAAAAATCGAATTGCCTTTGTCCAAGAGGCCTAACCATGAACGAAAGGTGGATGACCCTAACTGTTGTGCCTACCACAGGGTGGTCTTGCATCTTTTAAAAGATTGCTTCATCCTAAAGGAGAAAATCAATGAAATGTGAAAAAACGGGGTGATCACCTTCGATCAAAAGTATGATTTGGTACCCATCAACGTGATATCCCTTAGTCAGATCGAACCAGTTACACTTTCGACTCCACCCATGCCAAAGATAGTCAGATTTCAAATCGTAAACAAATAAAAAAAAAAAAAAAAGACGGTTTGATCCTCATCAAAGCCAATTATGGAGAGGAACTCTGGGTTCATCCTGAATTGGCCGAAGATGAAGACTAGGAGATGCTAAAATAAAAACCATTTGCAAAAGAAAATAGGAGAAACAAAAGAAAAGCCAACATGACAGCCAAAAAAACTCAAACACCACTTGATGTTTGGAAAACTGAAGAAAAGGAGCCTTCTAAAACAAAGATGCCTCTACAAAGGCTAGGAAGCCAATCACCCTGGCAGACTTCATTGTTCCCATCAATAAAAAATGATTAGGATGAACCACAAGTCTATAGCTGCAACTGGATAACTTAGGCCAGTTTCTCTTCAGATTCAGAAAATGAAGACAAAAGAAGTTTAGTCTCATGGAATGTCCCCGAAGGAGATGAGTATCTGTTTGATGAGGTCTTAAATGAAGAAGATATCTTCTACCTTGAGATGCTAGAAATTACTATTTTCTTTCACAACCCTAACACACCAATTGAAGATGATTGGCCAGTGGAACCAAGGTGGGAAACACAAACAACAGAGCAAGGGAATATTGACCCTCGATTCTCCGAATGGCTCAGCCAATAAATGGAGAATACTCACATCTCCGGCAAATCTTCTAATACAGAAGATAAGGGTGATGAGTCAGCTGAAGAAGCAACACTGTCATCCAGCCTGATGGTGGCAAGCCCTAATCTGCCATTAAAATTTGAAGATACAGGAGAAGAAGGAATGAACTTGCTGTTATCAGTAACAAAAAAAGTCTTTACCAGCGGGAAAAGGCCACGATTTGAAGTTGACAAAATTTCGGCCATTGACAATGGTACTCGATTAGGTCAGAACTACAAGGTCAACCACAATTAGCCCTCTTCTTCTAATTCCTATGCAACTCCTTCCCAAAGGGATGTAAATGTAAATTCTCCTGAAAGTGGAAATGAAAAGCCACTAGGCCCATTCAAGCACTATGTTGTTGAGCACTCGAAACACATACTTGCATGGTTGTACATTCTCCATTTACTACAAATGTCAGATGAAACTCGTAACAATCTTATACGATAGTTGTAGACTTTAAATTGAGAAAATTAAGCTCATATAGAGCAGGTGCTCCAAATTGAAAAAGAATGTCAAAGTTCAAAGTAAAAAAAGCTTAAGGATAAATGCAAATAGTGCCTTTCCATCCAAAATGCTTCGAAAGCCATGATCTCCTTCTCAAAAGATCTCGCTACTAAATGAATAAAATAAACATCGCAAAATACCAAATGTAAAGAGCCCACTGAATGATTCTCATGGTTAAATAAGAGAAAACAAAAATTTTAAAGTCTATTAAATTTTATAAACATAAAAACTTTTATTGTTTTTATAGACTTTGTAATATACTATTTAAAGTTTTTATAGAGGTTCGGGCTAAGTATGGTCCTGCATTGCTAGTCCTTAGGTAAGATATATATTTAAAGCTTTTTGCTGCATAAAATCCATCAAATCTCTCTCTCTCTCTCTCTCCCCCCTTAAAATCGATTCAAGCAATATTATCCCATCTCTACAAATTAGAAAGAGAAGGATTGTATTGTGAGAAAAATTAGGAAGAAAGATTAGATAAATAAAGGATTTGGATCATTAAAAGAGATTTGATAGAAAGTATTGGAGACTTCTTAAAATGGGAGTACACACATGTCGTGCTCCCACGCTCTCTCACAAAGGGGTCAATTCTGTTAATTATATATATTAAAGCTACAAGAAAGGAGGCTTGTGATGTGTGCCACGTCAGCAGCCTTATTATTTATTTTTTCTAGAGTGCCACGTCAGCATCTTTAAAACATGAAATGTGGCACCAAAAATCACTAAAATCTCTCCCCCTAAAATTACTCTTGTACCATCATTTTAAATTATTCCAAAAACCTCACCCTCACCAAACACAAAGAATCTCATCTTAATCCGGGGATCAGAATTTAGGAAAGTGGGATTTAGAAAAGAAGAAGAAAAATGAAAGAAAGAAAGAAATTTCAAGAGCATGGAGAAGATGTCCAAGGAAAGGATGAGGTGGAGGTGACTAACAGATTGATGGTAGAGCTTGTCCAAGAAAATGTCCTAGATCATGGTTGGTTCTTTTTTGTGCATGTGGATCCTGATCCATGGATGGCCCACTTTAATATAGTACATTCTCCTCTTGATCTCTTTTTGCCTAATAGTTTTGCTCTTAATTCTACTCTTTTGAATGCTATGTGGATATTAGATGAAGACACTGGTACAGTTTATTAGTTTTTGTTCTTCTTGGATAGATGCAAGGTCACTATCCAAGCCTTCAATACAAAACATGATACCGAGTCACGAGAATCTACATGCCCCAAAACATTCCTAGATGCCCTGTATGTCATATGGAAAAGAGAATGACCTCTGGGCTCCTTCAAAGGGCTGCAGGCCCAAATCCTGAGAACGGTTCTAAGCTCTGCCCTGATATTGATGATCAAAGAGAAGATCTCTAGGAGCACATGGGCCTTGATGCTTGCCCTTTGAAGGCAACAGGTCTATAAGATTTGATGGCTAGATACAGGATTGCATCTCATCTTCATGTTCAATGTTAGAAGGATTTTTTATTTGGT
Organism: Sextonia rubra; assembly: GCA_037013555.1. Classification (NCBI taxonomy): domain Eukaryota; kingdom Viridiplantae; phylum Streptophyta; class Magnoliopsida; order Laurales; family Lauraceae; genus Sextonia; species Sextonia rubra. Next base: position 28,264,107 of record JASUAD010000009.1, read on the forward strand.
CGCGGTATCTTCTCCATGTTTGGATATTGATTTAATTTGATTTTAGCTGTTTTGTTAGATGAATGAAGACAAGTGGTACAATTATGTTAATTTTGTTCTTGTTGAACTATAATTCCAATGTGGTTAGACTTTTACTTTTATTGGTTTATTTATTTATTTATTGTGTTTCTTGTTTCTGATTGTTTGTGGTTATGTAAAAATCTCAGTTTAGTTTCTAATAGTTTCAATATTCTTTTTTAAGTGTACATTGACATACTAAATTTAGTATTTCTACTTTTTATCATGTGGATGGGTGAAAGGGTCTAAATTGGATATGATTATGGGATTATTGTTTCTTGGGAATTCAATTTACAAAGATGACGGTGGATAAGATGAGTTAATGTAGGTCATGAATTTAGGCTCCTTAAAGATTTTGAGAAGAAAGATCTTGATTTATGAGAAATACAGTTTTTTAGGGCCGGTCTAGTTTTTATAATTTTCGGTTTTTAGTCTTTATAATAAACTCAAACTCGCGCATTCATACCTATTTAGGAATTTTTGAAAAATATTTTTTAATTTCATTTTAATGAAACTTTTAATTATTATCATCATCCCCTAAAATTTGTCTCCCGCTAAATCTTTTTCCCCACACATAATCAAAATTAAAAATCTCTCTCTCATCTCCTCTATCTCTAAATTTAGGTTTACACTTAAGATCTTCCCATACAAAGGTTGTCCACCCAGCACTGATTAGTAGAACTCCACCACCATCTCCGATGTAACTGAGTCTTTGGAGGTTCTTGTAGTAGATGTATGATTTTCTTTTCTTTTGTCTTTTGTTATAGATTTTTTTTTTGTTTTTTCTGTTTTATTTCGTTATTTTATTGTAGTGAATGTTTTCACTTGAAATTTCATTTTGCTTTGGTCTTTGTGATGATCCATGGATTTCTTTAAAATTCTTTTTTCTTCTATTTCTATTATTAAATCCTGACATTCTTTGATTATATTATCTTTCTAAATTTCATATATTTTTTTTGTTCTCTTTGCATTTTATTTTAATATTTTTTCTTCTGTTATGGACCGGATTTGACCTATGTGAAGGAAAAAATGCACAAAAATATTGCTTTAGTGTGCCACATGGCACAATGGGCCTGCCGTTCTCATCATTGCCCACCTAAGACGAATTTAAATTAAAATCTCTCTCCTACATTTCCTCACCCCTATCGAAATCTTCTCTTATAAATTGCTTTGACATGCCTTTACATTCATTTAAAATGATTTCACACGGTACCTATCGCCCTCATTCATAGGCTTTTTAACATTATCTCATGCAAAATTTTAGCAATAATGCTAATCAATATCTACAATTTTCAATCTTACCACAAGTAAAATTTTAGCAGTTATTTCTTATTTTTATCTTTACTTAACTCCATTTAATGTTGAATGACAATTCTCATCTCCCATCAGGCCCTGCTATATATACTTCGCTCCATTTAATATCGAATGAAGAATCTCAGCCCCTATGATGTTTTTAGTAAATAAAACTTCTAAAGGAAAATTAAATTTAAAAGGCATCATTGGCATATGGTATACAAAATTCAAAAGGTCCTACTAAATTGTCACATTTTTTTACTAACGTGAAATGTAAAGTTTTTGAGTCCAATTTTCTAGGGCACCACTCATATGGTAATTTATTTTTTTTATAATATTATAAAGAAAATATTAATTTTGAACATATTTTTATTTTTGGGCTCGGGGTTAACATGGGCCTTTGTTGCTAGTATATATAATAACAATAATAACAATTTGATTTTGATTTTGAGAAAAAAAAGAAACAACAACATTGATTTCAGATTTTTAGGAAATTTCTTACATCAATTTGATATTGATTTTGAGAAACAGGAAACAACAACATTGGTTTTGGAGTTTTAGGATTGTTTTTGCATCACTTAGATTTTGATTTTGAGAAAAAGGAAACACAAACAATGATTTTGGAAAAAATTTAGAGTTTTTTTTTGCATATACCACCCTGAGGTTTAAAGAATTTTTAAATACACCCTTGGAGCCCACCTTTTCATTTCAATACCTTTTTATTAATAGTCCTAATGAGAATGAGCAACCACCAAGATATTTGTTTTGAGATTTTATAAAACATAACTACTTTGCCCTTACATCAATTTAAAAAAAAAAGAGAATGCCCTTATTTACAAAAAAAATATTGTTATTTTATCCTACGATCCAATGGTTTTTCTCTTAATAATTCTCCAATGTACATAAAGCCTAATTATATATTTTGAAATAAATATCAATCCAATAGTGGGTCATGCATGGATTGGTCCAATTATAACCAAGTATAAGTATTGGTTATAATCAATTTGAATTTAACAAAATGGGCCCCATATTAATAAAAATAGATTTATGTAGGATTGTTTTCTCCTACTAAAGTGCCAAACTAATAGTCAGAGTAATAACCTTTAGAGAAAAACGAATCTAAGCTTGTGAAGTTATGTATTTATAAAGATAAGGAGGTAGACAAAAGTATTATTTAACTCTAAAAACTTATGGTGGTTGTAAGGCTACTGATTTTGAAATATGAAAAGTATTAGAATGCAAAGGCAGGAGGCTATATGCAAAAATTAAAACTATAGGGGCCTATTTACAAATCCTAAAAATCTTAGGGGTTTATATACAAAATACTCAAAATTTTAAAATAAGAAAAAAAAGGAAAGGAAAGGAAAGGAAAAAAAACAGGAAAGGGATGAAAGAAAAAGCTAGAAGATTTAACTGAAAAAATCCTCTAACATCAGTTGTATACCAAAAAGGCCCAAGCAAACTTAAATTGCCTTGGATGGTCCCGAGGGCCCTTGGTGGTTTATTTTTTTTGTTAATTTTCATGGGTGGAGATACCGTTGCTCTGAATATAAGATGAATGGGGATATCACCGCTTATCATTTTCTTTATATACATAAACTTCGTTTCTCCTTCCCCATTTTTCTAGTTTCTTCTTAAGGACGAGGTTTCTCTCTGTAACTCTTTATTTTGCCATTTTACCTTTTAGCCATTTTATCTCTTATACTCTATTAAATAAGAACATGGACTCCATTAAAGGGGTACGTGGACAGTCCAATTGAAGGAGAAGGTGGACTCCATTGAAAAATGTTTGTAGACACATAACCCAAGAATATAATATCTTGCAATTAATTATTTTGAGATGCTTGAGATGCGTTGTAGACACATAACCATAGTGCCACACTTTTGGTTGGTAAAATTGATGTACTTAGCATATTGTCTGCATTGGAAGTGTGGAACACCCTTTTTTTTTGTTTCCTTGAGATGTTTTGTGAAATTTTGTGAATGTTTAATGAGATATGTACCTCTATGTGTAGGCAATGTGAAAATTTACATGGGTTCTTGAATAATCCTCATTTCTTTTAAATCCATTGTAATACCTCAGTTTGGAACAATCACTTTTTGTCTACCATTTAGGACTAAATGGTTGCAAAAAATGACAACACACCTATAAACCTCCTGCACCATTAAACTCGAGATTGAAAAGGCTTTGTTCTTGATTGATTTTACTCATCCACTATTGAAAAGGCTTTGTTCTTGTTTGATTTTACTTATCCACTATCTCATTTTAGGCTTATCTTGCTTTATCTTAAACTTTAAAATTCAACTATGTGGTGCTCAATGACATAGTTATCTATTTCCCTCATCTCATCAAATTACATTAAACACATAGTAATAATCACAAATGATATTTTTTTAGACACCGAAATCATCTACCATACAAGAGTCTCTCATGTAATCCCTTAAACATGTGCACTATGGTGCTCATTTGTCATTATGGTAAGGCAGACCCAAGTACATGGATTTAGGGTTAAAGCCCCCACACAAAATTTAAAAATTATAAAAAAAATCCCTATAGATTTTGAGAATTAATATGCATTTTTTTAGATTTGCCCTTTCCCTCAAAAATTTTTTTTATATAGAGCCCCCTAAAGAGAATTTCTTGGGTTTGCCATTGCTACTATTTCATGTTTTCTTATCTATGACACCTTCCACGACAAAATTTTTTTTTTCCATATTAATGTAGTTTTCTTTTTCCATTTTACAACAAGAATATGTGATTTATGATGAGATATTTTCATTTTTTTTATTATAAGCACTTGATATATATAATTACCCAATCATGCTACATAGAAGAAATAGTTTAAAGTACTTACTGCCATTAGAAGTTGTGCCCCTATTTACTTTTACAAAATTACTAATACAATTCAACTCCTTTTATTTCATGTACTAATAGGATATTAGGCGATGAGGTTTTGACTATATTCCACTACGATGGAGAGATTGATTATGATAGTATACGTCCGTCTTACAATGGTGAAAAACAAAATGTGAGATATCTATCCACTAACATGTCATATACCTTTTTGCTTAATGTTGCTCTTGAAGTTTCTAAGTTGGAGGACTATGAGAAGCCAATTTTACAATACCTTTTTTATAGTGGAATTACATGCTTATATATTACTATAGACGAAGATATGAATGCCAATGCAATGTTTAGAGCATCAAGAATCATGAATGAGTTGAATTTATATATTACCAAAAGTGCAATGAGTAAAGCAAATGATCCACCTCAATTCCAATCTAGGTATATTCTCCCTAATATTTTTATAATGCTAAAAAAGGATCATGTTTAATTAAGTATAATTTCTAATTCATTTTTTTGTTTATATTGAAGGCTTCAATGGATGGATATTGATGAGGCGAGTCATGGTAGATACAATATGCGGAGAGAGGCAAGTCATGGTGGATACAAATACAAAAGAAAAGACCGCAATGAAAAGGAAGTTATACATCCATAACCTATGCTGAAAATTTCCACTGTCAATATTCAGGAAGACAATGATACCCATTTCTTGGAAACACCTACTTATGATGCACTTGAATAATTAAAAGTGGCTGATTGTGTTATTGAAGAGGAAAAATTCAAAGTAGTATATGATGTACCAATGGATAGAAAGTCAACATCTATTAGGTGCCCAAATACAAAACTACCTAACCCAATAAATACCACAGAGGCTTCATTTGTTGTGTCGGATGTTACATTAGAGGACACCCTGGTTCCCCAAGATTATATTATGGAGCCATATCAAAACTCTGCACGTGAAATATAGTTAGGGAAAAAGTTTTTTGATCATGACATATTCCATAAAACGTTACTAAAGTTTGCAATATACAACAATTTCACGTTGAAACACTTAAAGACCAATCGCACCAAAGTTATGATGCGCTGCTATGATCAAAATTGTTTTTGGCATATTCATGCTTCCATTGTGGAATCTAGGCCACAATTTCAAGTGCGTACATATTATCCAATCCACTATTGCTCGAAGCCTATGATGAGGATGGCACATTGGCAAGCATCTTCAGAGCTTATCGCATAATTTCTCTTAGATAAAGTTCGATTTAACAATATGTTGACTCCAAAGGAAATCATTAGTGAGCATCAAACAAAGTTTGGTTGTCGTGTTTCCTATAGGAAGGCTCATAAAGCAAAAGATATAGCCCTTCGTATCATTAGAGGATCATACGAAGAGTCCTTTCAAATTCTCCCTCTCTATTGCATTGAGTTGATGACGACGAATCTAGGAACAGTAACAAATATTAAAATGAAAACTGATGACACATTCCAAAGATTCTTTTGGGCTTTAGGACCATGCATCCGTTCTTTTCTTTCTTTATTGAAACCAATGATTGCAGTTGATTGAGCACACCTTAGGGGCAAGTACGTAGGAGTTTTTTTAATAGCTATAACTCATGATGTGAATCATAAGCAGTTTCTCATTGCCTATGCCTTTGTGAAAACTGAGCGGCGTGACAGTTGGGAGTAGTTTCTAGCAAATTTATTTATAAACTTGGGGTGAGCCGTTGAATTTGGCCATTGTATCCGATTGACAGAAAGGGCTTGTACCTGCCTTAGACAACATTATTCCTAGTGCGTGACACTGTTTTTGTTGTTATCATATTGTAGAAAATGTTAAAGGAAACTTCAAAGATGATGCTATTGTTAGAAAATCTTGGTTAGCTGCAAAGTTGTATAGGCCATGTGAGTATGAGGCATACATGAATGAAATTTGGGTTGTAGATGAAGCTGCGTACAATTACATTCATACAATTGGAAAAGAACATTGGGCAAATGCATTCATTGAAGGACGATGTTATAATATGCTTACTAGTTATGCAGCGGAGTGACAAATAATCTTCTAAAGGACACTAGAATGCTCCCCATAACAACACAAGTGAAGGAGGTATGCTCAAAGCTTATGGAATTCTACCAAATGCGCAAAATTGAATCTCAACTGATTAAGACTAGGCTAACTCCATGGGCGGAAAAAATTCTAAACCATGAGGCAAAAGAATCTCATCGATTGCATGTTCGTGTTACCAATCTTGTTGAATTTCAGAGTAGAGTTCATTGATGTGGTGCATTTGGATAAGAGGAAATGCACATGTCGCTGGTGCAAATTACTTGGAATGCCATGTTCACAAGTATTGGCGGCAGTGAAAATGAGAAACTTAAATCCGTATGATTTATGAGAGCATTAATTCTTTACATCTTCATATCAAATGACATATAATGAGGTTTTGCATCATACTTGTAATAGAAGACAATGGGGGCATAGTTCAAATCAAAGAGTATTACCCCCTCGTGCTACCAAGCAACCTGATCGTCCTAATAAAAATAGAGTTCGAACTAAAGATAGGACTCGGCATGTAGACAAGTTACTTACTCAGTTTGTAAATAAAGAGGTCACAACCGTCAAAGATGTCGTAATCCACCAGTTAACCCATGATATGTGAAGCTTAACAGCACCAGTGGTGTATATATATATTTGTGATAGGAACAACATCATCTTTTGATATGTACATATGATCTTTTTTTTTTTTTTTACTATATTTTGGTGCTATGGAATCATCAGTGTAGGAAAAGGATATAAATATGATGGATGTGTTGGTGTAATGTGAAGTTAAATTTAATGTAAAAAGGATGGTTGCATAATGGTTTATGTGATATATAATGTGTGTTGTGATTATGTGAAAACTGTTTTTTAATAGGGATATATAACTCTATTATGTGAGTTCCCTCAAATATACCTATAAATGCCCATTCATGCCATTACAAATTAAATTGGTACCTGAATAACCTCCTAACTAAATTTTGCACTTGTCATGACATTTATACAAATATCACAACTAGGGTAGCGATATCCGCTTGTTACTGGTGACTTAACCTGTCCCGAAAGGAGATATCCTTGCTTAGGATATCGAAGTTAAAGTAGGTTGGGTAGCAATATCCCGTATTAATTGGTCCCTTAACCTGTCACGAGAGGGGATATCCCTGCTCAGGACATTGAAGTTCATACAGATTGGGCAGTGATATCCCACCTTAATTGGTGACTTAACCCTGTCACGAGAGGGGATATCCCTGCTCAGTAAATTAAAGTTAATAAAGTTTGAGTAGCGATATCCCTTCTTAACTGGTGACTTAACCTTGTCACTAGAGGGGATATTCCTACTCAAGACATTGAAGTTAAGTTTGGATAGCGATATTCTCTCTTAACTGGTGACTTAACCTTGTCACGAGAGGGGATATTCCTGCTCATTACATCAAATATTGATCATAGTTTAGACAACAATATCCCCTTTTAACTACACATTCACCTGCAAATACACTTCCAAAAACCTGTAAACACACTTCAAACACATACATGTCCACATTCACTTCACATTCACCTACACTTCCAACATATTCACATATATATTAACAATTCCAACACATGGACATCCACATTCACTTGCACTTCCAACACATTCACATCCACATACACCTTCACATTCACTTCCAACACGTTCACATCCACATACACCTCCACATTCACTTAAAACACATTCACCTCCACATCCACTTCCAACACATTTTTGTCATCCAACACAAGCACATTCACTTCCTTTGCACTCACCTATACATTCACTTTCAACACATTCACCTACACATTCACTTCAAACATATACACATTCCAGCACATACACATACACATTAACAATTATGCCTTATACGCATTCATTGCCATTCCATGCTACATGACAATCCACCATATAAGATTGCTAAACCATTCCCCCATAAAAAAACTTGACACCATTGATTATCAACAAATATAAAAATGTAAGATGAGAAGATACATAGAGTTTCATTACACATTCAAAATGATTTAAGTGAAATATGTTCTACCAAGTCAAGGTTAGTATATTCACAAAACTTATTATGTTGAAATCGCTATATCTCTTTAACAGTCCAAAAACAGTTTCAATGTCACAAAAAATATACAAAAAATGACTGCTTAAAAAACACGATCAAAACTGTTAATATTGCCATATCTCTTCCAACAATTTTTGTAGATCTAATTTGTAAGCATTCTTTTCCCAATTTTTTTTGAAGATGTCAACCACAATCTTACTTTTATAATATGGTATGTCAGTTTGAGTGAATTTGATTTACCGGCTGCAGATATAATGCTCTGCAAATGGAAACGTAAAAACTCCACAATCACTGCCATTATCTTGGTGTGGAATGTTGGTTTTTGTAATAAATCTCTACAAGTATGGGTTTGCCCGGCCAAACTTGCTAAACTCATCATTCTACCAATTAACCAAACAAGACAAAATAAACAATCAATATGATTTAGTGGTGGATAATTTTAAGGGTTAATAAATAGCATGATATACTTACAAATTTCTCAGCATTGGTTATGGAATAATGTTTACTGCTTGAGCTATTGTAAAACTCCCATCTCTTCTCATCTGTGTAACCTATGAGTAATGTGAAGTGATCGATATAGTGTAGTACGGACATTAGTGTTTTGTAGGTTTTTGCTAACCAAACATTTTCACTTTTGGTGCAAAAATTGTTTTGCTTGGCATGATGACAAGTCTCTTTATCAAGCCACCAACTTTACATATTTGATCCAATTAGCATGAGCAGTGTGATGCATGTTACTTAATAATAATGAAAAGTACGATACTAATTCGTCATAATTTATTATGCCTTACCGAAATGCTAGGATCAAACAAATAAGCATCGCTACACACATCACCCAAAACTTTAAGCCAGTAGTACATTATATTGGTGTACAACTATGTTCCATCCTCTAAGGCTTTATACAAGACATCACTGGACACTAGTGTACAGTATACATCAAATTCATCCTCTTCATGATAATAAAACAATTGAATATATGGGAATGAAAATTAGTAAACACATCTTTCTATGTAAAATGACCACTTCAAAGAGCACATTAGCTAACCTACAACACTGTAAACCCATTGATAAAAAGCTTATCTTGCTCAATCAATTTACATCCCCACTGCACAAGCAAATGTGAATAGTCTTTGAATTTAACTGGTATCTTTCACAGTCGGGGAAGTTGTTTGATCCTTGTAATTAAAGAATCTATCGGAATGATGAGAGTAGAAATCACAATTGGGATAGGAGGTCCTTCATGTGACGGGTGGACATAATTTTTAAAATAGGTGGCTGACAAGATACTTCATGTGAGGGAGTCACAACGATCTCTGAACTTGGTGCTTGTGAATGACCTTCATGTGAGGGAGTGGACATGATTTCTATAATTGGTACATGAGTGTGTACTTCATGTAAAGGAGATGTGATTTTTACAACTAGTGGCTGTCCAAAATTTAAGGGTGGAGGATTTGACAAGCCAAAGTGAATTGGACGTAAATCGGACTTAACAAATTGTGAACTAAGAGATGGTGGATATAAAGGGAAGTTAGAAATTAACTCCAACTTACTCTCAATCTTTTTACATGGGCTTTTGAACTTACGAATTGCTATCTTCGTTCTTTTAGTTATCCTCTCCTGCAAAGCAAATTGAAATAGTTGTAGCATGCAGCTCTTTTTATTGTAATTATCAAAATAGAAAGTAAATTACTTCATTATCATCTGAATTTAATTGAGAGCTACTGAAATTCTCACAATAAAGTTCTCGAAAGTTGTTGCTATTTCAGATCTAAATGTCTTAATCTTCTTTTGCATTGAAGCCTTGAACTTTTCAAAGCTTGTTTATTTCAAATCTGTCTGATTTATAGATCTCTCCATGGCATCCAAAAGTTCTTTGACCTATAAATTTTGTAGCAAAATGTTAGTAATGTTGCATAGTGAACACTTTAATTCAAAATAATTATAAGCAAACATTGTACATGTTTTGATGGGCAACAAGTCTCATCATGATTGGACTTTGATTGTGCCTTTAATTTATCTTTAAAAATTTTTTCATCTCGAGGTGCCTTTCCTCTTCTAGTTCGACCTATTCGCATGCGGGTGTTTAAATCAAACTATGTTTCATACTCTTTTGTATGCACATATGACACATTTTCTTTCCCTTTATCACAAAGTTTTCCCTTTCTAACTAAAATGGTATAACCTCATCATGAATATGGGAATAATCACATGATATCCTCTCCACTTTTTCTACTCTTAAAAATGGCATGTGAAATGGTGGAGGCACTAATTGGCTTAGGCCAAATTATTTTATCACCCCGTTGGCATTGTGCCTTTCCAGAATTCAATAGTGAATCAATACTACATATGATGTAAAGAGTAGTCGATCAACGTTTGGGGACATGTTTTGAGAAAATCTTCTTGTACTTAGCATAAGGCATTCATACAAACTGCATGCAAATACAAAAGGATTAACAATTATTGAATAAGGAGTAATATGAGGCATCCAAACAAACAACTAAATTAATTTACCCCAGCAGCTTCCATATAATTCAACTGATGATGGACTTCCTTCATTGCAGTTAAAGGACTGGGATCACTTAATTTTGGTCCTATATCTTGAATAGTGGGAATTTAATGTCCTTTTTCCAACTCTGCTTAGATTGTGGACATTGTGCTATAGACATCTGTGAGTAAGCCTAGATCTGCACACATATAGTAAATGTATAAGTATACACAAATTCTGCTTAAAGAAATGATAATGAATACATACCAATATTTCAATGACATTAACATGAAGAAGCTGTAAAGGACCGATAATGGTTTTGAACTTATCTTCGAAAGGTTTTTATATTTTTTTCATTTGCTTTTTAGGGGAACCCTGCTTTTCTTCTCCTCCCCTTACCTCATTGGCCTCAATTTTCCACTTTCATACTTTGCCCAACATTCGGTACAAATTGGGAAGACATGCAGGGCCCTAAGCGAATGCGTAAATTCGGTGAAGAGTTCAAGGAAGTAAAATGCCCCTCTCGATCTCAGAATAGTTGTTGAAAATTTCGCTAGCAACCAAATGAAAGAGGAAGGCCCTAGTGTAAAAGACTTCCTCCTTTTTAGAGAGTTTCTTTGCCTTTTGACCCTTAGACTTACTCTCGGACGGGGTAAAGTTGTCATCAAGCCACTTAAATTTAATAAAAAAAAGCCTTCTGTATCAACTTTCGGACGAGGCCTCTTCCTAAGCAACTTTTCATATGTTTCCACTACCTTATTCTTGGGGTATGTCCACCCAACAACAGGTGGGCCATCTATGGGAAGGCCATACATATATGAGACATCTTTTAGGGTCACCATAGTGTAGTTATGTGGAAAATGAAAAGTATTCGTTTCAAGATGCCATCTCTTTATCAAGGCATATATTAATGTATGGTCAATTTTTATTTTGTTTATTTCTGAGAGATGATGTAGTCCGGTCTCTTCGACATACTTCATTTGATTTGTACTGAGCACCCACTTTTTTTTTTAGATTAGTGCGGATGCATTTATACCAGTTAGGTACCTTTCAACATTGGAATAATTGAGATGGTGAATAGTTTGTAATAAGAAAATGAAAAACATATCTAAGTGTAATCGATATAAAACAAGTATTGATACAGGCATACTAATCCATTAGCGATTGCTTTGGAGATGTGGCTTTCTTGGCCATGCAAAAGGACATTTTTAGTTCCCTTTGGTCTTTTTCTTCCAACTGTATGATCCAAACATCATTTGCCAAAAAACTCCGAAGAAAGCAAAAGAGTTGAAATTCTTAGAATTACAAAGTTAAGTGGAGGAGACACACTAGTGGTAATACCTGTGAGATGCACAGTGTAACATTATGAATTTAATATAAATCATGAATCTCAATGGATTTATATGGATATTGGTTTTTTTCCTTTAATCATACTGTCTTATAATTGAGTTTTTACTATTGCATCTAGATGGTTGCAAATGCTTTTGGAGGGTGGGGGCGGATGTCTTTTTTGTACGTTTTATACACTAAACTAAATTCCTAATTGAGCTTGTAATAATTTCAATCCAAACTTCAAATGAAGTAAGTATCTTTAGTCACTGAGGCCATAACTCACATGATCAGTGAACGGGCTGATCAGTCCATACCAATCAATTGACAGGCCGCCTCATGAAAGGACATATGTAGAAAGACTATAAGGATTCACTGTTTATGTTCCATCGCAATTTTTTTTTTATTTTTGCATTTGATACTTCTTTTATGTACCATTTGTAGCCACATGTTTTATAATACATTTATAGACCATTCGTATGCACAAGTTTTATAATACATACTCCTCTGAGACTCAGAGAATGACACCAATATCATGAGACCCGGAGAAATTGCAAGAAAACAAAGTGCAATTAGGTATCTAGAGAAAGTAACACTACACAAAAGACCATGCAATTAGGGATAAAAAAACTATAAATAAACAAAGAAAGACAAGGGGGTTGATGGGTCAAGGCTCCATCTTCCTCTGCTTTTTAGGATTCCAAGTCAATGATGAATTAGTAATTCCTGCTGTGAACACTGAAAGCCAATAAAGGTGGTGATTTGGGCAACAATGTTACTCCATGCAAAAATATAAGGCCTAGAAGGGAAATGGAAGATAATGGATTGTGGGGTTATTTAAAGCATTGCAATAAATAGAATAGTAGAAAATTAGATCTCACAAAGAATGCTATTGGTGACACAAGAATCTTGTGATAGAGAGCCGGCCTAGGATTAGTGGGATTGTTCTCTATTAGGCTAAATAATATCAAGTTAAGAGTTACAAATAAAGATTGTGAACTTTATTTAAGGATTAAATATGACTTACGGTGTGTTTGGTTCTACTTAATAAAAGTTGGCTGTGCTTTTGTGAAAATATCTTTAAAAAGGTTACTCTCCAAAGCAACTTTTTTAAAGAAAATGTTGTTTGGTTAACTCAATTTTTACACTTACTTTTTAACATTTAACAACAAGAGTATCAAATGTTGTTTGGTTAAACATAAAGAAAGCGGCTTCTAGCATATAGAGCCAAATGATTTATATAAATTTTTATAAAAATAAATTACACCATATTAGAAGCATTATAGTTAAATAAAATTGCCCAATATAAAATCAAAGATGTGCTATTTTATGTGGTCAGCAACTCAAAGCCACTTAGATTCAGCAGCCTTTACAAAAATAACTTCTAAAAAAGTTAAATTGCAAACAATAATATCTTGAATACATCTAAAATACTTCAACATAACTTGAAAAGAAGTGATTAAATTTGCGAACAATGACATCTTGAATACATCTAAAAACCTTCGACGTATCTTGAAAGGAGGTGATTTGATTGTTGAAAACATCTTAACATTATGGTATAAAGTTTGGAAAGGTATCAAATCTCTCTCTTGAAGTTTTTGTACTAGCAGAATTCCTAGAATGGCAGTAGAACACTACTTTCTCTGCCACAATGTTACATATTTTGAATTCTTGAAGAGGTTGGAGAATAAGCGACATCTACTCTCTACTTTCTCTGTGCTTGAGTCGAATAGAGTTGGCTTTCAAGATGATGAATGTGTGGATATGACACTTCATGGTGTCAGTGAGGAGCAAGGCTAGCCTTTTGTTTGCAAAGAATGAAATTAGAAATTCTACTGCTTTCATACAATGCCTTATTTAGTCCAAAGGAATGCAACAAATTGTGAGAATTCATACAAGGGAAGCTAAGGATGGCTTTGAGCAATTTATGGGTTGTTCATTCATTATATTGGACCAAACAATTCAAAGAAGCCAAGCAAGTTTCAACTTAAACTAAGTCTTTCCTGGTTTTAACATGCATAACAAGTATTTATACTTAGTAGATTGAAGAGGAAACATAATGTAAGGGTGTATATATTTCCAAAGAAGCTGTACAGATGAAAATACCCAGAACCTAGGCCTGGCTAAATAAAAGGAAAAACAGCCACATAACCTCAGAAGAGAACAAGTAGGCCAGAAATAAAACACAAAAGCAATCAACCCAAAGCATGCTAAATGATAGCAGTATGAAAGACATTCTTCAAATTAGATGCCTCTTTGGACCAAGATCTAGGAGTAGCAACTTGACAAACAACAGAGTGTGATTGAACCACCAGGGGATACAGATCCCTATCACAAAACCTTACTCTCCATCGCAGAAGACTTAGACTTGGATGAGTTAAAGCAAAGTTTAAAAGGCTATTTATTATCTATAATGATAATTAGTGGGCTCAAAACAGAATTAGCTTCATTGATTATGACATAACTTGCATGGATACAATCACCAGAGCTGACCTTCTTCACCCAAATGAGTTGATGCCTGTTATTTCTAAGATGCCAGTAGAGAAATAATGATGAGCCGAAGAAGAAATAACACCGTTAAGTATGAGTTTAACAAGGTATATTCATGAATGACATACATGATATCAATCTTTAAAAGTAAACTCCAACTAATATTGGGTGCTATAAGTAAATTGGTTTATATAAATTATGAATTCTCTTTGCATAAGAGAGGTGTATCTTTACTGATACGTAGAAGTGCATGTTAATTATCATTCCATCATCTCAATCACAACTCATCATTGATATAGAATAGAACATGACAACTATGATGAGGCACAAAAGCATGAATAAATCATAGTTTTTCTTTTAATTGAAAGCAGGAATAAATCATATTTTTTGGACATGTAAATAACCTAAATTAATATTTTAAGGCAGTTTTTGCGCCTTCCTCTTGTTTTTGCTAACCTAAATCAATTCTATTACACAAATGAAAATATAAAATCAAATTCCTTAACAACAGGAAATCCATTACACTAGGAGGGGCAAGAAGCCATACAAAATATGATTCAAAAACCATTAAACACATTAGACAGATGAAAACTTAAAATCGAATTTCATTACAGAGAATCCATAACACAAGGAACAGAAAGAACCCATAAAAAAAAAAAAGCAAAACATAAAGTAAAAATAGAAATACATGCAAGATACGCACAATGTTCGCCATGATGTGGAACCGCAATAGTGGAACGAGGATATGAGTTGACGTACATCTTGTTGTGTGGCCGACGAAGAAGAAGACTACTCGAGAGATATGCATGTCGCTGTTGCAAGGTTAACAAGGGAGAAAGAGAAAGAGATAGAGATAGAGGAGCACCTGGGACCAGCCACCTGCGATGGATGGAGGAGATCAAGAGACGGAGATGGTGAAAATGGGGAAAAAAGGGTTCTGTCAATTCTCCATCCTTTTTGAGCCAGCAACTATATCCGTGCTAAGGGAATGTGGGACAAAGCAATACCACATCAACCCTCTGGGACCACTAAGGTCTATGAGGTCTTTTAATATCATGTTGTGTGGTAGCTCATCTACAATAATTCTGTTTTCAGAATCAAATCTCACTTAACTGTGATTCCCGCGAAAGACAGACGACATGGGTTTTCTCTCGTCTTCTCTGCGTTTGAGGTGATCTCTCTCCCTCCTTCAACTCTCACTCTCCCACAGCCGAGCCCGCCCTCCACTCCTTCTCTTCCTCTCTCTATCTTTCCCTCCTTCCCCTGCCGATCTCACCCTACCCTTCTACTCCCAGAGCGGGTACGACTTAGGATCGCAGAATGATAGTACCAGAATGTAATTTGAAACGAGTTCGTTTGTTTTATAGTTGCAACAAGTAGAACACCAGAATGTATTATTTGAAAGAGCTTTGTATATTATACAAAGGAACGGAGTTTCTTTCTGATAGAAACATGTTTTGCACTTGCACACCCGTCGAGATTGGTATTCCTTGGAACCTGTACAAGGATGAAAATAACGGTTTCTGTTGGAAAGTGGTTGTATTTCAGGTTGGACTCGGAAATATTGTTACTTGACTATTTGACTTTTGTGGTCACTTGATTTTCAAGGATTACGAACGTAAAATTCTTCATTTGGGCTTCATATAGTTTCCCGAATGTTTTTTTTTTTTTTTTGTTTTTGTTTTTTGGATAGTAAGTCCAGAAACACTGGAAAGCGAGCATATTCAGGAAAGTAGATGTAATTTGTCTGGTGTCACCTTGTTCCTTTTTTTTCCTTGTATGTTTAATTCTCAACTGTGCCATTGGTGTTTGCTGATTGCCTTTTCTCTTGTCTTTCAGTAATAGCCAGAGGTTTTCAAACTCGTTTGCTATGGAATCTTCTGCAGCTGTCTTGCTAAGGGAGATGACACATAGTATGGATGCAACCACTGACGATGAATATGCTTCTCAGGCTAAATTACTTCAAGAATTCACTAATTTTTCTGCCATCAAGAAGGCTTGGACTTTTAAGTGTGACAGGGTTATGGCCTTCTGACCTAATGAAAGTGCAAACTTGTATTTTTATATTACAGAAAACTTGGAACTTCAACAAGGACACCGGTGTTGGTGGTGGATGTACCTGCATGTCTGTAGAAAAATACTATGTTTTATAAGAAAGTATATTTTTGAGTGGCTTTTGAAACTTCAAGGACTCATTCAATGGTCTTTTTAAGTGTTAAAGATGATTTAACAATATTTTTGGTGTTGGTGATTGGAGAAGTGTAAACCACATCGAGCCCCATTCTGGTTGTTGTCTTGTGAGAGTTTCTGGTATTAGAGTTCTGGTCGAAAGGGTGGACAGATTGGAGAGTGTGCTAGTCAACATGCCAATTAAATTAGCGGCATGCAGGGGAGATTTTATTTCGCACTTGTGTTGCTTTCTGTCCCTTTCTTTTTTCATCTATATTTTTTTTTGTTTCTTTCTTGGGTGTCCATAATTTTGATGGACAGATCCTTATATTTTGTTCCCTTTTATCTCTTCAAAATTTTTTGTTTACTCAATGAAAATTGCTCATATAAAAAGGCTTTAACAGTATATTGAAACTATTTGCAAGTTGTTCTAATAATACAAAAATGAAAAATAAAAATAACATAAATGTAACGCGCTTTAGTACTGCTGTTTGATACTAATTTTAATATTATTATTTCAAAGAACAAGTTTCATGTTAAGAGCTGAGTTTTCAATTACGTGTTTTTCCTTGTTAAAGTGTGTTAATGCGGCATACCCCCTGAAAGTGTTGCGTCCTGGCTACGTTTAAAGTTTTCAATATTTCCTTCCTGCTCTCTTTCATTTATCTTTCTGGCCTCATATCGCCATTTAATTTTTCTCAATCACTTTGTGTCTGGCCAACTAGACTGTGTGGCTCAACATTCTTTATCGAATCTTCTACTGCAGGAAATAGTTCCCAGATTATGTTCTCCATTAGCCAGAGCAATCTCATAGGGAATAAAAGGAAGACAAACATTCTATCAGCTTTTATCTCAAACGAAAGTAACCATTCAGTAAACTTTCAATGGTCTCCTTTTCCTATCAAGATGACAGGTGTGTCCACAATTGTGCCTTCACCTTCGGGTTTGAAGCTCCTTGTAGTTAAGAATGGAGAAAATGGATCCCCAGTACTGCTTGAAATATGGGGCCGCTCTCAGTTGCTAAAGGAAATACGTGTCCCACAATCTGTTCATGGTTCAATCTATACAGATGGATGGTAACATGTTCTCTATATTTTTGTTTTTGTTGATGGATGATCGTGTTTAGTATTTTAAGGTGAACTACATAGAGAGAAACTACATTATTTTTGTTTTTGCTATCGTTGACTCTTAATAATTTGATACATTTGGCACATGATACAAGATGCAAACTGACCATCTGGCAGACCTTATCTTGACTGGATGAAAGCTCAAGAATTATACTGACTTGGAAATGGACAATCATAATAACTCTTTTAACTTGGGTGTTTTTTTACCAAATGTTTTGTTTTAACTAAAAAGAGAGGTGCTTTTAAGGAGTCGAAATGGTAAGTTGCAGAAAGTTTTGAAAAATTCCATCTACTGTCTTTTTTAATAGAAAATTTTCTTGTCAAAGGGTTAGAATTGTTGACTCTATGATTTTTGGGTGGTTCACTGATACTCACAAGATCCAAGGCCTCCAAGGCCTTTTAGCGGCCGTAATCATTCTTTTTTTTTTTGAATGGCTCAATTTCTTAATTCAAACCTGATTCATATCTGAGCTGCGAAACATGAACCTTTGCTCCCTGCATCTAACATTGTAATCCCTGCTGAACATCTCCCTACTCCATATGTTCGCCAACTGCAAAAGCCAAATCACTATCACCATACTTGAGTCCTTTCAAACCCAAACAAGGATTATGTGATGTCAAGTCCCTACCGAAAACTGAAAACACTCCACATTGATTGGATGGATTTGATGCATGGTTCATGTTGATGCACCATCAACCATTGGGCTCAGAGAACTCTTTGTCCATACCAACAGCACCTTATCCATAGAAAGAACAAAGCCAGACTTGGAATATGGAATATGTGTTTCTATCTAAAGTGGACCTCTGTCAGCTGGAATCCTTCAAAAGGACCTCATGAAAAATTCGAGAATGATTTTTTGCTGGTTGGGGAGAATGATGTAGCCATAAGAATGACTGTGGGGCTGAAGCCTAAACTTTAAGCCAAGATTGACCAAGTTATCCCCAATCTCTACTTCTAAGATGAAACTTGGCCTGATTTATTCTTTTATTTAGATTTTTTTTATTTTGCTATTTTAGCAGTTTCTGCCTAAGATGCGTTAATAGCATTGTTTATATAGTTATATGTCTCCTTGGAAATAAAGAAGATGATCATCTTCCTCCAGGAGAAAAAAAAACCCTTGACTTGTGTATCAATGGTTTGACTGAATTTTCCTCTACCCAAGAATCTGGCTTGGGGATGCGGCATGCAAATCTTTGTTTAGTGGTGTAGACTGAGTCCACTATCCATCCACTCAAGTGAAAGTTAGAGTCTCCTCTCAATAGGTATGGGTTTCCTGTGTCTCTATGTCTATTCTGTAACTCTGATCACATAGGCATCTCAGGCTGCATCAACTGTGGTGGCCACAATGTGAAGAGTTTTGATCTCAATGCACACTAGCCATGTTTCTGGTAGAGCCTCTGACAACTTAAACTCAACTTTTCTCCCTAATTTATAATTTAGTCATCAATAGGTTGTCAAGTCTATTATATATGGGGTGCTAAGTGGGTGGTACTTTATCTTAATGTACTTCAAAAATTAAAAAGCCCTACCCAGAAAAAAAAAAGAAGAAAAATTTCTCATTCATGTCAATCTTAGCTTGTATTATTATTAATGATTGTCATGTCTGCTAATTGTGTGGGCTAAGTTAGTGGCATTGGAGTTAATAATTGAGAAAAATGCTTCTGTTTTCCTAGGTTTGAGGGTATCTCCTGGAACCATGATGAAACTCTCATTGCTTATGTTGCTGAAGAACCATCTCCATCCAAGCCCACCTTTGATGATTCTGGTTACAAAAAAGGGGCTTCCGACAAGGACTGTGGGATCTGGAAAGGTCAAGGAGATTGGGAAGAAGATTGGGGTGAAACCTACTCTGGGAAAAGGCAACCTGCACTATTCGTTGTCAACGTCAACAGGTCCTCTTTGACATATCTCTGTGTCCGCCTATATGTCAATAGAATATTATGTGAACTAGTTATTAATTTTTTAAATCTTTGCCTTTTCAGTGGTGCTGTTCGACCTGTTGAGGGAATCGAGAAATCCGTGAGTGTTGGACAGGTTGTATGGGCTCCATCATCTTTGACCATTTCTCAAAAATATTTGGTATTTGTTGGGTGGTCATCAAAAAATGGCCCACAGTAGGTTCCTCGAAAGCTTGGTGTGAAATACTGCTACAATAGACCCTGCGCCTTGTATGCAGTCATTGCTCCATCTCATGAATTGTGAGTAGGCGAACTTTAAATGAAATGGGCCCACTTAAGAAAAGTTCATTTTCCGTTACTTTTGCTGCCTGTGCCTTCACAGCTTTTCCTCTGATCTTTATAATTAGTGTTTGATCCCCTTGCTCTGCCTTTTGGCAACTTTGGGTTCCTTAAAACTTTCCAGGGGTAGTGTTACTGAAGATTTAGCAACTGCAATCAATCTGACTCGAGGCATAAGTAGTGCTTTCTTTCCCCAATTCAGGTATTTTTTCATTCCCTATGCTTAGTTTCAATTTTGTTTGTTGGGGTATTTGCATTTAACTTTTGTTGATGTCAGTGAATCAATTTTTCAATATTTTTGTTCTTTAGGAAATGCTTGTCTTGTTTCCAAATAATTAAGGCTGTATCCTGGAATTTCATGAGGAAAATAGGATGCCTTCTCAAGAATTGGCTGGGGAATAACTGAGACTTGAATGGTTTTCATGAACTTCTTGTTTGTGATGAATGCACTTTAATAACGATATAGTTCTTCTTTCCTCTTTTGTTTTTTGGAAACGGAAGATTGGATTGTTTTTTGCGGTTGTTTAACTTTATATGTGACCATATCATTTCACCATTGCTTTCTCCATCCTTTTCTCCTGTAATTTTTCTGGGTGAATGAAAGAACACAAACAGTTTATTGAAATTAAAATAATATGTTAGGTGATTAGCTAGCTGAAATAGATTTAAGGCTTCGAGGTGCTATTACGTTTGAACAGAAATTCGAATGTTCTCCTCAGGGTTCTACCCTACAAAACTTAAGTTTATCATGTACTGTATCAGGCACAATGAATAATTTAGGGTTTTCATTGTCATAGCTTCTATTAAACTGCTTCTAACTCACAATAATCCGCTCCTCACACCCCTTCTCAGGGAAAAAAAAAGCTAGAAAAAGATTTCTAGCCAACAAGTGTCTTTAGACCTGCAACCATGAGTCAGTGTATTGGTATTACTAACAGTGGCACTAAAGAAATCAATAATAATGAAACAATTACTTTCTGGGGGCTTTGGGTGGTATTAAGAATTTGGTCTTTCTAAAATGTTTATTAGGGATTAATTTTTCCTGTATAGATTCATCATCTCCACCCCTGGCCTCCAGAAAGTAATAAACCTTTTCAAAAGAAAATCTATTATATGAATTTCTTTCTTTCTTAGCATTCTATATGAGAAATGTGTGAAAGGACTGCAAGCAGTGGGTTTTGTTGATTTATAAATTTTGTAAAGAAAAGTGCGTTCTTTGTTTAGAAGTCTTACTATAAAATATGAAATTTTATGTTTTGGATAGTAACTTATATCTGTATCCACATCCTGGATTTCAGGAAGTACTGAGCCATATCCTCGATTCCCATAGTTTATCCATATCTAAGCATCATAGGATTTAGAAATTTGGCTATCATTTTGGTTGATCTGGTTCATCTTCTTTGGACACAAGTTCTTCTATTGGTGGACTAAGAAGTAAGAACTGTCATATGATTTTCATCTTTCTTGGCACTTTGCAATAGTATTCTCATCTTACTCGGCACTTTGCAATAGGCTTGTTTTAGAATTTTCCTTCCATGGACCTTCTACGAAGCTTCTATAAGTACTTTCTCATAGATTTTCTACTGTGATCTGCAGTTGCTCGATTAGTAATCTCCACCTCATTTCGATTTGAACCAGGTCAATATGAGCTTCATTTGTACAATTCATGGTTCTTTCTAAATTAGGTATTAGTTCGGTCAATGAAATCAAATTTCATGCCATCTTCATGTGCAACTCATCCAGACGATAGTTTCTCGTTCTCTTCTGAAAAGTTTGGCCACTTTCATCAGATATGCCCGAGGGTATAGATCTGGTCAATTAGGGATATTTAATCAACCTAATAGACCAATATCTTGATCAGTCAAATTGGCTGAATCTCAGTAATGGTGATGAAATTTTGGTCACCTTGAATGAACATTCTTGAAGCTGTTTTTGATGTCTTTATGGGGGTTTCAATAGGGCTGTAGTTGGGGCTGATTCTGGGTGTATGACAACTGGTTGTGTTGGAAACTTGAACAGGTACAAG
This sequence comes from Sextonia rubra, assembly GCA_037013555.1. Taxonomy (NCBI): domain Eukaryota; kingdom Viridiplantae; phylum Streptophyta; class Magnoliopsida; order Laurales; family Lauraceae; genus Sextonia; species Sextonia rubra. Next base: position 28,286,276 of record JASUAD010000009.1, read on the forward strand.
GGCTGGTCTAAAGGACAGTGGGACAGTTAAGACAATGATATACAGACCGCTTACTGGAAGGATTAAGGGATGTTTTAAGGGCTGTGGGATGTTTTGGGACACTATTACGGGGCTGTACCTGGGCCTGTTATGGACTGTTTAGTGAGAGATTATGGGACTGAAAGTTTCTATTTGGAGGGTAGACTGTAGGTCAGATTCTGTAATTGATAAATCTGGTGGCTGAATTAGGGCTGTGTGAAGGGCTGTTTCTAGGGAAGAATAGGGGAAGATCAATGGATTTGAAGGGGTGGGGTATAGTGTCACATCCCAAGTCTGGGGCCCATTCGGATTCAGTACCATGATTAATGAATCAGTTAACTATCATAAATCAAATCAACGACATAAGCATAAAATCTGGGCATTTATGTATATCCTATAAAATCCCTTTACTAAAGGTCATGATTAGATAAAGAAATAAACAATTTAAAACTCTTCTTTTTTTTTAAACTTCAATAGTTCCATTTAACATATTTAATCATAATTTCAGAAAACTAAATAGTTGAAGTAAACCAGTCCTCATAAACTTGGGTGGTACACCTCTCAGCCATGGAGCTCAAAGTTACTAGCTTGATCATAGTAGCTCGTAAAATCCTCTACATTACCTGGTAAGGACAAACCCGGAATCAGTAACCAATGAGTAAGGAAATACTCTACATAATTGAATACGAGGTATGTGATCATATACATTCAAGGACTGCATTAATAATAAAGAAACAAAGATAATGTTTTTGGAAATCAAATAGACCAACAAATCACATAAGAGAGCTGCCTTGTTCACTCTTGTTTGGATACCAGCATGGCCCCACAACTGATTTTCTGCACAACAAATTTCCCACAGCAAGTTCACAACTGATGCCTCATAGTAAAACATAGGGAGTCTCTCCATCTACCACATCACAACAGTCCTCCCATATTCAAGGCAGCGCACTGTCCCGTAGGCACAACAAATAATCTTACAGCCCCCAATTCTCCACCTTTGTTTCTCAACCCCATCACAAAACAAGATTCCCATTAACACAACAGACATGGCAATTCTGCCCAAATTCAGATTTTTATCAAGCACTCATCACTCATAGGTGACCCTTTTTAGGCATAGTTCTGATTTCAAAAGTCACGTCGTAATGACCTCAAAATTTGGATTTCTGAAGAACTCCACATTTTAAGGTGTTAATGGTGAAATTAGATGGATCCACAATATGAGATTAACCAATTGAACCATATTCACAGCGGAAACATAATTGTAAAGCCATCATAGTTACCAACATAAGACAAGGTAAATAATCCTACTCAAATTTAATAAATTTAATATATCAAAGTCATAAATAAAACCATAAGTAAAGATATAATCCAACTAACTAGATCCTCACATAAATAGCCAACCAAGGGCTTACAACCAGTCTGAAATTAAAATTATTATAAATAAACTAATTATTCTAAATTGTTGACTTTCTAGCATAGGCATGATATCTTTAAGCTATATCGTCTGCGCTTCACACGTAATTTCCCTGCGGTTCCTCTTCGACCGCCGTTCCCTCTGGTTCATTGAAAGGAGTGTCGTTATCTACAAGTGCCAATCATAGGGGGTCAGGTTATGAAATAACCTCAGCAAGTATACCTACCCAATTTTCATATCTCATACCGTATTTTGATAAAAATCAAGACAGATTAATCACAGGATTTTCAAAATAGATTAATTAGATATGATAATTTAAGATATAGGTTCATCCATAAAATCAAGTGAAGATTTTACAAATACCATAGCGTTTAAAAAAAATTGGCGTCCCACATTGGCTAAGTTGTCACAGGTATTATAACAGCCCCCTTTTAACGTGATGGGAATAGAGAACAGAGTTTGGTACTCAGAGATTCAAAATTATGGCTATTGGCGATCAGAGCAGAGTAACAGAGTTTGGTAGCGAAGTGACTGATTGTCACTGACAAAGAGTTAACTAATCTGTAGATAGTTTTAGGAGTATTGCCCATACACAGAGGTGCCCACTATGCTAAACTTAAATAGCCTAGTGGTGTCGCCTTAATTCAAAGTACATATAAACAGACAAATAATCATAAAACAGAACTTATTTAATAGATGACAAATTCCAGAGAATGCCATAAATCATATAATAGAGAAAATATATTTTATCATGTTGGAATACATATTAGGTACGATCGAAAACATAAAACCAAATAATCAACCTTCATTATACAAAATCCAGATTTTAAAGGTTATACTGAGTGTAGGTCACTTTACGCATGTCGGGTTTAGGCCAACTTAACCGTATGATATCATAGGATTCCAAACACAGTATATTTGCCCAGAATCTAATTTGGATGACCGGGAGGACCTCCTCCTTAGATTTGGGTTAATTCTTAATTGGCGCTTCTGAAGGTCAGTGGTGTTCAGAGAGCTCATGACGTCACACCCTTGAGTTTCCTTAATCCTAGGCATGTTTCAAAATAATTCAAACGTAGATGTCAAGCCATAATGACATGTCTTATTATTGGTTAAGATTTAATTCGTGTACATAATACAAAATTCTTAATTTAGACCAAATCCCTAATCCTCAAAAGTCCTTAATTTAGTCACAGGTCAGGACATGAGTTTTTATCATAATTTTTAAGTCCTCCAATAAAAAGAAATTAAACATAGGTCATGGTACAAGACAGAGATTAGTGGTAAATTTGGAAAACTTTTATATTAATTTAAGCATAGAGGAGCTTATTACTAACTCTTAGCAATTTAGAACCCATTGAATAGTTCATAAAGGTTTAATTTTTAAGACAGCAGTACCATAGGCCCTATAGCATTTTCACCTAAAGTAAGGGGCTTTGTTTGAAATTTACCAAAGACCACATGCCAGGACAAAGAACACAGCACAGTGCTCTCTCTTTTAGTGTTTCAGTGATATGAGTTTAACTCACGCCTCTACTCATCAGGACTTATGGCCAGTGGGTCCTAGTGGATCAAATTCATAAACAGAGTGGGCCCCAAGGTCGCCCAAGGGTGGGTCTTTAGATATAGGGCTTGGATTTTCAAACCAAGTGGCCCATGGGGTCCCACAAGCCTATCGAATAAGACACCTAGTAGCGTTCAGATTTAGAGATGTGATTTTCCTGGTTTGAAATTCAATCCCAATCAACAATCTGGGATGCCTAACCTTGATTTAGATGTATACTATTCATAGGCAGAAAGTTCTTCACTTTTCTTACACCTGTAAATGGGGTTTCCAAGGTCCAATCCACTCCCAGAATTGTCTCCTCATGGATGGATAACCTTGATTTAGATGTATACTATTCATAGGCAGAAAGTTCTTCACTTTTCTTACACCTGTAAATGGGGTTTCCAAGGTCCAATCCACTCCCAGAATTGTCTCCTCATGGATGGATTTCTGATAAAGCCTATGTACCATATTGGTTGGGTCCGAAACTAAGGTGAGTCATCTATAGTTTCTGCCCAGTCTTGAACAAGATCTCCAGTCCAGATTTGTGATTTGGTGGCCCACATGGGTTCTCCATGAATTCCATGTCAAGTTTTCGATGGAATTGATCAAAGAAGCTTACTAGATGATCTGATATACCATGATATATGAATTCTCCATGATTTCTAAGTCTCACAGAAAGATGTCACTCAAGACAAAAACTTCTTGAGTTTACAGTGACCATAACTGGGTATGCATATAATAAAATAATCCATTGGATAATCCTTCCAAAAATTGTAATATGATATCTTAATCAAATCAAAGTTTTGCTTCAGTAAGTCGAGAGTGCACGTCAGTTGAGTTTCAAAAGAAAATTATATAAAACTAATTTGGAATTTGAAAAGTCGAGTAGGAATAAACTTGGGTTTTGTTTACTTGCCTTATTTGCTGAATTTATCGAAATCTCCAAATCGCAGAGAACCTTAAAATAATTCTTTTGTGGCTTTTTCTCAAATCCTTAAACTTAAAGTTGCAAACCTTCTAGTTGAGAGACTAGGGAGAGAGAGAATAACTAAGAGAGATCAACTAAGAGAGAGGGAGAGAGTAATCTACTGGTGAGTTTAGTGGGTGAGGGTTGTGGTTCTAGTTATATATTCTAATAATATATTATATATATGTAGAATTTACAATAGGTACTTATAGTATAACTAAGAAGCAAATGTAGTGTAGAATTTTTCTTTTCCCCATATAGAGTCCTAGGATAACGCTCTAGCCTTGTTGTATCGCAACCAAACTCCTAACAAAGTTGACACTTGCATGCTACTCCTCTTTGAAGATAAGACAAACATTTGGTCCCACACCATTAGTAATGGGTTTAATCTAAATCTTTTTAACTAGGCACTAGATTAATCTAGATGGGTTTGTATCTTAAGGAAAAGTTTCATAATTAATTATTTTATATCCAATGATTCCCATTTTGGCTATGTCTTGAAATTACAAAAATACCCGTTATATTTTTCAAAAATTACCAACATGTCTTATAATTCCCAAATCAAGTCCTAATTACGTTCATGCCCTAATTCTGCCCTCATTGTTCAATGTGGGTTGATTTCCCCCAATTTGATTAATGTCATTATTTATTTCGTAAATTATTTTTAATTGAATTAAATTTATTAATTTGGTCCGGGATCTTACACACTTTCCCAAATTGGCCCTTTTAATGTATGAGAGTGATCCTATACTGTGCTTGGCATCGGAGGGTGTCTAAAATGAAAAATGAGTATTACAGCCTATATATATAAAATCATTAAGCACTCAAATTCAAAGTAACCTTTTATAATGTTACTACACCACTTGGGGTTCCTGCAATGCACCCCACAACCCTTCCAGGTTGTACTTCCCTTGCCAGTTTCGGAATCGGTCAACACTATATGCAAGGCGACACTACATTCGTCCCCCAACATAGTGTAATGTACTTTCTTATTTCCACAACAATTTTAGAATCTTATTTCTCTGAATAAGTCTACTTCCATAGTGCAAGTAAGGAAATATGCTTCCTGCAACAGGTTGGGTGCCCATAAACATCCATCATTTTTAATTAAATAAAGTTGAATTGAACATACACCTTACCTACATAATAATCCCCACATCAGAATTGAGCTCACAGTTTGGTACTTATGTTCAAATAGTGAATTCTGATACCATTATACATTTAACATCAAGGAAAAAATCATATTTTTAAACACCAACATATACTAGAAGAAATTGTAAACAAAATATTGAACTTCAAATCAAAATTGTAATAACTCAATTAACAGGTCTGGAATTTGAAATAGAAGGTTGGCCAGCCCTAAAACTCAAGATCTAGGGTTCTACTAGAGAGAAATTGTCTGTCTGCAAAAGCATTTTTTTTCCATTGACCAAATCATAGAAAACCAATTAATGTATGCTAAGAAAAGTACCAAATACAGAATCAGGCAGTGTTTGTCCTTACCTGTGGTTTGAATAAAGATGATGATGTGGCTGTTGATGGATTTTTCAATGGGTTGAGAATAGACATTCAGTATATTCTTGCATTCTAACATTTTGATAATGTCGATGAGCTCATCTAACATACTATCAAAGTTGAGGCAATTGCAAATCATCAAGCACAAAAATTCAAATGGATTCCACCAAAGAATTTGTCTCTGCAAGATGCTAGACCCAATGGTTCTTTAGGATAGATTTTTGTAAGGATTGAAGGTCAAAATAGGATGATTTGTTTTCATTGTCAATAGTTGACGCATCATGCAGCGGAATGTACAAAGCGTATACATCCCATTGATATTGAAGGAGATGATAAAAATATTCTAGATAATTTTAAAGGTAATAAAATTGATCCCAAGGGTAATGAAACTGAGGAAATTGAGTACACAGACGTAGATACCACAGGTGAAGCTTTCATCATCATCAAAGAGGCTCCACCAACTATTGAGAATAAATGATTGAGAAAAAATATTTTCTGTTCTGCGAGTATAGTTCATGGACAAGATTACACAGTTGTTATTGATAGCAAAAGTTGTGAAAACCTCATCTTTCGAGCTCTTATTAATCGCCTCAAGTTGAAAGTTTACAAGCACAACCGCCTTTATTTTGTCAAATGGCTGATAACTGGTGATCAAGCGTATGTTTGACATACTTGCAAAGTTACTTTTACCATTTGTGCGAATTACAAAGATACAATTTGGTGTGATGTTCTACCTACGGATAATGGTGATATCTTATTGGGTCATCTATGGATGTATGACAAAAATAGGACTCATGGAATGTGTGATAACACATACACATTCTTGTATAGTGGAAAACAAATCACACTCCATCCTGAAAAGTCAGAACCTCCAAGGAAGAGTTTTCGGGCAATTGCAACAAAAGAAGTCCTTTCTGTGCACCACATTTACAGAGGTAATCCAAGGAAGACTCTAGTTCGAGGACGAGCTCTTCTTTCAACCTATGGAGAATGATGTAGCCTAGTCCCCACAAGTGGTCCCATTCAAATCTAATTAGATTAGGACTATGCTATTTATTAGTAGCTTTCTAATTGCATTATTAAGGAAGTTTCTATTAATAGATTAGGATTTGCTTAGGCCTTAAGTTTGCTTTTATTACATATATGGCATTGTAGAGAAGAAATTTTCAGACCTTGATTAATTAATAGAATTGTGTTTTATCCCTGAAAGGTGCATCCTCGTATGTTTGAAGTCTTTTGATGATTTGAAGTGTCCTTGGACACGTGCTTCGGCACCTTTATGCAATCCTAACCATAGGGCCTGCATCAAGAAGCCTGAAGTCGATAAATCATATCAGCATGAGGGCCAGTAATGATGATGTCATTAACATAAACAAAAAGAATAGCAATCCCTTTTGATGCATGATGTAGAAACATGGAAGGATCATAAGGACTTAGATAGAAATCCAAGTGAAGAAGGGCATCTTGAGAATTTTCAAATCATGTCTGAGGAGCCTGGTTTAGTCCATAAAGTGATCGATGTAATTTTACAACACTGCCTTTTGAGTATCCCGAGACGCCTTGTGGAAGTCTCATGTAGACATCTTCTTTGAGATCACCATGTAGAAATGTGTTTTTGACATCCATCCGGTAAAAAGGCCAGGAGTGAGAAGCAGCAACAACAAGAATAGTCCTAATTGTAGTCATTTTTGCTACAGGAACGAATGTTTCATCATAGTCAATTCCATATTCTTGTCTATTTCCAAGAGGTACAAGACGTGCCTTATACCAATCCAGAGTGCCATTTGATTTGAGTTTAATGGAGTTAATCCACTTGTATCCGATCGGCTTGATAAAGGGAAAGCACGGAACAACATCCCAAGTATGATTATGTACAAGAGCATCTAATTCATCCTACATAGCTTGATTCCAACATTCATGCAGCACACCTTGAGAGTCCAAGTTTGGAATGGTGGTGGATGACATTGCTGCCATTAAAGATGTATGGGTGAAACCATATCGGTCGGTAGGGAAAAAATCACGAGTTGAAGGGCACAGAGGAGCAATGTTAGTTGGACAAGATCGTGGAGGTGGATTGGGAGGACTGTAGCCTGCTTATCACCACGCCTATCATACACAAAATTAGGATTAAACTTAACAAATGGTATTTTCATAGAAAAGCCAGGGTATGTCACAAAAGGAGGAGAATGAGAATTTGGGGAATCAACGATTTGTCAAAAAAAATATTAATTGTCAAAGAAGAGTACATTCTGAGAAACATGAATGCGCCGAACTTGAGGATCATAGCAAAGAAATCCCTTTTGGTTACTGTCATATCCCAGAAATGACCATTTTGTAGATTGTGCTGTAAGTTTGGTACGCTCAGTAGGAGGGAGATGAACAAAACATACTAAACGGAAAACATGAAGATCATCATATGATTGTTTGGTGTTAAGTAAATAGAGAAAGGGGTTTCATTTGCAATAGATGAAGAGGGCTGTTGATTTATAAGATAGATAGTCGTGGAGAGAGCTTCTGCCCAAAAATGGAAAGGACAGAAGATTCAATGTCACAACCCAAATTCTGGGGCCCTGTCGGAATCTGAGTTATAATACATGGGCACACAATTTATACACATAAATCAAAAAAACACATAAGGCTTAAGCATTATTTATTAAAATAAATCCTTTTATATAAATGATCCAATAGGATTTTCAATGTCTAAAATTCCAACGTAAAATCCATCAAATAGTAATTAAATGCCAAGACTACAGCCTTCCTAAACTACTGGATATAAAAGTATCGCTCTCCTCAGCCACACATGCCAAACACTACGGGCTGATCTTCGCCATTCTCCGGTCCCACTGCAACTCTATTACCTGAAGGGGGTAACCAACATCAGTACAACTGGTGAGTGAATCTCCTACTCTAACAGACATTCGCAATTAACATAATGACATCATCAATACAATAAATATAGACAATAAATAATTAAATAATAAATAACTCATTGAATAGAATTCATAATACAACACATTTCTGAACCACATCCTTGCACCAAGTCCACATCAATATACCATTTTAGTATACCAAAATTCATCGAGATGCCACCCTGCATCTCCTCAACCGGCGCCCCATAAGGCCCTTCACATTAGGACCTCAATGTCCTAATCTCTACATCCACAGTCAACATAATCAATCTACCAATCAAATCTAATAATTCCAAAATCTCACAATCACAATAAATAATTCCGTGCTAGTGGTTCAGACCATGTTTCGTTCCAAATAAAATCAGGCAAAATAAAATTATAGATCCAACATAATTCTAGCTTAGAAATCAGTACATGTTTGGGTATGATTGGACATCCCCCCTTTTTGTTCCATTCCATAATTTCCAATTTCTATATTAAAGCAGTTTAAATACGTACGCTGTATGTATCCTCAACAATACCCTCAATCTTTTATACACTATTATACATGTATATATATTTGTTTTTAAAGAAGGGAGGACCTTTATGTAAATAAGCATCATTAGGGCCCCTTACATATCCCTCGATGAAACAGGTTTCACAGAACTGAAACCTGTTACAAAACATATCCAAACCCGTTGAAGAGTCCCCACGCCTGGCTCTGTTCAAGACATCGGATGGTGGGGCCCAACGGAGTCCCACATCCTGGAGTTCCACATCAATTATAGAGAGGCAAGTGATTGGGATTATATGTAGAGTTTACAGCCTTACCTTGGATGAGGCCTTTTGGTAGGTTGAGGCTCAACAGAAACAAAACCGTGAGGCCCATAGGCCAAAGCGGACAATATCATGCATGCGCGTGGGGGTGGGGCGTTACAAATGGTATTAGAGCCGACTCTCGATTGGTTCGAGTGTGGGTCCTTGCTGTGGTCTGGTGCAAGTGGCCGGGTTCATATGTGGGCGGGCCAAGAGGGCTGGCGGGCTACATGGACTTGCAGGCTACTGCACAGGGACATGCAGCCCTAAAGGGGGTGGATTGTGACATACGTAGAGGGTAGGGCGTGACATTCAAGCAAAAGAGATCTAGTTACATTAAGAAGATGTCTATTCTTCCTTTTAGCTAGGCCATTTTGTTGGGGTGTGTATGGGCAGTTTTTTTTAGAAAGAATCCCTTTTGTTGTAAGAATTTTTTAAATTCTGCTGACGTATATTCCCCCTTGAATTCGATCACAAGATTTTAATGCATTTGGAAAGCTGATTCTCAACTTATGCTAAAATTATTTTAAAAACATTGAACACATCAACTTTAGAATGCAAAAATTAGACCCATGTAAACTGGCTATAATCAACAATAAAGGTCACAAATTATTTATAATTGACTTGAGATAAAGTAGGAGCAATTCCCCATACATCACTTTGAATCAATTCAAAACATTCAGTACTAAAGGAAGTAGATGTAGGAAAAAGAAGTTTCTTTTTCCCATTTTACAAATTTCACAATCTAAAGAAATATTCCTAGAATAATTATTCAACACACCAGAGTTAAACATGAGTGAAATAGTTTTGAAATTGGGATGTCCAAGTTTACTATGCCACAATTTATTTTGAACAGAAAAAGAACACAACTCATTTGCATTCTTATTCCTAATTATTGTACATAGATCGAGTGGAAATAAGTGTCCACATTTAGGCCCCCTTGCAATCTCCTTCCCCAACATCTGGTCTTGCACAACATAACCAGAAGAAAAAGAGATGTTACAATTATTTTCAACAAGTTGCCTAATCGAAAGAAAATTTGAAACTAAACTTGGACAGAGATAAACATGTTTTAAGGGAAGAGAACTAAAGGCATCTCTGATGGCAGTAATAGAGATTTGGCCTCCATTATTTGTTTGAATGTGATGGTATATTGATTCAAATTTGAGAGATGTGCACTGGATGAGGTCATGTGATTTGACACCCTGGAATCAAGATACCAAATAGGGGGAGGTGGTTTTGATTTACGTAACATGCCAAATGCAGACAATGCATTAACAATCATCTATGGAACTAATTCAGGTGTAAGAGTAGAACTGGCAGGCTGTGTAGTCATTGATGTGGAACTGGGAAGCAGCAATCGAAGAACTAGGTTGTTAGGCATTGATGTGGAACTAGCATTTGCAAGAGAGTAATCGCATGCCCTTTCCTTTTTGCAATAATTGCAAAACTTTTGATTGCATTGAGTTACTATGTGGCCAAACTTTTTGCAACCATTGCTTTGCACCTTCCTCATATCAAGAGTATGAGCTGTTTGAGAAGTTTGAGTCACCCTAGTATTGTTAGGGGGTCTGAGGATTTTGATGAGTCTGAGGATTGCCTCTGGTAGAGTATGCAACCGTTTAGTTCTCATTTTTCTGTTGGACTAGATGCTCTCTTGTCGAGGGACGTCCTTCTTCATGAAGAAGTGCATCCAGACAGACATCTAAGGATGGCAAGGGCATCCGTCCCATTAGAGCAGATGTGAGTTTCGTATTCAGGGTGCAATTTCATTAAGAACTGGTCTCTTTGACTAGAAGCCTGAAGTTCTTGGATTGGATTAAGAAGATCAGCAAAGACATTTGGATAGTTGATATTGTCATATTCAGTCCGGAGGTTTCAGAATCCTGAATAGCAATCTTGAATGGACAAGTTACCTTGTGAATATTTTGCAATTTCACATTCCAATTGAAACTTTTGTGCAGAATTATCACGATGATAAACTTTCTGCAAATATTCCCACATTTCCTTTGCACTCTTGTAGGGTTTGAGGTTCATAATTAGATGATCTTCAATAGATCCAAGGATCCAAGTTTTAATTTTGGCATCCTTGGTATTCCATGCAAAAATTAATTTCTCATCCCCAGTTGGTTTAGGATTAGAGTCAGAAATATGCCCCCAGAGTTCCTTAGCTTCAAGGTACAGTTGAAACTGAAATGCCCAGGCTCCATAATTTTTTTTCCATTGAATTGAATCAATTTACTCCAAATTTCTCCATTTAAAAACCAAGGTAACAGAACCAAATTGCAGCAAACCAAATAGTGCAGAAAACCAGATAGTGCAGCAACAGGAGTTGCAGTGCAGAAAACCAAATAGTGCAAGATTTATACCAAACAGAAATATTGAACCTAATCAAGTGATGCCAAACAGTGTAGGAAACCAAAGATTGCATGGATCTGTGATCGATTTCACAGATCTTTTTTTTGAAAAAAAATAGGTCCAGGGACTTGTATTTTGGCCACAAATTCCCTGCATGGGCCACTGTTTGGTCTGATTGAGAATCAGATCAAGAAGGTTTAAGCAGACTCAAAATCCCTTTCCAACAGTACAAGTTTCATTAAAATTCATTCACAATCCAAGAATTTGTACGGCTGTGATCAGAACTATTTCAGAAAACTGGAAAATCACAAGTCTGATCGAATGTCCTAACTCTGATCTTGGAAAGATGTTGAGAAAATCTGCAAAATTACTAGGAGAGGGAGTCGACGACTGCTGTACAGTTTTCCTAAGATTTTGAGATGATTGCAAGTAGGCCATTGATGATCACGACGCGACAAAAGGGGTTTCCACCGATTGATTACTTCCAAAAACACAGATCCTTGATCTGCTTGCTTCCAAGGTTACAGATCCTTGATCTGTTTGCTTCCAAGAACACAGATTTCGCCTCTCCCAAGTGCTGTTTCAAAATAGCATGCCGACAAGACAAGAAACTTCCCATGATCACTATAAGCAAGAAGAGTGCTTTGATACCATTTCAACTTAGGCAAGATTTGGAATAATCAAAAGAAATTGAGTTGGATATGAATTTGGTGGTTTTCTTTGGAGATTGACCCTTCCATTAAATAGGTTGAAAACTGCCCTAATCAAGGCTATAAATCTGTACATTACATTGTTGTACAATCTAAATTAATAATGGGAACCTATATAGAAAGTGCATTTTGACCAAATCCTATCAATTAAATCTACTCAATCTGAGCTTGGATTTGAGACAACTATGCAAGTTGGCTTGTGGGCTTGAGTCGATTTGTGTGTTGGCCTGTGGCCTGAGTGCACCTGTATCGTGAAAAAAAAAGCCCTAATTTTTGACAGGTTGCATATAAACTTTTCATAGCTGTGTAATTGTCCTGTTACCTTTTTGCAGCCAATATAAGATGGTAGCTTTACTAAAAAAAACAGCTTTGATGTGCAATTCTTTCAGAGGTTCATTAGGATTTGGGGAGGAGGCATTGCGATCTCTTCCAGGAAAAATTGGTTCCCAGTTATTTTTTCCCCTTCATGTTACCATCTTATCATGCTTAGATCTTCCAATTAGTTCTCAAGGAAGACATGGTTATCTTACTAGTTTCATGAACTTGATTTGAAAATTTTATGTAAACCTTAATTATAAATGCTTATTTTGGGCAGGATTTTGGTGACGTACTTGCAGCTTTGGACTATGTAATTGAAAGGGGACTTGCAGACCCATCTAAAGTAGCTGTTATGGGAGGTTCACATGGTGGTTTTCTGACAACTCACTTGATTGGACAGGTGTAGTGCGCAGGAATTCCACTTTTGATGTTTGGGTTGTTCCATTTAAATCCCTTAACTAGTCTTGATTTCAGTTCAGATCTTACTACATTGCACATTCTCATAAGTCTGAAGTAAACACTACTGATTTTTCTTTGATTAGCTTTGTTTAGATGAAATCCTAACCCCCATACTTGACTATGGGCTCTTGTATGATTATTAGCTCTATTTTTTTGGGTTCTTGTTTCAATAACTTTATTTTGATTCTATTTTCAACATGCATGTGCATCCATATCTAATGTGCTTCATCCCATGCTGCCATCGCGGACTCTCCAGCCTTTGTCCATATAACAACACTGACATGATTTCAGTGTACCTTGGTTCTGTTTAGGTGTTGGTCGTGTTTGCATTTGATCCATAGGAGAAATAGCAAAAAGAAAAAAGAAAAAAAATCGGGATTCCAGTTTCTTATCTAATAATTTTGTTAACTTCCTTTACATCCATGTCTGAAGAGTTGCATATGTTTACATATAGTGTTTTATTCTGGTGAGACCTTTCCACACATGGGATGGTGCAAACTTACCAGTGGGGCCCACACAAGGCCATACCAATCGCGGGGGATAGAAAGATCTCAATGTGACCTAAGACACCACAAAATGTCAACCCCATTTAATTATCCTAATCCCTTGATCCAGAGACTGTAGTGGTTGGATTAGTGTCAAATTTGGCCTTTTGCCAGTTCTTCAGCTAATAGTGTGTGTGAGGGGGTACATGATCATATATGGGCCAGGTGGCCCAGCAAATAGGGTGGTCTCTCTCTCTTTCTCTCTCATGTAGCTTCTTTTTGTTTTTCTTTTTTCCTTCTTTTGTTCATTTTTTTATGTTGCCAATTTCAGATGATATTGTTTTTACTAGTTGCTTTATCTTGTCCTTCTATTTGCTACAGGCACCAGATCGATTTGCTGCAGCTTCTGTCAGAAATCCTGCTTGTAATATTTCACTGATGATTGGCACTTCAGATATCCTTGATTGGTGTTATGTGGAAGCCTATGGTAGCAAAGTGAAAACCTTTTTTTACAGAGGAACCCTTGATGGAGCATCTTTCTATCTTTTACAGCAAGTCTCCTATTTCACACATATCAAAGGTGTGCTTACCAATGTTTCAGCTTGGATTAATAGTTTACATTGTGTTTAAAGGACAATTTAGATGTTGGTGACTGGATCCATATATAAGTTTAAACACCTTCGATAATTTTTTTCGGTTAAATCACTGCTATTAACTTTTCCTAGTATGTTATGAGTTATCTAAGTTTTCTTTTTAAATGGATGCTTAAGTAATAAATAAAAAAAATCTAAAAAAAGGGTTCTATCTTCAACTTCTAAGTTAAGGAAAAAAATTCCTGAAAGCGGCAAGTTGTCGAGGAATAGATTTTTTCTGCGAACGAAGTTTGTCTTACATGAGCTTAAGATGATTTTTTTCCTCCTAATTACTTTTTGATGGTTGGAAGCACCTTAATTTATTTTCTGAAGCTTCCAACCCCGGAAAAAAAATCAGGTTAGGAACTTGTTTTAAGTTCCAATTTATAAATGGGCCTGGATCCAGAATTTGAACCCAATTTAGTTTCCAATTGCTAGACGGCTCTAGTTCCGGATCCACACAGGTCCAACCATGGGGCCAAGACCAGCCCATGGATGTGAGTTTTTAAGACATGGTTCTTAACTTTGTATAAGCTAATGTCAAAGACTCCATGTAACTACCTATATATTATTTCTAAAGATGTTAGGATTTATCATCTGCGGAAGGTTGATGCACCATTATTGGGTTATAGAATGATAACCCTTTTTGGATTTTTTTGTTGAATGATATCGTATTTTAAGAAAAATAAAATAAATAAATGGAAATTTTCAAAATAGGGCCTAGCTTTTCAGCACATTTCAAATCAAGGCAAAAAATTACATTTCAAATTAGGACAAATGCCCAGATAGAATATTTTTCGGTGACTGTTTACCCATATTTTTTCAAAAACCCCAAAGTACCCATGGCTATGTTGGGGTTCCTCTATTTTGTCTCTTCTTCTAGATTTTGCTCCTTTTGCAAACTTAAAAGCCATGGGTATTTTGGAGTTTTTAAAAAAATAAGGGTAAAAAGTCGCCGAAAAATTTCCAATCTGGGGTTTTTTCCTGATCTGAAATAAAAGTGAAAAACTTAAGTCCGATTTGAATTGTAGTTTTTTTTTTCTTTGTCCTGATTTGAAATGTGCTAAAAAGTTAGGCCCTATCTTGAAATTTTCCCTAAATAAAAATGAAAAAGAAGTTGGACCAACCCCTTGCTATCATTGGAACTAGATCTAGAACCAAGGGAACGGGTTCCGAGCCAGAACCAGATTTGGAACTAGAACCGCCTTTACAAAACAGTTCTAGTTCCCATTCCGGTTCCAGAATGTCCTTGGCCTAGCACCAACCCATTTGCATCTCTAGACTTAAGTACATTTTAAAGGTTCTGTGATGTGTGTGTTCATACCTAGAATAGCATGCATGTGGACAACCATAGCCGCTCTGAATCTGTAATGTAAACTATGATGTATTTGGTTATGCAGCTGTAGACTAAGAAGCACGGACACTTCTAAGAAAGTGACGTATCCGTGTCGGACATTAACACTCTTCGGACACTTTCGAACACGTGTCCAATACTATTTTGAGCCGTGTCCATAATTAAGAATTAAAAATCTTAATTTTGGACACTTGTCCGATACTCTTTTTGCGATGTGTCCCACAATTATTAACCCATATCTATGACTAAAAAATAAACATATGGCTAATATTTCTTGGACACTTGTTAACTTGTGGTTACTAAAACTTGTAAACTTGATATAATGACAATTTTATACTATGGAAAAATGTACGATTGTTAATATTAATCATATCATAAGCAAAAGACAAATAAATCTTTTACAAAAGGACAGGCCTTGATATTGGCTTCTTTTTTTGTTTTTTGCTTTTTTTTAAGGGAGGGGTAAGAGATGATCCTCCCTTTTCTTTGTATGGATTTTATAGAACAATGGATATTTTCTATTTAATGATTTCGAATTATGTCTTTGTGTTATATTGATGTTTGATAATTTGATATGTTTGTCAGTTGGTACTTGAATTTTTATTTTTTGATTGCTAAATTGATTAAAAAGTTAAAATGATATTATTTTTTTGTATATAATTATATATAAATAAATATATATTATTAACATGTCCCCCGACGTGTTCGTATCCTACTTTTTTGAGAAATGTTGTGTCCGCATATCCGTATTGTGTCGTATTTTTGTCTTGTGTCCATGTTTGTGCTTCTTTGGCTGTGGACCTAAGTTGATGATTGTTGATTTATATGTCATTCTTATGAGGGTCTAGAGTATTGTGGTGATCACCAATGTTGATGCAATCTTTTAAGCTTAAAGGTGAAATATTGCCATTGGGGAAAGATGGAGTGATCAGAGAATATTGACTAGTAAATTTTAGTACTTTCTTATACTTGATGGGGGAATTGTTGACAACTTGTTATGTACATCTCTGTCACGACTCAAATTTCAAGCCCTGTCGGAATCGAGTTATAACGCATTGGCAGACAATTCACATGTTTAAATCAAATGAACACATAAGGCATAAACTTCATTTATTAAAATTGTCCTTTCATATAATCCAACCAATTAAATGACCAACTAATAGAGTCTTCAGTGTCTAGTAATTCCCATTATAAAATTCTTCAACCAATTAAAATATTCAATACTATCACTTCTCTTAAACTGCTAAATATTGATGTAACGTTCTCCTCAGCCACGTATGCCAAACACTAAAGGCTAATCTTCGCCATTCTCTAGTCCACCAGCAGCTTTGTTACCTGAAGGGGCAACGCAACATCAGTATAAACTGGTGAATGAATTCTTACTCTAACATACAGCCATTATTAACATAATGGCATCATTCGAAACAAGTTTGTAATAAACAATGAATAATTTAAATCAATAAATATAATTCATTCCATGACATTTTTGAACTACATCCATGCACTTAGTCTACATCATTGTACTATCTTGACATATCACAATTTTCGAGACGCCACTCATACATCTCCTCATTCAATGTCCCATAGGACCCATTACTTCAGGACCTCAATATCCTATCATTAATATTCATAGATCGCATGAACCAATTTCAAGTCGAACCCAATGGTCCAAAATCTCAAACCATAATAGATCATACCGTGCTAGTAGTTCAAAGCATGTTCCATTTCAATAAAATCATGCACAAAAGAAAGTATAAATCGGAATATTTTTCTTGTTTGTTATTTAGTACATGCTCGGCCCTGTATACTAAGACCATTGAATTGGTACCCACTATTTATCAATAAAAGTGTCTATGTATGATTGGCCCTCCCCTTTTTATCGCATTCCACATATTTCAAGGTTCTATAACATAAGCTTATTCAAAATACAGTCTTTATATTATTAAATATCCTTAATTGTAGGCCTTACCCCAAAAAATTAATTAATAAGATGTGGAAGGACTCTTATGTAATTATGATAACGGTAGGGCCTTTTTATAAACTTCCAATAAAATATAAACTTGACAGATATATACCAAGGATATTAGTTCTCGTTAGAACCCAGTTTCGGTTAAAATCTTCCTCACGCCATGTCCTGTTCTAATCATTAGATGATGGGGTTTAATGATCCAAATCGATTGGGACCACCACTCCCAGGTTCACCCAAGGGTCCACTACAAGATCTATGGACTAGATCTGGCATCAGGTGGGTTAGGTGGACCTACAACCCATGTTGACTCAAGAAGGTTTTTAACGGATAGAAATTTGAAAATCCCTTTTCTGTTTTGATTTTCATCAATATCATCCATCTTTGTTGCCTAAATCAACATTCAAAAGTATACAATCACAAGGGAATCAATATCTCCTTGTTTCAAATCAAATTTTTAGGTCTTCACTCATCATCTTGCCCAAACAAAGGTCCTCAGTCACTGTTTTAACATGACTGGCTTCCCAAAACTCTAATCTTGCAGGCCCAACTGAGTTGCTCCCCTGTTGAATATACTTACTAAAGTCGACCAAGGGTTCCTTTTCAGATTATTGGATCTAAACGATCACCACAAAACCCACAGTCCAAATTGGAGCAACTCTTAGGGATGACCTGGTTCTTGACTCAATCTAGATATCAGGCTTTCTTATCTCCTGTCAAATCACACCTAACCTTAAAGAATAGACAAAGGAAAATCACTCACCTCTTGTAGACTCCTGTGATGTATGCTATCTGTGGTCTAGAGAAGGACATTAACTGTTGCTTGGTTGATTGCCTTCTTCTTCTTCTCTTAGGCTTCTCTCTCTTTAATTCTCCCCTATGGTTTAGAAAGAAGTAAAGTGAAACAAATAAGAGACTCCTAAATTATATATATAGTAGATCCCCACTTTCTTGATAAGAGCCATAAGCAAGACTCCCTCTCCCATCCAAAGTTCACTTCCTTTAGGATGAAGGTGTCGTGCAATTCTATCCTCCTTTTGAAGACTAATCCATGTTGCTATGGAATGGGTCCTCTCACTTAAATATTTAAATCAATATCTTGTTCCAAAATAACTAATTAGCAATGGGACCCACCATAAAATCAACAATTTAAGTATTTAAGAACATGGCCAAATTTTCCACCCTTGGATACTACAATCTTAGATTCAAAGAAAGAAAAAAAGGAAAAAGTTCTCCTTCATTCCAAAGTTGGATTAGAAGGATTGCTTTTGCTAGAACAAATGGAATATTTTCATCTATCATGCTGCCATTCATACCTGATTTTTGATGTATCTGCAGGTTAAAACACCTACCCTTTTCTTTTTGGGAGCTCAAGACCTTCGAGTTCCAGTGTCTATTGGATTGCAGGTAGGATATACTTTTCCATTTTGATAAGATACTAGTAACTACCAAGTTTTATTTTTATAGAATTGGTTGAAATGTTATTGACACTAAAAAATTACAATTAGTGTGCCATTTAGATTCTATACATTGTTTGCAACAGTGATCTAACCAAATCATTTACTTTGCCATTTGTGAATGTTGGCATTAACATCTTAGATTCTATTTTTTATTTTGATTTTTATTGTTTTTGTAACAAGGCTCTGAATTCATTTAAAATATAGAAGTGGCGGGGCTCTTTAACCTCCCTGCTAACTAATAATAACCTCTGTAAGGATTTTTGCGTTGGCAAATTCAAGGGTTGGACAAAACTTGAGTCCATTAGTGTTGTATTTTACATATTTTTTAGTATGGATAATGGTTTGAGTCGCTGGGAGTACCGAAGTGAAGAAATCGAAGAAAAAACGACAAATTCAAGTGATATTCTAAGGACATTATAGATTAAAAAGGTCATAGCTCACAAACCGAGCGTCGGACATGGGCATGTGACCTATCATTGGAAAGCTCGTTTCGAGTAGATTCCATAAAGCCTAAGATTTCCTCAATTAGAGCTAAAACGAGAAAGTTATGGCCTCCAAAAGTTTGCAGAAAATGTGTTGAATTTTCACCTGGGCTAAACCTTAATCCAACCATCAAACCATTCATCCAACTGATCGTACAAGTGCAGAAAATTCATTGACTTGCAATTTTTCAGTCCAATTTGAAGTGGAACTTGCCTGTTTCATGCCAATCCTTTCCTGATTGAAATATACTTATGAGGCACGGGTTAGGGGTTATATAAAGGGGTTATCTTTCAACCCTAAGATAGAGATCTTATTGTTCTGAGTGGGGAATATATTTTAAAGATCATCTCCTTTAGAGTTTTTTTTAGAGTTGAGGGCTGAGGTTCTATTCTAGAGATTCTTGTCTTTTACTTCTCTGAATGTAGAATATTGTTTTGGGAGTCAAGTGCTAATCTAGAAGGCGTCTAGGTACTTGGACTTGTCACGGAGAACGACAAGGGGTAGTTATAGCAGGGAGTTGTGCAAGAGAACCACAAAGTCCTTAAGTTGAGGGGCAATTGGATAAGGGTTGTGAGTATTCTCTTATAACTATTGTATGATTTATAATGCTTGATTCTTGGCCGTGGTTTTTTCCCAGGTTGGGTTTCCACGTGAAATATGTGTCTTCTCGTGGTGTGTGCTTGTGGTTTGATTTATTTCGGTTGTGTGGTTGATTATTTGCACACATAATATTAAGACTGGCATTTATCCATTCTAGGGGCTCTCCCTCAAAAGCCTTCAACCTCCCTACTAATCGATAATAACATGTTCCTTGAATCATTCTCCACTGTTTGACAATGTAGTCTCAGTTTTATGCTTAGTTTGACAATATGTGATTGCGTGAAAAAAGTTGTACCCTCTTAGAGGGAGTGCTACTGCCCGCATTTATATTGATGCGTACAATGTAGAATTACATGAATACCCTTTGGGAAGGGCTTAAAGGAAGAATAAATACAAGAGTAGATTGGGAAACCTCATCTACAATTAGTTTTCTTGAAGGAATGAGTCTTGTTCCTCTTGTAGAGGTATCATGCTCTGCTAATGTACCAAAATTGGTACTGTTTTCACATAGTGCTACTTTATGGTAGTACTTCCGCAAGCTTTGAGAAACAAATATCGAATAGCTCTGGTAAGACAACTGTGACTCCTAGTTAATTATTTTACTAGTTGCCTGATCTCGGAAGCCCCAAGGGTCACTTTGGAGGTTCCATCCACATTCAGATTTACACAACCCATTGGTGTGGAGGTCCTCTTTGGAGCATTTGAGCTACTCCGCTAGGCCCATTAATCGAAGCCACCAATCTCTGTTGAGGTTGGAGGTGGATATTCTTTGGAATTATTTTGCTTCCAAAACAAATTCGAGTAATGAGGATTTGGTTGTCGCCAACATAGAGTCCCACACCCTTTACCACTTTCCTTCTTAGATAATAGTTCAAAAGGATTTTGGAAATGCCTAAGAATTACAGAACAGATTACAAAAGGCACACTAATGCAGGCCATGCTAATGGGTCCTGTTTGAAAGTCTCTACCTGCAGGCCCAAAACTAATAAGGCCCAGTAGAGTAGAGTAGATTCTATTATTAGTAGTTCCTTTAGTTGCTTTCTTAATATTTGGCAAGTCCAGTCATGTTTGGGTTATGACTTCTTATTTGATTTGAATTAGTTGTTTCCTTAATCAGAAAATATCTTAGTTATAAATAAAGATGTAATCACTCTTCATGGGACACACAGATATTGATATTGAATAAGAATTTGAGTTTGGTTTTTAGTTGAGAGAGTTTTGCTTGTCTTTGGTGAGGTACCAAGACATTCTATCCTTGAGCCTTTTGGCTTGGAGATTAGCCCGTTGGCTATTCTTCTTCCCTGCGCTGCGTCAATTGGTATCAGAGCCAAGATCCGGTCTCGAATTGCCTTTTTTATCGTCATTCCGAGCTAACTTATCCCATCATCATCACTGCCATTACACCGAAACTGCCATCGCACTTGTTGTTTTCTGGTAGCACCCAATCCCACCACCGTAATACGTCCCGAGACCATAACCCCATCCCCACTTCCACTCCTTACCTGCAGTTACCCATCCCGTGATACACACCCCAGACACCCATATTCCGAACCCAGATCCCATCCCAGCCCCTAATCCACTGCAAACCTTTCAATCCCAAACCTAAACCCACTCCAGCACCTTCAGCTACTCAACATTACCCAACCTCCAACTGTTTTCCCCAACTTTGCAAAATCCCCAATCACAGACATCCACTCTCTACAACTACTTTTGATCCCATCCTTACCCACTGACGCCAAACCCACACCCATCTTGACCACTGTCACCCTACTCCAGACCCCGACCGACCCAAAACCCTAAGAATCCTAACCCTGACCCCCTTTCGACCATCATCTGCCTTCCTAGCCCGACCAAACGACCCACCGACCCAAGCCGAGCCCACCTATCGGTCGTTGTCAACCATCCCTAAACCTAGAAGAAAAAAAAAATCAAAGCAGAAGAGGAAGAAAAAATAGAGACGAGAGAGAAGAGATAGAGGAGAGAAAAGGAGCGCATATCGAGCACTGGCGCACGATAGCATCCTCGTCGAGCATCGCCGCCTCCCTGTGGTCGCCATCGCCCCTTCACCACCTCGCTGCTCCACCCATCCCTCATCTTTCCTTTGACACCAGCAACGTTCCCTCTCTTTGAAGCTAGCAACATGGTTTCGACCCTTTTCTTTCTTTCTTTGCTCTCAGGTCGACCTCAGCCCACCACCCGATCCAGCCAGGCCCACTCTTTAGGCCTTATTTCAGGTAAGGCTTAACCCATTGAGTTCTAAAAAAAAAAAAAACTTTTGAGGCCCAGCTAAGCCGAGCTAAAAGAGCAAAGTCCACCATTTTTTTTCAAAAGGGTGATCTCTTGGCCATCGACACTCCGATTTAAGATCTGTCTTCACGTTTTTATTTCTATACAAAAGATCAAGTCACTAGGTCAGTCCATTTTTTTGAAAATTTTTATATTCTTCCATCAAAGTCACTATGTAAATCTTTGGACCATCTAATGAATTTCAAAGCATGTTGTACGAGTATAAATATGGAGATTGGTATTTTGCAAATAAGGTCTACTTTGAGCAGTTCCTCAATCTTAGACAGGCAGAGTTGACAATTTATGAATATTTAAATCAATTTTCAAGACTGCACCAAGTTTGTGGCTTTGAACAAAATGAGCTGCATGATTTTACTCGCTTTATCAGAGGTTTGAAGCCACACATTCTTGAGAAGATGAATCCTTTGAGGAGCAAGCTCTTCGCATCCCTCTCCATCAATTTCCTCTAGACGAAATTGAAGATGTTTTTGATGATCAGATCATTTCAACCAAGAACGGAGGATTTCACAAGTTCTTTGTCAAGTGGAAAGGCAAACCATTCTTTGAAGCTACATGGATTACAGCTACAGATTTTTAACAAATCAATCCAGATTTATATAAGCAGTACCAAGCTAACAACTCGTCGGAGTCGAGTTTTCCCAAGCCGGGGAGAGCTGATGCAGGCAATGCCAATGGGCCCCGTCTGAAAGTTATACCCTCAAGCCCAAGACCAATAAGGCCCAGTATAGTAGAGTAGATTCTATTATTAGTAGTTCCTTTAGTTGTTTTCTTAATATTTGGCAATTCCAGTCATGTTTAGTTTAGGACTTCTTATTTGATTTGAATTAGTTGTTTCCTTAGTTAGAAAATATCTTAGTTATAAATAAAGATGTAATCCCTCTTCATGGTACACACAGACATTGATATTGAATAAGAATTTGAGTTTAGTTTTCAATTGAGAGAGTTTTGTTTGTCTTTGGTGAGACACTAAGACATTCTATCCTTGAACCTTTTAGCTTGGAGATTAGCCCGCTGGCTGTTCTTCTTCCCTGCGCTACGTCACACACCATAAGGAGCAATGCAAGATAGGATGTACAGGCCAAATGAGGTGTCCTTAAGAGGTGACTTTTCAAACGAGCAAGACTCAGTTAAGGAGTTGTCAGGCCCTTGGTATATTGGTGACAAATTCAAACTTGTTAGTCATTTTTCTTATGTGTTGGCGTCCTTTGATATATTTTGAGTGTCCACTGATTCCTTAGACAAATGTTGGGTTTTGGTGATTGATGATGGTTTTGCTCCTTACAGAAGCTCCCCTCTTCAGCTTCTGACTTTGGAAGAGTGTTGGAAGCCATCCTTTGACATTGGTTCTTAGGGATTCTTGTTGACTTGGATATAGGAGGCTTGATCTATTGCTCGGGGGTAAATACTATGGAGTTTTTCTAGGCCTGGTGGTTAGGACCATAAATGAAGCTGGATTCCTTGTTAGGTTAATTGGAGTTAGAGACACTTCCAGTTTGGGTTTCTTCCCTCTGATTCAAGGGTATTCAGCTAGTGTTGCGTGGGCTAGAGAGAATTTCCCTTGCCTTTGCCTTGGAAGATTGGTCATTGGCTAGATAAATTGGATGGCATTCTTGCTTCCGGGGAAGTATCTCCCTTGTGCCAAGGGAGCTAATCTATTGCTGATACTCCAGGTATTCTCATGTGGGGTGGTAGCTTGTTTTTTGATATGGTCTTTGATGGTTTTGCTTTCCTACTTGTCCTCTGCAAGCCATTGTTGGCTTTGGAATGTTCCCAGTTTCTTATTGTATATTCGTTTCTCTCCTTTATAGATAGTATTATTTTTCCCTTAAAAAAAGGAGTTCTCTTTTGTCATCATCATCAAAGCCTTATCCCAACTATGTTGGGGTTGGATACATGAATTTTATTTCTCTATTCCAGTCCATCCTGACAAAAAATAATTGTTAGGAAGATAAAGTGATTGGGGGTTTAAGATGATGAAGGTTTAAAATTTTATTAAATATGGGCTTTTCCAACAAACAACTTGACTAAGAGTTTCTGCTACTTTCTTCATTACATAAATTGCTCATGTTACAAAGTTCTTGTTTGAGGCAGACAACGGGCCAGATTCAGTTTGAATGTAACGTGTCCATGCCTGGGTCAGTTATAATTGAAGAGTTTGAGTTAGGTCATAGAGCTTGGATCCTAGTCTCCCTATTTAGGAAATGGGCAGGTATGAGTAAGCCCGTCCAAGAAAAGAACTACTTTAAAAAGTCCTTTATCATCTGGCATATGCATGATTTATGTTAATATTATTTATTATTTATATGGTTTATGCATTAAATATAAATAATATACATATAAAATAAAAATGGGCCTAATAAGGGTCCGATGGGTTTGTGACCCTAGACCTGCTTCTGGCCTGTTAAGGATTTAGCCCCTAAACATAGCTCTGGTCTGGCCTATTGGACTCAAATGCTTGTCAAACCCACCTAACACACTGGGACCCAGGCTAGACCTTTGCTGGATTCAGGCCCAATGGCAGCCTTTTTTTGTGGATCACTGAAGACCCTTAGATGAGTTTAGTTTTGACTTAGTTATATTTGAAGACCCTCATGAACAATCATTAAAGTGGGTCTTCGATACTTGGGTTTTTTTTTTTTTTTTGTTAGTAAAATTTTTCGCTTTCACAAGGATGGCTCAAATTGAATATTCTCTCTGTGTCCAAAATTTACCAGTACCAATTGAGCTTTCCCATGTTTGTTTAGCTATTGCTTTGAAAAGTTTTGGATAGTTTATAGACTTCTAATGTGTGACAGTTTTAGAGAAATCTAATGGCCTTAAGTTCGATACCATCATTGAAAGAGATCTTTTTCCAAGTTTGAAATGTGTAGTATGCACGGGCATTGAAGGAGAAAGGAGTAGAGGTTAAAGTGATTGTATTTCCAAATGATGTTCATTCAGTTGACAGGTACGCCGAATGCCATTCCTTCTCCATGGTATATCACTCATGTAATTACACATGCATGTGCAGCAATTCTTGTGGAACTTAATTAAGCTTGAACAATTAGTACCACGGTATCACTCATGCAATTACACATGCATGTGCAGCAATTCCTGTGTCACTTATTTAAGCTTGAAAAGGTAATATTTCATGGAGGACTAATAGTTTTTTTTTTTTCTTCTTAGGCCGCAGTCTGACTTCGAGACATTCCTGAATATTGGAGTGTGGTTCAGAAAGTATTGCAAGTGAGCAAGCTGCTTTTAAATTCCAAAGCACCTGTGTTTGTGGTAGATTAAACCCATTTGGATGTTCATTCATGAAATACCTGAATCATTAATATTTCTTGTTTGGGGTGATTTGTCAAGGCATGCTTTAAATCTGAAACATGCTTATTACTTTAATAGTGGTTTCTTCACAGTGCAACCCAGATACAGTACAGAGCATTTTGTCTCTCGTGTGCCAAGGTAGGGATGCAACTTGGCAAGGCTTAGACAATGGATTGGACTCGGGTGAAGTCTATTGATGTATGGGCTTTGTCCGGGTCTAAATTTTAGGTCCTATAATAAACTGGACAGGATCTGTCCGTTCACCTAGAGGTCTGATGAATTGAAGAAGAACAGGCTTACTTCTCTATTAATGGGATGGCTTTGCGCTGGCTGTAATGTCTGTGAGCTGCACCCAGTCTAATGAAATTATTAAATGGACTGGGGTGGAGTGATCCTACTTCCTAGGACCAATGAACCAGCAGTCACTTCCTGAATAAAGTAATGGAATGATTGATTGTGAGATTTGGCTCACTGCCTCAATTGATCGTGAGATGTGGCTCACTACCTCAATGATGGTCCAACCTACCACACCCAGTGTTTGAGATGGAGATAAACATATTGGGATATGTTTCGCATATTCCCAATTAAATTCCTGGGAATTTCTTGGAAAGGGCTTCTGTCAAAGGAGTGGAGAGTAAAGTTTCAGGGTGGAACAACAATGGTCCATAGTTTGTTGGATTCATAACCATTTTTAATGGTCAGTACCCCTTTCCTATCAAAATGGGAATTGCAGTGGTCTCATAGGTATTATAGGTATTAATTCTTTTAATCCCTCTGATATGAAAGCCTCATTTCATGAAGTTTTATACAAACGCACTGAAACTTGATTTGGAAAAAGAAAGGCTTTAGCGAGGGTCTTTTCTCAGGAGAGTAGTTTAGACTTGGGCGGGTTGAAGCATGCCCCTACCTACAAACTATGATTTATGAACATGTCCATTCTATTTGAATATGATTTATGAGTTCTACTTTTCTGTAGGAATATTTATTCACCTGATATCTTTGGATTGAAAGTCCTACTTTTCTTTAGGAATATTCATTCACTTGATATCTTTGGATTGTGAGGACTGCTGGATTATCATTCATTGGCTTTGTCCAAGTCTTGATTCCGCCATCGGCACCTTTACCTGTGATTCCCATTGGCACGCGAAAGAGCACCTTGATGGGGGTATCTTTATCATAATCTGTCTCTGAGGCTGCCTTATAGATAGATAGTTAGATAGTTATCTTTTTCTTGTCCTGTTCTCTGTTTTTAAGACATTGCATAGTTCCTAGGACCTCTGTAGTTATAATGTGAAAAAGTTAGTGTGGCAACTGGCATGCATCAGCGAGGGACAAGTTAACCAAATGCTGTGAATACATGGTATGATGACCCACCAAAGGCAAGTTTGTTTTCTGGTTTTGCTACCTTCATATATTACTTGCGATCAGGTGGCTAATAATGTCTAATGAATCTATTATTAGTGGATGAGTTAGATGTTTATATGGTTTGGGCAATGAGCTTGTGAAATTGTATCTTCGTCCACCCTTGTGAGCCAGTTGTTTGGAATGGGAAAGCCCATGTTAAGCGCATTTGATATGTTATTTTCTATTCAATAAAGTTGTATGGGAAGAGTGAAAAATGAAGTTACCTCATGGGGTTCGATAGAACAAAAAGCTCCAGTGTCCAAATGAAAAAGAGCACGCATCTCATACCAAAAAAGCCCTTGAATGAAACCATACTCATCATTCCCTTCATTAAGGCCAAACCTATACATGCAAAGCTTCATTAAATAATTAAAAGAGAGATTTTAGTCTAATCAATGACAAACATGTTCATATCACATAAGCAAAGAAAGTATGCGCAGATTCTTACTTCAAAAACCATTGAATTGATCAGCGATGATGATGCAGCCTTTCGGCACAATCCAGACCGTCTTTTGTGATGGGTTTCTGTATTAGTTGAAGATCAATTCCTCAATCTCTGTGGGTCCTATTATTAGGCCTCACATCAACGGACTGGATCACCCAATAACCCAGAGCGATTGTTCTCCTAAAGTTCATGACAATAATGCCCCTATAATCCTCTTCCCGTCCATCATCCTATGCGGGGGGATTTTATAGATTTAACCTCAAAATAACCGGACATTTTGGTAAATTAACAACGAAGATTAGTAAACTATAAGGGATTTGGATAAATGTAGAATATACTACATATTGGAAGATTTCATTATCATTAGTGCTTGGATAAATGCAGAATATGATATGAATATATTTCAACATTGGAAGATTTCATTATCATAGAATAAAATAGTGACATATTATTATATTGGGTTATTTATAGTGTTTGGCAATTTTTTCAAATTTTAATGTTCCTCTAAAGTGTTTGGAACTTTATAAAAAGAAACTCTCAAGATGATATACTAACCCGTAAAAGGAAAGAAAGTATCCAATTGACCAGAGTAGGATCTCCTAATTACTAATTTCATGTGTTAATAATCATGGTAGAGCCCATCTATTGTTTAAAAGTCATAATATTAAATGTTAAATCATGAAATCAAAGTAATGTTGTTTAGTTAAGGTGGGTCCAAGCCCAGCCCTGGGGTACGTAGGCCAAGTAGTGGTTTGGGGCCCCCCCATTGGTACCCTAGCCAAGGGGGCTAGGACTCAATTTTTTAGGGAGCACGGTACACCTAGGAAGAAGGCTTAAGTGGGAAGGAAGCCTGGCACACCCAGGAAGGAAGCCCCTATTTTTTTGTTGCTTAAAAGAGCTTACACAACCTTAAAAAATTTATGACATTATACAATCTTAGTAAATTGATGGCATAAAATTTATTTATAGAAATTTCATATGTATACTCACTTATGACATTAGACTCACTTTTACATAGTCTTATGATCTAAATTTATCTATAGCAATTTTCATGCTCTGACATTAGATCATAGTATATGACTAATGTCAGACCATATAATGAAAGAGGTAATTGACATTAGATTCAATTATAGCATGCAAATAGACGGAAGGTTCGTTATTGTCTCCTTCGCTTGCTTTTTTCATATGATTAATAAAATTTTCTCGTACCGTCGAGGCTTACCAAAAATGTGAAACTACATTTTAATAAAATTTTACTCTAATGTTTGTTGGGCCCTATTTTGGGAGCTAGCTTGGGGTCCATAAAATCTTAGGGCTGGCCATGGTTGGATCCACCAAATATTGATAACTATGGTGATTATCATAGATAACCCTATTTTGTTTTTTTAAACCCTATCTGATGCCATTTATCATTGATGAATCCATCTAATAAAAATCTATTATGGGACCCATTTGACATTAGTAGTCATATTAATAGTAGAAAAGCCATCAAATAATGGGACCCGTTGAATGATTAAAAATTGATAATTATAATAACACAATTCAATCTTGGTAATCAATATGGGATCCAATCTGGCAATATGGGACCCACCTAATGCTAGTAATCACAATGAAGGCCTCCTAGTGCGATATTTGTAGGACTTACCTAATATTGATAATTAACAAGGGCTATGTAATCATGATGTGACTATAGGGCCCCACATGAAACTTGTAGGCACTGTGGGGACAATTTAATATTGGGAGTCATAGTTGCACTCCCATAAAAATCATTGTTATTAAAACTTATAGTGGGCCACTAACGATTGCTCACGAACACTAAAATGAGTTCTACAAAAACTCTAGATTGTTTTAATAGAAGAATGTATTATACAGCATATCCTTGAATAATGTAATATGAAGGTTTTTGAAATAAAGTGAAATATTGGAAGATACTTTCTCAGTTGTGAAGAGATTATATTTGCAAAATCTCTTGAAATATCTTGTTTCTAAACACCCCCAAGCAAAATTGTGTCATATTATTATATTGTGTCACCTATGGTCTTTGGCAATTTCCACAAGTTTCAATATACTTTTGAAGTGGAACTTTATAAAAAAAAAATTTTGGATCTCATAAACTTGTGGTCTATTGATTACTTTTTCTCAAATGATTAAAAAAAAAACTCATAAACTCTCAAATGGTGTATTAACACCTTTATTTACTAGTTAGTAGATTTAACTCATAAGCTTGATGTTAAACATATAGTGCTCCACTATAATTAATGATTTTTCATGAACTCTCAAATAGTTTCAATAAAGAATATAATATCAATATATTTAAATATTGAAAGATTTCATTTTCATATAATAAAATAATGATATATTATTATATTGGGTTACTTATAGTGTTTAACAATTTCTACAAATTTCAATATACATTTGTAGTGTTTGAAACTTTACAAAAATACTCACAAGATGACATAGTAAATAATAAATGGAGAGAAAGTAATCAATTGACCCAATGCAGGATCCATAATTAGTAATTCCATGTGTTAATAATCATAATAGTACCCCTCTATTATTAAAAATCATAAGATTAAATATTAAAATCACAAGATCTAAGCAATGCTGTTCAATTAAGGTGGGTCCACCAAACAGTTGGTAGCCATAGTGTAATACATCTAATGGTGATTATCACAAATGACCATATCTAGTTCTTTTTTTTTTCCTTCTTCTTCTAATCTTATCTAACATCATATATTATTGATAAATCCATCTATTAGAAATCATTATGGGACCCATTTGATGTTAGTAGCGATATAAACAGTTGGAGAGCAATCAAATAATAGGACCCATTTAATGATGGCAAATTTATAATTGCTATAACACAATTCAATCTTGGTATTCATTATAAGACCCACCTAAAGTGAGTAATCACAATGAAAGGCCCCCCTTCATGTGATATTTGTAAGACCCACCTAATATTGATAATTAAACAAGGGCTATGTAATCACGCTATAGGGGTACACACTAAACTTGTAGCCACTATGGGGCTAATTTAATAATGGGAGTCAAAGTTGCACCTCTCAAACATATTTTATAAACTCTAGATTTTTTTAATAGGAGATTATTTTCTATAGCATATCTTTCAATAATGTGATTTGAAGGTTTTTAGAAGAAAGTGAGATATTATTACATACTTTTTAGAGGTTTTTCTTGGAAAATCCCCTTAGAATGGTTGTGGAACAAAAAGCACCCCCAAAAATTTATTGCTCGAAGTGGTCCTTTAGGGCCCTTTTGGTTTTTTTTTTCTTTGTTTATGAGATACAATATTTATGCTTTGCACAATATGCGATCTCACACGAAACCTTTTCTTATTCCTTCTCTCTCGTCTCTTCTTCCCCTCAGCAATAGGACAATCCCATTGTTATCTCCCCTTCTCTAATCTTCTTCCTCTTCATTTCCCTTTTTTCATACTCTTCCTCTTTATAGTCAACCTCATCTCCTTCTCTCTTCTTCTTCATCTCAGTCTTCCTCTTTTCTTTCCTTTTTCTTCCGAGTCTCCTTCTTCTTGACATTACAAGCTCTCTTCCCTCTTATGGTTTTCTTCTTTCCTTTTTTTTTCTGTCATAACTAGAACCTAGCCGCCCATTGTTATTCTTCTCCTTCCGCGTTTTGTTTCTCCTTTCTTCTTTTGCTTTTTCCTTCCTTCTTCCTCTACTGATTCTTTTTCCTCATGCTCTTTCTTCTTTTTCTTCTTCGTTCACTATCAATCCGCAAATCCAACCCAAACACCAACTGGTAGTTGGATCTTGTTCTTGAAGAAAATACCATTGATGAAAGGAAGAAGAGGAAGACAGAATGGGGAATGAGAGGGATTATAAGACGGCTAAGCATAAATATTATTGCTCATGAACAATAGAAAATTGGAGGGATTATTTGACGGTTAAGCATAGATATTGATATTCAAGAACAATATTTAAAAAAAAAACAAAAAAGGCCTAAGGGACCACTTCGAGCAATAAGTTTATTCGAGGTCCTGTTTGTTCCACAACCACATTATGGGGATTTTTTTGAAAAAAAACATCCCTATTCTAAATTAGTAGAAATATAGTAAAATCTCTTAAAATATCTTGTTTTCAAACACCCCTAAAATTTTTAATAGAAGATTTTTTTATACCGCATACCCTTGATTAATCTAATATGAAGGGTTTTAGGAGAAAGCTCACTTTTAGATAAATAAATTATATTCTAAACTAGTACCTAATATAATAAAATCTCATAAAATAGCTCATTAGCGTGCACTCGGTAAAGGCTGATTACAAAGAATATCCCAACCAGTGGGAGGTTTGAAAGGTCAGCTTTCTCTCTTTTTTTCCTTTTAAATTTCAAAGGGGGAGAAGAAAACAAGGAACAGTACCCATTTTTAGGCTGTGTGTGTATTGATAATCATATCATGTTCACACCCAAATCAATGTTTTCACTCTTAATGTGAGAAAACATCATTTCTAGTGTACTGTCTCCATACCTAACCTTTTCCTTCATCAACTTGAAAAATAATATTTTCTTCTTTTGATGTCTTCTAGACCAACTTCATTCAATCCAAACTTCATGAATTTGTTCCTGAAATGATTGATTTCTATCCAAAGTTGGTAGACTTTTGTGGGTTTTAGGCCTTTTCAAGAACTTGGGAGGATTTTTTAGAAGAAGCAGACCAGTCCACCACTTATTTGTTACAATGCCACAGTCGGATACCAGTTGTCTGTAGATTCTATGTCCTGCAAAGACGGCAAATGTTGCTGTATCTATATGGAGTGAACAAAAGGTGGTCGAAGATTTGAATATGAATCATAAGGAATGGTAGAAGTCAAGCCCAGTTCTGCTGATAGGACTTCAGGTGTAATTACAAACCCAAGGCTAAAAGAAATACTAGGTATTTTTGAGATGTAAAAAATGAGAAGAGTGGAAGGATTCTAAGGGAAGGGAGAAACTAGACATTGCTTGTCCTGTCGATTTTGCAACTGTTATACGGAATACAATATAATGATTTGGATGAGGCTCTGAAGCCTTGGGAGAAGGGCCTTAGTAGCAAGGAAGTATAATTCTAAAGCAGCAGACAAACTGGGAATGGATCATATTTTTATTTGAAACTTTTGCAATCAAACAGGCCCCTACTAGAGCATGGCATACCCAACTTGTTTAGTAACTTAAACATTGATATTAAGTTGTCGATGTACAATGATGTATCCTATATCTTAAAACCTCGAGGTGTTTGTAATGCAGCATAAATACTTTTTAATACTCACCCTTGGGTGGAGCCTGCTCCTCAACACTTCCCTTCAAGTGGAAACCGGTCAGCACATGTTTGGAGAAACATGTTTTTTTTTTCTCTCGTGGTGTCAATCCCCCTATGATTCGAACTCGTGACAGGTTAGCTCTAAAACCATATTAAATCTCCATAGCTAACCATTCTTACCAAGACTCGAGGCATTGGTAAAGGCAGCATAAATACTTTTTAATTCTCACCCTTGGGTGGAGCCCACTCCTCAACATCGTAAACTGAGCAAATAGATTAAGCACTAATCATGCTTATGCTGACTATATTGTAGGGGCTAGACTCGGCCAGGTTTCAACCTTATATTGAAATCTTGGGGTTGATTTCTGGCCTAGGTGTAACTAGTTTGGCTGGCATATCCAAGCCCTGGGCTAATCTGTTCCTACTGCTAGGATCATCCACCTACTGTGATTTTTTGGGTGTGGCCTGTCATCTTCTGGAAAAGATGAATGGTCCAGATCTTATAAATGTGCCTTATGCTACAGATACAAGATACAAAATGGTCTATTAATTATGTACGAGAACTTAACTCTTTGCTACAGCTAACTCTATGCTACAGCCTCAAATTAGACCATTCAGAGAGAGGACTGTGCTGGTTTAAAATGATTTAGTTTTTGGATGAAAGGAGGTAATAGCAGTTGGAAACTTGGAATCAGAATGCTATGACAACTTTTTTCCTTTGAATGGTAACATGATGACTGTTACGCTTGGATAATTTGTGTTGCAGAAGTACCATGATATGTTATAATTTTATTCAAGGTTTGATGTGGACCATGGCACAGTTGGAACAAATTGGTGACTTAGTAAGGGGTTGCTTGTCTGTAACTATAACTTTCCCATGGAAATGGAGGGGCTGGCAAGAGAAAAAGAGCCGTGGTTTGTTAGATAATGCCATCTCTAAATATGGAATGTAATATTTTTATGTGAAAACGGTTCCCATCCTCCTTAAGGAAATGAATCCACGCATTGGGAAAATCCTTCATCCCTCATCCTCATCCAAACCTCTCCTTGTGAAAATCCTAGTTAATGCAGACCAAACACTAACTCCATTACTACTAAATTTTGTTTTTTTATCTTGACTCTAGAAATATCTATATATACAAGGGATTGGAGTGCATGTTGATTTTCAGGCATCATAAGCCAATATATGGACTCATCTTCACCGTGTCTTTCCAATATTACAATCAGAACTAGAGAACTATGTTCTTGACAGAACATATGAACACAAACCAAACTGCTATAGAGTAAGAAATAATTAATTGCTTCTCCTTCACCCTTTGTTTTGGGAGATGTATGCTGTATCCTTCACATGGGCTTCAATATTGATGAGTTCTTTTGAAATCTGAATAAGAAAGAGTTTTTTGTGGAGTTTCAGAAGTTGGTTACAGACTGACTATTTGAGGTCCATGAACAGGGATTTGTTCCAAATTCCTGATAGATTCTCTGAGGACATGTTTGGTTTGTGGCATTTCTGACAAGAATTGGACTTGTTGGGAATCTCATACATGCTTTTTGCTTTTGTCCTCTTAAGCATTTCAAATGCCTTGTTTGATACAAGAATTCAGTATTCTAGCCAACATGAAAATCCACTTTAGCCTTCTGAATTCCTAGAATTCCAGCATTCCAAATGCTAGAGCATTTGGAATTCTACTTTGGGGGACAGCATTTGGAATTCTTAGAATTCTAACACAATAATTCTCAGAGTTCTTGTAACCAAACAGGCCCTTATGGAATTTTGCAGGGCAGCCTGCTGTACACTTACAAAGGAGAGTTCACCAATTGCATAGTTAAAAGTACAGTGATCTATTTGCTTCAGCTAAATCTGCTATCATATCAAGGTGAGTATCCCTATCTTTACCAGTGCAAGTAGGAATATGTTACTTGAAAAAAGGGACAAAGAAACTAATCAAGAAGCCTTCTACTACTAGATCGAACCCCTATTTACAAGTTAGCATATGTAAGGCTGGAACCTGGTGTATCTCAAGGACACACTCTGCACTTACAACTGGACATAAACAATGGTTCCTGCTGTATCTCAAGGACACACTCTGCATTTAACTGGACATAAACGATGCCAGACATTACAACCAGAGAGAGACTCAGTCCCAACATCTGTTGATCCCCGTTAAAGAAACAGTTAGTAACCCTTCTGAGTGTTGTGCTGTAGCTGTCTTAGTTTTGCTTAGTGGAAACTATTTTTCACCCATCTCAGGCCCATCATCGTACCAAACAGAAATGATATCCTGGAGCCCAGCTGATATTTCTTCCCAGCCAGTAGAGTTTAAACTCTCCTCCATCACTGCTAATCACCTTCACCTCCATGAGAAAAAAGGGTGGTGCCACAGTTGACACCTTTTCTAACAACACCACCTGCCCCCTGAGCAACCCAATAGTTCCTCCCTTTCTTTCCTCAACCCGAAAGCCTAGTTTCTCCCCGATCTAACTTTGGAATGATTTTTTTTTTTAATGGTAACTTTTATTGATAAAAGCTTTACACCCAAAAATACAAGCAGCACCCAAAGGAAGGGATACAAAAAGAAAGGGGTGCAAAAAACCCCAAAATAGGAAGGAAAAAAATGCCCATAATCATAAGGATATGACTTCCCTCCAATTGAACATAATGGCATCAAGAGATAAACCCTCTCTAGAATGTTCTCAGCAGCTGTTAATAATGTGAGTTGCTTCTCTTTCTTCTTCCCCCTTTCAAAAAGACCTGACAGGTTTAAAACCTGATGGTAAGGATACTATATCTATATTTTTAAAAGGAACGGTATATTTTATTGAGATTAACAGCAACACGTGTATAAGAGACTTATGCTCAAAACGAAAAATTGCACAATAATAACCTCCCAAGGAGAAGATCTAAGGACCCCTTGTTTGGCTAAGGAATCCGCCAACCCATTATCCGATCTAGTCACGTGAGTGAAAACTATAGAAAGATTAGAAGGCAGCTCCTTGATCTCATTAAGAGCGAACTGAAATTTCCAAGGCTTAACCGCTATCCATGTAACCCAGGAAATACCATTGAAGGAGTCTCTCTCCACTATCAAAGGACCCTGAAAGAACGAGAGAAGATCCTTAGAGCCTCCAAAATAGCCAACACCTCTGCTTCATTGGAATCCCTCACTTCAACGCTTTTCAAGAACATACACAAGATCACCCCTTTATCGTTGCTCAATGCTCCTCCAACAACTGTTGCCCTTGACTTCCCTCTAGCTGCCCCATCAACGTTATACTTTAACACACCCATCGAAGGAGGAGACCAAGAGATCAACCTCCTCTTCTTGGTTAAACTACACACCATAAAAGCCTCCCAATTAGAAAAAATGCCATTGATACTAAAGTTGGAGATTTCTTTTCCCACTAAGGCCCACTTCGCAATCCTAGCAAGACTTCTTGAATTCCTTCCTTTCACAAAGGGTCACTACTAAAAATTCTGTTGTTTATTTTCTTCCAAATAGACCAAAGGATAGCAAATGTGATGATCCTCTAAAGGATAAGACCACACCCAAAGAAAGGACTGTGTTGCTAAGATTCTACCAACTCTGCAATTGATTGAGGGATACGCCACTATAAGACACACTTATGAATGAAGAAGCTTCGAAGGTAAGAGGCCACCTCGCAATGCAAGAAAACGTGATTTGCCGCTTCCTCCTCTTTACCACACATGATGCAAGTGTCTGATAATGACCCTAAATGAATACCTCTCCTTCTGAGGAAATCAATAGTAGATACTCTTCTTGCAATCGCCAACCAACAAAAAGCCTCCACCTAGGGAGGAACTAAGCCAGCCCAAGCAAGAGCACAAGCGGGATGTGATCGCGTTGAGTCCATCTAAGCTAAGTAGAAGGCCTTGGTGAAAAACTCACCACAGGAAGAGGGTTTCCAAGTACGCTTATCCATTTCATCCTTGCCTAAAAGGACATTAGAAGGTAATCCAGCAACTCTCCATATTGAGCTTCCTCCCCTTGATGCAAGAACCTCTTAAAGGACAATTCCTAAAAAACCATGTTATCCCTCACCACATAACAATGCTTAACGGAAGACTCTTTATTAGACACAACTCTAAAGACCCTAGGAAAACATGAATGTAAAGGACCCACCCCCAACCAATCATTCAACCAAAAACGAACTAAACTACCCTCCCCCACCAAGAATCCCACCCCTTTACAAAAGGTTTCCCCCTGGACATTGGACTCACTTCCCATACTAGCAATGGGGCCCCATATACCCAACGAGATATTATATCAAAAACATTCATTACAGATCCATCATAGTTGAATAGAATTTACCATCTTTGGGTGTCATACGTTGAAATGATTGTTGTGAGTCAATAAGTTTAAATCCCCATGGGATGTTGATTGGAAGGACTTCTTAAGCCAAGTAGCCAACTAACCTGCATCAAGGCTTCAATTGTGATCTTGGTATCAGGGTTTGGATCCAAGAGCTGTGAGCTGACTCATTGAATTGGCCGTGAGAAGCAAGGTGGAAATTCAAGTTCTCTCTGTTGGATCTTTTGGTACATCATCGCAATGTTGGCATCATCAAATTTACATATGTCACATTAACATATGAAAATTGCATTTACTCATGTCATCCCTAAAATGCAAACGACCCCTAAAAGAAGATAGAAATATAACAAGAGAAGAAAAGAGAAATAGGGTGCAAGAGAGATGTAAATCACTTCTTCATCTCCTATGCATAATAAAAGAGGAGTTGGTAGAGTGGCATAAGACATGCATTTGTTCCCATTTATTGTGTTTGAAACTTGCCCTGAGGGGATTAGTCTTGTTGTATGAATGATGTCAGACACACCCACACTATAAAAACAAATCCAATTCATAATAAAACAGGTCAAAAATATGCCGTGAGCTTACATATTATTTGAGATTGTTTGCAAACCCTCTCCCCAAACCTTTCCACTCACAAGTCCCGCCCTCAGCTGCAGCTCTCTCTTTCTCTCTCTCCCTCTCTCTCTCTATGCATGTGTGTGTGTGTGCTGTTTAACGATCACAGTGAAAGTTGCAACAAAGCCTAAGATTTTACCAAGCTGATTGACTGTAAATTAGAACTTAAAGATTACTTGACTTGTTATTATTAGATTAGACTAGTGTTTCCAATGCCTACTTAGAGAATTCAATCACATGAAACTATCAGGCCCTCTATTATATTTAACAATGTGTTTTATGTTAAATATATTGTTTTTCATAGCTCTAACGCCTAGGCATTTTGTTGCAATGTTTAGAAACTTTTGACATGGTATCAGAGCCACCATAGGTATCGGGCTTGAATCCATGTTGCCGTGTCTTTGGTATTATGTTGCGGGTAGGTGCATAGGGTAGAAGGCTCCATGCTGCTCTATGACGGGTGTGTTCTTTGAGTCCGCGCGGCGTCTCGCCTGAAAGGAGTGTTAAGTATATTGTTTGCCGTAACTCTAATGCCTAAGTATTTTGGTTGCAATTGTTAGCAATGATGGTTTAAAATAGTGGCTGTTACTATTACATTTTTCACAATATAACTGTCATAACGGTCACGGTGTTAAAAAAACATTCAAAATAATGGTCCATAACGGTCATAACGGCCAATATTTTGAAAATTATGGTCAAAATATCGGTTCACGATGATTTTTTTCTTCCAAATTTTCATTGCCCTTCTTTTTCTCATTTCTTTCTTTTCCAAACCATTTGTGGAGCTTCTTAACACTATGCTAAAGCTTTCTAGGTTTCTTTTTTCACCAAAACTCATTTGACTTGTAAAATTTTGGTGGATTCTCATATGATGGCCTCCTCCGTCTTCAACCACAATACCCCATGTTCATACTCCGCTGCTTTAATTAATTAATCTTAATGTAGTAGTAAATGTTACTTGAAAATTGAAATTCCCTCTCAATTTACTTGGTGATTGATTAATTGAGGATTGTACGTCTGCGCTACTGCTAGTAGTTTCTTGAGTTTAAGTGTTTAACACTAATGATTAGTTCAAATTTTGGGTTGCATTGCATACCGTAAAATTTTTGATATTAGAATTTATTTTAATATATACATGTAAATCTATTTAGTTCAAAGTAGACTTTACAAGTTTCAGATGAGACAATGATACAAGATGTAATGACTTAGGGGGACCGATATTTTGCTTTAAAGTGTTTACTAATGGAAAAAAAAATCATTTTCTATCATTTTATAATATTCTGAGTTTTTTGAATATTTTTTTTGGATTTTTTTTGGCTAAAACCAAAATTTACACCACGATGGACCGCTATGGCGACCACGACAGCAGTATTGAACCATGTTAGCAACTCTTGACATTTTATATCTCATTAATCTGATGGTGGCCATCTCCTCTTAGCTTGAAATTTGTCCAATGCCTGTAAAAGAGCAGGGTGTTAACATTTTCTATAAAAATGCCTTGTCCGGCCTCACAAATTTCCAGTGAGTGCATGCCATAGCAGAGCTGGACTCAAGGTTTATACATATCTATAACGTATGTATATGAAACCTAGAGAGGGTATCACTTTCTAGTTACCAACAATCTCTCGATCTGAGACTGCAAACTGCAATTGGCAGTGACTATGTATTGCTTTAGGCGTTAATAACTTTTCAATTCCCTGTCCTACAACTATTAAGCATTAAGCATAAATACTGTACATCGATAGCTAACATTCTCTGTAATATTCTTGAGATATGAGGTTCAAGGTTTGATGCTTGGGTCTTGATTGAGAAAATTCCATGTTTCCAACTACAAGAAATGACTTGTTTTATCTTTTTCCAACCTAGAAACCATGCCAGTGTTTCTGAATCACAAGTAAATAGCTGTTTTGGTGAATCAGATGGCCTCCCATACATTGTCCGCTTGACACTTTTGTGGGGGCAGTTGTGCATGTTTTAAATGGCAAATAAAAATAATATTTGCTAGTCATGTTGATACTTCGAATTGTTTTAGAATGATTTGCGGTGCTATGAATTTAGGTGAAGATTTGTATGGCAATCCGTTATACTGAAATCACTTTCCGCCATATTATGCGCTTAAGGAAGAATACTTTTTCTATTGAACTAAAGTTGATGGGAATTATTGGTGTCTTGAGATCCATCTTGAAAAATGTAAAGGATTCCTTGAAAAGTGAGAAGTAGTGGTATTGTCGAATTTAGACCCATTTTGACAATAATAAATGGATGTATGAACCGTTTTATATATTTGTTTTAGTCATGTTTGTAAAAAAGAAAAGGATCCTAACTGTTATTTATGATTTTCATTATTTAAAACATTGCATTTGGGATACATCTCTGTTGTTATGAATTTCTTTTTTTTTTATTTCTTAAATAGTTTAAGTATATGAATGGATGATTGTATGTATGTATAATGTTCGATTAAGCCTGCACTGTAAGGCAGGATGTTTGTATGTATGTATAATGTTCAATTAGGCAGCCCTGTAAGGCAAGCACCTTGTATTTTTGTCAACATGACCTACCTGTGATCAATTTTGAGTCTTTGACACTCAGCCAACCTATTTTCAATGCTGAGTTGAATTTTGATGGGAACACAACTGATAAAATTGTTAGTCTTTAAGGAAAATTAAATAAGGGTTTAGATTATTTAAATTGATTTGGCTGGTTTTTTGCCAAATCCGAAGATTGTCATGTCTTTACCTTGAGACCTTCGTTTTCCACTGTCCATCCCATGGTTGTCATGCATCTAGGTGGGCCCCAACATGAGGTTCTTACCTAGCTTGAACAAGCATGGTGCTTGCTTAATCATCACATTATACATGTGTGTCACATGTGAACCTTCTACGGACTGGAGTCCACCTTGGACAAACTATACTAAGAAAAGATTGGCAAACTCAATACTTTCAGGCATCATTTGTCTAGAATCATGTCAGCCTTTTTTTTTGTCTATCTTATTATTATTCAAATAAATGGTGGCTTGAAACTAGAAGTTTTTGGATAGAATGTTTTTAAGATCCTCGCAACGTAATATTGATACAAGTAGAAGTACTAAAAAAGTAAAGGAATTATTTATCAAGTGTTTGCCAACTTTTAAATTTCTTTCTGCCATGATTGTTTTTTGTACCAGATTACCTACATATCTTGTGCATATAAGTGGTTATTTCTCTCGTACTTGTTTTTTTTTCTTAGAGAGAGAGAAAGTTCAAGATGCTGAAGTTTCTGTCCAAAGTGAAGATTGAATTCAATGCATTAGATCCTCGTATGGCCGCATGCATGGAGTTCTTGGCTCAATGCAATGCTTGCAAAGTGAAGGAGTCGAACCCTCCTTGCCAGCTGGTTGTGAAGAGGCGAACAGATGACCATCCCCCTCAAATCACTGTCACATTTGTCAATGGTGTTGAGGAGGTCATTGATGCCACCTCCACCTCCGCCCAACTCATAAGGAAGATGATCCTGGAGAAGGGCCAGCTCCTCGAGACTGAGCATATGTTCAAGGATGCTGGCGAGCTCTGGCCTGTCATCATTCCTGAGGAAGAGCTTCACCAGCTTGTCTCCGGAACCAAGGTGATTTCATTTTGCTGCAATTTTTAAATTTCGTCATCTGCTTCTTTTAGTTGTTCTATTGCTTATTATCGTTAGGTATCACATCAAAAAAGAAAAGAGGTTTGCTTTATGATTTCACATTTAAACAGCTCTAATTTTGTAAGACATTCATATTTTAGTAGTTTTGGGGGTTGATGTATGGAAGCAAAGGCAGAAATCTTGCAGGATTTAACATTGACTTTTGACAGATATTGCAATATGTTCTGAGATCAAAACAGTCAGCTTAAACCTTGTTTATGTTAATTGTCCTAAAGCTGGATATTTAATATTGCAATATTTTTCTTGATTTGACCTTTTCATATCGCACACCTTCACATGTATAGGGATGGGCCAAATTCTACTCAAATGACAATTGTATTCAATGTCGGATTGCTTTTATTTAAGTGAGACAACTATATATTTGACATGAATGTAAATCTTCCAGCATGTATCAGTCATTTTGGAGTGAAATTGGGCAAGTGCAAACATGTGTGTGGGTTTGTGATATAGACAGTTTCCATTATAGAAGAGTGTATTTACAAACCAGTTGGTTTGCAAGGTCAGTGAAGTTTGCAACTCTGGATAAGATCATTTCTCACTAAATTAGCCATACACCATCTGTGTCCCATGCACCTAAGGACTTGAAAATGCTGACATCCACTTTTTATTTTTCTGCTGCATTTTTACAGCCAAGGAAAGCAGAAGAAAAAAAGCAGTGATCAGTATTTGTTGCTGTTGCTTTTGCTGGGATCATTTTCATTTATATTGGATCAGGTAGGGCCCCTCATTCTGAATGGTTCAACATGTTATATATTATGAGGATGCTATAAGCTTTAATCATTTTGATCCTTTGGACAGCATCAACTTATCATTTACAGTTTATCACAATCTTGATATGCGAAGACTGTTGTGACTATTTCCCCTTGTTTTGGTTATTACATTCTTGCAATTCTCATGCATAAGATGCATGAGAAGCATCAATGCAACAAACCCACAATGATGTGAATGGACCACACCTCACCAGTGTCATTGAGCTTCTCTCTCTTGACTGGAGGACTGCAAATCTGGCTACTGTAGTTGTAATATTCTTATCCTGTACTTTGAGTGTATTATTAACACACTTTCTCACTGATCAGATGTTAGTTGCCTGTTGAGTTTGAACTTATGCTCACTCAGGTGTTTATCATCCATTTGCTTGGCACTTTATTGTTTGTAATGCAATTTTGAGGCTATGTCCCACATGTCATTACACCACCTTATAAATTGTTCTGGATGTTGCATGCCACTACAAGTATATTTCTAATTTGAAGGCATCCACTTGAGAATTCTTCTTCTTTATTTCTTTTCTTTTCCCCCCTTTCTTTTCTGAAATGAGAGAGAGCCTATAAAAAAACATTTTGGCCAATGCCAAACACCCCTTTTCTAAATGTCTACAAATAACCATTTATCTTTTTGCTAAAATTGCTTTCTATTTAACCAATTTTCTGTTATACCTTGTATCTACTGTTCTACTTATGCTCTAATGGATGGCTGCATATTTTTCTCTTTACTGTGGACTGTAGGCTCCTGCGACAGTAAGAGAGGCTACATTTTGAGGAGGCTACCTGACCTGGCCCATCTGCCTTATCTGAACCTAACCTGAACCTCACCATTGATGTATTTCGTCCGGAAGGGTTGGAGAGTCTGATCTGTTTCATATATAGGTTGGGTTCATGCAATGGTGAAGATCCATTGAGTTAGTAATCCCAAAACTCCTATAAAAACTACTGAAAAAGGCCTAATGTCCTGAGTCGAAACTCCTCGCTCCATTTTTATGTTTCTCCTGATTTAGGTGTCTGATCCCTCCTTGCCATCTACCCACATCCCTCAAGGTAAGCATTGCACTCTACTCTTCCCTCTGATGGTTTCTTTCCATTGTCACCCTTCTTCTTCATCTTCCCTTTTCTTTCCCTTTTCATACCCACATCCCTTCTATATATTTGTCATGCATTCTATTTCCTCCACTTTTCTTCTTTATTATATTCTCATGTTTCCAGTTGGCTTACCCTAGTAGTATTTCATCTATACTTCGCGACCTGTTGATCAGCTCCGATAAGATGTTCCAAAGAAAAATAGATGCATGTTTGATAAATGTCTCATGTTTTCTATTCAAATCCAATTTTCACTCTCCTTTTCTTTTCCTTTTTTCCCTTATGTGGAATTTTAGCTTTAATTTTCCTTCTGTTTTTGTCACTAGAAAACCAGAACCAGATTCTTGATTTTTGTTTTTCTTAGAACTCTAAGGTAGGTAATGCTGATTGGTTGACCTGATTAGAGGTAGGTTGGTTATGGTTCAGCCCCAAAACTGTTGCCTCAAGAGTTGGCCCAACTTGACCTGTTACCACCCCAAGGTCCAACCCATATTAGGTGCGACTTGGAGAAGAATTTTCAAGTTTTCCCTTTCTATGGGTAAGGGTTTGTTTGATATCTAGAATTTGAGGAATTTTGTCTATAGAACTTTCAGTTCCCTCAAACTCTTGTTAAAAATTGTTTCATTCGAATTCCTCAAATGCTAATATCTGGCAAGCATTTGGAATTTCAAGATTCAAAACATTCCAAAGGCCGTTTGATCATTTTATTCTAGTTGGTTTCTGGATTTTTTTTTAATTTTTATTATTACTGTTGGGGATTTCAGGGAGAAGGCTTGACACGCATTTGGAATTTCTAACCCCAGAAATTCTGGACATAAATTCCTCTTATCAAACAGACCCCTAAGTAGCCTGTGTATGGTATTTTGTATTTGAGGGAAAAATGAAAATAAAAATTTGAGGCGGAGTGTTTTCATTTTGATCCATGCTAACATTATTGTGGTTTCTGTTGGAGATGGTTAACTTTTTCTGAGTTTACAGAGAACAAATTCAACCATTAGGTGGAGAATTGTGCTTCATGGTTTTCATTTTCCGACATAGTTGCATTTTTTATGACTTGGCAAGAAGCAAATGCACATACAAAAGGTAGCAACATATTTCATAAAGGATGTGTATACTCTTGAGGATGTAGGCTCTTTAATTGATCATCTTTTGGGCACCTGTACCACAATTATCTAATGACTTGATTTGGGCAGCTTTGAAGGTCCCAGAAACTGTACTTATGATTGGATGGTTCTCATTTTTTTACATCAGTACACATTTGAAACTCCTCAAAACTCCTTGTGTGTCACGCTCCCAAGGGCTTCCCTCAAGTTGGGGTTTTCAGGTGGAACCTTCTCGACATTCCTGAAAATTAGGATTGTTCATGGGCAGGCTTAGGCTTAGGCTGGACCAGGCCGGAGCTTGTCCAAGCTTAGCCATGATTAATTGGGCATAAAAACTTCTGATCCAGATATATCCATGGGCCTGAAAGTGAGGGTTAGGTCCATTCCACTGCAAAATACTTACATGCCTCGATGTTAAGGGCCTATTTGTTTGTATTAAAATACATAGGAAGAAACGAACTCTACAATAGTAATTAAATAGGTGAGAGGTGAATGATATCAGGTAAGGGGTGAAGTATAAGGTTAAATGGGACCTTCACTTTCCTAT
Source organism: Sextonia rubra (assembly GCA_037013555.1). Classification (NCBI taxonomy): domain Eukaryota; kingdom Viridiplantae; phylum Streptophyta; class Magnoliopsida; order Laurales; family Lauraceae; genus Sextonia; species Sextonia rubra. The sequence goes on from JASUAD010000009.1 coordinate 28,331,126, forward strand.
GTGTTGAACTACTAGTGTAACATCTGGGTATTCATTTTCCATCTTTTGATTCGATTTCCTTGAAAGAAGTTGATTTTAAGAAATTCACCTTTAATCTTCATTTCTATCTACACATGATGTGAACCCTATGTATTCTAATGTGAATAAACAGGCCCAAATGTTTGCTCAGCTTGCCAAACCACTGATATATCAGTGGCATGGCCCCTTAGTATCCTATGCATCAACTGGGGATCAAATTTTGATTCCTTCTTTGAAACTTAAAAAAGCATCACTCTCCTCTCACCGTTCCAAAGGGATTTGCTATTTAAAAGCAAAAAATTGCTCAAGTAGACTCAACTATTTAAAAAAAATAAAAAATGCCTAAATTACCTCCACCCTTTTCTCTCCCCACTCACCTTGCCCATGTCCCCCTCCTCTCTCCTTCCCTTCCCAACCTCCCCTTCCGGAGTCGCCAACAGCTCCGGCGGAGAGGGAGAGAAAGGGAGAGAGCAAGAGGAAGAGTTCGGTGGTTGGAGCCAGTTGTGGCCGGGTGGCAGAGGTGGGGAAGGGGAGGAGAGGAAGGTAAGTAGAGGAGAAAGGGGGAGCATATATAAATATATATATATATTTAAATGGTGAGTGTACTAAGACCATTTTGAGTACAAATAGCCAGTCCTGTTCCAAATTAGCATGAAAAAGGATGTTGGCTAAGCTATGCCTGGAAGTACGTACGCTCAAACCTGGCACATTTAAACATTTAATAATGGTTTCAGAAATATAGGCTCATGTACTGCCTATGGTCTTAAAAATAGAGCCCTTGCAGACTACTCTGTCTCATGAGCATCCCTACGGAAAATGACTCGAATTGGGCTATTGGACCAACCAACATGCCACTGCCTTAACATTCGATATTGTTGATTTGTCTCTATTACCTTGAGCCTTTTCTTTTCTTTTACAAGACTTGATATTTTGTTGCCACCTTTTATTTTAGTTTATTTTTCTTCATAACATGACTTGCTACACTTGAAGGATGTAATAGATCTCTGCCAGAGGCTCCTGTCTCTATAAATCAACTTTAGTGCCACTGTATCATGAATTGAAGCCATACTCTTTTTCTTTTTTTTTTTTGGGTAGAAGTGGCTGTCAACTTGATTAGAGTTTTGCTAACTGTTGGCCTAAACTGTTTAGCACTGAAATAAAATCGGCTTCATTTGAGATAGAGCAGGATTTAGTAAAAGAGGGGTGGAGCACAATTCTCTATTACAAGTCTAGTCATCATGGAACACACACACAACCCATCCCCTAATGCCACAGCGTGCAGTAATTGGTGACTCTACCATAATCTAGGTGACTTTTCCATGAGAGAATGTAAAGAAAGTATGAGTAAAATTAGATCCTGATCGGTAGTCTATGGAAACCCTTTATCAGGTTGCTAATCATCTGGTTGGCATTGCGAGCCGTGTGGGTACCAAGAGGGAGAGAGATATGTAAGGGTTCCTTTCATTCTCTAAATTCGTAGGGAGAGAAATTCCATCGAGACAAAGGGTAGATGGAAGAGGGAACGGATGAAAGTAATAAAAAATAGATTTGAAGAAGTGGTATCTATTTCAGGATAGATTTGAAGAAGTGGTATCTATTTGAATATTTGACTTAGGATAGATCAAAATAGACAAACAGAATTCCTAGCGAATCAAGCTTTGATGATGATGACGACAACATCATACTAAAGTCTTACTTTATCAGTGTAGATGTTACTGCTGGATGAGTTAAAGTATGAAATATACAGACACAATTAAAGTAAGAAAACCAAATGGAGTGAAGGCACAATCAAGCTGAAATTTGGCCAAATGCCAATAAATGGCTGCCAAGTGTTATTGTCAGGTTTGAATGTAAGGTTGGGCCCAAATTGATTCCTAATTTGAAATCCGTAGGGCTCATGTGTCATACTAATCTAAGGTCAGTTCCCAACATTGGGACGCGTATGGGTTAAGATTTGGACCAGGTCTCTCAACAAAAATCCATAACCAAACTCTAATTGGAATAGTAGCATTTCTTTTTTAATTAAGCTTGATCGTTCACCATTTCAGGACATTAGCAAATGGCTATCAATGGTGTGCTCTCAATCATCTTCATCTCCCAATCAAGAAGGAAAGACATGTCCATTTCATTTTTATGTTTACCAAATAATGTCCCATAATTTTGAACATTGGCCTCTCCACCTCCACTTTCATGAGATTTCTCGTTACCGACTAAAGAAGGAGTTATGGGGTGTCTATAATGGTGTTTTTCCCTTTGCTTTCATTACTATGCTCCATTCCCATGATTTTGGGCCGCATGTAGTCCCCTAATAATGAGCTTTGGATATTCTTAAACCGCATAAGGGATTTATCAAACAATGAGAATATATCTGCAATTATGTTTTTCCCTTAGCTTTCATTACTCTATTCCATCCCAATGATTTTGGTCCTCATGTAGTCCCCCAACAACGAGCTTTGGCTCTTTTTGGATCGGCTCTCTACTCCCTTCTTCAATAACTACATTCTTTTAATCGCATTCCAGAGGTTTTTAATTGAGTTCTCCATTCAATCCGGTATGGAATGCGATTTTTAATTGAGTTCTCCATTCAATCCGGTATACTATTCGCTATCTCGGTCCATCTGTTTCCTATAGCTTCATGCACTTTGATCCATGGCTTGACCAACTCCTCCATCCATTTTCTATTCTTCTACATTAAAAAATGCATAGATTTTGAGCTAGTCGAGATTTATTTTGTTGAATACAACATGCAATTCTCCCTATCTAAATAAAACAAGGAACAGTAGAAAAATAAGGGAGAGAAGAAAAGAATAAGAAAATCATGCCTTGATATTAGTACAAAGATGTTTATGTTAGATTTATCATAATCACAGGATCAACTTTAACGGATCATAGCTGAATAATAATATACATAAATTACAAACATACCTGGCTCCATCGTATGTTGAGCGCGTGGAGAAGAACAAGCTATCTGGGCACATGATTTACAACTTACTTCTACTTCTCCTTGATGCATGCAAGTGATAAGAGAGCCAAGCAGTAATCTCTTGAAGTAAAGCAAGTTACCATAGACCCATATATTTATAGATCTTTGTAATAGTTCCCTTCTTATCATGAAACTCCTAAGTTGATTAGAATTATCCCTCTTATTAGTAATTTGAGTATGAAGTAATTATTAGTTTTCAAGTTCAATAAAATTTCCAAATACCAAATAGAAAAGGAGTCTTTAATTGCTTTGGACTCCAGAGGTGGGACCCATGCATGGGCATGTGGTCAAGTGGACCACACGTCCAATTTTAACAGGTTAAAGCATCTCTCTCCGCATTGTTTATCAATACGGCCGATGAACTTCTTCAAGATTAGGGACCAGCACTTTGATCCATGTTTAGTTACCAAACTCACTAACAATATGTAAACATGAGTGCTTTTTGTTAGAGAATACGTTAGGACTAGTTTGTTAGATATATTAGAAGTAAAATTTAGCTTTATTTTTACACCACAATAAGATTCATCATACAATGAGAATATGTTTGCAATGGTGTTTTTTACTTTGCTCTCTCCATCCCCATGATGTTGGTCCTCATGTAGTGCCCCAACAATGAGCTTTGGTTATTCTTAAACCACTATAAAAGGATTCATCATATAATGAGAATATGTCTACACTGGTCTTTTTCCCTTTGCTCTCATTACTTTGCTCCATCCTCATGATTTTGTCCTTATGCAGTCCCTCAACAACGAGCTTTGGCTCTTTGGATCCGTTCTCTGCTGCTTTCTTCAATAACTGCATCCTTTTAATTATGTTCCAGGCGTTCTCGACCGATTTCTCTATTTGACCTAATATACTTTTTACTTAGTCCATCTGTTTCCTACAACTTTATGCGCTTTGATCAATGACATGACCGACTCCTCCGTCCATGTTTTGTTATGCGCTTTGATCAATGACATGACCGACTCCTCCGTCCATGTTTTGTTCTTCTGCATAAAGAAAAGCATGGGTTGTGAGCTGGTTGAGATTTATTTTGTTAAATGCAACATGCAATCCTCCTTATCTAAATAAAACTAGGAATGGTACAAGAATAGGAAAGAGAAGAAATGAATAGGAAAATCATGCCTTGATATCATAAAGACAAAGATGGTTATACCATCTCTCTCTGCATTGTTTACTAATACGGCCGATGAACTTCTTCGAGATTAGGGACCAACTATTTGATTCATGTTTAGTTACGAAACTCACTAACAATATGTCAACATGAGTGCTTTTTGTTAGAGAATACGTTAGGGCTAGTTTGTTAGGTATATTAGAAGTAAAATTTAGCTTTAATTTTAAACCTTCATAAAATATATAAGACTCATCATGCAATGAGAATATGTCTACAATGGTGTTTTTCCCTTTGCTCTCATTACTCTACTCCATCCCCATGATTTTAGCCCGTATGTGTCCCCTAATAGTGAGCTTCGGCTCTTCTAAAACCGCTATAAAGGAGTCACCATATAATGAGAATATGTATGCAATAGTATTTTCCCCTTTGCTCTCATTACTCTGCTCCATCCCCATGATTTTTGGTCCATATGTAGTCACCTAACAATGAGCTTTGGTTCTTCTTGGATTAGTTCTCTGTTGCCTTCTTCGAAAACCGCTTCCTTTTATCTTGTTCCAGTGGTTCTTTATTGAGTTCTCCGTTCAACGTGCTATACTTTTCACCATCTCGATTCATCTATTTCCTACAACTCCATGAGCTTTGACAAATGACTTGCCCTCGTCCTCCATCCATATTCTGCCTTTCTACATAAAGAAAAGCATAGAGTTTGAGCTAGCTGATATTTTTTTTAATGCAACATCCAATTCTCCCTATCTAAATAAAACAAGAAATGATAGAAGAATAAGAGAGAAAAATTAGATAGGAAAATTCGTTCTTGATATTAGGACAACGGTGGTTGTACCATCTCTCTTTACATTGTTTACTAATACAACCGATGAACTTCTTTGAGATTAGAGACCAACTTTTAATCTATGTTCAGTTACCAAACTCACTAACAATCTATAAACATGAGCACTTTTTGTTAGAGAATATGTTAGGACTAGCTCGTTAGATATTTGAGGTCAAATTTAGCTTTAATTTTAAACCACCATTAGATAAATAAGATCCATCATACAATGAGCATATGTCTTCAATGGTATTTTTTCCTTTAGTCTTTTTACTCTGCTCCAACTCAATGATTTTGGTCCTTTGGCTTATAAAATTGTCCGCTTTTGCTCATAGGATTTTTATCCAATCTTGCTGCACAGTTTTAAAAGCAAACAATAGAATATGGATAGTAGGCTCGGGTCATTACACTTAGCCCAAGCCTTGGCTTTTGACCTATTCGGACCAAAATGAGATCCAACCCACACTATTTAGGTCTCTAGGCCTAGACTGGGCATTAAAATCCATTATTCTACGTCTAATGCAAGCCGTGGGTTGGTCAGGAAGCACAATTGAAATAGTTTGACCCATTGCCCATGAGTGTACCCCACCCCCCATGAGTTCGGATCCTGTGGCTTTCCCCCTCATTGACCTGAGTGGATTAATACCCACTCTAAGATGAATTCGGATCCTGAGGCTTTCCCCCCCAGTGACCTAAGTGGATTAATTATGATCCGCTACGTCATGAGGAGAAGCCTGCTATTCACGTGGGCAAATTGACTGTCTCATTAAGGTAGCTCATCGCATGGTCACATATAGGGGTGTACACGGTTCGGATTAGTACAAATTAAGCCTAATCCAGCCACCAAACCGTTACCATGGCTTTATAGACTTGTAATCTAAGTCAAATCATTGCCTACTTAAACCGAACCAAACCAAACCATGGAAGATGGGTTTGGTTTAGTTAAAATCGTTCAATCTGTTGCATTTAAATTTCAAAAAAAAAAAAAAAAACTATCACCATATTTAATTGAGCTTAAACCTTAAAAAATAAAAAGAGTTGAGAAGATTAGGGCTTGAGAAGATTTTATATGGAGTAGTGAATGAGTGAGATTAAAAGTTAGATGATCAAAGGCTAACATATTGCTTCTTAATATTTTTTATATAAAAATAGAAAAATATTTGTCAATGGTTGGATTCGGTTTAAATCCATAAACAAAGGGTAAAATCCATTGCAAAGCCATTACTAATGGATTATGATTTTTCCAATCCATGATCAAACCATTAATTATTGGTTCGGTTAAAAATCCACCGATCGGATTGGTTCAATTTGGTTTTACCAATTGACGAATTTTTTTTAATAACCGTACTCACATGAGATTCTAAGGACATCACGAGTCAAAAGAGCTGGAGGGTCCCGATTTCCTTAAATTGAGTTTGACTATTAATTTTGAGTAAAATGAAGGTGTCCCGCCGGGGTGGGCCCCGCATAAACTGGGGGCATGTGATTTGTCATCCATCAGCTAACACACAGTGTGATGTGCAGTTCCCATCCAACGGCTCTCAGAACTCAAAGTGGGCCCCACTTCCATCCTAAAGCCGTCACCCCATCCCCCAAATAAGGTGAATCGACAAGCTTACGAAATGTTACGTACAAAGCCATGCTTGCAGCGTCTCTACCACCTTCGTCGTGACCCCCAACCGTCTCTCCCCATCCTCTCCCTTGTCGACTCCACCACCAACATCCGAAAACTCCGCCAAATCCACGCCCACATGATCCTCACAGGCATCATCAAAGACCCATTTGCTGCAAGCAGATTGCTCGCCTCTCCCGCTCTTGTAGATTTCACTTACACCCACTCCATCTTCCTCCAGATTCCCCACCCCAATCTCTTCATCTGCAACACCATCATCAAGAAACTCGTCCATAGCTGTAATGATGATCTCACATGCCACCCTTTTACCGTATATCAACATATGCTCGAAATCGGGCTCAGACCCAACACCCATACTTTCATGTATTTGATCAGGGGCCTCGCCGCCCGATCGGAGATTCGAGAAGGCGAGGAAACTCATACATGGGTTTTGAAAATGGGGTTTGGTCATAGCCAATTTGTCTCGAGCGCTTTTGTTGGGTTTTATGTGGTTTTGGGACGCGTTGAGAGTGCCCGAAGAGTGTTTGATGAAATGCCTGAACCGGGGATGGTTTTGTGGACGGCCATGATCCGTGCATATGTTTGTGGGAATTTCCCGAAGGAGGCGTTGGAGCTTTTTCATGAGATGAGGGTCAAGGGGTTGGATATTGACTCTGTAGGTGTGGCAACTGTTGTTTCTGCTTGTGGCCAGTTCGGGGACTTGGGCATTGCCAGAAAGGTGCATGGGTTTATTAGCAAAAGTGGAATTGAGGTTGATGAATTTGTGAATAGTGGGTTGTTGAGCATGTATGGTGATTGTGGGAGTTTGGATCTTGCGCTTAAGTTATTTGGTGAGATGCCCTGGAAAAATGTTGTTGCTTGGAATGCCATAATTCATCAATGTGCAAAGCATGGAAAGTTGGACCTTGCATTTCAATTGTTCAAGGAGATGCCAGGTAGAGATGTTATTTCATGGAATACAATGATAACTGGTTTTTCTCGCATGGGTCGATGTAAGGATGCATTGTCTTTGTTCCACGAGATGGAATCATCTGGTGTGAAACCAAATAACTTGACACTGTCGAGTGTACTTTCAACATGTGCTAGCCTAGGTGCTCTGGATGCGGGCACCTGGATCCATGCATATATAGAGAAGAAGAACCTGAATTTAGAAGGCTCCCTAGATCCTAGCCTAATTGACATGTATTCCAAATGTGGGAACATTGGGAACGCGCTTCAAGTTTTTGAAAAGACTCCATGGAGAGACCTTTTCTCATGGACATCAATTATATGTGGACTAGCCATGCATGGACTTGCAAAGGATGCCTTGTGCTTTTTCACTCAGATGCTCAATGTAGGAATCAGACCTGATGATGTTACATTTGTGGGAGTCCTAAATGCTTGTGCCCATGCAGGATTGCTAGATGAAGGGCACCGATACTTTGATGAAATGGAGAAAGTGTATAAGATCACACCTAAGATAGAGCACTTTGGATGTATGATCGACCTTTTTGGTCGAATGGGGCTCTTGAGAGAAGCTAATGATCTTATAATGGAAATGCCTATGAAACCCAATGTAGTCATATGGGGTGCTTTGCTAAGTGCTTGCCGGGTTCACAATGATGTGGAGCTAGGTGAAGTTGCAGCTGAGAGACTTCTCGAATTGGACCCTTCTGATCTATGGGTGCGTGTAATGCTGTCTAACATGTATGCAGAAGCAAGCAAGTGGGATGAGGTAATGAGGCTGCGGAAAGAAATGAAAGACACGGGTATGAGGAAGTCACCTGGGTGCAGCTTAATAGAGGCGAATGGAATGGTTCATGAATTTCTGGTAGGGGATGATTCACACCCACAGCATATAGAAATCCGTTTCATGTTGGAAAATATAGAGACACAGTTGAAGGAGCTATGAAACTGTGGTCATTACTGCATCGTTAAGTGGTCATTGTTTTGCAGCTTGCATCAATGGAAGTTCAAGATTACTGGATGCCAACACAATTCCATGTTTGAGGTAACACTCAAACCTTCTGGTCTTGCCAAAACACCCAAACTGCTTGCTTTCTGAGGTACATCCAAATGATCCCCTAACCAACTTCTCCTTAAAAAAGAAATGGCAGCGAGTGCATTGAGAGTGTAGATTGTATTTGTTGAATAGTTATAAAATGGCTTAAACAGTTATAGTTTATCCTTATCTGATATGATACGTTATTTTTTGAAACTTTTGCATAGATAAATATGAATGTTTTTTAATCCTCTGTCCTAGTGGCAACTGGACTATGAAGTACAAGAATGATCTTCACACGATCTGTCAAATTCAGCAAGTAAAGAGGCCAAAATATGGATCGAAGAAGCTCAGAAAACTGCAGCATAGCTGAATTTGTTCTACTACACAATAGTGGAATTGATTGGACACTTGAAATCTTTTTGCAATTACTCATGAGAGAAAAAGAAATACATCTGGCAAATATTCGATCCTGTTCATCAGCATGTAGAAGGATATCATATGATGAGAAATGAGTTTTTTCAAACTGCTTTCTCTCCATAGATATTGGCGGACAAATCTAAACAAAATTAGAAATTCAAATATTAATCCAATCTTTATTTGCTTTCTTTATTTCATAAATTAATTACATAAAAAGAATCTCAGGTCACTGCTTCTCTCAAATCACATAATAAAATCAAGGATGCTTCCTTTCCTTTCCATTTAGAATGGATCCCACTGTGGACCCTATCCACCATCATCTATTGGTAGAAAATAAAACAAAAAATAAAAGACCATCGCATTGATTAAATAAATAAACCTTGGGTTGATGATAAGGTGAAAAGGTTAAGAAACAAAACAAGGCTTCTTCTGCAACCCTTCTCTGCTCAAACCCTGGGACATTGCTGGAGGCTGTGGGTTGGCCTGAGAGTTGGTCCCATCCTGTCTGCTGGTCCCATCCTGTCTGCAACCCTTCTTCTTCTTCTGATCTTTCCTCCTTTTTGCTCATTTCTTCTTGTATCCCTCCACACACCCTCCACACACAGCCCCCCGCGCGCGGGCCCCCCCCCCCCCCCCCCCCACAACAGTTCATCTCAATATGGTTCTGTTTGCCCCGTCAACAATGCTGGTGATTGGTGATCAGAGAATAACCTGAGCCCTGTTGCCAATGAAGGTTTTATCAGGCATGTCATGCAAGAGAGAGATGTCATTAGGTACTTTGGTTGGTGACCACTGGCAACTTTGATATATCCAGTCTTACTGACTCTTGCTTGAGATTGTGTATAATTCTCGGATACTCATAACAGTCAGTTCAGCATAGAGGGATTTTCGGGTAATTTAGAGGTATTTGAGTTAACTGAAAGACTCAATATCAATATAATTATGAGGCTCATTGTGGCCCCGAATGGCCCACATGCCAACACCTTTTGGGTAGAACTGTTTGCCATTTAGAAGAACCCTTTTGCATGTTTGTAGTTCCTATCTGTCTTAATGAAATCTGTACTTTTGGCATGGAGATTTCTAAGATAAATCCTCTCTCTCTCTCTATATATATATATATGGGGAATCTTCATATGCATCTGTCCTTTCACCATTTTTTTTTGTGAGAACTTTAGGTGGGGATCGTCTATCACCCAATCCAAACCTTGCAACATAATATATATGCACTATTATCACCAAGTCTCACGTTTTAACAGCTACTTTGAGTCCTCCATTCTCTCCAAAACTTTTATGCTTAACTTTTCCCACAAAAATACCTACATAGAAAACCATTCAACACAAGTGCCCAGTTGGAGCACTGTACTTACCTTGCTGCATCATTTTCCTATTGTACTGATTAACAATGACATATGTGTTACAGTTGGAAAGACTTTTCAAAATTTTTTTATGACGTGGCCCACTAAGCCCACACAGCTGCACAGCAAGGAAATCTAGGGCAGTTTCGAACACCAGACATGGGGATCAAACTCACACATTATGCCACTCCACCATTTTTTTCTTTTGTTTTTTCATTTGCATGTGTTGACTCTTAAAGAAAATAATAATTTTGTATGTAATTCTAGGTTTGAAGTTGTAGTTTAGTTTCAATCGTAAAGGATCATGTTTATTAGTTTCTTCTTTAATCATCTTCAATGTCTTGTACGATAAAGAACTTGGTTCTTTTCCACTAGGAAAGGTAAAATACCCCAGAGCAGAAATGTTTTCTGTTGTTGCACAAAGCATAGTCCAAAAGCCGGACTATGAGATGATCATAGCTGTCCAATTTGTGGTCATCTGTTACAAGTTTGTTTTCAACTCCCCAATATTCTCTGAGTGTAGTTTATATATGTAGTATTTATTTTCCTGCAGGCAGTTTCCATTTCATATCTCACTGTCTTATTTGATCTTTTGACAAATATCTCCCACACTTAATGATCTGTTTTCAATTTGTAACACTACATTCTAGACATTTTTCTTCAAATAATTGCATGCATCCCTTTTGATTTTGGAATGATTCTAATGATTTCAGGTTGGATAATTGTTGTTCTGTTTGGCAGCCACTGGATATTATTTATTTATTTGAAATGGTAAGCATATTCCAGAAGGTAATAGATACAGAAGAATGGTTGGAGACTTGGAGTGCTCCTGCTAGTTGCAAGACACACCGAAGCATCCAAGAGAGCATGGGCCTACCCAAAAAATGCCCACAGCTCAGGCCAAGCTGAAAAAAATAGGAAGCCTACAGCTTTGGCCAGGCAAAGGAAGAGCAAACAGGAGGTCAAAGGAAGAAACATGAGAAGAGATGCCGAAAGACTAAGCAGGATCAGCTGCCAGTGATGTTAACTGGGTTCATGTCTCTAAGGTGCCTTGTAGCTCTACATCAGCTGGTGGTGGAGCCATCGAACTTCTCACAAACAGAGCACTTGAAGTCTGCTATCAGGGCCATGGCCCTTCTTGCTTTAAACTGCTGATGCCTAGGTGAAATTGCAGGGTCTTTAAGAGCAGTAAGGATTGTTTTGCCGTCTGCATATATTAATAGGCTCCTTGAGTATTTCACAGCTGCTTTAATATGGTAACGTCTACTTTAAGAGCACTAGATATTATGTTGCTCATGTATAAGATGTAAAGCATTTTCTCACTTGATACATACGTTAAAGAACTATGATATTTTTCTGGCGACCTGAAATTTGAGAAGCATAGTTAAATGAAATGACATGAAGTGCCCATTTAATTGGTTGCATTTTTGTTTAGTCATTACACAAATCAAGAACCAACATCTCATGTTTTTTGCTATTTAGACAGGGAGGGAGGGAGGGAGGATGCCTTGTGAATCACACATTTTCTTTTGCTATGTGTTAGATAAAGATTAGTTTGGTTGTTAGAGATCTTTGGAAGTTTAAATTTTGAATAACTGTTGATTAGGTTTGCTCTTCATTGTATAAATTGAGATAATTTCTCAATTGAATGGTATGGTGGATTTCATCATCATCATCAAAGCCTTATCCCAACCATGTTGGGGTTGGCTACATGAGTTCTATTTCTCCATTCCGTTCTATTTTGAGCTAAATCTTTCGATAAGTGCAACTTCTTCAAATCTGAATTAATGACTTCCATCCATGTTTTCTTCAGCCTATCTCTACCTCTTGATGGACCCTCCACCTGTATATCTAAACTTTTTCTCACCGGTGCCATTACTGGCCTACGCTCAACATGCCCAAACCATCTTAAACGAGTTTCTCTAATCTTATCTCCTATTGGTGCTACCCCTAAATGTTCTCGAAAGCGCTCATTTCTAATTTTATCTTTCTTAGTTTTACCACACATCCACCTAAGCATTCTCATTTCCGCTACATCCATCTTATGAATATGTGTCTTCTTAATTGGCCAACATTCTGCTCCATATGTCATAGCTGGTCTAACCACTGTCCTGTAAAATTTTTCCTTCAATTTTGTTGGCATTTGTCTATCACAAAGTACTCCCGAAGCTAGTCTCTACTTCAGCCATCCAGCTCTTATCCTATGCTCCACATCTTCGTCAATCTCCCCATCCTTACTAATCATCGAGCCTAGGTACCGAAAAGAATTTTTACGTGGTATCTCATGGGTTTCAATTTTGACAGTCGTTTCAACACTTTGTATATGTCCACTGAAATTGCAATCCATATATTCTGTCTTTGTACGACTTATTTTAAAGCCTTTAGATTCTAATGCCCTCCGCCATCTCTCAAGCTTTGCATTTACACCCTCTCTTGATTCATCCGCTAATACTATATCATCTGCGAACAATATACACCATGGTGCTTCTTCTTGAATATGCACAGTTAACTCATTCATAATTAATGCAAAGAGATAAGGGCTTAAGGATGATCCCTGATGTAAGCCTATAGTCACGGGAAATCCGCCCATTTCTCCACATGTGGTTTTCACATTTGTTATTGCACCTTCGTACATATCCTTTAAAATTTCAATGTAACCTCTTGGGACATTCCTTTTCTTTAAGACCCACCAAATTAAATTCCTCGGTACCCTATCATAGGCTTTTTCCAAATCGATAAAGACCACATGTAGATTTTTCCTCTTTGCTCGGTATTTTTCCATTAATTGCCTAAGTGAAAAGCTAGCTTCCATAGTTGATCTCCCTGGCATAAAACCAAATTGATTTTTCGAAATCTTAGTCTTTTTTCTCAGTCTTTGCTCTATTATTCTCTCCCATAACTTCATAGTGTGACTCATAAGTTTAATCCCTCGATAGTTGGTACAATTTTGTATATCTCCTTTATTCTTATATATAGGTATTACAATGCTTCTTCTCCATTCATCCGGCATTTTCTTTGTCACAAGTATCTTATTGAATAGTCTACATAACCAACTTACTCCAACCTCTCCTAAGCATTTCCATACCTCTATCGGAATACCATCTAGGCCTGTTGCCTTTCCTGTCTTCATTCGCTTCAATGCTTCCTTCACTTCCACCCCTCTAATTCCACGGAGAAAAGTATACTCTTGTGATGAAGTATCCTCCTCCACTCTTGTATCACCCAAATATTCTTCATTTAAAAGTTTACTAAAATATTCTTTCCACCTTTCTATAATATCGTTGTCCTTCACCAAAATATTTTCCTCATTGTCCTTGATACATTTGACATGATCTAAGTCCCTACTTTTCTTTTCTCTTATTTTGCAAGTTTAAAAATATCCTTTTCTCCTTCTCTTATTCCCAACCTATTATAGAGGTCATCGTATGCTTTGAACTTTGCACTACTTACTACTTTCTTAGCTTCTTTCTTTGCCTTCTTATACAATTCAAAATTTTCTATACTCTTACTCCCCTGCCAAACTTTGTAGCAATGTTTTTTTTGTCGAATAACTTCCTGAACCTCCATATTCCGTATGGTGGATTTATGCAATGAATTTATTTCTTTAAAATTATTTTTGGTATCAAAGTTGGTGCTCAGTGAAGATTTTGTGATCAAGCCTGATACAATCCTAATTCCACAACTATCACCCTCAAAATTTCTATTAAAAAAAAATCCTCTACTATCCATCCATCCACCCTAGCCTTAAGATTTCGTCATCTTTGTCAAATCTCCATCTCCATCAATTTGCACAATCAAAGCTTCTGGAAGAGATTGTTGTAGATCTAATCTAGTGGACCTCCGACACTGATATACTCGACAGGAGAAGATTGCAACAATGATGGATCCACGGATGATCTTCATGTTAGATAAAGATTATTTTGGTTGTTGGAGAGTTTTAGGTAGTTTTGAATTTTGAATAATTGTTGATTAGTTTTACTCTTCATTGTATTATTTGAGATCATTTCTCAATTGAATGTTGTGGTGGATTTATGCAATGAATTTATTTCTTGGGACATTTTCTAAAAAAATCCCACTAATAAGGGTAACTACAACTGTGAACCCAACTTTTCATATTATTAAGAGAGGACCTCCAGCCCAAATCCCACTTTTGTATTCCCATTTTGCCCTTGTTATGTAATTTTAGAAACTATCGATTGCCAGAAAAAGGGGAACCGTGTCCTGCTGCAATCAAACAGGCTCCTACTAGAGCATGGTATACCTAATTAAACATTGATATTAAGTTGTGGATGTACAATGATGTATCCTATATCTTAAAGCCTCGAGCTATTTGTAAATGCAGCATGAATAATTTTTAATACTCACCCTTGGGCGGTTCTTGCTCCTCAACACTCCCCCTCAAGTGGAACCCGGTTGGCACACTTTCGGCGAATCACGCTTTTTTTTTTTTTTTTCTCACAGAGTCATTCCACCATGATTCAAACTTGTGACCAGTTAGCTCTGAAACCATATTAAATCTCCTTAGCTAACCATTCTTACCAAGACTCGAGGCTTTAGTAAAGGCAACATAAATACCTTTCGATACTCACCCTTGGGTGGAGCCCACTCTCAGCATCTTAAACTGAGCAAATAGATTAAGCACTAGTCATGCTTATGCTGACTATATTGTAGGGGCTAGACTCAGCCAGATTTCAGCCTTATATTGAAATCTTGGGGTTGATTTCTGGCCTAGGTGTAACTAGTTTGGTTGGCATAGCCAAGCCTTGGGCTAATCTGTTCCTACTGCTAGGTTCATCCACCTACTGTGATTTTTTGGGTGTTCCCTCTCATCTTCTGGAAAAGGTGAATGGTCCAGATCTTATATATGTGCCTTATGCTATAGATACAAGATACAGAATGATCTATTAATTATGTATGAGAACTTAACTCTATGATACATCAAATTAGACCATTTAGAGAGAGGACTGTGCTGGTTTAAAATGATTTGGTTTTTGGCTGAAAGGATGTAATAGGAGTTGGAAACTTGGAATCAGAATGCTATGACTTCTTTTTTCCTTTGAATGGTAACACGATGACTGTTATGCTTGGATGATTGTTATAATTTTATTCAAGATTTGATGTGGAACATGGCACAGTTGGAGCAAATATCTTCCAGATTGGTGACTTAGTAAGGGGTTGCTTGTCTGTAGCTATAACTTTCTCGTGGAAATGGAGGAGCTGGCAAGAGAAATAGAGCCATGGTTTGTTGGATAATGCCATCTCTAAATATGGAAGGTAATATTTTTATGTGAAAATGGTTCCCATCCTCCCTCTTAAGGAAATGAATCCACGCATTGGGATATTTGACTGCACCTTCATTCTTTACCTTCATTCCTCATCCTTATCCAAACCTCCCCTTATGAAAATCCTAGTTAATGCAGACCAAATGCTCACTCAATTACTACTAAATTTTGTGGTTTTATTGTGACTCTAGAAATATCTATATATGCAAGGGATTGGAGTGCATGTTGATTTTCAGGCATCATTAGCCAATATATGGACTCATCCTCACCTTTTCATTCCAATATTACCAGCAGAACCAGAGAACTATGTTCTTGACAGAACATATGAACACAAACCAAACTGCTATAGAGTAACAAATAATTAATTGCTTCTCCTTCACCCTTTGTTTTGGGAGATGTATGCTGTATCCTTCACATGGGCTTCAATATTGATTAGTTCTTTTGAAATCTGAAAAAGAAAGAGTTTTTTGTGGAGTTCAGAAGTTGGTTACAGACTGATTATTTGAGGTCCATGAGCAGGGATGTGTTCCAAACTCCTGATAGGTTCTCTAAGGACCTGTTTGGTTGCGGCATTTCTGACGAGAATTGGACTTGTTGGGAATCTCTTACATACTTTTAGCTTTTGTCCTCCAAGCATGTCAAATGCTCTGTTTGATACAAGAATTCAGAATTCTAGCCCACATGAAAATCCACTTTTAGCCTTCTGAATTCATAGAATTCCAGCATTCCAAATGCTAGAGGGGGGTTTTGCATTTGGAATTCTACTTTGGGGGGCAGCATTTGGAATTCTCAGAATTCTAACATAATAATTCTCAGAATTCTTGTAACCAAGCAGGCCCTCATGGAATTTTGCTGGACAGCCTGCAGTACACTTACAAAGGAGAGTTCACCAATTGCTTAGTTGAAAGTACTGTGTTCTATTTGCTTCAGCTAAATCTGCTTTCATATCAAGGTGAGTGTCTCTATCTTTACCAGTGCAAGTTGGAATATGTTACTCAAAAAAAGGGACAAAGAAACTAATCAAGAAGCGTTCTACCACTAGATCGAACCCCTATTTACAAGTTAGCATATGTTAGGCAGGAACCTGGTGTATCTCAAGGACACACTCTGCACTTACAACTGGACATAAATGATGCCAGACACTACAACCAGAGAGGGACTTGGTCTCAACATCTGTTGATCCCTGTTACAGAAACAGTGACCTTCTGAGTGTTGTGCTTTTCGGTCCTACTTTTCCTTAGTGGAAACTGTAATAACCTGAATTATTCAAGTGGTCTAACTGGGCCTTTCTTTCGACCAGTCCAATACATAACTGGATTGGGCTGTTGGGCCATAACTTTTAGGTCCTTATTAGGTAAAAAAATATGATCCAAACCTACTTAATTGTGATTTTGCAGCTTCCCAAAGAAGGCTCCTCGTTTTTCACTAATAGACATGACTTTTGGTTTTCCCCAGATGACCTTTCAAAGAGGAGAAAACCTCTTAGGACTCCTCCATTTGGACGTCCAATCCTCTATGTAAAGAGGATTCACCTCTCTTCTTTGATAGCTTTTCATGAAGAATAGAAGTCTAATACAGTGATATTTGGTAAAATAGAAGCAGGGAATTTCAATAAGGAGCATTAGCCTAGTGGATGTCTGATTTGAAGTCCCTCATTACATATACCAGGTGAGTAGAATCTCTCATATACTTAGTCAAATAATTTGCTGTCAAGGAAATGATCCTTTACAAATCATGGTATTGAATGGAACTGGTTTAAACATATATAAGTTTCTGTTGATATGTTTATTGTCTTCAGGATAAAACATAAATCCATCTTGAAGTCTGAGATGTATTTTACTATGAATTAGACCAATAGGAGTCCTTGATATTAACATTCAGATCTGTATTGGGGGAATTACAAGGCTGTCAACATTTCTGTAATAAGAAACAAAGGTTTAAACTTATTATATTTTTGTGTAGATGACTGGTTAATTGATTCCTATGATTAGTGTGCTCCTCAAAGACTGTTTTTATCATACAATGTGATGGTCTAATGTGTAGATTAATTCTGAATTGGGATAAATACCAGCTCTGGTCGTTGAAAGGAAGCTTGACTGTTTGTGGGTTGTGGGCCCATGTGGCCCACCTGATCTAGGATTAGGTCCCTACATCTGAAAGGGGACTGTTGGGTGACCATAAGGGTGATGGATCTATTGGGATTGAACCATTAAGGCTTTCTATCTAAAATGTTTAAAAGGGGCTAGGTGTGAGGCCCTTCTTAGTCTCTGTTTCTGTTAAAAATTTTCCTCCATACTGTTGAGTGAAACTATTTATATTCAGCTGTCATAGATAGTCCTGTTTGAGATATTTCTTTATTTTGTTGCTTGTTTGAAACATATACATATTTTGAATAATATCATAAAAGCCTCTGGGTCTGAAGAATTATTAATCTCTTCTTTAGAATGGTCTCTTAAGTTATAAGAGTTAACAGGATTATTCATACTACTGTAAGAATTAACAAGAATTGTTAGCTTCCTTGATGATAATTATCTGTGAAATGTTCTGTTAATGTGATGTTAATTGTTAGGAGTATTACAGGTTAAGATCTAAGAAAGCCCTTTCACTTACTAAATGTACTAAGAATACATGATCAGATGGTTAGTAATGCTGTGAATAGTTTTCAATCTTGGCACTATTTGCCATTATGATACTGTTTGATATTTTAGCACTCACTATAATATTCTATTTCCGATTTTATAATCCATGATTGATACCATCAATAAAACTATTGTTGTTGTGAATAATTAATGAGGAATTCTGGGGGGGTACTTGAGTACAATGATTGGTTTAAGTCTAACAGATGAAATAAGGAGTATGGTGTTCTTTCTATAACTGAGTAGGACATCAAAGATATGGTCAATGCCACATATTCATTATACCAATAACGATTCGTAGGGGGTGAGATTTCAATGCGAAGTATGGGGAATTGACCAATGGTAAATTTGATGATACTTATTATGAAACCTTGTGTAACGACCCAAGAATCTGGAGCTCTTCAGATTCTTAAGCCGTACTCAGATTATTATAACAACATCACATAAATCAAATTCTTATGAGCATCAAGGTCATAAACAATTAAATTTCATTGTATTTCAACTATTATGTAAATATTATAAGTCTTGATAACACTACTGAATAAGACATTTTCTATTTGTGAAAAGAAAATAATAATAATGTCTAAATCTCGGGCTACTCCCGACTATAAATCTATTCTTTTGCTTTTCCGCGCTCTGGATCAACCACGCATGCCAAAGTCCACCGGCTAATCCCCGTCACTCCCCGCAACCTCTACAACTGCATTACTTGAAGTGGGGCGAACCACTAATCAGTAAAACTGGTGAGTCGAATAAGAACATTAAGATAAAGCATATTTCAATCATTCGGGGAACATATATATTCAATGATATGATTTCAGTCACATTCTAATCAATTTCTTTCTTGAGTGATTTCCCACTGTGGCATCAAATAGTTCCGATACCCCATACGGTGTATCTACATTTCTGTCAACATCATGGTTTGTCATCTACCATGAATGTTGAGCCTGTTCCGATACTCCCAACTGGAGTATCTACATTTCTATCAACAACATGGCTTATCATGCCACCATGTTTGCTGAACCTCTTCCCTCGACCAACATCCACGAGGGAAGTTCTATACTCAGTGCCAGCAGTTGGTATCACGCTTATTTCAATCATCAATGGTAAATTCATTTCAATAATCTTAGTATAAATTCATCTCCACCATAATTGACTAAATCATCTTTTTCTTTCCTTTGGCCAGTACCACATACCACTGGTTTAATTCTCGCCCCACTCCGAGTCGGAGTTGGTACCAGGCTGTGACATTGCCCATGTCTTATTGAGAAATTAAATAGTTTACCATAATTTAATCACATGATTACATTTTTAAATTTAATAAACTCAGATTGGAATATTCTCCAGTATAGTTGAAATTTCAATAAACATTCCAAATCAGTTTTCATCACATCTATCTCCAATTTAGAGGTGAAGATAAAGCTTTAATAATTGTTACACTGAGCATCATATCTGATTTTACTCTAATAACTTGTCCCTACAAAATATTAGTAACAAGGACTATTAATAAAATATATTTTTGATCAGGGACTATTCTGAAATTTTTTGGAGTCTTAAATTTACGTTTTGTGCCACTCGACATATTATACAGAACCTAATTCGTTTAAGCTACTGTTACTGCCTGGGAAATTTGAGACCTATGGATAGTGGGGCCCAACGGTCCAAATCACCTGGGACCACGACCAGTGGGGTCGCCCATGTGTCTCCTCCAAGATGTGGGGTCCTGATCTTTGATCAGGGGACCCATGTGGACTCACAACTACTGACGATCCAAGGTGTATTTGACGACCTGTTTTCCTAAAAACTCAAATAATGTTTGAGTCTCCCTGTAAATCTAGCACCTTTCCTTCCTAATCTAGAGTTCAGAGGTATGTTAATTATAGAGAAGCTATTTCATCACGGTTCTGATGATGTTGATATCAATATAAACTCAAAATCTCAGAAACTACTGTCGCCCAGAATTTTCTTTTCGTCAGAGCTATTAACAGAGTTTGGATAGTGGACCCTCAGTGGTCCAATCTACATGGGACCACTACAACTGTGGTCGTCCAACAGTTCCACACCAGATGTGGGGTCTTAATCTCTCATCAGGTGGGCCACGGGGACCCACAACTCAGGTCTACCAAATTGGGCATTGACGACCTGTATACAGAGGTTTCTAAACTGGGTTTCGATCATCATAGCAGCCATAATTTCTGTTATCTGAACCTATGTGTAATAGATTTACAATCACGGCAACCCAATTCGACAAGTTCTATTGAAACCTTTGGTTGCTGGATGATATCCTCCATTGTTTAATGTTGGCAGCCACTCTTACATGGACTGTGGCAGAGAAACAGACTATACATCATCAAGTTTGGAATTTCTACTCACCTAGTATAGTAGTGTATTGCTCCGGCGGTGATCGGCCTCGCGTTAGACATCCACCGTTGTCCCGCTGTAGTCTTCCTCTGCTTCCAGCAATTCCACACCAGATGTTAGTCTTTCCCTCTCTCTCTTTCTCTCTCTCTCTCGTTGGTGTGAGAGATTACAGGAGACTTATGCATATATATATATATAGTTTAAAAGAGAGTCCTGTTTGAAACTTACAAGGAAGTCTTTAGGTAGTAGAGTTCCTAGAGAAAGGTGGGTTCTGGACTCCTTGTTCTTTCCTACTTTGAATTTTTTAAAGAATCCTAATTCATATCTCTTATTCTGATTTTTAGCTATGCCAAACTAACATGGCCCACCCTATAAGGCTGGCCCACCAAGACAGGTTGGGTTATTACACCTTGAACTAAAATGAAATCTGAATTGCTATGGAATAACTATTTTCTCGCTGGTGTTGGGTTTAATCTTTGAATGAAGAAGGGTGATAGTCTTGTTACGACACAAATATGAATCCCCTTGTTCAAACAATTACTATAAATCAAATGGGTGACAGTCTTGTCACGACACGAATATAAATCCCCTTGTTCAATCAATTACTACAAATCAAATGGGTGATAGTTTTGTCATGACACGAATATGAATCCTCTTGTTCAAACAATTACTATGGATCAAATGGGTGATAGTCTTGTCACGACATGAATATGAATCCCCCTTGTTTGAACAATTGTTATGAATCAAAATGGGTGACAGTTTTGTCACGACACGAATATGAATTCCCTTATACAAACAATTACTGTGAATTAAGAATGGTAACAATTTTATCACGACGAGAATATGAACTCTCTTATGATAATACAAAACAATAAACATGGTGATTCATCAAATTATGTTGTTAAATATGATTATGAACTTTCCTTTCGGGAAAAGCCTCTGAACTTTTCTTTTAAGGAGAGCCTATGAATACTTTGAACCACGGGGTGATACAATTTAACTCTTTTTATGTATAATAATTCTCTTTGAATTAGAAATTCTACTCACCAGTGTTACTGATTAGTGATTTACCCCACTACGGGTAATGCATTCGTGACGGGGCAGGGGAGCGATGGTAAACAGCCTTTAGACTTTAGCATGCACCGCTGATTAAGAGATCGAAGAGCATCCTAGACTTTAGAAGGGACCAGCCCTTATTTTGGAATATTCTCTTGTAATTAACTTAAAAGATTGTCTGTTCTAGCTAAATCCTTAATGACTTGTTAAAACTTTGACATTGAGATTTAAATATTCATTTTATACTTGGACTAATGCTCTTAAAATTTACTTTATGAATGTTATTGTATTATAAACATGATAACGACTTAAGAATCTGAAGAGCTCTAGATTCTTTGGTCGTTACAGGAACTATTTTCACCCATCTCAGACCCATCATCATACCAAACAGAAATGATATCCTAGAATCCAGCTGTTATTTCTTCCCAGTAGAGCTTAAGCTGTCCTCCATCACTGCTAATCACCTTCACCTCCATGAGAAAGAAGGATGGTGCCACATTTGACACCTTTACTAATAACACGACCTGCCCCCTAAGCAACTCAATAGTTCCCCCTTTCTTTCCTCAACCCGAAAGCTTAGTTTCTCCCTGATCTGACTCTAGAATGTTTTTTTTTAAAATTTTTTTAAATGGTAACTTTTATTGATGAACGTGCTATAGCATAAAAGAGTTATACTGAGGAATAGCTAGGAAAGATCCCCAAAAATACAAGCAGCACCCGAAGGAAGGGATACAAAAAGAAAAGGGTGCCAAAAACCCCAAAACAAGAAGGAAAAAATCGCCCATAATCCTAAGGATTTGACTTCACTCCAATTGAACATAATGGCATCAAGGGATAAACCCTCTTTAGAATGTTCTTGGCAGCTATTAATGATGTGAATCGCTTCTCTTTCTTCTTCCCCCTTTCAAAAAGACATGATTGGTGTAACGACCCAAGAATCTGGAGCTCTTTAGATTCTTAAACCGCACTCAAATTTTTATAACAACACCACATAAATCAAATTCTCATTGGCAGCTATTAATGATGTGAATCGCTTCTCTTTCTTCTTCCCCCTTTCAAAAAGACATGATAGGTGTAACGACCCAAGAATCTGGAGCTCTTTAGATTCTTAAACCGCACTCAAATTTTTATAACAACACCACATAAATCAAATTCTCATGAGCATCAAGGTCATAAACAATCAAATTTCATTGTATTTCAACTATCATGTAGTTATTAGGAGTCTTGATGACACTACTGAATAAGACAATCTCTATTTGTAGAAAAGAAAAATATCTAAGTCTTGGGCTAATCCCAACTACAAATCTGTTCTTTTTTTTTTTCGCACTTTGGATCAGCCACGCATGCCAAAATCCACCGGCTGATCTCCGTCACTCTCCGCAACCTCCACGACCGCATTACCTGAAGTGGGGTGAACCACTGGTCAGTAACACTGGTGAGTAGAATAATAAAAACAATAGGATATGGTATATTTTCAATCATTCAGAGAATATTTATATATATTCAATAATAGTACTTAAAATAACATCTTAATCAATTTCTTTCTTGAGTAATTTCTCACTGTAGCATCAATTGGTTCCGATACCCCATACGGTGTATCTACATTTCTGTCAACAACACGGCTTGTCATCCACCATGAATGTTGAACTTGTTCTGATACTCCCACATTGGAGCATCTAAATTTCTATCAACAACATGGCATGTTTGCCACCATGATTGTTGAATCTACTTCCCTCGACCAACATCCACGAGAGAAATTCTATACTCAATGCCAGCAGTTGGTATTACTTTATTTAAATCATTGATGGCAAGTTCAATCAACAAATTTATTATAGATTCAACTCTACTATAATTGATTTCATCACCATATTGTTTCCTTTGGCCAATACCACATACACTAGTTAAACCTCGCCCCATTCTTATTAAGAATTGGTACCAGGCTATGGCATTGTCTATATTTTATTGAGGGAATTAATTATTCATCATAAAATCAACCCCAGGAATCAAAACATACCATTGAATTATATTCCATTATATTCAAATATCCAGTAAAATTTCATGTAATTTACACCACTTTCAAATTACATAGTATAAATGATGATTTCCATCTAAAAGGTTTAAAACTAATATTTTTGTAATGATGAGTCTTCACTCTAGTTTAAAGGAAACATCCGAACACTGGGCCACGAGTTGGATTCATAAATATGTTGGGTGAGTGCGTAAGATATCAACTATGTAATCAACAAGGGCTTTACTGAGATTATTAAAATATCGTAAAACAACCAAGGCCTATTTGAAATTTTAATAAGTTGCTCTCTTTATAAACAACTCGACAGAAGCTCTCTGTAATGAAACAGAGACTCTCGTTGGCTTTTGGGGTTTTCGTCAAGCTACAATGGAGTCTAAAGATGGAGGAACTCCAATGATTCAAATCACATGGGTCCACCACCAGTGGGGTCGCCCTAGGGTCCACCACCAGATGTAGGGATGTGATCTTCAATCGGGTGGCCCACTTGGGGCCCGTACTCTCCAACGTAAATCAGTCCCAGGACGGCCTGATTTGCATCAGACTCCTCTCCAGCCCTTGTTTCTTCCAGATCTGGGACTCAGTGTACATGGGACAATAGTTAGGGGTCTAATCCACCTTATGGTTTCCACTGGCAGTTCATTAGGGTCTGATCGAAGGGCTTTTCTACAAATTACTTGGCCAGAGCATGTCGACGGTGAAGGAAAGGTGCTGCAACCGTAACATGTTTGACAAAATCCTCATTCTGGATGATCAATTTCATCACGGTTTCATTACATCACAAAATCCCAAGGTCCGAATCCTTCAAATTTCAAATCTTCATTAAACAGGTAAGAATTCTACTCACCTGGTATAGTAGTGTATTGCTTCGGCGGTGATCGGCCTCGCGTCAGGCATCCACCGTTGTCCCGCTGTGATCTTCCTCTGCTTTTAATAATTCCACAGCGAAGTTAGTCTTTCCCTCTCTCTCTTTCTCTCTCTCTCTCTCCAAAATTTTATTTTCGTTAATGTGTGAGATTAGGGACTCTATATACATATATAGTGCTTAGGGGAGAGTCCTGTTTGGAAACTACGGGGAAGCCTTTTGGTAACAGTATTCCTAGAGAAAGGTCGGTTCAGGACTCCCTGTTTTTGCCTATTTTGAATTTTCAATGAATCCTAATCCATGACTCTTATTCGGATTTTCAGCGATGGTAGACTAACATGGCCCACCCTATAAGGCTGGCCCACCAAGACAGGTTAGGTTATTACAACAGGTCTAAACCTGATGTTAAGGATATTATATATTTATTTTAAAAATAACGGTATATTTTATTGAGACAAACAACAAAGAAACAACAACACATGAGTATAAGAGACTTATATCCAAAAGGAAAAATTACACAATAATAACCTCCAAAGGAGATCTAAGGACCCCTTGTTTAGCTAAGGAATCCGCCAACCCATTAGCCAACCTAACCACATGAGTCATGTGAAAACTACAGAAAGATTAGGAGGCAATTCCTTGATCTCATGAGAGCGAACTGACATTTCCAAGGCTTAACCATTGTTCATGTAACCTAAGAAATACCATTGGAAGAGTCACTCTCCATTATCAAGGGACCCTGAAAAGAATGAGAGAAGATCCTTAGAGCCTCCAAAATAGCCAACACCTCCGCTCCACTGGAATCCCTCACTCTAACACTTTTCGAGAACATATACAAGATCACCTCTTCATCGTTGCTCAATGCTCCTCCAACACTTGTTGGCCTCGGCTTCCCTCTAGTTACCCCGTCAATGTTATACTTCAACACACCCATTGACCGAGGCGATCAAGAGATAAACCTCCTCGTCTTGGTTAAACCACACACCATACAAGCCTCCCAATTAGGAAAAATGTCATTGATACTTAAGTTGGAGAATTCTTTTCCCGCTAAGGCCCAGTTCGCAATTCTAGCAAGACTTCTCGAATTCCTTCCTTTGACAAAGAGTCACTACTAAAAATTTTGATGTTCCTTTTCTTCCAAATAGACCAAAGGATATCAAATGGGATGATCCTCTAAAGGATAAGACCACACCCGAAGAAAGGACCATCTCGCTAAGATTCTGCCAACTCCGTGATTGATTGAGGGATACACCACTGTAAGACACACTTATGAAGGAAGAAGCTCCAAAGGTAAGAGGCCACCTCGCAATGCAAGAAAACATGATTTGTCGTTTCCTCCTCTTTACCACACATGATGCAAGTGTCTGACAATGACCCTAAATGAATACCTCTCTCCTTCTGAGGAAATCAATAGTAGACACTCTCTTTGCAACCGCCAACCAACAAAAAGCCTCCATCCAGGGAGGAACTAAGCCAACCCAAGCAAGAGCACCAACGGGACATGATCATGTTGAGTCCATCAAAGCTAAGTAGAAGGGCTTGGCGGAAACTCACCACAAGAATAGTTCCAAATGCGCTTATCCATTTCATCCCTGCATGAAAAGACATTAGAAAGGTAATCCAACAACTCTCCATATTGAGCTTCCTTCCCATGATGCAAAGACCTCCTAAAGGACAATTCCTAAAAAACCATGTTATCCCTCACCACATAGCAATCCTTAACAGAACGCTCTTTATTAGACACAACTCTAAAAACCCTAGGAAAACAGGAATGTAAAGGACCCACCCCTAACCGATCATCCAACCAAAAACAAACCAAACTACCCTCTCCCACCAAGAATCCCACCTCTTTACAAAAGGTTTCTCCCCTGACATTGGACTCACTTCCCATACTAGCAATGGGACCCCGTATACCCAACAAGATGTTATATCAAAAGCATTCATTACAAGACCCACCATAGTTGAATGGAATTTACCATCTTTGGGTGTCATACATTGAAATGATTGTTCTGATTCGATAAGTTTAAATCCCCATGGGATGTTGATTGGAAGGACTTTTTAAGCCAACTAACCTGCGTCTAGGCTTCAATTGTGATCCTGGTGTCAGGGTTTGGATCCGAGAGCCATGAGACGATCCATTGAATTGGCTGCCTGTGAGAACCAAGGTGGACATTCAAGTTCTCTCCGTTGGATCTTTTGGTACATGTAATGTCCTTACTAGGACTCTTGGTAGAATTAGACTAAATTAAGGAAATTAGAAGGCTAAGAATTTCCACAGGACTCTCTCTCTCTCTCTCAAGAATATACTCTTAGAAAGACTCCCTTGTAGTCCCAAACAGGACTCCTAGTGCTAGGTTGTCTAAAACGATAGTATATATATATACTTATATAGGAGGCTATCTTGTTTTACACGTCAATGACAGAGAGAAAAAGAGAGAAAGAGAAAGAAAGAGAGAGAGAGAGACTGACCTCCATTGTAAACCTCTAGAAGAAGAAGATTGTGAAGAGGACGACGAAGATTGACGACGGGACGTGAACGTATGTCCAGTTCAAGACTACTCACAACTCGGGCAACGAATTTCTATACTAGGTGAGTAGAACTTCTCCACTGTTAGGTGTAAAATTGAATTCAAAGAACTTTGTTTTAAGGATTCTATTATAGGGGAAATCGAGAGAAATTTGATCATCCGAAGTGATGATGATTTCTTTCAAATACCATTACTACAGTGACTGGGCCACATGCTTTATGGGTTGAATTGATCTGTGGGGCCCAGATGATCCATCCAATGATGAATCAGATTTGATAATCTGAAGTAAAATTAGTGTTCGACCTTAATCACCCTTACAAGTTTGGAAACTAACTCAAATACACCATCGATTGTGGAGAAGAAGACTCCTCATCACTATGATGACTTTACGAAAGGGCAAATAGTCACTGAGACTTACCTTCCAGATGCAGAAACCGGGGTGAATGGCTGCCTTGGTCTTGCTTTAACCTTCAATTAAGGCTTTCTTTCCAGAAAAATAGCTTCCATTAAAATTCAGGTCGAGATCTGAAATTTTTCACAGCCGATACTCATCAAACCAGCGTAAATGTAATTGGGTTAGCGATCCTTGTAGGCCACCCGATCAGAAATCAGGTCCCCACTTCTATTAATGGACCCTAGGGCGACTTCAAGGATGATGGTCCCTTGTCATTCAGACCATTGGGTCCCACCATGGAATTACTCCAAGTCAGGCCTAGCAAGAACTCTTCCATGGCGGCATAAGCAGATGAGGATCGTGTGGATTTTGTCGACTTGTACAGACACTTATAATCTTATTAAATTTACAAATTGGCCCCTTGTTATTTTAGTTATATCCTAAGAACCCCACTAAAGCTTTATGATATATATACAGTACGATAAGTTATAAACCCAACATTGTTTAATTACCTAACTAGTGGGACCAGTATCCACAGGATCCTATGGGCCAGAAGTGAGCCCTTTCATTACCAAAGATTAGTTCAATTGTTTTCAATTGAAATAACCACATACATTATGTCACGTTGAATATGGTGGAAAATGATATAACATTTTTACTGGATATCCCAATATGAAGAATCATGATTCCATATGAATTTATTAATTATGTCTTGATTTCTTGTGGTTGATTTTACAATGAATAATTAGCTTTTTTAATAAGATATGGGCCATGCCATAGCCTGGTACCAACTTCGACTCGGAGTGGGGCAAGGACTAACCAGTGTTATGTGGTACTGACCAAGGAAAAAAGTAAGATTGTGTTATCAATTATGATGAAGATGAATCTCTAATAAACTTGTTGAGTTTGAACTTGACATTGATGTTTGAAATAGAGTAACACAAACCGCTAGCACTGAGTATGGAACTTTTCTCGTGGATGTTGGTCGAGGGAAATAGGTTCAACAATCATGGTAGTAAGACAGACCATGTTATTAACAGAAATGTAGATACTCCAGTGTGAGAGTATCGGAACAGGCTTAACAATCAAGGTGGATGACAAGCCAGATTGTTGACAGAAACGTAGATACATCCGTATGGGGTATCAGAGCCATTTGATGCTGCGGTGGGAAATTACTCAAGAAAGAAATTGATTAAGATGTTATTTTAACACCATTATTGAATATATAAATATTCATTTGAATAACTGAAAATATACTATCCTTAATGTTTTCTTATTCTACTCACCAGTATGATTGACCAGTGGTTCGCCCCACTCCAAGTAATGCATTCGTAGAGGTTGCGGGGAGTGACAAAGATCAGTCTGTGGATTTTGGCATGCATGGCTGATCCAGAGTGCGAGGAGTAAAGAATAGATTCGTAGATGGGATTAGCCCAATACTTAGATATTTCCTCTACTGCAAATAGGGATTTTTTTTTATTCAGTAGTCTTTATCATGAATTTTAATATACTTAATGGTTTAAATTCAATTGAATTTGAATATTTAGACCTTGATGCTCATGGGAATTTGATTTATGTGGTGTGTTATAAAAAAAATTGAGAATGTCTTAAGAATATGAAGAGGTCCAGATTCTTGAGTCGTTACAGTATATCATCGCAATGTTGGCATCATCAATGTCACGTATGTTACATTAACATATGAAAATTGCCTTTACTCATGTCATCCCTAAAACACAAACGACCCCTAAAAGAAGAAGGAAATACAATGAGAGATAAGAAAAGAGAAATAGGGTAC
Organism: Sextonia rubra; assembly: GCA_037013555.1. Lineage (NCBI taxonomy): Eukaryota > Viridiplantae > Streptophyta > Magnoliopsida > Laurales > Lauraceae > Sextonia > Sextonia rubra. The sequence continues at coordinate 28,360,399 of JASUAD010000009.1, forward strand.
AAGAGAGATGTAAATCACTTCTTCATCTCCCATGCATAACAAAAGAGGAGTTGGTGATAAGGCATGCGTTTGTTCCCCATTTCTTGTATTTGAAACCTACCCTAAGGGGATTAGTCCTGTTGTATGAATGATCTCAGAGACACCCACACTATAAAAACAAATCCAATTCATAATAAAACAGGTGAAAAATATGCCGTGAGTTTACATATTATTTGAGATTGTTAGCAAAACCCTCTCCCCAAACCCGTTCCACTCACAAGTCCCACCCTCTGCTACTCTCTTTCTTTTTCTGTGCTATTTTACAATCATAGTGAAAGCTGTAATAATGCCTAAGATTTTACGTAGCTGACCGACTGTAAATTAGAACTTAAAGATTACCTGCCTTGCTATTATTAGATCAGACTAGTGTTTCCAATGCCTACTCAGAGAATTCAATCACATGAAACTATCAGGCCTTCTATAATATTTAACATGTGTGTTTTATGTTAAGTATATTAGTTGCCACAACTTTAACTCCTAGGCATTTTTGTTGCAATGTTTAGAAACTGTTGACATTGTATGAGAGCCACCACAGGTCCAGGGGTTCAAATCCATGTTGCCGTGTTTCTGGTATTATGTTGCAGGCGGCAGGTGCGTAGGGTAGAAGGCCGCATGCAGCTCTACGACAGGTGCGTGCTTCAAGTCCAGGCGGTGTCCCACCCGAGTGGGGGTGTTAAGTATATTGTTTGCTGCAACTCTAACGCCTAGGCATTTTGGTTACAATGGTTAGCAACCATGGTTTATAATAGTGGCTGTTACTATTACGTTATTTACAATTTAACAGTCACGGTGTTTAAAAAAAAATAACGGTCCATACCAGTCATAACAGCCAATATAATGGTCATAATGGTCCATAATGGCCAATATTTTGAAAATTACAGTCAAAATATCAGTTCACGATGATTTTTTTTTCCTAACTTTCATTCCCCTTCTTTTTCTCGTTTCTTTCTTTCCCAAACCATTTGTGGAGCTTCTTAACACTATGTTAAAGCTTCCCGAGTTTCTTTTTTCACCAAAACTCATTTGATTTGCAAAATTTTGGTAGATTCTCATATGATGGCTTCCTCTTTCCTCAACTGCAATACCCCCCATGTTCATACTCCATTGCTTTAATTAATTAATCTTGATGTAGTAGGGAATGTTACTTGAAAATTGAAATTCACTCTCAATTTACTTGGTGATTGATTAATTGTGTATTATACGTTTCCACTACTGCTAGTAGTTTCTTGACTTTAAGTGTTTAACACTAATGATTAGTTCAAAATTACGGTTGCAATGCATACCGTAAAATTTCTGATATTAGACTTTATTTTAATATATACATGTAAATCTATGTAGCTCAGAATAGACTTTACAAGTTTAAGATAAGACAGTGATACAAGATGTAATGACTTAGGGGGACCGATATTTTGCTTTAAAGTGTTTACGAATGGAAAAGTAATCATTTTCTAGCATTTTATAATAATCTGATTTTTTAAAATTTTTTTTGGATTTTTTTGGGCTAAAACCAAAATTCGCACCACGATGGACCGCGATGACTGTTAAGTTGGCTCATATGTTACATTGGCCCATCAAGGGACCCAAGGCCCATCAATCCTGTCCAGCTAGCCAGCTAGCCATATCTCACGTGGGATTTGATTTGGTCAACAATTAGATGGCTGTACATATTCTGTTTTGATTGTTTTCCTATTTTAGATTAGTGATTAGCTAGTTTCCTTTGTAAAAGCCTTAATTAAGGCATGTGTATTCCTATATATTAGTACTCATTCTCTAAGAGAAAATTCAATACAATACAATCGATTGATCAAGAAATCTCAGACGTTCTGTATGATTTAGAGTTGTGAGAATGACATGGTATCAGAGCAGGTTCAGAGAAATCTTGTCTTGCGATCCTAGAAAGCATTAACTCATTAAGAAGAAAGAGAAATTGTTCTCTCTTGTGAAGATCGTCAGAGGAGATCGTGACTTCAAGGAACACAGACGTTGCAAACAGTGTGATCTGCATGGTGGCCCACCACTGATCATCAAATCTCCATCCAAAATCTGTCCAGTCTTGGTTGTCTGGATTTTCTAAGACTATTGGAGATTTTTTTAGAATTTTTCAAGGCTTCCAGGTTGGTGTTTTACTCATTCTAGAGATTTTCCAGATTTTAATATTGATTTCATCTAGACCGTCCAAAATCTTGGATCTGTGGTGGATTTGGACAGTTCTTCTTCCGTTAGAAACCAGGATATTGTGCCTCCTCAGATTAGTAATCTGATCATTGTTCAGATCTTCCAGTGGGGCCCACGTCAAGGATCAACAGCAGTTTTTTGGTCGTCTGGGGCCTTTTTTTTGTGCTGATTTACTGTTCTGTCATCATTGGCTGGTCGATCGTGGTACTGATTGATCATAAGATTGTTCACAATCTTTAAGACTTCCTTTCTTTGCTGAACCTGTTCCTATTTTTGCTGTTTCACTCAGTGTGTTTGACAGATCTTTATTAAAAATGGAGAAATCTGAGGTTACTTTAGTCAGATTCACAGGAAAAAATTACCCTGCATGGGCATTTCAGTTCCAGATCTATCTTGAAGCCAAGGAATTGTGGGGCTATATTTCTGGATCTGACCCTAAACCCACTGAAGATGAGAAAAAGATATCCACTTGGCTTACTAAAGATGCCAAAATCAAATCTTGGATACTGGGTTCAGTGGAGCCCCATCTAATAATGAATCTTAAACCCTATTCTACTTCTAAAGAGATGTGGAGGTATCTGAAGCAAGTGTACCATCAAGATAACTCAGCACGTCAATTCCATCTTGAATGTGCGATTGCTGAATATGCACAGGGGAACTTATCAATCCAAGACTACTATTCCGGATTCCAAAACCTTTGGTCCGAATATGATAGTATTAAGTATGCGGATGTGGCTGCCGATGTTCTAATCGTTATCCGCGATCTTCAGGCCTCTAGTCAGAGGGATCAATTTTTGATGAAATTACGGCATGAATTTGACAGTATTCGCTCTTCCCTAATGAATCGGACGCCTTTACCATCCTTAGATGTCTGTCTAAATGAACTCTTGCGAGAGGAACAACGCCTGTCTACCTCAGCACATCTGGCTCAACAAACCACTGAGACTTACTCAGTCGCTTTTTCGGCAAATAAGGCTCCTCAGCCTTCCACTCGCGACTTGAGCAAAACTCAATGCTACAGCTGTCACAAATTTGGGCATCTTGCATCTCAATGCAAACAGAAGGTCTGTAGTTACTGTAAAAAGCCGGGACATATAATATCTGAGTGTCGTCGCCGCCCACAACGTCCGCCACCACAGTATCAAGCTCCACAGCATCAGGCTCCGCTATATCAGACTCAGTTTCCGACTCCGCATGCTTATGTTGCTTCTTCAGAACTGCCTGTTCCACCATCTGCACAGCATGGGCCCTCCTCTTCTCTGACTCCTGAATTGGTTCAGCAAATGATTGTCAATGCCCTTTCTGCTTTAGGTCTCTCAGGTACATCCCCTCCATCTTCTACTTGGTTTCTTGATTCCGGGGCCTCTAATCATATGACATATTCCCGGAACCCTCTCTCCAATGTGAAAAAATACACTGGAAATCTTCAAATACAGACTGCCAATGGTGGTACTGTTCCCATTACTGCTCTTGGAGACATTCCTGGTCCCATCCCCTTGAAAAATGTCTTCCTTTGTCCCAATTTAACTTCCAATCTATTGTCAGTTGGGCAGCTTGTTGAAAATAACTGTAACATATCATTTTCTTCTTCTGGTTGTGTTGTGCAGGACCAGATGTCCGGGCAGGAGATCGCGAGGGGACCTAAGTGTGGACGCCTGTTTCCGTTGGATTTTTCTCGTATTCCTAGGACTAGAGTTGCTAGTGATATGTTTTGTTTTTCTGTTAGAGATAATTGCCAATTGTGGCATAAAAAACTCGGACACCCTAATTCCAAGGCTTTGTCCCTCTTGTTCAATTCTGGTTTAATCAATAAATCTAATGGCTTCTCTTCTTGTGTGCCTTTTGATTGTGCTACTTGTAAAATGGGAAAAAGCAAAACTCTTCCTTTTCCTATCTCCACTTCACACAGCACTAGGTGTTTTGATTTAGTTCATAGCGATGTATGGGGCATTGCTCCCGCTCTTTCTCATGCTCGCTACAAATATTTTGTCACCTTTATTGATGATTTCAGTCGGTTCACATGGATTTACTTTCTGCATTCCAAATCTGATGTTTTCCCTGTTTTTAAAATTTTCTTAGCTTATGTTGAGAATCAATTCTCCACATGCATCAAAATATTGCGCTCTGATTCGGGTGGAGAATATGTCTCCTCTGATTTTCAAAAGTTTTTACAACACAAAGGCATAATTTCTCATCGTACTTGTCCTTATACTCCCCAGCAGAATGGAGTTGCTGAACGGAAAAATGGACATCTACTTGATGTCACTCGCTCCCTTCTGCTTGAATCATCGGTTCCTACCCGTTTTTGGGTTGAGGCACTGGCTACTGCAGCACATCTCATAAATCGTCTACCTTCTGCCTCACTTAACAATCAGAGCCCATATTTTCGCTTATACCAGACATCTCCATCTTATGATGCTCTTCATGTTTTCGGCTCTGTTTGTTTTGTACACTTGCCCCCTTCTGAACGGACCAAATTAACTGCACAATCCGCTAAGTGTGTGTTTTTAGGATATGCCCCCTTCCAGAAAGGGTACCTTTGCTACGACCCTCACATTCGTCGCTTCCGGACCTCTAGGAATGTTGTTTTTTTTGAAAATCAGTATTTTTTTCAACAACACCTTGACCCTCCTGACTCTTCCTTAGTATCTTTACCTGGTTTTTCTGACACCACCTCCATTGTTCGTTTCAATCCTCACTATGTGTACCACAGACGGCATCCAGACGCGCCTTCCCGGGATCCCCCTCCTGATCTTCCTCCAGCATCTGGTCCACCTCCCGCAGTTGGTTCTTCTGGGCTTCCTACCTTGCGTCGCTCCACCCGCATTTCGGTACCCCCTGACCGCTATGGTTTTTCCCATACTTCTTTAATGGCCACTTTGTCCTCTTCTTCCATTCCCCGCTCCTATTCTCAGGCTGTGCAGGACAAATGTTGGACCCAGGCTATACACGATGAGTTGGACGCTTTAGAGAAAAATCATACATGGGATGTTGTCCCCTCTCCTTTGGGTGTCAAACCGATTGGCTGCAAGTGGATTTTTTCTCTCAAGTTAAAACCAGATGGCTCTCTTGATCGGTATAAGGCGCGCCTCGTTGCTCTCGGAAATCGGCAGGAATATGGCATTGATTATGATGAAACCTTTGCTCCTGTCGCGAAGATGACCACTGTCCGCACAATCCTTGCTGTTGCGGCCTCTCAATCCTGGCCTCTCTATCAAATGGATGTCAAAAATGCGTTTCTTCATGGTGATCTCAAAGAAGATGTCTATATGCGTCTGCCTCCTGGGTCCTCCTCTGGCCCGGGCATGGTTGCTAAGCTCCGACGCTCTCTTTATGGTCTGAAACAAGCTCCTCGCGCATGGTTTGAGAAATTTCAAGAGGCTCTTCTTCACTTGAATTTTCATCCGAGCCAGTATGATCCTTCTATGTTCTTACATCATGCTTCCTCTGGCATTACTGTTCTACTGGTCTACGTTGATGACATTGTCATTACAGGACCCAATGCACAAATGATTCATGACCTTCAAGCTTCTCTTCATCAGACATTTCAAATGAAGGATCTCGGGCCCTTGCACTATTTCCTCGGTCTTGAAGTTCATCAATCCACTACTGGGATCGTTCTCAATCAGCACAAATACACGGTTGACCTCATTGACTTGGCTGGCCTTACTGACTCTGCTCCGGTTGATACGCCACTCGAAGTAAATCTAAAACTCAGTAAAGAGGAGGGTGATCTTCTTCCCGATCCTACCGCCTATCGCCAGTTAGTCGGTAGCTTGATCTATCTCACCATCACTCGTCCTGATCTCTCCTTTGCGGTTAACCTCATGAGTCAGTTCATGACTGCTCCTCGTCATCTTCATATGGCTGCTGTGCGACGCATCATTCGGTACCTTATTCGCACTCCGACTCGCGGGCTGTTTTTTCCATCCGACAATCCTCTATCTCTCACAGCCTATTCAGATGCTGATTGGGCTGGTTGTCCAGATACTCGCCGATCGACGACAGGTTGGTGCATGTTTTTAGGAAAAAGTCTGATTTCCTGGAAATGCAAGAAACATGACAAAGTTTCAAAATCGTCTACTGAAGCTGAATACCGCGCTATGTCTGCTGCGTGCTCTGAAATTATTTGGCTCCGCGGCCTACTCTCGGACATTGGCTTCCCCGCAGACGGCGCTACCCCCCTCTATGCTGACAATACTAGTGCAATTCGGATTACTGAAAATCCGATTTTTCATGAACGCACTAAACACATCGAGATTGATTGTCATTTCATCCGGGATGAGCTTAAACGTGATGTCATCAGTCTTCCGCATGTCTCCACTGAGCTTCAAGTCGCTGATATTCTTACTAAAGGTCTTCCTCGACCACGGCATCAATTCTTGGTTCGCAAATTGATGCTCATTGATTCTCCCGCATCAATTTGAGGGGGGGTGTTAAGTTGGCTCATATGTTACATTGGCCCATCAAGGGACCCAAGGCCCATCAATCCTGTCCAGCTAGCCAGCTAGCCATATCTCACGTGGGATTTGATTTGGTCAACAATTAGATGGCTGTACATATTCTGTTTTGATTGTTTTCCTATTTTAGATTAGTGATTAGCTAGTTTCCTTTGTAAAAGCCTTAATTAAGGCATGTGTATTCCTATATATTAGTACTCATTCTCTAAGAGAAAATTCAATACAATACAATCGATTGATCAAGAAATCTTAGACGTTCTGTATGATTTAGAGTTGTGAGAATGACAATGACCACGAACTGCGTGGGGATAACCGTGAACCTTGATACAATGTGATGACCGTGATTTTGAACCATGTTAGCAACTCTTGACATTTTATTCCTGATTAATCTGATGGTGGCCATCTCCTCTTAGCTTGAAATTTGTCCAATGCCTGTAAAAGAGCAGGGTGTTAACATTTTCTAAAAACATGCCTTGTCCAGCCTCACAAATTTCCTTTGAGTGCGTGCCATAGCAGAGCTGGACTCAAGATTTATTCATATCTATGACATATGTATATGAAACCTAGAAAGGGTATCACTTTTTAGTTACCATCAATCTCTCGACCTCCCACTGCAAACTTCAATTGGCATTGACGATCTATTGCTTTAGGTGTTAATGAATTTTCATTTCTCTCTGTCCTTCAACTACTAAGCATAAATACTGTAGATCAATTGCTAATGTTCTCTGTAATATTCTTGAGATATGAGATTAAGGGTTTGATGCTTGGGTCTTGATTGAGAAAGTTCAATGCTTCCAACTACAAGAAATGACTCGTTTTATCTTTTTCCAACCTAGAAACCATGCCAGTGCTTCCAAATCAGATGGCCTCCCATACATTGTCAACTTGACACTTTTGTGGGGGCAGTTGTGCATGTTGTAGATGGCAAATAAAAATGATATTTACTGGTCATGTTGATATTTCGAATTGTTTTAGAACGATTTGGGGTGCTATGAATTTAGGTTAAGATTTGTATGGCGATCCATTAAACTGAAATCACTTTCTGCCATATTATGCGTTTAAGGAAGAATACTATTGAACTAAAGTTGATGGGAATTTTTGGTCTCTTGCGACGCATCTCGAAAAATGTAAAGGACTCCATGAAAGATGAGAAGTAGAGGTATTTTAGAGTTTAGATCCATTTTGACAATAATAAAGGATGTATGAACTGTTTTATATATTTCTTTTAGTCATTTTCTTAAAAAGAAAAGGATCCTAACTATTATTTATGATTTTCATTATTTAAAACATTGCATTTGGGATACATCTCTGTTGTTATGAATTTTTTTTTAATTTCTTAAATAATTTAAGTAAATGTATGGATGATTGTATGTATGTATAATGTTCAATTAAGCCAGCACTGCAAGGCAGGATGTTTATATGTATGTATAATGTTCGATTCAGCAGCACTGTAAGAAGCAGCACTGTAGGGCAAGGACCTTGTATTTCTGTCAACATAGCCTACTTGTGATCAATTTTAAGTCTTTGACACTCAGCCAACCTATTTTTAATGCTGAGTTGAATTTTGATAAGAACACAACTGATAAAATTGTTAGTCTCTAAGGCAAATTAAATCAGGGGTTAGATTATTTAAATTGATTTGGCTGGTTTTTTGCCAAATCCTAAGATTGTCATGTCTTTACCTTGAGACCTTTGTTTTCCACTGTCCATCCCATGATTGTTATGCATCTAGGTGGACCACAACATGAGGTGCTTACCTAGCTTGAACAAGCATGGTGCTTACTTAATCATCACACTATATGTGTGTCACATGTTAACCTTCTATGGACTGGAGTCCACCTGGGACAAACTATACTAAGAAAAGTTTGGCAAACCCAATACTTTCAGGCATCATTTGTCTAGAATCATGTCAGCTTTTTTTTTTTTTTTTATTTGTCTGTCATATTATTATTCAAATAAATGGTGGCTTGAAAGTAGAAGTTTTTGGTAGAATGTTTTTAAGATCCATGCAAAGTAATATTGATAATAGTAGAAGTAATAAAAAAAAGTAAAGGAATTATTTATCAAGTGTTTGCCAACTTACAAATTTCTTTCTACCATGATTGTTTTTTGTACCAGAGTGCCTACATATCTTGTGCATATAATTGGTTATTTCTCTCATACTTGTTTTTTTTTTTCAAAAGAGAAAGCGAGTTTAAGATGCTGAAGTTTCTGTCAAAAGTGAAGATTGCATTCAATGCATTAGATCCTCATACGGCTGCATGCATGGAGTTCCCGGCCCAATGCAATGCTTGCAAAGCGAAGGAGTTGAACCCTGCGTGCCAGCTGGTTGTGAAGAGGCTAACAGATGACCATCCCCCTCAAATCACTGTCACATTTGTCAATGGTGTTGAGGAGGTCATTGATGCCACCTCCTCCTCAGCCCAACTCGTAAGGAAGATGATCCTGGAGAAGGGCCAGCTCCTCGAGACTGAGCAGATGTTCAAGGATGCTGGTGAGCCCTGGCCTGTCATCATTCCTGAGGTAGAGCTTCACCAGCGCGCCCCCGGAACCAAGGTGATTTCATTTTGCTGCAATTTTTAAATTTCATCATCTGCTTCTTTTAGTTGTTCTGTTGCTTGTTTTTGTTAGGTATCACATCAAAATAGAAAAGAGGTTTGCTTTATGAACTCACATTTAAACAGCTCTAATTGTGTAAGACATCCATATTTTTGTAGTTTTGGGGGTTGATGTACAGAAGCAAAGGCAGAAATCTTGTAGGATTTAACATTGACTTTTGACAGATATTGCAATATGTTTTGAGATCAAAACAGTCAGCTTAAACCTTGTTTCTGTTAATTGTTCTAAAGCTGGATATTAAATATTGCAATGCAATATTCCAACAAATGTTGTAGGTAATGCAATATTTAACCTAGCATCCAAATTCAGCATGTCTGATTTTAGTCTCCTGAATGAGTGTTAATAGCTTTATGTAGTCTCTTATAAAGTAGGATCTGTTGTTTCAGTTAAATTTGATAAATGATCCTATCTATTGTATGTATATTTGAATGGTGAAGATGTCTGTATTGTATTGAACCCTATTAGACTATGTAGTGCCTACTTTTTCTTGATTTGACCTTTTCATATCACACGCCTTTCCATGTATAAGGATGGGCAAATTCTACTCAAATGACAATTGTATTCAATGTCAGATTGTTTTTATTTAAGTGAGACAACTATATATTTGACATGAATGTAAATCTCCCAGTATGTATTGGTCATTTTGGAGTGAAATTGGGCAAGTGCAAACATGTGTGTGGGTTTGTGATATAGACAGTTTCCATTATAGATGAGTGTATTTACAAACCTGTTGGTTTGCAAGGTCAGTGAAGTTTGCAACTCTGGATAAGGTCATTTCTCACTAAATTATCCATACACCATCTGTGTCCCACACACCTAAGGACTTGGAAATGCTGACATCCACTTTTTATTTTTCTGCTGCATTTTTACAGCCAAGGAAAGCAGACGAAAAAAAGCAGTGATCATTATTCGTTGCTGTTGCTTTTGCTGGGATCATTTTCATTTATATTGGATCAGGTAGGGCCCCTCATTCTGAATAGTTCAAAACGTTATATATTATGAGGATGCTATAAGCTTTAATCATTTTGATCCTTTGGACAGCATCAACTTATCCTTTACAGTTTACCACAATCTTGATATGCGAAGACTGTTGTGACTATTTCCCCTCGTTTTGGTTATTACATTCTTGCAGTTCTCATGCATAAGACGCATGAAAGGCATCAATGCAACAAACCCACAATGATGTAAATGGACCACACCTCACCAGTCTCATTGAACTTCTCTCTCTTGACTGGAGGACTGCAAATCTGGCTACTGTAGTTGTAATATTCTTATCCTGTACTTTGAGTGTATTATCATCCACACTTTCTCACTGATCCGATGTTAGTTGCCTGTTGAATTTGGACTTATGCTCACTTAGGGGTTAATCATCTGTTTTCTTGGCACTTTATTCTTTGTAATGCAATTTTGGAGTTATGTCCCACATGTCATAACACCACCTTATAAATTGTTCTGGAAGTTGCGTGCCACTACAAGTATATTTTTAATTTGAAGGCATCCCCTTGAGAATTCTTTCTTTATTTCTTTTCTTTTCCCCCTTTTTTTTTCTGAAATGAGAGAGAGCCTATAAAAAACATTTTGGCCAATGCCAAACTCCCCTTTTCCAAATGTCTACAAACAACCATATATCTTTTTGCTAAAATTACTTTCTATTTAACCAATTTTCTGTTATACCTTGTATCTGCTGTTCTACTTATGCTCTAATGGATGGCTGCATATTTTTCTCTTAACTATGGACTGTAGGCTCCTGCTACAGTAAGAGAGGCTACATTTTGAGGAGGCTTCCTGACCTGGCCCGTCAACCTTATCTGTACCTAACCTGAACCTCACCATTGATGTATATCGTCAGTAAGGGTTGGAGAGTCTGATCTGTTCCATAATCAGGTTGGGTTCATGTAAAGGTGAAGATCCATTGAGTCAGTAATCCCCAAACTCCTCTAAAAACTAACTGAAAAGGGCCTAATGTTCTGAGTCACAACTCCTCTCTGCTGATTTAGGTGTCTGATCCCTCCTCGCCATCTACCCACATCCTTCAAGGTAAGCATTGCACTCTACTCTTCCCTCTGATGGTTCTTCGTTGTCACCCTTCTTCATCTTCCCTTTTCTTTCCCTTTTCATACTCACATCCCTTCTATATATTTGTCATGCATTCTACTTCCTCCACTTTTTTTTCTTTATCATATTCTCATGTTTCCAGTTGGCTTACCCTCGTGGTATTTTGATCTATACTTCACGATCTGTTGATAATCTCCAGTAAGATTGTTCCAAAGAAAAATAGATCCGTGTTTGATAAATGTCTTATGCTTTCTATTCAACTCCAATTTTCACTCTCCTTTTTTTTCTCCTTATGTGGAATTTTAGTTTTAATTTTCCTTCTGTTTTTTTCACTAGAAAACCAGAATCAGATTCTTGATTTTTGTTTTTCTAAGAACTCTGAGGTAGGTAATGCTGATTGGTTGACCTGATTAGAGGTAGGTTGGTTATGGTTCAGCCCCAAAACTGTTGCCTCAGGAGTTGACCCAACTTGACCTGTTACGACGCCAAGGTCCAACCCATATTAGGTGCGACTTGGAAGAATTTTTAAGTTTTCCCTTTCTATGGGTAAGGGTGTGCTTGATATCTAGAATTTGAGGAATTTTGTCTATAGAACTTTCAGTTCCCTCAAACTCTTTTTAAAAATTGTTTCATTCGAATTCCTCAAATCCTAATATCTAGCAAGCATTTGGAATTTCAAGATTCAAAACATTCCAAAGGCTGTTTGATCATTTTGTTGTAGTTGGTTTCTGGATTTTTTTTTTTAATTTTTATTATTACTGTTGGGGATTTCAGGGAGAAGGCTCGACATGCATTTGGAATTTCTAACCCCAGAAATTCTGGTCATAAATTCCTCTTATCAAACCAAGCCCTAAGTAGCCTGTGTATGGTATTTTGTTTTTAAGGGAAAAATGAAAATAAAAATTTGAGGCGGAGTGTTTTCATTTTGATCCATGCTAACATTATTGTGGTTTCTTTTGGAGATGGTTGACTTTTTCTGAGCTTACAGAGAACAAATTCAACCAGTAGGTGGAGAATTGTGCTTCATGGTTCTCATTTTCAGACATGTTGCTTTTTTTATGACTTCGCAAAAAGCAAATGCACATGCAAAAGGTAGCAACATATTTCACAAAGGATGTGTATACTCTTGAGGATGTACGCTCTTTAATTGATCATGCAAATTTGGGTACATGTCCCACAATTATCTAATTACTTGATTTGGGCAACCTTGAAAGTCTCAGAAACTGTACTTATGATTGGATGGTTCTCATTTTTTTACATAAGTAGACATTTGAAACTCCTCAAAACTCCTTGTTTGTCACCGACCTGCGGGCTCCCATCAAGTTGGAGTTTTCAGGTGGAACCTTCTCAACATTCCTGAAAATTAGGGTTGTTCATGGGCAGGCTTAGGCGTAGGTTGGACCAAGCTGGAGCTTGTCCAAGCTTGGCCATGATTAATTGGGCATAAACTTCTGATCCAGATCTAATTATGGGCCTGAAAGTGAGGGCTAGGTCCATTCCATCGCAAAATACATACATTCCCTCGATGTTAAGGCCCTATTTGTTTGCATTAAAATGCATAGGAAGAAATAAACTCTATGATGGTAACTCAGAAGTGAGAGGTGAATGATATTAGGTAAGGGGTGAAGTATAAGGTCGATATGTAGATAGGACCTTCACTTTCCTAGATATTGAACTACTAGTGTAACATCTGGGTATTCATTTCCCACGATCTTTGGTTAGATTTCCTTGAAAGGAGCCGCTTTTTAGAAATTCACCCTTGATCTTCATTTTTAACCATATATGATATGAATCTTATGATATGAATCCTATATATTCTAATACAAACAAACAGGCCCAAATGTTTTCTCAGCTTGCCAAACCACTGATATCTCCCCTTAGTATCCTAGGCATCAACTGGGGATCAAATTTTGCTTCCTTCTTTGAAACTTAAAAAAGCAACACTCTCCTCTCATTGTTCCAAAGGGATTTGCTATTTGAAAGCAAAAAATTTCTTAGTAGACTCACCCATTTAAATAAATAAATAAATAATGACTACCCTTACCATTTTCTCGCCCCACCTCCCCCTCTGGTCTCTGTCGATAGCTCTAGTAGGGGGAGCCGCCGGATCACCCTCTCCCCCTTCCTTTTTCTCCCTCGCCGGAAGAGTTTGATGGCCCCCACGGATAGTGGCTGGGTGGGGGAGGTGGGGAAAGGGAGGAGGGGCAGGTGAGTAGGGGAGAGAAGCGGGGGGATTTGGGTCATTTTACATTATTATTATTTTTATTTTTAGAAATTGGTGAGTGTGCTGAGACCCTTTTGGAGTTCAATTCCAAATTAGCATGAAAAAAGATGTTGGCCAAGCTCGGCTGGAAGTATGTACGCTCAGACCTAGCACATTTAATCGTGGGGCCAGAAATATATGCTCATGTACTGCCTATGGGCTTAAAAATAGAGCCCATGCAGACTGCTCTGTCTCATGAGCACCCCTACAGAAAATGACTCGTATTGGGCTATTGGACCAACCAACATGCCATTTGCTTTGACATTTGATATTGTTGATTTCTCTCTATTACCTTGAGCCTTTTCTTTTCTTTTCTTTTACAAGACTTGATATGTTGTTGCCACCTTTTATTTTAGTTTATTTTTCTTCATAACATAACTTGCTACACTTCCAAGGTTGTAATAGATCTCTGCCAGAGCCTCCTGTCTCAATAAATCAACTTTAGTGCCGCTGTATCATGACTTGAAGCCATACTCTTTTTGTTTCTTTGGTTGAAACCTGATTAGAGTTTTGCTAACTGTTGGCCTAAACTGTTTAGCACTGAAATAAAATTGCCTTCATTTGAGATAGAGCAGGATTTAGTAAAAGAGGGGTGGGGCACAGTTTTCTATTACAAGTCCAATCATCATGGAACACACACACAACCCTTCACCTAATGCCACAGCGTGCAGTAATTGGTGACTCTCCCCCAATCCAGGTGACTCTTCCACGAGAGAATGTAAAGAAAGTAGAAGTAAAATTAGATCATGATCGGTAGTCTAGGGAAACCCTTTATCAGGTTGCTAATCATCTGGTTGGCATTGCGAGCCATCTGGGCAATACGAAAAGGACAGCAATGTGTTAAGGGTTCATTTCATTCTCTTAATTCGTAGGGAGAGAAATTTCGTCCAAAGATAAGGGTAGACAGAAGAGGGTGTAAATGGAAGTAGTAAAAAATAGATTTGAAGAAGTGGTATATATTTGGGATAGATTAGAGTGGACAAACAAGATTCATGTAGCCAATCAAGCTTTAATGATGATGTTGACATCATACTAAAGTCTTACTTTATCATTGTGGATGCTACTGCTGGACGAGTCAAAGTAAGAACTACACAATTAAAGTAAGAAACCAAAGGGAGTGTAGAGCACAACCAAAGTGAAATTTGGCCGAATGCCAATAAATGGTTGCCAAATGTTATTGTCAGGTTTGAATGTAAGGCTGGGGCCCAAATTGATTCCTAATCTGAAATCCGTAGGGCTCATGTGTCACACCAATCTTAGGTCAGTTCTAAAATCTTATAACTGGGGCTCACATTTAAAATTCAAGCTACTCAAAATCACAATTTCTTCATTTATTGTATTTGTTTCAAATTTTACTTCACTTGCAGTTCGACACACTCAAAGATTGATCTTGTGTGAATACATAATTTTACCCCTTTTTATCTTTCAATTGTAAGTTTTGGATATGATAACTCTGATGTTGTGTGCAACTGCAATTGCAATAGAGGCATATTTGTGCAGCTGACTTTCTGCAGAAATTGTAAGGAAAAATGGAATGTTTTTCCACCGTGAAAGCTTTTCATTATTTGGTATGGCCACTTTCAGTGAGGAGAAATAAAAAAATGCGCTCGATTTTAGTAATTTCACAGAAAAGTGTTTCCTATAGTAGGGCTAAGAACTTTTTATTTCTACAAAATGTGAAAAGTCTGGAGAATATGCAATCCCTATGCAAATGTGCTAAAGCATGTCTGTTTGCATTAGAATCATTGGTTTAAAATTTTGTGCTGCATGGGTCGCGAGTAGACTCGGTGCCAACCAGTACCGAAACGGTAGGGGCACGGGCACCAGGAAAAACATGCACCGGACAGTGTTTACTGTTTATTTATTAACTACCGCAAGCAAACACTATAAAAGAGGTGTGTCTCAGTGTCTGGGGCGTTGGGTCAGAAGAATCCGTGATAACATAGCTGATTTACAAAGAAAATGGATACACCCAAATGGTTTTAAGAGTTTTTATTTGTATTGACTTTGCACTGCCATTTTGTTGCTAGTCATCCTTAGATGAGCTGTTTATCTTCTTCACTGTGAAATCCCAGAGTTCATCACTGAAGTCCCATATGTCCATGGTGTTACACTCCGCTATGAATTTGTCACGTGCTTCCCTATCCATATTGTAAATCTCAGGTGGAAAGTGGTGAGGTTGGTCTGGTTTTGCAATCTCAATCGCACAGAATACCACCACAAAAACAGCTGCACCAATGTATAAGTACTCCCCCTGCACACAAAACAGTAGTAGTGTCTAGATGAGAGGTTGCTTAAGGAATGTTGTCAACTGGAAGTTCAAGAGATGGCATCGCACTTAAACATCGGTGTATAGAATGCTCTGCTTCCATTGGATCATTATGCTTTATGTTTGGTAATTGCTAACTATATGCGTCACGATATGATGTAGGATAAAACAATACAACTATTCAAGGACGGTTTCATCTTTAAGTGTAAATATTCCTACAAAATCATCAAAATCTCCTAAAGAACGGGGAACGGATAGAGCTTTGTTAATTCATAGGGTGGGCTTACTTCTTTTTAATAAAACACAATCATTCAAATATACTACCATACCAGAAAATACTGGTTTGCCCGAAAAGTAGTTATTCACAAAAGAGGAATGAGACTAAGCTCTCTTGGGGGTCAACATGATTGAAAGATCCTTTCTTACTTGAGAATTGATTTCTAATTCATCCCAAAACTTCATAGACTGAAAAATGAAACACCAACACCTAGTACCCTCTAATATCCTATGAATACTGCTACATAATAAAAGCAGTGCATAATCAGACAGAAAAAGCACATTATTGATTGACCAAGAGGAACGGGGATTTGGTCATTTTCTAGTAAAGAATCGCTTTAAATGTTCGAATGGAAACAAAAGTAGTTTCATATTTTCATTACCGGAACTTGGTATGCCAACCCAGCAACTATGGCTGGAAGAAAAATCCATGAAATAAACCCTGCACAGGAAGTACTGGCCCAACATCAGTCCTGACCTTATCACTAAAACATGCCAAGTAAATAAATAAACATGAGCAAGCATGAAGTGAGAATCTTATGCCTTGGAATCCCTTAGGTGGCTCTGCAGCTTCATAATCTGCCACAAGTCCTTCCCAGAATGTACCTAAAAAGTAAAGTCAGATTAGAACCTATGTTTGGAACTTTGGATTCAACTTCATCATTATTTAGAAGGTTGGAAATAAAACTTTAGTTCTATGGCCTTTTATGCAGGAGTCAACCTCACAAAAAAAGGGTAATATGCACGACAACAAATTTCAGTATATACACCAAGTTAGCTGTAAAATTTTGATACCAGTTAAAGTGCTGACTAGGATGCACAAGCTGAGATGGATGTATGGACACAAATGGAGAACCTTATGGGTAGTTCCAACAAAGGCAGAAGAAAAAAGCAAGAACAGGATGATGTCAATTAGGCCCAGAATGAAGTCATTGGGAAACACCAAATGACTTCAAAACAGTACAGAAAATCTACAGTCTTCTTTTTATCACTTTGGGTTGATCATAACAAATGAAATTTCAGCAAGAAAACCAGAATTCAAACAAGCAAACAAACAAAAGCCACAAAAGAAGAGTTGGGGCACCCCCATACGGCCATACCTTCATTGCCTTCGTGATAGGTGTGATGCCCATCATACTCTCCATACACAAAATCTTCCTGAAAGCTCATCAGAGAACCAAATCAATCAAAAATCAAGGCCAAAGCCCCACCAAAGATCAAATTTTGAAAGTGGTGCGATTGGATTGAGCTTACAGAGCTGATGCCTCCGGTCCCCCACAGATCAATTTTCCCTTCGGGGAGGTCCGGTTCGATTTCATTCAATCCAGCAGCTTGTAATCTCGGGGAGCTTCTAAGGCTCGGATGGGTTTTGCTGAGGCGAAGGAAAAGGAGGGTTTTGGGCCTCGGGTGGGGCGGAGATCTAAGGCTAGGTTTGTAGGGTATATGCGAAACGGAAGGAGCTGCAATGAGAGAAGGATAAGAACAACAAGAAGGAGATGAAGAAGAAGAAAGAGCCATTTGGAACTGTAGCTGGGTTTAGGGGGTTTTTGAATTTGCCCGTTTCCCCTGCATTTTCATGGTTTAGTGGAGGGAATCGATTTCCTTATCCGTTTGGATTCAGTTTACTTGGATGCAGGGCTCTGGATTGTATGATGGGTCAGCTAACCCCGACTCAAGTCTAGGATCCGAATCTTTGTAGGGGCAGACCCACCCTATGGGTCAGTTTGATAAGGAACTCTTGTTGAGAATTTCAAATGCCCTCATGTTTTTGTTAAAGTTCTAATGAGATTACCAATTGCAAGGTTTAGATATCTGCTTCATGTTTGTTGAGTTTGCATAGAATAACTAGAAACTAGCACGATAACCTATGCGAGCACGGACATGACTCACATAGCTAGGGTCGCCACCTATCTTACTACTTTGTATATTATTCTTATAAATGACATGTTAATATTGTGTGAAAAATTTATGGGTTCAAAACTTAATACCCATTTATTTTCCCAATTTTAGGGGCTCAATAAAAAAAATTCAAAATTAATTCCAAAACCTCGGGCTTTAATATATAATAATTGTCAAATGAGCTCCACTGAACGTTAATTAAAAAGGTGGGTGATTGACCTGAGAGAGCAGGTGAGAGATACAATGTGGTACTTTTCTGGAATTTAAATTACTAGGTCGATAGTTAGATAGTGATTTCTCATCTTTTTTGACTCGTATTCTATTAAAAAAGGAAGATAATTGGATGAGCAGTTTTTAAAATTTGCTTTTGGTTCTTCAATTTTAACCACTTTTTGAAATAGAGAGCTTACAATTCCTACAATTGTGATTATCTATAACGGAAGTGCAAGGTTGATTAATACGTGGGCTGGTATTTCTATCAGTGATCTAAGTAAACGTTTAGAGTAGTACCCTTTTGTATTAGAAATTGGGCACAAGGGATCCGACAGTCCAGTAGGTTCATTAATAAAAAAAAATAATAATAAAACTAAAAAAAAAACGAATAAGGAATTGGCAAGCCCAAAAACAGAATAGCTTTCACTTGGCAGAGCACCTATGAAAGAGCACTCTGGGGGAAGCACTACAAGGCAAAAGAATGGAGCACCTCAGGAGTCGGCTGATAAAACTAGCTTAGTTTAGGATTAGAATAGCTTACCATTCTTCCCTGCACTACTAAACTGGAAAACAAGGTACTTCTGTCCTGTGTAGGAAAAATGGCAAATAGGCCAATGATGATTACATAAATTTTGTAGAGAGTAAGGATAAGCCACCCATATGAAGTCAAAATCAGATCCCACCACCTGTGAAAATGTACATAAACGCTCCTGCCCTCTATTCCAGATCAGGTCACTACATGGTCCCTAAAATTCAGGGGGGTCCTGCCTTTGGAGACATTCCAGATGAGTGCTCTACACATCAGATTGATATAGGCGGCATATGCAAAGTTTTCTCCTGGGTCAGACCTGCGGAAAATCCATCCCCTTAGGGCAGTCCCTGCTCGTTAAAAAACAGCTCCTAGATTAGAAGGGGGACCTATTTTTATAGGTGTCAAAGGTGCCGTGACTTGCCTGCTACTCGCATGGTAGGCTGCTCATGATATGTTCAGCTCACTCTGGGTAACATTTGACAATGCAAAGTAAGGATTTCTCATTCATATAATGTGGAATTCCAAGCAGGGAGGATTTTTCTTCTTTTGGGTGGGTGAAGGTACAAAACAAGCGAAAAAAAGATCAACTTACGAGTGATAATCTGATGACCAAAGGACTTAATTTCTGGGTGAGATAGAGAGGAAAAAGCACAATAAGTAGTAATCTGCCAATTCATGCAATTCCAAATGGTGTTAAAATTTAAACACAAGCGGAGAACACTATATAGAATAGTGTTTATCTTCCTTTTCCACGTCAAGGCCAAGTCAATATCAGCAATAGGTGATAAGTGCATTAAAAACTTAGCATTTCAAATCCACATGCCACCTTAAAGGCTTGTATCATCCTAGTTATAGATCAATTCAGCCTTTTGACAGTTGTCCCCGTTTTCTAAATGCCAGCCGATGAACCAGAGTAATTGGCACTGCTACACAGTTTCAAATCCAAATTTAAGATCTAAATAGAACCAAATTCACTGTCAGTATTATAAATATCACTATGAAGAAAGAAGAAAATAATGTGTTCCACTCCCATTGCTAGAACAGTGCAACTCAAGCAAATGCACATTCCTGTTTGTGAAATGGCCGGAGACTAAGACCTTAGAGATCTCATAAATTCTCTTTTGTACCAGAGACTTCAAGTTCTTGTTTCTCGCCTTCATTGTTGGCCATAGGCTTCTCCTCAGGTGATACAATTGAAGAGGCTTCTGGATCTTTTTTCAGTTCTGCTTCAAATTCCTTTGCTGCCTGCGAAATTCAAGACAGAAAAGGTCAACAAAAATTGAAAGGTATTTGGGCCTGAAAATGACTGGCTGCCCACAAATCTAAAATATCTTTTATGAAAGTTCACTTGTGCTAATCCTTACCAATGATGGATCACAACAGTGGGGATGCCCGACTAGACCAGTCTTGGGTCAGGTGGTGTGCCCCCTTTTTTACTATTTCATTTTTTAAAAATCGTTTTATTTAACTAATTTAAACCCATACATCACGAGGATCTTGCAATCTAGAAGAACTAGTTTGGAGCATCCCCAATCAATAGTGGGTCCACTGTATCTAAAGCCTTGATGATGAACCATGCTGCGCCCAGTTTTACAGAATGGGCACATCAGGATCCTGTCCCTGATAAAGGAGCATCCCCAATCCAATGACAGTCCATTCTATCAAAAGACTCGATGACTGAACCAAAGACCCACTTTTTACAGAATGGGCAAATCAGTAGTAGGATCCTACAACTCCCCATGATTTAGAACAGCAGTCAGCCATGTTATGACCTTCTAAGTAAATTACATGAATGACATATTCTTCTTCTCAATCTTACTCAAGTTCCAAATACCAAAAATTCAGAATCATATGATACTAGAGTAACCATCTAAGAAAAAAGACCGTACACCAGATTTCAAAAAGAAATAAAAAATGGAAGCTCTTTGATGTAGTTTTTTTTTTTTTTTAAAGTACTACACAATCAATCTACGAGAACTGTGGGAGCCAGCAGAAAAAAAGAAAAAAGAAAATAAGGGTAAATGATAATTGGATAAGGTAGTCTCTCTGTCTCATCACCCTTTACATTAAGGCAGACCCTGAAAACACAAAGACATGAAGTAGCAGCCCAAACATCAGCACTGTGTGCCAAGAAGAATCAAGGATTGATTGCTACGCTACTGGAACGCCTCCCATGTTTCAAACAGGAAGAAGCTGTCTAACGAAGTTTTGTAAAAATGCAAACTGAAAGTTGAGCACCTTTTAGAGAGGAAACTCAAGAAGCACAAGTGGCACAACAGCATACTGCAAGTATGCCATGTTGTAAAATATTTCAGGGGAAACTCAAGGAGCACAAGAGGCAAAACGGCATACTGCAAGCATGCCATGTTGTAAAGTATTCCAGGGGAAAAAAGAGCTAATCAATTATGCATTCTTCCAGAAGTAAAATCTGAAAGATGGGAACCTCTATGAGAAGGAAACTCAAGGAGCACAACCATAGAGTCACAGCTGATGGCATGCTACCTCTAAAGCCTTTTCAGGAAAAATTTGAATGTCTACCACTAGTGTGAACTCAGGGTTTTATTTTTCCTGCAAAGATTATTCAAGAGGGGAAGTCTATAACTTTAAAGCTCTATGTTCTTGCAGGTTAACATATCACATCAACTTCCAATTGGAAAGTCCAACTGAAGGAGATTCTCTCTAACTGCTGCTTGTAAACTTCATGTTTCTATTAAAACACAAGCATTAAGGCCTCTGGTTCTGAAAAAAGAGAACAGATATTGAAATACAGATACAGTATAAATAGATATATAGTTACCTACAAAATAATATGGGCAGTGTTCATGGTAATCACTGGTAGAAGTGTTAAGTAGTTACTTTGCTACACCTTTAAGGCTTAGGCATTTTTGGTGTATTGGTTAGCAACTTGAAATGGTATCAGAGCCAACATGTCCTAGGTTCGAATCAGCGCAGGGCAAAAAAGGCCTCATGCCGTGTTCTGTATGTGGGTGTAATTGTGCAGGGCAAAGAGGCCCCATGCCGAGTCTTTGGCAGGCGAGTGATTCAAGTCACAAGAGGGTGTTAAGTAGTTAGTTTGCCGGCCCTTCAACGCCTAAGCACTTTGGATGTATTGGTTAGCAACTTGAGAAGAACTTAGTTTGTTCCCTCATTTCTTCCCCTTGAAGCGATTTTTACTCTGTCGATAATATTAAGGATATTCATAAATCATCCCATTTTTGGCATTATTTGCATTCTCCACATACCATTTCATTTTAATGCCAATTATTTATGGATCTAACAGTTCCACCGAACTGCAATTGCACCGAACTGCAATTGTTTCATAAACACCATCTTTGCAAGAGATCAGAAGGTATGGGGGGGCTGTGTGCTGCAGGTTTAGACTTGATCTGAATTTATTTACTACAGGAAAATTTTTCAGCGCATTAATCAAATAATTATTGTTGATAAAGTCCTGAAAAGTCCCTTGTTGCCAACTTGTTTTAAGGGCCGACATATCATCGAATAGCTACCTACTACTGTTTAGGGACAATTTAATCTTTTTTTAACAGCAGGAACAATTTGATTTCTCATTTAATCATTGGCTAGCACATTTTTCCAGATAATGCATAGGCCTGCCGGGCTCCTTCACTTGTTGAGAATGGATTCCAAATTTGGTCAGGAAAAATTTTTGGCCAATTGCTTGTTTGATGCATGGCCCTCCTAGTCTGGGAATTGGAGGACACATGAAAACATCGATAGATGGTGAATGCGCTATCCAAATAGACACTCAAATCTACAACAAGGCACAACATAGAAGAGACCTACGCCCTGCTCACCTAATGTTTACAGAGAAAAGGGGCCACCCCCAATGCCCTCCATACAATTTGATTTCTGTGAAACCAAAACAGGCCATGGAGGACCCCGATCTCACTCAGATTCATTCAAAATTTGTTGTAAGTTGCAGTCATTAAACATCCCATATGCTTAGATCTTCTCAGTTTATCAACATTTTTTTCCAAAAGCAGATCCATTCTCCACTGCTTAAGAGCCAATATCAACACATGTTCATGATCACCAATAGCGACATCCAAAACACCTGGAACTTACATTAAGAAATTCCAGACAAATGGAACACAAACCACCATAGATCATCAAAATCACCCCACTAACAAAACACATGTGACACCCCCCACAATCTAACATCAATCCAACTCAAGCAAAACCTCAAACAACATAGATTTGACCCAAACAAAAGAACCCAATTGAGGAAAATCTATAAAAACCTACAAAACAAACGCAACCCAGAAAGAGAATAGAGAAACCCAGAATCCAAAAAACACAAACAAACCTGTTGGAAGCCCTTGACGGTCTTTCCGATTGTGCGGCCGACTTCGGGTATTTGCTTGGGGCCGAAGAGGAGGAGCGCAACTCCACCTATAACGGCGAGCTCGGGCACGCCAAGCCCGAACAAGCAGCGAACTTGGAGACCCTTTTGCGCTCTGTTTCTGGTCAGGACCATGGCTCTGGCGTTGGTGTTGTTCCTCGTGAAGAGATCTCTTCGGCCATGGTTAAAGAAAACGCAGTTGCAGGAAGAGAGGGTAGCTTGAGCTGATGACAAGTCTCTTGGAATTGGAGAAGAGACGGTGAGAGAAGAAGAAGCTGCTGCTGCTGCTGTCGCCGCCGAGATCTGCATCTCGATTTGATTTCGTTGTCTGTGATTTTTGCCCAGCACTGATGATGGCTGATGGCTCAATCTGATGCAGATATTTCTCTCTTGATGTGCAAAGTACGGCACATTTGACTCACCTGTTGCACGTGCGTGGGATCTCAGCCGGCCATTAATAAATAAACCTAATCGATAGGTATCTCCAGTCTTCTTCATGTTCCCAACGTTATGACCATTTTTACCAATTTAGGTGTTGATTGTTGGGATATATCAATCAACCCTCCAAATGCTAAAGGTTAAAAATCCATAACCACATTCTAATTGGATTAGGAGCCTTTTTTTTTTTTCAATTATAAGTTTGGCCGTTCAGGACAATAGTGAATGGCTATTAATGGTGTGCTCTCAATCATCTTCATCTCCCAATAAAAAAGGAAAGACAAAACCATTTTATCATCATGTTCACCAAATAATGTCCCATAATTTTATACATTGGCCTCTCTACCTCCACTTTCATGAGATTTCTCATGACCCACCAAAGGAGTCTTGGGTTGTCTACAATGGTTTTTTTTCCTTTACTCTCATTACTCTACTCCATTCCTATGATTTTGGTCCTTATATAGTCCCCTAACCAAGCGCTTTGGGTATTCTCGAACCGCCATAAGGGATTCATCATATAATGAGAATATGTTTGCTTTCTCTTTGCTCTCATTACTCTACTCCATTCCAATGATTTTGGTCCTTATTTAGTTCCTAAACAACGAGCTTTGGCTCTTTTTGAATATGTTCTCTGCTCCCTTCTTCGATAACTACATCCTTTTAATCGTGTTCTAAAGGTCATTGACCAAGTTCTCCGTTCAATCTGGTATACTTTTCACTATCTTGGTTCATCTATTTCCTACAGCTTCATGCGCTTTGATTAAATTTTGTTGAATGCAACATGCAATTCTCCCTATCTAAATAAAACAAGGAATGGTAGAAGAATGAGAGAGAGAAAAAAGGAATAGGAAAATCACGCCTTGATATTAGGACAAAGATGTACAATCTCTCTACGCATTATTTACACAATACGATCGATGAACTTCTTCGAGATTAGGGACCAACTCTTTGATCCATGTTCAGTTACGAAAGTCACTAATAATATGTAAACATCAGTGCTTTTTGTTAGAAAATACGTTAGCACTCGTTTATTAGATATATTAAAGGTAAAATTTAACTTTATTTTTTAACCACAATAAGATTCATCTATAATAAGAATATGTCTGCAATGGTTTTTTTTTTCCTTTGCTTTCATTATTCTGCTCCATCCCCTTAATTTGGGTCCTTATGTAACCCCCAACAATGATCTTTTGCTATTCTTAAACCGCCACAAGTATTCATCATACAATGAGAATATGTCTGCATTGGTGTTTTTCCCTTTGCTCTCATCAGTCTACTCCATCCCAATGATTTTATCCTTATGTAGTCCCCCAACAACAAGCTTTGGCTCTTCTCGGATCCGTTATCTCCTGCTTTCTTCAATAATTGCATTTTTTTAATTACGTTCCAAAGATTCTTGACCGAGTTCTCTGTTTGACCTGGTATACTTGTCACTATCTTAGTCCATCTGTTTCTTACAACTTCACGCTCTTTCATCAATGACTTGACCGACTCCTCCATCCAAGTTTTTTTCTTCTCCATAAATAAAAAGCATAGATTTCGACCTAGTTGAGACATATTTTGTTAAATGCTACATGCAATCCTCCTAATCTAAATAAAACAAAGAATGGTAGAAGAATAAGAAAGAGAAGAAAGGAATAGGAAAATCGTCCTTGATATTAGGACAAAGATGGTTAAACCATCTCTCTCTGCATTGTTTACAAGTACGGCTGATGAACTTCTACGAGATTAGGGACAAGCTCTTTGATCCATGTTTAATTGCGAAACTGACTAATAATATGTAAATATGAGTGCTTTTTGTTAGAGAATACATTAGGACTAGTTTGTTGGATATATTAGAGGTAAAATTAAGCTTTAATTTTAAACCGCCATGAGATACATAGAAACTCATCATTCAATGTGAATATGTCTACAATAGTGTTTTTCCCTTTACTCTCATTACTGTAATCCATCCCTATGATTTTGGTCTATATGTTGCCCCTCAACAGCGAACTTTAGCTCTTCTTAAGCCGCCATAAAGGATTCATCATGCAATGAGAATATGTTTACAATAGTGTTTTCCCCTTTGCTCTCATTACTCTGCTCCATCCTCATAATTGTTGGCCCTTATGTAGTCTCCCAATAACGAGCTTTGATTCTTTTTGAATTAGGTCTCTGTTGCCTTCTTTGAAAACTGTTTTCCTTTAGTCACGTTCTAGTGGTTCTTGACCGAGTTCTCGTTTCGACCTATTATAGTTTTCCCTATCTTGGTTCATTTATTCCCTACAACTTCATATGCTTTGATTAATGACTTGTCCTCGTCCTCCGTCCACGTTCTTCCTTTTTGCATAAAGAAAAGCATAAATATTATAGCTCACCGAGATTTTTTTTTTTTGAATGCAACATCCAATGCTCCCTATCTAAATAAAATGAGAAATAATAGAAGAAAAAAGAGAGAAAAATTGGATAGGAAAATTTATTCTTGATATTAAGACAAAGATGGTTATACCACCTCTCTTTGCATTGTTTACCAATATGGCTGATGAATTTCTTCGAGATTTGGGACCAACTTTTAATCCATGTTTAGTTACCGAACTCACTAACAATCTACAAACATGAGTTCTTTTTGTTAGAAAATATGTGAGGGCTAGCTTGTTAGATATTTTTGAGGTAAAATTTAGCTTTAAGTTTAAACCACCATAAGATGAACAAGATTCATCATACAATGAGAATATGTTTGCAATGGTATTTTTCCTTTGGTCTTTTACTTTGCTCCAACTCGGTGATTTTAGTCCTTTGGCTTATGAGATTGTTCGCTTTGGCTCATAAGATTTTTATCCAATCTTGCTATATGGTTTTAAAAGCAAACAATAGAATATGGATAGTAGGCCCGGGTAATTATGCTTGACCGAAGCCTTGGCTTTTGGCCTATTGGGACCAAAATAAGTTCTAACCCCACACTATTTAGGACTTTGGGCCTAGATTAGGCATTAGAAGCTATTATTCTATGTTTGATGGGCAAGTCATGGGTTGCGCCCCCCCCCCCCCCCCCCCCGACACACACACACACACACACCAACTGTAAGATGAGTTTAGATCTGGAGACTTTTTCCCTCATTTACTGGAGTGGATTAATCCCCACTCTAAGATGAGTCATGATCTTGAGGCTTTTCCCCCCAATGACATGAGTGAATTAATTATGATTCGCCACGTCATGAGGAGAAGCCTACTATTCACATGGGCAATTGACTACCTCATTAAGGGCAGCTCATTGCAGGGTCACATGTAGGGGTGTACACGGTTGGGATTGGTGAGGACTAAGCCTAATCCAGCCACCGAATTGTTACCTATGGTTTTATAGATTTAGAATCCGTAGTCAAACCGTTGCTTACTTAAATCGACTCAAATTAAACCGTGGAAGGCTGGTTTGGTTCTGTTAAAACTGTTCAATCTGTTGCATTTAAATTAAAAAAAAAATCCTATCACCATGTTTAATTGAGCTGAAACCTTAAATAATATAAAAAGTTGAGAAGATTAGGGCTTTAGAACATTTTATATGGAGTAGTGAATGGGTGAGATTAAAAGTTGGATGATTAATGGCTAGGACATTGCTTCTTATCTATTGTTTATATAAAAATAGAAGCATATATATATATCAATGGTTCGATTCGATTTAAATCTATAAATGAAGGATAAAATCTTTCACTGAATTATTACTAACGGATTATGATTTTTTTCAATTTATGACCAAAGTATTAATTATTAGTTTGGTTACAAAGCCATGGATCAAATTGGTTTGCTTCAATTTTATGAATTTACAGATTTTTTGTACACCCCTACTTACTCGAGAGATCGGGATTTGTCCACTCAAGGCCGCCTGGGTCAAAAAGAGTCAAAAGGTCCCCACACCCCTGAGATGAGTTGGCTGTTAATTTTAAGTAAAGTAAGGTGTCCCAGCGAGGTGGGCCATGCATAAGCTGGGGGCATGTGATTTGTCATCCATCACCAAGCACACAGTGTGATGTTCAGTTCCCATCCAACGGCTCTCAGAACTCAAAGTGGGCTCCATTCCATCCTAAAGCCGTCGCCCCATCCCCCAAAATAAGGTGCATAGCCAAACTTACGAAATATTGCGTACAAGGCCATGCATGCAACGTCTCCACCACCTTCTTCGTGACCCGCTTCCATCTCTCCCGCTCCTCTTGCTTGTCGACTCCACCACCACAACATCCGAAAATTCCGCCAAATCCACGCCGACATGATCCTAACTAGCACCATCAAAGACCCATTTGCCGCAAGGAGATTGTTTGGCTCTCCTGCTCTTGTAGATTTCACTTACACCCACTCCATCTTCCTCCAAATTCGCCACTCCAATCTCTTCATCTGCAACACCATCATCAAGAAACTCGTCCATAGCTGTAATGATGATCTCACATGCGACCCTTTTTACCGTATATCAACATATGCTCGAAATCGGGCTCAGACCCAACACCCATACTTTGATGTATTTGATCAGGGGCATTGCCACCCGATCGGAGATTCGAGAAGGCGAGGAAATTCAAAAATGGGTTTTTAAAATGGGGTTTGGTCATAGCCAATTTGTTTCGAGCACTTTTGTTGGGTTTTATGTGTTTTGGGTCGCGTTGAGAGTGCCCGACGAGTGTTTGATGAAATGCCTGAACCGGGGATGGTTTTGTGGACGGCCATGATCCGTGCGTACGTTTGTGGGAGTTTCCCGTAGGAGGCATTCGTTGGGAACATGCTTCAAGTTTTTGAAAAGACTCCATGGAGAGACCTTTTCTCATGGACATCAATCATATGTGGACTAGCCATGCATGGACTTGCCAAGGATGCCTTGTGCTTTTTCACGCAGATGCTCAATGTAGGAATCAGACGTGATGATGTTACATTGGTGGGAGTCCTAAATGCTTGTGCCCATGCAGGATTGCTAGATGAAGGGCACCAGTACTTTGATGCAATGGAGAAAGTGTATAAGATCACACCTAAGATAGAGCACTTTGGATGTATGATTGACCTTCTTGATCAAATGGGGCACTTGAGAGAAGCTAATGATCTTATAATGGAAATGCCTATGAAACCCAATGTAGTCATATGGGTTGCTTTGCTAAGTGCCCGCCGAGTTCACAATGATGTGGAGCAAGGTGAAGTTGCAGCTGAGAGACTTCTTGAATTGGACCCTTCTGATCTATGGGTGCATGTAATGCTGTCTAACAACTATGCAGAAGCAGGGAAGTGGGATGGGGTAATGAGGCGGCGGAAAGAAATGAAAGACATGGGTATGAGGAAGTCACTTGGGTGCAGTTTGACAGAGGTGAATGGAATGGTTAATGAATTTCTGGTAGGATATGATTCACACCCACAGCATATAGAAATCCATTTCTTGTTGGAAAATATAGAGACACAGTTGAAGCAGGTATGAAACTGTGGTCATTACTGAATCGTTTAGAGGCCATTGTTCACACCTTGCATCAATGGAAGTTCAGGCTTTCTGGATGCCAACACAATTCCATGACTGAAGAAACACTCAAACCTTCTGGTCTTGCCAAAACACCCAAACTGCTTGCTTTCTAAGGTACATCCAAATGAACTCCTAACCAACTTCTTCTTAAAAAAGAAATGGCAGCGAGTGCATTGAAAGTGAAGATTGTATTTGCTGAATAGATATAAAATGTCTTAAACAGTTATAGTTTATCCTTATCTGATATTATATGTTATTGTTTGAAACTTTTACGTGGATAAATATGAATGTTTTTTAATGCTTTGTCCTACTGGCAACTGGACCATGAAGTACAAGAATGATCTGCACACTATCTGTCAAATTCAGCAAGTAAAGGGGCCAAAATATGGACCAAAGAGGCTCAGAAAACTTCAGCATAGCTGAATTTATTCTATTACACAATAGTGGAATTGATTGGACACCTGAAATCTTTTTGCAGTTACTCATGGTAGAAAAAGGCGTTACATATGGAAAATGTTTGATCCTGTTCATCAGCATTTAGAAAGATATCATGTGATGAGAAATGAGTTTTTTCTAACTGCTTTCTCTCCATAGATGATAGATACTGCTGGACAAAGCTAAACAAAATTAGAAATTCAAACATAAATCCAATCTTTGTTTGCTCTCTTTATTTCATAAATTAATTACATTAAAAGAGTATCAGGTCATTGTTTCTTTCAAACCATCTCATAAAATCAAGAATGCTACCTCTCCTTGCCATTTAGAATGGATCCCACTGTGGACCTCATCCACTATCATCTAAAAAAAAGGGCAGCCCAGTGCACAAGGCTCCCGCCTAGCGGGGTCTGGGGAGGGCAAGATATACGCAGCCTTACCCCCATTTCTGGAGAGGCTGTTTCCGTTCATCCACTATCATCTATTGGTAGAAAATAAAAAAAAAAAAAAAATAAAAGGCCATCGCATAGAATAAATAAATAAACCTTTGGTCGATGATAAGGTGAAAAGGTTAAGAAACGAAACAAGGCTTCTTCTTCAACCCTTCTCCATTCAAACCCTGGGACATTGCGGGAGGCAGTGGGTTGGCATGAGAGATGGTCCCATCCTGTCGCAAACCTTCTTCTTCCCCACCCCCAACACAACCCCAATGGTTCATCTCAGTACGGTTCTGTTTGGCCCTTCAAGTACGTTGGTGAGCAGAGAATAACCTGAGCTCTTTTGCCAGTGAAGGTTTTATCAGGCATGTCATGCAGGAGATAGACAACATTAGGTACTTAGTTTGGTGATCGCTGGCAACTTTGATATATCCAGACTGTTTCTTAAGATCTTTTTACTGTCATACCAACTGTTACTTGAGATTGT
Organism: Sextonia rubra; assembly: GCA_037013555.1. NCBI lineage: Eukaryota > Viridiplantae > Streptophyta > Magnoliopsida > Laurales > Lauraceae > Sextonia > Sextonia rubra. The sequence continues at coordinate 28,390,817 of JASUAD010000009.1, forward strand.
GTATAATACTCTAATACTCATAACAGTCAGTTCAGCACAGCGGAATTTTCAGGTAAGTTAGAGGTATTTGAGTTAACTGAAAGACTCAATCAATATAATTATGAGGCTCTTTGTGGCCCCGAATGGCACACATGCCAACACCTTTTGGGTAGAACTATAGGCCATTTAGAAGAACCCTTTTGGATGTTTGTAGTTCTTATCTGCCTTGCTGAAATCTGTACTTTTGGCATGTGTGTGTGTGTGTCCAATTATCACCAAGTCTCACTTTTTAATAGCTACTTTGAGTCCTCCAAACTCTCCAAAATTTTTATGCAAAACTTCTCGCACAAAAACACCTGCATAGAAAAGCATTCAACACAAGTGCCCAGTTGGAGCACTATGCTTACCCTGCTGCATCATTTTCCTATTGTACTAATTAACAATGACATAAGTGTTACAGTTGTAAAGACTTTTTTTTTCTAATGATGTGTGTGTATGTGAGGTCTTTGAACCAACAGAACTAATCCTCTAAGTGGCGCCTACTAAACCTACACAAATGCATACCAGGCAAATCTAAGGCAGTTTTGAACACCAGACATGGGGAGCAAACTCACACATTATTCCACTCCACTATAATTTTTCATTTGCATGTGTTGACTCTTAAAGAAAATAATAATTTTATATGTAATTCTAGGTTTGAAATTGTAGTTTAGTTTCAATCATAAAGGACCATGTTTATTAGTTTCTTCTGTAATCATCTTCAATGTCTTCTACTGTAAAGAACTTGGTCCTTTTCCGCTAGGAAGGGCAAAATACCCCAGAACTGAAATGTTTTCTGTTGTGTTGTTGCACAAAGCATAGTCCAAAAGCCGGACTATAAGATGATCACAGCTGTCTAATTTGTGGCCATCTGTTACAAGTTTGTTTCCAACTCCCCAACATTCTGTGAGTGTAGTTTATATATGTAGTATTCATTTTCCTGCAAGCAGTTTCCATTTCATTTCTCATTGTCTTATTTGATCTTTTGACAAATATATCCCATGCTTAATGATCTGTTTTCAATATGTAACACTACATTCTAGACATTTTTTTAAAATAATTGCAGCCTCTCTTGATTTAGGAATGATTCTAATGATTTCAGGTTGGATAATTGTTTTTCTGTTTGGCAGCCATTGGATATTATTTATTTATTTGAAATGGTAATTGGTAAGTATATTCCAGAAGGTAATAGATACAGAAGAATGGTTGGAGACTTGGAGTGCTCCTGCCTAGCTGCAACACACAGAAGCATCCAAGAGAGCATGGGCCCACCCAAAAAATGCTGAAAGCTCAGGCCAAGCTTAAAAAAAATGAAGCCGAGCCAGGCAAAGGAAGAGCAAACAGGAGCTCAAAGGAAGAAACATCAAAAGAGATGCAGAAAGACTCAGCAGGATCAGCTACCAGTGATGTTAACTGGCTTCAAGTCTCTGAGGTGCCTTGCAGCTCTACACCAGCTGGTGGTGGAGCCATCAAACTTGTCGCAAACAGAGCATTGACGTCTGCTACAGGGCCGCAAGGCTTCTTGCTTTAAACTGCTGATGCCAAGGTGAAATTGCAGGGTCTTTAAGAGCACTAAGGATTGTTTTGCTGTCTGCATATTTTAGTAGGCTCCTTGAGTATTTCACCGCTACTTTAATGATAGCAATGGCCTCTTTAAGAGCGCTAGATATTATGTTGCTCACATATAAGATGTAAAGCATTTTCTTACTTGATACATATGTCAAAGAACTATGATGTTTTGCTTGAGACCTGAAATTTGAGAAGCATAGTTAAATGAAATGACATGAAGTGTCCATTTTATTGGCCACATTTTTGTTTAATCATTACACAATTCAAGAACCAACATCTCATGTTTTCTGCTGTTCAGAGAGTGAGGAAGGGAGGTTTTCCCTGTAGTTAATTTTATTTTCAGCTCTCTCAAGTCATCCAATGCCTAATAATTGCATTTACTGTACTTGTATGAAGCTCTTACCAAGGATAGATCCATCCCTGAACATATCTTTATATTTCATTGTTTTGTGCATATTGTAGCATATTGATGTAGATTTAATTTTACATGATTCTTTGCCTTGTGCATCACACATTTTCTTTTGCTATATGTTAGAGATCTTTATGTTAGATAAAGATTAGATTGATTGTTAGAGATCTTCAATAGTTTAAATTTTGAATAACTGTTGATTAGGTTTGCTCTTCATTGTATAAATTGAGATCATTTCTCAATTTAATGGTACGGTGGATTTATATAATGAATTTATTTCTTTGAAATTCATTTTGGAATCAAAGCTGGGTCCAGTGATGATTTTGCGATCAAGCTGGATACAAGCCCACTTCCACAATTATCACCGTCAAAATTTCTATTAAAAGAAAAGCATCCTCTACTATCCATCCATCCACCCTAGCCTTAAAATTACGTTGTCTTCATTAAATCTCCATCTCCATCGATTTGCACAATTCAAACTTCTGGAAGAGATTGCACTAGACTAGTGGACCACCGACATTGATATACTCAATAGAAGCGGGTTGCAACAGTGATGGATCCACGTACGATTTTTATGTCAGATAAAGATTAGTTTGGTTGTTAGAGATTTTAGGTAGTTTGAAATTTGAATAATTGTAGTTTAGGTTTGCTCTTCATTATATAAATTGAGATCATTTCTCAATTGATGGTGCGGTGGGTTTATGCAATGAATATATTTCTTGGGACATTTGCTAAAACGATTCCACTAATGAAGGTAACAACAACTGACTTAGGACCCCAAATTTTCATATTATCAGAGAGGACCTCCCATCCAAATTCCATTTTTGTACTCCCATTCTGCCCTTGTTATGTTGATGTCAACAAAACCTGGTTTTAGAAACCGTCAGTTGGAAAAGAAAAAGAAAAAACCCAACCAGGGTAAACCATCTCTTGTTGCTCTTTCTCCCCTTCCCTGTGATTGTTGCCCTCTTCCCTTTGTCCGGCCTGTACTTCTCTTCCTCCCCTTCCCTGCTCCATCTTCGTTGGCTGTAGAAGAAAAGTCAAAGGGAGACGAGGCTCCATCTTCGTAGGCTACCATCTCCTATATCTTCTTCTTTTTCTTCCTCTTCCCTTCTCCTCATTCCTCTTTGCCCTTCAGAGAAAGGTTTGTTTTTCTTTTTCTTTTTTATTTTTTTTTGTAAGTCATGCTTTATGGTGGCTGATGTCTCTAGCAGACCATTCATCAAAGTGCCTAGTGTAGGCTGGGGTGACTACCCTTAGAAACTTCAGATTACAAGATCTTCATGCTCTGATAGTTGGTCGTTTTCTTTTGAATGTGCTCTTTTTTGTTATTTTCTTTGTAATCTTCTGATTTTGGGATTGACAGTCTTGATCATTGGTTTTATTTTGTCTGGTTTGCAAGCTTTTGCCAACTCCTGTTCTTGTCTGGGGACTTTGCTTGTTCATTTTTTATTTACTAGCATAAATGGAGCTCAAATATAAATGTTGTGAAAACACATGGAAAATTTCGATGGCCTTCAATGTTGGCCATATTGCTGAGAAGAATTCTTATTCTCGTGGTTTTAGAGAAGAATTCTTATTTTCATGTCAATGGAAGGCAAGAAGATTACATGTTGTTCATCATATAAGAAAAAAAATGACTCATTTAAGAGGAGGCATTGGTGATGTGTATCGAAGGCATAGCACACACCAGATACCATATTCTCTCTTGGTGGAAACACTAAAAATGGAAGAGGAAAAAAGAACAATTGAATATGTTAATGAAGAAGGGGGTGGAGAGAGAGAGAGAGAGAGAGACTATACAAGGAAGAGGAAAAAAGAACAATTAAACAGGTCATTCAATTCTCCACACAGAAGGCTCTACTTGTTGATTTTTTATTCACCGGCATAAATGGAGCTCAAATATAAATGTTAGCTACCAACTGCAAATTGGTACTTTGAGAATAGTTCTGTCAGACAGTGCCCTCTCAATTTTCCTTTTGGCAGATGGATGTGTGCGCAGCCTTACAAGAACTAAAATAGTAAAAGGTTGGGAGGCCTTATGTGGGAGTAATATTAAAGGAAACTTTTAAAACAGGGCCTAAGTTTTTGGAAGATTTCAAAACAGGATACAATTACAATTGGAATTTAAAATAATTTTAAAGTTTGTCAAATACATTTCAATTTAGGACATCCGGTGAAATTGGGTGTTGGCCGACCACTTTTTGCAACTTATTTTTTCGTGTAAATGCTGAAAATGCCATAGGGCTTAAGTTCTAAGAAAAAAAACAAAACAAAACAAAACAACAGAGCGACATCTCTATCATTATTTTTTAAATCCCAAAAATGCCCTTAGGACTTAGTGAAGATAGGTTGGCAAAGTAGGTTAAGAGCCTAACAAATAGTATCTAACGTCTCTGTCATAACTCTGACCATTTATGAAATTATAAATCATATTATTCGTAATTTGTCAATTATAAATTATATTATTTGTAATACATATTTGTTAATAAATGGCCGTGAGACATCTTTAGCTATGTCCGAATGAGATAAACACTGTCAGCTATTATTATCCATCAAGATTCTCAGCCTAAAGATTAGTCTCAAATGTCACTACCATTAAAATCTTGGAATTCATCGGTTGATGGTAGTGAGATTTGAGGGGGTTTAAAGTAAACTATAAGCAATCCAACTCCAATTGGGAACTTCAATTGAGAATGAGGGGGGTCTTCCTTTAAAATTTGTGGAGTCTGAGATGACTACTACCTGTTATGATAAAATTTACAAAGAAGCATTTTCTTCTTTAATATTTATAAGTTGAATGATATCCTTATTTTAATGAAAAATAATAAAAATAAGAAAGTTAAAAGATGTTTGAACCAAATTTGAAATTAGATCATCTTTCCAAAAAAAAAAAAAAAACAAAAAATCTTTCCAAAAAAAAAATCTTTCCAAAAAAAATTTGAAATTAAATCTCAATTCTCTAATTAGACCCAATTTCAAAACAGAAATCAAGCCCTTTTATTAGAATCGGGTCTGGAATAAACAAAAAGGTTCTGAGTGAGAATCAATTTGGAACTAGCAGCATCATTTAGTAATGGGTCTAGGTCTACGTCAAGGTCTAATATGGTTGTGGTCCTGACCTTTCCAAGTTGGAGGAAAGACTAGCTCCCCAAAGCTGATACCTATTTAAGGATAATGACATTGAATACCATCTTGGCATGGATTAATGCTAATACTCATATAAATTATTTTCATATTGAAAAAGATGATCGCATTGACCAGGCCCAAACGTGCGAGGCCGTGCCATGGGCCATGACCCCTGGCCCCTTTTCTGCCCCTACACATGATCTCTACGGACACTGCACCCTCTACGCTATTTTCTGGTCAAGCCCTCTCACCCTTCAAGTAATTCTCCCTTTCTCTCTCTGCCCCTCTGATGATGGGTGGTTTTGATAGATGGAGAAAAACAAAGTCCATGGTTTTGTTTGATTTCGTATCCGTTTTTATGGGTTTGATGGTTGCATCAGAATGCCTCGTATTTCCGTTATTTCCCGCCAAATCCAGATAACCGAAATTTGAACTTCAAGTGAAACCGCTGAATCCAATGCTCTCTCTTTCCACGCCCACTTTTCTTCAATCCCTCACCTCTGCAACTCTAAAACAATGCACCCAAATTCATGCACAGATGATCATCACCGGAGCCAGCATCTCCCATCCTCGCCTGCTCGCCGCACTCTTCAAGTCCCTCGCGGACCTCCATGACGATGGCCATCTCCCCTACGCCGTCGCCGTCTTCCATCAGATTCCCAAACCATCCACCTTTCTATGGAATACCATCATCAGGGCCTGTTCCAAAAACCATGCCCCAGAGGAATCCCTGTCCTTCTACCTCCAAATGCGCCGAAAAGGTGTACTGCCCGACAACTACACCTTCCAGTTCTTGTTCAAGGCCTGCAGCCAATGCAAATTGACCCGAGGGGGAGAGGCGATTCATGGAAACTTCACCAAGCTGTTTGGTGATACATCCCATGACTTTGTGCGGAATGCTTTGATTCATATGTACTCGGAGTTTGGATGGGCGGATGCTGCGAGACAGGTTTTTGAGGAAATGGGCCTGAAGAATGTGGTTTCATGGACGGCAGCTGTTGGTGGGTATGTGAAGATTGGGGACATGGGGGAGGCGTGTAGGTTGTTCGATGAAATGCCTGAGAGAAATGTTGTTTCTTGGACTAGTATGATTGCGGGCTTTGCTCAGAACGGTCTGGCTGAAGAAGCTGTTGGGTTTTTTAGAAGGATGTTGGCTGAAAAGATTAGGCCAGATATTGTAGCATTGGTTTCGGTGCTCTCAGCTTGTGCTCGGTTGAGGGATCTGAACTTGGGTAAGTGGGTTCATCGGTTTGTTGATAGAGAGAGAATCTGCATGAGTAGAAATTTTTCTGTGGCTTTGATTGATATGTATGCTAAATGTGGTGATATAGATGCTGCTCGTAAAGTTTTTGATTATACAGATGGGAAGAATCTAGCTTCTTGGAATGCAATGGTTGATGGTTACTGTAAATTAGGTGATTTATGTGAGGCCCGTTTCCTCTTTGACCAAATGGGCGAGCGAGATCTCATCACGTTCAATTCTATGATCACTGGTTATGTCCAGAGCAGTAGACACAAGGAGGCCTTGTTACTGTTTTCAGAGTTGCGGGCTTCAGGATTGAAGCCGGATAAATTCACATTTGTCGGTTTGCTCACGGCTTGTTCTAACTTAGGCGCACTAGATCAAGGTAAATTATTGCATGCTTATATTGAAGAAAGTTCAATTGAATTGGATGTTTTTCTAGGAACGGCACTTCTTGACATGTATGCAAAATGTGGGAAGATAGATCAAGCAACTTTGGTCTTCAATAGGATGCCCAAGAAGGATGTGTTAGCTTGGACAGCAATGATTTCTGGCCTTGCAGTGCATGGAAGTGGGAGGTCTGCTCTTTCCCACTTTTCAATGATGCAAGAACAAGGAGTTAGACCAAACACAGTTGCCTATATTGGCGTTTTGAATGCCTGTAGCCATTCAGGTCTTGTTGAGGAGGGTCGTCTGCATTTCAATGAAATGATATCGAAGTACAACATCGAACCAGAAGTTGAGCATTATGGATGCATGATTGATCTTCTAGGTCGTGGTGGTTATCTGAAGGAGGCAGAAGAACTCATTGAAAACATGCCAATCGAACCCAATGCTGTCATATGGGGTTCTCTGTTAGGTGCCTGTAGAGTTTATAATGATGTTAATTTAGCTGAAAAGGCAGCAAAGCATCTTCTTGTTCTTGAACCTGATAAAGATGCCGTTTATGTGCTCTTATACAATGTATATGTTAGTTCAGGATGGTGGGAAAATGCGGCGGAGATTAGGCATATGATGGAAGATAGGGGGATAAAAAAGATAGCTGGGTGTAGTTCTATTGTGGTGGATGGACATGTACATGAATTTATTGCAGGTGATAGATCACATCCTCAATTCAAAGAAATTCAAGCAACGATAGGTGAAATGGTTAAGCGATTGAAGTTATTAGGCTATGTGGCAGGAACATCGCAAGTTTTGCTAGATATAGATGAGGAAGAAAAGGAAGATGCATTATTCAGTCACAGTGAGAAGATGGCTATTGCCTTTGGAATCATGAAATTAGGAGCTAATCTTCCTGTTCACGTCCTTAAGAATTTGCGGGTTTGCAAAGACTGCCATTCTGCAATCAAGTTAATTGCTAGAATTTGGAGCCGAGAGATTATTGTTCGAGACAGGAGTCGCTTTCACCATTTTAAAGAAGGCCATTGTTCATGTAATGATTTTTGGTGAATTTGCAAGTAATTTATTGGTTTGGTGCTGCCTAAAAATTTGGGAGAAGAATCCTTCTGATTTCTGAAAACCCTGTGAAAACATAAACATCAAACATGTTGAATTGTAGACTCTTCCAACATTCTTTTAGTCAGAAATTTATACTTTATGTTTGGGATATAACAGTACCCAGACTGAGGAATATGATTGTATTCTTCTGCCAAATGTTGTGTCCTGATTTATGATGGACTTAGGAGTCAAGACCCAAGAAAAAGTGAGGGGGCTGGCGTCAGACAAACAGCCGTGAAAACTTGCAAACTAATTTCTGAGTGTAGTTTTTATATGGACGTAGTGCTTGACCTAACCCTAAATTACCAAGGAAAAGGATACAGCTGATGTGTATTTGTGGTTTAACTGTTTATGCTCCTGGCCGGGGTAGCAAATAGCGTGAGGATGAATTGCGTGAATAGCACAGATCTCCATGTACAACCACTATGCTGTAGAAGTTGAAGGCATGAAAATAAAGAGAAATGACCAAAGTGCACAAGGCCTACGTCAGCCACTTCTTTGCATAGTGGATTACAAATGCTCAATTAGCTTGTGGAACCCTGAAAAGGAGTGGTACTACCGTTGGAAGGGAAGGATAGGAAGATATGGACTTTGAGTTCCCTTGGGGTCTTTTCGAGTAAAGCCTTCTCCATTCCTTGCTCAAAGCCTCTTGGAATCTCCTTATAACTTTTCCATTCAATTTTCTTCTAGAAAGGTTTGGAAGTAAATCTTTTCTATTGGTTTTTGTTTTGCTGCAAAATTAAAGCATTGACTCTCAAGAAAAAGAAGCATTTTTTGCCACCAATATTTGATTCTAGTGTTGGTCTGAAGAGAGATCCATTGATAATTTTGTCCATTGTTGTATGTTGGCTAGAGTGTTCAATCATTCTTTGTAGAGTTGTTTGGTATTCTGTTTCCTTTTCTAGCTCACTTCAGCTTATGAGAGGGGTGGTCTAGGGGGGCTTTCCCCAAGAAGAGGACAAATATTATCAAAACTAATACCATTGATGATCATGTGGTATATTTGGATGGACAGAAATGCTAGGATCTCTTCTTGTTAAAATCCTAGGATTCGTATTTTGAATTTTAAGATTTGTATAAATTCTTATGAAAAATTATTTTTATCCATACAAGAGGCTTCATTTACAGGTAAATCTCAGGATTTTGGTGTAAATCTTATAACTTGATACTTGCTTTATTGAATCCTATAATTCAGGCTATTTGTTTGGACAAAAATAGCAATAGCTGGATGGCTAATATCAGTAATTTTTATTTCCTTTTTCCGTTTCTCACTGTTTTAATTCTTAAGAGATTATTCATTGCTTAACAAAATCTCTTAAGAATTTGTGGAATTTTGGGTAAGTTTTGAATGTTAGTTAGGAACAAGCATGTGGTTATTCCTATTTAAAGTGATCAGGCCAAGATTTTGGGTATATTATCATAGTACTTAGGTGTTAGGACTACTTTCAGTATGAGGTTTTTTTCAACCCATAAATAAGTAATTTTTTTTGGACACCTTTCTTACAAAGAAGTTATTTAATAGTTGCTACAAGTATGACAATCCTTATGTAATAGGTTTTTATTTTTAAAATTTTTTAAAGGTTGACTTAATGTTTATTAATAGTTGCAACAAGTAAAACACCTGAATGTATTATTTGAAAGAGCTTTGTATGATACAAAGGAATGTAGTTTCTTTTTGATAGAAACATGTTTTGGACATCCCATAAATGTCCCTAAAACCATTGCACACCAGGCAAGATTGGTATTACTTAGAACCTGTACGAGGATGAAAATAATGGTTCTATGAAACTCTAGATTGAATTTTAAGAATACTTCCTTACAAAATAGATTTGTTGAAAATGTTATGGTAATTCTGAATGAGAAATTAGCATGCAACTAAGGAGGGCTTTGATGAGTGTAAATGTGAATGAATGAATGTTTGAAGCCCCTAGATCTATTGAATATGAATAACTGCATGGAATACTGCAAGGTTAAAGATCGCAATCTGAGGCACCACCAAAATTTTCAGTTCCTAGTTGGTGTGATCCGTAGACATCCTTGTGCAATGATGGAATTCTGGAGATGAACTCATGTATTCTACTGGTTCAGTTGAGTCCATCTGAGTCCCATTCTTTTTGCCAATGATATCCATCTGTTGGTGTTAGTTCCTTTTTTTGGTTTCTTTTTTGTCAACCATAATCAATTTTATACACCACAATTGATTCTCTAAAGGTTAGTGGTTAGAATGGAATGATTTATGGAGAGTGGTGTGAGATAGTATGGACTTTCACTCTGGAAAGTTTCGATAGAAGATGAGATGGTTTGCATAGTGAATCTCTTTGATAGGCAGGCCAGAAGTGTCTATCAGAACTGATGAGAAAGTTTGGGTAGGTATTGTCATGGCTGTTTTTATGATTTACTTTTTCTTCTGCCATCCACTAAAGCAGTAGAGATATTAGTAGACTATCTGTGGCTGATTACTTGTTTATGGATTATAGTGTGAAAGAATATTGCCTGAATTTTTTAAGCTTTATTATCATACTGCTTTATAATCTCTTTGATTTCCTGTCCTTGTACAGACAGTAACTGCAGATCCTTTTTTGTTCTAATTGGTAACTGCACATCCTTGTCCCGAAAAGGTGCACATTATCCTTGAGTTCTCAGTTTCTTCATGTGGGAACATGGTTCTGTCTTCTTTGATCACCTGTTGATCTGATGACCTGACTGTATATTGAGCATAGTCACAAAATCTCCCAGCTTGGAAGACTATATTACCCATACAATCTTTTCTCCTTTTCAGCTGAATATGAATCATTGCTGGATTCTTCTCTAAAATTATTTTCAAGCCACAAGCGAAATATTTAGGGTTGCCCCATTTGAGAGATTTTTGACATATGGTCCATCTATCCATCCATGGTCAAAGTTCTTTTCCTTAAAACACTGTTGGTGACCAAATCTGTGGGTCCTGCATATACAATCTGACTTTAGAATACTCTACATATTATAGGCTCAAGGATCATCTGATTCCTTTTGCTTTATAGGGACAAGCATTAAAATGTTAGGTATCCTTTTGGGTATAGTGCATCTTCTTAGAAATGCTATTCTCACAAATTTGGTTTATATTGCTTGAATAGTTATATCATCCGGTTACTGCAGTTCAATGTGTAGCCATGCATATCTTCAAGTGAAAACTAGATATTTGTCTTTCTAACAATATCCACTTAAACCAGAAAAAAAAGAAAAGAAAAGAAAAAGAAACCTGTCATGGTTATGAAATTGAACTTGTTGATGCAGAAACGTCAGGTTTTGATACGTTTAATCACTTTCTGCTGTCTGAATAGAGTTGCAGTGCACAGAACAGTTGTTAATTGCCAGTACCTGGACACATAAATCATACTTAAATTGTTACTCAGATGTCCTCTAATGTGTTACTCAGATGTTCTCCAACTCTGTAGCGGTGAGTTCCATGTAACATGCACTTACTCATTCTTGTTGCCATTTGGGGCAGTGTGCATTTCTAGATAAGCCTTGCTATTGTTTGCAGCTTTTCTCTGCTGCAATTACATTACAGGTGGAAGTGGGTGTATTTCAGGTTGGACTCGGAAATATTGTTACTTGACCTTTTGACTTTTGTGTTCACTTGATTTTCAAGGCTTACAAATGTAAAATTCTTCATTTGGGCTTCTTATATTTTCCTTTTTCTTTTTTTTTTTTTTTGGGATAGAAAGTCCAGAAACACTGGAAAGCATATTCAGCAAAGTAGATGTAATTTGTCGGGTGTCACCTTGTTCCTTTTTCCTTCTATTTTTAATTCTCAACTGTGCCCTTAGTGTTTGCTAATTGTTTTTTCTCTGTCTTTCAGTAATAGCCAGAGGTTTTCAAACTCATCAGCTATGTCTTGCCAAGGGAGATGACACAGTATCGATGCGACCACTGAGGATGAATATGCTTCTCAGGCTAAATTACTTCAAGAATTCACTAATTTTTCAGCCATCAAGAGGGCTTGAACTTATAACTGTGACAAGGGTATGGCCTCTTGACCTAATGAAAGTGCAAACTTCTATTTTTATATTGTAGAAAACTTGTAACTTCAACATGGACACCTGTGTTGGTGGTGGACCGTGGAAGTACCTGCATGTCTGTAGAAATATAATATGTTTTCTAAGAAAGTATATTTTACTTGTAAATGTATATTTAATTTTTCAATGTTTACAACATAAATCAAATTGCCTTTCCCATCTTGTGTCTGGCAACTGTCAGAGATATTGGTGATGTTGAATGGCTTTGAAACTTTTAAGGATTCATTCAATGGCCCTTTAAATGTTAAAGATGATTTAACAATATTTTGGTGTTTGTGAATGTGATTGGAGAAGTGTAACTTAAAGCGAGTCCTATTCTGGTTGTTGTCTTGTAAGAGTTTCTGGTATTAGAGTTCTGGTCAAAAAGGTGGACAGATTGGAGAATGTGCTAGTGGACTTGCTAATTAAATTAGGGGCATCCAGGGGAGATTTTATGTTGCACTTGTGTTGTTTTCTGTCTCTTTCTTTTTTCATATATCTGTATTTTTTGTTTCTTTCTTGGGCGGCCATAGTTTTGATGGGTGGATCCTTATAGTTTGTTCTCTTTTATCTCTTCAAAATTTTTCGAACTCAATGAAAATTGCTCATATAGAAAGGCTTTAACAGTATATTGTAACTATTTGTAAGTTGTTCTAATAATACAAAAACAAAAAAACTAAAATTAGTGTAAAATACTTATTAATGATGTTTGATACTAATTTTAGTATTATTATTTCGAAGAACATGTTTCATCTTAAGAGCTGAGTTTTCAATTACATGTTTTTCCTCGTTAAAGTATGCTGACACGGCATAACCCCTGAAAGTGTTTTGTCCTTGCTACGTTTAAAGTTGTCAATATTTCCTTCTTGTTTTCTTTGTTTTATCTTTCTGTCATACCCCACCTGTCTACATTAACATTGTTATAAAGTTATCGATGCAAAGTGATGTATCCTATTATCTTAAAACCTCGAGGCGTTAGTAAATGTAGCATAAGTACTTTTTAATACTGACCCTTGCGTAGAGCCCACTCTTCAACAACCCCCTAGGTGGAACCTAGTCAGCGCACTTTTGGTGACACGTGTATTTTTTTTTTTTTTTTTTTTGTGCCGACTTGTTCCTCTTGGGATTCAAACTCCCGACGGGTTGGCTCTAATATCATATTAAATCTCCTTAGCTAACCATTCTTACCAAAACCTCAAGGCATTAGTGAAGACATCATAATTTTTAATACTCACCCTTGGGTGGAGCCCACTCCTCAACATCTTAAACTGAGCAAATAGATTAAGCACTAATCATGCTTATGTCGACTATGTTGTAGAGGCTACACTAAGCCAAGTTTCAGCCTTGATTGAAATCTTGGGCATGATTTTTGGCCTAATTGTAACTAATTTGTCTTGCATAGCCAAGCCTCAGGGTAATCTATTCCCGCTGCTAGCACCATCCACCTACTATGATATTTTGGGTGTGGCCTGTCATATTTTGGAAAAGATGAATGGTCTAGATCTTATATATGTGCCTTATGCTATAGATACAAGATACAGAATGATCTATTAATTATGTACGAGAACTTAACTCTATGTTACGGCCTGAAATTAGGGGAGAGAGAGAGAGAGAGAGTAATATGAAAATTGACATTACAGAAATTGTGGGAAGGTGTTTAACATCTCAACAAGTTAAGGCAGATCATCAGAAGCCGGGTGGATTGTTGCAATCATTACCCATTCCCGAATGGAAATGGGCACATATTACTATGGATTTTGTGTTGGGATTTCCGCGAACCTTCTGCAACAATGAAGTAATTTGGGTTATTGTGGATCATTTGACTAAATGCTCACGTTTACCCCTCTTAAGAGTAGAAATTCGATGAAGGATTTAGGAGGAATATATGTCAAGGAAATTGTTCGGTTACACGGCATCCTAGTTTCCATTGTTTCGGATAGAGATTCTAGGTTTGTGTCTTAACTTTTGGAGCAAACTACAAATGGCTATGGGAACTCAGTTGCGTTTCAATACGGCACATCATCCCTAGACCGACAGTCAGACTGAAAGGACCAACCGAACACTGGAAGATATGTTGAGAGCATGTGCTTTGGATTTCAAGGATTGTTTGGATGAATAGTTACCACATGTGGAATTTGTTTATAATAATATTTATCATTCAAGCATTCAGATGGCACCTTTTGAGGCATTATATGGACGGAATTGTCAAACCCCTATTTGTTGGAAAAAGGTGGGTGACCGAAGAATACTCGGGCCAAATTGGGTGTAGACTTAGACGGACAATTTCAAAAAAATTTGAAACAGGCTTAAAATTGCTCAAAGCAGATAAAAGAGTTATGCTGATAATCGCAGAAGAGAATTAGAATTTGCTGTGGGAGACCACGTTTTTCTCAAAGTCTCTCCAACCAAAGATGTGATGCGGTTTGGGAAGAATGGGAAGTTAAGTCAGCATTATATTGGGCCATTCGAAGTAACAGGACGAGTTAGCGATGGAAATACTTATGAGCTAGCACTACCACCACAACTGTCAGGGGTATTCAATGTCTTTCATGTGTCCATGCTACAGAAATATAAACCAGACCCATCGCATATCGTCGACTTCGAGCCACTTCAAACACAACTAGATTTGTCATATGAGAAGAAACCGGTGGCTATGCTGGAGACAAAAGAAAAAACCCTATGGAACAAAGCTATTTGACTAGTTAAAGTACTGTGGCAGCATTATAATCAACCAGAGGTAACGTGGGAGACCGAAGAAAATGTCTGTGAAAAATATCCACACCTTGTTCCACCACATATGATTTAAATTATTAGTGGACAAGGTGGGCTCACACTTGACTAGCCCAAGTCAAGTGTTAGGCTGAGAGTTTTGGCCTTAGTTCGTGTCCTAACTTAGTTGGGAAAATTATTAGTGGTATATTGTAATTGGGACTCCATTCGGTTGTTATTAATTTGTATTTCTACTTGTACAAGTCTTTGACTCCTTAGGGGCTGTTTGTTAATTTAACTAATAGAATGAAAGAAGGTGACTGGTCATTTCAAAGGATAAAAAATTGACAGGGGTAAAATCAATCCAATGATGAGATTTTGTCTTTTAGTAAATAGAGAATGTAACTTTTTGACTTTTTATATTAAAAGTAGATATTTTTTGTCAATTAGTGGGATGAGAAAGTAGCTTTTTGACTTTTTAGTGTAAAAATGTAGAAGAATTTTTTTAAAATGTGGTATTTTGATTTGATTCTTTTAGTTTGCCGTGTCTTGAAATAAAAGATGACAACTTTTCTCTGAAGTGGAATTACCAGACACGCCCTTAGGATCTTGGCCTAGGTAGTTAGGAGAATAAGAGTTCAATGTAGAACTCTCTTTCTACATGTATATTTCAATTAAGACTCCCTCTGCTATAGACTCTAGCTAAGATACTTTTTTATAGAATGCTATATTAATAGAGTTCTCTATCTTTTTTTGGGTACACATAGCAAAATATATATATGGACTATATATATAGTGGGGGGGGGGGGGGGGGGGGGGGGGTGTGGGTGTTGGTCTAACCTGAGTTGCAATTTATAGAGGAAGAAGAGAATCGTGAGGAAGACAAGAGAGAGTTGGTAGGGCACATAGCGGATGTCCAGTTTGAGACCACTCACGGCACGAGCAATGAACTTTTACAAAAGGTGAGTACATTTCTAGTTTCACCTGTGTAACATGAACCTGTCCTTTTTGATTGATGAACCCTCAAACCCATGACTGTGATTATCTGTTTATGACTGAATGATCAAGGAAAAGATATAATAAAGAATGGTGAACTGATTAATTTTGGATAATGAAGGATTGATGGATGGTTTCCAGTTCTTATGTGGTCGAAGGTGATAAGCCTACAATTGACTAAGTTTTTCCCCTACAAAGTGACTACTACAATGCTAGATTTCCCCTGCCGACATGCAGAGGGGCTTAGAAAACGTGGAAATCCATGTCTTTAGATTAGGGATCCATTCCAAAGCACTTCTCATTTTAGATAATACTGTTAGGATTCCACTAATACCCAAACTGCTCTCAAACTAGTGAGATTTCATGATAGAAATTGGGAGTTTCAGAATTCATGCTGTTTTTGTGCCCTTTTATGGATTGGGTTGTGGGGCCAATGGAGCCCACCTGATGAATGATCATGTCCCCACATCTTAGGTGGACCCTAAGGCGACCACTAGGATGAAGGTCCCATGAGGATTGGACCATTGGGTCCCACGATTCAGGTGTTGCCAATCAACCCCTGCGAGAGCTCCATTTTCTGTTTGAGCCGATATTCATCGAGACATGCCTTTAGTTCTGAAAAATTAGACAATACCCCCTAAGGTGTTTGAGTGTTCAAGACAAGCCCTTATTGGAATTTCTCCTTTAGGAAGTGAAGAAAAAGTGTAGTTATTAATGTAAACCTTTGATTAGACCAATTTCTAATGTTATTATGACTCCTTTAACAAATATTACATCTTGATTATCTTTCTGATGCCTCTTTATAATAATATGATGTGGGTTATGGAAACATGATGAGGAATTAAGAATTTGTTGGCAAACGTGTCGTAAACATTATTCAATCATGTAATGTGTATCTATGTAATTGTGGTTGGAAAATACATTATGCCTATTGATTATTTTATGAATTAGAAATTCTTCTCACCAGTGGTTCACCCCAATTCAGGTAACACTTTCATAGAAGTTTTTGGGAATGACAGGGATTAGCTAGTTGACTTTGGCATGCATGGCTAAATATGAGAGTGTAGAAACAAAGACAATTTGCAGAGGGATTCACCCAATGATTTGAGTTTTCTTTAGTTTGAGTAGAGGCTTATCATTTATTTAAAAGGATTTTTTATGACTTTTAGTATATTATGACTAGAATTTAATTTGAATATAGATGCATTCGGAGCTTCATGCTCATTGAAATTTGATTTATGTTTTGTTGTTTTATAAGTTGAATACGTCTCGAGAATCTAAAGAGCTCCAGATTCTTGGGTCGTTATATAGAGAGAGAGAGTCAAGCCCCGGGCCCGAGATTAGGGTAGGCACTCCTGGCCCGTAGCGGGATGCACATGTATCCCATGGCAATCCACGATAATTGGTACCTTGAGCTACTACAAGGAAAAATTTTCCAATCACCTGCGAGGAAGATCCCGAAGCACGAATAACATTCCAATAAATGCTGAAGAAATATACAACATACACACCCTTGTAACCTCGTATAGTAGATAGGCATCAATTATCACCTATTAAGCAATTCATGTAGATATCTAATTATTGAAATTTTAGAACATGCATACTAAATGTCCAAACCATGCTATCTATTGATAGTTTGCCCAAATGGGCTAAGTGCAAGGAAAAGTAATGATCTTATGACCGGAAAACATGCCATAAATATAATCACTATAATTCTCAAAGTTTAGGTAAAATTGCATGATGAGAGCTAATACTAAGCTCAAAACCTAATGAACTGAAACCACTTGTTCACTTTGAGCGACATCTATATAAAGACATTTATCGGAGGCCATTCCTCTAATTTCGGAGAAACTATCGGGGGGGTCCTCCTCGACCGGGTCGAAGACCTGGTCAGGAACTGATTTGGGTCCTGCAACACCAAGAGTAGTATCTTAGACACCTTGTTTCGTAATAATAATGAAGGTTAGGGCTAGTATGCAGTATCAATAGGATTGAGGAAAATATCATTGAAGAAGGTAATAGAGGTAAGCTCCACATGTTAGCGTGTGATAGCATGAGTAAAGAATCAAGACAACATAATACACTTGCTGGTTGGCATACCACATCACTTAATTCTCTCCGAAGAGAGTAGCAAGCAATCCTCTCCAAAAGGCGAGTAACAATCAATATGGTGGTATCAATTAGGAATCAGGATGTGATCCTGGTACCCCGAGGAACGTTGACTCACTCCTATCAATTAATAACTACAACAGTGGGAGAAGTGGGATGTCAATCAATATAGCTCGGTGGTGTTGACCTGTGAATTAAGGAACAATATAAGTTACTTGTACTTGCTACTTACCAAACATACTCGCATGACTTGCGTTTATAATTTGTGAGTAACAATAGGAGAAACATAGTAACAATAACGATAAATGGAAGTGGAAATCAATACAATTGATAATAATAGAATAAGAGTGTGAAGGTAATGTATCGGTATGCACATGTGTCCAATTTAATTAATTCAAGGATAGATTGCAATCCAATCCTATTTTAAGATGCTTGCGTTCCTTGCCTTCATATTCAGCGTGAGCAAAAGTTCCCCGATGTAATGTACTACCATTCCCTTGGTGTCGCCATTGTGTATAAAACGGACATTGGAACCTTTATACCTAGACACAATGGCGTGGCTTTAGAACTAACTGGCGCGGCTTTAGAACTAACTGGCGCATCAAACAAGGAAGGGCGATGACTCTATGCTTTCCTTGTTGTTCCATTTTTCCCATTGGTCAAGTGTTAATTAGGAAGGTTTCCATAAGTAGGACTCTATGAAGTTTTAGGGGTATTCCTAGTGTCTATTGTTTTGCTTGGTCCCCACAGACAAGCCAATCACACCTACAAGTATATGGTTAAGAGTGGTCTAATCATGTTTAGACTTGAAAGGAAAAATAAAAGCATTTAAAGAAGATTTGAGTTGTTTAGCCTTGCGCGAGCGTGGTTGAGCAGAGGGTGGTGAGCTTGAGTGCAAGTGAGGTGCACTCCAACTTTAGCAATATTTTGTACTTAGTTGAAACTTTCCTCCATGGGCACTTGAGCGGGCCCCCGCACATGGCGGAATTGCAGTTGGGATTTCTCAATTTCCACAGTTCTTCCACACATTTCCATGGATTCCAACTACTGTAATCCTCCATGAAACATCCATTTGCACCACATATTACCTCCTTTAATTGCATTCATTTTACCAACACTTTCATTTGTGGATTTTCCCCAAAAATCCTGATTCCATGGGATTCCATTCATTTCATTCCTTCTCCATTAATAAGAAAGCATAAATGAGCTGTAAAAGCATTAATAATCAAGAAATCACTTGTTGAATCAATAAATTAACATGCACACCAACCTAATATTTGTTATCCTTGCCTTAACCTTAAACCAAGTTTGCAATGATAAGAATCTCCAATTTCTATCTCACACCTAGGTCCTAAACATGTATGCATGAAAAAAAGATCAGATTAATGATGAAAAATACTATGAAATGAGATTCTCACTCAATGATTGGCACATATTTCAAGAAAGAATCAAGTTCTATACCTTGGAATATGTGTAGAGAAGGAGAAAAGGCCCTTTCTCTCTTTAGTAAGCTGTTAGGTGGCCTTGTCCTTTCAAACAAATACTAATGGCTACAAGAGATGGTGGAGAAGACGGTGGATTGTGGGTAGCTTCTCTCTCTCTCTCTCTCTCTCTCTCTCTAGGCTTTAGTAGTGATGGGATAGCATGGAAGGAAGATAGAGGCTGGGTTTACACAAGAGGCACAAGAGGGAGTTGTCTTGGGATAAGAGAACTCATATAGCTAGGGTTACTTTTGGAGTTGCATCTAGGTCCTTGCTCTTGGCTATATTACAAAATGTTATATTACAAAATAAGTCGCATGTCTCGCTTTAAGAGGTAACTTTGGCTTAATGGGTCTCCATGTGGATGAATGTATGTTAATGACATGATGAGATATTGCATGACAATGAATCACATGTGGGGTCCATCTAATCTACTTAAGCGTGTTTTGGGTAGATTTTGTGAGAGAGAGAGAGAGAGAGAGAGAGAGAGAGAGAGAGAGAGAGAGAGAGAGATGATTTGGTTTTGGGGTGAACGAAGGTAATAGGAGTTTGGAAACTTGGAATCAGAATGCCATGCGTAGTTAAAAGTACAGTGCTCTATGTGCTTCAGCTAATCTGCTATCATATTAAGGTGAGTATCCCTATCTTTACGAGTGCAAGTAGGAATATGTTACTTGAAAAAAGGGACAAAGGAACTAATCAAGAGGCCTTCTACCACTAGATCCATCCCCTACCACTAGATCCATCCCCTATTTACAAGTTAGCATATGTCAGGCAGGAGTATGGTGTATCTTAAGGACACACTCTACACTTACAACTCAACTGGACATAAATGATGAGAGATGTTAAAACCAGAGAGAGGCTCAGACCCAACATCTGTTGATCCCTGTTACAGAAACAGCGACCCTTCTGAGTGTTCTCTATCTCTTTAAGCTTTGCTAAGTGGAAACTATTTTTCGTCCATCTCAGATCCATCATCGTACCAAACAGAAATGATATCCTGGAGCCCAGCTGTTATTTCTTCCCAATAGAGCTTAATCTCTCCTCCATCACTGCTAATCACTTTCATGTTCACGAGGAAAAGGGATGGTCTCACAGTTGACACCTTTACTAACAACACCACCTGCCCCCTGAGCAACCCAATAGTTCCTCTCTTTCTTTCCTCAACCCGAAAGCGTAGTTTCTCCCCGATCTGCTCCACCCTCTCTAGAATGTTATTGGCAGCTGTTAATGATGTGAATTGCTTCTCTTTCTTCTTCCCAACTTCGAAAAGACCTGACAGGTCTAAACCCGATGATAAGGATATTATATCAAAAGCATTCATTACAGGGGCCACCATAGTTGAATCGAATTTACCATCTTTGGGTGTCATGCATACATGGAAATGATTGTTTTGAGTTGGTAAGTTTAAATCCCCATGGGATGTTGATTGGAAGGACTTCTTAAGCCAACTAACCTGCATCAAGGCTTCAATTGTGATCCTGTTGTCTGGGTTTGGATCCAAGAGCCTTGAGATGATCCAGTGAATTGGCCGTGAGAAGCAGGGTGGGAATTCAAGTTTCTCCGTTGGATCTTTTGGTACATCATCACAATGTTGGCATCATCAAAGGGAAGGAACCCTGCAAGAAGAACAAATAGAATGATCCCACAGGACCATGCATCGGCCTTGGTCCCATCATAACCTTTTTGTCTGATCACCTCAGGTGCTGTGTATGCGGGTGTGCCACACGCTGTGTGCAATAGAGCATCCTTCAATTGCTCAGTAAGGGCTGAGAGACCAAAATCAGAGACCTTCAAGTTCCCCTCTTGGTCTAAGAGGAGATTTTCTAGCTTAACATCATGATGAGCAACGCCATTAGAGTGACAGAAGTGCAGTGCAGAAACAAGTTGTTGAAAGTATCGACGTGCAATAGCTTCCTTCAATGGACCTTGATGGAAAATTCTTGAAAACAACTCACCACCCTTTGCATGTTCCATGACCAAGTATATATTGGACTTGGTAGCCATGACTTCATGCAGCTTGACAATGTTTGCGTGGCTAAGACGACGCATGGCGGAGACTTCGCGCATGATCAGTGTTTCCATGGCGGCATTAACAATCTTAGATTTGTCGATAATCTTGATAGCAACACCCACACCATCCGTGAGGGTTCGGGCATGGTAGACCTTTGCAAATGTGCCACAGCCAAGCAGGCGGCCAAGCTCATACTTGTTCAGCAAGACCTTGGGACTTGAAGGTGTGTTTGGGCTCTCAGGTCTTGACCCCATGGCTATGGAGGGAGCCTTTGTTTCTTCTCTATCCTTTCTTCCTGTTTTTTGGGCTTTTCACAGGGAGTTGAAGCCTCACTTGACTTATTATAGGGGGATGAGGGCTAATTATTTGGTTAAAATATGCAAAGGAGTTTTATATTACTATAATGTATTATTGTTAAGTTAGTTATTGCACAGATGGAGTCAACTTTTGTGAAATGACACAGCTACCCTTTTTTTTTCCTAGGTTAGTCTTATTGGTTAGAATGATCCTATTATTCTAAAGACCGAGTAAGTGATCACTTGACATGAATGTGATACTGAGGTGCCAGCATCACTCAACCATGAGTGTGTTGGCTTTTCTACTATACCTTTCTAAAATTAAAATACCTAAAGTTATTAATTCTAAGCTATTCATTCTTTTAAACACGGATTAGGACTTCATCACGGGCAAAGTTTATGTATAAGATCACTTGGTCTTTATGGGCTTTACCTGGGTCAGACTGTTTCGAGTCTCAAAGGAAAACCCGAAAACATTTTCATGTTATGTTAAGAGAAGAAAAGCAAACGGAAATTAGACCTAAAGAATCCATGTCAGCTTATAAATTGTGATTAGTGAACATCAAGAGCGCGAACATTCTTCAGTTAATTTGTGAAAAGAGAATGTGCAAAATGTGAACTGTGTATCTAATACATATTTAGAAAACTAATGTTGAAAATGTTCTTTCTTATCATGTTTTTGGATGTTTAGTCGCAGCTAAAACCTCAGAACATGATAGAAATTGTGGAAAGTGCAAATTTATCATAATTTTCTATAACAAAAGAAACAACTGCCAGAACTATTACTTAGTGTAGTGGACATTTATAGAAATCATGACCAAGCTCCAATTTTGTGGGGTTGAGTTCCCTAAAATGCATGTATTCTCTTTTCCTAGTTACACTTTCTCACCATCTTGGTAATGAACAGAGTTATGCACCTTTCTGCTAATTTATTCGAAGAAGCAGTGGAGCTTCCCGTAATTTCCCAATTGCATCCCTCTGTCTGCTGGCCTAATTTTATTGGTTTATAACTTAGTCGACAACAGAGAGGCCTCTTGTTTTTTCTCTGGTTGGTTCTTGCATCCTTGTGCACAATCGATCGGCATCTAAGACGCCACACCAACAGCAGCAGGCACAGGTCCCAATACAAAATGATGACAAGTGGGCCCCACAGATGGGGTTGTTGTCCTCGCGTGGGATGGGGGGATCAAATCTGTTTGGATGGAAGGATTAGTGGAAACTGCAAAGGCAAGCGAAAAAAAAAAAGGAAAAATCTGGGATTATTAAATGCAAAGAGATGATTAAAGAAATCGCAATCATCGATGAGGCCGTTGTTTTCTGTAATATGAAAATGATGAGAGGGGGGCATTGCGTGTCATTTTATTAATGACAGTGACATCGTGGGATGTTTTAGGCCACTAACTCTGATTATTAGATGCTATAATGAGTACTAGCAACACCGGCCCGTGTTAAGCCCAGGCCAATAGCAATAATGTATTGAAATTTTTATAGAGATATTTGAAATAAGAAAAATCTAATAGGAGAACAACTATAAACATTAATTATTTTAAATATAAAAAAATTGTCTTTATTCTCTAGATAAGTCTTTTCTATTTGGTTCATGATTGATGTGGATAATAATAAATCTTTGCTATGCTTAAAAGATTTATGGTATTAGAGATTGAACTCGATTAGAAAACCAATAGAAGATCTTGCAAAATTATTTTTCCAAATAAATTTTGGCCCATTTGATTTGGAAATTAAAGTTCAATTTTGCACATGATTTTGCTATTAATTTTGGCTTTATCTCTTCAAATACTATTCTTATGTGATAGGGTTTCTTAAGATAATACTTATAAGACTTGGTAAGATGATCATTTTAAACTCTTAATAATTAATCTTAAAACAAGATTTAAAATGTTATCCTCCATCTCACTTGGAAAAAGCAATTAATGTTCTGCCTATGATGATAAGGACAAACAAAAAAATTTGTCTAAAATAGATCTACGTATGGGACCCACTATTTTATTTAGACTTTGACAATAAATGGAAAATATCTTATATTGTATTACAGGAAAATCTCACAAATATAGATGCATCATCATCTATTGATGGCCCACAACTGGTGGCCCATGTGTTTGAGGAGCTGCATTATTAACAAAAAGGTAAGTGTAAACGTATGGGTTGTAACATGGTCAGCATCAACATGGTCATCATTAATAATAGTTACAGTAGCACAGCATGATAAGACAGATTGTAGAGCCTACAAAAGATAGATGGGTGCATGCATCAACACGTGGGCCATCATGGACCCAGGGCAGCATTAATTATTAATGGATGATGGTGCTTATATGTACTAATGAAAGATTATCGCTAGAGGGTTTAATTTTGGAATTTCTATATTTAAGTGACAAGATTTTAGGGGGTTATGGAGAAGGAATAGATAGAAGGTCTCTCTAACTGAATCTTATCCAATGCTATCAATCAAAAGATTTTAGAAACCCAATGCCATTGGGATGCTGACTTGGTTCTCTAAGAAAAAAGAAAAAAAAATGCTTGCAACCAAGGCTCATGCTAAGCTTGGGCCAAAAAATAAATTACAGTAAAATTTGAAATTTACTATAAAAAAACATATAAAAAAACCCTATAGAAATGCAAGTAACATTTCTAACCTATAGTCTATTTTAGTTTATTCTTAAATTTGAAAAATTAATTAAGAGTTTATTGAAATAGTTCTACATATGAAAGAATTGTGAAAATTACATCCAAAGCATTAGATAGCAATTCTTTGGAGAAAATATATTTATTGCAAAATAGAAAATTGATTATTATATCCATAGATTGATCCTAGCTCCTCTTTGAATACAGCTATGAACTTAATCAATAACTTTAAATATTTACTTGAAGAGGCCCACCAATGCCTGAGTTGAGCTCGGGCAAAAAAAATCAAGTACATATCATATGTTTTAATATTGTTCAGCATAAACAATGATATTCATAATGACAATGGCGTGGGTACATCTTTATTTGCACAAAATAATATGCGTAAGAATATAAAATTGTAAATCATACCTGATTTGAGAAATACTTGAATAGTAATAGCTGGTTCCTTTTCTTTTAATTTAATAGTATCATATAATAATCATCAACACCTGATAATAATCAAATAAATGAATAAATTAACATTCTAATCCAAATGGACTGACCACCAGCAACACATTAAAACACTAATAAAAAACATTGAAATATAATGCTTTTTTAAAATTTATTTTTGAATATTTTAAATTTAATGAGAATACAATGTACAGGCCGACATTGATAATAGTAGCTACATAAGAATCTTTCCTGATTAATTTTAAATTCTATCAATAGAAACATATTTTTGGAATGATGAATCGATTGATTAGATATTAAGAGGGAAAATCAAATGGAAGTTTTAGAGGATAAAAAGAGAGATTTTAGGATATCTAAGTTAAAAATATACTAATTACCTAAAAGATAAGAGGGAGGAAGAGAAATTATAGGAGACATTGTAGCATATTAGAATGCTGACGTGGTGCTTTAGAAAAAAAATAATAAGAAGTGCTGATGTGGCACCCTCCAGAGGCCTCAATTATTAGAGCTTTAATATATATAACTAGCAACAAAGGCTCGTGCTAAGCAAGTGCAAAAAAATGAAAATACCTTAAAATATTAAATGTATTAAGATATTATTAAGAAAAAATTATACATTCTTTTTTTTTCCTATTAATCTTTCCGTTTTAGGTTTATCTTTTCCTTTTGGGTTTGGGGGCTAGGGTCATATACATGATGAATAAAAATGGGTAAAAAAATCAAGACAAATAATAATATTTCTATTTTCGATTTATTTTTTATTTCTACAATTTCATTTGTGATAACTGATTTTCAATAATTGAACATCCCTTGAACAGCAGTTCCTTGAACTGCAATGAGAAATAAAATGATGAGGATAAAATATAAACAAGAAAAAGGTAATATAAAACTCAAATAAAATTAAAAGAAAATGGTCACATAGTAAGAAATCAAGTTCGATCATTGTGCATTTTTTTATATTAACCCTATCACAAGAATGTGCTAAACTGGCATTGGATCTCTATAGAATTTTTTACCTACAAGGAGAAAGAGAAATGGTGAGAAAAAAAATTGGTGAAAAATGGTGAGAAAAAAAAATTGGTGACGATAAAACATAAAGTGGTCTCACGCCTCTACCAATTTAGTCCTCTTGGATGGTGGGTCATAGTGGATCTAATCTACAAAGGGAGTAGGTCCCCAAAGTCACCCAAGAGTGGGGATAATGAAAGATTTTAGGAGAAAATCTCTCTCTCCTTGGAGTAATCTCTAAATGGAGATAATGATAGATTTTAAGGGAAAATTTTGAATTGATGAGGAAGAGGTTTGAATACTATTCAAATAGAGAGATTTTTGGGGAAAAAATGGAATAGATGAGAGAGAGATGAGGGTAGAGGGAAAGATTTTAGGAAATTATGCAAAATGGTGAGGAGAGAGGGAGGGATGACGTGGCACTCTAGAATAAAAGAAAAATAAGGGGTGCTGATGTGGCACCCTCCATAGGCCTCCGTTCTTATTGCTTTAATATATATAACTAGCGCTTATTTGTAACTAAAAATATTTATAAATATTTAAATGAATTGTACATTAATATTAACAGAAAACTCATTACACAAACATAATTTTAAATATTTTAGTGCACTATCGAAAAAATAAATATCATATTAGAAAGTAAATAAAAAATAATGTACCTGTAGAGTTTTATTATAATAAGAATAGAAAAAAGTTAGATAATTTCTTATTTAATCTGTAAACCCAATAAAGAGAAAAAAACTATATAGAAGAAAAATAGATGGAATAATCTAATGTACAAAAACTTATAAGGTCAACCAACCCTCTCACTATGAATAATTTTTAAAGAGAGGTGTTTTTAGACCTAGAAGAGTAATTACATCAATGGCCATTTGCTTATAAGCTATAAAGATGATTATTATAGCATATGGGGTAGACCTTCTGCAAAATGAGAGCTTTTGATCATGAGTCATTATATTCAGGATCATTATAAAAAAATATTTTTTTATATACTACTGGGCCCCCACATATCTCAAACTGAAACTGTATATTTGTCAAGTGGATGGAACTTGCCCACATGCTTTACAATTTGGCTCTGATATAGGGTTTTACATAAGTCATTTCAAGTCTAGATCCTAAACTAATTTGGCTATGCCCGGCATTGCACTATTAATGGCTAGGTTGTGTTAGGCTAGGGTGCATCAAAGTCTAGATTATTATCTAAAATAGAACTATTTAAATCAATTCTAAAAGGTAAAAATAGAATTTTCTCTTACAAAGGGCTATTCTCATTATATATATATAGCGTTGCAGGGCTCACGACCAATGCAAAGGCCTGTGCTAACTCATCTTAGTTACCACAGTAGTGGAATAAATTAAATCATCATTCTGAAAGATTAAAGTCATTTGTTAAATATAGATTACTTGGTATAAGAAAAAAGAAAAATAATCCACTATTTTTGCAACAAAATCGTCACCCAAATCGAATAGAAGGAATTTAAAATAAGATGTAGTTGGGAGCATGACATACGTACCTTGTCAATTTCGGTGGATTCATACAGTCCAAGTTAGATTGTCACCTGTATTGTATTTAAAGGGATTTGCTAAATGAAAGCAAAAAGGAACTCAACACACTCAGAAAAAAAGGCCTAAACTACCCCCACCCTATTCTCTCCCTACTCACCTTCCCTGCCTCCCCCTCATCCCCTTCCCCACCTCTCCCTCTAATGATGGTCGGTAGCTCCAATGGAGGGAGCCGTCGAGTCTTACTCCCCTCCCTTTCCCTCTCCCTTTCCTTTTTCCTTTCTCTTCCTCTCCTTCCCCTCGCTTTTCCTTTCTCTTCTCTCCTCTCCCTATTCCATTTTCGACTGATTCAGCTCTGCAAGGCCGAACATTACACTTTTATTCTTGTTGTGATTTTCTGATAAATCACCCGTTGTGCGCATCCACGGAATCACAAGATCAACACGAACAAGCCACACACAAGAAGAGACACCGAGATTTACGTGGTTCACCCAAATAGGGCTACATCCACGGGCACATGAGGACGAACATCTTCACTATGACAAGTAAAGCATACAAGAGATTCCCACACTCTCACCTCATCTCTCCTACGTGGTGTGGGAGCACCACGGGCAACAGCCGCCGCCACAAGATCTAGGGTTACAGACTATACATATATATAATCTCCGCTTTCTTGGCCATCAAGAAAGCCCTGGTACAATTACCAAAACACCCTTGACCTTAAACCAGTCCCTGGCTAACCCAGTGACTCATCCGGCTAAACCGGAATACAAGACATAAACCCAACAATCTCCACCTTGGCTTGAATTCCGTACAACTCCGTACAACTCGAGCTACTAGGAGATAAAACCGGTAATGTCTTCACGTACCCTGCTGAATGGCACGTCACTGCACCAGGGATGCAGTCTTCTTCAACACTTTGACATGTTGAACCAGCACATGAACTTTGAACAAAGTTCATCTCGTCAAACTTCACCTCGAACTAAAAGCTCGAAACCATTGACGAATCTGAGTGATATCTGAATCACTCACCATCTTGCCCCATCTTCAACATCACTGTGAAGATCCAATCACCACAAGCATGCAAGCAAACAGATCGGGAATACAAGTCCAGATGACTCCATTGCAGAACAACCTCTGCCTCCGAGCGGTCAAAAAACTCCACTTGACCGGGCCTCCGATCAACTGCTGATACATCAGCTCCTCCTTGCTGCTTTTCCGGCTTGGCTCTGGCAAGATGAATATCATCACATGCGATCATGTGAACCCCAAACGAACAACTTCGTTTGAATCAGCAAACCCTTTGCAACTAGGCCGGCGACTCCTATTATTGGGTTTGCAACAACAACCAGGTCGAGTAGACCCGATTCTAGCCTCAATCCACATCTGATTAGATCTCCTCAAGATTTCTGCATCAAATCATAGATCTCGTCGACACGAGCACACTGGAAGAAACGGATCTGAAATCCGACTCAGGATGGCCCCGATAACGTAAAAACAAGTTTCTACGCTCCAATCGGTCAAACCTCCTCCTTGACTATCAAATAGCCAATCAACCTCTTCCACTGCGTAGATCTGCTCGAAACGAGTCCGTAGGCGCAAACGGATCTCCGATCGGACATCGGACGATCAAGATATCGCAGAAACAATTTCAGCCGTTGAAACTGGTCAAATCTGGCCTTTGACCTATGCTGACATCACTGCTGACGTCACTGCACTGTCTGCTGGGCTTCTGGAGCGGACCCGGGTCGGGTTCACCTGACCCGAACTGATCTGAACTCTTCTCGCTGGGCTCTGCGCACATGGGTCAGGTCGAACCTGAACTGACCCGGCCTGAACTTGCTGACTGGACTGGACCGTCTGCTAACGGGTCGGGTCGGACCTGACCTGACCCGGAACAGAACTTGCTTTGAACTGCTGGGCTTTGATGCTAGCGGGTCGGGTCGAACCTGACCTGACCCGGAACTGAACTTGCAGCCAGTCGACTGGGCTTGTACCACGGGTTGGGTCTGACCCAACCTGAAACCCGGAACCCGAACCTGTTCTGCCGGGCTTGTCTCCGCGGGTTGGGTCGGACCCAACCCGAAACCTGAACCAACTTGAAACCTCGCTGAGCTTATTGTCCACGGGTCGGGTCGGACCCAACCCGAAACCTGACCCGACCCGGAATGTGGGTCGTCTCCTTCAACAGCGCTGCGTCTGCAACCAGTTGCAGACGGTGACGTCAGTCACGCCGCGGTCTTCTGCGGCACGGGCAAGGTGATCCGGTGACGGGCGGCGACGGCAAAGCAACGGCGACGACGTCGGCGATCGGGGGCTGGCAGCGGCGATGCAGCGGCAGCAGCTGCAAGCGGTCGTCTTCTCCGGCAGCGGCGAGAGCAGCAGCGACCTCGGCTCTTCCTCTTCTTCATCGAGAATTCCGGCGAACGCGACATAGACGGCGAGAAGCCCGGCGAAAATCCCGGTGAGTTCGAACATTTTTTTTCCCCTGGAACGAGAAATCCTCTGCGATTTCTCTCTCTGCTTCCGATTCTGCAGCTTTTTTTTTTCTCTTTTTGTTTGTTTTCGCAAATCTGGTCGACCGAGAAATCCTCCAGCCACGCTGTTCTTGTCTTCAAGAAATCCGGCAGGCCAAGAAGCACGGCCGATTTCTTCTAATCTGTGTGGCCCACCTTCCGGTCTTCTCCTATTCCATCTGTGATCAAACAACAACCGCAGCAGTTTAACTCCAGATCTAAAACAATGTGAATCCTTTTTTTTCTCCGATCCCCGAGACCGGAGAACCCAATCTCATCTTCTACTTCTCCGATGTGGCCTAACCAGAAATCACAAACCTGATTTCTTCCAAGTCACTGAGCGATCTCCACCTCGCTCAGAAATCCAAGGAATACCAACCTCGGCTCTGATACCAATTGTTGTGGCTCTGATACCAATTGTTGTGATTTTCTGATAAATTACCCGTTGTGCGCATCCACGGAATCACAAGATCAACACGAACAAGCCACACACAAGAAGAGACACCGAGATTTACGTGGTTCACCCAAATAGGGCTACATCCACGGGCACAGGAGGACGAACATCTTCACTATGACAAGTAAAGCATACAAGAGATTCCCACACTCTCACCTCATCTCTCCTACGTGGTGTGGGAGCACCACGGGCAACAGCCGCCGCCACAAGATCTAGGGTTACAGACTATACATATATATAATCTCCGCTTTCTTGGCCACCAAGAAAGCCCTGGTACAATTACCAAAACACCCTTGACCTTAAACCAGTCCCTGGCTAACCCAGTGACTCATCCGGCTAAACCGGAATACAAGACATAAACCCAACAATTCTGCCTTGTAGGGCCAAACAAAAAAATATGTTCGGCTAGTCTTGTCCGAACAGGGAGGGGGGGCAACTATGGAATGGGAATGGGAATAGGGAGGAGGGAGCTTGGAACTCTCTGTTGCAGGGAGACCTCGATCTCCTAGCAGTGGGGAGGTCAAGTAAAGGGGGAAAAGGGGAGAGAGAGAGAGAGAGGGAGAGGTAGAGGAAGAGGAAGAGGAAGAGACGGGGAGAGGGAGAGAAGGGAAGATGGAGGAAGATGAAGAGGGGAAGAAGGGATATTTGACCTCCACCGATCGTGGCCGGGAGGGGGAGGTGGGGAAGGGGAGGAGAGAGGAGAGGAAGGTGAGTGGGGAGAGAAGAGGGTGAGGGTAGTTTAAGCATTTTTTATTTTTATTTTTATTTTTTGTGAGTGTACTAAGTTTCTTTTTCTTTCATATAGCAAATCCTTATTTAAAAGATGGAATTTGTGAAAGAGAAAAGACTGGATATGTATTAGCTTAGCCCAACCCATCCCATGAACACCCCTATTACCCCAACTTGTTCATGGATGTAATGCATACTACATCAGTGGGCTCCACCATTCCTTGCATATGTTATAGAGGGATGAAAGAAAGAGAAATTAGGGAGGAAGATATTTTATAGAAAACAAAGGAGAGATTTTAGGAAAATTGAGAGATTTTTTTAGAGATTTAGTATGGATAGAGTTTAGCTAATATAGATGGAATCCTTATATTGTGCAACGTGTCGCCTTTTCATAAAGAGGGCTACGCCACATGTCGCTCTTTCACGAGAGGAGGTATTGCCATAATATATATAATAATAATATATAATGGCCAATGATCATTTCTGAAAAAAGTAATTAAGTTTATTAAAAATAATTATTATTTAAATAAAACATAAATAAATATCATTATATAAATCATAACAAAAACATAGTTAAAATATGATCATGCAGGGATGCGTGCCTTGTACAAGTATTATTATTATTATAACTGAGTTTAGATCATTATATCATTATTGGGCCACCTAACCAATCCAAATCTGTGTGTCTCTCTCTCACTCCTTTCTTCATTTTACTTCCTCTATAAAACTTTTTTTTATTTACATTGTTACATTTTTTTTATTTATATTTTTATAGTATGCATTGATATTTCTTTTATTTTTGAATATATGTTTCCAAATGATTCTTACAGAAGCTCAAAAGGTTCTTTTGGAAAATGCTTTACATATGTCATTCGCTAAGGCCATCCGCATCCTTCTCTAATCACTTAGAATTAAAAATTTGCATTGAAATGTTACTTAGGGGGAAGAAGATCCCACTGAAACTCATATTATCTAGCATAAAGTGATGCTAATTGAAGATATCATCATGAAATTGTAAGCAAATAGAACTATCATTTGAGTATCTACAATTTCTTCCATTAAATAGAGCAATAGACATGAAAAAGAAAAAAAATCAAAACACTGAGATCTCACCTCTACAAAAATATAGATATTGGGCTTGTCCATGAAAGGAAAAAGACAAATGAATCATAGACATTAGCCCTTTTATAATGACTGACCATATTATGGTTGGGTCTGGTTAATTTGTGTGAGCAATAAGTTTGCTGGAATTTCAAATAATTTATTGATATTTTTTGCTTTATCGATTAATTCTCTTGCTCAAAATCTACTGTGATAACCATTAGTCACTATGTCTTTTATCAATGCATTATGTATTAACTGAATTGACCTTTACAGTCACTTAACCTATTACCTAACAATAATAGAAAAGTGAGGTATCAATTGGCTAAGCCAACCTCCAAGATATAAGATGGCCATTCTGATGGTACTTGCCTATATGTTTAGTAGATAAATCGAGTTCAGATAAAATGCCACTTTTTAAATGATTGATTCTTTGTTCTAATTTTTAAGGATGATAATTGGGTTTTTTTTTCACAATCCATCTATGCCTATTGTATCATCAACACGACAACATCATCATCAATATATGATACATAGACAAAAATATAAATTAAAAAAAAAAAGAACTCAGGAAGTAACTACAAAGGACATACATACCTTGTCATCTCGGCCCTTCTCTGTATTTCTCTCTCAAATATCCTTCTAAAGCTCTAAAAGATAGAGGAAAGATCTTTAAGTATATCAATAAAAGGATGAGTGTACAGCTAAAAAACAAAATAAAATGTGATTCACTGGAATTCTTTTAAATTAAGTCTCATGTAAAGGGAGTCTAATTAGAACCAAAAGTCTGAGTAAAGAATCTCAGTTAAAAGAAAGAAGAACTTATGGCCTATGTTTCTTTGATTTTCTCACTCCTTATCAGGTGCAAGTCACTTTTCTAGTAGCTTACTTTTTTTCCACATTGAGCAAATGAAATATCACAGAGTTAAGAAGCCAAAATTTAATAACAATGCACTATTTACCACCCAAAAAAATTGAAGGCTCAAAAGCATAAAATCTACAATGGTAAACATGAGGATGATTCCATTCACTGCATCAGATGAAAAACACATCCTGCTTTGAGCCAATAATCTAAATATAGACATCGTGTATTGAAAGTACTATGCATAAGATTGAAACCCAAAATAATTAGAACTGACCTATAGATATATTTCTTCTGGACAAAGAGTGGAAAACATATGAAAAAGGTCAGTAGCTTCTACCACTTTATCTATTCCCTTCCACGAGGGCATTCTTTCCTAACAAACAAAGATGAAGAGATGATTCAAAAGAGAGATCTTAGGAAAAAAGGATTAGGAGGACTGAAATTTAAAAATTGTACATATTGAGATAAAAGTTAAATCAAATATTCATTAGTTTGAACAAATTTTATGACTGGAAATCTAAAATCGTAAATATCTCTAAGATTAAAGAGACTTTAGGATAATAAGAGAAAATAAGAGATGAGAGATTTTAGGTGTATGGTAAAGATATTAGGATAGGAAAGATAGTAGAGAGAAAATAAGAGATGAGGTTGTGATTAATTGCAATCATGTCATGCCACGCAAGATGATGGCATGTAGAAATTTTGAGAGAGAAGAGAGAGTGCAGTCATGGGGTGGGGCACACATGTCCCAACCCCACCCGTTTGCTACCTTTGACCATGACTACCACAAATTGAAAATTCTGTTAGATTATATAGAATTGTTTAATTATTGGTGCCATGTGGATGATTGGTTGGATTATATCTATGTAATTGTATTTGGAGCCCATATGGATATGGTGGAATAAGTAGATTAAGGGCCAGTCTTGCTCCACTTGTGAAATTTGATAAAATTTTATCAAGGTTATATTAAGTTGAATAATGGGCGTCCATTCTTGGACCCACATATTTTGCCATTTATTAAATTATTTTTATTATGACTTTATAATACTAAAGTTTTTCAAGATTTGATAATAGGCCCATACCTTGTGCCATTAATTAAATTAGATTTTTACGAAAAAAATTAGTTGCATGAGGATTATGGCACATGTTAGGCAAGATTTTATCATATTAATTTTTGGTCATTACTTTTAAATTGTAAGGCTAGACCCAAATAAATGAGATAAGCATTAAATAAGAGACAAATATGGAAAGTGTTAGTGCTTATATATAAATATATATGAATTAAAAAAGAAAGTTTAAAATTTAAGGACTCTTAAAGCCTTGATAATTTAAGATGGTATATGGTGAGGATACGGTTGAAGAGGGTATTGGCGTATATATATATATAATAAAGAGTCTGTGAACGAAGAGTATTGTTATAAGAGTCTGAACTCATAGGTTGGCCAATATTCATCTAATTCCACTCTTCCCATGTCAAGATTTAACATATCTTGCTAGCCAAGAAGCTATTTGATTTATCTCATGCACTCACAATCACACGTCAACATTGTGAGTGGGTCCACCTACTCACAATCTGAAATCTGTCTATTTTGGATTATAAGATCTAATAAAATGATAAGAATCATGCGCCTTATCTTCCATGGAGCCCACTCTATTAACATCACATCAACAACAATGCCTTCTCAGTAACAAGTCCCAATTATCAATATGCTCAATTAGAATGTGGGACCAGCGCCTTTCGAGTTTAAATTTAAAATATATGTCACGGGAGATGATATTCATCTTGGAAGGTCCGTGTTAAATGTGAGCCCATTAGTGGAGTGATGGAACTTAATTTGTAAAAAATCCAAAATTAAAGAGTTTAAGTGAGATGGAGAATATCATTCTTAATTTAAGATCCTTATTTATTGGGATTAGATTACCATTCTTAATTTAAAATCCTTATTTATTGGGATGAGATTGTATTCATAGATTTGAAGGAAAAGAAAATCTAATGACTTTAATAAGAGCACGCCACGTGTCGTGCTCTTATAAAAATAATGCACCACATGTCGTCCTCCCGCGAAATGGGGGATTGCTTTAATATATACTAGCAACACAAGGCCCGTGCCCAACACGGGCCAAAAAACCAAAATACCCGATGATATAACAAATAAAGCAAAAATAAAATATATAGATATATTATTTAACATTTTGAAATTCACTACTTCAAATTCTATAAAAAAGAAAAAGGAAAAAACAGGTGCAATGAATTCACATAAATTACAAATCAATCATGTAAGTTTCTTAGTTGAAGTTGTTAATGTATAAGAGTATAAATCTTAAACCAATAACAAATCTCTATACCCTATATTGATTTGGGATACTAATGAAATAATATAAAATAAAGTGATATATGAACTCAAAATAAATCTTAAATTATATAAGTATTTGAAACAAATGGTCAATATGAAAGCAAAATACCTAAGCCATAATTGTAGCTGGTAATGAGAGAGAGAAAAAAAAAGAGAACATTGTAGTCATTATAATGATATTTAAATAATAATAATAATAATTATTATTATTATTATGTAATCGTAAGAGAAAATAAATAAATTTTAAGTAGGTTTTAAGTATCTGAATAAGGTAAAAACAGAGCAAAAAAATAAATTTAGTAAAATTTCTTCCTTAAATTTTCTATTACTAAACTATACAAAAAAAAAAAAAAAAAGGTAAGAGAGACAAATCTAGTAGCACAAACTTTGGCCACTTGATTTTGGTTTTCAATATCTAATTACCTCAACTATGGTATACTAACTAATGAAATGGAAGTGATCCCCAACTTATATGACACACACTGATAAAAAAAAAATGCCTATCAAACTCACCCACATCCGTGAACATTGTATTAATGATACATTTCCAATCATCATCATCATCATCAAAGCCTTATCCCAACCATGTTGGGGTCGGCAACATGAATTCTATTTCTCCATTCCGTTCTATTTTGAGCTAAATCTTTCGATAAGTGCAATTTCTTCAAATCTGAATTAATGACTTCCATCCATGTTTTCTTCGGCCTACCCCTACCTCTTGATGGACCCTCCACCTATATATCCAAACTTTTTCTCACCGGTGCCATTACTGGCCTACGCTCAACATGTCCAAACCACCTTAAACGAGTTTCTCTAATCTTATCTCCTATTGGTGCTACCCCTAAATGTTCTCAAAAGCACTCAATTCTAATTTTATCTTTCTTAGTTTTACCACACATCCACCTAACCATTCTCATTTCCGCTACATCCATCTTATGAATATGTGTCTTCTTAATTGACCAACATTCTGCTCCATATGTCACAGCTGGTCTAACCACTGTCCTGTAAAATTTTCCCTTCAATTTTGTTGGCATTTGTCTATCATAAAGTACTCCCGAAGCTAGTCTCCACTTCAGCCATTCAGCTCTTATCCTATGCTCCACATCTTCGTCAATTTCTCCATCCTTACTAATCATCGAGCCTAGGTACCGAAAAGAATCTTTACGTGGTATCTCATGGGTTTCAATTTTGACAGTGGTTTCAACGCTTTGTATATGTCCACTGAAATTGCAATCCATATATTCTGTCTTTGTACGACTTATTTTAAAACCTCTAGATTTTAACGCCCTCCGCCATCTCTCAAGCTTTGCATTTACACCCTCTCTTGATTCATCCACCAATACTATATCATTTGCGAACAACATACACCATGGTACTTCTTCTTGAATATGCACAGGTAACTCATCCATAATTAATGCAAAGAGATAAGGGCTTAAGGATGATCTCTGATGTAAGCCTATAGTCACAGGAAATTCGCCTGTTTCTCCACATGTGGTTTTCACATTTGTTATTACACCTTCGTACATATCCTTTAAAATTTCAATGTAACCTCTTGGGACATTCCTTTTCTTTAAGACCCACCAAATTAAATTCCTCGGTACCCTATCATAGGCTTTTTCCAAATCAATAAAGACCATATGTAGATTTTTCCTCTTTGCTCAGTATTTTTCCATTAATTGCCTAAGTGAAAAGATAGCTTCCATAGTTGATCTCCCTGGCATAAAACCAAATTGATTTTCCGAAATCTTAGTCTTTTTTCTCAGTTTTTGCTCTATTATTCTCTCCCATAACTTCATAGTGTGACTCATAAGTTTAATTCCTCGATAGTTGGTACAATTTTGTATATCTCCTTTATTCTTATATATAGATACTACAATGCTTCTTCTCCATTCATCCGGCATTTTCTTTGTCACAAGTATCTTATTGAATAGTCTACATAACCAACTTACTCCAACCTCTCCTAAGCATTTCCATACCTCTATCGGAATACCATCTGGGCTTGTTGCCTTTCCTGTCTTCATTCGCTTCAATGCTTCCTTCACTTCCACCCCTCTAATTCTACGGAGAAAAGTATACTCTTGTAATGAAGTATCCTCCTCCACTCTTGTATCGCCCAAATATTCTTTATTTAAAAGTTTACTAAAATATTCTTTCCACCTTTCTATAATATCGTTGTCCTTCACCAAAATATTTTCCTCATTGTCCTTGATACATTTGACATGATCTAAGTCCCTACTTTTCTTTTCTCTTATTTTTGCAAGCTTAAAAATGTCCTTTTCTCCTTCTCTTGTTCCCAACCTATTATAGAGGTCATCGTATGCTTTGAACTTTGCACTACTTACTACTTTCTTAGTTTCTTTCTTTGCTTTCTTATACAACTCAAAATTTTCTATACTCTTAGTCCCCTGCCAAACTTTGTAGCAATGTTTTTTTTATCAAATAACTTCCTGAACCTCCATACTCCACCATCATGTTTCTTTATTAATATGTCTCTTCCATTTTGATTCTCCAAGTACCTCCTTTGCAACATTCCTAATGCAATTAGCAATTTGGTTCCACATTACTGTAGTTTCTCCTTCAATATTCCATTCTCCTTTCTCAATCATTTTGTCCTTAAATATATTTGCTCTTTCCCCCTTCAAATCTCTCCACCTTGTTTTAGGGTCCATTTTGTTTACTACTGCTCTCTTTTTACTTCTAATGCAAATATCTAAAACTCCAAGCTTATGTTACGTAGTCAAACTCTCTCCTGGGATAATCTTACAATCTTTACAAGCCAATCGGTCCTGTTTTCTAACTAGAAAAAAGTCTATCTGACTCCTATTACTCCCACTTTTATATGTAATTAAATGCTCATCTCTCTTTTTAAAGTAAGTATTTGCTACTATAAGATCAAATGCCATTGCAAAGTCCAATATAGTGTTTCCGAATTCATTCTTTTCTCCAAATCTATGCCCTCCATGCATTCTCTCATATCCTCTATTATCTCTTCCTATATGCTCGTTTAAATCCCATCCAAGGAAAATTTTATCACTATTTGGGATTTCTCGCATTAAATCATCCATCTCCTCCCAAAATTGTCTTTTCACACTTTCTTCTAGTCCTACTTGGGGAGCATATGTACTAATGATATGAATTATGTCTCCCTCTAGTACTAGTTTAATTGCTATAATTCTATCACCAAACCTCTTTACCCCCACAATTTTCTCTTTTAAATCCTTATCTATAATTATACTCACTCTATTTCTTGTATTATTCTTTCCTGTATAGAAAAGCTTATACCCATCCATGAGCTCCTTATCTTTATTCCCTTTTCACCTTGTCTCCTGTATACAAGCCACACTAATTCTTCTTCTTTTCATTACCTCAACCAACTCCATGCTCTTGCCTGTCAAGGTTTCTATATTCCAAGTAGCAAGTTTAATTTTCCTATTCCTCCTCTTCTTCTCATGGACTAACTTCTTTAACTGCATTAGCCCAAAGTCATGCGGTAGCCCTTGCACACTTTTCACTGCAGCCGGGCGATGCTGCAATACGTCGCTTAAAGCGGGGAACACCCTAGCCTTATCGTGAAATATCATTTGTTCAGAATTCATGTTTGGGTTGTGACAAAGTTTTACGCTGGCTGTCACCTACCTAATGCAACCCTCCTCCTTTACTTGGGCTTGGGACCGGCAGCAAAACTGGCGGAGTTAATGATACATTTCCAATACATGAAAAATAAGCAACGAGAGGATTTTGATGAGAAAAACCACTTGTTACATACCACTCCACTTAGGGGCGACCCTAGGCTAGGCCAGCTCGAGCTCGGCGGGCTTGGATATGTAATTGAGCCATTTTAATAATTGGACTGGTCTTGAATTAAATGATAGAAAGCCCAAAGCTCAGTCTGACTGTGTAATGAATGCATATAATTTAATTTAATTAATACAAACAATTACTCAAATGGCCACATAATTGATTAAAAAACCCAATTCAGCCTTGCAGGCTTAGGCTTGACTCTTATAGCCAATGTTGGGCTTGGCCAAGGCCTGGGCCAGTAATTCTAAAGTTGGGCTCGGACTGGATACGCATCAGCCTAGTGTAGCCCATCCCATGAACACCCCTATGACTACCCCACTTGTTCATGGATGCAGTGCATACTACATCAATGGGCACCACCCATCCTTGCAGATACATGTTTAACATTTGCCATCCTTTTCAAACTAACTTTTCTCATATTAGTCCTTGTCATAATAGAAAAAAAAAAAAAGGGAGTAAATTGATAGCCATGATCTAAAAGCAGCCCATTGTGGGACATGGATGCTTCTCTTCTTAATGAAAATAAAAGATTGTGCAAAATTATGATATTAATCTTATGTTTCGGGGAACCCAGGTCCTAACTGCCCGCTAAGAAAATGAGGTGGGCCATGTGTTTGATCACGATAGTGCATCTCCGTTGACAAGTGGGCCAAATTTTGAGGCCATCAAAGTCTCAACGGTTCTGATATATTGGAGCCGTTTGTGTACAACTACATCATACTACCATGAAAACCCACTTTAGGGCATACGTTTAAAAAATTATTTTTATTTGTAAATAGAATCATATTTAAGTATTTCAATATATTATAAATTAATATTAACATAAAAATCATTGGACAATCATAATTTAAATAGAAGTATTAAATACAATCCATAAGGATAATAAAATAAAATGGGAGAATAAAATTATGTTAAATGTCTAATTTAAACAATTGAAAAAGAGAACTTATGAAAGCATTGATAATTTGTAATATTTATGGAACGATAAAAAAAGAAGAAGAAAAAGATTGAAGGCAAGGAGGGCCAAAACAGATGGACTCGACACAAAACCCGCTGCCACAAGAACATAAATACTGCAAGTTGAGTTCATGACATAAAGTCCTTTATCTCTTCACTCGTTTCTTCATTGTCAAGTTCTCTTCTGTGGAAGTCCCTGTGGCATCCACGTGCAGCACACCTGAGTGCACTTGTTCCATCTTCCCCACTTGCCATGAACTCTCTACATCCATCTAAAATTTACTAAAATTACAATTAGGACCTGCTTCTCATTTATTGTATTATTTTTCTCTTTTTTCTTTTGTTTTTCTTTGTTTCCTATTCTTTTCCATGTGGGTGTGCATTTGTCCTACATTTAATTTACAGTGCACCAGGTTCTTCTTCTCCTTTCCTTTCTTGTTCTCTGTTTCTCTTCTCTCCTTGTTTCTGACCAAGAAAACCAGTCCTGAGCCTAGACCCATTTCAGTATTCATCTTATCGTGCCAACCACCCATATTTTCTTCTTGTTGTTTACTTGTTCTTCCTCCTCTTCTTCTTCTCTGTACCTACCAGAACTCAGTTCACGTCATCATCTTCTTCCTTGTTTTCTTTTCCTTCCCTCCCATTGCTTCCTTTGTTCTTTCTCTGGAACCGAACCCAATGCAATTCTCTTCTGTTTTATATTTCTTCTTCCTTCCTCTCAACCGATGGCAACATTGGGCCAAGCTAGTTCTCACTTCGCTCCAAGTAGATACATAGAAACCAATTGAATTGATTTGTATAATAGTATCTTGTTGGTTTGCTCACAGTAACTCCAAATCATAAATAAGTGCGTTGAGTTAACTAAAAACTTCTCATAGTCAAATTGTGCACTTCTATATTTTCTATGTTTATTGGTAGATCTAACGTTAAAAAAGAAAAAAGAAAAAGAAAGGAAGAAGATAATGCAGTTGTAGCGCCTCTGCATCTACAGTTCCTCATCAAATGAGATGGGTCGATGGCTGGTCAAGCACATGGATGAAGAAGGTGAAGAAGGAAGGGAAAGAAAACATAGAAGAAAAGAAAGAAGAAAAAGAAAGAAGAAAATAAGGCAGTTGCAGTTGGTTTCATTGTGACAATGGGTTCACATGGATGAAGAAGGTGAAGAAGGAAGGGAAAGAAAACAGAGAAGAAAAGAAAGAAAAAAAGAAAGAAGAAAAAGAAAGGAAGAAGAAAACTCTGCATCTACAGTTCCTCATCAGATGAGATGGGTCAATGGCTGGTCAAGCACATGGATGAAGAAGGTGAAGAAGGAAGGAAAAGAAAACAGAGAAGAAAAGAAAGAAAAAACGAAAGAAGAAAAAGAAAGGAAGAAGAAAAGGCACTTGCAGATCTCAAAGAGACAAACACCGCCCACTCTCGTGTGCTTTATCTCCTGAGATGCTCCATGCACAAACCAAACCTCATCAAAAGAAAGAAGAAAAAAGAAAGGAAGAAGAAAACTCTGCATCTACAGTTCCAGTTGATGAGACAAAAACAGAAAGAAGAGAACGGGTCTTTTACCATGTAAGTGGATTTGATGAGAGATCAATATCGAGAGCATCCACTTGATGATGGATGTAGAATATGGTCGTGCCCTTCTTCTTGGAACTCTCTTTGATCAAGCAATGGATGTAGAATATGTTGAAGAAGAGTGGACATCGTGCAATGGCTTCCCTAACGTGGGAGTGCATATTTATAGATGAATGGCTTCTCTAATGTGGGAGTGCAGATTTATAGATGAATCCCTCTACTTTTCCCATTCCCATTTCAACTTCTCAATGCTTTTGATTTTAGCAATAAGTTGTAAAGAGATTGTAAGTTTTAGGAAACTTAATCATAATCACATTCGATTTCTTTTTTTTGTTAACTAACATAATTGGTTGAATGAGAGATTTTTTTAGAACTTTATTCGGAAATGCGCCACGTGTCGCTCTCCAATGAAAAGACTGCACCACGTGTCGCCCTCCCGCGAAAGGGGGGATTGCTTTAATATATATATAACTAGCACTTCAGGGCCCACGCCCAACGCAGGCTATGAAAAAATAATAATTAAGTCCTATAAAAAATTATTAATAACTTAAATAAACTATTAATGAATATTATGACATAAATCATAGCGAAAACATACTTAAAATATTGAATCTTTATTTTTTAAAAAAGAAAAAATATTTTCTTTGAATCATAGATGACTAAAAGTTGAGAGTGAAAAAAAAAACCGTTGATATTAGGTTATCCTTGAATGATTAAAGGAATTACATATGGTCAAAGGAAAAAAAATGTTAATATTTTTTATTGGCATTACTTGTTTCAGTAGTTGTACTTAGTTCATCTTCTCCACTTATCTTGACAGTTGCGCTTGTTTTATCTTGTACAAATCTTTTAACTCATGCACTTATTTTAAGTTGTACATTTGTCTCGATAAAGTTATTTGTTTTAGGTATTGCGATGAAAGTGATTGGTTCAACATCTTGAAATTTCACATTTTGTTTATAATTTGATACTGCAATATATGAACTTAAGATAAATCTTAAATCTTAAATAAAAGATATAAGCATTCAAAACAAATGGTCAATAGAAAAGCAAAATACGTAAGCGATGATTGTAGTTAGTAATGAGAAGAAAAAAAAAGAACATTGTAGTTATTATAAAGATATTTAAATAATAATAACAATAATAATAATATAATAATAATTATTATTATAATATAATCATAAGAGAAAATAAATAAATTTTAAGTAGGTTTTAAGAGTCTGAATGAGGTAAAAACCAAACGAAAAAATAAATTTAATAAAACTTCTTCCTTAAATTCTTTATTATTAAATTATACAAAAAAAAGGTAAGAGAAACAAATCTAGTGGCACAAATTCTAGTCACTTAATTTTGGTTGACTTTTCTCTCTTTATATAGTAGTGTTGTTGCTTATTTAACTAAAAAAGAATTAAAATCGAAATTTCAATATCTAATTACCTCAACTATGCTTCAGTAACTAATGAAATAGAAGTGATCCCCAACTTATATGACACAGGCTAATTAAAAAAAAAGCCTATCAAATTCACCTACATATTTGAACATTGCATTAATGATACATTTTGAATACATGAAAAATAAGTAAAGAGAGGATTTTGATAAGAAAAATCACTTGCTACATACCACCCCACTTGGGAGTGATTTTGGGCTAGGCCAACCCGAGCTCGGCGAGCTCGGATATGTAATTAGAGTCCTTTTAATAATTTGACTGATCTTAAATTAAGTGATAGAAAGCCCAAAACTCGACCCGACCTGTGTAATGAATGCATATAATTTAATTTAATTAATACAAACAATTATTCAAATAGCCACATAATTGATTAAAAAACTCAATTTTGTTTGGCTGGCTCGGGCCTAACTCGCTTACAGCTAATGTTGGGCTTGACCCAGGCCTGGTCCAATAATTCTAACGTTGGGCTGGGATTGGATATGCATTAGCCTGGCCCAGCCCATCCCATGAGCACCCCTACTACCCCACTTGTTCATGGATGCACTCTTCCTTGCATATGTTGTAGAGGGATGAAAGAGAGAGAAATTAGGAAAGAAGAGATTTTATAGAAAACAAATGAGAGATTTTAGAAAAATTGAGAGATTTTAGAGATTTGGTATGGATAGATTTTAGCTAATATAGGTGAAATCTTTAAATTACGCCACATGTCGCCTTCTCATAAAGAGGGCTGTGCCACAAAAAGATGTACCTCAATC
Organism: Sextonia rubra; assembly: GCA_037013555.1. NCBI lineage: Eukaryota > Viridiplantae > Streptophyta > Magnoliopsida > Laurales > Lauraceae > Sextonia > Sextonia rubra. Next base: position 28,434,476 of record JASUAD010000009.1, read on the forward strand.
ATTAATCCTGTGCATATCTCTGGGGTCATATTTGGACCCATGGATTTTTGCATTTTACAGTAGCTTCTTTTTCAACTTCTTTTGGACTTGAACCCTTCGATCATCGTTTATTTGTGTGGATTTATATTGCAATTTATTAGTTGGCCACTTTAGCAATACAAAAAATATTTCACATATGAGTAAGCCGGCCCCACCAACATGCTAATTGTGTCATCCTACATATTGTGCACTCCAAAAACAATGTAGTGCATGGAAAAAAAAAAGAAAAAGAAAAGATATATATATATCTTATAATCTTGGTTGGTATTAATTAGAGAAGATTCCCCATCAACTGTGGATTTCATCATAACAACACTATGGGGCTATATCTGGAAAACAACACTATGGGCCATCTCTAGAAAGGGTTCCATTTAGGAATTTGACTATGATTTTTTACAATTCAATATTTCAAAGTAAAATTTTATCATTGTGCTATTTTCTCCTTTGAGCAGATTATTATATATATTATGCATTTCCACATGAACTCTTGGGGCCCGCATGGAACCATGTCCCATTTATATGAGTGTTGAATTAGGTTTAGGATCTTATTGCTAAGGGTGAGAGAGATGTTAGGGGAGGGATAGAAATTTAAGGGGTAAGAGAGAGATTTTAGGGAAATTAATTAGTAAAGAGAGATTTTAGGAGAAAAATGGAAGAGAATCTTAGGACTTTAATTAGAGAACGCCATGTGTCGCTCTCCAATGAAAAGACTGTGCCACGTGTCGCCCTCCCGCGAAAGGGGGGATTGCTTTAATATATATAACTAGCGCTGCAGGGCCCACGCCTAACGCAGGCCTTGTTTAATAGTTGCATTATTTTTAACTAAAAATATTTATAAATATATAAATGAATTGTACATTAATATTAACAGAAAACTCATTACACAAACATAATTTTAAATATTTTAGTACACTCTTGAAAAAATAAATATCATATTATAAACAAAATAAAAAATAATGTACCCGTAGAGTTTTATTAGAATAAGAATGGAAAAAAGTTAGATAATTTCTTATTTAATCGATAAACCCAATAAAGAGAAAAAAAAACTATATAGAAAAAAATTAGATGGAATAATCCAATGTACAAAAACCCATAAGGTCAACCTCTCACTATGAATAATTTTTAAAGAGGGGTGTTTTTAGACCTAAAAGAATAATTGTATCAATGGCCATTTGCTTATGAGCTAGAAAGAGGATTACGGTGGCACTTGGAGTAGATCTTCTGCAAAATGAGAGCTTTTGATTATCAATCATAATATTCATGATCATTACAAAAAAATATATAGATTTTTTTTATATTACTGGGCCCTGCACATATCTCAAATCAAACTGTATATTTGTCAAGTGGATAGATCTAGCCCGTATGCTTTACAATTTGGCTCCGATATAAGGTTTTACCTAGGCCATTTCAAGTCTAGATCCTAAACTAATTAGGCTCCACTTGGCATTGCACTATCAATGGCTAGGTCGTGTTAGGTTAGGGTGCATTAAAATCTAGGTCAATATCTAAAATAGAACTATTTAAATCAATTCTAAAAGGTAAAAATAGATTTCTCTCTCACAAAGGGCTATTCTCATTATATATATATACATCGTTGCAGGGCTCACGGCCAATGCAAAGGCCTATGCTAACTCACCTTAGTTACCACAGTGTTGGAATAAATTAAGGCATCATTCTGTAAGATTAAAATCGTTTGTTAAATATATATTACTTGGTATAAGAAAAAGAAAAATAATCCACTATCTTTGTAACAAAATCGTCACCCAAATCAAATAGAAGGAATTTAAAATAAGATGCAGTTGGGAGCGTGACGTCCGTACCTTGTCAAATTTGGTGGATTCACATAGTCCAAGTTAGATTGTCACCTGTATAGTATTTAAAGGGATTTGTTATATGAAAGCAAAAAGGAACTCAGCACGCTTTCAAAAAAAATGCCTAAACTACCTCCACCCTATTCTCTCCCCACTCACCTTCCCCGCATTCCCCTCCTCTCCTTCCCCACCTCCCCCTCCGATGATGGTCGGTAGCTCCAATGGAGGGAGCTGCCGAATTTCACTCCCCTCGCTCTCCCTCTCCCTCTCCCAATTCCTTTCTCTCCCTCTCCTTTCCCTCCCTCTTCCTTTCTCTTCTCTCCTCCCCCTCTTCCTCTCTTTTCCTCTCCCCATTCCATTTCCGACCTATTCGGATCTACAAGGCCGAACATTACACCTTTGTTTGCCTTGCAGGGCTGAACAAAAAAATAATGTTCGGCTAGTCTTGGCCAAACAAGGGGGTGGCTGTGGAATGGGAATTGGAATGGGGAGGGGCAAGCTTGAGTCATGCTATTGTAGGGAGGCCTCAATCTTCCAGCAATAGGGAGATTGAGTAGAGGGGAAAAGGGGGGAGAGAGAGAGAAAGGGGGAGGGAAACGGAGAGGAAGAGGAAGAGACAAGGAGAGGGAGAGAAAGGAAGATGGAGGAAGAGGAAAAGGGGGAGGGAGGGAGATTCAGCCTTTGCCGGAGCCACTGATCGTGGCAGGGAGGGGGAGGTGGGGAAAGGCAGGAGAGAGGAGGGGAAGGTGAGTGGGGAGAGAAAAGGGTGAGGGTAGTTTAAGAATTTATTATTATTATTATTATTATTATTTTGTGAGTGTACTGAGTCCCGTTTTCTTTCATAAAGCAAATCCCTATTTAAGAGATGGAATTTGTGAAAGAGAGAAAGGCATTGAGATGGAATTCTATAGAGAGAGGCACTCAGATGACTGCCGTGCAATCTTCCTTCTAAAAAAGGTGAATTCTATTTATGATTTGTTTTTAATTGGGAAGCTTTAATAGATAAGAAGGATTTGTTAAATGTAGTGGGACCATGTTCAATAACCATGAATAAGAGTATTACTAAAAAAACTCGGGTCCAACCTAGTGGACTTTTCATATTCCAACTTCCAAGGTTCAGCGGGCATCCATTGCATATAAATTTTAGATTTCCTTTTTATGATATTTTGATTGGACTATAGGACTATAGAGAAGGAGTCTCAATTCCTTTTTCACCAAGTTGAATTTTTGTGGCCTAGTTTGATGGAGTCTTTCCATCCATCCCAAAAAATGGATCAGTTTGAATATTTTTTGAAATCTTTTAAAAAAACATATAATCTCTCAAGTGTACATGTAAATGGTTGGTTGGATTATATCTACGTAATTGTATTTGGTGCCCATATGAATATAGTGGGATCAATAGTTAAGGGCCTATCTTCCTCCACTTGTCAAACTTGATTAATTTTATCAAGGTTATATTAAGTTGAATAATGGGCTTCCGTTCTTGGATGCACATCTTTTGTTATTGATTAAATTATTTTTTATCAAGACTTTATGAAGCTAAAGTTTATCAAGATTTTATCATGTTAGATAATGGACCCATACGTTGTGCCATTAATTAAATTGGATTTTTATGAAAAGTTAGTTGCGTTAAGATTATGGCACGTGTTATATGATGGGGATAGAATGATGGGTAGGGAAAGAAATTGAAAAAAAAAAAGACTCTTATAATGGAAAGGTGTATAAGAGGAATTGTAATGAGAGGTATAAATTAGGGAGAGAGATTTGATAAAGAATAGATTTACATGAAGAGATTTTAGGGGGTGTTGGAGACTTCTCAATTTCTGTGCTATTAGCCATTTTAAAGTAGTCCAAGCTTAAAAAATAAATTAGAAAAAAAAGCCGTTCGAACGAATTACCAAATTGGATTTGAAAAATCTATCATTGTAGGTATGTTTTTATTAGACTTGATTGGCAACCGGGTCTAGCTCCAGTTCTATAAAAGCATCTGCATCGCTAATATATCTAGGTTTGGATCATTCTGCTAATTGTGTAAATAGGGTTCCATTTTGAGTTTCTTAAGGCAAGACCTGTTCTTGAATTATACCTAACCATTAGATACATAGGGTAGCTCAGGCTAGCCCAACCATCCCTATTTCGCACATTCGGTCCCATTACTAACTGATCTGAATAAAAGAATAATTTGATCAAGCACAATGATACGGTCCTTTCATTCATCATTATCCCGCGATCCTTTTCTAATAGGATTTGGATACTCTTTGTTGTCTCTGTGAATTTAGATAGAATGTGTGGCAAAGTTTGTGGAGCCCATCACCCCCATCAAATTTGTAGGTTGATCACCTTAAATTAGATCTACGTATGTGACAATATCCATAGGGATCCTACTCGATTCATGAGAAAGACTATAAGAATAAATAAACATTTTATTCATTTTTCATCATCCCTTCAGGTCCAACAAAGGAAAAAGAGATGCACCAAGTTGGTAGCTGAATGGATTGTTATAACCAGACGGCTTGGTATTCTTCAGATGTTGAGAGAGATTTTAGGAAATTTCAATATCTAATTACCTCAACTATACTATAATAGCTAATTAAATAGAAGTGATCCCCAACTTATATCACACACACTGATAAAAAAAATGCTTATCAAACTCACCCATATACTTGAACATTGCATTAATGATACATTTCCAATACATGAAAAATAAGTAAAGAGAGGATTTTGATGAGAAAAATTACTTGCTATACACCACCCCAATTAGGGGTGATCCTGGGTTAGGCCAACCCGAGCTCGGCGGGCTTGGATATGTAATTAGAGCCCTTTTAATAATTAGACTGATCTTAAATTAAGTGATAAAAAGCTCAAAACTCGGCCTACCTTGTGTAATGAATACATATAATTTAATTTAATTAATATAAACAATTACTCAAATAGCCATATAACTGATTAAAAAACCCAATTTAGCTTGGTGGGCTCAGGCCTGACTCTTATAGCCAATGTCGGCCTTGACCCAGGCCCGGGCCAATAATTCTAAAGTTGGGTTGGGACTAGATATGCATTAGCCTGGCCCAGCTCATCTCATGAACAGCCCTACTACCCTACTTGTTCATAGATGCAATGCATACTACATCATTGGGCTCCACCCTTCCTTGCATATGTTGTAGAGGGATGAGAAAGAGAGAGAGAGAAATTAGGGAGGGAGAGATTTTATAGAAAATAAAGGAGAGATTTTAGGAAAATTGAGAGATTTTAGAGATTTGGTATGGATAGAGTTTAGCTAATATAAATATAATCCTTAGATTACGCCACGTTGTCTTCTCATAAAGAGGGCTGCGCCACGTGTCATCCTCTCATAAAGAGGGCTGTGCCACATGTCGCTCTCCCATAAAAGGGGGTATTGTTATAATAATAATAATAATAATAATAATTGGACCACTAAGAAGTTAGTATTAGATTTTAACCTTTCCTTCTCATGATGTTTGATTAACATTTATTTAAGTATAATGTTCCATTCTAGCTCTTGGAAGAAGCACATATTATTCTTCTGGGGGTAAGAATACTATTATTGGCTCTAACTCTAGCAGAGATGGAAGGCCAATTCAGACCAATTGAATTGTGGGGGCTCGAATTGGAAGAACAGAAGCTTTAGGAGTTCATGTCTATCAAAACCCATCAAAACCGTAGAGCCATCAATTGGGTAAATGTAGTGAAGCAGTTAACATCTAATCGGATAGTTGGTATCATGCATGTGGATATGGCGCTCCATTTGTGTTTTGTATTTCACTAATGACCTGTTTTGGACATGCATATCTTCATATCATCATTATCTTCAAATCACCAATTTTCATCTAACTCGGTTTGGCCGAACTTTATAAAGCAGAACTCAGTTTGATCTAGCAAGTTTTTTCCAGGATCCACTGCTAATTTAATACAAAAACTCCTTTGACTTGGACTTGAAACTGCTACCCGGAGAAAAATGACAAGAAACAAAGAAAATCTTCATAACACAACAGGTTGGGTTGTACAAGACATTGCAGGGGCTTTTACAATATGGTTCTTTATATGGAGATGCAAACCTAATAGGTGTCATGTTAATTGGAATAGAGGGCTGTCTTGGTAGATGAGGTGCCCGCTCTTCTAGCGCCAATGAGATATTAATTCTTGGTTGGCTCTCTCTTGTCTCTACCTCTTGGCCACTAGGCCAACAACCAAAAAAATAAAAAATAAGAAAGTTTCATGTTTATGTCAATCTTCTTTTCATTTACCCTATATGGTTTTGCCTTTATGTGGTTCAACTCACTCATATTAAATACATTTTTTGTGTAGAGCCGCGCAGGGATCGATTCTTGTGGGTAGGTACTCTCACATGCACTGTACCATTAACTCAACTTTTTTTTTTTTTTTTGTTACCCTAGCCAAGGGGGCTAGTTCTTATAAGAGAGCCTGCACATGTAAAAAAAAGGCCCACACAAGAGGGAAGGAGAGCTCATATACATGAGAACATAAGCCCACACAAGCAAGAAAGGAAGCCTACACCGTGTGAACAGTGGCATGTCCGGGGTTCAAACCTTAGACACCCAGGTATAAACGGCCTAGTGTAAGGAGCTGTTCTTCCATTAAACCAAGTGAAACCAAAAAAAAAAAAAAAAAAATCCATGGGAGTGACATGTTCTGTAGAACTCATCATGTTTGAAATGCATAGTTTTATTTTCTACAAATAATCTGATGTTTTATATCACTCAACTAGAGCAACATTTGGTTCAATTATGTATCAAGTGGTGGTGTAAATCAGCTGTAGAGATCCTTTTGCGTTCATATGAAAAAAGGAAAAAGAGCAGGGGCACTCGACGAAAGAATTTTCAGAGGGTGCTCTTTTCAAGTTCCTGCCTGGAAGTTGGTCTTTAGCAAAAGCCAGGGTAGTGCAATCAATTAGACCCAATGGATTACACCTGCTAAAAAAATGTTGAAAACGCTGCCAGTGATCCAATTCAATATAAGACCTTTGGGGAAGTTTCAAAATTGTTACTTACGAGAAGCAAGGTGGTATATGTGAGGAATCTTGGAGGGATAGAAAGTGGGTTTTATTTTTCAAATCCAGTAATGGTGATATGAACTGTTGACAGAAAACATTTACACGGCACCATAGTATTACTGTTCCAAGTCTATTATGCCAAAATCTACCGTTAATACATGCCTGTAGACATTTCGATGGTTAATGGTTTACCTAGTGCTGATTTTATTTCAATGAAATAGAACACCAAACGGCTGAGATGGGTGTGAAACTTCACTCACCAAATGCTCTGTACCTATAGAGAAAAAAAGAAAAAAAAAAAAAAGCCCTCCGTGCCTAAAATGACGGTTATTGGTGGCCAATAGATCAGGGGTGGAAGTGGAACTAGAAAATTTTTCTAGGGGGATCTCTATGTAATTTTTTTTTTCTTGGGGTGGCGTATGTAAAGAAACCATAAATTCAGCGGTAACAATGCCGAGTTTTACAAAGTTACTGACGCGGTCATTGCCTCCTCACTCCTATTTCTTCCCATGCAATAGATATTGTTTGAATGAGACAGGAATTTTACAAAAAGACCGCTTGTTTCCATAGAATTGAATATTTAAGAATTTATAGAAAAATGGGCTCCAATAAAAAATTATTAAAGATGTGAGGGGTAAAGGATATAAGGTGGATATGCTTTTCTCGGACTTGGATTAGTAGTGATGATAGGTGGGTATTTATTTTCCATACTTCATGGTCATGTTTTGGTATACAACTTTCTTTCTTCATGTCAACCACTTTTTAGACCTGCAGGCATAAGAAATTCTTGGAAGTCAATTGCATGAAAGAAATACACTTCTCTCATGAGCTGTTGTGTTTGCATAGAGTACATAGGAAATGATTGTTTTGATTGAATAGAATATATATAGAGGGTTTTATTGGAGAAATCTCCTTAAATTCACAATAGATTAAAGAGAACCTAAAAGATAGGTATCTACCATAATAGTCCCACATGTCCTTTTAAGTTCATTTTTTTTATTCTTTTGGCGGGTAGCAATATCTCCGCTCACCACATATACGAGTGGAGATATCCTGCTAATTTTTTTTCTTTTTCATAGTTCAGCGGCGATATCACCACCCAAATCAAATTTAAGGAAAAAAACTTCATTCTTTTGGATAGTAGTTGTTGATACTGGAAGCTAAATAGTAATGATGGGTAAATTTAAATATGATGGTAAAAGGGAAATGTGAGAGATAGGCCTTCGTAGTAGGTATGGGTTTAGTTTAGTGTTGTGAATTAGACTTGTAGTGAAGGGGGATACAAAGATAATGACATGAGATGATGATGGGGTGGAGGTAGTTTGGAAATTGCAATGTTGTGCAAGGAGATGAGAAAAAGATGCTGAGAAAAGTGAGTTGTAGATAGTAAAAAATGAAAGGAGAATAAAGAAAAAGAAGAAATAAATAAATTGAAAAGAAAAGAGAAAATGATGGGTTCAAGAGAGAGAGAATGTCAGTTATGTGAGATTTGTTGCGGCGGGGGGGGGGGGGGGGGGGGGTGGGTTGAAGTTTAATTAATTAGTTTGGAAGCTTATAAATTAATTCAAATGAGTTTGTTTAAGATGTGAAAGAAAAAAAGATTAGATAGATGAATGATCTAGATGGGAGTATGCGATACTAGGGTTTTCAGTAACAAGCTCCCATCTACACTCACGTTCACGTCCCAGAATCAAGCTTCAAACCTTTAGTAAGGTGAAGACACGCCCAAATCGGCCATGTGGTTAAATATCAACTGTTGATTCTTTATAGTCTTTTGAGATATTTAAAAAAAAAAAAGTCCAAACTATTTGATCATAATGTCTGGACTTTTGTAGGGCCCTTTCATAAAATTAGAACTGTCCAATCTCTTTCGAAGGTCTAAAACCACCATGAGTTTAATTTTGGTAGCCTGATGATCATCATGGATCATGAAAAAATTGCAAAAAAAAAAAAAAAAAAAACCTACTGATTGTTATACATCTATGGTGCAGTAATGGAAGCCAGAATCGGATGCAGTGATGGGGAGGTAACTTACATACAATGGTTTTTGCGGCGGAGCCCTATCTTAAGAGTCCCATTTTTGAGATCCAAACCATTAATGTTCTTAAGAACGTCCGAAACGGTTATGGTGTTAATTATCCACCATTTATTCTTCATATATTTTGAAATATTTATACAAGAGTCCAGACCACTGGATCATGAGATTTGAATTTCTGCGGACTTTATTTGAAAAATTAAAACTGTTCAATCTCTTCAAAAGGCCTAAAGCAAAACTTAGATCAAATTTGAAATCTCGATTCATCATGAATTATGAGAAAATGACAAAAAATACCTAACCTTTGTTTGTTCATAGTTAAAAATGATAATGAGTTGCACACTAATAGTGAACAGGGCTGTTATATACTAGAAATAGTTGTCTTTGGAATCCTACCTTATGGATCTCACAATCACAATCCAAACAACCGATCATGGTTAGAAGGTCCAAAACAACTAGTAGGTCAATTTTCAGACATATTTTTCCTATATAGTTTGAGATATTTGCAAATAAGTGCACACCCTAAAAAATTATTTGATTCATAGTGGATTGCAAGAAAATGATAAAAAAAAAAAACTTGTGACGGTTGGATATAGTATATGCAAATCCACAGATTTTTTGGTGTTTGTGAAATGTGGATTGCAGTGAATCTTGAGAATATCATCATCTAAGAAGAATGGATAGAGGATTCCTCTCTGATTACCACCGAACATGCCCTTTAGCTATTCACCCTTCATTTTTAATTTTTAATTGCTTAAACAAATGCTAAGTCTTAGAATCTCTAAGAGTTCAATTACATGAAACAAACAGGCCTTACTAATTCTGCCATCATCTTTTGTGTTTGCTCGCTAAGAGAATCCACCCAATCGAGGAAAATGATCCTATTTCTTTATGCGGGTCCTTTTTCAATGATTTAGTGTGATGCATTTTCCTAGCAGAAAATAGATAAAAATGAAGTGGTTTTCTTCAACATAAATTATATTAATTTTCCTTTTTTGTAATATTTTTTTCTCGAGCGCAAATGAAAATTCACATACACCATAATCTCTAGGTAAGGATCCGCCAGGAAGGTTTCACCTACTTCTACTCTCTGTGACAAGATCTAGACGGTGGATTCATCTCCATTTCTGACTTTTATCATGTCTGTGTCTCCAATTTTTTGAATACCACGTTAGAATATTGAATAACAGAGATTCTAATAACTCAGATCAAGATGTGAACATAAATGCACCATAATAGCATAGACAACGCACATAATTATTAATAATGATGATTATTGATCTACGCCTCTTATTGGGTTTGGTGGGAGCAACTTATCACATGTCATGCGCCTCTTATTGAGCCTATCCATTAACTAAATCAATGAGAGGCACTTTTGTGGCCATCATGTGTGGGTCACATGGCCCACACGGCAACAGAAGGGATGTCAATGGTCCTTCATTTTCTTTGTTTTCTTTTCTTTTTTTTTTTCCAGTTTGGATAAAAACAACCTCCAGTTATCTGAGACCAGAAAAATCTGAGTATGGACCTTCCTTTGGGCTCACTGTTGAGGACCAGTTATTAGTCGGGCACAAGTCCAGTTATAGTCATGTCCGGACACAAATACTTGTATACCACAGCATATTATATAAACTATATATATATATATATAGTAATATTCATATACAATATATATTATATAATATTAGTCATGTGTGATATATGTAGAGATAATGATAATATATTTGGTTAAATCTAGTGTATATAATAAATAAAAATGCTTACTATAATATGCCAATTCACTGATAGGTCAATGATGAGGCCTCTTCCCACATATATATAGAAACAAACAAGGGATTGATTCATTAATTGTAGCTTTGTTGGTTAAGGACTTTAATAACATGCCTGCATGAGTTCATGAGTAGTTACCAGGAAAAATGAGAAGAAAAAACAAACAGAAGTAGAGAGATTACTTTCTTAAGCTGATAATCTATCTTCTAAACAACATTATCAGCAACAACATATTTCAAGTTCTTCAAAACAACATTATCACGTAACAGGAGAGCGGCGCTATTGCCGCTCCTCCCCACCTTATATATTATTTTTTTTCCTGCATGAAATCGGCCCCAGGAAATCAAATTTGTGCACTAAATTTATCTGTGACCAATTTCATTCCGTACCTAACTAGCCTAAGTCTCAATAATGGAAGGAAATCAGGAAAAATGGGAAGATAAGTAATTAACAATTGGAGCGAATCTGATTAGTTTCATTTCACAAGAGGGGTGAGCACATAGCTATCCATTGAATGTTTATTGCGAAAAAGACATAGGAAGCAAAATAAAAACCAAAAATAAAATAAAATTAATCATACAGTAAAATAAGACTAAAGTGTTAATAAAACCAATAAAATTTGCTCATATTTTGCATACAAATATTGAAAATTACTACATATTTGGAAATAACAGAACAGTAACAGTAGTAAAAACCACCGAAAAAAAAAAACATTTACTGGAAGAACCCAATAGTCAAGAATCATTTTTGCCAGACGTCAAAATTCTAGGATCGGTTGGACAGATTCCTTTACTCTTGTAAAAGAGAACTGCATCAATAGGGCACATTGCTAGCTGCCTGTATTCTGCAGCTTATTTGAACTATTGCCAACAATACATTTTATTTGAAAGATCTAGCCACTGCACTCAAAGGCTACTAAATCATTAGTAACTGATCAAACATCTTGACATTTAAATCATCACTTTGCGATTTTAAGATATAATGGAAGCTAGGACAAGACTCCATGGAGCAATAACAAGCAAGGAGTTGTTGGCAAGCTGTTGAATTGTTCTCAAGTTATATGTAGAATCTTTGTGTAAATTACTTGAAATAACTCAGTTATCTTTATTTACTGTAGCTGGTTGCTAAGGTTATGAAGGGAGGATGTTCTCCTGCGAGCAATGGGATGCAGGAAAACCAAATCGGCGCCTTTGTCATGGTGAAATTCAGGGTTGTTTTGTTGTCCAACATAAGTCGTTGCTCGCAGGAGAAAAGTTCTCCATGACACGGTTGGCAATGGATTGGCTCAGCTTGAGCACTGCAGGTAAAATGTATAGGGCTCAACCTCAACAGGACACCTACATTAATCAGGTGGAAAATCCCAACCCAAACCGTTAATTAACAGGTCTGGTTCAGGTTGGGTGGCAGCACATTGGAGTGCACTTAGCCAGGTTTGGTAGCATTCAGGTTCAAGTGGTGGGTCAAATAGCAAGCATGTACTCAATTCAAACCCAGCTCATTTATTAACGCAGAAAGAAATGTCCCCTGAACCCTGAATTCCCTGTTGGACTTGGATCAGGTGGGCAGGTCGGGTCAGGAATTGTCAGCCCTAGTTCTGGACAGCAACATATCATTTAAGAGTTTTAACCACGGCAGCCTGCGCACTGTGAGTGTTGCTAATTCCTCAAACACTTCTTATCCAGCTTACTAATATCAAGTACGCAAACACCCTCAATGATGAAAAGAGTTGGTAAGAAGATCTAAAAAGAAAGAGATCACTAACCCAGTTTAAAACTTGTACCCATATGTTAATTTACCAGTATTTTACAAATTTAAAAGACATGGGTGGAATTCATACAACCCATAAAGTTAGTTAACAGGCACTTGATATCCAAATATCAGAGATGTGGTGACAATCTTAATGCATTCAGATAAATTACATATGAACAATTAAACATATGATCACTTGACCTTTCCTCACCACTTAAACAACAGAAATGGAGCTGGAGGATGCTTCAAGACAGGCCAAGACTCTAGCAGCCCTTCTTCCAAGCTGTCTATCGTCATGGCCTTCTGTAGCCAGACCAACAAGAGGGATCCTGGCCGACGAGCAATACATAGTTGCCACTTCCCTGTCTTCAAAAACCTTCTCTAAGAGCCTCAGGACCTCTTCTTTTAAAGCATCTGTCCCCCAATTCAGAATGTCCAACATCGGGGAGATGGAATTGGCTTTATGCAACACATTAGCCCCTCTGTGAGAGATTTCTTCTTGTACCAGTGTGGCTAATGCTTGGACTGCTCCATAAGCAGTTTCGTGAACACGCACTTGCAAGAGTTTCACGAGATCTGGCAATGCGTCTGCCTTTAACAGACAAAAAGAAGTTTCCACGGTGCAAAGACCACCATGAGCCTCACAAACAGGCATACGTGGTCGCCTGAAAAACTTGCAACTGGTCATTACAGATACGACAGTAAGCTTGGGAGAGCTCATGGACAGGTTAGCAATCAGTCTTGCTGCTCTTTCCTTTGCTGTCACTGTTCCACACTTTAGAATGCTCACAAACAATGGGTAAGCCCCCAATTTGACTATCATTCGTTGTGCATCGATATTAGCTGGATCTGAGAACCTGAATAGGGCACCAAGTGCATTTTCCTTTGCTTCCATGTTTCCACATCTCAGTATTTTAAAAATCATTGGCAGCACATTCAATTCAATCAGATTCTTTGTGAGCCCCTCATTGGATTTCGGAAGATAAGCTAATAGGCCTACTGCTGCCATCTGCACATCGCTTCTACTTTCGTACTCAAGAAAACACACAAAGGCCTTCAGCCTACTATGCTGACAAAGGAATTCTGCGATTTCATGTGCGTCTTGTTGGGAGAAGAAGGAGAGCAATTTAATGGTGACTTCACGAACTTCCATGTCTGCATCCTCTAATAAGGGAAGGATGACTGAAACACCATTTAAACTAGCAACTATCTTCTCCAAAACTGCATCTTCAAACCTGCAAATAGCGTGTAATGTACGCAAAGCAGGCTTCCTAATGCTATAGTGTAAGGTTGGATTCTCTTGAATGGCTAATAAGTTTGTGGCAAATGGGTCTAACTCAAGAGGAGCACCGTCTGCATTGACAAGAAATTTAATACCATCTTCAGAACAAAATCTCTCGAGAATCTCAGAGCAACTTGCTCTAACTAGTGTAGGGACATGGGAGGAGAAGAGTTGTTCTAAAACAATAGGAACACCGCCTGCAGCTGCTATTAGCATCTTGTTTTCATGGCAACTGGAGAGCTTAAACAGAGCCGAGGAGGCACATACTTTTGACTCAAGGCCCCCAGATAACATTTGGATGAGGGGAGGTATTACACCTTCCTCTCCAAGGAGCTTTACATTCTTGTCAGTCAATTCTGTTTCCACAAGGATACCTGCCATTGATATCTTTGAAGACTCCGATCCTAAAACCCATCAACATGATCAAATAAAATGAGATGTAGAGTTTGAATCTCCATGCATAAAATGCAAAAGGAATGGCCTTGAAAAATTGATTAGGGGTAAAAAGAAAGAAAGAAAGAAACAAAAGTATATGCCAAAACACGCACCATTTCGCCCAAAATGAATTTTTACTCACCATGTGAATATGCAGGCATATGCCTATAGCTGTAGAACAAGTTTACCTGTAAGCCATATGCATCTAATAGTATTTAAGTATTTCTAATTCATAATAATAATCTGAATTTAGTTATATATATTTCTGTTAGGATTTTTGTATTGGCTAATTCATGTATTGGACAAAAACTTGAGTCCATTGATCTGTATTTCACATTCTTAAGTATGGATTGCTGCTTGCGTCATAAAGAAGTGCTGAATTGAAGAAATCAAGAAATACTGCACACGCTCGAGCAGGCCTAGATAGAGATGACTGCGCTCAAGCCCATGAAGACCGCACTCAAGCCTGATAGATGGATCACAAATAATTGAATGTGCGTAGCACGTGCTCGAGTGGGCAAGCGGCAGAAGCCTAGTGGACTGCATGGATTTCTTTCCTATTTGGACCAGACTTGCCTGTTTCACTTGGATTTGGATTTCAACCCTATGGCACGAATTTTTGGCTATAAAAAGGGTGCTTCTCTCAACCCTAAAGACACAACATCTTCTCTATATTCTGACTTGAGAGATTACATTGGAGATGCTTATCTAGAGCTTCTATGAGAGATTGTGCTGAAGGGTTTAAGTTCTAAAGTTGATGCTTTTACTTCTTCGTAGGAGATTGTTTTCTTATTGAAGAGACTTGTTCATTGTAGAGATCAAAGCACTAATAGCGGAGCACCAAGGGACTGCGTGCTATGAAGATCTATCAAGAACAACTACGATACCTTGTATCGAGAGACTGACTATAAGGTTATGAGTATATCTTGTACTGCGGAAGTTAGTGATTGATTTTGTCAACTTTGGACTCGTGGATTTTTCTTGTTTGGGTTTCCATGTTAAATTGTATTTTGTCTTCTTTGTATGATTGATTGCTTTTATTTTTTTGCTGCATAAAAGTAGCAATCGAATTACAATCAAGATTAAATCCTTGGCATTATAAATCCTTCAATTTCTTTCCAAAATTATCATCTACAAACCAAACTCAAAGGATTTGGCACTTAATCATGGATTTTGATGGATCTTAAGGAATATGATCATATATTTCAATTTTCACCTACTTATAATTAGTATTTATTTAAACACATTTGATTGGCTTTTGGCATGTTATTGTGCTTGTGAACATTGTCTCTGCAAATGTGACACTGTTGAGTGTAAACAAGACCTTGGTTCACATTTTGAAAGGGATTCAGATCCTCTTTAGCTTCTGCAGTAGGAAGCTCTCTGCTACTTTTTAAAATAGGACATGTGGTAAAGTTCATGCAACGCATTGGCTCTACCAAATACAAGAGGGTTTTAGAATTAGCTCATCTACAAAAAAACTGACATCCATTAGATGTTGCAAGTCATTTGATCTAATGCCACAAAATGGACAACTAGCAAACTGTAAAGTTTGCTGACTTGATCGTCCATTAATTCGAGCGTCCATTCGCAGTCTCAGAATAGATGTCTATTGACATCCATTGGATCTAAGCTATTGTAGATGGCTAATCCAAAAAGCCTCTTGATAGTACTAGTGGGTCACAAAAACCTGCCACGTGTTGAATTTTTCAAAAAAGGCACACATAAATGTGAGAACAAGATATAGAGGATCCAGATGCAACTGAAAGAATGGAGAATGGGGAAATAACAAAGTCCAATCAACTTCTATACAAAGTTATGCCTGTAAAGGGAAGACTTGAGTAGGATTATGGCTTCAGCTAGAAACTAAATGTTGAAGTACAACCCGAACAGAAATAAGAACATAGGTGAGAGCACTTTTATTGGGTAAAAACAAAAAGACGATTACCCACACCTCTAAAAATAGAAGCAAAAAAGAAAAAAAAAGTCAATATGGAATGCTATTATGATCCAGTTATTAAAACTATTGAGGAGGATGCGCACCAATTTGCAACATTATGAAGTTTGTGTCAAAAATTCTGAGCCAATTTGCAGGGTATAGGAACAGGCTTCATCATGGGTATGAAAAAAAATTATGATTTCGATCAGCACCCAACTACGCATCTGCTGCTATTGCTAAGAAACCTTGTTGATAAATTTGATGATTATGGATATGGAGTAAGTTGCATGAGAATGGAAAGTATGCATCAGATACCAATACTCCAAACATAATGATACATTGAAAAGAAATATGAAAAATCAGACTACATGCATTAAAATGAAATATGAAAAATAAGACTACCAAAAATATACAACTTATACTCCAAACACAAAATTGATTAAAAAGAAAAATGAAAAATAACACTACCAAAAATATACAACTTATACTCCAAACATTTCTGGCTTACTTGATTTTAAAAGAAGAGAAGTTCAATAGTAGTTGATTAATTGCATAATAATGTTTACATTAGTACCAGAAGAATGCTTGAAGAATCTGCAAGGTGCCATGTGAAGTAGGTGTTCAATGTGGGTATGTTTCTTATTCCCAAAAACCAAGCAGCATAAAATATGGTCATTGGGGGACCCCAAAAAGGTAACATCAATATAAGCATATGCATGCTGAACATTAAGATGGCCCCGATTCTCTATCCAAATCCCATGTGCTGGACTATGGAATCTTGTGCACATACATGCACACATATGCGCAGACACACACTAGCCGGTTGAGAACTTGTCACATTAACATAACCGGCTTACTCAAATAACAACTTTCAAAGAGAACTGGAAATAGACAAAGATAAAAATATGAGAAAACATAGATACAGGAGCATGCCTAGGTCTGGATGAAAAGGATATCTAACCTTGACAGAGATGACTGATAAGTGGTTTATACCAATTGGCATCTGCTGCATGAGAAATATTGTCATCATTACCATCACATAGCTCCGATAGTATTGCTTCTGCTTTTGCTGCTGATTCAGTTATTTTGCCATTCAATAGTGTAACAAGGAATATGAAGGCACTGTTTTTTCGAGTCAGCATGTTCAACAAAGAAGAATTCCAGCCAGAACCATCTTGCAACAGCTCAAATAGCAACTCAATTGCAGCCTTTGATACATTTGGACCTCGTCCTAGGCAATGAATTACATGATCAAGGCCTCCAGACTCAACCACTTTATCCTGTATATTTGATACAAATATTTTGAAGTCAGGAAAAAGCTATTAACACTATGAACGATTGTAAAATTTTAGAAAATGACGGAATCCAACTGTACATTTATATATGAAAATTATTAAACATGATGAAAGGCTGTTCAAGAAACACAAAGTATCCTGTAATCTAAGTCAATCCTTGGATTGGATGTGTCTGGACATACCCCCATATCACAACTGGTGTGAATGTTCTAGGAAAAATGGTGGTTATAACTTGTATGATTAGGCTGGGATACAGTTTGCAAAATTCTATTCCATAAATCAATATTGGTGACTGGTGATGATAACATTTGTGGCAGAAAAGGGGAAAAGGAAATGTACCCTATTACAGTATCAAATATCAGACTTCTACAAGCCAAAATATTCAAACCACTTGCAGTCATGATTTATGAACATCTTTTCTCAAGTGAAAATTTTACTCATACAAGTATCAGAGCGGAAACCAGTTTATTTTACTCAAATGTTGGATCAAATTCTGTACAACATGCATTTAAAATATATATATATATATATATGGAGCATATTCTGTACAATATAAAAAACATTGAGCTAGTAGCTCTTATTTTGTATATGTTCAGTTCTCATTTTCTCAACAAACCAGAAAAAGAAGTTGCCCTGTGTTATCTCTTTTCAGGAGAAGCTCACACAGTTCCTATTTGCTAACATGCCCTTTCATGATAGCCTTCAAATGCTAATTACTAAAATGTTAAAGCTTCTTACCTTGTTCCTTGAATGCCCTTCCACGATAGCCCTTAATGTCACTAAAACCCCTATTTTCACTTTTCTGTTGTGTAAGCTGCCAAGAAGTGGCACAAGTATATCGATAATCCCTCCAAATGCAACCCAATCCCTGTTGATAGGGTTCTCTCTGATAAGCTCACATATCTGGCTGAGAGCTTCTTCGGCATCCAAATCAATACCTGATTGAAGCTTTCTTTTCACAGATTGAATTCTTAAGCAATAGTTGAGTTCTACCCATTCTTCAATCGTCTGCCTCAACCCAATGTTTGGTATTAAAGCCAAGTCCTCAAGAAACTGCCCTGTCTCAGGGTCAGTCCTCTTTCCACTATCAATCCATGCCTGAATGGCAGTTCTTTCACATGCAGTTCCTGTACAAAGACTGACCGGATCATCCATGACCCTCTTCTCAATGGGACAGATAAATGCTTTAAGTGGTGGAATGTATTCATTATGCTCATCAAACTTCTCTATACTCTGAAACCTTTGGTAGTACTGTGCTCTAACTTCTTCCTGATCATTGGAAGCATCAGCTCGTGATAGCAGTTTGATGACCTGTTCTAGAAAGAGCACTTCTGCCCGTTCTTTACGAGCGGCAGCTTCCTCTTTCTCCTTTCTGAATATGTCAAGTTCTTTGCTTATTTCTGATGGCTCAATGGGCACACCTACTGCTCTTGCTATTTCCTCTAAAATGATGTTTGCAAAAGTCTGATCAACCTTGTGTTCCTGAAGACCCTGATCCAACTTCTCTACGATCTGAAGCTGTGATTGGCAGGCTACAAATTCAGCCTTTTGCATCTCCATGTGTAACCTATTCACTGTTTCTGATATATCAGCAAGTATTTCGGTGCTTGCAAGGGAAAGAGCAGCCAGAGATCTTCCTATATCCCTGGTAATGTCTTGTACCTCTTTGACAATGCATCTGCACTTGATTAGTAAGTAGAAACGTCCGCAGTTTTTATATTTCTCCACTAAGCACTTAGCCTTCTTGACATCATCTTTGAAGAACCCAAGAGCCTGCCTTGTAGCATGAGAGTCATTCAGCTCTCGGCGCTGCAACTCCTCTAATACAGGTTCAATGTCATAAAGATATTTTGAGAGAGCTGTGAAGCTCTCCTTATCTATGAGAACATCTTTTGCCGCTGAAGCTGTTTCCAAGACCTCATTAGTCAGCAGAGACAAAAAAGCGCTAATAGGTATGAGTTCAGTCAGTGACATTGTTTACCCTTTAAGCAAAATTGTCAATACAAATGCACAAGACACTAAGATATCTCACTCTTCTTGCAACAAAAATACACCAAATAATTTAGTCAAAAAATTAATCTCTTTCACAATTCATTTTGATCACCAGATCACATGGTGGTACATGCATCTTTCTAGCAAATCCATCCCATCCTCCAGTGAGCATTCCTGCAGAATGCACGACGCATGTCATCCAGCAGCAAGCATTACATATCTAGCCAATTCCCAACACACAAGCCTGAAAGAGAGAGAGAATAAAAACATAATCCTTCAGTTCAAACCGAATACCCAATAACAACAGCCCTGTAACAATAACTTCTCAAATTCATCATTTTCTCACAAGACCAAGAAGCAGCGAGGTTCAACCAAGAACCCAGACAAGGGGCCTTCTTGCCTACTTTGAATTGAATTGATAGGAATTCAATGTAAAGGGGCTTAATTGAAGGAGTACCAGAGAGGAGAGAAGTGAAGATTTTTAGGTGGAGAAGTAGTTGGGATTTGGGGCCATCGGTTTTCTAAGATTTGATTTACTAAGGCAATGGACGCGTATTCATTTCCTATCAAGGGGAGATTTTTTGATGCCTTCTTGTGGATCTTCACCTAAAATCCTTCATTTTGACGCCCCTTTGGTAGAAAAGATTGCTTAGATATCTTAGGAATTCTTATTCAATTCGTGTTAAACAAGAGAACCCAATGTGCAATTCAGTCCATAACAAGGAATTTTATACTTGAATTTTTTGAGCAAAGCATAAATCAAAAGACCCATCATTACACAATCACACATCTTTATCAGACTTGGACCTTGGCAGTCAATTGATTACTCTAGGAAAACAACAATACAAAGGACGAAAATAGAAGAGTAAAACACAGATGTAATAAACAAATAACATCCACATACAAGAACATAGCTGGCAACAATGACCTAGAAGAAACAAAAATTCACTGCTTTAGCACATATAGAATTTTTTCTTTTTTAGTTCAAGAATCCCACCATAACACCTACAGCAATAAGGCATAAAAATAACTAAACACATAAATTTAGCATATACAGAATTCAAAAGATTACTCCAAAGCACTCAAGTAAGAGAACCCATCATTTGAGGAATAACTACTCTACTGTATTGCAACAAATTATTTCCAATCACTGCAAAATTTTGAAAAACAAAAAAGAAGAAAACCTAAACTTAGAAGAGAAGAATAACCCACATTATCAATCCATTTAACAACTCCAAAAACAAAACAAAAAACAAATATCATGAAGAATATGTCAAACCATTGCCTGAATCCACTTCAAAAAAAACAAAAAAACAAAAAAAAAAAAAAAACCCAGATGAGAAAAAGTACCAGAGAGATATGACAAGTGAAAGAGCTCACAGGAGCTTAGAAAGAGACAGGAAAAATCTCTCTATCAGGTCTTGAGCTGTTTATCTTCCTACCATGCTTGGATTCATTCAAGGAAAGACTCCCAAGTCCAAGTCTTAGAAATGAGAAGGAAACGGAGGCCCATTTCCTTATCCTTCCCTGAACGCGTATTCGAAGCAGCTTCCATGAAATGAAGTCAAAATCAGACAGAAGACATACAGTAGAAACAAAAGCAACGACTGGTCCTCCCAGTTTTCAGAGTTTTATATTTGGCTTCTCAACCCGGCTCATTACCCAAGAGGTCCGGCCCAGTGATCAAGAAGCCCGTACATGGAGAGCTCTTAAAATGCCCAAGGGCCGAGCTTGGAAGAATTTTGTAAGCTTTTTAATTATAAGATCAGGCCTTTAGGGCCCGTTTGTTAATTTCTCTTCATTGTAAAGTTAAAGTCATCTTTCATTTCACTACACAACAACTCAAAAAAGTCAAATCAAAATACCACATTTCACAAAAATTCTTTTACCTTTTTACAAAAAAAAGTCAAAAAGTTACATTTTCATCCCATTAACAAACAAAAAATATCTACTTTTAACAAAAAAAGTCAAAAAGTTACATTCTCTTTCCACTAAAAAACAAAAGCTAGTCATTGGATTGATTTAACTCTTCTTATTTTTTTATCTTTTAAAATTAACATTTACTTCACTTCACTTTACTAATTAAATTAACAAATGGGCCCTTAATAGTTTTCCTTACATAGAAATAACTATAGAAACATAGAGAGATATGGCAAACATACCCTAGAAGAGTTATTTTGTAGCCAATAAGATAAAATTCTGACAACATTTTTTTGTTGTTATAAGTTTACCATACATTCACTAGAAGAGTAGATTAAGCAGTAATGCTGTTGTATTCTACATGATTTGCTCCTATATTTTAATTAGAGTTATAAGCATCTTATAAGTTTTCTGGAACAACCAACTTATAAAAACTTTTACAACATTTTTCTTCTTGTTTTGTCGTATAGAACATATTTAAAATTATAAATAGTAAATGCCTTAGTTTGTGAATAGGTTTGGTTAAGTGGCAAGGAATACTTTAATACTGAATACGAGGATAGTGATGCACTAGATGAGCTTTTAAATATATTAAAATAAGATTAAATTATTAAACTTCGAAGACTTTATAAGAGTAATATCATCAGAAGGTATTATTTATATTAATTTTATATAGTAAATAATTTCTAATCTTCTAACAACTAATTGAGTACTTTTTTTTAACTCTTTTATGTTTTTTTACTACTGGTCTCAATCCTAAATAAAGAAAAGGATGGTTAATGTTTGGTTGACAATTGCTGCTGGATGGTAATGTAGAAAAAAAATCATAATTTTATTTTTAAAAATTATATCTAAAAAATCACGCAACAAAAATGTCAGTCTATTTAGAGCAAGGGTCGAAATCGACCTCATTTACGATACGGAGGCTTGAATTTCAAATAAAAAAAAATCATTTTTGAGTGGTATGTGAGGATGGGCATTGAGGGAGAAGTCAAAGGCATTAAAGGTTGTAGTGGTGTCTGCTATGGCGCGGACCCACCTCATCCTACCTGGATGCAGCCGGCCAAGTTTTTTTGAAAACGTGTTAAATAAGGCTACAGTCTTGTCGCCAAAGCCCTATTTTAAAATCCGACCCACCCCTTGACCCACCATTCAACGCGCAATCCGAGGTTGCGTGAAACGCCTGTCTTTACCTTTTTTTCTTCTCTACCCATTCCACCAAAGGCTGCAAAACAAGAAAAAGGTTACAAGTACTGTTGTGTTGCCTCTTACAAGGGCAGTCCCATACTCTCAACTCGGTTTTACCATGTGGAAAAGTGATTTTCCTCCCCACTTTGCTTGCGAGACCAAAAGAAAGAACAAGTAGTCTTCTTTTTCACAATTGAAAGAACTTTCTGTGCTGTGAGCCGTGATGTGAATAAGTAAGAGAGAAAATCTCAAAGATGGCAAACTCAGACTCACCCTTTTACGGCTAGGAAAACTCTACTTAAAAAATCCGTAAAAAATAAAATGAATACCACCCAGATCCCTTGATTGGTATCGGAACCGTCAACCTTGAGATCTGACTCTAATACCAATTGCCTCTGGCTAATAATCCCCCCTCACAATGGCGCTCTCGTGACTCGAACTCTTAACCTAGAGCTTTGATACTATTTGTAGGATCTTATGCACCCATTGAGCTACTATTATTAAGACATTCGACATTGCAACCATAGATTTATTTTCATAGTGGTCGTAGGGAGCGACATTGTGGCATACTTCTGCTTAACACAAATGTTGTGCTAGTAAGGAGATGTGGGACTCTAGAAGGGATAGCCCTTTCGAAAACTCTCTTTGTTCCCCATTAAAGACCCCCAATTCTAGTACCCTTCTCGTTGAAGACTTTGTCCTTACTCCAATCTCCATTGCGGCAAATTGATAGTGTCACCCAGCAGCTTCTTTGTTTTTTTGGATTCACACTGTACTCTCTCTCTCTCCCTTTTTACTTGTATATCATTTTCAAAATTATTTCAACTTTAAATTTTATGTAGAGTTTTATCTCATTAATTTTGTGCTTACAATTTGATTTATGAATATTCATATTTATGTACTTTATATTATTTAATTTGATGGAAGTGACTTGCATAAACATAGCATAGCTCGTCCAATGTGAAAAAAAAAATTTTTAGCAAAGGTTTAGCCCCACTTAAACAAAAATTTTGGGTCAGCCAGTGGCTATGGGTGAGGGCTGTGCAATAGAGATGGTGTTGGTGGCAGTGGGTTGTGGTTATAATCGCTATGGGTTGTGTTTGATGATGGTGATGATGGGAGTGGTGATATGTTTGGTTGGGTTGTGGGAGGTGCTGTGGGTGGAAGCGGAGAAGGTGAGGTGACTGAGGTTGAGATGGGGAGAGATGGGTGGAAAGGGATGGCTGCTGTTGGTGAATGACAAAGAGAAGGTTCGGTGGGTAAGCGTGTGGGCTGTGAAGGTATTGTGATGGAAATTGGTTTTGGCTGGGTGGAAGATGGGTGTGTGTGGTTTGATCGTGGAAGGTTGGTCGGTGGAGAAAGGGAAAGAGATGTGGGTTGCAGGGTGTTGATAATGGGCTGGACAAGAGAGGATGTGATTTAGTGAGAGTGGGTTGAGGAGATGAAGCTGTTGGGCGATGTTAGGCAGAGGTGTGCCACAATGCCGCTTCCTACAACCGCTCTAAAAACAAGGTCATGGGCACAATGTCAAATGCTTTAAAACATTGAGTTGTGCTTTTACTATTACCAATTGGTTTTGATAGGAATGGTAGGAGGGTGTCGTGGAGAGGTGTTGGCGATAGTGATAAACTTGGTTGGGATGTGAGGAAGGGAAGAAGGAAAGGAAGAGAAACAAGGGAAAAGAAGAAAAATGAATGGAGGAAATAAAAGATAGCAGTGGAAGATGAGAACCTGGTTTCTCGCTTGCTGTGGGCTTTTTGTTCACTTTTGCCGTGGCTCCGCCGATTGTCGTTGCCGTTGCCGTCACTGCTATTGCCCTTCATCGCCGGAGTCAACTAAACGTTGTGAGATGTCGCTGGGTGCGCCTAACGAAGCCACTTTCTTGCTTGTATGGCTAAAATGACTTTTTTTATGTAGGGGCCATCTAAAGTAAATTTTTTGGTAAAATTCTCTTTATTTTCTTTGTATTTAGGCATTGACCTCAAAGGTAGAGTAAGGGCCTAAGTAGAGTAGGTCCTTTGAGGGCTTTGTCCTACATATATTGAGGCTAGGGTAAGAACAACCTGTGGTGGCTTTTTGATAAGCTACACATGACCACATACATCCCTCTTCAATCAAGTTAAACCTCAACTAAAGGGTTCTACCAAGATGTTAATGATAATGAAAGGACACATGATGATGAAAGGACTCGTAGCAAGTCTACATGTTTATTGGACCTACGAAATATTGGTTTTTGAAGGATTTAAATAAAGGGCTGTTTTTTTTAATTTTACTTTTTTTCTTAATGTTGGAAAACTAGTCAATTTTTTAACACTAGTAAAAGGAATCACTGATATCACTGGTCATATATGTAAAACTAAGGTGACAACATCACTCAACTATATTTTACTAAAAAAAAAAATCAAACGCCACTCAACTATGGATAATAAGGGGTTGATCGATTGGCAGCCCAACATGTCATTCAACTACCGAAGGATTGATCCCTGGGTATGTAACTCCCATATGCATGGGTTAACTTTCCTACTTTGTAGGCTTCCTCTTTCCATTTGTGTGTGTTCTAATGGGTCCCAGCCTGCTATGCTAGAGTACCCTAATTAAAAAAAAAAAAACCTCAACTATGAGTGTATTGGTGGTTTCATGTAATTGAATTCTTAAAAAATCAAGACCTATATTCCTAGAAATGGTTAAAATTAAAGAAAAAACATTTTAAGGGTTTTATTTTTTAGGAAAAATTAGTTTTATTCTTTAAAATAGGGACATTTAATAACTTTAGGAAACATCTGTTGTTGTAGGGATGACAATGGATCGAGTTTAATGGGGATTTGCCCTGATCAACCCACTCCTATTATAAGTGGGTTTGGTAGTGGTTTTCTTGGTTTGAGGGTGTGATTGGGTTTTGTTGTTCTACGTTGCCTTGGCCCTCATATATAATATGTATTTATTACTTACTAAAGATACAAGCAAAATTCATGTGGTGTAAGCCAAGTTGGGTATTAAGTTAAGTCATGTGGGCAAAGAAAGTGTTGTATTTGATCTCTACTCACCCATTCTATGTATTTATATTTTAAAAATATTTTAAGCTTTGCATTCAACCTGATCCCATCCCAAATGTGGTGGGTATGCTATCACTATTAGTGGCCAATTAAGGGCGGATTGAGTTTGGAATTGATAAACTTGATATGTGGCAGATTTGGGTTCACACAAGCTTGTACTAAACTAGTCTTTTCACCCGATGAATAAGTCACTGCTATCGACGAATAATGATAGAAAGCCCAATTCTTTTACATTTCAGAAAATTCCCTATTTGTGTTCATTTGTTTCATGTTCGTCTGAATTCACTGATATTGACTAAAGAACCATGGTATTATGTGACTTTTATGTTCATAAATGGTACTTTTTATTGTAATTTTATGGTTCAATCATGCACTCAAAAAGAAAATCCACCATTCTCCCAAAAGAGATGAAAATAAGGGTAGAGTAGTGATTGCTAGGGGTTGTTTTTCTTAGAAATATAGAGGTGAAATTGGTGGGTTGAACAAGGAAAGATGAAAAGAATGAGAAAATAAGTGGATGGCTAAACTTTGTTTGATGAAGAGAAGTTGAGATGAGAATATGTGTGAGTTAGGTGATCGAAGTGCTGCTGGATGTTGCCAATGGGAATGAATGGAGAAAATGATGTAAGATTTGGGAGTTTAGATGATGATTGCTTAGATTTTTTAAATAGAGAACGCGGATGAAGAAGACCTACTCTTGAATGGTTTTCATCTTCTTCTCCCCTACTTTTTCTTATTCTTTTTATTCTGTTAATTTTAGGATTATGGGCTTCCTTGACATTAATAAATGAGGGCAAAAAGGGAAAATAAGAAGAGAATTTGGGTGGGAGGTCATCCCTTGATATTCTTAATATTTTCAGTCCTCGCCAGTGCCTTGCAATTTTAAGGAGATTTTTTAGTAAATGTCCCCTTTTTTAATAATAAAATGTCCCTAATCACAATATCACAAGTATAGTAATGACACGACCCATGGCACCACCCTTTCAAAATTTGCAACTTTCTTTGACTTGGAAATGGTGAGTGGTGAATGGGTGAGTGGTACTAGTACACGTTGTGAGACAACTAACCGTGAGCAATTTGTGTGAGGTAACTGGGATGTCTCATGCACCCCATTTACAGCTTTCTTTTACTGCCCACTTTGGTTATGTAAGTTTTTCCAATAAAAACCTCGTCCCGTCCATTGCTATTTTTTAGCTTTATTTTTGAAAGAGAGTGACAGAGAGCTTTTGCAAGTAATTGATCACCTCTACTCTTGATTTTGATCAATTCATTATATTCAATTTTTGTTCAGTGAATATATGTCTCTCAACATTGTTCCCTACCTTCCTTCCCCTTGGAGCCCATGAAAAATACCTTCAAGACTTCCAACTCTCAGCAACCTACAACAGTCTTTTTCAGTGCTTGAAAAATGTTGTGGCTGCCTCTTCAGTCATGCCAATTAAGGGTGTATAAAAAATCTGCTGATCCATAAAACTGATTTGATTTGATCTGATCAACGGTTTTTTAATCGATTTGATGGTTAATGGTTTAGTGATGGATTGAAAAAATCTTAATCCATTAGTAACGGTTTGGTGACGGATTTTACTTTTAATCCACGGATTTAAACTGAGCCAAACAGTTGAAATAATATATATATTTATTTATTTTTATATAAAAATTATTAAAGGGCAATATTTTAGCTATTCATCATCCAATTTTCAATCTTAGTAATTCACTCTCCATATAAAATTATGAGGAAACAGCTGAGACTATCATGAATGAATTGAATGGTTTTAACCGAATCAAACTATTGATCCACAGTTTGGTTCTATTCAATTTTTAATAGGCAACAGATTAGATATGGATTACAAAATTGTCAATTCATACATAGCAGACCAGTGACGAATTTGGCTCAATTCAATTCAATCGAACCGTGTACAACCCTAATGACAACAGATTACATCAAAACCTTCGGCAAGCTCAGTGTCTCTAGAGAGGGGTCCGCTTCAAATGTGCCCCTTACAAGTAGATTTCTATAATGGATGCTTTAGGCTTTGTGGGCTAGGCATTGGGGCCCAAGTGTTGTCGATTGTACTTCTTTAGGTTTTGGGTTCTATTTTGAGTCAGGTCTTGTAGTTATGGTATTTATATCTCGTCTTGGTCAGGTGTGCTGAGGTTAAGCCTGTTGGTTTGTATTTGGTTGTGTCCTTTTGGCTATTGCTCTTGGTTTGGATCTACTAATCCTTTTTGGCAAACCCAAAAAGAATATATGTCCCCCACCTTGAGCATAACAAATTACTTGTTTGCACGGTCCTTTTTAGGTCAACTTCACTAAACCGATGATATCTACTAGGAATTTGGATGGTTGTCGTGAGTAGACCGATCATAGTCTACAACATTAGCGGTAAATGCATGCCGTTCACATGGGTAATGGCTGCCCCATCCAAGGCAGCCATCCGATGGTGATATGACAGATCGTGATTGATCCACTTATGATCACCGTAGGTGAAAAGCATCAGACAGTCTTGATTCCATCTACTAGGTGGTCTTTGCCACAACTAATCAGCACATTACAAAGTTCCCTAGTGAGGAGTTCCAAAACAAATTGTCTAAGAAATATAGTATAATGTCTCGACCCGAGTTAACCTTGATTTGTGTGAACTAAATCAATTTTATATTAATTAAATTTGTTTTAGTCTTAGTTTATCATGTCTTTAAATGTATGGTCATGGATAGATGGATAGATAGATTGTGTTGGATTTGACCAAACCTCGGTAGTTTGAAGACATTTTTGTAAATTCTGATTATAGATTTGTGCATCATTTTCATGTCATTTTAATCCCATCATGGTCATATTATTTTAATCCCATCATGGTCATATTATTATGTGCATCATCTTTTGTTCTTGGCCCAACCTCATTTGACATCAATTGAACCCACTGAAGACTCTAAAATGACCCAAACTGTAAATAAGCCTAAAAATCTGCACTATGCCGTAATTTCGAGGACTGCATGCTTAAAACAGTCCCAACGCTCTGTTGAACGACAATTCCATTCTCCAGTTCAGCTGGGAGCACCCCTTTCCATCTCGGTTCGATCTTCCTCCTCAATCCAAGCCAAAAAGAGCTTTGCATACAAGATTTGAATTCGTCATCATCTTCCTCACTCTGCCCTTCATCACTTTCAACCTTTAGATCACCCATTTCCATCTCCTCTTCTTAATGAGAATTTCAGGAGTGGTCTCCTTCTTCTCTGTTTTTCTTTGCATCTAATTGAGTAAAAAGGGCTAAAAAACATTTGGGTCCAAGTGTTGTCGATTGTACTTCTAGCTTTAGGTTCTTGCTCTCACCTTTCCTCCTTTCTCCAGAAATCTAAGGTAAGAACCTCTCCGCTCATTTCTATTCCTTAGTTATATAAAGAGTCAAGGACTCTCAAGGAACTTTGCATGCATGTCCTCTCATCATCATCTTCATTTTTTTTGCTCCATGAGTGGGGTTGTAGAAATTGGGATTTTCCATCATTTGAGAGTCAAGGCAAGAGTAAGCTCAACTAAGGCAAGTATAAGCAAGTGTTAGCTGTGCATGTTGTGGTTTTGTTGATTCCATGGCTTTAATTTTGATATATACATCACTTACTGCTCCCATGCTTTATGTTCTTTGAATTTATAATGCGTTTGAAGTAAAATGGATGGGTGATGGTGAATGAAGGAGATTTGGTGATGTGCAAATGAACCTTGAAGTGTTGGAAGGTGAGAAAGAAGTCTCACATGCGGGTATTATCAAATTGAAGAAGAAAAAGAGATAAAGAATTCTGGACAGGCCGCTCGAGTGAGCCTAGTTGCAGGCTCGAGCGCTGCTGACAGAACTCTGTTTAACTGTAACTATTTTTCATGTGCTTTAGCCGAACTGGGTTCTGCTAAGCGCATGTTCCCTCCACTTAAGGCCTGTTTTAAAGGTCTTAAAGACCTATCTAGACCTCTTGGGTGGTTCAAACCTTCCTATAATTAGTCTAAGTGATTCATTGTAGTGTAATCTTAAACCCATAAGGCTTATGGACATTGGTGGACCTTCTAGGGCCTTAGTTTTGGATTCCATTTTTCCTAATTACCATGGCCCAATGGATTTTCACATGCCCGAGATTTCTTGAGCTGGGATTATCTCAAGTAAATTATCTGATTAGTTTCAAATCAACCCATGGATGCCGGGCTAGAGGCACCAATTTATTTCACATATACAATGTAACACCAAGGCGAAGGTAGCACATACATTGGTCACTCTAAAATAACATCGCAATGGGCAGTTAGAGACAACAGGTAATGTAGGCTAGGTTTGGCTAGTAATCTCCTTGATTCCCTTAAATCCTAATGCATTGCATATTGCATACTAACCTTGTCTTCAATTGCAAATGATATGGACTGTTTCATCACAATGCATAGTTATTCAATGTTTGATAGTTAATTGTC
This sequence comes from Sextonia rubra, assembly GCA_037013555.1. Taxonomy (NCBI): domain Eukaryota; kingdom Viridiplantae; phylum Streptophyta; class Magnoliopsida; order Laurales; family Lauraceae; genus Sextonia; species Sextonia rubra. The sequence goes on from JASUAD010000009.1 coordinate 28,464,457, forward strand.
TTTCTTAATTAGTTTTAATTGTACATGTCTTCTTTCATGGTCATTGAATTGAAATGAATTTTTATCGTACTTGAACCTAATTGAATTATATTTAACAGATATGAATTGAAAGATCTTACTCAAGTCTATAATTGGATTCAAATGGTCCGGTACTACTTAGCTTCGACCATACAAGGTCCGGCAGGGCTGAGTTTAATTTTAATGGTTTGGCCACTGTAGTAGGTAATAATTGGAGTTTCTTGAACTTCAGGTAGCAAGGTAGCTGCGGTTGAGAGCCTTGTGACATCCCAACACGATTTGATTTGAGTTGCTCTCAATTTTTAGGAGAATATAGCTTATGTAGATACCTCCTAGTATATAGTATTTCTTACTTATGATTCTTTAACTCATGCTTATTCAAAGGCACAACTGCTTAGTTTACTAAAATAACCTCCTTAATCTACTGTCGTCTTTAGATAAATTGATACAATGTGTAGTTGCTTTTATTTGCTTGTTACTTGCCAAACTGTCGTGTTGACGGTGCTACTCTTGGTACTGCAGGTCCAGGTAACAAACCGACCATAGATACACTTGTAGAGGACGTCCCAGAGGCTTCTCTGGGTATAGTAGAGTGGAATACAGTGTTAGGAGGCAGCCGCCAGGATCCTTAGATATCGCGCACAGATCACTGCGGAAATAAATTTAAACGACAATGATTCAAGAATCATACTTGTGAGATCTCTCTGATTTGATCTCGATCTTATAATAGTCTGAAAATCTCAAGATCTTCTACTATATTCTTCTATGCTCGAACTCGCACCGGGGTGTGGGCCTCTTCTGCAAATTCTCTTTGCTATCAAAAAACGAGATTTCTTTTGTATATTCTTTCTAGAGAGTAATAGCGCATATTTATAAACTACAATAGGGACCTTAAGAAGGAAATAAGGAATATGCTTCTTATAGAAATAGGAAATCCTAATTCGACCCAAATTAGAATCCTAGATTTATAAATTACAATTCAGTCCACTAAAGAATTGTAATGTACTCCTGCCCTTATTCTCAAAATAATATTTCGAGCTTTTTGTTATTAAATGCTTATTAATCTCCCCACGTTAAGATTTCAGATATCCATCGATTAAATAATTACTGACGCCTATATTTAATCGATATCTTTATAATTCTTTGAGACCTTACACTTAGCTTATTTGATATGTAGGACACTAAGTCCACCTGCAGGGTTTGACATAATCAAAACTTATAAGCTTCATCAAGGGGATATCATCAATCCCTATTATGGGACGTGGATTCCGTCAATAAACTAATATGCACCATACACATAGTGTAGTCATTCAATTTACTGAGATTATTGACCCCACAAAAGGTCTCACTCCTTTGTAAATCAAAATGCTAAATACTAAATGTACGTGTCTATTATTTATATCAGGATTAATAGTACAAGCTCTCATAATAACCATTTGGATGTTAATAATCTTATATAGTCAGTATAAAGATAATAACCTAAAAGTGGTCCTGTTCAATATACACAAAGTGTACTAGCATAACGAGTCGAAACTATACTATTTCCCGCAGCCAAGACAAGCCTACTAAAACATCATGCTACAATCGTACCGATGGTGTGTCCAATTCCATATAGATTGTGAACAACAATAACTTATATTCTATAAGAATCGACAAATAAGTCTTCCGTGCGTAAGCTAAACTCTACACACCAACTTGCCTATTTTATAGAATAAAAGACGCACTTATGCACAGTAAATAATAATGCAACCATTTACCCATACAAATTCTCATTAAGATGAAAAAAGCAAACTTTACTAATGAGTAAATCAGTCAAAGAAAAATACATAAAAGTATGCTTTTAGTATAAATTTCCAACAAGAATACAGATGAAGGGTTCTAATCATTTTATTCATAGAGCTCTATATGGGTACTTTTGAGGTTTTACTATGGGATATGCCATTGGTTTGGCAACTCTTTCACCATGCCATTTTTTTCATATTGTCATTATATTTTGCATCGTGTCATGCATTGTTGATGGATATGAATTTTATATGTAGACGTTTCATTACTGAACTTAGGCATTTGACATCGTTCTTATATATTTTGCATGTTTGGACATGATAGTAGGGCATGGGCTCTTTCAATTTAGAAGACTGTGGTTAAATTATTATTATTGTCATATTGAAATTAATTAGATGATTTATTGATGCTCAAAATGAGAATTATATAGGCAATCGAACTATACCGATAAATGATACAAGCTTCCGCAAAGACTTGATTTTATGCGTGTCATGGTGACTTTCTCACACGATAAACTTCTGGAATTTTTTCTTGTGGTGGTTCGTACGTGCTTTAACATGGCACAGATTGCCATAGGATATACGTGTTCCACCTCAGGGTCCACCCTAATCGTGGAATCTCTGGCTCGGGGTGTGACAAATAGGCATGCCTCCATTAAAGAAATGAAAGTAGATTGGACCTCTGGAGAAGACCCTTATAAATAATCCAATTAAGGTTGGTCTTTTTGGTGCATGGGACATAGGAGTAGAGTTCCAGCGAGGAGCCCCACAAATTAATGCATGCGATTACTGACCCAGCTTGCCAATTCAACCCCACAACCCACACATAGTTACATCATTTAGGCTCCGAGGGACGTCTGTTTCAAACACATGGGAGCAAACATCATTTGCCATTACCTTGTTATTATGATGCTATTTGAAAGATTAGCTAAATTGAATGATTTTGCATTTGTACAGGACCACATGAATTTGCATCATCTTATGATTAAGTTCAAAGTATGACAAGTTTGGAACAGTACACAAAATCATCACAAAAGAATTCACAATAAAAGTATCATGATCATCACTTTAGCCTTATTTCATCACTCTAGAGTTGCTTAAATGAGTTTTCTATTTTAATCAAAGTAGAAAACTCGTGTTAAATGTGATAGGGTTTTATAATTGAATATGAGTATGATATAACCCTCCTCTTTTCTTCGAGTTTGGGAGTAGCATATGGTGATGAATGAAGCATAGCAGAGGGAAATGAACATTATCATTTTAGTTTCACAACTATAGCATGAGTCTTGCAGAACCAGTTGGGGGACCTGCCTGTGCAAGGACAGCACATGGAACAACTGGTGCATTACATTGTGCCATTTCACTCTTTCTTTTTTCTTAATGTTACAGACAGTAGAAACAGTTAGAAGACTACAGTTATTCCCAAGAGATTGGCAAGATCAGAAATGAAGTGGGAGAGTGCATGCCATCCGCATGCGGTCAGCAGCTTTCCATGAGCCAAAGATGATGTAGACTCCACCACTTCTCCACCCCCTACCTTGACTATAGCCTTCATTGCATAACTGGTTGCACATCTTTTTTCCTGCAATTCACAATGCTGACCATCAAGTAAATATTCATAGTCATATTGGGATTTGCTAGGTAGAAGATCTATGTTCAAAGATTTTAGTATGTCCTTATGAAGTGTCTTTTCTATGTCTTTTCCGGGCACTAAAATTATTTCTCACTAGCCTAATCTGGTTCAATTGTGTTCCTTTTTAGAAAATCCAATTTTGATGGTATATGCGGAAGTTGATAATGATGATAATCAATAACATTGTCATGATCATCAATGGAGCACCATCCCATCTATCAGACGTTTGGCTTCATAAGTTCTACTTTTACACTCATCTTTGCAAATAAATCCATTGTATAAAATCCTAATTAGAGCAGTTTTTTACTCAAACCAAGTTGCCCTGCCAATATGTCATACGCCAAAAACTAATTGATAATAGCTACCAGCTGCTCAGTGGGACTTATGGTGGTCATAGTGCAATTAGAAAGCCAGATAATAATAAGCATGAGGTTTTCCTAATGGTAAATTCTACTAATAACTTTATTGTAGCCAGGAAGAATCTTCCCAGATAAAGAAAATGATGAACTAGGCAAAGCAGTAAAGAGCACAACACCTTCAGCAGTCCAGCAGCAGCTAAGAGCCATTTTCCTTGGCCAATTGCTGAAATGACCTTGTTCTTCTCTGCAAATTCCTTGACCAGTGCAACAACCTTGTCGTCCATGACCAGATACTCAGGGGATCTCCCTCCGGGAATCACAAGGCAGTCATAATCATCAACGCGAATTTCATTCCAATCCGAAGTCATAATGAAGTAATGCCCCGATTTCTCGCTGCACACCTGAGCACCTTCGTAGTCAAAGATGGTTGTTATGCACTTGTCCCCTTTCTTTTTGCCAGGGCTAGCGGCTTCAACCTGACAGTCCAGGCCTCCCATGGTTCTAAATGGAACGTTTATCTCGTAATCCTCTACATAGTCCTGGAACAGGATAGTAAAAAAAGCCATGCATAACTAGCATTAGTTAGTTATAAATGAAGTACTTACATGACCATGGAGAGGTGGTGGAGCCTCGGGTGAGGGAAGTGGCCCTCTGGTGAGGGAAAGGTGAATGCCGAGGCAGTTGGTTATCATATGCTACTTCTTACACTGCAGTCTTGTATTCACTGATAACCAACATCCTTTTCTATCAACCAGTTGTAAGTCATTATCAAATGATTAAAGATGATCCAATCGACAACTTTTCCATCAATGGCTACGCTTTGGTATGCCATTATTTTTAGCCAACTTGAAATTTGATACAACCCTTCTTTGTTAGGTTTGGGACAACAAAGATGAGAAAGGAACTGCATCAACCCTTCTTTACAAGGTTTGGCATGTAGGAACCACACAAAGCAAAGTTTCAAGGATTTGGGTAGTGTTCCATGTATTTAAATGATCAAAGCAGTTGTTGAAAGAGATGAATTGAAGGTTGCAACTCCTAAAAAATTAGTGGAAGGAGGGACCAACAAAGGCCCTAGAAAATAATATAAATTCTGTTCTTCCAGGAACATGATTTTTAAATAAGATAGGAAAGTAAAATTTACAATCCAAATAAACATGCCAACAATTCAATGATGGTAATAATGGCAAGTTGTCCGTGGGATTAATCTCTGATATCACTTGTAAGATCTCAGACTCCATTGAGTTATCACTTATCCCAAAACCTGAAGGTGATAGGAAGGGTAGAATCAATAGTTTTATGGTCTTCTTGGTTGTGTTAGGTGGCATTTGAGCATCACTCCACGCGGGTGTCCGAGGGTTGTATTAGGGACCTAACACAATGTCATGGACTCATGGCACTTGTAAGCAAATTGTTCTGCTCTCAGGTTAACTATATTATTTTATCTGATTAAACAGAAGATTGAAGAAATCCTACCCCACAAAGGAAGAGAATTGCTTTGTTCTGATATCCTGAGATTTTTGCTCCCATGGACCGGAGAAGAAGATTGAGGTACTCTGCATGAGCAGGCCAACCGATCGCGCTTATGATGTTACCATCAAGAACGCATGAAGTGATGGGCTCAGGGTCCATCCAGACACCTCCAGCGAGGGTAACCAGTGGTTTCATGCTTGGAAATGCAGTGCATTTCTTTCCCTTGATGAATCCAGCTGCAACCAGGAGCAATTGGCTATGACAAGTTGTTGCAATTGGCTTGCTTGCTTCAGCAAAATTTGATACAATGCTCAACACCTTATCATTAGCGCTAAGGAGCTCTGTGAATCGGCCTCCAGGTACGATAAGTGCATCATAGGATTCTGGTTTCACCTCACTGAAGTTTGAATTCAATGTGAAGAAATGGCCTTGTAACTCTGTGTATAGCTGTTGAAATATAAGTGAAAACAATTAATTAGCTGTTGAGATCTATGATGCATAGATACTTCAAAATGGCCAACTTATCATATCTTATTCATGTTCTAGCCCTATTGTATTCATGTTGTATCCGGGCACCATAGTTTGGGATCACTAGGGGAATAATACAGACATAGCTCTGTTGTTTTTTTCCTTTTTTTCCTTCTTTTTTCTCATGGGACCTTTGGTTACAAACTTTGCATGATGCAATCCAATCTTGAAGGTCAAGGAAGATTGATCATAGATCCAAAGCCAATTAGATTCAGTGATCCAAACCATCTGGTTAGAGGGATTTTACCTCCATCACATTGGGAGCCAACAGCCAGGGGTTAGGTCAGCTGACAGCCCTAGGTGTAAAAATGAGCTTTTCATTCAACAAAAAAGAAAAAGACAATAAGAGAAAATAAGCCAAACTCCAACAAGAAAAATAAACTTCACAAAATAAGACCAGCAATCAGCCCCCTACACCTAAAAATAGGTGCGCCCTTTCCCGATCTAAATCCTAATTACTTGAATAACAATGTTTGGCTAATAAGTGAGCTTTTGAGTTAAAATGTCTAGGAATATATGAAAACTCTACGTTATTGAAATTCAAGGCTAACTTCTTAACCTTCCAGGAAGTGTTTTTTATTTTATTATATATATATATATATATATAACAGTTAAGTGTTAAACATGGCTCTGAGGGCCCAAGAAATGTCTACTATTTTTAGTTATTTCCATTATATGAGAACTGTTTGGGGACAGTTAACTCTCACTCATGCAAAAGACTTTGATTCAGGTGGTGGAACTGGAAATGAGAATCATTGAACGGATCCAATTCATCCCTCCTGGAAGGAAGACTAAAAAAATGCCCAATAAGGTAGTCTTTTATAGACAGTTTTTTTTTTTACTTTACACTCTGGTGTCCCCACCAACCCAGGTCAGCGAATTTATGATAACAGATAACTCGTCTTGGTTACTAATCTACACTGGGCCCCTCTTTTATTTGGTAGGCCCCAACCACATAAGGATAGAGGGCTTATGATTTCTCTAATTGAATCAGATGCATATGTATGTACTTCTTAAGAAATAGTTCTTGTTTGTTAGACTCAGGTAATCCCGGGCAAGAGGCCAAAGTCTGAAAGGAAGAGGAAATATCCTAGGTCATTAAAAAAAAATTATCCATGGCCATGCCACCTTGAGGGTCATCTCACCTCACCCAATGTCTCCTTCTCTCATTTGAGGGCAGTCTTATATCACTTGAAATCTCCTTTCCCTATGTGAGGGCTTCTCCCACTGTTGTGGGTGGGTCCCAGCCCCTTAGCTGGGATAAAAAGAACCGACCACTGATCATTAATTAATGGCCTCCAATTAGGTGGTCAGGAATGTTTAATTGTCCAATTAAAAAATTTTAAAACAAAATCAAAGGAAAGGAAGAAAGAGTGAGAAAAACAAAAATGATCATCACCTGATGGCCCATATAGTCATGGACGGCAGTGAAGCAAGTTTCTCCGGATATCTTTCCTGGGGAGACGCAGTCAATGGAGATGCCAAAGGCTTTGAGGGCCTGAAAGGGGACCATGACCTCGTAATCCTCCATGTAATCTCCACATATCATTAGAACTCTTCTCTGACCCAACGATCCCATCCTATTACTTTCTCTTCTTCTGTGCTGCTGCTGTTGAGATTGATTGTATGATTGATAGAGTGGGGAGTGCTTCTTAGCCCTTTTAAGCTAGAGACTAGAGAAAACAAGAGAACCACGCGAGTGTTGGTCGCTATAGAGAACGATGGAATGACCTGCTATTCCCACGTGAAGCTCGTCTGTTTTATTAGTTCAGAGTGCCAAAGCACCAGGGACATGTTGATTGGCAGGCCCCACATTCCTCTATTATCAGTGTTTTACTATTAAAAATCATTATCTAAACCAAAATATAAAATGACACCTTTTTTTCAAATTTTTAATCCGGCCACCTACAGCCGGCTGAGATCAGCTGCATCATGGTTTTCTCATGGCCCTATCCCATGACTAAATGGAGGGTTGAAAAGATTGAGGCTCATTGAACATTTCTAGCTGATACATCTACATTTATAGAAATAGCTGGAGAATATTCTCTCACAAGTGACTGCACGTGCAATCCACTTTTATCAGCCCACCTGGGTGATTAATGCTTTCACCTCTAATGTCTGATGATCTGACATCATGCTTAATTTTATGCTCATTAGATGTTTACTCACTGTTCAATTGAATCTCACTGAGGTAAATTGACCTGAATCGTTGCATGGCACTTTTGGTAAAGACACATTTTCATCCATTCTACCCTCAATTATGGGAAAACATCCAAGTGGGCTCCATGAGAACATATGTGGTCTGCTGCTAGGTTCTGCTAAAATTAAACAGAGCAAAATCGCTTACCTTTGGCCTGGCCATTGCATAAGCAATGGCAAGGAAAATTCAGCTGCCAATGAGCCATCAAAATGAATTTATAAGCTGTGGATTAGAAGATTTTATTGTGAGTTGGAGGTGGGCGACGTATAACGACAATCTGATGAATAGAATCCATTGGAAGCTCCCAAAATTCAGCAGTTAATAGCAGATCTAACCATTAAAACTTCAGGGCCCTTAATCAAATTGTTACAATCATTAGTTGCATTAATGGTGGTGCAACTCTAATCCACATTAAAATATTCTGATCCCACTCGACTCCCATGCATCAAAGCGGGCCATAGCTTGCAAATTCATATTTTGTGGTCAGGTCATAGCCGAATTTAGGCACGATCAAATTGATAGTAATCTCCTATTTCACAGTCCACTTATGCATCTGAGTTCAATACGTTACCGTTAATATGTCAACTTTCACCTTGCTATTGTGTCTAACAATAAAATGCAAAACCCGACCACTATGAAAACTTGCTTGCTAATAAAATAGGCTGGCTTGGGTTCTTGAAAATAAGTATCGAAATGAATGGTCCTTCCTCCATTAATCAAAATAGGCAACCCAAATACTCAGATTAACATTTCGAATTTTTTGAGAACAACTCTTTACACTAGTGGTAAGGAGTAGTAGTTCTCACTTAGTTGTTAAGGGTTTGAATTAGCTATGTACGCGCCACCTCTTTTGACATGTGCGGGCTCCCTTTCCACTTATAGGCTTTGTTTCTGCGTGGGTAAGCTCCTTTACCACATGTATGGGCCTCTCTCTTGAGTCTCAACTGTTATGCATGTGTGTGCAAAGCAATCAAGATCAACAATCAACCACACAAGAAGATAAGAAGATTTACGTGGTTCGGCAAAGATGCCTACGTCCACGGGAAACCAATTTCCACTAGGTTCTCCTCCAATCTGTGAAACCATAGCCTTGGAATCTCAGCCTCTTTCAGCCTCTTTTAGGGTTACAGATTACAACATATATATAATCATTACATCATTATCCCCCCAAGAACTCTATATCAGAAAAAAGGAAAGTCTTAACCTATTAAGAAACCACTGTTTGACAAAACAGGAAATTCCTAATATCATTAGGGAAACCACCTTAGATACAGCACCCAATTATAGTCTGAACCCACTTGGCCAACAATCTCTCCCTCCAAACCATGGGGAAGACGCCCTGAACCCCTGACTGGGAGTTCAGCACTGCCAACTCTGAACACAGGTCCAGCTTTCCCTTAGACACAACCTTGGTCATCATATCCGAGGGATTCTTGTCCGAATGAATCTTTTCCAACTTCATGAAGTTCTTCTCGACCACCTCACGAATCCAATGGTACTTGATATCAACGTGCTTCATGAGACTATGATATGTAGCATTCTCACTAAAATCCATAGCACTCTGACTATCACAATAGACTACATATTCATATTGCTTCAAACCTAGTTCTTGAAAGAATCTCTTCAACCAAAGCATCTCTCTCCCTGTTTCATTAGCAGCTATGTATTCCGCTTCAGTTGTAAACTGTGCTGTAAACTTTTGTAACTTCGATTGCTGGAAAATAGCTCCCCCTACGAAAGTAAACAAATAACCAGAAGTCGACAATCGACGATCAAGATCGCTTGCAAAATCAGCATCAGTATAACCTTCCACGACTGGTTTTGAGCCTCTGAAACATAAGCACACCTTGGAAATACCTCCCAAATACCTAAAGATCCACTTCACTGCTTCCCAATGCTCTTTTCCAGGGTTAAAAAGAAATCTACTCACTAAACTCACATCATGAGCAATATCTGGCCGTATACAAACCATGGCATACATGAGACTCCCCACAGTAGAGGAGTAAGGAACACATGCCATCTGTTCCTTTTCATCATCTATAGTAGGACACAAGCGTTTGCTTAGTTTGAAGTGACTGGCTAGAGGTATGCTAACTGGCTTAGCATTCTTTATGTTGAACCGATCGAGTACTCGTTCAACATATTTCTCCTGTGACAACCACAGCTACTTGGAACTCCTATAACGACGTATTTGCATGCCTAATATCGTTCGTGCGGGACCCAAATCTTTCATGTCAAACGACTTTGACATCTCCTCTTTCAACTTGCCAATCAATTTGCTATCTAGTCCAACTATCAGCATATCATCTACATATAAAAGAAGGATGATGAACCTGCCATCGATAAATCGACGAACATAGACACAATGATCTGCAGCTGTCCTCCGGTACCCATGACTCAACATGAATGAATCAAACTTCTTGTACCACTGTTTCGGTGCTTGTTTCAGCTCGTAGAGATTCTTTTTCAACTTGCAAACCATCTGTTCTTTTCCTTCTACCTCAAACCCCTCTGGCTGAGTCATGTAGATCTCTTCTTTCAAGTCACCGTGAAGAAACGCGGTTTTCAAGTCCATCTATTCAAGCTCAAGGTCCATGCTGGCGGCTAGACCCAAGACGATTCTAACAGAAGTCATTTTCACAACAGGAGAGAAAACATCACTGAAGTCGATACCCTTCATCTGTTCGAAGCCTCTTACCATTAACTGTGCTTTGTGCTTCACCAGTTTTCCATTCTCATCCTTTTTCAGCTTGAACACCAATTTGTTTTTCAGAACATTCCTATCTTTAGGAAGTTGCACCAGCTTATATGTTTTGTTCTTCTTCAAAGAACTCATCTCATCCTGCATAACCTTCATCCACTCATCTTTGTCAATATGAGTCATTGCTTCTCGGAAGCTATTTGGCTCTCCCTCATTAGTAAGCAAAACATATTCGGATGTAGGATACCTAGTTGATGGTTGACGCTTTCGTGTGGACCTCCTAATTTGAGGTTCCGTGGTTTCAAACCAAGGAGACTGCTGCTCCCCCTGCTCAACACCCTCATCATCTGGCAACCCATGTGCCTCATCACGATCCAGATCGTTTTGTTCACCTTCTCCACCTGTAGTCTGCACCGAAGAAGGAGTCGGTGTGAGATCAACCACTCCATCAACTATCTCAGAAGAATTTTCAATCTTCTCAACATCTCCAAAGAACTGGTCTTCATGGAAAACCACATCCCTACTTCTGATAAGTTTTTTCTTCGCTGGATCCTGTATCTGTAGCCAAACTCATCTCCACCATAGCCAAGAAAGATGCAACTCACTGCCTTATCGTCCAACTTGGAACGCTGCTCCTTTGGTATATGTACAAACGCTTTACACCCAAACACCTTTAGGTGTGAATAGGAAACATTTTTACCTGTCCATCTTCTCTCTGGAAGATCATAATTCAAAAGAACTGAGAAAGATCTGATAATCAGAAACGACAGTCAGAACGGTTTCACCCCAAAATGACTTAGGCAACCTTGCTAATTTTATCATGCATCTTATCTTATCAAGAATAGTGCGGTTCATTCTCTCTGCCACACCATTGTGCTGTGGAGTACTAGAAACTGTCTTTTCATGTCGTATGCCATGCTTCAAACAATAGCTTCTGAACTGGTTGGATGTGTACTCTCCCCCATTATCTGTGGGGAGACATTTCAAGAGTTTACCTGTTTTTCTTTTAACCTTGATATGAAACTGTTGAAAACTCTGGAATACTTGATCCTTTGATTTAAATGGATAAACCCAGACTTTCCTGGATGCATCATCGATGAACGTGACAAATAACTTATTGCCACCCAGTGATTCTACCTCTATGGGACCACAAACATCAGAATATACCAAATCTAACACATTTGATTTCAATTTTGATGTCGAAGAGAAAGCAACCATATGCTATTTACCATATAAACAATAATCACAAGGGTCAAAGGATATACCTTTGGAGCAAGGAATTAAATCCTTCTTTACCAGCATCTGCAGTCCTTTTTCACTCATATGACCAAGCCTTTTATGCCACAGATTCAGAGAGGAATTGTCTTGAATTGCATTCAACACATCTTTGCACAGCTTTACTTGTGTTTTATAAAGAGTGTTACCTGCTATTCCTCTCGCAATAACAAGAGACCCTTTAGTGAGCTTCCATCTGTCATTTCCGAAGTAATTCTCATAACCTGCACGATCCAATGTAGTCCCGGAAATCAGATTTAACCGCAAATCAAAAACATGTAGCACATCTTTTAGCGTCATTGTGCAACCAATATCGGTTTTAATGCAGACATCACCGATACCAACAATATCTGAATGACTCGTGTTGCCCATCTTCACAGTACCAAAGTCACCTGTTTTGTACGTCGTGAACATTTCCCTGCAAGGAGTACCATGGTAGGATGCTGCTGTGTCAACAACCCACTCAACCTGATCATCTGCAATACTCAAACACTTATCATCATCGCCAGCTCTTCCTGTTCCAAAGCAGCTGTAGTGTTGTCATTGTCATTTTTCTTCTCATTGTTGGATCCTTTCTGTTCTTTCATGGCAAAATAATTTTTCCTGACATGGCCCATCTTGCCATAGAAAAAGCATTTTACAGACTTTTTCTTGCTCTGTGATTCATTGCTAGACTTGGGCTGTGATTCACCTTTAGACTTCCTACGACCCCCCTTTGGTCCTTTACTCTTACTCCTCCCCCTATTCTCAGTAACAAAGGCTTATGCATTATTTGTCCTTGCAGATTTCCTTCTAGTTTCTTCATTCTGTAGATTATTAGTAACCTTACTCATAGATAACACACCATCTGGAGTGGAGTTGCTCAAAGAAATAACCAATGTCTCCCATGAATCCGGCAAAGAACTTAGAAGCAACAAAGCTTGCATCTCATCATCAAAGATCATCTTTATAGTGGCTAACTGATTTACCACACTTTAGAACTCATTGATGTGAACTTCGATCTGATCACCATCCTTGAATTTCATGTTCACAAGTTTTCTGATCAAGAAGGTTTTGTTCACTGAGGTTTTTTTTATCAAACATTGCTTCTAGCTTTTTCCAAAGGGCATTTGCATTGGTTTCATTAGACACGTGGTGAAATATGCTATTATCAATCTACTGTCTGATGTGACCAATCGCTTTTCTATGCAACTTATTCCATTCAGCATCTTGCATATCTTTCGGTTGGGCACTATCCCCCTCAACGGGATCATGGAGGTCTTTACAATAGAGAATATCCTCCATCTTCGGTTTTCAGATCAACCAATTGGAATGGTTGAGCTTAACCATGGTAGTATTGATAGTATTGTTCTCCATCTTAATCAAATTAAGCAACAGGAAAAACAAATAACTAATACTGACTTCAACTCCCGCACCAAACTGTAGATCTAGTTAACACGAGCACGCTGGAAGAAACAGATCTAAAATTTGACTCCGGATGGCTTCGATATCGCAAAAATGGTTTTTTGCGCTTCTGATTTGGTCAAACTCCTTGTTGACCGTCAAACAACCAATCTTCTTCTACTAACAAGTAGATTTGCTCGAAATGAGTCCGTAGGCGTAAACGGATCTCCGATCGGACGTCGGATGATTAAGATATCGCAGAAGTAAACTTCTGCTGTCAATCTGGTCAACTCTGGCCATTGACCGTCTATCCGATGATGTGGGCTGACATCAGCCTGATGACGCCACTCTATTGACGCCGACGGCGAACGGGCTAGACTGCTGACGGACGGGTTCAGGTCAACCCGACCTGAACCGTTACCTGCACTGCTTAACTGCGCTGGGCTTGCACAACTAGTTGGATCTGACCCAACCCAAAACCTAACTCAACCTAGAACTAGAACTGTTCTGCCAGACAGGGCTTTCACCACGGGTGGGTCTAACCCAACCCGAAACCCTGACCAACATGTTGCAGCTTCTGGGCTTTTTCCACAACGGGTTCAGGTCGACTGTCCTGACCCGAGACCGGTACCCTGGGTTGTCTTCAACAACCCAAGCGCTGTTCTACAACAGCGACTGCAACTAGGTTGCAGTCGGGTCTTCTGCTCCTGCTCTGGTTGCCTAGTCCAGTGACTAGCGGCAGCGCGGTGACGGTGATGGAGACGGTGGGCCTCGGCGACGGCGATGACGGCAACGCAACGAAAGTCCGGCGAGAAATTTTATTTTATTTTTTGCTTCTCGGTCGTCCTCCTCAAATTCGGCAGCCCAAACTTCTCACAGAAAATTCGGCACCCTCTTCTTCAATGAAGATGTCTAGCCAACAAAACCCTAGAACGCCAACGCTCTTTCTTCTTCCTTGATTCTCCTTTCTCTGTCTCAGGAAACAGAGATCCCGAACTGTGTGGCCCGGCAGAGATCAACGTTGATCTCTCCTCTTCCCGTTGATCTTCCACGCACAACTTTGATGCTCTGATACCACTTGTTATGCGCGTGTGTGCAAAGCAATCAAGATCAACAATTAACCACACAAGAAGACAAGAAGATTTACGTGGTCGGCAAAGATGCCTACGTCCACGGGAAACCAATTTCCACTAAGTTCTCCTCCAATTTGTGAAACCACAGCCTTGGAATCTCAACCTCTTTTAGCCTCTTTTAGGGTTACAGATTACAACATATATATAATCATTACATCCTTATCCCCCCAAGAACTCTATCTCAGAAAAAGGAAAGTCATAACCTATTAAGAAACTGCTGTTTGACAAAATAGAAAATTCCTAATATCATTAGGAAAACCACCCTAGATACAGAACCCAATTATGGTTTGGACCCACTTGGCCAACATCAACCCCTTGGTTGGGGTAACAAAAACCAAAAAAAAAAAAAAAAACCACATATCCAATTTTTTGTCCGAATAGTGTTTTTTTTTTGTCCACACTGTTCCATTATAATGAATTTTCTTTGGGTCCACACTGATCCACTTCTATGAACTCTGTAGGTTTGTTTTGTCTCAAATTTATTGGATGCCTCCAAAGAGAAAAAAAATCTAAGGCCTATTTGTTTCCATTAAAAAACATAGGAATTGAATACCGAAGAATTCATGGTTTGCAATTTTTGTTCCTAAAAGCCCAACAAAAACAGGTGGTAGGAAATTTTTTGCTTATTAATCTTCATAATTAACACAAAGTATCCTTGAACTCCATCATCATTATAATCATCATCAAAGTCTTGTCGCAACTATGCTTAGGTCAACCACGTGTATTCTGTCTCCCATTTTGATCCATCCCTAACCAATGCTTAGATAAGTATCACTTCTTAATGTGTATCTTTATAACTTCCATCTATGTCCCCTTTTACTAATCCCTTCTTTTTTCCTTGGTGTGCATTCACCTGCATAGGAAATTTTCTTCAACGGGGTTGTTGTTGGCCTACATCAACCGATGTTCAAATCATCGCAAACGAATCTCTCTTAATTTATTACATATTGATGCTATTTGTAAATTCTCTTGAAAATGCTCATTTTAGGGTAGTATCCCTAAAATTCATCTAATTTAGAGAAATTCTCAAAAACTTTCCATTTTAGATAGGGAGTTTTTGTCCCTCTTAATTTGTCCAATGAGATCATGTTACCTCACCTTTAAATGACAACTCATATTAAGAGAGAAAAAACATGAATGTTTAAGTTGTTTGACTTTCTAAATAATAGCATGAGTGAAACACATTTGTCAATAAAAAAAGGGGAGTTTTTCTCAAGAAAGTACCTGGGGTGTTTTCTAGAGTGCCTCTTTAATTTAATTTTACTGAACCACTTGAAGGAAATTAGGTGGTCATTGTATAAAAATATCATTCTAAATTATCCTCGAAGGGGCATGTATGACCACCACTCCAACAGGTCTACCTCTACTGGGCTATCATTTCAAGAAGTTAAGGCCATTTAATCTGACATGTAGGATTTAAGTTAATCTGAACTGACCCTTGATAATGAAATGGAAGGGATATTATCAAGGAAGGGACATACAGAAAATTCATTTGCGTAAGGTCTCCAACCAACAAATTCATTTCTCCTAAAACGACATTAAAAGATATCAACATTTGCACAATGAAGCAACTAATAAATGTAAGGTGGTAGTTGGTATATTCTTGACTATTGAAAGAGACTGGTGCACAGGGGTACCCATATACGTAAAATGTTTATTACAAATAGTGTGACATAGATTAATGATATCTGTATTGCATTAGTTAATGACACAGCTGGGCCCAGAGTTGGTTCCAGTTCTAGTCAGCTCTATATGCTCATCAATTCTGGCTGCAAATAAACATAAAACTATTTGAGTCTGTGTCGTGGACCTGACCAAATCTCAAGCCATATACATCTTATCTAAGGTGGACAGTGTAACCTGAGGCCTAGAGCCAGTACCAAACCGGATCTACCAACACAACTAAAAGAACGGTCTGAGGTTCTATTTCTGGTTTTTCCTTTTTTAACGCAGAATTGGATCATGTTCGGTTAGGTTAGGAGAGATTGACAGAGTATAACAGATTTGGTCATGTTAGATCAGGATGATGGGCAGATCAAGCTTTGGTTGCAGAAATTTTAGGCCCAACGCCAACCAATCTCGACCCTTCGGTTTGGTTCTAAGACGAACCCAAGATCAGCCCAAGTTGTGATCCCTATCATCTAATATGCAAAACACATTGAGTGCAATGTCTTGTCGAACCCAGCTTGACGCATGTCAACTATCTGTGGCTTGAAGGTAGGAACCATGGTTTAAAATTTACTCCTACAGTTCATGTTAAGGTGAATAGTTGATTTCATAGTCTCACAATACAACATCTAACTATATGTCTAATCCCCACAACTAATGACATTTAACTTGAGTTCTTTCAAACAGCTAGCTAATCTTCCAAAGTCTATTCTGTATCTGATCGAGCTAGTGAGCCATTAAATTCCTTGTCCTACTCTAAAAATCTGCTGAGAATTTTCTGCTGTCCATACCCAGGATAGTCTCAACTCAAAAAGCTTTAATTTTTGTAGCATGTGTTATTCGTCTGGTTTGAAATCAACCTACTTGTTCTAGCAAAACGATGCATGTGAAAGGCCCATGCCTTCGGGTTCAAGATCTAAGAGGACCAACCATTAGTTCACTTAAAAATAGTAGCACTTTACCGACCAAGGGTCATTAGGAAGAATTAAGAAAAGAATAAAAATAGTCACTCCCCCACTTTACAGTTCAGTTAACTCCTTTCATCAAACTTTTACAGCATTGTCAACATGGTTTTGTGTGGCACCTTACTCCTCCCTCTTTTCTTTGTGGGCTACAAGATATCCTCTAAAAGACAAACTGACAAACACTGAAATCTAACATGTGATATTAATATTAAGACCATAATCATTATATTAATTTAGAGGCTACTTATTTTAAGTGAACAGTGTGTTCTGCATCTCACGTTCTAAGAATATCTCCTCATTTAAGTAGTAAAGTATCCTTTACAAAAAAATAATAAAAATAAAAATAAAAATAAAATAGTGATGTAAATGAATAGACTAACAACTACAAGGTTGTGTGGGCAGGCATAACGTTGGCCCCTGTATATCTTTTTTGTCACCTGCATCTGGATATCTCACTGTGGATTGTTTCTCTCAGCTGAGTTAGGTCTGGAGAGCTATTAATCAGATGAGATGAGCAATGAAATATGAGACCTCGTAAGACCAAAGTTCAAGTAATTAACTAGCTTTGACCCACACTTCATTGTCAAAAGAAGATTACAGCGGCAAACAATTTCAAGAATTTCGTTCCAATGGGCCTTTTCTGCATCATACGTGACACGAAGATTCACTGGTGTATACTGTTGGAACCACATGGATAGGGTTGCAAATGGGTACCGGGTCATGCAAATGTACTGTGAGTCTCTAGTTCTGAATAAAACATGTATGAAATTTATTTTTGGATTAGGGGAAATTAGGATCTGGATCTGGATCCGTGCATATTAGACTTGGAACTACATCAATGCATGTTTCAAGGGCATCAATAGCGTCAATAATATTCATTTTTGAGAATCCATTTAGCTTTAATCATATATCATTAATAGTTACACTTGTCTATTAGAATAACAATGAAGCTCTTTCGTTTTATTGCACTAATTTACTAATTTACTGTGTATCTTATTTCAGATCTGGATCCATAACTGGATTCAATTTTTTAAAATTTGTTCAATCTGAATGTGGACCTGGAAGCCAATCTACAAAAATTGACCCGAGTCCAAATCCACTTTCTGTCTGTACTGGATCTAACTGTTTGCATCCTATACATGGAGAACTGTTGCAACCCCTTGGCGTTAAACAAGCGTGCCTCAAGAATTTCAATTCCAAATAATCACATTAACCTCAATCATATCATAATTCAGCAGTAAAACTGTGGTCCATGGATGCCTGTGTGGATAGCTAGGAGTACTTATCTCATTGATAAGAAAGTGAACCACTATTGATTCCCATTGAAGGCGCCCCAGTCCCCACTGAATCTTGACAATTCATTCCCCATTAAGGTCTCATGTTGAACCACATGCCCGTCCGACTAAGTTTAAGAGAGAAATTAATTAAAAATATTTGGACGTTTAATTTGTAGTTTGTGGTGGATCGACTCAATTCGACAGGCTTACAGCTTGGTCATGATCAAGCAGATGCTCTCTTACACTTCTAAATTTATAGATTCAAAACCAACGTCAAGAGGCCGATTCTACCCGTCTATGTCAATGTCTGGTTCTCTTTCTCACCATCCCTCTTTGCTTTTCTTCCTTGGATTGGAACCAGACCCAATTTAATGTTCACCTATATTTTCCTCTCTTAGAGTAACCATGTGAAAATTGCAGTTCATGTAACCCTGACAACCCTGACCCAATGTGTGTTGTAACCTGGATAAGTCGAAATAGGCCAGGCATAGGTCCAATCATCATCCTTTTTTATTGGACTAGAAAGGCCCTAATTTGGGCCATGGGGTTAAGCACAGCGCAAATCTAACCATTGTGGGCCACGCTCAAATAGCACGTAGGTTACTCGATCCCTCTAGATTCTTGTTGAGTGAAAGTGAAAGAGGAGTGGAATTGGCCCCAACAATAGGGGGTTCTATTTTTTTTTTAATGTGGATTTCTCTTTTATTCCTCTTCCTTTTCCCCAAAGTTACTCCCACAATACATATATGGGAAACCTTTGCCTAGCACCTGGTGCTCACGATAAGGTAAACACTATGTGTCAAAACACTAGTAGGGCTTAACTAATGATCCATTCAAGTGGACCATAAAACAAGTATCTCTCGTGATAGTCACTGATACCAAGTTTGTTATCCATCCAAATGGATTGGATTGTTGGATCGGCTTGAACTCATTTTAGGCGATTAAAACTTGTTGGCCATTGATGAAGTGCTTAAGATGATGATTTAAGCCTCTATCTCCATCAAAAGGTTTTTTGTGTGTGTGTGTGTGGGGGGGGGGGGGGGGGGGGGGGGGGTGGGGGGGTGGGGAATGGTTAAAGATCTTTCAAATCCCCTCGGTCCTATCCCCAAGCGGCGCTAATGCCCAGTAGAGAAGCTCCATATATATATATAGATATATATGAGAATTCCTCACCTGAGCTCAACTACGGGGTAGGAATTCCCATTAGCCCAGATGTGTTGGGCCCACCATTGGTCCATCCAAATGGGCCACACACAAGGGCCCCCTAAATTGCATGTCAACCAAGTTTTGGTCCCATCTGATGGGATTAGATTGTTGGATCAATTGATGATCCATCTGAATGGACTATATATCATTGAAAGTTGTGGGCTTAGATGGAGATGATGGGATCATGGACGGGTCTGATTTTTTGTAGGGAAGGGGCTTTTAGGGAGACCTTCAAATTCCCTCATCCCCATCCCATGTGGGTCCCCAGGGTGGGCCCCATAAGCATGAGCGCACAAGCTTATCCTAAGCTTGAGCGCAGGTGATGAGCTCCCCACCCCCCCCAAACAATATATATATAAGAAAAAAAATCTTATGAGAACTAGTTCTTGTTGTTCTTTTTATAAGAAGTTTAGGTGAGGGCCATTTATTACTTAATTCAAATCTCACAATATAGAGGGACCCCTTTGATAGTTACACGACCCAAGTTTCGGCTAAATCCGAATTTATTAGATCATTGGATTGACTGTACACAAATTCGAATGGATTGGATTTGAGAACCATGGATGAAGAGGTTAGAAACATGTGATTGGAGCCAAACTTGATACATGAGGTAGTCTCACATAGATCTTTCTATCCTTCTTGTCTCATCCTCAAATGAGACTCACAAGTGGGCCCCATAAAAGTTATTATGGTAGGTGTGTGAAAACATTTCTCATAAGATTAAAGTCCACATATATATAGGAAACTATTATTAAGCATCCTTTCCTTATCATGTGGCACTACAAGAAAGCACATTATTCGCGATGAAATTTGGTGACGAATTAATATTTTGTCGCTGTTGATTCAGAATCAGCGATGAAATAGTATTTCGTTACCAAAGGGCATACTTTCAGCAACGAACATCTATTTTCGTCGTTGATAACTATTGAATTTGCGATGACACTCTGACTTTGTGCAAATTATAGAAAATACATGACATTAGGCGACAGAAAAATACATGACATTAGGCGACAGAAAAATATTTTGTCGCTAAAAGTATACTATTAGTGACGAATTTGAATTTTCGTTGCCAATAGTGGACCTTTGGTGATGCATTTAATTTCATAGTTAATAGTTTACCTCTAGCGACGAAATTTCGAT
Organism: Sextonia rubra; assembly: GCA_037013555.1. NCBI lineage: Eukaryota > Viridiplantae > Streptophyta > Magnoliopsida > Laurales > Lauraceae > Sextonia > Sextonia rubra. The sequence continues at coordinate 28,485,197 of JASUAD010000009.1, forward strand.
TTCGTCGCTAATAGTATACCTTTGGCGACGAAATTTCAATTTCGTCGAGAATAGTATACTTTTAGTGATGAAAATTTGAATTTTCATTGCCAATTCTGAAAAATTCCAAAAAAAAAAAAAAGAATGGCACCATTTTTTGCACCTACTTCATCTGTATTTTCAGAATTGGCGTTACAAACATAAATTTCATTGCTAAAGATATACTATTAGTGACAAAATTGAAATTTCATCGCCAATTTTGAAAATGCAAAAAAAAAGGGCGCCATTACTCTTGCGAAAAGTGCTAGGGAAATGTTTGGTGATGAAATTCTTTTTCGTCGCAAAAAAAGCAAAATTTATGAAATGGAAGCCTCGGGAGAGAGGGGCGAGAGAATAGAGAAGGGGAGAGAGGAAGAGAGAAGGAGATGGAAGGAAAGGCCGGGGAGGGAGAAAGGGAGGTAGGGAGAGAGAGAGGGGGGAGGGAAGGGGAGAGAAAGGTAAGGAGAGGGAAAGAGAGAGAAAGAGGGAATAGAGATGTGGGGAATGAGATAGGGGGAGGGAGGGAGAGGAAAGGAGAGGGAGAGGTAAGGAGAGGGAAGGAGATAGAGAGAGAATAGAGATGGGGAGGGAGAGAGGGGGAGGGAGGGAGAGGAAAGGAGAGAGAGAGAGGTAGGGAGAGGGAAGGAGTCAAGGAGATAGAGAGAATAGAGATGGAGAGGGAGGGAGGGAGGGAGGGAGGGGGAAGGAAAGCGAGATAGGGAGAGGTATGGAAAGAGAGATAGAGAGAATAGAGATGGGGAGGGAGGGAGGGAGGGCGAAGGAGAGAGAGAGATAGGGAGAGGTAAGGAGAGAGAGATAGGGAGAATAGAGATGGGGAGAGAGAGAGAGGGGGAAGGAGGAAGAGACGAAGAGAGATGGAGGGAGAGGGGGAGGGAGAGGGGGAGGGAGAACTAAGAGGGGGAGGAAGAGAGAGTACTAGAGGGAAAGAGAGGAGAGGGTAGGGGAGAGAGAACAAAGAGGGGGAGGGCCGGAGGAGGTGAGAGGGTAGCAAAAAATATATATTTTTTTAAAAAATTCCTTTTGGCGACAAAATTATTTCGTCGCCAAATGTATTTTCATCTTTTTTAAAATACTTATATTGATGAAAAACGTGCCCTTTGGGGACAAAATAATTTCGTCGCCAAAGGCTTTACCCTTTGGTGACAAAATTATTTCGTCGCTAAAAGGTTTTTTAGTTCTCTCTTATGTGTTTTTTACGATGAAATATAATACATAGCGACAAAATTCTGTATATTTGGCGACGAAATATGACATCACGGATTGCAATGTTACGGCGACGAAATTAGATTTCATCGCCAAATGCATTTAGAGACGGGACAAAGGCGACGAAATGGGCGTCGCCGTAAGTAATTTGTGACGAAAAAATATTTTTTAGTGATGAAACATTTCATCGTCAAATCCCAGAATTATTGTAGTGGTGAAGGACAATGATATGGTTTTCACTCTTTACATATAAAGATTCTTCTTTTTCATAATACCATAAATAACTTTAATTTCCTTGTGCATGAATATTTCTAAATATGCATTTGTTTCTCACCACAAGGTGAGGGAAAGATGCATATATTCTCCATATAAAGTGCTTTTTACTCTATTCTCTTAATATAAAACCTTTTATTTATTTTTTCACTTGGCACTATTTTTTACTTGAACCAGCCATCCAAACGCTTGCAAAGTAACTTATTTTCTCATTTTTTTAACCCATTCCTTATTTACTTTATTTATGTTGTGACCTTTACTCCTTTTGTGGTCCTCTCCTCATTTTAACAAAGTCTTATGTTTACATATAATACAAATAGGAATTGAATACATAGGAATTCATGATCATTTGAACTCAATATAAAAAATTATTAAAGAGGTCACCATTGAAGGATATGACGCAACGGGGATGTAAGGTAGCGATGTAAATAGGAACCTTGACTTTCTATGATTTGAAATAGTGATGATTGGATATTCATTTCTAATCTTCTTTTAGTTCTATTTACATAAAAGGAAAGGTTGTTTGATGTTCAACTTTGTAACAGTCCGACCTGAATTAAGTATGATTGATAGTTAATTTAGCTTGATTAGTAACTAATTAATCTAGTTTTAATTTAAATAATTTTGTTTAATGTTAATTGAATTAGGATCAGGTGTATTTTGTCTTATTTAAGTCAAGTGGGTGGAGTTCAAATCATGGAAATGTAGTTTGGGCCGAGTTTGACCATGATTAGATAGATAAAGCCATTTTTTCCTAATTTTAAATTTTATAGTTTCACGTCATGCATGCATTATATTGATACCATCACATTCATCTCATTGAACATGTCAATTTTCATGTTTTACCCGAACGCATTTGACCTCAATTGAAGTGTATGGACCCCCAAATGACCCAAACTAAAAATAAATGATAGAATTTGGACTTTTCTATAATTTAATAAAATCTATAACTTAAAAATAGCCAAGACCATATTAGTCAATATTTTCCTTCTATTGTTCTGAAAACTTCTCTCTTCTTCTTAGTTCTTCCTCCATTCTTATTCAAATCAAGTAAAGGATGGCTATTGCATGCGAATTTTGAAGGTGTCCTCTTCATCTTCATCATTCTCTCCTACTTCTCATATGTTGAAATTGGGGAACTTCCAACTTCTTGTTTAATAAGTTGAAAAGGTGAGAGTTCTCTTTCATCTACGGATCTTTGGTTTTCGATGAGTCATTTAGACTCAGAAATTACTGCATGCATCCATACTTATCATCTTCTTGCATAAATTTCATATTAGGGTATAAAGATTTGAGAATTTTTAAATTGAGCCAAGTGGAGGAATTGTGATTCAAGCAAAAGGCAAAGGCAAGTATGAGCATATTGATGTTGAATGCATGCTAGTAGTTAGTGATTTTGTAAATTACTTCAAGTTGATTGGTATTTCTACCTCTTTTTATATTAATTGTATTATTGTTGTTCACGGATTATATTGAATAAATGAATGGGGGATGAATGGATTGGATAATGAGGGGTATAATGGTAATGAAAATGTTGAATGAATGAGAATTGATAAAGGAGAATAGGAGGTTCCATTGTAGGTTGAAGGGAATGAATGAGAAGTGTGCTATAGAAATTCTAAATTAAAATTTTGAAGCATGCGCTCACGCGCACCAATAGAATATTTGATGAAAATTTCTCAGTCAAAACTTTCCAACCTAGAATCATGGTCGCTCGAGCATGCCCTGGGCCATGCTTAAGCAGACTTAACAATTTTGAAGGGTTTATTCTAGACCTTTTCTAGTTTAACTTAAGAATTCTATAATTACTCCAATTGATCCCAAACACTTCATAATTAACCTTGAGGTTAATTGTGATATGAAATTGAAAGTATAAGATTGTAAGACACTAAAAGACTCATAGGTCCTTACATTTGGAGCCTCCAACCTTAGGAAATGGGATGAATGTTAATTAATGACACATGAAGAGTTATAGCCGGGGGCTCATTCATGTGATGTCATTCATATGTTGAGCACTTAACCATAAGTGTTGGTTTAGGGAACTTTGATATATATTATATACAATGTAATACCAAGTAAAGATGGTAGTGTATCAAATAACCTAAAACTATATCAAAATAGATGGTTAGAGACTACAGATTATTAGTTTAAGATTGTCTAGTAAATTGCCATGATTTCGTAAATCTAATTGCATTGCATATCTTAAACTCGTTTATTGCTCTCTTATATTTTACTTGAATCATTACTTATAAGTGATGTTGTAATCCATTGAATGTCCATTATCGTCTATTGCTATTAATTCCGAATTCAATTGAGTAAGAGAACAATATTGAAATTGACAGTAATTGACTTAGATTGAATTCTTACTAAATGTTATTGATTGATTTATATTAGTTTAGCTCTGCTTAACTTCAACCTTATAAGACTTGATGGAGTCGAATTTAGTTAGATTGACCTTTACAATTAGTATTTGGAACTTCGAACTCCAAAAACAAGGGATTGAGATGTAATGGGCACAGGCACTGGTGTACCCAATGACTGGATCCCTTCCGAAGGATTTAGCAAACGTTGTAACCACATTAATTGTGTATTTCTTTTAATTGATTTGGATAGTATGTTTACTCAATGCTTTAATTGCTTATAATACTTCATCGACCTGTTTTAATCAATTGGTAACTAATTATGTTAGACATAGCTTATATTACTTTAATCATGCTTATGTTTCGTTAAATAGTGTTATTTGCAGTTGTCTTATTGGTGTTACAGGCTCAAATCCCAATACCGGTCTCGCCAAGGCTGAGGAGGCAGAGGAGGAGACCATAACATTTCTTTCAGATCTTGATGAATGGACAGCAGAGGCCCTCGAACTGATTCACGGACCGCAGAGCATCACAAACACATATTAGGGTTTTGCATATTCGGCTTTGGAGAATTTAGATCATTTTGTACTAGTTTTGTATATGTAGACAGTCATTCTATATAGCCTGATGTAGATGATGCATACCTTTTGTCTATCTATCCATAGATGTTATCTTTTTGTATAGATTTTGTATAGACATGCTTATGGTTGTTTATACTTTTGTAAAGATGTAAACATGTTCATATCATATAGCATGGGTGTATAGGTTACGAAATAGAAATGGATTACTTCTCTTATGTATACTTAAGTGTTTTGATGTGGACTAATTCATTGTGCATTTGAATACTTTTGAAAAATTTATTGAAAGTTGAAATTTATAGACAATATTGGTTGGCTTCCACATGTTCTAAATTTAGACAGAATTTCACGGAAGTATGTATATCATGCTTCGAAAGTTACCCTAATCTACGATTCTTGACCCAGGTCATGATAACCTTTAATCTTCATTTTTAACCACTTGAGTACAAATTCATATATATTTTATACAAACAATCAGTCCCGTCCAACAGTGATGGTTCTTCCTCCATTCTTGATACCATGGCATCCTCCTCCAAATCACTTTCTGCCTCAAAGGTTCAAAGCTGCATTTGATTTCAAGTCTTCAAACCTGGGATTCTCAAACCATTCCATGGAAACCCAAATTTCTCTTGTTGAATTAAATGGTCGTGATCATCTAATATGCGATCTTTGCTCTCATGTTAAACCCAAAAATTTAGTGAAGTGCCGTCCTACCCAAATTTATGAATGAAAAAGTAGAACTTACAAAACTAGCCTACAATACGATAGATTATTCCTCACGCTCAAGATGATGAATGGTGTCAATTCAGGCATATGTGTGTGCGCCCCACAAGAGCAGTAGGAAGAAATTGTCACAGAAAGGTCTGAGAACCCTCTGTCTCACATATAAATGAGAGTGGTTTTCGTGCACATGCATTTTCATGATAAAAGAAGAGTCAAGTCCGCAAGTTTTGCAATGAAAGAAGATAACCCACCTTCCTCTTGTTCTGTAGTAATATTGAATTGGATTGGCTATTAAAAAGAACGTGAGACTTGATCATGAAAGGTATGGGTTTCGTGTGCATTATAATTCCTTTCTACCTCTCTATTACTGCACACCCAAGTCAATAATAGCTAAACCAGACATCTTTCCTTGTCCCAAGTAAAAAGAGACGGCTTCCAAAACCTTGTTGAATTAGAGTCCTTTGTCCATACGCTTTCTTGGAGTTAGGATAGTCAAAGTCTTCAATGCCTTCCCAACCCAACTGCAACCTTTCTTTCTAATTGCCCTTATCCTTTGACGATATCTAAGACCAATAATACTACTAATACAATTTTTAGTATTGCACACAATTTCTAGCTGGGATACCTTTGTGGGGCCCACTTCCGGTTCTTAGGCTTCGTGTGATCCCTCTCTCTCCCTTCAGATAAAAGATCCCCCTACAAGCCCCTCCTACATTGTCCTGAGCCGCACACGGATTGCCCCGTTATTAGAGCTTGAGATCAAGGGGTTCTTAGCTGTTGATTTAGCATGGCCCATTCATGATAGATCTGCTTAACTCTTCCTGCCAACTCATCCTAATATTGTAGGTCCCTCAATTGATCTTGCAAAATTTGACACTCCGTTAGCTTGTATCTAGCTACTGAGAATTGAATGATACTATGGCTCACAAAAGAGTACTTCCCAGTGGTTAGATGATTTTAAAATTTTGTATATAGGTTGGGTTATTGGAAAATCTATCAAAACTCTATCCTCATGATTGTCATTATGTTTTTAAGTGGGGCCGACAAGCTGGACCATTATAAGCCAGGTACAAGTATCTCTCAAATTGACTTGTAACACACAATAATTTTCTGGGACAATGCTCTCCTATGAGCATATTATCCTCATCGATCAGAGGAAGCCAAAAGAAAAAAGCCCCCTAGATTATCCTTGCGATTTATTTAGCCACCATAAAGTTAATGATATCTTAATCATAGTTTTTTTTTTGAGATCCAATAAATGGTGAGTGGTGGACAAAGGTTCAGTGAGCGTAAAGTTGATCACTACACTAGATAATTGGACGAGTACGTGAGCATCAAAGGGCAGCACCCATCAAAGGTAGGCCTAGGTGGCTGTAACACTCTTTTTATGACATGAGTACCACTCTTTTAAATAACATGAAAATTAATTGTACGGTCAAGATGAACCAACCTCTAACCAATCCACCACTACCAGGCTCAATCAATCCCCTTTGAGTTGGCATCCACTCTAATTTAATACTCATTCGATTGTTGTTCACAGTTGTGTTTTTACATTGATATTTGAAGTCTCAAAATCAATATTTTCCATGATCTTTTTTTTTTCCTGGGCCATCTGCAATCCATGTTTAAGCCTTCCTATCCCCACTAACCCCGTCATTGACATACATCAAATTAATGGGCTCCACAAATGATTCTCATATAGAGAAGTGGAAATGTTCTCATTGGAACAAAGCTATTAAGGAAATATTCATCTCCATGATCTCGCTCACTTTTCTCAGGGCTCGAGCCCAATGGGAGTCCACTTGGGAGGATGAATGGAAGGGGTTCAAATGGTTTTGCTTGGAGAAGGGGGCCATCAGATCCTGTATTCAAAGCTCCTGAGATGATGAAGGTATGGAGTCCTCAAAATCAGTTGTTCGAAATATAGGTGGTTCGATCCAATGCTGATGACAAGTGATGATTCATGTCAATCAAGGAAGCCAGGTGATGCAGAGGTTTGGATGAGGATTAGAGTATGATCCTAGTCGCTAATTTAGGTCTTCAAACATTTATTTGCCATACATCATGCAAACCTTTTGCAATAAAATTCAATGTTCACTCTTGTTCATATTAATGTCAAAATTAAGAAGGTCAATCCCAATTCAATGGAAAAATGTGTGTGAAAAGCGCGGATTGCGCATATATAGGAATTGGGACAAGTTCATTTTGGAAGAAGGAAAGTGTACGTAAAGGGTTTGATTTGATTAAAAGCAGAAGTGAGCGATTTTCAAAAAGGTGAGCCCATCCTTGTGTACAAACAAATTCACCTGTGTTGGAATACTGTTTTTTAAAGTGTCCCACAAGCAAAATCTCATCCCACCAATGCCCATCCCACCCACAGAAAAGCATGACAATCATGGCATGACAAAACAATTTAAGTATCTCTTGCTTCTGTTCATTCAATGAAAGCCCATCATCATGGTGAAATGTGTTCTTTTGAGGGCCTCAAATTATCAACATGTCGTGGCCATTATTATTTTTATTTTTGCCAAAAAAGCCATGGATAATATTAAAAGATGAAAAGGCACCAAATTTGCAAGATAAATAAAAAAGCCTACAATACTTCCATTGTGTGCCAAATTTGAATAATTGCCAATTCACTGAGTTTTGCATGTGGAAGGGGCTTAGGCCGATCTTAAGCTTGGTGAGCCGCACACGCTCGAGATGCTTCCATACTTGAAGACCTTAAATTCCCCACATATGTATGTTCTATTTTGAGAACTGCAGCATGCTGTAGGAATTTAAAACACAAAAGAAACTCTTATCATCGTGTAGCATATGATTAACATGCATCGCAGGGAGCTCCATGCAAGCATTTACAGTCTACGAAAATTGCTAAAATTTGCTGCCAAATAGCTTTCCCTCCCCCACAACCAATTTGAAGTTGAGGGGGGGTGAAAGATGATATGTCTGACCCACTTGCCAGATATATGCCCATAAATAAGTCGATGGGGTGGGTACAATGGAGAGGGTGAGAGGTTGTGCAACAGTAAGTGTTAGAAGCAGTGGTTTTTGTTAGGGCACGTATTGGACCATTGATATAGCCGAGGCATGAAAGTTAAGAGACTTGGATTGACATAAAACAAAGAGCGAGCCAAAGCCAGGAGAGAAGGATGAGATGGATGACTGACATTTACAAGGGACGGGTAGGGTCAGGTTTTTCTACAAGGCTAAAGTAGTATCCAACATATTTATGGAGAGAAGTAGAGATGTAAAGCATGGCACGGCACGGCATGAGAATGGCATGGCCTAATCATGCTTCGTGCTATGTCGGCATGGCACACACAGTGTTTCGTGCCGTATCAAGGCCGCTCGCCTGGTTCGGCCCAGCATGGCTCATTGGCATAGTCTGTTCATGCCGTGCCAGGGCCGTGCCATGCTGGCTCACCATGCCACCCTTTTAATATTTCATAATTCCATTTTTTTTAAGTCTTAAGCTAAAAAATTTAAAAGATATATATATAAAAGAGACTGACATATAAATTTAAGTGGTTTCAGCAAACTTAACCTACTCCACTAAAAAAGATCTATTCGAATTTATTTTATTGAAGGCTTTTCCATAGGATTACCTTCAATAATTTACTTTTTAGAAAATTATTTATGCGATATTGGAGCCATCCAGACTCGGATTTCAGATCCATTTTTTCTAGTGTGCTCGTCATAAAGAGATCTACAGCTTTGTGCAGAAAATAAAATTTTACAAGAATGCAAACAAAATTTAAAGTTGAAAAATTCAATGCCAGGAATAACTTCCGCCTATGGTGCGTGAAGACGAATGTTTTGTTGGCTCAATTTTAAAATGGTGTTCATCGCGTGAAAGCTATCATTAATTATGTTCATTCAGATGTGTGTGGTCCTTGCAAGGTTTATTCCAAGGGTGGGTCTCATTATATGTTGACTTTCATCAATGATTATTTAAGAAAAGTTTGGGTTTATACTTTGAAGATAAAGGATTAGACCTTTGAAACATTGATGCGGTGGAAGGCAATTGTTTAGAAACAGACTGGCAGAAAGGTGAGAAAGTTGAGAACAGAGAATAATAAAGAGCACAAATTCAATGAGTTTGAGAACTATTGCAAAGATAGAGAAATAGTTTGGCATTACACCACCGCAGGAACTCCACGACAAAATGGAGTTACAGAGAGGATGAATAGAACGATCTTAAAAAGAGCTTGTTATATGTTATCTACTACAAGATTGTTCAAGGACTTTTGGGCTTTGGCATTATATGGTGCAAGCTACTTGGTTAATATGTCTCCACACTTAGGTATTGGTTGCAAAACACCAAAACAAATGTGGTCAGGTAATCAAGTTGATTATACCAGCATATACTAATGTGAAAACCGATAAGTTAGAATCAATGGCTGTGAAGTAAATCTTGATTGGGTATGCTTAATTTTGGGGTGAAAGGATACAGGTTGTAGTGTACAGATCCAGATCACCTAGATTGATCATCAGCAGGGATGTTAAATATCATGAGAATGATTTACTCGATGTTAAAAGGCAGGTGGAGAATATAGAAATAGGTAGCAGTAGTGACACCGTTAAGGTGGAGTTAGACATCCCAATTAGGAAGGAGAATGCATCTAGCTTCTCTCAGGATATAGAAGATAATCAGACTGAGCAGTACACAAGTAGACCCTAGAGAGTGTGGAAACGCCAGTCAGATGCGGTTTCGAGGATATATTAGAGACACTTGATATGTTTGCATATGCATTCATGGTTAAGCCATCCATGTATCCAAAGTCAATGGAAGGGTAAGAAAGTGGTTAACAGGCAATAACTATAGTTGAAGAGATGAAGTCTCTTGATGATGGAAATCTAGCCATCGGAAGTAAACGGTCTACAAGGATAAGGAATTAACTTCCCATGCAGGTGGAGTGAAGTTTTAAATTCCTGATCATAGATGTAATTTGGAAAAATCATTGTATGGGTCAAAGTAAGCTTTTGGACAATGGTACAAGTAATTTGGAGTTTTGATGATGAAATTGGTTAAGGACAAGTTCAAGTTTTGCTTGGACTTTATCCGTGTCACGCATCATTGAAGAGTGAAGGCTATGCTTATTGATAGTGGATGCAAGGACATACCTTTTAGTAAGGTACGTGGAGCTGAAGACATTAATGCCGGCTATTCTTCTGGTGGCGTGTATTCTACGGAATTCAAGTTAAAGTGGAAATTATTAGGTTTATGTCTTATATTCTGAGTTCACTGGATTAGTCCATTGGGTTAAGTGCTAGGGATCAAGCTTTGGGTTGGGGTATTTTGATCTTTGTGCCAGCCTTTCTTAGGGGCTAAGAAAGAAAGGATTATGCATATGATATAATCTATAACTCTAGATCTAAGCAGAAGAGTGCTGTAAAGAGATGTGAGTTTTCTTTGTCTATGGAGGTAAGCACATCATTGAAATACGTAAATCTCTTGTATGTGCTTTTATGTGCTTGTATTTTCTTCTTATGTGTGGCTTGATTGTCGATCAAATCGTAGGTTATGTACTTCCGCACGTGCACAATAATGGATAACTACGTCTTATGATAAAAGTTGAGAAAATTATCCAAATGTACTTACCTTATGGTGAAAGTTGAGAAAATTGCCTAGATGAACTCTGTACTAACACTTAATTTTTTGTGATATGAAACAATTTTTCACTATTGCAAAGTTTTAATAAGATTATGCAATAGCTAACTTGTTTGTTCTCCGTATTTCAATGCAATTTTATGTGATATCTAGAAAAAAATTGGGGATGTTGTAAAAAAGTAGCAGTATGGAGAATGTTGAAATTTTCTCAACTCACAAGGTGGGTTATCCATAACTAATAGTGGCTGCAAAAAAAAAAAAAAAAAAAGAGCACTACTTTTATGGGAGATAAAAGTAATTTAAAACGTGAGAGAGAAATCATGCACTAACAACCAGTTTTATGAAAGAAAAATTTCTTACCCTCGTGATAAGAAGTTTGTGTTCTTACCTGGTAGCCCAGTATTTGAACTCTAAGTAAGTTACTTCTTTCCATGTGTGTGAGCTTTTTTCTTGCGTTTGCGTGCTTTTTTCCGACTTGAATAAGCTATCTTCCCGTATGTATAGGCTCTTTGTTGGGTAAATTGACCCTTGGGATTATTTTCCCATGGTCTTTTCTTTTTCACTAATAAAACAAATATGACTTTAATGATAAGGCTAACCACTGTTGACATGCAGTTAATTAGGCCAACCCATATAATGTAGCTCCAGGTGAAAGTTAGCTTAAGCCATTGCCCATTTAGTTACCAAGTCGAATGTTTTTATTATGATTCGGAAACCGAAGAAAGTGGATCAGAATTAACAAGGTCTGTAGGGCCAGACCGCAGAACTCACTTGCAGAGGTCTTCAAAGTGGTCGTTGGACAAACAGTACAATGAACTTCCTTCTTTCCATCGTAAACATCCATTTAAAGGGAAATGATAACATGTTTGAGTTAATCCCCTCCATTATCAAGGCCCAAGATTGCGACCCCATTGATCTAAGTACATGTATGGTGCCTGGAAATAAATTTCCATTTGAATTTCTTGTCCAAAGCATTGGATTGCTTTCAAGTCCCAACCACTCACCAAGACAGACATATAATACAGAGAAGAGAGTCGACCGTGGCTTGTTTTGTGGTTATCTTTCGTAATCATGTGATATGCCATTACGCACAACTTTCACATTTGGGGCCCACTTGTACGGTTTAGCGGTTGCATCCACCTCCATCAATCGTCTCAATTAATGCTTGAATCAAACCTGTATTTTATTTTCTGCCAAAAGAAATAAATGAAGGTTTTTATTTAGTAGTCTCCTTAGACTGGTTTTGGTTGGGTATTTTAGTGATATGTTTTATAGAAGCTGAACAATTCTATTGGGTGATAGGTTTTATAGAAACAGAACAATTCTATTGGGTCTAAAACAAATGCACTTTTTATTTCCTGATTTTGATTTAGGAAGCCCTTTTTGTGGCAGGCAGGAGGCCTTGATAATTTGGGTGTGAGCTGGGAGGTTGCCTTTTTGTTTGTTTGTGTTGGTTTATTTCTTCCGCCCGTTTTTATTGAAATTATCTTTCTAATAGAAAAAAAAACGAAAAAACACAGGTTCTTGGTTCTTAAAAAGGAAAATTGGAAATTTAGAAATGTAAGGAGTGAAAGATAATGACTCATGATTATGTTGGTAAATAGGTTGGGATGCTGATGGGCAAGGCTAGCCCAAGCCCGGCTAGGGCAAAGCCGGCTTTTGCCCAGGCGTAGGTCTTGGGTATAAGTCATTAGGCCACGCTTGGATTAAATTTTTTAGACCCGTTTGTTTTATGGGCTAGGCTTAGGTTAAGTGGTAGTAAGCCCGAAGCGTGACCTGAATAGGTAGATTAAGTTGTAATTTCCCCTTCTTACATTTCTTATGTTGTATCCAAATCTTCATGGTAGAAATTTAAAAAATTATTAATCAAAGAACACTATTCAAAAGGTAGACAATGTTCATTTTAATTGGTTTGTATTAGACAAAGATCTATTGGTTTATATTTTGTTAATTAGTCATATGTTTTTATTAAAAGAAAAAAAAGGTAATATCAACTCAAAAAGCAGAAAAGATAGCTTTATATGAAAATTGTAATAATTTTTGATAAATATTTTTTTTTTTGCATTTTAGATGGATTAATTTGGACGTGATCGTGTGTGTAAATAGAAATTAGTGCATGATAGCCATATTGGCCCCCACCAAAGACCAAATTAAGGTTGCTTAATAATCTGGTCCAAATAAGGCTTGGCCCGATTAAGATATGGGTTGGGCTCGTGCATAATAGATTTTATATGGGCTGGGCCTAAGCCAACCACTTATGACCCAAGTCGAGCTTGAGCCGAGCCTAGGCTTAAGGATTTTAATCTAAGATGGTCCTGGGCTTTGCCCAGCTTGGCCCATGAGCACCCCTATAAATAAGCCTCTCCTATGAGGGCAAGTAGCTTGGCCACTCTAAAAAATCAACAGAATGAGGGTTTTTTTTTTATTTTATTTTAAAGGCACAAAGCTGAGGTAAAAAAAGTCTTTAGTAGGACTTTCAATTTGAGGGTTAGCCTAAGACAATACCAGAGCCCTTTCATATTTATTATTATAATATAAGATATATTAATATAATACAAAATTACTAAAATACCAATCCTTCTCACATGTTTTACACATGATTCAATTTACAATGTTTATTTTAATTACATGTGTAACTGTATGAAATTAATTTTTTCAATTATAGTAAATAAATATATAGATATGTTTCATCCTTTTTTTTTGCAAGGTGTTTTTTTCATCTATATATATCTATATATAAAGATGTATTCAACCTATTTGAAAATGAATTCGTGTATTCCAATCCTATACAAACAAAAATGCCCATTTGACATTCCTTTGTATTTTAATTCATGCATACAAAACAGGCCTATTCGAATCAATTACTTCTAGATATTCTTCCTTTGCGTTCTAACTCAATGCGTAGAATAGGCCGATTTGATAATGACTTCTATATATTTTGATTCTATGTAAACAACAAGCACATTTAAATTAATTACTTCATATATATTCCAATTTCCATGCTGCGTTATTGAATCCAAACAATGCTCAATTTCTACACTGTTTATTATTTTTATGCAGCAAATATTTTATACTCTACCACTAAACATTTTTATTTTATTTTATACCAACTAAAAATTTGAAATTTGTTATGTTGTTTATTACATTGCATTACCAATTATAAGTCTTAATAAAGGAAGATAGTTAATATCGTGTTGATACTTGGCGTCCAATTCCTGCGTAGAAAAAGAGTTGAATTTCTTTTCGCGAGCCCCTCAACCCCCTTAGCTCATAGTCATTAGGGAAAGGTAAGGGCCTGGGAGTGGGGTGGGTGGGGTAATGACAGTCTCAGCCAGGCCTGACCTTTTCACAGCCCTAGTGAAGATTCCAAGTGATGTGCTTTCCAAGTACAGTTGGGTCACATACTTTAGTGATCTAGATTGCTCATCCGATGTTATCCACCATGGATCCGGAAAAGTGGATTGTGCTTTCCTGCCGGATGATCATATATCAACTCTGATAATGAGCTTGAAAATGAAACGTTGAAGAAATTTTTCCCTAGTTACTTGAAGCGATCTTCAATAGATGTTGAAACAGGGACGTTTCCAGCTGAATTTTCAATGTAAAACAAGAAATCAAAAATCAATCTTTTCTAGTAATATTTTGATCATGAATTTGAACACCATCAGAACTGAATTTATTTTGATGTTCTCGTGGCAATTGTGACAAAAAACTGAAAGGTTTTTGCAGCATTTTAGGCTGTTTAGCCCACTTGGTGTGGCCAACATGTGTAACCCAAGAATCCAGCTAGATGGAAGCAGATCTCACTAACACTAGATATCAGCCGGAACCATCTTATAAACTGCATAGCTCAATGGAGATACTTCTTCCATTGTCAACGAACGATGGACCCTGCCAGAATAGCTGATGGCTGCCAGGCCTCCACTACATTCTGGGATGGTATGGTGGTAAACGACATCAAAGTGCTCCAGAGGACTGCATTGCTCTTGGGCCATAAGTGGAAGTACACTAGCAGTCTTCCATAAGTTTCTGCGTTCCCATTGCCTCTGCCTCGGGTTAAAGCCCTGAGTGAGAAAAATAGATTAGATAGGGTAGCTTAGGATAGTAGTTTTAGGATTGAAAAAAAAAAAATGTGCCCCGTCACTAAAATTCTTGGCCCAAAGAGATTAAAAAGATAATACATTCATGATTAAGGTCATTCATAATTTATAATGAAGATTATGTTGTCTGTAAAGTGGGAATCATTCTCTGGTAAACGGAAGATACTTTTTGCGCAGTTGAATTCGATGGCATCATCGTGAAATTCCCATAAAAAAGTGGACAAAATGACAACAGGCTAAAGAGAGTACGAATTGAACTTTCTCTAGTCTTGCTGGCAGATTCATTGCTTCCCGGGAAATTTAATAAGAAGTTCGTTGGGGTAGTTGCATCCTCTACTGCCTCCCTCCCTCGCTTTTTCTTTTTAAGGCTATATTCACCTCTCTCCCTTTCTCATTCCAACATCTTCTCAGCATCTTCTTTCGTCTTTCACTAAATTATTAGAGATTCCATTCCCTGACCTGTTTTAACGCTTTGGGTAGAACCCACATCTCCATTTCAGCTCAAATACTTGATGAAAGGATTGCCCATCTTCCATCACCATCTCTCATTTGGTTTTTCCTCCTCTTCTACACTTTTTCCTGTTTTCAGCTCCATTCCTTAGTTTTGGTGGTTATTCATGCCAGCTCTCAGAACACTGAGCAACATTTAGGCTTCAATTAAAACTCTCTTGACTAGGATAGAATTAGTGTCTTATAGTTTGTCCCTTTTGCTTGCTAACCATGACGGATAAAGACCAAGAACCAAAAAGTGGGGTGCTGCGTTCCGTTGAAATCACTGAGAAGAAAACTAACAGCCTTCCGAATTTCCATCACTCAGTGAAGCTCAAGTATGTTAAGTTGGGATACCATTACTTGATCACTAACTTCATGTATCTAATCTTAATGCCCTTTCTAGTCTTTATCTCGGTACACCTTTCGACGCTCACTGTCGACGACCTCAAGGAGCTCTGGAACCAGCTTCAGTATAATGTTGTGACAGTGGTCCTATGTTCAAACCTCCTCATCTTTCTATTAACAATTTACTTCATGACCCGGCCTCGGCCAGTTTACTTGGTAGATTTCGCCCTACATAAGGCTAGAGACAATCAAAAGTGCCCCGGTGAGGTCTTCATTGAGCGGTCGAGGCTCGCCGGGTTTTTCACAGAAGAGAATTTGATGTTTCAAAAGAAAATCTTGGAGAGATCAGGATTGGGTCAGTCGACGTACTTTCCCGATGCCCTCTTTAACATTCCACCGAACCCGTGCATGGCGGAGGCGAGGAAGGAGGCGGAGGCGGTGATGTTTGGCGCGGTGGATCAGGTGCTGGCAAAGACAGGGGTGAAGCCGAAGGATATTGGGATTTTGGTAGTGAATAGCAGTCTGTTCAATCCTACGCCCTCTCTTTCTGCCATGATTGTGAATCACTACAAGCTGAGGGGTAACATTAAGAGCTTTAATCTTGGTGGCATGGGCTGCAGTGCAGGAGTGATATCCATAGACCTTGCAAGACAGCTTCTCCAGGTTGGTCAAAATTTTTTTCCCTCTGTTTGTGCACTTTTTTTGAGGATGATTTGAATTGATTATAAAAAGAACTGCACACCATGATTTGGGGTATTCCCAAAAATTTCTTTGGGGAGTTTTTTTATTTTTTAAGGTCACATCAGACTCATCTGACCAAAAGCTATTTAGTAGTGTGATTGGTTAGTGCTCTTTGACACTCTAGGGAACCAATCAGTCACATGGGTTTTGTTTGCAATTAGTTTCTTTCCTTGGATTTCTCATTTGTTGTTGGCAAGTACACAACCGACTAATTATTCTAGTACAATTTCTCACTAGAAAAGATTTACTCGATTGTGTTTTTTTTTTTTTTTTTTGGTAAAGGGTTACTTGATTGTTATAGTTATTGAAACCGATTCATTCAACTTCATTGTGAGAAAAAAAATGTTAACAGGTGCATCCCAATTCCTACGCCTTGGTAGTGAGCGCAGAGAACATCACCCTCAACTGGTACAGTGGCAACAATCGACCCATGCTGGTCACAAACTGCCTCTTCCGCATGGGTGGAGCGGCCATCCTCCTATCGAACCGCCGGCATGACCGCCGCCGATCAAAGTACCAGCTGGTCCACACGGTGCGCACCCACATGGGCGCCGATGATCGGGCATTCAATTGTGTGTTCCAAGAAGAAGATGATGCTGGAAAAGTTGGCGTCTCCCTATCGAAAGACCTCATGGCGATCGCTGGGGAAGCTCTCAAGGCGAACATCACCACACTAGGCCCTCTAGTCCTACCCATGTCGGAGCAGCTGCTCTTCTTCGCCACCTTAGTTGCCCGGAAGGTGTTCAAGATGAAGATCAAGCCATACATACCCGACTTCAAGTTCGCGTTTGAGCATTTCTGCATCCACGCAGGTGGGCGGGCTGTCTTGGACGAGCTACAGAAGAACCTTGAGCTGAGTGATTGGCAGATGGAACCTTCTAGGATGACTCTCTACAGATTCGGTAACACTTCTAGTAGTTCTTTGTGGTATGAACTTGCTTACTCTGAGGCAAAGGGGAGGGTCAAGAAGGGAGATAGGATGTGGCAGATTGCTTTTGGATCAGGCTTCAAGTGTAACAGCGCTGTTTGGCGGGCACTTAGGAGCGTCCAGCCGGCCAAGGAGAAGAGCCCATGGATGGACGAGATAGATAGCTTCCCTGTTCAGGTGCCCAAAGTGGCCACCATTCAAGCATGATCAATTTTATCCATGGTTTAATTTTTTCTTGATCTGTCATGGTTTAGATTTGCATTGTTTATTACATATTATTGGCAGTTGTTTGTACAAGTGAAAAAAAAAATGCTTTTCAGAGTAAATGAACAACATTCATTGCTTATGAAGGCCAGTAAAATAATGAGTTATAAATGAAGCATAAAAAAATATTTTCTTTTTAAATAAAGACTTTCTGTAGGACACATTGGTGCAGCTTGGGCAAAGGAGCAGGCAAGGTATTGACTTATCCCAAGCCTGGATGATATTATAAGTATGTGATAATGTATACTAATTATAATATCTCTGAGTTCTTGAACATGAGTCATATTATAATATGTCTAGAGGCGCTTGGTTGGCCAAATTGCCAAGGTGGTCTTGGACTCTGTTCAAAGGCTGTCTCATTACCGGCTTGAGGCTTCCTCATTTTTTGGGAGTTTACACTAACTGTTACCGATTTCTCTAGCTTTTCTTTTCATAGGTTTTTGGTTTTTAATTATGAGCTTGTATATTTTCTCCTTTGTCGTTCTCTTCCTTTTTAATTTCATCAGTTACCTTAGCAAAAAATAATAAATAAATAAATAAATAAAACTAATTATAATATATATAGAGAAATTCTTCAGATGATCTAGTGGGCAGATGCCTTTGATGCAGACAAATTAAGGCTTTGTGCCATCAGATTTGGGACCTCCTATGGGCAAATCTGAACGAGACCTCCCTAATATCACTGATCCAATGTGTTTCTTACACCAATCCATAATCCAAATGGGACTGACTGTTGGGTAGAAATAAATGGGAAAAAGGACCCATTTTAAAATTGTTAGACTAGAGGCCCAAAGGTGAAGGGGATAGAATGACCTGATGGACGGAAGTTTTGAACAAAGAGATGGCCCTTCGGTGCGCCCCACAAGGTTGTGTATAAATTACTTGAATCCCTGTGTGTATAAAAATTTGCAAAATGTATGTAATTCAGTTATCTAAACACCCATGCCACTACCTGGATCGAATACAGGCATAAGCACAAGCCCCAACCTGAAACGGCATTTTAATGCAGGTAGGGTCAGGTGCCAGCTTGCGCTCTGCCCAGCCCAAGTTGCATCTACTCCACATGAAACAATTAATATTTGTTTGTCATTTTCATGCTGATAGTTCTAGCTAGTTTATTCTCCCATCTTCATGATCAGGGGTGTCTGGAATCTGAATTAACCATAAAGCATGGTGAATCCTTGTTATAATTCATGTTAAGCTTTTGCCACTACAAACATAATCAACGGTCTTTCACGAATGGATTGAAGCGGTGGATCAAGTAAATAGATACTTTTTTTTTTGGGTGAAGCAGAATAATTATTAAGAACCAGCAAAACAAAGCAACAACCAAGAGACATTAGAGATTGAATAATCATGTGATTTGCACTGTTACAATCGACAGGGAATGCAACTCCGATGAGCATAATACTTCAATAATACTGCCGTTCATGGGGGCGATGAATTTATCCAACGGTCTGGAGATCCAGTTTCTCTCTAAAGATCGCTCCAAGAATATGCACCTCTAATAAGATTCATTTCTTTCAAAATTAAAATTTTTGGGTGAGAGAGCCTGGATCTAATTATAATTTCAGAGAACATCTCTTAATCTTGTATGGAGGGGTGGAGGATAAATGAATAGAAAATAATTCATTAGAATTCAAATAACAACCAACTTCAAATACTACATCCAACTTCAAATACTCTCATGGATATCTTTAATGGTATTCTATTAAAAATCCATTCAAATCCTAATTTTGCAGATGAAATTGTGTGGACTCTGGAGGAAAGGAGAAACTTGACTTTAAAATTAGCATATTGTTTGGAAAGAGGTCCACAAAACTAGGAGTAGCAATGGCCATCTTTAGCCCGGTTCAAACAGTGTATAAAAAAACATTTCTATTTGTGCTTTGATTTTTAAAGAAGATTGAAGACTAATGATTTTCTACGTCAAAGAAATGTTCAATCTGATACTTGCTATAATCTATGTTTTTACAGTGGAGATTGCTTCTCATTTAATGCTTCGATGTGATTATTCTCAAGAAGTATGGCATCAACTTTTGGCAAGGCTTAATTTGAGTCTCATTGATTGTGATTCTCCACAATCTATGGTAGAGTCACTTACTCTTCGAATGGATCAACAATACACTGGGACTCAAATCTTGCGTAAGATATATATATATATAGATTTTGTGCATTTATATAGTTTATATTGCAAGAGAGAATAAAAGAATAATCAGAAATCAACAGAAGCTAGCCTCATCAATAGTAAGGAAGATTGTGAAGACTGTTCAAATAAAAATCCTCTATTTGAGCTTACAATTGCTTGAAAATTTGTTAAGCCATTGGAACCTATCTATAAGCTTCACGTGCAAACACTTTCATTCAGAGCCTAATATTCTTGAGGGTATGTGGTTTTCAATATACTTGATTAGATAAGTGATTGTTGGTATTTTGTGGACTGGTATTGGACAGCCAAAGAAAGCAACTATTGAGCCTGCCCTTAATTACTACTCAGGAGTTAGCTATTTAATGAGGACTATTCCAAATTGCAGTCCATTTTCAATAGAATTAGATGAATCCCTTAAGTATGCCATCCAAATTTTCTCCTTGATGAGAGAGATTTAAAGTAAAAAGGATGGTAACTTATCTTCAACAGTGTGCTCATATTCAGTGTCTTAAATAACATCAAGCAACTGTCCAACTTAATAAAAAGATTTGCCACACTAGAAATGATCATGCTCGTATTAATGCTTTGGAGTTTGCAATGTTATTTCATTCTTTTTAGTTTTGCTTGTTGCCCAGGCTATGGGTTATTTTATTTATTTTTTCACGTGGGGTATGCTCTTCTGGAGTTTCTATCCTATTTTGGACATGCTCATATTCTGTATTTTGTCTTTGAGGAAATAAAGAAGAGGAGTCTTCATGTGCATATGTCTCTGACCATTTTGGTGAGGGACACTTCCTTTTTTTTTTGTTTACCTATCAAGCTTAAAAAGGTGTGAAGTTTTGTCTTCTTGCTTATTAATACTTTCCAAAAAAAGGAGTGTCCCTCACCAAAATGGTGAGGGACATATGCACATGAATATTCTTCAATAAAGAATTCACTTATTCTTAAAAAACAGAAAAGGTATAGGAAAAGAATATTCCTTAAAAGAGTCATCTTTCATGGACCCGAGCACCACAAAATACAAGGAGAAAGTGATTGATTGAGTATATTCCTCCCCTCTTGTTCCCTCTTTCCATCTGGGTACACTGAGATTTGAAATGGCAAATGCCAAAACTTCACAATTAGCACAATCTTACAATCTCTTCTGTACTGATGGTGGAACTAACAATTAAATCTGTTCAACAATGAAAAGACAAAATTTTGCATAATACCAATAATATGAAACAGTTAGTCGTTTATAACCAACAGTACACCACTCCTCAAGTTAAAGGAGATCGTATTGGGATTCTTCTTGGGCATCTAAAGGGATCTTCTATCTGATTTTTGAGAAGCTGTGAGGTCGTGAAGGGAGAGAGATGCATTTGCGAAAATGGTTTTTAAGAGGGTGAAAATCAAAAGCGTAATGGTTTTAAAAGTTATAAAAGGTAACCTAAAAATTAGGACGAACACAGAGAGGCATTTGAGAGGGTTAAAATTGTTTCAAGATGATATATAATGAAGCTGAATAAATTCAATTGAGAAATCATCAATTTAAGAGGTTGAAAATCAACAGCATAATGGTTTTAAAAGTTATAAAAGGTAACCTAAAAATTAAGATGAACGTAGAGAGGCATTTGGGAGGGTCAAAATTGTTTCAAGATGGTCAAAATTAAATTGATGATTCCTCAATTGAATTTATTCAGCTTCCTTATATATAATTGGTCTCTCATTCTTGGTTTTTTATGACATCCGGAGTCTTGACTTAATTCATGCACAGGGCAATCATTCACACAGTATAGGGTGTATGGCTGCGAATTAATAATCCTCCGAGACATTTTGATGCCCGGATCTGGTGACTAGCTTGATAGGTGAGTCATCCGAAAACCTCATGCATCAGTAGATCTTATGAAAGTTTATTCCAACTTAGATTTTTAGGTTGCAGTTCAACTTATATACAGCAGAAAAATAAAAGAATTAGCAGATCAATCAATCAACCACACAAGAAGAAGGCACATATATAGATTTTTATGAGAAAAATCTTACACTAAAAAAAAACTACGAGTCCTATGCAAATAAAAACTCAAGCACTATGAATCAAATAGTTATACGATATACTCAAAGCCTTTATCCAGTCTTCACAAATAAGGACTATAATTGTTCTTATACAACTTCGTGTTGCAATGACTCTCCGTCAACGTCTACTGCTCTACGCAACTAATTTAATCACCTTAAAACCACATGGCACCTTCATACTTGCTCAAATTACTTTGAAACTGCAAGATGCTCATAATTTTCTACAAGAGAGTAGAAGCAATATTTTCTAATATTCGAACTCAGCATAATCTCTCCAATGAATGCTCTAGGGAAGTAATGGCCTCTTAATTAGATTTTCTGTCTTTATATAATAATGAAAGAGATATCTTAAGGTTGAGAAAAACACCCTTTATATAACACACAATTTGTTCCTTAAGGTTAGACACCATATCGAATAGAAAATGGCAGTTTTAGCGACAATAGAAAATAATTCCATATCAAGAAAGTGGGTTTCTGGGCGTCATCTGCTTGTGTGCCTCTCAATCTCCACTCAAAGGCATGAATAAAACATGCAGTTATTTCAATTCAATGCAGCTTTTGTTAGGCCCGCTTGAGCACTTAAAGCCTCAGTTTAAGCTTGAATATTTAGACCCCTTCGCTCGAGCGCCTTCAGAAAATTAACTCTTCACTACTGCTCTTTTAGTGACGAACCATAGTTTATTTTAATAAAATATAAAATTACAACTCAATGAACTTAAAGTTTTTGTCTAACCCATAAATTAACGAATACTCAAAATCCTCACATCCTATCCTTTTTATTTGTAGTAACCAGTTGAACAGTAAAAAAGGCAGCATAGCAACCGCTCATAATCAACAGAAAAAAAAAAAAATCGAATTTGGATAGGATCACCCGGTATCTCCACGATCCCCAACTACCTTGTATGAATCAATTGTATATGAATACTAGCAAGACTAGGATTCCGGAAGGTTAGCCCATAGAATACAACAATCTTGAGCCTCCAAAAGGGGTATCCTGTTGGGGAAATTTTTTTATTTTATTTTAAAAAGATGCTCTTATAAAGACAACAAATTCCTTACATGCAGTAAATTTTGCGGAAAGTTTATCCCCATGACGCAATGCATCTAACAAGTCTCCACGGAATGGAAGTTTGCCCAATGCCAATACAATAGAAAAAGAGAGGGCAGGGTGGGGGAAGTAGGATTGGTGGAAATCAAATCCAACATTTATAGTTCTCAATTTTTATGCTTACAGAAAACCAATAGGATGTCCCT
Organism: Sextonia rubra; assembly: GCA_037013555.1. NCBI lineage: Eukaryota > Viridiplantae > Streptophyta > Magnoliopsida > Laurales > Lauraceae > Sextonia > Sextonia rubra. Next base: position 28,508,312 of record JASUAD010000009.1, read on the forward strand.
ATAGAACGTCATGGATGGCTTTCTTCACGAGACGCTTGAAGGGTCACACCCTTCCACAGACCATATGAACGATAACAATAAAAGAAGGGTTGCAAATAGATCACCCCTTCAGAAACTAACTAATTAACAATGAAAGGACACTAGACATAATACACCTCTTCACAAAAGAATAAAGCAATTAATTAAATAATAAATATACTATCTTATTTTCAAAAATCTCCAACTGGTCCCCATTCCCATGGAACATCATATTCGGTCCTGATGATCAGACAATGGGGCTCCAGCTGATGCAGCCAAACCTCTCACAGGAAACCAAACATTCTCCAACACGGAAGCTCAGGACCCTGTAACTTCCGCTGTGCCTTTCATCAAGCCATAAAATATAAGTGACACCAATTCCTATTATATATATATATATATATATAGCATCCCTCATCTTAGCACAACTGAACAGGAGAAATTCCGTCTGCTCGAGCATGTAGGGCCCACTTATAGTCCATCAAAATGGACCACACACGGGGGCCCTTGAATTCCACTGGCCTCCAATTTTTTGCCCGATTTGAATGGATTGGACATCGGATCTTTTGCACACTAATCTGAATTGACCATGCACCATTAAAATTGTGGGCGTAGATGGAGATGATAAACATTAAGGATAAGGCTATTTTTTTGTTGAAAGAAGGGCCTCTATGTGTCCTTCAAACCACCCCCCCCCCCCCCTCCCCGCCCCATCTCTATCCTCATGTGGGTCCCTAGTGAGCCCCACACCTTTGAGTAAATGCCTATTTTCTACAGTTGAGTGCAAGTGAGGAGTATATATATATGTATAGATAATAAGCACAAGTAGGGAGCATCTAAATATATATATAGGGAAATAATCCTATGCGAACTAGTTCACACCACTATTTTGTAAGAACTCTAGGTGTGGCACATCTATTACCCAATCCAAATCTTGTAATACACAGGGGGCCCTTTGGTAGTTACACTCCTCAAATTTTAGTCAGATCTGGATTTCTTGAGCCGTTGGATCAACTGTGCACTAATCCAGATGGAATGGATCCGTGGGGCACAGATGAAGGAGTTAGGTACATGTGATTGGTGCCAAACTTAATATGTAGGGTGGTCCCATATGGATCTTTCCATCTCCCCTAGTTTCATCCCCAAATGGGATTCACAAGTGGGCCCTATAAAAAGTTCTCATGATAGGTGCGTGGAAACAATTCTCACAGGATCAAAGCCCATATATATATGGGATAGACTACTATGTATCTATCCTTGACACTATGGTGGAGACAATTTCTTCTTTAGATTTAACATTGTCAAAAAGGTGTTATGAGGTGTGATGGTCTTGTCTTCTTGCATATTAATATTTTCCCTAAAAGGAAGTGTCCCTCACCATAATGTGAGGGACATATGCACGTGAATATTTTTCATATATATATAGGGCTTTGATCCTGTAAGAACTGTTCTTATGCACTTATCGTGAGAACTTCTTATGGGGCCCACTTGTGGGTCCCATTTAGGGATGAAACTAGGGGGGATGGATCTATGTGGGACCATCACACATATTAAGTTTGGCCCTAATCACATGTCCCTAACTCTTTCATCCATGGCCCACAAATTCAGTCGATTTGGATTAGTGCATAGTTTATCCAACAGTCCAGTAAATTCAAATCTAATCAAAACTTGACGTAAGTGACTATTAAGGGGTCTTATGTATTACAATGTTTGAATTGGATGATAGATAGTCCTTATCTAGAGTTCTTACAAAAAAAATAATAATAACTAGTTCTCATAGGATTTCCCATACATATAAAGATATGGAGCAGCCCTTTCTTTGAGGCAAGTATAAAGTATAAACATTTGTGATGGCAACTGAAGTTGAGAACTCACAATGGATGTGGCAACATACAAATTTAAGTACTGGCACTACACATTGATTTGGCACGGTTTTGAACCGTTTCCAATTAGAAACGGTTTCAAATTGTTCCCTAAGAAAACTGTATTAAATCTTTTAAAACAAGTAGGGCCCACCACAGTACATTCCTTTTTCTGTCATCCCACTCTCCAAAACTAGATGTTTGGAAGGGGATAAGTGGAGGGATAAGCAATGTTTTGCATCCTATCCTATTTATTCCTTTTTATTTGCATTTTTAATGCAAGTAATTATATTATTCCAGTTCGGATGATAGAGTAAATCAATACATAGTATAATGGCTTAGATAATCCCACCCACAGGTGAGATAATTTGGGTTGGCTTTGAGTGGGGGTTATATTTTTTAGGTTTTTTTTTCTTTACACCCATTTATCCGAATGCAACCAAATATTGAATTAGTTCATCTCTATAATAAATCGAGTTACATCTCGTACAATAATACCATTGGATGGGTTGGGATGGTGTGAGCTGGTTTCAGCTATCTAGTCTTACCAAAAATTTATCCCACTTCCGTGCCTCAAGACCTAAAATGTTCCTCCTTCTCCCTCCGTGAGTCTTCATCTCTGCATCCAGCGGAATCGTCTTTAGCAACAGTGATTTTAACATCTTAATCACATCCCATTTCAGCTGTGATTAGACTAAAAAGTCACAACCATCTATCCCTTTTCTGCCTAACAATCATCCAAACCCGCGTTCAATCGACCAATCTAAATAGTTGCAGGCGTACATTCTCAGGTCATGATTTCAACCCAATATCTCTTTATTCAAATCTCTCTTCCACTACCATGTGAGCAATGGCTAGTTTGTGGATGCACAATGCCTGTTTGATGAAATTCCTTCGCGAGATGTGGCTTCCTTAACAACTTTGGTCGGTGGATACGCCGGATTAGGCAAGATGGGCGATGCCAAGAAGCTGTTTGACGGGATGACTGAGTAGAATTTTGTTTCATGGAACGTTACGGTTTTTGGGTATAGGAAGAATGGTTGAGTTGAAGATGCGCACTAGCTGTTTGATGAGATGCCTAACAGGAATGTCGTCTCTAGGAATTCTTTGATTTCTGCATATGCTGAAAATGGATTCTCCGAAGAAGCATTTAGGACTCTCCAAGAATTGAAGTCTTAGCTTGTGAGGCTCAGATTCCACGAGGATTTGGCACACAATAGGATGTTGGTTTTGTTGGATTTGTCTTGGGTGCATTTGGATGTGCTTCCAGTCATAATGAATCTAATGGTGGCCCAAATCTTATTATTGGTCGGGATGCTGGTTTATAATTTGGGGCAGATGGAATGAATGCTTAGCTTAGCCTTCTCAAAATGTGATTTTGGAGCCAAATTTGTGTTAGTTATTCTATTAAGTGGCGTGGGATAATGTTTCTCTTAGTTACTTTAGAGGATGCTTACCCTTCTCATAGGTTTTTTTTTTTTTTTTGTCTAGCACTGTGTATGTGGGATGACAAAAGTGTACTGTCATTTGTCAAACTTATTGCAGTAGTAATGTAGTATAGAGTACTATCGAAGACCCAGATTTTTAGAGTAGCATACATAAGAGAAGATTGTCGAACATAGGAAAAAGTTTTGCTGCATGATATAATTGTACTTTTGGCATGTTAAAAAACTTAAATAAAAATAGAGTAGCTTACATTTGGTGTGAGAGCATATACATAAGCAAAATAGGATACATAATATCTGAAATGAAAGTTTTAGAATTCTTCATTTTTTTTTCACGATTTTTAACCCTTTTTAATTTTTTGCTAGGGTTGATTTGCCAGTATGCATCATTAATGCAGCCCATACAAATACAATTAGTGTTTTGTAAAATGGATGCAAAATTGATAATGCTTGAAACTATACAAATAAGTGTAATTTTATTTGCCCTGGGAAAGTATTGTGTTTAATGCATCGTCCTGTATCAGTTTGTTTCGACTTATTGCCTTTAATGCATCGTTCTGTATCAGTGTACTGTATACCAGTGAACTCTAGCCTTGGGGGCATTACATTTATGAGACTCCGAATCGAGTCCTATTAAGTTGGATAAAGAGATATTTTACATAGTTGATATTAGAACTTAAAATTAGGGCCCACTCCAAGTAGAGGACCGGTGTTGGGTGGTGACTAGCGTGGTAAAGTGAGTGGGCTATGACGCTCTCCTGTTATTTTTTGAAGTTAACAAAATACAAAGGACATGAAACTGTGTGTTCTTTGATAATATTCTATACTACATTACTACTACAGTATAATAGGAATTGTAAAAATAGATGCACTAGCAGAGATGTGAAATAATAATAAAAATCTGAACTGATTTGTCACTGCATGTGTTATGAAAGAAACAAACTTCTAGAAGTCTCTGCTAAGTAATGAAGCTCCCTCTCTCAGACCTCTCAGATCTTTAATTAGATTCTTAGATCATAGTTCTTCTAAGCAAAGAGTCATCTGCTCTCCCTCAATGTTTGGTTGGAAGATATCAAATCTCAGATCTCATTGTTGGAAAGATAAAGTGGAGGGTGATTTTCTGATACAATTGATTGTCTATTAAATCCATCGCCATGGCTTTAAAGTCTACGGATTTTCTATATTTTTGACTGGATTTTGTGAATCTTAAAACACCATGTAACCTACCGAGAACTCTCGTTTCCAAGTTTAAGGTGAAATGTCTTTTAACAAAAATATATATTTTTTCTTTCTTCGGTTACTATTTTGAATAGGACGATGGGTGGTTGGTCGATGAAATTTTTCTCGATATAATGTTGCTTTCTTTTGCAATGAATGCGTCAGGATACCATATGCATCATATGGACCCAATAAATTTTCTTATTTTCTTTAATGCTGTTTCTTTAAAACATGCCCTACATTTATCTTTAGACATGTTTCTACATCGAATTTGGTATTGTCTTTTGAACCGTCTTGACTGTTGTTACTCTGGCTTGTTCAATTCAATTGCATAGGGCTTAACTCCTTGTGCAGCAGGGCAATCTGTGAAAGACTAGATTTGTACTCTAGAAGGTGAAACCTGAGGGTGATGATGAATTGAAGTTCGCATTTAACAAATACTGAGGTTTGCAGCGGCAAACACTTAAGTTTCAGTTCTAGGAACTAAGGTTGATAGAACAAAAATACTGAGGTTATAGTGAAATAGGGACATTTTCACTAAAATCAAAAACCGAAAATGAAGATTCAAGAGAAGAAACTTGTTCTTTTGATCTTAAACAACAAAGAAAGAACAGCTAATGGATAAACTAAGTATGAGACCTCAAGTTTTCTTTTATTGAACCACACATGCAAATAGATATAAGATTCTATTTATAGACTCAAATTCTAATTCAGGATTTGACTACCCATAATCTCTCATACTTCTTTAGGTAATAATTATAATGATAAAGATGCATGAGAAATCTGAAAAGACACAGAAATTGCAAAGAACTTATGGGGAAGCTCAAAAGATACTATAAGTTACAGTGGGGCAATAAACCATATTAAATACTGGCAGCCCAAAAGACCCATTCCAACAGGTGATTTTCTAATAGATATGCCTCTGCATAATATGGTAAAGAACTACACCCATATTTATATTGTTGATAATTTCGTTTTGAAAAAAGTATAACTGAATCCATGACCCTAAAAGATTTTTATTTGAATAATGTTGTTTGTCTAGGGCATCTTCTCCGTTTTATTTCCAAATGACAGATACTTCCGGTCTTGGACCTTCCTTGACCTTCCTTCAATTAGCATGTCTTTGTTTGAGTACTATGATTTATTAGAGAATGAAAATTTTCTCTAGTGCCATTGTAGGGCTGGTTTTCAAATGATTTGGACATACTTATTCATGAAATTGCTTAATAAGCAAAATTCCAAATTCAGGTAGAAATGAAGTAGGTAATTCCTTAGTTCAAGCATGTACATTGAGAAGAAAATTTCCAAATTCAGTTAGAGAAATGAAGTAGCAAAAGCTCCCTTTTGTTGCCATTCTCCTTCCATATTTTTTTGCATTATAATAGCTAGCATGAAACTATACTAAAGTTTAACAGGAGAGTAGGGCTGTATGCCTGCAGGGGAAGGAAGGAATTCTATTTCCCACCATTTGAATGCAAATTCAACCGAGAAAAATCCACTAAATCCCTTAATATTAGAATGGAAGCCTGAAAACATTGACTGAGATCTCAGAAAGATAGAAGATATCTATAAGTACAAGTTGATTTTATCGGAAAAAAAAGTTGACAACTAACTCCTTTTATCCAGTCATTAGGATTTTCTCCTCTTCGAATTGAAGTACCTAAGCCAAAAATGGCTTCATATCTATGGAAAATCTGAACTTTCCTTTCTTTTTAGGAAAACAACGCTTAAAAGTTTTCTTTACATGTCATTTGTTTCTTATTAAATTGATTCCATGTCTAAAAATCATTTCATCTTTATTATTTTGCCCAATCAAATTGGAACAGGCTTTGCTATTTGCTGCTGCAGTGCTGCTTGTAGCTAGTTAAAGATATACCAATCATCTTCAATGTTGTAAAAACCTACCCATCTTTATTGTGTGTGGCAACTTGAATGTAAAAAATGAAAGTTTTTGGGGGCGTCCCGGATTTCTAGATTGCAAGTCAAATAATATGCAGCAGAATAAATAAACCAAACTTGCAAATAAATCAATCAACCACATAAGTAACAAAACAAGCAGACTTATATGTGGAAAACCCAAATGAGAAAAAACAAGGCTGAAAAACTAAGCACTATATACAAACAATTAGAAGATATACTCACATACCCTTTCTAGTCTCCTTAACTTAAGGACTTGTAGTTGTTCTTACACAACTCTCCATTGCAATGACTCCCCGTCATTCACTGCTTTCCGCAGTTAATCAGCACTACCTTGAATCGCAAAATATATGATCTTCTACGAAGAAGTAGAAGCCACAAACTCTAGAATTCAAAGTTTTAGCATAGTCACTCCAATGGAAATTTTACAGAAGAAGGGTGATCTACAATGTGTAATATCCACTTAGAATAATGAGATTTATCCTTTAGGTTGAGAGAAGAACTCTTTAAATAACTCATAATTTGTTCCTTAGAGGTATACTCCTTATATAATTGAAATTACTAATTCTGACACAAATAGGAAAGGTTTTCACTTAATGGCGGTTTCGTAATGTTTACGTAATGGTAGTTTTGTAATTACGGACAACACAATTTCTGTAAATTTCCTGAGGCCATAAATTTGTCATTTCACCTCCGATTTAAACAATCTTAGGCTCTACGGATATCCACCTAAAACGATCTTTCCAATGATAGGTACCTTGCCTATATCCAACGCTTATGACCTTTTTAAACCATCTTGTCCTAAAAAAAAACTTCAATTTGCGTTCTTTCTTTGATTTCTTTGCTTCAGTGCATTCAACAACTCATACCACAGTTTATACTAAAAGAAATAGAAGATTACAACTCAATGGACTCAGAGTTTGTCTAACTTATGAATTAGCCAACACTAATAATTCTTACAAACTCCTTATATGGCAATTTATGGACAAAACTCCTTAGACAATACAAATATTCTACTCAGAAATGAAAACCAATATTTCATTAAGTAAAATTGCATCAAAAAAAAAAAAATTGTTACCATCAGCAAACTCTGTACTCATACTTGTCTTCATACTCATCTTCACACTCCCCCTTTTTATCCATAATTGACAAAAATAATGATGTCAGCATACAGTATATCTGTCAATTAGGATCCAACAATATCTTTCCCTTAATTTTGACTCCCTCTTAATGTTATCTTTATATCAGCTGTGGGTGGGAGCTGAATCTTCTTGATTAAGGGTGATTAGACTTTGGTACCCACACTTGCGAATTTAAATATTTCAACATAGTGTGTATCAATAAAGTAGGCAAATTAGCTTTCTTGATGTAGATGGTTCTAGTCTTGACCTTTGGCTCAGACAATTGCTTCTTCCATTGCTTGTTCTTATGTGAACTTCTCAGCTTGTTGCAATGGAGTCGAATGTTTCTTTTAATTCTATTATGATGCCATGTGGGTGTGATTTTAGGACTCGACGCATTCTTTTTCTTTGAATTACTCACCACATGATTTGTTCTTGTGGCATGTGTAGTAGCAGGTGCCAAAGAATTCAAAGAAATTTTTTTAATAAAAATAGTTTTACCTTTTAACTTTGAAGTGATGCACTATGACCATAACTGAGACCGCGTGTGTCATTAGGCCATTTCTAATTGCACCAGATGTCAGCAAGTGTCTTCGATCCAGTACTCATCTTGTTTAACAAATCTTTTGTAATATCTAACTCAGACGAACACATCTTTAGTTTGCCATTCAAATCCTCTTTCTTAGCTTGGCAAATCTTAAACTCTTCCGTCAAGGTCTAAATTTCTTGTTTAGATTCTTTGAATTTTGATCCTCAATAGTCAATTTATTAGCCAATGGATTTTTTTGACCTTTCAAGAGATGAACCTTTGAAAGTGCTTCTTCTAATTTAACCTTGAGAGAAGCAATCTGATCTTCTGATGCTTTCCACTTGTTTGCTATCTTGTCACCAAATTTAGTTTACTTGGCACATTCGTTGTAGAGAGTGTTATATTTCTCTTTTCAATCTGATTCTTCATCTGACGCTTCATCATCTTTACTATCAGAACTATTGTCAAATATGCCTCGTGAAGATTTAGCCATGAAAGCAACATACTTGGCACTAATAATGTTAAGAAGTGGATTTTTGGCATCTTCAGAATCATCAATTTTATCACATCTCATACTTTTTCTATTTGCACATTCATATGCTTTATGGCCAAACCCTTTAGATTCAAAGCATTGAAAAAATCTAGGGTATTTCTTTTCAGACTCAGTTTTGAGCATCTTTATGCCAAATTTCTTATTTTTCAACGAAGATGGTTTTGTGTTTGATGTGCTTTCACGGTTGTTGAATTCTATTTTAGAAATCACAATTGATCTGCACAATAACTTAGTGTAACCCATTCTGATACCAATTAAGAATTTTGGGGTGTCCCAGATTTCTACATTGTAAGGTAAAAAATATCTAGCGGAAGAAATAAAACTAACTTGTAAGAAAATCAATCAACCACACAAGTAAGAAAGCACATAAATTTTTATGTAGAAAACCCAAATAGAAAAAACCACAGCTGAAAAACCAAGCACTATATATGAACAGTTATAAATATAATCAATCACAGACTCTTTCTAGTCTCCCCAACCTAGGGACTTGTAGTTATTCTTGCTTAACTCTCTGTTGCAACGACTCCTTGCTATTCACTGCTCTTTGCACTTGATTAGGACTACATTAAATCTCCAATGTGTAATCTTCACTTAGAATAATGAGATCTATCCTTTGGTTGAGAGATAAACCCTTTAAATAACCCACGATTCGTGCCTTAGAGGTATACTCCTTGCATAACTCAAATTACTAATTATGGCACAAATAGGAAACGTTTTCGTGCAATGGTAGTTTCATAATTTTCATGCAGTGGAAGTTCATAATTATTGACAACACAATTTCTATAAACTTTTCAAGCCCATAACTTTGTCGTTTCATCTCCGATTAATGTAATCTTGAGCTCTACGGATATCTACTAGAAATGAGCTCTCCAATGATAGGTAGCTTTCCATATCTGATGCTCAGTTTGTGAGATATGAGCTTTTTAATCCTTGTTGTCCTCAGAAAAATACTTTAATATGTGTTCTTTCTTTGATTTCTTCACTTTAGTGCATCCGGCAAATCATACCACAATTCATTCTAAAAGAAATAGAAGATTATAACTCAATGGACCCAGAGTTTTGTTTAACCCATGAATTAGCCAACACTCATAATTCTAACAAAAATCTAAAATGGCTTAACAATTCTTTTGGGTGTCTGATGGCTCAAGGGCTGACCAACCTTATATGTTGTGGTGCGGTTGCCCCAAGTAAAATATTCAAATCCCTTAAAGGTACATGGACTACAAGGCTCATGCACTAGTTGCATTCAATTCCACACCACCCTTTGACTTGGTAGCCTCATATCAGTATTGTGGACTCCTTCAATTTCATGTAAACCCGATCCCCAAAATGACTGAAATGTCTTTAGACCAAAAGTGGAATTTTGGATGGTCTAGTCAAGATTTAAAAGGTTTGTGGTTTAATTTTGGTTGGGCTAGCTAGTTAAAAATATTGCCTTAATTTTGTGCACTTTCAAAAAATAAACCGGAAATTTCAATACCAGAAATGAGTATAGTCTGAACCCAAATCACACGCAGGTAAGAAATGTTAGTTAAGGCTCAAATTGACTGTGCTTGGTTTCCATTGGTTTGGGTTTTGATTTGGTTTTATCCACATATAGTGTGTACCATGCTTAGCGTGAGACAATTATGACAGGAACTTAAATGTGCTAACTGAATGAGATGAATTTAGCATACTCTAGTATTTATTAAACCGAGCAATTACTTGTGGTATATTTGAATTTCTCAAGAACAATAAGTCTTAATTGTCAGAATCTTGAGCGACAAAATCTATAAGACAAAATATTTTATTTTATTTATTTATTTTTTTGTAATTAAGGTATAGCAGAATATTTTGTTTTGCTTTGTTGGTGATATGGACTTTGTAGAGATACTTCTTACAACTAATTGCAACATAGGTCATCAAAGTCAAAGACAACTTAGACAAGTTTGACCAATTGCTTTTTTTTTTCTTTAATGAAATGTAATGTATTGGAGAATAGAGGGATACAAGCACTCTTCAATTTTTTGCCCCAATCAAACAAAATAGGTCCACCACTACTCTGAAGTATGGCTGGTGTTAATGAAAATCTGGAAAACTAAAACTCTCTTCTTTATAATTCTTTGCAAATGTGTCTTCTTTGTTTTGTTCACTTGATATTGGTGACGATCATATTGTTAGGATCTTGATGGGAAAGGACCACACTTTTTTCCTTCTATATTGAAATCAATGGAGAACATTGATCAACACAACCACAATCCACAAGTAGTTCAAAAAAAAATTAATCGGTAACCAAAGTGCATTAAACAAAGGAGAAGATACAAAAAACACTAGACAAGTCCAAAAACTTGCTATGGTACAAAAGAGCTATACTTACCACCCACAACAATTATAAATTAGAAACAATAAAAAAGGAGAAAAACGATCCACCCCCTGCTTAGGTAAGGTGTCAGTCAAAGAATTGGCTGGGAGTAAAGTATGAGAAAACTCTACTTGAATCAAATAACACAAAGTCTTGATTCTATTAAGAATATATTGAAACCTCCAAGGTTCCCCTATTAGTAGTCGAAATTCATGAGATAGCATTTGATGAACCACTCTCTTCAATAAGTTTTAAATGATTAAAGGCTACAAACAAACGAAAAGCCTTCAAAATAGCCCACAACTACGCCTCATTAGAATCTATAACACCTAAAATCTTGGAGCACATCATCATCACCTCTCCTGTATCATTGTGAAGCACCCCACCTATACCAGTTGAACCTAATTTGCCCCTAGCTGCTCCATCTACACTGAACTTCAAAACTCCCTCAAGAGGGGGAATCTAGCTCATCGTCCTCTTACTTATATGAGACCCAAAATCAAGAATGGCTTCCAAATTGTGCATAACATCATCAAACCTCACACAATTGAACTCGTTCCTCGGGGAAGCCCATTTAGCTACTTTTAATAATACTTTAAGAAAGTTTTTGGTGCCTCAGATTTCTAGATTGTAAGTCAAACAATATGCAGCAGAAAAATAAAAGTAAACTTGCAAGCAAATAATCAACTACACAAGAAAAAGACACGTAAACTTTTACATGCAAACCCAAACGGGAAAAACTATGAGCCCTTCTGAACTAGCAATACCAAGCACTAATTTCAAACAGTTACAAGAGACACTCACAACATTTTCGAGTCAATTCCTCAACCAGGATGCATGTAGTTCTTCTAGTAAGAATCTACGACACGACTTGACCTTGCATGCCCTACTCTCCATGCTTGACTCATTCACCTTGATTCTACAAGGTGAGCAATCTCCTACAAGGATATGGAAACAGCAACTTTAGAACTTAAAACTTTAGCAGACTCTCTCCAATAGAGGTTCTAGAGAATAAGGATGATCTCCAAAGAATATGCTCAACTTAGAATAATGAGATCTATGTCTTAACTTCAAGAGATAACCTCTTTTTATAATCCACAATCGTGCTTCATGAAGATAGCCCTTATAGAACCCAACTTACTAATCCTGCCACAAATAAAAAATAATTCCGCATAAAGTCCGTGGGTTTCTGAATGTAATCCAATGGATCAGACAGATACTCGATCGATTAGGTAATGAGTTGGGCCTTGGATTTCTAGATTGCAAGCCAAACAAAATGCAATGGAAAAATAAAAGTAAACTTATAAGTAAACAATCAACCACACAAGAAAAAAACACGTGGATTTTTACGTGGAAACCTAAGTAAGAAAACCCATCCTTTCAAACTAGGAAACCAAGTACTAATTTTGAACAGTTAGAAGATATACTCACAACCCTTTCCAATTTGTCCCTCAACCAAGATGTAATTCATTTTATAAAAATCCATGACACAACTTAATCTTACATGCCCTACTCTCCGCGCTTAATCCAATCACCTTGGTTCCACAAGATAAGTGATCTCCTATAAGGAAGTAGAAGTAACAAATTCTAGAGCCCAAAGCTTTAGCTAACTCTATCCAATGGAAACTCTAGAGAATAAAGATGATCTCCAATGAATAGTCTCAACTTAGAATAATTAGATCTATGTCTTAGGGTTGAGAGAGAACCCATTTTTTATTACCCATAATTCGTACCTCATAAGGATAGCCATTGTAGAACCCAACTTACTAATCCTGGCACAAGTAAAAAATAATTCCGTAAAAAGTCGGCTTGTTTATGAACGCGATCTGATTGATCAGACAGATACTCGATCAATCACGTGTCACTTTTACCAACAATTTAATCAATCGGGCAACCTGTTTTTCTGTTTTTAGATCTCTTCTCATCAGTTCTTCTAGTAATTTGAATTTCAGTCCAAACTATAAGAAATATAAAATACAATTTAATAGACCTAAGTTTTGTCCAACCCATGAATTAGCTAATTACATAAAACCTCATGGTATCAAACACTTACCCAGTCGATCGGGTAACCCTGTTTTCTAATATTTGGATTTTTTTTCTTCAGCTCTTCTAATGGCCTGAACTTCAGTCCAAACTATCTTAAATATAAATTACAACTTAATAAACCCAGTTTTGTCTAACGCATGAATTATCTAATCACGTAAAACCTTACATTATCCCCCTTTGGTAATTCATGGACAAAAGCATCCTATACAATCAATCTACCCAAAAAAATTAAACAAAAATTACATTGTGTAAATAAAGATGCAAAAATAATAATAATAATCTGTACCACAAAAAAATAATCCATACCATCAGCTCTATACCAATTGAATCCGGCTTCAACTCCATCTATCCTTCGTTCTATCTGTTTTTTATAGTCTAACTCCCCCTAAATTCTACATATCTCTACCGTTTTGATAATAATTGACATACTTGTAATGTCTACATGTAGCACATCTGTCAATCAGGATTCAGCAGTAGCTCCTCTTCAATTGTGACTCTCCCTTAGTGGTTTCCTCATATCAGCTAAGGGTGAGAGCTTGATCGTCTTGATCAGGCGCTTTTGGCTTTTGGCACCCACACATGCGAATTTAAGAGTTTCAACACAATGTGTGCCAATACATTGGGAAGATCATTTTTCTTAGCCCAGATGGCTTTTGTCTCGACTGTAGGCTCAGACAATTACTTCCTCTATTGTGTATTCTTTGGCAAAACTCTCTGCTTATTATAATGAGGTCAAATGTGTTCTTTAATTCCACAATGATGATATGTGGGTGAGATTTTAGGACTTGACACATTCTTCTTCTTTACACTACTTATAACCTGATTTGTGCCTACAGCAAGTAGAGTAGTTGGTGTCAAAGGAATTTAAAGCAATACTGTTAACAGAAACAGTTTTACCTATAACCTTTAAAGTGAATGCACCTTGATCATAACCAAGACCATGTTTATCATTAGGCCATTTCTGATTACACCAGATGTCATTGAGTATTATTGAATCATCATTCATCTTGTCAAGCAATTTTTTTGAAGCATTTAGCTCTGACATTATAATATTCAACTTGCCATTTCAAGTCAACGTTATCAGTTTAACAAGTTTGTAGCTTTTTCTTCAATTCTTCCATCTCTTGAGTAGAATTCTCATGATCAACAATCAGCAACTCATACTTTTATTCTACATCTGTCAACTTGTTGGCTAAAACATTCTTAGGATTTTCAAAGAGTTTCACCTTATTATTAGCTTCAGCTAATTCGGCCTCAGTGAAGGGAACTGTTTTTCTGCAACTTGTCAACTGATTGCAACTTTCTGATTCATCTTTGCTACCTTTATAGATTTGTCTAAAAAAAGTATGATATTCTTCCTTTCAATCATATTTTTCCTTTAACTCACTAGTATCTTTGTTAGAATTAGCTTTAGAGGAGACAAGAGAAAACATGGAATTAGTCTTGGCCATGAAAGCCATAAAATTCTCATTCATAATATGGTCAGGCTCTTTTTTCTCTTCCTTCTCTTCTTCAGAAGAATCATCATCCCATGTTGTATTGAGAGCTTTTCTATGGACCTTCTTTTTCTCATTACTACAGTCATTAGCAATGTGCCCATACCCTTGACAATCATAACACTGAACGTCTTTGGAAGACTTCTTCATAAACGATTTTAGTGTTTTAAAATCATTCTTCTTCCCTTTCATATATCAAATGAATTACATCATAAACTAGATAATCACTTAGGGATCAACATTCTCAGAATCTAAATCTAAATCACTTTCAGCAATTTTGACTAATTCTTTGGTAGCTTTTAGGGCAATTTTTTTGACTTAGCTTTCTGATTAGTAATGAAATTTGCTTCAAAAGTCTAAAGGTTTCCTACCAAATTATCAACCTTAATAGCCTTTAACCTACTGTTTTTAGCGATTGCTAGTACCTTGCTTGATAGTTATCTTGGAGAGATCGGAGAATTTTTCTATCAACCTTATCTTTAGGAATTAGTTCTCCCAGATTGAAATATGAATTCATATTGTCACTTAGCTTGGCATAGGATTCATCAAACTTTTCATCATTAGTCATTCTAAGGTTTTTAAAGGCAGTAGTGAGGCTTCGGAACTTAGTCTTTTTAATTAATTCAATTCCCTCATGAACTCTCTGCAAGATGTCAGATGCCTCTTTTGCAGTCGTACAAGTGGAGATCCTACAAAATTCAAATGGGGATACTCCATTATAGATTGAATTGATAGCATTATTATCGCAATTACAACTTATTTCTCCTCTTTAGTCTACTCCTCAATTAGTTTTTCACTAATTATTTGATATGAGTTTATTTAATTTATTTAAAATTGCAAGTGCACAGTTGTCTTATTAAGACAATGGCAAATATAGGTCAATTTCACAGGGGGATCTTTTAATTAAAAATCTGAAGTTTCTTTTAGAAACAGTAATAAAGGAGAGATGACTAATATGTGATCAGAAACTAAATGAATATTAAAGTGCAAAATGTTAATGACAGTGATAATGGAAATCGAGTAGAATATTAAGATTCTATTAAGCAAAGAAATTAACCAACTTTTATACAATCTATTTATTACTTTGTCTCAATTTATTTCAGATGAGAGACAAATCAATATTCTAATTCGAGTGATTTGATTATGAAAAAAAAATTTTATAGATTTAATTGAGAAGTCAAAACCTCCTTTACCTCATAAAAGATTAAAAACATCCAAGCATCATGTATCAAGTAAACATAAACTATCAAAGAAATTTAAATCCTAAGCAGAGTTTATTGAACAAGTATACATGATCAAAGTGCAATCAATCGAAATCTAAGTAAAGGCTCGTCATAGACATGAAGGTAGATTTATTTTTATACCTATGCATGGGTATCATAAAGCCCATCACTGAAATAGATCAATTGCTTAAAGATGGTAAACTAGCTACTTAAGTTCATCAAGATTCTCAAATCCTAAAGACTACTCCTCCATAGGTAAAAAAAATTTTGAACTTTATTATGATCTCCATGTGAATACAGTGATACTCTCAATTTTCTCTTCCAATCTTAGTTTCTGGAACAATGTTCCAGAATACCCACAATATTTTTCTATAATTTCAACACTAGAAAGACAAGAGAAGAAATGAGAGAGAGGAGAGAGTAATGGAGAGAGAATGCCATCCTTGGACATCCATGACTTACTTTAAATAGGGTATGGGATGTCCTATTTTCTCTCCTTAGATCCTACTTTGTAGCTAGCCTATGTTTTGGTGAGTTAGGCCTTTTTTTCTTGTCTCCTTTATTTTCTCCTTGTTGCAATAGCCTTCTAACTTCTTCTTTTAAAGAATCTTCTTTTGACCTTTGGACTTTTGAGAGAATTTTGGGAAGAGAGCATCTTTGGATGAGGTGGCCTTCTTTCATGAATATCATCAACTCAAGTGGCTAAAAACCATAGTCAACATTCTATTTCTCACATAGCTAGGTATTCTTTAGACCATAACCCAAATCATCCTACATGGGAGTCCCCTGCATATGTTGCACGTGTGCGTCTAAATGGCCCCACCTTTTGTGCAGTACATTAAAATTGGGAGCTTCTAAATATACACTATTTTTCTCTCTTTTTACACTAGGATTTTGTTTTTGTTTTTTTTTACATTTTTGCCTTGCATGAAAGGACTAAAATGCCCTTATCTTTTGCAACATTAGCCCATTATTTCTTTTTATACACACTCTTCCATCATTTTTCCTTCTTCCTTCTTCACTACAAGAGCACCTTCCCTCTTCTCTCGTCCCTCTTCCATCTAAAAGAGCATCCCTATGACCTTCTCCTTCCTTCTTCCATCTTTCCTCTAATCAAGCATCACTATCTAAGAGTACAAGTCAGCATTCTCTTATCTTTTCATCACTCTTTGTCCCATCAAACACCAATCAACAGTCAAAGAGTGCAATGGAGGAGGAGATTAACACTTAAATAGTTGTTTTCAATGAGAATAGTAGTGATAAGGTGAGTGTGTTTGAAATTTATACATTTTTTTGTTATTTTTTTCTAAAAATTTTCTGTATCATCCCGCATACTATTCAGTACCGGAAGTCCGAACATCTACATGTATTTTCGGTCTACAACGACTGAACATACATACATATGTTCGGACAAATGTGTTCGGCCATTTGTGACCGAACACATATGATGTGTTCAGTCCATTCTCGCTGAAGAGTGTATGTATGTTCGGCTATTCAAGGCTGAACATAAATATATGAGCTAACATTCCATTTCATCTTTATCTGTAGGATGGTCCGTCTACACAATGCAGCTGAGTGACTGCTAAATGTATAATGGATTATACGAGTGAATTTACCACTCATGAGGTAAAACGCAAAGTTTAATAATTTTGTAAATTAATTGTATGAGTTAATATATAAAAATATATGGTTATATGTGTAGATATTCAAGAGCCGGGATGCTTTAATCAAGTGGGCTCGTGATGTTGGCAAGAGAAACAGTATTGTCATTGTGATTAGAGCCTCAAATGCAAGTGGAGTTGGCGTAAAACTGAGAATTACCCTTTCATGTGAGAGATTTGGACATTATAATGCATATAAGTCCATTGACAAAAGGACTCCTAAAAAGAAGATCAAGCAAATAGGCATGAAAAAATGTGGATGCCCATTCACATTAAAGGGTAAGAAGTTGGCTACAAGTGATGATTAGATTTTGGAAGTTGTGTGTGGTGTTCATAATTACTCCGCTGCGGAGTATCTAAAATGGAACTCATTTACAGGCGATGATTCGATGTTGGAAGTTGTTAGTTAATCTATCAAAGAGTATGGTTAGGCCAAAAAATATTTTGGTTACATTAAAACAAAGAAGTAAACTAAATGTAATAATAATGAAGACTATCTACAATGCATGTTATAGGCAAAAAGTCTTTGAATAGGGTGGGAGAAGTCAAATGCAACAACTCTTATGCAAATTGGCAAAGCATAAGTACATTGAATGGCATAGGAACTGTGATAATACTGACACTCTCAGTGACATTTGTTGGACACACCCAACTAGCTTATAATTGTTACATGCATTTCCACATGTCTTGATAATGGATTGCACATACAAGATGAACCGGTATTGGCTGCCTCTTTTATAGATTGTTGGTGTTACGTCCACAGAAATGATATTTTCCATATGCTTTGCTTATCTCAAAGCTGAATATAAAGATAATTATGCATGGCTGTTGGGTGTCATGCGTTTATCATTGTTGATGCTATTTGTATTCTTCCTGGAGTTATTGTCACCGATAGAGAGCTGGGGCTCTTAAAGGCCATCGACAGTGTATTCTTAGAGAGTACTCATTTATTGTGTACATGACACATTAATAAGAATGTCTTGAGTTAATGTAAAAAGTTGTTTGAAACCAAAAAAATGTGAGACAAGTTCAACATGAGCTAAAATATGGTGATGTCTTCTTCCATAGAAGAAAAGTATAATGAACTTTTGGGTTGGCTAATTAAGGATTTCCATACTTATCCCAAAGCGCTGCAATATGTGAAAAGCACATAGTTAGATGCATACAAGGAAAAATTTGTGTCTGCATAGGTAGATAATTGTTTTCATTTGGGGAATACTACATCGAATAGGTAATGTGAATGTTTATTCTTGAGTGAGTTACATTTATTATGTAATATGTCTATATGAATTAATAACTTTTCTTTTTCTTATAGGGTTAAGAATTCACATGCACAGTTAAAGAAACAACTTGGATCAAGTCAAGGAAATCTTGAATCAAACTGGACAAAGACCTATAATCTGCTCAAATAGCAACATACTAGTATTAAAACATCATTTGAAAAAAGTAAGACAGTTGTGGAACACAGTTTTAAGCTTTCTGATTTCAATGAGCTTCATGGCCACATTTCAAAAATCTCATTGGATAAAATATTATTAGAAAGAAAGAGTCGATCAAGTTGGAATTGATCCGGTCCCATGTATGTGTATCCTTTGTTATACATATGGTTTATCTTGTGCACATGAGATTGGAGAATATGTTTATCAGCAATGCCCAATTCCCCTCAGTTGCATACATTCACATTGGTGTAAGCTTGATATGTTGCCTAACAGTGTAATGAAGAGGTCTACTTTGGATGTTAAAGCATAGTTGGTGTTAGTTGAAAGGGCTTTTAATGAAGGTGATTATACAAAGCAATTGCAAATGTTGAGGAAGTTGAGAGAGTTATACGAACCGGATTGTACGTTTTTAATGGAACTAAAAGTGAAATTAAAAGCCTGAGTTTCCCATCTGTTAAGGTTGATGCATTGACTCAGCATGATCCAAGTGCCTTTGAGATAATGCAATCTGCACATGATAGTTACTCTTCTGTATTTAATAAAGAGAAGGCTGTTCACAGCAAGGCAAGTGTACATGGTAGAGTTAAGAGGAAAGGAAAGGCGAAGGTGCATCACATAAGATCACAGCATACTGTTTCTTACCGTGAGCAATTTCTAGATAGGATTAGGTACTACACATGTGTCATAAAAGATGTTGCAACTGATAGTAACTGTGGCTTTAGAGTCATTGCAAGGATGCTTGGGCTAACCGAAGATGATTGGCCATGGGTGAGGAGAGATTTAGTAAATGAATTACTTGCCCACTCAATAGAGTATCAACAACTATATGGGATTGAAAACAGGTTCAAAAATTGATTGAGGCTTTGTCATATTATGATAATTATCCCAGTTATTCCCATTGGATGACAATGCCAGACATGAGGCATATTATCACATCTCATTATAATTTGGTATTATTCCACTTTAGCATGCAACAATGTCTTACCTTTCTATCTCTTTGGTTCGTACCATCATCAATAGTTTCTTGCAAGGAGATAGTGATTGGTTTTGTAAACGACAGTCACTTTGTTCATGTTATAATCCCTCTTTTTTCAAGAGATTTTATTATTTCTAAATGAATTTTCTAACTTTTGCTATGTTTTAGCTCTTCTTGGACCTAGGTCATCCAATTCCACCAATTGTGAACAAGTGGTGTGAATTTCATTTTCCATGTGTAATAAATGGGCAACTACATATACAGTTCACATTGAGCGTCTCAAAGAGCTTGTCAGCTCAAATGTAGCCATAAGTGAAATGATAGAGATCTGATAAACTCATTGTAGCTCATTTGGAATGTCACTCAATGTAACTAATTTGGCATGTAACTCATTTGAGATGTAACTAATTTTGAATGTAACTCATTGTACTCATTTGGAAGATAACATGAAATTTTAATTACTAGCAGTACATTTCGTAATTTCATATATGATATTTGTGAACTGTTTCCATACTTAACAAAAATAAAGAACCCCATCCTAAACAAAAAACAACATCATCATGGACACATCAACCTCTGTCACTCCTACTCCGACGTCTGTAAGTACTGGATGTCATATTGGAATCCCTCACAATTCGTTGTGCATCTTTAAGTGAAAGTCCTATTAACACAGGGCGCATGCGATTAACATTAACGTACATCCCCCGTGGGTCACGACAAAAGTCAGCCTTTGTCAATGGCTCAACGATACTTAGTGGATCTTGACAACGCTGCTCATAATTTGTAGACGAACTAGCCCCACTTGCCTCATTTCTTTGCCCCCACGTGGATCGATACCTTGGGTTTTGCACTGTCCTCCATTATATCTGTGTACCAGCTCATATAATTGGGAACACAATCCGATGGAAATCTAACAGCTTAACTCCGATTTGTTGGTGAAAATACATGATTCTCCTATCTCTGCCACTCCCGATTGACCCATTGATATGCAATTTGATAATGCTGAGCACTTAGACCTCGATGTGCTCGATCTGGAGTTCATAGTGCTAGAGGAATAGTCTGCAGTCTTCTAAATTACCTCAACACTCTCTTTGGGTGATACGGCTCCACAATCTCTAAACACCTAATACATCCATAGTAGAATGCAAACTCATATAATGGATGTTGCTACCTTGAATTGCAATACGGATCCCAAGTTACCTACGTTAATTAACAAATATATTTAGTAGCACATGAATACAAGAACACAGATTAATTTGAAATCATTATTGGTGAGAAATGCAATACCTTATCATTACCAATTTCGTTAATCATTTCTCATAAGGATTGACGACAGCCATCATTATTCGACTCTTTGCTCGGATGCCACAATAATGCTCAAGGGTCATGTTGAAGGTACATGAGATTTTGGTTAGGAGCAAAACATGAAAAATGCTCATATATCCATGCTTTCAGAAGTGACAAATAATCAGTTATTTGTTTCACTTCATACCGATTAGCTAACTCCAAATGCCGATAGAGATAGGCCAAAGCAGCAGCACCCAATGTATATGAAGTCACACTATCAACATCCATGAGAAAGTGAAGATAAATGACCAAAACGCGTGTGCCACTTTTGTCACTAAACAGTGTACATCAAAATATATATAACAAATAGGCTCTCACTTCCTGGTTAATGACTAATTCTCCATCAGAATCTGTCACTGCATCAAACTTATGTTTTAGCCACTCCAATCTTACTGACTAACCCTGCACCTGTGCAATTTCATCATGAGCCTCTGAGCGTCAAACTCCTAATGCTCTGTGTAGTAGCTCTTTAGCTTCAGAAAATCCAAAATCATCATTATATGAAATAGTTATCCCGTCACTGGGATCCCAAGAATGGTGGCAACATCATCTAGAGTGATGGTTATCTCCCGGAAAGGCATGTGGAACGTATTAGTCTCTAGATGCCACCTTTTCACAAAAGCTGACACAAGGCTCTTATCAACAAATCTGTAAGAAGTCCTGATCAACGGTGCTAAAGTAGATCTATCAATCTTCTATCTAAATAAATCTGACTCATTCAGATGCCACATTCTTACTTTTTGGCCATGACTCAAAAACTTGAGTGGAAGACGGTCTTGAAAATATGCATATACATTAAAGAAGAAAAAAAAATCACATTTATATGGAAAATATATAAAAACATACATCTCCTTCTCAAATAAATTTTGCAACGTGTATTTGAAAACTCTTTAAGACCGAAGGGTCATTTGGCCCAACCATTTCTTCTCCATTATCTTCTTCATCCTCTTCCACCTCTTCGTCTTCATTCTCTTCGAAGTCCAGGACTTCCGATTGTTTCGGCTCTTCAATAATTGCTTCTTCAATGCGTTGACGATGCCTTGTTTCAGAAGCCGTTGGACGAGCTTTAGAATTACTAGCAATACCTGTAAGTAATTCAATCATATATTACTTGAGTTAGACTTTTGTGTATTCATTGTGTTTAGCCCTATCTGACCGAATAATCTCCTAAGTGTTCGGCCAAAATAGACAGAACACAAAGCATATGTTTGGTCCATGTTGGCCGAACATAATGAATAAGGTTCGGCCATTGATGACCGAACACAATGAAGAGTGTTCGTTCATTAATGGCCAAACAGCATTGACTATGTTCAGCCCAATGTGGCCGAACAGTATGCATCTTGTTTGGCCGAACAAGGCCGAACTTAGTGATGGGAAGAACCCATCTTGTTTGGGAATAACAAACACCGAATGGAATGGCAAAAAACCACATTCTTCTATCACAATCCAAACATATAAGTACCCATTTTAATGAATAATATGGTGGAGAAGAGAAGAGAGAATACTTTGAGAATGGTGGAGAAGAGAAGGGAGAACACATGTGGCAATGGTGGAGAAGAAAATAAAGCTTACCTTCAAGATTGGAGAGGAATGGAAGAGAAATTGAGAAAGAATGGAGAACAACCGTTGGGGAAGGTGTAAAGAAAGAGGGACTTTTAGTGTAGAGAAAAAGGGATTTTTGGTGTAGAGAAAGAGGGTGGGGGTATAATATGCAAATGTGGTGTGTGTAAAGAGAGAAAAATCAAACTCACTCACTTACTATTTGTATATAAAAAGAAATGGTATAAGAAGAGAGAAAAACAATGTATGTTTAGAAGCTCCCTTAAAATTTGATAGCTTCTTGGAACCCACCACATCTCAACCATTAAGTCCTAATTGATAGATTGTTTTCATCATGCAATTCATAGCTCAGCCGGCCTACCTAGAGGTTTATAATATCGTGTGATTTATCTAGAAGTTCCTAATTTTTCTATAAAACACACACACACACACACACACACACACACACACACACACACACACACACACACGCACGCACACACACACACACATACACACACATTTCTCTTTAAGTAGGCACGTGGTCATTTAAGAAATTTAGTTACAGATTTGTAATGCTTATTTGGGGAAAATAAAATTCATGGGTAAGCGGGGACTAATAATCTTGAGTTAACCTGCCTATGTGTAAAATCTCCTGTCCATCAGATTATTATATCCCCCTCATTTGTGTAAAAAAAATCATAGTCGATCATTTGGATAAGTGTAAATTCCATGGGAACTATGACATGTTCGGGGTTTACGAATGATCGCGCATAAAAATGACGTGGAAAATGTGTAATGGATTCAATGTCCAACATTCACGCACTTCAAGCGTTAAGAAGAATGGAAATTAATTACAGTTCATCATTAATTTTCCTTTGTTTACATGGGTTCAAGTGCCCTGACCGGGGGGATGCAAGTTGTTTACATGCATTTTGAAAGTTTACAACCCCTTCCTCAAGTCTTAGATGTGATCTTAACTTGGAATTTTCAAGAAAAGTACATAAAATAACCAAGAAAATGCAAAAAAGTAAAAAAAAAGGGAAAAAAGGGGGGGGGGGGGGGGGTGACCGTGACCCGCGGTCATTGCCCTAGGCCAGTGACAGTGGGTCACGATCACTGGCAGACAGTGACCGTTTGGTCACTGTTTCGCCTCCGGTTTCGTCCTGTTCGCGATGGCTCTTTCTTGGAACTTCTTTCAAGTGTTGAACCTCCATTTTCATGACTTTGGAGTAGTAGACAACCATCAAGAAGATCACCTTTAACCATGGAATCAATCGAAACCTCTGTAACTCATCATTCGTGCTTACGGACTGCATTTTTGTTTCAAGTCCGAAATGGGCAAATATGAAGCCGGAGTTGTGTCATTTTGAACCTATTATTTTCAAGGGACAAAATGAGGCCTAAAGAGGCTTCTTTTACAACTCTTGCAATGGCTAGGAAGCCCTACGAATAAGAGAAACAGAGGTGACAATGTCATCCTCTCAAAAATTGCCGACATACGAACATATCATGAAATTTGGCCATTCCACTTCCTTCTCTTCTTCTGAATTTTCTTCCTTACCTTCAAAACTGAGAAAAGAAGGTGGGAATAGTAGTGGAAGTGCTGCTGGAGTTTGCTTCTTGTTGCTCTAAGTGCTTTCTTTCTTTGATTTCTTCTCTTTTCTTCCTTATGTGTGTTCCTCCTCTTTTTTTTCTTCAAAATTTGAACTTTTTATAGACTCCCAATCAGTTTTGTACAGTTTTGGGGAGTTAATAGCAGTTGTGGGGAGTTGGATTAGTGGAGTGGAGAGAAACCACCTAAAGTCGTGGGAAACATCTTTTGAAGGTCCGTGACCGCAGGCCCGGTCACAGACGAGGCCCAATTTTGGGCTTTTGTGTGTGTGGCTCATTTTCATCTTTTTGGGCTCAAACGAAGTCCGATTGCCACAAAACTTGGAGGGATGCTTCTTGATACTATTTTCTGAATCTAATAAAAATTTCAGCTCATTTTGACTTCAGGAAGTTGGTCAACTTTCTCATTAATTGGCCTCGGTCACTCCGAAGGCCCATTTTTGGAACATTGTATTGTGACTTTTTTTCAGTTGTTTGAGACCTGAACGATGTCCAATCGCCACGAAACTTGGTAGGATGCTTCTTGACACTATTTTGACCATTTCATAAAAGTTTCAGCTAATTTTGACCACCTGAAGTTGGTCAACTCCCTTGATGAATAGGCCCCGGTCACGGACAAGGCCCGTTTTTGGACTTTTGTGTATGTGACCCATTTTCATTTGTTTGGGGCCCGAACGAAGTCCAATTGCCACGAAACTTGGTAGGATGCTTCTTGAAACTATTTTGACCATGTCATTAATGTTTTAGCTCATTTTGACCACCTGAAGTTGGTCAACTCTCTTGATGAACAGGCCCCGGTCACGGACAAGGCCCGTTTTCGAACTTTTGTATATGTGACCCATTTTCATCTGTTTGGGGCCCGAACAAAGTCCAATCGCCACGAAACTTGGAGGGATGCTTCTCGACACTATTTTGAGTGTATCACAGAAGTTTTAGCTCTGTTTGACCACCTGAACTTGGTCAACCCCTTTTGATTGTGGGTCCCGATCACTCCCAAGGCCCATTCCTGGACTTTTGCATATGTGGCTCGTTTTCACCTGTTTAGGGCCCGAACGATGTCCAATCGCCACGAAACTTAGAGGAATGCTTCTTGACATGATTTCAAGTGTGTCACAAAAGTTTTAGCTCTGTTTGACCACCTGAACATGGTCAACTCCTTTTGATTGTGGGTCCCGGTCACTCCAAAGGCCCATTCTTGGACTTTTGCATATGTGGCTCGTTTTCACCTGTTTAGGGCCCGAACGATGTCCAATCGCCACGAAACTTGGAGGAATGCTTCTTGACACGATTTTGAGTGTGTCACAGAAGTTTTAGCTCTGTTTGACAACTGAACTTGGTCAACTCTCCAGTTGACTTTCTGACAGTGGGCCCTTGTTTCAACTGTTTGAAGCCCAAATGACCTCGGTTTGATTTGAAACTTGGAGGGACTGACATTAGAGGTATCTTGAAGTGTTCATCCAAATTTCATTGATTTTAGACCTCAGGAAGTAGTACCTCGGTCGGGAACCCCAAGTAGACATGCTTATAACTTTTTAGGTCAAATGATGTCCATTTGACCCGAAACTTTGCAGATTATCTCCTGAGCATGATTGAAACTTTGTGTCCAGGCTTCATCAATTTAGGACCTCAGAAAGTAGGACCTCGGTCGGTGACCCCAAAAGACATGTTCTGTGCTTTTTCGGGTCGAATGATGCCGTTTTGTCTTGAAACTTTGCAGAGATTCTCTCGGTCATAACTGGTTTAGTCTTCATAAGATGTCACTCTACACAGAGACTCACAGAGCATAATATATTATCACTTCGACATGTAGGAATGCCGGGCCTTACAGTAATTCCCCAGGATTTGGCAAATAACCTCTGTAGCCTAAATTAAGCTGAGATGAGGTGTCTTTGCTGCAGTATTTGCAATTTTTTATGGGTCAACAACGAAGGCAATTTGGATTGATCACAATATGGGCCCCAATGCTATTTCACACAAGAGGAAGGCTTGGGTGCAGCGTTACTGCACCAGACTATAATGCAACTACTAGAAAATCCAATCATTATGCGCCACCTCATTCTTAGAAAGAATGAAAGTAAAATACTTTTCTTTACTCTCATGGGTCATCTATCCTTGCTTTGCTATTTTTATTTTTTCAAAACTACCAATGTAAATTTCTTCACAAATCACTTTCCAACTTTACCCTTTATAAATTCTCAAGTTACTCTTTCAGATTCATGGACCCACCATTATATATTTCTTTACCTTGATGCTAAACTTTATTATTTTTGGAGTTGGGCCTACCAATTACCATTAGCAATGTTCTCCAATGACCAACACACTTCATCGTTGATTGATTACATAATACATGATGATGGTCCCATTAGAAATTTCACTCAATTAGAGTTGGGCCCACCTAAAATTCTCACATAATCAATGCTAATCTCACAAATTCATGATACTCCTCAATGGGGCCCTCTTAAAATTCATACATAATCTAATAGTAGTCTAACAAATCCATGGTTCTCCTCAATAAGGCCCACTTATAAAAAAATTTAAACGGACCAAAATAAATCACCCTATATTTTTTGACCCTCATTAAATTTCACTCAAATTGGAGTAAGTGGAAATTCTAAGTGGGTCCTACTCAAATTGAGTGAAAGTTAATGAGGGTCATAAAATATAGTGTGTTTTATTTTGATTGGTTTGAGTTTTTTTATAAGTGGGCCCCTTATTGAGAAGCATCATGGATTTTTGAGATTATGATTAGATTATGTATGAATTTTAAATGGGCACCATTGAAGAGTGTCATGAATTTATGAGATTTGCATTGATTATGTGAGAATTTTAGGTGGGACCCAACTCTAATTGAGTGAAAATTCTAATGAGACCATCATCATCCATTATGTAATCAACCCACGATGAAGTGTGTTGGTCTTTGGAGAACATTGCTCATGATAATTGGCAGCCCCAACTCCAAAAATAATGAACTTTAGCATCAAGGTAAAGAAATATATAATGGTGGGACCATGAATTTGAAAGAGTAACTTAAGACTTTGTAATGGATAATGTTGGAAAGTTATTTGTAAAGAAATTGACATGGGTAGTTTTGTGAAAAAAAAAAAAATTAAAGCAAGCATTTTCTTATACTCTATCTATGAATGATGTGGCACATAGTGATTAGACATTCTAGTAGTTGCATTATAGTATGATGCAGCGTTGTTGCACCTAAGCCTTCCTCTCTGCACAATAGCATCATGTGAGCCATATGCACGAGTGCATATTGGGCGCATTCGGGTACATGATGCATCCCTAAGAGTGGGGGCCCACTACGAGTTCATTTGAATGAAGCAAACACACGAGCTCCCAAAATCACATCGATCCATGGGTTTACACACATCCGCAAGGATTGAGCCCATAGATCAATTGCACTTTTTTTATTAATTACAAAACTACAGAAAAGTGTGGGCACCAAATTTCGTAGGGAGATAGAACCCACTTAGATATTTCAATCCCCAGTCTCATCGTAAATGCTTTTTTTTCTTCGGATAATTACCGTACATATGCCCATATACCCAACATTTGCCCAAAAATGGTCCAGAAAAATTAAATTATTACACAATTGTTTGTATAAGAAAGGACATTATGCAAATAAAGGTTTTATCCTTGTCGGATATCAAACAATACAATATGCCACAAAATAGGATATAGCAAGTTCTACCCCTTTCTCCAAACCCAAAAAGCATTTTCACCATGAAACTCTGGTTGAACTTCATTGTTTTTAGTTTTTTCGAATTCCTAAGTTAAGGCACCTCTTATATAGGTTTTTATCATCCAAAGATCATCTATTCTAATCTTCACAAGAGGTATGTGGCCTTTATTTTGTTTATCGGAAGAAAAAGTAGACCATTTTTTCCTCTCTTCGGTAGAAAGGAAGGGCTGAAAAAAATATGAGTTTCATTTGATATCCTATAGATCTATAGGATATCGAACCATACAATATCCTACACAAGTTCAAAGTATAAAATCTTCATTGCATGGCATTCTTTCCTCTATGGGCGGTTGTGTAGTAATTAGCTTTTTGTGAACAGTTGTTAAGTCTATAAATTTGCATCATTTAGGACTTATTTTAGGTAGAATTATGAACTTAATTTGATTAATTGCACTATTTTCCTATAAATTTGTCATTTCATACATTTTCACCTTAAAATTAGAATATAAGTATTTTACACACATTTTCTACATCATTTTGATGTTTTATGAAAATTTTCAATTTTTTGAAGAATCCTAGTTGAATTAGGACTCTGCTCAAAGGGGTCCCAGTTCAATCAAGGTTCGTCAACGTTTTACCAGTTGAGCTAGATTGTACAAAAAATGAGAATTGTAGTATCCGCTAAACCTTAGGGAAGATTTTTTGAAAAGTCCTAGTTGCATCAGAACTCTAACTCGAGACCCACATACATACATGTGAAGATCAATCAGAAGGGCATCCACTCATCATTTTAGATGAAGAGTCCTAACTAAAGTAAAAGACCTCTCATAGGGCCCCCTATTCAAATCAAAGTTCAAAATTTAATCCTATTTTTCCTAAGACAGGCTATATATTTTAAAATGACCATAACTCTTAGTCTAGATGTTGGATTGATGCAAATAACCTACCATTGGAAAGATTTTCCAAAGAAAATGTATGTGGAACCCAAGAATACACAAATTGGAGCTAAAATGAAAAAGTTATAGATTCAAAAATGTTTAGATACATTTTAGACATGATTACAATTAAATCCACCCCATTGAAAATCTAATGCTACACATCCAAAGTGAAACCCCATCTAAGGAAAAGCCCTTGTTGCAGATAAACTCTACATGCAAAGATAATCCTATCTCGACTTAACTTGGCCACTAAGTCTTCTATTCAAACCAGATGTCTAGATTCAATGCATCTATAAGATAACCGGGAAGCATAAAAGGAAACCAAAAAAGTGAGGATTGACCATGGTCTCTCCCCCACCCTTTCGACGACCAAGCCATCTTTCTCTCCTCTCTTCTCCAACTCTCTTCCTCCCAGTAATTTTCTAGTTTTATATATAACGTATTTCTATAGCCTTGTTGTAAAAACTAGGATTTTACATGAGAGATTCTCAGAGAGTGGATATTATAAAAGAATACTCTTAATGAAATTTATGATGAAGATCCTGGCAATGTCTAGCTAGTCCTTTAGATCATAGTACAAATATAAAGTTATGTAAATTTTTATTTTAAGTCATGTTGTTTTTTTTTTCTTGTATCTTTTTAATTAATGCTCTATTAGAGTAATAGATTCCTCGTAGGCTCTATTTTGATTTCTAATGAAAATAGTTTGATGATTTATGCTTATTTTGATATATTATGTTTTGGGCTGAGATCCTTTGATAGTTTTTGCTTAATTTGATAAGTCATGCTGATAGTTTTTTCATTCTTTTATGAGGTGAAGGAGGTCTCAGGTAATGATTTTATTCCTTTTATTAAAAATTGGTTTTTATGAAAGACAAATCTTTTAGATGAAAAACATTGATTTGTTTCTAATTTGATTTATTTTGAGATAAAAAGAATAGAATAATTACATGGATGGATTAATTATCTTGCTTAGTGGATTCTGAATGCTTTGATTCATTTTCTTCATTAATTTTTCACCACTTTCAATTGCATCAAGTTTCTGACTTCTACTAGTTCTACTTATATTCTAATTGCTCTTTCTTAATCTTTAATTTAAAAAGTTTAGATTTATTTTTTAACTTACTGACGCTCCTCATGGGATCGACTTGTATTTACCAATATCTCATAGAGATGATTGTGCACTTGCAGTTTTTAATGGATTTGAATCAAAATTCTCATCAAGCTTTGGCATCATTATTGGGAAGCGAATATGACTTTTTGTTAAAGATTTGAATTTTTTTTTATTTTTTTTGAGTTAGATCCATTTGCATGCTGATCGCACTCGAAAATGATGTGGATGCAATGAATTCAAGTCCAACATTCATATATTTCAAGTATTAAGCAGGATGGGAAAATAATTACAGTTCATCATTAATTTTCCTTTATTTATATGGGTTCAAATGCTCTGACCGCGGAGATGCAAGTTGTTTACAAGTTTTAAAAATTTACAACCCCTCCCTCTGGTATCGGATGTGATCCAAACTCAATCAATATAAGAAAATACATGAAAAGGGGGGTTAAATTGCGGAAAAAATAGTGTAGAGAGGGAGTGACAGTGGGCCCTGGTCACTGGTCCCCTTCCAGGTACCATGGCCCACAGCCACTAATAGATAGTGGCCGAAATGGCCACTGTTTGTCATTGTTTTCACTCCGTTTTGCTTCTGTGACACATTCAGGTTGCTGGAACTTATGCTTTTTGACTCTTGGAGTGTTGAATGACTACCACAAGTGCTTAATTGGGCCTTGGAATCGACTACAATGTTTGGTAATCATCACTTTTTTGTTACAAATAGTTTTTCTACAAATCCAGAAAGGGTGCAGTTTATGAGCAAATTGAAGCCAAAGCTGTGTCATTCTGAACCAATAATTTTTAAGGAATAAAAGGAAGCCTAAAGAGCCTTGTTCACAACTTCCAAGATGGCCTACAAACCCTCCCAAGTGCAAAAACCAAATGAATGCAATTTCATCCATTATATGCATGATGACCCTTGTTTTTATCTTTTCTAAATGATATGCATGCTTCTTCTCCTTCTCTGAACTATTTCTCAGCTTAAGTTAATGAGAAGGAGATGAAAAAGTAGACTTGTAGTGGTTGGAGTGCTTGAGAAGCTTGGTTAAGTCCCTTGGAACTTATTTGAATTTGCCTTGAATCCTTTGAACTTGTTGGATCCCTTTCCTAAGTGTCAAAACTTCCTTTTATACACTCCTGAGCTGGTTTAGGGAGTTATGGGAGGTTGGTGTTCTAAATTAAGTGGAAAAAACCACTGAAAACTGCTAAGAACTGCTTCACAGGTGCCTGTGACCATGGCTGCAGTCACGAATAGGCCCAATTTTAGAGTTTCTGCGTTTGTGACGTTTTCACCTATTTGGGCCCCGAATGATATCCGATTTTCATGAAACTTGGAGGGATACTTTTAACACTATTTTGAGTGTGTCATAGCTTGTTTTGACCTTTTGAAGTTGGTCAACCCCCCCATGTTGACTTTTCATGGAAATGGCTCCTTGTTTTAGCTGTTTGAGGCCCAAATGACCTTAGATTGATTTGAAACTTGGAGGGACTGATTCAAGAGCATCTTAAAGTGTCCATAAAAATTTCATGTGGTTTGGACTTGTGGAAGTATGGTTTTCACCAGTGACCCACTTGTTGCATATTCTAAGTCAATGTCTTCTTACACTATAAGTAGTCAACTTGTTTTATACTCGAATGATGTTCAATTGATTTAAAACTTTGAGGAATTAACTTTGAACACATTTTGAGTCTTTGATCCAAATTTTATTAGCTTTAGCCTCTCAGAAGTATAATTTTTAATTAGTGACCCCCATGACTTAGGGTTCGGACTCCTAACGACATGCGGTTGAAGTAAGGTTAGGCGAAGTCCTCTTGGCTCGAAAATTTGCAGAACCACTTCTATGACTTAAGCTTTGTGTCCTAATTTCATCAACTTCAGTTACCTGGAAGTAGGACTTTGGTAAGTGACCCATGCCTTGGGGGTCACTAACCCAAAGTTGACATGTTTGTTAAGATTGGGTCAAATGTTATCTACTTGACTTGAAATTTTGCAGAGTCCATCCTGAATTGCTGAATATAGTTTAAGCTTCTTTCAGGAGTTCCAGCCAATTCTGACATGTGAAAGTATTTGTTGTCACAGTGGCCCAAAGGAGTTGAAAGACAGTCACTGAAGCTTGAATTTGAGCTAAGATGAAGTCCAAATGCTTTGAAATATTGAAGCATCATTTCTAAGCATAATTTCGAGCTACCTTGTGATTTTTAGTTGCTTTGGTAACTCAAAAGCTTGAGTGTATTTAATAACCCTTAGACTTTGAGCCAATGAACCTTGAATTTGAAGTTTGGTGAGTCGAGTGACCAAATGAAGTCTGCTAACTCTGAATTTTCAACTATTGCAACTTAAGCTCATCTGAAGTCTTCTGAATGAGCTGGATCAGTTCTAGACATCTGGATACAGCAATTGGCCCAGCAATCCTAGGGCTTATGTCTCTTTAGCTTGAAATTTTCTTGTAATGTCTTCACTACACCAGTTGTAAATTTTTTGGGTGAACACATGCTCATATTTAGATTTCATTAGTCTGTTTAGTCATCTAGTTTGCATTATTGGCTTTTCTTTTCAATTAGTAGTAGTTGTTATTTCACTTTTCTGATTGAAAAAGAAATAAATTTTTTAAATAATTTTTTGTTTTTTCTGATTTTTTTATTTTTAATTGAATTTTTGGAATTATTAATTAGTTATTTTTTAAAGATTTCTTTCATTCCGAATTCAGTAAATAAAAATAAAAAAATAAAACTTATTTTTAGACTAGATTAGGTTAATTAGATAAAGTTTCAAATTCTTAGGATTAGATTGAAGTGTTTTGATTAAATTGCTAACTTTTGAATTTGGGTTAGTTAGACTTTTCAAGGTTGTTTAAATAGGTTAGAATTTCAAAAGCTATAAATTGTGATTAGATAAGATTTGATCAATTTGGATAACTTGTTTTTTTGAACTCTAATGATATCTTACAACTTGTTTAGATAAGATAGGTTTTAGAGTTTTAAATTTTTAGAGTTAGTTGATTAGATTAGGAGTTTGATTTTATTTGCTAACATTAGAGATAAGATTTTCTTTTGGACAGGTTGCTTTGTTGGAGGAAGATTTGTGTAGGTTGCTTACAAAAGCAGGGAATTGCATGGATTGCTCCCAAAAAGTCTAAAAATTGAAAATTGCTTGCAAAAAAAAGTGCTAAAAGAACAGAATAAGGTTGCACATGATAGGATTTGCAAGGACCCACTATAAGATCTTTTATCCTTAACCCATGAATATTTATTTGCAAGTGAGCTGGGTTGGTTTAAATTCTTCAAATTGTGATTGCTTTCTTGGCACGCAAGTTTAATTGGACCCTCACACTTGGTTAAGGGCAATCTACCCCAACAAGTTAATGACTAAGTTTCATCACCAAATCCTTGCCCAGCTAGGCCTAATCATCTCTCAAATAGGAACTTAGCCATTAATTAAAATCAAGTATGAACGAGACTGTAGGACTCGAGCTCAGTAGGACGAAGATCATTGACGATTGTACTGATTGCACTCTTTGACCAAAGTTGATGCCTAAGAAAAGGCTTTGATCCTGAGTGTGCGACAACTTGTCTATTTAGAGCACTAGTGTTGGATTTATATGTATTAAATCATAATTTCCTCCATCATTTTATACCTTGGTTTCCTCATTTTTTACTAATCTTTAATTACCTTTGTCTCACTTCGGTTGTTTACTACTTATTTCAATTGGTTTATTAATATTTTCCTCCTAGCTTATAGTGTTAAGCTTTCTAGTAGGTATCATGGTGGTTACCACATGCGTGGACACCTGCCAGCTGTGCCATGGCATGCATGCATACAGGTGTGGTAAGGCGGGTTTGCTTGAGCCTAGGTAGCGCGCACAAGTCTAGCCAGCCCATCTGCGCTAGGTCAACTTCTTGGGGCACTAGGTTGGGCCTTATCCCGCATGAGTCATTTTGGACTGAAAGTGATGCAAGTTAATGTTACGCTGACCGTTGCGCAAGGAATTAATCTGTGCAGTTAATGCAATGTCATAACTCCTTTTTAGTTATCTCCCCGGTAATCTTTATATAAAGGGTTCCGAGGAGAACTTGTCTACACATAACACACATCTTGGATTTGCTATCTCTATGAGAAAGCTCTCTGAGAACAAAGCTTTCTTCCTTGCTTCTTCTTCCATGAGAGAGACTTCTATGTATTAGATTCTTCTTGTGTTTAACGCTAAGGAAGATCTGTAACAGTACTTCTCTAATTTTCTTCTCTTCTCTCTCATTCACTTTGGTTTATTATTGCTATTAGTCTGCAAAATTGGTCCCCTTGAGGTTTGAGTACCCTTCAGTCAATCGAGTACACGACTGCTAGAGATTCCTTCAAGGTAGCCATCTTAGCATAGGGAAGATGTCTGTTAGTCAAACTGCATCTGTGTGGGGGCGAAATTTGCCTAAAGAAAGCGTCCCCATAAACGTGGTTCGGCTACCAATTATTTTAGTTATTTTTTACCTTTACCTTAGTTTTATTATTTTTACAGTTATTATTAGTAATCCACTACACCGGATCAACAGTTGAGGCAGATTTCTAATTTATTTATCTACCGACCCCCTAGCCCCTTTGCTTCCACTGAGGTCCTATATGGAGCCTATTCTAGTTGGACTAGAAGTCTCATCTCTAGCCTTAATGCGAGCAGTTTACTGTTTTGCAAAAAGGTCAAGAGTTAAGTAATCTTCTATTTCTTAGGCTTTTAGGCCTCCTTCCTTATTAAGGGAAAGTGTTGTCGAAAATTCAGTAGAAATTTGTATTCTTGCAAATTACTGAAAATGACTGCCAGAAGAGAATACTACCCTAAGATTTTCAACTTTAAGGGTCAAAACTTCAAGATGTGGAAAATGAAAATGGAATATCTTCCAAAAATTATAAAGATTCTCTATGTGCTAACCAATGCGTGCCCCAAACCACGTGGAGATGGGCCCATTGGTACCTATGAGAAAGATTAGTGGCAATCTGATTACTTTGATTGTAAAAATGAGATTCTCAATCACTTAGATAATTCCTTATATGGCATGTACTCGGAGCATAAAACTGCCAAGGAATTATGGGATGCTTTAATAAAAAAAAATATGCCATTGAAGATGTAGGTACTAGAAATATGCAATAGAATAGTTTCTGGACTTCCAAATGGAAAAAGGAGATCTATGGTTGCACAAATGACAGATTTTTAGAAAATAATCCATGAAGTACAAACTAAAGGAATGGAACTACCAGAATAATTTGTAGTAGGCAGCACCATCCCTAAAACATAAGAAGAAAAAAAATGAAGTTGGAAGATGTCATCACCTATCTTAGAATCCAAGAGCATCACCGAAAGCGTAAGGATTCTGAATATGTGGGCAAGGTCAATCTGACTGAGGCAAAAACTGAGAACAAAAGGCCCAAATGTAACATGACAAAAGCCAAAAAAAGGTCAGAAGAAAGATAATAATCAAGTTCTCAAACGCCGCAGAGACATCAACAAGAAAAAAGGATGTTGAATGCTTTGCGCGCAGGAGTAAAGGGCCATTATGCAAAGGAATACTACCAAAGAAAAGGAGCCAAAGGCATGAATCAAGCTAGTCTCATGGAGGAGAACTTTATGGCGGTTGTAACAAAAATGAACCTTGTGAGTAATTGTAGAGACTGCTGGGTTTACTTTGGTACAACCCGGCATATCTGACATAAGTGCATTGGTCTTCTGTGAGCAGGTAGGAGATGGTTAAGAACTCTACATGGATAACTCCTCCACAGCCAAATTGATTGGTCAAGGGAAAGTGGTTCTACACCTCGCATCCAGCAAGTTCCTAACTTTGACTAAAGTGCTACATATGCAAGATGCATGAAAGAACTTAGTGTATACTTCAGTGCTAAGTAGGAATGGCTTTAAGATGGCGTTTAAAGCAAATAAACTTGTAATTACAAAAAATGAAGTTTTTGTATGAAAAGGCTATATTACCAAAGGCCTTTTTAAGTTGAATGTAAATTCCATCGATAATAAACCTTTAACTTCTACTTATATTGTTAAATCTTCTGATCTATGGCATGCTAGATTAGGTTACGTGAATTTCTATTCTATGAAAAAAAAATGATGGATTTAGGTTTGATTTAAAAAACTAATTTTTAGTCAAAATCTTGTGAGATTTGTATTTAGTCAAAATATTCTAGAAAACTTTTCAAAAGTGTTGAAAGATGTTTTAAACTATTAGGTTTGATTTACAGTGATATTTGTAAGTTAAACGGTATTATCACAAAAGGTGGTGAAAGTATTTTATTACTTTCATGGATGATTATTCAGGATTTTATTATATATATTTACTTAAATATAAATCTAAGGCCCTTGAGAAGTTTAACCTCTTTAGACTTGAAGTTGAAAATCAACTGGCAACAAGATTAAGACTTTGCAGTCTAATCGAGGAGGTGAGTACTTGTCCAATGAATTCATTGAGATTTGTAGCACCTTAGGGATAATTCATAAAGTGACACCTCCGTACTCCTCACAACAGAATGGTATAGCTGAAAAGAAGAATAGAACATTAGTTGAAATAGTGACTTCAACGCTAAACAGCTTTGGACTACCTAAGAAGTTATTGGGAGAGGCACTTCTGACAGCCCGTTACATCCTAAAGTGAATTCCCTTCAAGAAGACTAATAAAACTCCATATGAATTATGAAAAGGTAGGATTCCTAGCTTGGGATACCTCAAAGTATAGGGGTGCTTAACCCATATTGCAGTTTCAAGTCTTAAGAGGACAAAACTTGAACTCAAAACACATAAGAGTGTGTTTTCAGGGTATGCCTTGCCTAGTAAGGCTTATAAATTCCTTATAATCTCAAGTTCATACAAAGATTCAATTATCGAATCTAGAGATACTATTTTCCTTGAAAATGACTTTCCTTATAAAATTGATTTTTCAAAATCTAATAGCAACAATGATATTGTTTTACGAGCCCTCACTAGTGTTTTTAAACCAGAGACCTAAAACCTTGAAAAAGTAAGAGGCATAGAAAGGAATCCACCTTTGACCATAATTTCATCACTTATATTTTAAAAAATGCCTCCATAACTTATCAAGAGGCCATGCTTTCTTCAAAAATTATTTTTTGGAAATAGGCTCTTACTAGTGAAATTGAGTCTATTCTATTGAATTATGTATGGGAATTGGTTAATGTCCCTCCGGGAACTAAACCATTGGGTTGTAAATGGATATTCAAGAAAAGATTAAGACTTAGTGGTTCAATTGAAAAGTTCAAAGCCAGAATAGTTGCAAAAGGTTTATTCTTTGATACATATACTTCAATAACCAGGATCAATACCATCAGAGTCTTAATTGGTATACCTTCCATTCACAACATGATCATCCATCAGATGGATGTAAAAACTACATTTTTGAATGGCGATTTGGAAGAGGAAATATATATGGAATAACCAGAAGATTTTATGGTTCCAGGGAAAGAAAAGAAAGTTTGCAAACTAATCCAATTCTTATATGGCCTAAAACAAGCTCCTAAGCAATGGCATGAGAAGTTTGACCAAGTAACGATCGTTGAAAGTTTCAAAATTAATGAATCTGACAAATTTGTTTACTATAAAGGTTTTGATAGTACTTAAATTAGAATATGCTTATATGTAGATGATATGCTCATATTTGGGATTGACTTTGATTCAGTAGAGAACATTAAGAGGTTTCTTTATTCAAGGTTTGATATGGAAGACATGGGTGAGGCTGATGTGATATTAAGCATTAAATGCATAAACATCTTGAAAGCATTATGTTGTCTCAGTCTCACCATATTAAGAAAGTCCTTTAGAAGTTTAATATATATGGAGGCAATGGTGTTTCCACTCCTTTCAATTCAAGTGTCAGGCTTTCTAAAAACAAAGGAGAAAATGTATCTTAATTAGACTATTCCAGAGCAATTGGATGTCTTATGTATATCATGAATTGCACTAAATCTGACTTGCATATACAGTAAGTAAATTGAGTAGGTACACTAGTAATCCCAGTGGCGAGCACTAGACGGCTATGATCCGGGTATTCAAATACCTAAGAACAATTAATTCTGGTTTGCACTATGAAGACATTACGAGCAAATTTCAAGTCAAAGGGCACATAAATCCTTGGATTATGGAATGCAAGGTCAAGTACTACATCCAGATGTTCAAAGCTAATACAATTAACTCAGAAGACTTCAGATGAACTCAGAATGCAGTAATTCAAGTTTCAGAGTTAATGGACTTCATTTGGTTACTCAACTCACCAAATACCAAGTTTGAGGTTAAATGACTCAAGTCCAAGGGTCACCAAACAAATTCAAACTTTTGGGTTACCAAAGTGGCTGAAATTCTCATGGCAACTCTAAAGCATACTTGAGAATGATGTTTTAAGGTTTCAAAGTATTTAGACTTCATTTTAACTTAAAACCAAGTTTCAGTGACTGTTCGCCAGCTCTTTGGGGGTCACTGTGGGACCTGATACTTCTACAAATCAAAGCAAGCTCAAATTCAATGGAATGCCTTCAAGTACATCTAAAGACTATCCTTTAAAATTTCAGAATATTTGGACGTCATTTGGACCCAAACTCAATTCAAATGGTCATCTACAAAGCTCTGTAGGGTCACTGTACAAAGTGACATCTCATGAAGATCAAATTAATTGAAACTCCTGGAGAAAGCTCAAAGCATAGTCAAAGGAATCTCTGCAAAATTTCAGGTCAAACGGACATCATTGGTGTAAATCCTTCAAACATGTCAACTGTGGGTCAAAGACCCCTAAGTCATGGGGTCACTAACCAAAGTCCTACTTCTTGATGCCCAAAATCGATAAAAATTGGGCACAAAGCTTTAGTTATGCTCCAAAGAGGTTCTGCAAATTTTCAAGTAAAACGGATTTCGTCTGATCCCACTTCCACTACATGTCAGCTCAAAAGTCAATGACCCCCAAGCCATGGAGGTCACTGATTAAAATCCTACTTCCAAGGGGGGCAAAGCTGATGGAATTTGAAATAGAGATTCAAAATATGTTCAAGGTTAGTTCCCCAAAGTTTCAATTCAATTGAACGCTGCTCGGGTAGGAAACAAGCTTACTACCTACAGTGTGAGGTGAATAGTGACTTAAACATGCAATAACTGAGTCACTGCTCGAAATCCTACTTCCCCAAATCCAAACCATATGAATTTGGATGGACACTCTAAGATACCCCTGACATTACTCTCTCCAAGTTTCAAACCAAACTAAGGTCATTTGGGCCTCAAACAGCTGAAACAAGGGCCCATTTTTATGAAAAGTCAATTGGAGAGTTGACCAACTTTAGAAGGTCAAAACGGGTTGAAACTTCTATGACACACTCAAAATAGTGTCAAGAAGCATCTCTCCAAGTTTCGTGAAGATTGGACATCGTTTGGGCCCTGTACTACACAAAAGTCCAAAAATGGGCCCTGGCAATAACCGCCGCTGTGGTCACTGACTTCCATCGAGTAGTATTTTTGGTTTCAGGCAGTTTTCCCCACTTCTTTTTGAAATTCAACCTCCCATAACCTCTCTTTAACCTCCTAAAACTCCCTAAAACCACCTTGGCAGTCTATAAAAGGGATTGCATTTGAAAAGAAAAAAAGGAAGGGACACAGAGAGAAAAAGGCAAGAGAATTTCTACAAAAAGCTTCAAGAAAAGCATTATCAAGCACTCCAACCCACTTTTTCTTCTTCTTCTCAGTCACTCAAGGTGAGGAATGATTCAGAGTAGTAAGGTGGGTGTGGCTATTATTTAAAAAGAAAACTATATCAAGTCTTCAAAGGATGACATCGTTTCCTTTGTTTTTCTCACTTGGAGGGTTTTCTAGCTATCATAGAAGTTGTCAATAAGCCTCTTTAAGCTTCATTCTATCCCTTGAAATCATAGGTTCAGAATGACACAACTTTGGCTTCATACAGCACCCTTTTTGGACTTGTACAAAAAATGGTCCGTAAACAACGGTGATGATCAACAAAGGTTTCGATCAATTCCACGGTTGAATTTAATCCTCTTGATGGTCATTCAACACACTAAAGATCACAAAAGCAAGCTTCAGCACTTCCGAAAAGTCACAAATACGGAATAGTGCAAATCAAAAGGTAAAATAATGGCCTTACGGCCACTATCTACCAGTGACCGTGGGCCACGGTCACTGGCAGGGGACTAATGACTATGACCCACGGTCACCCTCCATTTTTTCTTCTTTTTTGTATTTTTTCCACTTTTTGTACACTTTCTTGTATTTTCCAAATTTAGATCACATCCGAGACTTGAGGGAGGGGTTGTAAACTTTTCAAAACTATGTAAGCAACCTACATCCCCGTAGTCAGGCATTTGAACCCATGTAAACAAAAGGGAAGTTAATGATGAACCGTAGTTAATTCTCATTCTTCTTAAATGCTTGAAATGCATGAATGTCAAACTCGAATCTGTTATACACATTTTCACCCAATTTTTTTCAAGTGCGATCACCACTGTACTTGATAAATATAGCAATGCTAACTGGATATCCGATTTTGAGGAATCGAAGTCCACAAGCGGCTATGAATTTACCCTTAGTAATGTAGTTGTTTCTTGGAAAAAAAAAAAACAATTATGCATTTTTCGATCCACAACAAATATGGAATTATTGGCATGGCTTTAGCCAGCACAAAGGTTGAATGGCTGAAGAACTTATTGACTGACATTACTTTGTGGAATAAACTGGTTCAAGTTATAATTTTACATGGAGACTTAGCAATTGATAAGGTAAACAACAAAGTATATAATAAAAAATCCAAACATATACATATGAGACATAATCTTATGAGACAGTTACAAAAGCAAGGAGTAATCACATTGCATTCTGTGAGATTGATGGAAAAATAAGCTGATCCAATTAAGAAAGGACTTGTTAACGATCAAGTGCTTTCTACATCAAGGAGAATGGGACTAAAGCCTATTAACACAAGATGGGACTAAAGCCTATTAACACAAGTCACAAATAATAGATACCCAACCCGTTTGATTGAAGATCCCATGGGATAGGTTCAATGGGAGGTGGCACTGGAGGAACACTTCAAAAGTTTTAAATGTGTTCGTTCATTTCATATGATGTGAATTGTTCAAATCCTGTATAATTAGTTGGTAAAAAACTCTATGCCTTTTACAAGCGGGGTGTTTTATAAGAACATCCTTAATAGAGTATACCTATATGAGTGTAAAAGTCAAGTCGCTTCTTATGAAAGGTTAGGCTCCTCTCTAGAGAGCTCATGAACACTGAGATAGGCTATTAATGTATACAGTTCAATTAGAAATCCCTTATATCTTGAGGCCATATGTGTACGATATACAATGTACCGAATAAACCCTTGGTTCAAGATCTTAGTTCACTATTGGGTTTTGGTATTTCAAACATAACTATACTAAGTAGAAGTTCAAAAATCGTTCGCCTTCATGTATGCGTGATCTTATTAGCATGACTTGCAGCAGCATCCTTTTATTCCTCCGTTTTATCTGTGTGCTTTATTGTGTGGTGGATTATTGGATTTATGTGCATTAAAGCACAA
Organism: Sextonia rubra; assembly: GCA_037013555.1. Classification (NCBI taxonomy): domain Eukaryota; kingdom Viridiplantae; phylum Streptophyta; class Magnoliopsida; order Laurales; family Lauraceae; genus Sextonia; species Sextonia rubra. The sequence continues at coordinate 28,549,962 of JASUAD010000009.1, forward strand.
TTTCCTCCATTGTTTTATGCCTTGGTTTCCTCCTTTTTTACTCCTCTTTAATAACTGTTGTCTCACATCGGTCATTTACTACTTCTTTTAAGTAGTTTATTAATGTTTTCCTCGTAGCTTATGTTTTTAAGTTTTCTAGTGGATATTGTGGTGGTTACCACACACGCACGAGCAGCGCTTGGCCGTGGCATGGCTTACGTGAGGGCGTGACGTGGCGACGTGGACTTGCCTAAGCCTAGGCCATGCGTGCAAGTCAACCCCACCCGCCCGCTCCAACCTGTTTTTTGGGGTGCCTGGTTGGGCCTTACCCCCACACGTGTCTTTTTGGACCGAAAGTATATCTAAATTCGGATCCAGTTACACACATTTATCTAGCCCTTATCTTTCTAAGAGACCATAACAGAGTAGCCGTTAATATAACATTTCCGCATTAAATGTGACCGTTGCTCGAGGAATTACTCCGTGCAGTTAATGCAATGGCATGACTCCCTTTCGATTGTCTGCCTAGTTATCTTTATATAATGGTTTCCGGGAAGAGCTTATCTATGCATAACACACACATCTAAGATCTACAATCTCTGCAAGAAAGCTTTCTTAGAACAAAGTTTTCTTCCCTGCTTCTTCGAGAGAGAAAGACTTCTGTATATCAGATTCTTCATGTGTTTAATGCTAAGAAAGATCTGCAACAATACTTCTTTGGTTTCTTTGTCTTCTCTCTCTTGTACTTTGGTTTATTGATACCGTGAGCCTAGAAAATTAGTCCCTTTGGGGTTTGAATTCTCTTCATCAATCAAGTGCACAGTTATTGGAGATTCCATCAGGAAAACCATCTTATCCTGGGATAGAAGTCCGTGAGTCCATTCACATCTGTGTGGGGGTGAAATCTGCCTAAAGAAAGTGTCTCCACAGAAGTAATTTAGCTACCAATTATGTTTGCAATTATTGTGAGTAATCTGTTACACTGGACCCAACAACTGGTTCTTAACCAGGTTCATCCACACCACTCCCTAGTGGCTAATCTAGTCAATTAAGGTTTCATAAGACTGAATAAGGCTTACGTGTTCTCTTTAACCAATTAGGAGCTATCTAATAATTTAGGATAACCCTCGGACCATTCCTTCTGCTTAATTCTTTGTGCCTCACTACTTGTGCATCATACTAGTATTTTTAGGACCCTACATATAGGTTAGGTCAATTCGGTTTTCTTTTCTCATTATTCTCTCCTTTTTTTTAAAGTGTTTCACAAAAATTGGCCACCTTTCCTCCGGCGTCATGAAACAATGGTAATTCATGAACAAAGGGGGACCCAATAATCATCTATGAAATAACATAGCTGGATTTTTTTTTTATATAATGGGCAATCTAATGAGCAAAAAATTAATTTTGATCAATCGGTAAGTGTCCCACATGATTACTCATACCCCACACAATCATTGACTCCTCCTAGTTTGGATATGTGGGATCCACACATGACATTAGAAGATATCATGAAGGTGCTCAAAAAATAGGAGAAAGAACTTCCAACAATGATGGTGAACTCAAATGCAAATTGAGGACCTTGTCAAATGGGTAACTTATATAGGCCAAATGGGGGCACTCATTGTAACACGCCGACCCAACTTAAGCCGAATTAGTGGTTAATTAAGTGCAATCTTGTTGCTAAGAGTGTTTTGGTTTTGCTTTTATTTGGTTTTGAGCAATGGGTAGGTAGTTTGGTTGAGTTTGACCTGGTTTAGGTAGTTCAAGCCCTTTTTTGTAATTTCTACTTTTGTTGGACCTTGTCAGTTTTGCGTCATTTTGATGTCAACAAGTGTATTTCGTTGAGCTTGTTAATCTTCGTAACAGTTTCGGATCCAAACGACTTTGTTTATTTCCGTTGGATCGTTAATTGACACGAACTGTAAATAGAGGTAAATGGTGGACTTGTTTACAAATTTGACTTTTTTTATCTTATAAATATCCTACCTACCACCGTTTCTCTCTCTTTTCTTCAACGATCTCTCTCTCTCTCTCGTTCGTCTCTCTTTCTCTTTTGTTCAGCTCTGTCTTGTTTACGTGAGGAAGGGAGCCGTGTGTTGTGATCTTCGTGTGTCTCCAGCGGATTGAGCCAAGACAACGACTGGTGTGTGTGTGTGATTTCCACTTGTGAGGTAAGTATAGCTTGAACACTTATTGATAATGCTTTGATTGTGTGTATATTTTACTCTTCTTGTATGAATCATGGTTAAATAGCCCTATTGAGTAAGTTTTGTTATTATCTTTCTGTCTTCAATCGAGAGTTAGCCATTTTTGTAACTCTGTAACTGTTTCAGGAAACTAACTCAGCGCACTCACGGCTAAACCATGAATTGTGCTACGGCTAAGCCGTGAAATGTCTTACGGCTACACCGTGACCCAACCGTGACCTTAACCGTAAATCAATACAGGGTGACATATGAAATAACTGAGAGTTGGCAATTTGCTGCTTTTCTACGACCCAGCCAGATCTAAGCCATCCATTGTGCTACGGCTAAGCCGTGGAACAAGATACGGCTAAGTGGTAGAGCAAATTACGGTTGAGCCGTAAATACGGATGAATAGTTTAGGAACCTCGGCTCCGCCGCAGTGCAGATTACGGCTACGCCGTAAGATGCCTACGGCTAAGCCGTATGTTCACCAACGGCTACACCGTGCAACCCTGAGAAATGAATAAAAAGATTAGGATTAAGGAAAAGACATGATATGACTCTCATGCTAGAATGTAGACAACCCAAACATGCCCAATGAAATGTCTGAATGACATGAATGATCTCGAGGGCTGCGTCTCATTCATGTATATTATCCAGTTGTGTAGCACCTTCCCATGGGTGTTGGTTTAAGGGACTTTGGTACACTTTCATTATAAGATGCAACACTCCTTGATGGAACAACTGTGTATCGAATACCTTAAAACTACATCAGCATGCGCGGTTAGAAACACTGGACAACTAGGTTAGGTTTGGCTAGTAAACAACCTTGATTCGTCATGGTAAATCTGATTTACACTACATATTGATTTCGGTTTTGCCCTTATGTGTTCTGCACTGGACCTCTCGAGTCTGTGGGAAATATAGCAGCATCCCCAGAGCGAAGCCCGGGCAGGCACAATCCACTACTGTGTATTTGTTATTGTTCATGTGGAGTACTTGAGTTCAGTGATTATTTGTTATTTGTACTCATTCGTCAATGCTTATTCGCATTCATTATTCGTATTGTTATTCATATTACTTATTAGTATGAGTCGTATTGCTTATCAGTGTGTGATGCAGTACTATTGTTTGTTTATTATGATAGATTGTGATATGAGATCTGTATGTGATATTGATTGATGTGTATCATCTGATTTGATTGTGATTGAGATTGTTTATATATGGCGCTACTCAGCCTCAGCCTCAAGATACCTGACGGGGTTAACTTTGGCTTAGTGTGTGTAATCGCCTCTACAGAGTGCTCTTGTCTTGGGCTTCCGGACCCCGGGAATTAGAGACCCATTCGTACCCTGGCCCGGTCGATGGTGTTCTCATATTTGTGTGCTCTTAAAAGGGAGAATATGGCAAATGTAGTAGCCAGCTTGAGCGTGTATTTCTATTGATGATTCTGACAGCATACTTATTCCTATGCACTATTGCCTAGTATACGAACATGCCCACTATGGATATTTGCATTACTACTTTTGTGCATTGATAGATACAGTTCGTATTATCTTCTTGTGGTTTATATTTTGCTAAGTCGTTGTACTTATGAGTTGTTTTTGGTGTTGCAGGCTCAAATCCCTCTTCCGATCCTACGTTGGTCAACCCGACTCCAGGAGAGGCTCACGAGGCCCCCTCTGGCCTAGAGGAGTGGACTTGATCCATTCTTCTGAGAGCGGTTTGCATCATTTTATTCTCCCCTCCTTTGTGTCTGAGCTTATGTGAGGGATTTTTTTGTAAATTGTATTTTGGGTCTGATTTATAGCTGTATTTTGATTTTGTGGACTAGTCTCTCTATTTTGTTGTACATTGTTGTAATCAGTCTAATCTTTTGTAATCATTATGTCTTTTATTATCTTGTGGTATGCCTTGATACTTACAGCTTTCGCGTGTACTTATTTGCACGTGTGATTGATCCCTGGTGTGTGTACATTTGGGCGAGGTCTAGGTGTACAGGCACGGGAGTACGTGTGTCATTGGTTAGGTTTTCTCTAACCCCCAATTTCTGGGCTCGGGTTGTAATATACGTATTGTATGGTATCAGAGCATTATCTCTGTCTTAGCTCTTAAGCATGTAGGCATACAGGACGTGGTGAGATTACATAGTCTTTGACTTTTGTGTTTGGTCCTTGTTTCTTATGGGTCTGTGTGGGTCACTTAATGTAATAGCAGATTGACTCTTGTGCTTTGCAGGCTATGGCATCTGGATCCGGTACTCAGAACAATAATCAGGGTGATAATGAGAGTGGATCAGCCGGCCCATAGCAACCTGCAAACCCCGATGACCGTTTCTTGGCAATACTGCAGGCAATCCATTCCTTGCAAGCACAGGTGGCTTCCTTGGTAGACCGACGGAGTCAAGCGTCAGTTCAGCCGCATGTAGAACAGCAAGTGGTTTTCCAGCCCAAGGAGAGTGACCCGAATGCGTTGTACGATAAATTTAGGAAACGTGGAGCCACAGAATTCTACGGCAATGAAGATGTGTTAAAGGCTGATTGTGGCTAGAGCACACCGGGGATCTCTTCACTACCATTGTCTGTAATAACCGGCAAAGGGTTATGCTCACGGCATTGATGTTCAGGGAGGTGGCAAAGACTTGGTGGAAGAGTGTCAGCAATGCTTATATGACCATGCCTAATGCAACGGTGTGGGAGACATTTCAGAAGCAGTTCCGAAGAAAGTTCATCCCGGCCCATGTTCAGTGAGTAAAGGAAGTTGAGTTTCTGGCCTTACAACAGCAGCAGCTGACCATAGCAGAGTATGTTCACCGATTCATCCAGCTGTCCCACATTGCCGAGGACATGATCAATACTGAGGAGAAGAAGGTGAATCGCTTTATTACCGGTCTGCATCCTAGGTACGCTAATTATGTGACTGCCTTCCAGAGACCAACTACTTTTGATGATGCGGTCAACAGAGCTTATGCTGCTAAGGCGAATTACCTAGCAGAGAGAGCTACCAATCTTAAGAGAAGAGCACCGGTGGGGTCCAAGGGACATGTGCAGAAGAGATGGAAAGGGAAGTAAGGAACTTTAAGTTTCTCTAGGATCAGATGTGAGTTTTGTGGACAAGGACATCCGACAGGTAAGTGTTGGAAGAAGATTGGTGCTTGTTTAGGCTGTGGATCCATGGAGCATAAGATAGCTCGTGCCCGAGATTCAAGACTTCTCAGCCATCCAGGTCTGCTGGTTCTGTAGTCGCTAGCAAGCCCTAGCCATCTCGCTAAGGCCAGAAGACACAGCATCAAACCGCTCGCGTGTACGCAGCCTCCCATGATAATGCAGAAGATGCGAACGTGGTGGAAGGTAAAGTTCTTATTGCTCAAGCTGAAGCAACTTGCATTATTTGATTCAGGGTCTACGCGTTCGTATATCGCACCTCATTTTGCTGAACAGTTATCGCAACCCCCTCAGCCGCTACCATATTTGTTGGTGGTGTCCATTCCTGTGGGCAAGAGAGTGGAGTGCAGTGTGTACTACCCTTAGTGTGACATGTGGATTGAAGATCGTCGGCTGCCAGTTGATTTGATCCTATTGTCGCTGTTGGATTTTGATGTAATCCTTGGAATGGACTGGCTAGCGCGGTATTGTGCCTGTGTTAACTATTACAATAGGACGATCTACTTCGATTTCGAGAAGGGGTTCCGTTTTGAGGGCAATCAGAAGAAATACCCGAGGCGTGTCATCTCCGCATGGAAGGCGGTTCGCTTAATACGCAGAGGATGCGAAGGTTTTCTCGCTTTTGTCTCGGAGAAAAGGAGTTGAAGCAATTGAGCGAGATTCTGGTAGTACGTGAGTTCCCGGATGTATTTCCGGAGAAGGTACCCGAGTTACCCCCTGTCAGGGACGTGGAATTTGCCATTGACATAGTGCCTGGTACGGCACCGATTAGCCTCGCTCCATATCGTATGGCCCCCGCCGAACTATTCGAATTGAAGACGCAATTGCAAGATCTTTTGGATAAGGGTTTCATACAGCCGAGTGTGTCACCGTTGGGAGCTCCAGTGCTGTTTGTGAAGAAGAAGGACGGTACATTGCGGATGTGCATTGACTACCGGCAGTTGAATAAAGTCACTATCAAGAATAAATATCCCCTGCCGCGTATTGATGAGTTATTTGACCAGCTTCAAGGTGCCGCCTACTTTTCAAAGATTGATTTACGATCAGGGTATAACCAACTTTGGGTGAAAGAGGAGGATATCTCGAAAACTGCCTTCAAGACACGGTATGGACACTACGAATTTCTCGTGATGCCATTTGGATTAACCAATGCGCCTGCTGCCTTTATGGCCTTGATGAACAGGATCTTTGCTCTTTTCTTGGATCGGTTTGTGGTGGTCTTTATTGACGATATTCTGGTATATTCGAAGACCCCAGAGGAGCATGCAGAACATCTACATCGAGCCTTGCAGTTGTTGAGGGAACATCGCTTATATGCCAAATTGTCAAAGTGTGATTTTTGGCTCGAGCAGGTAGCATTCCTTGGTTATACTATTTCACGAGATGGGTTGGCAGTTGATCAGATGAAAGTTGAGGCAGTGGTGAATTGGCCCAGCCCAAAGACTGTGACGGAGGTACGGAGTTTTCTTGGACTTGCTGGATACTATCAACGATTTATTCAAGATTTCGCCAAGATTTCAGCCCCGTTGACTAAATTGACCAGGAGGAATGTTCCTTTCCTTTGGACAGACGAATGTGAGCACCGATTCGGTATGTTGAAGGAGAAGTTTACTTCGGCTCCAGTCTCGACATTGCCGGATAGAGTGAACGATTTGTGATCTACTCCGATGCTTCTCGAGTCGAGTTAGGATGTCTTCTAATGCAACATGGCAAAGTGATTGCCTATGGCTCGAGGCAACTCAGGGAATATGAGAAGAACTATGCCACGCACGACTTGGAGTTAGCAGCCATGGTTTTCACCTTGAAACTATGGAGACATTATCTGTACTGCGTGAAATTTGAAGTGCACTCAGATAACCACAGTTTACAATATCTCTTCACGCAGCCCAAGTTAAACATGAGACAACGCAGGTGACTTAAGTTGATTAAAGATTATGACTTCCCCATCAAATATCATCCAGGGAAAGGCAACGTTGTTGCAGATGCTTTGAGTAGGAAGTCGGAGATTCTCCAGGCTTTGGATAGTCTTTATTTTGTGAGACATGATCAGCTAGTTGAAGTGAGATTGGTAGAGAACTGTTTGACACTTGCTAGTACAGTGAGTTTTCAGCCCGACATCATTCAGCGCATTAAAGACCAGCAGTTTGAAGATGCAATGTTGAGGCGAATTCGGGATAATGTTGTGGAACGACCGGACTTTCGGCTAGAAGGTGATGTTTTGTATTTCAGGAATAGGTTATGTGTGCCAGCAGTAGATGATTTGAAAGAGAGCCTGATGACAGAAGCACACTGTGCCTGTTATTCGATGCACCTGGGAAGTACGAAATGTATCGAGCGCTAAAGGACAGATTTTGGTGGAATAATATGAAGAGGGAAATTACCGAGTTTGTCGCTAGATGTCTGACTTGCCAGAGAGTGAAAGCTGACCATCAAAGACCTCCAGGTCCCTGCATCCATTGCATATTCCTCAGTGGAAATGGGAGCATATTACGAGCAAGAAGAATAGTGCCATTTTATTTCAGGCCTACCCCTGACGAGCAAGAAGAATAGTGCCATTTGAGTGATCGTGGACAGATTGACGAAGAAAGCTCATTTTCTTCCATTTAAGAAAGGCATGACATTTGCTGAAATGGCGCAGAAGTTCGTTGATGAGATTGTAAAATTACATGGTACGCCTGTGCCGATTGTATCTGATCCAGATAGCCATTTTGTTTCCTCTTTTGGAGAGCATTTCAAGAGGCCATGAGAACGAAGTTGAGTTTGAGTACGGTGTATCACCCGCAGACTAATAGACAGTCAGAACGAACCATTCAGACGCTCGAAGATATGTTGCGAGCCAGTGTACTCAATTTTGAGAAAGAATGGGATCTACATCTCTCGTTGTGCGAGTTCGCGTATAATAACAGCTTCCATGAGAGTATTGGTATGGCACCATATGAGGCTCTATATGGGCATAAATGTAGAAGCCCTGTTTGTTGGGAAGAAGTGGGAACAAGGAGTTTCCACGGACCGACGATTATTGCTGAGACGACAGAAAAGGTACAGAAGGCCATTGATAATTTGAAGATTGCACGGTCGAGACAGAAGAGCTATGCAGATACGAGAAGAAGAGTTATAGAGTTCCAAGTCGGCAATTGGGTATTTTTGAAGGTCTCACCGATGAAGGGTACAATACGTTTCGGTCAAAAAGGCAAGTTAGCCCCAAGGTATGTGGGTCCGTTTGAGATTAAGAGTCGAATTGGAGACTTGACGTACAGATTAGCTCTTCCAGTGGAGTTTTCTGGAGTACACGACGTCTTCCATGTGTCAATGCTTTATAAGTATGTTCGAGACCCGACACATGTGATTCACTACGATGATATACAGATGCAACCGAATGCATCATACGTTGAGCGTCCGCTCCGTATTGTTGGGACCAGAGAACAGATCTTGCGCACGAGAACTATCCGATGGGTCAAGGTACTCTGGGAACATCATGGACCTGATGAAGCCACGTGGGAATTGGAGGAGCAGATGGTGCGTCAGTACCCCTATCTTTTCGCTCAGGTATGCGTTCATTCCGAAGACGAAATGATTCTTAAGTGGGGAGGATGTAACATTCCGACCCAACTTAAGCCGAATTAGTGGTTAATTAAGTGCAATCTTGTTGCTAAGAGTGTTTTGGTTTTGCTTTTCTTTGGTTTTGAGCAATGGGTAGGTAGTTTGGTTGAGTTTGACCTGGTTTAGGTAGCTCGAGCCGTTTTCGTAATTTCTACTTTTGTTGGACCTTGTTAGTTTTGTGTCATTTCGATGTCAACATGCGTATTTCGTTGAGCTTGTTAATCTTCGTAACTGTTTCGGATCCAAACGACTTTGTTTGCTTCCATTGGATCGTTAATTGACTCGAACTGTAAATAGAGGTAAATGGTGGACTTGTTTACAAATTTGACTTTTTTTATCTTATAAATATCCTACTTACCACCGTTTCTCTCTCTTTTCTTCAACGATCTCTCTCTCTCTCGTTCGTCTCTCTTTCTCTTTTGTTCAGCTCTTTCTTGTTTACGTGAGGAAGGGAGCCGTGTGTTGTGATCTTCGTGTGTCTCCAGCAGATTGAGCCAAGACAACGACTGGTGTGTGTGTGTGATTTCCACTTGTGAGGCAAGTATAGCTTGAACACTTATTGATAATGCTTTGATTGTGTGTATATTTTACTCTTCTTGTATGAATCATGGTTAAATAGCCCTATTGAGTAAGTTTTGTTATTATCTTTCTGTCTTCAATCGAGAGTTAGCCATTTTTGTAACTCTGTAACTGTTTCAGGAAACCGACTCAGCACACTCACGGCTAAACTGTGAATTGTGCTACGGCTAAGCCGTGAAATGTCTTACGGCTACACCGTGACCCAGCCGTGACCTTAACTGCAAATCAATACAGGGTGACATATGAAATAACTAAGAGTTGGCAATTTGCTGCTTTTCTACAGCCCAGCCAGATCTAAGCCATCCATTGTGCTACGGCTAAGCCGTGGAACAAGATACGGCTAAGCGGTAGAGCAAATTACGGTTGAACTGTAAATGCGGATGAATAGTTTAGGGAACCTCGGCTCCGCCGCAGTGCAGATTACAGCTACGCTGTAAGATGCCTACGGCTAAGCCGTATGTTCACCAACGGCTACACCGTGCGACCCTGAGAAATGAAAAAAAAGATTAGGATTAAGGAAAAGACATGATATGACTCTCATGCTAGAATGTAGACAACCCAAACATGCCCAATGAAATGTCTGAATGACATGAATGATCTCGAAGGCTGCGTCTCATTCATGTATATTATCCAGTTGTGTAGCACCTTCCCATGGGTGTTGGTTTAAGGGACTTTGGTACACTTTTGTTATAAGATGCAACACTCCTTGATGGAACAACTGTGTATCGAATACCTTAAAACTACATCAGCATGCGCAGTTAGAAACACTAGACAACTAGGTTAGGATTGGCTAGAAAACAACCTTGATTCGTCATGGTAAATCTGATTTGCACTGCATATTGATTTCGGTTTTGCCCTTATGTGTTCTGCACTGGACCTCTCAAGTCTGTGGGAAATATAGCAGCATCCCCAGAGCGAAGCCCAGGCAGGCACAATCCACTACTGTGTATTTGTTATTGTTCATGTGGAGTACTTGAGTTCAGTGATTATTTGTTATTTGTACTCATTCGTCAGTGCTTATTCGCATTTGTTATTCATATTGCTTATCCGTATGAGTCGTATTGCTTATCAGTGTGTGATGCACTACTATTATTTGTTTATTATGATAGATTGTGATATAAGATCTGTATGTGATATTGATTGATGTGCATCATCTGATTTGATTGTAATTGAGATTGTCTATAGATGGCGCTACTCAGCCTCAGCCTCAGCCTCAGGATACCCGACGGGGTTAACTTTGGCTTAATGTGTGTGACCGCCTCTGCAGAGTGCTCTTGCCTGGGCTTCCGGACCCCAGGAATTAGAGACCCATTCGTACCCTGGCCCGGTCGATGGTGTTCTCATATTTGTGTGCTCTCGAAAGGGAGAATATGGAAAATGTAGTAGCCAGCTTGAGTGTGTATTTCTATTGATGATTTTGACAGCATACTTATTCCTATGCACTATTGCCTAGTATACAAACATGCCCACTATGGATATTTGCATTACTACTTTTGCTCATTGATAGATACAATTCGTGTTATCTTCTTGTGGCTTATATTTTGCTAAGTCGTTGTACTTATGAGTTGTTCTTGGTATTGCAAGCTCAAATCCCTCTTCCGATCCTGCGTCAGTCAACCCGACTCCAGGAGAGGCTCGCGAGGCCACCTCCGGTCTAGAGGAGTGGACTTGATCCATTCTTCTGAGAGCGTTTTGCATCATTTTGTTCTCCCCTCCATTGTGTCTGAGCTTATGTGAGGGATTTTTCTATAGATTGTATTTTGGGTCTGATTTATAGCTGTATTTTGATTTTGTAGACTAGTCCGTCTATTTTGTTGTATATTGTTGTAATCAGTCTAATCTTTTGTAATTATTGTGTCTTTTATTATCTTGTGATATGCCTTGATACTTACAGCTTCCGCGTACACTTGTTTGCACGTGTGATTGATCCCTTGTGTGTGTATATTTGGGCGAGATTTAGGTGTACATGCACGGGAGTACGTGTTTCTGAGCTCGGGTTGTGACACTCATTCCCCTTATAACTGGCAAAGTGGGCCCATTATGGATCATGAGTGCTGCCCCCATGAATTTACTCTAGGTGGGTCATATGAGTATCCCCCAAAGGAAACGCTATTTGCACCTCCACCTTTCTAGTCATATGGACCACTTAATTCCCCTTCCATCCCAATGGTCATATGAACCTCCGCCCCCAAGAGGAATCTTTGGAGAATCAGATTTCTACGATCGAACAAAACACAATCCATGCAAACAAACATCAAAGCCATGAAAATTCTAAAAATGCAAAACCTTGAAAGACTAAACTCAGTTAGACTACTCGGAGAAAAAATAAATGACATCCTTAGAAGTGAAGTGGAATTTCAAAGACATGATCCAACAATTATTGAATATCTTACACATATGGATCACATAAATATAATTTGGATATCTAAGGATGACAATGAGCTTATGAATGATGGTGTGATGGTTGAGTTTGACTTTGACCCAACCTGTGACTCCAATGCCCTCATACTTTACCCAAATCAATTAGGATTTTGAGGATTCAATCATTTTGAATTGTCTATACTACAAGATTCCTACTGAGATCGCATTGGATGATCCAATTAGTTGCGTTCTTGAAAAGTAAACACTTGTCCCTATGGAAGATGCTATGGCAATAACCGTGGAACCAAATGAAATTATTCTTAAGGAAATTGCCTGTCCACGTCTTGAGTTTACATAAACTACCTGAAGATATGGAAATCCATTGTTTAGAAAAAAAATTTGGAATTTGAGAAAATTAGCCTGATTCAAACCTCCAAATTTGAAATTTTGAATACATATGTGCCTTTGTTTACACTTTCAAATCAAGAAGTTGCCATTGACATTTGTATGCCTGTGCTAAAGGAAATTGGAAAATTTTAATTTTTTTTGGAAATATTGTCACAGGAGGACTAAACACCACCCTATTTTTCATTTCTACGTCATTTTATAAAATTCAAAGATCCATCCGTAAAGGAAGGAGGAGGAATTCTTCATGGTGGTATTTTATTCAACAAATTACAAAGAATATATGGTCTCATGCTTTAGTTAAGCTCTGTTTTGATTTATAATGAAAATAGTTTAATAATTTATGCTTATTTTGATAGATTATATTTAGGGCTGATCAGATCGTTTGATAGTTTATACTTAATTTGATAAGTCATGTTTATAATTTTTTACTCTTTTATGAAGTTAAGGTAGTCTTGGGTGATGATTTTATTCTTTTTATTAAAAATTAATTTTTGTGAAAAATAAATCTTCTGGATAAGAAACATTAATTTGTATCTAATTTGAGTTATTTTTAGACAAATAGAATAAAATAATTACATGGATGAATTAATTATCTTGCTTAGTAGATTCTAGATACTCTACTATCTCCAGTGATTTTTTACCACTTTCAATTGCATCAAGTTTCTGACTTATACTAGTTCTACTTAGATTCCAATGCTCTTCCTTAATCTTTGATCTAAAAGGTTCTGATTTTTATTTTTGACTTAGTGATGCTTTATATAGGATCGACTTGTACTTGCCATTACCTTATGAAGACAACTGTGCACTTACAGTTTTTAATGGATTTGAATTAAAATCTACATCAACAGTTTTCATACAAATATAGGATATAAGGGCAATCATACGGTAATTATTCCCTTTTTCTGTCATCATCCTCAGAGCCTTTTAAACTAATGAAAATATTTACTTTGGTTCCGCCTTTTCTTTCCCTTCGCCTTAAATCTAATTGGGAAAATTTCAAACTAGGGCTCAAACTTTGCCTAGATTTCAAATCAGGATTAAAAAATTTTTTTAATTCAAAAGAGGACTTAAGTTTTCCATATTTATTTCAAATTAGGGCATATTGCCTAAAATAGCATTTTCCCGCAACTTTCATTTCCACTTCTTTTAAAATGCCTAGAATGCCCTTGACAAAATGGTCCTCTTCCTCCCCTTTCGTTTCTGCTCTTTCTCATTCCATCATCCCCACCTCTCCCCCTCAACTGCAACCTCTAGGCAACCCAAGATGCTCAATGGGCCTCACCACTTTGATGAGAATCACAAACCTCCACCATCGATGTTATATGGCACGGCATTGGTTGCGGCTTTGCACCATAGATGTTATATGGCACGGCTTTGATAGCAGTTGTGGCCCTGCTTGCAAACCATCACTCTTACCCTTTAGACCGAATGGAATACCGCCTGGAAAACCAAAAACTGCTTCGGCGCTATTTTCGTCCTACACGAAAATCAGATCTTTTTGTCATTGGTGGTTTACGAAAGGGTGGTAGCGGCACAAAAGAAATCACAGGAGAAGATTATGCTCAAAGCATTACCAATCAAACAGATACGAAAAGAGGAACGACATGGTTTCGTTGACTTGCTGAATGGTGTTTACGGACTTGAGAGCCAAGAATTAAAGCAGCCAAACAAAAATAAGGACAGCAAGGTAGAACCCAATCTTGGTCTATAGAAGGAAGCAAGATTGCAAGTGAAAGTATTGTATCCGAGCGGGGTCTCTTCTTTCATGATCAATACTGTTGGGCAAAGCGGCGCAACGGAAACAACCCGCGATTAACGGATCTACCACGATGAACACACAGCAATCACACCATCAAGCAATCACACACATGACACAGCAGTTTTACGTGGTTCAGCAACCATGCCCACGTCCACGGGAGGAGAGAACTCATCTACTATGATCCCATCTCAATCCCCTCCGGATATAGGGTTACAATACATCAATATATATAGTTCCCGCTTTCTTGGCCACCAAGAAAACCCATACACAATGACTAAAATACCCCTAACCCTAAGCCTCGGTTCTGGCTAAACCAGACGACCGATCCGGCTAAACCGGAATACAAGACAAAACCCAACAATCTCCACCTTGGCTTGGATTCCGCAAATCCTCAGAGCCACCTTGAGATACCTGGTAATGTCTTTCACGCACCTTGCTGAAGGGTACGTCTCCGCACACGCTATGACCTAGCGTGGCCACAGTTGCCTCATTTGACCTCAACACCACCGTCTTGAACCTCTGAAGTGTTTTCCATTTGTTGCCACATGCATGCATCCTTGCAACACAATGAACCTAACTTCCGTCCGTCAAGACAAAACTGAAGACCTCCCCGAATCCGGATCTCACTGGTACCTTGTGAATCCTTCCTTCTGTCTCCATCCCGGTGTTCTTTCCGTCAAACCTTCAACTGTCCTGTTCTAGCCTGTTCTGGTGGGTTGGGCACAGTACATGCGGGTTAAGTATGACCCGATGCTTAAACCGGCTTACTCCGACCTGAACAAAACTACTTTTTCTTCCCCAGAAAATCATCTCCGTTCAGGGCTTCCTGGATTTCCTCTAGATGATATCATTGAAGATCTATCAATCCATCTTCCGATGATCCGTCGCATCTAACTCCACCTGAACCACAGATTTCCTCCCCTGTTATTTGATGTCTCCTTCACTACTCCACCTGAAAAAGCATCCCCTATCAATCTGTAGAGATTTCTGACCATCTCACCCTCCATGATGACTAATGTTCCCTTTTCCACCTGCTACAGTGCACTTGCAGCCTTTGAAGTCTAAGGCACACAAAGAAATCCAATTCTTCGTAATCCCAGAACATATATCACAACCGTTAGGGTTTGAATAACATCATTATACATCTGGATTTCTACCGTTCTATCTCAAATGCTCATCAGTTGCATTATCCCCCATAAGAACAAATCCATCAACCATGATAGTTATTTGCGTCAAACCAATCTCTACTTAAGCACATGATGAGAAGAATCAGAATCGCAATACCATGAATCAACAACCGGATCCATACCTGTAGCGACCAAAACTGATTCCTTGTTAACCGAATCCGAGCTTTCTTGCACACTACCTCCTTTCGATTCTGATTCTTTTGCTTTTTCTTCCACTTTGGCATGTCGCTCCTTCCCGATCTCGTCGACGCAAATCTGAGCTTTTCAGCAAAGTACTTGGAGCAATCTACCATTGACGACATCAAGTAACACTTTTTAATCATTGCTGTCACGGAATCTAACACTCTATTCTGCCAATCTCTGAAGTCGTTTCTCCATCAAACACTTCAATCTGGCCCGTGATGCTTGAATCCATTGCTATCATCGTGAATCTGTCAATTTCTTCAGTCCCCCAATTTTTTGCCCATCAAACTGCCAATATCTTTTATCTGCCTCGTAGATCTCGTCACCGTGAGCACGCTGGAAGAAACGGATCTGAAATCCGACTCCGGATGGCTTCGATTTCGCAGAATTAATTCTATACACTCCATTTGGTCAAACATCCATGTTGACCGTTGACCAGCCCATCTTCTTCCACAAACGCGTAGATCTCCTCACAACGAGTCCGTAAGCGCAAACGGATCTCCGATCGGACATCGGACGATCAAGATATCGCAGAAACAATTTCAGCCGTTGAATCTGGTCAAACCTGCCTGTTGACCGTGCTGACGTCACTGCTGACGTCACAGCTTGCTGGCAAACTGGGCTTCTGAAACGGATCCGGGTCGGGACCCGGAACGGAACTGAACTGCTTGCTCTGCTGGGCTTCTTTGCCGTACCGGGTTCGGGTCCGACCTGACCCAGAACCTACCTGCTCTTCTGTCACTGGGCTTCTCTGCAGGCGGGTCGGGTTGAACCTGAACTGATCTGCAACTGCTTGTCTGGGTTTGCCAACACGGGTTGGGTCTAACCCAACCCAACCCGAAACCCGAAACGGCTGGGGAGTCGTCTTCAACCCCTGTTTGCTGCAGAAACCGGAAACAGGGGATGATACCCATGCGGTTTTCCTCTGCACACCGCCCTCACCGACAGCGGCGGACGGCGTACCGGCCGAAGTTGGTCCGGTGACGTTACACGGCAGCGGCGATGACGAAGGAGACTGCGGCGACCGGCGGTTGCAGTTTTCCTTCTGTTTTTTTTTTTCTCCGATCCGGCAGCGGACGGGCGGGCTTCTGCGGCGGCGACGCAGCGTCGGGCGACAACACCCCGGCGACGACTGAGAGAGACGGCAGCAGCAGCAATGGAGATCTGGGGTGACGGCGGCGACGGTGCAGACAGATGCAGGGGGCTCTCGCTGACACAGTTGGTGCAGACCGGCGACGGCGATGGCTGGCACAGCAACGGCAGATGGCAACGGCTGCGACCCTATTTTTCGATCTGTGGATCTGCCACAGAACCCAGATCCAGCCCTTTTCTTCACAAAAGAGGGGTTGCTCCGATCTTCTTCTTCGTCTCTATTTCCGAACACAGAGATCTCCTTACTGTCGATTTTCGTGCAAAGCTCCAAGCTCACTGTCCGAATCTCGATCCGTCAATCGCACAATCCGAGCGATCTCAACCTCGCTCTGATACCACTTGTTGGGAAGAGCGGCGCAACGGAAACAACCCGCGATCAACGGATCTACCACGATGAACACACAGCAATCACACCATCAAGCAATCACACACATGACACAGCAGTTTTACGTGGTTCGGCAACCATGCCTACGTCCACGGGAGGAGAGAACTCATCTACTATGATCCCATCTCAATCCCCTCCGGATTTAGGGTTACAATACATCAATATATATAGTTCCCGCTTTCTTGGCCACCAAGAAAATCCATACACAATGACTAAAATACCCCTAACCCTGAGCCTCGGTTCTGGCTAAACCAGACGACCGATCCGGCTAAACCGGAATACAAGACAAAACCCAACAAATACTTCCTTAGCCTCAGAGATAATGGCTCTTCTCAAGACTATCCCAGTAGCTTTTGCAGTCTTGTTGTGCTTTTGTTCACACTGCACAGGCCCAGGCAATCAAAGACCTCCATTACTACTCTCTTGTTCTCATGCTAAATATTTTTCTATTCATTTGTTTTCACTTGTGGGATACTATGAATAATGGCAATGCCAACGGAAACACATGGTTCGTTGCCGCTGGGGCAGAGCTTATCCATATCAACATGAACTTGCCCATCCCCTCGTATGTTGTCATTGCCACTGCTCTCAAATTATAAAGAGTGGAATTAGAATGAAAATTATAGCCCAATCACCACCACCACATCACTAACACTCCACTATTGCTATCGTCCAAATTTTCATCTGTATCAATAGGATCAGCTATGTAGAGTGTTGCAGAATTTTTCTATCAACTATAAATAGATGGAGTCAAGTTTCAGTCATGAACCAGTTGTCCCTGGAATGAATGATTTCATTATGTCATATGATTACAGTGGCCCTGCATCATAAGAAGGCGGTGCTGTCACGCCCCCAAAACTAGGCCGAATCCAAACCCAATTCTAAGAGTGTGATAATTGGGGCCAATTAAAATTTTTCGGGCCCTAATTCCAGATGGATCAAAGTCCTTCCTGAGGCTATGCTTAGTGATCATGCAACCATAATTACACGCGGAACTAAAATTCATAATCATCGCAGATGAATATCATACATCAACCAAAGAACAAATCTCAATAATAATAAAGTCAAGGTGAAGTGCTTCGAAGCATAGTAATTAAAGTTATAATTCTAAGACAAATAAATGTAATGAATAAACTAAGTGCCTTAAACAAGGCCTTATTGCATAATCTAAAGTTTCGATCTTTGCACCATCGGTGCTCCACTCAATAACTCCGCCATCTAGCAAAATCTCCTGCATCGCTGATCCCCCGATTCAGCACTGATAACGAAACTTAGACACCAAAAGTGGTGCGTCAGATTAACGTAATTTGGTAAGAAGGTAAATTGCAAGTAATCGTGTTAATCAACTGAATTAAAACATAATATTCATTCTGACCCAACATATACTAAATACAAACCCAATAGCATGAATGCACAAAAACAGGTAACCCCACAGATACAATATGCCAAAACAGATACTCCCACAGATATAATATACAAAAACAGGTATCCCCGCAAACAGATATACAAAAACAGGTATTCCCATAATTAGATATACAAAAATGGGTATTCCCACCAAAAATAACAAATGGCATAGCTGTGTACAATAATTCACAGTACACGCTGATTCGATGGCATACATCCACCTCAAAACTGTAGTCAATCAGATACATATATATATAATTATACATATGCAAATGCATACGTTTACTGATGCATAATAAACCATGATTTGAAACCCTTAAATCATAATATTCATCCCAAAATCAATTTAAATATTTAGATTACCTAATTTAAAAGTGTATTATGAATTGTGTGTCTTTTCAAGTTCTCTAAGGGAAAATACTAGTCCACCTAACGGTCATAGTTAGATAAATATGCAAATAAGAATCAACCCTTTTTTCACAATGGAAATGTGAGTTCACGATGCCAATATCCTACTTTTAGTGTCTATCATGTGGTATATCCCGAATCTCACATTCTCATTCTGAATTCAGTCTAGTTCTCATGTGAACATTCAACCAAGTTTCTAAAAAGACGACAATCCATCTAATCCAATTATGCGCAATTAGTGTGTGTTATAAATTGGGTAAAAGATATTCAAATTCTATATCAAAACTTAAATCAAATTAAGATCAAAATAGGAAAGGTCTAATTAATTCCTTAAATATCATTGTTGTGCATAACTACACCTTATTATTTTAGATAAAACAAAAGGTCCAATCCCTAATTCAAATTCAAAAATTAAACTCAACTTAAAACTCAAATCAGAATTCCAATTACATCCAAATTGAGATTCACTCACCCCCAATTACATCTTAATTAATTCCTAATCAATCCAAATAAAATACTAATCATAAGTGATTAAACCTCCAATTAATTCATAAACAATCCTAACTAACTTTCTAACATCACCTAATTAAAAATTAATTAGTATGTTCATATCACCTTTAATTATTAAACGATATCCTTAACCATCTAAAAATAATATACTGCATCTTACTTAATTATAATTAATATACTAAATCTTCTTTATTTATTTATTTTTTATAATAATGGGCCCAGCCCAATGGACCTGGCCCAACCGCAGCTGGGCCCAGCAGCAACCCGCGCCAGGTGCTGCCAGGCCCGGCCTGGCTGCTAGGTAGCTGCTACGTTGCAGAATTTTTTTTTTATTCTTTTCTATATAAATACAGATTCTAAATCTTATAGAAGAACAAAAATCAAATCTCAATTCTTAGACCCAAATCAAAATATTAAACCTAAACAAAGAAATCATACGAAAAAAATATGTTATTCAACAGGCAACCCAAAGATATTATAAGCAACCAAAAGATATTGTTTGCAGTTACCCACTTACCTGGGTTCGATGCCAATAGCAGATCTGAAAATCACACTTAAATTCTCCCCGAAGAACTTCTAGAGCTTGGTTGCAGAGGAAAGGAAGAAGATGGGAGAATTAGGAAAACCCTAAGGGTTTATATTATATAAAAGTTTTTCTAATTTACAAGGAAGGGACTCTCCTTTTAATGAGTTTTACAAATTTTCAAAAAAAGTCTTTTTGGCTTAAAAAGGCCAAATAACTCAGGCCCAAGGCCCAAGAGTATTTCAGCAGTCCATTTAACCCCTCTCAACCTAACTCAAACTCAACAAACTGACTCGACCCAAAAATCAAAATCTGGGGCCTGACGGGTGCAGGATGTTGCCTTCCCGCGACAGGCGGCAGAACAACATTGGACTTCTTTGTCAATGGTCTCCTGACCTATAACAACACAACCAGAGATATCGTCACCAAGTACAAGCATCTTGCTCTTGCCCACCCAGCAGGATTTGATCCAATGAAAAGAAGGAGACCCGATACAAATTTCCCATTCTGTTTTGGTTGTTGCAGGAAGACATGCAGTTTTGATGGATTGGGGAGCTAGGTTTTATTTTGGTCGGTGGCCCTGAAAGGAGGGTTGATTTCTGTTAAAGGGTATTTTGGGTATTTAAAAAGTAATGGAGAGGAAAGTTGCTGAAAAATGCTTTTTCTCTCCGAATGTCCTGATTAGAAATAAAAATGAAAACTTAAGTCCTGTTTTGAAATTCAAGTTTTCTTTTATCCTAATTTGAAATCTAAGCAAAACTTGAGCTCCATTCTGAAATTTTCCCATTCTAATTTTAGCCTAAGAAAATTTTAGAATTCAATGCCCATCCATGAAACGGGCCTTAAAGGATGGTCCTACTCGAAAAGGCCCGAGGCCGGCCAAGTATAGTTCCCTAGTTATAGCTGGTTAGCTAGTTGGTCTTAGCATTCTCTAAATGTGCGTCACATAATTTAAAGATCCAGACTGCTCACTAGGTGCAACCCACTATGGATTATCACCGGAGCTATCTACTTTCTTGAGAATCATATATCAATCAAGTAATACTAAGCAAAATATGCCCATGATCAGGAAGGGCAATATAATTTATACTATTAAAAATAATATATTATAATTTATAATCATTGGTTTACAATTTTTATCATATAAAGCTCAATATAATTATAAATATAATGATCACTAACTAACCCCCAATAACAGAAAACCTAAAATCAATCACAAAATCTCTCCTTTTTTTTCTAATTTACAGACAAAAAGTATGGATTTGAAAAAAAAAAGTTTGAAGTACAGAAATACCTAAAAAATTAATTGAAAGAAAATTACACTCCAAAAAATTAAGCAGACTAGGAACCTGAAGCTTTTGATTTAAGCCACGGTAAAATCATATATAAAAATACAGAACAATATTAACAAAAGAATAATATAAAAAGAGATTAATTATACCTACAAAAATGCGTTGAAAATACGCAAAAATTAAGTTTACATAGAGAGGAAACTGGTGAAATAGAAGATGAAAGTAACATTTTTATGGTTAAGAGATACTTCTTAAGTCTAGATTAAAGCTCCCTTTAAATTCAATTTCGAAAGGTTGCAAATTCAAATCATACACTACTTCTTATTTATATTTTTTAATAGTTACTACAGAAAATGTTGTTAGGACCCCTTTTGTCTCTCTGAATATCTTTTAATTCCTTATGAACGAATGCTTGTATGGGGTCTTATAAATTGGCTTTGATGACTTCCCTTTCCTTTTAATGCAAGGATTAAGAGTTCCCCTTGTTTGTAATGCAAGACATGTGTTTGCACTTATGCCTCTTTATTTCTAAAACGTGCTCATCCCAGGAATGGGTAGACTCCTAGTAGGTTGGGTCTACCCTACAAGGAGTCTAGCTATACTTTCCACTATCTTCTATCTGTATCCCTATTCTAGCTACTACACTACACCACACTTGCCACTCTCTTCAATCAATATCTCTATTCAGGGATTTTCTCCATGGATATAAAGCAATCGGGCAACATGTGGTAGGCCTCTTATCTCCTACGACTTTTCTAACAAGATATCTCAAGCCAGCACTTTCGTACCATGCCGCTTTTTAGGCTTTCTAATGCCCCACCAACTCAAGTTAAAATGAAAATCTCACTAACCATGAAGCCCACTTTGAGTACCTCAAAGCCCCAGTAACCTTTACGTTATGTAACCAGTACAATTAAATGGGCTCAACGAACATATTCCTAGGTGATGGTCAAATGTTAAAAAAAAGAAAAAGAAAAAGAAAACCAACACGACTAATGCAAGAACTGTTCCAAGCATGCATGATTATCCTGACCGTGAATATGATATAGTAGATTGATGCGTGGGTCGGCTTATGTAGAGTGTAAATGAGTCTAATTTAAAAGGAAGTGTGAGTAGATATAGGCTCAGGACTTGGGTTTAATAGGAAACTTTAGTTATAGACATAAGATCTGATTTTAATAGAAAACTTAAGGGATCCCTAAAATCTCTCCTCTAAGTTAGATTTGGCAATTGTGCTTCAATTTTTAAATCAATTGAGAAATTAGAGTCTCATTTTTGAAATAAGAAACAAAGATTAAACATTATTTACGGGCAATATAATTATAACATCAAAAGTTTATAAAATTTTAAAATACTGAAATCTTAATTATATTGATCTGATAAAAATTGAAATCACAACTAATTTCTATAATGAGAATATATATAATTAATTTCAAAATGAGTGTAGTTTGTTTAAAATTAAATGCAAATCTAAAAGAGAGGCAAGGAGGGAGGAAATTGATTGTGATGGGTTTAGTTACAAAATTCAATATCCAAATCTAAAAATTGAAACAAAACTGGAAAACAAAGAAATCCATGAAAATTAATGACCAGAAAAACTAAAAGAAAACCTTTCAAAATGAAAAAACAAAATAAACTCATAATAAATTTAAAAAATTAAAAAATTAAAAAAGATGGATATGAAAATTCCATAAAAATCCAATAATAGAAGCTATCTAAAAGAAACCCACCAAAAGGGAAAAGAAAGATTTTAGGTAAGAAATAGGTTTTAGTGGTGGTCAAATTCCTAGTTGGATTGTTATTAAGATAGTACTATGGGTTCCTTATCTTTTAAAACTCATATTGGCACAAAGAGATTATCCATTTATTAAGGCTTCAATAGAGATTTCATTGAAAATGATAAGGCAAACAAACAAGAAGAAATGGTCAAAAAGACAAAAAAGGCCTTGAATAATTTATTACTAGCAAAATACCCCCGTGCTTAGCATGGGCAAATAGAAGTTATACAAAAAATGTAATAATTTAAACATAAACAATAGAAATTGGCCAATATAATATTTAATCTAGATAAAAGTAATGAGCCAGTAATTGAAATGCTAAAATCGAAGACTTATCACTAATCACCATCACTTATTCCCTATATTATGAATCGACAATTCTTCATAAAAAATACAAAATAATACAAAAATTAAATAAAAGATTTTGTGATTTAAGTATAAAATTAAAGAAAGTACATAAGATCTCCAATGCAAACAGAAGCAGTGAGATAGAGGAAAAAGAAAATAAAAAGTTTTTGACGGGAACAACATTAAAAGTTCTCTCTCAGGTTATGACCAATGATAATGAAAATCCAATTTACTAATTTAATTTGGAGAATAAGAAAAGATTATAAACTACAATTGCTAAAAGGAGTGAAAAAACATACATAAAAGTGGAAAAAAAACCACATACTTGAGAATAAAAAAAGCTAAATTAGAAGAAAATAAAGCATGGTAACCTATTGATGTAGAATGAAGTTAGAAAAAAAAGAAAAATCAAATACGTGATTTGAGTGACCGCTTAAAAGAACTCCAAAATCTAAGTGACTAATATGAGAAGAGCTTCAAAGGAAAAAGAGACATGGCAGTATTCTCTCATGTTCGAATCCAATTTCAGATTGATGGAAAGAGCTGTGATAAGGCATGCATAATATCCTTAATTTTTAGGCATTATAGGAATTGTAGAATCTTGCACTTTAAATAACCAAATAGGAAGAGTAGGAGGAGATGAAGAGGTACATGTACCGTTCATATTTGAATTGAGTGAAGAGGCAATGAAGATGTTCTAGTGGAAACAAAATTGTTCTTATTAATGAGTCATTAGTAGAGTATTAGTTGGACCACTAAAGTATTCCTATTAATAGGGCCTTAGTGGGGCATTAGTAGCGCTGATATTCGTAGGAAGTTAAAAATCATAGATAAGTGAAAATGAAATTTGAAATTGGCATGAAATTGACAATTGGATTCAACTAACCTAATATATTATAATGGAATTTTTTTATTTTTTATTATTATTTTATTTTTTTTATTTTTTGTGTTTACATCCTCAGGTTGTCAGGGGGCGGTTGAATGCGCTGGCATTTTCGTGAATTTCAATCATGAACAAATGACAACAGGTTAAAGAGAGCATGATTGAACTATTGCTCATGTTCTAGCAAAATCAATGCTTCCCGTCATTAAAACTTGGTTGGGGTAGTTGTATATTCACCATTCCCTCACTCTTTCCTTTCTTTAAAAAGCTATAAATAATGTGCCTTCCTTACTCATTCCTACATCTTCTTTCTTTCTTGATCTAAAATAATAGAGATTCCATTTCCACATTTTGCTTCGTTTGGGTTTTACCCACCTTTTGGTTCTCTCTGTTCTATTCTTTCCGATCTTTTTAGAACCTATCAGAGGAAATTGGTGTGTCTAGACTCTATAGTTTGTCCCTCTTGTTGGGTAATCATGAAGGATAAATACCAAGAACCAAAAAGTGAGGTGTTGAGTTCTGTTGAAGACACGAAAAGTAACAATCTCCTAAATTGCATTCAGTCAGTGAAATTCAAGTATGTAAAGTTGGGATACCATTACTTGATCACCAACTTCATATATCTCATCTTAATTACGTTTCTGGTCCTTTCCTCGGTGCACCTATCGACACTCACCGTCGACGATCTCAAGGAGCACTGGAACCAGCTTAAGTACAATGTTGTGAAAGTGGTCCTATGTTCAAACCTCCTCATCTTTCTATTAGAAATTTACTTCATGACCCGGCCCCGGCCAGTTTACTTGGTAGATTTCGCCTTACACAAGGCTAGTGATGATCAAAAGTGCCCCCATGAGCTCTTCATGGAGACGTCGAGGCTCGCTGGTTGTTTCACTGAACAGAATTTGACGTTTCAAAAGAAGATCTTGGAGAGATCGGGATTGGGTCAGTTGACATACGCTCCCGATGCCCTCTTGAACGTACCGATTAACCAGTGTATGGTGGAGGCGAGGAAGGAGACGGAGGCGGTGATGTTCGGTGCAGTAGATCAGGTGCTGGCAAAGACGGGTGTGAAGCCAAAGGATATTGGGATTTTGGTAGTGAATAGCAGTCTGTTCAATCCTATACCCTCACTTTCTGCCATGATTGTGAATCACTACAAGCTGAGGGGTAACATTAAGTGCTTTAATCTTGGTGGCATGGGCTGTAGTGCTGGAGTTATATCCATAGACCTTGCTAAACAGCTCCTTCAGGTTGGTCATCTTTTCTCCCTCTTCTTTTATGATAATTTATATTGATTCTAAAAGGAAGCGCATACCATGGTTTGGTATGCCCAAAGATTCCTTTACGGGTTTTTTTTTAAGGTCACAGCAGACTCCTTCCTCGGGGCCACTATTTAGAAAAAAATATTTAGAACAATAGCATATAAAAAAATAAATATAATTTCAAAAATATGCAGGGGCTTTTCTAAGAGATTCCCACCCCACTACCCCAGTTGTGTCAGTGCTCCTTGACCAATAGGTAATTGGAAGCCTGATTGGTTAGGATTCTTTGACACTCTAGGTGCCAAATTAGTCACGTGGGTTTTGTTTGCAATAATTTGTTACTTTTCTAGGATGGTTTCTCATTTATTGTTAGCTTCGACTGCACAACCATGTTAACTCCTCTCTTACAATTTCTCGCAAGAAAAGATTTCAGTCCCTGCTTGTATATGAGTAATACAAATTAAGATGTTGGTTATATATTTATTTATTTATTTGGTAAAAGGTTACTTGATTGTTATACTTGTTGAAACCGATTCCTTTAACTTCATTGTAAAAAATAAAAATAAAAACGTTACAGGTGCATCCCAACACATATGCCTTGGTAGTGAGCGCAGAGAACATCACCCTCAACTGGTACACGGGCAACAATCGAGCCATGCTGGTCACAAACTGCCTCTTCCGCATCGGTGGAGCAGCCATCCTCCTATCGAACTGCCGGTCTGACCGCCGCCGATCAAAGTACCAGCTAGTCCACACTGTACGGACCCACTTAGGCGCTGATGATCGGGCATTCAATTGTGTGTTCCAAGAAGAAGATGATGCTGGAAAAGTTGGTGTCTCCCTATCGAAAGACCTCATGGCGATCGCTGGCGAAGCTCTCAAGTCGAACATCACCACTCTGGGCCCTCTAGTGCTGCCCATGTCAGAGCAGCTCCTCTTCTTTGTCACATTAGTTGCCCGAAAGGTGTTCAAGATGAAGATCAAGCCATACATGCCCGACTTCAAGCTGGCGTTCGAGCATTTCTGCATCCATGCGGGCGGACGGGCCGTCTTGGACGAGCTACAGAAGAACCTTGAGCTGAGTGATTGGCAGATGGAACCTTCAAGGATGACTCTCTACAGATTTGGTAACACTTCCAGTAGTTCTTTGTGGTATGAGCTTGGCTACTCTGAGGCCAAGGGGAGAGTCAAGAAGGGAGATCGGATGTGGCAGATTGCTTTTGGATCCGGCTTCAAGTGTAACAGCGCTGTTTGGCGGGCACTTAGGACCGTCGATCCGACCAAGGAGGAGAGCCCATGGATGGACGAGATTAATGGGTTTCCTGTTCATGTGCCCACAGTGGCCACCAGTCTAGCATGATCGATTCTCTCCATTGTGTCCCTTATGAGAACCTTCATGGTCCAAATTTGCACCTATAATAAGGAGTAGTTTGGTTTGTCTATCAGATATTAATGGCAGTTGTTAGTAGCAGTGGATCGAAATTGCTTTCCAAGAGTACTGGATTTACTGCATTCGATGATTTTGGAGGCATGTAAAAATAATGCAGTATGAATAAATCATTTAAATATGTTGTAAACTTCTCTCTTTTTAAAGATCTTTTGTAAGGTAGATGGTGCAACCGGGTGAAGTAGCTGGCCCGGATTTAGCCCAAGCATGGCGTCATTTGCACGTGGATAAGCGTTAGCCTGATGGCATGATGACAACATTCATATTTTTTTTATAGTATACTTATATTTGTAGTAGAGGATTTTACGTGAAAAGTCCCAATAGATGGGACCTACATAGAAAAGTACCATAGAGTGACTACCGCCGAGAAAGGTCCTCGCCCCAATTTCCTTCATTTTCTTACGAGCAACGATAGCTTCACTTCCTTTTATGAGCGACGAGAGAGCAACGCGATCGTGGTTACTTTCTTCTTTGTTCCCTTTTTTCTTCCTCTAATTCCTCCTCTTTTGTAATCCCTTTCTCAAATCTCCCTCCTCACTTCCCATTCAAATCTTCGCTTTCTCTCTATGCTACTTTCTTCATTTTCCTATTTTTTCCTCCTCCTCTTTCTCTAGCTTTTTTGCAGATCTTATAAGCCTAAAGCCATGGAAACTATCATGAATGACATCTGTTTTCGTGAAATTTTATTTTTAATAAGTGGGAAGGAGCACTAATGATAGCATTGCTCCCTTTTATATGAGCAACACTATCATCGCTACTTTATTCTTCTTTCTCTTTTTTCTCCTCTTTGTGCGTCCCTATCTCTCACTCCTCATTTATACCTTTGCTTTCTGTTTGCTTCCCATTCATACTTTTGCTTCCTCTCGTCGGTGCTTTCTTCATCTTCCCAACATTTCTTCCTCCTCTTTATCCATCCTTTTTGCAGATCTTACATCCCCAAACCCATGCAACCATCATGAAAGACGTCTGTTTTTGTGAATGTTTTTTTAAGTTGCTCCCCTTTTTATACGAGATGCTATCATCACTACTTTCTTCTTCTTCTTCCTCTTTCTCCATCCATTTCTCAAATCTCCCTCCCCACTTCCCATTCATACCTTTGTCGTTTTTTCAATGGAAGCAAAAGAATGAATGGGAAGTGAGAAGGAAGATCTAAGAAAGGGATAGAGGAAACGGAGGAAGAAGAGGTAAAAATAAGGGGAAGTAGAAGAAAGTAACACCTATAGTGCCGATAATATAGAAGGGGAGGGAACCTATTGTCATTCCTCCCCATTTATTTAAAAAATAGTAATTTTGCACAAAAACAGACCCACATGACCTATTCTGTGTCCAATAAAGTAATGTCAACTCACACATGCAAAATAAAAGAATAAGAGATCTTTAAGGAAAATAATAGAATCCCTTAAAAATATTGCTAGTTTTAAGAAAAGATAATGCAATTCGAATAGTTTAGCTATTTTTTAGGATGAGATTGGGTGAAAAAACGATACTCCCCATTAGGTAAACATTCTTCTTGCCCATTCCATCCTGAAATTTAGAATCTTCAGTACGTCAGTGCAGTGTTCACGCATTACGTGGTTGACAACAAATGCATTCTAATTATGTGTGGCATATCTTGTACATCTCAATCACAAATGGGACCAACTAAGTTGCTTGCAGTTGCATTCTGATTATGTGGGTCACATTTTACATCTCAATCACATCTGGGTCCAACTAAGTTGTTTTTATGGTCTTTTTCTAGTGTAGATCCCATCATCAAAAGTTACATATATTATATAAAAAGTCCTTATAAAATCGGCATTCTAACCAACCCTTGTAAAATCGGCATTCTAATCAAATGAAACTCATAAGTTAATTTGAACCATTTGATTTGAAACATAATAGTGCATCAATGGGCCCTCTTATAAAATCTGGAGGTTTCTCTAGTAGGACCTATCCTTTTAATAATTATAGTGGACCAACTATTTGTGTTTGTATTGCACAAAAGGTTCCTGCTTGCGTAATTTTGAAGTCCATGAGATGGAAATCCTAAATAACAGCCGACTTTTTTGAGAAAGAGAAAAGAAGAAACTTCGGAATTTTGAGGATACCTCATCGTAGGTTAGTGTTTAAAGAAATAGATTATTTCATTCCCTCCAATTTTTTGAGAACTCCACGTTAGAAAACAAAGATTGGATTTGATTGGTTAATACAAGGGGCGTTCTACTTTATAAAATGCCCTGGCGTTTGGCATTTTATATCCCTGCCATTATTGTTTGGCCAATTATTAAGTCCTTGTCATTAATTGCTAATTAGAGGGGTTCCTTATATATATATATATATTGACAATATCCATATGCATACATCCCTCACCAAAATGGTGAGGGACACTCCATATTTTGAAAATATTAATTTAAAAAAAGACAAAGCCATCACACTAATGACACCTTCTTGACCTCATTAAGTCTGAAAAAGAAAGTGTCTCTCACTAAAATGGTGAGGAATGTATGTATATATATGGGCAAAATTATTATGCATATGTCTCTCACACTGCAGTGAGGGACACTTCCTTTGTTGAAAAGTATTAATATACAAGAAGATAAAATCACCATATCTCATGACACCTTGTTGACTTTGTTAAGTCTAAAAAAAAATTATCCATCACCATAGTATAAGGGATAGATGCATAATAGTCTTTTCCTAAATATATATATCCTCCTTTTTACATATCTTTTTGTTTTTTGCACATATATTTTTTTAATTGTGCGAATAACCCTTACCATATATCCTCCTTTTTATATATCTTTTTATCATTTGCACATAAATATTTACAATTGCATAAATATTTCTCACTATAGATGCATACAAATATTCTGAGTGTGTATATATATACCTATATATATAGAGAGAGAGAGAGAAAAATAAGGGCAAGGTGCACAGCGCCGGGGCGAAATTCATATCGGCACCCCCTTTCATTCCATCCATGGATGAAAATCGCGGTATCGGTCGCGGTATCAGTCGGTCCCAAAAACCGATACGGTATCGGTATCGGTCACGGTTCGCGGTCTGTCGTTGTTGTCGCGGTGTGAATTTTTTTTTAATCCAAAATTTTTTTAAAAATATCCAAAAAATCCAAAATATTAGAAAATGCTGGAAAACAATATTTTTTTTCATTAGTAACAAGTATAAATTAAAATATCAGTCCTCCTAAGTTATGATATCCTGCATCGCTGTCCTGTCTGAAATTGTGATTTTTTTATTTTTTTTGTAAGAACAATAATTATAACTTATAAATTATCTTTAAGGCACTTTGCTAGTTGGCCTTACCTATAAGCTAAGCTCCAAAAAATAATAGAAACCAAGACAAATCATTTTAGCATTTAAAATCTCAAATAGGCACATTTAAATGATGCATTAATTCTTTTTTCTAATGCCATATTTTAATAATCCAAAAATAAATTCACAAATATAAAAAATATTGACATAATCACATAAATGATAAAATAACCCTAAAAAATTAGCATATATGAACTAGACAATGATTATATAAAATTAAGAAATGACATTTATAGTGAAAACCTAAATATATAATAGTTTAATATTAAATTATTAGAAAATACGAAAATAAATTTTAAAATATAAAACAAATTACATAAACGAACAATGAAAAACATTATCAAACATGAAGCATATAATGATTATGCTTATTTCAAAAAAAATTAGTGATGAAATCCTCAAAAATCTAATTTTAATATTAGATTATTAAAAAATCCGAAAATAAATTGGAGAATATAAAAATAATTACATGAAAAAATAATAAGAAGTTATCATATATGAAGTATGCAATAATCATACTTACTTTAAAAAAATTTGTGATGAAATCTTCAAAATATTTTATTTTAATATTAAATTTTTAAAAATTTTAAAAATAAATAAATAGTTACATATAATTAATATTTTCAAAATATCGGTCGATATTTCAAAATATCAGCTGATATATATCGATATTTTAAAGATATTTTGACTGGACGGTATGGATATAATTTACAATAAAATATTAGTTCGCGGCCGATATTTCCATTTATGATTCCATCTATTTAGAAGTGTTCATATGGCACGATTATGAAAATCACAATCCACTTAATGTGTCCGCAGTATCTTTCTTGTTCTCTTACCGAGAATCACCGTGGGCATTTATTGCAAATGGAAACCGTGCAGCTGAAGTGCATCCCTTTCATGCTTTCTTACCCTTGACAATTCCAAATGATGATAAACCGTGTAGATAACTTTCTCGAACACTTAATGTCTCCGGAGCATCTTTCTTGTCCTCTTACCAAGAATGACAGTGGGCATTTATTGCAAATGGAAACCGTGCAGATGAAGTGCACCCCTTTCATGCTTTCTTACCCGGTGACAATTCCAAATGATAAACCGTGTAGATAACTTCCTCGAACACCCTTTTCGCTTGAACACTTGACTATTGGGATGAGATTTCCTGCGCTTGGGGCCCTGCCGCATGACGGCCTTTATAGCACTCAAATAGAGTGGTAAATAGAACAACGAGGCAGATGATTACAATAGCAGAGGCATTCATGTAGACTTTTTCGAATTAAAAATCGAGGCGGTTGATTTAGCATAAATGCATTGTATAATAAAAACAAGCATAAAAACGCCCCTGTTGATTTTTTCTAAAGGAAAATTAAAGTAGATTATGTGGTATAAATGTATTGGATGATAAAATAGGAGCAAAAAATGCCCCCTTTCACATATGAGTATTTTTTAAAATTCCCGAATATATATGTGGAAATTCTTATATATTATATATTATCTATGTTATTTATTTTATATTTTAATAGACAAAGGGATTGGCCGACCAAACCCCCTCCAACCGGCTAAATCAAGCCCTAGCACAGCCGTCAAGGTTTTAGGCTTCATAATTAGGCCCCATCCTACCCTTAGATTTTAGAAAAAAGTGAAAAGAAAAGCCCTCATTTTACTGGCTTTTAGGGGCTGAGCTGGGCAGCCCTCTTGTCAAAGGGCTGAATTAACATCCTTAAATATAATGAATAAATGTGCAAATGTATGAATAAACTAGAATATTTCGCATATACAGTCTTCCGTGGGCCTAAGGACCACCATCAGAATTTAAGGTAAAAGTATAGCGTTAATATAATTGCACCACATTTAACGTTTCTCTAATGATATTTCTTTCCTATTTTCCGCATTTTTACAAACACAGGCACATTTTCCTTATTCGAGGGTTGTTCTAGCTCAAGCAAGATCTACCTTCTTCACTAAAGGACTTCCCACCTCATTCGAGGTTTCTTCCCTCATCCGAGGGCTTCCTTCCAAGAGGATAGGGGTCCTAGCCACAATAAGCTAGAGTACCCAAAAACCAATTACCACAAACATAAAATGATAAATGAGGCTTGTTTGGTTGAAAAATGTGGAGAAAAAGGAGGTGGAGAGAAGCCCATTCAGATGTAGACAGATTTGTAGGAGAAAACTCTTTCTCCATGCATGTAGATTTTAACCTTTCTATATTTACTATTAAGGGGAAAAGTAATTCACCTATTAACAAAGTAATTTAAATGCAAAGAAACGATTTTTAATAGGGTGGAGAAAATTTCCCCTTACTGTAGTGAAATTAATTTTTTTAGCATCTTACCATGTATTAAACTGTTGTTCACTTCTAAAATATTTTTAAAATAGTATCCCACATGTAACTTTTTTTTACCGACAAAGCTAACGCAAGCCAATTTTATATATGTCAGGTTAGGCCAGGGCCCCTGGCGGATCCCTTTATGAAAGTTAGGCAAAGCCCGAGACACTTGGTTGCCAACTCAAATTGTTATCAAATCACATACGTAGTCCCTGGAAATAAATGGAATCCTGAATTTCTCATTCAAACCATTGGATTAGATCCAAAGTGTCAACTACTCAAAAGAGACAAAATATTCGCCGTTTATTGCGAGGAAATCATGTGACAATGTGTTAAATGTCCACTCGAGAAGTTGCATCCACCCCCATTAATTGGCTCAATTAATATCTAAGTACGGCTACAGATAACTGAGATAATGGCAACTCCTAAAACCTAAGTTTAATATTATTAAAGATGTGAAAGATATATTTAAATTTTATATTCCTAGTCAAAGTAGTGAAGATAAAAGAGTTGCACTTATCTTAAAAGGTGCTCAGTACAAATCACTTGGATAAGGCTACTATGTTGATAAAATGGAAAGACTTTTGGAGACTTCCTACTCCCAAAAACATCCTTCTTTTGGGGTGAAAATATCTTTAAAATAATGTTATTCCGATACGACCTTTCCTCAGCTCCTAAAAGCAAAAGCACTTATAGTGCTTCTTGTGGAATATGTGACTGTTTGGAAGAGTCGATCGGCTCAACATGCCACTTTCCATGGTGATCATGTGAGAGTAATTTTGTTTAAATTGCACTTTCAGCTTTTGGCTTATAAAATCCTCGTCAAGGGTTTAGTTGAATAATAGAAGGATTCTTTTTATTTTGATCAATCGATGCTCCTGACTAATAACAATCTTTCTATAGCCTGGGCGCTTGCCATTTGGAGAGCCATTTAGAAGGCCAAAAATGAATATTTATTTATTGGTGTTAAACTAAACCCCTTTAAATATATCAATCAAATTAAAATTTTGATGATTTTATCATTGCTTGTTACCATGAAAGTAAAAATCTAATGGAAAACGCCACGCTTTAGTATGGTTATTAGAAAAGATGAGGTTTTAATTTTATCTGAAGCTGAGTACAGAAGAGCGGATTGGGTACATCTTATGGTTCGATGAATCTGTCATATATACAGGACAAGTTAGAGGAGAGGCAATCATGTCATTAAAAGAGGTCAAAATAAGGGTGATTCTCATTGCTTTAAACAGTGCCGAGGTTAGGTTTTGGGCATAGGAAGAGGCCAAGTCTTGTGTGATGCAATGGAGGCAATCCAAGCTGTATTAATGGCAGTGAAGATTGGCTTGAGACTTGGGTTTTCTCTAAGGTCTCAAGTTCAACTCCCGTCGTTTACATTATCTGAGTACTATATAAGCAGCCATGTATGTAGCCTATAAGGAATAGTCCTTGTACATCAAAATCGAGTAACCCTTGGGCCGGAGGCCAAAGGTCTAAAAGCTAGACTGACGAGAAATATCCAAAGTCATAAAAAAAAATGGTAGTGAAGATTGGGCGCTAATCTCTATCTTTGTAGATATTTACTCAGGTGCCAAGGACTTTTATAAGATTTCTTTTTGTCTGATCCCCAAAAGTCTAAATAAGGTGGGCACCGGCCAAATTTTATTAATCTTTAAACTGTGATGATGGCTGGTCACACCCTTATGGAGAATGTACAGGTTGGTTGATTGGGGCCCATGATGTGATATTTTGATTTTTTTTTCTAATATAGATCTTTAAAAAAATAAAGCAAAACAAAAGAACATCTCTTCAAATTTGCCATGTGCCCTGGACTGTGTCCCGACCACAATTGTCATGTTCATTAATGCTTCAATTGCAAAATCCTAACCTCAGTTCTCAGTTTGGACTGACAGTCTTATCCTATCTGTCGCCGTGACTCATGGCGGTGACTACAGCTGGGACAGCTTCAATTCTAACCGCGGGAGTTTTCTATCTACCCTACTCGAAAGACTCCACGGACAAAGTAAAAATGGAAAACATATGAATGGCCAAGAGGTGGGGAAGTGAAAGAAGGGTGGAAGAAAATAGTTGAAGAGAAGAAACATATGAGTGAAAGAGAAGAAAAGTACGAAAAAACTAAGATGGGAAGTCTCATGGGGATGCCTTGGAGTCGCTATTTGTTTTTCTACAAAAATGGAGAACTGTTGCCAACTATCGCTAGTGGAGTATTTCTCTCTGAAACAATATACAGCACCTTAGCGGCGGGCTCAACATTTTTATTTGAGGGCGCGGACCCAAATATGCAATTAAATTTTGAGAACAAACTCACATTTTTCATGTGAATTTTAGAGGTGGAAATAGAATTCTTATGTGAATTTTCGAAGTTGGTTCAGAATTTTTGTTATAAATTTAGAAGCGGATCGAAGTTGAATTGTGTGACCGCCCTCACATGAATATACTTAGGTCCACCCCTGCCGTCATCCGTCATTTTTATGCTTTTGTGCACTTATCCATTTAATTAAAATTTAAAAGTCATTTTATAGTAAAATTCTATTATCATCATCAAACCTTGTCTCAACCATATTAGGCTAACTGTATAAACTCTATTTTTCCATTCCAATCTATCTTGAGCCAAATCCATAAATAAGTAATACTTCTTTTTATCTAGCATTATTAATACCATATATACCTCTTTGGCCTACTCACAAATACTTGAATAGATAATACTTCTTCCTATCTAGCGTTAATAATACCATCAATATCCTCTGTCGCCTACTCATTTTCATTGGTGGGCCATCAACATACTTGGAAAAACTTTTTCTTCAAGAGTGTTATTGTTAGCCTATGCTAAACATGCTTGAACCATCTCAAATAAGTCTCTCAATATAAACTTTAGGTGCTTTGATGGCAAGATCTAAATAGCTGGGTTCATAACGGATGCCAATAAAGAGTGGATTAAGTCTGTCACGATGATACCTGTCGATAGAAAGGTCCTGCTGATGTTTGTGTCATAGAAATTGGTGGAAGCATAGGTAAAAATCAATTTATACTCTCCAGTATGTGAGCTCCATGGCTTATGAACTGTTATCTTTTTTTTTTTTTCTGAATACAAATTGTTATTTTTGGTGATTTGACAAACTAGAATTTTGGATGCAGCGGTTGAGGCTTTGAGGTAAATTTCCTATCGTGTAGGTAAGGGAATTGGGCATGTAATTTTATTGAACCCAGATTAATCTAAGAAACACTCAAAGAAGTTAATTAATATTTGTCTTCATTGTTGCTGGTTTCAGAAACTTTTGCCTCGTTCATGTGACCATGTCAGTCTTGTGCTTGTTTTGAATATTGTTGGTGAACGGGTAGTTCGAAGCTGTTTGTGTAATTTACCTAGCACTGCAGAGAAAAAAATATGTTTTTGAATATTACAATTTGTAGCTAATAGGAAGGTGAAGATATGTCCTATTTCTTCTTCTGAAGCCAGTAGTTGGGTTTGACCAGTGCTTCAATTGAAATTTACTTTCAGAAAACTAAGCCAACCCAGCATAGTGTTTGAGGACTAAGAGCGCTGGGACTGACGCCAAATATCTTAGGTTTTCGCAGTGGCAAGTTATCTATGTGTGTATGTGTGTTTTATTCATGATTGTGGTAATCTGATGTCTAAGAATGACATTGCCAGCGGTTGACGGAACTGTTAGAAGAGAATTTGTCAGTGTTGTCATGCTCTAGTACTACAGCTCAAGAGCCTAGAAGATTAATGTCACTACTTTCGTTTTCTTAAATTTTCCTTTCTTTTTTATGAGGATGCTTACTAGCTTTAAAAAATCTGTTTCAAATGTCGAAACTTTTTATGATGTTTCAGACATTTGGCATATTCCATTGTTATTAAAGGTAAGTAAAATCTTGCAGAATCAATTTGTAAAACAATGTGGAAAACAATTGATCTGCTATTTGTCTTTTGTGACTGCTGGATTTTGCAAATTTGTCTGTATCTTCAGATTGAATATGCAGTTATTGCTCAACTAAAAGAAGCAGGACAACTAAAAGAAGTAGATTATCATGACTGCCACCATTAGGTCTAGCCATCATCCCTTCTACATTTTATCATTATTTGCTTCTAGAGAAATTAGCAGATGGTTTCACCTTGTCCATTTATTCTGCGTGGAATTGGAGTTTATTTGTGTCACCCGCCAACTCTTCATTGTGACAACATTAGTGCACCCTATATGACAGTCAACACTGTATTTCTGTTGGAAATTTATATTAAAAGCATATTTTTATGTTTTTTTTTTACTGATTTGCTTATTAGTAAAGTTTGCTTTTTCCATCTTAATGAGAATTTGTATGGGTAAATGGTTGCATTATTATTTATTGTGCATAAGTGCGTCTTTTATTCTATAAAGTAAACAAGTTTGTGTGTAGAGTTTAGCTTACGCACGGAAGACTTATTTGTCGGTTCTTATAGAATATTAGTTATTGTTGTTCACAATCTAGATGGAGTTGGACACACCATCGGTACGATTGTAACATGATGTTTTAGTAGGCTTGTTTTGGCTACGGGAAATAGTATAGTTTCGACTTGTTATGCTAGTACACTTTGTGTGCATTGAACAGGACCACTTTTGGGTTATTGTCTTTATACCGACTATATAAGATTATTAACATCCAAATAGTTATTATGAGAGCTTGTACTCTTAATCCCGATATAAATAATAGATAAGTACATTTAGTATTTGGCATTTTGATTTACAAAGGAGTGAGACCTATTGTGGGTCAATAATCTCAGTAAATTGGATGACTACACTACGTGTATGGTTCATATTAGTTTATTGACGGAATCCGCGTCCCGTAATAGGAATTGATGATATCCCCTTGATGAAGCTTATAAATTTTGATTATGTCAAACCCTGCAGGTGGACTTAGTGTCCGACATATCAAATAAGTTATGTGTAAGGTCTCAAAGAATTATTAAGATATTGATTAAATATAGGAGTCAGTAATTATTTAATCGATGGATATCTGAAATCTTAACGTGTGGAGATTAATAAGCATTTAATAATAAGATGCTAGAAATATTATTTTGAGAATAAGGACAGGAGTACAATTATAATTCTTTAGTGGACTGAATTGTAATTTATAGATTTAGGATTCTAATTTGAGTCGAATTAGGGTTTCCTATTTCTATAAGAAGCCTACTCCTTATTTCCTTCTTAAGTTCCTATTGTAGCCTATAAATATGCGGTATTGCTCTCTATAAAAGATACACAAGAGAAATCTCATTTTCTGAGAACAAGGAGAATTCGCAGAAGAGGCCCACACCCCGGTGTGAGTTCGAGCATAAAGGAATACAGTAAAAAATCTTAAGATTTTCAAGCTGTTATAAGACCGAGATCAAATCAGAGAGATCTCGCAGGTATGGTCCTTGAATCATTATCGTTTAAACTTATTTCCACAGTGATCTGTGCGCAATATCAAAGGATCCTGGCGGCTGCCTCCTAACAGGTGTTTCATGGTCGAACCAAACATATAGAGTTAGACAATAACTATGTACGGGGAAAGTCACTCTGGGAAGCCTGATCGCCCAATATGTCTCCATGGACCAGTAGCTCATAGACATCTTCACCAAACCTTAAACAAAAAGCCCAATTCATAAATTTGAGGGACAAACTAGGCCTTTGGCCTGATCCCCATCCTAGTTTTAGGGGGCATCATCCTAGTTTTAGGGGGCATGATAAAGCTACACTACGGTCCAGCTCACCCAAATCCATTCCATCCTCAAATCATGGGAATAATCATGGACTGACCAGCTCAATCAAATATCTCCAGATTATCGAAGGCAACCCATCCAAATAATCATCCTAGAATCATGGGAAGGATAGGTCGCTGTTGCATGCAGTGTCCTACATGGAAAAATGGAAAGACAAATGTTATGGTTCCTGAGATCTGTCATGACAAGATTATACATGTAGATCTTATGCATTTTTAGATTTTTTTTATTGATTGTATTTTGTTTTTTGGTTTAGATGATTCTCCCATACATGAAGGGATATCATACCATATTTAGTCGTAAAATTGCTATAAAGATGAACTAGCAACGAAAGCCCGTGCCAAGCCTAGGCCCAAAATGAAAATATATTAATTTTTAAGATTTTCTTAAAATATAATTAATAAAAAATAAGTAAATAAGAAAAATATATTACATATAATTCTTAAATTTTATTTTATGCATCAAAATTTATTAAATAAAAACCTGAATTAAAGATCACTGAATAATACTAATCAAGAAAGAGAAACACATATATATCTAAATAGAGAGTGATTTGATATATTATTAACTTTAACTCTTGAAATGCACTTTTGGAAATTCAACGTAAATTGAAAATGAGTATAAGTCCGGTGATTCAAAAACACTCATACAACTATTTTATTTTTAAGTGCAAGATATTAATTATATAAGAAAGAATTGAAGAAAAAAATAAAGAAATAAATATAATATTTAGAAAAAAAATGCTAGAGCTAAGCTTAGCCCAAAAATAAACTAATTTATTCATAAAATTTAGATTGAAATACTAATACTATGTAGCTTTCAAAGTGGAATAAAATTGAATATTTTATTAAATAAAATGAAAACTAATAAATAAATAAATCCTATGTATTGTATTTGGAAATTAAGTAAAATCATGCTTAAAAATAAGGATAGAAAGAGATATAACTCAGGGCCATTTAAATTTTCATTCTAAGTAAATCACAACATATATAGTATATATCAATAAAGTCCAATTTATTAGGGATACGATAGTGATTATTGCTTGTATTAAATTTAAATTCTCCAACAAAACTATAGGAGAGATTTTAGGAGGAGAAATTTAAAATGTAGAAAGATGAGAATGTTGGT
This sequence comes from Sextonia rubra, assembly GCA_037013555.1. Taxonomy (NCBI): domain Eukaryota; kingdom Viridiplantae; phylum Streptophyta; class Magnoliopsida; order Laurales; family Lauraceae; genus Sextonia; species Sextonia rubra. The sequence continues at coordinate 28,589,281 of JASUAD010000009.1, forward strand.
TAACCGAATAAAAGGTTTTAGGATTGGAAAAGATATGAGGGAGAGATTTTAAGGGGAGAACAATTTAGAAAAGAAGATTAAAATTTATTAAAATATTATGGTAAAAAAAATCTATAAGATAAATACTACCTCTGCAAGAACGTCATTAATTAACTGCTCAACCTTGCTGATTTGCTTTGAAGTGCCAATGAATTCTACCGTCCTAGTTAGAGAATTAGGATCAGCATCCATGTCTCTCGTTACTTGAATCTTGGCTCCTAACTGAAGCTAAAGATATTTGATCATCTCCCCAGCCTTCCCAATAATATAACACCAACCTACACCAGCACCACAGTAATACATGGCTTAACAACACCGACATGATAATAACAAACATACACAAAGGCTTCCCCATAAAATTCATTTAGTAACTACCCTTCCATTAGGAATATCAATCTTCTTGCTCAAACCTGGAAAGCCATATGCAACAAGCATAGATGAAGGCAGTATTATCCCGAATTGCTTACTGAGAGGCTTCTGCATGAGATCTACTATCCACCAACGGTAAAACGTAACTTAGCAAAAGCCCTAAAGCTAAGAAAAATTGACAAAGCTGTAAAACTGCAACCCACATCAAAAGTATTAGAAGGAAAGATATTGGTAACATGAAATAGAGCTATAAAAGAGTTACTGTCACAATCCGAGCCCAGGGTTCGGGGGTTAGCAAAAGCCAAACCTAATGACACACGTACTCCCGTGCCTGTACACGTAGACCGAGTCTAAATGCACACGCACAAGGGAACATTCACACGTGCCAAACATGTACGCGGAAGCTGTAAATATCAGAAACATTAAACTAACAGTGCAAGAAGAGAATATGAAGAACGAACTGACATAATTACATATGAAAGTTTTACAAAAGGAACAAAATAACATATACTGTCATGACATATACACAAGTGAGCAAATCCTCAAAACAAACAAGAGACAAGACTCCAATGATGCATGCCAAGAACGCTCTCCCATGGAGGGATCACATCCACTCCTCTAGGCCTGATGGGGCCTCGGGGGTCTCGTCTGGAGTCTGGCCGACCGGCGAGGGTTCGACAGGGGTATTTGGACCTGCAACACCAAAAACAACCGTGAATACGAAGATTCAACAAAGTATAAACCATAGCAAGTTAACACACGCTGTGTCTAATAGAATAAAGAGCATCATGTTATTAAAAAAGGCATTTTCGTATACTAGGCTGTCATGCAAGAAAGAAATATGCTAAGTGAATCAATGAATACATGCTGTGTACATAACTAGTGGCTACTACATTACCATATGCTCCCAAAAGAGGGATCTTATAACATGCAAAGAACACCATTGTCTGGGCCAGGGTACAATGGGTCTCGGTTTCCTGGGGTCCGGTTCCCCAAGACATATCCTTACTGCAGCAAGTCCATATAACTATATCAAATTCACCCCGTCGGGATCCTAAGGCTGAGGCTAAGTAGTGCCTGACCATACAGAGTCAATCATGAAAACTCTGAGTAGATCGTGACAACATATCATACGTGAATATCTGTGAGTGAACATATCATGCATACTCAAGGTAAAGAACCAAAATGTGAAAGTAAAGTAACGGAGTACAAGTAATCATGTCAGAGCGTAGAGGTCAATACTCGAATGCAATATGTTATGCAACAAATTATGCGAAATCGAATCATCTTTATTTACAACCCAATCCTAATCTAATTATCCGGTGTTTCTAACCGTGCATGATGATGTAGTTTTAAGTTATTCGATACACCGTTGTCTAGGGTTGCATTGAATCGAGCAGTGCATGAAGTCCCTTAAACCAACACCCATGGGGAGGTGCTTAACATCCGGATAAGGAACATGAATGATTCGCAGCCCTCGAGATCATTCACGCGTTGTATCACATTCCGTTGGGCAGGTCTAGGTGCTCTACATTTCATCATGAAGGCCATATCGGTCTTTCCATTACACCTATCCTTGTTTTCTTTCATTAGTCTAGTGTGCTACGGCTCAGCCATGTGTGTGCTACGGCTTAGCCGTGTGTATTCTACAGCTTAGCCGTGGCTGGGCCGTAGAAGGTCTGTCAATTGATGACTCTCAGTTAAATCCAGAAAATGCACCATGTATTGATCTACGGCTGGGCCACGGCTGAGCTTCGGCTTAGCCGTAGGGCAATCCACGGCTTAGCCGTGCCCTAGCCGTAGAGGAAAACTGGGTTTTTCTCCTCTCTGGACTTTGAGCCGTAAGTGCCATACTGCTTAGCCGTACGTGCACGAGGTTAATTTTCTGAAACACATACAGAAATCCTGTAACACCATTCAAATTGAAATTCTCCAATGGAGATAGACCAGTACTGAATCAAGGAGTAATCAAATGGGCTGTAAACACATTTTTCCATATCAATTCATGTAAAACTAACCAAATCAAATGCATACCAACATGGGTTCTCACAAGTTATGGTTATACTTGCCTCAATTAGAATTCAATTGCCCAACTGAAGTTCTTGGATCCAAACACAACCTAACACACATCAAACCACATGCATGCATGAGAATTGGAATCACAGACACACCATGCAATGAGAAACAAGAAAGAGAAGAGATAGAGAAAGGAGATGAGAGGAATGGAAGGAAATCCACTCACCTCACATGCAAGACCCAACTTCCTCTTGATCGATGGAGGAGAGAAATTTGGAAAAGAGAATTCAAGTGAGAGTGAAAGAAGTTTACACGTGCAGTTGAGGAAGAAAAGAGAGAGAACGTGGGTTCTTGGTCGATGGATGAGTATATATAAGTTAATGGGTTGTCCAAATTGCAAGAGAGTCCAAGTGAAAATTCTATTTTCAGTTTGAGTCAAATCCAGGTCCAATCGAATCACACGACGTCTGTTGCAAATGACGTAGTTACGAAAGTTAACGAGCTCATCGAAAGACACATGTTGACATCAAGATGATGCAAAAATGACCATGTCTTAGAAAAGCTAAAATTACGAAAAAGGGCTTGGTCTACTTAATCCAGGTCAAACTCAATCCAACTACCTATCCATGACCCGTAACGAAAATAAAACACAAACAAAACACGATTAGCAACGAAAACAAGATTAACTAGCCGCTAAACGAGGTCAAGCTAGGTCGGAGTGTTACAATTACAAAGGCCCGTAAATCTTGACGGTTTTGGGGAAGCCATTCTCGATCGCTCCAAGGGCGGAGAGGGTAGCGTTAAGGGCCAAAGAGATGGCTTTAGCCTCCTTCTTTCCTGTCTTGGTGCATCCTAAAATGCCCACGCAGATCGGATCTCTATCTCCTCCTCTTTCCATTCTTGCGCTTTTCCCTATTTCGATGAAGCAGGGGGAAAAAAATATGGAGTTTCACAATGGATTAGAATCGAATCTAATCTAATCTAATTTGGAAAGGTTTAAAATAGAGAGAGAGTCCTAGATTTCAGGAATTCAATTTCTATCTTAATCGAAACTACAAATAATGGGATTTTATTGTTATTTTTAGATGATGACGTGGCGCTTTAAAAAAATTGCTAATGTGGCACCTCCATAAGCCTCGGTTTTTAGAGCTTTAATATATATAATATATGTCTCCTCTCCTAGATACGTTGGGTGAGGGTGAGTTTCTAAAATATCTTTAGGTTTTAATGCACATAGTCCTATTAAAGTTTAGGGGCTACTCTAAATGTGATTAAGTCGAATAAGGGATCACCAAGTGCCTATCTTTGTACTTGAAGATGTAGGTAAGTGGAATATATCTTTTCTTACTACCATTGGTTATAACTTGTAAGTCTTAGCTCAATTAAGTGATAGTATGAGTAGTTCCTTTCCTAAGGAACCAATAAAGATCAATAATCAAATTAGCCATTTTGATCTAGAATTCATTTTGAAGTGGCATAGTACTTCTAAAATCACTTGACCTTTTGTGTTGTATAAATGTATAATCTCAACCACTATAAAACTTTTAGTTTAGGTCTTTGTCACTTTACTTTTAATCATCCAACTTCCAACCTTAAAGCCGACAAAGACTCCATAATCCCAGTGGTAAGAGGTGCCAGAAATCACAATTGATCAATGTACAACAAACTAGTGCAACCTTCTTTGATACTGATTGAAAGTTTCTTTCGCAAATGGGATTTTTAGGTTGTAGTTCTATTAACAATGGCAGAATACTAAAAGAGTTAGCAAATCAATCAATCAACCATAGAAGTAAGAGACATATGATTTTAACATGAAAAACCCTAATCAGGAAAAAAACCACTAGTCTAAATTGGACCAATAATCTAGCACTATGAATCACATAGTTGCAAGAGATATATTCACAACGCACATACAATTCTTGCGCAACCTAAGGAATCTAATACTTCTTGCACAGCTTTATACTGCAACAACTTCACACCATTCACTGCACCACATCCAAGCTGCACTTGATTTTTCAATCTTCTACAAAAGAAGATGATTGTATGAAAAATGTATAAGCAACAACTCTCTAGAACAAAAACTTCAACTAAATGTCTCCAATGAAAGCTCTAAAGAAGTACGGTGATCTCTAATGTAAATTCTCCCCCCAAATTAATGAGATCTGTACTTTAATATTAAGAGAGAACTCATATATATAACCCACAATTTGTGCCCTCGGCTTAGAGTCTAAGTAAAACTTAAATGGGCGTTTCTAGCACAATCAAGAAACAATTATGAATCAGGAAAATGGGTTTTTCTTTGTCGTACATGGTGCACTCGAGCGTGTGTGAGCATCCACTCGACTACGTGAAATACACTTCCAATTATTTTCAATCAACACTATTCATGTCTAGCCTGCTTGAACTCATACAACCTCAACTTGAGCACGTGAGCTTCTATGACCATCCGCTCAAGCCAATGTTTAGGTCTACTTAAGCAAGTGCCCTTTTCTGATTCTTCATGTTCAATTCTTCCGGATATACGAATCACAATACATTCTAAAATAAATTGCAAAATACAACTCAATAGACCTAAACTTTTGTCCAACCTAAGAATTAGCCAGCACGTAAAAATCCTAACAGTCATTGCACACATCTTGCATGTACGGGGCTATAGTATTTATGTCTTTCAACTTGGGACTTGACAAGAAGAGAGAAGAAAAGAAGTTGAGAAAATAGTGTGGGAGAAAAAGAGGAAAAAAAATTCTTAAAGAAGTTAAAGGAGAGATGAGAGACAATAGGAGTGGGTCCCACCACTGAAATGTGAATAATGCCACATCTTGGTCATGTTTTCAATCTATCTATTAGTGTGGTCCACTTCTATTGAGATGGAATTTGAGTACTCATCACAAGAGAGGGATGATATTTATCCTGGACGGTCCAGATTATCATAATGTGTGCCCCACGATGGAGTTTTGGACATGAATAAGCATGTACTAACTACAACAAAGGATTCAGATTCTTATGGTGGGACCCACTATTATTGAATTGAAATTTGAGGATAAATCATTGGAGATGAACGATATTCATCTTATATGGTCCATATTATCATTATGTGTAACGACCCAGGCCCACTACCCACATGATATTATCTACGTTGGCTTATGGGATTTCAACTACACTCTTGCCACACAGTTTTAAAAGTTCTCATGTGGAGTTAAGACCAAATCCACACTTATATTCTCAGGATTAGGACTTGAATCTTTTCGATGTTGACTTGAGCAAAGTCTCACGGTGCGAACCAAAGAATTCCAACTTTACCCTGGTGGATTTCCTTATTTGGGCTCATAGGAACACTTGATTTAGTCTTGCCTCAAAGGAATTGACCCTGGCATGTTTGCTTCTCTTCCCCTATCTCCCACTCCTTCTTCCTCTTCTTTCCTCCTCTACTCATCTTTTTTTTTCCCCTTCCTTCTCCTTCCTCCAACTCCAACTCAATCTCAAATCCAAACCCAGCAATCCAAATCCAACTTACTACACTCACTCATTAAGCTTAAACCCATCAAATCCATTAAATCCAAACCCAAACCCAAGTCCCCCCCTCCTTCACTAACCAACCAACATGAAATTTACGCTCATGGAAGCTCTATTAAATAATCTGCAACACAATAGTTTTTCTTCTCCTTTTTGGTTTATTGCTATTCTGAGTCCACGAAAGTGGTCCCAAAGGGATTCGAGTACTCTTCATCAATTAAGTGTAGAGATTTCAATCATTGAATCCGTCTTATCCTAGGGCAAATGACAATGAGTCCATCTACACCTCTGTGGGGAGGAAATATACTTAAAGAAAGTGTCTCCAAATACGTGATTAAGCTACCATTAATTGGTTTGGTGATTTCTAACCTTTTTGTTAGTTATTTGATTTTGCAACTATTTTTAGTAATTGGCATACACCTAGATCCAACAGTTTAGGCAGAGTTCCGGTTTATCATTTTACTGACCCCATGCCCTTTGTTGCTTTTGTTACGGTCTTTAGCGAGCATTAAGTTGCATTATTTTGGGTAGGAAGCCTCGTCTCTGATCTTTTATGTGAGTTGTTTATTGATTTTTCTTAATTGAGAGTTATGTATATCCCTTTCTTTGGCTCTTAAGCCTTTTTCTCTATGAAGGGAAGGTGCTACCAAAATTTTTACAAGAATTTTGCAGATTACTGAAAATAACTGCTAGAGATTACTACCCAAGGGTTTTTAATTTTGACGTTAACATTTTAAGATATGGAGATTGAAAATGAAATATCTTCTGAAAGTGATGTATATTCTCCATGTGCTAACTACAAGGTGCCCCAAACCACATGGAGATGGGCCCGCAAGTACCTATGAAAAAGATTAGTGAAAATCCGATAATTTTGATTATAGAAATGGTATTCTCAATTATTAGACAATTCCTTGTATGGCATATTTTCAAAGTATAAAACCACCAAGGAATTATGGGAAGCACTAATCAAGGAATATACCACTGAGGATGCATGTACTAAGAAATATGTTGTTGAATAGTTTCAAGATTTCTAAATGGAAGAAAGAAAATCTATGATAACACAAATGAGAGACTTTCAAAAAATAATCCATGAAGTCTAAATTGAGGGAATGGATCTACCAAAAAAATTTGTAGTAGAGAGTACAATCCATAAACTCTCACCATCATAGAAGGACTTTGGGATCACCTTGAAACACAAGAAGAAAGAAATGAAGTTAGAAGATCTCATCACCCGACCCAGAATCTAAGAGCATCACCAAGAACATGATACGAAGAGTAAGGATTCTGAATATGTGGGTAAGAATAGTCTCACTGAGACTAAAACTGGACAGAAAAGGCCCAAACCCAACAGGACCAAAGACAAGAAAAATCAAAAGAGAAACCAAAACCAAGGTCTAAAGCACCGCAAATATATAAACAAGAAATAAAATGTTGAATGCTTTGTATTCGTGAAAAAGGGCCATTATGAAAGGAATGCTGCCAAAAGATAACCAAAGGAAAGAATCAAGCCAATCTTATAGAGGAGAACTTTGTAGCGATAGTAACAAAGGTGAACTCTGTGAGAAACTGTAGAGATTGGTGGGTTAACACTAGTGCGACTCAGCACGTCTGTGGTAATAGAAGTGCATTCGTCTCTTACGAGCATGTCAGAGATGGACAACAACTCTTTATAGGAAATTCATTTACGACCAAAGTAATTGGCTCTACACCTCTCATTCGACAAGTCTCTAACTTTGATCGAAGTGCTAAATGTGCCCAATGTGCTAAAGAACTTGATATCTAGTTCAGTGCTAAGCAAGAATAGCTTTAAGAAGGTATTTGAAGCAAATAAACTTATGATTACAAAAATGGAGTTTTTATAAGAAAAGGCTATGTTGTTAAAGGCCTTTTGAAGCTGAATGCAAATTCCATCGGTAATAAGAATGCTTTTAATTCTGCAGAAATTATTGAGTCTACTGATTTATGGCATTCTAGATTAGGTCATTGTTGACCCATAAAAAATAATAAATGTTGTACTAAAATCATTACAAGCAAATTCCAAGTCAAAAGGCACATAAATCTTAAGATTGTGGAATGCTAAGTTAAGTACTGCATCCAAATGTTTAGAGCTAATACAATCTACTCGAAAGACTTCAAATGAGCTCAGAATGCAACAGCTCAAGTTTCAAATTAATGGACTTCATTTGGTTACTCAACTCTCCAAACACCAAGTTTGAAGTTCAATAACTCAAATCCGTGGGTTACCAAACAAATTCAAGCTTTTAGGTTATCAAAGTGGCTGAAGATCACATAGCAACTCCAAAAACATACTCAAAAATGATATTTCAAAGTTTCAAAGCATTTGACTTTATTTCATCTCAAACTCAAGCTTTAGTGATTATCCGCCAGCTCCTTGGAGTCACTACGGAAATTGATATATCTACATGTCAAAAACAAGCTAATACTTAGAGGGATGCCTTCAAATTCATGCGGAGACTATCCTTCAAAGTTTTAGAGCATTTGGACATCATTTAGACCCAAACTCAGTTCGAATGGTTGTCTACTAAGCTCTGTGGGGTCACTGTGCAAAGTGACATCTCATAAAGATCAAATCAATTGAACCTCTTAAAGGAAGCTCAAATTATGCTCAAAGAAGGCTCTGCAAAATTTTAAGTCAAATGGACATCATTCGACCCAAAGTCCATAAATATGTCAACTTGGGGTCAATTACTCTCAAGGCATGGGGGTCACTGATCAAAGTCCTGCTTCCCGAGGCTCAAAATTGATGAAATTTGGGCACAAAGCTTCAGTCATTCTCAAAAGATATTATACAAACTTTCAAGTCAGAAAGACCTTGGTTGAGCCTACTTCAACAACAGGTCAGCTACGAGTCCGTGACTTAAGTCATGGGGATCACTAACCAAAGTTCTATTTCTAGGAGGCTAAAGCTGATGAAATTCAGAACAGAGATTCAAAATATATTCAAAGTTAATTCCCCAAAGTTTGAAGTCAATTGAACATTATTTGGATAAAAAACAAGCTAATTGCCTACAGTGTAAGGTGAATAGTGACTTAAAACATACAACAAGTGAGTCACTATTCGAAATCCTACTTTTACAAATATAAATTGCATGAGATTTGGATGAACACTCCAAGATAACCCTGACATCAGTCCCTCCAAGTTTCAAACCAAACCAAGGTGAAACAAGATCCCATTTTCATTAAAAAGTCAACAGGAGAGTTAACCAACTTTAGAAGGTCAAAAAGGGCTAAAGTTTCAATGACACTCAAAATAGGGTCAAAAAGCATCTCTCTAAGTTTCATCAAGATAAGACTTCATTCAAGCCCTAAACAAGTAAAATTGGGTCACATATGCAAAAATCCAAAACTGGGCCTTATGAATGATCGCGGCCCGTAGTCACAAACACCTGTGAGTTGGTCTTGGATGGTTTTTGAGAGTTATTTCACTTTATTTCAAAGTGTAACTCCCTTACAACTGCTAGGAACCATCCCAACTTCCTCTGAATCCTATTAAAGGCACGCATGGGCTCTGAAGAAAGGGTTAAAGCAAAGTGGAAGCAAGTTTAAAGCAAGATTCGAAGAAGTTCCTAGCAATCAATCACTTTCAACAAGTTACGAGCTTAGTTCTAAGCATTCACAAGACTTCAAAAGCACTTCTAGCACTTCAAGCCTACTTTTTTTCCTCCTTTCTCACTAACTTAATGTGAGAAATAATTTAGAGAATGAGAAGAATCATGTCTCTCACTTAAAGAAGGCAAGGGCAAGGGCCACTTGGATAGAGGCTCTTTTTTTTATTTTCTCACTTGGGAAGGGTTTGGGCCATCCTGGAAGTTGTGAACAAGCCTCTTTAGGCTTCATCTGCTCCTTGAAAATTATAGGTTCAAAATAATACAACTTTAACACCATTTTTGCTTATGCAAACACCCTTTTCGGATTTATATAAAAACAATCCGTAACCAACAGATGATGATTACCAAATGTTTAAGTTGATTCCACAGCCAAATCAAGCACTTTTGGTAGTCATTCAACACTCCAAGAATTGAAGGAAGCAAGTTTCAGCACTTTGTAGAAGTCACAGAAGCGAAACAGAAAGAAAACAAAAACAAACAGTGGCTATTCCGCCACTGTCTGCCAGTGGCCGTGAGCCATGGTCACTGCCAGTGACCGTGGCCCACAATCACTCTCTCCCTACACTCTTTTTTTTTTTTTTGCATTTTTTTCTCATTTTTCATGTATTTTCTTTTACTTTCTAAGTTTGGATAACATCTGAGACCAAAGGGATGGATTGTAAATTTTTCAAAACTTGTAAACAACCTACACTCCCGTGGTCAGAGTATTTGAACCCATGTAAACAAAAGGAAAAATAATAATGAACTATAATTATTCCTCATTCTTCTTAACACTTGAAGTGTGTGAATGTTGGCTCGAATCCATTGCATTTCACATCACGTTTCGAGCACAATCAGTCATGTAAATTGTTCTTCTGTAAAAAAACATGATGGATTTAGATTTGATTTCAAAAACAGATTTTCAACCTAATCACTATGAGATTTGTGTTCAATCAAAGTATTTTAGACAACCTTTCAAAAGTGTTGAAAAATGTTCTGAACTGTTAGGTTTGATTTAAAGTGACATTTGTGAATTAAATGATATTACCACTAGAGGTGCTAAAAAGCATTTTATTACTTTTATTGATGGTTTTTCTAGATTTTGTTATGTATGTTTACTTAAACATAAATCTAATGCCCTTGAGAAGTTTAATTTCTTTAAACTTGAGGTAAAAAACAATTAGGAAAAACATTAAGACTTTGAGGTCTAATCAAGGAGTTGAACACTTATCCAATGAATTCGTTGAGACTTGTAACTCCTTAGGGATAATTCATTAAGTGACAGCCACTTACTCCCCGCAACAAAATAGTATAGCCAAAAGGAAAAACTCAACGATAGTTGAAATGACAAATTTAATGATAAACAATTATAGACTACTCAAGAACTTATGGAGAGAAGCTCTCTTGACAACTTGTCACATACTTAATCGAATTCCCTTCAAGAAGACAAATAAAACTCTATATGAGTTATAGAAAGGTAGAACACTTAGCTTGGAATACCTCAAAGTATGGGGGTGCTTAGCCCACATTGTAGTTCCAAGTCCAAAATGGACTAAACTTCGACCTAAAACACAGGAAGTGTTTTGTAGGGAATGCCTTGCATAGTAAGGCTTATAGATTCCTTGTAATCTCAAATTCAGACAACGATTCAATCAATGAATCTAGGGAAAATAATATATTACTCCCTTATACTGTGACTCGATTGTAAAGTGCCCCCCTTAACTTTAGAATTTTTCACTAAACCACTCTAAATTTAAAACTAAAGTGCAAAAAGTGATGGAAACTATTTATTTTGACAAAAGCTTCTATTTAAACACACATAATTCCTTAGTTTAAACACCCATTTAAAATAAATAAATAAAAACTTCTCCAAAATACCCCACCCCCTCCCCCCCCCCTCTTTTCCTCTTCCTTTCTCTTCCCTTCTCTCCCCTTGTCCTCTCCCTTTTCTCTCTCCCTCTCCCTTTTCCTCTCTCCCTCTCTCTGCCTCCCTCCCCCTTCCTCCCCATTCCTCCCCACTGTCTCCCTACAGCGAGGAGAAACGATCTCCCTCTTACAAGGAAATCACGAGTCCTCCTTCGTCCCTCCCTTTTCCTCCTCCGTCATCCTCTTCCTTTCTTTCCCTCTCCCTCCTCTTCTCCTCTCTATTCTTTGTTTCCCTCTCCATCTCCCTCTCCCTCTCTTCCTCCCTCCCCATTCCTCCCTAGTCTCCTCACTATCTCCCTACTCTGAAACTTTTATTTATTTATTTATTTATTTGCTTAAACATAATCTAAACTAGTGGTGTGCAGTGATGGTGCATTGGTGTGTGATTGGTTAGGTTTTGGGAGATGAAATTGACACTACTGAATAGAGGATGGATGTGAGAGGGAGAAGGAGATGGAAAGACTGAATAAAGAAGAAGGGTAATTTGGTACTTTTACAAATTCCATTAATAAACATCTATTTTGCTCTTTAGTTGTGAGTTTAGGTAGGTTTATTGCAAAAGTTTAAACTGCGATGGGACACTTTAGAATCTGGTCTAAGTACAAGAGAGCAAATTGTTATTTTCCCTTGAATCTAAAGATGTCATTTTTTTTTTTTTGTAAATGATTTTCCTTTTAAACCTAGATTTTCAAATTCTAGTAGCAACAATAATGTTGTTTTACAAGCCCTCACTAGTGATTTTGATCCTGAAGACCTAGAACTTCAAAGGAGTTAGCGACCTAGAAAGGAATTTACCTTTGGCCCTAATTTCATCACTTACATTTGGAAAATTACTCCACAACTTATTAAGAAGCTATGTTATCTCCTGGTACTGCTTTTTAAAAAGAGGCTTTGAACAATGAAATAAAGTCTATACTAGCTAATTATACATGAGAGTTGGTTGATCTTCTCTAAGAACTAAACCATTAGGTTGTAAATGGATATTCAAAAAGAAATTAAGAACTGATTATTCAATTGAAAAGTTAAAAGCTAGATTGGTAGCAAAAGGGTTTAAACAAAAAGAAGAAGAAGACTTGTTTGACACCTATGCTCCAATAACTAAGATTAGGACCATCAGAGTCTTAATAGCTGTAACTTTCATTCACAATATAATCATCCATCAAATGGACGTGAAAACTGCGTCCTAAATGATTATTTGAAAAAAAAAATTTATATGGAGTAACCCAAAGGCTTTGTAGTCTTAGGGCAAAAAAAAAAGTTTGCAAACTAATTAAATCCCTATATGGCTTAAAGCACACTCCTAAGCAGTAGCATGAGAAGTTTGACAAGTGCTGATTGTTAAAGGTTTTCAAAATTAATGAATCAAACAAATAGGTATACTACAAAGATTTTGGTAGTTCTTGCATTATAATATGTTTATATGTAGATGATATACTCATATTTGAGACTGACATTGCTTTAGTAGAGAACACACTCCTAAGCAGTAGCATGAGAAGTTTGATAAGTGATGATTGTTAAAGGTCTTCAAAATTAATGAATCAAACAAATAGGTATACTACAAAGATTTTGATAGTTCTTACCTTATAATATGCTTATATGTAAATGATCTACTCATATTTGAGACTGACATTGCTTTAGTAGAGAACACTAAGAGGTTTTTTTCTCTCTCTAAGTCTGACATGAAAGGCTTTGGTGAGGATGATGTGATATTGAGTATCAAAATACATAAACACTCTGAAGGCATTATGTTATTTCAGTCTCACTATGTTAAAAAGGTTCTTCAAAGGTTTAATACGTTTTCTAGGAATAGTGCTTCCACTCCTTATGATCTAAATGTCAAACTATCTAAAAACAAAGGAGAAAGTGTATATCAATTAAACTATTCCAAAGCAATTGGATGCCTTATCTATCATAAATTGCACTAAACCTGACATTGTTTATGTAGCAAGCAAATTGAGTGGGTCCACAAGTAATCCCAATGATGAACACTCAACGGCTATGATCCGAATATTCAACCTGATGAGAACTATTGATTATGGTTTACACTATGAGAAATTTCCTACTGTACTTGAAGGGTATCGCGATGCTAACTAAAGATCAGATTCGAAAAAGTCCAAGTCCATGAGCAACTATGTATTTGCACTTGATAATGCCAAGAGACAATCGTATATTTCTCGATTCATGATAGACGCGAAAATTATTAGAATGACATTAGCTGGTCAAGAAGTTGAATAGCTATAGAACTTGTTAACTAATATTCCTTTGTGGAATAAACCGGTTTCAGCCATAACTTTACATGGAGACTCCAAAAATGTAATTGACAAGACAAATAACAAAACTTATAATAAGATATCAAGACATATATGTCGAAGGCATAATCTGTTGAGACAATTACTCAAGCAAGAAGTAATTACACTGCACATTGTGAGATCAATAAAAAAATTTGGCCAATCCACTAATGAAATAACTGGCTAGAGATTGAGTACTTTCAACATCGAGGGAAATGGAACTTAAACTTATTAAGGACAAGTCACCAATAATGGATACCCAACCCGTTTGATTGGAGATCTCAATGGAAAAAATGAGCTTATCATTGTGTGGCACCAGAGAAACACTTTAAACTCTCACATATGTACATTCCCATTCTTATGATGTGAAGTGTTTATATCATGTATAAATAGTTGGTATAAACTCTATGTCTTTTATAAGAACGGTGTTATATAGGAGCATCCTTGATAGAGTATGCCTATTTAAGTGTGGAAGTCATACCACTTCCTATAAAAAAAATAAGCTGTTCTCTAGAACACTCAGGAATGCTAGGACAGCATAAGGCCATTAATATGCATGGTTTAGTTAGGAATCCTTAAAACCCTGAGACCATGTATGTATTATGTATGATTTACTAGATAAACTCTTGGTTTAAGATCCAAGTTCACCATAGAGTTTTGGTACTTCAAACATAACTAAACAAAATGGAGGTTCAAAACTTGTTCACCTTCATTTATGCATGGTTTTATTAGCATGACTTCCGGCAACTCCTTTACCACTTCTTTTACTTCTTCTTTCTTGTGCTTTAATGTGTGGGGGTTTGTTAGAGTTTTGTGTACTTTAAAGCACCCATTTAAATGCACTTGTTTTCCCTCATCTATTCTCCTTTTTATTTCTTAGAGTCCTATTTGGTTATGTGGAACTCTTTATGAGGTGTTTATATTGAATTCCTCATAGGCTTATGGTATTAAGCTTCTAGTGGGTATTAGTTGTAGTAACTACACATGTGCGCATAGCCGACTGGGCCTTGCATGCACTATGGTGCTGGTCGGGCCGGGCCTGCTCGTCTACACTAGTCCAAGCACGTTACCTATGTTAGTTAGGTTTGCTAGTCAGGTCACCCGTGGGGGTGGACTTGCCCAATCCTCCTCGCAGGTTGGGGTTTGCTCCTCATGTATATTTTTGGACCGTAGGTGTATCTAGATCCGGATCTAATCCATTACATAGATGTTTGCATAACGTCTCCGCATTTATGAGCAGTTATGTTTTGCAGACCATTGCACAAAGATTACTCCGCCATTAATCGAGTGCACGATTGTGGAGATTCCAATTAGGAAAGTTGTCTTATCATAGGGCAAACGTCCGTAAGTCTGCCTACACCTCATGGGGATGAAACCTGCCTAAAGAAAGCGTCACCAAAGACGTGATTCGGCTATCAATTTTTTTGGGAATTTTTTACAGTTTCCTCAATTATTTGATTTTACAGCTAATTTCAGTAATCTGCATGCCCTGGGATCTGACAAAAAGTAATTCACCTTTTAACAAAGTAATTTAAGTTGGAAGAAGAGATTTTCAATGGGGTGGAGAAAGTTTCCATTTCAATAGTGAAAAAGGTTTTTTTTTTTTACGATTTAATAAATAGTTTTTCATATATAAAATGTTTTTAAAATAGTTTCTCCAGTAAGATTTTTTTTTCCAACAAAGCTAGAGAATTTTCGACTAGAGTTCTAGTTGAGCACTCGTTGAAAATTAGGCTAAGCCTAGCACATTTAGTTACCATTTCCAAGTCGAATAGTTATCAAGGTACATTCAAGGTGCCAGAAAATAAAAGAAAACCCAAGTTTCTCATCCTAACCATTTGATTAGGTCCAAGTATCAATTACTCAAGACTGACTATATATTATTACATTGTTTATTAAACATAGGAATTGAGATTTGCATAGTCTACATAATGTGACCTCTACTTGTGCCCATTAACTGGCTTAATTAATATGTAAGTACGGCTTACACTATTATTTATTATTCATGGACTTGGCATTGTTTCGGATCACACTTCAAGGAAATCTCTTGGCCGGGTGAAATGGCATAAGGAATAGTTTTACCATTATAGGAGATGTGAATGTAAATCCTTGAAATTTTATATTACCAGTCAAAGTAGTGAAGATAAAGAGTCTAGACTTATACAAAGAATGATCAAGAACCGAAGCCTTAATACGATTATTGAAAAAGATATGGTTTTTGGGTACGTTTTATGATACAATGGATCTATCACATATAAGTTAAGAGGAGAGGAGGCTTATCTAATCAAAAGACGCCGTAAATAGGGCGATTCTCCTTGCTTTGAATAAAGCCAAAGTTTCGAGCAATTAATGGTGACGTGATGGTGGCAATCGAGCAATTAATGGTCGCGAACATAGTGGGCTAATCTCAATCATTCCAGAGGCTTTTGTAAAATTTCTGTTTGTCACATTCCCAGGAGGATAAATGATGGGGGCCCATCAGATGGCAAGCTTTTTCAATCTATAAATTGTGATGCTGAATGGCGGCACTCTTTCCTATGTAGGTTTGTTGAGTTGATATCATGATGTGATGTTTTGATTTGATTTTCTTTTTTTTTCTTATTTTTTTCCTTTGGTTGCTGGTGTTTGACTACCTTTTAGTTTTAATAAAAATCTTTTACTAAAAAAATACAGATCTCTCCAAATTTGCAATATCCAACTGCTGTGTCCCAATGCCTTTGAAGACACCGTAAAAAATAAACTGAGGATACAATTGTCAATTGCGCATTAATGCCCCAATTGCAGAATCGACTTACAATCAGAACCACAGATCAGCTCACATCTAATGATGGACGGCACATCCTCAGCCAATTTCATCAAGGGCAGTCCTCGACTCCATTCCAACTACAGACCAATGAATATTATCTGCAACTTCCAAATGGCACACGAGGCAAAACAAATAACATTAAATGACATACGCGGTTCATGTGAGAGACTGCCAGGTCCTTCCTGGCTATTGCAACAAGTTGCACAGAACAAACCCAGCATCATGATCAAAGAAGATTCATTATTAAGATTTGTATGCACATTCGGGTCTGGCATCCAGTTGTCCAAATCATCATTGAGACCATTGATTGCTGTCAATGGGACCACACCAAAAAAAATGTATTCAAGACATATGATATCTTACGGTGACTTAGCTTAGACAGATTTTAATTCTAATCATGGGAGTTTTCCATCCACCCTACTCAAAGGATTTGACGCACAAAGGCAGAAGGGAAAACATAGAAACCCTTTTGTGCTGCAGTAATATCCATGGAAACGCCGGCCGACAAGATTCAGGATTTTTCAGAGTCTTGACTGAATGTGTTTGTGGGACGAAAACAACATGAAATCCTTGATTTTGGCTACAGTTTCCGTGCAACAGCGGATCCAGAGTTCCAAACTTGATAGGTAGGAAATATCCATAAAGTTTTTCTCTTCAACAGCACTATGCAAACCCGCCCACAATGGCCAAGAGGAGGTGGGGAAAGAGACGTCAAACAAAGTAGGAAGAAACCAGTTGAAGAGAAGAATTATATATATACTTAGAAGAGAAGAAAAGTGTGAAAGAAATTAGATATGAACAAAGTCTAAAAATCCCTTTGGAGCAGCCGGTTTCTACAAAAATGGAGAACTAGGAGTGTTTTTGTCTAAAACAATTTACACCAGCCTCATCCATCATTTTACGTTTTTGTACACTTATCCATTTTATCAAGTTTTCAGTATAACTTTTTTGTAAAATTCCATCATATCAACATCATCATCATCATCATCATCTCAATGCCATTAAGGCAATAGCTCAGTTGGTTTGAGCCCTTGGTTTGCTACCCAAGGTCTTGAGTTCACCTCCTGCCCCTTGTGTTATCCGGATACTATGTATATAGCTATGTATGTACCTCCCAGATAATAGTCCTTACTCGTCAGAATTGAATAACCTTGAGCTTGACGCCAAAAGTCTAAAGGCTAAACTGGCGAAGAATGCCCTAAATCATATAAAAAAAAACAAAAAAAGATTCATCATCAACCATGTTGAGAATACCTTAATCATAAAAAAAAAGAAAAAAGATTCATCATCAACCATGTTGAAGCCGAATACATGAATTCTATTTCTCCACTACATGAGTGCTATATCTCAATTTCAACCTATGTCTATAGTTACTAATACCATCCATGTCCTCTTTGACCTACTCATTCTCCTTGATGGGCCACCAACTTACATAAAAATCTTTTCTTCAACAGTATTATTGTTAACTTATGTTGAACATGTCCGAACCATCTTAAATACCCCAACTCAAGTTCAACTGTGTAATCAACCCCTCCCCATTTTGTATTATACAATAAGCCTTGACTTCATAAACATATAGGGGTGCAATCATGATTTGATAATCATCTGGACCATGGATCAAAATCGCGGTATCGGTCGCGGTATCGGTCGACCCAAAAAACTGATACGATATCGGTATCGGTCGCGGTTCGCGGTCCGTCGCGGTCATCGCAGTGTGATTTTTTTTTTATCTCAAAAAAATTTAGAAAAATATCCAAAAAATTTAGAATATTGTAAAATGCTAGAAAACACTATTTCTTTTTATTAGTAACAATTATAAAGCAAAATATCAGTCCCCATAAGTCAAAACATTCTATATCGCTGTTTAATGTTTTACTTTTAAATATACAAATTTTACTAGTGTTTAATTTTTTGCCAGTTTTATAGGGCCACTAGCTTTTATCGATAAAATGCACTAGATGATTACAATTAAAAAGAAAATTAAAAAAAATTAAAAAGGTCAAAAAATGAGGCACACAAATAAAAAATTCAATCTCCTCAAACTAGTTATTCTTTTATGGGTCTCAACCTCATTTCATTCTAACTAAAAACTAACCCATTATTTGATCAATTAAATTTGATTGAAATAAAAAAGAATCTGGCCAATTAAAAAAGTAGGCCAATCCCCAATAAAATAAAATTCATCTTAAACTCAGAAAATATTAGTGGTTTTCTGTATGGCTTACTATAGGCTCCACATTTTATACCATATATATAATACCTATAAATTTTAAAAAAAGAAAAAATAAAAAAGAAAAGAAAAAAGAAAAAGTGCCTTGGTTTTGGCCCTTCCAGAGGCTTCGAAGCCGTCCATTTCACATGGGCAACTAGGCATTCTTTTCATTTGAAATGGCTGTTGACAGATGGAAAAAAATGAGGGGAAAACGGAATGGAAGGGAGGGGGAAAAAATGGAAAAACGGAATGGAAAAGATGGAGGAAAAGGAGGAGGAGAAGAAGAGAGAAATAAAAGGGAAGGAGGGAAGGAGAAGAAGGGCAACCGGCACGGCAGCGGGCAGCGCGAGCGGCAGCGGCGGCAGCAGGCGAGCGGCAGCAGCGGTAACAGGCGAGCGCCAACAGCAGCAGCAGGCGAGCGGCAGCGGCAGCGGGCAGCAAGTGAGCGTCAGTTTCTGCTTCTTTTGATTTTTTTTTTTTGTTACTTTTCTCTGCTTCTTTCGTTGATCACACAAACCAAACGGTTTGGATTGGGAAAATATCGGCCGATACCGATATTTGACCGATATTTTTGAAATATCGGCCGATACCACTGATATTATTGGCGATATTAAGGGGTGCGGGTACCGATACCGATAAGTGCACACTTATCCGTTCGGTCAAGGCCAATACCGGTACGTATCGACCGATACGAACCGGTATCGGCCGATATTTTAATCCGTGATCTGGACCATTTGAGACCATTGATCTTATGACCCACATCATAGATGGTACATTCAAAATTTTCATGCATCTGAAAAGAATATAGAATCCTCTCAGGTTCTTAACCTAAAGAAATTCACAGAGTTAAAAGGAGTGAAACTCCACAATAGAGCTCACCTATTAAAATCCAAACAATTCAAAATAGAGACCCTTCAATCATATCCGGTATCTAAAACTTTATGTCAATTCGAGTTTGTTCCATGTTTTATTAAAAACAAGATTAACACATTTTTCATCCAACAGTGGAACCAACTCAGATTGAAGTAACATTTAAGGATGCCCCATGACGTCAATAGATGGGCCCCACTGAAGAGCTCCAGCCCTTTTAACTCAAGATTTCTCTAGATTAGAGCCTCCGAGGATCAACAGAAAATCGTCTCTTTTTGATATGCAGCAATATATGCAATAATAGCCAAACAGAAAAAGAAAATTGTAAAATTCAGCTGGAAGGGATCTACAAGTAGCTGAATGGTCCCCAACTTCCATGAATGACCTAAACATATATGGCAGCCCCATCAACGACTGGAGTTTTTTTTTTATAAAATAGTTAACTTTCAGAAGAATAGCACATAGAACATAAAATTTGTGAGCCTCGAAAGGGATTGACCCATCTCCAAGGGAACTGCATGTTTATCCTGCTTGATAAGATAATGGGATCTACTGGACAAAAACAAACATCGTAGGAATTAACAAAGTCCAATTTTGAAGCTCAAGAGTCAAGACCCTGCAACCTCCCCCTGTTCACTGGAGACAACAAAATAAAATCTTTGCTCATAACCAACTCCCAACTGTATGGAATGCTTTGCGGATGCGTTTACCTCAGACGTAAAGTAGCCTATACATTTCATCCAGCAAACAAAACTAGGCGAACACCAAAATGCAATACATAGGAGACATGGAGAATGCCTCCTTTGAGACAAGTATAAACACTCACATTGGCAACTGCACCATGGATGTGACCAGAAACTAATTCCTCACATGCCCCATACACCACGAGTTGTCGTGACTTTGTTGATGGGCCTTGAAGTCAGCTCATATAAAATCCTGGCAAAGGTGTCCGAGTGTTTTCCATCCAAGAAGAGCATCTCTGCAAATGCGTTCTCATAAGCTAGGAGCATAGGCCTATTTTGTGGTTCAGAAACAAGGCTCTCCAGTATCATAGCCGCCTTTCTGCATATATCAGGCACAGGATGCGGATTTCTCACCACCTTTAGAAGTCTATCAATTGCCCTGGATAAAATTTGAGAAGCTATGCAATCTTCAATTACCATTTCTTTTTTAGCATCAACAAGCACAAAAGTCTAGAATTTTAAAGGCCTAAGATGACCTTACCATCGTTCACTTGCAAGCTTCAGCCTACAGTCCACATTAATTTCTGCAAGGTTGTACAGTGCTCCGACTGCTGCTGCCTGGGCATCTGCTGCTTGCAAGCTTAGAAGATCAACCAAACGCCTATACATCTGTAATGGCAATCAGGCATTCAATTCTATCTACTTGGGATGTAGAAATTGAAGTTTGGGAAAATTAATTTAAATATAGATATAAAAAATTAACAAGAACACAAACCAATCCCTCAAAGTTACAATTAATTAAAAAAAAAAAAAAGAAAAAGATAGGAGAATCATCTTCATTTCTTGAGTTCTCAAATGTCAGGTTATATGACCCACTAGCATCGACAGATGAATAAATCTCGACTCATGACACATCTTAGACAAAAGTTTTAACTAATTAATAATACTAACCTGTGGAGCAAAAGGAAGAAGGAATGGCTCATTATCAGGGTTTATTATCAGGCGGCCAAGCACTTCAGCAGCTGCACAGTGCCAAGCCTTGATTGAGGATCCTAGCATTTCCATGATGGCTTGAACTGCACGTTTCTCGCTGTTTTCATTGAAGATTGAACAATAATTGGTTTCCAAATATCAATTGATCAAATATATAGGAAATAGAAATCAAGTTCTCTTACTTTATTTTAATATATGAAGGCTTGGATGAGCTGAAGATTCGCAGGTCTAGCAATGGCGCTAAATTGACAACTGTTTCAAGCGCATTTGTTATGAGTTCCTCATCCTCTGACCACATGAGTAATTTTATGTTAATATCTAAAACTCTGAGGTATCCTACAAATGGATATTGCTTTAAAATATAAAATAAAATTAAAAAAGACCTTGCACTATATATAATGAGTTGCCTCTGACTTTTACAGACCAATTTTCCTTTTTAACCCACTGCTAAAAAATTTAAAATAATCTCAAAAGAACTGAGCAGAAAATTCCATGCTTTGGGATTGAAGTATGAGTCATGACACAAAGTAGCCAGGAAACTGTTTCCCCTTCACAAAAATCCAAGTTTCTTGCCTCCTGTTTGTTGCATGCATAAAAGTCTGATACATAGTTCTTTTCCCCTTATCGAATGATTTTATACCAAAAAAAAAAAAAAAAAAGCTGCAAGAAAATAGCAGATGGAGATGATATCCCTTATCGAATGATTTTATACAAAAAACAACGAAGAAGGCAAGAAAATAGCAGATGGAGATCATATAGATCAAGTATGGGGCTTATTTTTTGCAGAGAGGACGACCCTAGGGAGTCCTTCAAATCTCCTATCCCCATCCCGATGTGGGTCCCAAGACAGGCCCACAGGCTTGAGCTAACAGGCCTTATCCTCAACTTGAGTATGTGGAAAGAGCTCCAATGAGAACTAGTTCTCACCACTGTTTTGTGAGAAGTCTAGGTGGGGCACATCTATTACCCAATCCAAATCTTGCAATACATAGGGACCACCCCCCCCCCCCCCCCCCCCCCCCGATTGTCACACGCCTTAAGTTTCGATCAAATTTGAATTTACTGAATCATTAGATCGACTGTGCACGAATCCAAATGGACTGGATTTGTGAGCCACGGATGGAGGGGTTAGGGACATCTGATTGAGACCAAACTTGATATTTAGGGTGGTCCCATATAGATCTTTTCATCCCCCTAGTCCAATCCCCAAACGGGACCCACAAGTGGGCCTCATAAAAAGTTCTCACGTAGATGTGAGAACACTTCTCAAAGGATTATATATATATGAAAAATAATCCTATGAGAACTAGTTCTCACTACTTTTTTGTGAAAAGTCTAGGTGGAGCCCGTCTATCGCCCAGTCCAAATCTTGCAATACACAAGCATCAGCGAACCTAATATTTTTATTTAGGTGGACTAAATTTTTCCTAGTATAATCATAAATACCATATTATGGTCCAAAAAAGAAAAATTTTCAAGAAGAAGAAATAAGTAATTAAAGTTCACCATCTATAATTTTGTCAACCACTATTGATGATTGAATTGAAGGAAACTCTAGTTCATTCAAAATGCTCACCCAATCTCATAAGTCAAGAAAACCTAGATCTCACACATAACACATACAAGCAATTCCAAATGCTTTTGATATTTTAAAATTTACATACCACTCTCCTATAGAATAACCATACCATTCTTCTTTTAAATATTAATCTCTCTTTTTCCAATACCCCAAATTCTTATCTCTTTCTATTTTATTCATTATCATTATAAAATAATCTCTTCTTTTCCAACTCCCAATCCCAGTCAATTTATTTCTATAAGGCCAGCCCAGACACAATACTCTCTCACCAATATTTATTTATCATGTAAGACTGTAATGCAAGACTGCTCAACCCTCATATCAGATTAGGTGCAACGCTGAGTCAAGATGACAATTGATCATGAGACCTTGTTTCTTTTAGGCATTTCATTAAATGTCTGATAGGCATCCAATAAGAGGTCTAGTTTTACATACGTATTCAGAAGTGCATTCCAAGCATACAAATCCAAGCACAGAGACACAGAGGGGGAGAGAGAGAGAGAGCGAGAGCCTCTTACCTGTGACATGGAGAAGCTCAAAATGAACAAGGGATAATGAAGTGGGGCAGTATTTTTGATATAGGCATGCGCCCTAGCGTTTAAGAATACTCAAACATTGAGTCTTTTGGATTTCTCCAACATATCTGGGGCGACAACCACAGATACCGATCATTTGGGTCCACCCCAGTACACAGGGACCTCCCCCACCCCCACACACACAAAAAAAAAAAAAAAGTCACACATCCCAAGTTTCGATCAAATCCGAATTTACTGAACAGTTGAATCGATTGTGCACCAATCCAAATGAACTAAATTTGTGGGCCACAGATGAAGGGGTTAGGGATATGTGATTGGGGTCAAACTTAATATTTGGGGTGGTCCTACATAGATCTTTTATCCCCCCTAGTCTCAACCTCAACTGGAACCCACAAGTGAGCCCCACAAAAAGTTCTCACAGTAGGTGTGTAGGAACACTTCTCATAGGATTAAAGCCACACCCACCCACCCACCCACCCACACCCACACACAGAGCTACACATCGTCCGGGTAGTTTTAAAAGTAAACCTTCCATTGGGCAATGAAAATGGAATGGTTTCAGCAGACGTGGAGTTGAGTTACATTTCCGGATCCTTTGTCGCACATAATTCTTATTTTTTATTCTCTCTCCACCGAAGCCCTCTCTTTT
Organism: Sextonia rubra; assembly: GCA_037013555.1. Lineage (NCBI taxonomy): Eukaryota > Viridiplantae > Streptophyta > Magnoliopsida > Laurales > Lauraceae > Sextonia > Sextonia rubra. The sequence goes on from JASUAD010000009.1 coordinate 28,613,368, forward strand.
TCATATTTTCCCTGCCTTTCATGTGTGCGTACCTCTCCAAACCGCCCCTCCTCTCTCAACAGAAATCCACTCTCTCACCCTCTCTAACAGCCCCAACCTCCCTCCCGCCTTTGTATCAATCAGAACATCTATGTAAATGCTATCGATTCTAACTTCCTCCACACTTTAAATTACAAGGGAAGGGAGGAAAAAAAGAACAAAAAAACAATGTTGTTGGCCTCAGATGGTCTACACATTCTGCTATGCATGGGCAGACCATTGATCCTTCTGGGTGGCATTCATACATACCATGCTCAGTCTAACATAGTTTGCAGGTTCAACAAGTCATTGCGGCTACTGACATTCAACAGCACTCACATCAAGCCCAACACTATCTAGGAAGCTTCTCTTCTCATCGTTTATAGTTTTCCAAATGTAGGAATGAATTTTCGGCAGTGAGATTTAAAAGAAGCATGACTACTGCTTTATCAATGAAGAAGAAAGGATGCCCACTATTTCAGGCCACACAAGATTCACGAAGCATAAATATCGAAGGAGAATGCTCGTAAGAAAGAGAGAGAAAATGTGTTTGTTCGGCTTCTTGATAGAAAGAAGGGTTGGGAAGAAGAAGAAAGATTTCATTGGGACGTGGGAAGAAGCCATGAAAAGTAACTTTGGATGTGGAACATCACATTTATTTTACACCTCATGGTTAAAGGAGATATATATATATATATATATGAATGACATGAGTTAATATATGAGGTAACTATAAATTCCATCAAAAAACAAACAATACTAAATATCTGATGTGTTGATTTAACAAGAAAGAACTGCATAAACTTATATGCATGATTAAATGACACTTGAAGACTTCAGAAATGACACAATCATCAAAGACCCTTTTTTATGGGAATGGTATCAAGTATCAACCATATATGACTTCACAATATAATAAAACAAATAAAAAAAGAAGCCTCATAGCAACCATTTCAGTCAGCTATATTAACATTTGGGGAAAACAACCATGAGGCACTGGCTTGGTGAGTCAAACTTCCCCACTCAACCCTAAATACAGAATTCATATAAAATGGTGGGCTGGTGGAAGGTTTTTGTAGCCAACTGCCAATCTGACTGCGTGCTCCATCACTAAGGCTTGGTTCAAATGAAAGAGTTCTCACACATGCTCCAGAGGACAGATGGAATAAACTTTCAAGCTCAGAAATTTGAGAAACCAATTATGTGTGAGCATTCCATTTGCAGGAAAGTCAGGTAGGTGATAAGAAGTCTACTAGGACAGGACTGATGAGCAATATTTCTGTATGAAATGTTCAAGAAATAATCCTATATTCTCAACAAAATGGCATTCCATGTGCATTACTCACGAATAGTCATGCTGGGCTACCTTCACTTGGTCCATGCCATTCATATACAAGCTCTCCAATCTCCACACCCCACCCCACCCCACCCCAACCCCATTTACCAAAAAGCTGATATTGCCCAAGTTTCACACAATCAAAACAATCTACATGGTTGGTGTGATCCACACCTAAGAACATGATTAACCATTGAGTAAATTCAGTGATATATCTATAAACTCATTCAACATTATGACATGCCTATGAATCCATACATTATGAGATAGCTCTATGATGCAGAATGGGCCCACAAGTGGTCCCCCTTCATCATAGATTAAGACTATTTTATTTTTATTAATTGAATTGTAATTAGGGTAGATTTCAGTACTAGATTAGGTTTTCTTAGATCCTAAGTTTGCTTCTCTTATTTATATTGCATTGTAGAGGGTTATTTTTTAGACTTAGTTATTAAATAAAATCGTGGTTTTTATCCCTAGAGAGGTGTGTCCTCATGTGTGAAGTTTTCTTGAAAACAATTTGAAGTGTCATCAAACACGTGCTTGAGTACTTCCCGTAAGTCCTAACCTTAGGACTTAGATCAATTGATATCAAAGCGAAGATCCACATTGCTCCAATCGCTAATCAGAGCCTGTCCATCTATCCTTCATTCCATCTCTCTGTCCATAAACCCATTCACCAAACCCGAGCCGCCTTTTCCTCAACCTTCTCAAAACTCAAATCCATGCCACCCAAAACCCTAAAACAACCCTAAACCATAGTAGTCAAATTCATTTTAGTTCGGCCTAATATGCCAAGATTATTCAGTTTGGAGAAGAAAGCGAACATAATACCCTCCAAGAAAAGTTCCGGCTGAGTTCTCGGGTCGTCTCAACAGAGATTGTCGATTTTGGGCTGAAAAAGAAGAGTTCAGGCAAAACCTATCCGAAACGTGAAATTCGGGTTATTGAGATAAAATGAAATTTTGAAAATTAAAGATTGTATTTTCATCTTTTTGGTTACCTTAAAAAAGGGAAAATTGATTTTCATTCCAATCGTATTCTCTTTTGAACAAAAACTTCAAAAAAGCCATTCATCCCCTTCGTCTTCTCTCCCTTGACAAATCTTTCTTTGTGCAGTGGGATCTTCTCCAACCCTCACTTGCTGAAGCCCAAGCTTAATTAAGATCTTGCCCTCGACAAACTTGCCATCGCCTACTGGCCTTGTGATGCCCAAGCTCAAGCAATAATGTGTCGCACTCCCTCCGGATCATCCTCATCCGCTTTCTTCTCTTTCTTCTTTTTGCTTGTTTTCTTCCTTCGTCCTTTTCTTTCCAAATCTGAGATCTGGTCTCCTTTTTCATCCTTATCTTTCTGATGCACTGAGATTCGTGAGTGAGCCTAACTCCTTTTTTAAGTGAAAATAGGAGATGGCTACTAATTTCAAATGGTTTTTTATTTTTAGAGAGTGAGCCCGCTAATCTTATCACTAGGGGAGTAGGAGCCCAATATGGATCTCCAATGAATCAGACCTTCTGAATCCATAGGTGGAGCATACCTTTGAAATTTTTTGTGGGCCATATTTAAAGAAATCAGCCAACCATTGTGGATGCACAAACTGATTGGATTTATAGGGCACTTTGATTTGTCATTTTTTATTTCCATTAATGAGCAATACCATGTAAATTATAACATTTTTTAAATTCTTTAATGGGCCACTTGTTTCATATCTATAGTGGATCACATCATGAACTTAGTGGGCCATTGTAGATGCCCAACCAATTTGTCTTTTTGGGTAGACTCAGGCTCTAATTTAAATTATTTAAAAAATAATAAAATCAATAAGCAACATCTTTTAAATCCAAATTGCTACGTACAGATGGCTTATAGAGTTTTCATTTGGTATATAAAAATAACTTATTCATTATTGATTTAGCAGAATGATTATACTTATAAAATTTATTTGTTATGTTCAATTTTAATTTATTTTTTTGTTTTCTAATTATATATATTTATTTTTATTTTTTTATATTAAACCAAAATGAAATTCCGAATTGAAAAGCCGAAATGCCGAATCATCCAAAATGTTTCATTTTGGAGTCAAACCGAAATGGGTTCCGAAATGAAATTTACAACTATGCCCTAAACCCATCTTCCCGCACACCCAAAACCCAACCCAAACCCCCCCCCCCCCCACCCACCACAAACACCCCACCACACAAAAAAAAAAAAAAAAAAAAAAAAAAAAACCAACTCATCCACCGCCAAAAGAGGGAGGGGGCGAATCTACCCAAACCACCCAGACCAACACCCATTGCAATAATCCACAACAAAACCCCAACCTAGCCAAGCTCTCCCCTTCCTCTCCCTTACCCATATGCGACATCACTTCTCCATATTCTCACACTGCCTAGCCCCAAAACCCCAACCTCTGTTTAAAATAAAAAATAAATAAATAAGAGCAATAGAGAAGAAAAGGCAGTGTGCATACCTATTCCCCTTGCCATTGCGCCACAGAGGCATCTACCACGTGGCAGTTATCGTCAGCAATGAGCACCACGACCCTGGCATAGTGGCCTTCATCTTCACCATCACAGTCCGCCTCGAAACAGCAGTACCATCACAGTCCGCCTCGAAATGACCCATCGCCCCCTCTCAATCATTGCCTTGGCCTCCAGGCTCCAAGCAAGAGACCGAGGTCCCTATCGTCTTCAACGAGCAGCAACAAGGAAGAAGGGTCAAAACCCCTTTTTCTTAATCCCCTTTGGGCACAAGAAAAACAAGGGAGACTCCTCATGTGGTCTTCTGTGACACGTGAGCCTCCAATAGTTAGGAGACCTGGGCCTAAGATCAGTTCAGGTTGATTGGCAACTTACCCGACCCAAGTTGCCTAGAGCAGCCTGCTGACCAGTTCGTTTGGCAATCCGACCCAGCGCAGCAGACTACATTTCAATTGTTGACAGCAGCCTAACATCAGCAAGTACAGGCACAGATTTGACTGTTTGGATGGTTGAAACTTCTTTTTGCAATCTTGGAACCATCTAACGTTAGATTTCAGATCCGTCTTCGCCATCATGTTTGTGGATATCTACACATCAAGTCCGTTGATTTTTTAAAAAAATTTGCATTAAAAAAATGGTTTAAAATAAGAAGGCTGCGGTGAAATCTTCTACCCCGTCCATCAAGGAATTAGCTGATAATGTTGCAGAATTATCGCAAATTTTTGTTAACTTATCCGCAACAATTGGTCAACTCCAAGACACTCTTTTGAGAATAGATACCATACTCACAAATTTGGAAAATAATCAATGAAGGGGTAACAATCGAGATGATGGAGATGATATTCAGAATCAATGAGATCCACCAGTCAATAATGTTTATCGAGATAAACATTGGATCAGGTATAAAGTTAAACATGTGATTTAGGCAAGACCTAAGATCCAGCCCAGATCACAGGTCAACAAACATTGATAGGCCCCACTTGATCCAAGACCTACAAAAGATCAAGGATTCCTTATCCTTTAATTTATACAGTTTCTAAATTAGTAGTCTTATTTTTAATTTTATGCTAGACTGTGATTTAGTAGTTGCTTAATAGGATTTAGTCATTGCTTAATTTATTTTTAGTATGTTTTGGTTACTTAGAACCTTCACTCCTATATATAGAAGAGCTTTCATTGTAATTGACAATGCTTATTTTCAATCAATTAAAGTTCTTTTAAGATTTATCTCCGTTATGGTGCTTGTCCTCTTATGAGGATGCCCTAACAGTTGGAATCCATCTCTGGATTCGATCAATCCTTCGGGAGATTGATCTACACTCGATTGGAGATTCAAAGTTACGCCAAATTAGTATCAGAGCTGAGATCTAGTAACAAGAAGGCATCTATCAATCTCGGAGTTCATCATTCTTCCATCTATCATCATCCTCGTCACCATATCCCCATCCAAACCATATCACCAAATCCTATCTCTCCAAACCCACCTTCAGACATTCCTCAAAACGCCTATCACCAGCAGCCCCAAACCCTTTAGTAGTACACCCTAGCCATCAACCCCAGAAACCGAACCCAACCAACCCATTCCCTCAAGCGAAACCCACTGCTCCCATAAACCCTAAATGCTAAAACCCAACCCTACCCAAAATCAATCAACCCAACCCCTACTCCCCAACCCTCTATGCCTTTCAACCGAAACCCTACAACTCCAAATCCAACCAAACCCCAACCTCACCTCTGTTCATTTACTTCAAGTCAAACCCAATCGACACCCAAACCCTTTCTCACTCATCCCCGCCTCCAAAACCCTCTCCCCAAATTTATTCTACCCCACCGGGAACCCTAAACTCCCACCCAACTTCGAGACCCCTCCAAACCCCAATCCCACATTGAACTTACCACCCCCCCCCCCCCCCCCAACCCCAATCGAGCCCCATCAAAATCCAAACCCTTTCTCCGATAGTCCCAATGCAAAAGGAAATAAAAAATAGAGAAGAGCGTAGTAGAAGTTAAGGAAAAAGGCAAGAGAACGTACCACGACCACTGTTGCCCAGCCAGCCTCGCAACCACTTCATTGTAGCAGTCTCTGCATTGTCCTCACCATCTCATCACAACTGCACCTCTCTCGTTGCAACTCCCACCACTATCGACCTCATCTCTTCATCAAGCAGGCTCTTTTCCCCTTTCCTTTTCTTTCAATCTAGGAAAAAGTCAAAGGAAAGGAGAAAAAGGTTCTCCATGCCACCTAATCTAAGTGAGATTCATCTTCTGGTGGGCCATATTTACAGTTAGGACCTACGGTTAGCTCCGACCCAACCCAAGTCCACCTCTTTTTGAAAAAAAGAAAAAAAAAACAGTTTGACCCAATCCACGAGGAGCCAACCAAGACAGAAGTACAAATTCTGAGTTAAATTTTGTTCTCCTTACATCCAAACCATCATGAGAATTTTTGGACACTCAATTAAAATTCAAAGGTTTATGTATACATACAAATATGGAGTTATTAACTTATTATTTTGCCAATGAACTCTACTTTGAGCAGTTTCTAAATTTGAAGCAAGATGAATTAACAGTTGATAAATATACCCACCAATTTCGAGAGTTGCAAGATATCTGTGTAAAATAGAGGAGACTAAGACACATTATTTGGGTCGCTAAATCAGAAGCTTGAGATCAGACATCTTAGAGAATATGAATTGTTGCAAAACCAGTCAAAAGACATACTTAGAAGCCTTTCGTGTTGAACATATGCTCAATATCGCATGCGACAATGTGCATCTCAACTAAGGAACAAAATAACGGCCGCTACAAAGCGTAACAACCAGCATCGCCATGCTACAGAGATGTTAGCGCCGCTAACACCTATAGCAAGGCGTAGCGGCCTCTACAGGAAAATAATGGCCGCTATGTACTTTTAAAAGGCCAATGACAAGCAGATTTTTTTTTTTTAAATAACCAAACACCTCATGTCTCTTTCTTTCCCTTACCCTTTCCACTTTTTTTAGTCCAACCACCATTCTTCAAATCAAAGGCAAAAAGGGTCCAAAAACACATCAAGATCTACAAATCTAGATCGTTCATCTTGTTTGGAGTGAAAAGGCATTTCTCAAAAGGTTTTTTATGTGATTTGTTTATATCTATGGCTTTATTCCTCTTTTTTCCTTCATAAATCTCTTGGAAATGGCTTGTAAGTGATAAATCTAAGTTTCTCATAGATCAAACCCCCATTTTCTATGGTTTATTTATTATCTAGTATTTATTACTCTCGGATTTTTTTATTTTTTGAAAAAATTATATTTTTTTTAAGAAACAGCAAACAAATAACTTGAAAATTACTCCCAAGTGTTTTATCTATGAATCTCATCGATGAATCACACTTTCTTTCTTGTATTTTTAAATTTATTTAATTTTGTATGTTCATATTAATAGTGTTTTTGGAAAAAAATTATTTTTTTATTTAAATTTGGCCAAATAAATCACTTAAAATCAATCCCAAGTAGCCTAGATCTATCGTTCTCATAGATCAAACCCCCCATTTTTATGGGTTTTATTTATATATATTTTTTATTTATTATTCTCAGATTTTTTTTAATTTGTTCAAAAAATCATTTCTTTAAGAAACACCAACCAAATTGATTGAAAATCACTCCCATGTTAGATCTATGAATCCCATGAATAAATCACACTTTCTTGCTTGTTTTTTTTAATTTATTTAATTTTTTTGTTCATATTAAAAGGATTTTTTTAAAAAATAATTTTTATTTAAATGTGGTCAACTAAATCACTTAAAATCACTCCTAAGGAGCTAGATCTATCATTCTTGTAGATCAAACCCCCATTTTTTATAGGTTTTTTTTATTCTCAGATTTTTTTAATTTTTTCAAAAAAAAATTCTTGAAGAAACACCAACCAAATTGTTTAAAAATCACTCAAGTGTTAGATCTATAAATCTCATGAATAAATCACACTTTCTTTTTTGTTTTTTTGAATTTATTTAACTTTTTATGTTCATAGTTCATAGTTCATACTTCATACTAATAGGATTTTTTTGAAAAAAAATAATTTTTATTTAAATGTGGTCAACTAAATCATATATGCTGGTATTTATTGTGTGCCTCAAAGTTCAACTTCTCTCATCATTTGTGATTTGCTAAGAATTAAGATGGTGCGCGATATAAATCCTGCATGGACACACAGTGTAGCAGTTGATGGAAATAGATAAAAAATAAAATGTCATTCATGTGGAAAAATCACAAATGGGGGCATTACAAGATTCAAGCAGCACTAGGCTCACGTTTCAGGCAATGTGGCAGAATGTACAGTTACACCAAAAGAGCTTAGAAAAGAGATGAAAAAGTTTTTGAATAAAGGAAAAAAAAGAAAAGGAGAGATCAAATAAAAAAGAAGTCAAGAAGTCGATGATGCCCACTTTGAGGTCTTTGGAGAGCAAATTCTTTCTGATTTTGATGATGAGGGTAATGACCCAGAAATGGAAGCTACAAGAAGAGTCACTTATAACGACACAAATGGATGAAATGCAAAGAGGTACTAGTAGATACTTTGAGTCAGGGGGCTTATCGAGGGGGCTCATCTAGGGTAAAGGTATGGTTGGAGCAATGCATCAAGCATTCAGAACTCGACAACGGGAGAATGATGTTGAGATTATTTCTTCTCGTAAAGCATCACAGACTCCTAGTAGTGCTATCCGGTCCAATTGATCCTCTAACACATAGAAATGAGTCAGCTCAACAGCCTAAAATATCAAAATTGTTTAAGGAGGCCTTGAAAAGTGCAAGAGATAAATTATCCTCAGTTACAGCAAAGTGGCTAATTCACAAAAACATACCCCCTCAAGCTATGGATTCTCCTTACTTCCAAACTATACTAGATGTTGTAGCTGTTGCTGGTCCTGGTATAATAGCACCTTCTGCCGATGATGTGGTAACCAAGTATTTAGAAATTAAGCATGAAGACTTAAAAGAGTTGGGTAGCTACTTTTAAAAGTATATGGGAGGAGAGGAGACTCACGATTATGTGTAACGGATAGACAAGCAGCACAAAAACACAGTTACTAAACTTTTTAGTGTACTCTACCACTGGGACCGTCTTTGTTAAGTCCGTTGATACATCTGAACAGTCACAAAGTACAAAATATATTTGCAGCCTTATGGATATAGTTGTTGAAAGTGTTGGTGAAGAAAATGTTGTACAAATTGTTACAAATAATGGTGTCAATTTCAAGAAAGCCGGGAAGTTGTTAATAGAAAAGAGAAATAACTTATTTTGGACTCCATGTGCGGCACATTGTATATATTTAATGTTGGAGGACATCGGAAAAAGGAAAAATTTGAAAACTATCATCATATCTTATAGAAGCATATCAGATTTATCTATGATCACTCGTGGTTGTTGGCATTAATAAAGATGTTCACAAATGGAAAAGCCTCAGTGCGTCCAACTACAACAAGGTTTGCCACCCACTTCATTGCCATGAATAGCCTTGTGCAACGCAGAAATGAGTTGATTCAAATGTTTACATCAGAGCAATGGCTTAATTCAAAATGGGGAACAGCAATGAGTGGTCCTGGCTTTGATGTCCCCAATCTTGTTAGAGATAATAAATTTTGGTCCAAAGTTAGAAATATTTTGAAGGTCTTTAAGCCCTTAGTGAAAGTGTTGCAGCTTGTAAATAATGATGATAAACCGACAATGGTCTATATTAATGAGGCAATGGATCAAGCAAAACTAGCAATACAAGAAAAGTGCAGGTATTATCAATAATTCCTGCAAATAATTGATGCCCAATGGAATGATCAATTGCACCATCCATTGCATGCTGCAGGGAAAATAAATTTCTACACTATTGGTCTATGATTTTACAAGAGTTTCACTTTTATTTTGTATTGTATAGAGATGTACTTATACAAATTTGACATTTGAATTGTAGGATATTTTTTAAACCCTCAATTCTACTATATCAACGAGAAACAACATACAAAAACAATTAATACCAAGTTGTGAGTAGGATTGAAGGAGGTGTTGAAGAAAGTAATTCCTAATCACAATGAACAAGTTTTAGCTTTAAAAGAAGTAAGTGACATGTCACATGTCATGTATAATATAACGTTTATTATATTTTATATGTCTTGTGAGTTGTACCTGAGTTGTCAGTTATGACTTATGAGTTATGACAAATTTAAAATGATTTGTACTTTGCATATAGTAGATTTCTATATATACAATGAGACAAGGGAGTTTTACAGACCCATTGGCAATTAGATCAATAACCAACTTATATCCTGGTATAAATAGTTTTAACCTAGTCACGTACTTAGTTTTAAGTTTATCTATGTTATATGTTGGGGAATGGGGAATGGGGAATGGGGATGACTAAGTTTTTATGTTCATGTTTTTACTTTTCCAATTTCAGCTGAGCGGTGGATCAATTTTGGAGAAAGTGCTCCACACTTGAGAATTGCTGCCATTCGGGTCCTAGCCAAATAATTCCTTCATCGAATTGTGAAAGAAACTTGAGTAATTTCCCATTAATTCACATAAAATTAAGAAATCGGATAGCAATGCAAAAGCTAAACAAGTTAGTGTATTGCCATTACAATTTGAAGTTGAGAGTCAAAAATAGACAAAGGAGGCAACGAGATGATCCGAATTATTACCCTATAAATTTGGATAGTATCTTTCAGGAAAATGATCCCTTAATTCCATGGTTAGCTGATATAGAAGATCCATTGTTAGATGGAAATGAGAATTTATACCAGGATATACGAAGAATAATGAAAGAAGACAAAAGAGAAGGAAAAAGTGAGCCACCTACAAAAATTGGAACATCAAGAGGCATTGAACCTGAGCCATCTCATGTAGTATCTCCAGTGAGCTCTTATAATCCGAGTTCAAGCATCACTCTGAGTGGTGACTCTCCATCTAGAGGAGGTAACGGGGCTAGGCCAAGTGGTTCTCACTATGATGATGAAGTAAATGCTCCCATCCATATTGTAGATAAATTTCTAGATCCATCTCATATGAGGCCAGGTCATGTTTATGTACGCCAAAGACCCCGTGATGGGCAAGGAAATGATGGTGGGAGTGCAAATATTGGAGGGCAACAAATAGCAAACTGGTACCCTATTTTCCATGACCCATATTTTGGGAATCGAATATATGTCCCCCTAGACTACACACATAGTCAAGCGGAATCATCCTCACAATTATATTCAAAATTAAGGTCTTTTGATCAATATCCTCATCTAAATCCAGGTCCACCCCATTTCTTTGTGTTTGAGAATCCCAATGCCCACCAATATGGAGGGGAGTTGCAATACCAGTGATAGTGCAGCCAATGATAGCAACTATGGCAATGGAGACAATGATGCCAATGCCACAAATCCTGCCAGACATTCATTTTGGTGGTAGAGGTATTCCTCTAATAATTTCTCAAATCTCAACTTTATATAAACTCTTAAGTCTCAACTCTTTAAGAACAATATTATTTATGAAGTTATTATTTATTATGTCATTTATTGTGTTGACTGTTGAATGTTAATTGCTGAGTCACTGACTCTAGTGACTAGTCTCTAAGTGTTAATTGTTGAATGTTGATTGTTGAGTCACTAACTCTAATGAATGGTCTGACACTAGTGACTAGTCTCTAAGTGTTAATTGTTGAATGTTGATTGTTGAGTCACTAACTCTGGTGACTGGTCTCGAAGTCTTAAAGTCTTAACCCTTTAGTCTTGACTTTGAGTCTTGAATCATGATTCTTATTACCATATGAAAAATAAGATTAATATTTAATACTATAATTTTTAATTATACAGTGATAAAGGACATCATGCATTTAGGGAACCGCTACGCCCCCTTATTTTGGGCATTTTTGAAAACAAACACATTCGAACTCTTTACAATTTTCTAGATTTTTTAGAATTTTTTCAAATTTTTTTATCAATTTGTTGAATCACATCGCTACGCCGCTCGTTGCGCCCACTATGTAGCATTTAAGAGACTAGCCGCGACGCTAACCATTACGGCTATTTTGATCCATGACCTCAACAAAAACAAAGAACACATGCAGTAGAAAGAATTTTCGCCGGAGAAGATATTTCCACGATTGTCATTCATTGCCTCCTCAAAACAAATGAGAAAGAAGAAGAAAAATGGAGACAAACCAAGAAATTCCACACATGGGTGAGAGTAAAAAACAGAGCCGTTAATTTCATTATTGACAATGATAGTGCAACAAATTTTGTGGCATAAGAGGTTATTAACAAACTTCATTTGCCAATTGAGAAACTTCCTAAACCCTACCAAGTCAAATGGTCTAATAGATAAGTTGTTCTCGTGACTCATTGATGCTTGATATCATTCAAAGTTTGTAATTATGAAGACAAAATTTGGTGTGATATGATCAATATGACTATTGCTTATATTATTTTTGGACGATCATTGCTTTTTGACCAAAAAGCGTGCCATTATAAAAAGATAAATACATATACCTTTGCATGGCAAAGAAAATGGATTAGGCTCACTCCATTGCCATCAATGGCACAACCTTCACCTACAACTATCATCTTCAACTGAAGAACCACAAAATGAGCAAAAAGAAGATGTTTACATCATGATTGCACCAAGGGAAATGTCAGCCAAGACAACTGACATTAAGGATGCAACAACTGAGTAAGGGCAAAACAAAGCTGATCTCATGAAACATTCTAAACTAGTCATAAAAGAGCAAGTTTATGACAACACTGACTTTATGGGTTTAAACAACATTAATCAAGACAATGTCACCAATGAGCCGCAAAGAGTTGAGGAAGAAAAAGGACAAGAAGATCTCCAAGACTTTGAACGGGTTAACAAGAATATTGAACATCCATAAGATCTTATTGTAACTCCATTTCCAGCAAATACAATTATGTCCTCGGAAATCAAATAAGTTGATTTAGTGGTTTCGCAAGCAAATCAAATTGTTGAAGTTCCCCCACATTGACTTTATCTTCAGAGACCACTGATGAATATCTGAGGATTGTGACCTGTTTGCATGGCTACACTCAAGGCATCTAATGGTAAAATTATACATCCAAGTTAAATGCAAACATCAAAAGAAGTCATACCTCTAATCTACTTCTACATGGAGGAAATGGACGCATCAAGCTTCTAAGGCGTGTACAGAAAATAAAGCTCGAAAGATACATCAGAAGTTTGTGCGATTGATGTATTAAAAATAAGACTACCTTTCCCCCAACTTGCAGTTGAATTCTTCCCGGCATTTCTTAAATTAACAAATTCATCTCAGTCGAGTTTTTCCAAGTCAGGGAGAGATGATGCAAGCCAAACCCAAGATCCAGCCCAAATCACAGGCATACAAACATTGACAGGCCCCACTTGATCCAAGATCTACAAAAGATCAAGGATCCCTATCCTTTAATTTATAGTTCCTTTAATTTAGATGTTGCTTTATAGGATTTAGTAATTACTTAATTTATTTTTAGCATCTTTTGGTTACTTAGAACCTTCACTCCTATATATAGATAAGCTCTTATTGTAATTGACAATGCTTATTTTCAATCAATTAAAGTTTTCTTTTGAGATTTATCTCCATTATGGTGCTTTTCCTTTTGTGAGGATACCCTAGGGGCTGAAATCCATCTCTAGATTAGAGCAATCCTTTGGGAGATTGATGTACACTCAATCAGATATTCAGGGCTCCGCCAAGATAGCAGTAGAATATCTTTTTGGCATGATGTTTGGCGTTGTAATACTACTCGAAAGAATCAGTTCCCAAATCTTTTTCTTTTGGATAGAAGGCCATTTGCTTTTGTAGCAGAGAAATTTCATTTTGAGGATGGGTCTAAGGTTTGGGATTTGCATTTCAGATGTAATTTGGTTGATAATGAAGTCAATGAAGTTTTAAGTTCACTATCCTTGCTCAAGAAGATTTACCGATTTGACAGGAGAAAGGACGATAGAATTTGGAAGCCAGATGTAAAAGGTAAATTTACTGTTAAATCTTTTTATAATGCTTTGATTGGAGAGGAGGATGGGGTTGGAGTCTTTGGTTGGAAAAGATTCTAGAATGCTTTGGTTCCTCCAAGAATTTTGGTATTCTGCAGGGTAAAAAGTTTGAATAAAATCTTTACAATGGATCAGTTGCATAAGAGGAATTATACCATTGTGAATAGCTGCCCATATTGTCTTCAAGATGAGGAAACAGCAAATCACTTGTTACTTCATTGCAATTTTGCTCATAGAGTGTGGTACTCTATTATAAGAATGTTCGACATTTGCTAGGTAATGCCTTGTTCTGTTAAGGAGTTTTTTTTGCAATGGGTGTTCAGTGGTAAGTGATGTAGGCCAAACCATGGGTCGGCCAACCCATTGAGCGAGTCCATAGGCCCAACGGAATATCCATTTAATTAGGAATCTAATTTAGAAGTGTTTAAAATTAAGAGTTTTACTTAATTTGGATTATTAGTCAAGTTTAGTGATTTAGTTTCCTTTATTGTTTAGGAGGTCTTGCTTCGAGTTCAAGCCAACTCGTTTACATAAGGATGATAGGCTTCATTGTAAAGATAGACTGCTTATTATCAATAATAGTTTGAGTTGTAAGAGTTTTCTCCTTGGTTATGGTTTTTCTACACATTGTGAGTGTGCGCTAGTGGCTTAATCCTTCTTTGAATTCGATCAATCCTTTGGGAGATTAACCTATTTTCTGATCGCAGATCTAGGGCTACGCCAATAAGTAAGTCTCTTCGTGGTCGTATATTGTGGAAGTTTATTTTTTATGCAGGTCTTGAAACCTATGGTTGGAGAGGAATAATAGAATTTTCAACAATCAATGCAAAACTCCCGATGAGATTGTTCAATCAGTTGTTTGGAATGTTTCAGAATGGGCAATAAGGAAGGCTAAATATGTGGGTGTCTCAGTGGAAGATCTAAATTGATCTTGGGCAGCCCATTTTCAAGGTGGTGGAGGTGGTGGGTCTTCCAAGAAAAAAAATTTTCTGGAATCCACCTCCAATTGGTCATCTTAAACTAAATTTTGATGGCAACTATTTTCAGCATCTTAATTTGGGAGGCATAGGAGGTCTCATTCGTGACTCTTCAGGGATGATTCTCAGAAAAAATTTGGGAACGATGAGTTAAATGGATTCTAATGGGGCTAAAGTGTTTGCCTTACTAGTTGGATGTCGCGAATTAAAGAAGTTGGGAGGTTATAATGTAATCATTGAAGGTGATTCGTTTTGAGCTATTCAACAGGGTTCTGGTCAGTCTTCTTACCCTTGGCTTTTGGCAGACGTTATTGAGGAAATTCAAGAAATTTTGGATTAGCTAGGAGCATCATTTCGTCATCTTCTCCATGAAGCAAATTATGAAACATATGGTCTAGCAAAGGAGGGAGTATGACTTTAATTTATTTCTTTCGATGTTTACTTTTTCTTGTTGTTGCCTATGTTTTTTGCTTAGTGTTTGTTTCCTTCTTTCTGTTGCTCTAAAATAAACTTTACTATTTTCAAAAATAATAATAATAATAATAATAATAATAATGTTCATCAAGATTTATGAATTAAACTCATGATTGCTAAATATGATGGCAAACTGAAGCCTAATGAATTTATGGATTGGTTAGTATGTTTGGAGAATATTTTCGCACACAAACCAATGAATAGGCGCCATAAAGTTACATTGGTTGCAACTTGTTCTTGTGATTATGTTGCTATATGGTGGGCTGAATTGCAATAGAAAAGAAGTAATCAAAATATAGATCCAGTTGACACATGGATAAAGCTGAAAAATATTTTGAAGGAAGAATTCCCCCCTGTCAATTACTCAAGAGATCTACATTCAAGCTTTCCAAGACTTAAAAACAAGGATCCAAGAAAGTTGTTAAATACTATGAAGAATTCATGACAATGCAAGCTCATGATTTGAATAAAGATGACATTCAGCACATCTTTGCATTCCAACAAAATTTTGACAATGTAGATGAAATCATCCAACATGCCATTAAAGCTAAGGATATTGCAAATTATCAGGTACAAAAAGTTGAAGCATCTAAATGGGCTCTGCAAAAGAATTCCTCACTACAAAATTCTAAACCAAGTGGCTCTTTAAGACAAATTTTTGCTAAAACCAAAGGTCAAAATATGATCATTTGCTTTCATTGTAAAAAACTGGGGCATCATGCAATGAAATGTCCAAAATGCATACACCTCATTCAGAGTGAAGGTGACATGAAAGATACCCCAAATGATCCTGAAGACAAGAAGTTTAGGAAGTGGAGGACAAAGAAGCAGACAACGAAGGCGAAACCCCCCTGGTCATCAAATAGACTCCACCAACTGTTGAGAAGAAATGGTTGCAGAAAAATATTATTCATTTCATGGGTACAGTACAAAGGCAGAATTGCATAATTGTTATTGATGGCGGAAATTGTGAAAACATCATCTCTCAAACTCTTGTTGATCGCCTCAAGTTGAAGGTTTACAAGCATAATCGCCCCTATTTTGTCAAATGGCTGATGAGAGATGATGAAGCACACGTACAGCACGCATGCAAGGTTACTTTTGCCATTGGTGAGTATTACAAAAATACAATTTGGTGCCACATGCTACCTATGAATAGTAGTGATATCTTATTGGGTCACCCATGGACGTATGACAACACTCATGGCATACGCGACAACAAATATACATTCACGCATGGTGAAAAGGAAGTTACACTTCATCCAAAGAAACCAGAACCGCAGAAGAAGAATTCAAGGACAACTACAACTAAGTGCTTCACAAACATCATGTCTGCAGAGGCAACCCAAAGAAGACTCGAATTCGAGGATGAACTCTTCTTTAAACCAAGAGGAAATGATGCACAAGTGGCCCCCCTTCATCATAGATTAGGATTATGTTATTTTTATTAATTGAATTGTAATTAGGGTAGTTTCCATTATTAGATTAGGTTTTCTTAGGCCCTAAGTTTGCATCTCTTGTTTATATTGCATTGTAGTAGGTTATTTTTCAAACTTGCTTATTGAATAGAATTGTGGGTTTTATCCCTAGAGAAGTGAGTCCCCATGTGTGAAGTCTTCTTGAAGACAATTTGAAGTCTCCTCGGACACGTGCTTCGGCACCTCTCGCAAACCCTAACGCTAGGGGCTGCATCGGTCCATGATGCAGCGATGGATCCACAAATGAAGTAAACAAACTTCACAATGGGATTTGGCCTAATCTTAAGGGACTCAAATGAAATAGACCAACTACACAATGGCATTGGCCGAATCCCTTAGTGCATTCCACACATACAAGCATTCTCAATTGAAGAGAAGCATTCACAGCCACAGAGAAACCCGAACAATTTGTTATTGAATAATTAAAGTTATCACTCCCAATATAGAGGTTCAATATTTATAGCAGGGGTTGGACATCGCCCCTTCCTAATAGGACACTTAGTTCCTACATATTCTCTAATTAAAGGAAACTAAATATGCTAAAACAAAACAAAATCCAACTAAGTTCAAGTTTTAAAGACTCCTAATTAAGTGGCTCCTCTCTTGGGACTGCAGGCTGGGCCCAACGGACCTGCCTGACCAATGGGTTGTGGGTCTGTGGAGAGGAACAATATTTCATGCATTGAAGTGAAAAAGGAAAATGAATAAATAGAAGTTCTTGGCTTAAGAAGAATTTATGGGTATAAAGAATTAGACAATTCATAATTGGGAGTCAGAAATTTCCATACCTGTAGCATGATCTTCTATGCACTGGAAAATTGTTTCCAAGCAATGCCTATGTTGGGCCATTATCATGTCATTGTCTGGCATGAAAGAGAAGTTGCGGATGATATTTGAAGCAACAACAGCACACTGCTGCTTCTCTGCCCTTCCTTCTTCATCCAAATTAAACAAACCATCTTCCTCAAACCACCAATCTGAAGAATGATGCTTGGGGCCCTTATGAGCTGAAGCATCTGTATTAGACAGATCGGCTACAGGGCTGCCATATATTAAATCTACTGTCAGACTTCTAACTGATATTCATGGCATCTAAAGCACGCATGGATGTGACCACACACACAAACACACACGCACACACACACAAACACCACATATATATAAGAAATGTTAGTATGCATCCTTCCCTCAAAATAGGATTAGAGATGCTTACATGGCTTTTCCTTTTTGTACTTGAGCATTTCTCTTTTGTATTTAACCATAAATAGCATTTCCTCTTTTACATATAAAAATTTCCAATTATGCAAGTGTCCCTCACCCGATAGTAAGGGAAGGATGCATACTAACATTCCTACATATAGATATAGAGAGAGAGAGAGAGAGAGAGAGAGAGAGAGGTTACCCAAGCCGAGAAAAAGGATCATTTGGACCCATTGCCTCATACTCATTTCCAAACCCAGTAACAACAGAATTTGCACCCAATAGTCTGACCCTGGATGGCTTTGTGTAGTCTCTAGGAAGAGCTATGTCACGCCAGTCATCTACCTTTTTGTGACAATGCAACAATATAGTGTTACGAGCAATGGAAAGCAATAATTCCATATGTATCAGGTTAACATTTCTAGACACTTCTCTGCTGATTTAGTGAAATCAGCATGGTAAAATTGAATTCCTCAAAATGTAAGATAATCTGATTTTCTCTTAAACAAGCCTCAAGGAAAAGGTGCAACTGATATATATATATATATGGAGAGCGCTACATAGTGCCCGGGCATTTACTTTAACCTGATTGGGGCCCACTAAGATGCATAATGATCATGGAAGTCCATTGGATGTGAAGATCCACATAAGGCCTACCTATATACAAAATCTTGAGTTCAGAAGATAATCCTAACCTTTTAATCTATGACCCTAAAATTTAAGGGTTTAGAAGCATCATGTTATCATGATTTCAATCCAACGGTGAAGAAAAGTTAGATGAGTGTCAAACATGGACTTCTGACCATTTGGGGGGGGGGGATATATAAAAAGATTAGATTAAATCAACATGAGCCCCATGACTAAAAAGAAGAGGGGTGGAAAAATGGGCATTTTTAAAGTGAGGCGCTCATTAGAATTCCCCCATATAATGTATATATATGGAAAATGGGGGGTTTTTTAAGTGGGGTGGTCATTAGGAGCAAACTTGTGAAAATTTTATCAGCGAGGATAGAAGATAAAGGTTAACAACACCTACGACTTGAAGAAGAGCATCCAACAATCCAGGAATCTTAGCAAGAGGCATAGCATCTCTGCGCATTTCATCCTTCTCTTTGAAAGAAAGCAATGTAAGAGTATTTAATGCCCATGTCAATTCACTCTTCAGGCCACTTTGCAGAGCTAATACTATCCTTTTGTTGTTGTGATCTGGAAAAAATGACCCAGTTTTTATATAACAAATAAGTGTAGCAAAAAGCCAACAGAATTCTTGACTAAAAATCTGCATTAAATCCAAGAACAACTCAAGGAGAAATCACAAAAAATTAAGCTAGAAAGAAAGGAAACAAGCACATGACCACTCAAGCTCTCCTGAGCACAGTTATCTGTTCTATTTTGACCATAGAATGGAATGATCTAGAATTCTATTTCAAATAAGACGCATCTTAAAAAATCAAAAAATAATGATACTAAAAGCTCATGTTCACACTATTTCACATCAAGTCAACTACACAAATGGCCATTCCTATCTTTCAACACGTCAACTATGTCTACATTTCCACCCTCCCACATGCCAACTAGCTCACTTCAGAAACATCCACTAAAATTGGAAATCAAAAGACTCAATACACATTAATCATGACTCTAAATCACATCAACAAAGCAATTAAGGATTAAGCAATAAGCACACAAGCATATTTGAATATAAATTTGAAAGACTAAAAACAAACATGAAAGCTTAAATTTTAAACTTTCAACACATTAAACTAAACTTAGAATGTTAGAAGTTTAGATGCATTATATAACCAAACAAAATATTATTAAAATGGCAACATGCAGCCCATTTTTGTTTTACAAATACTTCTCAAGGTTTGGGATTAAGGGCTTTCCTTCTTTTCCTCTTTTTCTTTTTTTTTTAACAAGTTAAAAAGATTGTGTGAAAGAAGCCTTCACAGAGAAACTCACACATTTCCTTGCATTTAGGGGAAAATTTTCCCTTGAACCCTGAGTTTTAGGAGGAGCAGAATTGACAACAATGCTCCTGAGTGGAGGAAGCCACCTTAGAGATTAGAAATTTCATGAATGATTTATATTCTGAAAGCTCAAAGTGATCCTAGCCATACAATGCTGTTCATCTTGTCCCTTGAAACTGCATAAATTGCATCATCATCATCATCATGCCTTGCCTTATACCATTTTATCTAGGGTCAGTTTTGTGACCATGCTGTCTAGGGTTGTGAAATCTACTTCTCCAATAGCTCCACAATCCACCATGTTCTTTCTCACTACTTCTAAAAAAAAAAAAAAAAAAGTAGTCTTTAATGGTCTCCTTCTCATGTTCAACAAAGCGTCAGTTGTAATGAAAATTTTGTGAGGAAAGAGTGGGAAGAGGCATATCCAAACGAATGGATATCTGGGGCACATCCAAATGGGGCCCCTGAGCGAAAACAGTATGTGGGGGAAGGTCTAGGGTTTGGGGGAGACTGACCTGCGAAGGCGCTATGGACTTGCAGAGAAGGTCCCAGAAGAGTCGAAGGTGCTGCAGAATCAGCCGCCGCCGCCGCCGCAGCCGCTGCAGCAGCGCTGCCTGTGGTGCCGAAGGGACGGCCGCGCTTCGGTGCCGGAGTTGAAGCGCCACCTGATGCTAAGGCCGCCTTGCTCTGATCCCTCTTCTGCATTCTCCCTCTTCCTCTTCTTCTTCTCCTCTTTCTCTCTCTTCCTCTTCCTCTTCCTCTTCTCTCTCTTACCCTTTTTTGCAGTGTATGTATCTGTGCGCAAGGCACCGTAAGTAGGAATGAATGGGTTGGCGTCGGGTCGGGTTGAATGGGGATTTAGAGGGTAGGGCTGAGGTTTGTGGCCACTGGCAACCGAAAAAATGTAAAATGTGTCCTAAATTAATTTTCTGAAAACTAAGATTTTACTACTATTTCGTGAGAAGTTCAAATAGGATTTATTATCCAATCCAAATTTTATAGTACATAGAGACCTTTCTATAGTCACACACTGCAAGCTTTGGTTAAATCCAAATTTAATAAACTATTAGATTGACTGTGCATAATCTAAATCAATTAAATTTATGAGCCACGGATAAAAGAATTATGGACATGTATTAGGGTCAATCTTAAATTTAAGATAGTCCTATGTAGGTCTTTTCATCCCTTCTTTTCCCATCCTAAAATGATTATCATGGTAGGTGTGTGAGAATATTTCTTATAAAATTAAAACCCACATATATAGGAAAATAATACGATGAGAACTAGTTTTCACTTTTTTATAAGAACTCTAGATGGAGCCTATCTATCATCCATTCTAAACTGTACATTATACAAGGACCCCCTATTAGTCACTCATCTCAAATTTTGGTTAAATCCGAATTTACTGGACCGTTGGATCGACTGTGCACCGATCCGATTGGACTGAATTTGTAGGACGGATGAAATGATTAGTGGCATGTGATTGAGGGCAAACTTAATTTGGGAGGTGGTCCCACATAGATCTTTTCATCACCCTAGTCTCATCCCCCATTGGGACCCACAAATAGGGCCTATAAAACGTTCTCATATGATCAAAGTCCATATATATATATTAAAGCCAATAGATTTTGGCATTAATTTTGGCCAACGGTTATGATTTTAAACGTTAGTTATTATTTTTAAATTTTTTACCGTTTTCTCCCCAGTTATGCAGAACTACCTTTTTATCTCTTTATTCAAACAATTCACTTATCCACTTTCAAAGTTTCACTTCTCATTTTCACCTATAGTCTATCATTCCTTCTCCAAATTCTCCTCTTTTCTTTCCTTGTCAATAGCTCTTGCAAGTCAGATTTCACAAAAATGTATGTTATAGCCTTTTCTTCTTTTACTTTCTTTTTAAAATTTATATATAGATATCTTTTAATAAATAAATATTTAAGTTGCAATATTGGTCACACTTGATCAGCATGGGTTTTGTGCTAGTGTATATATATATATATGAACCTTGGGCAATTTGATTTGAAAATCGAGGTTCAATTTAATTTAGAAAGATTGCTCAATTAAACTCCTAAATTTCAATAAATTTAACTTTATTTTCTAAAAGAGAAGTGTCTGTACAATCAAAATTCCTTAATCCTCTTATCAAAGAGTGGGCCTTAGATTTTGATATACGGGCCATTCTCGAATTTAGTGGAAAAAGAGTCTAAATCCAAACCCAGCCCTAATAAGCTACGTAATTTAAGCAAAAATTAGATCTCCCTTTTTTGGTAGGGGTGACTCGAAACATACCATTTTACACGTGAATACAACACCCAACCTATAAAGCTACAACTTTGAGCAGTAAGTAGAATACATTTTTTCTAAAGAATAATAACCACCCCGCTGGGGCTTAACCTTTTTTAGGCAGGCTGGGCTTTGGCCAAGCACTTACCTACCGAGTCGGGGTAGGATCAAGCCTAGGCTAATAGTCCAACCACAAGAAGATGGACTTAGATGTTGTAAAGCCCACCTCAACCCTGGTCATGAATGCCCCTATTATCAATATCTCAAACTTTAATTTTGAATATCAAAGTTTTACATAATCTGGACCTCCATCTATTATGGATTTTTTTAATTATATTTAATGTTTTTTTACTTCTTTTAGTTTATTTTCCTTTTTTAAAAATTTGACATAATCTTTCTTATCATCTCAACAATGAGCGTCCAAATCCATGAAGTATTTGAAGTCTCTTTATATATTTTTTCATTGTTTAATTTAGTTTAGTAAACCTATATTTTATTGCTTATCTTCTTATTATATGATCTGAATATTTAGACTTCTTTAGTTTTTATTCTTTTCTAAAATTAGGATTAGGGTTTTTATTTAGGATATGATTTTTTGTTAAAAATCTTTACAATTTTATAGATTTTTATGAAGGGATTTCAATTTTGAAGTTAAAGATTTTTGGATTTTTATTAGGGTTGTCAATTTGGGGTTAACGATTTTTAGAATTGGAAATATAGTGATTTTGGGGTTAGGGATTTGTTGATTTCTAATTAGATATTTCAAATTTGGATTTAGTAATGTATGAAAGTGGGAATAGAGTATTTTTTTTTAATTCTAATTAAGAGTTTCAATTTGGGGTAAGAGATTTATGGAATTAGAAATATTTTGATATTAGGGTTAGGGATTTCTGGAACTCAAATTACAAATTTCAAATCTTGATTTACTATTTTCTAAGATTTGGAATAGGGTTTTTCAACTGGCAATATTGAATCTATTTTAAAGATACTATAATTTAGCACATTTATTTTTCTCTCTTTTGTATCTAACATTAATGGAAAGTGAAAAATATATTAAATTCTTTTGTATTGTTTATTGTTAATTTTGATTTAAAATTTCATTTTAAGAGTGACAAAATTAAGCATATTTTAAAATCTATTTTCTATCGAAAAATTATTAAAAATGCTATTTTGTTATCATTGCATATGGCGAGAGCGTCCTAACTATAGATGACTATATTTAAACCTACAGAGTTTTTTTTTAAGAAATAATGTTGTCACATTTTTAAATCTATTTTCTATCGAAAGATTAATAAAAATGCTATTTTGTTATCATTGCATATCGAGAGAGCGTCCTAACTATAGGTGACTATATTTAAACCTACAGAGTTTTTTTTTTAAGAAATAATGTTGTGCTTTAGATTTCAGATAGTCTACACATGGAATTGAATTAATTTTTTATTTTTATATAAAATCAATAATTTTTTATACAAATTTTATTAATTGTGTTAGGCATGGGCGTATTAATTGATCCATATAGGAGTGCTCATAAACCAAGCTAGCCCTAACCTAATCAAGGACCAACCTCATTTTGGTCAGGCTTTAGCCTTAGGTTTTGGTAAACATGCCAAATTTAAACCTCAAATCTATGTGCATTTAAGATATGTGTCGTGCGTGGATTCCATGGCAGAGAGCACTTTCACACATGCATACATATCCCAACCAGTTGAGTTACTACTGGGACCTGATAGCGAAAGTTTTCTTTTCTATATATATATATATATTACATTAACCATCCCTTTTGAAAATAAACTAACAACATCTCCTCTTAAAAATAGATTACCCAAAATGTGTGTCAAAGCCACAACAATATTCTAAGAGCCTCACAGCCCCCATATTTTCATCACAAAGGTAGACACAATAAAATTTATCTTAAATAAATGAAATAATTTATTTACTTAATTCTAGATACCTCCTTAAATGCTTTCATTGAGATAGGTTGCATTATTTGAAGATTGTGATACAAATGAAGGAGCATATATGAATAGCCTTGTCTGTTCAGTCATAGCAAATGAGGATAATATCAAATTAAGCTTGATATTATCAACTACAGGACTATCATTTGCAATTTACCAATGTTAATTGTTGCCCTGAACTATGCTTATTGTTTTATCTTTTAACGTTCCCAAACATACAGTTTAGAAATTTCACAATGATGTGGCTTACATTAAATACCTTTCTACCTGTAGAGGAGGGTCAAGTTATCTCTAGGTTACTTTGTTTATTTTCGATGTGCCGATAATACATAACAGTATGATCTTTTTTGTTTCCTTTTCCCCTTTCTTTTCAAAGGATCCTCTTTGAGATTTGAGTTTGTGATGTGGGACTATAGTAATTGTTTTGTCTTCTTTCTATGAGATTTTGGGTTTGTATTCTTTCGTTCTTTCCAATATATATATACATATATATATATAAGTTTTCGTATTATTTCGGCAATTTCAGAATTTGTAGGGAAAGGAGTATGTACTAGAAAATAGTATTGATCAACCTGTTCGGATATTTTTAATGGTCTCTTGTCCCTAGTATTTGGAGTAGCTCAGCGGGCCTTGATTTTTTCTATTTTTTCCTTTTGTTTGAAATATTTTGAATAATTTAATGTTATCAAAAAATATTTTGAATTAACCATTCAATAAAAAAATAAATAAATATGTATCAACTATTTTTTATGTTAATAAATGATTGTTGACTTGGCAATGGTTGAGTTCTAGGAATATTGACATACTATTTTTTGGTTTTATGGCTAAAAGACTTACTCTTAATCAAAGCCAAATTGATGGAACTTTGTGTACATGTGACCTTGCAATTGCTGTATTAGTCTCATGAGGTATTTTTCAATTGGGTGGCTGGTTCCCATTTGGAGTTGGAATGCATGGTGGATCCCCTCTTTGAATTGAAATCCACTCAAAATCAGTTCAGAATTTATGATGAATTAGTTCTTAAAATAGGTTGAAAACAGAATGCACATTGGCCGAGTTGTGTATGAAGTTGCCTGGTGACTTGGTGGACTGTTTAAACTAGCTTTATACTTGATTTTGTGCACTTAAATTAAAGAAGATTTAGTTCTGAAACATGCATTAAAAGCAATGATCTCCGAATTGTTTTGGCAGCCACATAGTTCATGCTCCTTAAGTCGCGCAAGACATCATCAAATTCTTAGCTTCATGATATTTTAACCAGCCTTCACCAAAGATATTATACGCATTTCAAACAATTATTATCAAGAAATTAAAAGATTCTTCAAACTTTGCAAAACAAAAAAATCATCAAAAGCAAGATTTTTCGCAATTGCAACAACTGACAACTTAGTAGTCACAATTGATATCAATCCAATATCTTAACACCTCGTTTTGCATACTAATCAAGATCCCTGAGCACCATCCCCATGTCCAACTTTGGGCCCACCTCCAATAACCAAATCAATCAAACCGCCCTTTACTAGCTCCAGGACAAATTCTTCTCCAATCGAAAGCACGCGCCCACTCTCAGACTAATCACATCAAGAGTAAAACACCCGATCCACCACTCTCTTTACATGTTTTTTTGTTTAAATAAGTTGTCTTAGCTTGATCAATGAGCAAATCTCCGATCTAACTGAAATTTCTCCCACTTCCAGTACATGGGGTACAATCAAGATTTCATTTGATTCTTGCCAAACACCCACATCTCATATCTTACATTGTATATTTTTTTTATTATAATATTTGTTCATCTGGATTCATAATTGGTTGGATATTAATTTGTTTGTACGTTTATTGAATCAGTTTGGATGAGATTGGTATAAATAAGTTCAAAGAAAAAAATTAAAGATAAACAAAAAAAAAAGTTCAATAGTTCTTTTCACTATGCAACGTACGTGGGTAAAGAATAAACAATAATTTTGCCTACGCGTATTGCGTCCGCAAAAACTCTTTTTATAATATAAAAATTTTGATTTTTTAAACTTTGCCTACAAAATTTTTGTGAGCAAAAAGTATTTATTAAAATTAGAAAAAATTATATTTGATTTTTAGCTATGCAAACCTTTGTCACCAAATGTTGTACATTTGCTGACAACAAGATGGAAGTAGGCAAAGGTACAGTATTTGGCTACGAAGATTTATATAGCCAAAGCGCCATATGCACCCTATCAGAACAATATTTGGTGGCGCATGGATGTGTGGCAAAAAACTCAACCTTTTCCCATGCATCATTTTGTGTGTGGGCAAAGACTTTTTCCTACAACCCTTTGGCTACGAATTGCCTACGTATATTTTTGTGTAAGTAGAGAGTTTTACCTACTACGCATCTATCCATTTGCCTACAAATTTTTTACATACACAAAAGTGCTTTCTGTTGTAACGTAGTGAGGGACACTTTCATTTTTTAAAAGTATTGATGTGCAAAAGGACAAAAACATTATACATCATAAGACTTTTTTGACTTGTCTAAGAAGAATTTTCCCTAACCTTGTAGTGAGGGATGGATGCATAATAGTTTTTCTCATATATATAGGGACCACTCTAGAAACCAAGTTTGGCCCCAATTACATGTCCTTAATCCCTTCATCCATGACCCACAAATTCATTCCAAATTGGCGCATAGCCGATCCAGCAGTCTAATAAATTCGGATTTGACAAAAAACTGGTAAACAGGTTCAATTCAAGGAGATCGTATGTATGGTACATTTGGATAGACCATACAGTGGGTCTCACCTAGAGTTCTCACAAAAAAGTGGTGAGGAACATATACACATGAATATTTTCCTATATATATATAATTGTAATATTTCAGTTGTTTTATAAAAATAGAGTTGTAATGTTTCAGCTGTAACTAATCCATGGAAAGACCCTTTTCCAACTATTTGTTTCTGGAAACCGAAGTCACTCTTCAAGATGACTTGGGCTACGCTTGTTCTACTGGTTCAATATATATATATATATAATTGTAATGTTTCAGTTGTTTTATAAAATAGAGTTGTAATGTTTCAGCTGAAACTAATCTATGGAAAACCCCTTTATCAGCTAATTGTTTCTGGTAACCGAAGGCACTGTCACTCTTCAAGGTGACTTGGGCTACGCTTGTTCAACTAGTTCAACTTGATCGCTTGGTCGTGTCTTTTAATTTCTTGGCTCATAAAAATGGTCTCAAGTCTCCAATTGGTTACCCGAAGCAGCTAGCATTACAAGACATTTTACTTTAGGAAATACCCCCGACAAAAGAGTTCCGATCCTGTGAGAATTTGACTATGAGTAGGCCTAGGCCAGGTCCACCATGGCTGAGCACACTGACATGGACACAGAACTGCCCCCTGGATAGGGGTTTGCCTGCTGTGACAACGTGGTGAAACCTAATAAGTCTACCCATGGTCATGATGGGTTTTACCGGTAAGAGGATCCTGATTCCCTATAAAAAAATATAGATAAAAAACTCAAATTGGTTGTGCAGTTGGGCTGAAGTACCGGCCCGCTGAATTTGGTAAAGTTTTGTTTCTTGTATATTAGTAATTAGATATAGATAGTGAT
Source organism: Sextonia rubra (assembly GCA_037013555.1). Taxonomy (NCBI): domain Eukaryota; kingdom Viridiplantae; phylum Streptophyta; class Magnoliopsida; order Laurales; family Lauraceae; genus Sextonia; species Sextonia rubra. The sequence goes on from JASUAD010000009.1 coordinate 28,641,150, forward strand.
TCATATCCTTTTATATTACTTTTTATATTGATATCAAGGCCAGAACAATCACCCACCCACCCCCAACACACACACACAAAAACCACAACACACAAAAAAAAAAAAAGAATTAAAAAATTTAAAGTCATTTTTAGCAATAGAAAATCTAAATTACATCTGAACACAATTCTCAACGTATGTACACTCTATTTTGCAATTTTATTTCAATATGAAATACCTTAAAAAATCTAATCTTTTATCTTTGGACTTTTCACATTTCTTTTTTCGGTTTCAGAGATGTTGCAAACAAGTTAAATCTATAAATTTTTTTAGCCTATGTGGCGTTCTAGATCATACTTTAAAACCATTACAGAAGACCATTTGACACCCTTTACCATTATAATTGAATTCTACTTAATGAGCATCCACAGCCTTAAACATTGTTAATATCAAACTTCAAAACGATATGAAGACAAATTTATTATAAGTGACATAGTTGTACACACTAAAATAGGTGAAATTACAGCAATATTCAATAGACAAACAATGATGATGATTTATATCCATGCAAGAATGTGAAACATTTCATTTTTAAGACACAACATTAACAAAAGATTTTCAAATTTTGAAAATGAATATTAACATTTTTTGCTTAATACATTCACATTTGCAACTCCAACAACAATTTCTTGCGCCTGCAATCCATTCAATTCAATAATTCAATGACAGTGGTCAATGAGTTCAAGGCCAGGGGCTTGGCCTGGGGATTCGATGAGATCTTCACCGCCTTAAACTGATGGGCCAATTAAATGTTTCAAAACTCACTCCACTTGGAACTGGGGAAGTACATTCATCATTCCTAAGGAAATCACTTCAGTCCAAGGTCTGTGAAACCGAAAAAAACAAGGTAAATAAGGCTTATCTTATCATTCTCCCTATTACCAATGGGAAGTTTCCCATTTTCCAACTTCATTCTAATTAATCGCCTTCGAAAATCAATGGTAGAAACAAATATATATATATATATATATATATATATCCTCCATGCATCGAGACAGAGAGAGAAAAATTTTGCCAAAGTGCTCTTAGACCTGATATTTGCGAATAAACTATCGAAATTTATATAATAAAATTTTATCTGTATAGTCGCCCCTTTAATCAAACATTTCACATGAAAGATAAATTTTAAATATTTTCTACACAGTCATTTGTCTGCTATCTAAAGTCCATGAGATAATGCATATATCACGCTATGCAAAATCATAAAGTCATGTGATATCTAGGCCTATTAATTTGGCTCTGAGACAAGGAGGCCCAGCTCGACCCTTAAATAGATCTTAAAATGAGAGCTTACATGTCAAGAAAAAGCCCTAGGATGGGCTTGGACAATTTATTGTTGGTCCTCAAACTTGAGGGCCTGGCTTGGACAACACTAGCCAAGCCTGCCTTGGCTCTTGCCCTACCCCTCCTATTTTTCTTTATATATATATATATATATGAGGAGTCTTCATGTGCATATGTCCCTCACCAAAACTTACTTTTTTGGACCTATTAATCTTAAAAATGTGTGAAATTTTGTCCTCTTGCATATTAATACTTTTCAAAAAAGGAGTGTCCTTCACCAAAATGGTGAGGGACATGCACATGCATATTCTCCTATATATCAATATAGCACACTAAAATGTACATATAACACACATATAATAGTAGTAAAATGGGGGATATATCTATATGTGAAGCCAATTTCATTAACCTCATATGCATTACAAAATGCCTTAAAACTCATATACACACATACTTAGTTCATTTAATTTCAATTTAATTATTTGAGTGCATAAGAAATAAGTGTTACATGGTTATTTTGATCCCTTTTAGTTTCATTACTTTATTAAGGTTTTTATATTATTTTTATGCATTCTTGCTAGTGCAAAAGGGGTGTAATAATTTTATTAATAATGATAAACTTTTTCTTCTATAGAGTGACTTTGGGATACCAAATGACTTAAAAAGTAGTTTGTATGTGTATGGAACTTCATGGAAATGAATATATGACGTAATTCAACTATCCTTTTAATTAGTTAATTATAACTCTCAAATTTTAAAGTCTAAACTAATAGTGACTTTTTCTGCATTTATTTTAGTGATTGAAAACCAACAATGCTTAATAGTCAAATTGGTGCAAAATTGAAAAATAACTTCAATTCATAAAAGGTAGGTGAATGTAAATGTTTTAAAACTTTCTAAAGATAAGAATCTACATAAATGATTTGGTATGTGAAAATTATTACAAAAGTTGTCAGACAAAACAATCTTTTAACTATTTTATTTCTTTAACAAAATAAATAAAACCATACGTCTAGAATCAAAGTCGTAAAAGCAAGTATTACTTTGTTTGATAAAAAAGTATTTAGAGACAAGTTTTATTTTCCAAATGTGTAGTCCTTTCACTTCGGAAGAGAGGCTAGACAAAATAATGCTCGACCAACACTTGATAATTAATAATAATACTTAAAACTATATAATGATTTGCCTGTTTTGAAGCCCTTAGCCATGTCCTGGCCCATACCTGGCCCTAAAAAGTAGGGTAAGGGCCTATGTAATGTAGGTCCTTGGAAGGCTTTGGCTCACCCAAGTCTAGCCCTGCAAATATTTAGGATAGGATTAGGACAACTATAAGCCTTACTGGCCAAACCCTTTGATAATCCTAACGGCATTGCACATTTGTTGTCCGTAGAGCTTTGTGAAAAACATTTAAACCTCCGACATTAATGGACAGATGCCATGTTTAAAGGGAGTTGTAAGTCAAAACTCCTTAAAATATTTCCACATAGCAGTTTACAAAAAAAAAAAAAAAAGCAAATATCATATAAATGTAGGATATCGCATATTGTGATATGTATGATATTGTATAGTTGTAAGATATTACATTGTGTCATATATGTGATATTGTACGACCATAAGATATCATACGGATATGAGAGTAAAACAGGTGTGTTGTCGGCCCAGCCGTGCCCAGCTTTAGAGGGGTCGGCCCATCACTACCCATGGTGTGACGTATGTCATGTTGTGTTGCCCATGGGCTAGCACACATCCCCCTTTCTAATATTTTTTAGAATTTATAGAGCTTTATATATATATTGAATGAGAGATTATGGACTTTTAGAGTTTTCAACTTGAAATAAAGTTGAAACCAGTGGAACAAATGCACAAATATGGATGCTAATTTACAAATAAAGAAAAAAAAAGACTTTAATTACTTTAAATTTTATATTTAATTTAAATAAAAATAAATATTTTTTTAATTTAAATACATTATTGGCCGTGCTGGGCTATGTTATGTCAATTTAAAGCTGGCTAAACTAGTCTGACCAGCCAACCCGACCCGTTTTAACTCGCCTAACTCAATCCATTAAAAATATGGGTTGATCACGAGTTAGAGTTTATCAACCTGTATAAAAATCGAGTCAGGTTAGAGTTGACCTATCTAACCCAAGTGAACCGTTTTGTGTTGGCAGACGAGGGTGGTGGTCCAAATGACCACCGCCCATTGCTGTAACGGTTCTCTTCTCCCCTTCATTGCCATTCACTGCCATGCATAACGTTTTCTTTAGTTTTCCCATGATGAATGTCCATGAATGCATTACAGCAATGGTCCATAATGAAAAGAAAACGTTGCAGTCATCGGTGATGGTCAGATGACTATAAAAGGGTAGGGGAACTCCCTTATCTTCACATACATACACATATATTGACTCAAAATCAAAGGCTAAGCATCACCATCGAGTTGCTGGCATCAAGAGAAGGCTGAGGGAGTTGTAAGACCCATTTTGGCACCACTTCCGTCTCCTTTAGCGATGGATTCAGGTATGCCCTAAAATTTTGGAGATCCATTTACGTTTAATCATACTATTGGTGTGCGAATCTAATCCGTTCAAAGTTCCCAGAATGGGCCATTTTGGCTAACAATTGGTATCAGAGCCAACGGTTAAGAATTACAGAAAACCGGAATCTCTGTTTTTCCGTTTTCAAAATAGAGAACAGAGCAGAGTTAAAAAAAAATTTTTTTTTTGCTGACCGTCACTTGGGGCGATGGCCCTGTCTGGCTGCAGCGGCGCCCAGCCGCTGCGCAGGCACAGTGTTGAGCCTGGGCAGCGCAGAACCGTTTTTTTTTTTTTTTAAATTTGCGTCGCCATCCGGCGACGGGAATGGACAGGCAGTCACTGCCGCTGCCATCGCCGGCCTCGCGCCGGTCTCCCTACACCGTCTGTGCGTCGTCTGCGCCGTTGCCTGCGTGACGGGAGACATCGGGTTTCATCGTCTCGGTGAAGGAGACGATGAATAGTGCCGGGTCGATTTTCGGGTCAGGCTGATGACCTGGAAGCTAACCCAAATTAATTGGGTCTGGGTTTTAAGATGGGTCAACTAAGTGCAGGCTGGACCCGCTGACCTGACCCGACCTGTTGTTAATGACCCGGACCTTATGTGGGCAGCATACTAGGAACCCGATTTGCGTCCGACCCGATTTGCCGGTCAGGCTTGCAGTTTCGGTTTACAGGTCAGGCCTGACCTAACTGACCCGTTTCAACTGGAATTAAAGTAGATGGGCCTCGGATTCAGGTTTCAGCCGGACCCGGGTAAACTGACCTGGCCCAACCCAACATAACTGAATATATTAATAGCAGGTCAGGTTCGACCCGACCTGACTCGACCTGATCTGAACCTAGTAGAGTTGGGTTTCCAGTTATCTAATAGGTCGGTTTCGACCCGGCCCAACCTGTCAAACCCGACTGGACTAAACAGGTCAATTTATGACCTGGGTCTGACCCGACCCACTGGCCTGGCCTGATTTGAATAAAGTATTATTATGTTGATAATTATATTTTTCTGAATAATTGGATCATTATAAAATTGATCCGTTCCGATCAGAACCGTCCATTTGATGTATCAAAATGCAATAATCATTTTGATAGAACTGGATCATTTAATTATGATCAGATCAAGGCTAGATCAAAGAAAAATGAACGATCGAAATCTTATTTTGATCATTATAGACGCATATGATATCGGATTTTCGATCCGTTTCTTTTGTTTTGTTCCTTATGATGAGATCTACCATATTAGTGAATTTAATTCCCAATCTAATGGTTCAATGATGATATCATAAGGTTTTATGCATGTTTAACTCATTTAAATTCATGTTTTCCGCTTATTGTTTACATGATTAATATTGTTTGAGTTATAATTTGTTACATGCATAAATGTTTGATGAATAAATTAGTGTCATAGGTTATTATGAGTTAACTAGGTTGTCACCAAAGTGGCCCAGTTATGATAACACTCATATCTTAAATATTGAATTAGAGATACCATAAATGACACTTAAATTGCAACGTTACTTAAAGGATAGATAATCGACCCAAAGAAGTTTATCTTTCGATTATTTGAAGATTAGGATAAAACACATGAAAGATATTTTGTGAATTCGTGCTGATCTTTACCCAAAGCTGGGATCTCACTTATTCACTTAATACATTGTGGTTTTATCAAATAAATGAGAATAATAAAATTAACATGTTGCATTTGACCCAAAGGTTATTTGTAATGATGTAAAATTATTATTCTGTCGTAAGATTCCTTTAAATTTAAAGCATTATAGAGTTATGAGAGTAATAGTTTATCTCTTCTTTTCTTTTACAGCTTCTTCGTCCAGATCAATGACTCTTCCCTCGTGCTTAGAAACCATTCCCTTATTAGATGGATCAAATTATCCTGACTGGTTAGACATGTTAGCATTGACCATAACTTTTCTCGACTTAGAAATGGCCTTAGATGAGCCCATGCCTTCTACCCTCACCGAATAGAGTTCTGCACCTGAAAAGGCCAAACATGAACAATGACACAAATGTGACAAGAAATGCTAAAAGATTATTATGACTTCAGTTTCTAAGAGTATAAGGGGATCACTTGATCCAAGAAAACATGCCAAGAAACTCTTAGAACAGATTAAGTCACAATTTGAAGTGACTGACAAGGCATTATGCGCCACATTAATGAACAAATTAACTAACATGTAGTACGATGGGATGAAGGGAGTTAGGGAACAAATCCTACTCATGTCTAACCTAGCATCCAAGTTGAAGGATATAGACATGAGTATTTTAGATGGATATTTGATCCAATTCATTCTGGATTCCCTTCCCCCTGCATTTGGCCAATTTAAAGTAACATATAATCAGAGCTTTAGTCAGTGGACCATAACTGAGTTGATCACTAGATGTGATCAAGAAGAGAGGAGGCTTAAGGCCGAGGGGCAACTTCAGGTAAACTTAGTCTCCCAAGTTAAGGGCAGGAAAGGTTTTAGAAACCTCAAGAACAATGCTAATACGCCCAAGGTAGATCCGAAAGGTCAGAAACCGATGAAGAGAAGGGGAAGAAAGGGTCCGAAAAATGTCACTTTTGTGGCAAGAAGGGATATCTCAAGAAGGACTGCCTCAAAAGGAAAAATTGGTTTGAGAAAAGAGGTAAGCAAAGAAATTTATCTCTTGTATGTGAAACCAATATTATTAATGTCCCATCTAATGTTGGAAGCAGGTGGGTCTCGTGGATAGATTTTCAAAAATTTTGACGCACTTAACACAGGGATCAACTATCCATAAGACCAAAAAAACCCAATTCAGGATGCATTACCCTCAATCTCGTGACCATGTACAGTAAATATTCTATCTAAAAGATAAAATCAAATAGCACTAAATATCCACAATAATCTACGACATGAAAGAAGTAGATCATACCTTTGGAGATCCACAGTGCTCTAATGGAGAAGTTGCAACTCTACTTGATGATGAAAATCTTCAACACCTCTTAATCTTCCACGCTATGACCCGAATCGGATTTCTTTTCTCAAGAAGAGTGGTGGAATCTTCAGGAGAAATCCCAACTCCAAACTCCAAGGAACTAGAAGAGAGAAGGAGAGAGAAACTCGTGCAACTCTTGCACGAATAGGGTTTTGGGCGTAAGAGAGAGTCTTATTGGACGTCCAAAAGATTTTCTAGACTTTCAAATCTCTCCCTTGTCTAATTGAAATAGAAGTCTTACTTCCAAAGCAATTAACAACTTTCTCCTTTCCAAACTCTTCTTTCTAGAGTTCAAGTCGGATTAGTATTTTCCAATATCTTGGGCTAGCATGGGGACCACTAGGGATTCCTTAGAAAGCTGACTCCAACTGGAACACCGCGACCCCACATTTCATGTGCAATCCGGGCCCATTGTTAATTGCAAATAATACCACTATATAAATGCAATTGCACTCCAGTCTTAGGAATAAATTACAATGAAGACCCTAAACTTCCCAATTACCACAAGTAGGCCCCTCTATCAATATCCGTTGATCAATTGGAATAAATCTGTCTCTTCCAATCTAAGTTCCACATCTTATTATCCTTGAGCCCCAATTAATCACAATAATCATAAGTACCATCCAATTAACTCTTAATTGAGATGGGTGTGCACTTACTAACGACAAATCCATTAATTGGCACAAGGGGATAATAGAGATAGATTCTATCTTGATCATTCAATGTTCCCACAGTTCTACTACCACATACCTAAGACACCGAGGTGTTAACCTATAGTCGGCCTCACTTATTGGTGACTCAAAGCAAATGAATAGATAGAAACTTGAGTTCATCAATGTCTCAAGATTGAGAGCCTATTGCTAGAGAATTATGAGAGCATACCTTATTATTAAGACGGAATTCCATAAGGTGCATCTCATGGTCCTTCAATACATCCAATGTACCAGCACAGTGATCCAGAATCTTACATTCTGATGATCGAGACAAATCACACTATCTCATAGTGATCAAAGTGCTGCAACCTTATCAAATGAGATGCCCAGTCTCATTACTGGTTGTGAAGCAATTTAAGTATAAGATTTGTGACATATATCTCGCGTATGGATCTCATCCATGAACATATATCACATCTAATATACTAATGGGACCCGGTTCAACTCATGGACCATCATGTCATATGTATTGGTCATATGCATGAAGTAGTAAAATAATATTCATCTCATGAAAGTAAAACATGATTTTATTAATAAATAAAGAAATTAATCAATTTATTACATCAACTGATGGATTGAGTCCACAAAATCTAACATCTAATACATGGTGGGTAGACTCTGGTGCAACCGTTCATATTTCTGGTTGTATGCAGGGATTCCTTTCAACCCGTAGACCAAGTGATGGGGAACGAACCATCGTTATGGAGAATCGGAAGGAGTCAAGAGTCGAGGCAGTAGGCACGTATAGGCTGTGCTAGATACCGGTTTCGTTCTGAATCTGCCGAACACCTTCTATGTTCTGGAGATATCCCCAAATTTGGTTTCTATTTCCAAATTGGATGTGAAAGGATATGTCTTTAATTTTGATAAAGGATCTTTTTCAATAATATCATGATTGGTAATGGTTTATTGCGTGATGGTTTATATAAGTTACAGTTAGATACTTTATATACACAATCACTAGCTACACACCATGTTTCTTGTGGAATGAATGTTGGCATGAAAAGAGGACTAGTAAAAGAGAACTCCTCTATGTTGTGGCATAAGCGGTTAGGACACATCTCAAAAGAAAGGATGTTGAGATTAGTGAATGATGGGTTATTACCAACCCTTGATTTCACTAATTTTGATGTCTGTGTTGACTATATTAAAGGAAAACAGACACAAACAGTCAAGAAAACTTCCACATGAAGTTCTGAACTCCTGCAGTTAATCTATACGGATGTTTGTGGAAAAATAGATATACTTTGTCTTACAGGAGAATAATATTTCATCACATTTATAGATGATTTCTCACGTTTTGGTTTTGTCTATCTCATTAAAGAAAAGTCTGATGCTTTGACTATGTTTAAGATATTCAAGGCAGAAGTAGAAAAGCAATTAGATAGGAAGATCAAAATTGTGAGATTGGATCGTGGTGGTGAATACTATGGTAGGTACACTGAAGCGAGCCGTAACCCTGGTCCGTTTGCAAGATTCCTAGAATCTGAAGGTATTATTGCCCAATACACAATGCCTGAAACTCCTCAGTAGAATGGAATTGCTGAAAGAAGGAATAGAACTCTTTTAGATATGGTTAGGAGTATGGTTAGTAATACTTCGTTACCCGAGTCTATGTGGGGTGAAGTACTAAAGATGGCCATGTATATTTTAAATAGGGTTCCTAGTAAAGCAGTTCCCAAAACTCCTTTCGAGTTGTGGACTGGTAGGAAACCCAGCTTAAACCATTTCAGAGTTTGGAGATGTCCATCTGAAGTGTGAGTTTATAATCCACAAGAAAAGAAGTTAGACCCTAGAACTGTGAGCGGATATTTTATTAGATATCCAGAGACGTCTAAAGGGTATCGATTTTATTGTCCTAATCATTCACTAAGAATAGTTGAGTCCCATAATGCTAAGTTTTTGGAGAATCATGACAACAATGGGAGTAGCGAGGCTAGAAACATTATATATAAGGAGATTAGAGATGAGCCTCAATCCTCTACTCAAGATGGATTAATGATTCCACTTGATATAGAGGCATTCCCAGAATGACCTGTTGATCCAATTCCTTAAGATACACAACCAACTCCTCCAATACAACCAAACATTCCTGAAGAAAATCCGGAAGTATTGAGAAGGTAGACTCATATGAGAAGGCCTGCTGTTTCGGATGATTATGTTGTGTATCTAGAGGTATCGGATATTGGAATTAAAGAAGATCCAAAAACTTTTAACGAAGCTGTACACAGTGACAATTATGATAAATGGTTAGATGCCATGAAAGAAGAATTAGAATCCATGGCTGTAAATGACGTTTGGGATCTCGTTGAACTACCTGAAGGGTCCAAGACCGTTGGTTGCAAATGGGTCTTTAAGACTAAAAAGGACTCTAAAGGTAAAGTTGAACGATTTAAAGCCCGACCAGTGGCTAAGGGATTCACTCAGAGAGAATGTCTCGATTTTCACGAAACCTACTCTCCGGTATCTAAGAAAGACTCATTCAGAATTGTAATGGCCCTAGTAGCTCATTATGACTTAGAGTTATATCAGATGGATGTTAAAACAGCTTTCTTGAATGTGAATCTTGATGAAGAAGTGTACATGGAACAACTTGAAGGGTTTGTTCAACAAGGTAATAATCGAAGGCTGGTCTATAAGTTAAAGAAGTCGATATACGGGCTAAAACAAGCTTCCAGACAATGGTACTTACAGTTTAATCATATTATTATATCTTTTGGTTTTACCGAAAATCCAGTTGACCATTGTATTTACCTTAAGATCAGTGGGAGCAAGTTTATCATTTTAGTCCTGTATGTAGATGACATTTTACTAGCTAGCAATGACCTTAGTATGATCCAAGAAACTAAGGTATACCTTGAGAATAATTTTGACATGAAAGATATGGGTGAAGCAACTTTTGTAATAGGAATCGAGATATTCAGAGATCAATCTCGAGGATTACTCGGGTTGTGTCAAGAAGCCTATGTGCAAAGTATTCTCAAACGTTTCCAAATGGAAAGGAGTAAATCACAAAATGCCCCAATGTCTAAGGGAGATAGGTTTAGTAAAGATCAATGCCCCATGACTGACATAGAAAAGTTAGAAATGAATAAATATCCTTATGCGGCAGCAGTAGGAAGTCTAATGTACCTACAGACATGCACGAGGCCAGATATTAGTTTTGCAGTTGGGATGTTAAGTCGATATCAAAGTAATCCAGGCATACCTCACTGGGTAGCTGTCAAGAAAGTGATGCGTTTTCTCAACGGCACAAGAAGATACATGCTCACATATCAGAGATCCAATACACTGGAGGTCATTGGATATTCAGATTCTGACTTTGTGGGTTGTCTCGATACTAGAAGGTCAACATCTGGTTACATCTTTCTGTTGGCTGGTGGGGCAGTGTCGTGGAGGAGTGCAAAGCAAACGCTAGTCACTCCATCTACATTTGATGCAGAGTATGTGGCATGCTTTGAAGTCACGGGTCACGCATTATGGATGCATAACTTCATCAAGGGACTTACAATTATGAACAGTGTTTCTGAACCGCTAAAACTTTACTGCGATAACAATGCTGCTCGACTTTTTGCGCAAAATAACAAGTGTTCCAGTAAATCAAAGTTTCTGGAAGTAAAGTACCTTGTTTTGAAGGAAAAAGTGCGAGATCGTATAGTGTCAATTGTTGGAGCTCCATCGAAGCTCATGGTTGCTGATCCATTGACAAAGGCATTAGCGCCAAATGATTATAAAGACCATGTATTGAGTATATGATTGAAAGATATGCCTTGTAGGAATCAATAATGTATGACACTATTCATTGATCAATTAAAGAAATGATTTTGCAATTGTTACTTTGTTATATATTCATATGTGATAATTATGCAATGAAGTAAGAATATAAAAGTGTTATGACATTATAGTTTCCATTAAAGAAGTCATATAAAAGTTTTTACTTAAGTTCTTGATTAGGAAAGGATACTGGTGTTGTGATTGTGGAAGGAAATATATCGTCAAGATGTGTAACCGCTACAGTTCACATTAGAAAACTAACCTAGTCACAGATTAAAGACTTTAGCATTACAGTTTTCATGGATAATCGGTGTTTTCAAATGATGCGCATCAGTTAGAGTCGTTTTCAAAATTCGTTTGCAAAATAAAGTATTTTCAATATACTATATATACTAAGTGGATGTATGGTGGTCATATGGACCAAGTGGGAGATTGTTGGAAGACGAGGGTGGTGGTCCAAATGACCACCGCCCATTGCTGTAACGGTTCTATTCTCCCCTTCATTGCCATTCACTGCCATGCATAACGTTTTCTTTAGTTTTCCCATGATGAATGTCCATGAATGCATTGCAGCAATGGTCCATAATGAAAGGGAAACGTTGCAGTCATCGGTGATGGTCAGATGGCTATAAAAGGGCAGGGGAACTCTCTCATCTTCACATATATACACATATACTGACTCAAAATCAAAGGCTAAGCATCACCATCGAGTTGCTGGCATCAAGAGAAGGCTGAGGGAGTTGTAAGACCCATTTTGACACCACTTCCGTCTCCTTTAGTGATGGATTCAGGTATGCCCTAAAATTTTGGAAATCCATCTACGTTTAATCATACCATTGGTGTGCGAATCTAATCCGTTCAAAGTTCCCAGAATGGGCCATTTTGGCTAACATTTTGATTTTACTAGTTTGTTATGACTTTTCAATTTTCATATGACTTTTCTTATTTTTGTAGGCTATAAACCGTATAACTTTTAATTTTATGCGAATGAGTTATATAATATTTTGACACTTAGAATAATTTGAAATGAATTTAAGTATAGGGAAAACTTAACAAATGAAATTGAGTCATATAAAATGAATTAGATTATATAGAAAAAAGAAACTAAACAGATCAGGTCGGATCAACTCGACTCTAACTCATTTTAAATTTAAGTTAAGCGGGTCGGACCGAGTTGATCTACCATGGATGGGTTGAAGCTATTTAATCCGTTTTAAAACTGTTTGAATCAAATCCGACTTCATATTGACTCACACAAATTTGCTCAACCTTACCTGCTTGCCAGGTCTACGCGATGTCTGTGGCCCAGTGCCCACAGCCAGCATGGCCCAGCCACGGCAGGGAACGTGCCATGTCATTACGTCGCGCCGCGCCGACGCACGACCCTCGTTCTCGTTTTTGCAGGATACGCCCTGTCGGGCCTCGGCAGTCGATATACACCCCTACGTACGGATAACTCTATAAAATTTTATTAAATTTCAACCATTGACCGACATAGATCGCAGGACATACGGACAAAAACCTAGAAAAAAAAACTGTGAAATTGAGATCCTTTCCAGAGTTCTGTTTCTAGCAAAAATGAGTGAGAATGTGGGGTGTAATGGAATTTAAATGAGTTATGCGGAAATCGAGACGGCACGATCCACTCTCGATGGTTTTATTTATGAAATGACATCGAGAACTCACTCACGTTCACCGGCCCTTTCCTCGTTCTCGCTCTCCTCACTCCACTTTTTCTTGATTCACTCTTTTGTTTTCCCTCAAGAAACCGTCACAGCAAAAGTCTGGAAACCAAACAACATTTGGTAGTTCAATTCTAGTCTACAAGTGACAAAACCAATGCACATTACTACTACCGCCTTCGAGGTCTTGGCCGGGGAGTTACTTAAAATAAATAAATTCAGGTGGTTAATGTAATGGTTCACTCTGTTCGCCGCGTCGGGGGCACCAGATCAATTTAGCTCCATATCCACCTGATGCTTACGTGCAGGGGAAAAACCTTGACCATTCAAGTCCAAGGTCCATCTTCTCATATACCTTCAACTGGCAGCGAGTATTCTTACGTGCCAGAGGCAGATGGATTTGAACCATCCAAGCCTTTATCATAACTAAAGCGGAAAATATTTCTTAGAAAATACGTTGGTGGGAAATAATACCTCCATGGAGGGGAATTTTTCCTTTTTTTTTTTTAATTTTGAACCCAGCCTAAAGAGGACTTGGACTCAAGATAACATGAAAAAGACCGTCCACATAAATTAAAAATGATCTTGTACATATGAAAAGAAAGCCTGCACAAGTAGAGAAAAAATCCGTAGACAAAAAAAAAGGATGGCATACCCCTTGTTCGAATCCAAACTTTGAAAGTCAAATTTGGAATGCAGACATTTAACTTTTATTTTTAGTACTTTTAAATTTTATGAAAAATATATAAAGAGCTTTATTAGAATTTAATTTAAACCCAAATTAATAAAAAAGTATGACCTAAATAAAATCGAAAAAGGAGTGTGGTAAACGGCCTCAGCAATGAATCGTTTCTCTATTTCTTAAAAGAAAAAAAAAAATCCAAACATATACCAGTTGGAGTGCTGCCGCGGTGCACCTGCCATTTTCACTATTCTCCTTCCTCCTCATCCTTCTGTGTCGGTCTCAAACTAAGGAATATGAAAATCTGAGTTCCAAATATTATTTGTAATTATATATATGCTTTCAAAAAGAAAAAAAAAACAGGAAAAACCCTGATTCTTACAAACCTTAATAATAAAGGAAAAAACAAAGGCCAGGGACATTTGAAAGGGCAAAAACAAAAAACTTATATGCCACTTTTAACTTACTATATACCTCTCCGGGGCAAAAAGGGGAAAACAAAATTTTTAGAAATTAGGGTTTTTCTCTGAGAGCAGAAGCTAAACCAGTAACGATCTTCGCTCCTTTCTGATGCACCTTCGGTTTCACCGCCGGCGGCTGCCACGGAGAGACAACGACCTTTATCTTCTCCTCTCCCCCGCCCGAACTCCCCGCCGGCACAGACCCCACCTCGCCGGAAACCTTCCCGAAGATCAGCTCGAACTCACCGGAGAAACTCCGAGAACTGATCGGGAACGTAGCGGTTTCGGTCCCGTTTTCTGCGACCGTCACGCGCTGGTACGGCGAGAGCCATTTCGCCCTCATGTACTCGGGCTTCCTCCACGGAGGGACATGCAGCCCCTTCTTCTTCAGGCTCTGCTTCGCCGCCTCTGAAACGACGGCCACGATGTGCTGGAGACGATCTGCCTTTCCAACGAAGATTGACGGCAGAGATTGCAGCACGGCCTTGTAGCTCCCTGTCGACCGTGCGATCTCGAATTCCGATCTGAAATCAATGTCGATCAGGAGCCGCTCGCCTTCTACCATCACGTCCATGTACTCGTACTCTCCTGCAAACAGGAAGCAAAATCACAAATCCACACGAGATTTCTAAGATTTCTAGATTTCTCGATTTCGAGAGTACCAGCTGGAAAGGAGGGGGATTTCTCCCAGCGCGATTTACAGAGGGAAGCGTCGTATCCGAGAGAACACAGTCCATCGGTGACGATCTTTCTGCAATCGTATTTGCTCTTGCAGATCTTGTTCTTCTCCACGATTTTTGCAGTATCGGCCAAGATATTTCGTTCAGATACGCTCACGCAAGGAACCAGGCTCTGCGAGTGGGCAAAAAAACAGGGGTTTTAGCGAAATCTGCGATGGATGAAAGCGAGAATCTGAGAAAAACCAAGCGAAATTGCGATCGGATCGGCACCTTACCTTGAGGACTTCGCAGGCATCGCAGCTACTGCTGTCGCAGTCGAATTCGTCGTCGTCGCAGTCGTTGCAGTTTCCATTCGTCGTCTGCTTGTTGTTGTCGTTGCCGTGGCCGTTGCTCTCTTCGATGAAACTCCTCACCATTTTCGCCAGGCAGACGGAGCTCGGCTCCGTGTCGCCGCCGATGCAGTCTTTGCTGCATTGCTGCTCTGCGCCGGCGCCAGGCTTGTCTGCTGTTCTCGCTACGATGGGAAATTGCCTTTCGAAGAGCCGCTTCAGCCGCGATTTCACCGGCGCTTTCGGAAGAGAGGCGCCGATCGATGATTCGTCCGAGAGAGAGGAATCGATCGGCTGGATCTTCATCGGGAAGGGCATTCGAGATGATGCTAACACAAAAGCGAAGGGAATCGAAGCTCCTTCATGAGCACGAAACCCTCAATTACAGAGCCTGGACATTGATACAGCCACAATTCGTCCGCGCTTCGAGATCGATACAGGCTCCTCTAATTACGCCTCTTACATATGTTTCCTAAAAGCTGTAAATCTGCGACTTTTAAGAAAAGCAGGCTCTTGATCGAGCATTAATTAGAGGGAGGGAAAGAAGAAAACGCCTATATCAATCATCGATCGTTTCCACTGCCCTTTCTCCTCACAAGAACAGGGAAAGCTTTGATCTTTAGCTGGAGACGGCAGAATCGGGCAGAGAAATGCGAGAGAGATCGAAATTTAGGGCTCGTTCAAGTTGCAACAGCTTCTTCCACGATCCTTGCTTCGTTTTCGATTCGATTGTTGGAAGAAAGCTTGAAATTAGTTCAAAATGAGGAGCGAAAGCTAGTCTCGCTTGGTTAGGGTCTCCAAGTAGCGATCAAAGCCGAAGAGCCCGTGAAAAACGCCAGCTGCGATCGAGGGGTGGAGAGAAACTCATAATTCCGGCGAGGGTATGGTTTTTCCGGCGAGGATCGGGGCTGAGGTGTGGAGGAGGAGGAGTGGAGAGAGTGAGAGGGAGAGAGGGTGGGTTTTAAAGGAGAAGGGCATGCCTGGCGGGGGTGATGACTTGGAGGGTGCACACGTGGCAGCCTTTTTTTGGGCATGGATAGGCCTTCCTCAGAGGGAGGTGCTGTGCTGGTGGTCCCTACCCGTGGCGTGACCGAGAGTGCGGCTTCGATGTCCCGCTTCGTAGCGGACACGTTTCGGAGGTTGCCCTGCCCGTGGCTCAGCGACGCGGGGGTGCTGCGTATCTTTATGAAATACCTTGAATGCCCTTTGGCTTTTTTTTTTGTTTTTGTTTTTGTTTTTAAATCTTCTTCAATTTTTCTGATATGGCCCAGAGGCTAGGTTTGAAAAAAGAACTCAGGTGGGGCAGGATAGGAACGCGTGTCTTATCTACTAGGGCAACTCTCTAATTCTTTCTCATTAATAAGGTCACATAACAGTTTTAAGAGGGCCTGTGGCTCTACTATAAATGCCTTTTAATTTTTCTTTTCTAATTTGGTCTAATGGCTGTCAGCGAAAAAGAATAGGGGCGATAACCCTTGTAGGGTGGTATAGGAACAAGTCCCCCATCCAGCAGAACAACCCTCTAGTCGCCCTTGGTTGTTATTTGCAAGAAATTTTGTGCAAGGAATTTTGGAAAAAGACATTTATTTGGGGGAAGCAAGAGAAACGGCCCGTGATCTTGCAAGTGGGGAAGGACCAAGGAGATAGAAACATGTCTACATGGTAAGAGCTGAATGGCACATTCTTTTTTAAGAGAATTGGCGTGTTTTTGAGTTCTATGTTATATCAAGAAGTTGGGAAATCAATAAAAAAGTCTACATATTTGAGTATGTTTTTTTTCGTGTATGAGTTTTTATTACTTCATATGTGTGTTATCTGCCCAATGCATGTACGAATTCTCATCTTGTCGCATGTGCAAGTCTCTCAAAGGGGTCTAGCAAAAAGTAAAACAAGTTGGTAAACCACAAACATTTGATATTTCACTTTCATTGGGAAAACAAACTAACCTATGTTTTGTTCATCGAAAATCATCATGCCAGTCGGTTTCCTCTATCCATTAGTGTAGGCTCCTTCCCGCGCTGTATTCTTCCTTTTCCACTGCCCCATTCCGGATCCCAGACCCAAAGCTGGTTTTGAAGGGTTAAAAAACGTGTCACGTTTCATGGGTGCGCCTCTTTTCTTCTGCCATGCGTCCGCCTCATACACCAGATCATTGTACAGGGTGGATTACCAAATTTTCCCCGGCCAAACAAGGCAGAAACAACCAAAGTTAAAATCAATTTAAAAGGCCATGATCAGTGGAGTGGAATTGGGCCTGTACCGGCCCGGATGAGGCTCCGTTTAGACAGCCATAGGTCCAATACATGTTTAGGATCTAAAATTCTTAATGTGTCAATCCAGGCCTAATGTGTTAAACCTTTTGTATTTATATGTTTATAGTGTATTATATAATTTTTTATTACTTTAAAATTGTTATAAAAAATACTAATATATAACAAACATACGTCATAGAAAAATATATATTCTTTTCTAAATTTGAACTTCGTCCCAAAGCCCCGAAAATGGACAGATCAGCATGCAAAAGGGCAGAAATAGATTTTAGCTTTGGGTCTATGTTACCACTCATAACCGAACTGACTCCTAAGTTGTAACTTGTGGATTCTCTTAAGCTTGAACATAAGTGAGCTCGGCCCAAGTTTGGCCAATAGACGGCCACACCACCAACTTATCAGTCCATCCTCGTAAAAAAACATATAAATATAAAAACCATGTTTAGCACAGATTATTGTGCTAGTAATTAATTATAAAAAAAATAAAATAGTAATTAGATTTAAGACAGTAGGCAATGAATTTTAATGATCCAAATTGAGACTTTATATCTAGAAGAAAATCATGGAAGACATGAACTGAATCTTTTTGGAAAACTTCAGCAGTATTTTATATTAAGTTTAGTTGAGAATTAATTTTTTTCTATGATATCCTCCTACTAATATATTGAGAAAACTAAAAGTTTGAAAACATGCATTTTCGCAAGATGATAATATAATAATAGATGTGTGACACTCAAAAAGGATTTGGAGCCCACGCAGACGGAAGGCAACCCACTCACATTTTAAAAAAAAGCCTATGCAAGCAGAAAGGGTGGGGTACCCAAAATTAATCACCGAGGAGCCAAGGAAAATTTCTACTCCTTACCACTTGGATAAAGAGCCCTTCTTTTATAGCTTTATGCATAGAGTAATGAATTGAAGGAAAGATGTTGAGAAAATTGTACACAGAATGAATTTGAATATTCTCCACCTTTTCTCTGCAATCAAAAGGCCCGAGACTGGAGCTGAGTTGGTCAGGACAGCTGCACATTGTCCAGGCCAAATCCACTTTGGGTCCATTTAAGATTTCGGTCGAGCTTGGACTAAGCAAGAAAGCCAAACCCAACTCAGACAGGACGGAACAAGGAATATAGGCAGGGCAGACCAAAAAATTTACAAATGGGGGACCAACCTAAATGTATATATTTTGAGTAAATAACTTAAATCTACTATAAATATGGAAGAATCTTCTATTGCAGCTTTACTTCTAGATTTTCTTTCATATAATAAGAATTATTGATTGTAATTTACATATCAATTTTTGGTCTTTTGTTTTCAATTCAAAGGGAAAATATATATTCTTTTAAAAATAAAAAAAATTTAAATTGCAAAGTCAAAGGTAACGGAGACCATCCAAAAACGTCAGCAAATGACCAAAATTAACCACAAAACAATAGTAGTTTTAAATAAATACAAAGTCTAGGAAGAAAAGATCAAGCCAAGCTATTGCTCTAGCAGAAAAAATTATGACAGTTTCGGACGAGCCTCTAAAATGGATCAACGCAATCAATTCAACAATATCTATGAAAATAATCAACCACACAGCAGAAAATAAATCAATTAAATATAAAAGCATACACCACAAGAAAGCATGATTTTATCATGGAAAACCCTAACTAGATAAAAAACTACAAATTTAACAAGGATCTACTGTTAAGCAAGTTTGAATATTTACAAAAACACTTGAACTGAGTTCTTCTCGTTATAACTCTTTTTACTCACGGATACTACTTTGCCGAGCACTGTTCTGTACTTGATCAACATGCACTTTGAACAAGCAAGATGGCCTCACAACTTCTACAAGAGATCTAGAAGCAATTTCTCTCTAGAACAAAAGTTTCAACACTTCAACTCTTAATGAAAGCTATATAAAAGATGATTTCCAATATGTAATCTCTGCTCAGATTGATGAGATATATATTCCATGCCCTAGGTTTGAAAGATAATATCTTTCTATAGCTCCAATTTCATGCCTCATAATAGCAATTCAATTATGAAATGATTTGGCACAGAACATGATAGTCACTTAAAATTGAAATAGAATTCTCACAGGTCCGCGAGAACTTCTACACCATATTCGATTGATCAGGCAGTGCTCTGATCGATCATGCACCAATTCTGCCTCCAATTTGGTTGATCGGACACTGATCAGATCAATCAGGTTGATCAAATCAATCGGGCAAGTTCAAATTTTCCTAATTCTCCCTTTTCGGCCTCTCTAGTGATTCGAACCTTAGTCCATTTAAAAAATATAAAGTATAACTTAATGGACTCAGAGTTTTGTCTAACCCATGAATAAGCTAACATACATAAATCCTTACAAATCATATTGTGGGGCCCATGTCAGTGACTTTTGCATATATTTCTAATTATCTTGCATAGGCTTTTTAAAACTTCAAAGGCTGGGGCTAAAGCAGCTTAACGTATTCCAAACTTCCTAGTTGTTTTCGAGGCGTTCTTGCACTATCTTTGATTATAATTGTTAGTCATAATGTGAGGCGGCTTGGTAAGCATGAGAAGAGGCTAGCAATTAGGAAGATGATTAGAAAACAGAACGGAGATTGTGTAAACTTGCAAGACACTAAGGTAATATTTGGTTTGCATGAATGTTTTTGGGCTAGAATAGAATGGAGGTTGGAATGGGTTTGGAATGGAATAAGATAGAAATGGTCATTCCATCCCAATGTTTGAATTTATCTTTAGAATGATGGGCGGAATGGAATTCCTATTCCTATCCCCATGTTTGATATGTATGAATCAAAGTATGAACGGAATAAAATATCCAATATTTTTACCAAAATATCCTTATTTTCCTCTTCATTGTTTTGGTATATGACATTGGTAGTGTGGTGGTGGTGCTAGCAGCGGTGGTGATAGGTGGCGGCGGTGGGTGGTGGCGGTGTCGGTGGTGGCAATGGTGGCGGTGGCTGTGGGTGAAGTGGTGGCGGTGGCTGGGGTGGCAATGATGGTGGTGTGGTAGGTGGGTGGTAGTGGTAATGGGTAGAGGCATTTTTATCTTAATAAAAAAGGACTCTGGAATGGAATGGTCATTCCTTACCCCCCTTAATGGAATGACCATTCCCTTATGTAGGGGAATGGTGATTCTTTTTGGAATGAGTATTCTGTTCATTTTGGACGAACTAAACGTAGGAATTCCATTCTTGCCTTCAGTCAAGTGGCCCAAATGCTACCTAAAGTGGATTAAGTTGAAACAATGAAGTGTTGGGCAGCATTGAAGAATCTAGAGAATGTCTTTCTAAAACAGTGGAAGATTTAGATATTGTAGGGAAAAGTCATTATTAGATTGATGTTAGAAAATAAGCTAAAGATTTGTGACTATAATTGGATGAAGGAAATCTCGTGGCACAAAAAATCTAGAGTGAGCTTGCTTAAGGAGGGGGATACAAACACAAAATTCTTTCATCAAAAGGTGAGCTTGAAAAGTAAACTTTTTTGGAAAATTAGAATTAATGGAAGAATCCTTCAGAGGCAACATGAGATCAAGGAATAGGTTGCATGATATTTTGAAAAGCTTTACAGGGGAGATAATGGTGTTAGGCGTACCTTTGATGGTGTATCCTTCCTTATGATTTCATTTGAAGTTCGAAGCTGGTTCGAGAGGGAGTTTGAGGACGAGGAGGTGTTTACCGCTTTGGGTGAATGTGATGGTGATAAATCTCCAGGCCAAGATGGTTTTAACTTCAGTTTTATTAAAGCAAATTGGGAGTTTCTAAAGGAGGACTTTACTGCTATGCTTTCTAAATTTCATGGTCAGGGCAAAATAAATAGAGATGAATGCTACCTTTTTTAACTTTTATTCCTAAAGTTTCTCATTTGGTGAAATTATGTGATTATTGACCAATTAGCCTTGTGGGTTGCTGGCATTAGTTGTTGGTTAAGGTGCTAGTGAATAGATTAAAGCTAGTTTTTCCTTCTATTATTAGTTTGTTCCAAGGGGTGTTTGTGGCAAGAAAACATATCCTTAATGATATGCTAACCTCTAATAAACTTATTGACTCTAGAAAAAAGTAAAAAAAATGAAGAAGTCGTCTTTATGTTTTTGGGAAACCTAGCGTGGGTGGATTCATGAGTGCATTCCTACTACCTCCTTCTCAATTCTAGTTAATGGATCTCCTTCGAAATTGTATAAAGCTTCTACGAGTGTTTGTTAAGGAGATCCTTATCATAGCCCCACCAAACTCAGCTTAATATTGTTTGGTTTAGTCTAAGTGCACGTGTGATGACTTCTTAGGCGGTCACCTATCCCGATACTAGCCTGACTGAGCATGCTTAACTTTGGAGTCCTTATAAGATCCAAGGCCACATAATTTTAAAATGTGAGGACCCAGACCAGAAGCCACCACACAAGACTTTGGTCTCAAGAGGGCATAGCGTGTTAACCATAGGGTCTACTTGGCGGACTATGGTCTTAAAGGCCCATATCGGCAAGGGAGTGCTTAATCTTTGGGCTTATACGTTGAACCCCATGTTAACTTAACATAATATGTTTTAAAGTCATGTGGCCTCGGATTCCTTAGAACTCCTATGTTAAGCGTACTCGAGTGAGAGTAGTAATGGAATGGATGCTTGGGAGGTCCTCGGGTGCATGTGGGCTAAAGCAGACAATATCATGCTGAGTTGGGCAGGCTTGTAACATAAAACATGTCATGTTGAGTTGATACAAAGTTTGAATTAAAGTATTATAGCCGAGAACGGCTTTATCTCCCGATAAGAGATGATGTGAGGCCTTGGACCAGAAACCACCCCGCAAAACTTCGCATTCCAGTGGGCATAGTGTGTGAACCTTGGGGTCCAGCTGGCAGACTTTGGTCTTAAGGTCCCACATTTAGAAGGGAGCATCTGGATTTAGTTAAACTCCATGTTAACTCAATATGATGCGTTTTAAAATCATGCAATCCCGGATCGCATAAGAACTCCCAAGTTAAGCGTGCTTAAGTGGGACTAGTACCGGCATGGGTGATCACCCAGGAAGTTCCCACATGCACACATTGGCTAAAGCAGGCAATATCATGCTTAATTGGGGCGAGGGTGTGACATAAAACACGTCATGTTGAGTTGAGACAAAGTTGGACTTTTAAGCACAAGTTCAAGACTTAGAACTTTCTGATATGGGGATTGAACAAAGCCTCACAATGCTAATAGAAGCACTTCGCTCTTTCCCCTGCAGATTTCCTTTTCTTGGCCCAGTTGATCACTTGACCTAGTTTTGCCTCAAGAGATTGCCTATGCAGATTGAGGTATTATAATCCACTCTCCCTTTTCCTTTTACAATGGTGGTGGATGAGCTTTGAGTGCGGTTTTGGTGAAAGCTAAGGAACTAGGGGAAACTCATGCTTTAAGATGAACCAAAATGGGGAGGTCATCACTCACTTCAGCAAGTCTTGCGTTGTTTCCAATTGGTTTTAAATCTAAAGGTCAACAATTCACTTTCAAGAGTTTGCTTGTTAGGGATTGGATGCTCTAAGGAACTCACCTAGTCTTTGGCAGCCTATCAATTCATTATAAAGGAAGGAGGCTCCCCATTTTTTTTATCTTTACTCTTATTAGGGTGAAATGGAGGTCTATGGCGTTGTGGGATCCTGTTATTCATAAGTTTGAGAAAAATTTATCTTCATGGAACAAGCACTATATATTGTTTGGTGGAATGATAACATTGATAAAGGCATGTTCATCTAATCTCCCGGTATATTATGTCGTTGTGCGAGATGCATGCCTAGAGTTGTCGTAAAAAAAGGTAGAACGTATCCGCATGATTTTTCTTTTGGAGGGTCAAGGAAATAAAAAAAAATTACATCTAATGAGGTGGAGTGAGATTATTAAACCAAAATGGAGTGGGGGTTTGGTTCTCGGTAATTTGGAATATGAAAGTGAGGCTTTATTAGCTAAGTGGTGGTGGAGGTTTGGTGAGGAAATGGAGGCTCTTTAGATGAGGTTATTGCATCAAAGGATGGTGTAGAGAAGTGGGGGTGGTTGCTCAATCCTGGTCCCATGTCCTGTCGAACGGGTCGATGGGGAGGCATTGTTTCAGTTTGGAATGAATAGACTATGGTGGAGGATAATTTTTTAAGGGGCTAGGTGTAACACTCTGACCCAGCTTAACCTCGTTTAGCGCCTAATGACGGTTGTTTTAATTGGTAATTGTGTTTTGCTTTTGTTTTGGATTCGTCGCGGGTCATGGATAGGTAGTTGGGTTGAGTTTGACCTGGATTAGGTAGACCAAACCCTTTTTCATAATTTTAGCTTTTCTTCGACATGGTCATTTTTGCATCATCTTGATGTCAACGCGTGTCTTTCGTTGAGCTCATTAACTTCCGTAACTATGTCGTTTGTAACTGAGATCGTTTGACTCCGTTGGACCCAGATTTGACTCAAACTGGAAATTGTTTTATGACTTGGACTTCATTGCAATTCTGTGATAACCTTAACCAATATAAACTATTCCACCAACTCAATTCCCTCATTCTCTTCTCTCCTCTCACGTTGGTCTCGTTGAAGGCTCTCTCTCTCTCTCTTTCTCTCTCTCTCTCTCTCTCTCTCTCTCTCTCTTTCGAGTTTTCTCCACCATCGAGCCAAGGAAGAGGAAGTGTGTTCTTGATTCTTTGATTCCTCTTTGTAGGTGAGTGGTATATGAGCTTTGAGTTGTAATATCTTCTTCTCCTACACCTTTCTTCTTGTATTCTTGAGTTGTACTCATGTACCTTTCATGTTTCTTCCTTTCCTTACATGCATGGGAGATTAGGTGTGTATTGGATGTGAATTAAGCCCTAAGGACAGCAAGTTGTTTGTTGGAACTCCTTTAAGGCAAGTATAACCATAATATGTGAGAACCCATATTGGTATTTGTTTGATTTTGTTTACTTCATATGAGTTGTAGGGAAAACATGCTTTACAGCCCAAATTGCTCGTATTCTCCATTTCTTTGTTGGAAATGTGCATATTTGATGTTTTTACAGGCTTTCTGTAGCTAATTTAGATTTCAACCCCGTGCATGTACGGCTACGCCGTAAGCCACCTACGGCTCATAGTCCAGAGAGGGTAAAATCCCAGTTTTCTTCTACGGCCAGGACACGGCTAAGCCTTATATTGTCCTACGGCTAAGCCGTATCTCAGCCGTGACCTAGCCGTAGATGAGTACAGGGTGTCTTCTTTGGGATGAACTAAAAGCAAGCAAATGATAGACCTTCTACGGCCCAGCCACGGCTAAGCCGTAGAACAGCACATGGTAAAACCGTAGAACGAAATACGGGTGAACCGTAATTACGGGTGAACAGTAAAGGGAACCGCGGTGGAGCTGCAGTGCATATTACGGCTAAGCCATAAGATGCCTATGGCTAAGCCATATGTTCACCTATGGCCAAGCCGTACCACCCCTGGAAAATGAATAACAGGGATGGTGTAATGAAAAGACCGATATGACTTTCATGATAAAATGTAGAGCACCTAGACTTGCCCAATAGTATGAATGTATGACATGAATGATCTCGAGGGTTGTGAATCATTCATGCACGTTAACCAGTTGTTGAGCACCTCCCCATAAGTGTTGGTTTAAGGGACTTCGGTGTACCAACCAATACAATGCAACACTAGACAACGGTGCATCGAATAACTTAAAACCACATCATCTACACGGTTAGAAACACTGGATAATTAGATTAGAATTGGCTAGTAAATGAAGGTGATTCTATCTCGTATGATATGCTTGCATAACATGTTGTATGTTAGTCATTGATCTCCACTCTTTAACAGATCATTGCATATCACGGCAAAATTCATCCTATGCATTCACCTTGAGTATATATGTATGTTTGTTATTGGATGTACACGCACGATATGCTTGTCACGATCTACTTAGGGTTTTTATGATTGACTCTGTATGGTCAGGCACTACTTAGCCTCAGCCTTAGGATCCCAACGGGGTGAATTTGGTGTAGTTTCATGCACTTGCTGCAGTAAGGAAACGTCTTGGGGAACCGGACCCCAGGAAACCCGAGACCCATTTGTACCCTGACCCAGACAATGGTGTTCTCTGCACGATATAAGATCCCTCTTTTGAGAGCATATGGCAATGTAGTCGCCAACTAGTTATGTACACAGCATGTATACATTGATTCGTATTGCATATTTCTTTCTTGCACGACAGCTTAGTATACGAATGTGACCTATTTTGATCTACATGATGTTCTTTATTCTGTTAGACACAGCATGCGTTAACTGTTATGGTTTATACTTTACTGTATCGTATTCACTAGTTGTTTATGGTGTTGCAGGTTCAGATACCCCTGCCGACCCCTTGTCGGTCGGCCAGACTCCAGATGAGACCCCCGAGGCCCCATCAGGCCTACAGGAGTGGATGTGATCACTCCATCGGAGAGCGTCTTGGACATACATGACATGGCATAGGAGTCTTCTTTTTTGAGATCTATCATGCTTGTTTACATCATGCTTTGTATATATCATTTTGTTTATTTTGTAAAACATTCAGCTATACATGTCAGTTCAGTTTCGTATTTCTCTTCTTGCATTGTGTAGTTTGATGTTTTGATATCTACAGCTTCCGCATACATATTTGGCACGTGTGAATCTTCCATTGTGCGTGTGCATTTAGACCATGTCTACGTGTACAGGCACGGGAGTACGTGTGTCATTGGTTTGGCTTTTGCTAACCCCCGGACTCTTGGGCCCGGGTTGTGACACTAGGTTTTGTGGTGGGGGAGGGGAGGGAGGTGGGATTTTGGTTGGATGACTGATTGTGTGTGGGTCCTTTATTTCATTTGTTTTCTAGGATATTTAGAGTGTGTTTAATTAGGAGTTTGCTAGCAGTAATTATTATGAGGAGAGGAGCAGAACTATTGTTTAGGACTTGTCTTTTAGGAGAAGTTTTCATTTCTTTGAGGAGGTCCAGTATCGTGAGCTTTTGAGTTATTTTTCTGATGCATTTTTGTATAGGAGCTTCAACGACTCACGGATTGGGAAGGGCCTTAGAAGGAGACCAACTTTCTAGAGACCCATCTGCTCTTGCTTGGTTGGATCTTATTCCTTCTCAGGTTGAGGCATTTTCTTGGTTAGCTATCGCAGGGAATGCTTCTATTGTAAAAAATTTCAAATGAAAAAGGTTGACGTCAATGAACATCTCAAACTATATGGTCACTAGTCACCATCAATTTTCACACCTTGTGACCAAAGTAGGGATATTTCCTTAGGATATCTTTGTACTACTTCATTTTTACGATATCACAGAGTTTTTATTGAATTATGCAATATCGCATAAATTTACACATTTTTCTTTGTATTTCAATACCCAATTCTAATAATTCAATAAAATTTTGTGATATTGCAATAAAGTTTCACAATATCACAAAAATATAGTAGTATGGAGAAAGTCTAGGGAAATATCTCGACTTCGATCATTAGGCATGTAAATTAATGGCTAATGGGGACTGTACAAGAAAATAAAATAGTATGGCATAGCTCCAATATAAGTAAACTCACAAAAATAAAACATTTTTACATAGATCCTTATAAGGATTTATGTAATTGGCCTTTTAGATGGACTGTGGTTCGTATCGCTAGAAGAGCTAAATAAAAGAAATAAAATAAAATAAAATAAAAAACGAAATTCAAATTAGGTACCCCAAACAGAATTGGTACACGATCGATCGGATTAGGTACCCCACCAATCGGATTAGGCACATGTTCAATCAGATGGTATGCAAAACTCACTTTCTTGTTGCAGAATTATTTTCTATTTGTGTGCCTTATTTAAAGGGCTCCTTTCTCAACCCAATAACACAGATCTCATTATTCTAAGTAGAGCGTATCCTTTGGTGATCATCCTTCTTCTTTAGAGCTTCCATTAAAAAGAGTTTGCTCAAGAGTAAAGTTTACTGCTTCTACTTCTTTGTAGGAGATTATTTATCTTTTGGGATCAAGATAATTGGATCAAGCACGAAGAACATAGCAAGCAAGGTCGAGTCGTGTTGTAGATTTTTACAAGAAGAACTACATCTTAGTCAAGGGACTGATTATTCGAAATTAGTGCTTGGTTTTGTTAGTCTAGAAGGTCTCATAGTTTTCTATCTGTTTGGGTTTCCATGTAAAAGTTTGGGTGTCTACTTCTTTTTTGATTGATTGTTTATTTGCAAATTTATGTTTATTATTCCGTTGTATATTATTTGGGTTGCAATCTATAAATCTGAGACCCCAAAAAATCTCACTCCTTGTCTTTTTTGTGTTTTCCTTGTAAATAGAAATTATCTTTTTTATGTGTGTGTGTGTGCGAGAGAGAGAGAGAGAGAGAGAGAGAGAGAGAGAGAGAGAGAGAGAGAGAGAGAGAGAGAGAGAGAGAGAGAGAGAGAGAGTTTATAGATGGTTCAAAATTCGACTGTTAAGGTTTCTTGATGACATCTTTTCCTTGCTTGTTCAGACTTACAAGAAAAAACCTCCATTGTAATATAAACTCAAAATTTTTAATAAGGATTTAACCAAAAAAGTTATATAAGGGGTTCCTCAAACAATAAACCTCACCCAAGTTGTGTGTACCCCATAGTGGTCACATATGACCACTCTAGTATTTTTTTGCATCAAATTGGGGAGCATCAAACTAACCCCTGTTACCCTAAAAACAAAAAAACCCCTATTTCTTCGTCTTCCTTCAATGATAAAATGCTTTAAAGGCTTTTTCATCTTCCAATCAACAGAAAACTTAATTCCCCCATCAAAGTAGCAGTCATCAATTGGGGTTGGTTTGGGGAGCCTCCTTTGCCAGGCGGTGAAGAGGAACCATCGTCAGAAAAAGGGACTCATGCCTAGGGTTTTTGGGTGGTCTAGATGGTGGGATCCAATGGTCTAATCCACAAGAGAACACCACCACTGTGGTTACCCAACAGTCCTCTTTATGATGTGGGGTCTTGATCTCCCAATAGGTGGGCATGGGGTCCCACAACCCATGTCGATCAAAGTGCTTTTGACAGTCTAGAATTTGAAAAAAGACAGTTTTGATCTCGCTCCCACAGATCTAGACCTGATCTTTACCTTCATGATGTTTACAATTTTGGTTTTTCGTGAGGTTGAAATAGATGGAAGAAGAAAAAAGAACATGGAACTTTTGGGTTTTAAGGAAAAAGGGCAACATTGAGCTCACTGTAGGTTTTTGCCATTGTCGGAGGAAATATGTGGAGTTTTTTTTTGGGTTTTGTAACACTCCGACCCAGCTTGACCTCGTTTAGCGGCTAGTTAATCTTGTTTTCGTTGCTAATCGTGTTTTGTTTGTGTTTCAATTTCGTCACGGGTCATAAATAGGTAGTTGGGTTGAGTTTGACCTGGATTAAGTAAACCAAGCCCTTTTTCGTAATTTTAGCTTTTCTAAGACATGGTCATTTTTGCATCATCTTGATGTCAACACGTGTCTTTCGTTGAGCTCGTTAACTTTCGTAACTACGTCGTTTGCAACCGATGTCGTGTGATTCGACTGGACCCAGATTTGACTCAAACTGAAAATAGACTTATGACTTGGACCCTCTTGTAATTTGACCACTCATGAGCTTATATATACTTCATCCATCGACACCAACACTCACGTTCTCTCTCTCTCTCTCTCATTTTCATTTGCCTGCACTGCACGTGGAATCTCCCTCCTTCACTTGAGATTTCTCTCCTCCATCGATCAAGAGGAAGTTGGGTCTTGCATGTAAGGTGAGTTGGAAACCCTTCCATTCTCTCATCTCTTTCCTCTAGTTCTTCTCCTTCTTGTTTCCATTGTTGCATGGTGTGTCTGTGTTGTGGATTCCTTTCCATCCCTCATGCATGCATGTGGTTTTGATTGTGTTAGGTGGTGTTTGGGCTTGAGGTCAACGAATTGTGCAATTGATTTCCAAATTGAGGCAAGTATAACCATATCTTGTGAGAACCCATGTTGGTATGATTTTGATCTTGGTTAGCTCACATTAATGTGTATGGAAAAAGGTGTTTACAGCCCATTTGCTTCCTCATTTGATTACTACTTTGTCTATCTCCATTGGAGAATTGAAATTCTGATGCTTCCCAGACATTCTGTACATGTATCAGGAAATTTGAATTCGTGCAGGTACGGCTAAGCCGTATGGCACTTACGGCTCAAAGTCCAGAGAGGAGAAAAACCCAGTTTTCCTCTGCGGCTAGGGCACGGCTAAGCCGTGGATTGCCCTACGGCTAAGCCGAAGCCCAGCCGTGGCCCAACCGTAGAACAATACAGGGTGCATTTTCTGGAATAACTGAGAGTCAGCAACTGACAGACCTTCTACGGCCCAGCCACGGCTAAGCCGTAGACCACACACGGCTAAGCCGTATCACACACACGGCTAAGCCGTAACCACACTAGAATAAAAATGAAGAATAAGGATAGGTGTAAAGAAAAGACCGATATGGCCTTCATGATAGAATGTAGAGCACCTCCACCTGCCCAACGGAATGTGATACTACGCGTGAATGATCTCGAGGGCTGCGAATCATTCATGTTCATTATCCGGATGTTAAGCACCTCCCCATGGGTGTTGGTTTAAGGGACTTCGTGCACCGCCCGATTCCACGCAACACTAGACAACGGTGCATCGAATAACTTAAAACTACATCATCATGCACGGTTAGAAACACCGGATAATTAGATTAGAACTGGTTTGTAACTTAAGATGATTCGATTTCGCATGATTTGTTGCATAACATATTGCATTCGATCATTGATCTCAATGCTCTGACATGATTACTTGTATTCCGTTACCTTCACATTGTGATTACTTACCTTGAGTATGCATGTATGATATATTCACTCACAGATATGCACGTATGCTATGTTGTCACGATCTACTCAGGGTTTTCATGATTGACTCTGTATGGTCAGGCTCTACTTAGCCTCAGCCTTAGGATCCCGACGGGGTGAATTTGGTATAGTTTATATGGCCTGCTGCAGTATGGATATGTCTTGGGGAACCGGACCCCAGGAAACCGAGACCCATTGTACCCTGGCCCGGACAATGGTGTTCTTTGCATGTTATAAGATCCCTCTTTTGGGAGCATATGGTAATGTAGTAGCCACTAGTTATGTACACAGCATGTATTCATTGATTCACACAGGATATTTCTTTCTTGCATGACAGCCTAGTATACGAAAATGTCTTCTTTAATCACATGATGTTCTTATTCTGTTAGACACAGCGTGTGTTAACTTGCTATGGTTTATACTTTGCTGAATCTTTGTATTCACAGTTGTTTTTGGTGTTGCAGGCCCAGATGCCCCTGCCGAACCCTCGCCGGTCGGCCAGACTCCAGATGAGACCCCCGGGGCCCCATCAGGCCTAGAGGAGTGGATGTGATCACTCCACGGGAGAGCGTTCTTGGCATGCATCATTGGAGTCTTGTTTTGTGGATTTTCAGACTTGTATTTGGCATGACATGTCATTATTGTATATATTCTTTTGTTCTTTTTGCAAAACTTTCATATGTAATTATGTCAGTTCGTCCTTTGTATCATCTTCTTGCACTGTTAGTTTTATGTTTCTGATATTTACAGTTTCCGCGTACTTGCTTGGCACGTGTGAAGGTTCCCTTGTGCGTGTGCATTAGACTTGGTTACGTGTACAGGCACGGGAGTACGTGTGTCATTAGGTTTGGCTTTTGCTAACCCCCGAACCCTGGGCTCGGGTTGTGACAGGTTTTAAGGATAACAGGAGAGCAGCAAGTTCTATGCTCCCCAATTAGATGCATATATATATATATATACAGTAGTAGTCTAAGGCACACACAACTTGGGTGAGGTTTATGGTTTGAGGGACCCCTTGCATGATTTTTTTTTTTTGTAAAATCCTCCTTTTATTATCTATCTTGTGTTTTCTTAATTGCATTCTTCTTTGAGTCAAATTAATCTGTCTAATCTAGTGAAATCTGTAAAATATTGCAACATAAGTGATATCTTGTGGACCAATAACACCAAGAATTCTATGTAGACAAGAAGTACTTTGAAGTAACAATTACACATCACATCTAAGCCATGCTTAGAGATCTTTTCTTTCATTTGCATTTCAATCCCTCTAGAATGTAGATGCCTTTGAATGCTTGGATTTTCATGAAAGTGTATCTTTTTTCTTGAAGTTAAATGGCTAATATATTGAATTTGTTTAACGATAATGACATTTCTAACAATATCACATTGTTATCATGAGGTTAGCACAACAATTGCAATGTTAGCAGATACAATCTCAGAGAAAAAATTGAGGATTTTTTAAAAAGCTTATTGCCTTACGTTCTAATTATAAAATACTCCTTAAAAATGATATTTCATTTTTTAATGTACTTTTGCAACATTATTTTAATTAATCTAAAACTTGAAAACATCTCAATATTAGCTCCCACGAATTTTATGCTTATAATGTTTTATGTAACATTTCTAAACATCGTAGAATTCAATATTTCATTGTCTACATTGATAAAAAAAATTTTAATCGAAACTACCAAGGATCAATCCTTACCTATAACGGTGTGAGAGAATTAGGTGAGTGTGTGCATGTGTATATGAATATTTACCAGAGTGCACACATGCCCACACACACACACACGAAAAAAACACAACTATTATCTCACACACACATACACGGAAAAACACAACTATTTTCATAAATTAGTTGTGATATTTTTTTACTAAGAATAACATGGCTACTTATAAAAGCACAATGAATTTGAAATCCCAAATAAGAAAATCTAGCCAAATCTTAAGATAATTAAAAGAATATGACAAGAGGGAAATAATTTTGTGAGAACTAGTTCTCACTATTTTCTTGTGAGAAATCTAGGTGGGGCCCATTTATCATCTAATTCAAACCTTGTAATATATAGGGACTCCCTTGATAGTTACACGCTCCAAGTTTTAGTCAAATCCGAATTTACTGGACCGTTGGATCGACTGTACACCAATTTAAATGGACTGGATTTGTGGGCCATGGATGAAGGGGTTAGGGACATATGATTGAGGCTAAACTTGATATTTGGGGTAGTCTCACATATATCTTTGCATCCTCGTGGTCTCATCCTCAAATGGGACTTACAAATGAGTCATGTAAAAAGTTCTCATGGTAGGTGCATGAATATAGTTTTCACGGTAGGTGCGTGAGTACAATTCGCAAAGGATCAAGCCCCTTAATTAAATTAATCTAAAATGCTACATGCAATATTATCCTGAATCAAAGCATATCATCATGTATATAATAAGTTCGAGATAAGAGAAGGAGAAAAATGTATTTTATGTTTGCAAAATTAAGGGAAAGAAAAAGTAAAAACTTACACCATGTCAAATGTATTAAAAGTAGTTGTTAGAATTTTGTAATTGGCTAATTCATGGGTTGGACAAAAATCTATTCCCGTTGAACTATAATTTTGTATTTATTTTATAATGGAATGTTGCATATGTTGCTGGAAGATCTAAAGTGAAGACAGCAAAGAAAAAGAAAAAATTCGTGAAAAAACTAAGTCGAGATAGAAGCATTATCAACTCGAGCAGAGGAGATGCATGCTCGAGTAGAGCCTGGGAATTCACCCAAACAAAACTTCACCCACTTGAGTTTCTACTTATCTGCTTAAGCTGTGACGAATAGAAACCCATCGACCTGTGCGAATCACTTTCCGTTTTGTGTAAGAATTATCTGTTTCAATTCTTTATGAGCTTTAACCTTAGGGCACGAATTGTGGATTATAAATATGGGTTTTCTCTCAACCCTAAGGCTACCCATCTACTTATTCTAAGTTAAAAATGCACATTAGAGATACTCCTCTTCTCTAGAAAATCTATTAGAGAGTTGTGCTGAAGATCTAAGCATCTAAAGGATATTACTTCTACATCTATGAAAGTTCACCATACGGTTTCTAGGAGGTTGGTTCAGGCGCAGTGAGCAGTAAACAGAGCGAAGTCGGCAATGTACTGTAGTCCTTATGTTAGGATTTTGAGTGTTAGAAAATTCATGGGTTGGATAAAACTCAGGGTTTAATTGAGTTGTGATTTTATATTTTTTATATTGAGCCGTAACATGCTTATCAAGTGACTTGAATAAGGTATTTGGAGAAAAATTATTATATTTTTCAAACTAACCATTGAATTGGGGGAATCTACATATCATTGGAAAGCTCTTTTTTAATAAATTTCCGTAGGTTCCATGATTGCATCAATTGGAGTTAAAATGACAAAGTTATAGCTTCGGAAAGTTTATAGTGATTAATTACATAATTGCCATTGTCTTGAGCATTCAATTCATCACTTAAGCATATGACGGAATCCCAATTTCTCATGAGGAATTATTTCCTTTTTGTGACAGGACTGCCTATTTCTATTCTACATGAAGTATAACTTTTAGGCATAAAAATTAGATTATTTAAAGGGTGTTTTTCTCAACCCTAAGATACAGATCTCATTATTCTAAAGTAAAACAACCTATTGGAGATCACCATTCTTCTTTAAAGCAACCACTGGAAAGATTATGCTGAAGCTTTGAGTTTTATAAGTTGTTGGTTCTACTTTTAGTAGAAAATTGTCTTGCCTTATTGAAGGTTATTTGTCTGAATGGCTTTAAGGCATGTCAGATCAAGCATGAAGTAGACGAATGACGTATGCATTGACAAAAAAAAAAAAAATGTAGTTCTTTAGGTTGTGTTTAACTGGATAAAGGTAGTAAGTAGATCTTACAACCTTCGATTGATTTATGTTGGACCGATAGTTAGGTCTCGTGGTTTTTTCCTAGTTTTGGTTTTTCATGTAAAAATCGCGTGTCTTGTCTTATGTGTGGTTGATTGATTTGTAGTTCTTTTTATCTTCCACCATTGTTAATTGAACTACATATAGAGATCTATGTTGAGGCCTTGACCCGTATTAGGGTTAGAATAATGCACCTTAAGTTGAGTTGTAAGTGGGGGAGAGGTTGTGAGTATTGCTTATAATTGCTCAATTTCATAGTGCTTAGTTTTCTTGGTCCAAGAGATAGGACTCGTTGTTTTTCCTGTGTAAGGTTTCCACGTAAAAAATTATGTGCCTCCTTATTTGTGTGGTTGATTGATTTGCTTATTCTTTTATTTTCCGCCATTGTTAATTGAACTATAATCTAAAAATCCAATTTGAGCGATTTTCCAGCAATGACCAAAACATTCAAGTAAAGGACAACGATATCAAAGGAACGTGGGGGAAATATTTTAGTAAACTTTTACATGAAGACTATGTAAGAGATATAAGAGCAAGAGATGATACTTTGTTAGCATAACGTATTTTTTTCCTACAAAATTAGAGTGGTGGAAGTAAGGAAAACATTAGAATAAGTGAAGGCAAGAAAGGCTATAGGTCAAATGACATTCTGTTAAAAGCTTAAAAATGCTTAGGAGGAGTTAGGGAAGCTTCATTAACGAGGCTCTTTAATAGACCTTAATCACATTGAGAATGTCAGATGAATGTAGAAGAAATGTTGTAATACCTATTTATAAGAAAAATGAATATATACAAAGCTGTAGCAACTATCATGAAATTGAACTTATGAGTCATATAATGAAGCTGCGGAGAGAGTAATGGAGCAAAGATTTACACAGAAGATCAAGTATATGATAATCAATTAGGGTTTATGCCAGATAGATCAACTGTGAAAGTTATTTTCTCACTTAGGCAATTAATCAAAAAATATCAAGTAAAGAGGAAAAATCTATATGTGGCTTTCATCGATTTAGAAAATTCTTTTATAGGGTACCCAAAGATTTAATTTGGTGTATTTTAAAAAAACGAATGTTCCAAAGTGTTATACTGAAATTATTATAGTCGTGTATGAAGGAAGGGTAAGGAGTATGAGAATTACTTGTGGATAAACAAGTGAGTTTCCCATCACAATAAGTTTGCATTAGAGGTTAGCTCTAAGACATTATCTTTTTGTGTTGATTATGAATGAGTTAAGTTCTCATATTTAAGAGGAGATAATTTGGTATATATGATATATTGTTTGCAGATGATATGTAATTGGTTGAAAAATCAAGAGATGGTATTGATACAAAACTCAAGAGATGGCAGGAAGTTTTAGAATTCAAAAGCTTTAAAATAAGTAATATAAAAATAACATATGGATTTAGACTTTAGTGAGTACTTCAAAAGGGTTGGAACTACTTTGAGAATTGAAGCATATGAGATACCACAAAGAGATTCATTCTATTATCTCGATCCGATCATTAGCAAAGATTGTTGCAGGTGTTGAACGTAAGATACAAGTGTGATGGTTGAAGTGAAGGCTTACTTTTTGAGTGCTTTGTGACAGACAAATTCCAACAAGATTAAAAAAATATATAGGCTATTGATTAGACTAGCTATGACCTATGAATGTTGACCAATCAAGAATCAATATATATACAAAATGGATATAGTAGATATGAGAATATTAAGATGGATTTGTGGTAAAACTAGAAATGATAAAAATAAAAATAAGCATTTTCAAGAGCATATAGAAGTAGCATCAGATAGGGATAAAATTAAAGAAACTTGTTTGAGCATGTCTAATGCAAACCAAAAATGGTGCTACTAACCAAAATTTGGGCTATATATGTAGATTGATGGCCCACTAGGGTGAAGGGATAGGCCAAAGAGAATATGGATGGAGGTAGTAAAAACATATTTGAAGAAGTGCAACTTATATAAAGATTTGACTAAAGCTGGAGCAGAATGGAAAAACGAAATTCATGTAACTGACCCCCAATATAGTTAACACAAGGCTTTAATGATGATGAATATATCCAACCTCCCTAGTTTAAAATATTCTCTATCATAGTCTTTAGATAACTTGAAATGTTTGGGGTTAGACTAACTTCGGTCTTAGGTTGAACTTGATTTGCATACACCCATACCTGATTATCTGCATTAGGTAAACCATCTTGATTGGGTATAGTTAGAAAATAAACAGTGATAGAGGGGAGTGCTTGGTTGATTTTGTGCCCTATAAGCTTACCAGTTCAGTCTTTCTCAAGCCTATTTGTTTTTTAGTAAAGTGAAATATTTGAAATTCAAATTTCCCCCTTCTTTTTAAAAAAAATTCAAATTTTCTCTTCTTTTTTTTAAAAAGTCAAAAAAGCAACCACTAAATTACAAAAAACCATTTACATTTTATACAAAAAGTCAAAAAGATTCCTTGTCAAACAATTAAAAACACAAAGTCATCATAATCCTATCATATATTATTCTCTCTTGATTTGGGATTTACTCTACTCTTTTTATTCTACTCCACACTAGGCCCAGGTTT
This sequence comes from Sextonia rubra, assembly GCA_037013555.1. NCBI lineage: Eukaryota > Viridiplantae > Streptophyta > Magnoliopsida > Laurales > Lauraceae > Sextonia > Sextonia rubra. The sequence goes on from JASUAD010000009.1 coordinate 28,677,902, forward strand.
GGACTCTTTACATTGTGCTAACCACCACTAATGAAATATAAATTAGCCATCATCAAACCCCTTGAGGCAATTATATATTCCATTTCCTTTGTAAAAGCTTATGCTCATGTCTTAACTTTAGTGGTACCTTTGTAGAGCAAAAGGATTTGCTCTCTGCAAATTTTCATTTATGAAGGGAGAGAAATTTATAATAGTTTGACATAAAAACAAAATTTAAGCCTTTGATATTTGAAAAAACTTTTGTACTTAAAAATAATATTTTCACCAAATGACTAAATCAGATTTTGTAATAGAACTGAAAATTTGAATTTTTATTCTTTTAAAAATTAATATTTTATTATTTTATTGAATCCAAATGGGGATATAACCTTATTTCTTATATTAAATATCTTAAGTAAATGAAAATTTACTTTAAAGAGAGGAAATTTTGTTAGGAAAGGGAGATTTTCTTTTTAAACCAAACCTCCAATGTGCAAAGAGTCATGGTCAAGATACCTCATTGTACTCTTAGCTATGGAGCATAGTTATCAATTTCGTATTCATTTCGGCCTTGTACTCTTAGCTATGGAGCATAGTTATCAATTTCGTATTCATTTCGGCCGAAATGGAGAAACGAAATGAATTTTGTAATTTTTAAATTTGAATTTCTGTCTATCTCGGCCATATCGGTCCATCTCGGCCGAAATTTGGATTTTGGCCAATTTCGACTGAGATCTAGGATTTCGGCCAAAATAAATTTTTATATATTATTTTTTATTTCTTTACTTTTTCTAAATATATATACTTTTTGTTTTTTTTATATTTTCTCAAAATATAATTCTAAAGAGTTTTACTAGAATGGGTAAAATCCATAACTATTTTCTCTTTTTTTATTATTTTATTTTTCTACATATACATATTTTATATTTTTTTGAAATTTTAAATTAACTAAAAATTTTCATTTTGGAGGCTAAATCAAAATGCGGTCCAAAATAATATTAACTATGGTAGGGAGGCCAGATCCAATAATACATGAGACTCCCACTCCTCCAAAAGACACTGACGCCCGAGCCACTTCACACGAGTTTAGAGAGAGAGAATACTTTGGGACATAGTAAAGAAGAGAGTGAAAAGCGAGATAGAGAATACCTGGGGACATAGTAAAGAAGAGAGTGAAAAACGGGGGAGAGAGAGAGAGAGAGAGTGTGTGTGTGTGTGTGTGCGTTTTTTTTTTCTTTTCTTTTTTTTTTTTTACCATCTACTGACTACTAACATGACACCCCCACCATTATACATGTAAAATCTACTGGCTCAAATGAAAATCAGCTGCATTAGGTGGAATTTTACATGAGATCTACATATTCCATCTGGTTTATATATCACTCCCTCCTGTCTTATGAAAATATAACATACAGTGACCTAGAAATATTTTATTTATAAGGTGGGGATTCTTGCAAAACATTTGAGGAAAGAAGAGACTAAAGTTGGGTGTGTCGCTTTCTATCAACTGATTACAGTTGATGTTGATAAATGTGTGACAGTGTGGGCTATCTGTGGTAGATGAAGTGTCAAATTCATGGAGCCCAATGACCTGTCACTTAATGTGGGTGTCACCTTTCTAATAATTTTAGCCATTGGCCCTTTGAGCAACAAAGTCACTGAAAGACTGACCCCAAAGAAGAAGCGTTCCACACATGCACGGGATTTTCTCCACAATTCTTCGCTGCTGGGTCCGTCCATATTTTCAACTCAAAATACTGTGCTAATTGATGCGGGTGACATGGATGATTTCCACCTAATAAAAAGATGGCCATGGTTCTAAGAGAATTAATGAAATCTTTAGCTAGTATATGATGTTAGTTCGTTTTTCTTTTGACAAGGTTTTGTTCAAAAGCTTCAAGTTTAGGCTGATGACAATTAAAAACACTTTGTTACTAATTTTCTTTGTTTTGTTAAACAAACTTAAGGGCATATTTGGCGAACATCCACTTTAAGGAAAAGAATTCTCTATCTAGATGATTCCTATATTCTATTCGAATCAAGTCATCTTCACTGATTATTTCCAAAAGAGAATTCTAAGTTTGGCAAAAGAAAGGAATCTCACGATTTATGCTTTGTGTGATCCAATGATTCAAATGTTTTGAGAGTTTTTCATAATCCATGAAAAATTAAGGCCTTTGCAAGATATAGTCATTTCTAGTTCTTCAGCAAATTTGAATGGCCCGGATCATGCAAATAAGGCCAACATAAATAAAAAAATTAATATTTTAGGCTATTGACTTTTTTTTAATTTCTCATAATCCAAGAATGATCTACGGTTGAAATTTTATCCCCTAGTTGTTCCTGATCTCCGTTAAATGATTGATGGTTCGGATCATTAGTTTGAGGCCCATATAATCAAACGATTAAGAAACATAAATTGTCAGATAATCCCTTTTTATACTGTGCCATATCAACGGCTGAGAAGTTTTTGCCAATTTCTCATGAACCATAATGAATCGCATTCCCAAATTTGGTTCCATAGCCATTTTAGTCCTCCTCAAGAGATCTAACAATTTAGATTTTGCAAAAGGGCCCCACAAAAGTCAGATAGTGATCCAAAATATTTTACCACTTTACTAATATCTAAAAGTATAGGAGGAATCAACGACTGATATTTGACATATAAAATGTTTCAAGGATTCTAAAGATGATTAGCTATTCAGATCATAATTATGAGACTCAGAAAGACAATAAATCACAAAAAACTATTGATCCCAAAACCATCGCCCGTTGCTTTGTACCTCCTCAAGTCTGCAAGCGCATGGATTTCCCTTGTCCAACATGGGGAGGCCTGATCCTTCAAATATTCAAATCCACTTATGCAAATAATATTTCAAGACCTTTTTCTTCGAATGCCAAACTTTGATTTTCTGCAAAAAAAGATGTGGAAGATCCTCTTTGTGAATATTTGCCAAACATACCCTAAATTTTAGGAACAAAAGCCAATTGTGCTTGAATTTGATTTTGATTGGACTGAAGTGAACAGTTGTATTGTACCATGCTATTCATGTACTGATCATCCTTTTCCAAAAATATTCCCCTATAAGATGAAACTGCATGGGCAGTCTAACTCTATGGGGCCCACTATGGCCACCTTTGTTCATTCTAGCCCATTTGGTACTCTGGCCATCATGTGATTAAAAACAAGTTCAATTTTACAATCATTACACCTTCACTAACCATTAAATTGAACCTAAAAAAATCTACCTTTAAGATTTCTTTAAACTTTAAGATTATGAAATAATAGATTAGGATAATTTGATGGGTTTGATTGCTTGGCTCCCTATATCCATAAGAAAACCTTTCCATCTGCCTTAATCCCATCTATAGATGTGCATCTAAGTAAGCCTCGTGAATTGGATTCCATATAATTGATCTGCTAGTAGAACCGTCCCCTATCTTTTTGTCCATTAAACTAAGAGTTATGTTCATTATCATACTATGGCTAATTTATGGGTCATCCCAATTTGATAATGGGATTTTCTTATTCTACACCTCTTTCTTGAACAACAGTGAGCCCCACAAATGGTTTGCACCACAAATTGAAGGTTTCTCTTGTCAAGTGGAACTCAGGGTCATTATCATTGCTGGAACCATTTCACTTGCAAGGCGCTACTTTTGTTTAAAGTATATACTGCATCTACAGTTTCTATAATTGACTGTACGTTTGAAATCAACTCTTTTTTCCTTTCCAACAACGAGCATAGTAGAAGTGAGAAGGTAAAATATAAAAAGAGATTCAAAATTGAGTTTGCCAAAGAAATCTTGGGAACTCGTAGGCGTTAGTAGCTTTAATTTTTCTTGTTGTTAGCCATAAAACCTTGTTAATTTTCATTGATCAGGCACGCTCTGGGAAAAGGTGACCTCTTCTGGTATGGCAAATTGATTGACGACAGTGCAAAAACATCCCATGCTATAAGTCTGTCATCTGCATAGTATCATTCATATTTAAAACCACTAGTGTGAAGCCATTGTTTCTTTTGGTAATCTAACCAAGAGGAATGGGACTCGAGAGAGCCTACACATGCAGGAAGAAAATCAACATCGGTGGAAAGGGGGACGTACGGAAAGAAAGCCCTCAAAACTGAAAAGAAAACCCACATGCATGAGAAGAAAGGTGTGTAACCGATTTTGGAACCCTATATAGCCAGATGAGAACCACCAGTGGAAAGGTCAATCATGCTACAGCGGCAAGGTGAGCCATAGTTAATTCAAGAAGAGGCCAAATAGATAACTCGTTTAGATTGAATAACGGACCAATTTTTTATTTGGAATTTTTCATCATCATATATTCTATACATTTTTTTTATCTATACAATTGATTAGAAGGTTAGGATCATTTGATCTTTTTTTATCCTTCCTCTTTATATTCTAAAAAGTAATCATTATATCATGTATTTTCAAGCAGGAAATGAAGTGTTGGTTGAAGAAGTCCAACTGCTGAAATAATAAAGAAATAAATAAATAATTGTATAGATAGCCGTCCGATGAAAAGAAGCAAGAGATTAGGATGGAACAAGGGTTTCAATGACTATTTTCATTTGTGACCATCTCATGGGTAGGGCAGAGATTGGCCCAGGTGGGGCCAAACCCATATCCAAGCCCACATGAAATGCAAATCAGGATGGAATTTTTTGTGTTTGGTGTGGGCCCGACTCAAATATACAAGTGTTGCCTGAAATTTCTGTACCAAACCCGGCGTTACTCAATATGAATTGCAATTGGGCAAATTTTTGTTTGCAAGAAGTTTTAGTAGGAATTCTTTATGCCGGAAATTTTTGACAACGATGCTATTTACAGTCGATAAAATATTTGAAATTTCTTATTTGATTACTGGAATTCAATTATATCAAGCCCTCCCTTTTTGCCTATAGAAGTTTTCAAATTCTATCTACCCGAGTGCTAGCTTTTGTACTTGAGGATTTGGAAAACCAACGGAAGGAAAGTATACGAAGAATACTAAGTACTTGAAGAATTTGTTACTCCCCTCAATAGAAATTCTAAGTATTCCTACAAGCAAACGGGCCCTCAGGCTCATGGTTTGAACTAAAGCGGTACATGAGCATGGTCAAACCCGGCCCATCCAGCCCAAGCTGTAACCTTGCAATAAAGCTGAAGGTAGCACTAAACACAAAACGTTAAAAATAATGCAACTGTCAGTTCCTGCATCAAATATGTCCAATTAGTGGCCTACCAAACCTATTTTTTGTTTAGCGACTAGTGATACCCTCGCACCATAAGCACTCCATATTTCTATTTGGCGTGCCCCACATATCATTAAGTTCTCTTTTATGGGTTGTTTTACTTTGTTGTTGCCTGCATTTTCTTTAAGTTAAAAAAGAAAGAGGCCCATGTGTGCTCATCATCCCATCCTTTTTCCTAAGAACAAAGGTATGTGTTTGTATCCTTTGATTACAACAAAGTTAGTGTTTTACCTTTATTGCAGGCAGGTATGGCTTGTGTTGATTGTTTATGACTAAATTGATATTAGGACAACAGAGGTGATAGATAAGGAAAGCCACATGATGATTTGTCCCCAGGGATCTTCTTTAGATATGATTCTTCAGGCTATCTTAAGCTAAGACATCATGGCATTTTTTTTCACTCTATTGTCTTGGTTTATGACTTGGTCATAGTTCATAAATACGAGCCATTCGGAAATTGTTTATTTTCTCCTCTATGATACTCAGGCCCTTCCCTAAATTTATGTGTTGCTAACTAGTGTAAACTATTAAATTTACTCATCTAACCATTGCTACCAAAATTTCAACATGTTAATAGAGGTGGTGAAAATACTTTTCAACATTCTCCATCTGATGGAGCTCATTCTTCAATACTCCCCCTCAGGTGGAACCCGGTTGGTACACTTTTGGTGACATGCATTTCTTTAGCACCGAGTTGTTCCTCTTGGGGATTCAAATCCGCGACCTGTGGACTCCATATTAAATTTCCTCAGCTAACTATTGGTATCAAAGCTCAAAATGTTAGTAGAGGCAGCGAATTCATCGAGTAGAGCCCACTCTTCAATCTAAACTTCATACAAATTGTTGGTATTGGAGGGCTTTCTTTTTTTACCCTAGCCTAAGGGGCAAGGACCTAAGAGCCCACACAAGTTAGAAGAAGAAGGATAGCTCACACAAGTGGGAAGAGTGGTATACCTAAGATTTGAAACCTTGGCAGCTGGGTGACATGTAGGGTTGTGAACTGATTGAGCAACCTGCTGTTGTCATTGGAAGGGTTAGATGAGGAAAACGTTATGCAAGGAGACAACATAATATTAATATGTAGTTCAGATCGAGGGACCTATCAAGATGTATGGCTATTAAAAGGTCTTGTCATGGATAGGGTCATTTAAAAATACGACCTCATCAAATTATCCTAGCCATTGATTTAACAATCTCAAATTTTAAATGCATTCTAACAAAAGATTTTTTTAGAGATTCATTCCAATGGTGAGTGATGGCTTGAGAAGTATGAAATTGCGTCTCTTACCAAACTGTGAAACAAAAAGAGCGTGAGAAGAGATGTACCGATCAAAGGTGGGCCCAAGCGGGGCCCCATGGAGCTGGATTGCACATGCAATATGCAATTAGGAGAATATTTTCCATTTGATGATGGAGTGAAAAAGGATCCTACTTCCATTTTCGATATGAAGTTTTAGTAGCCCTTTTCAATGGCTTTTTTTGGTTATTCAGAGGGGCTAGAATTTGAATATTGACACTAACTCACACATGCGAGGTAATGGGGACTTGTAAATAAGAGGATACAGAAATTAACTCACATATACTTGGTAATAAGGACTCGCACATATAAAGACACATTCACTAACTCATAACTCACACATGCACATGTGAGGACACAATCACTAACTCTCCCATGTGTGGTAATTGAGACTCACACATGTGAGGACACAAAACACAACTCACACATGTGTGATGCTAAAAACTGATATATGCAAAGAGGGGGAGGCTAGGTTTAAACCTGAGACCTCCCGGTAAGAATAGACACTTTGTACTAAAGAGCCTTTCTTCTTTTTCTTCTTTTCAATGGTGTAGATGGTGCTAAAACAAAAATGCAATCATTCAAAAGCTAAAAAAAAAGTTGCACTTGATCATTCCCCATGAGAGCCACAAATTGGATTAAATTTTTTTTTCTTAATTCCTTAACAAACTTATCTTTAACAGTTTTAACTCCAAAAGAAGAGGTTTCACATCTTATTAAATCTGAGCCTCTACAACTCAATTAATATGCTAAGAAGAATGGATGGGGAAATGAGTTTTACAAATATAAATATTACATTTACAAATGGTAGAAATGTGAAACATATTACAACATTTGTTAAAGTCACTGTTTTCACATGTGTAAAATAAGTACAACCAATGATTATAAATGTGTTTGGATGTTTTACAAGTTTTTTCACAAATCTCTCAAAATCCATGTAGGTTTAAGATATAAATTAAAGGGGACTTTATCCAAAAAAACCCAATAGATGGGTCTCACACTGAATAAAACCCTTTAGTTTTGATAGCTCTAAATTGATCCTGTGGCAACGATCTGGTTAAAATTTGTAGAAAGTGGAAAAGCGATATTTACGTGCCCCAGAGATGTTAACGTTGCTCTTTAATATGTTACGAAAGACCATCGTTAACATTCCTATATGCGAATAAAGAGCGACGTTAATGTCCCTATTTACTAGTAAAGGACAATGTTTCTCTCTAGAAATATAAGATTTTTTAGATGTTGAGGACATTTTCAGAGATCCTAATTGCACCACAGAAACATGACATCGTTGGTATTAATTTTTCTCTTATCTTTATTAGCTATGTTCATATAGTTTTAACACGATATTCTTTTCTGCTTTCTTCTTATTTTGAACACTATTATTTCCTTTCAAGCCTCATAATAGAATAAATGAAAGATCAGAGTATAGAAATGGGTATTTTGTATAGCATTTCCATTTGGTGAAAGAATGGGTGTTGTTATCATTTAATAAGTTTGATTTTTAGATATGGATCACTAAGTAGAATATAAAATAAAATGGATGCTGCTAAGGTTTGTTTTCATCAAAATGAAACACAATCCTGAGACTTCACCCATTTTATTAACTTATTGTTTGGAGATTCATATCTTAACATTAGATTAATAAAATGAATATCACCAGCCAGTCTCTCACCAAATGGTAAAGGTAAATGAATCACCCGTTCTTATATCCTCATCTTTCATTCATTATATGCTAATGCTTGATAGAAAAATGATAATGATATTAGAGTATTTAACTGTTTATATGGCCTACGAAGTGCAGAAAATTTAATTAATAAGTTGAGATTTTTTTGGACATTTTTTGTCAAATACTGAAAATCTATAAATAGTTAAGACAAATAGCTTAAAGCTCTTAGGGTTTATAGTTTAACAAAAAAAAAAAAACTAAATTATCCAATTTATGAGACTTATAAATGGAAAAAATAACAACAATGAATAAGATTTGATCTGTGGCAATTGCATAACACAATAACCTTCTAAAGCATCTATTGCCCTTTTATGCAAGTAGGATATCTAAAAGACTTTTTCATACTTATTTAAATACTACAATAACTTTATTTAAATGTCATTTGCACACCTCAATTTCATATGTGACTTTTTTTTTAATGACTTAGGATATCCTTCGCCAGTCCAGCTTCGAACCTTTAGCCTCCGGCCTTAGGGTTACTCAATTCTGATAAGTAAGGATTATAGGAGATACATATATGGCCATATACATAATACCATAATAATGCAAGAAGCATAAGTTAAACTTGAGTCCTTGGAGCCAAACCTAAATTTCAAACCAATTGAGTCGACACTTTAACGGCATTTACACTTGTGACAATGGATAGACACAAGGCCAATTTTGCATTAAATGGACGAACAAACAACTCCTAATTCAATGTAAACACCCACCCATATTAGTGTACTTCACCTTTCCCACACTTTGTACTGTCGCCTTGTACTGCTACAATAGAATATCTTTCCTTTTTCTTACCCATCATTTCATCCAAACCACCGAAACAAGAAAAAGGCATTTCGTCCCTCAAAAGATATGCCAAACAACCCTATCTACATAAATTAAATAAGAGGTTAGGTAGGACTGGACTGATTATGTGCAGAGAAAATATAATTAATCTTTGCGTCAGGGGAGATAAATAAAGGCTATTCCCCTCTTCAACCTTTTGTGGATAGGCTTTTGAGTCATCTCAATCATCTACTTTTTAGTGTAATCAGGTAGCCAAACAGGGGGACCCAATGCCATGAATGATGAAAATGAAAGGTACCGTGATATGACCCCATCATCTTTTATTAAGGACAAAAGCAAGGTTGTGATCATTTTCTTAGTTGGATAACGTCGGTTAATGCACACCAAATCCGAATAAACATTCAAAGAAATGGAAAAATAAACATCCTGCAATATCACTAGTTACACTTTAATAATGGACTAGAAATTAATTTCGGTTGTAAATAATGATGGCAAGGGAGAGGCTCCCTCAGCTGAGCACCAATGCTCCCAGACAAATGGTGGGGACCATGTTTCGACCGATCTGCCTATCCCATGAAATAGGGAAGTGTCAATGGTAGGGGCCTGGCTTAGGTGAGCCAAATACCACAGAGGGTCTGTACTGCCTTGGCCTGTACCCTACTCTGAGGGCTAGGGTAGGGCTCAAGACATCAAAATAGGAAGAGTTGTTTAGTATCTAGTGTTGACTAAGCATTATTTTGTCAAGCATCTATTGGGAATAGGGCTACTAAGAAAACATTTGGAACTTGTATTGAAAAAACTCATGTGTCTCTAAAAATTTTATTTTATAGAAGAAAGTTATATGTGCTTTTCTAACTTTGGTTTTAGACATATGGTTCGATTTATTTTGCTAAGGAAAGAAAGTAGTTAAAGAGATTATTCTATCTTACACCTTTTGCAACAATTTTCAGGTACAAAATCATTTTAGCAAAGTCCTTTATGTGAAAAGTTTAAAAACATTTACATTCACCTACCTTTTATGAATTGAAATCATTTTCAATTTAAAATTGATATGACATTACATATTGTTGGATTTTAATCACTAAAATAACTGCACTTAAAAAATCAAAATTAATTCAAACTTTAAAAATTGGTAGTTATAATTAACTAATTAAAAGGATGTTTAGATCACGCTCCATCCTTGAAGTTTGATACACATATAAACTACCTTTATAAATTAGTTGGCATCCTAAGTCACTATAAAAAAGAAAAAGTGTATCTTTGTTAAAGAGAGTACGAAATCCCCTTTGCACTAGGAAGAATGCATAAAAATAATATTAAAAGATTAAATAAAAAGCAAGCAAATTAGAAGGAACTGAAAGCAACTATGTAATACTTATTTCTTATGTACTTAAAAAAATTTAAATAGAGACGATAATAACTAAGTATGTGCATGTATAAGTTTTTAAGGCATTTTGTAAAAAGTATGGGGGTTATGAAATTACCTTCATATAACCCATTTTATTACTATTATGTGAAAATTCCATACACATATAAGTGTGCATATATCAATAGTATTCAGGTGAGAACTATTCTCACCTACCTATCGTGAGAACATTTTACAGGGCCCACTTGTTGGTCCCATTTGGGGTTGGGATCAGGGGAATGGAAAGATGCATGCCGTACCACTTTAGATATTAAGTTTGGCCTCAATCATATGTCTCTAACCCCTTCATCTGTGGCCTACAAATCCAATCCATTTGGATTAGTGTACAATCGATCCAATATTCTAGTAAATTCGGATCTAATTGAGACTTGGGGCATGTGACTATGATAGGCTCTTGTGTGTTACAATGTTTGGATTGGATGATAGACAGGCCCCACCTAGAGTTTTCACGAAAAAAAAGTTGAGAACAATTCTCACCTAAATATATATACATATATGAGAAATTATCCCATGAGAACTAGTTCTCACCATTTTTTTTGAGAACTCTAAGTAAGGCTCATCTATCACTCAATTCAATTCTTGCAATACACACAACCTCCTTGACAGTCACACGCCCCAAGTTTCGTTCAAAACAGAATTTATTGGACCGTTGAATCACTTGTGCATCAATCAAATGGCCTGGATTTGTGGGCTACAAATGAAGGAGTTATGGACATGTAATTAAGGCCAAACTTAATATTTGGAGTGGTATCACATAGATCTTTCTATCCCCCTTAGGTCCATCTCTAAATGAGACCCACAAGTGGGCCCTAAAAAAAGTTCTCACAGGATGTGGTTGAGAATAATTTTTACAGGATCAAAGCCGTATAAGTATAATATAGTATAAATAAAAGTAAGAGGGACAGGACAAGGGTCTAGCCAGGCCATGGTTGTCCAAGCCCGGCCCTAGGGCTGGTCCTTAAAAAATAAAACCATCATTTTAAGGGCTTTTTGAGGGTTGGCCAAGCTGGGCCCCCATGTCTTAGAGCCATATTGGCAGGCCTAAGCCTAAGGTGGGCCCACAAATGCCAACCCTCAGCTGAGGGCCTCCGGAATTTGGGAAATACTAATCGTTCCAGTCATATCACAATATGTTTGAAATATTGGAACAGGTGGAATATCACAAAAAATCACAAGGAAATTTGATAATGATTAAAATAGTAAAAACAAAAATTAAATTTGTTTTCTGCGTTTTTTCAGCTGTTTAAAATCTAATTTATTTCCGGGACAATTCCTCAAGTCGGGATGTGAAATTTTTCCAAGAATGATATGAGTGAAACCAATGGAACGAATAGCTGGTGACCTCACTACCACCAATTACTTAAATTGAAATTGATTGGTTTGCCTAAAATGGGATTAATCTAGTCCATATTAATCAAGCAGCTTGCGGTGGAGATAGTGGGATCATAAGATAAAGGTGGTACTAACTACTACTTAATCATTTAATATAATAGTCATGGAGTGAATTTCCTTGTTTTCCTTGATCAACTAGATTCTTCTATACTCACAAAGAAACTCCTTTGGATTTGGCTATCTTATTTCATATAGGTGACGTTTTTTTTTTTACAGAGAACATTAAACAAAAGGTGAGGTCGGCATGTTTGTCTTGCAAGAAAAATGTTAATCCTTCCCCGAAATTTCACTGGATCATGCCTGAAAGCATTGGGTGTGGACCACAGTGAATGTGACTTGAAGTTGACCCCTCTTAAAATTTTAAAGGATGACTGTTTATTCAAAAATAACTGTTCCTAACTTATTGACAAAAACAATAAGGTGTAAAATACTAATGGTAAATTTTGCATTAAAGAAATACAAATCCACCTTCACGGGTGTGATAGGTACTGGTTATTCAAAGTATCCCGAGTCCCTGAGTGTAGGAAAATAATGAAGTGTATGAGATCAATTTTTGAATTCAGAAGAAATTGTGATCTGTTCAATCCAGTAAAGAATATGGGGTTTTTGGGCCCAAATTCAAATCAGATCATGCAGTTCAAGCTAATGCTTCTGATCTAAAATCAAATATGTGCATGAGAAAATATATAGGGCCCATTTGGCATCATTGCTTAAAAACATTTCTATGTTTCTATTAAATGGGAAATAGAAGAATACATTCTCTCTCTCCCTTACACAACTATGAAATCACTTGGTCTCTATCTCCCTCTATCTTTCTAGATAGCCTGTCAAATAAGGTTTCGTCATTCATTTCCAAAATAAAACGATCCTAGAATGATGCCAAGCTGGCTCATAAGCTTATGATTAGGGATGGCAGTGGGGCAGTTAAATGGGGTAGACTTGTATGGTTCCGAATGGTCCAGATTTTGGTTGATCATAACCAGCACTCTTTTGTTTGTTACTAATTCATATATTACATACTTTGATTGGGCACTCGGGATTCATATGCAATTCGTGGCTGCCTACACATGTGAAAAGAGGAAGGCCAAACATGAAAAAAGATAGCCCACAGTGAAAATATGAGAAAATGAAATGCCCATAAATCAAAACTTGGGCAGCCGGTGACATGTGGGGTTGCTAACCAAGCCAAACGGCACTTTTCTTTGCGTAGGAAAAGCTATGGGAGAGAAAATATACTTAACTTTGCCAACTTTGAGTTCTTACTCACTCTGTAAATCTGTAATAAATGCTTATAATTTTTAAAATAAAAAATATAATTAACAAGCAAAAACCTGGACCCAACTCGTACCTGACACAGGGTGGATCTGGTATATTTTAGCTTTTATCTGTATTGTTATATTCATGCACTAACTTGTTTGCTCAATGTATTTGTCTATATAGCTAAACCTGACCTTTCTCTTTATCTTCGGCCTTTTCTAGTTTTAATCAAATTATCAATTTAAACCTAGGCATCATGGTAAGAGCACTTACTGACCTAGGCAATGAACAGCTATTGACATCAGCTTATATAGAATTCTAAAAAATACACATTACTTAGTGCATGTTTGGCAAGTCTAAAATTTAGGCTTCTATTGTCTAAATGTATAAAATTTATAGAGTTGGAAAAATAGAGGCGTTTGGCATACGTTTTTAGCTCTATTTAATTTAGACAATAAGAGGTAAAAGCTCTATTTTGGAGAGGAGGCCATGTGATGCATTTCCAAATCAGAGGAAAAAAAAAAAAGAGGCGCCCAGCTACAGTAACTTGATGGATCACGCCCATTACGTTTTTTCAATTTTTCTTGAAATCCGAGCCCCTAAATCTACATCCAAACCATTGAAAATGTTCACATGATCAATTACGGCCACCCATCCAAATTTCAGCCATTAATTCATCCTGAATCTCGAGATATGTGCAAAAAAGCGTGAGCCATTGGATACTAGTTTTTGAATTCTATGGGGCCCAAACACAAGATCCAAACCATTGGAAATGTTGGGAAGACTAAAAATGGCTATGGGGTCAATTTTCAAGGATTGATTCCTTGTGGATCTCAAGATATTTGTGAAAAACTTTCAACCATTGAATTTAATATGCTGAATTTATAACTAGTCCACAGGCAGCCCCTTTTTTTATTTTTATTATTATTTCTGGGACAATAAATAACAATCCAAACCATTGAAAATGTGTAGAAGGTCAATGACCATTATGAGACCAAATTTCAGCCGTTAGATCATCACCAAACTTGAGATATTTATGTAAAAGGTGAATTATTGAATATTTTTTTAAAAAAATTGGGGGCCTCAAACACAAAATCCAAACCGTTAGATCTCTTTGGGAGGCCAAACGTGGTTATGAAGTAAAATTTCAAGGCTTAATACTTACTAGATCTCAATATATTTGTGAAAAATTTTCAACTATTGATTTAAAATGGTCTATTTAAAATAGATGCTTTCATTGCCAAACACATATTTTAAATCTAGCATCTTTTTGTTATAGCTCTTTTTTTAATAGCTCTATTTTAGATGGTCTATAAAAATAAGATTAGACCTACCAAACAAGCCCTTACTACCTTTTTTTTTATTGTCCTCTTTCCTTTAATATTAAAATTATTTGTCATTTTCCCAATCTGTTATTTTAATTCAGGATGCATTTTTTACCAGTATGATTTTTCCATCAATAAAAATGAAGAACAAATTCTTGAATTAGTATGATCCCCCACCCATATTATCATCGGAACCGTATTAGCACCCGCAAAAGACACAATCATCCTAGATTAAATTAGGCATTGACTACTGAGAAGCCAAGCTTGTCCAGCCCACTAAGGGCCTGTCTATGTATGTCGGTGGATGCAAAACCGTGGAAGAGGGAACTTTCCTCTTCCATGAAAGTGAAAGTACGAGGGGGATGGCTCAGAATTCATTTTCTTTTCTAAAGAAGAAAAACAGGTAACTTCAATCTATTTTGCGTGAAGAAGCAATTCGCACTAAACATCAAGGAGATGTATGGAGAGTAAAAATGACATTACTGTTCCATAGAAAGCCTCTTACACAAATTGGTAAACATCCATGGTATGGAACCCCTCCACTTTTCCTCGTTTGCATGGATTTTCCATGTTTGTTAATGACAAGATGTAGTGCCCTCAAACCTGGGCTGTTTGAATGAATAAAGTGGAAATTCAAATTTGGGGCGTGAAACATGAAAGATCTTTAGTCCGCGGTGAGGACCAGTTTGAAACATTTCCAACATTCCATCCACATTTAAAACATTTAAGTAGAGGCAGAATATAAAACTATGGAGACAACGTAAACATGATCCATTCATATATAAGTTGGTACTAATCACATATTCAAATATAATAGCGGAAGAAAAGTCTGTAAACTATAATATTCAAGTAGTCCAAAGTTACTACAATTTATTACATTTAACTTCTAATAATTGAAACTCTGAATACCACCTCAAATTTGAACAACGACTCTCTGAAAACCTTCATACTCCAGATCTATAGCTCAACCGAACTAAACTACT
The DNA here is from genome assembly GCA_037013555.1 of Sextonia rubra. Lineage (NCBI taxonomy): Eukaryota > Viridiplantae > Streptophyta > Magnoliopsida > Laurales > Lauraceae > Sextonia > Sextonia rubra. The sequence continues at coordinate 28,693,316 of JASUAD010000009.1, forward strand.
CTAGAAATCTTGCTGGTCTCTTGCTACACATTTGCCTCCGGGCTCACAGTCTACTCATCCAAAGTAAATATGATCAAGCCACGCAAGACTTAGCAAACGCGGCATGTAAATAACACCATAAATATTTTAAGATAGAATATGGGAAATGATGTAGTTTATGAGGCCAATGATAACAATACCAAGAGCAATATAATCATGGATCAGTATAGATATATGATAATCAAATAAAAGAAGTATCATCTATATCATCCGACATCTAACCAAATGGCACGACCACACAAGCTGGCACCATGGGATATTATGCCGTTACCCTCCTATGATTATTATTAGGCCCATAGGACTCCTGTAATATAGTTCCGATTACTCGGCCTGCATATTTGATATCGTAGTATCAGTTGGATTTGTGCACAACCGAACTCCTATAAATAGCCCTGTTAGACTCCTGTGAGGCACTGATAATAAGTTCCAACCAAGGGCCGGCCTACCCAAGGCTGAACTTAACAACATAGTGGATAAGTGTGTCAACTATACAGAATCAATAATCATAGGTCTATATCTAGTTAGGCCTCTTGCTTGACCGAGATTATTAATACCTAATATCAATCCCATCGGATCCATATATCCTTTCATGTAGTCCATCACATTCATCCATCAATATTCATTCATAAAAATCCGTCTATCAATGATAAAATAGTATCCACTACCATTTGGTATCTGTTCCATATCATCTACTTCCAAATTCTTTTATCCCCTACAGACAGTTATCTTTTATCCCAGCCACAGACAACAATCCATCTCTATTACATATCTCTGGGTCTCCTCTAAGTATACCCAAAGTCAAGTTGCCATTTATGCATTTTAAATGATAAAGGGAAAAAGCAATAACATCATGTAAATATCTATTGTAAGGTCCCAACCCTAGATAATATAATTTATAGTAATTAAGTTGGTTTTACTCTAATTAATATGTAGTTAGGCTAATTAAGCCCAAGTCTCAAAAGGTTTGGGCCATGGATAGGTAGTTGGGTCAGGTTTGAACCTTATTAGGTAGTCTAGGACCTTTTCTATTTAGCATTTCCATGGTTTGACATTAATTATGCATCACGTTAGTTGCATTGGGTGAGTTTCATCTTGTTGGACATCTTTTATGTTTGGCCCAATTCCATTTGGACTCACTCCAGCCCACTTTAAGCCCAGCTACTTCAAATTGGAATATGCATATAATAGGAGGACTTATCTGTAAATTCCAGAAATTCCATTCTTTTATAAAAACCATAACCCACCATCGATCCCTCTCCTTCCCTTGCTTATTGCAGCCGGTCCTCTCCTCCCTTCCTCCTTCATCTTCTTCCCCACCTTGCTGTGATTGGAGCTTGCATGCATCAAACTTGAGATTCTTCTCCTTCCTCCTTGGTCTTCTTGTCTTCCTCTTCATTCTTCTTGCTCTCCTCTTGGAAACCCAAGCACCATCTTTATCTTCTTGCTTGTAGGAAGCTTGAGGTAAGGAATCCCATCTCCCTTTTGAGTTATTTAGTGCAAAGAGGGTCAAGAGAACCCATCTATTGGGGTGCATGTGTCTTATTCTCGTTTTCCTTCATGCATATATTAGATTCTCCATTAGAGAACTTTATTCTCCATCTAATCAAGGGGCAAATCTATTTGGGTGAAGCACCAAGCTTAAGGCAAGTATAAGGATACATTTTCTTTACATGCATGGCTTTATTTCTTGATTCTTGATGAGATTTGTGATTTTTCCCCTTTTTACAGCTCAATGGAAAATACATGGATTGATTTGTATTTTGTGGTAATTTATGATGAATAAATTGATAATGGTCCTTTAGAGAACCCAAGAGTGTGGAATGGAAGCTTGTAGGTGGATTTCATTGCAGGTAGAATGTGTATTGGAAGAGAAGAATCAGTGGAATAGAAACCCTCCCGTAACAGAGTGCTTCAGGGCCGACCGGTCGGTCCTAAAGCTGGATCGGTCGAATTGCCTTCCTGGTTGTCCGACCGGTCGGCCATTTAGCCCGACCGGTCGAATTATTCTTCTGGAAGCGGTCTGACCAGTTGGACAAACACCCGATCGGTCGGGTAAGCCTGATATGTAACTATTAGAGAAGTATTCCAGAATGAATTTTGTGCTTGACTATGGACTTTTTATAGTCTATGGGATAGCCTAATGGTGGGTTACTCCCTTAAACCTTAGTACAAGACCGAGGTATCCACCCACACCTACTATAGGCTGTAGGTTCCACATAAGACCATATAGGACCTTAGGAATTGGATCCCTTACGAGCTCAACTAGCCCAACGGTGAATAGACACGGAGAAGAGGAGTGTTGAGCTGTCACCCTTTTTCTTCTTGATTCTCCGATTAGTTTTCAATGTCACGTCATGGGGGCTGGAATAAGGTGAAGTGTCCTTTATATACATGAGGTAACACCGAAGATGGTAATACCGGGACACCGAATGCCTTATGAATACACCGTATTAAATGACCTTGAAAACCCGGATTATCTAGCAAAGGAATAGTTAGTAACTCTCCTTGATGACTCCACAACCTAATTGCATTCATATTGATAGTAATCTTGACCTCAAACATGTTCGTCCATACCAATATGCTTATTGATGAAAGGCATTCTATTTAATTGTGATTCTCTGATTGATATTTTCAACAAGATTGAGTGCACTATTGCCTGAGTACAAATAGATCAGTATACGTTAAATAAGGACATCAGACTAATTCCAATATATTCAGAGTCGGCGCCACTTGGCTTATACCCTATAGGAGGTTTGACGGGACCCCATGGGAGTGTTTACCAGTTGCTTACTGCAGTAGTATCAGGAGAGCGAGTCGATGCTCTCGCGGGCAGCTAGTCGGTCTTGGCCCGGCCGCTAGTGGTTTCCCAAGGATCAGTTTACTCTAATTTAGAGAGGAGATAGCGGATGTGGTTGCCATGTTTGTATTATATATTCTTTATTCATGATTCCATATCCATGCTAATTCATATGCATCAGTGCTTAGATTTCAACATTGATCTCTTTTAATCAGTGTGTCATTTTAATTCCATTGATCTAACATGTTAAGCTCATGTATCCTTATCTTTGCTTAACCATCGTGTTAACTAGAATTACCATGGTGTTACAGGTGCGGAACCCCATGCCAATCCGGCAGTCAGCGCGATCCCGGAGGGAACCCTAGCGTTACCTCGGGATGTGAACGAGTGGAACGAGGATGACATCTTTTCGTGATTCTCCTTGATAGAGCGCAACATGGATCATTTTGGGATTGGACTTAGGGATCGTTTGGCATCTTGATATTGTATTTTATTATGTATTCCCATATTTATGCATGTAGTTGGATTTGATTAACAGACTTGTCTATTTAATGGATTAAGATGAATGTTTTATGGATGCTCATGATACATATGCAGGTGGAATCTCTAGGTTTCCGCTTATATGCTTGATGTTGATAATACGTGTTTTGTGGAACTTCCTCACACGTACCTGTGGGATCACCCTTGTGATAGTTCATACGTGTCCTTTCATAGCACTAATTGTCACGGGTATGTGTGTCATTCCTCAGAACCCACAACAAATCCCCAATTCTTGGGTTCGGGGCGTGACATCTATGAGAAAGAGGACAATGATATAATAGTAATATAAGATCAATAGCATCTCAGCCATCAATAAAACGTATGATAAAAGTAGCCAAACCTAAGTTAAGTTATACATTTTGAGTTATAGAGGACTTCAATCTACCATATGATGAACATCCTAAACTTGTAAGGGTTATACGTGTTGGGTGTTACAATAGTTGGGCCCCATCCATATCCAAACATTTGTTTATTGGTACATATCTGCTTCTCTATACTCTAATATGCTACAACAAGTAGATAAAGGCAAAGCTCACACCCTAAATCCAAATGAGCATATTTTATGGTCCATAATTAAGGTTGGATATGATTCAAGTAGTGTTCAAGGTCTGAGGTTCAAAATATCAATTTTCCTTAATTACTAAGTTTTGTTGTAAAGCGCGTTCGAGTGTAGATTAGTGATCTCTTGAGTGTGGTAGCCCATTAGAGCGTGGTAACTCGGTCACGCGCATATGAGCTCGCTCTCGAAAGCACTCGCCTCTATTTGCCAACAAATTACTATTCTGATTAATAAATTTGAGAGTTCTCAAAACCCACTTGAGCGCGATTTGCGAATTTTTCTCCGAATTGAGAACTTGTGTTCTCATATGTTCTTCAATTCCCATCCTTTTATCAACTTGTATACATGTGTTTAAACATGATCAATCATACCTCCACCTCCTGTGATTCCTCACCAGTCATATGCCATCATTCATACCTATTCATTTCCAATATAATACGATCCATATCATCCATTCTCCATCTCATTCAATTCAAACCATTCTTTCCACCACTTCTCATTATTCATATAAAGATTTTCATATGCATTCATCAATATAGGCATTAGTATGCAATTGCTCATCATTTATAACATTTAGGGCCATTAAAAGGGGTTTCCACATATCATTATAAGCATAACATAAGCTTAATTAAAGATGGATTTCTTTTAAGCAATTCATCAAACATGTAGAGTGCAATCAAAATAACATATATATATATATGGAATTAGAAATATGCTACTTGCCTTAGATTAAGGATAATCCTCCTCTGAAAGCCAAAAACCCCACTTTTCACTTTAACAATTTACATTTTTAGTTGCAAAAATTTTCATCGCCAAAAGAGACCCAAACGTCGGTGTACGCCTTTACTGATGAAAATATTTACATCGGCCCATAGTTGATAAAAAGTCATGGACAAAAAATTTTACTGACAGAATTGTATTCTGTTGGCAAAAATTACCTTTTCACTAATGATAATTTCAGATTTACCAACGTTTAATAACGTAGGTAAACTCGTTTCAATTTTTTTAAAAAATTAAATTTTAATTTTATTGATGATTTTTAACATCGGTAAAAAATTTATCCCTATTTTAAAAATTTTCAATTTCATTTTATCGATGTTTAAAAACATCGTCAAATTAATTTTATTTTTCTAATTTTCCTTGTATTTTTACCGATGTTTTTTTTAATGTTGGTAACATCATTTTACCTTTTCAAAAATGTCCAGATTACTTTTATTGACTTTAAGAACCATCGGTAAGTTCATAAATTTATTTTTAAATTTTCTCTTTAATTTTACCAACATTTTTATCACGTCGGTAAAATCATTGACCCATTTTTAAAATGTTTAAATTACTTTTACCAACGTTTTTGTAACGTGGGTAAAACCATTACCCTTTTTTATAAATTTGCAATTTAATTTTACCAATGTTTGTAAAGTCATTTAATTTTTTTAATTTTCGTTTCACTTTTACCAAAGAAAGAAATGTCGGTAAAATAATTTGTCCTTTTTAATTATTTTCAATTCACTTATACCGATGAAAAAAAAGTTAGTAAATCGCTTTTTTCGTAGGTGAAAAATTCTTTTTTAAAAAAATGTATTATTTCTTTTTTCAATATAATTTTCTGTAAACCTGTTTATACACCTGTATCAAATATAAATCTGTTCGTGTACCTATATTCAACATAAGAAATGCATGCATATAAGAGTTGCAAAATAAACAAACAATCATCGCTATTTCTCATCAAGTCATTCATCTCATTTAACAAATATTACAATCAATGATACAGTCTCATATAAATGTCCGATATACGAATACAAATAAACTAAAAAGAAAATAAAACACCCTTACAAGTTTGCAACCGACCCCAAAGCATCTATCAATCTACAATAACAAAAACAACGTTAGAATCTTTTTAATGAATTAAATTACAAATGTAAAATAAACAAGTATATATATAATCTTTTTGTAAGTTTTTCGGCAGCCTGTTTTCCATCCTAAGTGTTGAGAATCAGGTAGTTTTTGTGTCTAATTCATTAACTAGGAGTCTGATTTATGAGCAGTTAATTCCATAAGTTACTTTGGTCTTAAGCAAGGTACTCGTGCTAGTTTCCGGGCCGTCAGATGGCCGTTTCCCATTTTTTTACCTCCGGCAGCTTTTTTTCGAGACTACGTGTTGAGAATCCAACGTTTTTCGGTCAAATTCGTTAATCGGGAGTCAGATTCATGAACCATCAATTCCTAGAAATTACTTTGGCCTCGAACAAGGTACTCCTACTGGTTTTTATTTTTTCGAGCGTCATTTTCCACTTTCGACCTCTGGTGGCCTATTTTTGAGCATAAGTGTTGAAAAACATAGGTTTTTGCATCTAATTTTTTAACTGGGAGTCCAATTCATGAGCTATCAGTTCTACAAGTTAATTTGGCCTCGAGCGAGGTACTCGTGCAGATTTTAGATTTTTTTGGGGGTCATTTCCCGTTTTAGAGCCCAGCAACCAGTTTTCAAGCCTAAGTATTGAAATCTTAGGTTTTTGGGTTAGTTCTTTAATCGGGTGTCCAATTTGCAAGCCATCAGTTTTTACAAGTTAATTTGGCCTCGAGCAAGGTGCTCATGCCAATTTCTAATTTTTTTGGGCCGTTTCCCATTTTGGACCTCTGGCGGCCAATTTTAGAGCTAAGTGTTGAAAATCATAGGTTTTAGCATCTAATTCTCTAACCAAGGGTCTGATTTGCTAACAGTTAGTTCCTAAAGGTTACTTTACCTTCGAGCGAAGTGCTCGTGTCGGTTTCCAATTTTTACAGGGGTTGTTTCCCATTTTGGACCCCCAGTGAGCGATTTTCGAGCCTAAGTGTTGGAAATCCTAGGTTTTTGCATCTAATTCTCTAAGCGGGAGTTCGGTTTGTAAACCATCAATCCCTACAAGTTACTCTACCCTCAAGCGAAGTGATTGTATCGGTTTTTGATTTTTCCAGGGGCCATTTTTTGTTTTGGACCCCCGGCGGGCAGTTTCGAGCCTAAGTGTTGGAAATCCTAGGTTTTTAGGTCTAATTCTCTAACTAGGAGTCTGATTTATGAACCGTCAATTCCTACAAGTTAATTTGTCCTCAAGCGAGGTGCTCGCTCTAGTTTCAGATTTCTTTGGGGGCCATTTCCCATTTTGGACCTCCAGCGACCAATTTTAGAGTTAAGTGTTGAAAATCTTATATTTTATTATCTAATTCTCTAACCGGCAGTTCGATTTGGGAACCATCAATTCCTATAAGTTACTCTACCCTTGAGTGAATTGCTCGTGTCGATTTTTGATTTTTCGGGAGTCGTTTCCCATTTTTTACCTCTGACGAGCAGTTTTCTAGCCTTAGTTTTGGAAATCCTAGGTTTTTGCGTCTAATTCTCTAACCGAGAATCCTCTCTGCAAATAGTTAGCTCTTACAAGTTACTCGACCTTCGAGCAAAGTGCTCGTACTGATTTCCGATTTTTTCGGAAGCCGTTTCTGGATTTTGATCCTCAGTGGGCGGTTTTTAAGACTAAGTGTTAAAAATCATAGGTTTTTACATCTAGTTCTCTAACCATGAGTTCTATTTGCAAAACGTTAGTTCTTATAAGTTACTCTACCCTCTAACAAACTGCTCATGCCGATTTCTAATTTTGTCAGGGGCCATTTCCCGTTTTTAACCTCCGGCATCCAGTTTTTGAGCTTAAGTATTGTAAATCCTACTGTTTTGTGTCTAATTCTCTAACCGAGAGTCCAATTCACGAACCGTCAATTCCTACAAGTTATTATACCGTCAAGCGAAGTACTTGTGTGGGTTTTTTATTTTTTCAAGGGCTATTTCCCATTCTAGAACCCTGGCAGGTGGTTTTTAAGCCTAAGTGTTGGAAAATTCTAAGTTCTTGCTTTTAATTCTCTAATTGGGAGTCCAATTTGCGAACCGTCAGTTCCTACAAGTTACTCTACCCTTGAGCAAAGTGCTCGTGCTGGTTTTCAATTTTTCTAGGGGCCTTTTCCAGTTTTTAAGCCCCGGCGAATGGTTTTCAGGCTTAAGTCTTGGAAATCCTAGGTTTTTTCATCGAATTCTCTAATCGAGAGTCCTATTTGCAAGCCGTCAGTTCCTACAAGTTACTTTACCCTTGAATGAAGTGCTCAAGCCGGGTTTTTTATTTTTTCGGGGGTTGTTTCTTATTCTAGACCCCCGTGGGTAATTTTTGAGCCTACGTGTTGGAAATTGTAAGTTTTCGCTTCTAATTCTCTAACCGGGAGTCTGATTTAAGAACCGTCAGTTTTTACAAGTTACTCCACCATCGAGTGAGGTGCTCGTATTGGTTTCTAATTTTTCCAAAGGCCATTTCCCATTTTCGACCCCGGCAAGCAGTTTTTGTGCCTAAGTGTTGGAAAATCCTATGTTTTTGCTTCTAATTCTCTAATTGGGACTTTTATTTGCGAAACGTCAATTCCTATGAGTTACTCTACCCTCGAGCGAAGTGTTGGTGTTGATTTTTATTTTTTTCGAGGACTATTTCCCATTCTGGATCCTCGGTGGGCGGTTTTTTATCCTAAGTGTTAAAAAATCTTAGGTTTTCGCTTATAATTCTCTAATCGGGAGTCCAATTTGTTAACCATCAGTTCCTACAAGTTACTTTACCCTTGAGCAAGGTGTTCGTGCTGATTTCCCAATTTTTATTGGGGCCGTTTCTCGTTTTGGACCTTTGGCAGGCGGTTTTTAAGCTTAAGTGTTGGAAATCTTAGGTTTTTACGTCTAATTCTCTAACCAAGAGTCCTATTTATGAGTCGTCAATTCCTATAAGTTACCCTACCCTCGAATGAGGTGCTCACACTAGTTTTCAATTTTTTGGGGGCAGTTTCTCATTTTGGACCTTCAGCTGCCAATTTTAAAGCCTAAATGTTGAAAATCCTACATTTTCCTGTCTAATTTTCTAACTAGGAGTCCGATTTATGAACTATCAGTTCCTACAAATTACTTTACCTTCAAGCAAAGTGCTCATGCTGGTTTTCAATTTTTCCAGGGACCGTTTCCCATTTTTACCCCCAGCAGGTAGTTTTCAATCCTAAATCTTAGAAATCTTAGGTTTTTGCATCTAATTCTCTAACTAGGAGTCCTATTTGGTAGCCATCAGTTCTTACAAGTTATTCGACCCTCCAACAAAGTGCTCATATCGGTTTCCAGTTTTTCCAAGGGCCGTTTCCCTTTTTGGACCCATGGGGCCATTTTTGAGCCTAAGTGTTGGAAAATCCTACGGTTTTGCTTTTAACTCTCTAACTAGGACTTCAATTTGCGAACCTTCAGTTCTTATAGATTGCTCTACCCTCAAATGAAGTACTCGTGCCAGTTTCTGATTTTTCGGGGGCTGTTTTCTATTTTTAATCCCCAAAGAGTGGTTTTCAAGCCTAAGTATTGAAAATCTTAAGTTTTTGCATCTAATTCTCTAACTGGGAGTCCTATTTGGGAGCCCATCAGTTCCTATGACTTACTCTATCCTCGAGTGAGGTGCTCGTGCTGATTTTCATTTTTCCCAGGGGGCCGTTTCCCGTTCTGAAGCCCCTGCGGACGGTTTTTGAGTCTAAGTATTGGAAAATCCTAGGTTTTCGCTTTTAATTCTCTAATCAAGAGTCCAATTTGCGAATAGTCAGTTCCTACAAGTTACTCTACCCTCGAGCGAGGTGCTCGTGCCGATTTCCTATCGGTCTTTAGGGTCGTATCCTATTTCGAGGTGTTGAAAATCCTACATTTTTACTGTGTATAAATTTTGATGAGTTATTATGTTAAAATTTTAAAAGAGTAATATACTAACTAAGGGGTCGCATCATGATCTTCAGTTGCTATGCCATCAACAGCAGAATTGGTCCCTCTAGAGATGTCAAAGTAGATCACCGGATCTATCCCTGCCACAGTTAAAAGTTATTGAACGAGGGCCTCAAGTGAAGCTGTCCTCTTGTCCTACTTAGCTTACCGCCTATCATGTTCAGCTTGCTGCCTATCCTGTTTAGCCTACCTATGGTCATGCTTAGCCTTCCTCTTAGCATGCTCAGCTAGATGCTCCCGTAGAGCGATCACCTTAGGATGCAACACCCGAGACTGTTGGAAGATGAAGAGGTCCTCGTGTATATCCATACCCATTCAAGTATCCCAACCTCTTCTCGACCGCATCAACAGCAAATTGTTCCTCAGTCATCGGAGCTGTGACAGACGATTATGACTGCTTCTCAGTCTGCTGCAGCAAGACCTCCTACCATTTAAATCAATAAGGGATTTAGAATGCTTTTGTGGCATTATTAATCAAATTGATTTATTAGTAAACGAACATGTCTCTACTGAGCCACCTCATTTACCCACTCAATACTCTTTTGCCTTTAGTTGGTGTCGTGGAAGAACTGAGTAATAGGCGATGCCTGACCTGCATTCTGTGCTGTCTGTCATTTGAAATTATTTTGTATTAAATATGAACCTACATATTGATAGATTAATAAACTTAATAAAGTTTCTTCATATGAATACAATTAGTACCATCAGAGACATTCTCGATGCAAATAAGCTGTAGCCACTAGTATGATTGTATGACAGCTTGGCTCGACTCTCTTAAGCTTTCTTCGACTTTGCCTACATAGAAAAGTAATAATACAATAGCTTTTTTCAACAAATCATAACTAATAGAATTACGTTGGAATATAATTAATTATTGCAGATAACATCCCAAAGTTAATTTCCACTTTGATGATTTCTAGCACTGCCAGACCATCAATTGCTAGCCAGCTGGATCACAACCCTTTGCTGGGTGGTCCTGGGGTCGGGGAACCTCTTGCTCCAAGATGCTCGAGATAATGACTATGCAACTCGTGTTTATAACTCCTATACAAAACCTAGCACTAGCGATCAATGTCCACCTTGAGCTGCATATCGCCCTTGTAGTCTTTGATATCAAATATTTGCTGCCATTAAGGGACAGCCATATAAAGATTAGTAATAAGAAAATATAATCAGATATTATAATGAGGAGCACAACTATGATCATTTTAGTTGATATTTCTCGTTTCAGTTTACCTAAACTGTAGCAATAACGGCAAGCTTGATCCCATTATCAAACTTTTTCCAGCATGGGGTCAGACTGGCGTGACCGCTCTAATGGCTAACCCAAGATGGTTAACTAGTGATAGGGCACATTCCCCCTTTGGCCTGTGGCTCGAGATGAGGATTGGAACTAGGATGTTATGACCCAACTATCTCCTCAACTTTGCCGCCTTCTTCCCTCACGTAGCGCCCCTTACATAGCTCGAAACCTCCAATACTGGGCTGATGCTGTTAAGATGATAGTGCTAAATGATTTAGTAAACACAAATCATTAAATTGAGGTGAATTCAGGATTTTAAAATGTCATAATTTTCTCACCTATGTTGCTAGTGACTGTATGAGGACTAGGCAAAGGCTAGGACAGTGGAGGTTGGGTCGGCGAAGGTTGTGTGGTCGGAGGCTAGGTTAGCGAGTACTATGTTGTCAAAAGTTGGGTTGACGAGGGCAGTGTGGGTGGAGGCTATGTTGCAGCCTTGAGTGTGCTCTCTATATGAGCTAACCCAAGTGTAGCTGCAATACTCCGAGCACGTCTAATCCTCTTCTCCCGAGACATATCTGTAATCAAGCTTAAAGCAAAGTGACAAAGAAAATAAATAATTATCAGCAAAAATCAATAATATTAGTAAAGTGAATGTCAGCAATTTACATTCAATGGAAATGGAAATCATTTTAGCAGGAGTGTCATTATCAAAAGTGATATTTTAAAGCGCAGGTCATAGATATTCATAGAAAGATTACCTCATCCGATTAAGACCAAGATGTCTCGTCATCTACATCATCATCTTCAGGGGGAATGTAGTTCTCGTCGTTATCATTCCTACTAACCTTTTTCTTTCCTTTCTCGTTTGTCCCTTTAGCCGAACCAAATATAGCACATGCGGTTGGCGGGAGCTCTAGAGATGCAAGTTTATCTACATTCTGCTTAATTGTCTTTTTTCTCTTGAATAAATAATTGGATACTTGCACTTGATGGGACAACTCTCCTGGTTCGACCCATTTTTTTCCTCCCTTTGGCATCTTTTCCAACTATAATATATATAAATAAGCATAAAATGTGAAATATAAAAATGTTTTATACATATATGAACAAATCACAGCAGAAAATGACATTGAAGATAATGTCATTTTATGAGGCAAGATCTTTATGAATTTACTTAATCGTTACATGTGAAAAACTTTAAGCAAACACCACATGTCATATTCCATGTTAGAGTCAAATTCACTATGTACATTATTGTCTTTTTCATCTTCATACTCACAAGTGTTTCATCCTCATCTTGGCCATCCTCGTCTACTGACTCATCACTGAAAATGATCTCAAGATTTATATCATCCCTAGAATATTGGGCACTAGTACCATCGATGAGAAATGGGACAACAAATGTCGTTTTGTCCTGCTGAAATGCATCATTAGCGCATCATCATCATCATCCTGCTTAGCAGGTACATCCCATACTCCCTGAGGATTGATTCGTTCTATGACTCTCTAATTTTTTCCTCTACTGGTGTCATTGACGTAGAAGACTTGTGTCACCTGATTTAGTAAGATAAATGGATCATCCTTACACCAACGACCCATGATATTAATGCTTGTAACATGTTCTATGATGTTTATCTTGTGCTTAGTACTAGTGTTGTACTGTTCATATTCAAATAAGACTACTTTAGCCCCATGCCAATAGGACAATTCCCATACTTTGTAGATGTATCCTTAGTAATCATGTTTCTCCCTTTCGTATTCCCCTTCCACAACTAAGCCATTACTTTGGCTCCTACCGCATTTCTCACCGTCTATAATGTGGTATCGAATGCAATTGCAATCACACCACCGATAAAGATTCACTAGGGATCTACGGCTATTTGCTAATGATTGCATCTCATCAGTAGCTTCTGGTAACCCTTGAATTCACAATTGCTTCATCTACATAAGCAGATTAAGACAAATGTATTATGCTTGTCATTTGAAGTGTAACCCAATAATATCTAGCAATTAAAATGATAATGTTTTACATGTCTTACACGTTGTTTGAACCATTTTGCAAACTCTTTTCATTGTATTTGCCCGATTTCTCCACCTCTTTGATTTTGCACTAACTTCTTGTGTTCCCTATTCAATGTAGCTTTTAATGAATAAATAAAAGTAGAAAATGAATCATCGAGTTAACAAGCAATACATAAATATGGTTAGATTGAAGCACATACTGTAGATATGGCTCCATCTCGAGGCAATTATTCAGCACAAACCAATAACCCATGTCACGCTCTCTCTGAAAAAGATCATGTGCCATTGCCATCAGTTCGATGGGATAGACAATTTCTGTGAAGACAGACATCCTCAGGCCACGTTCGCTACTATCATCATAGCGTTCTACTCGATCAGTCTGATTTAAATATATTAAAAAAAATAAGACACTCTTTGACAATGTAAGCCTCAGCGATCAAACCTTCTGGCCAAGCTCAGTTGCCAACGTACTCTTTTAGGGCTTCAAAAACCTTTAAACAATCGATGATAACAATTACGATTATCAATGCAAGGCAATTGCATTAATACATAAATAATTAATCAATGGTCATTAATTATTACATTTCTATCAGATACATTAACCGATATTGCACCGGTCCACCAAGTATGGCCTCGTGCTGCAAGTGAACCGATAGATGAACCATCACATTAAAGAAAGTAAGAGGAAATATCCTCTCCAACTTGTATAATATTAAAACGATCTACTCCTCCTATTTTTTCAAATCATTGTGTCTGAGTGTTTTTGAGCAGAGATCTTGGAAAAAGCTGCTTAACTCAAACAATGTTGTACAGATATCCTTATTTAGAAAACTGCACATGCCAATTGAAAGGATACGTTAGATAACAATGTGGCAATCATGGCTCTTTAGACTATATAATTTACCATTTTTCAAGGTTACACACCTCAAGAGGTTCGCCGCATAGTCGTTTAGGTATTTGATCTATTTTAAGAATTCATAAAATTGATCTCTATGTTTCGATTCAAATCTGTAGGATGCATGCAGCTTCAAGATGGATCCATCGCCCCTCTCCACTAGATGCAACTCTTGCCTGATGCCCATATTTTTTAAATCCTTATGCGCTTTCTCTGTGTCCTTGTTTTTGCCCTTTGTGCCCAAAATTGTTCCAACCAAAGCTATACAGATATTCTTCTTAATGTGCATAGGATTAAGGTTGTGTCGGAGTTTTTTGTACTTCCAGTAGGGCTATTTAAATAGGAAGCTTTTCTTTGTCCAATTTAGTTATTCAGAGTCACGCGGTTTTTTCTTATTCTTGCCAAACTTAACTAGCGTTAGTTCTTTTAGCTGATTTAGTATTTCTGCCCGATAAATCCCAAGAATTTTTTTCACGCTCGGGCTAACCATTGAAGGCCTTGTATCTATGTCATTGGTGGTTCTCTTCAAAGTATTTTTGATAGCCAATGTACTCAATCTTATCTTTCAACTTCACCCTTAACGAGCTGTGGTTACATGAGGGGCAAGTGTTATAACCTTTTGTGCTCCACCCAAATAAGTTGCTATACGCAGAAAAGTCATTTATGGTCCACATCACAACCGCATACATCTGAAAGGTCTGTCTAATAGAGGCATCATAAGTCGATACACCATCATCCCCCAACTCCTTTAACTCATCAACCAAGGGCTTTAGATATACATCGATCTCGTTTCCCAGTGAGTTTGGTCTCAGAATAAGTAATGACATCATAAAAAAATGGCTCCTTCATACACATCCATGGTGGCAAATTACATAACATAAGTATGACAGGCCAAATGCTATAGGAGGTGCTCATGTTACCGAAAGGATTGAATCTATCAGTAGGTAGCCCCAGCTTCATATTACGTGTCTCTTGGGCAAACTTTGTATAGTTCTTATCAAATTATTTCCATTCCACGAAGTTAGCAAGATGCCTCGCTATTCCATCATCAACATGCCTATCACTGTGCCATTTCATCTCTCTGGCTGTCTTCCTTGAAATATACAATCTGCACAACCTCGATGTCAATGGACAATAACGGGGCACCTTATGAGGGATCTTCCTTCACTTTCCGCCATTGACCTTGTATTTAGGCTCTTTATATTCTGGACATTTATCCAATTGAGCATTTTCTTTCCAAAACAACACACAATCATATTTGCAAGCATCTATGTTCTTGTATCACATGCCCAAGTCACATAATAATTTCTCATAAACTGAGGCCGGCACCACATGACCTTCGAGTAAGAAGTCCTTAAAAATCTACAGAACCTTGTCAAATGACTTATTTTTACACCCACTTTCTACTTTCACATGCAATATCTTGATGACGAATGATAACAGAGTATCTAAGCTTTTGCAACATGGGTACAGTCCACGCTGCAAAGCCTTTAACAAATTTTCAAAATCCTGCACATCATCCTTTTCTTGAGTATCTTCCTTCATGTAAGCTCCTCTATCAACTCATCGTATTCATCTTGATTCTCTTTTGATTCATCCTTGCTCTCATCTAAATCATCGAGTTGAACTATAGGTTCTCTATGATGTATGTATCCACTGTTGGTATAAGATCATAATTCCTTGAATGTGCAAACGATTTCTCATGGTTCCATAGTCATGCTTTCGATGGTTACAGCAATCGCTACACGGGCACTAAATCAGTGCTGCACCACCCGAATTGGCCTTTTCAAAATCAATAAATGAGTTCACCACAGCAGTGTACTCCGCACTAAATCAGTTCTGATAATGTAATATCCAACTCCTATCTATATTTGACTTAATCACAAGCAATTAGAAATATTAGGGACAGAACTCTCAATAGGTACTAAAACCATGGTGTGATAATGTTTAGCATCCTTGACAAAAACCTATAGGATTGATATATGGCAATAGGTTTTAATTGAATGCAACACCATGGTCTAGCTTACAAGAAAAAAAATGTCTGTTCCTTAGAATCGGAAGTTGGTCCAGCCTCATAATAGTGATTTCATTTACTTCTTGTTGAGTTTTTGTTTTATCAAAAACCCTTCAATGATTTTATATAACTGTTCAACATGAAAGTTATAGTTTTCATGCCTCCAAGTGCCTTCACTATCGACACATAAAAAGGTCGAGACAGTCCTAGGTTACTGGTTTAAATTATATTATACAACAAACAAGACTAGATTAGAAGACAATCCAACAAACACATAGAAATTTCCAAGAAAGCTTGTATAGTTCTAGTTGGAACACCTGTAAATCACAATTTATGGTATGCAAACAAGGCTATTAGATATTCAACATACCACATTTATAAATCAGCTCTGAAGCACATATGCCTGCCCTAACTCACATATGAATCTATTCAATCGAATAAAACTACTCGCTTAATATCATTTGGATTTTGGCTTCCCTAAATATCTTTAAAATTCACCCACCCAACACTTTCACGGTTGAATAGTGTTGGCACCTTATATTGTGGAAACTCCTGGTATCAATCCCTGGGTCCTCAATAGTATCACTCCTATACCAGCAGGCAGTAGCCCAATGTTGAAAAAAAAAATTGTAAAATTCTTTCCAAAATGACAAATTAACCAAACTATTAATGCAATTAAAGCTCATCACTCACAAGTGAGCAGTAGAGTATTGAGCTATAGAATGGGTGTAGATAGCTGATTAGGCCCAAACTTGGAATGGAATCACATGTTTCACAGGGGTGTGATTTCTACATCCAAACCAAGGAGGAGAAATCTTCAATGATGTAACTGAAGAAATAAAAACTGTATGCGAGTCTTTATAATCTTCTCAATTATAAACAACTTGAGGACAATCTATGCCATTCAGTTGCCTTTACATCATTAGAAGGTGTTTGAGACTTTCAGTCTTTGGTGTAGACACTATAATGAAAACCAAACTACTTAGCCACCATCTTAAAACTATAAGCATTTAAAGTAAGGTAATGCGTCTAAATTGTATTACTTGATTAAAACCCTTCGTGAGAATAGAATTAACAGGCCACTACACAAATTACTTGTTCCCAATTTCCTTACCCATAATTTGTGAAAAAAATGCGGTAAAGAAATGCGCACGCACACACGACTTTTTCTGGGAGAAATGTTCTCATAATCTCACTGTTGGATATAATTTCAAACAAACCAATGATTAAACTTGAGGAAACCTTCCCATATAACTCAGACATCTTGCTCCTCTCTACAACAAGAAATTATAGATAACTGAAGTTACAGGTCACTAGAAATGCGCATCAATCATTATTAAAGTAAGCCAAAAATACCCTCACTCTCAGTATTTATGGGAACAAATCTGAATGGGCCTACAACATATTACTCAACATTTTCGGAGCTTCCTTGCTAGTGGAAACAAAACATATATTCTTCTTTCCAAGATAATAAAAACATGGAGTTTAAGTTTGGGATTTCTCTTCATTTGCTTTGAGACCATCCACCTAAAAGGAATTAACTAGAGACACATCAAAAGCGAATCAAAATCCTATGAGTGGGTAGCGCTCATATAGTTATTTTTATTTGGAGAAGGAACTAAATTGGGAATTTTAAAAAACTAAAACTCATTGACAGATCGATCACATACAAACACCCGTTTAATTTTCTTTTTTCCAAAATGGACTTGAATTCCATATGCTCAGATGGCTTTGTATCTTTTAGAGTGAAATTTGGCTCAGTACTGCCAATAAAGGGTAGCTCATCTTTATCCAAAAATAAAATAAAATGGGGGAGCTCATTATTCTTTAGCAGTTTGGATATAATCTGAATGGGCTCTACTGATTCTTTTAGATGGTTGAATGCTCAGAACTTGAAAAATGCCCCTTGTTTTTAATGCAGATGCTCATAGCCTCATATCAAATTGCTATTAGCCTCATAACAAGGTAACAAAACAGATTGATTTAGATAAATCCATAGAGAGTTAGTAAGCCTATAAAGAGATTGATTTAAGCTGATTTAACCTGAAGAAACAGTGGGATTTATTATCAAAGGTCCTTTTTTTTTTCTTCCTGTTGGCTATTTCAGATCCCAAATCAGATTTTGGGACTCAAGCAAAGAAAAAGTCCATGTTCAAATATTTCAGATCCCAAATCAGAATTCCTAGCCATTTCAACCAAACATATTAAAAAAGTTCCAAATTAGAATTCCCAAATTAGAAACCCCGATCTATGTCTTCATTTCCAATCTACTCAAACCCCCACATGAACTTACATAGAAAATCTAGAACACCAAATAATAGAGAAAATCCAAAAAAAATATAGAAAAATGAGCAAGTGAGATTTTTGCTGAAAACACACAAACCTGAAAAAATGTAGGCTGGATTTTTGTAGAGGCAGGGTCCTTTCTCTTTCTCCCTTCTTTTCTTCGTCCCTCCTCTTGGCCAACAGAGGCAGAGCGAGGCAGTGGCAGCGGATTGCAAAGGCAACGGCAGTGGATCGTAGTGTGAGAAAGAGATAACAGAGCAAGGATCGGAGGATTGCAGAAGCAACGGCAGCGGAATGCAGATGCAGCAGCAGCGGTTTCCAAAGCGAGAAAGAGATGAGCAAAGCGAGGATCGGAGGATTGAAGAGGCAACGGTAGTGGGTCGCAGAGTGGAAGGAGATGACTGACGCAGATCGGACTGAGTTCGGAGAGAAAGATCGGAGAGAGCGAGAGATGAGCAGAGAGATTAGGAAGAGCGAGAGAGATAACAGAGAGAGCGAGAAAGCGAGACAGGGAGCGAGAGAGAGAGAGAGAGAAAGAGAGAGAGAGAGAGAGAGAGAGAGAGAGAGAGAGAGCGATAGATCGGAGAGAGTGAGAGAGTAGAGAAAGGAAGAGATCGGAGAGAGAAAGCAAATGGGACGTGGGGGAGTGAAAAAGGGATTTCCCTCTGGCACCAAGTTTTATTAGACTTTTACCGATGACTAATTTTCATCACCAAAAGTTAAATTTCGTCGACAAATGTTTTTAAATTTTTTATAAAAAATAAGTTAAAAATTACGTAACTTTACCGATGTATTTTTTTTACATTGATAAAAGTATATTTTTACTGACATTTTAATTAAAACATCGGTAAAAATACACATTTACCTATGTTTAAATTCATCATAAACGTTTTTTCATTTTTCTTAAGATAAGTAAAAATTTAGATAACTTTATTGACATCTTTCTATTTTACGTCTGTAAAAGTTTATTTTATTTTCATTTTTTCTAAAAAAAAAACTAGTTATAAGATATTTACCAACGCTTTTTATATTTACATTGATAAAAATAGAACCTTAAAAATACCGACAAAATATTTCACTGTAAAAAGTTAAATAATTCATCAAAAATAATTTTTATTTTATTTTAAAAAAATAAGTTAAAATGTCCTAACAATTGCCTACAAATTTTACTTTTTACATCGGTAAGTATCCTACTGTCACCGACGTTTTATAATAAACATCAGCAAAAAGTGTACTTTAATCTTTCGGACTGATGTTATATTTATTATGTCAGTAAAATAATACTAAAACTAAAGAAATTTTGAACCCATTGCTAAAAATTGTCGGCAAAAGTGCTTCTTCTTATAGTGTCTAATTCACTCTAAGGCAATCCAACTCAAGAACCCAATATCTAACTCTACAACTACAAAACTAAAGAATTAAGGGAAAAGAAGAACATTAGACTATAAATAAAGTAAGAGGGCAAAATAGAGAAAGGGAAATTTGCAGGATTGTCGGAATTCTTACCTTGATGTGATGTAGAGAGAGGTCTATGAATCTATGGGACTTGATTGGAAAATTAGTGGCTTGCTTCTTTAAGATCTAGCTTTGTAGAGATTGGTAGCCATGAAAGGAGTTTGGAAATTAGCTCTAGCTTAAGGAGAAAAGGAGAAGAGCTTGAGAAAGGAGGGCTTGAAATGGGGTTCTTGCTGTAGCTTTAGGTTATACATGAGAGGGATAAGTGAAAGGACTAAGGTACCCTTACTTGTTGAATAGAGAAAGAGAATCTTAGAAGAGTTTTGGGTATTTCAAGTGGGTTCAGATATGAAAGGACTGAAGAAAATGAGAAGAGCTTGAGAGAGGAGAGCTTAAAATGAGGTTCTTGTTGTAGCTTTAAGTTATATAAGAGAGGGATAAGTGAAAGGACTAAGGTGCCCTTGCTTAATAGAAAGAGAATCTTAGAAGGGCTTTTGGGTATTTCAAGTGGAATTAGATATGAAATGACTGAAATGCCAATGGAAGGTGAATTAGGAGAGGAGATATTTTAAGGGTAACTTAGGGAATTTGGTGAAGTTAGCTATTAGATTTTTCTCCCAAGGACCTCTAGTTAATCTAAATCTCATACAAGTCCTCTTCTATAATCTTTTATCACTAAGCTAATAACTTCTAACCCTCCTAATCCTCTAATCTAAGGCTAAACACCACTAATAATGCTAAAATAATATGTATTTATAGAAAGTAAATGGGGTGGGTCTTACTCAAGATTTTGAGCCTAATGATCTCCCTCTTCTAAGTTTGTGAATATTTTCCACGTCCAACCTTCCCCATCTGATTTCAAAATCAACGCATTCATAGAAAGTAGAGCTACAGTTACTTCGAACGTTAGAAAGAGGTTACCAAGTTTGCCTTTGAAAACATAACTGATGGATCCCATAATCACAATTTGAACTGTTAATTACATTTAGAATGTTCAAAACAGCTAAGAGAGCAAATATTAGTCGTTGATTCATCATATATTTTGACATATTTATTAAAAAGAATATTCAAACCATTGGATCATAATTTCTTGACTTCTATGGGGTCCATTTGCAAAATCCAAGTCGGTTATTGTCTTCATGAGGCCTAAAATAGCTATGGGTCAAATTCCACACCATGATTCCTTATGGCTTATGGGAAAATCTTAAAAATACATATCAATCATTGAAGATATTTTCAACTCGACGAAAATAGATGACATTGCTATAGTACCTAAAATCGATAACTTAGATACTATCTTTTTGCCTTGGATCTACTGTTTGGGTCCCATAGCCAAGATCGAAACCATTAATGATGATTAGAAGTTCCAACACAACTATTAAGTCAAGTTTTAGTCATTGATCCCTCATGGATCTTTAGATATTTGCAAATTAAGTCCAAATTCTAAAATATTAATTTTTGATTTCAATAGGCCCCCTATGCAATATCTGAACCGTGTGAAATTCTCTAGAGAGCCATGGACGGCTATGGGGAGATTAGCTTTTAGGTGAAAGATCAGCTCTTAGTTTTTTATGGATTATTAAAAAATTATAAGAAACCTATAACCATTGGATCACAAGTCCATAGATGGTAGGAATTCTTTCTCTTTACCAAAGCTGAAACTCTCTTTTCGAAATTCTCTTTTCTTTGTTGATATATTAGGTCCAAGGAAATCCTCTAAATATTGAATGTCTCTCAATTTACCAAACATGCATTAAAAGTCTCAAGCTTCTATGGCTTTCAATAGTCAAGGCATAGCGACCAAGAAATGTAATGGGGACCACTGAAACGACCATGAAATTTCGTACTAGCAATGAAGTGTGGGTCACATGACATGTAGATACATTTCATTTGCCCCATCAACAAGAAAAGAGTACAAATTTTATATCTAGTTCCTTTTTATGACCTTTCAAGGTAAAAAAAAAAAAATGTGTGTGATGAAGTGTAAACACTTGTCCTTTTGCATATTAATATTACTTAAAAAAGGAATATCCCTCACCAAAATGGTGAGGGACATATACACATAAATATTATCCATATATATAAATAGAAGGTCTTTGCAAAATATTGATATTCTAAAATCTAGAATTAGCTATTATATTTAGTTATACACAGATCACTGCGATTGACACACAAATACAACGCAAATATAATAAATCAAATCAAGGTTCGACAATGTTCCAAATCTATGGAATAATATTCAATATTTCTCTCTCTCTCTCTCTCTCTCTCTCTCTCTCTCTCTCTCTCTGAGGATGCATTACATTTATTTTATTAGAGACATCTATTTTAAAAGATTTTCCTCTAGCAGTAAGAAACCTCTATTAGAAGTGATGATAACTATTAAAAAATAAAATAAAATAAAATAGAATAAAGCCCTAACATAACATGATAAACAGGATATACAAGATGTTTGACCCAACACTACTATGCATATAAGAGGCATCATAACAGTATCTCATGCTTTTCTCCTGAATTTAAGGGACATCGTCCTTTAGATACATTGCAAAAGCTGGAAATAATCTTTGTACCTTTCGGCAAACATTTTCCAACGTGAGAACGACTCCTGTCTTTTCTTTTTCTACTGTTCCTACTTGGTAAGAATGCAAAATCTCTTTCATTAAACAGTTGCTTCTCATCAACTTCAACCTCGATTGCAAGATGAATCTCATCTTTTTTGAAAAGTGTAGCTACTTACTAGTGATTGTGAACATTCAACTAAAGCCAACATTAAACTGGAATGTAAATGATTCAATGAAAACGGAAAATAACTTTATTTATAAATTATTATTATACCTTATTTACATATATAATATAGGTGCAAATAAATATGATCATGCATAAGTATTATGCATGTGCATCGTTTATATATATACATGAGTGTAAACAAACTATGTGAATTGAGAGAAAAAAAAATATTGACTACCATCACCTTAATAATTCAAATATTACAAATTGTTAAGGTTTCATCAAATCTCCACATTACATCCTTCAACCTCACCTTTATAAAAATCTCCTATTTGACCATGAATTCATTTCATCTAATGCAATGCAACAAGGGGCCCAAAAGGCCCCAAGTATCGACTCCTACAATAGCCACTCCATATGTAAACATCATAATCCGATCACTCCATTTTCTCCTCCCCAAACAAAGGGGCATCTTCCTTTACAATCTAAAGCTGCACAACCAAGCTGCATGTACGAGAACGAGATCTTCCTTTCGACAACCACTTACAATGTGAGAAAAGGCTCCCGTCTTCTCTTTTTGTCCATACAAGACTAGGTGGAAACATTGCATAATTTCTTTCTTCAAATGCTGTTTCTCATCAAGCCTCAACTGTATGTAGTGATGCAGATGGGTTGCATTCAGGAAGAAACCAATGGTGGATTGAGACCCAGTTCTGTCTTTATAAATTTAGACGTAAATCAAATATAGAACTTATGTGTTGTATCTGGATTCTGCAACTACTTTGAAAATGCGGATCTGATTTCGAATCCAAACCCAAGATTAGAGGTGGAGATATTAATCAAATTGAATAAAAGAGCTTCAAAATAAGAAAAATTAAATATACAAGAAGGGCTATAAAATAGTAGATAATTAAAGCTAACTAGACTCTAAAATCTTGGTTAAGATTTGGATATCACTTATTTTATACATAATAACTAAAGAACCTGCAAAAATAACATATGCAAACTATTAGGGATTAGGATAAAGATTAGGTTGTTAGAAATTAGGATAAACATTAGGAGTTAGAGACTTTAAATAGTTTGAATTTGGAATAATGATTGCTTAGGGTTGATTTTCTATTGTATGAATTGAGATCATCTCTTAATTGATTTTTTACGGTGAAATAATTGAAATACAATGATTATTGATTTTCCACATGATATAAAAGCAGGGCTGGGGGATGATGATCATGTGATCAATTTGGGATCCTAATCTTACCATTTATGCTTCCGCAATAATCACCGTCAATCTTTCTATTTTAATAAAAGAAATAATATCCTCTCTTATCCATCTATCCACTCAAACCTCAAGCCTAACGATCTCCATCAATTTCTATAATCAAAAGCTACTGGAAGAGATCACGAAAGATTTGATCTAGTGGACCACTGGCACTGACATACTCCTGAAGAGTGGGTAGCGACAAGGATGGATCTATAAACAGACGATGATTCCCAGGAAGATATAATTGAAGATATGATTAATGTCTGTAATTTATTTATTTATTTTAAGATCAAAAGACTTAATTTTTTCATGTCAACAAGACAAATCCTTTGAAAGGACCATGTCATTGAGGGGGGATGTTAAGAATTAGGATAAAGATTAGGTTGTTAGAAATTAGGATAAACATTAGGTTGTTAGAGACTTTAAATAGTTTGAATTTTGAATAATAGTTGCTTAAGTTTGCTTTTCCATTGTATAAATTGAGATTATCTCTTAATTGATTGTTTAGGGTGAAATAATTGAAATTTATTGATTTTCCACACTAACCACAAGCATGACCCACATGGCTAGGGCCTCCACACCATCTTATGACTCTTAATATTTTTTTGATAAATAATTATATATTGATATTGATTCTTAATTCTTATATATAACACTTGGCTAGGGCCTTCACACAAGCATGACTCTTAATTCTTATGGCTAGGGCCGTTTAGTGTTAAGTTTGCCTTTTTAAATAAGCAAATGGTCATGAGTTCAAAATCTTACAACCTATACATTTTTATTTTTTACCATGGCTTAATAAAAAAATCAAAATTAAAAGAAATTAGGTCAAAATTGAATCCAAAACCCTCTGCTTATTTGAATTTTACCTAGGCCCTATTTTGGATTTAGGTGATTAGACCTCTATTTTTAAGAGAGCATCTATAGACAGAAAAATAATTAATAAGGAAAGGAGATTGCAACACGTGGAAAAAAAAGTCCACATATGTGGAAAGAAAAGTGTATACACCTGTGGGGAGGCGAAAGTAGGGTTGTAAATTGGTCTATGATTCTCTGATTACACGAAAGTTATGACCCATTTAGAAACGGGTTTAGGTCTTTTTTTAGGTCTTAGTAAGTAAAGGGCCCAATTCTAAATCCTATTTTGGACCCATGACTTAAAATGGTTTTAAGTTGGGTTCTACCTTGATTCCAACCTGTAAGTTGGAGACCCAATATATTACATCAATTTTCGAGAATTTTTCTAGACATTAGTTTTTTTTTCTTAAACATTTTCTACACAAATTTGGACCCAGACTCGAACGCGCCCCATACAATGCTTTGGTTCCGATTCTAGGTCTATCTTCTCATTAATGATTCTGATTCCGAGTCTAGATCCAAAGAATTGGTTTTAAACCAGTTCGGGCCCAAGTCCATCTTCTAATTAATGTTTTGGATCCGGGTTCATGGAACTGACTCGTTTGAAACCCTAGGCTGAAGTGAGAAACGTGGTTACAAATCAACTAAGCGACTACACATTCTCACATCTGTTTTTAACTTGGGTATGGGTATGTTCCTACAATGTGGACCCCAGTTGGCTCCCGGTTTTTGCTTTTGGATCCCATATTAGTAGTTCAAATTCACCAGGAACCTGACTTGAACCTTACCATTTTTAGTCCACAACTTGTAATTCAAAAGTTGGGTTCCAACTAGATTCATATGCAGGTTGAG
Organism: Sextonia rubra; assembly: GCA_037013555.1. Lineage (NCBI taxonomy): Eukaryota > Viridiplantae > Streptophyta > Magnoliopsida > Laurales > Lauraceae > Sextonia > Sextonia rubra. Next base: position 28,718,664 of record JASUAD010000009.1, read on the forward strand.
CCGTCCCATATTTATGGGTTCTCCAAATCAAACCCGGGTTCAGCCCCTCACATATGAATAATGCCCATGATAGATGGCTGGGTCGTGATCTAAGTTGTTTACAGTCCTAGTATGTTTTTTTTTTTTATGACTCTAGGCAGCCCTTATTAATCTAGCCTTCAATCTTTGGCTTCTAACCCCAGTGTTATTCAGTTTTGATAAAGAAGAATTGTTCTCTAGAGATTATATATATAACTATACATATAGTACCGAAATAATTGTGGGAGTGTGAGTTGAATCAAAGAACTTGCTAAACAAATCTAAGGGTTAAACCACCTAAGCCATTGCCTTTGGAGGCAGCCGTTGTATATATTATAGCATAAAAAGATGAAAGTTGCTTATGGACAGGCCAGGTCTAAAATGAAGTAAGGGTTTTTTATTATATATTAAAAAAAGTAGAATTAAAATTGGGATCTTTTTTATTTATTTCTTAATAGGGACATGTAACTCACAAGGGTATAATCGAGTGTCCAATCAATTTTAATCTAGACCCATTTGACTCACCCGACTCAGGATTGAATTTGTAACCGGATTTGACGGGGTGGCCGTCAAATCGAGACTCGGATGATATTTCTATGGCCAAAAATCAGGCCAAGTTTCTAAATAGGTGCCACAGCCCACCGGGTGACTAGGAGTGTGGAATTGCATACCCAGAAATAGACAATTCAAAATAACTGACCAACCGCCAGCATTCATTGTTACATATGAGGCCCACCTGATAAATGTTGACATGTTTGACTTTAGTGCCATGGCCTTTGTGCTCATGCCTTTCATGTTTTGAAGCTCTTGGAAAATGCTTTTAGAAAGCATAACGCAGAATGTGATAAAAGACGACATTACCACGAGATCTTTCAAAATATCATATGTTAATATTCTATTGAAAATATGATTTTTAACGCATACAATTATAAAATCTACTTTGAACATTTTTGGATTTTATTATAGGAGTTTTTTTTTTTTTTTTTGAAAAAACCCCCTTAGAGTCTTTGTAGAACAAAAAGAACTTTGGAAATTTTTATAGCCTAAAGTGGTCCCCTTAGCCCTTTTTGAATTTTTTTTTTCAATATCATTCATAAGTAAAAATATTTATGCTCAAGCATAATATACTTAAAACAGAATCATAGTTTTCTAGACATTGTTGATGAGCATCAATATCTATACTCATTGCAGACATAGATAGGGTTTTCTTCTCTCTTTTTTTCTTATTTCAGTTCCTTTTTTTGCTTTTATTTCTTTTTTATTTTCTCATCTATTCTACTTCTTTCTTTTCTTGATTTTGTCTTTTTATTCCACCTTTCATTAAACTACTGTCATCCTCCTCTCCTCATAGTGTTTCTTCTTTTTCCCTATTTTTCTTTTTCAGGTTAGTTTTTCTTCTTCTTGTTCTTCTTTTAGTTTTCTTCTTTTGTTGTTGTTGTTGTTCTTGAGTCTCCTCTCAAGCTTCTTCCATCATTGTCCCTTTCTTCTTACTTTGGTCCTCTTCCTTCTCCACGCTTTCTCTCCTCTTCACTCCTCTCTACACCAAATCGGGAAGGAGAGATGTGGAAGAGGAAGAATGAATGGGGAAAGGGTTTGGTATATATTACGTTTGAGAATAGATATCAATGCTTAAGCATAATATATCCAAAATCGAATCATGATTTTTTTTAGACATTATTGATGAGCAACAATATATATGCTCACTGCAAACATAAATGGGATCTTCTTCTTCCTTTTGTTTTTCTTTCTACTCCTTCTTCTACTTCCCTTTCTTTTCTTTTTACCCATCTATTTTGCTTCTTTCTTTTCTTCTTCCACATTTCATTAAACCACTCTTATGGTTTATCTCCTCCTAACGTTTCTTCTTCTTCTTTTTTCTTCTTTTTCTTCTCTTTTCTTCTTCCTTCCACCTTTTCCTTGTCTTCTCTTTTTCTTCTTCTTTGCTTTCCCCTCCTCGCCTCAAACGGAACCCAAATGGAACATGGGAAAGATGTCACCACCCGAGTAGCCTACTAGCCCAGTAACTTAGTGAGCCTGTTACGTGTAAAGTCCAAACCCGAACTAATCTTGATTTATAATAATTAATCTTGTTTTATGCTAATTAATACTTATTTAGACTAATTTAACTCAAAACCCCTTAGGTTTGGGTCATGGATAAGTAGTTGGGTCAGGTTCAAACCTTACTTAGATAGCTAAAGACTTTTTTGTAATTTAGAGTCATATGGTTTGCATCATTTTGGTACCTTATTAGTTGCATCATATGTTTTTCACCTTGTGGATCATCTTTCATAATTGGCCCAATTTGATCCAGATCCATCATGGCCCAATTGAATATCATGGCCCAATTTCCTTAGAAAATTTGAGTTTAAGAGGTACATCATCATTCCCCCTTCCTTGATCTTTAATATCTCTGCTAGAGCTACTCCTCTCACTCTCCTCTCATCTCCACTTCAAACTTGGAGCTGAAAATTGAATTTTGGAGCCTTGCATATACTCCTACTAGATTCCATTCTCCTCTTTCTCCATCCTCTTGTGCATCTTCTTCGTAAGAGCCACCAAATTCATCTTTTCCTCTTCTCTACAACTTTTCAAGGTAAAATCCTTAACATCCTTTCTTTCCTTTAAGTTCAAAAGAGTCAAGGAGACTCAAATGAGCAACATGCATGCATCTTACACTCGATTCACACATTACATTTCTTTGTATGTAATAAAATCTTCTTCTGTTGAGGCTTTCTCCATTATCAAACCAAAGGAGAGGCTAATTTTGGGTTGAATACTGATATAAGGCAAGTATAAGAGTATATATTATTACATGCATGTCTTTTATATTGATTATTGAAGAATTCCCTATACACGTTAGCTCACAGCTCTTTCACCTCTTTGAATCTAAGAATAAGTAATGGATTAAGTGATAAGGAATATGGTTATGAATTAAGGATGAAATGTGGGCATTGTAAGATCTATGGTGATAATTTGGAGCAAAAGAAATTACATTAGAACCAATTCGAGAGTTCTATACCGAACTAAAACTCGGTACTGGAACAATTTCAAAAAATCTAAAACATACGGCTAGGTCATAAATAAGTACGGCTAGGAATCCAGAGACAAAGAATTATGTATTCGTTTTATGGCTAACTCACAGCCAAGCAGTGAAATGAATTATGGTTAAGCCGTAACCACCCCATGACCAAGCCATAAGCTATTTTACAGCTAGCTTTCCAAAAAACCCCAAATCAAGCTTTTCCTCTACGGCTAACCCACTGCTAAGCCATGATCACACTACAGCTAAGCCGTAGCCAGGCCGTGGCCTAGCAGTAAGCTTCATACGGCTAAGCCATGGACCAATGTACAGCTGAGTCATAAATGTGGGTGAAATTAAAAGAAAAATTATAACACTCCGACCCAACTTAACCTCGTTTAGCAACTAATTAATGTTGCTTTAGTTGTTAATGGTGTTTTGCTTTTGTTTTGATTTCGTTGCGGGTCATGGATAGGTAGTTGGGTTGAGTTTGACTTGGTTTAGGTAAATCAAATCTTTTTTCATAATTTCAGCTTTTAAAAGGCATGGTCCTTTTCGCATCATCTGGGTGCCAACACATGTCTTTCATTGAGCTCATTACCTTTCATAACTACGTCGTTCGTAACCGATGTCGTTTGATTCCGTTGGACCTGGATTTAACTCGAACTGGAAATTGTTTTATGACTTGGACTTCATTGCAATTTTGCCTTTAATCTTCTCTTATAAAAGCCATCACCGACTCAACTCCCTCACTCTCTTCTCTTCTCTCACGTTGCTCACGCTGGAGTATTCTCCCCTCTTCCTCTCGATTCTCCTCCTTCTCGATCAAGCCAAGGAAGAGGCTTCATAGTCTTGAGTCTTGATTTCTAGTGAGCGAAGGTAAGTCTTGAAGTGGTTTTCCTTTTTTTCTCCTCAATTATTATGTGCATGTGTCTTATGTTTCTTTCTTTTTTCCTTTCCTTACACGCATGGGGGATTAGGTGTGTGTTGGACGTGAATTGAGCCCCAAGGACAGCAATTGGTGTGGTTGAACTCCATTAAGGCAAGTATAAGCATAATATGTATGAACCCATGTTGATAAATGCTTGGTTTTGTTAAATTCGCATGAGTTTGCATGGAAAACATGTTCACAGCCCAAATCGAGTTCATTCTCCCTTTCTCTGGTAAAAATTTGCTCATTTGATGTCGTTACAGGTTTTCTGTATTTGATTCAGAAATCAGCCCAGCGCATGCACGGCTAAGCCATAAAATGTGCTACGGCTGAGCCGTAAACTGCACTACGGCTAAGCCGTGACCTAACCGTGAACCCAGTCATAGATCAATACAGGGTGACACCTAAAAATAACTGAGAGTATGCAAATCAGTACTCTTCTACGGCCCAGCCACGGCTAAGCCATGAAGCCTTCTACGGCTAAGCCATAAGGTTCCTTCGGCTAAGCCATAAGGTTAGCTAAAGCTGAGCTGACTAACCTGAATAGTAGTAAGAAAGCTAGGGAGGAATGAAACTCATAGGACTTTTATTATATAAGGTAAGCAACCTCCACTTGCCTAACGGAACACGATAATAAGCATGGATGATCTCGAGGGCTGCAAATCATTCATGTTCGTTATCCAGTTGTTAAGCACCTCCCCATTGGTGTTGGTTTAAGGGACTTCAGTGCACCAGCTGATACAATGCAACACTAGACAACGGTGCAGTGGATAACTTAAAACTACATCATCATGCACGGTTAGAAACACTGGATAATTAGAGTAGAATTGGCTAGTAAATGAACATGATTCGATATGCTATGATTTGCTTACATGACATGTTGTATTTCGATCATTGATCTCCACTCTTTAACAGGATCATTGTATGTAACATCGTAAGTCGTACTATATGTCCACCTTGAGTACACACGTATGTATGTATGTTATCAAGCTTACCCGTATAAGACATGTTCTCGGATATGCACGCAGGATATGCTTGTCACGATCTACTCATGGTTTTCATGATTGACTCTGTATGGTCAGGCACTACTTAGCCTCAGCCTTAGGATCCCGACGGGTTGAATTTGGTATAGTTTTCATGGCCTTGCTGTAGTAAGGAAATGTCTTGGGGAATCCGGACTTCAGGAACCCGAGACCCATTTGTACCCTGGCCCGGTCAATGGTGTTCTCTGTACCAATATAAGATCCCTCTTTTGGAAGTATATGGCAATGTAGTCGCCAACTAGTTATATACATAGTATGTGACTCACATGGCATGTTTATTTCTTGCATGACAGCTTGGTATATGAATATGCCTTGTTTGATTTTCATGATATTCTTTATTCTATTAGACACAGCATGTGTTAACTTGTTATGGTTTATACTTTGCTGAATCGTTGTATTCATGAGTTGTCTTTGGTATTGCAGGCTCAGATACCCAGGCCGACCCCTCGTTGGTCGACCAGACTCCAAGAGAGGCCCCCGAGGTCCCATCAGGACTAGAATAGTGGATGTAGTCACTCCATTGGAGAGCGCCATGGACATCAATGCATAAGAGTCTTCATCATTTTGAGATTTGTCACGATTGAATCTTATCATGAATTGTACATGTTTATTTTGTTCCATTTTGTAAAACCCTTATCTATATATGTCAGTTCCGTTTTCGTATTCTCTTTTTGCATTGTTTAGTGTGATGTTTTGATATCTACAGCTTCCGCGTGCATGTTTGGCACGTGTAAACCTTCTCTTGTGCGTGTGCATTTAGACACGGTCTACATGTACAGGCACGGGAGTACGTGTGTCATCGGTTTAGCTTTTGTTAACCCCCGAACTCCTGGGCTCGGGTTGTGACAAAAATTTTGCCACACGACTAAGCCGTAACCTATATATGGCTAAGTCGTAAGAATCCAATGAAGTTAAGAAATTAAGAATTTTTAAGACCTTATAGGGCTTTAAATATGGCACTTACTCTAATTAAATTAGCTCAATGGTGATCAAATGATAAGGAAGAAGAGTGAAGAGCTGTCACTCATTACCTACGATTTTTCAGATGGTTTCCCGACGTCACATCATAGGTGTTGGCATAAGAAGAAGTGTCATTAGCTTATACAATGTAACACCGGGATTTTTGGTAACACAACGATACTGACCATTATATAAATACATTATATTGAATGACTAAGAAAACACGGATTATCTTAATATAGACTTGACTAGTAAATAATCGTGATGACTTCTCAATTCAATGCATTCATATTGTTTAAATCAACCGTGCCCTTAGTATAGGCTTGGCTAGTAAATAATCGTAATGACTTCTCAATTCAATGCATTCTTATTGTTTAAATCAACCTTGCCCTCAATATGATTAAATCATGTACCTATTATTCGTTTTGAATCTTGAGGCAAAATAAAAAATGAAGCTTCTACTGAGTGTGGGACTGTGAGCCAAAACAAGTGTAGCTAAGGTTGAGAGGGTTTGAGCTCCAATAGTTCATTAAGTATGCATTGTTTGAATGATAGTTGCTTTGTTCAATTCTAATTTTTATGATTGAATGCAATCTCAAGACTGATACTCCTTTTATTTATAGATATGGGACGATTGCTATGATCGATAATAAGTATGAATGAATATATATGAATATGAGACGATCACCATGATTGATGATAAGTATGAATGATATGAATTCGGGACGATCTTGATACGTCAACTCGACACCACTTAGCTTGTACCTATATTAGGTTCGACGGGACCAATTCGGGTATCACTTCTATCACTATTGCAGTAGTTTATGGAGGAGTTGGTCGGCGCTCTTCGGGTAGCTAGACTGATCTCCTAGCAATATTCGCTTTTGTATGTTATAGCTCTCTTTAGAGAGAATATAGCCTTGTGGATGCCAACTAGAATATTATTGTATCTCCAATTATGATTCCTTATTCATACTGTATTCATATGCATAACATGCCTAGCTAACGATTAATGCTCTTTTTTAATTAATGTCTCTAAGTCAATTTATACATCATGATAGTCTTATATATCTCTATATTTGGTTAACTGTCGTATTAACATTGCTACTCTTGATATTACAGGTACCAAACCCAACACCAGTTTGACAATCGATGTGCACCCGGAAGGAACCCCAATGGTACTTCGGGGTGTAGATAAGTGGAATGAGGATGACGTATTTTACTAATCATTCGACGTTGTGCGTTGCAAGGTTGTTTAGGTTGCTTAGGCTTGGCTATGATTGGCTTTAGAAGAGTCATGTTATCTCCTTTATTGTTATTTTGGAGTCAGAGATTGATGAACATATTATTTTGAATTATGTATACATTTAAGAATTTTGTTGAAATGTGTATGTAGATGGTTAAACAACAGACTTAGGTATCTTATGAATAGATGATGTTTTTATTATTGCTTATGATGATTACAGGTGTATTTCACAAGTTTCCACTTTATCATTTGAAACATAATATACGTGTTTATGGAACTTACTTACACGTACCTGTAGAATTTTCCTTGTAGCGGTTTGTACATGTTTCACATAGCAAGGATTGTTATGAGATTACATGTGCCATGCCTAGGGATCCATTCAAATCCTTAATTCTCGGTTCGAGGCGTGACATCACGTGGCCCAAAATGCTTAAGCCCAAGTCACTAATAGTAACGTACATAGTTCATTATATACCAAACTCATATTTCATTCCTAAACGATGTGGGATGAGTGTTACAATCTACCCCCCTTAAGGCTACATGTCCCAGTGTGGATCCATCTAACTTCATCAGGCAATGTAGGACAGAAGCATTCCACCCCCGTATCCCCAGTGGATTTTCCTATATTAGCTCAAAGCTCGCCCACTCTAGCTTTGACCCTAATCTTGCCTCAAGGGATTACATAGCAGGATCGGAGGTCTCACATTTCCGTCTAGTGATGGTCTTTGAAACTAATTGCAATGATTCAAGTAGTCTACTAACTCGATAACTTGGAAAGCCTAATACATGGCCCAAAATGCTTAATTAAGCCCAAGTTACTAGTAATAACTGAGCTACATGGTTCATTATATACCAAACTCATATTTCATCCCTAAATAATGTGGGATGGCATATTACAGAAGAAGAGATGAGAAAGAGGAAGAAGAAATGGAGAAAGAATTCACTTGAATATAAATATCGTTGCTCATTAATACTAGTAAAAAAAAATACTGGAAAGGACCTAGAGGATCACTCTGGGCCATAAAAGTTCCTGGGATCCTTTTTGTTCTATAAAGACTTTAAGGAAATCTTTTCAGGAAAACCCCTTTTATTATAAGTCATTAGCTTTTATTGGATTTCAACCTTAGAAAAAAAAACTGAGAATGACAAATTTGCCCATCTTATAACATTGTAAATATAGGGCAACATTACAAGGACGGTTTTTCTCTATGTAATTGAGTTTCTAAGATTCTATTTTTATAAATGGTTAAAAATGAACTATCAAAGGTAAATATCTAAAAATGACATCAAATAATCTCTCCACTAATTGAAATTGTATCAAGGGACAATGAGGAATAAATACCCGATCATCACCCTGGCAATTTAGGGTTGAACTACATCTCTGCCGTATATCATTCAACCTTAGCTCATGTTCTTCATCCATCACATCCTTAATTTCCCTTTGATGGAGCGCATTGAGCATGAATTTTTATGTCTTTTATGCAAGCAATCAAGCTCTAATATAGGACTGCAAGCTCTTTCTTGTAACTAAATTGGCATTAGCCAAAGGCTTAATTGGAGCCTTCTTTTCATCTTGAAGTCATATTTTCATTAGAAGAGAGGATTGCAAGGCAGGGACAGACCCAAATACATGGCTTTGGGGGCTCAAGGCCCCACCCATTTCCTGAAAGAAGTTCAAAATTGTTATATAAAATAAAAAAAACCCTGAAAATACTGAAAATTAATATATTTTTTTAACATTTGCCCTTTTTCCAATATTTCTTTTGCATAAACCTTTCTCCAAGTTAAATTTTTTGGGTCCACCCCTGCCCTGCCGCAAGGCCATCCATGTGTCATCCATATTAAAGTGTTAGGAGCTCTTAGTAAGGCGTATACAATTTTATAATCTACAAAGGGTCATTAAATAGTCTTCACCTTGGCACGAAATTATTTGTACTAAATCCAATCTCAGTAAAATAAGGATGCCTTTTACCTCTTCACCTTACATCGTTCACTTGCTTCTCTAATATTCTTTCCTTAAACCGCTCTTTACCATCGAGGTTTTAAGGATTTTATATGCAAAGTTCGCAAGCTGGCCCATAGTTTTCTTTAGGGATCCTTGTTTCATTTTTCAAGACAAATTTTCAATCAAGGTTCTCAATCAAGTGCGGTGAAACGGTAGGTGGGGGGGATGTAGTGGGACCATCTAGTGTACTGGGTCATTGGTGAAAGGGTAGACTGGAAGGGGCCCACTTGAATAGAGGTTGCTTAAAATTTCAACACCACCGGTGTTAGATTATGATTCCTTTGTCAATTTGTACTTGGCGTCATTGCCTCGCTAGGATGCCTAAAATGAAACGCGTCACCTTTAAGGAGCTATTTATCTGATAAGACCACAGGATGGATGAACCAGTTATAGCCCTTTTATCCATTTAAGAACTTGCAAACACAATCATTCTCATTCAAAGATGCAAATTGGTCCGTGGAATGGGAAAAGTTATACGTAGCCATCTCCAATGATATAATGGCTTAACGACATGGGTACTTTCCAAAAGTTTTGGTCCCACCCTTACACATTGTAGGGCCTCCTACTGTTCCTGAAGCAACCATTCCATTCCACTTTAGATAAATCATGGGTATTCTTTTTGTGTTTTTGGGTACCTAGCAAATGGGCTGGGACCATGAGATGACTATCGGTGGAGAGAGAGAGAGTCCTGATGCTTTGATTTTTCATCCGATGGTGATCGTGGCAGGATCTATTACGATCCTTGGTGACATTGCGGACCATAATAGATCCACTTATGGTCATTGTGAGACACACTCCCATAGAATACCTCAATTCAGGAAGATAATGACCACTCAAGTGAGGAAAGAAACAGAGAAACCTACAGAAACAGCTGTAGGGAGACAATGCCAGACAATCTAAGGAGGGCAACAAGTGGGCCCATAAGGTGAGAAATGCAATATCTAACCAACCAAGGCTATCCCAACTAAGGCTATCCTTATGTTCTTCTCCAGTCCGCGTCCTAATTATTTTAAAACCAAAACAAAGTGTGTGATTGAAAAAAAAAAAAAAAAGGGAAAAACAAAGACATGAAAACCCAAATTTAAAAGTTTAAGTTTTCTCTTTTTTTCCATTCTTCCCTCATAAATAACTGCACACACCATCTATGTAAGTTCTTGACCAATAAAGACAAGATCAATCCATGATTATTTTTATAAATAGAAAAATGCCTCACCAATAATGAACTACTATTTCCAAAACTTTACATGTCTTGCTATTAGGGTTGTAAATGAATTAGTTCTAGTCCGGGTCCATGGTGGACCTAAAATCAAAACCATTAGTAAGAGGATGGATTCAAAAACAAAACTAGAACCAATTCAAAGCCAGTTTCTTGGATTCGAACCGAAACTGGAACCGCTGAGAAGTAGACAGACCTAAAACTGGAACCGTATATGGGGCGGGTTTGGGTATGGGTTTGAGTGTGTGTAGAGAATGCTTTAAAAAAAAGTCAACTTTTACGAAAAATTTTAAAAATTGGGGTAATCTGTCGGGTCTCGAATCTATAAGCCGAAACCAAGGTGGAAATAGACCTAGAACTATTTAGATCACGGGTCCACAAAAAGGATCCAGAGCTGAATCCATCTACTTATTTGTTCCTAAGTAAGGGACCAAACCTAGTTAGTAGTGGGTTAGAACCTTCAAATAATCAAATAATCGGAAATCTATTTACAACCCTACTTACTTTCTGTTAGTTTTAAAATATACTTTAGAAAATCTTTACTTTAAATTACTTCATAATTTAATTATTATATCATGATGATATCACAGTTACAGTAATAAACCACCAATTCAACTCGGTTTGAGCCAAACTTAGCTTTCATCTGGTTTTGGCCTGTAAAATTTTAGGACATTGTCGAAACATGCCACGATTCACTACTGCCCTGCCCTCTGCTCTAGGCAATACCACTTCCAAACGAGCTCCTATAAGAATGGGCCTGCCAGGTGGGTCACGATTTAATCCGACCTATTGACAACCCAAAAATCATCATAGCAATTATAGGGACCCACCACCCAGTGCCACGTTTCAGCAGATCGACGGTGGGAATATAGGGAATGAGTTTGAATGATCCCACGATGGAGTATGCTGTTTCTCTTTAACGCACACAAGCGTCTTGTGAAATGAATACAATGATGGGAACTGGTGGCCCTTTTCTTTTTTAGTACCTGCAGTGCACACCTTCCCAGGCTCCGGGTTTTAAAGCCCTTTTGCTTTTTCAAAAGAAACATGACATATGATATATCCCTTCTCCTTTGTACCATTCTCTTTACCCCATTCTCTTTACCTTTCTTTTGTTCTTTTGTCAACTTTTTTTTCCCCTACATGTGTTCAGTTGAGATTTGAGAGACAGCGCCGATGTTTTCAAATCGACCAACATCCAACAAAAGGAAAGTTTGCATAGAATCAATTTGAAACTCTTTCACAATTAGGAAAAAAAATCTTATTCATCGAAAAATTTCAGTCAACCATATTGACCGTTAGTTCTTGGTAGGAATTTAATTGCTTAATGAAAATTTTTTGTATCTTATCTTAAAGGGTCAAATTTAGTTAAACTAGGGCTTTTTTAAGTATTATTCAAGGCATTGATGTATAAAAAATTTGTCAATTATCCCAAAGTTGTCCCCTACTTGAAATTTCTTAAGCACCTTCTTATTGAGAATCGATACTTGTGTGGCCCACGAAAGGCCCTACTTGGGGATGGTTCCCCCTACCTATATATGGTGATGGATGTCCAAATCACCATTCTAACGACTTGATCAATGGCATATAAATTCTCACCACCATCTTTAAAATGCTACATAATCGGTCCAACGGTTTAGTTCATTCAGATGGGTGTCAAACTTAATACTGGTGACCATCAATGAGGTGTTTGTTTTATGGCCCACTCAATCTATCATAAGATAGGCCCAACTAGGTATTTAGCATAAAGTACTCACCTTATCATGAGCAGTAGCTCAACGAAGGTTTCTTTCATTCCTAAATGCTTCTCTTGGGTGGAGGATTTGTAAATGACAACGCATTTGAATTTTGAGAATTTCTTAGGGTATTTAAGACCTTCTGAGTGGTTAGAATTTAAAATTCTAGTAAAAAAAAAATAACATTTTCACTTGCCAAGGTAACAAGCATCAAACCATTCTATGAGTTCGTAACATTACAAATTTTCATCCAAAAATTTAAGTGAAAGAAATGGGTTCCTGTCTCGCAACGTAAGAGGACCTTTTAATCTCAATCTCACTTGAATTAAATTTTGGTTGATGACATAAAAGGACTGCTTAATTTGCATTAGTCTAACCAAGACTAACAAACTCTAATTTGAAATATCTTTTTCATTTAGGAAAGTGACAATTCTCAAGTTTAAGTTTTTACAAATTCCACTAAGCAAATACAAAATTCCAATTAATTGCCAAGGGAACTACAACTAACAGTATTGTGGAAATTGCTCCAAACAAACTAGGGTTATAAATAGGTCGGTTTCGGTCTGGGTCCATGGTGGACCCAAAACCGGAACCGTGAGTGAGATGACGGATCTAGAACCAGTTCAAAGCCAGTTTCCTAGATCCAAAACCTAAACTATTAAGGAGTGGATGGACCTGGAACTGAAGTTGGAAAAGTGCAGGGGCAGGTTTGGGTTTGGGTCTGGGTCCAGGTTTATGTAGAGGATGCTTTAGAAAAAGGCCAACTTTCAGGACAAATTTTCAAAAATTGGGGAAATATGTCTAGTCTCATTTTCATCGGCTGGAATCAAGGTGGAACTAGACCCAAAATCATTTAAGTCACAGGTCCAAAAATAAGATCCAAACCCAGATCCATTTACTTGTTAATTCCTAAATAAGGACCCAAATCCAGTAACTAACGGGTATAAACTTTCGGGTAATTGGAGAATCGGAGACCCATTTACAACCTTAAAACAAACACCGTCTTGTAAAGTCCACAGCACTTGAGCCAAAATCTCTTTATATTGGGGGGGTATGCCTATGAACCAACCCAGGGATTGATATCAATTGCAAATGAATAACCTTAGATGTTAATATTGCATGCCCCGTTTGGTACTGAATTTAAAAATATGCACCAAGATGATTGGCTAATATGAAAATCATTAGTTATCTGCTTTGTATTTAACATAATGACAGTTTAAAGATGAAGTGCTCACCTTGCCCTGTAGTCTCTCTTTTACATGTACCTTGTGTGGATCATTTATAAATTCTCAAGATTGGGGCTTATAATAAATCTTTTTTTTTTCTTCAAGAGAAATTCATTCAAACAGCCAAAAGCACAGCTAAACTAACATACAATAAAAAAAAAAAAAAAACACCTCTAAGAATAACACCACCCGTTTTCGGTCTATATCCTAATTACAAGACTATATAAAAAAGCTCAACCAACAAATGAGTTGTGAAAGATCATCCCAAATCCAGATTTCTAGATTGTAGTTCAAAATATATGTGGTGGAAGACCAAAAGAATTAACAAATAAATCAATTGCACACCATAAGAAAACACGCATATTTTTTACGTGGAAAACCCTACTTGGGAAAAACCACGAGTTTTATTGTCTAGACCAAAGATAACCAAGCACTATATAATCGAAGGTTACAAGATATACTCATAGACCCTTCCCCAATTGCAACTCAACCTAATGACTACAGTTCTTCTTGCCGACTACTCACCGTTTACCACTCACTGCGCTTAAAATGATGACCTTAAATATGCAAGGTAAACGAACCTTCTAAAAAAAAATCTTCTATAAGTAAGTAAAAGCACAAATCTCTAAAATTCAAAATTTCAACATAATCTCTCCAGTGGCTACTCTAGAGGAGAAGGATATCTCCAATGTGTATTATCAACTTAAAATAGAGAGATGGATCCCTTAGGGTTAAATGAAATACCCTTCAAATAACCTACTATTTATGATTTAGGGTTAGAGTCCTTGTAGATTAAAAATTGACAGTTCTTGCACAAACATGAAATAATTCCATATAGGAAAGTGGGTTTTCAAACAGCGGGCGCTCAAGCCAGCTATATGGACGCTCGAGTAGATTAGTTTCTGGCTAGAAACTCTGCCTTAGGGGCACGAGCACGTATGTGAATCATGCACTTTTTGGCAAACTTCTCCAAGCCAAAACTTTATCGTTTTAACTTTGATTGATGCAATTTTAGAACTTATAGATATCTACTTAAAAAGGGCTTTTCAATGGTAGGTAGCGTGCCCTAATTCGATACTTGATTTGTGAGATATAACATTTTTAATCCATGTTATGCTTAGAAAATCACTTCAAGACACTTTAATATGTGTTTTTTCTTTGATTTCGTCACTATAATGCATCGGATGACTCATATCATAGTTTATTCTAACAGAAATAAAAAAATTACAACTTAATAGACCTAGAGTTTTATCCAACTCATGTAGTAATCAACACATGAATATTTTAACAATCTCCCTCTTTAGCAATTCATAGACAAAACTCCCTAGACTTTATAAATATTCTACCCAAAAATAAAATAAAAAATACATTAAATATTTGCATAAAAAAATTTTGTAGTTTGTGCCTTTAGCATCTAACTTGTCTTTGTTTCTATCTCCCCCTTTTTTGTCCATAATTAACAAACAATGATCAACATGCATCAATTTGTCAATCAGGATCCAACAGTTCCCCTTTAATTTTGACTCCGTTAATGTCATCTATTTTTCAATACTGAAGGTGGGAGCTTGATCATCTTGATCAGGGGCTTTTGGATTCTGGTACCCACACTTGTGAATTTTAAGCTTTCAACGTAGTGTATAGCAAATCAGTAGGTAAGTCAGAAAATCTGACCCACATGGCTCTAGTCTTAATCTTTGATGAAAACAATTGCTTCTTCCATTGTTTGTTTATCAGTAGATTTTTCAGCACATTGTAAGGGGGTTGAATGTGTCCATTGATTCCATAATGATGATATGTAGATGTAGATTTAGAGATGTAAATTTAGAATGTGACACATTCTTCATAGATGTGCTCCTAACATTATTTACTCATGCAGCATGTAGAGCAGTAGATACCACAAAAACCATCATGATGCCTTTAACAAAAATAGATTTAACCTCTGTTTTTTTTCCATTGGAGCCCGAAATTTGTAGCCAAATCCAATTTTTGAGGAATCTTTCTTTTGGCTACCCAGAATTTTCTCAAACTTCATGGATCCATTGTTCATTCGCTTTATTGAAGACTTGGCAGATTCAATCTCAGGGGGACCATCTTCAATTTGCCATCGAGATCATCATTTTCAGCTTTGCAAGTATTTAAATCATTATGCAATGCTTCTATGTCCTTTGTAGCTTTCTCAACTTGAACAATCAGCAACTCATTCTTCTTCCCTGCACCAATTAGATTGTCAAACAAGGTTGCACATTGTGTTTCCAACTGGCATACCTTAGCATGTGCATTTTCCAATTCAAATGTTAGAAAAGAATTTTGTATTCTCATGGCTTTCATCTTGAGTGCCAACTTCTCATTAATGCTTGACATTTTCTTGCATTTCTTCAACAATAACTTGTACTTTTCTTCCAATTTGGATTAATCATCTAAGAAATCATTTAGATCTAAATCTTTATCTGACTTGGAGTCCTTGTCAAATGTGTTCTTTAGATCAGAAACGTTAGCAACAAAGGCAACAAATTCTTCAAAAGCCTAAGTGGGAGAATCACATTCACTGCATTATTCCCCTAAGTCTACATCCCATGTGACATTCGAGGCATTTCCCTTATTATTATTATTATTTTCAATTAGCACACTTAGAAGTAATATGCCCAAACCTTTTGCATTCAAAGCATTGAACAGACTTAGAGTTTTTCTTTATAGACTTTTTCTCAGATTTGTGAATAATCAAGCTAGATTTTAACTTTCAATAGCGATGGCTTGGTTGTAGATGTGAATTCTCGATTAAAATCCATTCTAGAAATCTCAACAAATTAACACACAGTAACTTCCTGTGACTCGTTCTAATATCAATTGAAGATCATCCTAGATTCGAATTTATAGATTGCAGTTTAAAATATATACAGCGGAAGAATAAAAGAACTAGCAAATAAAACAATGAAACACCACAAGAAGAAGATACGCACATTTTTTATGTGAAAAACAATACTAAGGAAAAACCATGAGTCTTATCATCTAAATCAAAGACAACCAAATACGATGTAATCGAAGGTTACAAGATATACTCACAGACCCTTCCCCAGTTGCAACTCAACTAAGAACTACATTTCTTCTTGCCGACTACTCACCATTCACTGTTCACCTTGCTTGAAACAACCATCTTGAATCTGCAAGGTGAACAAACTTTCTACAAAAGAAGTCAATCTTCTACAAGGAAGTAGAAGTACAAATTTCTAGAACTCAGAGCGTTGATACAATCTTTCTAATGGTTGTTCTAAAGAATAAGGATATCTTCAATATGTATTCTCAACTTATAATAAGGAGATAGATGCCTTAGGGTTTAGAGAAACACCTTTAAATGACCCATAATTCGTGCTTTAGGGTTAAAGTCTTTGTAAAACAAAAACTGGTAGTTTTGGTACAAACATGAAATAATTCTATATAGAAAAGTGGGTTGCTATGCGTCGGGCGTTTGAGCCAGCTGAATGGGCACTCGAGCATGCTAGTTTCTAGCTAGAAACTTTGCCTTGGGCCCGCATGTAAATTCTACACTTTTTGGCAAACTTTCTGATGCTATAACTTTGTTGTTTTTGTTCCATTTGACGTAATCTTGGTACCTCTAAATATCTACTCAAAAAAAAGCTTTAAATGGTAGGTAGCTTGTCTTGATTCGATTCTCAGTATGTGAGATATAACCTTTTTAATCCATGTTATCCTCAGAAATCACTTCAAAACATTTCAACTTGTGTTCTTTCTTTGATTCTTTATTTTAGTGCTTCCGATGACTCATACCACAATTTATTCTAAAAGAAATAAAAAAATACAACTCAATGGACCCTAGAGTTTTGTCCAACTCATGAATTAGCTAACACACAAATATCCTAACTAGCTGCAGAGTTGAAATTTCTACAATTATAAGAAACTTTCATATCTTCAAATTTCAAGATTAGCTTCTTGATGTTAGTAAGGGTTGATAGCCCAATCAAAATTGCCTTTAATATTTTGGACCACCTCTTTAGCATCTAAGCATACCAAGATCTTGACATAGTCCTTTCCCATCACTTTTTTGTATATATGCAAAAACTGCCCTCACTTCGGCTTCCTACAAGGTGACTTTTAGACTATTCAAAGCATCTACAATCACTACATTCCTTCTAAGTATAACAACATAACCAATATGAAGCTTTCCCATTTAACTACCCAATAATAAGCATATGGATCTAATCACTCTAGGGGTTTCATCTTCCTCAATTTTCTTCTTATCCCTTACCAGGCCAGGATTGTCTAGACTATCAATCAACAGTTTAGCTGAAGTGATTGTTTTCCTTGTTTCTTGCTTTCTATAATGTCCACTACATAGTCAAAGCCCACATTCTAGAGTAATCGAATCCAAGAGGAGCGACAGCGTGGGTGTGCTCTCAAAACTCCCACCACTCTAACTCCACAAAATGAAAGTTGTAAGTTAGAAGACTGAAGTGGATGTCAAATCAACATGCTCTAGCATAATCACATTTCATTAGAGCATAATCAACCGTTTCATTTTCACCTTCACAAGGCAAGCAAGGGACTTTTAGAATTAATTTTAGAGTGTGTGGATTTTTTAACCATAATAGTATTATGCAAACATTTCCCTCCAAATAGCAAAATCCATTGAGGAAAAGGAATTCTCCAAAAATCCTTCCATTTAATAATTTTTTCGTGATTGTTATCTCTTATTTTTAAAATTTTTCTACAAGCCGATTTTGTTATCCGGCCACTGTTCTTTGATAGAGGCCAAACCGCTTTAGGTTCAAGTAGGAAGGACAACAACAACTAAAAATAAAAATAAAAAATTCCCTTTGTCTAAAAACAAAGATTGCTCACCCTTGACTAAAAGAAATCACATCCTACCATCAAAATAATCCTCTCTTAATCTCTACCCATGATCTTTCAATCTGCCTTTATGACTTTTCATAGACCCCATTTTCTAAGAAACCTTTGGTCTAATTTTTCTGAGGTTTCTGAAAGCCGACAAATCCGCTTAGTATTATAATTTGAATTGGCAAAGCACATAAAGAAGTCTGATGAGGAACTTAAAAATGTCCTGGTGGTTAAGGCTTTCGCTCCCATACCACCCACAAAAGATCGATCCCTGGTGGGTGCCTTTACCTTTTCCCCTCTTGGCCAGTGAGCTAAGTCAAAAAAACAAAAAAGAAAAAACCTGATGTAGGGGCCCACTTTCTTAGGCATGAAAACCCAGCTTCAAAGAAATCTGAGGGAAATCTGAAAGAAATCCAATTACATGGTATATATTCAATTTTTATAGGTTATCCATCAATCCCTGGTGGGTGCCTTTACCTTTTCCCATCTTGGCCAGTGAGCCAAGTCAAAAAATAAAAAATAAAAATAAAAATAAAACACAAACAAACAAACCTGATGTAGGGCCCTCTTTCCTAGGTATGAAAACCCAGCTTCAAAGAAATCTGAGAAAAATATGAAAGAAATCCAATTACATGGTATATATTTAATTTTTATAGGTTATCCACCAAGTCCTATGATTTTGGTACAAATCAAGTGCGAATCAGAGAAATGATCCTTTTATTGTTGTAACTAATCCTAAGATTAACCGAATTATTCTAGACATTAATGCTTTGGCTTCTTCATTTTTTTAATATAGATTTTGATTTTATCCCTAGCGCCTAGCACATACACTTATTCAGTTTTACTTCTCGATTGAGCAGGATGTAGATTAGCAATGGGCCTCTTGTTTCCTTTTCACTTTCGGCCAAAATTGTTTTTCCCCTTTTCTTCTTTATTTGTTTTTTTTTTTGTGTGTGTGTATGTTTTATTCATTTTTCTTTAATGAATTATCCTTTCTACCAAAAAAAAAAAACTACTCCTAAGATGGAAAGAGTAACCCAATCAATGATACAAAATTAGGATTGTGGGGGGGGGGGGGGGGGGGGGGGGATGGAAATATCTAAATTAGATCACCCCAAATATCAAGTTTAGCTCCAATCACATATCCATAATACCTTCATCCATGACCTACAAATCCAGTCCATTTGGATTGCTGTACAGTCGATCCAACAGTACAATAAATTCGGATGTGACCGAAACTTACAAGTGTGACTATCAGAGGAATCATTCTGGATTGTAAAATTTGGATTAGGTAATAGACGAGCTCCTCCTAAACTTTGTACAAAAAAAATTAGTGAAAACTAGTTCTCTGGATTATTTTCCATACATAATGATTATTACTTACAACAAGAAAAAAGTTATCATGAGTCACGGTCTGTTTAAAGCTGATGGCCCCCCAAAAGGTGACATTCAATCGATTTGGCGAAATTCCATTATTTCAAATTTATATTGAATGTCAATCAAGCCCACCTGATGGTAGGCCCACCACTTAGACAAAAGTGGGAGTAAAGTTGGGGTAGCAGTCAAAAGTGCAAATTCTACGGAAATAACCTTTAATCATGAATGAATTTGAATGATGGCCTGAATATTATAATTTATAACATGAACATTGTATGGGCTCAACTGTCTATTAAGGCTAGAAATGATGAGCATTTGAATGACAAGACCAACACCACTGGTTATGATAATTGTTGATGGGTGATATCATGGCCCAAACTTAATCAGAGAAATGGGCCATCACTAGTGATATTTGTACTTGCAGCTGCATCATTTTTTATTGACTAGATTTTCTTTAAAAAAAAGTAACAAAGATTTGGCTTGCAGGAACGAATTTTTGAACAGAATTATTATCACACGTAAGCCAAGATCAATAAATTAAATCACCCCGATGATGATGGATCCACACATTTTTTTTTCTCTCTCGCCTACTGAGAGAAAGGGCCAGATGAATCACTTTGGGGCCCAAGGGTAAATCAGGTATATTCACTGTAGTGCCAGTGCTGTAGCTCAGCTTGAATGCAAAACTCATGTAGAGTTAAGGTGAGGTTTGAATATGAAACTTTATAGTAAGAACCAATACTCTTTACCACTAAAGGTAGGGTGCCTTTTTTTTTTTTTTTTTTTTTTGTAATTAACCTAACCTAATGATCAATGTTAATCAGAAAAAGTTATAGTCGTGGCATTTTGATCAGTGGATAGATCTTCATGCTAGGATTTCAATGGCCGTATTCCCGTTGTGACCTAATCAGTCATTAACAAGATCGAGAATGGATGGTCTTGATCTTTTAAATAGCAGATGCACCATTTTCATTGCAAGCTCCATTGCCAACTCAAAAGACCACTGTAAACTAACCTTTAGGACCAGGGGAGAACCCACATATAAAGATACTAGCTATAAAAGGGTCATAATCAGAAAAAGACAATCAAGAAATACCATAACCCAGTACTAAAAAGAAAGAAGATAAAAATATATATATTTAGATAGTGAAAACCTATATCCATGCCAAAAAAGACACCAAAAGAACAATAAATAAATAAAGATCAATACCAAACCCTATATCCAATCCGCAATCCCTAGATATAAAACCCAACATTAATTACCATTAACTAAATAGTCAAAAAAAGCCTCTTTCCATAGTGGTAAGCTGTTGGTTATTACCGACTTAATTAGGGTTCAAACTTGGCTAAGAATATTTCCTCACTCGAGGACTTGTTACCTCCCCCGAAGTCTCTTTCTCTCTTATCATAGGGTTAGCGGTCCCAAGCCCCCTAAGGTTGGGGTACCCAAAAAAAAAAAAAAAACTAAGTAGTCATTTTCATCTACTCCCCACTCTTTAACTGATACGAAAAAATCCACCATTAATAACAATAAATTAAATAGTCCTTTTTTATCTAATCCCCACGTCTTTAGTGATGAAAAACAATTAAATCTTTCTCTTTCATCTAGTCCCCACTCGTTAACTGATGAAAGAATTTTTATTATACTTTTGTTGTGTGCAAGTTGGAACAAAGAGTAGAACTTTTCAATTGAATTCTTTGCTTTTCCAATATATCTTTTTTAAAAAAGGTATGTGATCATGTAAAAAAATCCATTAGATAGTACATAAACTTCAGTGAGTAGGATAATTATCTTACCATCTGTTATTTGGCCAAATTTGAACACAGGGCGAAAAAAAAGAATTAATAGAAAAAAATACTATTTCCATGCCCAAAAGATGTCTAGAGAGCAAAATATATTTAAATAACAATACCAAAACCCTATATTCAATCCCCAATCCTAATCCCTAGATATAAAATCCACTATTAACTACCATTAATTAAATAGTCCTTTTTTTAACTAATCCCCACTCCTTTAGTGGTGAAAAAATATTAAACTGTCCTTTTCCATTTAATCCCCACTCCTTAATTGATGCACAAATTTTTTTTTAAAAAAGTCCACCTTTAATTTCCATTAATTAAATAGTTCTTTTTCAACTAATCCACACTCCATAATTGATGAAAAAATTACACGTCCTTTTTCATCTAACCCTCACCCCTTTAGCTGATAAAAAAAATTAATGAAAAACCATATGGCACAATACTGGCCAGAAATTTATTTTTGAAATTGTGAAAATTGTTCAAAGGGCCCATAACATTTTTGAGTTTATAGTAAGGACATGTAAAAATCGATATTTGATAAGCCATTGACTACAACTAAATTAGGAAAGGAATTAATAACAAGTAAAAATAAAATAGAACAGAATCAACAAAATTACTTCAGAAACCTTGTTTAGGCTGACTAAAATATGCTTTGGACCGTGAGATAAGAGCACCCCTAGTTTTCCAGGACGCAGTTCAGTTTAGATTGGCCCGGATTTATATACACACTTAAAATCATATTTGCAAATAGAAATGGAATAAACTTTTTAAGGCTACTAATGGGTCTGAATCTATCCCAGATCCAGGTCCATTTAGTTGGGCCTACACATGCATCTGTTTGAACTTGCCACACACGAATCCACGTTGAGGACCCAAGTTCCTTAAGAGGTCGTACGCGCACACTCTTAATATATAGGGCAATTTTTATTTATAATGGATAGTTAGGATAATCTGATCGAGGATTTTGCACTATGGACCATTAACAAATAGATTAGAATTTTAAGGAGAATTCTTAGGGCCCTATCCGCAAGCCATAGATACAAAACCCCAACCTGACTATTAATTAAGTTGTCCCTCAGTTCAAATTAACTGATGCAAAAAAAGGAATAAAACGAAACAAAAAAATGAATAAACAGGGAAAATGATAATCCAGATTACATAATCAAACATAATTGAAGAACGATCCAATGCATATGAAAAATGATGTATTAAGTATGGCGAAAGAGTTTCTAAACATAATTATGGAACACTTGCATGGACACTTGAACATATATAATGGGGGCAGTCACCCACCAGACTTGAGTTGGCCTCTAAAACTCGCAAAAAAATTGTCTACACTTCTAAAATCCACTTAAAAATTTGGGGTCCAATCCTAAAACCCATATAAAAATCTTGAGTAGGCTACAAGAATCAAACAATCTGTTTAGGCCAGGCCCCTTCAATTGAAAATTCTAGGTCAGCCGCTATTGAAAGCAATCCAAAAAATACATGAATTCAATGAATAAATAGATAGATAAGGAAATACCACAAAAGCCATCAAAACCAGTAATTGTCAATGCATCTTTTTCAACAGAAAGCATCATTGGCAGTAATTTTTCTATTCTTTTTTCTTGGTTACCGAGCAAACTGGCTTGGGACCCATCAGAAGCTCTACTTCCTAGAAAGCGATGTCCCAACAAAGGGAAAGAAGGCTACTCCTGGAAAATGAAAAATCTAAAATTCAAACCTTGGATAATTTGGTAAGAAACAAAATACCCAACAACCTGAGGAAGAAGGCAATGCATTTACTCTCAGGATTGATGGTAATTGGTGGCATCATCAAACAATAAGGGCCTGTTTCTTTCCTGGAATTCCTGACAGGAATTCCAGTTGTTTGGGAATTCTGGAATTCCTATCAGGAATTCATTGTTTCTTTATGAGAATTTTTGGAATTTTGGAATGCCAGCATTTCCAAATGCTAAAAAAGTAGAATTTCCGAATATCAACTCTCCCAATAGGATTTCAAAATTCTAGAATTCAGAAAATCTGTGTAGAAACTCCAGCTACATCAACAAGTCCCTCAAGCTTGTTTTCCATCATCTCTCCCTACCACATGCTGTAGTTCCCTTCCTATTGTAATTTTCTCAAACGTAATGAGTATCGCAGCTGCAGGTGTGGAAGAAAGGTAGGTAATTTGTTTATCCGAATTTGACTTAGAAGAAGTGCTCAGTTGCCAAAATGCAATCATGGCTCTTCATTTTTTTCTTTTTTGTAATTCCCCTTGCCATGTGTTTTTCTGACGATGAAACAAAAAGCCACCAATGCCCTTAATCCCTTTATACCATCATACATACCCACTTTACAAACTGATGTCCCATACATTCTTGGGCTCCACAAAGGGGCCATGTGTAAAAATTTATACCGATCATTATTAATAAAGGTCAATAGTGGGCCTCAATCTTTGAAGTAAGTGAGACTCTTCTTCCTATTTTTGAATCAAAACAGTGAAAGGTGACTGATTGAATTAAAATAAAACTCTCATCTAACTAGTAATTCGAAAAAGGCCAGGCCCAAGTTCTAGTAACTGGATGGTTGTAATTTTTATTTATTAGGTTTTCCTTTCTTATTTTCTTGAATTGTGAATGTGGGCTACAAGATTGAATTACATTTTTTTATTAAGCAAGACCCATACTAAGTTGTATACATACATTAGTGGGTGGTTTAAACTTAAATTGGCATATGAACAATGTGGACATGAGTTTAATTTCACCTAGAATCTCTTGTAGTTATAAAACGAGGAATTCATGAAATCCAAGAATTAAACAACTCTCAGGTAGGAATTCAGGAAAAAAAAGAAACAGAGAATTCAGAAATTACAGAATTCAGTAGCATTTGAAAATTCCAGCATTTGGAAATCCTAGACAACCACCGACATGAATTTCAAGAATTCTAGCAAAAAAAGGGGCCCTAAGAATGCTTGTGGCTGGACCAGCCAAGTCCACACAGATTTGGGCCTTTCAGAGAAATAATAGAGGCCCATCTAACATTTGGGTTGGGTTGGTTGATTGATGGAAAACCCAATATTCAGCCCGAACAAGGATTGCTTGTAATTTAGCAATTATTTGTCCAAACTATTGCTAGAAAGATCTAACATGTTGTAAAAAGCCTGGCTCAACTTAGCATGATTGACTAAATGGGCAGAGTAGGCCCGGCAATTATCGCCCATGTCAGGGTTGGGCTAGATATAGGCCAATATTTCTAGAGCATCCTAGGCGTGGATATGCCTCAGCCTGGCCCCATCTGGATTATGAACACTCTTAGAGGGAACAATAGAAAGAATCATTTTATTTTCTTATTAAGATAATGCCCGTTTGGATGTTTACACAATAAAATATTTATAGATTTAAATATTGCTAGATTAAAACAATACAAAATAGAACAGTGTAATACTAAAATATTATGATATTTTTTGTTGTTTGACAACTTTTAAAGAATGTTACAGATTTTAAATTGCATTGTTTGGAAGGTGCTATTGATTTTGATCTATATTAAAAAATTCAAGATAAAAACAATTAATGTTATTAAGAATAGTGAATTCATATTAAATATTTTAATTTGTATGTAATTTACCATATTTGGTTGAGAAAAGTAGTGAGGTAAAGTTAAGTTCAATTGTCACATTTTATTTTCCATAAGGCATTTTGCTTTAAGCATAAAACCATAATAAAGTGTAGTAAAGTCAATGCAAAAAACAACTATTTTACATTTTATTTTCCATAAGGCATTTTGCTTTAAGCATAAAACCATAATAAAGTGTAGTAAAGTCAATGCAAAAAACAACTATTTTACATTTTATTTTCCATAAGGCATTTTGCTTTAAGCATAAAACCATAATAAAGTGTAGCAAAGTCAATGCAAAAAACAACTATTTTACAACTTTCTCTCTAACTTTGCTTTACCACATATTTCATCTCAGCTTACTCTAGCTCATCTTTTGCCATGAGGTGACATCAACCTTTATTTTATTTTACCACATATATACAAACATGCCTTCACCTAAATGTGACATATTATCCCTTCATCGTGTTAAGATGAAAAGGTTGTAGGGCAAAGTAGAGTCTAGCCGCCAACACTTTTTTACCACAAAACTTTGTCACAAGTCACCTTTTCATTACCATATAAAACTAAAGTAAAGTGTGATAAAATAAAGTCAAATAAAAAGTAACTACTTTACCACGCTCTTTTACTTTACCTCACCATATACTTTCTCTCACTTTTATTGTGATGTGAAATTTACCTTTACTTTACTTCACAATATATAAACAAATACATCATGACAGATTTGATGGAGAAAAGTCATTACTTTACCACTTTGTGAACCTCATTTTGAAATAATTTTATATTGTAAACAGTTTTCTATAGGAAGAAGTTGGAAGAAAAAATATTGAGCTTTTTAAAATAAAATGATCTTTTCTTTACATTTTTCTTGGGTTACCAAACATATAAGGTTTTTTTCCTTAGAAAATAAAAGATTATATTCTATAAAAGAAAAATATTAGTATGCATCATTTCCTTATCTGAGGGGTCAAATACATTTGCTCAATTAGAAATATTCATGTGCAAAAGACGTAAAGATTTATGAAAAAGAAAAATACACATATACAAATAAGGAAAATCATGTAAGTATACCTCACCATATGGTAAAGAAAGAAATGCCTACTAGCATTACCCACATTTTCATGATATATTACTTTCTTATTTTTTTTCTTGTGCATCCAACCAGGATAATCTAAAATTCTCTCAAATTATTGGCCTAGTCACCTATTATGTGTGGACCGAAGACCCCTTAACCCTAAAATAATAATAATAACCACTACTACCACTAATGAAATGCGTGTTAGTTTCATTTGGTAGAAAAAATGTGAGCCCGTTGCATCCATGATGGAATTGTGAACATGAAAATACGGAGCTATTGTTGAGCTGCGGAAACATGCACAAGACTGCACCTAATATTCACCGGAAAGGGGCTCAGATAAAAAAAATTTAGACTATTCTGAAATTTCTTTATTTTTGGGGGATTTTCTTTTCTCTGCTTCTTTTATTTCCCTTTTAATGAAAATAAGGTAGCCTCCCAGTATGCCACAAATTCAGCCACAATGAGATAATGCTATCTGCATCCATCCACTTCATCTTCTTTTCACTCTTTTTTTCAAGGATTCACGATACGCATTTTTTAAAAACTTTGTTCAAGGAAAGAGCCACAATGAAAAGAGCAAACAAGTAGCTCCTTGCATTTTCAATTCCAGAACATATAGCTCCTTGCATCTTCAATTCCATTGTCAATCCAGGCAGGCAAAATTTTAAAAATTAAGAGTCTAGAGAGGGCCCAAGAATTTTGAAAGAGCTAATCTATGGAGGTTTATAAATAACCAATGCTCTTTCTCAAGCGTGAGAAAAACTTCATGAACCTTTATTTATCAATGAGACAAATTCCTTAGCTTGAATTATCAAAGGTTTCACCCATCCATGATCATTAAACTGGAATTTGGACGCAGACGCACTCGCCAAATCTAGGGTTTAAATCATCCATTCAAGCAGAAGTTCCAAATGCCCATGCTTTTTCTTGGAGCAGAATGGGTGGGCCCCAGAAGAACTTTCCAAGCTATTATCATTGTATTAAACCATGATAACATTTTTCACAATGTCAGAAATCACGAGTAACAATAGCAGCAAACCATTATGATATTTTACTTAGCACCAACTAGATTAATGATGTCTAATCAAACTACCGAAACAAATACAGTGTTCTACACTTGGTGGTACAGTTACCCAAACAATTTTTTTAAAGGAAAGCATAGTATGAGTATTGAGTACCTTCAAGGGACATTCATTACTTGAATTGATTGCAACATGTCGGAGACAGCAATGACAAGGTCACCAGATTTTATCATCCCTCTTGCCTTGAGCAAGGAGAATGTGCGGTTCAGGTTGCTTTCCATGTCCTCTGAGAAGCTCAAGCGGAAGGGTATGAGACCCCACTGCAGGTTCAGTCGCCTTCTCACCGACGTCGTGCTTGTGAATGCAAAGATCGGGCAGTCTGGGCGGCATCGCGACAAAAGGGAGGCCATGTGCCCCGTCTTCGTGTAAACGAAAAGGGCATCAACTTCCAAATTATTAGCTGCAAATCATAACCACGACAATCATCATTAGCAACAAGAAAAGCACATCATTACCAACCACATCACAATGACCATCAAGAAGAATAAAGCTGAGCACTCACCACCACAGCCATCATGTTAAACAAGAAACAAATCGATTACCATCAGAAAAAGGGGCATGTAATGACCACTTATCCTAAAACTTCAAAGAGGCTCGAGTCAGTGACAGAGTTGACTCAGCTGGATGCGTGGACCACATCTAAAGAGACTCAGTCCAGACTGACACTGATTCAATCAAGATTTGGCAAAGGAAAAAAAAAAGCTGTTTAATGTATGTGTCCCAGCCACACTGAACTTCATTTAGCTGTGCTTTAGGCATGTCCCCACCAGCTGGCCCCAGGCCTATTTTCTAGTTGACCGGCCAAATGAGAAAAGCCTAGTTCAAAATAGTCTAAATAGATAGCCCATTGGGGTTCAACTTATATAACATGAAAACACCTGAGAGTTTACAAACAAATAGGCCTACTTTTATCCCCATCGACTGGAAATCAACCTGATGTTACGCCCACAAGGATACAGGTAGCCCCAATGATTTCACCTCCATAGATATTCATTTAGAATTCTCAAAAGGCTCTTAAATTTTTGTAAGTTGGCGTGTACATGCACACGCGCGCATGAGAGAGAGAGAGAGAGAGAGAGAGAGAGAGAGAGAGAGAGATTTTTACCGATCCTTAACTTAGGCCATTTCTTCACATGTATGCAGTACACATCAGGCAACCGCTGACAGGCAGAAGGCAGCAGACAAGAAGTTAATGTTTACGGTCAAAAGATTGATAAAATCAACAAATTGTGTGCTAAAGGATACAACATCATAGTCGCAGAATTGACTGAAATCAAGAAACTAGTGTTTTAAGGGATACAACATTGAAGGAGAGGATGAAAGATGGATGCTAACAAATAAAAAAAAGATCGCCATTTTAAGGGTTGGCCAGTGCATTTTAAGGGTTGCAAGTAGCAGCATTGAAGTCATGGAATTGATATAAAAGCTGACAAATAAAGTAAGTTTCAACATGGGGATCATGGTTGAGACAAGCTGATCCATTCTTGATTAGGAAGTCTAGTGCAGGGAAAGAAACCAAGGCGAGCACTAATCTGCTAAATGTTCTTGGGCATGAAGCAGTCAACAATAGACAAGGAATCGGATTTTGACAATTTGTTGCTCTCTCCCCCTAAATAGGCAGAATTACGAAACATACAACTTATAAAATTGTGTCTTCCTAAAAAAGAGTTCCTAAAGAACAGCATACTTGATAAAAATAAGATATCCGAAATAGGGGATGGCAGGGTCGAATATCCCAGCTTTTGGAAATTAAATACTGTAGGGGAATGTCATAGAATTCATCGTCTTGCAAGTCTTGGTGGTGTCCATAGGAAATGAGTTGGTTTGAAGCAAAACATGACATTTGAAGGAACCATAGACGAAGGCAACTAAAAGTTTGAGAATCTGAATTTGTTTACTCTTGAATACTTGTTGTGGAAAGGAAATATCAAGAAACGTCATTTGATAGACAAACAAACATCACTCAGAATTGAAAATGTGGAATCATCTCAGTCTGAGACTAAGCATCAAAAGAAGAAATATTGTTTGTCTCACCAAATAAAATGGCTGACTCATCAGCATTTAACATAAAAAGATCAGGAAACAGCCAACTGATTTTGATAAGAATGGAAGCAAATTCACTCTCTTAAAGATGAAATTGCATAAAAAATTTTTAAAAAAATGCAACAAGAATCGCCAGTATAATTACAATATGTTTTCACATTTCTGACATGAATATTTATTAATTTTGTTATTCAACAAAAAAAGAAAAAAAAAGAGGGTTTAGAATATATGGTGGGCCACAAAAATGACATAATGCCTTTAAAGACAACATAGTTCCAGTAATGATCATATAAAGAGTTGCTCACAATGGGAACTTCACAAAGCCTACATGCAGACACATTCCCATGAGTCCCATGGGGATTGGCAATGAGCACCATGCAGATTGCCAAGCCCAAAAGATAAGCCAGTCTGCTCATCATGTGAACACCTTATGTTCAAAGAGAAAGGACAGCTAAAGCAAAGCCAATGGGCCACATTCAACATGCATGTGTTCTATCTAATGGGTAAACGGTAAACCATCTTGAGTTTCAGATGCATCCATAGTCACCCTCCTCATGGATTGGATACCAGATGGGTGCCTGGTTAAGTGTGGGGCACAAATGGGCTTAACAGAACATCAAAAGTTGACACTAGAAAGCTTTGGGCGATGGTTGCTGTTTTCTAAGAGGATAAATGGAAATCTATGAAAAGCCAGAGACAATGAGAAAGCCACCCTTTCTCATTGTCATTAATGAAGTCTTGGGTCAATTAAGAGAATCCATACCCATCTTAGCAGCAGAGTTGCATATCTCCTCTGAAATACTGTCTGCAAAGGAAGAAGCAATGTCTGGGAGTTCCATAGCTTCATGCCTCTTCTCTTCTCTCCACCATCTCTCAATCCTAAGGCTAACACTTCTCAACACAGCCAATGCCTTCTCTGGAAACTGCCCCATAGCTGATTCACCAGAGAGCATTAGTGCATCTGCCCGCTGCCTAACTGCTTCAGAAACATCAGCAACTTCGGCTCTAGTGGGTGTAGGATATTCAATCATGGACTCAAGCAGCTGAGAAGCAACAATGACAGGCTTGTTCAGCTGCCTACAAACTTGAACAACCTTTTGCTGAGCTGAAGGGACCTGTTCCAATGGAATTTGAGCTCCCAGATCTCCTCTTGCTACCATTGCTCCATCTGATGCACGAATAATTTCTTCCAAGTTCTTCAACGAATCAATACTCTCAATCTTTGCAATCACAGCAATATCGCTGCAAAGAACCAGTGATACTTGGGTCATCATTGGAAAACAAGAAATATTTTGTAGTTATGTGGAAATTATTGGCTCAAGATAGATCGCAATGGAGAAACAAAATTCATTTAGCTGACCCCAGTATAGTTGGAACAAGCTTCAATAATGATGATGATGATGTGAACATTGACATGATAATTATCAATTTAGACTACTCAAAAAAATGTATGAATTAGGGTGCATATCTCAGATGAGAACCATTCTGTCATTGTCTAACTTTAAAAGATCTTCAACTAGGCTCCCTTTAGCAAAATGGGAAAGAAAACAATCTCTGAACCAGAAACTTCTGGATTTTACCAAAAGATGATTTTGAAGGCTAAAAAGCTTCTCATTTTGCACTTTTGCTTGTGCAAAACAAGACAAAAAAGTGAAAGGCAAGATCAACAACTTTGGGAGTCACTAGCTGCCTCATTTAAATATCTGGATGTCAAGTTTAAACATGCTTCATGAAAAACAACAAAGCATCCTACACTATCATAAACCAAGCACATTTGTGTAAAGGTTAATCTGTCCTGCTCGGTTTCAAGTTGATTTATATGCCATTGCAGAATGGTTGAGTCACATGGACTAGAAACAGGCTAGGTTCAAGTTGAATGGATTTGTTGATATTGATGGGTGGCATTTTAGATGATAGAGGTCAACATCATTTAAGCTTTATAAGGATGGATAGAAACTTGTGGGAACTCAGAATCATGCATGTGGCATATTTATCCAATCTGGACAGTAAAAATAGCGCAATCTTTTCTGGATTAAGTATAGATTAAAACAAACTCATTAGATGATCTAATAAGTTGGTTTGCATTCACTTGCAGCATCTCTGAGAAAGCAAAATCAGCGAACTAAATTATGAACCATATATATATAGAGAGAGAGAGAGAGAATTGGTTTACCCATGGTCAAATGAGATTTTACCAGTCATACAAACCTCATTGCCAGTTAGCTGGTTTTTAACTAGGGCTGAAACAGTGGTTAAAATGTATGCCAGGTATAACTAGGGTTGAAAGTTGAAACGGTGGTTAAAATGTATATCAGGCAAAAGGTAAATTTTCCATATTTAAAAAAAATCGTTGATTGGCAAATGCACTGCAGTAATTTGAGGTGAATGTCAGTCAAAGGGTGTGCTAAAGATTGTACAAGAATAGAATAATAAAATGACACTTGCAAATAAACATAATGCAGGGTTGTATTTGTCAGGAATATGGGACGTATCTGTTTGAAAAGAATTCCAAGGCTCCACTTCTCTGATTACTTCAGACTAACAATTGATCAAAAAAATATATAATAAATGGAACTGCTGAAACCAAACATAAGCCTCTTATGGTATGGTTCAATAAGCAGAAACATGGAAAGATACCTATCACAAGATCTTGCAGCAATGTAGCTTTTAAGATGATTAATCACTTCTGCAGACTTGACAAATGAAATGGCTATAAAGTCTACACCCTCAGCAATTCCAAAATCAATGTCCAGCCAATCCTGCATAATCAAGAAGCATGAAAGACAAGTTGGCAGGCAATTGTAAAACAGAGAATGTGTTCGGTTAAAACCTTTAACTTATAAACATAAAAGTGGAAGGCACCAACCTTGGACGAAATTGTGGGGAGCATGGCATTACGTTCTCTGACTAAACTACCGTCTCGCCAGAAAGTCAAATTAGCCCGCGGTAACAGCAGCCCAGGATCAGTACAGCGGCATTTAACATCTGGACCAATCTTCTCAATCACGTCAAACCTCACCATTCCACCATCCACAAGAAGTTCATCACCAACTTTCACATCTATATCATATTCAAAATTGTTTTTAAATTTGAAAGAGAAAGTTCTTTTTCCTCACAGAAGAGGATGGTCAGAGATGAAAGCTTTAACTACAGTATGGGTCTCAAAAATATGACCTTCGGCAAAGCCATCATAGTTAACACTAATTGTGTTATCCGGCAATGGTGAGTCAAAAGCTCGCACACTGAAAGTCCAGATCTCACCATCCTGCATAAGGAAAAGGTAGTTGGTCTTAGTTTCAGGAATTAAAACTAAATATTAATATGGAATGTAACAAATAAGTCAATTGTTGACAACTAGCATAATAGTATTCTGGCCATGACAAACAAGAGGAATGCATGAAAAAAGAAAAACAGCTGACCAGAAATATACCCCCACTTGATGTAGAATGAACCACGAAGCGACAATCTCAAAAAACAAAAACACAAAAAAAAAAAAAAAGGTTTCACCATGCAAGGACACCTCAGGTCTCAAATGCCAAATCCCCAATCAAGCAATTCCAAACAGCAATAGAAAGCAGTAATTAAGAATAAACCAAACATGCAAACCTCTTAAGCTAGGATAAGAAACCCATAGAAGCCATCTCCAAACCTTGAAAAGTCATGCAGACAGGATCAAGAGCTTGCTCAAACTTGAAGCTGAAAAAACTAACGAAGCATGGGCTAATCGACTTCATTATTGTGTTTATATGGAGTTCCAATAGCAATTACCCTAGCATGAATGTTTGCAGTACATCAAAACAAAAGCAGCGCACAGATGTTCTAATCATAACCATTTAGTCATGATAATGAGAGGAAAGTATTAATTATCCCAACATAGAAGCAAAATAAGTAACAAAATGAAGAGTAAATCACTATGGAACTAGGGTGTTGGATGCTTCTCCAACCGCAGCTGAAGCTCATTGACCACCTTACAGCTACCTCTTGTCAATGACCACATTGCAGACCTTGCCTTTCACTGGACACTGGGTGTGGAATATGTTAGCGCAAATTCAATCCTTCATCAATTTCTTTATGTGCCAAAAGACTCTTCCAAATCACCATAATCCATGGCCCATCACTGATGACTCCAACTTCATCATTGTCCGCCTCATAACCATGTTAACCCTTGAAACAATCATCATATTCATGATCTTCATCATATGCCACCTCTCCCTCACAACAAACTAATGACAGAATAACTGGTTGCTTATATCACTCTTAAGGGTCCATGAATTCAGCTACACGACCCCATACAGAGTACACCAAACCCAATCAGAACCTGAATTTCAACCCACCCTTTCATTTCCCGCTAAAATCCCTCCTACTAAAGCCCAACCTGATCAACCTGAATATAAGCCATCCACAGGAAAAAAACCTAAATGCAAAAGAAGAAGAAGAAGAAGAAGAAAAAAGAACTTGAGCTTTTCTGACTTTCATCACAATTTTTTCTTCTTTTTCTTATCCTTCTTTATTTTAAACTGAAATTCCCAGAGCAATGTCTCTAAATCAATACTAAAATAATCAAATTCCCAAATAAATGCCTGCAGGATTAAGAAATCCCCAAATCAATATATAGATCCCTCAATCAACGCAATCATG
This sequence comes from Sextonia rubra, assembly GCA_037013555.1. NCBI lineage: Eukaryota > Viridiplantae > Streptophyta > Magnoliopsida > Laurales > Lauraceae > Sextonia > Sextonia rubra. Next base: position 28,752,530 of record JASUAD010000009.1, read on the forward strand.
CACCTCATGTCAATTTTTAAGAAATAGAACTTTTTTTTCTCAATCTCACTAATACACAACAATCATTAGCAAATGTATCAATCAGTAACAAAGGCGAATCAGCCCAAGCATTCAAGGAATCATTATCAGCTCCATGATCTAGTATAAAACCAGCTCAATTTGTGTAAGAAATCTTTTGAGCTCCTCCAACCCATCTCATTTGGAAATCAAAGATATGAAACATTTAGTTCCCTGTTTAGTCTACATCTTCTGAGGAATGTTGCTGCAAGCATGTCCAATACTTTTTTCCACAGAAATTCCATCCAGCAATGCTGAAAATAAAATTAACTGTCTGGACCTCATGACCAAAAATTTTGACAGCATCTTTAACTTCTTCACCAAAAACTGTTTCCAACCATTTTGCCCACTGCAAAGATATCACATTACACTAAGTATCGTCTCATTTTTTTTTTTGGCTAAACATAAGGATTTCCAACTCCACTGTTTTACCTCATTCAAATATTCCAACCTTCATCCATCCTTCTTAATGCTTCACAATGTATTTGTTTATTCCCCCAAGTGTTAGCCAAGCTATGAAAGAATTGAGCAAGCATGCCCCCTTCTTTCAACCAAATACTTCACAACCTATTGTCTCCACAACAGTTCTGCATTTCTTCCATTCAAAAAAAAAAAAATTCTTCATTTCTCGAGATATCCAAAGTTCCTTTCTTGAGATATCCAAAGGTCACTTTCCTCTTCCATTCCATCCGAAGCATCAATCTTTCCTCATTATAAAGCTGTATTATTGTCAGGCCTCCCATAAACTTTCTCATTCCGAACTTCCAAATAACATCTCTAGACTCTAGCTCCTTATCCTTCCGGCTGAAATCATGACCATCACTCTCCAACCATAGTCACAAAGCCCAGATGGTCCTCCAAGCATCAATAACAAACGGGCATGAGCTCCAATCCATTTTAATTAACCTATCAACAATGTCACATCATCTGAAAACTTTCCATTTAAGGCACGGTTCCATGCCTAAATGCTTGTTCACATGCAAACAAACCACTTCACAATTGCCCCACCTTTAATAATCCAACTTTGGGAGCTTAAATAGATGGTTAAGATCATCAGATCATAATATGATACTTGCCCCACCTTTAATAATCCAACAATTGGTGTGAATCAAAGGTACCCAAACTTTCCTGTGACTTAAGTATTTGGTCTTCTTTCTTCCATGTCAGATATGGGAAAAAGGAAATTCAAAAGAATTCCCAACACAGATAGCCATAGCCAGAGAACACAACAACATTTCAATATACCAAGTGCTCCAATCCAAACAAAAAATCCTAAAACTAGCAACAACCAAATGATCAAAAACAGGAATTCAATCAAGAACAAAATCAAATGACCTCAGCCTTCGCGGAGGCGGCGCCGCCGAGATCCCCCATGTGGATCTCGCTCCCCTCGGTATCCATCATGACCGCGACGGCAAATCCCTTCTCCACGTTGAGCCGGCGCACGTGGCCGATCACGCTGCGGTGCCAGTCGCGCGTGCCATGGCACATGTTGATCCGGGCGACGTTCATACCGCCGACGGCGAGAGCCTCGAGCTGCCCGAACTCGCAGGTGGCGGGTCCGATGGTGCAGATGAGCTTGGTCCGGCGGGTGCTGCGGAAGCCATTCTCCTTGAGCTCGGCCTCGGTGACGGCGTCGACCTCGATGGAGCTGGCCTCGGCGGCGGCGGAGGAGGAGGGGAAAATGGCGCCCTTGCCGTTGTCGGAGGCGAGGATGGGAGAGGGGGAGCCGAGGTCGGAGGAGAGGGCGGAGATGGGGCGGCGGGGGGCGGAGGAGAACGGGGGGCGGGGGAGGAGGGGTTTGGAGAAGGAGGTGGGTTTGGAGAGGGAGCGATTGCGAGATGGAGAGAGATGGATGGGGAGACGGAGGAGGGTCTGGGCCATTGCGTGATGTGATGGACGGATGAGATTTTGAGAGACACAGAGATCTGGTGGGACTGAATTGAAGATGTTAGCTCTGTGTGTGTGTGTGTGTATTGTATATAACGATTGTGTTTGAAACAGGAAGATGGCGAGGGCGGCGGGTTTTACGAAGAAGAGGATAGTTGGGAATTGGAAGCTTGCTGACAGTGGGAGATGAAAACAAGAGAGAGACAGATGCCAGTATTTAAAGGTCTGCTGGGCCTCAAGTGTCCTAACCCTCAAAGTATATGTATGGGCCATGGTCAGGCTTGGATGGCCCAAATCTCTCAAAGGCAAGGGCACGGCTAAGGGCCAAAAAGAAAGAAAAACCATTATTCATTTTTTTCCTTGATTTACTAATTATTATTTTTAAAATTATTTAAGAAAATTTGAATTGCCCACGTTTCTACATTAACTCTGTCCAAGGAAAATATTTTCCATTGGACGAGTCAAGTCTGAGTCATGAGTTTTCTAACCTTGGAAGCAACTAGGCAATATTCAGTAGCTATGATTTAAGAATAATAAGTATATAATTAAATGGAAATAAAATTAACTATATACGTGTGAATCAGTTTTTAGGGAATTTGGTAATTGGTGTGGGGAATGAATTTGTCTTCATATCTCCATACAAAAAATAAAAGTAAGAGAGCCATGATTTGAGCATTGTACTATCTAAGTGAGGCCCTAAAATGTTCAGGCCTGCCAAAAAAGATTGTCCAAGACTGGCCTTAGGGATTTCTATTAGAACATAGAAGCCCTCACTTTCAAGGCTTTTTGAGGGTTCGGGCCCCTTTATCTCAAGATTGGATTGACATGCCTATACGGGAGATCAATGACAATGCCTTCTTTGTCGTAATTTTACACTTTTAGCAACCAAAAATCTTAGAGCCGTTCGCATAGGCAAGAAAAAGGGTTTTACACATATGCTATGTTATGCATGTGAAATATATTTAAAATCATCACTTTCATGTGAATCAATGATTATATTTAATGGTTTTAGAAATATTAATATTGTTTCACAAATTTCTCATCCACAAAGAAATAAGGTATGAAACTTTACATCCTGGTGTTTATCATTATAAAAATATAAGAATTATGATATGGTTTGAATCATAAATTATAGGCCCACCAAAATGTAGATAATTAGATTTTTGGGTTGAAAATTGTTGTCAAGAGTAATGAAAATGTATGAAGATCTAAGATAATTAACTTCAAAGTCTTGGGGTTTATTTATTTATTCAATAAACAAATTGAATGGTTTGGATTACAAATACCAGTCAATGGAAATGAGAAAAATGAAGGTGGTTAATGGGGCCTACAATAATGAAATCACAATGGAAGAAGACGGTAATCCTTTTTTGGAGGTGGTGTGAAAGTGATTTTCACATCTATACGAGCATGAAAATTCTTGTGTACAAATGGCCTGGTGTACATATCATTTTCACATTTCATTTCCATTTAACATAACATACATAAACAAGTAAAAACAAACTTGATGAGACTAACCATTACACAGGGGAATTGTTTACATATTTAAATGGCTATATAAACAAATGACACCTTTAGTGGCTGCTTATTTACATAGATTACAATGAATATGAATTCATTAAAAAATGCAGTGAAATAAGCTCCATTGAAGTGTTATTAAAGAGAGGTAAGCGGTTAATGAAGTAGGGTGGGATGTAAATGGACATCTACTTTCTTGCTAGGACATCTGCCTGATATTAATTTATTATCTCTTCTTGATTCAATTTCTACTAAATGAGAGATTATTAAGGTTAATTGGTAGTCATTTATGAATATTAACTTTTTGTTGCTCATTGTAATTATTTATTGAAATACGCTATCATGTTTTCAATTACCTAAACAAACAAGATTAGGGGTGTTCATCACCCAGGTTACACTGAGGCATATCAAAGCTTGATTGGACTTTAAAAGCACAAGCCCATATTCGGCCCAAGTCCAAGATGGGCTATTAAAAAAGTAAAGCCCAAGCTTGCCCATTTAATCAATCTGACTAAGTTGAACTAAGCATTTCTGAATGGGATGGGGCTTGATGGTAATTGTTTAGACAAACTATCACTAAATTATAATCATTCCTCATTTGTGTTAGATTTTCGTCTTTCTACCACTTAATTTAATACTGATCCAATTATTAAACAGGGCCAAATTATTTATGCAAGCACGCTCAAAGCGAGTTGGACCTAGATCGGCGTCGCTCTTATCCTTTTCACATTTCACTATTTACACCATTCTTGTCGTAACTGTATTTCCAGGGTCTAATTTATATTTCGAGTCAGGTTAATAGGCATTCAAGTGTGAGGATTCCATTGGAAAGTAAGGTTAAAAGAAGGAAAGTTAAAAAACCCCACAAGCACAAATGCAGACGGGTGTCTCCAAACCTACAACCTTGCTTTTCTTCATTGTATGTGGCATTATCAATCTTCATATCTACAGTTTTCAATTTCTGGCCTTCTTTGTAGAAAGCATTACTTGGAATCCCCACAAATTATTTACATAGCAAACAAATGAGCCATCACCATTTTGTAACTGAAATTCATTATTTCAAAAAAGTAAAATCTCAAATAAGACCTTAAGTTTTTACCTTATTTCAGAAAATGATATAAGTTTCAAACCTTTCAAATTAATTCCTAAGTTTTTAAAGAAGTTTTCAATTAAGGGCATCCATCCATTTAAAGCTATTTTTTGCCACTTTTTTGCTTAATTTTTTTAATAATAACCAAATCACCTTTATTGAAATAAATTCATCATTCAATTTTTCTGTTTTCTCCTGATTTTCTTTTTCGACGTCCTCACAATGATAAATGAAAACTAGCATCCTCATAGTGATCGGCTACATGTAGTGGCTACTAAAACCTTATTATGGCTTTAAATGATTGATAATTTCATATTTTAAAAAAATTGAGGAAAATATTTGCTAAAAAGTACCTTTAAATTGCTAGATGTCCTTTATTGAAAATTTTCTTAAAAATTTAGAGACTAATTTAAAAAGTTTTGAAACTTGTGTCCTTTTTTGAAATATGGCAAAAACTTAAAACCTTATTTGAAAATTCTCCTCCTAAAAATTTTAAGTCCTTGTTAGAATTTGTCACAGTACTCCATTTTCTTTCTTTATCTTGGTCATCCCTTTTTATCTATCACAGGTGGATATCCCTCCCTTTTCTACTGGAACCTGAACTTAAGTATCCTATCTTCTCTTGGATGACTTTTGATATTCCTTTTTTGTTGGAGTTACCTAGGTAAAGAGAATTATAAGAACCAATGCTCTAAAATAGCTATCTTTCGAAATGGTTGAAATGTTTTTTTAAAAATGGCATTTGAGGAATTTTAATTCGAAAAATATCTAAAAAGAGTCTCTAACAACTCTGTTTTTCTTGGCTTTGATGTTTCATGGTCTAGGTTTTAAGTTTTGTGGTTTTGTCTTATGCCACCGGCACTTTTAAATTTTAAGATTAATCTTGTTGGTTCCAATACAATGGGGATACCCTCATCAAAAAAGAAAAAAAAGTTTGATGGTTATGTCTTATGTTGGGCTCTTATTGGTAACTCAAATCCCTTATCTAGAAAAATAATAGTTAAAAATCTCTAACAAAAATTTGAGGGCTTTGAATATTTCAAACCAAGAGTTCACTTGGTTAAGAAAACATGTTAATTGGAGGAGGAAATTAATTACAGTTAGTGAGAAAATACCTTTTATTGGCATAAATGCCTCCATTTAATGATTTTGTGTTTAGTAGATGAAATGCAATTCTAAAAAAAAACCTCACTATTCATAAGATCCTTTGAACTGATTCTTGTTACATTTGTAGAGAAAAGAAAAATAATAATAATAACTTGTAGACCTTCTCTCAAAGCAGGGACCATGGGTTTTTAACGGAGTTATTATGAAATTGTCTCAAGTGAATCCTATGAAATTGTCTCAAGTGAATACAAGGCAAAAAAAAAAAAAAGAAAGAAAAAACTAGACTTCTTGTCTTTCTAGTTCCAGTTACAAAATCTTCCATTGATTTACTTGAGGGAAGATATAGCGAGGAACATTTGTAAGAAGGTAGGAGAAGTGCATAAAATCTGTTTTGTAGATAATAAGGGATTCCTTATGGAGATATGGCTAGAGTAAGAATAATTATGGATCTGAGAATGCCTTTGTAAGGCCCTAAGCCTTAAATAACGGGTTAGTATAATTACTTGAGGCTAATTAAGTTTTATAATGTAAATAGGTGCATTAGGTAGTTCTTATCATACGTGAAATTTTCTATGCTAGCCGTATCGTGACCCATTGACCTAAAATTTGCCTAGGAACACATTTTCATTTTGGTCCCTAAAGCCATTTAACTTTGACCCAAATCCATTATAAGCCCACTTATACCATGGTCCATGAAACCATTATGAAATAGGGTAGAAGCCCTTCCTTGTAATATCCCTTAACTTTCTTTGCAATGGGCCAAACCCTTATTTGTAATTTCATAAAAACCATTCTACAAAAGTTTCAAACTTTTATTTCCCCATTTCATTTATCATTTTTCTCTGCTTTCTTCTTCTCCTCTACTCCTTTCTTTTCTTCCCTTGGAATCTCTAAGTTTCTCAAGGTCTCCCCAAGCTTAAGTTCTTCCCAATTATCCACATCATCATCTTCTTCCCCCTTTTCCCCATCTCTCTTTTCTACTCTACTTTTCCCTTACTATTTACTATCTCCCCTCCACAAGCTCAAGTTCGCAAAAGCGTTTCCAAGCAAAGGCAAGCTTTTCCCAAGCCTCCAAGCCTTCTGCTTCATCTTCCCATCGTATTCATCTTCCTTTTTACTTTCTAAGTGAGTCATTCACCCCCAATCTTCATGTCATTCATTTCTAATCATCATAGGATGATGCATTCATGTCTTAGATATCATTTTCTTTTTGTTTGGCATGTGATTGCTTTAGAGTATTGGATTACAGTGGGTTGTGATGAGGAGTAAGATTTTGGAGAACCCTAGGTACCAAAAGATGAATTTTTGTGAAAGCTACTATAGGAAAGTAGATGAACGTATTTAATGCGTTCATGTTCTTATTTGTTTGATTCTTGATGTCTCCGGTGGCATATAACCTTGTTAAGCTCATTTATGGAATTGGGATGGGTAGTTGTGAAATTAATATCATATGGGGATTGTAACACTCTGCCCCAGCTTACCCCCATTTAGGGACTAATTAATGACAGATTGGTAGTTAATTATGTTTTGCCTTTGTTTTTGTTTTGTTCCAGGTTATGGATAGGTAGTTGGGTGGAGTTTAACCTGGTTTAGGTAGGCCAAGCCCTTTTTTGCATTTTAGATTTTATAAGACATCATCATTCACGCATCATTTTGACGTCAACACGTGTCTTTTGTTGAGCTCCTAATTTCTTGTAACTGATTCGTTTGCAAAAGACATCATCAGTTGCCATTGGACCCTCATTTAACTTGAATTGTAATTAGTTCTAATGTTTGGACCTAGATGCTAATTTCCCTTAACCTTATCTTATATAAAGCCTCCACTGACTTACCCTCTCTCCCACTAACGTTCGTTTCTTCTTCTCCTTTTCTTCTTCTTTCTCTCTTCTCAATCAAGCCAAGGAAGAAGGATCTTGTGCACTTCTACCTGTGAATGCTTGTTTGTGTAAGTTGAATAAGATAAGTTTTGGTTTGGGTTTCATCTTCTCTCTCATCTTCTCATCAGTTGGACTTGCACTCACGTCCCTTTCTCCTTCCCTTTTTTCTGCATGCATGGGGGATTAGAAGTGCATTTGGACATTGGATTTGAGCCAAAGGACAGCAATTCCTGTGTTTGAACTTATTCGAGGCAAGTATAAGCATGATTTATATGAACCCATGTTGGTATATGTTTGATTTTTGAATAATTTTGAACATCTTGCATGGGAAGTATGTTTATAGCCCATTTTGTGCTTAATTCCATTTATTTGAGGTGGTTTTGCTACCTCTTTTCAACTCCAGTTGATTTTGTAACAGGTTTAGAAAATGGCCCCAGGCAGACTACGGCTAAGCTGTAACTGTACTATGGCTCAGAGTCCAGAAAGTTGAAAAATCCAGGTTTCTTCTATGGTTAGGCCACGGCTAAGCCGTATAATGTACCACAGCCAAGCCGTAGCTCAGCCGTGACCCAGCCGTAGATCAATACAAGGTGCAGTTTTGAAATAACTGAGAGTTAAAAATTTTCAGACCTTCTACGGTCTAGCCACGGCTAAGCCGTGAAGTGTTCTATGGCTAAGCCATAACCTCGCCATGGCTAAGTCGTAGAACAACAATAGGGTGAGCCGTAAGACCTATGGAAAGTCAGAAACTAGGCATTAAAGAAACCTTATAGGACCTTTGAATTAGAATGTAAGGAACCCTGACTTGCCAACGGATTATGATAAGAACTGCATGAATGATTTCAAGGGCTGCGACTCATTCATGTTCGTTATCCAGTTGTTAAGCACCTCCCTATGGGTGTTGGTTTAAAGGACTTCAATGCACACTTACGAGACAATGCAACACTAAACAACGGTGCATCGAACAACTTAAAACTACGCCATCATGCACGGTTAGAAACACTGGATAACTAGATTATGGTTGGTTTGTAAATGATCTTGATTCGATTGAACGTTGATTTGCATGGCATTTTGTATGATCGGGCATTGACCTCCACTCTTTCGTACAATTTGTAGTATCCTGGTTATGTCCTTCGATATATCTGTTTGATTTATATAAGTTGTTCGATCTGTATGTTCGATTCATATGATTTGTCGATATGTATGAAATGTGTCAGATAAGAGATGTGCGTTTGATAAGATATGCACGATCTGATAAGATATGCACATTTATCTCAAGTCCTTATATTTGCTTGCTTGATTCCATATGGTTTGGCACTACTCAGCCTCAACCTTAGGATACCCGACGGGGTTGAATTTTGCTTAGTTTATATGGCCTCGCTACAGTGAGTGTATGTCTTGGGGCTTCCGGGCCCCAGGAACTCGAGACCCATTCGTACCCTGGCCCGGTCAATGGTGTTCTCAATAAGTATGTAAGATTTCTCTTTTGGGAGCACATGGCAAATGTTGTAGCCACCTAGTGTGTACATGTTCTGTAAGCATTAATTCTGAAAGCATATTTCATTTGAATGCACATTTGCCTAGAATACAAAATTGTAATGTTATGATTTACTCATTGTTATTTGTTTTGTAGATACAACATGAGTTAACATGTTATTGCTTATGCTTTGCTGAATCATTGTATTCACTAGTTGTCCTTGGTGTTACAGGCTCAGATACCCCGAACGACCCCTCTTCAGTCAACCAAACTCCAGGGGAGACCCCCGATGTCCCATCCGGACTAGAGGAGTGGATATAGTCACTCCATCGGAGAGCGACATGAACACATTTTCATATAGGTCTTCCTTATTTTAAGATTTACACGTTGGATCCATTCATAATTTGTATATCTGTATTTTGATTCATTTTGTATAACCATGACCTTTATGTAATCTGTTATCTATATATTTTGTTGTTCATGTGTATTTTTGATACCTACAGCTCTCGCGTACTTGTTGACACGTGTGAACCTTTCCTTGTGCGTGTGCACTTAGACCGAATCTAGGTGGATGCATACGGGAGTACGTGTGTCATTGGTTAGATTTTTACTAACCCCTGATCTCCTGGGCTCGGGTTGTGACAGGGATTAGGAGTTAAGACCTTTATTAGATTGATTGGATGGTTGGAATAGGTGTCTTGCACTAACTGTTGATGGTATTAGAAACCCCATTGGTGATGGGGAAGAATGGTCTCACCATTGCTCAGTCTGAACCTAATGGATTCGGATTTCTAAAGGTCTCGGTCGACAATGGGCTTCAAGTGACCCTCTGTGGCATTTAGCCATTCAACCATCATTGAGCTCGGTTGACCGTGGATGCTATTCTGTATGTAGGCTACTGTAGAAATTGAGAGCAGGTCCTGACGGCAATGATTATCGGTGGACTCGCGGTCAACCGAGGGGTTAATTGTGAGGCCCCACTGTCGACTATGGAATGGTTCACAGTCGACCACAACCACGCTTCCAAAATTTGGAATTTTGGAAGGTTGGGGTCCATAGCCTTAACATCATAACCTCTTAGCTTAGGCAATTAAACTGTAGTAGTGAGACCAATTGTGAGGGAAGGTGTGAGCCGACTTCCTCTCATGGGTTGATTAGATGCACACGAATGGGAATGACTCCAAACCAGGGGCGTATGCATGTTATGCGACATGAATGCGGCCACCTTGGGTGGCTTCTTAAGAGAGCTTGGGCCCCAGTCTAAAACCCATCCCACTCCAGGCCCAACCCTCCAATGCCCCAGCCCCTTTAATGCCTTAGCCCCTTTGAAGAAAAACCTTTTTATTCTCCATTCAAGACCCCAATTCCAAAACCCTTTTTGTTAACCATTGAACAAGAGGGAACTTCACAACTTGAGATCCTCTTTCTCTCCATTCTACTCTACTAAACAATGTTTTCTTGCATTTCCCATTCATCGATCTCTGATAGTGAAAGATAACCTTAGTGGATGTAGGACGACATGAGCACGGCCACAAAAAGCAGGTCCTTCTCAAATACTTCGTTCAGGAATAGAAAGTAATGAAATCTCTCCTCCATTCCATCATCTCTAATGGAGGCGTCACTAATCATTCTGCTACTACAAAGACTTGCTTAGTTTTAAGCTTATCAATTTAATGGAAAGCAATAGACAACGATCTACATCTAATGTGGGAAAAGGAAGAAGAGAAAAGAGGATTTGAATGCTTACAATATTAGAGCAGATTTTGCCAATGATGGAGTAATCTGTGCTTACAATGGAGTGGATTTTCTAATCTTCTCTCCTCCACCTTCTCTATTTTCATTTTTATTTTTCTATTTTGATTTCTTTCCTCTGCTATCATCTAATGACCGTTTTCCTATCATGGGACAAGATTTCGATCTAGCTGTGGAGGTTGAATTTAGAAGACGATGATTGCAATAAGGGGTTTTTTATTGGGAGATTGGATGTTTGGGTTGAAGGCATTTGGAGCCTCTTTTAGAGATTTTATGTTTGTACTAGAGAGCTTGTTTGTTTTTGAAAGCGTTTTTTTTTTCTTTTTGAGTGTGGCTGCGCGCGTAATCATGGAGATCTCAAAGACATATGTAGTGCTGATTTGAAGATTAGGTGTTTGGTCAAAGGCATTTGAAGTGTGGGTTAATTTGTAATGTACTCAAGTCTAGATAATGCATGATAATTATTACAAATATCCTAAACTTATTGTTTCAATACAACTACATCATTATCTTAATCAACTTGTGATCGATTTCGATGTTTGAGATGATGGGCTGATAAAATCCATGTCATGTTTAATTGTAAGAATGAGTTGTTTCGTAATAAACTAAACAACATGATCTTGTTTGTGTTTTTTAAGACCCACACATGAATCTTATTGTGATTGCTAATTTCATGGATATGTGATGTCTATTTTTTTTTCCCTCTTGCCTACTAAATTTCTTTTGTCTATGTCCACATGGGATTGAGCTTTATGTCATTAATTATGTGCTTGCAATTTGATTGACGAATGTTCATATTTTTGTCTTTCATATTGTTTAATTTGATGGATTTGGTTTGCATTTGTGTCTCTTTTCTTTACAATTTTGAACATTTTTATTGTTATTCATCATTTTATGAATGTATTTTTGTTGATGCAATTAAGTATTTTGTGAATATTTAACTATAATGCTTTTTCTTTTTTACTATATTGTTAATGCGAAAAAAAAGTCCAGTAAAATCTAGCAAAAGTTTAATATCACCCAAAAGAAAATCCTAGATCTACCACTGCTCCAAACTATGAGTGGTAATGCAAGACCTCGTGAAGTCTTTACATGAGACGCACCCAAATGAGCTTATCCCACATCGTGGCCCATGTATTCACAAAAATAGATGATGTGGACCCTATGTGTGTGTCGGTTAATCCCGACCATAGGATGGTGTAGTGCTTACCATTGAATTACTTAATCGTACCCTGCCGATAGGTTAACATTGAAGACAGACATAGGATAGTATTTCTGTATTATACATGACACATGCATGTATCCACTCACTTCCAAATTTTTATTGTTAATTAGAATGGAAATGAAAATGTGATTAGTACGTGATCCGTTAAAAGGGCTTGGGCCAAAGGATGGGTATCAGGGCTAGTTGTTATGGTTATGATTATGTTCGATAAACACACTGATGGAGTAGCCCATTCTATTTTATTATGTATGTTTGATTTGTGAGGATACCCTTTGAGATGTTAGCCAAGTCCTGTGTGGGCGTTTACCCTTGATTCTTGAGTTAGGCACCCATAGGTGGATACTCTCACCACGGTTTAAGACGTTTGCTTGTGGATGAGGATTATGACTTGCATTTAGTATCGGCAGCATATCGGGAGGTGGTCGTGCATTATCGAGCTGACGCATATTGCATGAGGCAATGCCTAGCTGAGTTGAGCGGGTTTCACTTATATCTATTATATATATTTATTGATTTGCCAGATTGTGTCAATCTGATGATGTTACATTTTGTACTTAGGCAGTGGAACTCCATTTTATAAGTGGCTGAGGTGGTGCCACAATGTCTGCCTATTACAGGGCGCGAGTGGAGTACAAGCGATGTAGTGGATTTCGTTGATTATGATGTGTGTTTAATCTATTTCTTATTTTATTCAACTTAATGGAGTCCCTATGGGTCCAATTGTGCCATCCAAGGAATTGCAACAGGGCGACCTTCTCTCCATATTTATTTCTTTTATGTGTAGAAAGACTTACATCCTTACTGAAGTAGGTCGAACAAGAGTGGAGATTAACAGACATTGGAATTTGTAGAAGAGTTTCAAAGATAAGTCATCTCTTTTTTGCTGATGAAAGTATTTTGTTCTGTAGGCAAATAAGAAGAAAATTTATATATCCAGCACCTTCTCGGTATTTATGAAGAAGCTTCAAGACAAAAAATAAACTGCAAGTAGACTTCTTTATTCTTTAGTAAGAACATAAGCCAAGTTGATCAATGATGCATTAAAGCTAGCTAGGGGGTAGAAAGGATTAAACAATATGATAAGTATCTCGGTTTGCCATATCTTATTGGGCGGTCTAAGAGAGAAACTTTTAAAATATTAAGGACAAGGTGTGGCATAAGCTTCAAGGTTGGAAAGGGAAGCTTTGATCTCAAGCAAGGAGGGAGGTTATGGTCAAAGCAATTGCCCAAGCAATTACGTTATGAGTTGCTTCAAATTTCCTTCTAGTCTTTGCAAGGACCTAGACAAGATGATGGCAAAATTTTGGTGGGGTCAAAAGGATGAGGAGAGAAGAATCCATTGGATACGATGGGAGATGATGCGTGATTCAATGCACATAAGGGGTATAAGATTTAGAAGTTTGGAAGCTTTTAATTTGAATCTTTTAGCTAAGTAGGGGTGGAGGCTTATCCAGTATCACCAATCAATTGTTATATAAAGTTTTTAAGGCAAAGTACTTCCTACACATACCATTCCTTCAAACTACAGTAAGTAGAAAGCCCTAATATACTTGGAGGAGATTTTATAAGGCCAAAAGGATTTTAGAGGAAGGCTGTTGATGGAGGGTAGGATATGGTTAAAATATAAAGATTTAGAAGGATAAATGGCTTTCTACTCCAGTAACATTTATGATCACAACTCCATGCATCACAAGGACACGCTAGTGAATGAGCTTATTGACCAAGGGACTAATTGGTGGAATATAGGTAAGGTTCAAAATATCTTTTTTCAATATGAAGCTGACCTTATTTTAAAGCTTCCTGTTAGTCCTTCAATGCCAGAGGATCGGCTAATTTGAGCTTACCATAAGTCATGGAAAATCAAAATTAAGACATCCTATCAAATAGCAAAGACTTCGTGTTTGAAGTGTGATATGTGAGAGAATTCTAACTCGGGGGAAAAGAGAAAATTTTGGTTAAACCTATAGAAATTGAAACTCCCCAACAAAATTAAAAGTTTTTCTTGGAGAGCTTGTCATGATATTTTGCCAACAAAACAAAGCCTTACCAAAAGGAATATTTTGCGAAATGACTTACTTGATTTTTGTCAGGACAAAGTGAAGGACTATCCACATGCTTTAATTTCATGTGGACAAGTGCAGCAGTTTGGCAAGGGATGTGCCCTCTCAATTAAATCTATTTTTTCTGTTCATTCCAATTTTGAAATTTTTGTTTGAAAATTGAAGAGAAGTTCACCCAATGTTTATTTGGCCCATTTCTTTATAGTAGCACGGGGTTTATAGTATAGAAAGAATGTGTACAATCATTGAGTCAACTCTCTTGATCCGAAAATTGCAGTTGAAGTGGTTGTGAATATACTCCAGAATTACAAAAAGGTAAATGCCCATAAACATAGCTTGAACAAGGAAAAAATCCTACGATGGTAGAAACCTCCTCAGGGTGTATTCAAACTTAAAGTAGATGGTGTAATTTTTAATGACCTACAACTGTCATGTGTGGGAGTTGTTCTACGTGATGAAAATGGTAGCATGCTTATGCTTGTAGTAAACTGGAATATGGGGTGGAAGAGGTGGAGGATGTTAAAGTTTTGGCAATATTGAAGGGGATTACAATTAATATATCATATGGGGATACCTGTATTAATCATTGAGAGTGATTCAATTGCAACTATCAAAGCTTTAAAATCTACCACTCCAAATTTGTCCAGACAGCGAGCGTTGCTTGATGAAATCAGAGAACTACTCAAGTGCTTCAATCGACATGAAGTTGATCATGTGGGAAGGGAGGCTAATGAAGCAGCTCAAATAATTGCTCCACACAGCAAATTAGTGAAGGATATGCTAGTATGGTGGTATTATGTACCGGATATGATTCGGCAAAATGTTTTGTTTGATTCTTTAATGTACTTTTTACTTTCTTAATTTAAGAATGCTTCTTATTTAAAAAAAAAAAGTACTCTAAGAACATTAGTTGCTTTCATGATTCCGTCTTACAACATGTCTGTGCTCTAACTCCCATCTAAAACCACTAATGAAGTCGGCAAAATGCTTAAAAGTTTCTTTTGAGGGGACCACCTTAAAGAAAAGAATGTCCACATCATTAAATGGAAAGAGATCTGCAAGCCTATGGAAGGAGCACTAGGGACTAAAGATATCAAAGAGAACAACCTTGCACTTTTAGCTAAAACATGTTGGAGGTGCCTTTCTAATGAAAATCAACTTAACTTGATGACTTTGAAAGCTAAATATTGTCCAAAAAAACACATCTCTGTTGATAGATTATTCTAAGAATTGAAATATTAAACCACCACGTTTTGTGAATGGATTTAGGGTCAACTAGAACCTAGCACATTTAAATAGGTTAGAGGGGTTGACCTTCGCCGACTTGTTTAAATGTAGGTCAACCTCATTGACCAACATCAAATGCGGTAGTTGCGCAGGTAAAACGTAGGTTGAGTTCAAGAAAAATTGGTGGATCAGGTGCCGGGCGAATCTCACAACCCCGTGTTTATTCTATTAAGTGCAGAGAATCTCTGAGAAACAAAGCTTCCCCGCCACGGATCCGCTTTGATGGTCCTGATAGAGAACAATGTTTTTCCCCTACCTCCCTCCCCCTGATCAAACCCCTCTCACGGACCAGCCACCTCCTCTTCCCCTCCATTGCTCGGAGGTCCCTCAACCTCCCTCAGGAATCGCTTTGGAAGTTGACTCAGCTGCTGTTAAATTCGGTACCAAATCTTCCTGAGAAGCCCACAACTTTCACCACATCATTCTGTCGAGGCCGACTACTACAGACAAAGTTCAGTATCAATCCAACATCAAATATGTCTAGCGAACTAGCTCGGACTCAATCTTGGCACCTGTGGTGGAGCTTGATAGCTCCCTTCTAGGTGACATCTGGAAGGCCCATGAGCTAACTCTCATTGCCCAGTTTCGGAAGAGGAAAGTCCCACCCAAAGTCCTCCTCCAAAGATTAACATCAATATGGTGCATTCACGGTAAAATGGAACTCCTTGAGCTTCAAAATAACGTCCTCCTCATTTCTTTCTCAGATTAACGCGGCTGTCTCCAGGTTCGGGCAAACTCTTCGTGGAAAATTGCTAGACAGCAGTTAATTCTGACCAATTGGGTCCCCAACTTCGACCCTACCTCAGCTTTCATTAGCCAGATCCCAATCTAGATAATGCTGCCCGGATTGCCAATTGAGTACTGGTCAGTACAATGTTTGCGTTCCATATTGGCCCCCCTCGGTAACCCTCCTACGGTTAGATGAAGTCATGGTCTCGGAAGGACGGGTGGCAAACAGAGCAATGTTCGCTCAGGCTCTTGTGGAGGTGGATGCTAATAAAGTGCCGGTGATAAAGACCCCAAATGGGGAAAGGTTCCAAAAATTCGCTTTGGAGAACCCACCGTGGCAGTGTGGAGTGTGCCAAAGGAGGTGAATTGTCCTCAAGCACATTAATTTGAGATCTCCCACACCAGTCGATTAATAAAGTTGAAGGCCACACGTCGGATGCTACTCTCCCAATGTTATCTTTTGCCAGGGTGGCTAGACCATTGGGTGAGAAAAGCCTTTGCTTTAGGCCCCCTCAAAAAATAAAGCCCCCCAAAAAGTAAATCACATCTTTTTTTTTTCAATCCAAAAAAATAAGGCTTCAAAAAAATAATTGTAGCAATTTTGATTTTTTCAAATTTCAAAAAAAGTAATTGTCATCATTTGGTTTCTCCTAAAGAATAAGACCTCTTAAAAGTAATTAAAGCAACTACCATTTTTTTACATTCCAAAAAAAAAAAACTCTTTTCATATTTCGAAAAAAAATTAAAGACCACTTTTACTATTGAGAAAATATTGCCATTAAGAGAAAAAAGAAACCCTAAAATTACAATAAGCAAGAAATCATTTTCTGTTATTGAAATCCTCCAGTTTGCACAATTTTTCCTCTATATCTATGTTGCTTGAAATCCTTAGAAGACAATTTCAAATATAATTTTTTTTCACATTGAAAAAGTTGCATCAAATTCAAAAGTAATCTACGACAATAATTTTTGTGGCCAACGCTGATAAATCACTAAATTAACTTCCGTGGTTCTATGCTTTTAAAAAAATTTAATTACAAGCTCATATTATATGTTTATTATAATTAGTGTTTGTTTTATTTGTAAATATTATTAGTTATAATTTATAAATATTAATATATATCTACTAGAAAAATATTGACAATACCTGAAACTGTTGCTTTTATAGAAAGAAGTTTTTCAAAATTAAAATTGATAAAATCCTAATTTTACAAAAAAGGATTAAGTAGATTAGTAGATTAGCCATACTATCAATTAAAAAAATACGTTAGCAAAATTTGAATATAAAAACTTAAATAGTAATATTGCACGACAAAAAATGAAAAAAAATAAATTAAAATATTATAATAAAAATAAAAAAAATGCCTCATTTAGGATTGTTGCTTTAGGCCTGAAATTGTCTTGAGCCGGCCCTGTCTTTTGCGCGATGGACGTGACCGCCACTGCCATCTAGCCGCAAGATCCTGACCATGCAATTGCTCCTCAAGTTTCGGATTTCACTCCCTCCGACACACTAGCATTACCACTTACCCAAGCCCCTCCTTTATCTAACCATGACTCCGACCGGAAGTCTCCCACCAACAACCCTCGCTACATGCCTAGGTCGACCAACTCCTCCCCACCACAAGCACTCTGCGATGAATCCCTTTCCTAGGTCCCCAAACCTAACTTATCCCTAGGTCTTGCCTTACCCACCCCATCGGTGGATCATAGGAGCGGCCCAACCCTTGAGCCCAGTGGGTTTCATATTGGATCAATTTTTCAGCCTTTGGACAAGCAATATGAACCTGGGCCTCGACCCATTACCCTTCCTTGGCCGAACCATCACCTTCTGTGGATCCCAATTCCATTGCCATCTTTCGGTTTCCCCCACCACCACGAACCACACTATGACCGAGGCCTCACCCCAGAACCAGATGGAACAAGTGGGAAAGAACTCCTCCTTCTTGGAGAACATGGTGACGAGTCTGACGAATCACCTCGGGCATCTCCTCCATTTGCCTACCCCAGATGCTTGGGCCCCAAATGTCGAATTCTCAAGGACAAGCGTGGACACGGAGGCAAACGTCACTCCTCTACTAGTAGGGGAGTGGCCATAGCTGGGCCTGTCAGAAGTACGACACACCGTCTCCTCCCAGCAGTAGACATGGAATTCAAACACAGGAATATGACCCCGCAACCCCGTCATCCACAATTATCGATCCTTATACAATTCCTTAAGATCACAACTCTGGAGCACCTCCATCAAGAACTCTTCTCATCTGCAGGTACGGATGTTACCCTCATTCATCATTTATCCAATGATAATCATGAGTTGGAATGCTAGAGGCCTGGGACGGAAGTCGGCGTTGCCACATATCCGGGACCTTGTTTCCACCGACAAACCCCATATTTTCATTATGCTGGAAACCAAAGTCAGCCAACCTCATTCAGAAAATATTCTGAACAGACTAAGGTCCTTCTTCCCCATGCATGTAACGACTTTTGGAAATGGCTACTTGGGAGTACGGCTGTCAAAGGGCCGGGCCCGCGCCAGGCTTAGGTAAGCCCTTATCCTACCCTCACATATGCGGGTCGGGCCAAACTGAGCAAAAGCCCTCAACTTTTACGGCGGGCCTATAATTTTTAGACCCTTACCCAACCCTCAAAAGCTAGGGCCGGGCCAGGGCTGAGCCAGGGCCAAAAGAAAGGGAAATTTTTTTTATTTAATGGAAATAAATCTTTTATATACAACAACCTATGTCATTATCACCAACCAACTTTATACAAACCCTCTTCCTTTGCCCGGGCTAGAGATCTGGAATGCAATGCAAAAGGCAGCATGGCGGAGTTAAAAACTTTTTTTAAGGCATTGGTGGTGGGATAAAATCATTTTTACAATACAAAACATAAGGTGGATAATAATAATTCTATAAATGATAATAAATATATAACAAATAACAATAATTCTTTATTTAATTATTTAATCTACTTTTAGAATATCTAAAAGAAAATCGAATGTATTACATCATTGTGTTGCTGCGTACATATCCAATCTGTGTGCAAATTAAGACTTTTATAGTGTCAAATTTTAAACAACTCCTATATTGATCAAATACTCTTCCTCCCGTACTAAATGTTGATTCAGAAGCAACTGTAGAAATATGAATTGCTAAAATGTCACAAGCCATTCTAGAGATAACTGGATATTTTGTTGAATTAACTTTCCACCAATCCAATATATTGAAATTTTCAAATTTATCCCTTAGCTCCTCCAAATAACAATCTAATTCCGATTTTTCCTCTACAACTTTCTGAGTCATTTGTTCCTCAAAAGCTAAAAAATCATCTTCAAACTCATTAGATTTCTTTACCAAATTAACTTTATCCACATTTGACAATGTTTTGGTAGGTACAACATAAACCAAATCATCTTCAAAGTCATTGTGGATATTATATATTTTATATTAAAATTTAATAAACAATGGGCCAGGCCGGGCCCCCTCGGGCCTAATTAGTCAAGCCTAAGCTCAGCCCTCTAGATGCTGGTTTTTAAAAATAGAGCCCTACCCTACCCTCGGGTTTTAAATGAAAAAAAATAAGCCCTGGTTTTGAGGGCTTTTGCGGGCCGGGCCGAGCCGGGCCCCCTCTCTAAAGGGCCGAATTGACAGCCCTACTCGGGAGGCATTTGGGTGTTTTGGGATCCCCACCATGTCCCGCTCTCTTCTGTTGCCACTTAGGAGCAGCACATGACTTTTAAGGTTGACCTGAATCATGGCCCCACAAAGTCTTTCTTCCTCTCTGCTGTATATGTTTCCCTTGACTGGCGAAAGCAACCGACCCTTTGGCAGTCCCTTAGCCTGTTCCACACTCGTCATGTTACTTATAAACCCGGCGCCTGGCTTCTTTTGGGAGATTTTGACAGCATTCTAGGTCCACATGAAAGGCAAGGTGGCAAGCAAGATCTTTGGGGCGCAACAAATGAAGCATTTAAGGCCTGTTTATTAATTTAACTGGTAGAGTGAAGTGAGATGAATGGTAATTTTAAAAGATAAAAAAATGAGAGGAGTTAAATCAATCCATTGATTAGATTTTGTTTTTTTAGTGAAAAGAGAATAAAACTTTTTGACTTTTTGTATTAAAAGTAGATATTTTTTGTTTGTTAGTAAGATGAAAAAGTAACTTTATGAATTTTTGTATAAAAAGGTAAAAGAATTTTTTTAAAATCTGGTATTTTGATTTGATTTTTTTTATTGTTGTGTGGTAAAATGAAAGATGACTTTAACTTTACAACGAGAGGAAATTAACAAACGGGCCCTTAGGGACTTTTTGGACCACCGCAACCTCAATGACCTTGGGGTTTGTCGGGTCACCCTTCACTTGGACTATTGAAAGGCTTGATAGGGGCCTAGGGAACCACCGCTGGGTGCAGTTATTGAGGGAACTTTATAGAAGGCACCTTTCCTTAATAGGATCAGGCCATTGTCCTCTCCTCTCTGATTGAATCAGTCAACGTACTGACCACCCGCCCTTTCGGTTCGAGAACAGGTCACTTATCCAACCTAGATTCAGCGATATTATTTAGGAAAACTGAAACACCCATACCTCTTCGACCGCTATGGGGGATAAATTCAACTCTTTGCAAAGCATTCGAGTCGTAGAAAAGTAGAACTTTCGAATCTTTCAGGTCCCAATTATTTTCTCTCTGTCGCAGGCTCTTCGGAATTCATAACAGCCCAAAATACCAAGGTAGCGTTTGGTTCGCTGGAATGATTTTTGGTAGGAATGGAATGGAGACTGGAATGAGTCTGGAATGGAATAAGGCAGGAATAGTAATTCCCATTCCAACGTTTGGTTACACAAAGGAATCAATCCAGTAATAGAATTCTCATTCTAGTTCATGTGTTTGGCATGCTTGAATGATGCCAGGAATGGAATAAAAATTACATGAAATTGACCAAAATACCCCTATAAAAATTACATAAATTAACCAAAATACCCCTAGAATGAGAGGTTAGAGATGAAGAGGAAGGAGGCTAAGTCTTATGATTGGACATCTCAGGTCATGCTTGAATGATGCTAAGAATGGAATAAAAATTACATAAAATTGACCAAAATACCCCTATAAAAATTACATAAAATTGACCAAAATACCCCTAGAATGAGAGGTCAGAGACGAAGAGGAAGGAGACTAGGTCTTATAATTGGACATCTCAGTTTTTGTTTAATGAAAGGGGCATTTTGGACTCAAAGGAAAATTACAATGGAATGGAATGGCCATTCCTCTACCCCCCAAAGGAATGGTGATTCCCTTGTATAAAGGAATGGTGATTCCTGAAGTAATGGTCATTCCGCCGCTTTTTCACGAACCAAATGTGGGAATGGTCATTCCAACGGAATGACCATTCCATTCCGACCTTCATTCCAGCGAACCAAACACTACCCAAGAGTCTCTATGGTTACACAATCTCGAAAGGAACTTACAAAATGAGTACCTTCGAGTACGTATGCAACAAGAGATTTTTTGGAAGCAACGGTCCCGCATCACCTGGCTACAAGAGGGAAACCGCAACACACAATTTTTTCACCATGTGCCAAAAACTGACTTCAGCAGGAATCATATTAATCAGCTTCTGGAAAGTATTGGTACAATACATACCACCAACTTCCATTCTCAACCACTGTAGATCCTACTTCCAAGCCATATATACTAATAGGGAATCGCCATCCCTTTCGCCTCTCACCATCCTAACCCTTCTTTTACCCATTGTTTCATCATTTGACAACCAATCTGTCATGAAACCCTTTCACTTGAGGAAATCCACTCGGCCATTTTTACTATTGGTAGGGATGAAGCCCCAGGACCAAATGGGTACAATGCATCTGTCTACCACTCTTTCTGGTCTGTTGTAGCTCCTTCGGTTAGCAGGATGGTGCTAGCTTTTTTCAACTAGGGAGTTCTCGAACCAAGGACCAATATGACTCATATCATTCTAATCCCTAAATACAGAAGGTGAGATGAAGTTGGAGGACTTCAGGCCTATCAACCTATGTAATGTTCGATATAAAATTATCTCTAAAATATTGGTCAACGGAATCCATCCGCTGTTGACTACATGCATATCTGAATTGCAAGGGGCCTTTTTACCTGGCAGGCTCCCGACAAATAACAACATCATTGCTAGAGAGGTATTACATTCCATGAGTAAGGCCTCAAAGAAGAAAAAATATTGTGCTGTCAAAGTTGATATCAGGAAGGCCTATGACAGCATCTCATGGCAGTTCCTATGGCATTGCCTTCTCAACCTGGGCTTCTCAGACGCGGTGGTTAACAGCATCATGACCAGTGTCTCGTCGGTACAATACCAACTTCTAGTGAACGGCCATAGATCCACTTCTTTCGTGTCGAACCGTGGTCTCAGACTAGGTGACCCATTGTCACCTTATCTGTTTATCCTTTCCAGTGAAGCTCTCAACAGGGCGATGATGAATCTAGCACGTTCACGCCCATACCTCTTCCCAACCATCACGCCTGAGGGAGATAGGATCCCCATTCTGCAGTAGGCAGATGATACCCTGATCTTCATAAGCGCATCATGCGGTGGTGCCTCTGCTGTCAACTCCCTTCTCAAGGGGTATGCCAAAAAAACTAGATAATGGCCGACCTTCAACAAATCCAGTCTTATTTTCAGCCCCAATACTCCCAGATAGAGCATGGTTGATGTCCGAACCATCCTCCAGATCAACTCCACAGTCTCAAGTTTCACTTACCTTGGAGCTGAGACTAAATCGGGCAATCAACAGATGGAGAGGTAAACATTTGTAATGTCTCACCCCACACACATACATGATAACTCATGGGGATTATAGTTTTGCTTCTGGTGGGCCTCAACCCACCAAAACACCTCATACAAGGTAAGGGTGCAAGATTTATATATAAGCCGAACCACTTTCCTCTCTATAATCGATGTGGGATTCAAGGATGTAACAATCGACCCCCTTTAGGGCTGGATGTCCTTGTACAGTATCATGCCAGTCCCTGTAGCCTGCCAGCCCTCTTTGCCCACCCACTGAGAATCCACCTACTTCATGGTTCAAAATTGCAGTATTAGTCACAGTATCGATCGGTCTTAAAAACCGATATAGTATCGTTATTGGTCGCAGTTTGCGGTCCATCGAGGTAGTTGCGGTGTGAATTTTTTTTAGTCCAAAAAATTTTGAAAAATATCCAAAAAATAAAAAATATATTATAAAATGCTGGAAAACACTATTTCTTTCCATTAGTAACAATTATAAATCAAATTCTCGGTCCCCCTAAGTCTTTACACCCTGTGTCGCTGTTTAATATATTTGTTGTTAAATGTGCAAACTTTTTAGTGTTTAGTTTTTTTGCTAGCTTTATAGTTTATAAATCCATCCATATAGCCTTTATGTAAATTCTAACCACTCAAAATAATGATAAAAATAAATGCCCTCTTCTAATGTGGTTTGCCTAAATTTTCATTTTTATAAGACTTAGGCAATTATCAAATTAAGTATTTTAAAATACTTGGATTTTTTTCTCAGTACTTTATTAGCATATAGAAAAATAAAGTTAATAGTAGGTCCAAGCCTCATTGTAGAAAATTTATTAATGGCCCATTCAATTATGGAACAAATTTTTTTTAGTGGTTAGAGTCCTTAGAGGTGAAATGCATTAGAGAGTTACAATTAAAAAAGGAAAATGAAAAAAGAAAGTTCACCGAATGAAGCCCACCAATTAAAAATTTGAACCACTCTAAATAAACACCCTTATCTTATATAGCTCTCAACCTAATTTTATTATAATTGGAGATCGGCCCACTGTTACATTGATCAAATTTTATTTAATTAAAAATCTAACCAATAAAAAACTGGGCTAATTTCCAATTTGAATGGAATTTATCTAGGACCCAAAGGAGATAATGGCAACTATAGTGTGAGTCTAAGATTTTTTAACTGGTGTGGCCCACTATGCCCCCACATGTTTGTACCATGTATGAAGAAAAAAGAAGAAAGGGGCTCGATTTGGCCCTTCAAAAAAGGCCAAAACCCATTTGGGTTTTCACTGTTCCCAAATCTCAAAGCACTAACGAAAGTCACAGAATAAAGGGAGGGAAAGGGAAAAATAGGAGGGAAAGAGAGAAAGAGAGGAAGGGGAGAAAGAAAGGAAGAAAAAGAGGGAAAAAGGGAAAGCGAAGAAAAAGATGGAAACATAAAAAAGAGAACAACAGAAGAAGAAGAGGAAAAGGGAGAAAGAGAAGGAGAATAAGAGAAGAAAAAGAGGGTTGGCGGTGGCTAATGGTGGTGGATGGTGTAGAGGGGCGACAGCAGAGGTATAGCCGCCGGTGGTGGCGGCGGCGATGACAACAGATGATGGAGGAGGTAGCGTCATCAGATTTGCCAATGGTGGCAGAGGCAACAGTAGGAGCCCTTCTAAAATCTTTCTTTCTCATTTGCTCCTTTTTTTTTTGTTACTGATGATGTTCTTAGGAAATAAGAGGGTTTGAACTTTACAGTTTTTTTTTTTTTTTTGGATCTTGGAGGAAAAAGAGGGTTTACAGTTTTCTTTTGGTGTTTTTTTCTTGGGAGCAAGAAGAGGGCTTAGTATCGTTTCGGCGGATATATCAGTCTTAACTGATATTTTCAATGTAACGGTTGAAATTGGCTGAAATTTTGATGACATTCTATTGATCCGAGACCAATACTGATATACATTAATAAACCGGTTCGGTCATAGCTGATATCAGTTGATACGAATCAGTATTGGCCAATATTTTAAACTATGGCTCACTTGCACCAAACCACGGCAAGGATCACACTCGAACTCATTGAGAGTCGTCTATGATATCATTTGTGACGCCCCAACTCACACATATACGATATTGTCCATTTAGACCCATGGACCTTACAGTTTTGCTTCTGGTGGGCCTCAACCCACCAAAAAGCCTTATATAAGATAAGAATATAAGCTCCATATATAAGCCTAATCACTTTGTTCTTTATAGTATATGTGGGACTCGAAGATGTCAGAACATTTATTTCTTGCAAGTAGTAGGGTCTTCCTACAATCTGTTCTCTCGGTGAATCCAAATTGCTGGCTTGACTTTCAAACTCTGCCAACTTGCCACACCAATGTTATAATATCCTCAATCCAGAGGTCGTTCCTATGGCATGGGGATGACAATCGAGGTGGATGGACACCAATTGACGGAAAATGGTAACCAAGACTCGTGCAGAACATGGTCTAGGCATCAGAGATGTTGCTGTTCAAAATCGAGCAGCAATATCTATGTTGCTTTGGAGATTCCTCACTCAACCACACTTATGCTGGACCAAACTCCTTTCTCAAAAAGACCTAAAAAACAAGAGCCTAGCTGCAGTGACTCCAAAGCCAACTGACTCCAAGGTATGGAAGGCAATCCAGAAACATAAGAACTCTATCCTCCATAACCAAAGATGGGTGGTCGGTGATGGTAAACAAATCTTGGCTTTAGAAGACATCTGGGTTCCGAAACTAGGTAGTCTATAGTGAACACCTCAGACAAGACGCCTCAGCTCCAGTCCAAGCGACATCGCTAAGGGTCCAGGACCTCAATCAAACCTCGACTACTGGGATACATTAGAATACTAGCCTTCTTCAGGCCCTATGGCCTCCATATGTGGTCAACTGCATTATGAACATTCCCCTGGGTGATCAGGATACGAGGTGTCGGATTGATGAACCTGCGGGCTCATGTACTTTTAAGGCTATGTACTACTTCCATTCCCTAAAATTCTTTGGGCCTCAACTCCCGTGGAGAATCATCTGGAAATTGCCTATACCTCCCAAGCTTCAACTCTTCTGCTGGAAATTATTACATAGTCGTGTGCCCACCAAATCAGTTGTTGCATGTTGGTCCCAGAACAACTGCACCACCTGTCTTCTCTGTCGAACTTGTGATGAAACTACTGACCATCTTTTCATCACTTACTCCTTTGCTAAACTAGTCAGGAAGCCATTCCCTTTCGCAGTTATCTCAGACACTGAGACTTCGGTCCAGCATTAGTTCTGGTCGTCCTCAATGTCTCGGCGAAGGCTGGGTATCACAATCATGTGGTACATTTGGAAGTCACGGAAGTCCTACATTTTTCTGACTTAACCCAATCAACCCCCACCTCATTTATGCTCAGGTAACTAATGCTATCCTTGAATGGAAGCTCCCTACTGTTTATGCAGGTCCAGGATCATGTGTTGGAAACTCAACGGACTGGTGGCTTCCTTCACCACCAGGCTCGCTGAAACTGAATTTCGATGGCTCCTTCAATCAGTCAACTCACAAAGCAGGGGTGGGTGGGATCATTCGAGATTGCAACGGCGTCATGCTCCTAGCCTACTCGGGAGAAACCATAGCAAACCACCCATTGGAAGCCGAATTGCTCGTCCCTACAACGCGGGTTGACTCACTGCAAGGATCTTAACCTCTCCACCATTCTGATTGAAGTTGATTGCCTGGCCTTGGTTGCAACTGTTCGCACAATGGGGCATCTCAGTTGAAATACGATGCCTCTCTGGAAACGGACCATGCAAATGCTGACCACAATTGACAACTGGTATATCTGTTGGCTGTTAGCGGGATAAATGGAAACAAACAGAATGGGAGAGAGAGTTACACAGAGATTGCAATAAGCATTTCATTCATTGGATCCCATTTCACTGATACACAACTTATAAATACACAAAGGTGACTTAACAATAAAAAGACAAATGTCCCATGACCCCTAAACTCTAGAACTAACAAAGACACGTTCACATGAACGTTTGTAGACTTCTTCAGCGATGACTTATTCAAAGCAGGTATTTGAATTAATATTTTAACACTCTCCCTTAATTCAAATGCCTTCAACACCAAGCATTCTTCGTAATTTGAAAAATCTTTCTCTAGAAAGAGCCTTTGTGAAAATATCAGCAACTTGTTCCTCCGTGCTACAGTACTTTAGCTTGATCTCTTTCTTTGCCACAAGCTCGCGAATAAAATGGTGCCGAACTTCTATGTGCTTTGTTCTTCCATGGAAAACTGGATTCTTTGTTAATTCAATTGTTGACTTGTTGTCACAAAATAAAATTGTTGCTTCCACTTGCTTTTCCTTCAGGTCGAATAGAATCCTCCTAACCCACACAATTTGACAAGCCGCACTTGTAGCTGCCATATATTCTGCTTCGGTTGTAGACAATGCTGTCGTTTGCTGCTTTTTTGAGGCCCATGATATCAATGCAGACCCAAGACTAAGCCCATAGCCTGTAGTGCTTTTCCTGTCATCTACACAACCAGCCCAATCACTGTCAGTATAAGAGACAAGTTTGCAAGTTTTTGATTTTTTATACCTGAGTCTGAGATCTAATGTTCTGCGAATATACCGTAGTATTCTCTTAGCTGCACCCATGTGAGCTTGACTTGGACTGTTCATAAACCGTGAAATCAAACTTACTGAAAACATTATATCTGGCCTTGTATGTGTGAGATAAATCAAGCCGCCAACCATACTTCGAAATTCTTTTGCATCCGCCTTTTCAATTCCGTCCTCTAAAATAAGCTTCTCATCTGTATTCATGGGTGTTTTTGTAGGATTGCAATTTGACATATGAAATTTTTCCAGCAGATCCCTTGCATATTTTTCTTGGTGGAGAAAAATACCATTTAAGTCTTGAACAACTTCCATCCCCAAAAAATAATGTAACAGACCTAGATCTGTCATTTCAAATTGGGACATCATATTTTTCTTGAATTCTTCAACCAATTTTGGAGAGTTAGCAGTAAATATCATATCATCAACATACAAACACACCATGAGAATTTCATCCTTAGCTCCCACCTTCACATAAAGGGTCGGTTCACTTTCACTTTTTCGAAAATTATGGTCTAAAAAATATTTGTCAATCTTGCTATACCAAGCTCGTGGAGCTTGTTTGAGCCCATATAGTGCCTTTGTTAGCTTGTAAACTTTATTTTCAGACCCTTTAATCTCAAACCCAGAAAGCTGTTCAACATACACTTCCTCCTGCAACTCTTCATTTAAGAAAGCTGATTTTACATCAAATTGAAAGAGTTTCCATCCTTTTTGGGTAGCCACAGCTAGAATAATCCTTATAGTGTCGATTCTAGCAACAGAAAAAAAGGTTTCAAAGAAATCAATACCTGGAACTTGTGCATACCCTTTGGCCACCAAACGGGCCTTATATTTTTGCAAAGAGCCATCTGCATTAAATTTGGATTTGTAAATCTATTTGAGCCCAATAGCCTCTTTACCTGGTGGTAAATCTACCAACTGCCATGTTTTATTTTTTTCAATGGCATTCATTTCAGTTTTCATTGCATCATGCCAATTTTTCTCCCTTACTGCATCTTCAAAACAAGTGGGTTCAGTGGCAAAGCATATAAAATCACATGATTGATAAATATCAACAAGACTTCTGACCTTTCTAGGAGGTGATGTGGATCTAGTCGGACTAGATGGAGTACCAGGTGATGGATCAAAAGATGTTATCTCTTCTTCTTCAACAATTAGAGGGTAGTGATCAACCTCACTATCCCACCTCCATCCATCATTCTCATTAAAAATTACATCCCGACTAACGAAAAAAGTTTTATTTTCAGGATTATAAAGTCTATATCCTTTTGTTTCTTCACTATATCCAACAAAAATGCACTTATGACTCTTATCATCTAACTTGTGCCTTTTTTTCACGAGGGACATGTGCATAAGCTATAGAACCAAAGATCTTTAAATGAATTACATTTGGCTTTCTCCCATACCATGCTTCATATGGTGTTTTTCTATTGATTGCTTTTATAGGAGAGCGATTAAGCAAATAAACTGCTGTAGATACTGCCTCAGCCCAAAAGCTTTTTGGAAGCCCTTTTTCTTTCAACATACATCTTGCAGTTTCAATAATGCTACGATTTTTCCGCTCTGCAACTCTATTTTGCTGTGGAGTGAAACTTACAGTAAGTTCTCTTCGTATTCCTGCATCTTTACAGATCATAAGGAAATCCTTGGATGTAAATTCACCCCCTCGGTCAGTTCTTACTGCCTTAAGTAAAAATCCACTTTGTTTTTCAACATAAGCTTGAAATTGGAGAAAGCATGAAAGAGCTTCAGATTTTTTCTGAAGAAAATATACCCAAATCATCCTTGTGCAGTCATCAACAAATATTAAAAAATACTTGCTATCACCAAGTGAATTTGTGCGCATAGGGCCACAGATATCAGCATGTACCAACATTAACGGTTGATTAGCCCTTCAATTATCATACTCCATAGACTTGAATGCATTGAGGGTAAGATCAGAAATTTTGAGAGGAAACATTTTATTTTGAGTCATTTTCACTGTTGTGACAAATTCCATATTCTTCTTTTTAAATAACATGCATTTATCCTCATCAAAAATAGCATAGTACCCCTTTTTCATTAACTGTCCCAAGCTAATGAGGTTTTGAGCCAAACTTGGTACAAACATAACATCATGTATAAGCTTTGTACCTGACTTGGTGTTCATAGAGACAATTCCTTTGCCTTGCACCTGGACTTGACTATCATTTCCCATTAGGACTTGTGATCTTACTAATTCATCCATCTCAACAAATAATGTTTTATCACCTGTCATATGGTTACTGCACCCACTATCCAAAAACCAAATATCTCCAACAAATTCAACATTTGCAGATAAACATGAGAGAAATAAATTTGCCTCAACTTCATCATTTGTCTTTTCTTCATGGAAATTTGCTTGATTTTTGTTTTTATGCCAACAATCCTTTTCTTCATGTCCAAATTTGTTACAAATTGAACATTGAGGCACAGTTGAGGACTTGTTTTTATACCAACAATCTTTTTCAATATGACCTCTTTTCTTGCAATTATAGCAGTGAGGAGGTTCGAGATTACCTTTGTTGTGGTTTCTCTTGTTTCCATTATACATGGCTCTTCCTTGGCCTCTTCCACGAAAATTTTGCCTCCCGCGACCACGACCGCGACCGCGACCTTGGATATTTTGCCTTTGGTTGGAGGTAGCCCCTGCATTATTGCTTGATCCCTTCTTCAAATCAAGTGTTGTTTGGAAAACCTGCTCAACTGGCTTATCTGCAGTTCTGTTTAATCTTTCTTCATGTGTTTGCAAAGAGCCCATTAGTTGAGTCAAAGATAATTTAGTTAAGTCCTTGGATTCTTCAATGGCAGCAACAACATGGTCAAATTTGGGAGTGAGACTTCTTAACACTTTTTCAACAATTTTTTGATCAGTTAGGTCCTCACCAAGAGACCTAATTTGATTTACATTGGTTGTAATTCTTGTAAAGAATCCCTGAATGGACTCAGAGTTTTTCATCAATAAATTTTCAAACTCACGGCGAAGAGTTTGTAATTTCAAGGTAACAACTTGATTGGATCCTTTATATTCATCTTGAAGCAATTCCCATGCTTCATTTGATGTGGTGGCTCCCATTATCCTAGGAAAAATGGTCTCAACCAAAGCTTGTTGGATGTAAAATAAGGCCTTTGCATCCTTTTTCCTATTTTCTTTCATCTCATTTTTTTTGGGCTGCAGTAAGTCTACCCTCTTGTGAGTTATATTCAGGTAACCCATTCTCAACTAAATCCCATAAATCATATGAAATAAATAAGTTTTTTTATTTTGATACTCCAAAACTGATAATTATCACCTTTAAAAATAGGAACCAATGGTTGAGAAACACTTACAGCACTAGCCATTCCTTCCTTCCTTTGTTTTCTTTCTTCTTCCTTCACTTCCAGTTGACTGCCGTTGTTTTCTTTCCTCTTCCTTGCCTGCCGTTTCCCTTCTTTCTTCTCTTCTTCTTCTCCTTTTTTTTTTCTTCCTTCTTTCTTTTTCTCTCCTTTTCCTTCCCAATCGACTGCACTACACTGTTCTTCTTTTTGTTTTTCTTTTCTTTTCTTCTCCCAGCCGACTGTCTTCTCCTCTCTTCTCCTTCTTCTTTTCTTCCCAGCCGAGTGTTTTTCTTCCTAGCTGAGTGTTTTTCTTCCTAGCTGAGTGCACTACTGCTGATCCTCTCTTTTCTTTTTTTTTTTTTGTTTTTCTTCACCCAGTCGATTGCTCCCTTCTCTGTTCTCTTCTTTTCTTCTCCTTTGCTGCCAACTGCTTTACAGCTTTTCTCTCTCTTTGTTCTCTTTCTTCTTCTTCTGTTTTTTTTTTTTCTTTCCCAGCAGGCTGCTTCCCTTCTCTACTTTTTCTTTCTTCTTCTCCAAGCTCTGATACCACAAAATGTTGGCTGTTAGCAGGATAAATGGAAACAAACAGAATGGGAGAGAGAGTTACATAGAGATTGCAATAAGCATTTCATTCGTTGGATCGCATTTCACTGATACACAACTTATAAATACACAAAGGTGACTTAACAATAAAAGGACAAGTGTCCCATGACCCCTAAACTTTAGAACTAACAAAGACACGTTCACATGAACGTTTGTGGACTTCTTCAGCGATGACTTATTCAAAGCAGGTATTTGAATTAATATTTTAACAATATCCAGTATTGCAAACGCATCACCAACAGGATTGCTGACCTCCTTGCCCACCATCATGTCGCTCTTCATCCAGTCGATCAGGCCACTCTACCGCCTTCTATCTTTGCCCCACATAAGGAGGAACTGGTCACGGCCAAACTCTAACAAACCTTTTTCTTCAACCGTGAAAACCCCCCAGATTGCTCCAGCAACAACGCCAACTGCGATGATGAAGCACAACCTCATATCGCCCCAGCATAAATGGTACCCATCGGCAGAAGACCGGAAGAATGTTGAAACCCGATTTTTACAGCACAGACGGACCTTTTGTACTCCTATCCATCTCTACCTCAACATGTGCCACCAACTTCTTGGTCCTATCATAATGGGATACGTAACAAATAACTCTGTAGGCCACATAATGGCCACTACATACTCCTGTTCTCTTTTGCAAATGTAATTCCCGCATCTTTAGCCAAAAAAAAAAAAAAAACAGACAATCTGTGAGGAACTTGAGAGACTGTCTTGCCACTTGTGTTGAAGATGGGGCCTCAATGATCCAGCCCGTGCTCAGTATTATTGCCAAGCCTAAGAATTGTGTTGGACAGCAGAGCCCGTCGTTAAAATGCATGAATGATTCTCTCATTTTGGACGATCAACTATCAACCAACGAACAGCTTAGAACGCAGTAATTGGACCAAAAATCTCGTGTTCTGAGCTCATCATGTCCACTAGTCTCACCACAGGGCGGAATATATAACTCACATGAGAATTTTTTTTGGGAAATCAAGATCGACAGCTAAGCCACCTTTCTGATAAATTTCTCACATAATGGTAGTGGTGTAAAAAGGGGCAGGCCGGCCCAGCCCAACCCGATTGTTTCTGTGTCATGGGCCGGCATAGCCCATTGACCATGTTGACTTGACATGACATGACGCAGAGGCTAGGCCGTGTTGAGAGCCCTGGGCAGTGGTACAACACGACAGAACCCATGCCCCAGATCCTACTGTGATGGGTGAGGGCAAGCGCGCAACACGACATTTTCTGTGCCATGGGCTGAGGGCCAGCATAGCCCGTTAACAATGTTGACTTGACATGACATGACTCAGAGGCTAGGCTGTGTTGGGCTACGGAGCCTTGGGCAGTGGTAAGACACGACACAGCCCACGCCCCAAAGCCCACCGTGTTCGTTGAGGGCAAGCGGCGCAGCACTACATTTATAGTAAAAATATTTATTCTTATATAATTAAATATAAAAATTATATAATTTAAATTTTTCTTTCTTTTCGTTTTTAAAGTAGCATTAATATTTATGCATTTATTCTTACTAGTTTCAACTTTATTTCAAGTTGGAACACTTATAAGCCCATCATATCTCCTTCAGTTTATACAAAAAAAAATAAAAATAAAAAACAAAAAAATTAAGAGGGGCATGTGGGCTGGCCCATGTGTGGTATGACCCAGCCCATCTAGGGCATGGCCTAGCCCGGCACGATATAAGTTGTGCCATGTGCTGTGTTGGGCCGACCTTTATTTAAGCCAAGCCCGGCAACGCCCCGCCGGTTTTAAACTGGTTCATATTTACCAAAAAGAACAATTTAAATTATTTTTTGCTTGATCTAATGCATGGTGGGACCTGGGCCCATCGTGGGAGGGGAAAGATGTTACTGCATTGACACTAGGCCAACACCCTTGTAATGGGTTAGTAACAGAAAATTTAACTAACATAATTTTTTAGAGTTTCTGTATCCCTTTAGTACCAAAAAATATATATATATATATAAAAAAACCAGAAGAGACCGAATCCTATGTTGAAGTTATTAAATAGAACCATATATTAAATTTTAGAACTCCATTGCAGACTCCACATAGAGTTAATTCGGACCATTAAATATAAAATCTAACCCCTCTAGTGCGATGAGTAGACCCGCCATGATCACTGTAGAGTAAAATATCATAGGATTTCAAGACTCGCTAGTGATATATCCTACATCTTGAACGACATTTGTGCTGAGCTCCACTGCAGAATTTCACTCCTTGAAATAGAAAACTTCTTGAACTAAGTTGGACGATTTCTTATCCCTAGCCAAAGACTCGGATGAACCATGTGAAGTTTGTGACTCTACTTGTTAGTGGGCCGAGGCCCAAGACATCAACAAGTTCGTACCTTGTGTCAGACGCACAAAAGGAGCCATTAGCCCGTTTCATCTCCGAACGGGAGCCGGCTTCAAATCATTCAAAACAAACGCGACCATGTGAAGGGCATTTTTTGTCAAGTGACCCAAATTTGAATTCCCGTCCCCCCAAAATCAACCGCCTTTCCGTCTACCCCACTTGCGCTCCGCCATATGCATAAATTCGAAACCGCCTCATTTTTCCCTCAGACTCTCTCTCTCTCTCTCTCTCTCTCTCTCTCTCTCTCTCTCTCCATTTTACACATTTCTTTCATGTAAGCTTTCTTTTCACTGTAAATTTGTAATCACACCTCATTGTTCTCCTGATTTCTCCAAACACAACAAGGAAAAATCTTAGTTTCTCTCTCTTCTGTGTCTGTTCTCTCATCATTTCCCCATCTCTCTCTCTCTCTCTCTCTGTTTTATAATTTTTTAGTTTCTGGGTTTTCATGCATTTGAAGTTTTCTTTTTGGGTTAACTTTTGTTCTTTGCTTTGGGTTTTTTTGGCGGGAACTTGGAGATGCTAATGTTTTTGTTTCAGAGGAAAAAATGGCGGGAAAAGGAGGGAAGGGTCTTTTGGCGGGAAAAACCACTGCTGCCAGCAAGGAAAAGGATAAGAAGAAACCTGTCTCCAGGTCATCTCGAGCCGGTCTCCAGGTAAGTGTAACTGACACGTGCCTATCAACTCCAGCTCCTGTTTATCTACCATTCGTCCTATTTTGCAGCCACAAGGACAAGATTAGACATATGCCATTTAGGGTGCCCCACCTGCCCCCATCCATCCTATAATTTTCTCCTGATTGGATGATTAGGATTTTATTGAATCAAAACTATTTTCACAGTTCTATTTTTGAGAGAGAATGTAAGGTTGATATATGGTGTGCAAAGTAGGCATCAAATCAATATGTGGGGCAAGTAGTGGCCAGATTGTATATCTCTAAAATGTAGGAATATTAACCATTGGATCTAGTAAAGATGCTCTAATTAACAAAAAAAAATTAGCATTAACTTATTTTCTGCCCACATGGTTTTTTTTTTTTTTATTTGAACTCTCTGTTGGATGTGAAAATTTTTCTTCCATGACTGTGTAAAGCTCCAACAGAAATAGAGTTATATTTAAGGTTGGATCTGTTCATTGTAAGTGTTAACGTTTTTCTGATAAAACTTAAATTTGTGTCTTGATTTGTAGAGTTGGGATAGAATTGACTGTCATAATCCATTTCATTTTAACTCTAATGGAAGGAAATTTTCATTAGAGAGCAGACTTAACATTTAAGGAGTTTAATTGACCTTGTTTGATCAGATGGGATAGTAACCCTTTTGTTATCATTCTCTTTTTTCTTCGACAATCCTGATCTACCTTTCTAAAGTACCCTGAGCAATCTATTTTAGTTAAGTTGCTACATATTCATATGAGATTTGAGCCCTATGAAATCCATGAAATGTCTCCTCTGTCCAATCATCTACCATCCATTTGGATAGGCTAAAGTGGGCCCAATTTGTTTGTACTACAATGGCAGCATAACTTCTTGATAATTTCTCCATCTGCATTTCTTTGGCTTGTTCTTTCTTTCTTTCTTTTGTTTAGATAGAATCTAAAGATGCATGCTTTACTTGTTACAGTAAAATGCTATTGATTTGAATGTTCTTAATTGACTAATAATATTAGTTGAAATGTGTTCACTTCTGATTGAAAATGTGTGGGGACCTAAGTTGAACCTGACCCATTCATTAATCTGATTGAAAATGCCAACCTTATACATAACCTAAAGTTTTGAGTGAGGTTAAGGTCAGGTTGGTGTGTTGAAATAAAATAAGCTGGATTGAGTTTTGATAGGTTTTGGTTTGCACGTTGAGGTTAACCTATGGCCTCAACCTAAACTTGATCCATTTATGCATAGCAAAATATAAACTCAAACCCCTGGCCTGTCTGTTTGTGTGCAGTACACATGAATTTATGATCAAATAAGCTTCAAAAGATGTAAAGAACACGAAGCATGAAAAGCAATTAGATTCATTTTAGGGATGAGTTTCAGAGAGCATTGAAGGATTATTAAAAAGGGGTGTGGTGAAGGATTTGAGACAATTTAAAGTGCAATTGCCACTTTCTTAGTATTTTAATTACTCGAGGTGGTGGTTAGGTGCTCATTTTCTACCTCTTGATATTTTCTATTACAATGGACATAATTTGATGGTCATTTTAGAAAATCCACGTTAGTCTCTTTGATTTTAACCATTTTTAGATGTAGAAATCTTAGCATTCCTATGTATTCCAATTACATGAGACAAACAGGCCCCTGTTAAGTGGTTTGTACATGAGATCTGGTCAGGAGCTGCCAGCCCTGCTCCTAACAAATTCCAATTCTGTTCCACCAACTGTAACTTTTTTTTTTTTATCACAGCAGTAACATTTCAGGTGGTGTGTGTGTGTGTGTGTATTTATCTGATATATGGTGTCAACCAGTTTCCAGTGGGCCGGATCCACCGTCAGCTGAAGTCCAGGATTGCAGCGAATGGGCGAGTTGGGGCGACAGCAGCCGTCTATTCAGCAGCCATCCTTGAATACCTGACTGCAGAAGTGCTAGAATTAGCAGGGAATGCTAGCAAGGACCTCAAGGTGAAGCGTATAACCCCACGCCACCTGCAGCTTGCAATCAGAGGCGATGAAGAGCTGGACACTCTGATAAAGGGCACAATTGCAGGAGGTGGTGTGATCCCTCACATTCACAAGTCCCTGATCAACAAGTCCTCCAAGGAGTAAGGGCTCAGACTATTAGCTAGTTTTCATCTTTTATTATCTATTGACAGACGTTCTTAGGGAGTTTCCTTTCGTTATTTGTAGATGTTTTAACTTGACCAATGAGATACTCTTATGTTGCTTTTCATTTAAAATTTGAACATCAACCAAGCTTTGTAGCATTTTCAGTGGAATGGGCCAATCCTCTTTTGTGGGATAGGCTCATGTAGGATGGGTAGACTTGTATTGTATGAACTGATTGTCATCTAGGTTAAAAGTCTCAATCTACTTCACTTGAATGCTTTAAACTAGGTAACACATCCACATCGTATTTTAAATTTGTGTATAATGTGTCATCATCTGTTTTATGTCTTCATGCGTTAATGTTGTATTTCACTTGCCTCATCTCAAAACCCCAAAAGGGCCCAGAGTCTTAAATGGAGATTTTTTTAATAAAAGCCCCTCCAACATAAGGGCAACCTCGAAAAGGCCTTCCAAGGAGTGTTAGGTGTATGTGTTTGTTCCTGGCCTAAGTTGGTTAGAGCTTGTTTTCTATTGTTATATTATATTATATATATATATATATATATCTGTTGATGATCTACTTAACAGATGGGATTGTCTTTAGTGCTGCTTTTCCTTTTGAATTTGAAGTTTAAACGGGCTTAAGTTAGGGTGATTTGCAGCATTTTCAGTGGTCTGGACCGATCCTCCTCTTTTGTTGTATTTGCTTGTGTGGGATGGTTAGACTCGTATGAACTGATCGTTGTCTAGGGTAGGAGTCGCAATCTACATTAATGTGTAATTGCCTATTGAATAAGTTAATCCTTGGTGCCTTGATTTTGAGTATTTGGGCATCACAAGTTAAGACCCAACAGGTCGTGTACCATCTAACAAACCCAAAAACCCCCAATCACCCCTTGGTTTTTTAATAAAAATAAATTTATAAATGCCTGTGTATGAGAAGGTTAACGTCAAAATGCTTTCCCTTTTGTGATATTTTTTATCACAATGAAATATCACTTTACCCTTTTTGCATGTTTTTTTAAAAAATATGTAATCAGCCATTATAGCTCCATAATATTCATCCGTGTTTTAATAGCCCTATACTTATTTATGGTTGATTTGTGGATACAATGGATTTGTGGGACTCCTAACATTGTCCCACGTCTGACAAAAATCTAAGCATGTGGTATGGGGGCAGCACTGCATATGATTTTAACATATCAAATGTGGGACTTATTGCTTAATGATTGTTAGTTGTTTTGGTCTTCTAGACTTGGATCCCCTCGATCCAATTCCTGATTGAAATGGGTGCTTAAAAATGTATTGTGAGGCCCATCAATCTGAACTGAAAATTGATGAATAAGTAGCCTCATTTGACCATAGGTTGCTTAGTTAGCACAAGTCTATAATTTTAAAAAGAAGGTGAAAGTAAACCACCTTTTTTTTTGTTCAAATATGCATTTAATTTTAGAAGTTGGAGCAAGTAAATGTAAAATTATGTGTAAAATTATAAATCTTCTGAGCAAGTGCAATGCTTATAATTGAATTTTCATCGCCAAGGAATGTGTGTGCGTGCGTGTTCTAAAAACTTTCAGGCTCGAGCCTTTAGTGGATGGAAGTTGGTCTCTCACAACCCTTAATTGGTGGGCTTGTTTTCAGCTCCTTGAGGAATGGGCTCCAGAAATTTCCGAAGGTCCCCTAAAAGGATTCTTAATACTTTACACATTTTTTAAAACATATTTCTCTTTACATTGTGGGCCTGCTGGAAATCTCCTGCGTCCTCGTTACTCTTACCCATTATTTTTATGATGCGGGACCTGTTGATTTCGTTATCATTAATCATTAGTAACACTTTGGATACACAGCACCTGCACCACCCACTTACACGCCAGGGAATAGAGTAAAATTTCAAATGGTTCAAAGTTAGGACCTTCAGCTTATTGCTGGACTTCGGAATTGCTCAAATAATTTAAGTGTGGTATTCCTAGCCATTTTGTTCAAAACCAGTTTGGGTTAATAACCGAGTCTCTCTGCAAGTCCGACAGTATGTACTTTGCGTTATGAGCTTCATGTTGGATTTAATTTCTGAGTACTTGAAACTATGGTCCCTGGATCAGTCCCAGACTTGGACTGGACCAGACCTATGTGCATGTACCAGATCGGACCCATTGATGCCATACTTTCAAACCTACTAAGTGGAGTACTTTTCTTCTCCACTTTGAACTAGGCCATGTTCAAATGGGTTCCACAATGTATTGGCCATGCCCACATTATCAATTAGTGGCCTGCAGTTTTGTTTAATGTTGGAGATGTAGCAAGCGACCAAACACTTTTAGAGGTCTTTCAAATTTCTGTCACCAATCACATGGTTCATAAGGTGCCCACTATTCAAATTTCTGTCACCAATCACATGGCATAAGGTGCCCACTAGACAACAATCATATCAAGTAAATGCCAATGTTTTAGGCTTGTCCCACACTTGCATAAGTTTACTAAAACCGGATATTATACAAAAGCTCCCCTGTGAACAATGTGTACATATTTTATGTAGTCGGCCTCAGGATGCACTGGAGTCTGAAGGTGGGATGTGTGGGGATCTATCTCTAGGAACTGACTGATTTCACTGTTGGATTTGTACCATTAAGATGACGGTTTATATAATCATAGTTTAATTTTGATGTATGGTAATTGGGAAATGATACTTTGTTGGGATTTTTAATCAACTTGCCACTAATAAAATTATAGAGGGAACTTTTATGAAAATCAAGTTCAAACTCTTAATCCATGATGCAGTGTAGAAATTTTAGAATTTCTCAACAGAGTGCTACATACGTGATGTCAATTTGTTGACAAAAATGTCCTCATTAGCAATATTGCTGGAGTGTCTAGAGACTGTCGGTCTTCTCCCCTCTCTTACAAAACCAGCAACCCAACCTGTCAACCCAACTTATCAATGATGGGGTTTAAGTCTTATATATATATATATATATATTTTACATATATAAATGGTGGGGTTAAGTTGAGCCTGCAAATGTTATTCATGGTGTTTTGCTTGATGGAGTAGATTAGGCTGGGCTGGCAAGGGATACCTTGGGTCGTTTAAAAAAAAATCCTGCTCAATAGAGCTCATGCGTAAAGGATTTGGTCGGACCTAAATTGAGTGGAGTTCAAGTCTGACATGGATTGAAGGGCTCTGAGTTCATATCCGAGTCTGACATAGGCCCTGATCCTTAGGTCCTAGCTTGTCCAATAAAGTGTATATAGTTTGAGCCCATTCGTTAAAGGCCCGAGGCCAAAAAGGACTTGAGCATGTTGAAGGCCTATTTAAAGAGATCTTTTTATATGTTTAGATAGACACGAAAGAAGTATATTACAAATGTGTATAACTGAACTTATACATCCTGCATAAATATGCATAATACAAATTTAAATATTGAAATTTAGTTTAGTGTCCGTTAATAGATCATCACCATTATCACTAAAGTCTTGCCTCAATCATATTGGGGTGGATTAGTGGGCATCATCTACAGTCCTTGAGACTTGAGTCCGGTATTCAACTCAAATCTAAGTGAGGAAATTTAGACTCCCAATTAGGATTTAGGTCCCAAACAGATTTCTAGTATGTGATTTAGATAAGTGGAGATTTAAAAAAACTAATCTAAATCAATCAACCTTACAAGAAGAAAATACCAAGATTTTTTACGTAGAAAACCCAAATATGGAAAAAACTATAAGACCGATTTTCTCTATTCAAGGAAAACCAAGCATTAAAAAATTGAATAGTTACAAGATATACTCACAACACTTTTTCCTAGTTGAACTCAACTTAAATAATGTAGTTCTTATTGATGAATATGTTGTTCACCGTTTCCTGTACTTAACACAACCCGCCTTGATGCCTCTCAATACACACAATCTCTTATAAGAGAGTAGAAGCAAAAACTTCAAAAGCTTTATGGCATAGTAGAACCCTTCAATGGCTACTCTAGAGAGAAGAAGATCTCTAATGGGTATTCTAAGTTTAGAATCAGGGAGATGCATAATTAAGGTGTAATACTCCGGCCCAACTTAATCCAGTTTAACGACTAATTAATGTGGTTTTAGGTTTTTTTTCTAGCGCATTAGTTTATACTTGATGTTGTGTTCTTTTGAGATTCATTTTGGGTCATGAATAGATAGTTGGGTTGAGTTTAACCTGGTTTAAGTAGACATGAGCCCTTTTTTTGTAATTTTTTTATTTTGTACGAGTTCATCATTCATGCATCATCTTGGTGTCAACATGTGTATTTCGTTACGCTCGTCAACTTCCGTAACTAACTCGTATGTGAACGACGTCGTTTGTTTCCGTTGGACCGTTGTTTGACTCAAACTGTAATTATCTTGAACTGTTAATCTTTTATCTAAATTTTTGCAATCCTTATCCTATATATACACTACAGCCACCGACTCTCTTATTTTCATCTCTCTCTCTCACGCCAGCTCTCTCTCTCTCGTTTTCTCTCTGTTCTCCTCCCTGCTCTTCATCTCTTCTTCTTCTTCTTCGCGATCAACTGAAAGAAAAGGGGGAAAAGTCTGTGCATCAACTTCCTTCTTCGTTTCTTCTTCCTGCTTCTTGGAGCACTCGTAGGTAAGAAAAGATTCTTGCTCATCTTGAGGTATTCTCACGTTTCCTTTTTTTTTCTTCGCTTTTTGCGTGTTCTACGGTAAGCTTTGAAGTCATGCTCTTCTCTGGAGTTCAAGCGTTTTGCACTTCATGCACTCTTTTTCCTTTGCTTACTCTTGGCATGCATGGTGTTAGGATTGCATCTCCGAGATTGATTGGGCCAATGAACAACTAAGTTAAGGGAAAAGCTCGTTTAAGGCAAGTATAAGCACAGTATGGCTAAACACATATTGGTATACATTGATTGTTGTGTTTCTTCTACTCTTTCCCTCAAGTGTGGTTATGGACAGCCCCTTTTGAATTGTATAAATGTGTTAAGTGTTGTCTTCGTGAGTGTAACGACTTCAGTTCAGTCGTTCTATTCTGTACAGAATTCTGCTACCCGACCGATCGGGCCTGGGGTCCGACCAATCGGATACTTTCAGAACCGAAACCCAACTGATCGGGTTTTAGAACCGACCGGTCGGCCCGAAGTACTTTTGCTTCGGGACATTCAGTGTCCAACTAAATCCTAATCTTGCTCATTCTTCTTCTCTTGCTTCCTTAACACCTAGAGGACCTTGTTATGCTATCGTTTGGTCTATTTACTCTTTGAATGAATTGGAGAAAAGATAGGGTTACTGAAAAGACCTTATAGGACCTTCACCTAGACTTTTCAACCTCATAACTTGCCCAACGGACTACCTTAAATGCATGAAGGGTGTTGAGGGCTGTGACTCATTCATGTATGTTGTCCAATTGTTAAGCACCTCCCTATAGGTATTGGTTTAAGGGACTTCGGTACACGTTTATTGATATAGTGCAACACCCACGAAATGAACAACTCTGTATCGAATAACTTAAAACTACATCATCATTCACGATTAGAAACATTGGACAACTAGCTTAGGGTTGGCTAGTAAACAATCTTGATTCCCAGTAATAACTTGCCTTGCATTGTATATTGATTTCGATTATTGCCTTTCATGCTCTTATTCTTACTTGACTTGTATTTGTTCACTTGAAATGGTTTTGCAAGACTTGTGTTTAGTTATTGATTCTCACGTGATGCGCGCACTGTATTGTTTACTTATGATAAGACATGATATGACCTGATACATGTACTGTACTATACTGCATGCCTGACCGACTGACTGACATTAATTAATGTGCATCATATGACATGACTGATCTTGTCTGTTTGGCTCTACTCAGCCTCAGCCTAAGGATACCCAACAGGGCTGACTTTAGCATAGCCTGTTTGTTGCTTTTGTAGAGTGCTCCTGTCCTGGGATTCCGGACCCCAGGAACCAGAAACCCATTCGTACCCTGGCCCGGTCGATGGTGTTCTCGTCCTGACTGCCCTCGATAGGGAGAATATGGCAAATGTAGTAGTCACCTAGCCAATTTATCTGTTTTATGATTCTGAAAACATGCTTATTGATATGCACGACCTACCTAATATACAAACATGACCTCTATGCAGGGTTAATTGTTAACTGTTAACTATTCTACTAGACACAACACTTGTTAACTTATTGTTGCTTATGCTTTGCTGAATCGTTGTATTCATGAGTTGTTCTTGGTGTTGCAGGCCCAGATTCCTCTACTGACCCCTCGTCGGTTGGCCAGACTCCAGGAGAGATCCGGGAGGCCCAGTCAGGGTTAGAGGAGTGGATTTGATCACTCCCTCGAGAGTGGCTTGGCATTGCATCAATTTCTTGTTTTCCATTTTATATCAAGGTTTTGGTTTTTCATGTACACCTTATCTTGTAATTGTCTCTAAGGCATTGTTCCCATTTTGTTTGTATATTCTGTAATTAATAACAGTTTTCTTGCAGTTCTTGTTCATATCCGTGTTTCCTTTTGTCATGCAATGATACGTACAGCTTCCGCGTACACCTGGCTTACACGTGTGAACATCCCTTGTATGCGTATACTTAGACGAGGTTTAGGTATGCGTGCATGGGAGTATGTGTGTCACGGGTTAGGTTTTAACTAACCCTCGATTTCTGGGCTCGGGTTGTGATATAAGGTTCATAAGGCACTATAACATAATGCCTCTTTGGCTAGGAAATTTGGTGATGAAATTAAATTTCATCGCCTAATATCATTTAATAGAGACAAAATTTAGATTTTGTCACCATGTTCGAAAAAACACATTTTTCGCCACCTAAAGGGGAAAATAGGTGACAAAAAAATTTAATTTTGTTGCCTATGCCCTTTATTGGTGACGACATTTATAGGCCAAGATTTGTGGCTAAATGATAGAAAGCAATTAGGACTTAAACATGTAATTCCAGTTGAAATATGAAAGTAATTCGTGGAAGGTCAGCTAGGAAATTTCCATATCTCACTCAAGCAGGCTGAGTGTTTGCTCGAGCGGGCATTAGTTCTGTCTAAGTGTTTTGCTTAGGCTTGCTCGACTAGGCTTTGAGTTTTCTCGAGTAAGCGACCATTTTGTCCCTGTTTTCTACTTCACATTCTTTCTTCGTTTTGTTTCCATTTTCTTCACTTCAAATCATTCAATGACAAACACTACAGTCCAAAACTATAAATGTAAAATGACAACACATGTTGAACCCGAGTTTTGTCTCTGACCTAGGAATTAGCCACCACTCAAAATCCTAACAATCTCCCCCTCTGGTAATTAATAGACAAAACTCCTTGAAGATATAGAGAATCTAATCCCAACCAACAAACGCAAAATTTTACATTGTCTTTGATCTTTCCAAAAAAATTTGTACCTGCAAAAAAGTAAAAAACCTGCTACGAACCATGCTTTGACAAAGATCATATTAGTCAAATTGTGAAAATATATACTCCCCCTTTTTGTCCATAATCCACAAAGAAGTAATAAAAAAATGAAATCAAGTTCAACATAAATGTCAAAGCAACAAAATAAATAAAAAAAAGACTTCAAAAGTCAACAATATGTACACACATGTAAAGATTTATATGAATATTTTTCATGAATTTGCAAAAATTGCAAAATCTAAGAAACCAAATAATCAAAGTGACATATTTTTCAGGGTTTCAAAATGTGTATGAGTGTGTGAGGGTAACCTACATAGAACATCACAATGAAATCAATGGTCCACCAAAAATTAACAATCATCAAGCTTAAAATGAAATTCACACCAAATAGGAACAATCAAGCCAGACAAAGGTTATTGGGATGCTCCCCCTTAACGCCACACATGTTTTTTGCTTTTTCTTTTTCCTTTTTTTCTTCAACAATGTACCTTCATTGGTAGCTTTCATGATAATGAGTATGATAGCACTCTCCTTGTATTCTTACTAGGAAGTTATCACATATACCCTTAAGTAGCCTTCTCCTCCGCATTTAATTAAAAAAAATATCCTCTTTTTTTCATTCATCATTTTTTCGAACATTAAAATGAGGAGTTTAAGGGAAACGGGGAAAGTCAAAGTTGATGTCCTAAATAATGCAAATTTGCAATAAACCATGACTCATATAAACTCCGGTATGACATCAACTCAAAGTAAATATCCATCTAAGTTGCTGTCAAGGCGGTGGCTTGGTTAGTTTGAGAACTGATTTTGCTCCCTAAGGTCTCGAGTTCAACTCTTGCCCCTTATGTTATCTGTGTACTATGTGTGCGGTCATATAATGTATCCCCTAGGGCATAGTCTTTACGCGTCAGAATCGGATACGCCTCAGGCTGAAAGCCAAAGGTCCAAAGGCTGGGTTGGCAACGATACCCTAGGTCATAAAAAAAATACATATAAGTT
The DNA here is from genome assembly GCA_037013555.1 of Sextonia rubra. NCBI lineage: Eukaryota > Viridiplantae > Streptophyta > Magnoliopsida > Laurales > Lauraceae > Sextonia > Sextonia rubra. The sequence goes on from JASUAD010000009.1 coordinate 28,797,430, forward strand.
AGCGTGTATGGATAAACATAATAAGAAAATCCTTAAAACATGCACTAAGACAATTGATTAAAAAACTATGAAAATTCTTTGCATCACATGCCAAATAATCATATTAAGTGCTTTGAAAAGCCAAGCATGTGCATATATGTACATGAATCAAGAACCAATTAGGAGCGAAGGCCAATGCCTTCAGGGGATTTCTTGATACACACATGAGATGGGCCACACACATTGGTCAAAGGCTTTTGAATTTTAGGCAATTATACTTGCAAAGTTTTTGCTTTAAAAGCAGTATTCACCACAGAGCAGTACAGGTCAGATTTTCTTACCTAGATTGATGTGGTTTTGATTGTTTAAGGAGACAGTTGTTTCTTCCTTTGCTTGTTTCTCATTTGATTTCTCAACGTGTTGCAGTGTAGTATAATATGTCTTCTAATTCCACAAAAGTGATATGTGGGAATGAATTTTGGACGAGACATTCTTTTTAGAACTGCTGGCAACAAAATTCATTGGTGCATTGTTTTGAAAAACGGGTGTCTTTGAAAATAGTGTAGAACCTTGTACAAAAATAAATTTACTTAAGTTCTTTAAAGTAGAAGCACTACTGACGTACCCAATTCTACGTCTGTCAATTGCAACTTCTGATTGCATAGGATATCATCAAGCTTTTTAGATCCTGTATTCATCCTATTTAGGGAGGATTTAGCAGTCATCAGCTCATTAGAAATCATCTTGATCTTCCCTTCTCGTTCTACTTTTTAAGACTGACACGTTTGTAGCTCTTTCCCTAATTATTCCAGCTCTTTTGCAAAATTTTCAGCTTCCTCAAATAGAAGATTGTACTTCCCACCTACATCAATAAGATTTTTAAACATTAATAGACACAGTCTAACTATGTTACCTTTGTAAGAGAATCTTCCAATTCTAGTTCAGAGAAGAAATCTGATTTTCTGGGATTTTCCACTTATTGGTGATCTTGTCTTAAGTTTAGTCATTCTGATGGAATCCTTCCGCAAGACTCTGTATGCTTATTCCAAATACTGTTCATCATCCGACACTTCATCAAATTTGAGGCTGTTAGTAATATCATCATCAGATTTAGAAGCACGCTTCAAAGATGAAAAGTTAGATCTTGCCATAAACACAATACACTTTGAACTGATAGTGTCAGAAGTCGAAGTATCAAGTTCATTACCTTCATCTTTAGAATCATCACCCCAAGTAACAATTAGAACCTTACCATTGCTTTTCAATTTCCTATTTGCACAATGCGAAGCGATGTGGTCAACTACTTTGCACTCATAGCAATGTTTCTCATATTGGGGCAAGTTAGTTTGGAAATCTTTATTCAAGCTAGATTTTTTACCTTTGAAGAATTTTTTAAAATTTTTCACAAAGAATGCAGTGGCTTGAAGATTATTTTTATCAAAATCTGAATTAGTAACCTATGTAACAACCTCTTTTAATTTCTTAAATGTCTTTAGTGCAATCCCTTTAGATTTTCCAATTGCCCGATCTTTGCCTCAAAAGTTTACAAATTTCCAATAAGTTGGTTAACCTTGAGGGTATCCAAATCTCTATTATCCTTAATTGCTACAACCTTAGCATGAAACTTTTTGGGTAGAGATCTAAGAATTTTCTTAACTATCTTATTTCAGGAATAGGCTCACCTAAATTTAAACTTGAGTTGACAATGTTACTCAATTTAGCATAAATATCATCAAAAGTCCCATTATCTTTCATTCTCAAGGTCTCAAAGGAAGTAGTTAATTTTTAGGGTTTAGATTGCTTGACAATGATGGTGCCCTGATGAATAATCTGTAACATATCTAATGTTTGTTTCATAGACACGCAAGTAAAGACCTAACTCAAAATAAGGAACTCCATTGAAAATAGCATTAATGGCTTTACTATTGTAGTTTGCAGCCTGATTCTCTTCTCTAGTCCACTTATCCTTAGGTTTAAGAATAGTATTTCATCAGCACAATAACAAGTATAGTATATCCAAATTCTACAAGGTTCCATACATTCTCATCAATTGAATGAGGAAAACCAATCATGCAAACTTTCCAATAAGGATAATTCGAGCCATCTAGCATCAGACGCTTAGTAGTAGATGTGCCTTATCAATTAAATTCCATAGTAGAAATCTTATGGATTCACACTTTAAAGATAAAGTCTTATGTGAACCTCCTCTGATACCAATTGAGGAAATTTAAACCCCCAATTAGGGTTAAGGTCACAAACAGATTTCTAGAACACAATTCAGATAAGTGGAAATTAACAAAACTAAACTAAATCAATCAACCACATAAGAAAAAGATACCGAGAATTTTTACGTGGAAAATTCGAAAAAAATGGGAAAAATTATGAGATTGATCACCTCGATCCAAAAAAAACCCAAACACTAGAAAATTGAATAGTTACAAGATATACTTAAAACCCTTTTCCTCAGTTGAACTCAACCTAAAGACTATAGTTCTTCTTGTCGACGAACATGTCATTCACCGTTCCCCCTGCTTGACTAATCAACGTGGACCCCAAGTGTAAGGTTTCGATGTAATTTTACCCAGTGAGTTCTGGATAGTATACACAGGGAGCTAATTTTTGCAGAAAACCCATCTTAATTGAAAACTAAAGCTATCCTAATAAAATCTATAAAAATTACAAACTACTACTTTTGAAAATTAAAATTAAGTCACAAGTCCAAACCTGAAAAAAAAAATTCACAAATTAAATCTAATCTAAAAATCCTAAACTAAAACAATCCTAGAACTAGAAACTGCAAAATAATAAACTAAATCAAACCACCAATATAAAAGAATAAATAACCATGCATTAAATAAATAAAAAAATCAAAAATAAAACATTTAGATATAAAAAAAACAATGAAAAGAATTCTAGTTCCTCTTATTTTTGGAAATTAAAACACTGTATTGGCAAAATAAAAAAAATCCACAAAAACACTGCACCAAGTGCATGTTGTCACCACACACAAACACACGGTGCAAATCCAAGGCGGAACACCTTGACCTCACTAATTTTGTATTTAAAATTAAACGAGCCAATACATCCAATAATATCCCAAAAATAATTACAACTAGAAAAAGAAAATCTACCATTACCCTAAATCAATACATCAAAAAGCGAGGACTTCGCACGCAATCCAAGCTCTTATCTTCAATCTTCACACCAAGGAGGAATAGATGAAAAGAGAAGATGATATAGAGAGAATGGATCCAAAAGTGGGCTTGGCCAAATCCCACTTGGATTATGATGAGATGGACGTGTGGTGAGAAAAGATGGAGTGGTGAGACGTATGATGAGTGATAAAAAAAAACGTCAAAAGAAAGAAAGATGGAATGGGCGTGAGATGGAAGCGATGGAGATGGCTAGGCGTGTGATTGGTACGGCCTCTTGTACTTTCTCCCCTTTATATATAAGAGTATATATTAGATGATGGCAAGTACAGGAGATAGATGGAGAGAAAAAAAACAAGTTGGCTTGAATTGTGGTATGGGAATAATAAGCTGACAATGGGTAAGAGTCTGTTGGCTACATGTACATGGAAAGGACTTGTGATGAGATACTCTTTTTTTTTTTAATTGGAAAGTGGATTGGTGATGTATAGGGAATGAAAGAAAAGGGACGTGTGGAATGGTGATCCCTCCAATGTGATAGCCACATTGCATACTGCACACTTCTCTTTCTTTAATTAGAATTTGAGTGTAATGGTGGCATGGATTCTCCTTCTTCTTCTCTTTTTTTTTTTTTTTATAGAAAATATATGATGGCATGGTGTCCAACTACTTTTAGACTTCTTTCTTTCCATGAAAACAACTTCATAAAATTGGCTCCACCTTGAATTTCTTCCCAAATAATGTATTGGCTTTTAATCTTTTATGCAGGTCCCTTTTTTTCAATTTTCCTACACACAAAAGTGATTTTTTAAATTGAAATAACAATTTTAATCAAAAGTCACAAATGCATTAATGCGGGCCCAATTCACATAAAATAACAACATAAATCCACACCTTTAATCATGATTTAACTTGATAAAAACTTTTTTCATTTTTTTATGTAAAATCATGAATTTGTGAAACACTTCTAAAAATGGATAGTTCTAAGATTTAATGAAAAATTGAGGACTTTCAATGATTTTTTCAAGAAAATTCTAAAATGAATTTTAAAATCATAAAAACATAAATTCCAACAAAATGAAGTAATTTCGAATGAAAAATTCCTTAAAATTCCTGAAAATACAAATAAAATAATGCATTTTTAAGGACTTAACATCAACACATCCCTCATTGATGCCTCTCAAGAGGCACAATCTCCTACGAGAGAGTGGAAGCAAAAAACTTCCAAAAGCAAAAGCTTTATGGCGTAGTAAAACTCTTTAATGGCTGCTCCAAATAGAAGAATAAGATCTCCAATGGGCATTCAAGATTTAGAATTAGGGAGATGCATAATCAGAGTTCACAAGGGTTGTCCTTATATAGGCCTAGATTCGTGGCTCAGTGATAGAAAGTAATTAGGATTGAAATAGGTAATACCAGTTGAAACAGGAAAGCAAATCATGCAACGTCGGCTCAAAAAATTCTGTGTCTCGCTCGAGCAAGCTGAGTGTTCGCTCCACCAGGCTCTAGGTTCACTCGAGCAAGCTGAGTGTTCGCTCGACCAGGCTCTAGGTTCACTCGAGCAAGCAACCATTTTGTCTTGGTTTTCTGTTTTGCGCTCTTTCTTCATTTCAGCTCCATTGTCTTCACTTCAGATCATCCAATGACGAACAATATAGTCCAGAACTATAAATGTAAAAGTACAGTATGTATTAAACCTGAGCTTTATTCATAACCCATGAATTAGCCAATACTCAATATCCTAACACTAGGTAACAAAGTGCCATACTCATAAGTAGTTACATTAGATGTCATTTAATTTGGTGTGAACCCGGAGATCATTTTGAGCATAGGAACCATAAGAACATTCTCTGTTAATTTTCAAAATTAGGCATAGGTGACAGTTATGGTTCCATGCACTATATTTATGATCTATAATGCATATGAAAATTTTTTTTTTTAACTCAGCTCGATCAGATATCACCAAGTGTATGATATAATTAAGGCCATTAAATTGACTTTCAAAATAAAAAATTTTATGAGATTTTTACCCAAAAAAAAATTATAAAAACCTTGTTACATGTAGGAAGAGAAGGAGACTGTGTGTAGGTAAAAGAATAAAAAGGTCACAGTAACGGAAGAAAGAGAAGGGCTTTGTGTGGGTAAAAGAAGAGGGGAATGATAAAAGTTATAGGTTACAATATTTTGATCTATTAGCACTTTGTTGAAATAAAAAAGGCCCTGTTCGATCCAGTTGTCCCTTTTCGGCATAAATTTGAATCTTTATCACTAATTAGCATTTGGTAAAAATCTGTTATAATTTTTTGATAAAAAAAAATCCCCAAACCCTTATATCTTCCCATTCATAGTCGTAGATGAACGTTACGCCCTTTAGATCCATAAAGCTGAACCAGATTGGGAAGGCTGGATCCTTGGCCGCTTTCACTCGAGAACTTATGAGTTGACGGAAAATAATACCAAAGAAAGGTCCACCAATTAAAAAATCAAGCCACTCAAACTTAACTTCCTCACATTTTGTATATGGAGTATTTCCAAATTTTACTCAAATATGAATTAATCCCATGTATTAGGAGAGCATTTTTTTTTTCTTTTTTTTGTGCAGCTTAGGTTTTTTGGAAGGTGGGCTCCATTTATAAAGTCAAAGCGTCAAGGGATCCGAACTGCTCTATCAGTGTAGCACTCTCTTAACCGTCTAATGGATCATCACAAGCAAATTAATTATTCCATGTGTGCCATTTTCAAGAGAGGAAGTCAGAATTTAGTAAATGAAAACAGCAGGCCCCAAAGTCCAAATTGTTAAATAAGAACAAAGGCCAACTCCAGCATCTTTTACGTGCGACAATGAAGCATCTTTCCACAAGACGATGAATCCAATGAACAGATTAAAAAATAAAGAATAAGATATTCTTACGAGCACCCGGTTGGATGCAAGCAAGATCCAGTACTCAAGCATCTTTGAAGAACACCAGGAAGAAGGGTCTTTGTGATTCATCTCAACCCTATTCCTAATTTCTCTTTCTCTTTCTCTTCTCTTCCCACTCATAAATCTACGCGAACAACTCGTCTTCACTTGTACACAAAAGAAGAAAAAGAAAAAAACTTCTTCTTTCTTCTAAACATGGATGCTAAGCTGCTTCTTCATCATCATAGGGGCCTACCCTCTTTGCGCGTAGGCCGGAACATGATCCAGAAGGTCAGGAATCCTCCAGTGATTGTTGCAGTGGTGGCAAAGCCTAAGAAAAATGTGGGTGCAGCAATGGAAGGAATCCTAACAGAAACGAAGACGACTGTTTATAAGGATAACTGGTTTGATCGGATTGCTATTAACCATCTTTCCCAAAGCATTCAATCTACTACAGGTTTGTGATTTTTTTTAACTATTAATGGTTACATGGTTTAAACGACTGTGCACATGAACACAACATTGCAGTTCATATATCCTACACCTTATATGTGTTGTTTGTTTTAGAAGGTGTACAATATAATTGGAAATCTGATTAATGATAAAATGATGGTTATTTGCAGGGATTAGAAATGAAAAGGAAGGTTATGAGAGCTTGATTGAGGCTGCTGCTGCGGTTTCACTTAATTTCAATCCGATCCAGCAGCAAGAACTGGTGCTCCAATCTCTCCAAAAGGCCTTTCCCAAGCCCATACTCTCCATGGTCTCTCTCTCTCTCTCTCTCTCTCTCTCTCTCTCTCTCTCTCTCTCTCTCTCTCTCAAAAAAAAAAAAAAAAAAAAAAACTAATAGAAGCAAGCTTCGTCATTTCCGTGTTGGCCTTTTTCAGTTGAACAAGTCATTAATTGCCTAATCACAAAAGAAATCTATTGTTATTTACTATTGTTTTTAAATTTGAAAGAGAAACCAAATAGACATCTTTTCCAGCAGAAGATCTAAGATTACGTCTCATACCTTAATCTTATGATCGGTGTGATAAAACTAATGTCAAATGTATATGTTAAAAGCATATAGGGATCACGTAGAGATCATTAATGCTATCAACCTAATAAATATAGGTCCAATCTTTGAAATGCTATCCGTTCAAAATCCGTCTCTCACTTGTCACTATTGCAAATTTCATTTTACAAATTCAGTTTGACTCATTTGGATTTTCTTGTTTAAATCGTCATAATGAGATCTATTTTGGTCGCTTTTTCATGCTCATTTGTGCATTATCTTTCACCTTCTTTTCTTTCCAACATATACAAATATTCACATATTTCCATTATAGTTACAAAGTAAGATATGAACTTTCATTTTCATTTCCATATATATAATGCGAATAAAACAATCTTTATTCATGTTAATCACATGCTTAATCTTATTGTTGAATTGACTTCTATTGGGATAAAATCTGAGAACATCTATATAGGAAGGGCGTTCATTTTAAATAGCTTCAAATTTTCAATGGATGAGCCTATTGAGCAATGGGCTCCACCAAATGAAAAATATTTTCACTGCCTCTACTAACAGTTTGAGGTTTTAGTATAAATGACTAGCTAAAAAACTTAATATGGCATCAAAGTCAACCAATCATAAATTCGATCAAATTCTAGGAGGAACCACTTAGTGCTAAAAAAAATGTTTGTGGCCAAAAGTGCGCCGACCGAGTTCCACCTAAGGGAGAGTATTTAGTAATAGGCTCCATACAATGGTAAATATTGAAAAGTGTTTCTGCTGTATTTACTAATACTTTAGATTTTGGTAAGAATGGCTAACTGAAGAAATCTAACATACCTCAATGTGAGTTCCACTCCTTTCACTTACAAGATGTATGAGGGAGATACTCAAACACACTCTAATGTGAAATTTTTTGCTATTGAAATCCCTACTCTTTCACTGAACTTTGGTCCAAACAAACGGCCCTCAAGGGAACGTATACATGTAATACCTTTTTGCAGCATTTTATTTACTGTAATTTTGTTTTCTGAAAAGAAATATATAAAATATAAGACTCCATTTTTCACACATTTGATTTAGTGATGAAACGTATTTATCCTTCTTGTTTTTAATCCTTATAAAAGACCTCATCAGAAGTATTTGCTTGCTCTATAAAAGGTGTTTCCCCTCATCCACTTCTCTCAATTCCAATGACCTGTAGAAAATATCTTTCACTAAATTTGTTCTTTGACGAGTATTCTTTACTTCTCTTTAACGCATTCTCATGCAACCAATATGATGTATGATGTGTACATGATTTACCTATCCAAGCTGGGGATCACAATCCTATCAATGTGCCTTTTGTTTTTTAGTTTTTCATTTTTTTTCATTTTTTTTCTTTTTCAATTTTTTGCCCCCCATTCTTGTTTTTAATGTAACTTGATGACTCACATGTATAACGTTAATGATTTCTACATTAACTTTATCCCCTAAATATGACCCATTCTATTTTTTAACAAACTCTCTATTATATTTGCTAGTGATTACTAACATTACCACGCTAATTAGATATCTAAGTCCGTTTACCTTTTTTTTTTTTCTGATGCGTGGACAGATTAGAACTTTGCTACCAGCTTCCAAATTCACAAGGGAATATTTCGCCACCTTCACCACCTTCTTTTTCTCATGGCTCGTAGGTCCGTGTGAGGTAACATTATCTAACTTTCATGTAGATTTTTAGAAATTAGAAAAAGCCTTCAGCCTCAAAAATTTTCGTATTTGCCGATTCCTTCAAAGATTTACACCTAAACTGAGTAGAACCAACATTTTTCATTTGGTGTGGAACTTAATGTAGGAGAGGAGAGTAATTTGGGTGGTCATCCTCATGATTCTCAGGGAGGTTGGAAAAGTATGCCAGGCAAAACTAAATTTTTCTAAGGGCACATATGTCCTTCCGTATAGGAATTCTCTAAGAAAAAGGGTTTGACTAAGACAAACAGTTAGGTGCATTTGACAACCAAATCCTTGGGGAAAAGATTTTTGCTTTTCATAAAATTATCGAGAATCAACATTTGAAAATTGAAAATCCCTCGGTATTTGGATTAATGGAAATCCTTAATTTTGAGAATTTTAAGGTTTAGCCTCCACCGATCGGATTTGAAAGCCCTCACTAGTGCATGTTTGCATGCCAAAATCCATTTTAGTCTGCTATATGCATCAAAATTGAGAGTGAAATCAGCAACTATACATATTCTTTACAACAAATTCTTCTTCCAAGAGCATGATGAGGAATCAGAATTGCAAATTCCCCACTTATTACCAAACATGCTCAAGGTACGATTATAAAACACTGAGGTTTCCTTATTGGCACACAAGAAAGCTTCCCTTGGGCACCATTTTTCTCTAGTTTGGTGTGATTCTTCTCTACGAGGTTATAAAAAAAAAATACAAACGTTCCTCTAAAGAATAAAAAAAGAAGATAAATTTTCTATTGGGTTGTTTCAGGGTTGGCAGAGTCATTGCCGCATTTCTATGGAACCGTGAAAATGGAAATTTACAATCTGTGTGGAATTCAGACATTGTATAAATGTGCCCTCAGAATTTAGGAGTAAAAATCTATGAAGAATTAGAGAAATTATATTTTTAATTCATTTTGAAAGTGTGAAAGGGGTTGTGAATTATTTCCCCCATGAAAGAGTAGGTGGGCGGGGAAGGGCAATAAGTTGTCCCCGTGGTTCTCCACCCTTGACCACTCTTATCTTCCATTCTCTTTAAGTCATTTTTGGAAGTAGTCTGTCCAAAGTGGGACACATCAAATCGACAGTCCAAATCACTTAACCATGAGGTCATTATTATCGTTGTCATCAAAGCATTATCACATCCCTCACAAATTGACAGAGAATATACGCAATATAAAAAATAACTGTGATCTTCTAATCTGGTTAGTTTGGATGTATCTTTCTACAGACCAATGGGAAAAGAAGATAACTCTCCACATGGTAGGGCTTGAAATATATGTCATCAACCCTTTGAAGCATTGAGACATGGCCCCCACATGTATGTGAGATTGGAGCACTACCAAATTTGGTAACCTGTAGTTCTTCCATCTAATCTATTTTAAGGAATAATGCAGTCATATGAATTTCCTGTGATAAGAGGCATCTCCCATCTCGGAGTCAATTGTGCATAATGAAAAGGGGAATGTATAATTGTGCTTTTTAATCTTTTCTAATGCCAACTTGATTTCTCCACGGTCGATGAATATTTTAGAACAGCAACAAATTCAAGTAATGGTGACGTTGAGGAAGAACAACTAAAAGGTGTATTTGTGGACTCTAATTGGTCTTAAAGCTCACACAAAATCTGAGTCTTCTCACCTGATGTGAAAATAGTTTTGGCCTTGGCTGACGCCCATTACTAGAGCGCCTTTTTTCTCTTTAATAAATACTCATACACCTACACACACTCTATCAAATAGTCCCTCGCCATTAGGGCTACAACCGAGACCAATCCCTATTATTTTTGTAGAAGGCAAGTACTTTACCACTGAGCTACCATGGGATTATTTTGTTCAATTTGAAACTAAAAAAGTTGTAATGATCAGAAGCTCTCCAAGCTCAACAGAAACCTTTGGTTTTTGGAACTTTTCCAGATTCAATAGATATCAAACGTATTTTGCGATTTTTTTTAAGCAAGCTTTTGCATATATAACTTTTACTATATGATAAGTTTGCATGTACTAATTTTATTACATGACAATCTTGCCCATTTAATGTTTACTATATAAAAAGCTTGTACTGTTTAATTGAATCAACATTCTAATACCAATAAAAAAAAACCCCCCTCCAATTGAAACAAATTTATCTGAAATTTGTAGATCTAATTGAATCATTTCTATATCAACTATATCAAGACTAGCCAAAGAGGCTCTTAGCATGGCCGGAGATCGAAAAACAACTATTGTTGCCATAGAAAATTAGCTTTCTCCGGAAACATTCAAATTTTGAAGCCATATTAAATCTGGGTCTAAGTTTAGATTGGGTCCAGGTCCATGGATTTCAAATCCAAGGACTTGCATACTTATTACTATAGCATATATTATATAAGCATAGATGTATGATATAAATATCAAGTTTATATAAGCATTACATTATGCCAGTATGTTTGTCACTGGGTCTTGATTTAGTCTAATTCAGTCTCGGGTTCAAGTACAAGTCCTGATTAGTAATTCAAGTTCAATCTGGGTACACTGAAGACCCGGCCCGAAACTTCCACCCCATGTAACCAGGCAGCCCAGGGTATGAACCCTAGCTATGCCACTTTTCCCACATTGTGGGCTTCCTCTTTCCACTTGGATGGGCTCGCTTAGGTCCCAGCCCCCTAGGCTAGACTGGGTCCAAAAAAATTAAAATTAATATGTTTTCACTAGTGAATTCATTTACAAACTTGCTCCATGGCAACATGCTCACAGTGGGCTTTTTGTTGAACAAGGCAAAACAGATCAAGTTAACTCAGTCTTCGATTTCAAAACTGTGAATGTTGACAAGATATAGACCTTTAATCAAGTTAACTCAGTTGTGGACATACCACATCTGATCATCTGATCATAGAATGCAAAAAAAGAACTTTTTCCGTTGACTCTTATTGATAAAGGAATTCAAAGGGTTATGGGACTGCCGGCAGGCAATGTACAAAACTAGTTCAAAGAGACCAGCTTGAGAAATTTCATTGAAAGCGTTGGAATTTAAAAATTCTCATTACACTATTAAGCTTAGAATTTTAATCCAACAGAGTTTATCGATTTTGAACAGCAACCCAGTTTTCATCTAGTCCATTCAAGCCCAGTTCTAACTGAAAAGTTTTTTTTTTTTTAAAATCAGAATATTACACTGAAGTTTTTGAAACTTAAATACTTCATTTCCTGCCATTCCAATTGTTTATTTGTAGAAGAATGACGTAGATAGCATGTCATGAAACCAGGTGAAGGAGTCAGAGAATCAAGGGAAATTAGAGAAGAATGTCGTCCACATAAAGAAATGCAGGTATTTTGTTGACTCAATATACACTCTTCAATTGGTGCTCAATGGATTGCTGATTTCTATCCAAATGCATTATCCACTAACCATCAGTTCTACCACAACAATCAGGAAGACTAGACTAGCGCCAGTTACAAGGAACCTGAACCGACCTAAAAAAAAATCTGGATACGGACCATAACCAAATAGCCATGTATCCTTTTTGGTGAAAAAAAAATTCCATGTATCTAATAAAAATATATGTAACATATAAAAGTACATATAATACATAGATATATAGGACATAATAACTAATATATATATGTAAGGTAGCTCCTCTGTAACTTTGGGTCATGTTCCAATGAACAATCATGTCTGGATTTGGGGGAATCCAAATCATGTATCACAGCTAGCATATGCTCAGTGTGAGTGCACCACTCACGGTATGCTATGTCACTACAAAACCCACGTAAACTACATGTGATTTTGTGCTGGTAAATACAATGAACATATACCAACTGTGATAGAGGATCCATACTCCCATTTGGAGACACCGTGAATCCAACCTGGACTGTTAACTTTCACATCCTAAAAAAGATTCTAGGTGTTTTGTCCTTCTCCAAGTTGATATGGGTTGCCATATTAATTTAGAAAATGACGAACTGAGATAATTATGCTATTACAGCAGTAGTTTCAATATATGATAAAGATTAGAATCATAATTGTTTTTGAATGACTATATATACCTAAAACATGCTCTTAAGTTTTAATTAAAAAATTAGCATATTTGTTTTGCCTTTTGTAATTATTTTTTTACAAGAATTGTTCCAGTTGCAATTGAAAACCCTAGAATCATTTAAGATTTTAGTTATCTTTTTTATATGAAAAACTTTTTTTCCTTAACATAGATATTTATATTTATTATAGTCACGTTGTGTCCATTTTTTTTTTCTCCCTTTGATAGGTTTTTGGAGAGCACCAATTGCGTGGGCATGTGCACCAACCTCTGTAAAATGCCATCTCAGAGATTTATCAAGGACTCATTTGGAATTCCAGTCAACATGGTACCTGGTAAGCTCCTATAATTCATAAAAAAAAGCAAGGATGCAGATGAGCAACTTCCTTACAATAAAAAAAAGAAAGCTGGTTTTTTTTTTCCTTTGAAAATAATATAAAGCTAAGTCACCAATATCCCACGCACAAAAAGAATCATATGTGAACAAGCTTTCTGTCACACTCCTGATCCTCTGCGGGCCATGTGTGCCATCCTGTGGCCCTGTGGGGCCCACCTACTGGCCCATTTGGGATGGGGCTAGGGGAAATTGAAGATCCGCCCTGTTACATTTATATATATATATATATATAATGGCCCTTTTTGATCATCCTACCCCTATCATCCGTAGTCCACAAGTGCAATCCATTCCCATGGGTGTACAGTCGATCCAATGGCCCAATCTATCAAGACCTATGCTCTCCACCATTCAAACATAGACACAGTCTATTCGTAAACCCAAGCACAGAATTCTTAAAACAAAAGCCAGTTTGCATAACAACAGCTTTAGGGTCAAAATCTGATGGTTTCCTCTGGTGCACTAAGCAAAGAACTATAAATGTTATGTTTGGATGCTCCAATTTCCATGGAAATGTACCCTTCATAGGAGAGATAAAGATCAGAAAAATGAAGGTAAACGAGGGAGAGGATAATATCAAGTCAGAAAATGAACCACACATGAAGATTAGCATCCGTGTAGTTCTACCTTTTCACATAACCTGCAAATATGGTAGTTTCAGTGGATTGAGAATGTGCGTTGGTTTGCGAGAAAATGGTGTAAAGCTTCTACTTTCATAGGAACAATCATTTCATGTTGTCAAAGGAGCCCTTAATTAGAATCACTTCAAACTAAAAAGCTTTCACTTCAAACTAAAAAAGTTTCATTCTAGAATGTTTGTTAACCAGCAATTCAAACAAATATTTAGATGAGCATTTGAAAGAATACAAACCGCTGAAGCAGCATCCAACGAAGGGCATTCCAAAACAACAAATTTGAAACCTTTCAAACGATCCACAATGAAGAAATTGAATCGACTTTTTCAAACAGTAATTTGAAAAAAAAAAAAATTCAAAGTGAGTAATCATCCATATCTGATGTCATCTGACATTATCAAGGAAAGCAATCATTTATTCGATGTTTTAAGAAAATATCCAAAACTTTATTACGATTGCAAAAACTTACAATGAGTCATATGCTATAGAATTAAAAACATTGCCCCATCTATCTAGAGGAGGGATGTTCATATGCATCCATCCTTCATTATATTACGATAAGGGACAACTTAATGGGGCCCATCTAGAGCCCTAATCACAGGGATTTAGAGGGCCCATTTTAAGTTTGGGGCTAATCACATGCCTCTAACCCCTTTATCCATCACCTACAAGTTTAACAACCTCATATTGAAGAAAAAACTCTGAGCCTCCTTACAATAGTATAATCCATTTAAATTGGTGAAAACTTTGTAGATCTAATGCAATTCAAGGGATCCCGTGTGTACAGATGGCTTGAATTGATCATAAAGTCAGCCTCACTATATTGCCCCACGACCTGTCGCTTACCATATGGTGAGAGATATACACATGAATATTTTTCCTATTTAGGGCTTGTTTAGACTACATGATTTTCAGTGGAAAACCGCAACGACAAGGCGCACCTTGTTGTGTTCGGTGCAGCACGGAATGGGCAATGCTTCCACCCTTTTTGGCTTCTTTTTCCATGCAATAGTGGATTTGTTTTTCCGTGCAAAAGTAGATCCAGAGTTCCAACTTCCCTAGGTATGCAACTACTGCCCAGTTTTCCTCTTCCGTGGTGTTATCTAAACGCACCCTTAAATGACAATGACACATCTTAAAAATCTTACCCTCTTGTCAGATGACAATAGCGATAGGAGAAACGGTCCTAAAATTAAAATTCACTGCTACACTGAAAAGGGGAAGCGATTTGTTGAATTCCGAAGAGGAATAAGCTCCAAGAGCACGAATTATCCAAATCCTCCCCCGTCAAACATGCCCTTAACCTACAAGATAACCTCCCTAAACAATACTCTGAATTCTCCCAATCAAACAGGCGCTAACCTCCAACTTTTATCCCATCACATTCTCCAATCAAACAGGCCCTAAATCCAAGTCAATGTATGTGCCCGCCCCAGCCTCCAGTAAGCTGCAATCACAGCAGGACAGCAACACAAACTCAAGGGAAGACGACCATCCAATTGAGCAATGC
Source organism: Sextonia rubra (assembly GCA_037013555.1). Taxonomy (NCBI): domain Eukaryota; kingdom Viridiplantae; phylum Streptophyta; class Magnoliopsida; order Laurales; family Lauraceae; genus Sextonia; species Sextonia rubra. Next base: position 28,812,732 of record JASUAD010000009.1, read on the forward strand.
TCCCTGCCTGGTATACACAATACATCCATCAATCATCAACATTCAATTTCATAATGCTTGATTATGTCGCTGTCACAAATCAATGTGTCCCCCACTTGGCCACAACTAGACTAATAGAATCATGTTTCAGTGCCTAAAACATCTGTGACCCACTAAAAATTCAGAACAGAATAGTTACAGGGACCAAAGAGTAACTGGTCACACTCATATAGGACATAAATCTTTGATAGTAGGAGACCCATCTGATAGCCATTTAGGATACTAACTAGACCCACCTGAAAAGCACAGGGGAATCTTGCTGAAAAGTCAAGCAGCAGTCTTAGCTGCAGCTATCAGATATCCTTGCCACTATAAACAACAACGATCAGACATTCAATGGACTAATTGAATTACTCATATCTTTCTGCTCTCTCGTAGGAGACAATTCCTTCTTTTTCTTCCCACACATGTACATATGCTCCTTTGAATCTTGCATCTGTCAAATGCCCAGTCATTACGCGCACTTGCTGAATTGGTCGTCAATTTTCAGAAGTAAACCTCTAACCACCCATCACCTTCATCAACCCGTTAGTGTGAAAAGAATGATGTTATTCCGTAGGCTACCATAAGAAAGGTCATCTCCCAATAGCCCAAGCGATGGGTTGCATTGTACTGGTCTAAAACTAATATGGGTGGGTCCTATCATATGGCTTCAAATTCACAAAGAGAACACAAGTATTTGCATAATATCCCTTACCCAAAAAAGAAGTATGAACAAAATATCAATGGTTTTTAAGTGCTACCACCACTACAAGAAGGTCCACCACATGCTGAGAAGATGATTAAGCAAGGCAAGCAAGTCCACACTGCATTCAGTGAGCACATTACAATGACAAGCATATGCAAGGAAAGCTCTTTCTACAAAGAATAAGCACATCTGCACACATGCATGTACAATAACATAGAACAAATACAACTATTGAATCATTTTCAGCCAGAGCTTGCTTTTTGTTAAAATAAGACCAGATTAGTAGTTTCCATGCATAAAATAACTGTCCGGCCTCACATTTTTCATAAGCACATGTTATGAGCAAACTCATGAATCATACATGAACATGGGCAAACAAAAGTAAGGATGCTCATGCACTCATCCATTTATATACATATTAATTATAAGGCATGAACTGCAGATTTTGAAGATATGAGCTGTGACATGATATTCGGCCAGCATCCTCCGGCAGCAAGTGACGATCCAGCACTGAAACAGCCTTGCTACAAGATCCTCTGTAATAACACATCTTGCCTCTGAATTCAAATAATTCTCAAATTGGTATTGTTTTCTTAAGTTTCTCTACATCAAGTATTTTAATACAAAAATGAAAATTTCATTTTTATTAGTAAAAAATTTCATGAAAAAAGGAACTGTTTGCTAGGTATTGAATTTCATAGGAATTCATTGTAAATTGAGGTCTAACAAAGGAATACTAAAGATTTGAGAAGTGAAAGATGTAATATGGAGATGTAAATGGGACTCTCACTTTCCTAGAATTTGATTTATTAGGATGATAGCTGGCTAATCATCATCTCCAACCAAATGGTCTCTATTGACTATTAGTGATTGTCAACTTTAGTTCATCAATTTTAGCCCTTTTGATAGAAAGACATTGTTTAGAATTCCTATGAATTAAATACCAAGCAACCAAATGGGCCCTAAAGGGCTTACTTGTTTAATCAAGGGTTGAAGAGTAAGATTTCTAAGCAATGCCTTTCTATCAATGTAGCTAAAAGTGAAGGATTAAAAGTGAAAATCCATATAGGGTCAATGGATAGTCATGCCTTTGATAGGAAATGATTATCCACCATAAAGTAGTAAATCAAATCCTAAAGAAAGTAATGGTCTCATCCAGATGTCCACCTTAGAAATTCACTCCTTTCTTCTTTGATAAAACCCCTTTACCATGAATTCCTAGGAAATCACTACAAATTAGGCAAATGGGCCCCAAAGGGAAAATGTACAGTGTGAGGAAACTAGACAGTCTAAACAACAATGCATGTTATTTACAAATAAAATCACCTCCCCAAAAATGGTACAAAAATCTTTGTTCTCAAACTTACTCAAAGCCTATAAAAATTTTCTGCCCACCATTTTAGCCAAGGTATCAGTAAGACAGCAACCACATTCACGCTTCAATAAAGAACAGATACTGTTGACAAAACTTTTTTACTTAAACGGTTAAACCTACTATTCCCGTACTTCTTTCAAAAACTTAAGAGATTCAAATCTTTCAAAGCATTAAAAATTTCCCCTCTATCTTTTCTATTGTATAGTCAATGAACATCCTTTGTTTCTCTTGCAGGCAAAGCAAAGCAAAAGCACAGCATTGATTGTTCCAGCAAATGAAACGGAAAGCAAACAAAAAGGAGATATTATAGTTCAGAGAAGTCAGCCCATGGACTAGAGGACTTGAGTTCTTTTGTTTTTTATGGTCCCCAAAGGCAGTTGAAATAAGAATGGTCAGATCATCAAGTGGGGTGTCACTTCCCACGTTGAAGCCTTCCACTGGTGGCAGAACAATGACTACTGGACAAATACCGCATTCCCTACCCAAAAGTCAATGTAAATTTCTAATATTTCAATCGTTCAATGTCGTTGTTGTTTATGTTACTAAATGCTTTGATGTGCAAGGTCATGCAATCATGCATGCATGCAGAATACCTACAATAATCTTCTTTTGCAGGGAAGTAACAGCACTAGGGGCAATCAATTATCTTGTCAAGCCTCAAGTCACATGCATTTTTCTTAGTTATATATGGAAAGAGAATTTATACGCGTTCCTCTCTACTAAAGGTGGTATAGTTATGTTCTTTTAGATCAACAGCGCCCATAGGACTGATCCTCCAAAGGATCTGACCCTTAATTTCAGAAATCTGGAATGACAACTAATTCGCCAAAGAAATATGAAAAGCAAAACTGAACCATGTTTGAGAGAACAGAAGAATGGTCCACTTAGGTGAAAACAGACATGACAAAACTTTAATGACAAGAGAGCCCAAGTTACAACATCATTGACAAGTAATTTATCCAAAGCACCAACATTTAACTAGGTTTCAAGTGCTCCCTTCCATCAGCCTACATAGCTAGGGACACCACAATATTTGCCACCTTACTTGCCTAAGCAACCTTTCAACTTAAAACAAAATACCAATAGTGAATGCAGACAGAAACCCCTACAACTAGAGACCCTCCAGCATCTCTAAAGTGATACCCTCTCTTTACAACCTAGAGTGATGGGGAAGGTGGAGATGATGGTAAAACCCTTCTTTATGCAATGCCATTTCTCTGCAATAGAAATTATTTTCATTCAAATAAAACTTAGAATGCTAATCGACCACCATGAAGGATATCTTTTTTGGAGGCTCTAAAGCTTTCCCAGAACCTTCACCAACAAATGCTAGAAAACAGAAATGCAAAAAAGAGATTCTGATGATAGCAATAAGAAAAAAGAATTGATTGGAGAGGTCCATTTCCCAGATGAGAGAGAAACTCTTCCATCAGATCTCATCTTTCACACGTTTTCATCCCAAATATCTAATTAAGCCTAATAAAATTTGCTGATGCAAGGGACAAAAGGCTAAAGCGCAGTTAAAAGGTGCTAATTGTCGCAACCATGAGGTTCCAGGTTCATCATGTTTCCATTTTAAAATTAAAAAAAAAAAAAAGTCAACCACCCCACAGTCATCATATGGCTTAATCGAAGGTGAGCAAAAATGGGTATAATTTGCAAACTGAAGGTGTACTAAATACTCATTGCCCTGAAAACAGTGAGAAAGAGAAAGCTAATGAATCATCTTAAGACCTTTCAGAGTTCCCAAAGTTCCCTTTTGACCTGTACCACACCTGGTTGCAAGGTGCCTAACCAGCGGCCACTCACATTTTAGGCAAAGTAACCTTTCAAGAAACCAATCCACCAAGATAGATATTTTTGCTGTAGTAACTCTTCAAGCCATCCACCGCATTAGGTGCTCATAGAAAAGACTGACTGCCCACACAGAAAATCTACAAAAATAAAAATACAAGCCATAATCATCTTCTAACAAAATCATTGGTTATTATGCCAACAACCAAGACTTCTAGTTCCAACAATCTACCTCATAAGCACTTTGATAGGGGAAAATATAACTGCTTGACTCCTCAAGAATCAAGAGCACAAACTCGGCTAAGGTTCGACAACACTAAATAAGCGCAGGTCACCTGTCCTATTCTTGATATGCATACTCTTCACAATTCATAACATTTTTTTTATTTTCATTTTGTTTTAATTTTCAAGGTGATGAAAACAAATCTTAAGAAAAAAATACATAAAAAATATCATCATCATCAATCATCAAAGCCTTATACCAACCATGTTGGGGTCGGCTACATGAATTCTATTTCTCCATTCCGTTCTATTTTGAGCTAAATCTTTCGATAAGTGCAACTTCTTCAAATCTGAATTAATGACTTCCATCCATATTTTCTTCGGCCTACCCCTACCTCTTGATAGACCCTCCACCTGTATATCCAAACTTTTTCTCACCGGTGCCATTACTGGCCTACGCTCAACATGCCCAAATCTTAAGAAAAAAATACATAAAAAATATAAAAAATAAAAAAAAAAGTCTCAAAGTTTTAAGAGTATTATACTGTTACACCCCCTCACACCCTCACAGAAACACCCAGCTCATCTCAAAATCAAAATAAATTAGTTAACACCCTTTTTAGCCAGCGTATTCACTATCCCATTGCCTGTCCTTGCTGATATGTCCGAATTTGTAACTGGGTGTACCATAGTGCCCAGGTTTCTCCAATGACTAACAGCAATCACTATGGTACTCCACTCCTTTTAGATGACCCATTGATGGCATTTTAAAATCACCTTCTATAGTCAAGTCCTAGAAATTTTCTTTGAAGATTCTTGAGCCTCCCTAACAGCCAGCACCTCTGCCCCATTTGATTCTATAAATGCCCATTGGGCCTGAAAATGAGTAAAGAATGTCTGCTATTTCATTTCTTAACATCTAATCAATGGATGTTGAATTTGACACATTCATTAAAATACAAACGGGCAGAGCACAATTTATTTCTTCGGCCTCCCGCCTCCCTCATTGTCGCTCCACAATTTCTAGTAACTTTAAGCCTTGATATGTCACTGGCTTACTGTTATGTTGATGCCAAATGTGCAATTTTTGCCTCAATCAACCCCACTACCTCTTCCTCTAGCAATCCTTGCCCCTTGAATATCCTCCTTTTTTTTATTCATTTCTTTTCCACAATGACCAAAAAACTGCCTATGGCACCATATTACATAAAAATTTACCTATTTTATCAAAAGGCCCCCTGCCCCCCAAAATTATAAATCCTCCAATTTAGAGTCTATCCAATGAAACTCTAAGAGGAATCAACAATATCCAAGATGACCCCCGGGGTTTATAGTAATCAACAACCATTAGAGGTAAGATAATAGTATTATCTTTCTTCAAACTGCATCATGAAGCATTTGGTACCATAATTATATAAATATTAATGGTGAAAATTATGAAATTTGGGGGCAAACTTGGACTCAACGCTTACCAAGTTGAGTATCTTCCCCACTACTCAACAATCCCTATTATTATCAATAAATGGGGTTTGTTCTTTTCTCTTTTTTCTCCTTCACGATGTAGGAGTTACCTAAAGGTTCTGAGGAAATTTTTAAAACCAAAATGCATTTTCTTGCAAGATCTAATGCTCTGGCACTCGGGCAGTCTAAACCACGTGATTGTGGGACTGGACACCAACCACTTAGAATTACTTAAAATCATTAAAAAAAAGAGAGTAAAGGACGAGTCCTTAAATCATAGACTTTTTGGATATTTTCACAATTTTTTAGACTTTTCATTTTTTTTAACATATTTAGGTTTTACTCAGACTTTAAGCGCTATTATCTAACTTGGTCGGGTCATATCAGACTTGATCAATACGACTCAAAGGCGACCAAGTTTCAGCTGATTCCAAACTTGAGAAGCTTGTCTAGTTCAACCTTCTGCATGTTTTAAATTTATATGGCAATGGGATTACAAAACACCCCACACACAAACAGTTTGACTTCCACTTTCAAGATGGAATTTGGCAATTGTAACAAACTTAATTATCAACAAGAGAAACACCACAACAAAAGGAGTTTGATACTACGCTAGGCATCCTTAGCAAAGTGCCATCACCATCAAAGAATTCTTACATCTTCATAAAACTTTGACCATTCACTTGAAAACCAACACATAACAAGCACTCAAACCACCTCTAAACCAATGCCTCTTAGATGGATGGCTGGCAAAAACAAAGATGGATACACTACCCACTTAAATGCTTGAAACCTCAAAACCATCATATCTTTATTAGAACTATATTTGCCAAGAAGGTGAGGAATCCATGAAGAATCTACAGGTTTGAGAATTCCTCACTAAGGATTCACATTGATGTTAGTGTGTATAACTCAAAAAAAAAAAAATTAATAGTGCTACGTAAAACCACAAAATTGAGGAATTTAATACCATGGGGAAATGTTAGACTAGAAAATCCTTACAAATGAGGATTTCCACTTACCCAAATCCTTGAGGAACATGGATTTTCAAAATCTTCGGGGAAAATCGGTGAGGAACCTATGAGGATTTGGTTGAAAAATGTGACCTTAGGGTTTTCCAAGAAATAATCCAAAGGACCAAACTCCAATTATAATTTAAAAGAGGTAGCTTTATTTTGATTCATTATTTGAGATAATGTTATTCAAAGACACTTCACATGAATCAAGATTGCATCAATGGCATGGCCGACCTTTAATATATGTATGGAACAATCATGATTCTTGACAATGTTTACACCTCAACTGGGTCACTAAAACATACCTATCAATTAGAATCCTAGATGGAAGTAGATCTAGGGTTCTGTCAAAAAGATACCAAGAAATAGTCAAACAAATAAAGAGAAGAAAAAGAGAAGAAAAAAGATCAGATGCGAAAAAGGTGATTAGTCGTAACCCTAGGTTAAACGATCACTCATATTTATTAAAAACCTTAATTCTGGCTATTTGCCAAAAAATCCCTGTAGTAAATACTAATTACAAAAAAAGGCCTTAGTATGACTTATAACACTATCGAACATTTATTTCTAAGGGACTCTCATCTCTCAATGTTGATAAGATGAAAGAATTTTGGATCCTAGTTAAAGTGAAGGATGATTTTGCATGTGAGTGTGGTCAATTCTTGAACCCATACCTAGAAAAAACAAGATTATATAAGAGGATAGGAAAAATAGGAGAGACACATTATTCAACTAGTACTGATACAGGACAGGGATGAGTAGCCTAAATGTTATGATTTGAGATCAAGAAAATTAATAAAAATTATAATTAAATATCTAAAACTGTGCTTAGGCACACCATTTAATGTAAAATTCAACAATCAATTAGTGATCCAAGGTTAGTTACAATCTTGCAGTGTGATCCTCAATTAATTGAGGACCGTCCCAATGGAAGGTTAGGACTTCCACATTGTCTAGGAATCACTATCACAAGCAGATTTGCGGTGCCCCTTTGAGGATTTGATGGTAGCTGAGCTCAAATGGCAGCAATTGAAATCTTGGAAAATCGTGCAATTTATGGTTCAAATTTCAAATTTGAAACAATTAAATTTCAGCACTTAGAATAGGCCCAAATTAAATTTTAGTAAATGGGCTGAAAGATAGATAAAAGCAGCTGACTTGAGCTTCAAAGTGGGCTGGGCCTCGATGTGCAAGGTGGATTTGGGTTCAGATCAGGTTCAGCCAAATCTAGTGGGGCTGGATCTAGGGGATGATGGTGATTTTAGGTTATTTTTGGGGTTTTATAGGTAGATGTACAACTGTGTGTGGTAGATCTAGGTCTGATGTAAGTAGGTCTAGGGTTTCAGTAATGGATGGAGGGGATCAGTCAAGGGTATAGGGGCTGGTTATGGGAGAAGGTTAGATGGTGTGGATTTGGGTTTCGGTTGTGGTTTGGGGCTAAATCTAGGATCCCAATGTGGGATAGATCTGGGATAGGAGATTACCTTGAGCAAGATGATTTGCACCTTGGCTCATGCCAAACTCCCCATCATGGGTGAGGAAGATGAAGTTCTTGCAAGGGAACCTTGATGAAGTTTCAATGGAGATTTTCATTCATCAATAATGGTTTCTCCCACAGGAGTTACAATCCTAAATAGAGAAGAGAACAACAACCCTAACATAAGATGGTCTGGGTTGAAACATCTAATAAGAGATCTCATCAAAGATATGGGATAAAATAGAATAAAAAAAATGGAAATAAGTGTCGACAAAGAGGGGAGAAACACAGTTGCGCATACGCATGGGCTTGGGCACAAATCCTGGATTTAAGTTGCGGGCCCCCTCTCTTGGGCCACCTTTTATATTTCTTCAATTTTAACTCCTTTGGCCCCTCAAATCCTCTAAAAGCCTTGTAAATCTACAACAATTCTTCCACTGTAGCACATCCCAATGTGGGGCCTTCCAACTGCAACAAGAGGCCTTCAACCAGCCGTTCATCGAATCCGACGGTAGATCCTTATCCGAATTTAGATCCAACAGTGGGTCTTCTTGATTTTGCTGGATTAAGCCCGGGAAAAGCTGATCCATCCACAAATCGGCTCTGTCTGCCTTGTTCTTCTGGTGGCGTTGCCTCTGATAGACCGTAGAGTGCTTGGGATTGATATCCCCATCAAGCACGCTCTAAATTAGTTTAAACAAAACAAAAAAATAAAAAAGAAACAAGACTAGAACTTGAAACCTCATGATTGTGACAACAAGCACCTTCCAACCATACTAGAACATCAAGTGCCACTTCAGCTATGATGCCCAAATCCAAATATGGATATGAATATATGCATGAAGATGGCGATCAAGAATAACACTCTGCACTTCAAGAAATTGAGGACATATTTATGGATACAACTATACAAGTATTAGTCATAACATAAAATTTCATATTATGCATTAAGGTTTTAATACAAAGTACTATTTCTTCTTTAGAACATTGCTAAACTAATGAAATTATCATTGTTGAGATTCCTCTCTAATAGATTTTTTGTACGTTGAAAAGTAAGAACTAAAAGAACCTATATCAAATAATGGACATAGTGTAGTAGGATACGCTGAACTTGTACTTCAGAAGTATCATTGCAATATCAGATTCAGGTACCAATACAAGTATCATCTGGTAAGTATCCAGGTATTATGGCACTTAAATCAACATAGTTTTCATGTATCAAATGTTGACTTCACAATGTGGACTAAGAACCTAGTTGGGACTTCATTCTAAAGTTTGCATCCCAACGATTGTTGGGAAGAGACAAGGTGCATTCCTTTGGTTAGTTCCATATTTTACAAGTTCTTCCACTATGCTAGACTTTGAAGGTCATTAGGACTTAGGAGAACCCAAGTTTGAACAAATTATGAGAAATTAAAGAGCAACTAGGGGGAACTCAAGTGTAGACAAATTTGGAAAAATCATAACCAACAATAAGAGACAAAGGTTGGGGTTGCATTTGGAACCAACTGGCATCTCCAATTAATGAATGGCCAATGCATTGTTTCTCGTTCTCCTCCATTTGAGGGAGAATCCTTAAAATGCTATCTGATAGGTGTCTAATGTAGATGATTATCAATCAGTTAGAGATAAGAGATTTAGATTGGTTAGAGATTTTAGGAGGTTTGAATTTGAATAGCCTTGTATGCGGAAAAGGTTTGCTATTCATTAGTAGCCTGTATAAACAGAGAGGTTTATCACTTTACCTATAATGACGAACTGTACAGTAAATTCTCTACAACATAATTATTTGAAAGTGATCATGGTAGCCATGGCTCCATAGTGATGTGATCAAGCTGGCCATGGTCCTACCTCTAACATTTCTGCAATGATCTCACCACCCATTTTTTTCTTCAATAAAACAAGTGCCGCCCTCCCTTATCCACTCATTTATCCAGGTGTTATGATCTCGCCATCTTCATCAAGTGGCATGATATGATTCTGCAAGAAGCACGACAAATCTAATCTAGTGGGCCACTGGCACCGACAGACTGAAGAGCAACAGTGATGGACCCTACAAGACAAACAGTGCTTACTAGCAACAGATGATGATCATGCAAGATATCAAAAGAAATCAATGGATTCTATTTCCTTTTATGTTACCATTCATACGGTCCTCCATATGAAAGGACCATACAATTGCAGGACAGGTTAGAGATGAGAGACTAGACTAGTTAAAGATTTTCTGAGGTTTGAATTTGAATTACATAGTATGTAGAATAGGTTCATTATTAATCATCAGCTAGTATAAATTGAGAGGGTTTCCTCTAACAAAAGTTATGGTGAATTCCTAGCAACTTAGTTATTTGAAAGGTATCACAATGGATGTTAGCAACATGGAGTTTTGAATTAAAATCAGTAGATGTATTCTTAGGGGTTTCTTTTAATCCCGGAATATGACAGTGCAGAATATGCCCCCTCGGCAAATGTTAGCTCAAGTTGTTGGGTGCATGCAACAATGAGGGATAAAGGCTTATGGCATTTCTTCTTTTTCCTGCCTTGCCAGGCTCATGGTAAATGACTACAATTGAAGCTCTTGAGGAATATGGTACTAACTACTAAATGTTGCATTGCAAACTTAGCCCTTAGGATCTTGAGTCTATGCACTTTTTGCTCACTTCTAATACACACCATAAATCCAATTATCACAAATGACATACATTTGACACTGAATCACAGGACAAAACCAGCTAAGTGTCCAATCATCATTACCTCTACAAGTACCCAATTGAAACTGTTGTCCACCCCTTTCAATTCAACAAGAAACAGTAATTTGTTTTGTGAAAGAGAGAACTCAATTCCCAGTCTTCAACTACAGCATGTCTGTATGAAGATTCCCATCAAATAGATGTACCTCTTGCTGATACGCCAGTTATTAGTTATTAATTTCTGCACATTTACATGGGAATAAGTTTGCACAATATTGAAATCAAGGTAAATTTCAGTTCAGTTTGAGGTACAATAGGAACAACAGGGAAAAAAACATGTGCACACATATTGTTTTGGAAAATACATTGACATGAATTGCTTATATGGGCAACATTGCAAACATATACCCTATCACCCTGTTTACATTCCCAAAAATTTAATTGATGTTCAAATTTCATTACAAAGGAAACATACGAAAAGAAAAACACATGGACACACTACAAGCAACATACCTCAGATCTCAAGATCATAAAAAATGGGATTGGCTTCAAGCTGCTCTGCAAATTTCTTAAGAATATCTTTCACGACCATTCCAAAACCACTTATACCTAATTTGCCACCATTCTGCTCTCTGTCAGTATCAGAAAATACCTGATCATAAAGAAGAACCACTGCTTCGTTTGCCTCCGCTGACGGCAGGCCCAACTCTAGCCCATTTTTCTCAAGGAAAACCCTTATTTTTCCTATGCTCCCACTTTTGTCTTCATTCACATTCTGGTCCTTAATCATCCGTTCTATCACTTCATCCAAAAGCTCCTTGTCAGCCAAAACCTGCAATTTTTTTCAGACTTATAAATTTTATGGTTGGCTTACTATTTATGGGATATTCAAGCACATAAAATGTGGCAAGGGAATGATATTGGGAAATGTGTAGATCTGAGATACACTAGAGGGTGTTTGATCCTTGAACTTTTGGGAATGAAGATGGCAGCATTAGCTACTTCTCAATTCCAGCAGTATACACAAAGGTAAATAGAGGAATGTGGAAAACAGCAAGGGTTCCTTTAGGTGCTGTTTCTAGATTCACAGCTCCAAAGTCAGATGAAAAATTATCAGCCTAGGAAAATAGTGAAGTACACCAGAGCCTTGGAGGTACATCCTTTCAATCGTACACAATCTGCACTTCAAAAACTAATGGGTACAGGCATACAAGTCATAAAGCATCCAGCCATCACCACTCATGACAATAAAGTCCATGGACTGCTCAAAAGATAAGAATATCTCCTGATTTACTAAAAAAGTATGGATGCAAGTAAAACCTAGTATAAAAAATTTAAAAATCCAAATGGAACTATATACCAAAATTAGTTTTCCTGGGAAGCCCGCAAATACCCTCTATCAATAGATCATACAATCTTTCATGGTTTAGCTGATATCAACTTCAGATGAACAGTATTTAGAAAATGAGGGAAGCAACAAGGTTGACATTAAATAACCTTTATTTTAAGGGAAATCTGAATTTTTATGAGAACTAAATCCAACAAAAACTTCTGGTGCCATAGAATACTAATTGAGAAAGAACAAATTAATGAAACACTTGAAACATAAACACTACACCTCTAAACTATTAACGTCGGCTTTGTACCATCACACACATCACTTCTTAGAATAATGAGGTAGAATGCATAAATGCATATTACTGAAGTCAGCATGTCACCATAAATAACTTTAATTCTGGCTGGTTATATGAGATGCAATGATACATTTTTTCCATACTTACAAGAAGGTATTGTTTAGATATTATAATCTTAGAACAGGGGACATAACAGTGAGCAAGCAACTTGCCTTTACTACAGATAATAGGCTTTTCAAATACAAATATGTACAAAACATGAGAAACAATGTATAGGGAAGTCTTAAGATAATACCATATCACCATCATCATCATGGTTTAGATGATGCAGATGATGATGATATGGGAATTAAGGCTTCAGTGTACCAATGTTTTTTGATTGAATTGTGAAAATGACCATCTCATAGTAATGATGGAAGTTCCAAAACCATTCAAGGGACCTAGAGCAGCCAACCCGAGTCCATACATATAGGTTCATACTTTAAGTAGCGGTACTTTAAAGGTAAACATCTTCAGATGATAGAAGGGAATTAACAGCAAAGATACAGAATGCAAAAGGACTACCTTTCTTAGCTTTGAACCATTAATAACCTTGATATTCTGGATAACAACAACCTGCTTTTCAGTCAGAGCATCAGCAAGGTCTTGTAGAATGTGCTGGAATAACTGGGCAAATTGTGCCTGGCCCAACTCCTCCTCACCCTCAGCTCCATGTTTCTTCAAGATATCATTTAGAAGAGCTCCAGACTCTGTTTAACCGCACATTAAAAAGCTATGAACTTCATAGAACTGACTTTTATTAGCATGGGATGTGCATGGCAAGTTAGCTGGCTGAAGATGCACAGCATTGTAATTGAGTGTTCCAGATGTAGGAGACCAACTGATCAAATTTTGGCTATAGGATTCAAACAATATAAATTAAACCAATCAAAAGAATTAAGGATAGATAAGGAGTAACTCAGTAACTCAGAACGTAGTACAAGAAGCAGCTGCTGCTGCTACTATTATTATTTTATATGTGCATGTGAGTTCCATAATGACAAGCAATTTCAGAGACATAAGCTCAAAACATTTAAATTTAGCAAAGATCATACAGTATATATGAAAAGTGACAGATGATTAAGTACGTAGACTTTGCCCAACTCTAAGGGATGTAAGCTACAAAAGCCTTACTGGTGAAATATATCATATATGACTTTCCGCGTTTTCACTGATCATAGGTGTTGCAGTTCATGCTTACATTGATTCTTTTTCATTCATTTATTTTGTTTCTTGATACGCTTCCACGTCCAACTTCCCAGTATACTATGTCTCTCTTCAAGTTTCCTACAATGGTGAGTGACAGATTGGATCGAATAAGAAGGAACTTGGGAAGGTCAAATTGACAGGTGTTATGGGAAAGGCCAGACGAGAAGAGGAATAAGGGAGCAACTCTTACTTTATTGACCTTGTATCTGATGAATCTCAATGTGTTCACTTACATGAGAGGAGCTGCCTTTATCTATGCAAGTAATCCTACTTAGATAAGGAATCTAAATGTCCTAAGCAACCCAAATTAAATAAATACAATCTAAGCAAATCTGAAGTAGGAAGGAATACCCTAAAAATATCCTAGTCTACTTGGATATCCATTGCTGGCCCTTCCCTTTGGGGATGTGCTCGAGTCAACAATGATTCTAACACTCCCCCTCACCACCGATTCTTGGCACATAATGTCAAGTTGTCAACCAAAAATTGAAAACTCCAGAAATGGAAACCGTGTGGTGAAGGTACCCATTGCATCTTGTCATTCATTGATCCCTTGTACAACATCAAACAAACAGTGAGAGTCTCTAAAGCATTGCAAGCGATGGCTTTCACAAAAGCTCCATCAACGTATTTGTGATTTGGATACCACATATAAGATGATCTCCATAGCTTGGTCTTTTCATTTCTTCTTACAGGTAGCGACGAGTAACCCAAACTACTGCAACATGTTAAAGTAGTTAGTTTGCTACAACTTTAATGCCTAGGCATTTTGGGTGTATTGGTTAGCAACTTGAGATGGTACAGAGCCAACACATCCCATGTTTGAATCCACACAAGGTAAAAAAAAAGGGAAAAAGGCCTCATTGATGCAAATCCTAGGATTAGGACTTGGATTGTACGTGCTGCAACATAATGAAGGGTTTCCGCATAAACAATCACACGAAGGAGACAACTCAAACTCAGAGATTATGATCTCTAAAATGCCATATAAATAGTATAACTTCTTTTCTTGGTAGCCCAATTAAGGGGCTGGAACCATGGTTTAAACAATTGGTTGAGTCTGAATCAACTCGGACTCAACACATACCAAGTTGAGTCCTTCGGACTCAGACTCAATGGGTGGGACTCGCCTGAATTCCACGAGTAGGGGAAAAAAAAAAAAGAAAAATGGAAAAAGGGGATAGGAAGATGGAAACAAAAATCAAACAGAAGTGGTACTGTGCTAGACAGCTAGATATCAGCACTGGTGAGCCAAAAAAAAAAAAGAGTTGTAGACAGCTAGAGACCTGCACTGCTGAGTAAAAAAAAAAATAGAAGTGCTAGGCGGCTAGAGACTACCACTGTTGAGCCAGGGGGGTTATTGCTAATTCTAACTGGTGGTTGTGGCCAATGCTGGGCTGGGCTAGTACTACTGCTAACTTGATGTTGTTGTTGCTTACTGGCTTGTGGTGGTGTTGTTGCTGCTGCTGCTCACTGGTGTTGTGAGGGCTTTGCTGCTACAGTGCTACTATTGTCATTGATATCAATGGTGCTATGCTGGAATGGTGCTTGTAGGTGCCTGGTACGCTCTTGTTTTTCTTCTTCACTACTCCTAGTCTTAGCCCATTCAACCTACCTCTCTCCCCTTCTTTTTCCACCCACCCACACCACTTGAACTGGACCCAATGCAATTCAGCCATCAATCATCACTTTTTTCATCTTTCTTTTCCCCCTTTCTTTATTTATTTTTATTTTTTTGGGCATGGCAGAAGATTGGACATGACTCGCCCGTGTCAGCCAAGTTAACTTGGACTTAGTCGAGTCCAAGTCCGAGTCGAGTCCCGAGTATGGGTTTTTTAACCTTGGCTGGGACCCTTGAGAGACTTGCACAGGCAAGAAGATAGGAACTCACACATGCAAGGACATAAACTCACATGCGAGGAGAAAGTAGCTTTCCGCATGTGCAAGGAGAACACAAACTCACACATGCGAGGAGAACGGAACTCGCACATGCAAGGAGAACACAAACTCACACACGCAAGGAGAAGAACTCACATATGCAAGGGAGGGGCAAGGCCAGGGTCGAAACCCTAACCTCCCAATAAAACTTTGACATTATGATCTCTACAATTCCATATAAATGGTAAAAGAAACTTTGGCCCCAAGAAAACTTAAGCAACTTAGAAACTTCCCAAATTACAAAATTGAATTTAAGAAATAATAAAATTAGAAATAATAATATTCCAAATAATCTTGGGTGCTCCCACACATGGGCAACGGGTCTTCTTACAGTAATCTATCGGTGTTGCTGCATCATTCCCTGCGGGTTGGAAAAAAGTTAGATTTCGAACTTGGTATTTCTTAGCATTGCTTCAATAAACATTGTGTATTTGAAGGGCTTCCTTATTGATATGAGTTGTCCTTTCTTCGATGGTGCTGGCATTATAGGATAGAGTGTGACATGTTTTCCATTATGAGCAAATGTGTAAGTATTGTTGCACATGCCTTGAGTGTTGTGCTTGTCATACACGCATGAGGGTCACCATATCTTTGTAGCCCTCACCAATGGCAAAAGTAACTGGACATGTATATTGTACTTGCACTTTATCACCTCTCATTAGCCGTCTAGCAAAATATGGACAATAATACTTTCAAACCTTTTGCTTCAAACGATATACAAGAGATTGAGATATGATATTTCATAGCTGCCTCCATTAATCACAATGTGCATGCTTATCCATTGACAATACCTTTTGAGCGCAATAAGTTTAGTTTCTTTAAGGACCATGGGAGCGTCAAGGCCCTCCATGGGACCTACTTCCTCTATTTTGCCTCTCTTTACTCTTAGGATCATCTAGAGTATCTTTCACATCATATTCACTTTTAATGAGGTGTATGCGTTTTGGACATTCAATTGAGCAATCGCCCTATGACAATGAAAGTAGATGATGTTATTCTGACCTTCAGACTCGAAGAAAACCTTTCCTCAAGAACCACTTTGTTCAGAATCTTGTAGTGATGAAGTCGTTTATGCAACCCATTTAGACAGACTAAATTTTCGGGCTTGATAATTCGCAATATTTTTTTTTAAGGAATGATAATTTACAATATCCTCGGCCTTTACGGCATGTTGGATGGTCTTATCGACATTATCAAAATTCCTATAAAAAAAAAAAAGGATATGTAATATATCAATTCTCAGCCCATGAAAATATCTGTCAAACATCATCAGCCTCATTTAAACCATATCAAGCTTGCATTGCCATGAATTTTTCAAAGTACTCAACTACCATCCAGGATCCTTTTTTCAAGTCTTGAAAGCTTGAATGTAAATCTTCTGAGCAGTTGACAAGGACGAATTTTGTTTTAAAAGATTCTTCAATTAAATCCATGTCTCAACGGATTTATGTGTTGGTTCCTCTTTTCTTTTGCAACTCGGCCCACCATATCCCAGCATAATTGCGAAATCGAGTTGCTACAAAAGTGACTTTATGGCCCCCTGTCATTGGCTTATATGCAAAAAAATTCTTTACACACACTAGCTAATCTATAAATCATCTAGTTTCAATTTTCCATCACATTCGAGAATCACAAATTTAATTCCTAAATCTTGATCAGCATTATTTACTGGTTGATCTTGTTGATTTTGAATATTTTCTCCATCATCTCAGTGATTTTCTACACGCTGATTAGTTTCTAAATTGGCTAATCTGGTTCCAATTCTTGCAAGAGTTGCTTGCATTTGGTTAATCGTTGCGGATAATTCTGGTATGGTGCCAATCAATTGTTCAATGGACAAAGATGAAAATTCCACTTCTGCATGCTTCTTAGGAGGCATTTTTCCAATGTAAATTAAATATTGCTAAGCAAATATGTAGATCTGCTCTCCACAAATATGTTGGTGAAAATGAATCTAAAATCTGAGTTCTCATAGCCGTGCAATAGTGAAAATAATAATCAGTCCTTGATCTTGGTCAACTCTGTAGTTTGTCCGGTATGTACTTTTAGACTTCCTGTTGATCCCCACTAGGTCTGTCCAACCGGAATAAAACCTGGGCTTTGGATGAAGGTTGGGTCAAATCGACTTGGGCCTAACCTTGACTTGGAACCCGGCCCAACACATGTCACAAAAGACCACATGTGATGGCTTCTGTTGGTCTCATTCTTCATGTACGGAAAGAAGGAAATAAAAACCCTTTTTTCCAATGCCCTAATATAAAATTGAAAGGGGAAGAAGGCTAGTTGTAGTCAGATGCAGTGCACTCGTGGATACCAGCATAACAAGTGCTCCAGTTAGACGAAAACTCAATCCAACTATGTATGGTGGATGAACAGCGGGCGGTCGGGGGGTGGGGTTTTCCTCTGCCTTTTTGCATTTCTACCAATTGACTTCAGGGAGGTGGTGGATTGCGATAGTGATAATGGTGGCAGTGGTGATGAATGATGATCGGGAGGAGTTGCAGACTACAACCAGGTATGCCTTCTTTGCTTAGATTCTTTCTTATCTGCTACCGCGTTTCTTCTCGCTCGTCTCTCCTCCTTTTTCTTCCCTATAGGGATTGGGCGATAAGGGTTCGACCAAGGTGTTTTTTTTTCTTTTTCTTTTTAGAGGGGGTTGGGGGGTGTTTTAAAAGGTGAGGATGGGGTTTGAACATATGGTAGGGATCAGGTAGTCCGATGGGTTCTGGTTGGGTGGAGCCTCGACAGTGAGGTGTGGGGTTCTGGTCATCTAGGTTCTCACGTGTTGAAGTGGTGAAAGGGTTCTAGATTTGGCAGGGATGGGTTGGTAGTGATGGATTGGCAATGGGATAGAATCCGAATTGTTTTCCAGCGAGTACATGATGAACGGATCCGAGGGACCATCCGCTTTAATTCAAATTGAAGTAAATCCTAGGGTTAGGGTTTGGATTGAATGCATGCTGCAACATAATAATGGTTTTCATGGAAGCAATCATATGAGGAAGACAACTCTCCAACAGTAAATTCCCATCGGGAAAATTATATTCGACTCAAACTCTAAGATTATGATCTTTAAAATGCCATATAAATAATAAAAGAAACTTAGACCCTAAAAAACTTATTAAACTAGAAAACTTAAGCAGCTTAGAAACTTCCCTACTTACAATTGAGTTTAAGGAATAATAAAATTAGAAATAATATTGTAAATAATTTTGGGTGGTCCGACCATGGTCTTAAAACTCGGCCGAGTCCGAGTTGATTCGAACTCCGCACTTACCAAGTCGAGTCTGAGTGACTCGGACTCGACTCAATAAAAAATATAAAGTAAAATAAAACCATGGGGTTTCTTTTTTAAAATCACTTTAAATAGAGGGAGGGAGAGAAAAAACAATATAAAGGTGAGAAGGGGAAGAATTTTTGAGCATATCTGATGGCAGGAAAAAGGATGGGAAAAGTTTTTGTTTTTGGCAAGAGAGAGATTTAGAGAGAGATGCTGCTGGTGGCCTGTAGTTGTTGTTGTAGTGCTGCTGGACTGCGCTGCTGCTATTGCAGTGTTGCTGGCTGCCTTGCTGCTGGTGCAGTGCAGCCTTGCAGGTTCAGTGCTGGTCCTGTGCAGTGCTGCTGGACGGCTGGTGCAGTGCTGCAGTTTTGCTGCTCTCCTACTGGTTGCTGGTCTTCTTCTCTATTCCTCTTCTTTTTTTCTTTTTTTTCTGTTTTTTCCCCATTTTTCTCCTGCTGATGTTGATCTGCCGCTAGTGTTGGGGCAGTATGCTCAATGCTGGTCTTCTTTCTTCATGTTTTTTTCTTCTTATCCCTGTTCCTCTCTTGTTGTGAGGCCTAGGAAATGGGTTTATTTTTTGTTTTTTTTCTATTTTTTCACAATTTTTTGGGCATTGCTAGATGGAACCCAACTCACCCGAGTGCTACCCAACTCGGCCCTAGGCAAGTCGCGTCCTGAGTTTGGTTTTTAAAAGCATGGGTCCGACACATGGGCCATGGTCTTCTTGCAGTAATATATTGGTGATGTTGCATCACCCATTCCATATTTTGTGTGCGGGAGCATGTGCATTGTGCAAAAAGGCCCCATACCGTGTCTCGTGCAGATGTGTGCCACACCTTTAACGCCTAGGCATTTTGAGTGTACTAGTTAGCAACTTGAGACAACATGTGTAACTGGAGGGCCACACATGGCTAGTTTTCACGAGATCCAAGCCAACCTATATGTCTGCCTCTTCCTCCCATGCTCTGCAATTTTTTGGAACACAAAGGTGTTGGCTTTCCTTTTTTTTGCTTCAATAACCATCATAGATAGAACTCTCTCTACACCCATCCTTGCACAACACAAAGGACTGAATCCTCTTTCTCCTCTAATAATGGATGGCAACAATAGAGGGGTGATTTTATCCTCCCTTTCTTGGTAGTCCTCTCTATTATTTTTCAGGCAAGGAAACAGCCGATAATCTGCTCCGACCTATAACAGCCAAGCAAGCCTTTTTTTATTGCACCTTCTAGACCCCACTTTGAGTAATTTAGAATTGATATCATGATTTATATGCGTTAGATAGCATTATAGGTTCATTATAGTGTAATTAACATGATTTAAAAGATTCCATGCATACAAGAATTGTTGGAAAACAATTTTGATGAAAATTTAGAATAATTAGGAATAACTTGATTTAATTAAGAATTAAATAACGTAAAAACTTAATAAGATAATAATAAATAAAAATATGGTAAGGTGTGGTCAACTATGGGAGACATGTCCATTACACATAATTAATTTAATATTAGGATGAGGCCATTAAAATAATGCATTTAAAATTAATGTTTGATTATGTGGGACCCACAAATGATGCACTTCCAAGGTATTGCTTGCGTTAACCAAGGGGTTATCCTAATTGGTAGCCTAATCACAATAAAATACTTATTTGGGTCATATTAAGAAACCCAGTTGATAAAGAGCAAAAAAATTAGGAGAGACGTGTTGAGCAGGATTGGTCATATTAGACTTCAACACAAATTAGGAAGATGATGAGGAAATCCCATAAGGGAATCACAGGCCCAGTATGGAAGGAGTTCTGGTACCATTAAGATTGTAAGCCATGACAAACCCACAATGGAGAGACTGAGCTTTGAGTTCGGCGCAAAGAAGACTTGTGGATAGAAAGTCGATTCCAGATCTCAGACAACTAGTGAAACAACTCAATATTTCAGATTTTGCTCGGAACCATCAAATGACTCAATATCTCATACAATTTATTTGTGCTCCAAACTCTACTAGCAAGTCTAAATCGTCTGGCAAGTCCTGACTCCTGATCGTCTAGCAGAAGCTCTATGCTAAGTGATACTCAGCGACATGGCAAAGAAGCTCATAGTAGAATGAGCCATGGAGGAAGCAGTGACATTGAGTGATGGACTTCCAAGGTCTATTGAGAAGAGAGAGATTTTGAGAAGATAGAGATCTCTTCATGAGATGTACACACCAAACTCCTCAAACAAGGAACCAAACCTTGATCCCAAAATTGTAATTACTTAGATACCATGATAATCTTAGGAGGTGTTTGGAAAGCATATATTTTAAAAGATTCCGCTATATTATATGCTAGTTTAAACTATAGTCTAGACGCCTAAAAATTAGGTGTTTGGATATCTAGAAATATCCTACAATATCTTACTTTCTTGTAAAACTCTCCACATTGAAATATTCAAGCATATGCTGTATAAAACAATCATTAAGGCATATTGAGATGTATATAAATTACCAAACACTATAGGTGACACAATATTATAATATGATACTATATTATCATGTCATAATGAAATCTCACATTATTCAAATCTAATGATATTATATTCTGCATTTATCCAAACACCCCTTAGGATGGACATAAAAGTTTTCATACCCTCGTAGAGTGAGTACCTGCTATTTATATTAATGTTCACACTGTACAATTATATGAATACCCTTTAGGCCCTTTAGGAAGGGTTTAAATAAAGGATATATACAGGGGTAGAATTTAAATAACTAATTTACAAGCAATTATTTAGTGGTACTCAAGTCTTGTAAAGATATCATGCTCCATCAGTGCATTTGGCATTGGTACTCTCTTCTTCCAACTATACCTAGTCTCTTGTCTGGCTATTAAGACAAATCAACCCACTTCAGGTAGACCAAACCCATATGATTCGCCAGAGATGGAACACAATTGAAGGGGCCAGTTCTTCAAATAAAAAACCACACATGTTCAAGCTAGTTCAAAGCTCAACAAATAAGTACAAGTGCTCACAAAAACACACAAGCTAACATCTGTGTGAATGAAAGAAAGTCCGATTGAAAGACCCCTATTTTTGTCTTTATGCAACAAATCAAGATAAAAACCGACGGAGATTCAGAGTTAACGATGCAGGCAATTCTACCCTTAATGGTTAAAAAGAAAAGGATAAAAGTAATTTAATGGAACATAATAAGAAGAAAGACCAAAATAAGATCACAGTTAGCGGACAAAAAAAAACAGGTGTACCCTGAAAAATGATATACCCACTTAACATTGATATGTTACAAACATGGTATGATAAATGCACCTTCTTTATGCTACTAGTGAAAGTTGCAATGCTAACCTGAAAAAGGAGGAACACCCATGTCTACTCCCATATGAATAAGAGCATTCTGTAACTCATTTTTACAGAGTTTACCCTTATCCTTGGTATCTAAATCTGTAAAAAGACTCTCTGCCAACATTGCAAAATCATCTTCGTCGTCCAAGAAAAGTCGAAGAGCACTTCCGTCCAGAATAGACACAACAAGAGGATCATCTAAAACAGCATTTAACTTGTAAGATTCTCTAGGTATTATGAGAGATAAGCAAATTCAAAAGGCACGTGATTGTGACTAGTAGTAGACCATTTTGGGCCCATATGAAAAAGGATGGGAAATAAGGAATTCACCTATCTACAGTACCAGAAGTACTAAAAGATGCTTGAAAAAACACAAATATTAAAAATTACCAAAATCAGAATCAAATAAATTGTGTGGCTATCTCAAATATATCTAGCATATACTAGAGACTATGATGCCCAAATGCGGACATGGGTAACGACATGGATATGGAGATCGGAGACACGACTCTACACTTTTGGAAATATAGGACACGGATACGGGCATCCTAATTTTTCCTTTAGAACATGTTTAAATTAATTAAATCATCATTGTTTATGTTCCTTTTTAACATTTTCTACGCTGAGAAGTAATAAAATTTAAAGAACTATATGAAATAATGGACTTGTTAAGTAGGATACCCTAATCTTATACTATAGAAGTAACGGTTTAGTATCGGGTACCAATACAAGTATCCTATAGGTCCCCTATGGATATTTTGGGATTGCACAAGCATCCGTCAATCATAGACTAGAGAAAATGTTTAGGAAGATGAAATTCATTAAGGAACCAAAAAAAGTAAAGTATCCATCCATAATTCCATGTCCACATCCAAATGGAGTGTATCCAAGCATTAGAGCTTAATTCTTCCAAATATGTAAAGTAAATTAAGCAATGATGGTGGGCATTATAGGTTAACTCCGCAGCTGATTAATTAACTCATTTTACTCGCTTACCTAGAAAAGGCACCCTTCTACCTGAAGTAAGTAACAGGTATTTCAATGAAAGCTTCCTAACAAGACAACATCGATGTTAATGGAGAATATAGTGCAATTACATGCAACTTTCTACTGCTCGTAAGAAGCCCGGGTAAAGAAGGAGGGTCTTTTATGTGGGTCCAAAGCCCGAGTAAAGGAGGAGTATTTGCCTTACATATGGGTTCATAGCCAACATAAAACTTTTCCGCAACCCAAACATGAATTAGAGGCAATCCAAATCCCCCAAATCAAATACCATTTGTTGGGTCCATTTGTTGGGTGCCTTTAAATTCTACTTGAACAGAACCACCCACCCCAGATTGCAATCATAATCACTTTCAAATCAGACTTAAACCAAAACAACCATCTAATCATCCACATTTCAATTCGATCGAAACCCATCCAACTGTATACTACCTTTCAGTTCGTCCGCAAGGGCAATCACGTAATTACGGAGGATCGAAGTGGCTTTCTCCTCGTCGAATTCCGTCAGGCCGAAGCTAACGGCGTCGGCGTTTATCCGTTTCAGTGCGACGGACTTTAGGCTTTCGGGCAAGGAGAGGCCGTACAAGGTGGAAGAAGCTGCCGACTCGGCCATGGCCAGGAGGGCGGAGCCGGTGACAGCGCCGTTAGGGGTTGGGAGATTGGAGAGGGATGCTCGCAGCAGAGCTCCGTCGAGAACCGTCAGTCCTCCGTCGAGCATCGCCAGTCCTCCGTCGGCCATCGTCGAAGACTGGAAAAGGCGAGGATTTGGGGACTCTCGACGCGGGTGCGCGGTCTTTTAAATCGGGGATTCCGTGAAGTTCCGATATTGCCCCTGGTATTCGATGAAAACTGCGGGAAGTGGAGTGGTCGGTTTTGGAAGAGGGTTTGGCGAAGAAGTGGGGTCGGGGTAGTTTCGTAGTTTTCGGCGAAAGCAGGGGCGTGGTTTGAGCGAGAATTTCGATATGTCTAGGCGAGGTTCGTTGGTCAGTGTCAGCCTTTGACTTTCTGTAGACCCAGTCAACGGCGATCCTTTGGTTTTTTAATTGCATCAGGGCACGGAAAGAGACCCCCCGCCAGTGGGGCCCACTTCGTTCATGGCGATGAAGGGCCCAGTCCAAAAGTGGGAGAGGCGAGGACCAAATGGTCGTAGCCATTAATCATGGCGTTATTTATGTGCATCGTAATTTTGATTAATGCTAGGATCACGATTAAATGAGGACAGCTGGACAAATTAACAGGAGTGCTTGTGTGTGAATGGGATTAATTTGGCAGCCCACAGCTTCCCTATCCATGTCTGCCAGCTGTCTTTTTTGTGTGCGCGGAGTGCGGACCCTCCCTTGGTGGCAACCTCCTTAGCTGTCTTTTTTAATTTTAATTTTTTTAGCCCTATTTGCAAGGAGGTTGGGACCCAAGAATATTCCCGAGCTGCGGGTTGAAAAGATTTTTAAAAATTGACACTTAGATTGTGCTTACTATTGGATTGCAGTTTTAGAGGGTGCAACTCACAAAGCTGCAAAACTTCTGGGTCCTCAAAATAAAGGGTGTGGGTGATATTTACTGAACTTTTTTTTTTTTCAAAAGGAGCACATGATTTTCTTTCCGACACCCATGTTTGCATCCAAATGGACCTGCAAGTGCTTAAGATTGTTTCCCCTCTACCCCACGCAAGGAGTTTTGAGGACCTGAAATGTGGACCAAATGTCCAGAACCAAATTATCAATTGAACTGAGCTTAGGATAACCAGTTAATTGAAGTTCCATGGACAAACTCAGGGGAAATGACAATAATTCCGGTTGTTTAGGAATTTTGGAATTCCTTGTTTGCTAATGGGGCGTTTGTTTGCAAGAATTATTTCCGGGTTTCTTGCTATTGAGGTTTTCTGACAGCTCTGAGAGTGTTTGTCTCCGGTCAAATGGAATTATTTATCTACTTTGTGAGTTTTCAAAATCCGGCATTGCAGATTGAGTTTTTATTTGATTAAAGAATACTCTAAATGCTTAGATTTTTTGCTTTTAAAATGCTTTGGGGTCTTTATGCATTTGTAAATTCAGCTAGGGGACAATATTTAGAAAATTCAATATCCCTTGTATATGAATCAAACAATAATTCTCTAATATCTTTTAATCAAATAGGACATAAATGGAGCCCAAAATCAAGCACCCCCAAAATTGATTGCTTTTGGTGTTACGGAAGCGTAGATCATGATCATAGGGTTACTACAAACGTGATGAGGGCTGTGTCGGCTTGGATCAAACAATTGACGTAGAGATCATTGACTGTCTACTAGAGATCAATCACGTATAATTTACTTTTTACAATCTCGGAGCAATGATGGACATCCATATGGATCAATGCTTATGACACATTTTTCCACCATATGTTTTTCTAATTTTTGATAGATATCTAATATTTGTCAAATCATGATGTTTTATTTTTCTTAGCCTTTTTGTATATTATAAGTGAAACCAAAATCCGTACCTGCTTGACTGGAACCTAGAAATAGCCAACTAAACACAAACCCTAATCTGTTTGGGCACTTTAACTTCTATAATATATTGGTTTTAGGTTGACAATTTCAACCAAATTAATAAATTGTTTATGTTCACAATTGATTCTATACATATTTTTTACAAGGTTCAATCTCTAGAACCTACAAATAGCCAATTGAACCCAAACCTAATCTGTTTGGGTTAACTATTTTAACTTTTATATGTTGGTTTGAGGTTGACAATTTCAACCCAATTAATAAATTATTTATGTTCACAATTGATGCTATACATATTTTTCACAATGTTCAATCTTACCAGCCTAACTGAAACCTACAAATAACCAACTAAACCCAAACCTAATCTGTTTGGGTTAACCACTTTAACTTCTATATGTTGGTTTCGGGTTGACAATTTCAACCTAATTAATAAATTGTTTATATTCACAATTGATGCTATACATATTTTTCACAATGTTCAATCTTACCAACTTGATCGGAACCTACAAATAGCTAACTGAACCCAACCTAATCTGTTTGGGTTAACCACTTTAACTTCTATACATTTGGGTTAACCACTTTCAACCCAGTTAATAATTTGTTTATGTTCACAATTGATGTTAAACATATTTTTCACTACCTAACCCAATCCATTATGTGTCATGGACCTTTTAAGCATGTGGGCAACCTAATAAATTCAATAGACTTGGTGTGGGCATATATTTTTCGTCAAAAGGTCTAATTAGATAGCCGGGTACCCCACTTGAGAAAGGTCAAAATCCAACCATTAGCCTTCGCGAAAGTTGGGCCAACTCTAAAAATAGATGAAGTTTGCAACTGGAAAAGGTGGCTATTCTCTCACATTTTATTATGGTAACAAAGCTTTGATAGGAAGAGCTTAGATTAAGAACCTGCATCTAATGATTTGGGCACTGTTGAAATTAAGCCAATTTATTATTAATATTTATATAATTTCTTTGTCATTCTTATTTACAAAAGAATTTATTAAATTTTCTTCTTTTCTTTCATTTCACTTTGTGCCTTTTGCTTTAATTATATATTTTTTTGTCATTTGCAATCTTCTTATTATTATTTTATTTTAATTTCTTATTAATAACAACAATGCACATTATTATTTTCATAGAAATATCTTTTTTACCATAAAGCTTAAGGTCTTTTCAATCCTATTTTCTTTTAAATTTCTTAAAAATAAGAATAATATACTTTTTTCAGTTTTAACAATTATATTAATTTATATATCTGTTTTAGCCAAAGAACAGTGTATGTGTCATAAGTTTCTATTTTCGTAAAAAATCTCAAATCAATCCCTTCCATGTAATCTCACCAAAATCTACAACCAATGTCTTTATTATATACAATCTCAAATTATCAAGATTTTATAATCCTTGAAATCTAAACTTCTATTTTAATTCATATATGTATATGTGCTCATTTATAGATAAATTAATACAGATACAAGGAAGATCAGGTGAGATGTGAAAATGAAATTGGGTTCACTATCTAGCTCTAGTATGTGGCTTAAGTAAAATAGGTCGAATAAAGGCAAACCCCATATTGATTAAATTCGACAGTTATAGTTAACACTTGCAACTCTAGCCCAAAAACCAGTTTTGGATAAAACTTTAATTGCCAAGCATAAGCTTGAGTGATATAATTTATTATATGCCATCTATCTGATATATACATTATTTTTAAAATATATATATGTGCTACTATGTAACTATGATATCATTAGAAAATTAGTCATCTATATCTATAAATTATAAAGTATGTTTGTAATTTAGTTACCCAATCCCTAACTCATAGCCAAAGTGGGCAAGATGATGAGGCCAGTGGGGCCCATAAGGTGAGATGAGCTTGATCCTTATTCAAATTCATTTTTTGCATTCAACTTTTGTAGGTTTTGGTGTAGGTATCCAATTGTTTTTGGATACATGTAATACCAATGCAAGTATTGAAATCCTTATTCCAATTCATTTTTTGCATTCAACTTTTGTAGGTTGTGGTGTAGGTATCAAATTGTTTATAGATACATGTAATACCAATGCAAGTATTGAATGGGCAATTGAAGCATCAAAACTGCTGCGCAAAAAATGAGTAATTGGATGCAAGAAAGTTTGCTTGGGTTTGACCTCACTATTCTTCAATTCTTTTTTTATTCCTTTAAATTCTCTAATTTTTTTTCTTCTTTCCAAAATATATCCATGCAACTTAGATTTTATTTTTGTTTTGAAATGAATCCTCATCGCATGCAACTATATTAAAAACATTTATAGAAGTGGGAATATTGTAGAAAAAATTATGATACCACTACTATTGAATAAGAATAGAAAGTGGCAATCTTCATATGTTGTTCTACATAAAATGAAAATCAGAGTATTTATGCTATCGGGAACACCATACTAATACATGATTGTAGACGCTTGCAGACTAATAAGAGGCTAGGCCTCTTATGCTTGATAATCCAATAGATTCTTCTCATGAATTATTCAAGGAAATTAATTAATAAAGAAGGTTGTCATCCTTCTCATCATGGTTGATGACGATGTTATCAATAGCTATGAATATTTAAAGTGGGCCATGATAAAGTGAAAGATGTTTACTATTGCAATTGTTATCATTTTTTACTATGCACATGATAGCATTTTAGACATAAATTTTTTTCTTAAAATATTCAATTTTAACTGTAATTGTATTATAAATTATATGATAACATTTATTTATATTTTATTAAAATATTAATAATTTTTATTAAATTTATTTTTTAAAATAAAATTTATTTTTGAAGTGCTGGTAGACTCTTTATAAGAAGTATCTTTCTGCGGTGGAGCTACCTATGCATGGCCCCATGCTAACAATACCTAGCATTGTGTTTTTCAAAAAATCTAAAAATTTGTCGGGACAAAGAACCGTCATTTCAGACAAGGGCCAACACGTGGTCGTTACATTTAATAGCTAGTCATACCTACATATGGATGTCTTCATATGGATGGGTGTAGGTTTCAGATATTGGAGTTTATAAACTCTTGGTTATATGTGTTTGGCAATTTCGTCATGTGGGAATTCCACCTTCACATATTTTTTGTCAATTTCTCAAAGGTGGGACCCATATATGACTGGCATTTGAATATGTACATGTAGAATGCGTATCCAGGGGTACTTTCAATCAAGAATTTTATATTGTGATAAGGATATTTATGAAAAAATTTAGAATAGATGAAATTCTAAGAAGGAATCCCAGCGCAAATGAAACAAGGATCTTAAAAAACGACATTCAAAAGCATTCTAATATACAGGTGCTCGGCCAGCCACTTTGGGCTGCATCAGATATAACCCTGTGCTTTTTTAATATTTGGCCGGGGCTTGAACCAAGTCATGGAAAGCTCGAACAAAGAGTGCTTGTAATTAAGTGATAATTTGCCCAATCAGTTTACTAGAAAGCATGTACAACTAATAAAAGGCTTTTTCAACCCAGTCTGATGGACAAAGTGGTTGCACTTGACTTGGAAGCAGCCTTGTGCTTCTGTAGTCAGCCCAAGCAAGGATATACCTCAGGTTGCCCTGGCCCGACCCATGAACACCCATAACTCCAAAGATCCAACATCTATCATTCTCGAAAAGAAACAGGCACTTAAAGTGATTAGGTCTAATTACAACAAACCTTTCCAACTATGGGTTTGATTGTTTGAGCTGCTGCCGTTTAATTGTCATTGATCATGGCCAAATTATATTGATGAGGCCAATATGGACTACCATGTCTCACTAATACTTGACACAAACCCAGCTGAAAGGCCCAAATATCATTGTTGTCTATTCTTTATTATGTAAGGTAGGTCCCAAGCTTCCAAGCATCCAATCCTGCACGTGTATGTTTCATGCATCCATCGATTACATTAGATTAAATTATTGTTTTATTGGTCGCGAGTGGAGAATCTGAAATAATAATTGTAAAAGACCAATTGAGTGCTTCATATATTCTAGTGAAAAAAGTTACAATAACATCAGTAAACTGCGCAAACAGGATTAACTATTCAATTAAATACATTTTTATATAGAAAACAATTTTTTAATCTTGATAAGATTTATGACATCTTAGGGTTTGCAATGGGCTAGGCCTGGTCAGCCCAGATTCAAACTATTTATGTAAAGGTCTTGAATTTGAAATTGACCCAACTCACTATGTATTGATATCTGCCTCAGGTCCAGGCCGACAGGAGGGCCAGCTTGTCCACTGACATCCCCACTTTCCTCATTAATTGATTTATCACAAAGTTAAAGTTGTGATTTTGTCATCTTGCAAATTATAATAAAGTGGGCCATGACTAGTATGAGTTGTGGGTTTGCCCCCACATCATGTGCTAGAATTCCGGCTTAGACTTCTCTAGTGCACGTGTTGGTGGGTTTCATACGGGTGCGAAAGGTTAGTCCAGTCAGACTATAAACGACAAGGAAACCCCTCATTGTAAAAAACCCAAAAAAATTATTGATCTAATATGTAGCTTTCTGCCTATTTAGCCGATTTATTATACATAGAAACAAAGGTGTGTTTTGATTGTTTTTGTATTTTTCTAATCTTATATTAAATAAAGGAACCTTTTATGTGTCTTTTTTTTTTTTTTGCAAAACCAAACATAAGGGATACAAATTAGAACAACTAAAGAGCCATTTTTCGACTACTCACAAAACTCATACTACACTCCTGCGGTCCAGTTTGCAGAGCCCGCTTGAATACGTTATTATCATTGAGGGTAAAACAATGGAAATCTATTTTTATAGATAAGAGTCTTGCACAAAATGGGCTCCATCGAATCATCCTAGCCTTAAAGGTATAATTATCCTTTAACCATGGAGTTTTATCTATATAAAAACTATAAAAAGAAGCTCCTTTTTTCACTAGAAAACTCTCCTAGAAGATTTGAGTTTTAATGTTATTATTTGGGATATTTAAGATTTGATTCATGATTTGAGTTATTTTGATATATTTTTTTCCATCTACATTCCTAGGGATCCTAATAGTGTCACTTATAATCTTAAGATGATCATTACATTCAAAAACGCAATTATGAGGACAAGGGTTGTTGTGTCTTCAGTTTTGAAGATGGGTTTGATGTCTTTGCTATGTTGTTTTATACCACTGCTTTGATGAATCTCTTTTCTAACAAAAAAAAAAAAAAAGAAAGATATGAAAAATAAAATTCCTAATCCATCACTTTTGAACTTATACCATTACCTTTTTTTTTTTATCTACATGATGGGTTTTGGGCATTGGTGTCATGAGCCCAAATTGCTAAGTGTGTTTACAGGGTTATGACACGCTTGTTTAGTGCTGAGTAAGGTTTATGAGCGCATTAGTACCCATAGGATTCCGTTATGCGAGACTTATCAAGCCCTTGGATCTACGAGGGATTCACAACAAAAGCTTGTGAGCCGATTCATGGTTCACGTACATTGATATCAATGTACACAAATATCAATGCATAAGTATAAACACAGACTGTATGGCAAAAGGAAACACATTTTATATCAAGTTCAAGTTAACATGTACATAAAAGAATGCAAGTGTAGTTACCACTCAGGATAAGGCTGGCAAAAACATCGGCCATTAAACAAAAATACAAAAGATATCCCCCAAAATAAACCCAAATACTGATCCCTACTAAGCTCCGGAGCCTTCGATGTCTGCATGACATCATCAGCATTCCACCATCGTAAAGCTGGTAGATCTTGTTGGACCGCCTCAAAGATCGGTTCAAGGCAAGGGGTTCATCACCTACATAACACCAAGAGTAGGTCAGGCGATTGGCCAAACAAAATGTCGATAATGATAACACGACAAGTATCAAAGTAGAATAAAGACAGTTAATGCCATAGTCAGATTAGCACTAATCTTTGTTGTTAATTCTATGTCCAAAGTCATAGTCCAAGTCAAATATGAATTAAGACCATTCATCAAGACCAACCAAGGAAGATCAAGTTCAATCAAAGAAGATCAAGCTCATTTTTTGGAAAATTTTCATGAGTGCCAAGGTCACTTTGACCCCTTAGACCAAATTAGAAAGACCCTAGAAAAGCTTGGTTTGCCTTAGAAAATACTCTTTTTGAAAATCTATTTTTATTGATATTTATGGCTTGAATTACGGCTAAGCCGAAGAACCCACAACTCACTATTCAAAGAGAGCTTTTTGGGCACTTTTGGCTTATGACTAAGCCGTACCAACAGAAAATCCGAATCTGGGTCAAACTAACCATTGTATATAAGTTGGTATACGGTTAAGCTGCATAACAACTTTAGCATCGCCGTAGATCCGCCCATTGGAGCATATCTCTATTTAAGACTTTTTTTCACCGTATAGAACTTTTCTCTTTGGAAAATCTTTAGAATAGCCAAGCCTCCATTAACTTCTGTATGAAGCTCCAACCACCATCTCCTCTTCAACTATAAGATCATTCAAAGGCATCCTCATGAGAGAAGAGGAGATACTTTTCTAGGAAAGCCCTAAACTAAATCTAGAAAAACCCTAGCTTTCCATTATCCAAAACCTCTTTCTCTAGTTGTGCATTCATTGGAAGATCAATATCACCAAAGAGCAATTACAAGTAATCAAAGATTGGAGTCCTTCGTTCAAGCTTCAAGAGTACCAACCAAGGCTAAGGTAATTAGTTTTGTATTTAAAGTGCTCCCTTCATATTCATCTATCTATTGTATCTGGTGGAAAATGAACCACCGCATCAAAAATCGTTGTGATTGGTGGAGTTTATCTAGGATCAAACCACCAGATTAAAAAATTCTATTGGTGGAAGACAAACCGCTGTATCAAAAACCTGTTGCAGGTTTACTTCTCTAATTACCTCAGTGATTAGTGGAACCAAGAGTAATTGCTCTTGAGAATGGATGTAGGTCCGGGACCGAACCACAATAAATCTTCTATGTTGTGGTTTGGTTTATTTTGTGATGGATGTATTAAGGCTGATACTTGTGTTGTGATGCATACATATTTGCTTTGATGATCATACTCTTATATGTTGTTCATTACAATTATGCTAAGTCACTTGTTTCAGTTGGAACCTCCGCAATGTACTAGCGCACACCAACTTGAACGTATCACTTGATTAATTTGTTTATTAAGTTATACTCTGTCTTTAATCAAGTGATATTTGAGATTGAGGCTTATAAAATAAATTATTCTTCTTATTGGGTAGGGTTTTTAAATAGTCCTATTCACCCCCACTATAGGATTTGGTGAGATCTAGTTATTACACTTTTAAAGACATGCATGGTTAAGTTAGCCCAAATATCACATATAATTAGGCATGTTGGTGCATAATCGGGTGAAGCATTTGATGAGTCAAATAGCATAAATATACAAGGGTGAAACATGATAATAACACTGGCATTCATATAGTATAATTTTATCAAGTAACATGCTTGTCTTGCTCTTGGCCAAGAGCGAGTATGAAAATTATAATAGTCCAAAGACGTCCATGGGGTACCACATGTGAGAACTCCATTGAGGAGCACAAAATCATCTAAATGTGGCCATTGTATTGCAGATAAGGTACCAAGCGACACCAAGTCTCTATTATGCACTAAGCTGCACAAATGAAATCATTAAAAGTGCACATTTTAGGGTTATGTTTGGATATTTTAAGGATTTATCAATTCAAACAAAATATCATTTAGAAAGAAATCATGTTTTTATGCATTTTAAATTCAACGTAGTGTTTTCCTACATAATTTATTCAAAACTTGCATAATTTGTTCAAAAATCATATTTTTCATAAATTCATGAAACTTGTCACTTTTAGAATTCTATTTTTGAAAGGTTTTCCTAAGTTTTTTCTAATGAAATGATACGATTTTCCATCATCATTAGTTTAATTAATTGAAATCATGTATAAAGATGCCATTTTATATCATCATTTCATGGGAGATAGGCCCGCATTGATGCAGTTGTGATTCAAGGGTAAAATTATATGATCATATGAATTTCACATTTGTGTTATAGGAAATGGAAGAAATGGGTCCCATTTGCAAGAATTGAGGCAAAAAAAAAAAAAAAACATTTGGAAGAAAAGAAAGTAATAAAGAATGAAAAAAGAAAATGCAAGAAAATTCAAAATTTGGCATAAAAACGAGCCTACACATGAGTGGGATGGCCAATAGGGGTCCACCAGTCTTTTTGGCATGCACTCTTGAGTGATCTTTGAAATTAATTTAATGAAATCTCATGAAATTTGCATTGGTAGCATGAAAGGAAAGACAACTTAGGAGACTTTTTGCATGAGACAAAAAAAGGAGCATGAAGGTTTTTCTGTTGGGGGGGGGGGGGGGGGGGGGGGTGGGGAGATCCTTTATAATGGACTAATACTAATCAATCTTAATATATGTGTGCAAACAACCAACCATGTAGCGGAAAAAAAAAATCAAACCACAAGCACACACCACAAGAAGACACAGATTTTACGTGGAAAACTCAACCTGGAAAAAAACCACGGCCAAGAATCAAGCACTATGAATCATACTACAATTACAAGAGAATACTCACAACCCTTATCCAGTTGCTCCTCAACCTAAGGACCTTGTGATTCACTTGCACAGCTCCCTGCTGCAATGACCCCCTGTCGTTCTCTGTGACAGATCCAATCACCTAGACGCATTCTAGATGTAGCACTTGACACCCAAAAACAATCTTTTATACTTAGAGAAGTAGAAGACAATGATCTCTAGAGTAGAACTTCAGCCCACCAACTCTCAAAAAGAACTCTAGAGGAGAAGATCTCTAAAATATATTCTCCATTCAGAACAATGAGATCTCTATCTTAAGGTTGAGAGAAAACCCCTTTTTATAGCCTCTTATTCATACCTCACAAATATAATACGATCAGGAAAGGAGTTGGCATCAAACATGTAAGTTTCCTTTTAATTCGGACTGAAAAATCGCAAGTCGGCGCACTTTCTGCACTTGCCCGATCGGTTGGATAAATTTCCCGACCGGTTGGATTAAGATTTTGCCCGGGTGAAAATTTCAGCATTTTCCTATAAACTTCCGGAGGCCATAACTTTTTCGTTTCAGCTCCGATTGAGGCGATCTTGGGCTCTACGGAATCCTCTCGAAAAGATCTTTCCAAAGGTAGGTCGCATGCCTATATCCAACGCTTAGTTTGTGAGATATGACCTTTGTAATCTAGGTTGTCTGTAGAAAACCACTTCAATTTGTTGCTTTTTCTTCTATTTCTTCACTTCAGTGCATCTGGCTACGCAAACCATTATCCATACTCAAAAATATGTGAAATATAACACTAATGGACTCAAGTTTTGTCCAACCCATGAATTTGCCAAGATAAAAATACTTACAATATCTCCCTTTGGCAATTCATGGATAAAACTTCCTATACATTCAATCTACCCAAAAATAAAACCAAAAACAAATTTAACATTGAGTAAATTGAAATAACTAAAAAAAATTTTACCATCAACTCTGTATCAGGCACAAAAAAAAAAAAAAAATCATCTTCAACTCATCTATCTTTAGAATGCACAAAAATTCCATTCTCCCACTTAATGCAATTGTTCGCGCTTAAAATGTCACGTGGAAATGTGTAACGGATTCGATGTCCGATATTCACGTACTTCAAGCGTTAAGAAGAATGGGAATCAATTACAGTTCATCATTGAATTCCCTTTTGTTTACATGGGTTCAATGCCCTGACCGTGGGGATGCAGGTTGTTTACACAAGTTTACAAAGTTTACAACCCCTCCCTCAAGTCTTAGATGTGATTTCAATTTGGAAAATACAAGAAAATGTACATAATGTGGGCAAATATACAAAAAAGAGAAAAAAATGGGGGGTGACCGTGACCCGCGGTCATTGCCCCAGGCCAGTGACCGTGGGTCACGGTCATTGGCAGATAGCGGCTGTGAAGCCACTGTTCGCCTTCGTTTTTCGTGCTGTTCGCGCTGGTTGCTCTTCCGAACTTTTTCAAATGTTGAAACTCCCTTTCATGACATCTTGGGGTGTTGAATAACCATTGAGAAGATCGAATTCGACTGTGGAATCGATTGAAAACTTTGTAATTCATCATTCTTATTTACGGACTGTCTTTTGTTCAAGTCCGAAGAGGGTATTGTAAAAAAGCCAAAATTGCATCATTCTGAACCTATCATTTTCAAGAAGCAAAATGAGGCCCAAAGGGGCTTGTTCACAATGTTTGTAATGGCTAAGAAACCCCCCCGAATGAGAAAAACAAAGATGACAACGTCATCCATCGAATCGTCGCTATTGCATGAACATAGTTCGTTCCGTAGTTACCCCACCCTTCTCCTCTTCCTCTCTGAATCTTTTGCTCACCTTGGTAGGTAAAGAAGGAAGGGAATGGTCGTGGGATGCTGCTTTTCTTGCTTCAATACTCTTGCGGTTGTTCAATTTCCTTTTTTTCTTTCTTCTCTATGTGTCCTCCCTGCTTCCTTCAAACACCCTTCTTTTTATAGAGGTTCCAGGTAGTTTTTGGTGGTTCCTAGGAGTTGAGGGGAGTTGTGGGAAGTTTGATGTCGAAAGGTAGGGGAGAAAAACTACCCAAAACCGCAAGAAGTGTCCTTTGGGGGTCCATGACCGCAGCCGCGGTCACGGACAAGGCCCAATTTCTGGTTTTTGCAGTTGTGAACCGTTTTCACCTGTTTGGGTTCCCAACGAAGTTCCAATCACCACGAAACTTGGAGGGATGCTTCTTGACATTATTTTGACCATGTCATAAAAGTTTCAGCTCGTTTTGACTACTTGAAGTTGGTCAACTCCCTTGATGAACAGGCCGCGGTCACGGACAAGGCCCAATTTCGGGTTTTTGCAGTTGTGGACCGTTTTCACCTGTTTGGGGTCCAAACGAAGTCCAATCACCACGAAACTTGGAGGGATACTTCTTGACACTATTTTGACCATGTCATAAAAGTTTCAGCTCGTTTTGACCACCTGAAGTTGGTCAACTCCCTTGATGAACAGGCCGCGGTCACGGACAAGGCCCATTTTTGGATTTTGCATTTATGACCTATTTTCACCTGTTTGGGGTCCGAACGAATTCCAATCTTGACAAAACTTGAAGGGATGCCTCTTGACACTATTTTGAGTGTGTCATAAAAGTTTCAACTTGTTTTGACCACCTGAAGTTGGTCAACTCCCTTAATGATTGGGCCGCCGTCACAGATAAGGCCCATTTTTGGACTTTTGCATTTGTGACCCATTTTCACCTGTTTGGGGTCTGAACGAAGTCCAATCGCCACGAAACTTGGAAGGATGCCTCTTGACACTATTTTGAGTGTTTCATAGAAGTTTTAACTCATTTTGATCACCTGAAGTTGGTCAACTCCCTTGATGATTGGGCCGCAGTCACGGACAAGGCCCGTTTTCAGACTTTTGTATATGTAACCCGTTTTCGCCAATTTAGAGCCCGAACGATGTCTGATCACCACAAAACTTGGAGGGTTGCTTCTTGACACTATTTTGAGCATGTCACAGAAGTTTCAACCTGTTTTGACTTTCAGAAGTCGGTCAACTCTCCAGTTGACTTTTTATGAAAGTGGGCCCTTGTCTCAGCTGTTTGATGCCGAAATGACTTCGGTTTGGTTCGAAACTTGGAGGAACTGACATCAGGGATATCTTGGAGTATTTACCCAAATTTCATCAATTTTGAATATCAGGCAGCAGGACTTTGGTCAGTGACCCATGGCTTGGGGGGGACTGACCCCAATTTGACATGCTTGTGGTTTTTGGATTCGATGATGTCTGTTGAACTCGAAATTTTGCAGAACCTGTCTTGGGCATCATTTGAGCTTCCCCCGAGAGTTTCAGCTAACTTGATCTTCATGGGATATCACTTTGCAAAGGGAACCGCAGAGCATAGTATACGATCATCTGAACCAAGTTTGGATCCAAATGACGTCCAAATGCTCTGAATCTTTGAGGAATGGCCTTTAGATATACTTGAAAGTATTTCATTGAATAGGAGCTTACTGCAACGTGTAGAAGTGTCAAGTCCCGTAGTGGTTCCCAAAGAGCTAGCAAAGAGTCTTCGAAACTGATTTGAGCTGAGATGAGGTTCAAGTGCTTTGAAAATTCTGGAAATTTATAATCCAAAGCTTGTAATGTCTACACTGCATCATTTGCAGATTTTTTATGGGCTAACAACAATATCTCCCCCTTTTTGTCCATAATTGACAAAGCAAATGATCATCATGCAGCAAAGTTGTCGACCTGGATCCAGTAGTAGCTCCCCCTTGATTACAGCCCTCCTTACTTATATCTTCGTAGCAGCACTGGGGATGGGAGCTTGATCATCTTAATCAGGGTTTTTTGCATTTAGCCACTCACACTTGTATAGTTTGATCGTTTAGCACAGTGTAAGCAACTTCTTTAGATAAATCAGATTCAGATTTGATCATCTTCTTGCCAGATTTCTTATCCATCAACATCTTATCCATCAGCACAACTAGCTTTATCATATATGTGCCTTCTTGATCGAGCACCATTCTAGATTTCTCATAAAATCAAACACAGCAAATTAGTGCAACCCGCTCTGATACCATTTGAAGGTTTTTGTGGGGGGGGAGATCCTTTAGAATGGATTAATGCTAATCAATCTTAATATATGTGTGCAAACAACCAACCATGCAGCGGAAAAAAAAAATCAAACCACAAGCATACACTACAAGAAGACACAGATTTTACGTGGAAAACCCAACTTGGGAAAAAACCACGGCCAAGAATCAAGCACTATGAATCATACTACAGTTATAAGAGAATACTCACAACCCTTATCTAGTTGCTTCTCAACCTAAAGACCTTGTGATTCCCTTGCACAGCTCCCTGCTGCAACGACCCCCTGTCGTTCTCTGTGACAGATCCAATCACCTAGACGCATTCTAGATGTAGTACTTGACACCCCAAAGTAATCTTCTATACTCAAAGAAGTAGAAGACAATGATCTCTAGAGTAGAACTTCAGCCCACCAACTCTCAAAAAGAACTCTAGAGGAGAAGATCTCTAAAATATATTCTCCATTCAGAACAATGAGATCTCTGTCTTAAGGTTGAGAGAAAACCCCTTTTTATAGCTCTTATTCGTGCCTCACAAGTATAATATGATCAGAAAAGGAGTTGGCATCAAACAGGTAAGTTTCCCTTTAATTCGGACCGAAAAATCGCAAGTCGGCGCACTTTCTGCACTTGCCCGATCGGTCGGATAAATTTCCCGACCGGTCGGATTAAGGTTCTGACCGGGTGAAAATTTCAGCATTTTCCTGCAGACTTCCGGAGGCCATAACTTTCTCGTTTCAGCTCTGATTAAGGCGATCTTGGGCTCTACGGAATCCTCTCGAAAAGAGCTTTCTATGGTAGGTCACATGCCTATATCCGACGCTTGGTTTATGAGATATAACCTTTTTAATCCATGTTGTCCATTGAAAACCACTTCAATTTGTTGCTTTTTCTTCTATTTCTTCACTTCAATGCATCCGGCGACTCAAACCATTATCCATACTAAAAAATATGTAAAATACAACACTAATGGACTCAAGTTTTGTCCAACCCATGAATTTGCCAAGACAAAAGTACTTACAGAGCAAAAATCACAAATTGGGATGGTCAACTGTGTATTCAAGGATGCCCCATATCAGCCAAGATTTAAGCTGACTATGTGCTCAAATACTTAAGGGATAATATCTCAAAATGATCTTTTAGAATGTCATAATGGCAAGCAATCATTGCAAATAATACAAAGAGGAGAATACAAAGGAAGAAAACCAATATGGCTGGATGTCACAACCTGAGCCCAGAAATCGGGGGTTAGCGAAAAGCCAAACGAGTGACACACGTACTCCCGTGCACGTGCATCCAAACCCAGTCTATATACACGCACACAAGGGATCTAACACGTGCAAAGCAAGTGAACGCGGAAGCTGTAAATATCATAATAAGCACAACAAAAGAGAACGAGTGAAAAACCAAAATGCAAAATGGGAAAAAGACGTAGATAACACACACAGATATAAAACCAAATACAAGACTGAGTACACACCAAAAACATGATGTACAAAAATAATACAGAGTAACAAAGTCCGAAGTACAAGGTACAAAATCTCCAAGAAACCAAAAGACTGATGATATGCAGGTACGCACTCGGCAGAAGTGATCAAGCCCACTCTGCCATACCGGAGGGTGTCTCTAGGTCCTGCCCTGCAGTCTCTTCGACCGCCGGGGAGCCGGACAAGGGATGTGTGCCTGCAACACCACAGACAACTCAATGAATACAACGATCTAGCAATTATAAGTAACATGGACGAAACACTCATAATATCAAAGTGAATAATGATAGAAGATTAAATACAGAGTTTCATATTAGTATGTTAAGCAAATCGTGTATAGAAGTAAGGCATGATAAATGAATCAAAACATAGAAATACTGAACTAAGAGGGTACTACATTAACCATATTCTCTCACATAGAGAGCAGATAGATGAGAACACCACCGACTTGGCCATGGGTACAAGTGGGTCTCGGTTTCCTGGGTTCCGGAGTCCCAAGACAAAGCTACACTGCAGCGATACAGAGAATAGAGATCCAAGCCAGAAGTAACCCCATCAGGCATCCTAGGGCTAAGGCTGAGTAGAGCCAGACTAATACCAATCAAATCAAATCCAAAAGAAGGGAGATTATCTGCTTTGGACTCACCGACGGCAAAGGCCGGATTTTATCCTCACATATAAATCTCTGGGCAGAGCCACTTGGGAATACCCAGTGAATCAGAGATGTACAAAGCCAGAGGTATATAAAGCATAACGTAAAATGAGTCAAAGCACGGCGTAGATCAAAGCATAGTACAGACCGAAGAATAAAACAATTATACAGAACAAAAGCAAAATGATCTCGTCATGCATAAACATAGATCAGCAGAACAGAGAGCAAAACTGTAAGCTATATGCAATGCATCTCAGATTAACACGGAATCAAGGATAATTACAAGCCAACTCAAATCTAGTTATTCACTGTCACTAACCGTGCATGATGATGTAGTTTTAAGTTATTCGATGCACCGTTACCATCAAAGTGTTGCAATGTGATCCTCACGTGCACCGAAGTCCCTTAGACAAACACCCATGGGGAGGTGTTTAACAGTAAACCAAAGCTCATATGAATGAGTCACAGCCTGACAGACTATTCATGTGGTCCAAAGAATCCATTAGGCCGGTTTATATGAGTGGTTACCTGTATATAAGCCCTACAAGGTCACACCATTAGCCTAAGTTTAATTTCAACTTTTTCCAGGTCTTACAGCTTAGCCGTGGGTGACCTACGGCTTAGCCGTCGACAGCTTACGGCCTAGCCGTAATATGCACAACGGTTTTGTCCTGGTTTCTTTCAGAACACGGCTAAACTGGTCATCTTCCACCTTTGATCTGATACCTTTTACGGCTGAGCTACGGTGGAGTCCACGGCTTAGCCGTAACTTCACCGTAAGAGTACTGGAATCAGAAAGTTTCGACTGATCAGAGTGTTAATTCACGGCTGGGTCACGGTTAGCTTACGGCTCAATTGTAGAATAATTTACGGTTCAGCCGTAGCCTAGTTGTAGGACAAAATTCAAAAACTCGAGTCTCTGGAGTCTGAGCTGTACAACGTTACGGCTTAGCCGTACAATACAGAAAACGAAATCGAGATAGTTACGGAGATTGCAATTTCATGTGCAAATTAATCAAAACAATCTCCAATGAAGCCAAAGGGATAAAATTAGGCTGTAGATCATGTCAAGTATGTAAGAACAAGAGAATCACAGTAATCAACAATATACCCATATGTGTTATACATCCCTGTACTTATACTTGCCTCAAAGCTTTGTCAAACCACTGAAGGCAAGCTCTAATCCAACTAAAAACCCAAGTAAAGCAAAGCAACAACACATGCAAGTATGAGAACACAGCAAGAGAGATGGAAAATCCAAATTGGAGAAGAAGAATTGAAGAACCCACTTACCTCAAAGCATAGACAGAGAGGAGGGAGAGAGAGAACCCAACACCAACCCAGAGAGGAAGAGAAGTGAAGGGGAGAGACTGAAGACGTGGAGCTCTCCCTGGTTTGAGCATGCACGTTGAAGGAAACGAGCAGGAATGGAGACATCTGGACTGATGACTCATATATATAGTTTTGGAGTTTAAAACAAAGTCCGATGGTTTAAGCTATTTACGATTCAAGTCACATGAGGGTCCAACTCCTCCAATTGACTCCGAATGGGTCTGAGACAGTTACGGAAAATAACGAGCTCAACAAAATACACGTGCTGACACCAAGATGATGCAAATATGATGCATTCAAAGCAATTGCAAAATTACAAAAAAGGGCTTAGAACCTATCCCAGGTCAAAGGCTACTCAACTACCTATCCATGATCCGAAATCGAGCCCAAAAGACATAATCAACACAAAAACACACTAATGAGCCACTAAACCGGCTCAAAGGGGATCGGAGTGTTACACTGGACGTCCAACCTCCCATGGAGTTGATTCAATTCTTACCAACTAATTATGAGGGATTTTATTTCAAAAATGTCTCTCCAACATTTTGTTGACTTATAAAAAATCACAAATGTTACAGTAAAGATATTACAAGTAAATTCCAAGCTAGGGGGTCCTAGGATTGTGGAATGTCGGGTTAAGTGCTGCATCCAGATGTTTAGAATTGATGCAGTTCATTCAGAAGACTCCGGATGAGCTCAAAGTACAACAGTTCAAAATTCAGAATTAGCAGACTTCATTTAGTTACTCAACTCACTAAACCTTAAATTCAAGGTTCATTGGCTCAAAGTCTAAGGATCATTGAACACACTTAAGCTTCTAAGTTACCAAAGCTGCTGAGAATCACATGATAGTTCTAAATTATGCTTAGGAATGATGATGCAAAATTTCAAAGCATTTGGACTTCATTTTAGTTTAAATTCAAGCTTCAGTGACTGTGTTTCAACTCCTTGGGGTCACTGTGATAACAGACACTTCCACATGTCAGAATTGGATGAAACTGTTGGAGGAAGCTCAAAATATATTCAAGATAAACTCTGCAAAATTTCAAGCCAAGTGAATGCAATTTGACCCAAAGTCAACAAACATATCAACTTTGTGGGGTCACAGAGCAAAGTCCCGCTTCCAGG
Source organism: Sextonia rubra (assembly GCA_037013555.1). Classification (NCBI taxonomy): domain Eukaryota; kingdom Viridiplantae; phylum Streptophyta; class Magnoliopsida; order Laurales; family Lauraceae; genus Sextonia; species Sextonia rubra. The sequence goes on from JASUAD010000009.1 coordinate 28,855,617, forward strand.
TGACCAAAGTTGATGAAATTTGACTAAAAAGTTGAAGTCGTACTCAGAAGTAGTTTTGTAAATTTTCAAGCCAAGAGGACTTCGTCCAACCCTACTTTAACTATATGTTAGCTAGGAGTCCGTGACCTCTAAGTTATGGGGGTCATTGATTAAAAGTCTTACTTCTAGGAGGTCAAAGCTGATGAAATTCGGATCAAAGACTCAAAATGTATTCAAAGTCAATTCTGCAAAATTTCAAATTAATTGAACATCATTCGAATAGAAAACAAGCTCACTGTTAAATTAGAACATGCAACAAGAGGGGCACTATTCGAAATTTTGTTTTCACAAATCTAAACCACATAAAATTTTGATGGATACTTCAAGATGCTCCTAAAATAATCCCCTCCAAGTTTCAAATTAATCCGAGATCATTTAAGCCTCAAACAGCGTAAGCAACAACCTTTTTCTATGAAAAGTCAATGGGCAGTTAATCAGCTTTAGAATGTTAAAATAGGCTGAAATTTCTATGAGAGACTCAAAATAGTGTTAGAAAAAATCCCTCTAAGTCTTGTGAAAACGGGTTACATATGCAAAAACCCTAAAATTAGACCTGTTTGTGACCACGACCATAGTCATGGACACCTATAAAGCGGTTCCTTTCAATTTTCAACAGTTTTCTCTACTTTATTTCTAACTCTAACCTCCCATAACTCCCTAAACCACCTCTAAAGTTTATAAAAGGAAGTTTTGGCACTTGGAAAAGGGTTCCAAACAAGTTAAAAGGATTCAAGGCAAATTCAAGCAAATTGGAAAAGAATTCACAAAGCTTCTCAAGTACTTTAAGCACAACAAGTCCACTTCTTCTTTTCTTTCTCACTAACTTAAGGTGCGAAGTGGTTCAGAGAAGGAGAAAAAGCATGCATATCACTTAGAGGCGATGGATACAAGGGCCATTAAGCATACAAAGGATGAAACCACATTTTTTTGGTTTTCTCACTTGGGAGAGTTTAGGCCATCTTGGAAGTTGTGAAATAACTTCTTTAGGCTTCATTCTATTTTTTGAAAATTATAAGTTCAGAATGACAGAACTTTAGCTTCAGTTTGCTTATGTAAAACACCCACTTCGGATTTGTACAAAAACAATTTATAACCAAAAAGTGATAATTACCACAGGTTTTAGTCGATTCCACGACTAAATTAAACACCCTTGACGGTCATTCCAAAAGTCGAAAAGCATGATTTCTAGCACTTTGAAGGCATCACAGAAGTGAAATGGAGCAAAAATAGGGACAAATAGTGGCATTTTGGCCATTTTTTGTCAGTGGTTGTGTCCCTTTTTGTCTTCTTTTTTTTTGTCTACATTTAAAGTCCTTTTTTTCATGTATATTTTTATACTGAATGAGTTTGGATCACATCTAAGACTAGACGGAAGGGTTATAAATTTTCAAAACTTGTAAACAACCTGCATCCTCTCGATCAAAGCGTTTGAACCCATGTAAACAAAAGGAAATTAGTGATGAGTTATAATTATTTTCTCATTCTTCTTAATGCTTGAAATGTGTGAATGTTGGACTTGAATCCGTGGCATTTTATATTACTTTTCGATCGCGATCAAATTTAAAGGTCAAAAATGATTTTTAAAAAAGGAAATATGTGATGCATGAAGACTAAATTGAAGAGAATTAAAAAAAAAGACTAGTTGAGTGTCCCAGCCCAACCAACCAAAGAAGGTCCCACAGCCTGCATAAAAAGTGGGTTCTACCTTATGAGACTCGAAGGAAATTGAAGCACAAGGTGGGGCACACAATGCACATAAATTTTCCATCATTGGTGCGTCCAAGAGGTGAAGATTAGTTCAAGATTAAAAAATACAAAATTTGGGTAGTGAATTTTCAAACAAGGAAACAAGCAAAAATTTCTCTACACTTCCTAAGTTTTTGTTGGCTTGGAGAACAAAGAAGGAAAGCTTACTTTTAAAGATCTTGACTAGCAACAAAGTAGCATCAAAGAAGGCAAGAAAGAGCGCACAATTCCTATATAAACACCCCTATGGGACATCCAAGCCTCTCATTAAAAATCTCTCTAGAATTACTACATACTCCACAATTCCTCATCTTCTTCCTCTCCATTGTAACTCCTTAAAAGACTTTGCCAAAGTCACACTATACCCTTGGATTTTAAACTAGAAGAGGCTCTTTTCCATCATAGTGTGTATTTTCCATTGTCTTAAATTTCTTTTTCGTCTTGTATAAAGAATTGCCACTTCTTCTTCCTCCTTCCTCCATTTCCTTATTTCCTAAACTTCTAACTCCAAGGCAAAAACTCCATCTCAGCACAATTCATCCAACCCAATTTCCACCTTGCATTACTCCTCTAGACCACCACCACAACAACCATTGCCTCAAACCCCCCACTAGCTCAGCACGTCGAACTCGTCATGGTCGGCGTCTGCATCATCCGCACCGAAAGCATAACTACCCTTCTCTAACACTAGGGGTACTCATGGTTCATGCTAGCCTGAGCTCGAATTGGCCTAGCCGTCTTTGGGCGGAGCTTGGGCTTTTAGTTTAAGTATTCAGTGTAGGCTCCATGATTAATTTTGGCCCAATTAATAAATAGGCCGGGATGGGACTCAGTTGTAGAGAGCCCAAAGCCCGCCTAGCCCCAATATATATATATATATATAACACTATAACTAATAAGAAATATAGTGGAGAGGAATTGAGCCCAAGTATTTTATACACATAGAATAGACAATAGTAAGCAAGTTGAGCTACACTTACAATAATAAGATCTCACTCACTTTGTTAATTATATATCAAACTAGGAATGGGCTCGAGCTTTCAAATTTCCACGCAGGCTGGGCTTGGACTAGCTCATTGTGGGTCGATTTGGGCCTGGGCTAGGCTTGGACTTATAGGATAGAAGTCGGGTAGGGCTTGGATGTTCCTTAGCATAGCCTTGCTCGGCCCATGAATAGTCCTACCGATGTCTTCTTAGCCGTAGTTTGGAAAGAGGTTCAAAACAAAATGGTTTTTTTGCCTTGATTTGGGTCTAAAGAAGGATTTGAATTTTTTTTCCCTTTAGATTGTTGCCTACAAAAACTGGGTGTTTTTTTATGGAGACTTTGCAATGAGGTTTGGGAAGAAGTGTTTTTTTTTTATTTTTTTATTAAGATGGGAAGAAGAGAGTGTTTGTTGCATTCCATAGAAAGGAGGAAGGAAGAAGAAGAAGAAGACGAAAAAAAAAAAAAACAAGTAGAGGGGGAAGAAGAAAAAATGAACTGGGATATCTCCACATAACTCATATTTGAAAAAATTAAACTAAAAGGATTTGTGGGACTACTATGGTGGAATCAATTCTTTGGGTTCCTTTTGGTATAAAATGACACTAAGAGGATTTTTTTGGTAAAATCTTCTAATAATTTTTATCATTTTCCTCCAAGCAAATGAGAATATAATCAAGATATTCAATGCAACTAATAAATGAGGTAAATTTAATATATTACATTTATATTATTTATTGCTTAAGTCTTCATAAATTATTATTCTATAATAATTTCTGTTAAGGGCCTGTTATGATGCAAGCAAAATATAATATTTTTAGATTAAAATAATAACAAAATCAAATATTGTAGATTGTAATAGTATTGTATTATAATCTTGCAGCATTTTGAAGGATAGCTTGGTTTAGATACATGTAGAATATAATATTTTTAGATTTAAATAATAGCAGAATCAAATATTGCAGAATATAATAGCAAAATATTATAATGTTGCATCATTGTTACTTTTTGACTTTTTTTTAAAGAATGTAATAGATTTTAAACTGAGTCATTTGACAATTGTTGAAGATTTTAATATAGTTCTAACAAAGTTAACACCTGCCTTAAGCGTTTAATAGGTGCCAATTTTCCACTTTAACCATGACATCATGATGCTAATAGGTTGTCCGAAAGAAGTTAGCATGTAGAATATAAATGTAGTTATAACAATATTATTGGAAAATTTTCAATAACTTAAAGCCTTTCAAAAATAAATAAATAAATAAATCCTTTCAAAAAAAAAAACTAAAATAAAGCCTTTCGGAAGAAAAAAAGAAAAACTAAAGGCATAGTAGTTCCCCATACTCAACCCAGGTCAATATTGTTTATGTTCTCCCCTCTTTGTGGGGTCCCCTTAGGATGTGTACAATCAACAAGAATAAGGGGAAATTTAAGTGTATGTACAATCAGAACGCATCATACACTTAAAATTGAGTGTTGTGATTATCGTATAATATGTGCAAAAATGAGATTTGATAAAGCAATCAACCTATATATGTATGATATATAAAAAGTGAGTAAAAACACATTAGCTTTATGTATGAATGGACCGTAGAGAACATGCTGAATCCACCCATCGCATTTCAAAATAAAAAACAAAACAAAGAACGCCCTAAAAAAAAAAATGAATAGAAGACAAAACTTCTTTCATGAGGGAGTAGGCATCCAAAGAGGGGAAAAGAAAGGAGGGCGGAGAGGACGAGGGGCAAACGGAGGAGAGGGAAAGAGAAGAAGGAAGAGAAGAGAAAAGAACGAAGTGGAGAAGGGGTGATTGAAAAGGGAGTCTCCCTCACGAAATAACTCCCTTAAAATCTATTAAAATATCTTTGCAAGATTATTTTCTATAGCATATAGGGGAAAAATCTTTGGATATTTTATTAGAAAATGAAATATTCTTTTAATTTCTTAAGTTACTCAAACAATTAGATTTTAAAGGCTGAGATAACTTTCTTAAAAATATAATAATCTCACACAATCTTGTGCATCCAAACAGGCCAATAACTTTTTTAAAAATATAAGAGTCTTGCAAATCTTGTGCATCCAAATAGTGCCTTAAGAAGAAGCTTAGAGCCGTAGCTGGCGAGACTATTACGAAAAATTAAAAAACAAAGCATAGGTACCATTGGGATAAGAGGGTGGTGGGATTTTCAACAATGACTTTTCTAAAAGAAAGAATGCCAATAAAAAAGAAAAAAATTTATGAAGACAATATTGTAGAAAATAAATCAAATTTAACTTGTGCATTTTATTTGAAAGGGTTTGAGGGGACATTTGAGATACCTCACAAGCAATGCTGTCTAACCTCATAGAACTGCCCAAGTGGTTCCCTAGCTAGACATGTTGTATCACAGGTTGTGTTCCATTCACCCATCTAAAAGGAAAAAAAAACCCATAATTGAAGTTCTTTTTCAAAGAATATGGATATTACCAAAAAGATTATGTAAGAGGACTCCCAAATCATAAATCTCATCCAAGTTATGGGTGCATTGGAGGTGTTTTTTTTTTTTTTTCCGATTTGAAACGTGCTAAAATCTATGGCCCTATGGGTGCACTGGAGGTGTTTTGTTTTTGTATCTAATTGTAGCAATGAGTTCAATACTTCAATGCTTTCCTGTTATGCAAAAACCATCATTTTTTGTTCTCTTTTCCTAGCATCACCCCTACTTCCCCAACTCTTCAACTCTCGAATCTTTTTTTTTTCCTGATTTGAAACATGCTAAAATCTATGGTCCCATTTTAATATAGTTGTTTTTAATCTCAACAAGGGTCATGAATTCGATCCCATGAATGAATAAAATGGAAAATCTGGCATCTGGCTCTTTTGGTGGAGAAAGACACATCTAGATCGGATCTAGTCTATCCATTGATGTAGGTGGGCCATGGCATCCATCATAGCAGCCAAGGACGACATGTTCGTACCTAGGACCTCTATTCTCTAGCCAAGGAGAAGCGGCCAACAAAAATATTACATTAGGATTTTTTGCCCCATCTCACAGCAATGGGGAAGGTTTTTTTTTTTTGTTTCTCTCTCTCTCTATAGCATCAAATTGGATGCCGTGGATGGAGATGACTACAGAGGTGGAGAGGGTGAGGATAGAGATGGAGATGAAACTAAAGAAAATAAATGGAAAAAAGAAGAGGGCTGTTTAGAAGTTGGCTTTGATTTGCATAGTGGAGTTGTTGTGCTTCTTGATTTGTAAAGTAGAGTTCTAATGCTTCTTGATTTGATTCTGGTTGAAAAGGGTATTAGCATTTATGTGAAAGAAGGAAAAGGGAAATGAGAAGCATCGAATTCGCTGTTAGTATAAAAAACCTATGCTGAGTTTGATGCTCCCTAATTATATTCCAAAAAGCACTGGAGTTTGACCACTCTAGTGCACCCACGTCCCCTTATATAATTTTTTTGGTTAAAAAATCCTCCAAAAAAAAACCAAAAAAATCTTTAAAAAAAAGATAGATAAAGGAGAAAAATGAGGGTCTTTAATCCGTCTTAAACTCAGAAACTAATGTAAAAATTACTAAAAAAATAATTAAAAAGAAATCCCATTGGATGTTTACCAAACACCGCCAAAGCGCAAATGAGCGTTTAAGTTGAGTGCCAGGACGACCCCTTTTGACAGACGTACGCAAAACCCTAGGGTTTTTCGTTTTTTTTTTTATAAGCACTGATGAGATTATGGTAGTTTTTTTGTTTTTTTAGGTAGAATGTTAGTAAACCGCAACGATCTATTTAAAAGTACACCCAAAACCCAGAGAGCATTTTTAAAATTTCCACAAGGAGACTCTAGCGCAGGGAAAGAAAACCATCCATAAATTCCTACCTTCTTTCTAAGACAGAAAAAAAAAGAAGGGAAAAGGCCCAATAGTAGCTTTTCTTCTCCATCAGTCCCTGCAAATGGTTCCTAAACCTAAAAAGTGTGAAGTATGCAAGGATGCACAGTCCAAATACAAGTGTCCCTCCTGCCTCATCCCTTAGTAAGTACAAAAAAACTCATCAATCACTTCAAAAGTCTCCTCCTTGTTCTTATTATTGTCATTATGTACCTCATATAGAATTCATTCATTCATTCTTTCTTTTCCTACTTCTTTCTAAGCTCATATGGTAGCATTTGGTTTATATGTGCAGTTGCTCTCTGGCATGTTTCAAGAAACACAAAGGTACTTTCCTTTATTTCTTTTGAACTTTAAGCTTTCATCTAAATCCTTTATTTTGACTGCCCCAGTTGCATGTTTGGATACCCACCAAGACTTAAAGAGGCCCAAAATTGGGGTATCTGAAACTGTCATTTGTTGCATTTTTTTGTTTGTCTGAATCGATTGTATGATGTACTGTTGGGGAGATTCGGAATTCTTCTCTGTTTGAATCACTTAGAAAATTCAACAAACACAGAGGATGCGCAATGTAATCCAAGCAATCACAATAAGTACTATGGAAGAAAATAAAGAGAGATGCTCTAAATTAAGAGGGGAAGACCACGGTACCGCTGATGAAATCCCCTGTGCAAATTAAGAGCTTACAAGCTCCCTATTCCCATGCTACTAACTTGAGGATTACCTTCTCATGCATCTAAAAAATACTTTCACTCTCTTGATGGAAGAGAAAAGAAAGCATAGTCTGTCACTCCCTCATTTGCGAACAATTTAACTCAACTTGGTTTTTATGGCTTCTCTTCAACTCTCGTTACAACTCTCTTGTTGCTTGATTTGAGTATCTTGTGCATAAGAGAAGATAATAAGATTTTTAACTTTCTCTACATTCACATGTGAGCTTAAGTCTTAAACCCAGTATAGGCTTTCACGCAAGCATGGGCCCAAATGACCCAATAGAAACTTGATTTCCGTAGCAAATATCTTTTTTTTCTCACTTTCCATTTATCACATCTGTTTGTTTAATGGGTAATGAATTCCTAGAATTTTTTAAAGCAGTGTCTCTCTATTGAAGGGCATAAAACTGACAGGCCTTCAACTAATCTGTTCAGTGATAGGAAATTATACCCACCCATCACCCTAGTAAATTTAGTTATAGGAAAGCGATGCTCCTGGCCAGATTTCCATCTTTTACCCTTCCTTTCCCACCATTCTAATACTCCTTTAATCGGACCCGTTTTACTATGAAGTTTGCAAATTCCAATATGAAAAGAGCAAGTGAGCTCTCAATGATTTTGGCAGGTACTATAGCCTACGTGGTAAAGGAGACAAGTCTTCTGGTAGCCATGTAACTGTGGATGCAACACTTCTAGTCAGGTTGATACTCCAGCAAAAATTACTTTATAGATCTGAATTTAGTAACCATAGTCATCATAAAAAGCCTTAACACCATCTATACAAGGTCGACTTTGTCAATTCTATTTCTTTCACTTAATCCCCTTTTATTATTAACAAATGAAGAACTAATTATAAAATTGGTACTGTTCTTAGCATATAGTACTGATATTACACTTGCTGTTTTTTTTTTCTTTTTTTCCTTTTGCTGTATTGCTTTTGTACATAAATAGTTAATATACACTATTGTGATATACAATTGTATGCAATTTAATCTATTTTTGGAGTGACTGAGAAGATACCCCTTTCTAAAGCTCAATGGAAAAATATAACTGTCTATGCTGACTCCAAGCAGATGGGATAAGGCTTTGGTGATGATGATAATGATAATGATGATTTATTTTGATATGTTTGTTGTTATTTCTTTCCTAGGGTATTTGCATTAAGATATTTTTGAAGTGCATATATGTATACTGCTACAAATTCATGCTTGGCACTTGCAAATGTTTGTTTCCAAGTTACATGTTGGTTCCAATAACTGTTAGCAATTGCTTTCGTAGTTTTTTCTTGAAAGTTGAAGCTATGCTTGCTCTTCTGACAAATGCAGAGATTCCTTGTGCAAAGTCTTTGCCGTCTGATGCAGAATCATTGAAAAGTTCCGCAAGTCCACGTATGAAGCCAATTCTATGTTTAATTTTGCTACCACATGCATTTTCTTTTAGTGGTGTGCCTATGGAAGATTGGAAAAGAGTAATCTACAGAATCATGGCACTGTCAGTCTTGTCTGCAGTGCATGCCCCAAAATACATCCATCAAAGTCAAACAAGTAAAATAGAAAGGGGCATAAATTCTCTTCCTTTCATTTTTGTTTCAGTGCACAAATCATGTTGGGCCAAATACCAAGGTTAATGCTTGTGATGTAATGAATGTGATGCAATCCAAGCTATTAGCACTGCTAACACCCTTGTTGACGCCAGGCTTTCTTTTGTAAGGGTTATGTTTCGCATTTTCCACGTGAAATCATAACCTATTATGATAAAAAATCTTTGTCATCCATTGTCAAAAACTATTTCTCTTTAAAGTTCTTATTCAACATCGGTATTAGAACACATAAGACGTTGAACAGTTAGATATCTGTAGCCTGTAATGATTATTAATTCCATGATTGTTGATTACAATTCTCATAGTTTCCAATACAACAGGTTGGCCAGTAACTCAGCTAAGTTGACTTAGCCCGGCCACATATTGGGTAGAGATAGTCTCTGTTTGAATGAGCTGGGTTATTTCTCAGAGAATTGGGAATTACTCATCCTTGAAAGCTAGATGTCTGAGTTAGCTCAGGGACTCACAAGCCTTGACCAAGTTTGAAAGTCAAAACTTGGTACATATAAGCAGGAGTGATTTTCTTGAGTTGTGGATGAGTCTTGACCATGACAAAAAAGAGTCTACGGGGTCTATCCAGAACTTGGCATGTGTTGGGTTTGTCACTGAGTACATGGTTTTATGGCTGATCCAAGTCTACTTGGTCGAGGCTGGCCAAGTTCCTCTAGTTAGGTTTTGGTTAGTAACCTAGCCAACCCGCTTGGTTGACTCAAGATGTCCCTTGACTTGTCCTAGTTTCATCACCTTGGCTATGTTGTCTAGGGTTTTTTCTTCTTTACATGTTTTAAAGACAATTCTTTCACAAGCGTGAATCAATTCATAAAAATTTTTACACCAAATTCAGTACTAAAGATTTAAATTACATTTCTCATGTAATTATATAAATTTTTGTAGGATATATATGCATCTTGAATTCTTGATTAATTGCAATGCCAATGAAAATGTAGGTCCCATATGGGCATGTGTCAATTCATGGTGTGGTTGGGATGGATGTGTAGGGGACCACATGGATAGTGGGGTGAGTGATAGTCTCCCCATCCAATCATCCTAGAATTGTGATTTAGGCTTTTGAATTTTGACTAACGTAAACTATGGAATTTCATTGCCTATCTCACAACTCAAGCATGATTGGATGGGGACGAAATTCACCTAATCCTATTTGTTTGCTCAACTATGTAACTCACCCATCCCCTTGAGCTGGGTCCTCTCAAAGGGTAATGAGAACCTTGTATTTCCGCACCTGCATACAATGTGCATGACCTATTCTGTATGGTGTTTGCTTTTACCATTTTTTTAGAGGCAACAAATTTTATTAAAGGTAAGCAGCATTAGAGTATACCGAAAAACAGAAAAAACCAAAGAAATGGGGAACTCCCTGGACAACAACGGGAGAGCCTAAGAAGAACAAATCTCGATTAACAAATCTGATCTCCCCTTGCTTTTGTTTTTACTTGTTCATTTAGTTTCTCTGGTGGAATTTCTACTAATAAAAAATGCTGATAAGGAATAAATTTAGGGGGCTATTTGGAAGGATTCAGGATGTAGGGCTTGCTTGATGGTACCTTTTGAGTTCTGAGAGTTGGATGCTCTGACAGCTCTTGTTTTGTACACAGTTGCACACTGCCACCTTCTCATGTTTTTGCTTTAAGCAAAAGCTATAATGTTCACATGGTTCTAGAGTATGTGGATCTGCAGTAATATATGACATTGTGGATCAAAATATTGATCAGAATGGTTCAACAACAAAAGAAATAGGATCCAACGTGGGAAAATAATGAAAGAACTTACAATGTGTTTAGTCTAAAATCAGTCAATTTACATGTCCGAAACTCAATAAAAAAGGAATACTTGTCAAACCCTGATTTTGAGCACAAGTAGAGACAAAATATGAAGAAAATGAGCAATAGATGGTGCACCCATCCCTTTTTTTAAATTTTTTATAGGCTTTATCTTGTATTATTCTTCTCTTATAAATGTAAATTCTCTCTCTCTCTCTCTCTCTCTCTCTCTCTAAACAAGAAAGGCCTCTCTAACAAAATTAAGCTCTAGGCATCATGTATATCATTTAGACACAGATATATATTCTAGTCTATGAGAAACATAATAACGAGTAAATTTACTAACATTAACATATCCCTTTGGCTGAAAGTTGAAAGTCTAAATCAAACAAATAAATAATAAAAGCCAGTAAGTTAGTTGCTCAAAGAGACAAAAACTCTTACCTTCCCTTCTACACTAGTTCATGTTTGTTAGTTCATCTCCTTATATAACGTGTTCTTCTCCTTACATTTATTTTTTGGCACTTTACCGTCGTGTTGCCATTCAGATCCTTTGCCAATCATTAATCAACACTTATCTGGCCTCTTGCTTTGAGAAGTATTTATTTATATTTGGTTAAAAATGAAATATTTGTTTTTTTAATAAACTGAACATCTAGTAGTTATCTTTTTTTTTTCCCAATCCTTCACCACTGATCGGGTTCTTTAGGACCCTTTTTGATCCCTAATAGAACATTGCTAAGTTGGTTGGGTGGGCCAATCCATGTTTGCCACCTGTAATGACATAGGGTGTTTGAAACATAATAAATAAGCAAGTGCTAAGAGGAGGTGATATTTAGGAGGGTGTGTGCTAGTAACTTGCATAGATTGGCTCATTATGATAAACAATCAGCTTGCTTGGATAAATGTGAGAAATACAAGGTCTCCTCCTTGAACGAAATTCATGAAACTGTATGTTGATGGTTCTTTTTTGGTTCCCTTCATGATGGTGTTAGTGTGGGCATATGTGTGCGTGGCGGACAATCAAAGATGTAAACAGAGTAATATAGTTCTCTTATTGGATTTTGTGGGCCAAGGGGAAATAAGCTGAAGTATAATCAGTCAAAACCTTGAGTGTTTGGAGATTGCGTTGAAGGGCATCTCATTGTTGATGAGATTTTAAATGCCATCTTTCTGTCAGCAAACAAATCTGTTCCTTAATGGAGAGTTGCCTTTATTATTAACATGATAAGGGCTTGGTGGAACCAATGGAGGTAAGTTTCTCCAATATGGCTTGGGAGGCAAATGTAGATGCAGATTAAAAAGGAAAATGCAGGGTTATGAAATATGACTGCTTAGTGCTTAGTCCATAGTTGAATTTGCAACTAATTTTCACATTATTTCTCATATGTGAACCAGTTACTTGTGAATAATTTTTATATGTTTTGTTACCCTGGTGACCTTATTTATGCATTTATTCAATGCAGCTCCTGTAGTACTTCCAGAAAGGTCATTCCAAGTAGATGAACGGAGCCAGGTGCTTCAAAAAGTGCAATTAGAGTCCATTGGTAAATTTCATTCTTTGTCATCTTATAATATGGATATACTTTAGCTTCATGATGTTTTAACATCTTCACTTCTATTTTTTATGGAATTGCAGAGTATATATATCAAATGGCCAGTGTTTGTTCAGGCCAAGTATTTTTACACTGGTTACCTTATCTATGCATTAATTCAATGCAGCTCCTATAGTACTTACAGAAAGGTCATTCCAAGTAGGGATGGCAATGGTAAACCCAAACCTGCCCCATCTCGAATTTAGCTCATCCAAGCTCACCCCGCCCCTTGATGGTTCACTGATTGTAATACCAAACCCACCACGTTTGAGTGGGTCAAGTCAAATTTAAAGCTTAAAACTTTTAAAATATGTAACAATTGATGAGAATGTGTGTAGTAGAGTTTGAACATGCAACCTTCTCTTCCCATATGCCTTCTATTAAGGTCCAAAACCACTTGCACCACATGAGTTTTGTCTATTATTTTAGTGATAGGTATATAAATATTATATATTTAGGGAGGGGCACGTTGGGTTAACAAAACCCAAACCTGGTCCTAATAGGGTCAGGGTGGGACCCATTTATTACTAGACCCATTGCCATCCCTAAGTCCAAGTAGATGAACATAGCCAGGTGTGTCAAAAAGTGCAATTACAGTCCATTGGTAAATTTCTTGCTTTTCATCTTACAATATGGATTTACTTTAGCTTCATGGTGTTATGACATCTTCACTTCTTTTTTCTGTGGATTTGTAGAGAATATATAGTGTTATGACATCTTCAGTGCTATTTTCAATTGAATTGCAGAGAACATAAATTGCATGTCCATTGTTTGTTCATGCCAAGTATTTTATAGAATTGGAGCTGGTTGATTATAATCTACGGGCTTGTTTGGCAACTCTTATCATATGAAATGGAGCTGCATGAAATAATAGATCTATTTCAAATGGCCCTATTTGAAATAGATATTGTGTCATTTAGGTTGTTTGGTAACACATAAATCTCAAATTGAAATGGACTCTTATAGACCAAGGGTTCAATTTTGTTTTATTATAAATTTGTTGGTAGAAACAAAGAATTAGTGGCTGATACTTGACCACATTGCCATTTGTAGTATTCCTAGGATGATTAACGGTTTGGATCTTGATATGGGGGCCCACAAAGTCTAGAAATGAACGTCAACTGGTTCACGTGTTTTTGAATGTATCTCGAGATTGGTAAATGATCAACGGTTGAAATTTGGAATAGTGGCCGTTCTTAGTTAGTTTAAGCATTTGTGCGGTTTAGATTATATTAATGGGTCCCACAATTGGAAAAAAACTGAAAAAAGCGGACTGTTCACTATTAAGTTAAAACCCAGTCAATCAATGGGTTGCACATCAATGGTTGAGAGGTTTTCCTTCAACTTTTCGAGATCCACAAGGAAACAGGCAATGAAATTTGGCAATATAGCTGTGTTTAGCCCTCCAAATAAGATTAACGGTTTTGATCTTTCTTTTGGGGCCCACAGATGTCAAAGATTTACATGTAATTGTCTGTGGGTTTTTTGCATATATATAACAATCTAAGATCGTCCAACGGTTGAAACTTGGATGTATAGCCGTGTTTGACCTTCTGAATATATTCAAAGGCTTGGATCTTGATTTAGAGGCCCCCAATTAAAAAAAAAGAAAAAACTGACTGCCCATTTATCATGTTGGATGCACTGTAGCCTCATGTCTCTGTCCGCTTCAGACATATGCGTCTGATTGGATTTTGCTCCTTTGCTGGCTGTCTCAAACAGACATTAATGTCTTAATTCTATTTGAAATAGACACAGGAAAAATAACTACCAAACATGCTAAAATCTGATTCAATAAGTTTTAAGTGAATAAGAGCCTGAAGGTAGATATGCCAAACAGCACCTAGGTATCTCATCTGGCATGCACTTGTAAAAAGACTAACAGATTCCTCATAGGTATTTCTGTGTATGTGGGAAATAGTCATTCTAAAAGGACTGGTATAAGCGATGAGGGAAGACCTTAGATTATTTGAAGATTGCTTTTATGGGCATCTCAGTGTTCAATGAGAATCCAAATATGCCATCTCTTTGGGGTGGGGTTGAAGGAAAGGAGAGAGCAGGGGGTTTGGTGTTGTTTGGCGGGGGTGGGGGGGGGGTGCGGATTCTGTTCCTGCTTGGAGAGTTTCCTTTATCAATAACAACAAAAAAAATTGTTTGTGTGGGGATAGGAATTTGGCCTACAAGGAATCCTTGGAGCCTCATTTTCCTTGGCACTGGATAGTCATGGCAATGCTTTCCTGTGGTAGTGATTTTCCTGCATTTGGTGCAGCAAAGGACTCTGGCCTTGATTTTGGTGGAATCAATGGAGGACCGGAGGTAAGTTTCTCCAAGATGGCCTCGGGGGCAAATGTTGATACAGATCTATTAACAAAGGCAGGGGTAAGAAATATGTCTGCTTAGTGATTGTTCCATTGTTGGATTTGCAAAGATTTTGTTTGCCACCACCTTCATGGGGCCGTCATATCACTGCCTTTGTTTTCCCTCACCTTATATATTGTCTATATATCCTTTTATAGAAATTCCCATTCAGTTAAAAAAGAAAGGAAGAAAAATTATGCTGTAGAAATGCCAGATAGATTTCTATTGTTCTCATTTTTATTACATGTGAATCAATTATTCATATCATTCGTGCATGCTTTGTTACCATGATGACCTAATCTATACATCTCTCATCCATTTAATCAATGCAGCTGCTACAAGGTGTCCAGAACGGTCATTGCAAGTAGATGAATATAAACAAGTGCTTCAGAAAGGGCAATTATTGTCCATAGGTGAAATTTCTGTCATCTCATATTATGGATTTAGTTTAGCTTCATGATCTTATGATGTATTCTGTGCTATTTCAGGCAGATTGCAGAGAATATGCAATTTATGGGCATTGTTTGTTCAGGCCAAGTATTTTGTATGGTTGAAACTTATATTTAGTAATCTAGGTAACTCATCTAGCAGGAGTTACCCACCTTGGATAGGAAGTGATACAAGATGACACAAAAAGGAAAAAAGGACTGTGGCAAGATTTACCTTATTGACAATCATAAGTATACTATATTCGCAAATGGCTGATTGAATAGGAACTATGGCCAACAGTCCATGTTCAACTGAGAAAATACCACCAGTTAGACAATTGGTCTTTTTCTTTGAACGGCAATGATTGTTATTTTTTTAGATGGGGAGGTGATTCTTGTTCTATATTAAATTTGTGGGGCAATTGGTGGGGAATTGTTCATTGCCTCAATGAACCAATCACTTACTCTCTTCATTGCACTTGTGAAGAAAGGAGGGGAATTATCTAGGTTTTATAGGGGCCTCCTGGGTCGTTCTTTTCAATTTATTTATTGAATGCTTCCAAATAGTTATATATATTGTTGACTTTCTTTCAAAAAAGTCGAGAATACTGCGCTTTAGTTGCCATATTGATTCCCATGATCCCATGTCAAGACCACACCACCAGACATTCTCATATTTTTCCCCTTGTTAATAGCATTTTACTGCATTTTAATGTGCATCTAGCTGGACCAGCTCCCCACTATGCTCTTGTCAGATTTCTGGAAATTCCTTATCCCATCACAAGAAACTTGACCCAATGTATAAGTTTTTATATGATTTTCTTGGTTTTCTCATCTCCTTTTTGGGATGTATAGGCAAATTTGGGGGCTGCCAATGCTGCCTTTGTTCCTCTTCGCCTTTCAATATATACTTTTGCCATCTAGCAAAAAATAATGTGTATCTATATCATAGTGTAATGTTTGATAAATGAGGCATTGTGAATTTGAAAGCATTTGACAATTGTTGATCTCCTAAAATAATTAAAGATCGGATTAAGATAACTGAAGTACAGTGCTCGATACTTCTACGTGAACTTCATTTATTTTTTGGTAGGGCACTACATTGGCTGGCAGGGATGTCTTTCAACTGGTGAGCAGAGTTCGAACCTTAGTGCTTTCTATGGAGGCAATATCCCTGCCACTAGGGTTATGCCTGCAGGGAACTTTGTTCTATGATGCCCGAATATGGACACGGACATGGGGAATGGGGGTTCGATATGGCAACTTCAAAAATCTAGGATACGGATATGGGTATGGCATTTTTATAAATATATATACATATAGGTATTTGATTAGAGATTTATTTTAAGTAAATATTTATTTTATTTCAACCGGGCTCAAATGTGGTGAGGCCCAATTAGTGGATCAAATTTTAAATGACATTTAAGGAAAGTAGGAGGGGCAAAGTGCAAAAACGTAAATAATAGAAGAATTTGGGCAAATAGCTCCAACCAGTTTTTTATATCCCTTGGTCCATTACGGAAATGAGCCCTAGGCCCTATGTAATAGATGGTTTGAATCCATTGGGGGCCCCCAGAAGAGCAATTGTTCATTGTCTTGTAACATCAGAATCGAGCCTTGAGACAGAAACATCAAGAATAAGGAGGGAATGGAAAAGAGGGAAAGGGAGAGAGGAAAGGAAATGAGGGAAAGAAGAGAAAAGGAGGAGGAGGAGGAGGAGGATCATGCCAGGCCGTTTGTCGTTGCATCGTCGCCAGCCATCTGTGATCACTGCGTTGTCTCCGGTTGTTGTTCAAAGGTACTCCCTTCTTCTTCATCATCTTCTTCTTCTGCTGCTATTTTTTCCCCTTTCTCCACCTAGCAGAAAAAGAAAGAAGAGAAAAAGGGAACAACTGTATGTTTTTTTTTCCTCTAAAGAACGTTTTGGTGTTTGGGCATTTTCTATGAACCATACTGTATCCTAAAATTTCGCACTTATCTCAAGTGTATCGTGCCATATCTTGTACCGGTGTCTATATCGTATTGTATAGGCATGGGTGCCATAGGTCAAGTGCCGCATTTGGGTATCATAGACTTTGTTAAATGACATTGCATTTAGAATATGTGTTTGAATTGAATCAATAAATCAATTAGGGTGTGTTTGGATGTTGCCGCAGAAGAGGAATCGGAAGAGGAAATAGTGGGTCCTCTTCCGCGGCAACCAAGATCCTACCACTGAAGTAGGATCCATAGATCCTCTCAACCAGGGAAAGTAAACATACAAAATGATTTTTTTGCTGGATTTTCCGGAGTTTTCTCGTTGCACCAAACATTCACAAGAGGGTGCCGGAAATTCGGCTCTACTTTCTGCGGAAACGTTGGCTACACAAGCAGCTCCTTAGTCCCATCATTTCACTCATGAAGAAAAGAGGGGGATTATAACTAAGTTTTATTGGGGCATCGCTGTAGGCCATTCCTTCCAAGTTTATTTGTTCTTTTGATGCAACGTGTGTGGGGAAGAATAGCCAATGACTCCAAGTTGAGGGCTTAGGGACAGGGATCCATAAGGATCGAAACCATAGACGCGAGACCGAGAGAAAAACTCTAGGAGTCACTGAACTTATCCCAAAGCGGGAATTACAATCCTTTACGTAGACTAATCAGATACTCTAGTTTGGAAACTATTCCAATAAAAATCAAATTCTGAATCTACTAAAATCTTAAGGTAAAACCTCCTAAATAAATCATATTTCTATCCCTAGAATTTAGCTATTGCTTTAAAAAGAAACCCTCTTAGGTTGGAATGATCTGAAAATTTCTTTTTAATGGGCTTCAGTGGGCTTGGGCCCAATTGGCTGGCCAATCATGAATCTGGCCTGCATCATCTTTCTTAACTATTTGAGTATTTGCGAATGAGTGTTTTTTTGTTGATTTTATTGTGTTGAGAATACTGTGCTTTAGTTTCCACATTGATTCCCATGATCCCATATCAAGGTCATGTCACCAGACATTCTCATATTTTCTCCCTTAATAGCAGTTTACTGCATGTTAACATGTGTCTATATCAGAGTGCGATATAAAATAAATAGGAGATTATAAATTTTGCAAGCATTTGATGATTGTTGATCTCGTAAAATTAGATGAAGATTTGGATTAAGATAACTGAAGTGCAATGATCAATACTTGTATACAAACTTCTTCTTGTTCTTGTTCTTGTTATTTTTTTTTTTGGTAGGGGACCACATTGGCTGGCATGGATGTCTTTCAGTTGGGTGAGCAGAACTCAAACCGTAGTGCTCTCAATGGGAGTCAATGTTTCTACCACTATGCTATGGATGCAGGATTGTCTTTGTTAAATGACATCGCACTTAGATGATGTGTTTGAGTCCAAGCCAAGCCTTTCAATTCCCCTTCCAAATTATACTTTCAGGATTTCTTAATTTTGCTTCTAATGACATGTTATCTACTTTTAGCAAATTCCAATGAGCTTCGAGATGCATTGAAGAATGAAGAACTTCAAAAACTCATATACAAGATTGACTCTTCCCCAGATGCCAAAACTGTAACTACAGACTTTCCATCAAGTATTGTCTTCATTTAACAATTTACCAGCTTTGGAAGTTGGGGTGACTGTTAAAACAAGTGGCAGTGTAGTTATGAAAGGATGTGGTGGTTATGAAAGGATGTGGTGGTTAAACACCTATGTCCAAGTTATCAAGAATTTTGTCTCTACACCATGTTAAGACACATTTATAAGTTTTTGACTTCTCATCTGGGGTACTGCAGATGGACCTTAGTCCATTTCCATTTCTAAATTTACACTATCACACCACTCAGATGATCCTAGCATTCATTTGGAGCTTTTAAGTCGTAAGGTTCATCGTACCACTGGGATTTGCGAGGTGTGGCCCATCTATTGGTCCAGATGTGTTCCACATGTAAGACAAATGCTTGGTAATAACTTTCTGGATATAGGTGATAACACATGATCATTTCTCTTTTATTTAAAAGAGCTGTTAAGCAACTTCACTGTCATCAACTTAGCCTCATCCCATCAATCTGGGTTGGTGCATAGAGTTCTACTTGAATGAAAAATAAGCATGTATAACTTTTCTTTTTTGGGTATGATACTGTGAGAACTTATTTATGCTCACCTCATGCCAGGAATTAGATAAAGTCATGCAACAACAGATCTTCCATGCATTTGCTGACAAGGTATGTGCCTCTTCAACAGGACTCTTTTAGTTAAAAAAAAACAAATCACAGTCTCATGGATTTATTCTGCTGCAATATTATTTTTGTTAGTTGTTGAAAACAGTGTCATGGTTAAATGCCCAAGTATGCTTTTACAGAAAAGCAATATCAAAAGTTTGTACATCCATAGAGCAATAATGATCTTTATTTAGCCTTGGAATATGTGCAAATTTCTGAGCAATCATTTCCATTCTTTTGGAGGCCATTTTTGCTTATATTTTTGTGCAATGTAAATGGTTGAAATGATGAGGCCGGGTAATCCTAGAAGTTTTTGGAGATTGAAGATTAAATTCTCTCTCTCTCTCTCTCTCTCTCTCTCTCTTACGTGTGCGCACACACACAGAGACTGGCGCTTGCTATGCTATTTCTATTTGTAGCTCAGCAGTTGAAGAATTATAAACTTCCAGTAATAGGTGCTCTTTTAAGTAATCTTCTTTTTATGTTGAGGCTGTTCATTTCAATTATGTGAACCATGGTCATAGCTGTGCATGTATGGAAGCAGATACAGTGGATCTGGAAATGTGCAGTTTCATGAGGCCTGTACCCAATAATTCCTCAGGTTTATATGGGCTGGTAGAAAAGTGCTAATGAAGACTGATGGCATGTAAATATGTAATACAGTTAAACTTCAATCCATATTGGTTTTCCCTCTTGCAGATTTTATCGGTCATAAATCCAGAAGAGCAAGCAGCCATTGCCGATGAAAGATGATGTGTGGTAGGGAACCTCATTTTTTGCTTATATTATGTTGACCTCTGTTGAAAATATTTTTTGGTGGCGTGATGTTCTGCTGATTTAACTCTCTACAGGAGCACTAGCCTACTCTCAGATTCCTAATATACCACTTCCAAGGGCAAGGATCTGTCTTCTTCTGATTACAAAATCTGCATTGATTTGAAAGCTATTCTGAAAAAAATTAAAAAGATTGGCTTATAGGTTAGTGGCATTTTCACCTTCCAAGCTGCATGTATCCCAGCTTGTTCTTTTGTTCATGATTGCCATGGACTGCATCTTGTGCTGTTGTTTGACGTGACAGTGGTGAGATTTCATTGTCTGTTTAATCATGCAGTTGCAGTCTGCTTCTTCCTTAAGTAAAAATGTTGATTTTTATTATTATCAACTTAATAATGCAGTCCAGTTCTACCATAGGACAAAAAATGCAGGTGACCTGTGGATCACTCTTCAATAGTCCATGTGACCTCTGCTGTAGGTTATTTGTATTTGTATCAGTTCATCCTGTGGTTCTCATGTTTTGCATTAGTTAGGCTTCCCCCTGATTTTGGACAAATAGCTGCAGTTCTCATGTTCTGCATTAGTAGGCTTCCCCCTGATTTTGGACAAATAGCTGCGGTTCTCATGTTCTGCATTAGTTAGGCTTCCCCTGATTTTGGACAAATAGAGCACCCATGATTGCCTGTATCAGATGGTCAACAGTCATGGATATATCAGTGGGAAGTACACTAACTAGAACTTCAGCGCAGCGATGATTTCAGAGTGCTTTGGACTGTCCAAGCTGTGCTCTGCATATAGGACAGCTATCTGCCAGGTCTGGTTATCAGGTAAAAAGAATTCATTGCCATTCTATATAGGATGCGAATGTGTTAGGTTTGGGTAGGGTCCACATGGTCCATATCTAATTCTGTCAGGGTTGGTTTCTTGGGTTAATCAGCTAGATGCACTTGTTTATGCCACTGGTGTGTAAGCCCATACTTAAGATCCATTTGGTTGAGGAAGCGGTAGGAATGGAACAGTCACTGATATGGGGAGATTGTGAATCATGAGTGGAATCATTGCATTGAGCCATCTCATTGTCCTTCCTTAAAGTGGCTCAACATTTTATGAAGTCTCGGGATGCATCAGGTTTTCTCATGTCTTGCTGTTTCCATTTGGGCCTTTTTCATCTTTTTGTTTTCCCCTCTTTTCTGTCATTAAGGATTTGGCACTTTGGTCTGTTTCACTGTTCTTTTTTTTTGTTTTCTAATTGTTTATAAAGTTGCGAGTTAGAATGACTTACCGGCCATTGAGGGAGAGACTGCATCGAGATGAGTTGTAATCTCATGGTGTGGGCATGAATTCACATGGTCTTATCGCTGGCAGCTATTTTCACATACTACCAGAACTGGTTGTCCCAATCATATCTCCACTAAAGAGACACACATACAGACAACACATAGTAACCTACAAGAGATTAGTGTGGCCTGCTGGGGAGCATGTGAGTTGGGGGATGGGAAGGGCTTGGTTTGATTAGGGGGGTCACCTACTCTTAGATTCGAAGGATTTGAGATGATTGGTATATAGGCCTCAAAAAATCACTTACAGGAGGAATCTCGAATATGATGGTGAGATTGGTTCAGATGGGAATCAAATTGGGTCTGATGGTGATCCATGGATGTTCTGTGAGGGTGGGCTTAGATCAAAAGGAGGCACAAAAGTGGTCCCACTGGGAGGTTGCCCTGTAGGCTATAGGTGACATTGTGACAGCGCTGGAGATTGGCAGTTGTGCATGCTTGTGTTTAGTAGATCAGTATTTGTGTATCTGTTGGGCTGTGTGTTTGCGCCACCTCTGTGCAGCGTACATACGAGAGAGAACTGTGGATGAAAGGTTTTTCATCTCTTTGAACGGCTATAAAAAAAATAAAAAAAATAAATAAAAAAGACCCAGTTTTATATGCACACCAGTAATAATGCTCTCATGTATAAGCTGTTTTTTTTAATTTTTATTTTATGACCTAAGATATCCATCTAGCCTAGCATTCAGACGTTTGGCCTCCGGTTTGGGATTTACTTGATTCTGACAAGTAAGGATTATTCTTTTTGAAGGGGGGTATATATATGGCCGTATACATAATATCTGAATAATACAAAGGGTAAAAGTCAAAGATGAGATATTGGGGAGCAAATCCAAGACTCAAATTAATTGAGCCATTTTTTGTTCAACCTTTTCCTATTGTCTTATTGTACAATTCACCTAGTGGGGCTCATTTGGGACTCCACAAATCTTGGAATAGGATTGGATCGAAAGATCTAAGTGGGGCTAACCTAGATATCAAATTAGAAGTCAATATAATAACTTTGTTTGATTTTGTCCCACCCCAGTCCCAGGAGCTTTAATTCCAGCGATGGAATTAATACCAAAAAGCGCCCCCCCACCCCCCCGTTTTTTACGATTCAGGATCCACATAGAATTAGTCATTTTGTCTACCCAATCTTTATTTATATTTACTTTAGGGAGGGTAGAGACCTCTCTTTTATTTTGCATTTCAACTCAGAATACATCATGTGAGAATCAAAATATCATAGATATGGGGCATAAAGTTTATCCAAATGACTTAATATGAAACAGAAAAATCGACCTTTCCATCCAATGGTCTAGTCCATTTGGATCTATCAAAACCAATTTTGACCTATGAAAATGGCGGGTGGGGTGGGGGGAGTTGGGTTTGGATGGTTCACTTAGATGGACTAGTAGAAGCATTACTTATGTATAAATATAAATCTTAAGTGGGCCGCCTTTATGATCGCATGCTCCTTTTTCTAGCATGTAGGACCTCTTATGCGCAATCTAACCTTATAAATTAGCACAAGTCCAAATTTGATACTTGTCAAAGTGTTAATTGCTGTTGGACTAAAATCAAATAAAATGATGCTTTTTAAAATGATTAAACTTAGGGCTATAGATCAAAGGAATAGGATGATTTAATGGGTATTTAAATATTCAAATGAGAGGGTATCTCTATATATTTATCTATATGAGTTTGATTTTGGTGAGAGCCATCTGTATGTAATACTTTGGTCCACAACATAGATTTATAACAATCATGAGAGTGGTGAGGGATAGAGAGATCTTATAAGAGTTTTTTTTTTTTTTGGTAAATCTATGAGATTTCATAAGACTTAAGGGTGTGTAAAAGCTCACCTCTAGTAGATAATCTCAGTCCCTTGTTACGGCTTTCACCCATGTGTTTAACCAGGGTGATGCACAATATTACAATCGGTAGCGTTGGATTGTAGTTCTGCCTTCAAATTTAATGGATTTAGAAGGGTAGTTTTTTTTTTTTCCTAATAACTTGAATTTCAGTACGAAGGTTTCAATGGTGAGTAATGGTTGGAAAATTTCAAATTTGGGCCTTTGCGGGGAATAGCCACGCGGAAGAACGAGGGTGTCCTCTAGTTATTTGGTTCAGTCATCAATGCATGCGTTTCTTTCTCAACCGGACAAGACGAACTACCATACAGGTGCTGAAAAAAGTCTGGTATTCACAAAAGTTTGATACCAAATATATAATCAGGTCATCCATCATCACATGGTTATATTTTTATATTATCTAATAGCCTCCATTGATTGTGCGACTTACAGTGTCCACGTAAATTACTGTCGGTACTGTAAATGCTCAATACACTTTGGGTTGCGAAATGATGTTCAGATTAAACCAAAGGAGCACATCCATTATTCAAAACTTGGCATAATATTATGTTTGAGTTGGTGTAGTCGCAAAAGGTATGAATTTGCTCTAACATCTGATGTTCCAAACCCGCCCAGATTAATCCGGTGTGTTTGGCTGGTGCCACCGGCCGAGTGATTAGTCATATTGGATTGAAGACCTTAGGCATACCAAAAAAAAAAAAAAAAAAAATGGAAGAAATTGCAAGCGATTGGTCCCCAGTCATCTTCGCTCTTGTAGCATATAGAAGCAGCTCAGTAGAAGATAACAAACTGCAACCACCATCAGTCTCTTGCAACAAAGTGCAATGGAAACACAAGCACCTGTTGCCGTGGTCCTAGTCCCCTTCACAGCACAAGGTCACCCGAATCAGCTCCTCCACTTCTCTCCCCTTCTCTCCGCCCGTGGCCTCCCAGTCTACTTCGTCAGCTCTGCCACCCACAACCGCCAGGCCAAGCTCCAGGTTAAGGGCTGGAACCCAAACACCATCTCCAACATCCATTTCCATGACCTCCCTCTCCCTCCCTTCTCCATCCCACCACCAGACCCACACGCCGTCAATAAATTCCCTGACCACCTCCTGCCCGCCTTCGAGGCCACCGCCCACTCCCGCCATCCCTTCGCCGCTCTTCTCGGTACTCTCTCCCCCACTGCCCGTAGAATTGTTGTTGTTCATGAGGCACAAATGTATTTTGCCTGCCGAGAGGCATCCAACCACCCCAACACCGAGTCTTACCAATTCCACTGTCCATCTGCCATTTTCAGATCCTTCCTCTCACAGGAATTTGACTCAATGGGAAATCTGACTGGCCAGGTTACCAACTCATCAGGGTTGCCAAAACTCTTGCTTGCTGGCTATTTCACGCAACGATTCTATGACTTCCTCTCATCCCGGCGTGAGATGATGATGGCACCTGCTGCTGGCCATCTCTTCAATACATGCCGTCTGATTGAAGGTCATTTCCTTGACCTCTTGGCCCATGGTCCATACCTCGGCAGCAAGATTTGGGCCATCGGGCCATTGAATCCAATCGATACCGCATGTTCACGTCCGTGCCATTGGTGCTTGGGGTGGCTAGACAAAGAGCCACCCAAGTCGGTGATCTACTTATCATTCGGGACGATGTTGTCTATGTCAGATGAGCAGATTCATGAGATTGCCATAGGGCTAGAGAGGAGCTGGCAGAGGTTTGTATGGGTGGTCAGGGAGGCGGATAAAGGTGATATCTTGTTGTGATTTTCTGACAATCACCCGTTGTGCGCATCAACGGAATCACAAGATCAAACATGAACAAGCCACACAAGAAGAGACATCGAGATTTACGTGGTTCACCCAAATAGGGCTACATCCACGGGCACAGGAGGACGAACATCTTTACTATGACAAGTAAAGCATACAAGAGATTCCCACACTCTCACCTCATCTCCCCTACGTGGTGTGGGAACACCACAGGCAACTGCCACCGCCGCAAGGTCTAGGGTTACAGACTATACAATATATAATCTCCGCTCTCTTGGCCACCAAGAAAGCCCCGTTACAATTACCAAAATACCCTTGACCTTAAACTAGTCCCTGGCTAACCCAGTAGACTCATCCGGCTAAACCGGAATACAAGACATAAACCTAACAATCTCCACCTTGGCTTGAATTCCGTACAACTCCGTACAACTCGAGCTACTAGGAGATAAAACCGGTAATGTCTTCACGTACCCTGCTGAATGGCACGTCACTGCACCAGGGATGCAGTCTTCTTCAACACTTTGACATGTTGAACCAGCACATGAACTTTGAGCAAAGTTCATCTCGTCAAACTCCACCTCGAACTGAAAGCTCGAACCATTGACGAATCTGAGTGATATTGATGAATCACTCACCATCCTGCCCTATCTTCAACATCACTGTGAAGATCAAATCACCACAAGCATGCAAGCAAAACAGATAGGGAATACAAGTCCAGATGACTCCGTTGCAGAACAACCTCTGCCTCCGAGCAGTAAAAAAAACTCCATTTGACCGGGCCTCCGATCAATCAATCAAACAAATGTTTGACAACTGCTGACACATCAGCTCCCCCTTGCTGCTTTTCCGGCTTTACTCTGGCAAGATGAATAACATCACATGCAATCATGTGAACCCCAAGCGAACAACTTTGTTTGGATCAGAAACCCTTTGCAACTAGGCCGGCGACTCCTATTATTGGGTTTGCAACAACAACCAGGTCGAGTAGACCTGATTCAAGCCTCAATCCACATCTGTTCAGATCTTCTCCCAATTTCTGCATCAAACCATAGATCTCGTCACCACGAGCATGCTGGAAGAAACGGATCTGAAATCCGACTCAGGATGGCTCCGATAACGTAGAAACAAGTTTCTACGCTCCAATCGATCAAACCTCCTCCTTGACTGTCAAACAGCCAATCAACCTCTTCCACTGCGTAGATCTGCTCGAAACGAGTCCGTAGGCGCAAACGGATCGCCGATCGGACATCGGACGATCAAGATATCGCAGAAACAATTTTCAGCCGTTGAAACTGGTCAAATCTGGCCTTTGACCGATGCTGACATCACTGCTGACGTCACTGCACTGTCTGCTGGGCTTCTGGAGCGGACCCGGGTCGGGTTCACCTGACCCGAACTGATCTGAACTCTTCTCGCTGGGCTCTGCGCACATGGGTCAGGTTGGACCCGAACTGACCCAGCCTGAACCTGCTGGGTGGGCTGGACCGCCTGTTAACGGGTCAGGTCGGACCTGACCTGACCCTGAACCGAACCGGCTTTGAACTGCTGGGCTTTGATACTAGCGAGTCGGGTCGAACCTGACCTGACCCGGAACTGAACTTGCAGCCAGTCGACTGGGCTTGTACCACGGGTTGGGTCTGACCCAACCCGAAACCCGGAACCCGAACCGTAACCTGTTCTTCTGGGCTGATATCCACGGTGGATCGGGTCAAACTGACCCGACCCGTACCGGACCCGCCTGGTCGTCTTCATCTTCTTCCCCTGTTCACGGGTTCTGCAACAGGGGACTGCAACGACTGCAACCGGGTTGCAGTCAGGTGTTCTGCTCCGGCTCCGGCTGCCAGCGATGGAACGGCGACGGGAACGGCAGCGACTGCGACGGCGTCGGCGATAGCTACGGCGGCGGGTAATCGGCAGGCGACGGGAAGTGCAGTCCGATTGTTTTTTTTTTTTCTTTTTTTTTTTTTTGCTTTCCAAATCAAAGACCTGCAACCAAAAGGGGCCGAAACCCCTGCCCTTTTAAAACGAAGATTTGCAGATTTCGAGAATTACGGATCTGAATCTCATCTTCTCCGATTTGAGCTCGGATCAGGGATTGAAACCACGGTGGCGACGACATTGACAGACAGCGGACGCCAAGGAGGCATCATTCTTGAACCCGGAGAACAAGACCCTCTTCCCTGTTTCGAATCTGCAGAAACCAGATCTTCTCTGTCTTTTTCTTCCACCAACACGATCACAGATCTGATTTTTCGCGCTTCTCCTATCGTGTGTGTCCCAGCAGATAGATCACAATCGCAGCAATCACTTCGAGATCTGTCAAACATGTGAATCCTTTTTTCCTCCGATCCCAGCGAGACCGGAGAACCCAATCTCGTCTTCTTCTTCTTCGATGGTGGCCCAACCAGAAATCACGAACCTGATCTTTCTTCATGCGCACGACCTCCAACTGAGCGATCTCCACCTCGCTCAGAAACCCGAGGAACACCAACCTCGGCTTTGATACCAATTGTTGTGATTTTCTGACAATCACCCGTTGTGCGCATCCACGGAATCACAAGATCAAACATGAACAAGCCACACAAGAAGAGACACCGAGATTTACGTGGTTCACCCAAATAGGGCTACATCCACGGGCACAGGAGGACGAACATCTTCACTATGACAAGTAATGCATACAAGAGATTCCCACACTCTCACCTCATCTCTCTTACGTGGTGTGGGAACACCACGGGCAACTGCCACCGCCGCAAGGTCTAAGGTTACAGACTATACAATATATAATCTCCGCTCTCTTGGCCACCAAGAAAGCCCCGGTACAATTACCAAAATACCCTTGACCTTAAACTAGTCCCTGGCTAACCCAGTGGACTCATTCGGCTAAACTGGAATACAAGACATAAACCTAACATATCTTTGCACAAGGAGAGAGAGAAAGGAGGTGAGGAAGATTCAACTACCACAAGGGTACGTGGAGAGGGTTGTAGAGGTGGGAAGAGTTGTGAGAGACTGGGCCCCACAGTTGGAGATATTGGGCCACCCATCAGTGGGATGGTTCATGAGCCACTGTGGGTGGAACTCGTGCATGGAGAGAATAAGCATGGGTGTGCCCATAGTGGCTTGGCCCATGCATACGGACCAGCCCAGGAATGCCATGTTGGTAACAGAGGTGTTGAAGATTGGGGTGATAGTGAGTAAGTGGTCCATGAGAGAGGAGATGGTCACTGCAGAGGTTGTGGAAGACGCAGTGAGAAGGTTGATGGGGTCTGATGAAGGAAATGAAATGGGGAAGAGAGCTGAGGTATTGGGTCAAAAGGTTTGTGAGGTGTGGTCAGAGGGTGGAAGTTCTCATTGCGTGTTCCTTTGGCAAAACTCCATGTTGATTCATGTTTAAATGTACCTGCAGGGACATATGTTTTACACAAGATGTGGCATTTCGAAACTAGGATGTGAAACCAAGTCTGCTATCTAAATTATATAATTTTTATTGGATGTTGCCAATCACTTGATCGAATTTTGTAATAATAATAAATAGGATTTTCGTGTATTTAACTTATTACCCATCATATTGCCATCATTAACAGATGATGCTGACATTGCTAACCGTTCAATTTTAAAAATACGGAGAGGGATATGGGATCTTTTTTCCCTTTATGTCTTGGCACACAGCCCTTTGTATCTACCTGCTGGAACCTATATGTGCCACTCAATTGACATGTGAATTCTTTTTGATATATTACGTATAAAACAATTTGAACAAGACAATAGATATATAATATTCATAGAAATTCACAAATGCAGCTACGTCAGGGACTAGTGTTTTAAGAACCATCTTCAGTAGGGGGACTGATGGCCCCATCAGATTTGATTCTAGGAATGTAGAGTATAAATCATGCAAGTGATTGGTCCCCAGTCTAATTTAACTCATGAAATTGATGTTAAAGCAGTCAGAAATCCTAAGGTAGAAGGAGATAACATAGAACAAAGAAGAAGATAACAGAGAACAAGCACTACCACTGCCATTGAACTGACCGCAATGGAAGCACAAGCACCTGTTGCGGTGGTGGTAGTAACATTTTTCAATCTTTGCGAGCTAGCTGCAATGGAAGCACAAGCACCTGTTGCAGTGGTGGAAGTAACATTTTTCAATCTTTGCTGATTGCTGGTCCACTGGCATGCTTTTTTTGCTTTGTAAAGCAAATCCTGTTCCCCTCCATCACAGTCGACAGAGGATATTCCTCACCCCTGCCCAATGGTGGGTTGGCAATTGTAATCCTTCAAATTACTAGCAAAATTTGGGCATTCTGGCAATTGAAGTAAAACCTGAAAGTAACAATGATTGAATGACTTAAAATGATTAGTTTTTCTTGTAGAATTTGTTAGTAGACTTTGTTTCCCGTCATTCATTTGGTAGAAGCTATCTGAATCGTGACTAGAGATGTAAACTAGTTGGGTTGGGTCTCTTTTAGGGTAGCGGGTGCACACATATATATAATTTGTTAGTTGCCATATGACTCATCCCTCATTGGAGGATAGAAAGAGGGCAAAAGTATCCTTTTTTAAATGGGGCATTCCTGAGAACTTTATATATATATATATATATATATATATTTCTTTGCACATATTGGATATACAAAATTCATTGCCATTTTATGTTGGGTGTGAAATGTGTCAGGTTCAAGTAGTGTGTTGGGTTCAGGTAGAGTCCAAATGATCCAAGTTCGATTTTGTCGAGTTAGATCCTTCATTTAATCAGCTATGAGGGTTTTGGGTGGGCTTCTAGAGTGGATTAACACGATCAATCTCAACAATATGTGCCTAACCAATCAATCACGTAGTGGAAATAAAATCAAATCAATAAAAAAACACATACTACAAGAAGACATAATTTTTATGTAGAAAACCCCAATTGAGTAAAAAATTATGAATCCACCAAGAATCAACTATTAAGCAAGTTTGAACAGTTACAAAATATACTCATACCCTTATTGCATGTAAGGATTGAGATCTTCTCATAATAACTCCTTCCGCTCACGAACACTACTTCGCGGTCCTTATATCCTTCTTTACTTGATCAATGCGCGCATTGAACACGCAAGATGGCCTCACAAACTTTTCTAGGAGATATAAAAGTAACTTCTCTTTGGAACAAAGCATTAGTCCTTCAACTCTCAATTAAAGCTTTAGAGAAGATCTCCAAATTATAATTTTCACTCAAAATATTGAGATTTACATTCCATGCTTTAGAGTTGAGAGAGAACCCCTTTTTTATAGCCTTAATTTCGTGCCTCATAATGCTAATCCAATTAGGAAAGGAATTGACACCAAACAGAAAAATTTCACTTAAAATCGGAATAGAAATTTGCAAATCGGTGGGACAATTTGCGTCATTTGATTGATTGGGCATCGGTCGGATTGATCAAAGTAGGCTTCTGCCTCAGATTCGATTGATCGATCAACCCAGTTTGATTTTTTTAGATTTTCTTCAATTTAACTCTTCTAGGACTTTGTAGCTTTTTTAAACTCTTAGTTGAAAATAAATATAAATGTAACTTCGGCTAAAACTTGAGTTTGTTCAAGTCATGAATTTGGCTAATATACAAAAATCTTTCCAGGCTATATGCAGGCATTTGTAATAACCCCATGCTTAAGATCCACTTGGAATGGAACCGTCTTTTTACTATGGAGAGATTGTGAATCATGAGGTGGAATTCGTTACATTAGTCTATCTCATTGTTCTTTTCACCCAAAGAAGTCCAAGTCCCAAAGTAAATGGGCATTTTGAAATCTCAGAAACTTCTGACTGTTGGATTCCAAAAGCACAAACTGGGAAAAAACTGTGTCATGATAAAGTGGGATGTTGCATCAGTCATGCTTTGCAAGTTGCAAGACTAGAATCAGAATCTAAGCACCTTGTCATTGCTGATGTAGTTGGCCTTTTCCATATTGGTTATGATGTTAAGGATTTGGCCCGTTTCACTACTCTTTTGTGTTTTCTAGTTGTTTACTAATTCAAGTATAGTGAATTCTGGCCATTGAGCGAGACTGCATCCAGCTGGAGTTGTATCTCATGGCGTGCACATGAATTCAAATGGTCTTGTTGCAGTTATTTTGGCTTATACCAGATTTGGTGGTCCCAATCATCTCTCCAGTAGACAGCCTGCACGCATGGAGTACAGAATAATCTAAGGGAGAGAATTTATTTCATATTTTCAAGAAATGAACTCTTAAGGGCCTGTTCGTTGCATTAGATTTTGAAGGAATCGAATACATAAGGTGGTTAAAGATGAAAATTCAAGGTAAAATTTGAAGATGAACTTCAATGAACAATTTTTTGGGAAATAGATTCAAAAGAAAATGTTTTTTATGCTAATTTTTTGAAATTCACATTTGATCTTCATTTTTAACCACCATATATATTCAATTACTGTGAATTTTAATGCAAACAAACATGAAAGTCTTAAAATGGAGTCCAATAATATGCATTCAAACTGTTGGGATCTCATTTAATTTGACAATCATTAGACTTATAATATAAACAGTTAGCTTTGAATCATTCTGAAATCATCGTATTGTTGAAACCACGAGGTCCCCAAAATTAAGGGTTAGGATGATCTGATTAGGACAATATTTGATTACCTCAAACTCACATATGGCGCCATGCATCACGTCCTTTCCCACCATTTGCATGCGTTCATTTTGACTAATTTGAAAAAAAACTGTTCGTTGTAGAAGTTAATTTGGATGATGCAGCCCATACAGATCAGCATCAAGAGATCAGTGTGGCTTGCTGGGAAGGATAGAAGTGGGCATATGGGAATGACTTGTGTTTGAATGGGGGCTCACCTAAACTCAGATTCAGAGGATTTGAGAGGAGTGAGTTGAGCCTCAAGAAATCAATGACAGCAAAACTTTGGATCTCAAATAATATGGTGAGATTAGTTCAACTGGGTGTCAAATTGGGCTTAAAGGGGTTGTGTTGGTGTAAGGGTGGGCTTAGAACTGACCGGCCAGATTACTGACCCAGTGCTTGATGGCTGCTTCACGCAGCGGTTTTTGGACTTCCTCGCATCGCGGCGCGAGTTGATGAGAACACCCCTTGCAGGCCACCTCTTCAATACATGTCGTCCGATTGAAGGCCACTTCCTGGAACCTCTTGGCCCAGGGACCATACCTCGGTAGTAAGATTTGGGCCATCGGGCCTTTGAATACAATCGACACTGGACGTTCAAGTCAGTCCCACTGGTGTTTGGAGTGGCTCGACAAACAGCCACCTGACTCAGTGATCTACTGATTGTTCGGGACGATGTCGTCTGTATCAGATGAGCAGATTCATGAGATTGCTATTGGGCTAGAGAGGAGCGAGCAAAAGTTTGTATGGGTGGTTCGAGAGTAGGATAAAGCGGATATCTTTGCACAAGGAGAGAAAGAGGAGGTTATGAAGATTCAACTACCACAAGGGTACGAGGAAAGGGTTGCAGAGGTGGGAAGAGTGGTGAGGGACTGGGCCCCACAGTTGGAGATACTGGGCCAGCCATCTGTGGGTGGGTTCATGAGCCACTGTGGGTGGAACTCGTGCATGGAGAGCATGAGCATCGGTGCACCCATGGCGGCTTCGCCAAGGCACTCTGACCAGCCAAGGAATGCCCTGTTGGTGACGGAGGTGTTGAAGATTGGGGTGATGGTGAGGGAGTGGTCGAAGAGAGAGGAGTTGGTGACTGCGGAGGCAGTGGAAAATGCAGTGAGAAGGTTAATGGAGTCTGATGAAGGGAAGGAGATGAGGAACTGGGTCACGAAGTCCGTGAGGTTTGGTCAGAAGGTGGGAGTTCTCGTGCTGATCTCGATTCCTCCGAGGGAGCATTAGAGCGCCATTTTTTACCCCTTCTACTTCATTCCTTCTGCTATACTACCGATTGATGTAGCTACTCAAATTTCAAATTAGGGGGCACATCAAATGCATCCCTTTTGTTGAATCCTTGATGCTTTTATCTATAGAAATGTGAATGCCTTCATCTATAGAAATGTCAATGTTCCTCTGAGTGTGATGCTTTGTGGATGCTATTATTATTATGAATTGAAATTCCAACTGGCTGTAGGTAGAAAGATTATTACAATTGTTTTCTCGTCTGCATTTCTCCAAGTGGCTGTAGGCCTAACAGCATTTGTGACAGTATTGTTTGAAAAGTTTTCTTCAACCAACCTAACATTAAGAATGTGGCCGCACAAAGTGGTATAAAATTAAAGGGATCCATCCTTGCTGGAAAGACCCACCGAAATTGTCGGTTGTGGTTAGGCCACGTTGAAGGAGCTGAGTGGTTGGAGAGCTGGTTTACCGCTACCACTTCCATGATTGGAACCCACAAACCCATTTATCCTGAGCTCGCACCTGGAAATGCTGAGAATCACTTCATGGGTCATTGGGTTGAGAAACTCATTGCTCCCAATAGACCTTGGGCTGTAGCTTGGTGGCTTTCCCAAGTGCCTTTTGCTGCCATGGATGACATCTTTGGGGTTTGCTATGGACCTTGAATATCCATACCTGCCTGCTTTCTTTTTCAAGACAGTGGTCAGGTGGGTCCTAGCCTTTGGGTCATGTACATCTGATGGCTCTGATTTGCAGTGGAGAGATCTTTTCAGAGAAAACCAAACCGTTTGCGTTCTTACAAAGCTAAGTCAAGAAGCAATGTATTAAGGAAAACAACACTCCAAATATAATTCTATCTCTGCTGCCCATTTTCCAATATTACAAAGCTAAATCAAGAAGCAGAGGAAAAATAAAATCTGGGATTTATCTAATCCAAAAATGAAACCTTTTCCTGGAATTCAACCAACCATTTGGGAA
Organism: Sextonia rubra; assembly: GCA_037013555.1. Classification (NCBI taxonomy): domain Eukaryota; kingdom Viridiplantae; phylum Streptophyta; class Magnoliopsida; order Laurales; family Lauraceae; genus Sextonia; species Sextonia rubra. Next base: position 28,889,483 of record JASUAD010000009.1, read on the forward strand.
TCTCAATGCTGAAAAACCTCAATCTGAGTGGTCCCACATCTTCATTGCCGCCTCGATCGCCTGAAAGGCCCGCATCAGATGGATCTTCTCCACATCTCTCTTTCAATGCAAAGCCCTATGGTCTGAGGAGTTAAATGTCTGGGTTGGAGATGTGGTCTGAACATCCCTTCTGATTGAAGTAGATCCAATGCTACCGTACAATATTTTCGTGAATTCTCAAGAGATCAACAATTTTTTTTGTAGAATTTTTTTTTGCTTATAAGGGAAATTGTATTAGAAGAGCAGAGAATCAGCACAAGAAAAAAGAACAAAAGGGAGCAAAATAAAGCTATGAGAAAAAAAAAGCTAAACTTAATTACAATGGAGTAAATACACCCAAATAGAAAAAATAGATTCGTGAGAGGTGATAATAGTAAGAGATTTATGAAAACCAATAAGCATGCAAAGAAGGTCTTTGAAGAGAGATTTTGCTCTTAGAGAGAAAAGTCTCATGGAAGACTGCATCATTTCTAGAGATTCAAATAGCATAAATAGTAGATAAGAAGATGGCTCCAATACTTTGGTGATCAGCTTGGCTTCTGTTTGCTATTAGAGAGAGCCAAATTTCAGATGAAGCATTAGACATAGCATGTGGGTTATCAATAGCTCATAGAATCTAGGACCATAAAGCTGTAGAGAAATTGCAGTGGAAGAACAAATAAACATCAGATTTAGCCGCTTGATGACAATAGGGGCACCTTGAGGCAAGCTGCACACCTACTGACCGTGCCCAATTTTTTTGCAGATTTTGTGTAAGATTAATGGGATTTTGATTCAGCACACTTAAAATGGACATTTGTCATTTATTTAGTGTGAATCAGAAAGTGGGATGTCAGCTCATATAAAGAGCAGGTGAGTTGCTGGCTAATTTTTTTTTTAAACAAATAAGACTTTTAGCCGCGGAAAAATAAAACTGCCTCTAATAGTGTAATTACCGTGGAAAAAGAATATACACCGCTGTATCAGGGGTTATTTTTGCGGCTAACACGTTTATTTCACCTGAAGATAGGCCATTGGCGGCATAAAAAGAAATATCCGCCGCTATTTATATTTTCAACGATGCTTTCTTATTTTAGCTGCCAAACAATTAGAGTCACAACATTACCCGACAAATATTGTCGGTGAATTATCTTGGGTGGTAATTTTTTTAGAGACGATCTGAGGACTTTTTTGAGGTGGTTTTTATTTTTATTTTTTGCCGTTAAAAGTCCTCTTTCTTGTAGTGGGGGGCCCGAAATCCAAACCTCCTGTTGACTCGACTCGACTCCTTTGCCAAATCACAGTGGTGTTAATACGAGCATTAACCGTCCATTTATTTCACATCCCATTCTTCTTAACACTTTATAAGACAAGACAACAAGGCCACACAACAAATCTTGTTTACTTAGCTCTTCCAAACTCTTCTCACTTATATGCCCAAGTCGCATAAGCCACAGGTTGGTAGTATCCAAATCTAAATTGACGATGACACAACAGTAGCACTTGTGACCGAGTTACCTTGAAGAACATAGAGACTATTTTGCTTCTGTCTCTCCATCACCACAAGAACATCTTCGGTAATTCTCATGACTCTCTAGCTTTGTAATTACAGTCATTCGAGTCAAGAGTACCCAAGTAAATTAAGTTTTTCTTTAATTTTGGAATGTGCCTGACATCAAAAAAAGTTCTCACAATACCTTCATACATCTTAATTCAAATTGAGCTTATCCTAACAACCTTACAGGCCACATTGTTGCCCATAAGAACTTTAACCATCATCTATGGATTGATAAGTGGTAAACTAATCCCTTTGAGGACACATAATGGTAGGAACAACCCAAATCAAAGATCCACTCATAACCTAAGTTACTGACAGTAACAGAGAGAACATATCTACGATTAAAACTATCTTCTGCAACACTGGCTAAATCTTCAGAATTAGAGAATTTCACCTTATCTTTACGTTCTGGATAGTTCTTGCTAAAGTGCCATTCCTTGTGACAATAGAAGCACTTTAATTTTTTAGATCTTGTTTTTAATCTAGAACGACTTATTTTGTTTGGACCTTTTTTCTTTGTTTTTCCATGCACCATCAGACCCTTGCTCGGGCTATCATTGTTGTTTTCAGACATTAACATTTTTTTCAACTCTTTAGAGTTTAAGGATGCCTCCACATGGTCCTTGGATAGAGGCTCCTTACCATATGTCATGGTATTGACAGAATGCTCTTATGAGGTTGTGGAGAATACAACAACATGATGGCTTGGTCCTCATCATCAACCTTGACATCTATATTTTTAATGTTTATTATAACTTTACTAAATGCATCAATGTTCCATCATTCATTTGTAGAGTGAACAATCGTTTCTTCAAATACAAATAGTTTGTAAGAGACTTGGTCATGTACAAATTTCCTAATTTCTGTGATAACCAAACAGTGGTTTTTTTCAGAGCAACTTTCTGCAATACTTTGTTGCTCAAGCATGACAATATCGCTCCATATGCTTTGTCCAGCATATCTTCCTTGCTTATTTTTGACATAGTCTCAGGAAGACCATTTTTTCCGTTTAGTGCTTTTTGTAATCTCTTTTGAACAAAAAATGCAAGCGCCTTTATGCGCCAAAAGCTGAAGTCATTCTTGCCATTGAAATTTTCAATTTCAAATTTTGCATTTATTCATGCAAAATTTTTACACTACACTGTAGATCTCGTCATTACGCGCACGCTTGAAGAAACTAATCTAAAATTTGACTTCGGATGCCTCTAATACCGTAGAAACAATTTTTTAAGCCCTAATTTGTTAAACTTCTCCGTTGACATCTAAACAGTCAATTTTCCTTTTCTACTATGTAGATTTGTTTGAAACGAATTCATACGTCCAAACGGATCTCCGATCGAATGTCGGATGATCAAGATATCACATAAAGAATTTTTAGCCATCAATCCGGTCAAACTGTTTTTTACCTTTGTCTGACATCATTGCTGATGTCATGCCAATATCAATGCATTCCGGGGTTGGGCTGCTTTTGCAAGTTGTGTTGGTATGACGCGGAACTGAATTTGATCTGGCCTAAAAACTAGGCCTGATAGACCGCTAATTTCTGTGGTACTTGGGTGCACCAGGAGTTAATGTCCTTTTCTCCACCTAATGTGAAGACAGGTGTCTTCACAAGGTGCTTTTTGTTTTTGAAAGAAACACCTACTGTTTTCGGTACGTGGGATCTGCAGAACAGACGAGAGGAACTTGTCCTTCTCTCTCTCTGTGATCCGGCGAAGATGGAGCCTCGCGACAGCGACAGCTGGACTGGGAACCCGAGGAGCAGCAACGGTGGCGTTCTTTCGACGCGGCGGCGATCTGAGTTTTGTAATAGGAACCTTTGCTCCTCTCCATCAGATTGATCGTAGCCCACCTAGAGATCTGTGGTTCACATCAAATCCAGATCGGATTCTCTGAGACAGAGATCAGGTCCTTATCTGTATTCTATTCTCGGAAACTCCGTGCACAGCGATGGCCCACTTCCGATCAGCTTGATACTTTTTTTGTGGATCTCCGTCAATCGTCACAGCGGCACAATCGTAGCTATTTGATGCTAGTTTGTTGTCACTATGCACAGATTTAACCACTCAGATGGGAAGAAAACACACCACATGCAGAGTTCGATTCATAGACGGCATTAGGGGATGGAAAGCCACATCTTCGGGTGCCCACAGGTGCTGCAGTGCGGGCGTCAACTAAAGGCGGCTACAGTGTTGTGCAGTGTGGCGGCTGTAGTGCCAAGTTGGTCCATTGAGCGATGTAGTCAACATGCACACTTGTGGTGTATAGAAGTAGCAAGAAATTGGATAACAAACATCAGACACAACCACTACCACTCCCTGAGAACTATCTGAAATGGAGGCACAAGCGCCACCTGTTGCGGTGGTCCTGGTCCCCTTCCCAGTACAAGGACGCCTGAATCATCTCCTTCACCTCTCTCGTCTTCTTTCTGCTAAGGGCCTCCGTTGTGATTGTCTGAACATCACCTGTTGTGCACATCCATCAATCACAAGATCAACAAGAACAAGCCACGCACAAGAAGAGACATGAGATTTACGTGGTTCACCCAAACAGGGCTATATCCACAGGCACAGAGACGATCATCTTCAATATCACAAGTAAAGTACATAGAGACACATGTTCTCTTACATCGTCTCACCTATGTGGCGTAAAAATACCACGGGCAAGAGAACTCTCACCTTCTTTCAGCGCGCAAGATCTAGGGTTACAGACTATACATATATATAATCTCCGCTTTCTTGGCCACCAAGAAAGCCCCGGTACAATTACTAAAATACCTTTGACCTTAAACCAGTCCTTGGCTAATTCAGTGGATTTATCTTACTAAACCCCCAACAATCTCCACCTTGGCTTGAATTCCGTATAACTCAAGTTACTAAGAGATAAAATCGGCAATATCTTCACGTACCTTGCTGAATGGTACGTCACTGCACCAACGATGCAGTCTTCTTTAACATCTTGACTTGTTGAACATGAACTTTGAGCAAAGTTCAGCTCGTCAAACTCCACCTCGAACTGAAAGTTCGAATCATTGATGAATCTAAGTGATATACTGAATCACTCACTATCCTGCTCCATCTTCAATATCATTGTGAAGATCCAACCACTACGAGTATGCAAGCAAAACAGATCGGGAATACAAGTCCAGATGACTTCACAATTGCAGAAACCTCTACCTCCGAGCGGGAAAAAAATTCCATTTGACCGGGCCTCCGATCAATCAATCAAACAACTGTTTGACAACTGCTGACACATCAGCTCCTCCTTGCTGCTTTTCCGACTTTGACAAGATGAATAACATCACATGCGATCCAGAATGCATGTGAAACAAGACATATACCCAACAGCCTCCCCGTCCACTTTGTTAGCTCTGCGTTCCACAATCGCCAGGCCAAGCTCTGGGTTGAGGGGTGGAACCCAGACACCATCTCCAACGTCCATTTCCATGACCTCCCTCTCCCTCCTTTTCCCACCCCACCACCAGATCCACATGCCCTCAACAAATTCCCTGACCACCTCTTGCCCGCCTGTGCGGCCATCGCCGACCTCCACCTTCCCTTCGCCGCTTTACTCGGCACTCTCTCCCCCACTGACGGTCGAATTGTCGTCGTTCACGAGTCCCAAACGTATTTTGCCGGCCCGCCATCCTAATGCTGAGTCCTACCAATTCCTTTGTCCCTCTGCATTCTTCAAATCCTTGGGAGGGGTGACCGGCCGGGTTACTAACCCATGGCTTGATGGCTGCTTCACTCAAGGGTTTTTAGACTTGCTCGCATCGCGGTGCGAGATGATGAGGACACCCCCTGCAGGCCACCTCTTCAACACATGTCGTCCGATTGAAGGCCAATTCCTGGACCTCTTGGCCCAGGGACCATACCTAGGTAGCAAGATTTGGGCCATCGGGCCTTTGAATCCAATCGAGACTGCACGTTCAAGTCAGTCCCACTGGTGTTTGGAGTGGCTCGACAAACAGCCACCTGACTCAGTGATCTACGTATCGTTCGGGACGATGCCGTCCGTATCTATAGATATGTGAATGCCTTTACCTATACAAATGCCAATGGTCATGTGAGTGTAGTGCTTTTGTCGATGCTATTATTATTATTTCCAACAAAAGGCTCCCATGATCCGGTCCAACAGGATCTTTGACAATCAAGAGGAACATGGATGACTATTCGAATGTGGCTTGGTGTTGGGACCGCTAATAATCCCATCAAATGGTCTTTGCTTATGATTTATTATCCTTTGTGTATTTTTGTTTGCAATAAAATACATAGGAATTGAATGTATAGGGGAGCAAGGCTGACTTTTTTGGAAAAATCAGAACATGGTGTTGCCAACAACAGTCCATTTCATTAAACCAGTGTGAGGCTCACCATTTTGTGATGGAACCTGTTTTATATCACAGTGAATTAATATAAAGGACTTGGTAAGTCGGATTGATCGGGTGTAGAAAAGTAGCTATTTATTTCACAAATTTCACATATATTAATCTAAGTAGAGTAGAATTTGGATAAATGCTTGTACATAGATAGATGTGTGATATGGGCGGGTTGGATGGACAAAAGCAGATCCCATGAAGTTTAAATCATATTTTAGATGTCATCAGCGAGCACGTTACTAAGGGCCGGCTTATAAAGTGTTGAGAAGGATGGGATGTAAAATATATGGATGGTTAATGCTTGAATTAGCACCACTATGATTTGGCAAATGGGTTGGGTTGGGTCGGCGGTGGGTTCGGTTTTGGGCTCCCACAACAAGAAAGAGGACCTTTAGCAGCCAAAAAAAAAAAAAAAAAAAAAAAAAAAAAAAAAAACTGCCTCTAAAAGTCCTAAAACCGTCGCTAAAAACAAGTAGTGGCGGAAGATAATTCGCTGCAGTATTTGTCGGGTAATGTTGTGATGCTAATTGTTTTGTGGGTAAAATAAGAAAGTCGCAGTTGAAAATGTAAATAGCAGCGGACATTTCTTTTTATGCGCTAATGGCCTATCTTAAGGCGAAATAAACATATTAGCGGCTAAAATTGCAGCGGTAATTACATGAGCAGCGGTTTTATATTTCCGCTGCCAAAAGGCTTATTTGTTAAAAAAAAAAAGCCTAAAGCTCAGCTGCTCTTCATCTGAGCTGACGTCGCACTTTCCGATTCACACTAAATAAATGATAAATGTCCATTTTAAATGTGTTGACTCAAAATCCCAATAATTTTACATATAATCTGCAAAAAAATTGGACACAATCATTAGGTGTGTACCTTGCCTCAAGGTGCCCAACTGAAACTTCAGCACAATCAGTAGGTGTGCATCTTGCCTTAAGGTGTCCTTTTTGTCATCATGCTGCTGAATCTAATGTTTATTTGTTCTTCCACTCCAAATTTTTTACAGGTTTATGGTCCTGGATTCTATCATCTTTTGATAGTCCACAGGTGATGTCTAATGCTCCCTCTAAAATTTGGTTCTCTCTGACAGCAAACAGAAGCTAGGCTGATCACCAAAGTATTGGAGTCATCTTTTTCTCCGCTATTTATGCTATTTGAATTTCTAGAAATAATGCAGCCTTTCATGAGACTTTTATCTCTCTTTTAAGAGCAAAATCTCTCATCAAAGACCTTCTTCACATATTTGATGGTTTTCAGAAATCTCCTATGAATATCACCTCTCCCAAACCTACATATTCTTTCTCTTTGGGAGTGTTTACTCCATTGTAATTAAGTTTGCCGTCTTTTCTTTGGTTCTATTGAGTTCTATTTTGCTCTCTTTTTTTTTTCTTTTTTCTTATTTTGTTTCTCCAAATTTCTAATATAATTTGCCTTCTAAGAAGAAAAAAATCTACAAAAATCTTGTTGATCTCTTGAGAATTTGGGAGAATAATGTACGGTAGCATTGTATCTACTTCAATCAAAAGGGATGTTCAGACCACCTCTCCAACTTAGACATTTAACTCCTCATACCGTAGGGCTTTGCATCGGAAGAGAGATGTGGAGAAGATCCATCTGATGCGGGCCTTTCGTGTGATTGAGGTGACGATGAACATGTGGGACCACTCAGATTAAAGTTTTTCAGCATTGAGGTTCCCAAATGGTTGGTTGAATTTGTAGGAAATCGTGTGGCCCGCATGCCACGGGTCCTACGTCAGATCAAGCAGGGCAGATGCGAACAGAGATTCAATCCCACTTTAGTGTAAGACTTGATCTGGGCCCTATAATAAGACTCCCAATAGGATCAGTGGATGTGGGCTTCTGGTGGAAGATATCTCTAGTAAGTGTGACTCTTTGGGACTTGCCTATATAAGGATAAGGGAGCCCTAGGGTTTGGGATCACTATTATTCTCTCCATTACCGTAGGAAAGACAAGAGGCGAAGAGATCCACGGAGCTTCCCATCAGCGGAACGCACATAGATCTCCGGCCGCGTGACGGAGTCTCCTCATTCGGATCCATCAATTGGTATCAGAGCCTGGTTCGGTGCATTCTATCGGTTCAGATTTTGGAGCAAATGTGTGGATACTAGTAGATCTATGGTCTTACGTTCTGCTCGTGGTTCGTCTTTGTGTTCCTGCAACGTAAAACAGTGAAGAGGTTTTCGAAACGTTACAAAGGAAGAAGAAGACTGCTTCATGTTGTCCTTTTGAGTTGCGCACGTCAATCGCAAATCACAAGGTTCTTCCTTGTCTTATTCTACAAACACATATAGAAAACTTCCCTTTCCTACTTTAACATTGCACGGCACATCAACATGACACGTGACACATTGCCTGCAAGAGGTGGTTTTGCCTTGTCATAAAGGTGCAGGCGTTCAATTTTGAAAACCAAAGTTACTGTGCTCTCTTTTGGTTATTTTTACATGGAACCCGCGGAGACAACATCTACTTTGGTAGTCCTTTCTGAAAAGAAAACGTAGTGGGCGATCGGCTTCAACACAATAAAAAAAAAGGGGCGCCACTGCAACAGGGACAGCGAGCACTGTTCTTCTCAGGCCGCGTGCAAATCAAGGCGGAAAACTGCCTGTTCTTTTTCTGCAACAAGTGGGTCAGGCGGACCCAATCTATTTTTTACCAGATCTACTTCAACCCATCTCAGACTAGATCCAGCCTAGAAGTGCTGACGCAGAGATCGTACGGCTAATACAGGCAGGGGCGCAGATCACCATCAAATCTTCCAACTGCGATATCTTGGTTATCCGGAGTTAGATCGACGATCCGTTTGCGTCTACGGAATCCTTGCGAGCAAATCTATGCATTAGTAACAAAAGGAAGACGATCCGATGATTCAGATAAAAGGGTGGTATTTTTTCCTCATACGATCAGTGGTATCTAACTCATCCTTTAATTAAAAATAAATAAAAATCATGTCTTTCAAATTGGCCTTGCATGATCTTGCAAAGGCTGATATTTTTAACGGCAAGAACTTAGCCGTGTGGAAGCATCGGATGGAAGCATTGCTGCATTTTGACGGATTAACTTATGTGATTGAATCCGATCCGGTCCCTAAGCCCACTGATGATGCCCCTAAGGAGGACCATGAATTATATGAGCAATGGATCTTTGAAAACAAATCAGTGAGGCATTTATTGATCGGATTCATATCCAGTGAGTTGGTGAAACAGTTTGAGCACTTTACCACAGCAAAAGAAATCTGGGACTATGCTATGGATAAGTATGATGAAACGTCCAAACCTCATTTGATGGAGGCATTTAGTGCATGTCAATTATAAGATGCCAGAGGGGTCATCTATAAGTGTCACAACCCGGGCCCAGAAATCGGGGGTTAGCGAAAAGCTAAACCAGTGACACACGTACTCCCGTGCACGTGCATCCAAACCCTGTCCAGATGCGCATACACAAGGGATCTAACACGTGCGAACTAAGCGTACGCGGAAGCTGTACTTATCATAGCAAGCAACCAAGGAAAATAGCGGAAGCCAAAACAAATACGAAACGGAAAAGACAAAGATAATTACAAAGTTGAAAAAACCAAGTACAAGTCTGAGTACACGGCAAAATACAGATGTACAATTATACAGAATACAAGTCCAAAGTCCAAATACAATCTCTCAAAATCCCAAAATGAAAAGCCACTGGAAGCATGCATGAACGCACTCGGCAGAGATGATCAGGCCCACTCTGCCAAACCTGAGGGTGCCTCTACACTCGCCCCTGCAGCCTCCTCGACCGCCGGGGAGCTGGGCAAGGTATCTGTGCCTGCAACACCACAGACAACACAAATGAATACAACGATCCAGCAAATACAAGTAACAGGGATGAAACACTCATAGTATCAAAGGGAATAAAATAATGACAGAAGATTAAATACAGAGTTTCATCTTAGTATGCTAAGCAAATCGTGCATAGGATTAAAGCATGATAAAGGAATCAAAGTATAGAAATACTGAACTAAGTGGCTACTACATTAACCATATTCTCTCCAGTAGAGAGCAGAGCAAAGCAGAGCAGAGGAGAACACCACTGACCGGGCCAGGGTACAAGTGGGTCTCAGGTTCCTGGGTTCCGGGGTCCCAAGACAAAGCGACACTGCAGTTACAGAGATACAGAGATCTAAGCCAAAGGTAACCCCATCGGGCATCCTAGGGCTGAGGCTGAGTAGAGCCAGACTAATACCAATCAAATCAAATCCATAGAAAGGGAGATTATCCGCTTTGGACTCACCAATGGCAAAGACCGGATCTTATCCTCACGTATTAACCTCTGGGCAGAGCCACCAGGGAATACCCAAAATATACAAAGCATAGCCATAATACAGATCAGAATACAGATTAAGTCAAAGCACAGCATAGATCAAACCATAGTGCAGATCGAAGAATGAACAGATATACAATCCGAAAGCAAAATGACTGCGGCATGCGTAAACATAGATTAACAGAACAGAGGGCAAAACCATAACCAATATGCAATGCATCTCAGATTAATACGGAGTCAAGGTTCGTTACAAGCCAATCCTAATCTAATTGTTCACTGTCACTAACCGTGCATGTTGATGTAGTTTTAAGTTAGTCAATGCACCGTTGTCATCAAAGTGTTGCTGTAATCTTTGCGTGCACCGACGTCCCTTAAACCAACACCCATGGGGAGGTGCTTAACAGTAAATCAACACCCACATGAATAAGTCACAGCCTAACAGACTATTCATGCGATCCAAGGAAATCCATTGGGCCGGTTTACACGGGTGGTTAACTTGTATTTGAGCCCTATAAGTCTCACCATCATCCTAAGTTATAATTCAAAATTGCCATACCTAACGGTTTAGTCATGAGGGACCTATGGTTAAGCCGAAAACATCTTACGCACTCGTCGTAATATGCACTACGGCTTCTCCTTGGTTCCATTCAAAACACAGCTAAACGGATCATCTTCCACCTCTGATCTGACACCTTTTTCGGCTGGGCTACAGCCAGTATATGGCTGAGCCGTAGACCAATTCACGGCTTAGCCGTAGCATTCCACGGCTTAGCCGTAGCCACACCGTAGGAACACTGTCTCTGGCAAGTTTCGACTGATCAGAGATTTAATTCACGGCTGGATTACGGTTGGGTCACGGCTAGCTTACGGCTCAGCCGTAGAACAAGTTACGGCTTAGCCGTAGCCTAGCCGTAGAGCAAAACTCAAATTTAAGTCTCTGGAAATCAAACCGTAGAAACTTACGGCTTAGCCGTACAGTACAGAACACGAATTCGGGATAGTTACAGAAACTGAAATTTGGTACAGAAACATCTCCAAACGAGCTACAGAGGTTCCAAATTCACAAAAATGTGGCTGTAAAACCTTTATATACAGAGAATAAGAGTGAATCAAAGCAATCAAAGAAACAACCCATATGTGTTATCAAAGCCTGTACTTATACTTGCCTCAAATCTGACAAATCCTCTGAAACAAGCTCCAAATCCACTAGAATCAAAGCAAAGCAAAGAGATACACCATGCATGAGATGAAGACAGAGCAATCAGAGAATGAGAGGTGCAATTGGGAGAAGAAACACAAAGAACCCACTTACCTCAAGCAATAGACAGAGATGAGAGAATGAAGAAGAACCCAATCCACGAAGAGTAGCAAAACCCCAATCGAAAGAGAGAGAGAGAGAAACAAACCGAAGTGAAGAGGGTCTCCTGGAGTTTGCATGCACGTTGAAGAAATGAAATGAGCAAGGGAGAGACATCTGGAGCATGACTCATTTATATAGGTTTTGAAGTTTAAAACAAGATCCATGGAGTTTAAGCTATTTACAGTTTAAGTCACATGAAGTCCATCTTCCCCAATTGACTCCAAATGATTCTGAGACAGTTACGGAAATTGTCGAGCTCAACGAAATACGCGTGCTGACACCAAGATGATGCAAAGATGATATGAGCCAAACAAAAGCAAAATTACGAAAAAGGGCTTAGAACTACCTATTCCAGGTCAAAGGTCACTCAACTACCTATTCAAGGCCCAAAACCAAATCCGAAAGGAATAATCAAAACAAAACACACTAATGAGCCACTAATCCGGCTCAAAGGGGATCGGAGTGTTACAATAAGGGATCACATTGACAAAATGTCGGTCCGACATAGTAATCTTGCAGCCTTGGGAAAGGAAATGGACGAAGATTTTCAGATTATGTACTTGCTGATGAGTCTTCCACCTTCGTGGGAGAATGTGTCTCAAAGCCTTAGCCTTCAAAAGGGTGTAACCCTTAGTGAGGTTGAAGTAAAATTACTTGCTGAAGGACAAAGGCGGGCTGCCCGTGGTATAATACCTACAAATTCTGCTATGGTTGCTAAAACTAAAAATTAGAGCGGTGCGTTAACCGCCAATGTGAAAAATAAAAAAAAATTTAAAGGCAATCCAAAGCGAAAAGGGCCTAAAAATGGTGTTTGCTTTAATTGTGGAAAGCCTGGACACTTTAGTTCTCAATGCAGAGAGAAAAAGGGTGAAAATAGCTAGCAATGTAAAGTGACCAAAGAACACGGAGATTATGTTGAGATGGTCACTGAGTCCATGATGGTGGACACCAATGATAAGAATTGGTGGATTGACTCTGGAGCCACCGGACACATATCAAGGACCAAGGCTGGATTTATCGAATTCAAAGAGATGAAACTCGGAGAACAAAGTATATATATGGGGAATGAAACATTTTGTGATGTGTTGGGGATAGGGAAAGTCAAAACTCCCTTACCAACCGGCAAATCCCTCTATCTCTCCGATGTCTTCTTTGCTCCCGCGATGAGGAGGAGCATCATCTCTGTGAGCCAGTTGTCAATGAATGGATTCGAAATTAGATTGAAAGATAATGAGGTTACTATTGGAATGCGCGGTAAAGTTTTAGTCCATGGTTTTCTTTCTGAAAACTTGTATTTGCTGGATATTTTTCATAATGAAATAAAGCCCACTTCTGATTATTCTGTGTGTGTGAATGTATGTACAAATGGTTTGGCAATGTTATGGCATTTGAGATTGGGCCATATTAATAAAAACAGAATCAGTAGAATGGTTAAAGAAGAACTTTTACCTGACCTAGGTAAATTGAGTACCCTATATGTGAACCATGTATAAGTGGAAAGATGGTCAAGAAACCTTTTCCAAAAGGAACTCGAAGTTCTGAAATATTGACCATAATTCATTCAGACATATGTAGACCATTGAATGTACACAATAGAACCGGAGAGGACTATTTTATTACATTCATTGATGATTACAGCGGATATGGGTAGTGTATCTCATTAAATATAAACATGAGGTATTAAAAATGTTCCAAACATATGCTGCTGAAGTCCAAAATCAAAAGGGCAAGAAAATAAAGATGATTAGGTCTGATAGAGGGGGTGAATACACTTCCGAACTGTTTAAAGAATATTGTGCACGTGAGGGAATCATTCATGAATATTCAATTCCATATACCCCATAGCAAAATGGCATGGCCGAGAGGAGGAATAGGACCTTAATGGATATGGTAAGGTCAATGATCAGCCATACGAGTCTTCCGCTATATTTGTGGGGAGAAGCATTAAACACTGCACAATATATTTTAAACAGAGTACCCTCTAAGAGTGTGCCCAAGACCCCATATGAGCTAAGGACTGGTACCAAACCAAAATTAGAACATGTGAGAGTTTTGGGCTGCCCTGTACACGTCCTGCTACCACCACATGAAAGGCATAAATTGCAAGCAAAAACGAAGAAAAATTATTCTTTCATTGGCTACCCATTACATTCTAAAGGATATCGTGTGTATGATCACGATAATAGGATAATCATGGAATGCCGAGATATATTTTTCCTTGAGGATCCGACGGTCAATCCTAGAGTAAGACCACAGAGTGTGGAATTATATGAAATCTCTATGGGCAAGGGGGTTCAAGCAAGTGGGGGTTCCGACGAAGAGGACGTTAGACCTAAAATTCCTGGCCAGGGCCCACTTGAGGTGATTGAACAACCCGATGAGCCAGTTGTGTAAGGACCCGAACCCTCACTAATCTTAATTACGTTAATTGATCTTGTTTCCTATTGACTAAGACTTGTTGAGGGTTAATTTAGTGTGAATTATTGGGTTTGGACCCCGCTTAAATAGCTAAGGGCTTTTTCGTAAATTGTCCTTGCCCTCTAGGTTACCCCATCCATTTCTTTACGTGTGATTTATCGCGTAGATCGTCGTTTGTGTTGGGCCCGAGTTAATCCGGACTCATCTTGGGCCAATTGGGGGCCCTTCCAGACTAAACTGAAATTTCTAGAAACAAGTGGGCTTGTGTGCAAATTCAGGAAAAATATGTTTAAAAAGGAGAGACTCAACGTATACTCCCCTTCTTCCTCTCGTTCTCTTGGCTGGAGCTCTTGTTTTTTGGGTTTCTTCTCCTCTCCTTGATTTCAATCGAAGCATTGTGGGCGTTTGGGTGTGTGCATGCACAAGGGATGGCATCCACCCACATTCTTCTTCCTCCTTGACCCCTTTTTCCATTATATTCTGGTGTAAGTGAACTCTCCTCCAAGAGTGATCTCTCCTCCAAGTTACAGCAATACAAGGTAAGGAATAGGTTCCATTTCGTCTTCTTGGGTTTGTTAGGATCATAAGGACTTCGTTATTGACATGCATGTGGATTCTTCCACATTTTGGGCTTATGTGTAGAGAACCCATTACAGTACAGGGAGTTTCCTCTGAGCATACAGCAAGAAGGATCTAGGAAGGGCTAAACACAGTAACAAGGCAAGTACTAAGTTATATGTATTGCATGCATGGTTGAGTGTGGATAATTTGAGCTAGTTATTGTATTTCAAATTTCCAGCCATTTCTCTGTCATTGTTTAATTGATGCAAATGTGGTGTGAATCAAGATAGAATGATAAGAAGGGAATAGGAGGTGTGTGGGTATGGGATACTCTCAAGGACACTTCGATTGAACTATAGAATTCCCTTATAAGTTAGTTCTGTAGTGATCCCGTACAGAAAACTGAGCTACGGAACTGTATCCAGAGGTTCTGAAGCTTACGGCGAAGCTACGGCTAAGCCGTGAGCCCTTACTGCTCAATGTCCAGAGAGCAGTAAAATGAGAATTTGTACTACGGCTCACTTACGGCTACGCCGTGAAATCCACTACGGCTAAGCCGTATCCAGCCCGTAGCCTAGCCGTAGGTCTTTCTACGGCGAACTTTCCAGAGAACTCACAGAACCCAGTTCCTTCTACGGCTTGCATACGGCTGCACCGTGAAATACCCTATGGCTAAGCCGTGACCTCCCCGTGACCTAGCCGTAGGCTTAGCTCGGCTAAGCCGTAGGCCAATATACGGTTGAACCGTAACTACGCCGAAAATCCGGATGAACCACGACCCCTCTCGGCTAAGCCGTAGCCCTGTATACGGCTAAGCCGTAAGAACCAGTGAATGTAAGATGTTAGGAATCTCAATGATTTTGTAGGGCTTTAGTCACGGTAACCTCTATACCTCCACTTTGGCCATTGGTAATTATACGTTGGAATGAATGAAGGATTTCCCAATGGCAAGTCATGGACGTTAGCATGAGAATGGTGTTCCGTACGCACACAATGTAATACCCAGACACGGTAACACAACGACACCGAACATCTCATGTGTACCTCGTGCTGAATGTCTTTGCGAATCAGGAGACTGCTTCATTTAAATGCATTCATATTGATACATTACATTACCTTCGACATGACTGTTATCGAATTCACTTCCTCCAGCAAACCCCGCGGCAACTCAGACCTGAGCTTCTAATGAGTGCGTGTCTGACAAGCCAGAGCTTCTATTGAGTGTGTGCTTGCTAGCCAAGGGTATAGCTGAGGCTCGGGCCTTGTAGCCTACCTGCATGTGTTTCGTTTAAGCATTCGTTATTTCATGGTTAACTATCTCTTATGTATGTTATGATTAGTATAATTGACTCCGAGTCGGCACCACTTGGCTTGTGCCCTTTTGGGTATTTATATGTCACCACTGCAGTAGGTTTACGGAGGGGTTGTCGACGCTCCTCGGGAAGCTAGCTTGATCCCCTAGCGACCCATACGTTATGTATGCTCCCTTTGGGAGAATAGAGCATCGTGGTTGCCAAACAGTATGTATGACATTTAAGTTTCACTCATGCATCATGTTTAGTGATTTTCCTTACTAATGTATTATGTTATATTAGTTTCCTATGCTTTAGTATTTGCTTAACCGTCGTGTTAACAGTGTTACCCTCGGTATTGCAGATACAGCACCCGCTCCCGACACGAACATTGACGCGGCCCCGGAAGATACCCCAACGGTACCTCGGGGTGTAGGTGAATGGATGGATGGCGACGTTTACTACTAGCCATCCTACAGAGAGCTTCTCTTCTGGGAATATTATGTTGAGGACTCTTGTATCATCTTTAAGGACTGATTTTGGGAATGTATTTCAAAGACTATAACACTATTGTATGTAAATATGTTTTAATAGACTATGAACCTTATGTGCTCTTGATGATTATTGAGTATTTCACAGGTTCTCGATTATGATAATTTATGTTTGTACGTGTGTCAGCATACCTCACACGTTCCTGTGGAATCTCCCTTGCAGGAATTCGTGCAAAATTCTTCAGGGCACGGATTTCTACGGGATTACGTATCCACGCCCTGGGGGCCCACTCAAATCCCCAGATTCCAGGGATTGGGGCGTGACAAGTTGGCAGGCCGATTCAGGCGAGGAAACAACCGGCATATCTAGATGATTATTGCAGTTTATTGGAAACCGTGCAAGATTTGGATCCAATCTCCTACTCTCAAGCGGTCAAAGCGCAGGATGCGCAGTGTTGGCTAGAGGCTATGAGAGAGGAGATGGAATCAATTGAAAAGAACTAAGTATGGCAATTGGTAGATCTACCTAAAGATCGGAAAGCCATTGGATGTAAATGGGTTCTTAGAAAGAAATTTAAAAAGGATGGATCCTTGGATAAATATAAAGCACGGTTAGTAGCTAAGGGATTCACACAAGTGGAAGGAATAGATTACGAGGAGACATTTTCTCCAGTTGTAAAATTCCAATTCATACGAACCTTAGTAGCATTGGTAGCATGTCGTAACCTTGAATTGCACCAGATTGATGTGAAAACAGCATTCTTGAACGGCGAATTAGAAGAAGAAATTTATATGAAACAACTCGAGGGTTTTGTGGTGCAAGGTCAAGAGGACAAAGTATACAAACTTAATAGGGCATTATATGGATTAAAACAGGCCTCAAGACAATGGTATAGAAAATTTCATCAGGCCATATGTGAAATTGGATTTGTCCCCAATAGTGCAGATACATGTTTCTATATTAAACGCAGTGGGAGTAGTTATTTATATTTGTTATTATATGTGGATGACATTTTGATCGGTAGTAATAAATTGGAAGCCATAAATGAAATCAAACAATGGTTAAAGTCAAGATTCGAGATGAAAGACATGGGTGAGGCAGAGTATGTCCTTGGCATTGAAATAACCCGTGATCGTCCGAATAGGATATTGACTTTATCATAGAGATCCTATTTGGAAGCTGTGTTGAAAAGGTTTGATATGGCTAACTGTAAACCAATTGATACTCCCATCTGCAGGAGCACAAAATTGTCAAGCGATCAAAGACTCACAAATGAGCAGGATAGGAAAATGATGAGATCAAAACCTTATGCTCAAATTGTGGGCAGCATCATGTATGCGATGCTGTGTACGAGACCAGATCTTGCATTCGCCGTAGGTCTCGTAAGCAGATTCCTAAATAACCCAGGAATACCGCATTGGTATGCAATTAAGAGGATTCTGCAGTACATCAAAGGAACAGTGAATGTTCGCTTATGTTATCAAGGTGAAGTCCTGGAACTGCGCCGCTACTGAGATGTTGATTGGGCCGGTGATTTAGACCAGAGAAAGTAAACAACCGGCTATGTGTTTACCCTCGGAGGAGGTGCAATTTCTTGGGGTAGCAAGAAACAAATTCCCACGGCTATGTCAACAGCCGAAGCAGAGTATATAGCTTGCAGTACAGCAGTTCAGGAGGCTTTTTGGTTAAAATACTTCCTGTTTGATTTGGAGGTAATAAATGAGAAGGAGCCTGTCCCAATGAGCATAGACAGTACGTCGGCCATTTCTATGGTGAATGAGCAAAGGATTAACAGCCGATCAAAACATGTTGAAATAAAATATCACTTTGTTAGAGAGAAGGCTGAAAAGAATGATATAGAAATTTTTTATGTGCCTTCAGAAGAATTGATGGCTGATGCTCTCACCAAGGCTTTGCCTGCAGAGGTTTTTGCAGGGCATGTGATGTGTATGGGACTAAGAAATGTTTGATGTACATGGCATTCGTGCTAAGTGGGAAATTGTAGGAAATCGTGTGGTCTGCATGCCACGGGTCCCACGTCAGATCAAGCAGGGTAGATGCTAACAGATATGCAATCCCACTTTAGTGTAATACTTGATCTGGGCCCTATAATAAGACTCCCAATAGGATCAGTGGATGTGAGCTTCTAGTGGAAGATATCTCTAGTAAGTGTGACTCTTTGGGACTTGTCTATATAAGGATAAGGGAGCCCTAGGGTTTGGGATCACTATTATTCTCTCTATTTTCGTAGGAAAGACAAGAGGCGAAAAGATCCACGAAGCTTCCCATCACCGGAACATACATAGATATCCGGCCGCGTGACGGAGTCTCCTCATCTGGATCCATCAGAATTGTATTTCGAGTGATGTTTTTCTGAATACATTGCTTCTTGACTTAGCTTTGTAAGAACGCCAACTGTTTGGTTTTCTCTGAAAAGATCTCTCCACTGCAAATCAGAGCCATCAGATGTTCATGACCCAAAGGCTAGGACCCACCTGACCACTGTCTTGACAAAGAAAGCAGGCAGGTCAGGATGCTCAAGGTCCATAGCAAACCTCAAAGATGTTAATCCATAGCAGCAAAAGGCACTTGGAAAAGCCACCAAGCTACAGCCCAAGGTCTATTTGGAGCAGTGAGTTTCTCAACCCAATAGCCCATGAAGTGATTCTTAGCAATTCCAGGAGCAAACCTCAAATATGTCATCCATGGCAGCAAAAGGTACTTGGAAAAGCCACCAAGCTAAGCCCAAGGTCTATTTGGAGGAGTGAGTTTCTCAATCCAATAACCCATGAAGTGATTCTCAGCAATTCCAGGTGTGAGCACAAGATGGAAGTGGTAGCGGTAAGCCAGCTTTCCAACCACTCGGATACTTCGACGTGGCTTAATCACAACCAACAATATCGGTGGGTCTTTCCAATGAGGATGGATCCCTTTAATTTTATACCACTTTGTGCGGCCGCATTCCTAATGTTAGGTTGGGTGAAGAAAACTTTCCAAACAATACTGTCACAACCGCTGTTTGGCCTACAGCCACTTGGAGAGGTGCAGACGAGACAACAATGGTACCAATCTTTCTACCTACAGGCTACTACCAGTTGGAAATAATCTTTTATCTCTTACCTGAATTGTTTGGTGGGAGTCAGAGGCCTACTTTCAAGACCAAAACCAGTATATTCTCCTTCCCAGCGAATATTATTCATAGTTGAAGGAAGGCAAGACTTGCGAATCAGTGGGCCCTGACTCCGAAGGGCATCACGTATAATAAAGTGAGGTGAATTTAACCAGCAGCGACTAGGACACATTCAGCCCACTGTCTGGCGAAACGAGTCCATTGGGCAAGTCAAAACAAGTGAACTCAAATGCTCCAACTATGATTGGGCCCATTTCGAGTTAGAACATGGTAGGGCTTTCAAAATGGCATAAATTGTGAAAATTTCTAGAATACGCCTGAATGTTACATACCCAGAAAGTCTGCACTGTTCAGGTCATTGTTGAACCTCCCAGTGTGTCTAGCCCTGGTGTCACAACCCGAGCCCAGGGACCGGGGGTCAGAGGAAGTCTAACCAATGACACACGTACTCCCGTGCATGCACACCTAGACTCCGTCCAAGTATACACACACAAGGGATCATTCACACGTGCAAACAATGTACGCGGAAGCTGTACGTATCACGGCATAGCACAATATACAAAAGACATAATGGATTACAAAACATTTGACTGATGACAAGAATAATTACAAGAACGTATGACAATAGAGCGGGCTTACAGCAGTCAAAAATCAAAATACAGATATCATCAAAGCCCACTGTACAATTACAGAAAAATCCCCCCAATAGACTCAGACTCAATGAATGGGGAAAACAAAATGATGCAAACCGTACTCTGGAGGATGGATCAAGTCCACTCCTCTAGGCCGGAGGGGGCCTCGCGAGCCTCTCCTGGAGTCGGGTCGACCGACGCAAGATCGGGAGAGGGATCTGAGCCTGCAACACACAAAGACAACTCATAAGTACAACGACTTAGCAAAATATAAGCCACAAGAAGATAACACGAATTGTGTCTAATAAGGAGTAATAGTCACAGTGCAAGATCCATAGAAATCATGTTCGTATACTAAGCAATTATACAAATGAATAAGCATGCTGTAAGAATCATAAACAGATAATAATCAAAGTGGCTACTACATTGGCCATATTCTCCCTTTCGAGAGCAGTCGGAATGAGAACACCAGCAACCGGGCCAGGGTACGCATGGGTCTCTAGTTCCCGGGGTCCGGAGTCCCAGGACAGAACACTCTGCAGAGGCAAACACATAAACTAAACCAAAGGCTACCCCGTCGGGCATCCTAAGGCTGAGGCTCAGTAGTGCCATATACCAATCACAATCAACTCGGATGATGCACCTCAATCAATCAATCATATCATATCACTTATAGATCTCACATAGCACATTAAACGAACAATAGGAAGTGCATCACAGATACTGATACTGAATGCACATAAACAAATAAAAGAAACACTGACAATGAGTATCAATCACAATCACTGACTCAGAACTCAAGTACTCTAGTGGAGCAACGGTAAAACACAATACACAATAATAGAATGGTCCCGCCCGGGCTTCGCTCTGGGGTTGCTGCATTTGCCACAGAATCGAGAGGTCCAGCGCAGAACACATAAGAGGGCATAACCGAAGTCAATATGCTGTACAAATCAAAATACTTATACGAATCAAGGTCAATTACAAGCCAATCCTAACCTATTTATCCAGTGTTTCTAACCGTGCATGTTGATGTCGTTTTAAGTTGTCCGATGCACCATTGTCTAGTGTTGCAGTGTCAGGAGTGTGCACCGAAGTCCCTTAAACCAACACCCATGGGGAGGTGCTAAACAACTGGATAACGAGCATGAATGATTCACAGCCCACGAGATCATTCATGTCATTCAAACATTTCCATTGGGCATGTCCAGGTTAGCTACATTCTAACATGAAAGTCATAACGGTCTCTTTATTAAACCTAGTCCTTTTACTCTTTCTCTGGCATCTTACGGTGTAGCCGTGGGTGACCTTACGGCTTAGCCGAAGCATCTTACGGCTTAGCCGTAATATGCACTGCGGCTGAGCCGAGGTTCCCCAAAATGCCCATTCGTATTTACGGTTCAACCGTATTTTACTCTACGGCGCAGCCGTATCCTCGTCCACGGCTTAGCCGTAGTACAATATACGGCTTAGATCAGGCTGGGCCGTAGAAGTTTGCAGTTTGCCAACTCTCAGTTATTTTCAGGTGTCAGTCTGTACTGTTCTACGGTTAGGGTTACGGCTGGGTCTCGGCTTAGCCGTAGCACATTTCACGGTGTAGCCGTGAGTGCACGGAGTCATTTTTCTGGAATAGTTACAGACACACAGAAAACGAGTCTTTCGACCGAAAACAGGAAAATAACAGCAAAAATAGACTCAATAGGGCTGTCTAACACTGATGCATACAACAAGAAGTAAGATACAAACAATCAAAACACTATCAATCGGTGTTCATACTACTTGTGCTTATACTTGCCTCACAGACGGAATTCACACGCACACGACCGTTGCTTGGCTCAGTCCACCGGGAAACACACACAACTGGGCTCCTTTCCTCCTTCCTCACGAAACAGAAACGAAAAAGGGAAGAGAGAGAGCTGAACGAGAGAGAGAGACAGCTGCTGAGAACGATCGAAAGAGAGAAGTAGAGTAGGTAGGATATTTGTAAGTAAAAATGAGTCCAAATTACACTTAAGTCCAAACGGCTTACACAAATATCAGTTTGAGTCAACTGACGATCCAACGAGAGCAAACGAAATCATTCGAATCCAAGACAATTACGAAGATCGACAAACTCAACGAAAGACACGCGATGACGTCAGAATGAGGCAAAACTGACAAGGTCAATCAAAAGCCAAAATTACGAAAAAGGGCTCGAACTACCTAAACCAAGTCAAACTCAACCCAAACAATCTCTCCAAGACTCAAAGCCAAAGAAAAACAAAATCAAAACACACTTAACGCTAAAATCGCACGCAATTACTCACTAATCCGGATCAACTCGGGTCGGAGTGTTACACCTGGGAAAATCAATGCCATTGTGAGGGAAGTCTGTCCTTGCACTGCTCCGAGGAAAGAACTTGTTGGTCCGGACATCTACTGTTGAGTCCACAAAGATGAAAAGTGGTGGAACTTTTCCTGCATCAGCCACTGGCAGTGCCAACACGGTCATTAGAGAGAGATGAAGGGGAAAAAATTGAAGGAGACTCCATTTCTCTGCCATGGGAGCTTCTATCTATGAATACCCAATTGAATCTATTCTCATCTCAAAATTGTTCTCAGGAAGGCTGCTTTATCTTTTAGCTAAAGGAATTCAAGACACCATCCGTTAGCAGGATACAACTAAATAACATAGGAAGTCTTTTATCAATTTCAGTCTCACCACATAATGCTGGTGAATTCTGAAAACTAGTATGGAAGCATTACGAGAGAAACAATTCTAATCCAACAATCTGGACCAACAAATTTGATTGTCGCTTAAACAAAAAATTGCAGATTCTATAAACACATAATTTAACAGAAGGAAGATCATTACATATGTGAAACTTGAGTTGTCATGCCCCTAGAACATAATCCGGGGTAAAGCATGAGATTAAGGATCAATTAAAACATTTTCATGTTTAAAGAAACACGTAGCTCCGATCAATCCTACACAGGATCTTAGTCTACTGTGAGTTCATAAAGATGAACATATACCAATACCCGTGGAAGCATTATCTAGCAAATGGTATCAAAATAAAATACAAAGTATGTACATCCAAAGATACTGAATCTAAAGTTAGAATTTCAAAGTTAACAACATGTTTTGATTATAGGCCCATTAAAACTCAAGCCCCAAAAATAATGAACCTAATAAAACCCAAAATAAAGTCAGCCCAATGAAGATTACTCATGTGCAAGGTTAGACGGGTCTAACAACATCATCTGCACTTCACACAGGCTCGTTAGGTGGCTCAAAGTGCTTGTAGCGCCCTGCGCCCTCTTCTCGGGGTAGAAATGATTGATACCTAGGTACAAATAAAATATCATCATACTATGACAAGTCAGTAAGAAGAAAATATAAACTATAAGAAACATATAACATCAAAAGCGAGTAAAGATGATGTGATCATGTGAAGAGAAATAATTCTCTTATCCAACTGAAGGATAAGAGAATTTTCTATGCATAGCTTCATACGACAATGACTTCCTACCGTTCATTGCACCAGATTTAACTTGCACTTAACTCTTCAAACTAACTTTTACAAGTGATATAGAAGAACCAGCTCTCTAGAGCAAAGCTTCAGCCAAATCACTCTAATGGAAGTTCTAGAGAAAAATGTGATCTACAATGTGTAATCTTCAACCAGAATAATGAGATTTAATCATAGGGTTGGAAGAGGAATTCTTTAAATAATTCACAATTCTATCCTAAATGAATATTCCTTGTAAAATAAGAATTATTAGTTTTAACACAAATAGGAAATAATTTCGTAATAAGAAAGTGTGTTTTCTTCGCCAGTGTGCTTGAGCGGGTGCTATGTGCATTAAGTTATACGTTCTGGGCTTGAGTGTGAACTTATAATATAATAAACTTGGACACATTTATATAATTCGAGAACTCGTCATCTCAAGTTAAGTTTCATGTAAATTGAATAATAAACTAATTTCTTATTATCAGTTGATCAAAAGTTACATGAATTGATTGAAATATAAACCCTCTATGTAATCACCGTAATATAAATTCATACTATGAAAAAACTATCCAAAAAGAAATTCACACATAGTGCTTGAACAATATGTGAGTGAATATTTGTAAGTTAATTTGTGATTATTCCTACTCCAACAACTTGTAAAAATGCTTTCCTCAAATGACCATCATATTGTGAACACCTTTTTTTTTTATTTTTTTTTATTAGCACATGGTCTTCAACTACTTGTATATTTAGTTAAAATTTTTTTTTTAACCCCTCAATTAGTGGCCCACAAATTTAATGATTTTAAATAAAAAAATCACATCAGTCGATCCAAACTCCTCGGATCCATGACCTATGCTTTGGGTTGGGTGGGGTTAGTTGTGGTTGTGTTTTGTTCTAGAAGGGCCATTTAAATTCATGATAAGGTGGGCTATGTAAACGGAAGGAAGATTCCCATAGTGGAGTCACATGAATAATTTCAATAGTGGGGTCAAGTGAATAGGACATATTGCATACTCCAACAACCACATGCAGTAACTGCTGACCTTTCAATTCAAGTGACACTGGGACTGACACAAATGGAAAACAACAATAGGTTCTTGTGATTTTACCTTATCCTCATTTGTTTTTGAGTGCAGACTTCGTGGGGGTTTGATGACTTGGTTCCCGATGTCACAGTCGGACAGACAGCGATTAATGTGGGGATGCTGCCCAATTTTAAAGAAGTGCAGACTTGCCAATTCTTTTTAATTGACTGCAAAAAAACATGGTTTCCACTAGTTGCACTGCCACTGGGACCAAAGCTGTTTGGACTGTTATAAGAAAGAGACATAGAATGAGACAGAAATCTTTTATCTCAATGTATAAGAAGACGACACAGAAGGAGACAGAGAACTCAGAGCAGAAGAAGAAAAAGGTGAAAGAAACACAACATTTCCCAGCCAACTGCAATGGAAGCACAATTACCTGTTGCAGTGGTAGTAGTGCCTTTCCCGGCCCAAGGCCACCTAAACCAGCTCCTCCACCTCTCTCGCCTCCTCTCCACCCGTGGCCTCCCCGTCCACTATGTCGGCTCCGCCACCCACAACCGCCAGGCCATGCTCCGGGCCGAGGGATGGGACCCCAACAGCACCTCCAACATCCATTTCCATGACATCTCTCTCCCTTCCTTCCCCACCCCACCACCAGACCCAAACGCCCCCGTCAAATTCCCCGACCACCTCCTCCCGGTCTTTGAAGCCACCGACCACCTCCGCCACCCTTTCACTGCCCTACTCCGCTCTCTCTCCCCAATTTCCCGTCGAATCGTCGTCATTCATGATCCTCTCATGGCTTTTGCCGGCCACGAGGGATCCAACCATCCTCACACCGAGTGTTACAAATTCAATTGTACGTCTGCCTTTTGTACGTTCTTCAACACACAGGTTTTCGACGCCATGGGAAAACCAACTGGCGAGATTACTGAGTCGTTGGGGTTGCCAGTAACCTCTCTCGATGGCTGCTTCACGCCAGGATTCTTTGGACTCATTGCCGCCCGGAGCGAGATGATGGCAGCTCCCACTTCAGGCCATATATTCAATTCATGTCATCCGATCGAAGGCCGATTCCTGGACCTCTTGCGCAAAGGACCGTACTTAGATTCCAAGGTTTGGGCAATCGGGCCATTGAATCCGATCGACACTGCATGTCCGCGGCGGTCCCATTGGTGTTTAGAGTGGCTAGATAAGCAGCCGCTCAAGTCAGTGATCTACGTATCATTTGGGACGGCGTCATCCATATCAGACGAGCAGATTCATGAGATTGCTATTGGGCTAGAGAGGAGCGAGAAGAGGTTTGTGTGGGTGGTGAGAGAGGCGGATAAAGGCGATATCTTTTCACAAGGAGAGAAAGAGGACGTGAGGAAGATTCTACTGCCACAAGGGTATGAGGAAAGGGTTGGAGAGGTGGGAAGAGTGGTGAGGGATTGGGCCCCACAGTTGGAGATTCTGGGCCACCCGTCTGTGGGTGGGTTCATGAGCCACTGCGGGTGGAACTCGTGTGTGGAGAGCATTAGCTTGGGTGTACCCATAGCGGCTTGGCCCATGCATTCTGACCAGCCAAGGAATGCCACGTTGGTGACAGAGGTGTTGAAGATTGGGGTGATGGTGAGGGAGTGGTCCAAGAGAGAGGAGTTGGAGACTGCAGAGGCTGTGGAAAATGCAGTGAGAAGATTGATGGAGTCTGATGAAGGGAAAGAGATGAGGAAGAGAGCTGAAGAATTGGGCAAGGAAGTTCGTGGGGTGTGGTCAGAAAAGGGAAGTTCTCAAACTGATTTTGATTCCTTCATTAGCCATATTTCTAGAGAATAGTAGCAGAGAAAGAATTTGCTTCTTGTTTCTATTTCTTCTCTTTGAACCGTATTTTTAGCTTATGTTTGGATCTACATTACAATAAAGGAGCGCATCAAATGCAGCAAGTTAGGTCAAATTGTTAAATGCTTCTATCTTTAGAAATGCGAATGCTTGTCTAAGAAATATGAAACAGACTCTGTAAATCATTTATCTATTCAAAATCAGCTTAAAATCAACTTTGTTGGTGTTGCAATTTGTCTTGACAAAATATCCGTAGTTTTGAATTGCTAGTATTCAATATGTAACATTCCGAACTCCAAAGATGTAATTAGCCTAGTTAAATGCTGGTTAGTCAATTAAGTGTATGTAGAAGCTAAGCAAGTCTGGTTTGTTGTTAGGATCGTGAGTGTGAAGTCCCGTTGGATTTCGACTTCATTTGAGCTCAATAGGGAGATTACAATTTTAGAATGTTAGAGTCCTATTTTGTAGTTTTTTGATTTATAAGATTTTGAGTTCATCGAGTAGCTTTTAATCCCATTAATCTTATCTTTCTACCCTGACCAACCTGAACATATCTTGGGCACCAAATGCCCCATTTTTTAAAATTAAGCCTCTTATGAAAAAATATACTCAAAAACCCATTAAAATATGCTAAAATCCCAACTCTTTCAAACAATGCCAAGAGTGCTGTCATTAAAAAGCTAATTTTATTTCGTAAACATTACCATGTGAAGTGACTCAATTTGACCTCCAGTTTACAAGTTATGGCCAAAGCAAGTTTTAATAAAACTTTTAATTAAAGTGGGCCATAACTCCTTATTTAAAAAAAGGAAATATCTCCCCTTACTATCTCTCCTCTCCCACTCCCACGTTTCCCCTGGCCCCCCACCCTATCCATCAGCAACGATCACTCTCTCTTCCTCTCTCCTTCCTTTTTTTTTCCCTTTTTCTTTCCTTTCTTTCATTTTCTTTCATTTTCTTTCTTCCTTTTTCCGTTCTCCTTCCCCTCTCATTTCCTCTCTTTGTTTCATGCTAAAACCAGCAGGTGGCTGCGTTGTGATGGTGGAACTCCACCATTCCTCCTTCGGTTTGCCTCAAATCAGCCCCCGCACTCCCCCTAACTTCATCTCTTTCTCTCATTTTTCCCTCATTCTCTCTCTCCCTTTCTCCATTTCCTCCCTCCATTACCTCCATCTTGCTGCCGGCGACCGATCTAGCCACCCAAGCCCACTGGACCACCACCACCTTCCCCCCCTCACTGTTGCCGTCCAAGGGACCCCATCCTTGAGCTCCCCTCCTTCAAGCAGAACCCTAGGTGAGTCTTTGAGCTATCCCATAGCTAGGTCCTTTGTGTTCTTGGGTTAGAATGTGTTTGGGTAGACCCTTAGCTTCTCATTTCTCTATTTTTAGGTTGTGCTTGTATTTTGGGCTTGAGTTACTTCCATTTAAGCTTTCAGTGGATTTTGGAGCTAGGGCTTTTCTACCCATTTTTCCATTCACTCATCAAGGCAAGTGGATATACTTAATTTGTAGATGATTTACATTATATACACTGATTCTAGCATGCTATTACTTCATTATCTTGGATTTTCCCATTTTAATATAATCAAATGAATATAAATGCTAGAATTAGGTTATAGATAGATGAATGGATTGGAGGTGGTTTATGCTTGATGTGGAGGGGCTTGCTCCATTTTTATATATGTTTATTGAAGGAATGGTTCCTTTCATTTTATTAAAATAGGGGATTATCTGTTTATGATCAGTAGTAAGTCTAATTGATTGGGCACAGTTCTGTTAGGGGGATGGTTTTAAGCCTATGGGCCCTTTGTGGGGAATGTTTGGGGGTTGTATGTCTTCCATACTATTCCCACATATGTGATAAAACATTGATTCAATTGTGGGACCCCATTTAACTCGCTTTACGATAAAACAACCTTTGATCTCTAGATAAGAGGTGTATTTCGGCATATACATTTTTATGGATTGCATGGTTCGCGTACAGTGCACAATATACTTTAAACCCAATTGATGTAAGAATTGGGCTTATGCACTGTTACTTGGATGGAATTATTAGCCTAACCCTACATCATCCGTGGTTTGAGTAAAGTTATTCGGTACGCGAATTGTGATCATTAACATTAGAGTTGGATTGTAAATTCTCCTTGGCCTTTGGGCTTGCATTGTTATGCTTTCTAGGGATTGTACCTTTGCATTGTCTTGGACCATGTCATGGTTTGGCTTGTGTATTGGTTTTCGAGAGGGTTGCTTGCATTGGGTTATTAATCATCAAATTAGGGTAGCCCTTCATTGTTCAGTATTTGTATATACCTGTTTTGCTAGCCCTTCATGTTGATATAGGAATGGTCTATCGAATAACCACTAAGCTATATTTTGCAGGTCTTGACATAGGAAGGGCCAGGTTCGTATGAGACTGCTTATATGATCTGGTCATTAGACGATTGCGGTTGGTTTACATAAATGTACACTATGATGTATCAGATATAATGCAGGTATACAAAGGAGAGCTTACCACTTGTATTTGGATGTAGCTTTGGCTTTATGTATTGGACAAGATGTTAGGCATCTAAAGTTGAATTTGAATCACTGTAGTCAGATAGGATGTGAGGCAATAGAAGGTAGTATAAATCCAGTATGGGTATCGATGTGATTCGATGCTTGTTTGATGTGGGTGTTGGTCGGTTGAGATAGAGTTGGATTTGGATTCCCGTTCTTTCACTTTATCAACTGCTTTATGTACATTGTTTAATCATGTACTCCATTATGATCATATTATCTTTATTCTTTATTTGATATTGCACTTTTATTATGGATTATGTTTATCCACTTGCCGACTCATTATAGTCTAATGATGGTGTATTTGGTGCATAGGCATTGAGTTTGCTTTTCCTTAGGTGTTTCGCTGGAGATACATTAGATGGTTGGGCCTGATGTTGTTGAGTACGAGTGATGTGCCGACGATATCTCTAATCCATCATGTCCCTCACATGAGTGACTTCATACAATTAAAGATAGTTGTTTATATATTTCAATTAGCTTAGGTTTTAGTTGTGGCCATTTAATGAATATATCTTTTAATTGTCCACTTTAACTTTAAAAATCAATTTACATGCTTAATTTGAAATGTTTATTATACCCTCTGTGTCAATTAAGTCTTCCATTGTATTGATTGGTGAAGTAACCAATATTGAGACTCACCGCGGACTATGATCCCTGACAGGACCATGTTTGGGGTTATATGTTGTTTTTAACATGAATAATTTGTTGTTTATTATTGAGAAAAATTTTAAATTAATCCCTAATATCACGTAACCCCAATTTACAAAATGTGGTGTGACACAAAATATTTTATATTTTCTCGCAGCTTGCATGGCCTTTTGGCGGAATGATACTTACATTGACTCTTTGTTATTATTATTTTATACTAATTTGGTGGTATGCTTTTATAAAGGGCCTATAACTTGGGAGGTACCCATCCCTGCAATTTGTTTATTTATAATCATTGCAACGAGTCGGCTACCAAAGGGGGCTGGACCAAACATTAAGTTCATAAGACATAACTTTTAGTCAAATGATCTCATGCTGTTGCTCGAATGTGGGGCTAATGATAAGTTAATAATAATTTTTTTTAATTGAACTATGAAGCCCACCTATTCACAGTTAAACCTGTTCATGTCAAAATGATCGTTGTGTAATCCCAGGTCAAAGTTGGAACAGGGTGCCATCATACATGTCGGATTCTATTGTAGATATCCGATTGATATGGCTAGGTTTACAAAAACAGAACCACATGTTTCATACATGACCGACGAAGGAAGCCCGTGCTTAGCACGAGCATTAATTAAAATACATAAAGAATAGCTAATATTTAAATATGATGCTAATATATGCATTAATATAATATATAATATGCATCGAAAGATAGAAAAAGTAAATCATTCATGAGATGGAATAACAAGAAGTATTGAGAAAACGAAATGGATTCCAACATTTAGAATGGAAGCTTACATCGAGAGATCTTGAAGCAAGCGAGATATCTAAGTTGCACAAAGCTTAGTATATCTTCTGTTGTAGTGTGGCTTTTGGTGTTACACTTCTTTGTGTAGAGAGGTCATGAGAATATAAATAGCCCTTTTATCTAAAGAGATGTCCAAAAAGGCTCTTGACACTTTATTGTGTGTTTAATAACATTGTTGATATTATAATTCATTAGGCATTAAATTAAAACCGATTCCATATTCATCAGGTCACAGACCAATTCAAAAAGGTCAAAATAAACTAGGTAGTCAAAATCAATTGTTTTATTTTTGCAATTGAAATCAACTACTTTCATTATATATAATATATAACTAGCAAATGATGCTTGCGATAAGCACGTGCAAGCAACCAACGACATTTGTAACATTAAATTTATAGAGAGAGAGAGAGAATAGGTTTATAAGGAAAGTTTTTATGTGCATATGTCCATTACTATTTTGGTGAGAGACACTTTTTTTTCTGGATCTATCAAGGTCAAAAAGTGGTGTGTGTGTGTGTCGGTGGGTGTATAGGGGAACACTATTATGCATCATTCTGTCACCATGTGGTGAGGGATAATGACGCAGCTTTCCCTATATACATATGAAAATTTTTATTTTTCATAACATCATAAATGACTTTTCCTCTTTTGTGTGTGAATCTTTCCAAACATGCATTTGTCCCTCACCACATGGTGAGAGAAGGATGCATAGTACTAGTCCCTATATATAAATATATATGGGCTTCCTCACCAGTGCTCTTGTAGGAATACCCTGTTCACTTAAGGCTATGGGGCCCACTTGGGGATGAGGATTGGAGGGGAGAGGGAGGATTTGAAGGACACACAGAGGCCCTCTTCTTTATAGAAAATCAACCCCATCTTTGATTTCTATTATTTCCATCTGGGCCACAAAAGTTTAATAGTGTACAATTTATTTGGATTGTTGTCACTTGATCCAGCAGTCTAATTAAATAGGATGGGGCTCAAGCTCGGCTACCATGTGCAATTAAGGGGTTCCTATGTGTAGTCTATTTGGATGGACCACAGGTGGGCCCCATATGCTTGGGCAAATAGGATTTCTCTCATCCACTTGAGCTTAGGTGAGGGAATCCCATATATCTATATATGGAAATGTTCATACACATCTATCCCTTTCCATTTTATGGTGAGGGACAACATAATAGGGACAAATGTATTGCATACTTTTGTTATAATGCAATTGATGAGTACTTTTTGAATCCAATAAAAAGATTGAATTTGAAAGCATGTTTCTCTCCAAATGTTGAGAATTTGTATTTGTGTTTTGAAAACAGCCCAAATGGGTAATTTTGGGATTGATTGGAGGTAAATGTAGACCTAAAAACTTGATTTGATCATACAATGAAAAGAAAAAAAAAAGATGGTATAACTGAGAATCAATGATAAGTGGATGAAACCTGACATGTCCAAGGCATTTGACAAATTACAATGGTCCTTTCTTGTCAAGGCCTTAAAATTCTTTAAATCCTCTGATAAGTGGATTGCCGTCATAACAGACTTGACCCCTCTTCTAAATGTTTAGTGCTAGTTAATAGAAGCCCCTGTGGCTTCTTTGGCTCCTCTTGTGGCCTTCGTCAAAATGACTTACTATCTCCTTACCTTTTCATCCTTCAGAAGAGATCCTTAGCCTCAACCTCAGCTCCCTCCAAAAGGAAGGTAAATTCCAAGCAGTTTTCCCCATCCAGTCTTTTCCTTGTCACCTTCTCTATGCAAATGGTATCCTATTCTTTCTCAAGGCCCTCAAAAGAAGCTTGAAGGTGGTTAAGAACCTTTTAGCTAGTTACTAAAGAGCAGTAGGTCAAGTCTTTAACCTCTCTAAAAGCAAACTTTTCATTTGCAAAACTAGCTCCTCCAAAAGCTGCTCAATTTGCTCCATCCTAGCTATCGTGCAAGTTTCCCTTCCTTCTACATACCTTGGAATTCCTTTATTCATTGGCAGTCCTAGGCATAGACACTTGATGAAACTTCTAGATGCCTTGAGATTTAGACCAGACAAATGGAAAATGAAATCCCTCTCTTTTGTTGGTCGTCTAATTCTTGTTAAGTATGTGCTAAGTAGCCTCCTTCAACATGTTTCCCTAGTCATCCCCATCCCAGACATAACTTGCCAGCAAATTAAAAGACTAATGAGAAACTTTCTTTGGTCTTCAATCTCCATCCAAATCAAGAGGAATCTAGTCAGATGGGAGCATTTGTGCCTCCCAAAAAAAGAAGGAGGCTTAGGGCTTAGAAGAGTAGCTGAAACAAATGAAGTTAGCATGCTCAAGCTAGGTTGGCAAGTTATGATATTTTCCTTCCTTTGGGCTTCTTAGTTCAAAAGGAGATACTTTAGGAGCTTCCCTATTTGGCACTCAAGCACTCATCTTACAGGTTCAAGCATATGGAGGAAGATGAGATCCTTAGCTTAGATCCTCCAATCAGGAAGCAGATGGGGACTGTTGGAGATGGAAATTCTATTAGTATTTGGCATGGCGAGTGGATGGACCTCTCCCCTATTGCACAAAGGTTACCAGATCTCAGTTTCTCCTATTCTGATAAAGTCTCAGCCATTATCAGAGACAAATCCTGGTTCTTCCCCCAACCATCTTCCCCCGACAACCCTCACTTTCTTAAGGCAGGCAGATTCAATCAATTTGGGAGCAGCCCCCTCCAAAGATGTTCTTAGATGGGAAGGAAACCCCTCAGGCATCTTAACCTGAAAGATGCTTAGGAACAAATC
This sequence comes from Sextonia rubra, assembly GCA_037013555.1. Lineage (NCBI taxonomy): Eukaryota > Viridiplantae > Streptophyta > Magnoliopsida > Laurales > Lauraceae > Sextonia > Sextonia rubra. Next base: position 28,922,756 of record JASUAD010000009.1, read on the forward strand.
AAGACTAAAGGTTCAGAGGTTACTTTGGCTCTTCTAGTCTGGAACAAATGCATTCACAAAAGGCTCTCTGACTTTATTCAGCGTTTTCTTCATGGAAAGATTCTGACACAGGATTAGGCTCAAACGGTAGGCATCCACTTAGCTTCTAGATATGTTCTTTGTAAGTCATTTTTGAAACAAACCTCCATATTTTTTTTAGTTGCTCTCATTCAGTACACCTTTGGGAATGGATTCTGGAAATTTTCCACTGTCCAGCGCCCCTCTCTCACACAACAGGCATCTACTGGCATGCCCTCTCCTCTGGTAGAGATAATCCTGGAAGAAAAATCATAGCTTCAGTTTCTTCCATATCGTCTCTTTCATTTGGTTCACACAAAATGAAGTTATCTTCAACAACTACCTTCTACCAGCTCAAAGGCTTAAACTCTTGATTATTCAGTGACTTCTCGAGTATCTTGACTGCTCTTAATCTGCATATTTTGAAGAAATCATTACTCCCTTGATAACTGTGGCCTTAAACAAGCTAAAATAGGACTTTGTATTTAGCCTCTCTCTTGTTTATCCTTTTCGTATTGCTTTTTTTGCTCTCTTGAGCTTGTATATTTTGATTTTTGGCTCTCTGGAAGCGTTTGCCTATGCTTTCTCTTCTTCTTTAAATACAAATAACCTTATAGCCAAAAAGAAAAAAAAACAACTGATGGTCAATGATCAAATCAAAAAATAGAAATATGAATTATATTCTAAAATATTGGGAAAAAAATGGGCTCAGGCTAAGCAAATATGTTGTAACTATGGATTGTGTGTGATGGAGTGGTAAATTCAAACTATAAACAATCACAAACACTTGAAATCAGATCAACTAACATGCAAATGCTAGCTATAGAGAATGGAATGGTACCAAAAGAAAAAAAAAGAAAAAAAATTGTACATGAACTTAGGCAAATAGAGGAACAGAATGAACCAAACATCATGTAATATGAATGTAAAGCTTAATAAAACAACAAGCTAATTTACTTCATAAGAAGAGAATTGTGGATTTTGTAGTTGAAAGTTTCCACTAATTTTGTGTGAGAGTTTTAAAATCAATAATTTCTAACAATACCATTCCCATATATTAAAGCAATACGACATAGGTTATTCATAAAGGAAAGTAAAAGCTGAGAAATAAGAGACACCCTAAGTGGCAAGAGTATCTCATCGCACACAATTGCCCATGGACTGATCCTAGCTAGATAAGGCTGTCCCACAAGTTCTATATCACTCGCCCACCTATAAAAAAATATAAAAAAAAAAATGAAACTTAAAAATATTGGCATACAATCCTTCTTTTCATCGTTTGGTTATAGAAAAACATGGTTGTGAGATATGTTTGTATATGATTGTTTTTGAGTTCTAGTGATTTCGGTTAATAGTTTAAGTCTTACACAAAATTTTGTTTAGGATTTGTAAAACATTAAAAAAACAAAGTGACTATTTGTAACACTCCGACCCTGCTTGACCTCGTTTAGCAGCTAATTAATCTTGTTTTCGTTGCTAATCGTGTTTTGTTTGTGTTTTTATTTTCGTTGCGGGTCATGGATAGGTAGTTGGGTTGAGTTTGACCTGGATTAAGTAGACCAAGCCCTTTTTCGTAATTTTAGCTTTTCTAAGACATGGTCATTTTTGCATCATCTTGATGTCAACACGTGTCTTTCGTTGAGCACGTCAACTTTCGTAACTACGTCATTTGCAACCGATGTCGTGTGATTCCATTGGACCAGGATTTGACTCAAACTGAAAATAGAATTATGACTTGGACTTTATTGTAATTTGGACTTCCCCTTAGCTTATATAACTTCATCCATCCACTAAAACTCACGTTCTCTCTCATTTTCCTCACTGTGCACGTGAAGAAACTTTCTCTCCCTCACCTGAATTTTCTCCTCCATCGATCAAGCTCAATTGAGGGATTTTGGTTCTTTGCAAGTTCTATTGTGTTGATTGTGAGGTGAGTTGAGAATCCTTCCATCTCTCTCATCTCCTTCCACTATTTCTCCTCCTTCTTGTTTCCCTGTTGCATGGCGTGTCTGTGCTTTGAAATTCTTTCCATTTCTCATGCATGCATGTTGTTTGATTGGTGTTAGGTTGTGTTTGGGCCCAAGGACAACAAGTTGTGTAATTGAATTCAATTGAGGCAAGTATAACCATAACCTGTAAGAACCCATGTTGGTATGCATTTGATTTTGGTTAGTTCACATGAATTTGTATGGAAAAATGTGTTTACAGCCCATTTGATTACTCATTTGATTAGTATTTGGTCTATCTCCATTGGATATTTGCAATTCTGATGGTTTTACAGGATTTCTGTACGTGCTTCAGAACATTGACTTTGTGCATGTACGGCTAAGCCGTATGTCATTTACGGCTTAAAGTACAGAGAGGGTATAAATCCAGTCTTCCTCTACGGCTAGGGCACGGCTAAGCCGTGTATTGCCCTACGGCTAAGCCAAACCTCAGCCGTGGCCCAGCCGTAGATCAATACAGGGTGTCTTTTTCTGGATTAACTGAGAGCACTCAAATTGACAGACCTTCTACGGCCCAGCCACGGCTAAGCCGTAGAACACTCACAGCTAAGCCGTATGTTCATATACGGCTAAGCCGTATCCACACTAGAATAATGAAGAACAAGGATAGGTGTAAGGGAAAGACCGATATGGCCTTCATAATAGAATGTAGAGCACCTAGACCTGCCCAACAGAATATGATACAACGCGTGAATGATCTCGAGGGCTGCGAATCATTCATGTTCATTATCCGGATGTTAAGCACCTCCCCATGGGTGTTGGTTTAAGGGACTTCGGTGTACTATCCGATTCAATGCAACACTAGACAACGGTGCATCGAATAACTTAAAACTACATCATCATGCACGGTTAGAAACACCGGATAAGTAGATTAGAATTGGCTTGTAAATCAGATGATCCGATTTCGCATGATTTGTTGCATAACATATTGCATTCGATCATTGATATCTACTATCTGATATCTTGTTTTCCGCTATTTTCACATTGTGGTTCTTGACCTTGAGTATGTATGTGTAATTCCACGTATAAGATATGTCCACAGATATGCACGTATGATATGTTGTCACGATCTACTCAGGGTTTTCATGATTGATTCGGTATAGTCAGGCACTACTTAGCCTCAGCCTTAGGATCCCGACGGGGTGAATTTGGTATAGTTACATGGCCTTGCTGTAGTAAGGAAACGTCTTGGGGAACCGAACCCCAGGAAACAGAGACCCATTGTACCCTGGCCCGGACAATGGTGTTCTTTGCACGATATAAGATCCCTCTTTTGGGAGCATATGGCAATGTAGTAGCCACTAGTTATGTACACAGCATGTATCAATTGATTCGCATAGCATATTTCTTTCTTGCACGACAGCCTAGAATACGAAAACGCCTTATTTAATTTACATGATGTTCTTTATTCTATTAGACACAGTGTGTGTTAACTTGCTATGGTTTATACTCTACTGAATCGTCGTATTCACAGTTGTTTTTGGTGTTGCAGGCCCAGATACCCCTGCCGAACCCTCGCCGGTCGACCAGACTCCAGATGAGACCCCCGAGGCCCCATCAGGCCTAGAGAAGTGGATGTGATCACTCCACGGGAGAGCGTTCTTGGCATGGCATTGGAGTCTTGTTTCTTGTTTTGAGGATCTTCATACTTGTATATGTCATGATTGTATATATTATTCTGTTCATTTTGTAAGACCTTCATATGAAATTATGTTAGTTCTTTCTTCGTATTCTCTTCTTGCACTGTTAGTTTGATGTTTCTGATATTTACAGCTTCCGCGTACATGTTTGGTACGTGTGAATGTTCCCTTGTGCGTGTGCATTTAGACTCGGTCTACGTGTACATGCACGGAAGTACGTGTGTCATTAGGTTTGGCTTTTGCTAACCCCCGAACCTTGGGCTCGGGTTGTGACACTATTTAAAGCGCGTAAGTCATGCTAATTTTCTGAGATTGTTATTAATTGATGTTAGTCCAAATAACAAATTACAAATAGCCTTTCTAAATTATTCAAGTTAGTCTTAAAAAGTATAACACAATTAATTGTATATAAAACAATCCTCACCTAAAGGAGCCAAGTCGGGAAGTTATGTATGCGCCTTTGCAAAGCAAACACTATACCTGAAAATCACAATGACGAACAAATGTGACTACCTTGATTTATTAATAAAAAGGGAGAAATAAATGCTCTAAAGAAATTATAAAATTTAATTTTAATGTGGTTACATAAGTGAGGGCCTCAAATAGTGGCAATGAAGAAACATATCCAAAATATCCAAATGCAATAACCCAAAAAGAGTACACTTAATGCCTAAAAATCTCTTTAATTCTAACAAAAAAAAAAGAGTTTATAAAGAAAAGGGAAGGCCCACATGAATGAATGAATGAGTGAGTGCTAACAAAGATGAGGATGGATCGAGGAGCAGGTTCTCCTTGAGGGGCTAAAAACTAGAATAAGAATCTCCCTAGAGAACAACAATCGATTATTTAGACACCAAACTCACAAATGAATCAATTCAAATAACCACAAACCCTAGTGGAAGATAATGGAATTATTCTTAAGACAATCTCATACCATGAAAATAAATTAATTACACTTCAGTTCACCTTTGAAGTCAACCCCAACAAAAGGTAAAAATAATAATAAAGAGGATAATGATCAGAACTTCAAGGGGTTCATAGTTTTAAATTTGATAAGTCCAGTTAAGGAAGATGAAAACTGCCAAAATCTAAGACATTTGCCATGTTAGTCCCTTGCAATTGAAATTTGATATCCAATGGAGACAAATAAACTCTTCCCTTACAAATCTTAGTACTCTCATAAGATATATTTATAAAAAAAATCATAAAGATAAAGAAGGCATTTTAAGTATCCACTACCTCATGTATACATGAGGGGACACTTTATACACTATATACACTATATATATATATACTATAAAAGAGGCTTCCATTGTCGGTTTAGTTTAGTTTATCCAAATGTTTGACAAAAGTGTATTATTTTGGACAATTAGACGATTAAATTGAAATCTGCTTTCCACTGACTTGCACTTTCATTCAATTAAGCAGGAATATAAAGTATGCAGCCTTAATTTAGCAAATTCTCCTTGTTTAAGACTATTCACTATGCAACCCATCTTGAGATTACTTGATCTAATAAAATCTACTAAAAGTCAATACACATTCTGTAAAAGTCTTATATATTGATATACGAGTATCATCTTACAAGGGAAATATTCATGTGTATATGTTCCTTACCATTTTTTATGAGAACTCTAGGTGGGACCCACTGTATGGTTCATCTAAATAGATTATACATACGACCCCCTTGAATTAAACCCACTCACCAATTCTTGGTCAAATCTAAATTTATTGGACCGTTAGATCGGCTATGTATCTATTCGAATAGAATAAATTTGTGGGTCATGGATGAAGGGGTTAGACACATATGATTGGGGCCAAACTTATTTTTTAGGGTGGTCCCTCATAGATCTTTCCATCTCCCCTGATCTCATCTCTTAGTGGGGTCCACCATGGGCCCCACAGAGGAGTATGCACGGTCTCTTGGTGAGGGACATATGCACATAAATATGCCCTCATCTTACAGATTAGATGCTTGAGTACTATAATCTTAAAATCAAATAAAACCTCTCATTGATATCTATGCATAGACTTGTGAGTTTCGGAGTTGTATTTACTTCTAGGCCTAGAAAAAAAAATTAAAAATAAAACATCATGTAAATTTATTTCATTTTTTATTTATGTTTTGATGCATAGAATAAATATTAATAATGACAGATAAAATATTTTGTTTCTTTTATAGCTACTCTTTTCATTAAATATTTAAAAAAATTTTAAATTTTAATATACTTTCATCTTTGGTCTCGGGCTTAACACAAGCTTTTGTTTCTAGTGTAAATATATTTGTAAGAAAATGGATTGCTAAGCAGATGGATGCAAGATAAAGAGTGTATGTCGTGCCAGGAAAGAGGCAAGAAGATGAAAAACTAAATAAGAGGATTGAATGGAGTATTTAGAAAAAAAGAAAAAGGAAATCAGGGAACTATAAAAGACTAAAAAGAAATCAGAGAAGTCATTGATACCGATTACCTCAACAATGCCAGTGGCGTGTTCAAATCCATGGCTAGTATAGTACGCGAAGATGAGATGATCAATGACAGATGAAATGTGATAATTGCTTTCTTCATATCACCCTAGCCCTGAGAACAAAAGATCAAAGATAAAAAAAAAAATAAAAGAGGCCATTCCTGAGAAAAAACCAAAGGAGAAGACTTTTTTTTTTTTTACCAAGAAGGACTTGATAAGAAGAGTTAGGAGAGGGTGGAGTTGTGGTGCTGAGGAAGTTACGAACATGGGAGGGTTAGAGAAAGTTGAGGGACAATCAAAACAACTTATTGTAACTGAGGAGGGGAAATGCTTTTATTTATTAGGAGTTACAAATGTGGGAGGGCCATTGTGAGGAATGAAGGTCAACAAAATCCAGTTAAAATCAATTGAATCTAGCAGGTTGATTTCTCAATTGAAATCTGCATGCTTCATTATATATATATAGGGCCCTATATATAATTCATACAATAAAAATTCCTATAGATTTTTAAATTTTGTAAAAATATAAAATAAAATATATTTTGTATAAATTATGTAGTTTAAATTGACCTTTTTGTTGAATATAATCTCTATAATCATAAGGAAGGGTTTTGTGTTCTCTTATAATTGTTATTCCATATGAATAAGGGGAGAAGATGCATTGCCCATGTTTTATAGATGAGATTGGTGAGATTAGCCAGAGTTTGTAGATGCATGGGAGGGTAATCACTCACTCCTCAATGTGGCCGATGATGAATAAAAAGGGAAAAAGGAAGTCATCATTGGATGAAATCCCAATTTTCAAAATTATATCTGGAATTTTGGTCGATGTCGCAGACGATTGACCTTGAGAGCCATGACTAAAATTTTGGATTAAGATGAGTTGGAACAAATAAAGAAGATGAGAGGCTTGTGAGAGAGGAGTTCTAGAGGAAAATTTATTAGAGAGCGGTTACCCTTTGGAGGTAAAAGCAAGAGGGAAAGAAGGAATACTAACTAACCTTTGACAAAAAAATTTAAGACAAGGTTGAGGAGAAATGTCTCTATGTATTTATCACGTCCTCAACTTGAAAGAAATGAATGAAATCCAAATAAGAATGCACTTATGAGGATGGAATAAATGTAGTTATGAAATTAAATGAGAGTCAACATCAATTGGTTAGGATCCAACTGACTTCTCAAATGAAATTAGTTGGCTTTATATATAATATAATAATTGATCCAACACAAACACACACACACACACACACACAAGAGAAAGAGTTATTTTTAAAAACTTCCCATTTTGAAAACTCCCATTCTTGCTTTCCTACTTTTTTAGGCCATGAACCCATTTTGAGCTAACTCAGTCTTTTCACACACACAAACCCCTCACGAATTATCACAAGTCTAAATTTGACACTGATCAAACTCTTGCTCACCGTTGGATTAAAATACTAAGAAGATGATGCATTTAAACCCATTAAACTCTAGAACCATAAATCAAGGTGTTTGTATGATCTAATGGAGTTGAAATTTCAAATATTGGTAGATCTTATCCATATCTTTCCATTTAACAGCATTATGTGGTTGTAATGTATAATGGTGCGCCCCACTAGGAGGGGCTTTTTTGAAAAAAAAAACTCTCCAAGACTTTTCGAGCACTCCTAACATATGAATATCAATTTGATTAAAGTGAAAATCTGAGTCAATGCCTTTACATATTGTGATTAGGGGTAGACTCACATACACTAGTGTGCCAATTGGAAATTATTCATAAATTTTCTAAACGCCATCTAGCCTAGCCACCACTCTCAAAATTTCCAGCCCCATCTCTCTCTCTCTCTCTCTCTCTCTCTCTCTCTCTCTCTCTCTCTCTCTCTCTCTCTAGCTTTAAAATGCCCAAATTGGAGGATGCCCACAGATCAGTTCTCATTTAAATTAGATTAACTTTTGGCACATTTGAGAAATATGGCCCCCACTAATCAAACCTAAATCCAGATAAGCATGAGTTTATTTTGTTTCCAACATGACTTTGCTTCTCATTTTGGAGGCCTACAATGGAATGGGATTTAGCTCATGGGGTCAAACTAGCATCATTTTTAACCCTAATTTTTTACTCAAATCGAAGCCTATTTAGATTCAAACACAAATTTTATTTTGATTAATATAATCTAACTTAAATTAAAATGAGTTTGAATATTAGACAAATCTAATTTTATCTATTAAGTACTTGAGTGATTGGGACGATAGTTCAACCGTTCTGATTAGCACATTTCTTTTTGACATTTTCTTTATTTTTATTTAGTTATATACAACGGAAAGAATGGGCCAATGGTTGGCCTACATTAATTCATTTCAAAAGGAGAGTTTCGTTTCAAAAAAATAGAAGAACAAGAAAAGAGAACTTGATCTAGTGCGGTGGCTCTTTATCTCATATGGTGTTATTAAAGGAAAATATTCAATTGAGAACTACAATGGATAAGAACCCCCTAATAGTCATACGTCCCAAGGTTTGGCATATATCTGAATGGATTGAACCATTGGATCGACTATACACTCATTCAAATAAACTGAACTTATGGGCTATGGATGGAGCGGTTAGGGACATTTGATTGGAGTTAAATCTAATAGCTTAGTGGTCATGCTTAGATCTTTCCATCACCCATAGTCTTATCCCTAAACGGGACGCATAGTGGGTCCCACAAAAAAGTTTGCATGGACGCTCCATGCTGGTTGTTCTCACCAAAATATGCCTGCTATAAAAAAATTAGTATGATTTGTTATAAACAGCTCTTAAAACTCAACCAATACGAATCAATTTGGCCGTCACTAAAGCCCATCTTTCAAATTATCGTTTTAAATTTTCAAGTACCCCTCAGATGAAATTTATGGGTTCACCACTAATTGTGATATGATATGGTTAGAACAAACAAAAACATGCACTTGGGCCCTTTCTTGTTTCAAAAGTCATCTGAATGATACTTAAGACAACATTAACACCATTAATTATCCAATTTTAAAGCCACAAAATGGTCATGTATAGAGAGAAGATGCTTTGTTTTAACTAAGATTGTTAATGTTGCATCCCTTAGAGAAGAGTTCAGATTGTCAAGGCAGTCAACTAATGACAATGCGACATGTGTATTAAAGTGATGCGCCCTCTCAAAAGCTTTCGTTGCATTAAATGAAAGAGGAGAATAAAGGACTATTCATAAATATGAATATCACAAGCCTAGAACAGTAACCCTAGCATAAAATCCTTGCCCAAACGCTCTCAACCTCTTCTCTTCTCCTCTTTTTGACCAGTCACACAAATTCTTTAGTCATAGCCGAGTGAAGCATCCAAGGAGTGGGACTTTTCTTTGGGGTCTATCTATTGGAAATCCTGCTAAAAACAAATGACTTCTGTTATATGGGATATCTCCAAATTTTACTAAATTAAATATAGGTTGTGATTAAATAAGCAAAGTATACCTTGAGAGATGCCACTTCATTGGTTACTTTCTTATTTATGTAGTATATATTGATTATGGACTTGGCTTATGTTAAAACCTCACACAAGAAATTATGGGCCCATGAATTAGGATGTAGAAATAAACCAACCATATGGAGCTCAAATTTAAAGCTTGTACATAAGTTATGGGGACTTTTGTGAAAAAAAAAAAGAAGCCTAAACTCGTAATCGACAAGGCTGTAAGGAAATTTTAGAGATCATGACATAATGCTTTGTATAAGAGGCTGTTTTATTTTATTAAAACTGCACTTACTCGTAATGTCGCAAGTGTAATGTTGATATTATCTAGAGGTAGCAAAATCTGAACCAACCCATATCCGACCATCAGCTGATCGGCACAACCTGACCCGTATTCTGTAGGGGTTAGACATGGGTTAGGTAAATCTGACTTGTGACAAATGGCTTAGAACTACTCGGCAAAACCTGTCTAACCCACATTAAATGTTATAGGGAAAGCCTCCACCAAGGACTAGTGCTCATGATAATGTGAACATCATGTGCTAGAATACCTAGTGGGGCCCAACTTAAGATACATCCAATTTGACCATAAACAACGTCCCTCTATGATAGTTATCGATCCCAAGTTTGGCACATATCCAATTAGATTGTACTGTTGGATCAACTTGCACTCATTTTGGATGGTGAAGACTTGTCAACAATTGATCAAGCTATTAGGATGATAATTCGAGCCTCCGTCACCATATATGGGTAACTTGGGGTGAGGTCCCATTTACAAATGGGGCCGCTATTGGGCCCACTAAAAAGTGGTGCTCACTGGTGCTCCGCATAGGGGCTCCCTTTATTAAAACCCTAACAATGTTATCTTTTTCCCTCTGAAAAGAAAGAAACTTCAAACAAAAGAAGACATGAAAAAACATAGCAATACAAACAGATTGCATCAAAACAAGGGCCAAGTGATCAGACTATCATATAGAAACCAGCATAACATTGTATAAGCACCAACCAGGGGCTCAATGTAAAGGAAGAAATCTTCAAAGAAGGGGTCAAATTTAAACAATATTAATTTTCAGAACTCCCGTGGATTATTTGTTTGGCATTATTGAAGGTTGAGTTTTTGTAAATACCCCCTAAAATTTATAAAATTTGTAAATAACCTCATGTGGTTATAGTATTTGTAAATAGCCATTTCATTTTAGTACCTTTTGTGTCTTTAAAATTAGTAGACTTTTAACGACCATAATTTTTTAGAGTGAGATGACACTTTTACCTTTCTTTATTATCTATATATGCATAATTTAAAAAGCATAATATTTTTTTTCTCTTGTGAGATTAAGAATTACATTTAGTGGGAGAACTCACTCTATATAAAGCCAATCCTCTCAATCTATGATACATTTTATTAAGTTTAAATCCATCATAATGACAATCAACACATGTACTTATAATGAATTTTAATTTCTCATATCCATACATGACCCACCATTTGATTAATGAAAGTTTTAAAATACATGATTAGACTTTATATGCATTAAAGAATAATTGAGAGAGAGGGCATTGGGACTTAGGATAAAATAATAATATTTTTATAGATAGTAATATGCTCATTTTTTGTTTATTGGGTGTAAGGATAAAGCTATAATTTTTATAAAAATTAAATCGTTGTCATTTTTGTTAGGAATATTTATTCTAAAGACTTCATAGATATTAAAATAAAAAAGTGGGCGCCTATTTACAAATACTAAAATCACAAGAGCATATTCACAAATCCTATAAACCTTAGTGGGGTATTTATAAAAAAACTCTTTAAAGTTTGACCCTGGCCCCAGCTATAGGCTTGTTCAGATTCAAACAGCTACTGCTTGGCTTATTCGAGGCAGGAACAACAAATTGATTGTTGTTAGTCGTTTGCTCTACACACCATCCGGGACACAGATGTTGTTGACCCACCAGCTCCCCTATCAAGGCCACAACCTCTTCCTCTTAATTTCTTTTTTAGTTTTTTATCGGGTACCTCCTCTCACGAGTGTTGTCAGTTGTGGCTAAGGAGACCAAGATTTCTCCCCATTTTTCTCTTCATTGATCTGTGTTGGTGGCCTCACAATGCATGGCCGATTCCATTGCAGGCATCTAGAACCATATCGTCTCCCTACTCATCTCTTAGAGGAGAGACGGCTTTTACTGTTTGGAAGAAAAAGAAAGGACCTAGTTTGTCCTTCATGCTTTTGTCTCCTTGATTGTGAAGATGACTTTTCAGTTTGCCCTTTTGGCTTTTGCCTCATTAATTGAGAAGCCTTTTGCCCATTGAATTTACATGTAGCATGGACAATTACCAAGAAAATAGTTGGGATCCTCGAATTTTACCCCACACGGGAACGTGGGGGGACCTATCATTGTTCACTCTGTATATGGCAGGGTATCCTTTGATAATGTGGGCCATCATGATAGGTCCACTGTGATGTGAGACAAACCGCTTATAATCTCATTTCCTAAGAAAAGCCCTTTTAAATTGAAAAGCCTTTTGTCCATGTAGTTTAAGCATCTTGAACTAGCCACCTCTTATAAAGTATTGTTAAAAAATCATCCATAACTAATGAAATGGATGTAGCAATGTCTTCCTGGAAACCCACAATCTTTATTTGATCTAGGGTATGCGATGTATATGCCATTCCAAAGTGATCTATTATTGATCTCACGCTGTCCTTCTCATAGAAATACTAGCAAAATGCACCAGTGCTAAGCATGAGCAATATAATACATTTAATATTCACAAAACAATATTAACAACTTTTTAAAAGTTAAGATAATGATTTCAATCTTATGAATTATATGTAGATAGTAAAAAACACAAATACATGAATAGAATATGACATTTAATATGCAGTAAAATTTGAACCAATGTCTATTTTGAGGCATTCTTGTTAAGCTGTAGCCTAGGTTAAAAAACATCTAAATGGATGAAATCAGTTAAATAGTCCATTGATAAGTCCGTTAAAATGCATTTTATTTTCATTATTTCAAGAAGATTTATGGACTTATTTTGGATAAATTCATTGAATTTCTGAGGATCATGCATTAGTATTTTTGTAGTTGATTTCATGAAAAGATTAGTCTAACGTTAGGAAATTACATGTTTTGATGAGATTATCCTTTTTGATTTATCTATTATCCTCACGAATATCTTCAAATTCACATGCAAACTCACGTATTTTCTTTGCACTAATCCATCATATGAGTTCATACATGTTGAATTGGGTGCCATGCATTGCCGCATAATTTTCTGTATGAAATAATCATTCCTAAATTTTATTTCACCTCTTTTTTTGTAGAAAATTCAAAAATTGGGGGCCCACATGAAGAGACTTTGAAGAGGAGAATTAAGAGAAGAAAGAAAGAGAAATTGAAGAAAGATGGAGACCCCATGGGACCCACACTCCTTGGGCCTCATTTCCAAGGAGGGGTGGATTGGGTGAGTCCCACCACCTCTGTATTGGAAGAATATTTTCCTTTTTCTTAGAAAATTTGAGATTCAAATTTGAATTGAGAGGAGTTTAAGTTTAGCTAGAAGTAGAAAGCACAAAGAAAGCAAGGAAAGAAAGAAGAAAGAGCAGAAAAATGAACACATAATCCAAGCCAGCTTGGATGTCCAAGAGGTCCCACCAGCCACCTTGCACGCCCAAAAGGTGGAACCCATTCATGTTGTAAAATTCAAAATGAACTCCTTTGAAGAAATCTCAAGTGAAAATGGGGCCCATGGTGGAAATTTCCAAGAAGCCAAGAGGTGGGAGTAGAACGGTAGACTTGTTTTTTTGGCTCTAGTTATTTGTCAGTGCTTAAATTTACAAATTGTGGGAGTAAACTTTGACATGATTTCGACTCTATGGTAAGGTGGGAGATGTTGGATCATGGGGCCGCATGGGCTCCACATGTTTTGCCCATTAGCGTCAACGGTCATTTCATAGATATAGTTAAACTCAATCCCTTGATTTGCTTACGCGTTTAGCATAGTTGGAGAGTCATTTACCGGCTAAAGAGTAAAAAAAATAGAAATTGAGAGCCATGAAAATACAAAAGTTGAAGACGAGTTTCTTTCTAGAAGAGAAAATGGCTTGGCCCATCATTTGCAGTGCTCATGGATTAGATCATCCCTAGCCTGACTTGAGCCAGGCCCGCATTGGATTGGAAATGGATTCTGTTTTTAGGGTTCTTATATGCATTCTGGATATGGGCCTTTGAGCTGATGAGCGTTTAACATAAGATTTGGTACCTAATGGGAAGGTGTGGAGACGGGAGAAGCTTCAGGTTGGCTTGACCGGGCCCACGGACACCCCTTACCCAAAAGGGTGTAGCCGGAAGGCCCATGTTCCTACTTCCCTTCTGTGATGTTATATATAATTTCCTGTATGGATCTTCTGGTTTTGAAATTGAAGATTTCATCTTCTATTTTGGCTAGGGAAATTTCCTAAAAAGTCAGAAGTGTTCTTGGGCTGCTCAATAGTGATACGGTGAAGGGTAATTTGTCCACCGTAATTAGTCCCACGGTCTCCTGAAGATCCGAATTCTTATTTGTTCAATGGACATATCTCATTGATATATTGCAAAATAAAGATTCATGGACCCAATCGGCTGTTTCATTCTAATAAAAAGTAAGGACCAAATCTGTTTGGATGCTTATAAGATTGACATAGAATGGAGACAGAAATCTCAATGTATGAGAGAAGATAAAGAAAAACAAACAGCAATGGAAGCACAATCACCTGTTGCAGTGGTTGTAGTCCCTTTCCCGGTGCAAGGCCACCTCGGCCCGATCCTCCACCTCTCTCGCTTCCTCTCCACGCGCGGCCTCCCCGTCCACTACATCGGCTCCGCCACCCACAACCGCCAGGCCAAGCTCCGGGCGGAGGGATGGGACCCCAACACCACCTCCAACATCCATTTCCATGACGTCTCTCTCCCTTCCTTCCCCAACCCACCACCAAACCCAAACGCCCCAACCAAATTCCCCGACCACCTCCTCCCAGCGTTTGAAGCCACAAGCCACCTCCGCCATCCTTTCACCACCCTACTCCGCTCTCTCTCCCCCATTTCCCGTCGAATCGTCGTCCTTCATGATCCCCTCATGCCTTTTGCCGGCCACGAGGCATCCAACCATCCTCACGTGTTACCAGTTCCATGGTATATCCGCAATTTTTACGTTCCTCTTCATACAGGAATTCGACGCCATGGGAAAACCAACTGGCGAGATTACTGACTCGTTGGGGTTGCCAGTAATCTCGCTTGATGGCTGCTTCTCCCCAGGATTCTTCGAACTCCTTGCCGCCTGGAGCGAGATGACGAAAGCACCCACTTCAGGCCATATATTCAATTCATGTCATCCAATCGAAGGCCAATTCCTGGACCTCTTGCGCAAAGGACCGTACTTAGATTCCAAGGTTTGGGCAATCGGGCCATTGAATCCGATCGACATTGCATGTCCGCGGCGGTCCCATTGGTGTTTAGAGTGGCTAGATAAGCAGCCGCTCAAGTCAGTGATCTACGTATCATTTGGGACGGTGTCATCCATATCAGACGAGCAGATTCATGAGATAGCTATTGGGCTAGAGAGGAGCGAGAAGAGGTTTGTGTGGGTGGTGAGAGAGGCGGATAAAGGCGATATCTTTGCACAAGGAGAGAAAGAGGAGGTGAGGAAGATTCTACTGCCACAAGGGTATGAGGAAAGGGTTGGAGAGGTCGGGAGAGTGGTGAGGGATTGGGCCCCACAGTTGGAGATTCTGGGCCACCCGTCTGTGGGTGGGTTCATGAGCCACTCTGGGTGGAACTCGTGCATGGAGAGCATGAGCATGGGTGCACCCATAGCGGCTTGGCCTATGCATTCTGACCAGCCAAGGAATGCCATGTTGGTGACAGAGGTGTTGAAGATTGGGGTGATGGTGAGGGAGTGGTCCAAGAGAGAGGAGTTGGTGAATGCAGAGGCTGTGGAAAATGCAGTGAGAAAGTTGATGGAGTCTGATGAAGGGAAGGAGATGAGGAAGAGAGCTGAAGAATTGGGTAAGGAAGTTCGTGGGGTGTGGTCAGAAAATGGGAGTTCTCATACTGATTTTGATTCATTCATTAGCCATATTTCTAGGGAGTAGTAGTAGAGGAAGAATTTGCTTCTGTTTTCTAATTTCTTATCTTGGAACCAAATTATTAGCTCATGTTTGGATCTAAATTACAATAAAGGAGCGCATCAAATGCAGCCACTTAGGTCGAATTGTTAAGTGCTTCTATTTCTAAAAATGTGAATGCTCCTCTTATCATCTCCATCTACAAAAAATTAGCTCCAATCGTAATTTCTATAATCTCCATTTAAGCTCCCAAAACTTAATGATAAACAGTCTATTCGGATCGGTGCACAGTTGATTCAACGGTTCAATAAATTGAAATTTGATAAAAAATTTGTAAACATGTGGATTTCAAGGGGTTCGTGTATTTCATCTATTTAAATGGACTAAGAGTGGGCTCAAAAGCTCAGACTTATGAAATTTCTTATATAAGCTCTAACTTAGAAGAACTTTTTCATATATGAAAGTAATTGAATCCAATTGCCAATTTCATTATCAATTTCAATTTTAATTTTGGCTGACTTGCTAATATTTACCATTTATAGTAGCCATTTCATTTCCCCACTTTCAAAGCATTTCATTCCATTTCCATATGTCGAGATAACCAACTTAAATCGTTTTTATTTTATTTTATCTTCCTCTTATATTTTATGACAAAAGCAGAAGAAAGACATCAAAACTCCTCTCCATGGTTTTCCACTAGCCAATTCAGCCTCTCCCTTAACTCCTCTCTTCCAAGAGACGAAACGATTTTCTCCCTCTTCATCTCTCCTCTACCTCCCAAAGTAATACTCTCCTATCAATGCCTCTTTTGCAACTCCCCGGCTACCATGTGATTTGGCCCTTGCTTGCCCTTCCCGCATGCGAAATCTCTTTTGTGGGAATAGGCCTTTCCAATAGTTAAATATCAGCCACTCTCTCGATGCCTTCTTTACATGAGTAAGCCTTTCGACTTCTCAACTTTTCCCCTCTCAAACCCTCTTCTCGTTCCTTCTGGATCCATCCCAGAAAATGAATTCTCTACCGTGCAGACATGTAAATCCTAGAGTTCCATCTTCACGTGTTGTAATGATGATGATCATGTGTAGCAAAGCCTTTGTCACCTTGTGTTACGTTACAATGCGTTGACGCTGGAAACAGTTGGAAATTCTAAACTGGGGTAAGACATTGGTCGGCTTGGATGTCTAAACAAAACTGCCATTTTGCGTCTTTGACCCAATCAGACCATCTCCATTCTGGGTGTTTTAGAAACTATGGAGATGAAAGTCGCTAAACAATGATATTTTTGGCCGGATGTCTTTATTTGGAATGAATTAAGAAAGACTTAATACCTATTTTGAAATGTAATGTTTTTAAATGGGCAAAACTTGAGTCCTGTTATGAAATTTTACATTAGTATTAATTTATTTTTTTCATCAATAGAGAGATCATTTAATGATTATTTCTATCTTAAATTTTAACCACTTGTAAAAATAATGTTAAAAGTTTGTAGGACTTTCCACAATAGTGGGCATGGTTTTTCTCTTGGAAAGCGCTAGTGCTGACAAGAAGATTAGTTTTTATTTTGTGGGGTGTTTTGGATTTTGATCCCCTCCGATCTCCGAGGTCCAGGTGGGCCCACAAGAAGACGGAATCTTTCCATTTCTGACTGTCCAGTCCTTTGCCCTAAACAACATGAGTCAGGATCCTCAAATTAAAACCCGCATGGTGACGCGTCACCAGTCCTGCCATGCATGTGGACGGTGCATACGATGCTGCCAATAGTGATGTAGTGGTCACCGTTTCCTCGATCTAAATTTCCAACGGCATCGGACAGCTAACAACGATTTTTCACAACAATAACCGCTGGTGCAGCACTAGGCCACACCACTTCCAAGAGTCCCTCACTTTACTACCAAATGAACCAATAGAAAGGATCCAAAATACCAACGGTCAGATATCTTCCGACATTGTGCTATAGCTGAGGTGTTATGTGTTAGGTCATTTGAACCCATTCTCATGTGAACGTCCATGTTTGGGTTCCCACCGAAGTCCACATGTGTCACTCACATGTATAAATATAGATTCTTAAAATCTCATTCTCTACTTTATTTTAAATTAGTCTTAACAAGCAACAAAAGATGATTATAGAGGAGTTACTTCACCCTATGGGAAATATTGAAAACTATTTTCACTGCCTCTACTTACACATCGGAATTTTGATATAAATGGTTAACAAAGTAAATTTAATATGATAATAGAGTCAATCGGTCTTGAATTCGAATTCCAGAAGGAACGACTCTCCGTTGGTGTCTTCCATTATCTTAATTGTAGCCCATTGGAATAAGAATTGGCCCACATTTTAGTTCAATGGGAGCGATTTGAACCTACCAATGACACAGTCAATCCAATGACGTATCTCACTCTGTTGGAGTGAAATTCAAAAAGATCCATGTGATATGAGCAGGTTCAATCACATTGAGGTGGATCCCACCAAAGATAAACGTGACTTCATCAGCAACATTTTGACAACGTGGATCATTTCCGTGACACAGACAGGATCATCAAAGGCTTTGACCTAACTAGTTAAGATAGGAGCTCGTAAAATTAAAAGCCCTTCTATGAGTTACCCTAAAATCTTACTACAAAATGAGATTTTTCCACCATAATATTGATCATTTGGTTATGAAAAAAAGTGAAAATATAATTTTATGGATTATTCATTAATCATGGTTTCTTGCTAAAATCTTTTAATTAAATTTTATGGTGAGACCAACTAGTGTAGAGGTAAAATTTATCCACACCCATACATGGGAAGAGCCTCGGACGATGCGGACTCCTATCTATGTTGGATGTCAATAGCCATTGCGTAATTCAAAACAGCTGGTGATTTGCAGTGTGAAACTCTGGCAACTTGATGACTTGTGACATCAGTGGAGACATGGTATGTAGATGAGGTCTGCGAATCTTCTGTTACAGCTATCACACAGGAACAATCTGACACATTATTAGAACTCCATGGTGGGTCCACATACGAATAATTTATATCATTCAAAATAAATTCCATCTCCTCCTCTTGATTTGTACTCGGGTTTCAGTTTTTTAAGAAAGTGGCTCATTGACCACCATGATGAAAAAGTGACTGGCAATAACTTGGCATTGCTACTAATGCATGTTAAACAGTGTTCAATAATATGGTGTGACCTACTGATTTTGAAAACATGAGGATATATCAGTTTAGTGGATGGAATTCATATGGAATGGTCTAGTATATGTACTCTCTAGAAAATAGTCTTTGTTCGTTAGAATCAAATAACTTCCAAGTTGAAGGTCAAAGGTTCGAAAGCTGAGCTAGCGAGGAATATCCTAGGTTATTAAAAAATAAAAAATAAACAAATAAATAAAATAGATTGAATGATCTAGATTATCTACATGTAGGCCCAATAATGGAGTTCCATGAACAAGGTATACAGTTTCCATCAGGGTAATAGCTGCTACATAGGATCTGGACTCCTTGGCAAGACCCACCTATCCAGAATTATCAAACATTTCCAAGAATCGGATCCAAGAGAATGATAGTCAACAATTAACCCATTTTTTAATGATGATTACCATTTTTCGGTTAATGGATAATAATCCACATCATTTTATTTGTCTGGCCAGGGTCCCTACCATGGTGTCTCATTTGAATCCTTGGGAAGTCGAATGAATCTTTGTAAAATGAGTGCAAACAGAGAATGGATAGCTGTGCAAATTAGTTCTCCCTCTAAGTTAAAAAGGCAAACAAGTGTTTTTTTTTTTTTTCTATTTGAAAGGTTAAAAGAGGATTTAAAAAAAATCATCTACCACAAAATAAAAATAAAAAGCCAACCTAAGTGAGGGTGCACCAGAGTGGTCACCTAGTGAACACTCTGGTGTTATTCTTACAACTATAAAAGTGAGCGTCTAATTCTACCCTCATTAAAATGGATAAGGATTGAATCCCACATTGGGAATAACATGAGTCAATAATAGATTGGGTTTTAACTGAGACCTGGCACTAATTTTCCTCCTTCACCGGTCCGGAAGCAACCACCAGAGGCGACGACCTGTTAGAGATTCCCGGGAACCGTGACCCGCAAAGTGGCAGCGGCCAGGATTCCAGAGTGTGCACCAGGAGATTCACGAGTTGGTGGCTGATTTTGATGGATAGCAAAATTACGACAAGCCATGATTGACACATCGCATCCTCCTCCACATGAACCAAATATTCAAACCAAGGAGATTAGCTAATTTGGTGGTTGATCATAAATCATCCATTGAAGACCACTGCTCAGCGATAATACTACCTATTGATCGTGTGTTGTAAAACAGCTGAAAAATCTGAGACTCATCAATGAAGAAATGCTGCCGCCTCGACCCGTTTTCATATATTCTCTAGCGGGCCTAATTCTTGGCTGATTTCCGGTCTTCTTCCTGCCCCTTTTGAGTCCTGATACTCATGGTGCAGGCCTCATTGATCCACCTCTAAAAATTAAACCTTCTAAAATTACCAAACAGGGTTGCCGGGATTCTTGCCGTCGCCAGGAATCTCTCACAAGTTGCCGCCTCTTTTGCTGCCACCGGTCATTGCTTCCGAACCAGTGAAGGAGGAGGAGAACCAGGAGACCTCAGCCAAAACCCAATCTATTATTGACTTTCCCATTATTTTCAATGTCGAATTCGACCCTTATCCATTTTAATGAACCTTTAAGTGTAAAAAAAATACTGGAGTGATCACCCACACTTAAGTTGAGGTTTTTGTTTTGTGGTTTCCTTAGATAATTTTTTTGATAAAATCCTTTAAAAAAAATGAAGCAAGAGTTAGGGGTTAACAAGTGCAGGCATAGCGGCCAAGTTTCAGAGATCAAAAGCAGTACCTCTGTACAGGGTGTTCTCGGTAGCATGAGAAGTCACATTTGGAAGGCTATTGATTCTCCCAGCTTTTTAGCCATAAACAATTTGCAAAGAAAACATATATAGACAAAAACAGCATCCATGCAACGGTGATGTTAGTTTCTTGAGTATTTTACGGAAAAGTGACTGCTTTACCAAAAAGAAAATATTAAATGTACGCATACCCACTTTGGTATGTTTTCTATGTATTTGGAATGAGGATTGAATTCCAAGCTTATTTATATAGGTTTGCTTTGAATTCGACCATGGTCTATTTCTATATAACCCGACGAAACCCTTTTTTCTTCACCTATTCTCTTCCTCAAGCTTTGAAATCGTGTCTTCTTTTTCCCCAAGCAAACGATCTTTCTCCATTTGTGTTTCCTTGCTCTTTCCAAGCTTCCTCAACTTTTTAAATTTGTTTGCTTATGAAGATAAATGGTTTTTCCCCTTTCTTTATTTCAAGTTTTTCTTTGTGATTTTTACGTTGTTTTTTGTGTGTTTTCTTTTTCCTCGAATAAGAATGGTTGTGTTGTCATAGACTTATGAGTTGAACATGATTAGTATGTTGGTTTCAATATCGGTTTTGTTTCTTAAAAAATGCTAGCGGTTTCCTCAAGTTTAATGTGTTCTGACATGTTGAGGGCCTTGAAAATTAAACTGTTGTTTCAATAAGATGAGATTCCCGTCATCCTTGATTCAGGTGGACTTCAGGCAGACACATGACTAAGTAAGGGGTGGGAAAGAAACGTTACTCTTTGTTCTTCTATTTTCCAATTTTGCTTGAGTGCTGGTATAATGTACTCCTAATAAAAAATTTTCTTTGACTGAAGAAAAATGAAAATGAAGAAAAAAAAAGTGAACCTCCTAAAAAATGTAAAATGAATGTAGCCAAGACGCTCCTACAACAATATTGAAAACTTTGTTTTCGACTTTGACCGGAGAAAGATGAAGGTGAAGAAGAAGAAAGTGTTTTGTCGGGATATATAAAAACAAACTTGGTTGAATTCGAGGCAGACCTATACAAATAAGCCTCGAATTCGACCCTCATTTCAAATACATAAACAACATACCAATGGTACGCTTACATTTAAAATCTTTTTTTTTTTATAAAGTGGTCACTTAAGGTAATTTTTCCCGTAAAATCCTCTAGTTCGTTTTTAGTCTTTAAAACCTTAAATGTGGCTGCTCATTTTCTGGCCAAGTGTTGCCCTAGGCTTGATAAGAGTTTTTATAGGGTTGATGACATTCCGAAGTGGATTAGGTTAGTTTTACCTCCAATGTAGTCGTTTCTGTTTTGTATTGTCTTTCTATGAAAGCCTCATCTTACAAAAGAAAAAAGTTCTTTTTTCATGATTAAATTGTGTTAAAACATTAACACTTATCACTATAGTGTTGGGATAAGCTCCTATTCAAATCAACCAGTCCTATATTTACGTTAACATGTAATTCCTTGCTTACTCCAAATTGATTCAACAGCGGCACAATACTATAAAAAAAAATAAATAAATAAATAGAAATAACCCACAAAATTACACAATACATGAAGATATACATGGTTCATGCCAAAGGCCTACATCCATGGACAATTAGAAGAAAAATTCTTATCGTATCAGCCGATATATTCAATGAATGGAAAAAGTTATCGGCATGAACCCTCGGCCCTATTGACCCAAAGAGTTCTATTAGGCGATACCGCCGAAATGGCTAAAAGAAGTAAGCTGGGAAACACGAAACAATATGGAGGCATAGTTACTTGGATCCATATGGAGACAATACCTGCCCTCATCATACAAAAAGATAATCAGGAGTTTGATATGCCCACCATCTTAGTTCACTAATAAAAATAATAATTCAAATATTTTTCAATATTATACATTTTATTATATTTTCCACCTCATTATAAATCAGACTTGAAGAAATTTAACTTATCTAAGGATTTGGCTCAAAATATAATGGAATAGAGAAATAAAATTCATATAGCTGACCCTAACATGGTTGAAATAAGGCTTTGATGATGATGATGATAATGATAATGATTATCGATTCAAACCTATGACTGATAAAGCATCGCCATCGCTCAATGTGTCATTGGCTGCCTGCTGATACTCACTGCCACTGATATTTAGTTCTTGGGCCTATTAAGCTATGGCTACAAGATTTGGCATTAAAGGGCCTTGATCATCAACGGATTCTATCAATGATTATGAAACTGAAAAATAAATAAATAAATAAATAAAAAAGATTAAGATACGGCTATGTCAGTGACTACACTGAATTGATTAATTTACCTAAAATCTGCACTAATAAGCTCAGAAATTTGCTCTCTTCTCCATCTGTTAGAACGACAATTATCTTCCAATGCAAAACCAAAGGGCTCGAATGCTTGTTCCTGCTGTGCTAACAACAGTTATGACAATGACACCATTAATTTTGCTTTGTGAGTTGTGAATATGATCAGATACCGCGTGTTATAATGTTATGATGATATCGGGCAATGTTCTAATCATCTTTATGTCAAAATTTCCCATAGCATGTCTGGGGTTTGGGCAGGCAAGATCGATTGAGAATCATGGGCAACTTGTTACCAGGGGACGCATGCAGTCGTGGTTATTGACAGCACAAATGCAAGCGAAGATCTTCATGAGGATGAGCTCTTTGAGGCTACTTCCGCAGGAAGAGCTGATGCATTCTGTCATTCCTTTTGGTTGCCAACAAGCAGGACCTCAAGGATGCTATGCCACCTGCAGGGATCACAGATGCGCTCTCCCTCTACAGCATTTGGTACCTCCAAGACTGCTGTGCACAGGAGAGCCGGGAAGGTAGCATGTTAAATGAAGTCAAAGAAACATTGGAATGATGAATATATACCATCAGGTAAAGAAGGGCCAAAGATCGAGATTCCTAAGAAGCGGCAGAAGAAACTTTCCATGCAAACTATCCATGTCAGTTTCCAGAGCAAATTGATATGAATGACATTTTCATTTTCAAAACAATCGGATCATTTCTTCTACATTTGAATATAAATTATCAGCAAGTCTTCTGATATCCTATTTCTGTCGGAAAGGAAAGCTACGGGAATCAAATGCCAAAAGTTAAATCTTGAAGCTGTAAGAAAATAAGAGAATCCAGCATCTGCAACCCCGTGACTCTTGTGGCCTTTTGAACTGTCGATCTCGAGATTAGTTTGTTTAGTGGGCCATTTGTTCCGCCACAATGGGAAAAATGAAAAGATCAAAGCTGATGAAAATCAGAGAAACCAGCATCTGCAGCCTCGTGATTCTTGTGGCCCTTCGAACCATCGATCCCAAGATGGGTTTGGCGGGCCATTTGTTCTGCCATAATGGGTAAAATGAAAAGATTAGCCAGGTAACAAAGAGGTGAAATAAAGTTTTTCCATAGATAAATATCCATAGGGTGAATTAACACCAAGAATGGACAGATAATTACTCTGGGAGCAGTGGATCCGGCCTTGTTTCTATTTTAAGCAGCAATCTGGTCACACCAAATGAAATTCAGTCCCTAAAAATGAATGATATGGATGCAATCAATCTCAAAGCCATGCAGAGATGGAATTATCAATATATCTCCACTTTTATACATACTCCTCACAAGCAACCGAAACTGGATCCATTCTCTCCAGCTCTTCCAGCTCTTCCTGCATGATTGGTATGAACATAATATCAAGAGGCATAATTTTGAAGCACCATCAACAGTTGCAGAATGACTGACATCTTAAGAATCATTTTTATGAAGCAATCCCTGCATTAAATTGATAGACTTTGGTTTGCATATGGACTAGATTCATGGAATGCACCTTGAAAGCATCCAGAATTTGGATATTTAGTGGGGGACATCCACTATGCAGCCACAACTGCCCATATGCACCAACAGTTCTTTAAATTTTTAGCCCAATTGATCTTTTACTCAACAACATGAGTACACTCCATGCCAATCCTCGTGCAAGTTAGCACCAAGTTGTAGATTTTTCAAAATGAAGATCTACGTACATATGCACAAGGAAATATGTTCTTAAGACTAACCGCTAAAGCATACAATCCCATCCTAAGCCTAATTGCCGTTGGTGCTCCAACCTTTTCAATAAATCTCTGAACTTGTCAGCACCCACAAATGCCAATGTCATCCCTGGCTATTGTTTAGCTGGTTAGGGACAGTGCAACGTGCGTGGGTTTGTAAGTTTGAGTCTCTTGTAAAGCCAAAGGAAAAACAAAGGAACCAGAGTCAAGTCTAAAAGGAATCCATCTGCCTGTTGGGCAGGCCAGCAACACAATATTCTAGGTATTTAAGGAACTCTACCTTTTAGGGAGAGATGCTGAGGTTTATGTAAATGAAGGCTTCACTGGTTATGGCCTTGCCTTGACTGTTATGCTATGATACTTCCAAACTGAGCCCATGTTTGGCATCTCTATTTCCAACCTCTATTTGTCAAAATGTCTAAAGTATGTAGAGGTTTGGAAAATAAGAGCATTTGGAACACAATTCTACCCTCTACCCGCTTTAGAAAAGTAGAGGCAAATCATCTTAAAATAAAAGGCCCCATTTCTAGGCTTGTGAAAATAAGAGCTTCAACCTCTTTTCTTGATGG
Organism: Sextonia rubra; assembly: GCA_037013555.1. NCBI lineage: Eukaryota > Viridiplantae > Streptophyta > Magnoliopsida > Laurales > Lauraceae > Sextonia > Sextonia rubra. The sequence continues at coordinate 28,947,982 of JASUAD010000009.1, forward strand.
CTCTATTATGGAGTCTGTCGGAATAAGAGTATAGATGCTACACAAGGCAGAGAAAGCTCGATTTCAGAGCTTCTACAGATTAAATCTAACTAATACTGTATCATGTTATGATTGTCTTGCTAGCCCATTGATTTTATGAAATAACCAGAATTGCTATTTAATCTTTAATTGTTAAACTGCCAAAGTTTTAGTGCTTAATCTCCAAAACCAGGTTTATAATTAATATAAATCCACCAATGTGGCCCATATTTCAAATCCATACCAGTTAGAATAATTGTCGGTTGTCACTTCTTATGTAAGCCCTGAAAATTCTAATCCAATCAAAATCGAGCCCACCATCAAATTGACCATTCCACATGATTAGAATCATTGGCTTACCAAACTATATACATGACTTCAGGATCTTGGTATCTACAAAAATTCAGCTCAATTAATGCTGCCACATACCAGATCAAATATTATAAATGCACAATCAACAATAAAAATTTCACAATGGTTTTATTGGATAGCTAGCAAGATCCAATTGACCGAACTTTTCAAAAATGTGCAAATTCAAGGTGCACATCTTTAAATGAGGGGAGAGAATAACTCTAGAAAATGCCCACTTAAAATGGGGCAATTTTGCCCCCTCTTTGCATCAAACAAAAGTAAGCCAACTCATATGGCTTATTCAGTTCTCTGCAACTTTCTAGGCCTTTCAGTTGTGAAAACATTTATAACAAACTGTTGAATTTAAAATGCAACCGAAGATTGCCTTAGTCCATTCAGCTTGGTTACCAATTTATTTTGGGTTCACGAAAAGTCTTGATGCTTTTGCATGGGGCCCAGTTCTATGGATATCAAATTTCACTCAAATAAGAGTTGGACCCACTTAAGACTAATAGTTGGTTAGTGGGGCCCTATTATAAAATCATATGATCCTCACAAGTATGTTCAAAGGAAATAAATAGAAATACACTTGAAACTAAAAGTAGTGGATTACGGACCCCTAAAACCTAAACCATCTGAAAATAAAGGAATGCTATAAAAAAGTACTGGACCTCCTAATATCTAAACCATTCAAAGTAGAAGTAGTGAACCCTAATATCTATATTTATATGAACTGACATGGGCCCAATTGATTTTAGGAGAGATTTCCATGTACGAAACCAATGTCATTATGATACTCCACGTCAAGTATGTGAGTGTGTGTGTGTGAAGGAAAATCTTCTTGAAGATTTGCCAAGCGAAAAATGTAAAGCTAGGAATTTTTATTGGAATTTCCTACAATAGCAAAGTGGCATAGTTGTGCCAATGGGCTGGCTATTCATGATTCCAATGGACCAATAGGTCAGTTCTCTATGAGCTTGACCCACTATGGTTTAGGCATGATGGGGTGTCCAACAGTGGGCTTATTCTTGGGCCTCCTTTTTCAGATCCCAGGGCCTATGGCTATATCAAGTGTGTTAATCTCCGATAAGAAAGATATTGGAGTTGTTTTATTATTTTTTATTTTTTTGAATGGCAGTTGTTTCTAAATTATTGGTTTTGAAGCAGGTGGGCATTTGGAAATGTCCTCTAATAGGCGTTTTGGAAGCAAGGTTCCGATGGAACTTCTAATATAAATCGAGGGCAAATGATATAGGAGATGCTTTACGGAATGATAGAGGGGGCACTAAATTAGCATTTTCTAGTCCATGAGGTGCTAGTACTTGGTAGCATCGGTTAAACAAAGATTCAAGCCCTTATGATTAAGTTACAAATGTCACAGTATATGTTTTGAAATTTAATATTTTGAAGGAGATGTTACTGAATGGGTGAGCAATGGATCAAGGAACATGGGTTTCCTTCATAGTTAACAAATTTGATTGCAGGTTTCTTTCATTGATAAATTGCTTCATCTTCTTCCAGATGAAGGGTCTCTCAGGCTTTCCTTTGTTCATTTTTCTTATGTGCTACACCTATAACTTGATTTATGGGGGGACTTTCATTTTATTCTTTTCTTAATATATACCTAATCCATCCTTCTAAATCTACCCAAATATTCTAATTTAGTAAAGAGTGCCACTGATTGATGTGTCTCCATGCCAACCAGTGCTTGAACCAGCTATCATGCCTCCACCAAGAGCACTTTTATGTCCCTTACCTACTGCATGAGACAGGTGACCTTCATTTTATTTTCCAGAATTACTTCGGCTGCGGCAACAGAAAGTAACGAAGGAAGAATCAAAACACCTCACTAAATATATTCTTCTTCCCTTCTATTTCCTGACATGGTAATGGTAACCTTCCATAATTTCTGACTACCTGTAAGATCTCAATTCACTTTGGTAAAGATGGGCACAATATGTTTATAACTGACCTACTTTTATCAGTGTACCTATTCAGGTTTTCACTCAGTTAATAGAAAAGTTAAATTAAGTGAATGGCTTCTCACAATTTTTATAGCATTTGTTTTCAAAAATATTTGTATAGCATTAGTTCATGTGATCTGCCTGATTCATAAGTGGAAATTTTGATAGAATAATGCTTTGATGATGATCACAACTATGTATAACTTTGCTGTTTATCTTGCTGAGTGTGATGATATCTATCATGGTGATGCATGGAACGTACACTAGAGTTTATTTCTAGTGAATTAATGAACAACAAAATTGATATTATCAAAACTAGATTGATGCAATGCATTGAATAATACTACGAGGGAAGTGAAAGTAGTCATTTTTTGTGAATTTAATTAAGTGGCAAACAGTTTGGCAAAATAAAAAATTTGGAAGAGAAGAGTTTCTGGATTCTTCTTGTAATTTTTTGCTTCTTTATGGTGTAGTCTTGTATTGTCTCCGATGCCAGTCTTAATCTGGTAATTTTCTTCATCTTTCTGTACAAAGAATTTCAGTTACTGGTCAAATAAAAAAAAAGTCATTTTTATCAATGTATATATGTTGCACAAACTAGGTTGTTAATGGTCTACAATATGGATGTGGCACAATCATAGCCAGTACTGATTGAAGAGATCCTATGCAATAATCTAAATTATTTGGTCCCAAGTCAATATGACACTTATAACATCCCTGTGCATCCCCTTTATATAAGTGGTATCTATGGTTTTGATGGTACATCAATCTGATGGTCTCTGATATTGATCCTAAGATGATTGGCAATAAGTTTGATCAATAATGTGATGTTTGTCTTGCAAGGATCCGTCAACATATTCAGCATATGCTGCCCATTTCTTGTCAATACCACTATGACTAAGCTCACTTTCTAGCCGCCTCCACTTTGGGTGGCCCCATGCAGTTGGACCTGATTCACCCTTACCCAAAGGTCTGTACCCCCACCTAAACCTGGGTTCGACAAAAATGGTTTATTTAATAATCCTACAAGTTCAATCACAACAAACTTCCTGATCACATCATGATCAAGCCCATCAACCCATCAGAACCATCCAAAATCATCATCCTTAAGCCTAATCTGAATTCTAAAACCTTCATAAAAATTAATAGCCCCCAAGGATTCCAATGGACTAAGAACTTACAAATCCGATCACGTACACAAATGATCAAGCCACACCTCCCTCAACCCTTCATCAAATGATTAGCCCCACCTAGGCCCCACCAGACTTCAAACATGCAGTTGTTGCACAAGATAAAGAAAGGGACAGAAAGGAGTGGAACTGATATAGCATTCATGATTCACCCCTTCTCATACTTTTTTTTGGCTCTAAGATGCCAATATCTTAAGGGTCTATTTGTTTGCACTTGAGTAAAGTGAAGGAGGCGAGGAATTGGCCCCGACAGTAGCAAATTCTACTTCTTAGTATGTTTGGATGGCCATGAAGAGACAAGAGTAAACATGTTTGTTACTGTGGATTTCTCTTTTACTCCTCTTCCCTCTCTCCAGAGTTACTCACACAATATATATAATAAATTGCCCTTTAGTCCAACCTCTTCATATGAAACCTTTTATTTATTTATATTTTTACTTTACACTAACCGTCCAAATACATGCAAAGTAACTTACCCACTCATTCACTTTAACCCACTCATTAACCTTATTTATGATGCGAACCTTCTCCTCTCCTCAAGTAAACAAATAGGCCCTCACGAAGTATGATGCATAGATACTTCAAAATGGATAATGTATCGTGTTGAATCGTATCCGATACTTCACTTTTTGCATGCAAAATCCGTGCCCCTGCCATGTTCATAGCATGTCCTTATCATATTCATGCCATATTTGGGCATCATAGCTCAAGAAAAAGCAAACAAGATGGTGATTCTCTCTCTCTCTCTCTCTCTCTCTCTCTCTCTCTCTCTCTCTCTAATGTTAGTTGCTCTACATCAGCCATTTCTTAAGAAGGAAAGAATATCAATAATTATGATACTGCTATTGCAATGATTACACAGAATTGATTTACCTAATCCTGCATATATAAGCTCAGAAAATTCCTCACTCCTTCATCTGTCATCTGAACGAGAATAAATCTTACGTGCAAACCCAGAATGCTCAAAAACTTGTTCTTACTCTATCAACATTACGACACTGGCTTTGCCATTTATTCTTTCTCTGGCATTATCAGCATCATCAAAGCCTTGTCCCAACTTTTTGTTAGCGACGGTTACATGAATTTTGCACCTCTATTCCAATCTATCTTAAGCCAAATCCTTAGATCAGTTAAGCCAAATCCTCAGATTAGTTACATTTTGTTATGTCTATTTCTATTACCTCTATTCACATCTTCTTCGTCATACCTGGCGCAGCCCCGGATCTCCAATCGATCATAGAACAATCTCCTAAAGGATTGTTCGAATCCAGAAATAGATTTCAGCCCATAGGGCACCCTCACAAGAGGAAAAACACCATAAAAGAGATAAATCTCAAAAGAAAACTTTAATTTATTGAAAAATAAGCATGTCTATTACAATGAAAGACTCCTCCTTATATAGGAGTGACTGTTTTTAAAGTAGGAAAGACTAACTCTAGACAAGCATGGCTTACTAAAATAAATTAAGTAAGTTCTAATCCCAACTTAATATAAAATAGAAAATAATTAATTAATTAAAACTATCTAACTAAGGATAGGGATCCCTGATCTTGGGGAGATCATGAATCAAGTAGGGCCCATCAAAGTGGCCCATCAATGCCAGGTTGGATCTTGGATCTGGCCTACATCAATACCCCTCCCCTAAGCGAGTGTGATTAAATGCACACCAATTATATGATGCCATTGAGCAATTTTCTGATAACCTGTATGTCAAAATCTCTTGCATTAGGTTTGAAATTATTTGGGCAGGCAAGATCAACTGAGAACATCATGGGAAACTTACCATCGAGGGATGGATGCGGTCACTGAGGTGATTGACAGAACAGACCGAGCCAGAGTCTTCTTTCCAAATCGAATGTTGCAGATAAAGTTTCCTTACACCAACATGCAGTTATCCTGAACAAGGGTCCTTCCTAGGAAGTAGACCATAGGGTGCACAATACCCAACGACTAGGAGATGATCTGACACTCATATGTCCTCCCAAAATGTATGTTTACACTTAATACCAACTCCAAATCTGATTCCTTACGAGTAAACACCACCATCTCAAAATGAATCATCATCAAACTTCTAATTCATCCCAGAATGGTTGCACCCAAAATCAATTCCCCATCTAGTATCCATATTTTGCAGCAACCTTCTCTCCCAAAAGCACTTGATCCCAGACGAAGATGGGTATGTTACGCTTGATAGATGTCAATAGGTCTCCTATTGGTGTTGTGATGGTGGTAGATGCTCATCATTATTGAAGAATTATCCCATCTCTTTCCTGAATTTGAAGAAACTATGACTCGAAGCCACAGTCAAAAAACTTTTGGGCATTCGATCCAAACCATTCAAACGTCAATAGATCACTTCGGAAGTGTAACACTTCAACTGGATTAAGATTTAGTCCAGTGCAAGATGATGGAAAAGTCTGAGACTAGTTCAACATCACCATCATCATCAAAGCCTTATCCCAATATTGGGGTCGGCTACATGAACTCTGTTTGCCATTCCGTTCTATTTTGAGAGTCTGAGCCTAGTTCAAAACCTAAAATCAGTAACAAATTTACTCAAACAAAATCGCAACAGCTGAACCCAGAAATCGAAATCTAGAGCAACATCAGAAAGAAAGAAAGGGCATCAATTAAGGGCATCATTGCAACTGGGCAGTATCATCACAAGCAAGTAGTCATTCAAATCAGCTAAAATAATCAGACAAAATGAAGGAAAGAAAGTAAAAAAAAAAAAAAAAAAAATCAAAACAGAGAACAGACAGATGCAGTTCAGATCAAAACCTCTAACGATTTGGTCTCCTGCTCCAATCGCTTCAATTCCGCGAGAATCCGATGCTTCCCACGCTTATCAGCAGCAGCAGCAGCAGCAGCACCACCACCACCACCACCACCACCACCAAGCGAAGTAACTTGAACATCAACAGAAGAAGATGTTTCGGACTCTTCCGCCTGCATCTCTAAATCCAAACAAACAAAACAACAAAAGATGATGAACCCCTCCAACAACACCTCCCTCCCACTCTCCCCAATCAACAGATCTCTAAACCCATCAAATCAAACTACCCCACACTTCAAATCTCTCTGTTTCAGTCACCCTTTTCTCTCAAATCTCAAATCATCTCAGGGCAAAAGAGAACACAGCACAGAAACAGATCTAAAGGAATAACAGTACATGGAGAGAAAGATGGAGAAAGAAGAAGAGGAGCATTTCTATTTTGATTCTCTCTCTTTCTTTCTTGTTTGCTTCCCTTTTTTCTCCTTGTTGGTGTGAGAAAGGCTCACCTTTTTCTTGTTGCTTGTTATAAGGGGCAGGAGAAAAAAAAGGGCGGTGATTTTTTAGGTGTCGTTAGTGAGTTCTGAAAGCTGTCTTTTCTGCCTGTAAGAAGGGAGAGACAAGTCTCTCTCTCTCTCTCTCTCTCTCTTTGAAATGGGGGTGGAATGTGGGAATGAGAATCGGAATTCTACTGCAGAAGAGGACAATTTGAAGATGAAAGACTCTATCGTTGATGCGGCCGCCACCACCACCATTACTTTTTTTTTTTTTTCAATTTCTTTTTTTTTTAAGCACTAAGTCCTCTTTCTTAATCCAAAGTCCCAATCGGTTGACTCTGATATTTTATTAAATTTTTTTAATAATTATTTATATTAAAATTTTAATATATTAGTAGAAACAATAAAATTATTTTTTACTATTATTTTTCCTGTGAACTCCACTCCTCAACACTACTAATACTAACTGAATTGTTAAATGAAAAAAAATACTAATGTTAAGATGTTGGGGATTGAACTTTAGATTCCTCTCAACTAAACTGGCCAAAATGCTGATGTGGTGATTTTCAATTTCTGCATTTCCTAAAAAAATAAATTACCAACAACAGAAAGCGCTGGGCACTTGGCAGTGCCAAGTGCCTAGTACGGGTTCAACCCAATCATGATGTTTTCTCTCTTTTCCTAAACTTTTTACTTTGGGCAGGCTTTCTTCATTTAAAATTAGGTGTCCTTTCTCCAGCAAGACTTTTTTTTTTTTAATTCTTAAAAGGCATGAGTTTATCAATTAAAGAGCGTCGTTGGACCACTTTTTTGTCGTTTACCTTTACCACATGCAGTTAGACTTTATTCAATTTAAACGGTTGGATTACAGATGGTAATTTAAAGATTAACTACCCATACAATAATAGACTTCCCGAAAACCAGTAAACATTTATAATCGTCTTTTTTGATATGCCTAATGCACAACACTTGTATTTAAGTTAAGAGTATATTATATTTAGGAAGCTGCTACATGGACATCAATTTGGACTCTTTCTAAATAGCCTTAAAAATAAAATAAAATAATTTTCAAAGTACCCACCCGCCCTTCTTTCCCTACACACTTTCTCTCTCTATCCCTCCTCCACTTCCCCACGTTCCCTTCAATTGGTGACAATCTCCGGCGGCAGAGTGAGATTCCCTCCCCTCCCCTCCACTACCTCTCCCTTTTCCTCTCCCTTTTCCTCTTCCTCTTCCTCTTCCTCTCCCGCCCTCTATTTTCTCTCTTTCCCTCTGCCTCCCTTGCCCTTTGTCCCTTTCCCCGGAGAGTCTCCCGGCTGTAGGGAGACCGGCAATCTCCCTGCGGCAGAGACATCGAACATCTCGCTGCGGCAGGGAGATGCTGTAAGGAGAGGGAGGGAGAGGGAGAGGGGCACGCCCCCCCCCCCCCCCCCCCCCCCCCCCCCCCCCCTAAATGGTCAAAGCTCATCGCCGGTCGAACGGGAGGTGAGGAATGGGAGGAAAGAGGGAGAGAAAAAGTGTGTAGGGAGACAAGGGGTGGAGACATTTTGGAGATTTTTAATTTTTTAATTATATTTTTAAGGCTGTATAGAAAGAGTTCAAACTGGTGTACATCTAGCAAGTCCCTTTATTTATCATGGCTTATTGTTGAAAGTGATTCTTTAAATGCGTTCACTTGGGTATCTAATCAGAAAGCGTATTCTTGGAAATTTCATTTTCATTTCAATGAAATTAGGGAGTTCTTTTCCACTATTAGTGTTTCTTTTTTTCATGAAATTAGATATACAAACTTTATAGCAGATGTTTTAGCTAAGCAAAGGATTGAGAGGATGTATCTTTGGGTATGTGTGGTTCTATAGTTAGGTGTGGGTTTGGTACATTACTCTTGTACCTTTCATTTTCCTTCTCTTATGTACTTTTGATCATTGTAAATTCCTTTCTTTTAATGAAGCTTTTGTTACCAAAATGAAAAAAAAAAAAACCTCATGAGTGAGTTAAACTTTTGATTAAAATAAAAGCTTAATGTAGTGAATCCCATGCAAACATTTCTTCCAAAAGGTTGACCCATATGATAGTGAGGTTTTTTTAATCCATAACTGGTACCAGTTATGGATTAAAAAAAAGAAGAAAAGAAACAAAGGAATAAAAAAACAAAGAGCCCAATGAAGGAAAAACAAAAGAACTTATATAAAAGAATTATACCGATAACAAAAGAACAGAAAAAGACCAAAGGGCACTACAAATTAGCCACCAAATTCGAAACTTGATCCACCCCTTGTTTTTCCAAGGAGTCTGAAAAACTATTTCCCGAGCGCCTGAAATGTTGAAACTTTATGCTGATGGAGGAAAAGGGAAACAAAATCTCATTAAAATAAAATTAAAATGTCCAAGAAAATCTGGCAGTCAACACCCATGAAATTGAATTCAGAGAATCACTTTAATAATCAAAGGCTCCTGGAAAGAAGAGAAAGTGAAGATACGAAGAGCTTCCAAAATGGCAACGACCCCTGCTTCATTAGACTCCATGCAACCCACCTTCTTAGAAAACAAGGCAAAAATAACACCACTACTATTACGGAGCACCCCACCAACTCCCGCCAGGCTTAGTTTTCCCTTCACTAACCTTTCAACATTGAACTTCAACTCCCCAAAAGAAGGAAGGGACCAATAAATTGATATACTTTCCTTTCGAACCGTGCAATAAAGAAAATTATGCACCAGACTATCAACTCTAAGACTATCAAACTCTTTCTAAGGCTATCAAACTCTTTCTTAGAAGTTGCCGACTTAGTTATTTGTCACAATACCATATGAACCACATCCTCCACAAGCATCAAAGAACCCCTGAAGACTCTATCGTCCCTTTCTTTCCAAATAGACCAAAGAATCACATATGGGATAAGCTTCTATAAAATAGCCCAACAACCATAAAAAGGAGACATCCCCCAAGCCTCAATCATATCTACCAAAGAAGCTGAAGAGCACTAGAGAACACCACACTGCCTAAGGAAAAAACTCCACAAGATATAGGAAAACACATAGTGTAAGAATAAGTGATCTACGAATAAGTGATCAATAGTCTAGCTCTCTCTCTCTCTCTCTCTCTCTCTACGACAAAGTAGGCATAAATCTGAAATCTCCTCTAAAAGCATACCTCTCCTCCTAAGATTATCTGCTGTGGAGACTTTTTCGGAAACTGCTAGCCAATTGAAAACCTCAACTCTTAGAGGAGCCAAGCCCAACCAACTAAGAGAGACTGGCAATTTAACTTCCAACCCCATCTCCAATACCCTCAAGAAGAACTTTGAAGAGAATCCTTCAGAGGGGCAAGGTTTCCAAATGTGGTTGTTTGCATCACCTTTGCATAAAAAAAAAAAAAAAAAAGAAAGAAGACTCAATAGAGCTCTCAACTCAAACTCCTTAGACAAATACAAAGAACACCTAAAAGACACCACTCATGACAACCTCCCCCAATCTTCTATATAGCAATCTTTGATGCAAGATAATTCATTGACAACTATTCTAAACAAAGTAGGGTTTAACAAAGATTGGAGACCCACACCAAGCTAATCATACACAAGAAAAGGGACTCGAATGCCCTCCCTGACACAAAAACCCAAACATTGACGAAACACACATCACCCCCCCCCCCCCCCCCCTTCCCTAATGATAATTTGTTAACAACTATTCTAAACAAAGTAGACCCACACTAAGCCAATCATCCACCAAAAAACGAACTCGAATGCCCTCCCTGACACAAAAACCCAAACCTTGACGAAACAATTGCCCTCCCTGACACAAAAACTCAAACCTTGATGAAACAACTCCTCCCCACCTCCCTCCCCAACACCGAAAGGACACTTCCCTAAACCTCAAAATGATACCCCATAAAACTGAAACCCTATACCTTGAGACTCTAGTAGGAGAGCCAACCTCCTTCCTCCTCACAATATTTAGCCATGATAATTTATCTCCACTAAGCATCCCTTTCTTCCCCAATTCTCCACTATCACTTAGCCAGCAAAGACCCCCACCGCCTTGGATTTGACAACAGCTCCCACTTCATAAGATAGTCAAATTCTAATAGTGAGTCCTATTTAAGTTGGTCAAATTCTATTTGAGAGGCAGTTGTTTGATGTAACTGAATGGAGAGAAATAACATGACTTCGTATTCTTGCAAGTGGTTAAAAATGTCACCAAATGAAACCGAGGCAAGGGCTATTGTTTCTACATTGATGGAAGCTATATCACGAGCCTTCACAAGGTCCACTTCTTCTCTCATGCTCTATTAGTGATTTCAGGATCAATAGGTCAACTGATTGGTCTATTCAGCCTATTTTGATGGATATTTATGAGTTGTCAGCCAAATTTGATATTGTTTCTTTCGCCTATATTCCTCTTAAGGTTTAGTGCCGCTGTTCATGATCTGCCCAAGAGCTCCTATGGGATATAGGCTTTTTTGTGGGTGGGAAGAGCTCTTGAAATTCTATCTAAGTGGTTACCCTTTGATCTTTGCTTCTTCTTTTTCGTGCTTTGCTTTTGTTTTCCCTTCTAATGAAATTTTCTTTTTTCCAAAAAAAAAAAGTGGTTAAAAAAATTAAAATTAAATATCCAAAAATGATCTTTAAATAACCTCTCCTTAATGGAAATTGCTCAAAAGAAGATGGGAAATGAATACTTTCCACTACTTTTTTTTTCCAATTCAAAATAAGTATAAAGTCAAGGTATAGTCTATATTACTATCTTTTATCCTTCGCCCTTTACCTTTTTAATTGTCCTATGGTTGAGCTCATTTAGCAATGAAATCAATTGTAATCTATGCAAACTATCATGCCCTTAGTAGTGAAACAAGAAAAATAGAATATTTTGAACACTTTGCTTTAATACTGAAGCCCCACTGATTGATTTTGTTTGTTGACCCCAGAAAGACACTTGATCCCCGGCTCTTAGGTCTGGGCATGTTTGTGGGGGCATTAACATTTTTGTTGAAAAACTAAAGTTTTCTTAGATATGCATGCTAATCTAATATATATATATATATATTTATATATATAGAAGCCCCTCTCCTTCACTCAAGCTTAGGATAAGATAAGCTCAAGTGTGTGGCTCACACCTGTGGGGCCACCTGGGGACCCACATGAAGGTGGAGATGGGGAGAATTTGAAGAACTCCCTAGGACTCTCTTATCTGCAAAAAATCAGCTCCAATTGTAGTTTTTATCATCTCCATCATGGCCCCAAAAAATTTTATGATCAACAATGCATTTGGATTAGTGCACAATCGATCAAACGGTCCAATAAATTCAAATTTGACAACAAATTCAAGGAGGTCGTGTGCTTGGTCCATTTGGATGGACCAAAGGTGGCCCCAAGGGCTTCGGCTTACGGGATTTCTTATATAAGCTTGAGTTTAAGAGATGCTTGCTTGATATAAGCTTGAGCTTACGAGAGGCTTGCCCTCTATATATATATATGGGTTATGTTACAAAACTCCCTGGGCGTTTTTCACCCCATTTTTAGCCTATCAGATTTTAACACATGTCATCAATATTTCCTTAAAACTAGCTATTCCTTATTTTTTGCATTTCACTTGTGAGGTGACAAATTTTTATTAGACATGTTGAAAGGGGAATAAACTCCCCTTTTTTAAATGAGAAGTTTTTGAAAATTCCTCCCTTTCTCTTTATATATATATATAACTACTATGCACCTATCCCTTACCTTGTAGTGAGAAACACTTCCATATATGGAAAGTATTAATATAAAAAAAGACAAACCATCACCCTCATGACACTTTTTTGACCTTGTTAAGTCTAAAAAAAGAATTGTCCTTTACCATAAGGTAAGGGGTAAATGCATAGTAGTCTTTCCCAGTTTTGATAACAATAATTGACTTGTAGAATTTTGAAGAGGAAAAGGCTAGTAGGCCTACCAAAGGATAGCACCTGGCAGGATCCAGGGTTGTCCTTACCTTAACCCTCAATATAGACAAGGCTGAGTTAGGGAGGTCCAAAGCCCTTAAAGGGCCTACTCTACCTTGATCCTTACTTCACCCTCGAGGCTAGGCTGAGGCCCACGACATGAAAACAAAGAAAACTATTTTGTTTTTCTACATTGCAATCGAGTATCAATAAATTGTTCAAAACAATTATAGTTGATGTTGCCTAAAACTTAAAAAACAAACATGTTTACACCTATCAATACAAGACAGTTGTTAAGACATAAAAATGTCTTTAGACTAATACACATATAAAATTTAAAACTAGTCCTATTTGCACATTTAGATATCCAAAAGAAAATTAAAAATATCAAAACAAATAAATGTTAAAGACTAAAATAAAGATCATTGTTTATTGGTACGACGGATGGTAGATATTTAGAAAATAAAAACAATTGAAATCAACACCGCTAACAATCATTATTATGCTATTGTCCAAGCCCCGCCTTCAAAATTAGAAGGCTTGCAAAATTCTGTTCAAGCCAGGCCCAAGGCTGTTAGGAAAACTTAAAGCGCTCATTTTATGGGCTTTTGGAGGGGCTGGGCCTCTTGTGAAATCACCAGATTGATAGGCCTAGAGGTTAGAGTGGCTTTTTGAGAAAAAGAAATCCAACTCTCCTCGCTTTATCCATCACTACATAAATAACAAAAGAACAAAGCAGATTATACAAAAATGAACTCTGCATGAAATTTGCCCTGGGTCCAGCCCATGGGTCAAAAAGAACAGCAGATTCGAGACATGTATGGATTGGACGAAGGATGGCCCACAAGCATCCTTGGACCATGGACTCAGTTTGGGCCTTTTTTAAGGCACAAATAGTTTAAAAGGATCGGCTGGCCCCTGTATGCTTAAAGTTCAAAAACCTACAAAGTTAAAAAGAGTACTCGAAATTTTTTAAATGAATTGAGCCCACCTAAAGTTCATATACTCAGGTTGGATCCATGAATGGATACTGAACAGATATATACTGATAATTATTGGGCATTGCAGGCCTTTGTCATGGCCTAGCCCAGTCCGTGAACAACCTTATAACAGTAGTCTCTTTCCGAATATTTATACAGGGAAGATTTTTCCTGCGCGCAATAGAAAATCTCCATTTTAATAGACTTGAGATTGAGAAATGATTGCGCCTAACCAGATTAAGATGTGAATTCTAGGCCCACCATTTTTTAATCCAAACCTACAATCAAACCCAACACGCTAAACTGGCAAGCAGGGAGAAATATTTGGGTACCCAAACCATGGAATATATGTAATAAATTACAATAGGTTGTTGGTTGTTGAAAAGAAGAAATCAACTACACTAATCATTCGAAGTTATCATTTTTTAATTAAATAATAGTTGGTATCTAGTGGCAGTTGCATTAATGATTCATTAAGTTACAAGAGGTTAAAAAAAACAGAATGAAAGGAGGAAAAGAAAAGTAAATGAGCATAAAACCACTAATCCTACCCTCCACTTTGATTTCACATGTCTTTTTCCTTTTTTTTTTTTCGGCCTCCCAGCTGGGAACCATGGGAGCCTACAATGGTGGGAAGAGAAACCCACAAAGTGGAAAGAGTGGCAAACTTGGGGTCACCTGAGTAGGCAGGTGAAATTCGAGTTGCCAAGCATCTGTATAATTCCATTTGTCTTGATTCAACATGTCTTGATGCTTATCTATCATAGCTAAGGTTTTGTATTAGACTCCAAAAATAATGATTTTCTCAAAAACGCTTCCTTTTGAGAAGTGCATTTTTTGCATTTCATATAGAGGGCCCATCTTTGATCAATACAACTGGAAACCTTGATTGGAACTAATCCCATTTCACAATTATTTGGACATTATTCATTACTGGATTTCACCACAAGTTCACTTTTATTTTTCTTCTTCTTCTTCTTTTTATTAGTAAAAGTTAACACATTGAGCCATTAACTTTAAATGTCTAAAACTAACGGCTAAGATCATTCTCAAGTCCTTCCATCACTATTTCTCCTATTGTCATCATCCATCAAAGTGGGCTACACATTACTTGAGTTGGGTTACTTAGGTTTACTAAGCTTAAATAAAAGGTTTTGGTAATTTGCCCACAAAAACTGACAGTTATTTTTTTCACCATTAGATTAGATAGGTTCTCTAAAATTACAAATTTTGGTGGCCTTTTGGTGGTTGCATGGAAGTACAGGATTTTTCTTTTTTATAAAAAAAACTTATTTAGGGTGACAGTTACTCTTGAACCGAAATGAAATGATATGGTTTGGCAACGATGAACATAGAAATCCGGATTGTGCAATTCTTCTTTTGTATCTTTACATATCATTCTTTCTAATTAGTCAACATGGCCACAAGACTCAGACATGTGAGGTAATACAAAAAATGTGAAGAGGAGGGAGGCCAGGTTTGACCCTTGGTCCTTTCAATGAGAAATCACACTCCTTACAGGTGAGCTTAGGAGCTGTTTTCTCCCATTTGTTGTTTATACATGTCTTGTTTGACAGAAAAAAAATGAAAAGGTATAGTCTTAACTACAATGACATTTAAATTGCTTTGTGCAACACAAGGTGAACAAACAACATATTTAACAAATATACTACAGGGTTTGATTGAATGGTTTATATGCATGAAAGGTTCACTCCATATATTAGATGTCAAGGGGAGTTTTGAAATTTATCGTATAGAAAAGGGACCACTGAGAGACAATTAACGACGATAGGAAAGTAGTGCACCATCATCATATAAAATCACGGTTATTATGGTTTTTGTTTTTAGACCTACATCTTTTTTATGTTCTTGCTTCGTTTTCATGCCTTTGCATAAATATGAAAAAGCTTGCAAAATGAGGTATTTGGTGATTTTGTTTCACTTCATTTTTTGTATCTAATTTTTAGGCTATGTATGGAAGATTACTCTATATCTAAATCATGTCTTTACTGGGGAAATTGGAAGAAGGTCTTATCGGTGTGCATAGAATTAAATATATAAATTCATGGTCAAATGATCTCCAACAAATAATTATTAAAGAGGTAAGAGGTGAAGGATATAAGAAACAGATGTATATGAGACCACAACTTTACTAGGATTTGAATATTTACGAGACAACTGCTTATTCACTTCATAACTCCTATTGATTTATTTTCTATTAAAGGGGATATTAACCTTTTGTTTCTTCATTTTAACCACTTTCAAACAAAAGGTCCCTAAAAGCTTGGTATGTAACTGCTCTTCAATCTACTTTTAGTATCAAAAATCCAGAAAATTAAAGAAGTCAATCATCACTAAATATTGGGCAAAGATATGTCTAAACCATGGTTGGCACCTTGCCAATGACATGCATGATGCAAACCTATTACAAGTCTTCCTCAGTTTCATAAAATTAAGATGTTCTGAGAAAGTCTCCCCCTTTGTATGATTCAAAACCCCTTCCTCATTTTCTCCTCTCCAAACGACCCTTTGATGATGAAATGTATAGTTAAGTCAATTTGACTTGATAATTGTTGACATTGAGCTCATATGAGCTTCTTATCACCTTCTCTTTTTTATTTCGTAAGTGAAACGAATGGCAAGAGGAGCATATACAAGTGGAAATGATAAGGACGTATTCCCAACCAATTGTAGTGGGTGCTCTCCAGCAGAGCATATGCATATTTCAAAGGAGAATTATGAGCTTACACCCCTTTTGCATTGTGTCTTTACCATGCCCAAAGCTTCCAACAGAAAAGTCCACAATGAATGGCTATAAATAATTGGCCAAACCGTTACCTTAACCAATAGAAGGTGTGAAAAGAAGGTGTGGACATTCTTGAACATAGAGAAACAGAAGGAAAAATGCAACATTTCTTGAATGATCATCTTTTGAGAGAAAGACATAAATTCTAGTAGATTTTTAAATTGTTGTAGGGTAATCATGAATACAGAAGGTGATATAAAGGCTAATGTTTGGTTGTGACCCCATTAAATATCGAATCAGTACCAGGTAGAAACGAATGTAGGCTACTTTTTATAAATAATTACACTTTAAGTCATTTTTTAAAGCATGCTAGGAAAGGGGTGCAACAAGGGTAACTGAGGTTTTCTGGTTTCTGGACCAAAGGACAAAACCCAACACCAACCCAACAAGCCAATTCAAACCAAACTCAACTTTTATGAACTCTAGTATTCCATGTTGCAGCCCTATTTCATTCCATGACTGACAGGGACTTCTTCTTGGCTCCAGCATGACCTGAAATGAAATTGAGTTTCAATTTTTAAAACCCAAGCCTGATTCAAACCCAAAACCCAAACTTGATTTTGGGTTTTGAGTCAAGTTGGGTTAGCCAGTTTTGGTTTAAGCCCAACTTGAATTGAACAATGCTAGGATCAGTAAATCTATTTTGGGAAAATTTCAAAGAAGGCTTTAAGGTTTTGCCTTATTTCAACAAAGAACACAAGTTTCAAAACTTTTCAAATTAGCCCCTAAGCTTTTCAAGAAGTTTTCAATTAAGGATGTATGACCATTTAAACATAGTTGCTGATGACTTTTTCCCTCATTTTTCTTAAAACACCAAGATTACCAATTATTTAAAGCCATGACATAAGTTTAACATCCACTATATGCAGTCAATCACCATAGAGACATTAGTTGTCTTTGATTATCATGAGGATGTTGAAGTAGAAAATGAGGAAAATATCGAGAAATTGAATGAGAAATCTCTTTCAATAAAGGATAATCTAAGTATTTAAAAAAATCAAGGAAAAAAGTTGGCAAAAAATAGCTTAAAATGAACAAATGTCCTTACTTGAAAAGTTCTTGAAAAACTTAAGGACTAATTTAAAAAATTTTGAAACTTGGTCCTTTTTTGAAATAAGGCAAAAACTTAAGGCCTAATTTAAAATTTTCCCATAAAAGTTTAACGTCATGGTATAACATACCATCAAATCAATAATCCATATCATCAAATCATGCGCCCGCCCACCTTGACACCCAAATAATATTTTTGACTTCCATGATTCAGAGGAGAAAAATGGCATGGTCCCCCACTTGAAAAATAGAGAGCCAGATGATGGATTTAAGATAAATTACCTTATTATAATGCAAAGCCTATGCTGAGCCTAGCAATATTCCTTACCAACGCTTTCTGATAGAGAATCTATCTAGTGATAAGATAAGATGATAGTAATCATGTTTTGAGATTAGAATTGGATTTATTCTCTATCAGCTCCGAATGCACATTTGAATGTCAAACATAATATTGGAAAACAATCTCATGAAAGCTTTATTTATACACTAACAACCAACTTGCATGTGGCCGGTAACATAGGGCATGTTTTGATCTTCAAGAATTGAGTTCAGTGCCCAAACTATATTCCATGCATATGAATAACCCACATGTTACAGGTCATGCCAACATCAAATATGAGGCATCCATGGAAATATCCATCCATAGATGAAAGGTTTTCTAAAAAGAGACATTTCCAGAAGAAGTGGACAATTGATTAAAAAAACAGAAAACTTAATATGGATATTAAGTTACTCTTTCCCAAGTCAGGTATGCACCCTTAAGAATTCAGTCTCTAAATAAGTGTCGCCGATCAGGCCCTAAGAATGAAAAAAAAAAAAGTAGACAGTAGTATTTCTCCATGGGCATAAGCAGCATTTGAATGAACTAATCATCATCAATTAACTACATTAACGACAGAATAGACAAAATGCAAACGAAGATGTGCCACATCATGCACTGCATAAAAACCTCTAGGTAAAAAGCGCCCTAAGTTCATTCGCCTCTTGAGCCATCTCCTCAGGGGTTCTGTCTTTCCTTTCCTTGTCTAAATCAAGCTTCTCCTTTAGCTCCACTTCATTCACATCCATCTATAGAAGACCAATAAGAAGATGAGTGGGCTGGCCAGGATAGAAGGGAAAGAACAAATTTAAACAATAGCTTTATAATATACAGTAACATTGATATGCATCAACCGAAAAAAAAAAAAAAAAAGATTCAGCAACATTCATAAGTAGAAAATGGCTATTATATTTCCTTTTTTATTCACCAATATTTTGGTGAATCAAAATTTATCCTTTTTTGAGAAGCAAACTTATAATCATTGATTTGATTTTGCAGACTTGAAAACATAGTATTCCCCGTGATTCACGTTAGTGTATGCTGCACAAATGCAGAAGCATTAGTTCTACTCATTCCATTTGGACCGCCACAGGGGAAGAAAGGTAAAGAAATCTTTATGAAGTGGCACTTTATTTCTCTATAAACTATTGGTTTCTTCTGCTCATTCCATTTTTATTTTATATTTTTGATCGGCAACAAAATCTTCATTAAAAAAAAGGAACATTGGCACAACCACGAATCCACAGTCGAGAAATAAATTAATCTCTTAAAAGATTGATCAAATCTAGCCCCTAAGGCATCTTCATAAGAGGAATAAACACCACAAGAGAAAACATCTCAAATATAAAAAGAGAACTTTTTATTAATTGAAACTCAGCATACATAGCAATAAAGCCTAACATCCTTATATAGAGGAGTTAGCTTCATCCCTAAGAAACAAAACTTGTTAATATTAGAATAAGCCTAAATAAAATAAGAATTGAGTAATATTAATCATCATCAAACTAAATTACTTATAATATCCCTAAATAACTGGATTACCTGCTGAGCTTATGGATTAGGCCCAACAAATTGGCTAATCTATAGTCTGGCTTGCATCAACTCTCCCCGGCTTGGAAAAACTCAACTCTGACGAATTTGTCAACTTAAAAAATGCCAAAAAGAGTTCGACCACAAGTTGAGGGAAACTTCCTCCTAGGTCAAAAATCAATTGCATAAATTTTGGTCTTTCCTTCAAATCCTCATTTTCATGACATGGCTTGAAAGCTTAATGTGGTTGTTTACACAATAAAAAAAAGGCATTGGACGTGTCGCTGCTTCTGATGAACGAATTTAGTGTGGATGTATGATCTGACTTGTAGATATTGCAATTGTTGGTTGTCTATCATCCAAGTCTAATCCCCAAAGATGAAGTCAACGTGGGCAACTTCAACTTGATCTGTTTTTGAAACGACTGGAACAATTGAATTGACTTCTGATGACCCAATGTAAGTTGTTGGAAGTAGAGTTACAATCAAATCTCTAGGATGTTCAATGTCATTGCTTACCTGAGCAAAGCCTTCAATGTGTGCTTTTCCTTGTTCTTTCTCAACGCTTTGAGGTTTATGGTTTGCATTTCCTTGATCAATAGTATTTGTGCCCATGAAAACGGTGTTGCTATGAACTTGCTGTTCAATGTCATCCATGATGTCTTCTAACATGCGTTCGATGCAATCATTTCTTTTATTTCTTCTTTTTGCTCTCGCTGTGGTTCTTCAACTAAAGGTGATGATGTAGATGAAGACATGGCCGTTGATGGCATTTGAACTAGAGTAATCCATTTTCCTTCCCACACAATTGTATATGTGTTCATGTCTTTATTATTGTGTACTTTTTGATCAAAAAGCCATGCTTTGCCAAAAATAACATGACCAATATTCATATGGATCACATCACACCAAATTTTTTCTGTATAATTGCCAATCTTAACTGATACCAAGCATCTATGAGTAACTGGAATGACATAACCATTAGACTATGAAACTTGGTAGGGCTTGCGAAGGGGCTCAATAGGCAACTAAAGCTTATCAACGACATCTTGCGTGACAAAATTGAATACACTATAATTGTCAACAATCATATTGGCAACTTTGTCTTTGACTCGTACTCGCGTATGGAACTTTCTAAACTGTCTTCATTTTTCTTCTTCCATCACATTTGTATTGAAGAGGTGGAAATCATGAGATTATCTTCTCCAGTGAAAAGTCTTTCAACAACATGAGCCTGTGGTTGTTGTTGAGATGCACATTATCACATGCGAGATTGTTTAAACAAACGCTCAACATGAATAGCTTCTGAGTAGGCCTCGTGAATGGTGTAACAAAATTTCACTTTTGCTCGTATTTCTGGCTTTAGACCTTTGATATGATGTTCTCTATCATTCCTAACACACTCCCATAAGCAACATAAGCTTTCCAACTCCTGATATTGGTGGGTATATTCATCAATGGTCAAATGAGATTGCTTGAAATTAATGTGCTGCTCAAAGTAGGTGTAACACTCCATTCCACATCGCTTTTGAATAAAATATGAGTTTAGTACATAATGAGCTATGTAGGTTACTACTATTAACTTGGGCTTAAACATTTTGAGTCATATGACAGGCTCATCAAGTTATTGGGCCAGTGGGCACCTTAGGTCATTACATATGGTATCAAAACCTATCACCAGCCGGAAATGTGTGACCCTCAATCCCGCAGGAAAAGCCTTTCAGGCAAGATCAGGACAGAGCTAGGGTGCACGAGCTTGTGAGTCAAGATAGGGGAATCCGTAGGGGACACGGGTGTGGAATGCTTCAGTCTCACATCGCATGGTGAAGTTAGATGGATATACACGGGTACGTGTGGCCTTAAGGGGGGGTAGATTGTAACACCCCATCCCACATTACTTATGAATAAAATATGAGTCTGGTATATAATGAGCTATGTAGGTTACTACTATTAACTTAGGCTTAAACATTTGGGCCACGTGATAGGTTCACCAAGTTATTTGGCCAATGGGCTACTCGGGTCATTATAGTAGGACTCTTTTTCAAAATACAGAGTCCCATATCGAAACTAATACAAAACACTGTCAATGTGTCTCGTGTTGAATTGGATGCAAGGATATGAAAAATTGAATTGCTCTTGAAGAATGGACTCACTTGGATGGTAGAAATATTGCAACTTCGTTTTTCTTTTATTGTTGTGGGTCTGGACGTGGGTCAAGTCAGACCCAAACTTCAAGTCTAATTGGGCTTTGCATCAGATCAGACTTGGGTTGGACCCAAACTGCAGCAAACTAGGATTGGTTCAAGTTAGGTTGGGTTAAGTCAACATGACTTGTGCTCAATTGCTAATGAGAATGTAGCACGTGGGGTAAAACTCTTCTTCCTTTTTCGTGTATAGGAAACGGAAAAAAAAAAAAAGAGAGAAAGGTCTGGGGAACTTAACTACGAGTTCACCAAAGAAGAGAAGGTGCTGGGCTGTCGGCGCTGCAGCTGCTAATCGCGAGGATGGAGGTTGCAGTGATGGTGGTGCTAACAAAGCTGATGTTGAAGGCCGACGACGTTGGTGCCAGGTACTCATCTCTCTCTCTCTCTCTCTCTCTCTCTCTCCGTGCTCCTCTTCTTCTACTATTTCTTTTTCTTTTTTTTTTAATCAGTTTAGGCTCTGCGACAGGGGATGGATAGGTGGTCTCGGTGATGGTGTTATGTCAAACAGGAATGGGGTTGGGGTTTACAAGGGTTTTGGCGGTGTGGCTAGTGGTGTCGAGAGTGGCTGGGGAGTGGTTCGGCTGGATAGAAAGAGGGTCGAGGCTTTAAGAGTGGTTAGGTTGGTGTTTAGGGACTGGGACACAAGGTTGTGAGGTGGGAATGGTTGACAGGGTGGATTTTATTTTATTTTATTTATTATTTTTTTTATGGAGGTCGATGGAAGGAAAAGGGTTGGGGATTGGATGGGGCAATTTGGGATATCAGATGGGATGTCGAAAAGGGGGTTGGGTGTCAGGGATCTCGAGCGAAAGGGATTTGGTGAGGAGGTGGGTTTCAGAGGTAAGGAGTGGCAATGGGTTTTCAGGGTGATGTGGATGAGGTGAGGGGGAGTTTTGGTGAGTTTGGAATCTGGACGTGGGTTTCCAATAGAAGTGGAGGCATTTCGGGGTTCTCTGTGCGAAGCTGTGGGGGTTGCTATTTTGACTAAGTGGTGTTATGGGAAAAAACTGATGTGGGAGGGAGGCTAGGGACGGCAGTGGTGTTAAGATGGGTTTCGGTGCCTAGCGATAGGGTCGGGGTTGGTTCGGTTGGCACTCGGGAAGGGTTGGGTTAGTTTTCTGTGAAGCTATGAAGATGTTTAGGGTTTCGTAGGGTTATGTGGCTGGGGCCCTAAGGTTTTGGGTGTGGTGACTGAAAAAATGGTTAGATGGGCTTAAGTAGCAGGGGATTCGAGTTAGGATGATGGCTTAAGCGATGGTGGATGGATGGTTGGTTGTTGATGTGGTGGCTAGATGATGATGGTTTACGATGGTGGAAGATGGATGAGATAGAAATCCGATAAGGATGATGTCTTCCCAGCGATCGCTCTTTGCCTCTGATACCAATTGGCGCAGCCACAAATCCACAATCGAGAAATAGACCAATCTCCCAAAGAATTGATTGAATCTAAGGATGGATTCAGCCTCTAGGGCATCCTCATAAAAGAAATAAACATCAGTGCGGCTTAAAATCTAAGTGATATCGGAACATTAACAGGCAAGAGCATGGAGTTGATTGAGGTAATGAAAAGAAGAAGAACTAGCGTGGCTTGTATACAGGAGACAAGGTATAAAGGGAATAAAGTTAATGAGCTCACAGATGGGAATAAGCTTTGCTACGCAGGAAAGAGTAATATAAGAAATGGAGTGGGTATAGTTGTAAAAAAGAATTTAAAAGAGAAAATTGTGAGGGTAAAAAGCTTTGGTGATAGATTTATAGTAATTAAACTAGTGCCAGAGGAAAACATAATCATATTATCAATACATATGCTCTCCAAGTAGGACTAGAGGAAAATGTGAAAAGACAATTTCGAGAGTAGATGGATGATTTAATGTAAAAAATCCCAAATAGTAATAAGATTTTCCTTGGAGGGGATTTAAACGGGCATATAGGAAGAGATAATAGAAGATATGAGAGAATGCATAGAGCGCAAAGAATGAATTCAGAAACACTATATTGGACTTTGCAGTGGCATTTGATCCTGTACTAAAAAATACTTACTTTAAAAAGAGAGACGAGCATTTAATTACCTATAAAAGTAGGAGTAATAAGAGTCAGATAGATTTTTTTTCTAGTTAAAAAACAGAACCGATTAACTTGTAAAGATTGTAAGGTTATCCTAGGAGAGTGTTTGACTACATAATATAGGCTCGGAGTTTTAGATATTTGCATTAGAAGTAGAAAGAAAGCGGTAATAAACAAAATGGACCATAAATAAGGTGGAGAGATTTGAAGGGGGAAAGAGCAAATATATTTAAGGATAAAATAATTAAGAAGGGAGAATAGAATCTTAAAGCAAAAACTACAGTAATGTGAAATCTAATGGCTAATTGTATTAAGAAAGTTGCAAAATAGGTACTTGGAGAATCAAAAGGAAAGAGACATTAATAAAGAAACATGGTGGTAAAGTATAAAGGTTCAAGAAGTTATTTGAGAGACAGACATTGCTACAAAGTTTGGCAGAGGACTAAGAGTATGAAAAATTTTGAGCTATATAAGAAAGCAAAGAAAGAAGTTAAGAAAGTAGTAAGTAGTGTAAAGTTCAAAGCATAGGTTGTGAATAAGAAAAGGAGAGAATGATATTTTTAAACTCGCGAAAATAAGAGAAAAGAAAAATAGGGACTTAGATCATGTCAAATGTATTAAGGACAATGAGGAAAATGTTCTAATGAAGGACAACGATATTAAAGAAAAGTGGAAGAAATATTTTAGCAAACTTTTAAATGAAGAACATATGAGGGATACGAGAACTAAGAAGGATACTTCATTACCAGATAATACTTTTCTCCGAAGAATTATAGGGGTGGAAGTTAAGGAAGCATTGAAGCGAATAAAGACAGGAAAGGTTATAGGCCCAGATGATATTCCGATAGAAGTATAAAAATGCTTAGGAGAGGTTGGGGTGAGTTGGTTTTGTAGACTATTCAATAAGATACTTGTAACAAAGAAAATGTTGAATAAATGGAGAAGAAGCATTATAGTACCTATATATAAGAATAAGGGAGATATACAAAATTGTACCAACTATCGAGGGATTAAACTTATGAGTCATACTATGAAGTTATGTAAAAGAATAATGGAGCAAAGACTGAGACGAAAGACCAAGATCGCTGAAAATCAATTTAGTTTTATGCCAAGGAGGTCAACTATAGAAGCTATCTTTTCACTTAGGCAATTAATAGAAAAATATCAAACAAAGAGGAAAAATCTACACATGGTCTTTATCAATTTAGAAAAAGCCTATGATACGGTACCGAGGGATTTAATTTGGTAGGTTTTAAAGAAAATAAATGTTTCCAAAAGTTACATTGAAATTTTTAAAGATATGTACGAAGGACCAATAACAAATGTGAGAAACATATATGGAGAAACAGGTAAATTTCCTATGACTATAGGTTTGCATCAAGGATCAGCCTTAAGCCCTTATCTCTTTGCATTAATTATGGATGAATTAACTGTATATATTCAAGGAGAAGTACCATCGTGTATGTTATTTGCAGATGATATAGTATTAGTAGATGAATCAAGAAATGGTGTAAATGCAAAACTCGAGAAATGGCGGAGGGCATTAGAATCTAGAGGTTTTAAAATAAGTCGTATAAAGACAGAATATATGAATTGCAACTTTAGTGGACATATACAAAGTGTTAAAACCACTGTCAAAATTGAAACCCATGAAATACCACATAGAGATTTTTTTTGGTACTTAGGCTTAATAATTAGTAATGATGGGGAGATTGACGAAGAAGTGGATCATAGAATAAAAACTAGATGGTTGAAGTAGAGACTAACTTCTGAAGTGCTTTATGATAAACGAATGCTAACGAAATTGAAGGACAAATTTTATAGGAAAATGATTAGACTAACTATGATATATGGAGTAAAATGTTAGCCAATTTAGAAAATGCATATTCAAAAGATGGATGCAGCGGAGATAAGAATGCTTAGATAGATGTGTGGTAAAATTAGGAAAGATAAAACTAGAAATGAGCGATTTGGAGAGCATTTAAAGATAGCACCAATGGGAGATAAGATTAGAAAAAACCCGTTTAAGATGGTTTGGGCACGTTAAGTATAGGCCAGTAATGGCACCAATGAGAAAAAGTTTGGCTATACAGGTGGATCGCCAGCAAGATGTAGGGGTAGGCCAAAGAAAACATTGATAGAGGTTATTGAATTAAATTTGAAAAAGTTTAACTTATCTAAGCATTTAGCTCAAAATAGAACAGAATGGAGAAACAGAATTCATGTAGCCGACCCCAACATAATTAGGACAAGGCTTTGATGATTATAATGATGATGATGATGTGGTTGTCACCCAGTGGTGTATTGACACACTCCATGTATCGTATGCATCTAATCAGCCCAATATTTCTTAAGCCAATGTTTCGTATTCATGTCCTGGATGAATGGACCATAACATCGGTATGAAGGGATTTCATCAAATGGACTTTCAAAATAATGCACATCTAGTTCTTTTCAAGGTGCTTTTGTTCACAAAAGACAAATTCTTGACGGGTTTTGATTACGAATGAACTCATTGACTCAAGGAAGAGGGCACACAAGGAGCAATTTTTAAAATTGACATGGAAAAGGCATATGATCATGTAGATTGGAAGTTTGTTGATTTCATGTTGTAAAGATTTGGTTTCGACAATAGGTAGAAAGGTTGGATCAAAGAATGCATATCATCAACATCATCCTTGATTCTTGTTAATAGCTGTCCTTCTCGTCTTTTTAAAGCATCAAGAGGATTGAGATAGGGAGATCCTATTTCCCCATTTCTATTCACTATAGCGGCGGAAGCGATGGGGCATTCCTCTGAAAGGCGAAAGAGATTGATTTAATTTTTGGATTTGAAGCAAGAAGTGGTGGCGAAGTAGTACCTCAACTTCAATTTGCAGATGATACGATTCTATTCACATCAATAAATTGGGAGGAAATTGCAACTCTAAAGAGGATTCTAAGATGTTTTCAGTTAGCATCAGGTTTGAAGATAAACCTATCCAAAAACTTCTTAGTGTGGGTTGGTTGTTCAGAGGAGAATATTCGAAGCTTGGCTAATAAGCTTCATTGCAAATTGAGCTGTCTTCCTTTTCAATACCTCAGTTTGCCCATTGATGCAAATCCAAGGTCTATAGCAATATGGGATTCAATGGTAGAAAAGTTTGAAAAGAAGTTGTCTGCTTGGAAGAGGCAGTATCTCTCTTTTGGGGGTAGAATCACTATTCTCAAATAATCATTACCCAATCTAACAGTATACTACATGTCTTTATACCGGATGCTAGCGTCAGTGAGGAAGAAATTGGACCGTATTCGAAGAAACTTTCAATGGGATGGCAATAACAATAAAAATAAGATGCACTTGATGAATTGGAACGAGGTGATTAAACCCAAATTTGCAGGAGGCTTGGGTTTGGGAAATCTAGAGTTGAGAAATTGGGCTTTGTTCGTTAAATGGTGGTGGAGATATGGGGAAGAAAAAGATTCATTATGGAGGAAGGTGATAGTTTTCAGAATGTGATAGTTTTCAAGTATGGAGAGAACGAGGGGGGTGGGATCCCAAAAGATGCCCTAGATATAACTTGACAGGGTTGTGGGGTGGCATTTCTACCTTCGGGGATGTGTTAAATGTGAAGAGAATTGTTTTTTATAAGGGGGTAGGTTTTAAAGTGGGGAAGGGGGAGAGAGTTCATTTTTGGCTTGATGATTGGGTGGGAGTGAGTCTTCTATGTCATTTGTTTCAGAGTGTTTAAAGCAGTCTCTAATAAATAGTCTTCTATTAAGGATTATTATGTTTGGGAAGGGGAAAAGGTGTCTTGGGAAGTAAGTATTAGGAGGGCCTTCCGTTCGTCGAAATTGGTAAAGTTTGAGTCCTTGTTAAGTCTTATTTCTAATGTTTTCTTATGCAAGGACGACGAGGATTACTGAATTTGGAAGCCAGACAGTACAGGTTCTTTTTCTTCCAAGTCCTTCTACAGGGAGTTGGACCAACAGGAGCAATCTTCTTATGCGTTGGTTTGGTTAGGTCTTGCTCCACCTAGAGTTGAGACCTTCTGTTGGTTGGTAGTTGCAGGGAAGATCTCAACATTAGATAATTTAAGGAGGGGCTTGATGTTGGATTCCATATCTGACTCGAGTTGTTTCTGTGGGAGGGAGAGGGAGTCGATAGATCACATCTTCCTTTATAGGGGACTTGTTTCATTTATTTGGGGTATTTTCTCAAAAAATTCAGCGCAACTTGGTGTACCCCACTATCACTAGCTAAGCAAATAAAGGCCTTAAGGGGATCTGCTTTGGTCGGGTGCAGGCGGATTTTATGGAGGATCATTTCTTTCTCTGTACTTTGGTCCATTTGAAAGGAAATGAATGAGAGAATTTTTAGTAAGAAATAATCATCTTGGGAGGATATTCTATCTAAAGTCTTTACGAGAATTGCTTATTTGGCCCATGCTAGAAAAGAATTTTCTAATGTCAACACAGATAATATCTTGTATAATTGGGGAGCTTGTTTGTTGATGAAACTAGAAAAGAATAGGAAGAAAGTGACTTGGTCCTCCACTGTCCGAGTATCTAAAGTTTAACGTAGATGGAGCTGCTCGTGGTAAACCAGGGCTGGCTGGTATTGGCGATGTTCTTAAAAATCACAAACGAGAAGTTTTGTACATGTTTTCAACAAATATAGGGGTTAAAGACTCTAATGAAGCAAAAGTTTTGGCCATTTTGGAAGCTCTTCACATTTACCATCGATCCTTCAAGTCTAGCCTTATTTTAAAAAGTGATTCTTTCAAGCACTTGGAAGAAGTGGTTTTATTTTATTGAGATTAAACATCTATCATTAGAGTCTTGTATTTTATTTCAGCATATTAGTAGGTCTGCAAATGGTATGGCAAACACTTTAGCTAAACAAGGAATGGATCATAAATGCAATTTAAGTGCATAGAGTGTTCACTGCATTATTTTTGGTTTTCAGTGCCTTTATTGTACCAACTCATCATTTTAATATATATCATTGTTATTTTCTTCAAAAAAAAAAATAATAATAATGCACATCCTTTGCTCCATCTTTGCTAAATGAATAATCTAAATGATTTATTGTTTCAAGAGCATTGTAGTGGAATATGGAATTGTAGTACAGATTGAAATTGCCGTCATCGGGATGCATGTTGAAGGTAAACGCATCTTCAACATCAACCTCTGCACATCTAGAAAAGACTAGGCAATCAATAGCGTCACTAACTTGATTTCCATCAATGATCATTATATCATCAATGTAAACATCATTTGAATAATCATCAAACACTAGAGGCTTAGACCATTCGACTTCCATTGATGTCATTGACTAGCCACCATTGCCATAAAACTTAACATCACTATTATCATCCGATTTATCATCATAAAATGAATCATCTTTATCACCATCATATATTGCTTTGTCTTTATCAAACTCATCATCCCCTAATTTGTCAATAAAATCATCATAATGACCATTGTCTTCATGACGTTCCATACATCATTTCTTCTCACTAAAAACCAACTATGGAGCGGACTAATAAATTCTTCAGCATCCATTTCATCATTATAATCCTCATGATGATTTGGACACTCCAAACGCTCTAGGCATTGAGTCAACCATTCAACTTGTTTACAAAGTAATTGTAGTTCTTCATCTCTTGCATTTCTCATTATATGATAGCCACAACCTCTTATAGCCGCCATGAAGGAAGATGGTAGATGAAAAAATCAATCCAAGAGTATTGCACAAGCTCTGATACCAAATGATGAATGAAGGCAGCTCTCCTACGAAATGATGTAGGAAGCACCAAGATACTAGGGTACTCCAAAACCAACTAATGTAGCAACACCAGAAATATGAGGTTCAACCCTAAAATACTAAGGTTTCAATTCTGTGTATTGAGGTTTACTCAATAGAAAGCACAGGTTCAGAGATACGAACATCACAATAAGGGATAAAGTAGAGAACCAATCTCAATGCTAAATTAATAAACAAAAAAGTTCTTCAAATCATCTCCCATTCTTTATTGGACTCTTACAATATATAGCAGTTTTCCCCTCATGAATACATGCTTCATTACCAAGGCTACTACATTCAAAATTGCAACTTACTAGACTGACTATTACCACTCCCCCATACACCTAATAACACTAAATATTACAACTTACAAGCAGCTAGCATCATACCCAAAACAAACATAACTTACAAGGACTAAGCCACATGATTACTATGAGTTGCAAGACAATCCAATGTGGCACAAAGGAGCCCAAAAGACACCCACATGGCAGTGACATGGCGCCAACTAAGCAACGGCATCATTAAGAAAACGATGTGCCCTATCTTTTCATACCTCATTGCATCACTATCTTTCTAGGTTGTTTGTCTTCTATGAACAGGATATGAAAATGGGATTTACATGTGCAAAATTTGCTTGTGCATTTTACAGGTAAAATTTACGCATGTAAAACACAATACCATGTTTGTTTGAAAGCACCATTTTCACATGAGTAAACATTGAAAATATTGGATTACGTATGTGAAATCTTTATTTGAGCATGTTTGAAGACATTAAACTAAATGTTTCAGGGTTTAATAGGTAAAAAAAGAAAAAAGAAAAAATATTCATGGGTTTGGATTAAAACTTTTAGAGCCCTTAAGAGCTATGAAGCCTGGATATAGTAGGGATACACCATGGATATAGCAAGGATACAGATTTTACACATAAAAGGTGAAGTATTGGAAATGATATGACACAATACGTTTCTCCATGAGTATTGAAAACGATATGAAATGATACTTTGCCCATTTTGAAATATCCATGGATCATAGTCCAAGAGTTGCAAAAAAATAAAAGGTGGTAAAGGGCTCCATACTGGTGCCTTCTTAACCAAGGAGGTGTGCAATCGTTTCACAACTTTTAAAGTGTGAAGTTTTTCATCTGGAAATCGACTCATTTACACTATTTTCATAACCACAAATGAGTGCAAACAAGCATGCACATAAGATGTAAATGGTTTCAAATAAATGAGAAACCTTGAACATGTGACCAACTTTTAAGACCATGGTTCTCATGACTCCTTATGGAGGAGTTTTGATGACAAACCTTGAACATGTGTGCCATGATGGCACAGTGCTGAGAAGATTGCTTTACATTGTTTTTTTTCATGCAAATATATTTATCTCATAGAGAAAGTCAACGAACAGCCAAAAACATATGCAAGGATGTTTTAATAAAATGTGTGCACTTACAGCATCGTAGATCTCATCATTTCTCTCAAAGTCACCACTTTTCCTTGGGATGACATGAATGTGAACATGAGGTACTGTCTGTCCTGCTTGTGGTCCATCCTAAAGAGAAACCAATCACCAAGAAACAGGAAATACTTCAAAAATTGCTTAGCAAAAGGGTTGATGAAAACCTATAACTTCTTTCTTCAAGGGAAAGAGAAAAATAAATAAACATATACCTGTTGAGGTTCTTATAGGGCTTATTGCACAATTTATTCTTATTATTCAGATTTGAGAGACAGATTTATTAATTTATGGTACCAAAAAAGAAGCTTTTTGGATTCGGGAAACAACAGGTTCTTTTTGTGGGCAAATGAGCACGTGTGTAAGATAACATATTCTTAATAATATATGTGATTAACTGGTCGACCAGCATATATATGATTAACTGGTTCTTTTTGTGTGCACATGAATGCTTACTATCATTACCAAAAAGAAACAGTAGATGAGAACTATACTGACAAGATAGAGCCACCCAAAAGGAAAAAGAAAGAACAACAGCCCCTCTCCCAAACCAATAACATAAGAAGAGCAAAAGACAGAGGACACCCAAAAGAATATACAATCCTTCATGCCCAAAAGTGACTTCCTTCCACTTGAGCATAATCTGGTTTATAGAGTAATTTTGGAATTGTGGAAGGACCATCATCCAGGAGGCTAGGTGTGAATTGTTGGCAGTTTTCAGTGTTTAAGACTACACGTGAATAATTATACGACTTAATATCCTTCGAATATGATAGAGTAATTTTGGAATTGTGGAAGGACCATCATCCAAGAAGCTAGGTGTGAATTGTTGGCAGTTTTCCGTGTTTTAGACTACACATGAATAATAAGACTTAATATCCTTTGAAAAGTGGCTTGACCCAACGATAAAGGCTTACCGGTAGCGTTCTGGAGGACGTGGGTTCAAGTCACGGAAACAGCCTCTTTAAAATAAAGGTAAGGCTGCATACATCTTGCCCTCCCCAGACCACGCTATGTGGGAGCCTCATGCATTGGGGCGCCCTTTTTTTTTTTTTTATCCTTCTAATATGCTCAGATTTATAAAATTCTATCATGCCTCTCCATATGCCGGCTCCAAGCCCAACAAAATGAGGTTGTATCAAAAGGCATATGCCATAAGTCATTAAAAAAATACGAAAACAAATTGTTGAGTGTATTTGAGAAAAGTAGCACTAGCCAATGGTGTTTGTGGAGATGGTAAGAGAAAATGATGATGATCCTAATCAATACAATTATACAATATGCACGCATAAAGGAATAGTAACGAGTGTAAGAACTACTTGTGGAGAGACAAGTGAGTTTTTAGTGACCATTCGTTTGCATCTGGGGTCAACCCTAAGCCCTTGTTCTTTTGAGTTAATTATGGATGAGTTAACTACTCATATTTAAAAGAAGGTACCAGTACCTTAGTGTATGTTGTTTGCAGATGATATAGTGTTTGTGTATTAATCAAGACATGGTGTGAAAGCACAATTTAGAGATGGCGGGATGCTCTAGAATCGAAAGGCTTTAAAATAAGCCATGCAAAGATAGAATATATGGCTTGCAACTTCAGTAGGCATATAACAAAAAAATGAAACTATTGTGAGAATTGAAACCCAGGAGATACCACAAAGAAATTAATTATGTTACCTTGGCTTGATAATTAGTAAAGATGAATAGATTATTAAAGATATCAAACATATAACAAAAGCAAGATGGTTGAACTAGAGACTTGGTTATGGAGTGCTTTGTAATCAAGATTGAAAGTAAAATACAGGATGACGATTATACCAGCTATGACTTACGGAGCAAAACGTTGGCTAAACAAGAAGCAACATATGCACAAAATGGAGTTAGCAACAAAAAGAATGTTGAGGTAAATGTGTGGTTAAACTAGGAAGGATAAAATTAGAAATGAGTGCTTTTGAGAGCAATCAAAATAGCACCAATAAAAAAAAGGGGGGGGGGGGGGGGGCGCCAGTACACGAGGCTCGGGGTCTAGGGAGGGCAAGATGTACGCAGCCTTACCTTCATTTTGAAAAGGCTGTTTCCGTGACTTGAACCCGCGTCCTCGAGAACACTACCGGTAAGCCTTTCCCGTTGGGTTGATAATTAATAAGGATGGATAGATTATTAAAGATATCAAACATATAACAAAAGCAAGATGGTTGAACTAGAGACTTGGTTATGGAGTGCTTTGTAATCAAGATTGAAAGTAAAATACAGGACGACGATTTTACCAGCTATGACTTACGGAGCAAAACGTTAGCTAAACAAGAAGCAACATATGCATAAAATGGAGTTAGCAACGAAAAGAAAATTGAGGTGAATGTGTGGTTAAACTAGGAAGGATAAAATTAGAAATGAGTACTTTTGAGAGCATTCAAAATAACACCAATAAAAAAAGAGGGGGGGGGGGGGGGGTGAATACGGCCCAGTACACGAGGCTCCCGCATAGCGGGGTCTGGGGAGGGCAAAATGTACGCAGCCTATCTTCACTTTGAAGAGGCTGTTTCCGTGACTTGAACCCGCGTCCTTGAGGACGCTAATGGTAAGCCTTTACCGTTGGGCCAAGCCGCCCTCTTCAAAATAGCACCTATAATGGATAAAATTAAAGAAACCTTTTTGATATGATTTGGGCAGGTCCAATACAAGCTAACAGTATTCCAATAAAAAAAAGTTTGACTATGCAAGTTGATGGCCCACAAATAGAAAGGGGTAGGTCGAAGAAGATGTGGATAGTGATAATAAAAATAGATCTAAAGAAGTACAACTTGTTGGAGGATTTGGCTCAAGATAAATCGAAATGAAGAAACATAATTCATATAGCAAATCCAACATAGTTGGGACAAGGATTTGATAATTATAATGATGATACATGCATGCATCCATCATGCTAATGAATTAGGCTGTCATTGTCATAATCTTGTACTTTCAAACTGGTATAAAACCATCCTTCAATATATGCATACAGTAAACCAACCTCTGCATACATGTACTGGCATAGCTAGTGAAGGTACAGAGATAAGGAAAAAGGAAAAACAGTAAAACAGAAAGCATGATTATTGTATTTTGAGCAGTTACCAGTACTAATATAAAAGTCAAAGATAAGACCCATGGGTTCAAGGTAGGATTACTTGGATTGAAAATGTAAGAGAGGAAGCCTTATAATGATGCTCAAGCCGACCACCAACATCTTTTGCAGTAAGCCATAAATCACTAGTCTCCTCGGCTGTAAGATCAACAAAGCGCTTCACTTCACGTCTTGGGCATACAAGCACATGTAAATTATGTCAAGGAGATTGAATGGCATTGCAAAAAAGAATAGCACCATAGAGAAAATATCATAAAATCCCACTTGCAAGAGAATTCTCACATGCAGTATTGTAGCTGATGCAAGGATCCACCCAGCCATGGATGGACAATGGCCCAACTTATCCTGGAAACCATTTTTTGACCTTTTGCTTGGCCATTTATCTATTTTGTTATGCTTTCCACTTGAAGGAGTTTGGATATCATCCATTTATAGTAAGTCTATGAAATCATTGGCATGGATCAGCAAACATGGCCCCACATAACAGAATGGGTGCAACAAGATTAAGGGCACAACTGGATTAGAGTACATGCAAGCTGCAGCTATAAGTTCGTACAAAACCGTGCGAATGGCAATGCAACCCCAGATGAGTGCTGCTATGGATATCAGAACAATGAAGCAACTGACAAAAAATTTATAATCCCTACATGGTTAAGGGACCATGGATTTGAAAATGGGTACATGGCAAAAACAACTAAAAATCACACACATACAATCGATGGTGGCATTAAATCCAAGGGCCAAACTAATCATCAATAAAAGGATATGACCTGCAAAAGAAGGATAAAGAAGATCAATAAGAATATTTTAATAAGAAAATGAAACAGTAAATGAACAGGTCAATGTATGAAGGCTAGGACCATTAAATATCACGAACATGCTAATAAAGGGATGAAATGAATAAAATATTGGATTTTGCCATTTTCTCTTCACTAAACTCTCTTTCTAGTCAATCTCCTCTTTCCTAAGAAAAACTACTCAAAAAGGCTTTCACTCTTCAACCAACCCTCCATGGTGTAGAGGGTTACCAAGCAATCCACCACAACCCCCCCGAATATCACCCAAACCTTCAATTCATAAATGCCATTTTTTTTTCTTTTTACAATAGCCATTTGATGAGAGTAAACAGTACTATGGTCCCTTTCCTAAAACGATCTAGCTCTTGTTTTTGCTTCCAGCTTACTTCTTCCCAAATAACATTGTTTTTGAGTTATCCTTTCAGCCAAACGCTTCTCTCTTCTACTTTCACCATAAAGGTTCTAACTTCTCCAACCCATCAATTTGGGTGATTTAATTGATGTTGAGCACCATTGATACAAGTATCCAGAACCAATATATATGGTCAAAGTACACAAATGGCAGGTGATAAAGTTTTAGAATGTTTCCAGGGTTTAAATATTATTGGAAAGGAATATCTTTACAAACGAGAAGTATGAGATAGTAAATGAAAGCTAATCCGGAATGTTAGATATAAAAATATATATATATCAGCAGGACCTTTATGTGGGTTTCTACTGAAAGATGGTTGAAAAGGACAGAGAAAATATGGGAAGATCCTCTCATATAGATTCTCATTCAATGCATTCTCGTAATGCTTCAAATCAGAAACATGGAAGTAATATTCTGCCTGGGTAGGCCCTTTTAGATGAAAATGTCAATGCTGCCAAATGACAACTGCATTTCCATGAGACCTGAGAATGATTCATTTGGGAAGTTCATACATGTGCAAACTTATCTCTCAGTCTATAGGAAAGGGCTTTTTAGTACATCCATTGGATTTATTGCACTTTCAGTAAATGACAGAAGTACTACAAAAGCAGAATAAATAATAAAATATTTTAATCAGCAAAGAAAAATGATGAGAGAGAGAAAGATATGATGATGATGGAATATTCAACCACAATTTGTTGAAAAAAAGATCCAGAGCTACAAACTAAGATTGGTGAATTGTGCAACAGAAATCAAAGAGTTCAATGGGTTTTTAGAATGGAGGATATTTTGAAGAACTAGAGTGCATCAATATTAGATAGTAAGGGGAGAAATGATAGGAAGTTTAAGTGGAAACCACCAGACAAAGTTCGCTTAGATTCAATGTCAATAGAGCTGCACGAGGAGAACATGGATTTGCAGGTATAGAAGTGTCAAGAAATGATGGAGCAGCAGTCATCTTGTCATTATCAGGACTAATAGGCATTAAGAAATCGAATTAGGTAAATTTCCTAGCAATATGTCAAGCAATAAAAATTGCAAATGACATAATCCAAATTAAAAAATTATCATAGAGAGAATTTCAAGTAGTGCAATTAAATGGGTCAAGAAGAAAAGAAGACTGCTTTGTGGTTTTCATTCATTCTAAGGTCAATTTGGCATTTAGCTGTTTCTATGATGCTGATCTTCACACAAATTCAGAGGCAAATGATGAGGCATAAACATTGGAAAATGAGGGATTTAATAGGAATCAATATTAAGATGTTAGACAAATGAGAGGGATATATAAATGGGGAATTCTAATAAACGCCCCTTACAAAAAGGGGCATTTCCGCCCCCATGTTTCATCCAATGAGAGAATGTTTTTGTGGAGACTTTTCTTCCTCCTTTAAATACAACTTGCCCTACTTTTTCTTCTCCGTAATAGCAAAGTTGATTCCCCATGATGATAATCGGAAAGATAAAGTCTAATTAATAGGGTTCAAACTCTACCTAAATAAAAAGCCTAGGTTGTAGGACTTAACTTCTAAATCTCATTCGACCAAGTACTAGGGCCCCCCATTATGAAAATTTTGAGTTTTTCATGATGGTCAATCATATGATGGCTCACCTCTTATTAGACTCAAATTTGGTGAGGGTCACTGAAACAGATTGCCAATTATTTTGAATGGGTTAGATTTTTTCATAGGTGGTCCCCACTAATATTTCACTAAATTGTCCAAAACATTAGTTGGCATTTAAAGGAGAACAGGTAGTTGGCATTAGTTAGCATTTAAATGCATTAACTCTTATCCCTAAAAAGTAGCGTAGAAGAAGATTTTGATGCATTTTCATTCGTAAAGAAAGTGGGCATTAGGGCGCCATGTAGCATGGTGATAGATGGCCCCACCTAGAGTTCTCACAAAAAATATATGACACAAATAAACGTCTTAGACTCCAGGTTTTTGTTTTTGTCGCCCATCTGAATGGGAATATCGTTGGATAGAATTCCCAACAAAATAAAAAGATGCCTTATAAAACCGCTAAACTTTTAGGACCATTGATCAAGGAGTTAGGATTATCTAATGGACTTGAAAACTTTCAGACAGGTAGGACACATCTAGATCTTCCAATGCCCCAGCCCCAGATTGGGCCCACAAGTGCATCCAAACATTAGTCCAAGTGAGACATCTGCAAAGGAGCCAGACCATATGTTGATGTTTTGCTTTGTGCATATCCATATAGTATCTATCTCCTCCTAGACTCCTACACTGTACAATATATGATCTTGTAAAGTATTTATTATTAATGAAAGTTTTCGATATCGAATAAGCAAAAATTATATGCACACAACTTCCTTTTTCTTTTAGTTAAATGGTATGGTATGCACCCATTCTCCTAAACACATTAATTGACTCCAATTCCCCATTACTCTTTTAACTCACCACCCACAACCATTAACAACTAGCCCTTATTCTCCTAGACACCTCAATTACAGTCCAATCTCCCACAAACCTATTTGACTCACTGCCTAAAAACAGATCAACACAAACACATGTAACCAACAGCTTCATTCAAATACCCAATGACCATTTCACAACCCAGGCTGATGTGGAGAGCACCCCAGAAAGGATTTGATCAAATCTTTAACAATGAGACCCATTGGTCAAAGAAAACGGTCCAAAATCTGAATCCCAAATCCCCAAATC
The DNA here is from genome assembly GCA_037013555.1 of Sextonia rubra. Classification (NCBI taxonomy): domain Eukaryota; kingdom Viridiplantae; phylum Streptophyta; class Magnoliopsida; order Laurales; family Lauraceae; genus Sextonia; species Sextonia rubra. Next base: position 28,985,901 of record JASUAD010000009.1, read on the forward strand.
AAAACAAAGATGATGATTTCACCCGCTTGGTTCCCTATTCCATGGACAACCCAAGAAGGTGTGAAAAGCGTACCAGGTAAAACGGGCCTTAGATTGACCAAGGCGTACGATAGCGCCGTGGAGTAGAACACTTCCTTTGGGTCTATTTTATACGGTCCAAACTTATAGTGCTCTGATCCCATCATCTGCATAGAATCCAAATGAAAAGGTTTTTGAGTATGTAGAGAGATAGAGAGAGAAAGAATTTGAGTAGTCTCTGTCTAAACACCTTTGGATTGAAGGAAGTGAACGCGTTGCAGCTGCCAGGGAGGTTGAAAGAGGGGTGCCTGCTAAAAAGCGCCGTGGATGTAAGAAGCCCCCTTGACCACAGCAGCTTTACCATTCGTCGATTCTATTGGCAGTTGCTTCAATGGAATTAAAAAAGGGTGGGAGACACTACTTGGATTTTAAAAATTTTAGCCCTGTTGGTAATGGGCTAGACATTTAAGCCCAGATCACGACGAAAATTAGGAGTGTTTATGGGCAAATTGGGCTGGTCCGAAGCGTGTATAATATCCGGACCTCTTGAAGTTAGGTCAAGCCCCATGTTTGGCATCTCTATTTTCAACTTTTATACGTGTGTAAGTCACCGTTTGACAAGTCTATTTTCTCTCAATTATTGGTTTGAAGTGGTTTCAAAACATTAATAATGAGTTTGGTAACTTTAACCGTGCCTTCCATTTGAAAACTCATGAAGACAGAAAAACGTCTGTTTGTAAAATAGGCCCATTATGTCAAGTGTTGGCGCGTGGAAGGCTTTTGAGCACGCCCATAGAATGACTAGTATTGGGTGAGAAAGTTTTGCCCAAATGCAGCCCAAATGCGAAAATGCATGACCCCAATGTGGCCGAATGCTAGCTTGGCTTGAGCTTGAGGATTGCTAAGTACGACCTCAGACAAAGTTCTGGGATCAAATGTGTTATTAGTATTAGCTAACTTTCGCCTGTGGGAACTAGGGATGTAAAGATGTAAAGATGTAAAGAAGCCCTGTTGGCTCATGATCAAGTTGGCTGGCCTGAATCAGGCTGGAGCTCAAAGCACAGCTCGATTGTTTCGGGCATGGCAACACATTAAATTTTAGTGAATTTGTTGTACACATGAACACACAGGCTTTTCAATCTCAAGGAATAGCTCAGCTGGTCTAAGACTATGATTTGTTTTTTAAAGTTGTGGGTTTGAGCTGCTATCGGGGCCACTAAAAAAATACACAGAGTTTTCATTTTTGGTGTAATTCCCATTCCCAATCTGTATTGTCAATGCAACAAATTCATTATTATACATATGCATTTTTTGGCTGTTGATGGTTGCACAGTGGTGAGGCATTTTCCTACCTACAGATGCAACCACAAATTGATTCCTCTGTTGGCTGGGTTGGGGCTGGGTATTGAAGTATTATTTCAAGTTATAATAAAACTTCATTGATATAGTAGATTAATTGATCTGTATCACCAGTATGAGTCCCATAGCCGGTAAAAACTGGCCCAACCCAAGAAACCCAAACCGATTCAACCCATTTCTGACCAGCTTAACTAGACCCATTCAAAAAGAATAGGGTTGGCCAAGGGTCAGGTTTTACCAACCCGTATTAAAATGGGTCAAGTTAACCCAATTGACCAATTTATGTTTTACTAATTTTATGTGATTTTTTAGTTTCATGCAACTTCATATTTCTAAAAACCGTGTGACTCTTAGTTTTATGCGGAGAAGTTGTGAAATAGTTTGCCTCTTTTATTTTTATGTTGTATGGTTAAATATCTTAACACTTATATATGAAATTTACTTCTTTTTTTTTTTTTTGAAATTTGATGTTTTTTGTACTTAAAATATTAATTTGTGTCTTTTATTTTTATATTAGATGGTTAAGCATAGAAATTTACCATCAAAATATAGATATAAATGAACTAGCGGTGATAAGTGTTACATTCATACTTTAATATGACATTACAAAATTGAACAAAAATTTGGAAGGGATTATCTCAATAAATGGGTTAGAAATTGTTAATGAATCTTGATCCCATTTTTTACACCTTAGAAATTGTTAAATTATACATTTGTGCTCAATATAAAACTTGAAATGAATTTGGACCTAAAGAACGCTGTACGAATGAAATTAAGTGATTAAAAATGAGTTGGATCACACACAAAATAGTATTAAATTGGTTCGGTCGAGTCATTCTACCTAATCCGAATTAAATTTGGGTTAAACGGGTCGGGTCGACCTGCTGTAGGTGCCAGTTGAAGGTTTTCAATAAAATTTGGTTTCAAATTGACTCGACCCGAATTTGCTCAATGCAACCCCTTTGCTAGTCTTTGCATGGCTTTTGGGCCAACCAAACTGGGGCTACACCAATAAGGCTCATAAGCCAAGCTTAAGTTACGTGGCTTCTAGAGCCAATAAAATTAGCTTTTCTATAAACTTGTCCAAAGTTGTCATAAAGAAGCATAAACACTGCAATCAATTTCTCCTGCTTACCCATGTTATGCTTGAGCTTTGCATAAATCTATAATCCACGATTTGGTTATATCTGAGCTTGAAAAACTAGTGCAGGCTGCGTTGTTGGTTAGTAGCCCCCTCTCACCTGGATGCCCATTGTTTAATTTTTGGCCATGTTGTTGAATTAATTTTTAGGCATGTTGTCCTCTTCAACATGTGTGGCCAATCTCTTTCTATGTGTGTAAGCCTTCTCATGTATCTCTACCCCCTTGGCAAGGATGCCAATAAAAAATAATAAATAAATAAATAAACCTATATCTCCTAGCTTCATCTCACCACATGGGGCTTTTATGCCTAAAAAAGTGTTTCAAAAGAGACCTGGATTGGTCTATTGCCCCATTTTGCAAGATATCGTTCTAGTAGCAAAATATTTTGATTTCTTCAAAATTTATCATAGTCTTAGAACCATGAATGCAGTTGTGCATAATCTTGCTAAAGAAACTCATTTAATGAAATTCGAGTTTTATCCACCTAGATTATTGTTATCTTTTGTCATGAGATTAGATTAGTCAACTCAATGGCAGATGCAATAGCCAAATAAGAGGTTGAAAGGCTATCTCCGTGTAAGTGTTTTGTTTAATAGTTTGATGTGGGTAAGGTATAATGCTCTTATTCTTGTTGTTCTCTTTATGTATTTTCTCCTCCTTTAATATAAGTTTTTATTACCGGTAAAGAGAGAGAGAGAAAAAAAAACCTCTTTTGGAGGGGGGGAGGGGCTTTATGTTTCCTAGCTAATTTGTGATGCTCTCTCTCTCTCTCTCTCTCTCTCTCTCTCTCTCTCTCTCTCTCTCTCTCTTGCTGTTTTTCCTTGTTGTTTTTATTAAAAATTTTATTGCCAAAAATAAGTCCAGAGAAGTATATGAGAAAATTTTTCATTAAAAAAAAAAAGTCGAGGGATGTGTATGAGAAAATCATTATCGTTCTTCATCTCCTTCTTTTCTTCTTTCATGAATGATAATAAATGATTTGAATAGAAGACTGATAGTTTATCTGAACTCTGTCAATTTGTAAATGTGGGCATCAAGGTTGAATAAAAGTTGATAGTTGCATTAGATAGGTTAATGGTTGGCATAAATTTTTTTTCACAACTCTACCTATCTGAGGATTTAACCCACAAGAGAATGAAATGGAAAAACAAAATATATGCAGTTGATCCCAATGTATTTGAAGCAAGACTTTGATAATGATGATACAGAGAGGATTTTCTTTGTACTTGATGAGGGTTTGAGAGTTGTTTGGATAATAAAATTAAATACCAGATTTCATTTTCAAGAGTTTGATAGATATCTAGGGAGGGATTCACGGGTGAACCCATATGTAGGCCTAAGGGGGCAATGGCCCCACTAAGATTTCACAAAAGGCCCTTAAAGTTTTTAATACTTTTAACTTTTTTTACATATGGCCTCCCAAGATTTCATAAAATCCTTTTAAATTTTTAATATTTTTAATGTTTTTACATCTGCCCCCACCCCCCCCAAAAAATTTTTAGAAAACTCTCTATATATTTTAAAAATTATATTTATCTTTTATATATTGTCCTCCCATAACTTTTTTTTTAGATAGTAGCCCCTACAAGAAAAACTTTCTGCATCTACCCCTGGATGGACTAGGTTGAAAGAATTGGTATGGAGGTTATCGTCATAATAGGGGTTGGATTTGGATTGCAATGGGGGTTTTCCCAGCTGCTGCCCAGCTCTAGGTACACGTTTTGTGAGTGGATGCATGAGTTCGAATCCCTTTCAATGTAATAGGGTTGCAGTGACCCAACAAGCTGTGTTAGATGTAGGTACGTTAAATGATGGGTCTGGTCCTGGTCAATTTCACAGGTCAATTTCATAGGTAGGTTACACGATGGCCTTCGGGGACACGTTGTGTCAGTGGATGCATGAGTTGGGGTCCTTTTAACTAAAAAGTGTCGCATGTGACCACATAAGCTGTGTGTTAGATGTAGGTAGGTTACAAGATCGGTCTGGTGCAGTTCAATTTCATAGGTTAGTGAAGGTCAATTTCATAGGGCGGTTAGGGTTAAATGGGTAAAGCGGAGCAGGTCGGTTCACAAGTCAAATTAAGGTTTTCCATTCCCAGTCCCACATTTACAGTCAAAAGCCACATGCCCTCTATCTTGTGGGACATGACAACATGCATTTGGAACCTATGCATTAACAATTACAAAACCTAAGCAGAAGCCAGGGAACCTCGTGGCCTGTTTCTATTTCTTCAACCATTCAACAATTGCAATCATTGTCAATGAACTAACTTCATGATCACTATTCCATTAGATTAATTGCATTCACCTCTATCTATATTGCTGATAGATCAGGTCGGATGTCTCATAATCTTGCTTAATACACTTGTTTTTAAGTGACTTGATTGTGTTTGTTAGCAGTTAGTTAGGGCCATGTTTTGTTAGTTATTGCATTTTTTCCCCCAGAGGATGGTGAGATTAAGACCGTAAATAGGTGCCGATTAGCCCAGAAAAGAGTTAAGGGTATTGACCATTTTGTAATTTTATGGTCCGCTTTACATACCATACTTCCTAATTATGTGCTCAGAATGTGAAGATGATACTAATATATTTTTCAATTTATGACAAAACAACAGTGACGTAGTCCATTTGCTCAAAATCCAGAAACACCATGGGCCTAACTCAGAACCAAACAGATCACAGCACTCGTTCTCCTGCACTCGTTATTGTACTAATATTCACCTCTTTAACTTTGCAGTAATCAATCCTGTAACTCATTAATTTCAAGATGTGGACCTTCTTTCTGTTGCAAGTGGACCATGTATTCTACCTGGACCCACAATGTTGATACAATTTTTTTGTTTCTTGATGACCAGGGGTGTTTCTCACCTGTCACCCCTGGGACCTCTGGCCTCCAGCCCAAATTACCTGATTTTCACAAGTAAAAGCTATTACCTAGAGATACATATATACAATTGTATTCAAATGAAAGCATTGGAGGGAAGGTGAGACCCAATCCATGTTACTGCTTTGTCGTTTGGTGCATAGATGATGACATTTCGGCCATGGTCGGTCACGGTCTGGTCTGCTACTTTGCAACCCATACTCTCTCTTTTCTTCTACCTTTAGAGAGAAACAAGAAGTGGGGAAGACACATGGCATGGCCTGGACCATATACATGGCATTGCAAGCTATTCTTAGAAATCGTAAAACTGTTGAAAAAATGAGTTTTTAACTTTAATTTTTGGGCAACAATGGACCATAATAAGTGTGGGTCCCATACATCTTTTGAGGTAGGTCCAAGTACTAATGTGTTCTTTTCCAAGAGTATATTAAATCCAAACCATTGTTCATTAAAAACCATTAAGATATGAATGAGAAATTGATTTCCATGAGGCGGGCCGGGTCGGGTTGAGTTGGTTGGGTTGGATCAAAAGCCCATAACCTAATATGGGGTGGATCCAGGGCCTAACCCGTGAGCACTTCAAAGAAGATGTCTTTTTGTCAAAAGACATAGTATCCATTCTGGAATGGATGTATTTTTTTTCTTCGCATCCCCTCTGGAATGGATATGTCTTTTCTCTTCACATCCTCTAGATGAATGGATATGTCTGTTCTTAGTAACTATTGACTATTCATAAACAGTCACCAGTTCACCTATTTATAGCCCATCTTGAATTGCATTGATAACTGTATAATTTTTCTTTCCTGCATCCTGTTATCTGTGTTGAGAGAAAGTTGAAGAACACCGTTCTGTTCGCTGACATTGTAGATTGTAGTATTGCTTCTAACGCGTGTTGATCATTGTATCCTAGGAAAAAAAATCTGTACACCGTGAGCATTGCAGGCGAGACGAATTTTGTCTTAAGGACATAGTATTAAATACTAGCCTTGGTCGTCAAAATATTTTATTCTGACTTCACTTTCTATAAGTTCGGATTTATAAATTCCCTTTTATGCTACTGTGGTTTTTCTGTATTTTTGAACAATTGATGTAATCATAATAGGATTCTAAGTCCCTTTCAATCTTAAGACAAAATTTTCTTTTTGAAAATCTTTCCATTATGATTACTTAGCTCTATTTCCAATTTCGAAAAACCTAAATTAACTTCATTATTTTTAAATACAAACTGAGTTTTACAAACGAGTTTCTTAGAACTCTATTGTGCAAATAAAATGTTGTTTAAAAAGTTTTAAACCTTCTTATAGAGCTGTTCATATTAATTCTGAATATTAATTCTATATTAGAAAATTTATAAAACTGCTATGTTCATCATAATGGCATATTAAAACGCTATCATTCTTTCAACTCGTGCTGTTCAAATCCATGTTTCTGTAAATCATGGGAAGAAACTTGAAAAATTCAAAGGGGCAGATTTTAAAAAACAGCAATAAAAAATATTGTTTTATCTGACCACCCTAAATTTGGCTAAGTTCTTTTATGAATAGGCTCTTACTCTCAAAGAGAATGAGAGTGACAGGCAAATAATTGCTGCAATTGATGTATGGAAGCACTCTGATTTCTTGTGTAAGAACTACATTTTGAATGGACTGGAGGACATATTATACAATATGTATAGGTCCATCAAAACTACGAAAGAGTTGCGGAATTCTTTAGATAAAAAGTATAAAATGGAAGATGCCGATATAAAGAAATTTGTAATTGGTCACTTCCTTAACTTCAAAATCCTGGATTCAAAGACTATAATCAGTCAAGTGCAAGATCTTCAAGTCTTACTCCAAGAGATTCATATAGAGGGTATATCTTTAAGTGAATCCTTTCAAGTTGCTGTTATAGTTGAAAAACTACGATCAAGTTGAAAAGATTGCAAAAACTACCTAGAGCATAAACGCAAGGAGATGAGTCTTGAAGACTTAATTGTAAGATTAAGAATTGAAGAAGATAACCGTTCATCTGAAATAAGAAACAAGCCTCACCCAATGGAATCCAAAGCAAATGTAGTTGAACAAATGCACAAGAATAATACCAAAAACAGGAAGCATCAAAATCAAGATGGCAAAAGCCAAAGTGGTGATCCAAAACAATTTAAAGGAAAGTACTTCGTTTGCGATAAGGCTAGCTATCGTGCAAAGGATTGCCGCAAACGTAAAGATCAAGGAACTGCAAATAAGAAGACTGCACAAGCCAATATGACTGAAATGGAGAAACTTTCTACGGATGTTTCTGACATTAGCCTTTATGCCATGGTGTCCGAAGTAAACCTGGTTGGAAATACTAAGGAATGGTAGGTGGATACAGGTGCGACTCGCTATATCTGTGCGGATAAGAATATGTTCACCTCATATCAAGCTGTTAATGGGGAAAAACTGTTCATAAGCAGCTCTTCGACTTCTAAAGTTGCTGATATTGCTGATATGCATGTTAATAGACAAATCTGATATTGCTGATAAGCATGTTAATACAATTATAAAATCAAGAAATGTATCATTTTTTGAAAATATCTTTCCATGCAAACAAATTCAAGAGACAAGTTCTTTGAAAAAAACTTATGATAATATGGTTAGCAATGACAAAGAGCATGCATCTGCAATCGAAGAGACTGAAGCTAAATGTAGTAAAATGACAAGGACTGCAACATCCTTTGGTCCAGGAGCCTCAAAGCTTTAAGGAAGCAATGTCTTCACCGGAAGCACTTCAATGAAAGAGGCGGTGAATCATGAAATAGAATCCATTTTCCAAAATTATATATGAGAACTAGTGGATCTTTCACCTGGTTGTAAATCTCTTGGATACAAATTGACATTCAAGAAAAAGATGAAAACGGATGGATCAATTGATCAGTATAAAGCTAGCCTTGTTTTCAAAGGCTATAAGCAAACAGAAGGTGTGGATTACTGCGATACATTTTTACCAGTTCCGCGAATAACATCCATACGTATGCTTATAGTTATTGCAGGTTTGTACAACCTTAAAATACATCAAATGGATGTTAAAAGAGCCTTCTTAAATGGCGAATTAAATGAAGAGATTTATATGAAACAATCAAAAGAGTTTATTGTTCCTTGTCAAGAAAAGAAGATATGTCAGCTTGTTAAATCTCTCTATGTTTTAAAACAAACACCAAAGCAATGATATGAAAAGTTTGACAAGGTAATGATATTCAATGGATTTAGAATTAACAAATGTGAGAAATGTGTGTATGTGAAAAACGCAATATATGGCTACGTCATAATATGTTTATACTTAGATGATATGCTTATTATTGAGAGTAATATTGACATATTTAACTCTACCAAAAAAATGTTGAACACAGAGTTTGAAATAAAAGATCTAAAAGTTGCAAATGTTATACCAAGAATGAAAGTTTCTAGATCATCTGATGATTATGTGCTATCTCAATCATACTATATCAAATAGGTTCATGAGAAATTTGATAAATTTGATGGTAAGCCAACTAAAACACCAGTAGATATAAATCTTCATCTATTTAAAAATGCTAATGAAAGCATATCCCAATTAGAATACTCTCGTATACTCGAAAGTCTAATGTATATCATGAATTGTACTCGTCCAGACATAGCACATGCAGTTGGCAAACTGAGCAGATTTACAAATAACCTAGGAGCAAATCATTGGAAAACAATAGTTAAAGTTCTCTGATATCTGAGATACACCCTTAACTATGGACTGTATTATATGAAATATCCAACTGTACTAAAAGGCTATAATGATGCAAGCTGGATATCTGATATAAAAGATTCAAAATCTACAAGTGCATATGTGTTTACACTTGTAGGTGCAGCCGTATCATAGAAATCAACTAAACAAATGTGCATTACTAGGTCCACCATGGAATCAAAATTCATTGCTTTAGATAAAGTAGGAGAGGAAGTAGAGTGGCTTCGTCATTTCCTGGAAGATATCCCTATGTGGCCGAAACTAGTGCCTGTAATATGTATACATTACGATAGCCAATCTGCAATTGGTAGGACATAAAGTAAGATGTATAACGGTAAGTCTCGACATAGATGTAGTATACATAACACCGTACAGCAGTCGCTCTCAAATGGAATCATATCCATTTATTATATACTATCAAAAGAGAATATTGCAGATCCGTTAACAAAAGATTTGATCAAAGAGCTAGTATACAACTTATCGAGGGAAATGGACTTAAAACCTATCACTTAAAAGTCGACATAATGGCAACCCAACCTAACTGACTGTAGATCCCAAGATCTAGGTTCAATGGGACAACTGAGCTGTATATAACTTAGTAAAATCACTGCAAAGGTACTCTCTCTTTCCATTTTTATGATAACACATTGATGCCTGCAGCGTTGCTTAGGATATGCTATGCTTTAATGATTCTTATAGCTTGAAAATCCAAGGGGATATAGCAAGATACTTTTAATAAGAAGTCCCCTATGTGAGTGTAAAAGGGCCGCTTTCATGAAAATTTTTATGGTTGAATTCTCTAAAGCACTCATAAAACCCAGGTTTGTTCAGGGCCAAAATGAACACAATCATGAGAATGAATTGTGTTAAGAAACTGACTGTATAAGTTCTATTGTCTTGGTTTACACAAATGGTTCAAGAAAATCATGTTCACCGATTAGTAAATAAATCCAAAAGAATTTCACAAAAGAAAATTCAAGGCTAAAAACTATATTTCCCTATACATCACCTTTCTAGCTTTACTCTTTCTTTCTTTTGTGTTAGCATTATCATCTGTATTATAATACAGCCAATTTTCATTCATGTGGGGGATTGTTGGAAAAATAGGTTTTTAACTTTGGTTTCTAAGCAATAGTGGACCACAATAAGTTGGGTTCCATACATCTTTTGAGGTGGGTCCAAGTGCTAACGTGTTCTCTTCCAAGAGGAGATTAAACCCAAACCATTATTCATTAAAAACCATTAAGATATAAATAAAAAATTGATTCCCATAAGGTGGGTCGGGTCAGGTTGGGTTGGGTTGAGTCAAAAGCCCATAACCCAATATGGGTCAGATCTTGAGCCAAACCCAGAAACTCTCCAAAGAAGATGTCTTTTTTTCAAAAGACATAGTATCCTTTCTGAAATGGTTGTGTCTTTTCTTTTTGCATTCCCTCGATGAATGGATGTGTCTGTTCTTGATGACTATTGACTGTTCATGAACAGTCACCAGTTCACCTATTTATAGCCCATCTTGAATTGCATTGATGACTATATAATTTTTTCTTCCTGCATCCTGGTATTTGTGTTGAGAGAAAGTTGAAGAACAGTGTTTTGTTAGCTGACGTTGTAGATTGTAGTGCTGTTTTTACTGCATGCTGATCATTATATCTTGGGAGACAAACATCTTTACACCATAAGCACTGTAGCGGAGACGAATTTTGTCTTAAGGATATAGTGTTAAATACTAACCTTGATCGTCAAAATATTCTATTCTGACTTCACTTTCTGTAAGTTTGAATTTATAGGTTCCTTTTTATGCTACTGTGGTTTTTCTGCATTTTTTAACAATTTATGTAATCACAATAGAATTCTAAGTACCTTACAAAAACATACTCCACCCCTAAGAAAAACTACACTTGAATAATCTCTTTTTTATATTTGTCTTTAACATGGCAGTTCATTGCAAATCACATAATAACAACATTCAAAGTGCTGAGGACCAACTGATCTTGAAGCTCACCAGAAAGCTTCTAGTTCTAGAATGATGTTTGGGATGAGAGTGTGGTACCTCAATATCTATTACAGTGTTTCACCTTATCTGCAGACAAAACAATGCATGTTCTCCTGCTTTCACAGGAGACTATACACAAAAAAGTTGAAAAGACATTCGGAGATAAATGATAAAGGATGGATGGTTGAAGTTGAAAGGCATCTAGAAATTTCATACAAGTTTATCAACAAGTTGGTTTCTTGCGCACATGAAGCTCTTGAACTCTTCTGTGAAAGATTCCAAGATTATATTGTTAAAGTAGTACCAAATTGCTACATGTCCTCCTCGGAAATGAAAATTGGGTAAATACCTTGAAGCTGAAGGACTCAACTAAAATAGAAAAGCAATGTGTTCAGTAACTGGACCCAATTGAATTTGGGTCTGGGTTCGTTCCATTGCATCGGATTTGGGTTGGACTTTTGAGTCTAAGAACTTCGTATGCAAGGACTGAAGCATACAATGGCATGATCATATAATATAATATATTTGTATATATGTAAGCCATGATTTTGATAAAATTTAGAATATAAAACTAAATTTCCATAACATGGCCATGTGAATCATTAAAAAGATTTTGATTATACTATTTTGTAACAAACTCATTCCATCTTTACTCAAAGAGTTTTTTGCATATAGCATATATGGTTTCTAATATTTCTAAATAGGTCCTTTGGGTTTCAGTATTTGTAAATAGGCTTCTACTTTGGCATTTTAATACCTCTCTTATACCAAAATATGTGGATTTGATCGGAATGAGCAACCACCATGAAGATTTTGCTCAATTTTTATTAAAATAACACTTTTACCCTTAAAATCATTTTTATATACACCTCTACTAAGGTTTCTAATATTTATTAATAGGCCCCCATGTGGCTCAAGGGTAGGGCTCCTTAAAACTATTTTTTTTCAAATTATTGTCTCCCCTATTAATAAATTTTTTTACTTTTACAAAAATAAAAAAAACTCTTTAAAACACCTTTTCAAAGGTTTGAAATTTGAAATAACTTATACAAAAATAGACTGTAAATATATGAATTTACAAGAACTATTATAAAAAGAGATGACCAACATAAATTTCTAAAATCCATGGGCACACCTTTCCAGCCCTTAGAACTATTATGCAGAGAGAGTGACTGTGAGATTAACATTCAAGTCTATTTTTAGTCTCCATTCTCATGAAAGCTGTTCCAATAATAATAACTAATGACAAAAAGCCTCTAAGTTCCTGGAAAAGCTAATAATGTGAAAATGAAATAGAAAAACTAAAAAATTCTTATCATAATGTTAAAAGAGATGACATTGGCAGCCATGAAGAACTTCACGAGCTTAGTTGAAAAGAAAAAATTTAAAGTAAAAAAGGTAAAAAAAATGGAAAATCTTACAAAAGAAAAAAGTTCTCGTAGTGATAAAGAGAAAATGGGCAAGATTGTTAAAATCAGTAAAAACGTAATGAGCTATTCTCATTATTGTCAAATTCATTTAATTGGGGATATGAAAGGCATGAAGATGCCAAAGCAGAAGTCTATTTACAATTGTTGAAACCACAAGGGCCTATTTGCAAATATTAAAAATCTCAGGGGGTATATACAAAAAACTCTTACTCAAATTCAAACCTATCTATAATCTTTTGGTTATGCAATTTGATGAAGACGGTAAGATCATAAGACTTGGATAATTGAATGGATAAGAGGGAAGCAAACGTGACTATGATGAAGTATAAACATGGGGGCCTTGATCGCAAGATCACCATCTAGCCATGGCTTTCATACCATGATAAAACTCAAGATAAAACTAAATTCCCATAAAATCATGGTGTCATTCATGAAGAGGGATCTCCATTTATACAACTATAACAAGCTTATTCAACCATTATTTGAATGCAGATCCATTTGAATATTTTCTAAATCTCTAACATCTACAACACAAGTTTTACCTACAAGTAGGTTGAATATTATGCTCATGAGGCCCACTTAAATGCATTTTTCTCGTTGGGCCCTCAAAACTCTTGTTATGTATTAACCACAATGTTCGACAAGAAAAAAACAACAATGGTGGTTTAATCCAATGGCTCTTAGCACTTAACTTTATTATTATTATTATTCTTATTATTATATTGTTGTTGTTGTTGTTGTTGTTCAATGATCATGCCCAAAGTTAACCCTAATAGGAATTGAGCCTTTAGGCAAATTAGTTACATGACTTTGACATGATCAATTTCAAAATGAAAAAAACTTTTACCGGAGTGAATTAAGCACAAGCCCATTAATGCACATTTATTTGTGGGGTTCATGTTTTATTGGAGTGCAAGAAGCACGAGACCAAAAGATACAAACCTGAAAACTTGGGCCAACACACTTATGGTTGAGTGGTATTGGTATCTTAATTTTACATACATCCGTGGTTGAATGGTGTTAACATCTTAATTTCACATGCATCCCTCGGTACAATCCAATTAAAGTATGACTTTTGGACCAATGAACTAACTAGCCGAAAAAAGAAAAAAAAACCAATAACTTACATGATTTACCTATAATTAAGGGTAGTTGATTAATTAATTAAATGTACAAAACTGTTACAATTAATTAGATTTACATGTAAAATGGGATCAGGGCAACCAAATTCCAAATATTGAAATGGAGCCATAATTTCCTAAGAAATCTCTTTGTCCCACACCATGTAATGCTTATCGGTGTACTTAATGCTTGAATGCTAGAATTTTGAAATTGAAAGGATTTCTTCAAGGATAAAATCATTTAAAAAATAGCATATCTTGCTTCAAATTTTAGACTCTGATTTGTGATTTCAAATGGGATGGTGATGAATCAAAATGGCATGGGAAGAAGTTCAAACGCTCTTTATATTCTTTTGAAGGTTTTTATCTTTTCAATAAATGCAGGGGTCCAAAAAATAAATGAAGAAAGATAAAGTGGGGAGTGGGAATGACGGCTGCTTTTACCTAAACACGCCATTGAGCCAAGACATGTTTTCTGTCCGTCAAGGGATATTTAAGTAAAATCATGAAGTACAAGACTGTTTTTGAGGTTTAATGAAAACATAGGGGCCTTTTATTGAAAAAATATTTTTATAAAAAAATGCACGGTCTTTAATCCGTCAATTCTATATTTTCATAATTAATTAATTTAATAAGCTTTTAAGCCTGATTTTTCCATCTTCCAGTCAAGATGCCTTTTGTCCCCACTCACCTTGTGCTCTCCCACCATGGTCAGCTATTTTAACACTGAAGGGTTCAGATTCTGCCACGCTATTCTATTCCAATAACAGAAGGTATACTTTCTTGCCAGTATCTTTCCAGGGGCAAAAGACAGAAAGCAGAGAAAAGGTCACAATCTAGCTATTTGCAATTCCTACGTTCAGCGAGAAAATACGTTTTTCTTGCTATAGAGAACAGTTCTTCTTTCTCTTGTGCACTCATGGTCATACATGTGGGCATGTGGCTACAAAGAGCCACAGAAATAACTATCATAGTTTGAGGAAGCGCATCTCGTAGTCGTAGACCGACAAAATCCTGAAATTGACAGTACAACAGCCTCATCACAGCAACCTTTGTTCTATGTTAGATGCCCCACAGTGGACAAGTTCATATGTTTTGTGATAAATGAGCTAAACCTAAGTTAGATGCAAATGACTAGAATGGCCAAACACATTGAAGTGTAATCTTATCATACTTAGTAAACATTTGACAAGAAGTAGATGTTATGTTCTTGCATTTTAACTAATCCCATGATGAAAGCTACAAATATAAATTAATGTTTGAAGCATACGACCTTGATGTGACTCAGCGACGTATTAGTTTTAGAATTTAGAAGTTCTTATCTAGTATTTTTTTGGTAGATAGGAAAATCATGTTTTGTTGAAATAACTAAATAAAGATGGAGCTAATCTCACGCCATTTTAATTTTCATTTTCCAATTCTCGTCACCTTGTGGAAGCGCGGTGTTCATACTTGTCCATAAGAACCATTTGATTAAATAAAGCCTAACCACATCACGACTTACTCTAATTAAGGCATTGTATGATGTAGTTTTTGGGGACCACTTAACCATAGGGACTACTAGTCAAGGATTATCTGATGAGTTTGTTTGACAAGTGTGGAACCTACTTTGTTTAATTGAATCAGTTCACATAAGAAGCCTCGTCTTTTATAAAAACTGGTCCAACGTTTACTCAAACTAAAATGATTAACATGACTGGTCATACGTAAAAAGTATAACTCCGTCTTTGAAATATGATCAATCCATTGTTTCAAAACTTGGTCCAACGCTAATTTGGGTTTGTGGGTTGGATCAAGGAAATATAATCCTAACACATGACCAACAGGTGGATGGCACTGTTGACAAGGATGAGTCCATGGAATAGTTTCTTAGAAAACAAAAAAGTATCAATGCTAAAGAAAGTTTAAGATGACTGATTGATGGTGTGAAATTATTCCTTTGGGCCCCATTTGCTTTTATATAGTTTAGTTCCCAGGAGTTCTGAAAAAAGCATTTCTAAAAGCGGTTCAAATTGAAGAGACAAAGGTGAAAATCTATGAGAGTCATCAAATAATCTTCTCTTTTTTTATGGAAATTGAATATCAATCCATCACCTAGGAGTGTAATGGTTCAATTAACTGTGGGTTCTAGAAAAACAGCTAATCGAACCGAACCATCAATTTTCAGTTTTTAAAAACCAAAACTGTAACCGTACCCGTATCCTAAAAAACAGATAAATAATCGAACCGCGGTTAACCATATTAAACGGCTCGGTTATTGTTAACCGTATTAAGAAAGGTTTTGAATATTTGACAGCTGTGGAAGTTCTGTGATAAGAGATGAACAATTAAAATTAATTAAAAATCTTAACTTAAAGGTGTAACGGTTTGATTAACTACACATGGTTAACCGTACCGTATGTTACAGTTCGGTTAATCGTGTGCGGTTAACCGAACCGTATGTTATGGTTTGATTCGGTTTATAATCATGAGTTGAGAGTAAAAACCAAAACCGAACCATAAAGCATATTTTTCTGATTTTAATAACTATAACCGTAACTGAACCGTGAAACAATTCTGTTATTAACAGTGGTTCGGTTCAGTTTGATTAGACAGTTTTTCAGTTTTTTGTTATACCCCTATCATCACTCTCACAAGTTAGATTCTAAAAATATAAGGTGTCATTCACATCACCACCTTACATCATTCACCTCCCACCTGTTTAAGTATCCTGTGTTCAACCTATTTTACCATAAATTCATAAGAGTTCAATTTCATGCATAGATACAGAATCTTAATTAAGAGATGGCGAAAGAAACATGTGGCGATATATCTGTATACTCTTTAATGGAAGCAGCAAAAGCCCAACAATATATAAAAAGTGAGAACCAGGAGAAACTCGTACAAAGGAATTTTGGATGCCGGTAGGATTTAAGGAATGGTTCCCTATTAAGCTGAAAATGCGAGGAGGTCTGACAAAGACAATAGAAAGAAACATGCTTTTCTACCCCGTGAAAAAACGAAGGAGACATCTGAAAAAAGGCAACGAGCAATGGTAAGGTAAGTTAAACACCTAAAAAAATTTAAAAACAGTGGCAATGACTGAACTCCTAAAAACAAGACCAACAAATTAACCATGGTAAAGTGAGTTGTTGTTATGAGAGGAGATAAGGAACATTGGAAAGATGTCAACGGCATTACAGCCGACCATGCACTCTTTTGACAGCCAGGGTTTAACAATAAAGACAATTTTAATTAGGAGAAACTCTTAGAAATTTCTGGGTGATGGTATCAGGGGCGGGCCATGTGTTTGGGCACTAGGCGCGTCCACGACAAGTGCATATGGAAAAATCCCATCACCACCCATTCCCACTCTACACAATACACATCGCCCCACCTTCCAACAAAAATCCTAAATCGATGTCACTGTCTCGAGTTTCCTTCGTCACCTTCGGCTCGGACCTGTGCTCTCTCTGTGGTTGGCGGGCGTGGCAAAGTAGATGACCAATAACGAAGGGTTGTGCAGAGTCTACTATTTGAATTTCAACATCGTGATCTCTTTAGCTTCTGCTTTCTTCCGCTTTCATGTTGGCTCTTAATTGAAACCTTGCGAGGCCACCTTTTCTTTCTTTCTTTTTTTATGATCAAATAATTTGTATGTTTATTTACACCAAATGGTAATCGATGCTAGTTGCTAGATTTAAAATGTAGCCACCAGCTGAATATCAACACCAACTCACGTATGTAAAGAGGGCCGAGGTGAAGTATGAACCGAAAACCTTCCAATATAAACTAATGCTCTTTACCACCACTAAGATAAGTCATAGGTCTACTTCTTTCATTTTTTTTTTTTGTTTGTTTGAAAGAAAGCCATAGGTCTACTTAGTGGGGGTATATAGAGGTTACTTTGTACTGAAATCTAGGTGCGTGTAAAGATGGTTACATGTTTTCATCAGTTTTAATAAGCCTAGTTGTTCCAATTGATCATTATTTGCCCTTTTCAAATAAAAATCTTAAGTCGATTGCTATTGGCATGTTTGCCTGATCATGCACGCAATAGTTTATAGCAACTGGATATGAGCTAAAACTGCAAGAAGCTCTCGAAGAAGGAAGAAAAACCTATTACAATAAGAAACCTACTTTCTAACCCCAAATACACACAACCCTAGACCCACGTACCCACCTGGCCACCCATATTTTTAATCCTCCGGCCACCCTCCCAAACAAAAATTTTAATAAAAATAAAAAACCTGAATTGTGCAAACCTAGTTATTGTTAGTCATGCGGTTAATGTCCTTTACATTAGCCACTGACCCTGTACAAAAGGAGCTAGGACATAAGGGATATGCAAAATACTCATTGGACACTGTTGACTATATGATCTGAGATTTTGAAATAAACAAGCCAAATCCAAATGGCGATATATTAATAGCTCATAATCAAAGGAGGACAGTTGACAAACATAGATGGAGTGGGCTCTTCTTGCACATTGAGGGATTACTGGCTCAACTTACATGAAAGTTTTGTTTCCTTGTGTGATTTATAGATTGCAGTTCAATTAATAATGGTGAAATAATAAAAGAACTAGTAAATCAACCAATCACACGACATAAGTAAGAAGACACGATTTTAATGTAGAAAAAACCAAGAGTCCTATTACGAACTAAAATCAAGCACTATGAATTACAAAGTTACAAAATATACTTATAGGTCTTTCCCTAGATCTTCACACCCTATACATTGTAATTCTTCTTACACAATTCTACACCGTAATGACTCCCTGCAATCCACTGTACTACTCAACTGATCAAACACCTAGAAACCTACTAGGCACTACACTTAATCTATCAATCTTCTATGAAAGAAGATGGTCTTCTACAAGAGATGTATAGAAGCAATATGTTTTAGCACAAAGCTCCAACTCAATCACTCCAATGAAAGCTCAATGAAGTAGATGTGATCTCCGATATAAATTCTTCACTCAAAATAAAGAGATTTGTACCTTCAGGTTGTGGGAAAACCCATATATATAACCCCGATTTCATTCCTCAGTCTTAGGGTTTGTGTAGAGTACAAAATAACTATTCTTGCATAAAAATGAAATAATTACTAGTCAGGTCGGTGGGGTTTTATTCGCCGTCCACTCAAGCACATGTGAGCGTCCATTTGAGGGGTTGAAATAAGCATTCAGTTATTTTCATTCAACGCAATTCCTGTGAAACCTGTTAGAGCTCATAAACATTCAGCTTAAGTGCATGAGCTTCTGTGATCATCAGCTCGAGCCCTTATTTAGATCCACTAGAGTGCATGTGACAAATTTTTCTATTCTTCGTGTTTATCTTGTACGATGAATCAAACCATAGTCTATCTAAAATAAATTGTAAAATAAAACTCAATGTGCCTAGAGTTTTGTCCAGCCCATTAATTATCTAAACACACAAAAATACTTACAATACATATCAAACAAACACATGAAGATGAATGGGTTAGCTAAATTTGCAACCATGTAATCTATGTAGTCAACTTGGGATCCTTTTTATCTTTGATTAGAGAATTTCTATGATGGAGTGAAACAACTGGTAGAATGATGTGAATTTTGAGTCAATTTGCTTTAAACTGTAAGTACACAATTGTTTTGTTGAGATAGTGGCAAATACAGGTAGATCCCACATAGAGCACTTTTGATTTCTTTAATTAAAAAACTAATTTTTACTTAAAATATAATAATAATATAGAGGTGAATGAGATGTGAATGGGAAATTAAAATAAAACTAATATGCCAAAGATTCATGACAATGATAATGGAAATAGATAAGAATATCAAGATTTCATTAGGTAAACAAATTAACCAATTTTTATACAATCAATCTAATACTTTGTTTCAATTTATCTCATATTAGAGACAAATCAATATTCTGGTCCGGGTGATTTAACTATCAAAAGAACATTTTTTTTAGATTTAATTAAGAAGCCAAAATCTCCTTCACCTCATAAAAAATTGAAAATTTTAAGCATCATATATCAAGTAAACATAGACAATCAAAGAGTTTAGATCTAAGCATAATCAATTAAACAAGTATACATGATCAAAGACTAATTAAATAGAATTAATAAATTAGGGGTTCGTCATAGACATGAAGACACATATATTAAGATCATTAAGCTTGCATTAAATAGAGACCATTAAACTACTAGATTGAATTATAGAAAACAAGTAAATTAGCTACTTAACTTTACCAGATATCTTGATCTTAGCAGTCTACTTCTTCATAGCAAAAGAACTTCTGAAATCCTTTATTGATATCTCCAAATTTTATAATGCAAGTTCTTACATTTCTCTCTTCTAATCCTAGTTTCCAAAACAGGGCTCCAATATACCCAAATATTTTTTCTAATTTTTTTCTACACTAGAGAGAGAAGAAGAGAAAGAAGAGAGAGGAGAGAAAGGAGAGAGTAGTAGATGTCCAAGGATGGGAGGAAAAGAGCATGGTCGACATTTCCTTTAGTGTTACTTTTATTTCTCTAGTTATCTTATAGATACATTGACCTATACATTTTTCTGCAAATTTGGTTTATCTTTTTTTGATAAGGTTGATATCTTATCCTTTTTGAATTTGAATGAGATGACAGCTTCTAAAAACATTGAATAGCTTGGCTAATCTTCAGAAGGGCTCCCACACAAGATGTGCAGCTATGGATTATCAACGGTATGAATTTAATTATAATCTCGTCCGAAAATGTACCTAAAATAGTCCGAGCCTATAACTTTATCATTTTAGCTTTAATTTGTACAATCTTAGGCTCCATAGACATTTACTCTAAATAAGATTTCCAACGGTGGGTCATTTACGCCAATTGGACCTATGGTTTGAAAGTTATGGCCATTTTAAAATAGACTGTCCTAAAAAAACGAGATTAAATTTCGAATTTTGATTTTGAATGGACTCTATCTTTGCAGCACCTATCAAGTTAGATGAATATTTCTTGCTACAAATAAGATGAAATGAGAGTTTTTGGAAACTTTAGCTGATCTTCAACTGGCGTCCACAGGTAGATAAACTCTAATTGTGTGGATCTTCAAGTAGTAGGACTCAAATCATCCCTAGGGTTCTGTGGATCATACAAACTTCATTTCCTGTGCATTCTAATGCAACAAGTAAAATACTGAAGAGCCCACATTGAAACGGAACCCATTTAGATAGAGTTTTACTCTAACTAGGACTCTGCTGAGAAAAATTGCAAAAAGTATAAGTTAATGCAGAAAATGTATAAAGTGGTGCAAATTACAATTTCTAAGTGAAAATGCATGAAATGATAATATTAAATGAATAATGTAACACTCCGATCCCCTTTGAGCTGGTTTAGTGGCTCATTAGTGTGTTTTTGTGTTGTTTATTTCTTTTGGGCTTAGTTTCGGATCTTGGATAGGTAGTTGAATAGCCTTTGACCTGGGATGGGATAGGTTCTAAGCCCTTTTTCGTAATTTTGCAATTGCTTTGAATGCATCATATTTGCATCATCTTGGTGTCAGCATGTGTATTTTGTTGAATTCGTTATTTTCCATAACTATCTTATACCCATTCGGAGTCAATTGGAGGAGTTGGACCCTCATGTGACTTGAATCGTAAATAGCTTAAACCATCGGATTTTGTTTTAAACTCCAAAACTATATGTATGAGTCATCAGCCCAGATGTCTTCATTCCTGCTCATTTCCTTTAACGTGCATGCAAACCCAAGGAGAGCTTCGTCTTCAGTCTCTCCTCTTCACTTCTCTTCCTCTGGGGTTGGTGTTGGGTTTTCCATCCATTTTGATTGGGTTCTCTCTCTCCCTCCTCTCTGTCTTTGCTTTGAGGTAAGTGGGTTCTTCAATTCTTCTTCTCCAATTTGGAATTTCCATCTCTCTTGCTGTGTTCTCATTCTTGCATGTGTTGTTGTTTTGCTTTGCTTGGGTTTTTAGTTGGATTGGAGCTTGCCTTCAATGGTTTGACAAAGCTTTGAGGCAAGTATAAGTACAGGACTGTATAATACATATGGCTATATTGTTGATTGCTGTGATTCTCTTGTTCTTCCATGCTTGACATAATCTACAGCCTAATTCTATCACTTTGGCTTCATTGGAGCTTGTTTTACTTCATTTGCACATGAAATTGCAATCTCTGTAACTGTCCCGATTTCGTTTTCTGTATTGTACGACTAAGTCGTAATGTTGTATGGCTCAAAATCCAAAGACTCGAATTTTGAATTTTGTTCTACGGCTAGACTACGGCTGAACCGTAAATTGTTCTACGGCTGAGCCGTAAGCTAACCGTGACCCAGCCGTGAATTAACACTCTGATCAGTCGAAACTTTCTGATTCAAGTACTCTTACGGTGAAGTTACGGCTAAGCCGTAGACTCCACCGTAGCTTAACCGTAAAAGGTATCAGATCAGAAGTAGAAGATGACCAGTTTAGCCGTGTTTTGAAGGAAACCACGGCTAAGCCATTGTGCATATTACGGCTAGGCCATAAGCTGTTGACGGCTAAGCCGTAGGTCACCCACGACTAAACCGTAAGACCTAGAAAAAGTTTGAAATTAAACTTAGGCTAATGGTGTGACCTTGTAAGGCTTATATACACGTAACCACTCATATAAACTGGCCCAATAGATTCCTTGGACCGCATGAATAGTCTGTTAGGTTGTAACTCATTCATGTGAGCATTGGTTTACTGTTAAGCACCTCCCCATGGGTGTTGGTTTAAGGGACTTCGGTGCACGTGAGAATTACATTGCAACACTTTAATGGCAACGGTGCATCGAATAACTTAAAACTACATCATCATGCACGGTTAGTGACAGTGAACAACTAGATTTGAGTTGGCTTGTAATTACCCTTGATTCCGTGTTAATCTGAGATGCATTGCATATTGCTTACTCTCTGTTCTGCTGATCTATGTTTATGCATGACGAGATCATTTTGCTTTTGTTCTGTATAATTGTTTTATTCTTCGGTCTGTACTATGCTTTGATCTACGCAGTGCTTTGACTCA
Organism: Sextonia rubra; assembly: GCA_037013555.1. Classification (NCBI taxonomy): domain Eukaryota; kingdom Viridiplantae; phylum Streptophyta; class Magnoliopsida; order Laurales; family Lauraceae; genus Sextonia; species Sextonia rubra. The sequence goes on from JASUAD010000009.1 coordinate 29,008,591, forward strand.
TTTTACGCTATGCTTTGTATACCTCTGGCTTTGTACATCTCTGATTCACTGGGTATTCCCAAGTGCTCTGCCCAGAGATTTATACGTAAGGATAAGATCCGGCCTTTGCCGTCGGTGAGTCCAAAGCGGAAAATCTCCCTTCTTTTGGATTTGATTTGATTGGTATTAGTCTGACTTTACTCAGCCTCAGCCCTAGGATGCCCGACGGGGTTACCTCTGGCTTAGTTCTCTATTCTCTGTATCGCTGCAGCTTAGCTTTGTCTTGGGACTCCGAAACCCAGGAAACCGAGACCCACTTGTACCCATGGCCAGGTCGGTGGTGTTCTCATCTGTCTGCTCTATCTGCTCTCTATGTGAGAGAATATGGTTAATGTAGTAGCCACTTAATTCAGTATTTCTATATTTTGATTCATTATCATGCCTTACTTCTATGCACGATTTGCTTAGCATACTAATATGAAACTCTGTATTTAATCTTCTATCATTATTTACTTTGATACTATGAGTGTTTCGTCCCTATTACTTATAATTGCTGGATCATTGTATTCATTGAGTTGTCTGTGGTGTTGCAGGCACAGATCCCTTGTCCGACTCCCCGGCGGTCGAAGAGACTGCAGGGCAGGACCTAGAGACACCCTCCGGTATGGCAGAGTGGGCTTGATCACTTCTGCCAAGTGCGTTCCTGCATATCATCAGTGTTTTGGTTTCTTGGAGACTTTGTATCTTGTACTTTGGACTTTGTTACTCTGTATTATTTTTGTACATCATGTTCTTGTGGTGTGTACTCAGTCTTGTATTTGGTTGTATATCTGTGTGTGTTATCTACGTCTTTTTCCCATTTTTGCATTTTGGTTTTCCGCTTATTCTCTTTTGTTGTGCTTGCTATAATATCTACAGCTTCCGCGTTCGCTTGCTTCGCACGTGTTAGATCCCTTGTGTGCGTGTATTTGGACTGGCTTTGGATGCACGTGCACGGGAGTACGTGTGTCACTAGTTTGGTTTTTCGCTAACCCCCGATTTCTGGGCTCGGGTTGTGACAAATAATGATGCATTTAACCTAATTAAGTCCCTAATCCATCCTAAAATGATGCATGATTAATGAAAATTTATGAACTTAACATAGAATACACTTATCGAAAGCCCAAGGCACTCCTAATAAATGCCCTCACTGAGTATGGGACCTCCCTAAATTTTCAATAGGAGTTGGTCCCACCGTAAGCTTAACCATATCATGAACAACATAATTAATACAACGCTATGTAATAATAGCACTCATATTTATTATTTACATTATTCATCATATGATTGACTTAATAGTGAAGCCATCTTCAATTAAAGTAAATTTTAAGAAAATCCCATACATATGAGAGTGTTCATTTTGAGTGGCTCAAATTTTAATAGGTGAGTTTCAAAGTAAAGTTTGGATGGGCTTCAAAGTAGAGTTCCAAGTTCTATTCATTGGAATCTATAATTCTTAAGCGAGAGACTCAAAAGGATATCGACTTTGTCCACATCGAGCACTATACGAAGGACCTGTCACATATTAGTTGCTACTTTTAATGCGTGCATGCTTATACGCAGTCTTCCTCCTCACCGCGAGAGCAGCATGTAAGGCCCATCTTGTGACCCATTCAAATTGCTCACACACACACACAAAAGAGCCCGCCGATAGTCATCGGATCCCTGACCCATTAAACAGACTGGATCCTTCAATCGCAAGTTAATTTTTTTCTAATTATAAGACCAATTAAATTGGGGGCCCTGGATCAAGGGGTTTAGAGGCATGAGATTAACTTTATTTCCTATATCTTGATCAAAGGCACACAAGTTCCAATGCCTTTATATTAAAAATGGATAACTCAATCCAATGGTTGAATCCATTCAAATAGCTGTAAAACCTAGGGATCCAATGTATTTTGGGTGACCATCAACGGGCTCCATGATCAGGTGCAATCCTAATTCCTAGTGTTCAACTGCACATGCCCACTTGGAGCCCCACCTAAGGACTTAAGGGGTCGAAAAATTTGCTTTGAGACCTATCCATGTACAAAATATGGGGACCCCTTGATCATCCTAACCCCTTGATTAATGGTGCATAAAGTTTTACCCTTTGAGAAAAATTATACGAGTGAGAAAGTGGGCACCACTAGGAGATCATGTGCACTGTACCATCCAATATATATATATTGACAAAACTATTATGCATATGTCTCCCACACTATGGTGAGAGACACTTCTTTTTTTTAGAAAGTATTAATATACAGTAAGACAAAACCACCACACTTTAAAACACCTTTTTGACCTCATTAAGTCTAAAAAAGGAATTATCATCCCTCACCATAGTGTGAGCGATAGATGCCTAGTAATCTTTCCCTATATATATAGGGCTTTGATCTTATGAGAACTGTTCTCATGCACCTACTGTGATAACTTCTTATGGGACACACTTGGAGGTCCCATTTGGTGATGTGACTATAAGAGATGGAAAGATCTATGTGAGACTATCTCAAATATCAAGTTGGAGCCCAATCACATTTTCCTAATCAATTCATTCACGGCCCACAATTCTAATCCATTTGGATTGGTACACACTCGATCAACGGTTCTATAAATTCAAATTTGACTAGAACTTATGGCATGTGACTATTAGGGGGTCACTGTGTATTGCAAAGTTTGAATTGAGTGATAGATGTGCCCCACCTAGAGTTTTCACAAAAAGTTGATGAGAACTAGTTCTCATAAGATTATTTTCCATATATATACATATAAGAGTCTTCATGTACATATTTCCCTCACGAACATTTCATGTACACTCATTCGTGAGGCCCATATGGACCTAACCAAAGGATGAGACCGTGTGGGATGAAAAGATCTATGTGAGACCACCCAAAATATCAAGTTTAGCCCCAATCACATGTCTTTAACCATTTCATCCGTAGCCCATAAATTCAATCAATTCGAATCAGCACACAATTAATCCAAGAGTCCAGTAAATTCGGATCTAACTGAAACTTGGAGTGTATGCCTATCAGAGAATCCTTGTGTATTTACGAGATTTGGATTGGTTGAAAGATGAGCTTCACTTAAAGTTCTCAGGAAATAAATGATGAGAAATAGATGCGCATAAAAATTCTCCACACATACACATATATATTGATAATTAAGTAGATTTCCATTAATTTTCTTGACCAATGATTATTTAAAAACACAAAAGTCGTAAAATTTTGACATTTTTATTTTACAAAATTACAACAAAGTGACTAGCACTCAAGCACTTGCAACACATTAATTAAACAAAAGAAAAACCATACCAAGTAAAATTAAAAAAAAAGGCAAGAAATATGAGAGCCCAATGTTAAGGAACTTATTCCCCACCTGATGTCAAGAATCACACCCTAAGCATGGATGCGACAGTATACTATGGCAGAGCATGAACGGAGGAGCACAATTGGGCAGGGCAACTGATGTAAGAGCAAAATAAATAAATAAAACCCTCAAATTAGGCATTTGGATTAACTTAGGTCATCGATGACAAAGTAAACGACAGGATATATCACTCAAACAATCAATTGATTGGGTTTAGTACATTGCTCCGGATCGCATGTTCCAATATCTAGCTAAGAGTGTTTGCTTACGTCATCACTGCCACTGCACAGTTTCCGGCCTCCCTTCCTATGACGAACCTCCACGTGGACCGACCACATGGAGATGACCAATAAGATCACTCCACGTGGCACACAGAATTTGACCCTCCCCAAACGCTACGGGAGCTTTATGGCCTATCTATAGGCTGCATAGGTATTTTATTCCAAATGAAGATTTTTAAGAATGAGACAACTAAATTATAGCTTTGGAAGAATCCATGATAAGAGTGGTAATCTTTTTTAGTAGAATATTCTGAAAGTTTCCAGAATGATATACAAAAATAGTAAGCTTGTGATGAGATAGATGATAAAGACCTTTGATTATTAGTTTATTTCTAGGGTGTTATATTAAAGCAACTCAACCCCTCCTCCACTTGCAAGTGGTCCATCTGACATTTTATTTAAATTAATTGTTCGTAATCATGGTTAGTAGACAATGCAGGGAATTGTATCACCACACAAACACGTGGCTTTGTTGGATAGATATCAAGATACAAACGACTCCTTTTCTTCATCCTTGAAGTCTTGGTTGAGTACTCAATAGTTACTCTGACACTTCAAAGGGGTTGCTGAAGATTTTTCTCTAAGTCTTTGGACTTTTTTCTTTAATTGAAAAGTATTTGTTTCTGGTTAATAAGGTGCTGACTACAGCTAATTTAACATGCGTGCTTCCAACTTTTTTTTTCTTTTACTTTTATCCAATTTACTTATATTGGATGCTAATTCCCAATGGAACCAACTTTGAACAATCAGCTGTTGCTCACTTAGTTAGGACATGAGTATGCATATGAGTATATGTGAGGTCAAGTATCCAATATATCTAAAGAGAAACTAAAAAGAATGAAAAAACAAAAACAAGAAGTGGGCCCTGTAGAAGATAAACTCCATATAGCTGGAGCTACTATTGGCACCATGCTAATAACAATGTGAGATCATTTCTCTCTCCTAGTAGTTTGGACTGTAAAGGCATGTTTGTCTATATTAGGTCATATATGAATTGAATAAATACAATTTCAAAGTCAAATGAGCTCCACGAAAGGCTTAATTTAAAGAGGTGAGAGAGTGAACAATATGCGTGAGAACGAAAGGAAATAAAGCAGATGTAGATGAGATCTTGACAAGGGCATTCATTTCTCATCTTCCTTCCATTTAATTTTCATTCAAGAGAAAGTTATTTGATGAGCATTTGTGGTCTACCACAGATTGATCACATGCAAAATACATTTTTGAAATACACAAAGCAAAGCGAGTAGGAAGGGAGGCTTAGCCCAACAGAAAAGGCTTACTGGTAACATCCTGGAAGACGCGCGTTTAAATCACGGAAACAATTTCTTCAAAAATAAAAGTAAGGTTACGTACATCTTGTCCTCTCTAAACCCTGCTATGCAGGAGTCATGCACACTGGGCCGCTATGTGAGTAAAGTTACATGCTTAAGAAGTTATGATCAATCTAACAATAGCCCCAACACCAATTAAATTCAAAATTGGCCACCATCCTTGCATAGGAAGGACCACATTATGAGCGGCGGAGATTTCATGACCGGGCATAAAAAATCCGGTTTAATTATCTATATTACTCCTTGGACTAGAACTACTTTTACCAAAAATGCCTCGTATGATGCGTTAGTCTGTTCCATCTTTGGTCAATCTAACTAAAGGATTAGGCCATTGTAATTGAATCGTCTCAGAAAAATGATATAATTTAAGAATTTCAGCAACAATTAGTTCAACTGGCAAACAGAAATTAAGTCTGTGGTGATATGTTTTTTAATTGGCTCATAAGATTGTCTTCACTTGGATGGTTCTTATTGGATAGAAATCATGAATTGAATAATGAGTAATTTATTCTATTCCGGCAAAGGGAATTCCTTGTGAGGCCGTGCAAAGTTATCTTGATCATTTGCCTTGTTTTTATGAATTCAATTGTGTTAGTGAGAAAGGAATTTGTTATTGTATGTGGTTGAAGAATAATACTAGGGTGATATAAAATATTGACACAAAGTATTTACATATTAATGTATCAACATCATTATTGACTATCATTTCACCAAGCATTTACAAAGCTGTAGATATCATTTTATTGAGATAATGACTGTAAAGGTTAACAACTACCTAGACCATAAGACCATGGTTTTAGTTGCAAACTCTGTTCAAGGAAAAATCTGTAAATCATCATCATTACCATTCCCATCATAGTCTTATTCCATTCATTAAGGGTCGGCTGGAAAAACTATACTCTAAATAACAAAATAGGCCTTATAATTGTTACTGGGGAGTTTCTACAAATACTCGGAATAAAATGCATTTTTCCTAACACAATCAACAACCAAATGCTTATGTGAATGCACCAAGACAACACATATCAAACCACCATACATAGAGATAAGAAAACATCATAAGAAGCTAATAATAACAAGATATATGTGGTTTAGCTGCATTATGTGACTTACATTTACGGGAATACAATGCAAAATTTTCTTACTCTCTAAAGAAAATTACAAGCAAACCAAGTGAAGCTCTAGAGGACCCACTTATAAATACAATATTACAAAGCTTTTCTCATCTCCTTTCTTGGTCTTTTTGAAGAAACATTTCTCTCTCGCATTCTCTCCTAGTCTCTACAATCTCTACAAACAATTATATCCTTTCTTTTCCATTGGAGCATGGTTTTTTTAACTAAAACTCAAAGAATTTCTCTCCAGAATTCTTAAATGCTTTAACATAGTGGAACTCCTCAATCCTCATTTGTTCTTGAGCATCCAGAAATTTCAGAAAAAAAGCAAAGGATTTGGAATTCATATAATTCCAAATGTCATTGGGACCTTATGTGACTAGAATTTTGAAATTAAGAAACTAGACATTTTAAAATATCAAGAGATAAGCTATCACATCATTTCCAAAAACACCTCAATATATCAAATTCTTATTAGAAGTTCCAGTAAAAAAAATATAAACTTGGCTTTATAAAGGTAATAAGCTTTATAACCCTTGGATTACAATCAATTCAATTGCTTGTAACAACATGAATATTTAAAGGGAGTAACAATAAAATAAAGAAAGCGCAAAGGGGAAAATGAATATAGATTTTACCTCACACAGTTGCACACGCGCAAAAAGGCATATATATATAGAGGAAATTATCCTATGAGAACTAGTTCTTACCATTATTTTGTGAGAATTTTAGGCGGAGCCCATCTATCACCAATCCAAATCTTGCAATACGTAGGGACATGTGATTGGAGTCAAATTTGATATTTAGGGTGGTCTCATATAGATCTTTCTATCCCCCAGTCTCATCGCCATAAGGAGGCCCCGTAAAAAGTTATCACGGTAGGTGCGTGAGAACACTTTTATTATTGTAGAAGATCCTTCGTCTTGCGGCATCAAGGTTGTGTTTGATTCAAGCACGGGGAGTGGTGAACAACATGAATGCCGGCAAAAAAAACTAAAGACCTTAAGTTTTGATCAACTGGGGAAAATTCTATAAGTATATTTTGTAATTACTTAATTTTCTAATGCTTGGTTCTCATTTGACCCAGTAATAGGTCTCGTGAGTTTTCCCATGTTCAGATTTTTCACGTAAAAAATTATAGTGTTTTCTTCTTGTGGTGTTATTGGTTGATTTACAATTCTTTTGATTTCCTCTTGATTGGACTATATACTTGAAATTCGGATTGAGACCTTGAACACATTATCTTTAGCTGCCGTAAAAAAACCTTCAACTTCGTACATAATTAGCATGATCTTTTACTTTACATGATTTTCCAATCAAATGCTGCCCATATCTTTTTTCTTTTTCCTTCCATGAGTAACCGACATATCATTGCATTAGAATAATGATTTTAATGGATCTGTCAGCCTCAACTGAGCACTCGGTAAGTGCCGGTGCCCTAAAGTACGCGGTGGGAACCACATTTTGATCAATCCAAGTGGAACACACAGTGGACCCTGATAGTCCTAGGTTTTGGGGCCGAACACTCAACCAATTGAATTAGATCGTTGGATTGAGTGTGTGCTGATTTTTTATGGTGAAAATTTGTTAATCATGGATTAAGTGGGGCGTTGAGCCCCTGTGGGCCTTGCACAACTAGCCGAAAGAGCGTCAAAAGGTTAATTGACATCATCAAGCACTCAATGAATATAGATTATAAGCATATTCTCCCAAAACTTAAAACGCGGCATCTCGTTGTCTATTGCTCACTAGCAGAACCCCGCTCAGATTCCTTGTGGAGGTCACTCGGGTTATGCCAGTCATGAGAAAAGACGGGGATCGAAAGATTTGGTTGTGGCCAAATTGGACGCAAAATTTTATTATGTTAGGTCATCTAAAACCTTGATCAATGACCCTCGGGTCTTGTGGTCTTAGAAGACAAAGCATTCTTAGGATCTCAATACAACAGTGTAGAATGGTTGGATGTCATATTTAGGGTTTTGTCAATTCGTGAGGGTAGTGAGTATAAATACTAGTTGTGGAAGCTCAAGCATCTCGAAGTTCCCTTGAGGCCTAAATGATATATGTTGTGAGAACCGTCAACATATAGTATGGTGCAATTTCACTTGTGGGCCCACCTAAGGTGATTCCAACCATTGAAAAGTGGGGATCGGACTATGCGCCAAACTTTAACCACATTGGATAATCTTAATTCTTTAATCAATAGATATCAAATTCACTGATTTTAAAAGGTAATCTCGTTTTTTGGAATTTCAATCTAATGTGAGTAAAGGTTGCATGAGTGAAACATTTGAATGCGTAGCTGTTCATTTTAGAGGGAGGGGAAATGATGGAGAGCCTCTTCTCTATGCCTTTCACACTCATTATTTATGCCAATATTACCAACTCATATTTGACACTTAATCAAATTGTGTCAGCTCTCCAATTGATCATGCGGATTTTGAAACTCACCTTATTTTATCTTTTTTTTTTTAACCCAGCTAAGGGGTTGGGACCCAAATACATTACAACTCAACACTCACTCACTTGTACAAGGTAATTGGGATTTGCACATGTAAAGACACATACAACTTACGCATACAGGGTAATAGGGACCCACACTTGTGAGGGGATAAGACACAACTCACACATATAGTGTAATAAGACCTGCACATGTGAGGACACAAGACACAACTCGCACATATGGGATAATGGCACCCGCACATGTAAGGAGACAAGACATAACTCACACATGTGGGGGTAATGGGGACTCACACATGTGGGGAGACAAGACATAATTCACAGATGTGAGGTAATAAGGACCCACACATGTGAGGAAACAATACACAACTCACACATATAAGGTAATCAAAACTCACATATCGGGGATGGGGGACAAGGTTTGAACCCTTGACCTCCCAATGAAAACATGAACAATCCTTACAACTAGGGTAACGAGCTCTTTTCACCCCACTTTATCTAATAGTTAGAATTTGGACGATTTTGAAATGATACCTTTTGTAAGGGATGATTTCTATTTTTGCAAGGAGGTAGGTACAGTCAGACATTTCAAAAATGAAAAAATTAGATTCACACCCTCTGTATTTTGCCATAATTATAAGGACGCCTCTTCCCTTTTCTGAAAATACACTACACTTACTTTTAATTCATATGTGGTTACATCCCTTCCCCTTTCTATGACTGTCGTTACTAACAACTCAAAAAGGTGATGATATCAGCAAAAAAAATCATGTATAATACCCATTTTACCCACACCAACCTCTCCCTCTCCCTCTCCCTCTCCCTCTCTCTCTCTCTCTCTCTCTCTCTCTCCTCTACAACTTTATGTGCAAAACTCCTCTCGGAGAAAATTTCAGCGGGATCATAATCAAACCTCACCTATCTAAATCTTCACCGCCGTACACTACTTTTATATATCTTCATTTTTTTGGGCAATAGCACTCAAAATTGGACTTGATTTGATGAGTTAGAAAGCCTAAGTCTTCATCACTCTCTGAGAGGAGGATGTCCTCTTCTTCCTCCTCCTCCTTAAGCTATGGCAGACTAGCAATATGGATTATCACGATCGTTCTGCTACAACTCTTGGGCCTCTCCTAGTTTGTTATTGAGTTTTTCCCTGTCAAAAAAACTCTCTCCGGCATCAGGTTTAAATCCCATCCATCCACTTTTTACCTCAAAAAATCATCATCTTCCCAACTTCTAACCTCCCATTTTTCAACGATCCTAATAGCTTCCATAAGCCCATATGCCACTCTTCTGATGATCTCAACCGCACAACACTCCCTCTAAATCCAAATCAGCTTCAATCCCTATACAAGGTCTCCTCTCATTTCAGACCCTTTATCCCCCTATTTATTAGGGTTCTATTATCCCCGTCGCTCAGGATCATGGTGGTGTGTCGCGGGTGGTTACAAGGTCAAGTGGCGGGGTTTTGGGTGGTGGGCCAAGAGGAGTCGCAGCCACTAGGGAGGTCGGAGTTGTTGCGAACTTGTCCATGAGGCTCTCCATCCACTCGTCCGAGTCGAAGGCGTCGGAGCTAGCGCAGAGTTAAAGAGGCGAAAGGCGAGCTTGAGGTGGGGGAAGAGGTGAGTGGGGCTAAAATCAAGGGCGCCAGGGAAAGAGAAGGAGTCGAGGAAGGGGAATTCAAAGCGGTCAAAGAAAGTCTGCTGGGAGTGTGAAGTCCATGGATTGAGGACAAATGAATTAATGGCTGAGATCTGGTGCTACTAGGTATGCTGTTGTTGCTTCTGCTGTATGACTTGTTGGGTGATCGCCATCAGATTTCCACTGTTTGCATGCATGTACACCATCTTCATCCGGCCATTCTTATCAGATTCCACTTTTACTGCCTAATCAAATTCCTTCCTATGCAGCTCACTAGCTGATGAAATCATGATCAACTATGGTTTCTTTCTACCACTCTTTTTTTTCTCCATTGATTTCTTTCAATTGCCCTAACAATCTAAATTCATGATTATCGCAGCGATCCAGATCAATCATCTGGTGGGGCCCACCACGTGAAACCAAAACCATTTGGGGTTTTGTTGGATGGATGGTCTGGATTGAAGTGCAGGACCCATTTTGAACTGAATTGTGGAGGGTCTTGATTGTTCATATGGTGGGGCCCACCATTGATGTGAAATGCATTTAGAATCTTGTTAGGGAGCCCACTACCGTTGATGGAACTCAATATAGAATATAAAAAATTTAATTAGAAATGATATTTTGTCAAGGTTAAAAGGGTAAAATAGCTTTTTCTGTTATGTTCGTAAGGGACAATATTTGACAAAGGGTGTCAGCGTAAATTCAAAAAACCGAGGGAATGTCTATATATTTTTACTAAACTACAGGGATCTCAATATAATTCTCCTTTCAAAAATCAAAACTCTAGAGATGTTTTTTTGAGCCGTGTACATTTTATGTGCGGCAGCACATGCCCCACTCTGCCGTATTAGAAACCCCCTTTTCTTGTCGGCAATAAAAAATAGTACCCTCTTAAGATTCTTCCTCATCCAAATTTGCACCAAGTGTAAGATAAAGCTGCCAAAAACTATCTCCGCATCCACTTCTTTTCTGCGGATGTGCCACTGCAGAAGAACATCGAGAAATATGGTTTCAATTAACACCTCATTTACTCAAATCTCTAACTACGGTACCACTACTCAAAAATATAAAGCATGCTTTCATTTTTTCCAGGTAGAAACATAAACTAACTCTTGGGTCCATACTTTGACTCTCACCACAAAATAACAATTTTGCTGCAACAATTTATCGTGCTAATATAGAGCACTTATTCATATGGATTTGCCGATGTTGTGCCATTTACAGAACATATACCACAAAAAACAATGCACTCTGATGGTTATTTCATTCCGAAACAGTATATAAATTCAAGTAACGGTATCACAGCCCTCACGTTCCTTCATATAAACCATACCAACAACACATCTCAACGGACAAGCGTATGATCTTCATCAACTTTGCTAGAGAAACTATTATCTACCAACATGGGCCGGTGCTTAATACCATACACTCCAAAAGTGCTTTTTCTTTAAGGCCAAATATACTACCAAAACCATAGATCTGTGATGCGTCTCACTGTATCCTTGGGCATCTTTAAAAGGTCACCTCCAGCTAATGCAAGGCTTCTCAGTCAATACGTATATACACGTGTTGAGTGTTTGTGAGAAAATCCTTTGCTAACATATGTTGCAATCAACGACAATGTCCACTTTGTCACACGACCGAATCTTTTTCTCCCACCAGAGCCATCGCACTTGCCTTCTACTGTCGGCTAGATTTTTATCGCCGAAGCGCGTATGGTGCTTTGTCTTTTCACTGTCAAAAGCAAGCCACACTGTTGACCAAGTGATTGACAGACTATTTGTTTGGTGCGGAAAATAAAAGGATGAAAGAAGATAGCAAGGACTTGTTTGGTGCACTCTGCAGGTTCCTTCAGCGGATTCGTTTTCTCACCGTCCGTCGTGGGATTGCCGGATCTAGTCTTCTGCAGAAAAAAAGTATAAACTGATCAATTTCTATGGAGAATCACGATTGCACCAAACATTCTCTAAAGGCGCCTCCAGAGACATTATCGGCGTAAAACATGGCTGCTTTTAAAAGAATTGTTTGTTTGCCAATAATACATAAGAACTGAATTCATAGGATTATATTTAAGTGGTCACTATTTATTTGCCAAAGAATGCACGAAAATTGAATTATTAAAATTGTATTTAAGTGCTTAAAATTGAAGAATCAATGATCAGTTTCTAAAAATAACCATCAAATGATTTCTACAATGATAAGAATTAAATTAAAAAGAGACAGGATATAAATATCCAACCACTAATTTAAGAATGACCACAGAACCACCACACTTTAATTTAATAGAAATTAAGTCAAGGGGAGATGCGAAATAAATATCCAATAATCACCCTAAGATACTAAAACGGTCAATGTCTCATCTACATTGTTACCTCATATCCTTTATCAATAACTTCATTCTTCACTTCTATAATATTCCCTCTTCTAATCCATTTGACGATGAACTCATATGTATTCAATTTTTATATATTCCTTGTAAATAAAGTGACCGTAAAACTCCTCTTTAAGAATTTTGATTGACAGCTCTATTTACAAAATGGGGCACATTGAAATACTTATCAAACTCTAAATGCTTGTCAGATGTGACTCTTGTAAATTGACTTTTATCTTAATTTGACATTAATCCAATCAATGTTAACAGATAAATTGAATTGCATTAGTACTGATGCATCATATTCTTATCCGGTCTCTGTCATATATGTGGAAGTATGCATTCATGTGGGCACACAGAACTTGAGAATACCGGTTTATAAGCTATATGGGGATGAAGGTGAAGGTTGCATATTTTAGTAGGCCGGTTTTCTATCTTCCTGCTCTGTGTTTAGCTTCTTGGCAAATGGGCCCAAAGAGTGGGTAAGGGCCGCCCAACTGATGCATATGTCTCTCGTGTCCACCATATTATAAGCAAAATAAAACAAGAGAAAAACGTACTTTTTGACTGGACACGTGGTGCAGTCCGAGCCAAGCGTTCTTCCGAGGACCTATTATCATAAATATCGGCTTGGAATCGATGAAAACAACTTCTGAGTGTTAGTAAAATAAGATGGTTTACAATCCGTCCAGTTTGTCGTAGGAATGTAAGTGAGTGAGCATGGTCTGAGTTAGAGGTTGTTTTAGAATTAGAACCGTTAATAAAAATGTGAAATTTAAATTAAAATTGATTCAAATTCAATTTTTCAGTTTTGGAATTGAAATCATTAACGAAAAGACGAATCAAAATCAAAATTGATTCCGTACGTATATGGGGTAAGTCTGAATTTAGACTGCTTAGATAATAATTCGAAAAAGAACTAACTTTTAGAAACAACATTAAAAAATTGAAGTAATCTATCGAATCTTATGTCTACGGGCACAAAGCAAAGTAGAATCGAACCACAGGTCCAAAACAAAAGATTCAAATCCAAACTTATTTATTTATGAAAACTTAAATAAGGACAAAAGGCTAATTACTAATGAGTCAGAACCTCCGTATAATCGAAAACCCATTTTCATCCCTAGTTTGATGCCAATCGACCTCCTTTCACTGTTATGGGATGTTCTTAGCCATGCCCTTTCATAGGCATTGTATGCGCAAATGTGAAAGAATTTTTATCTGACAATTGTGGTGGTTCGGCTTCCCTACTCAAAATGATTATCCTTCACTGGGTGATGTGGCCAATTCCTCCCTTCATAGTGGCCCCTACTTTTTATTAGCCCAACTCATTAAATCAAACTTTGTTTTCTAAAGAATTCTAATGCAGTGACATCCTATTTTCGCGGAAGTAATATTCATTGTGAATTAATCACATAGAAAAACTCAAAAACAAAAACCTAATCAAGTTTACACTTTCCCCAAGTGAGATACTACTACAATTGTCATAAACTCTAAACTGCAAGAGCCATTAGAATCAGCATTGATGATCCATTCATCCATGTGGGCCCCAGTTCATGGTCGTACCAAGCCATAAAAATCTGCACTCGACGAACAATACATAATAGAAATACGCCATCGGCATCATCTTGGATGCTTTACCAAAAGAACGAAAAAACATCATCTTGGATGTATACGATGATTCGTATCCTGGAGGGGCATTTTGGTCAATCCATGGTCTATAAATATCAGCACCGCAATCAAAGCAAGTCCAGCATTTAACCTTTTCATCTCGTCTCATTTCATCTCGCACACTCCGCGAAATCCATTCCCATCTTCTTCTTCTTCTTCCTCCTCCTCTCTTCGTATCATACAAGCGAGAGGCGGTTTTCCGTCAGCCGGTAAACCACTTAAAAGGATGACGAAGGTCCATCCCAACACCGCGTCCGAGGGGCAGCAGCGGTATTCCGACCGCCGCGTGGCGGAGGTCCTGACGGTCTGGAAGAAATCGCTTCTATTCAACTGTAACGGCTTCACGGTATTCGACGCCAAGGGCAATATCGTCTTCCGCGTAGATAACTACGTGGCTGGAAACAGTGGCGAGATCGTCCTGATGGACGGCTCTGGATTGCCCCTCCTCGCCATCCGACGAAAGGTATTGTTAATCTCCGACCATCTCTTTCCAATCACAAGGGCAAATAGGTCTCGACACTGATTTTTCTTGGTGGGTCATCAACTTGGATGGCTAAATTTTTATTCATCTATGTGACTAGATTTTCTAACTATCATATAATTCTATGTGTAGTCATAGTCACCTTTACAGGGCCTAATTTAACTCTAGTTGTGGCTAATCAAAATGAATTTCATGATGGGTGGTGCAACTTAGAATAAAGTGAAATTTAGCCCATAGTTAATGAAGATTATGGTTAGTCTATGCTATTTGGATTTTACTCGAAGGCTCCACTTATAATGATGAATATGGACGGTAAAAAATCAACTTTGATAGGGTCAGTTTTATTAAAACTTCTTTGCTGAACACTCCCCTCGAGTGGAATTCGATCGGTTGAAATTCGAACTCGAGAGTGATTGAGTGGTACTAAATTAAATTTTATTTACTAACTATTCAATCAAAACATTTTAGTTTTGTATTGTTTACCCCTGATCAAGTCAACTTTTTTTGTTTTGAATTTCTCAGAAACTGAGCCTGGGAGACCACTGGGTGGTCTACAGAGGAGAAGAAACGGTGGATCCACTCTTTTCGATTAAGAAGAACGTGAACTTCTTGAACCCCAAGGCCCTCGTTCATGTGACCCTGGGCTGTGGGGCCAGCCCCAAGCGCGTGATCTACGAAGTGGAAGGGTCGTATGCCCAAAGATCATGCACCATCTATGATGACACCAAGAGATCGATGGCTGAGATCAAGTGCAAGGAGCCTGTGGGTGGGGTCACCTTCGGCCACGATGTCTTTCGCCTCATCGTACAGCCAGGATTCGATTCTGCAGTGGCCATGTCGATTGTGATCGTCATGGAGAAAATGTACGGCTCCAGACGTTTGCTTAGCTAATCCTTTTGGATCATGGCACATTAAATTAAAGTTTAGACATATATATTTATACTTACATTACATAAATGTTAATTGATGGCTTCTTGGGAAGCCCTTTTAGCTTCCCTTTGGCATGTGTTTTTTTAATCAAATGCCATGGAAGAATTGGTGCATAGAGTAGTTGAAGGGCTGGGTCCCAACCCTCTTACATCATTTTGCTGTAAGAATGGGGTTGGGGGGCCTTCGGGGGTGGAAGAAAAGATGTTTTTCTCCTTTTCTTTCAAAATTTATATGGGTGTCTCATTGCTTGGTTTTTTACGCCCGCCCCCCCCCCCCCCCCCCCCCCCCCCTTCCCTTTTTTTTTGAAAGCCAAGCAGGCATATCAGTGTAAATATTTTGAAAATTAAAGTATGTAATGGTGTTTCGTTGTTATTAAATAAGTGGAGATTAGCATTTGTAATAACTAGTGAAGATGTTCAGCTACTTTTTCAGTCATGGTTGGGGCTTCCATTTACCTACTTTGTAACAATGGGGCAAATGATTTTGACTACTATGACATTAAACAGATGGGCCACTCTGTGGATGGCAGAACCTGATGGTTTTTTAGAACCCCAAAAGATGAATGGTTTAAGGTCTTAATCTGATCTATAAAGTGCAGCCCAATTAAAATGATAAAAAAATAAAAGAAATTGAAAATCAATCAACCACAAAAGAGACAATTGTTTATATAAAAGCCCAACATGGAAAAAAAACTATGAATCTTATTATCTAGACCAATGAAAACCAACTACTAAAAAATGAACAGTTACAAAACAATCACAATTCCTTTCCAATTTACCATAACCTCAAGACTATAGTGCTATCAATTGCAGGCGACTATGCCCTTCACCATCCCTCTGTTCTTCGTATTTGATTTAACACCATTTTGAATCAATAAGACAAACGAATCTTTCATAAAAGTAGAAGCAACACTATCTAGATGCTCAAATTTATAGTACAACTCTCAACGAATGCTCTATAGAAGAAGGGTAACCTCCAAAAGGTTTCTAAGTTTAAAACAAGAAGATGTGGGACCTAGAGTTGAGAGAGCAACCCTTTAAATAGCCTCAAATTTGTATCTTATATCTTGCGGTTAGAGCCCATTGAGAAACAAAACAAGCATTTTTAGTATAAAAAGGAAAGTGGTTCGAACAAATCGATGGAGTTTTCTTGATGTCTCTTTTGAAGGAGCACTTGTTGGTTAGAACAAACTATATTTCTAAATGAAACTTTTTAATTCATGCCAAGTTTGTTGAAATGAACGATTATTGGTTTTAACCAACTTTTTTCTATAAACTTCTCAAAGTCATAGCTTTGTTATTTTAATTCCGATTGATATAATTTTGGAATCTACAGATACTTACTCAAAAAGAGCTTTTCAATAATAGATAGGTTGCCCCAATCTAACTCTCGATTTAGGAGATGTGACCGTTTTAATTCAAATAACTTCATTTAAGCGCCCCGAAGAAACGCGAAATAGTTTAATCTAAAAAATATAAATTACAACTCAATTAAACCCCGAGTGTTGTCCAACTCAAGAATTCGCCAACTCTCAATAACCCTAACAGAACCTAAAAAGTGGAGTGGATGGTGTAATCTTTTTTGTTGCGTTTCATTAACCCTTTAGTTGCTGGGTAATGTTTAGATGTATCCATTGAATCAGGGCTGTTTAAGAGTGGGCCACATAGGGTATAATTTGTTTCATCATGTTAGGACTAGCAAAATATGCCCGCAATAAGCCAAGGTTGAAAATAAAAGTATACTCAATCTAGGGATATTTTTCAAGACGCTAATAATAAGAAATAAATAGATAATATGAAACTTAAAGAAGGGAATAATAGCATTAACATTTTATTACATAAAAAATTAAAGATGACCTTTTAAAAAAAACAGAGAGAGAGAGAGAGAGAGAGAGAAGAAGACCACAATTTAAAGTCAATCAAAAATATATTTTGACAAACAAAAATAAGCAATGTTATCAATAATAAAATTAAAACTATGCAAAGACTAATGTTTGTGAACTTCATTTAAAATGATTAAAAAAGATTAAAAGAAAAACCTATTGTTATTGTTATAAAAAAAATGCTTAGAAAGGTAACAATGACCATTTGATGTGAGATCAAAATCGTCTAAAATTGAAGACATTTAACTTAAAATATCATCACCCAGAAAAGAAAGATAGGAAAATCATAAACGAGAGATAAAATTGAGAATAAAATATCTAAAATACTTTATGGATAAAAAATAAAGTTATAAATGAACATATGAAATAGTAATGGACATGTATTAGAGATCAACTAATAAATCCCATTATAACTACACTAAGTGATATAAAGAAAATATTAAAAAGATATTTAGTATTTATTATGAATATTGTGATACTAACTCATATACCGAATGATGCTGATCTCAAGTAAATAAAAATACACATGAATGAAGTGTTTCATATTTTGCCAACCAAGTTCATAGACAGATTTAATTAGCAATAAGATGCTTATTTCAATCCTTCAATCACACAGAACCCAAAATGCCAAAGGCCACCAAGTGAAAGGAAACCCATTTCAAATTCTATCACTCAAGGCGAGCATGGGTTTTCTAAATTTCACAGGAACCGGCAATGAAAGGTATAGGGGTAAAAAACCAACTTGCAAGGAATCAAATTTAAAAATATATGTATATATATATGATAATCCTCTATCGATCATGCCAATTAGTGGCAACCCAGTGATAACTTAGTGTTAAGCTATATTCATCTTTGCATAAACAATTAGGGATTGATCCACAATTATATGTTCGTTTGGTGCTCAGTGAGCTTGTATGTATGGATGTTGAGTATTTACCAGTGCAAATTTAAAATATCCATTCAAATTTAGTGGCTACAAAAACTTTTCATTCAGATTATCAAATTAAAAACTATAAAACTACAAAAGATGTCACTAGCAGTATCAATATTCCCACAACAGTGGGCATCATATAAAAAAGATCTATCAAACTATTAATCCCATGTAATCTTTTAAAAAAAACTTAAAAAATAGTCATTAGAGTATATTTCTTCATCGTTATAAACATGAACTTCCAATTACTTTGTGTTTCACAATTCCCAAACTATTCTTCTAAGGCACATTCAAGTTAGAAGTACAGCCAAGAAGAAAGATAATATTTTTAGTTTAGCATGTGACTACATTACCCCTGTTTCCTTAACTAAATGAAAAAAATATTTTTCTTATGTTCTCCATACACAACCATTGTTTCCCAACTGCAAAAGAGGATAACATCATACATTCTAATGCTCTAACATTATATATGCATATATGTTATAAATATATATATCTATATATCCAAACTCAAGAATTAATAAACAAGCGGAAAAAAAGGCAAAAACACAAACACAGAAATCAAGATCGAGCACCTACTTGATCCCTCTCTCCTTGGCTTTTCCTTCTAAAAACGTCATTTAGATTTAGAAATAATAGGCTCCAAGAATTGAAAATGGTCATGCTGTTTAACAAATTTCACATAGAGATCAAATGAGAGAGAGAGAGAGAGAGAGATATATATATATATATATATAATATGATGTTGATAAGGTGATATATCAGTTGAAAAGTATTGGTTCTACAGTAGAATCATCAATGGTTCAAGAACAATTCAAAACCATACAATAAGGAGAGACATGAATGATCAACAATAAGAGCAAATAAACATAAAATGATTTCACCATAAAGACAATATACTAAAAACCCCATAAGTAGCTTATAGAAATGGAAAAAAAACCAGAAAAATATCCTGGGAAAAAAATCAGTATGAGATGCAGTCTATTTGTCATACGAATGCACAACTAACTTCATATTTTGGGCGTTAGATTGATCCTATAGTAAATGTATAATAGCAAGAAGAATAATATGCAATTAAGCAATTCTCAATGTAGGAAGGAGCAAGGAAGGAGTGAGACCCAGTCAGCATCAACTTGATGAATTTATTATTGATGATTTTAACATGACCAATGAGTGAATCCTAATTTTGTTGGCTACATCACCGATTAATAGGTGACTTAACTTCAAATACATACTTATGAGTTAAATGGATACATTTATTAAAAAAATGAGTGAAAATGGCACATCACTTTTGTTCAATGACTTTCCATTGAAACTATAGAGTTAAAAAAAGAAATGAAAAAAGAAAAAAGTGAAAATAGCAAAGAGATTAAGGCAGAACTGGATGAGAGGGTGTCATGGAACCTAGAAAGCTCAAAATGCACAAACAAAGCTATCAACTATTGTCCCTCAACAAAATGGTGATATCCACTCATTTCCCATGCACGGGGCATGTTCGGATTCAGGTTCGGGTCAAGGTCTAGGCCAGTATGGAAAATGCTTTAGAGAAAAAAACAAATATTTAAAAAAAATTTTTGAAAACTAATGTAATATGTTGAGTTTTGAGTTAACGGGTTAAATCCAATGTAGAGCCAGATCAAGAACTGCTTAGATCACGCCATGGGTTCAAAAATAAGATTACCCATTTGCTTATTGTAATTTAAATAAAAATCCAAATTCGATTATTAATAGGTCGAGATCGGAGACCCACTTGCAACCCTACCTATATTCATAATTTTAAAAATATTTACATAATTAGAAATATTTATAGTTAAAAAAATTCATGTCTTTGAGGGGAACCCACTTATGTAGTTATGTCCCTCCGCCATTTGTCAGCTCAAACCTTGTCACATTTGGCACCGCTTGCCCCTTCGTCTAACCGAGCTCATCACGCTCCCTCGAAAACGGCTACATTTCGAATTTGAAAAGATGGCGCGTAACGTCAGCCGCTACTGTCGCCTTACTACCTACTATCACTGCAATCTACAACATGCTCTCTCTCTCTCTCTCTCTCTCTCTCTCTCTCTCTCTCTCTCACAGTCACACACATACTGCCACTGCTACTGCTAAACCAAATGGGGAGTCTCAAACCAGGCACCCTCCTCAAGCTCCTCCATTCCATGAATTCGGACGCCGAAGTCGCCGGCGAGCACCCCTCCGTCGTCCTCCAGGTCCTCAGCATCGTCCCCGCCGCCCCCTTGACCGATCACGGCTTCTCCATCCAGCTCTCCGACTCCGCCCACTCCACCTACGTCTCCCTCTCCGACCCAGACAACAACCTCGTCCTTGCCAATCGCATCCACCCCGGACAATTCGCCCATGTCGGCCGCCTCCAATTCGATTCCCCTCCTCTCCCCCGCGCACTCGGCCTCCGTCCCATCCCCGGCCGCCACCTTTTTGTTGGAAACCCCAAGCCGCTGGTCGCCCGAATTTCCCCCTCCAAGCGCAGATTCGTAATCCAACCCGTCTCTGATGGTGAACTTGGAGAGCCTGGGGTGGTTCTTGGAGAGCCTGGGGTGGTTCTTTCTTCCAAGGAGAAGGCGCTCGTGGAGAATTCCGATGGCTGGAGGATGGAGAAGGGGTTGTCAGAGAAGAGGCAGTTCTTGTCCGGCTGCGGGCGATCGGTGTCTGTCGGGAAGAGGGGCAGCGGCCCACCACCGCCATTGGCGGAAAGGGAGAATTCTCCCGCCAGGAAGTCACGTTCTAGGCCGCCCTCTCCGACGCCTTCGAAATGCGAGGTCCCCAGTATGGTAGCCACAAACGAGGAGAGGAGGCGGCCATTGAGGGAGATGACGATAATGGTACCATCGAGGTACCGGCAACCATCTCCAAGTGGGCACAAGCAGGGGTCGCCGAGAGCGAGGAGCTCACTCTCACCTGGAAGGACGCTACATGGGGGACTGAAGGTGTTGCCTGGTGTTTCTGATATGGAAACGAGGAAGAAGATGGAGAAGATGGTTGTGGGCATTTCCAAGGTTTCTGATGCGCTTGTGGGGTCTACAATGAGCATGGGAAAGAGCTTGGAAGGTCCAGGTGGGGCTGCAGCAGCTGCACTCTCCGCAGAGCAGAAAGACAAAGGCGTATTAAGAAATATGCAAGATTCTCAAGTGAATTCATGGGCGAGGGTAATCATTAAATGCTTGAGAATTCCATGACTGATTTTGTTCTATGATCTTTTTTTGTTCCGCATTGATTTCTTTCACTTGACTTTGCTCAACTGAGACAGAACTAAAACAGTACAATGCTCTATGTCTTTGATAATTGAGCAGCCTCTATTTCTGTATGCAAGAAGCGAATCTGGTTCTTTTGCTTACCGAAAGTTACCAAGTTACTTGGGTGAAATCGTCTGAACTTGGATGACTGGGATTTGGTCAGGTCCCTTGTGCTTGTTTTGTTAGTTTATCCGTCTTGTATGTGATATCGTTACTGTTGAACACAGAGTAACCCAAAAGACCAATTGCATCTAAAGTAAACAAATTGATTTGTATGAAGTGAACTTCAATTTCTTTTTGATTGGATGTCCTAAATCTATAAAATCCAAACCAAGATGGTTAACCTTCTTCCATTTCATGATTTTCGATTACTTATTTCTGATTCTTTATTCATTTTGCTTGACTGAGTCTAAGAAGCTTTTACTTTTAGGATATGTTTTGTGATAATATCTGATTATGTGGGTAGTTTTGAACAAATACAGATTTTTTTTTTTCACTGGTTGATATCATTTAGATGACCATTCAATTGGTGTTTCAATTTCATTTCAATGATCCTGATGTCCATATCTAGGCATCATAGATTCTTTTCGTCTTTCACCAAGATCCTTCAGTTTAGAAATGTTAATACATATTGTTTTGATCATGAAATCTTGTTTTCCCTTTCTGGAAACCTTTTTTTTTAATTCGGAAGATAAGTGTATATATAATCCAAAATAAATGTACATGGTACAAAGAATTAAGGGTAGCTACTAAGCCCTTTCTGGTATCTTTCAAGCTTATAGATACCTCTCTCCCCTCCATTCTTCTACCAAAATTAAATTTGGTAAAGATTTCACACTTAGCCATACTCTTTTTTGCCATCTTTTTTCTTGCAAGGCCTTCCATGTTAGTAGTTTTCTCCTACTCGTTGAGTTTTTTTTCCCTCCTTTCCTTTTATCAGTGGCCTTTTGGACATACCAACATATACAGGGACAAACACACACAAAAATGCATTACCCTAATTATTCACCCTTTCCATTACTAGGCTGCTTTTCCGACACAATCGAGCAACAGACATGGAGATCAATCCAACCTGGATGATTTCTCTATCAACGAGAAGGAAAGTTCTAGTTGCAAGATTGAAAGTCTGCCTCCTAATCTCAGAAAGCTTGGAAAGGTACAATATCTCTTGTATAATAAGAAAAAAAAATCAAAAAGCTTCTTTCCACATCAAATATGCTCGTTTGTTCTTTCCTTTTTTACGCTGAAGACGAACCTTGTATCTACCTCCTCTTTTTTCTTTGTTCATTTTTTTTTTTTTGTCAAGTTCCCCAACCTCTTCCAGGGTCTGAGTTTTTGGAGTGTTAATTTGCAGGATGCTCTCCATAGGAGAGCCCTTGCTTCTGCAGCAGCAGCTGCTGCACTAGAAGAAGCCTCTGCCACTGAAGCTGTTATAAGGAATCTAAGGTATTCGTTGTGCTCCTCTTAGTGTTTTTTTCTCTTATCCAAGTGAAGTTTATAATGTGGTTCGTCTGTGGATTTAGCAAACCATAACTCTGCTTTAACTCATAAATTTGAAGTCAGGAATGGAAGAAAGGACATGCTCAACATAATTATGTACATGATGCAATATACTATTCTTGACTCACAAAGATGCATTTACCATTTGTGCCTTCAGTTCAGTGACCCAAATAATGATACGGTAGGCCTTGGCAGGAGAGAAAATTGAATGGTTAAGACCTTTCAATCTGAGTGACTTGTCCATGAATAGGACATTCAATCTTTGGCCTTCTTTATGCCAAATGTGGATCATTGCTGTGTTCTCCATTTTCCATTAAGAGTCAGGCCTGCGCATGGGGTTATTCCATGGTGGAGCTTATTACTGAACTATGGTCTCTACTTGTACAAATCAACAGATTTCTCAAACTGCATTTCAAGTTATGATACCTGGATACTTCACAACAGGCAACATAACGTGTTGTTTCATATCTAATTCTTTACTGTTTATGTGAAGAATCCATGGCATGTGCTTGCCGAATCTGGGTATCGTAGATTTCAAATGGAATTGCATTTGCATTTTGGTGGAATTCACCCTTGCGTATTTTGAGTCAGTCCCAGCAAAGGCATCTAAATAGACCCACAAGGCGTTCATTAAAAAAGCAATAATAACCATTAGAAGAAGGCGTAACCCATTAAAAAAAATGCAGTTGCAGACATCACAAATGGCCCTGCTTATTGACTGAATGAATTAGCAGAAAATCTAGCCTTCCTATCTTTCTATTTGCTTCTCCCATTATTCTAAGCCTTTTATTCTATTCTCAGCATGTTCTCCCTTCTATGCTCTTCATCATCCAAGGCCAGAAATCCTTTGCCCATTATCAACCAATTCCTCGAACTTTATGAAGACACTGTCAAATCAACAGTGATTGCTGAAATGCTCACCGCTCGTCGCAGCTCCTCTGACAACCATCGAGAAGCAGCAGCTACTTCTGCTTCTCTGGGGCGGTTGAAGTCCATCTCGCTTTGGATTGAAGCGGCACTAGCCTCTGACCTTGAAGCCATCTCACTCCAAGCCAACCAAACTGAAAATCTCCCAGACTTCCAGAAGCTAGAAAAGCCCATCGTCCTCTCGCCTCCAAGAACAAGCACAGCAGCAAAGAGGCACCCTCTTACCACACCCATCAAGAAGCATCCAAAGGTCACATCCCCACCTACATTGTCGTCGGATTCTCTTACATGGGCAAGAGGACATGGAGTTGAAGAGACTGCAGAGCTTGCAAAGAGTTTACAGAGAGAAATGCAGGTCTGGTTTCTGGGGTTCATGGAGGAGGCATTGGATGCTGGATTACAGGTCTCTAGCAAAAGCTCTGCTAATGAGAATGGTCAGTTGGCGGCCATTCTATCGCACTTGAAGCTGGTAAATGAATGGTTGGATCGAGCAGTAAGGAATGGGGGAGAGGGATCGATAGAGAAGATGGAGCGGTTGAAACAGAAGATTTATGGATTCGTTATGCAGAAAGTAGGTACAGCAATAGGAGGCTTGAATTCGAATGAACCGACTTGAGTTTCTTAGTTCTGATGTTTTCATATTCACTGTTCTATTCTATTGGCACAGGCAGTCATGTGCTCATGATTCTGTTATTTCTGTTGCACCATAATGTAATCTCTTTAAATAAGAGGGCCTTTCTCTTCAAGATGATATTGAACCTTCCATTCTTTTGTTTTCTGTTTCCCTTGAAAATGAGTTCTTGGATCTTGGCTCCATGTTAAACATGCTAAATTAGAAAGTCTAAAACTCTAAATATAAGAAATACTAGGAGACCAAAATGAAATTCATTTTAACATTTTATTTTCTAAATTGAAAATATATAAGAGTAGATAAATGAATTGTAGATAAAATACGTAAATAAAATTTGTAAAATGTAATAGTAACAATGATAAAATGTAAATGTCAATTTTCAATATAGGAAAAAGTAAATTTGGACTGCTTATCATCCTAGAAAAAGTAGAACCGCAACTTTTACTGATTCTAGACGGCTCATTTGATGAGAGGAAAAATATCAAACAACTCCAGTACATGATCATAACTGCACTATTCATTGATCATTTATGAAAGGCTTGGTGGAAAGGTAGGTTTTTAAAGAATTAAAATAATTGAGTGGTTTTGAGTTCAAATCCTGTTTACATGTCGTTATATGCTTATCATTTTGTTTTCTATTATAACAAGTTAGAATAAATTAATATAGTATCAAATTTTACCTTTATTGCATAGAGGGGCGGGTTTGGTATTGCAAATTAGGAGAGCAATTTATAAATTTAACCTTTATTGTATAAAGGGGCAGGTTATGTATTGGAAATTAGAAGACCTTTTATTGTATAGAGAGGCGGGTTAGAGTTGTGTTATGATTATTTGAGTATTAGCTAATTCATGGATTGTGGACAAAAGTCAGTGTCCAATTGACTTTGCAATTTTATGTTTTTTAGATTAGATTTAGCCTGAGTCGACGGAAGAGCTAAAGTAAAGAAACTGAAGAAAAAACAAAAATTCGTGAAGAAGATATACCGGGATAGAATGACTACCTGCTCAAGTGAGTGAAGAGTCCGCTCAGGGGAACTTGGGCAAACTCGTCAAATAGAATCAAGCTTCGCTCGAGCGGATAACAGAGAAATTCTAGTCGGCTCTGCACAAAACACTGTCCCTTTTTTGCTGGGACTACTTATTTGTATTCTGTATGTAGTCTATCTTTGAGGCAAGAATTGTGTCTTATTTAAAGGGTTATTCTCTCAACCTTAGGTCATCCATCTCCCTATTTTGAGCTTAGAATACACATTGAAGATTATTCTTCTCTAGAGCATCCATTGAAGAGCTTATAAAGATTTGTTGCTTCTACTCTTATGGAAGATCGTTCGCCTTGCAGATTCAAGGTAATATGATTCAAGCATAGGGAGAAGTGTATAGTGTGGTCGTCGGTAAGAACAGCTACAGTCCTTAGGTTGTAATCAATTGGACTGGGGAAGAGTCTGTGAGTATCCTATAATTGCTCAATTTTTTAGTGCTTGGTTTCCGTTGGACTAGGTGATAGGTCTCGTGGCTATTTCTTGTATTTGGATTTTTCATATAAAAATTATGTGTCTTCTTATGGTGTAATTGATTTACAATTCTTTTAGTTTTCATATAACTGGACTGCATCATAGAAACCAAATTGGGGGCCTTGAACACGTTAACTTTGGTGGTTCTAAAAAATCCTCAAGTTGGGAGTCATTATGAGCGACTAAACAGACCTATATTCATTATGGGACAGGCTTGGTAATACAAATTATAAATCTGTCACGAATTAAGTTGGATAATAGGTGAAGTATGTGCGAGTTGGGTAGATTTGGGTCAAGATTAACTATGGTCAAGTCCCTTTTTTTGTTATTAACACCATGATCAATGGCTAACCCAACTGGAACCTGTTCTTTCAAGGCTTCTAATCACGAGAAATTCACAAGGTTACTCAATAGGGTCTACTTGTGAAATTTCGAACTGTGTCCTTCAATTTAAAATTTCACTTCACCAGAGAATAGGCATATCTGATCACTAATAAAATTTTCGAAGGACCCATACAAGAGGAGGCCATTTAACTGGCCATTATGTGGAGCCTCATGAATTTTCCTTGAGTGCAACTGTGCAAGCCTTAGAGGATCCAGACTCGTTCAACATTGTGTCGGCATATCTTCCGGTAGCATCAATGGTACCCCACCATCATTTTAAATTCTTAGACTTGGGTCATCAATCTTTTGTTTTTGGCAGCAGATGAATGGCTGAGATGTTTGCAAAGCTCCAAGGGAATGCTGTATGGGCCATCCATCTTATTTATATCTCAAACAAACAAGGAAATATAAACATGTTAGAAAGAAGAGCAGATGGCTAGGATCCTACAATGCAGTTTTCTTAGTAAAGAGCATTGGTTTGGATTATCTTACGACAGCAAAAGCAGTGGAGTTCCGAAAACACAGGACACCGCAAACTCCAACTGTCTGTCCAATCAAAACATAGTAAAACACGAATAAAACGGTAACGAACGGTTTATGACTCACCAATCCTCCCTTGATGACGGACATCACAAAATAAACACCAAAAGTAACCCAAAGAGAACTTCTCCTTGAAATAATCAAAAAACAACACAAGAAAGAGGCCCTCTCTTTCCCCTCTCAAAATCCTCTTCTCTCTCTCTCTCTCTCTCTCTCTCTCTCTCTCTCTCTCTCTCTCTCTCTTGGTGGCTTTAATTTCTAAGGAAGGAAGGAAGGAAGGAAGATTGATTGCTATTTTTCATTACATTCATATGATAGATGAATATCATGTATTGAAGAGAGTACTTATTTCCCTTTCAATTTCAAATGGAAGCGAGCGTATTGGATGAACTGATAGCAAAGCTATTGGATGGGAGGAAAAATAAATCTGGGAAACGGGTACAGCTGATCGAGTCGGAGATACGACAGCTATGTCTGGTTGCCAAGGAGATCTTCCTTTCCCAACCCAATCTCTTGGAATTGGAAGCGCCCATGAACGTTTGTGGTACATGCATTCAACTCTCTTTTTTTATTTTAATCATCATCCATCTTTAAATGTTGCGCGGAGACTCGATAGAAACGAGAGAAGAAGGTCCCTCGGTTGATTTAATAACAAACTATAAAAATTTATATATCATATATGGAGGAACCTCCGCCCGTGCTCACAATAAGGTCAATACCGAGTGCCAAAACACTTTGTAGGGTCAACTTATGATTCATCTAGATTGACCATAAAATAAAGACCCTGTAATAGTCACTAATCTCAAGTTTGACACTCATTCAAGTGGATTATATGGTTAGATTAACTTGCATTCATTTTGGATGATGAAGACTTATTAGTCATTAATCAAGTTATTAGGATGATAATTTGAGCCTCTGTCATCATACATGAGTGGGTATGGGGGAGCGAGATCTTTCGATCCTCCGGTCCCATCTCCAAGTGGGGCCTACTAGAAAGTGGTACTTAGCATAAGATGAGCACTGGTGCTCAACATAGGTGCTTCCATATATATACATAATTTAAAAATGTAAGCTTTTTCCAAGAACCACTTACATGTATGTAAATCATTCTTAGCAAATTTAATATCAAATAGATGGACTTGAAATTTAACGGCTTATAAAATTGAATTTTTTTAATACGTAGATTTGTCAATTAGGCATGTGCCCATTCGGAGGATTAGTGAGTATAATGAGCTTCTTGAATGAAAGAAATTTTCTTTTACGGAAAAACCAGTGGTAGAAAGAGATCCTAAACACAAATATTAGTGGAAAACAAGAGAACATGTTTGTATTATACAATTCTTTAGTATGTTTTATGATACAATCATTTAGTGGAAATCCCCTCCATTAGCGACCCACCCAAATACATTTAAATGTGATATCACTTAGCCTTTCTCAATGTCATAATATTGAAAGGATGCTCATTGATCGGGCCAGCCCGAGCCTAACCCAGGCCCAACCTAACTTGTGCTGGGCTTGAGAGAGGAGGCATTATTGAAGTGAAAATAATAATAATTTTTTGAGTCACAGACTAACATATTAAACAGGTGAACTAACGTGGGTCTGTAAACATCATCCCCTCTTTTATAAAATAAAATATACTCGGACTAGGGTTTAACCTATTCTAGGTGGGTTAGGCTCGGGCAGGTATTTTTGGCCAGAGTGAGGCGTGACCCAGGCTCAAGATTGTTGTCTAAAATCTAGGTTGGGCCTAGATATTGCCCAACCCAGCCAAAGAACACCCGTGCACATTGGCCCTTAAAGAATTTTTTTGAAAATATTCAAATAAGACTTTAAATTTTTGCCTTATTTCAAGAAGGAACTGGCTATTTGAACTAAAAAAATGACTCAATTCACTCACCCCTTCTTTAAAAAAAAAATTATGTGAAATTACCTACATGCACCCCCCCCCCCCCACCAAATTCTCTCTCCCCACTCACGTCCCCGTCCCTCCCCTCCTCACCTCACCCTCTTCTCTCCCCACTCACCTTTCCCTCCTCTCTCCTCCCTTTCCCACCTCTCACTCTCGGCCATGATCGACAGCTCCAACGCTTGCCGGATCTCCCTCCCTCTCCATCTTCCTCTCCCTCCCCTCCCTCTTCCTCTTCCTCTTCCTCTCCCTTTTTATTTATCTCCCTCTTCCTCTTCTGCCCTCCCTCTTCCGCTCTCCCTCTTCCTCTCCCTCTCCATCTTCCTCTCCCTCCCCTCCCTCTTCCTCTTCCTCTTCCTCTCCCTTTTTATTTATCTCCCTCTTCCTCTTCTGCCCTCCCTCTTCCGCTCTCCCTCTTCCTCTCCCTCTCCCCACTTTTTCCCCCTTTGCTCTCCCTCTTCGCTTGCAAGGAGATATCGGATCTTCCTCTCCCTATTGCAAGGAGATCAAGGATCAATGCGCCCCCCCCCCCCCCCCCCCCACCAATTTTCATTTGGCCAAACAATCCTCTTTTGTTTCGCCAGTCGTAGCTGAACATTCTGCATTTTATTCAGCTATGCAAGGCTAAACAATGGTTTAATGTTCTGCCACACAGGGCCGAACAAGGCAAAAATTTGGAATAGGGAGAGGAGAGGAAAAGGGGGAGGAGAGGAAGAGGGAGAAGGAGAAAGAGAAAAAAGGAGAGGGAGAGAAAGGAAGAGGGAGAGGAAGGAGAGAAGAGGGCTAGGTGGGGAAGGTGAGGGGGGAGAGAAAAGGTTAGGGATAGTTTAAGCATTTTTATTTTTATGTTTTTTAAATGGGTGAGTCAACTGAGAAAATTTCTTAATTTCAAATAGCAAATCCCTTTAAAAAAGGACACAAGTTTCAAAGATTTTCAAATTAATCCCTAAGTTTTTTTAGTAAATTCTCAATTAAGGACATTCGACAATTTAAAGGTACTTTTTGGCGACTTTTTCTCTCAATTTTCCTAAAATACTAAAATTACCAATCATTTAAAGCCATGAAATGGCTTTTGCAGCTATTATATGCATTTGATCACGATGGGGATGCTAGCTGTTCTTGATCATTGTAAGGA
Source organism: Sextonia rubra (assembly GCA_037013555.1). Taxonomy (NCBI): domain Eukaryota; kingdom Viridiplantae; phylum Streptophyta; class Magnoliopsida; order Laurales; family Lauraceae; genus Sextonia; species Sextonia rubra. Next base: position 29,038,845 of record JASUAD010000009.1, read on the forward strand.
TACAAATAAGGAAATGAGGATACTATAGAGGAATTGAATGAGAATTTTATTTCAATAAAGGGTAATCTAAGTATTATTTTTTAAAAAAAAGGGAAAAGTGGCCCGAAAATAGCTTTAAATGGACGAATGTCCTTAATTGAAAAGTTTTTGAAAGGTTTAAAAACTTATGCCCTTTTTTGAAATAAGGCAAATAATTAAGCTCTCATTTAAAATCTTCCCTTTTTTTTCATTCACATGTTCCCTCAACAACGAGCCATGCAATTTTGCCGTTAGTGCGTTTAAAAGCGAGTCCCGCGTAGCAAACCAAAAAACGCAAAATAAACACCACCACCACCCATAATAATAATTACTGTAGATGGTTGGACAAGTTTTTGTCCATATGGCTCTTGTTTTCAAATTTGATTGGGTTGATTCACCAATCCATGGTACCCCTTTACCCCGACATAAATCAATACCCGGCCTTCTTCACTCCTTGGAGTGGCAATCGGCATTAGTCCATACCCAATACACGGAAACTTATGTCTGCGCACCTTGACTTTGTAGTACTTTGTCGAACCCTAACCTAAATGTATTGAGTTAGGGCATGGAACCTCCAGTTCTGGACCTTTGGATCACACCTATTTACTACCACTCTTGGTAGAGACTATTTACCATTAGCGAGAACCAAGTTGGTTTCTGAATCAATTTTGTTATTTTGTTAGAGCTTGTTTGACAAGATTTTCTACAGAGTCCACAGAAACAAAAACGAAGTCCAGAAAGTAACAGGCCCACTTGATTCACCTGACGTAGTGATCTGTTGAGTTGAATCCACTCAACTGGACTTCGCCTTGGTGTGCGTAGGTCCTCTGGGGTTCATCACAGTTGAACGGAGACGGCTCAGTCTTTTTAGGGTGACATTTGAGGGACTAAAAACCCCGTAAAGATTCAAATGACCTGGTGATCTACTGAGTAGAATCCACTCAACAGGACTAGCGTTTGTGTGTAGGCCCTGTGGGCTTCAACACAGTTGAACTGCGAACAGCTTGGTCTTTTGGGGTGACACTGGGGGACTGAAAACCCTGTAAAAAGGGACCTCTTCCGTCTTTGGAGAGGGTAAAAACCTGAGAAATACAAAGACATCGACAGCTTGCAATTTTACCAATTACACACTGCCTGGCGATCAGTGATCACCTTGCGCTGACACTGTCCTGTGTCATATACACTCGAGTTCTTTCTTATTGGGCTGTGCCTTTGTTGACAAGAAGGATGAGGGGTTATATTTTATGCATGTATCTGCTGTTGTGAGGGTGTTTGTAGTAAGTTGGATTTTTTCTGTTGTTGAACTGATAGGTGACATCCATGGCCAGTATTCGGACCTCCTGCGTCTGTTTGAATATGGGGGTTTCCCACCAGAAGCTAACTACCTATTCCTGGGGGATTATGTTGATAGAGGGAAACAGAGCATAGAGACCATATGCCTCCTGCTCGCCTACAAGATAAAGTTCCCAGACAACTTCTTCCTCCTGAGAGGGAACCACGAGTGCGCTTCCATCAACAGAATCTATGGGTTCTATGATGAGTGCAAGCGTCGCTTCAGTGTCCGACTGTGGAAGGTCTTCACTGATTGCTTCAACTGCCTGCCCGTCACAGCCCTCATTGATGATAAGATCTTGTGCATGCATGGCGGGATCTCACCAGAATTGGATAGCTTGGATCAGATAAGGGCAATAGAGAGGCCTCTTGATGTGCCAGACCAGGGGCTACTCTGCGACCTCCTATGGTCGGATCCTGATAAGGATATCAATGGTTGGGGGGAGAACGATAGGGGTGTTTCCTACACCTTCGGAGCAGACAAGGTGGGTGAATTCTTGAAGAAGCATGAACTCGACCTGGTGTGCCGTGCTCACCAGGTATTGTTTCCTATCATTCTCCCCTAAAACCTCACAAGGCCCCGGCTGAATAGCACTTCCTTTTCTGCCCATTGCATTGCTTGCTCTTTAAACTAATGAAGAGGCAATATACGCAGGTCGTTGAGGATGGGTACGAGTTCTTTGCAGATAGGCAGCTGGTTACAATATTCTCGGCTCCCAACTACTGTGGAGAGTTTAACAATGCAGGTGCGCTTATGAATGTTGATGAAAGTTTGTTGTGCTCGTTTCAAATCCTCAAGCCCTGGAGAGGAAGGGCAGCTCAGCCAGAACAGGGATAGGCTCTAAGTCAGTTATTCAGTTAATAAGACCAATAGGCAGACGTCAGTGAAGAGAATCCAATGTCGTAGACGATGAATTAATCTACCACGCCCCACCTGAATGTTGAAATACCTTGTGTCAGAGAACTGCAAAGTTTTCCCCATTTCCTTCCGCACAGAGATGAAGGAGCTAATACTCATTGAAGCGGGAAGAGTCAAGCATGAATGATCTCCAAATGTTAGGCATCTCTAATATAAGCTGTCTGTACCCTAAGTACATAATTTCTTAGTTTGGCTGGTTGTGTAACAGTGTGTCAATTTTAGACAGAATATCTGCTACTGTGGTTGTCTCATTTACAGAAGAAACTGAACATAATTAGCAATGATCATATTCAAATAATAACGCATACAGGCCCATTACAACAGAATATGTGTAATAAAAATAAAATTAAAAAAAAGGAAACATTCTCTAGGCATATTTCTCTTGAACAAACGTTGGTGAGACAAGCCAAGTTTAACCACCGCTACAGCTTTTAAGCAATACTATTTTTATTATCGAAGCTTGGTTTCAGTCGATTTGCTGCTCCTGAATGTTGGGAGAGAGAAGAACGACCGTGATGCTGAAAGAAAAAGAGTGGCGAAATTTGGAATAGAAAATGGAGCAAATAAAGTAGAAATGCATCGAAGAAAAAGCCATGAAAGAAAATTCACACCCATTACAGAAACATGGTTAACCTACAATTGGAGCTATAAGCACTAGGGAGGTCAACTGTACCTTTGGTTGAGACTGCTACAGCTGAGGTTTGTCCCTCTCTCAGCTTATGAGAAACCTGAGTCGAGAAGTTGCTTACATTTGACTGACCTGTAACATAAAAAATGAAGAAGTATTAATTCTGACATTAAGCATCTTTGTACTAGTATATAAATCTAGTAAAGATAAATTCACGAGCAGGATCAGAATTTTCCACCCAAAACTATCTCCAGTGTTTTTTGTTGTTTATCACAAAATATTCTTACTGAAGCAAAGAGAACTTGCATTTCTTTATTTATTTAATTTTGAAAGTCACACTAATTGGACAAGCAATAAAGTGTATCTGCTTTTTGGAACTGAAATAAATAGGACCATTACAGCTCTATGGTAAATATGATGAATCTTCTTTTGAGATTTTTATTTTCTTTTACAAAGAAATTACAGAGAGTGACAACTAAAGAACCATCAGTCATTTGGTGCCTTCTGACAAGATTCAAGCCTATTCAAGGTAACAAAAACCAACTGTCATCAAAACCTAAGATTCTAGATCTCTTATGTGGACACCTTGAGGGCCCATCTGGGTCCACTGCAATAATGGAGAACGTGAGGGATCAAAAGATCTATATGGTACCAACCTGTATACAAAAGTTCAAGTCTAATAGATCATCTTAAACCCTTAATCCACAGCCATTGAGTTTAACGATTTTAGAAGACATTATTTTTCATTTTTTTCTTCTTCAATCCAACAATCAGTCTCAAACCTGGACCTGCAAGGAGGTTAGATAAATCATAATGGGCCCCACAGGCAGTCCGCATGGATGGTTCCATGCGAGACGTCTGCACCGGAGCAAATTTACACACACATGTATGTACATACATACGCATGTATGTATGTATGCATGTAGTCCACAAGTTTGGCCCATTTGGATGGACCTACAGTGGGCCCAACACCCAGATGCACAACTTGCACCCTGTGTGTAGGTGATCAGGGGTGTGTGAATGGATGAGTGTGTGTGCGTGTGGGTAGGTGGGTGTATAAAATATAGGGACATGTTCTGCTAAGAATACCTAGAAACAGACATGGAAAATGGAAACATGACTCAGTTTAGCATATGCCATGGCATATCAGCATAACCCCCGGATCCAGAGGACCATTGAAGGAAAATAGCTGTATAGTGTATGCTAAAAAATGGTCATTAATGGTAATTTTCTGAAACATGTTTCCATTCCATATAACCAGAGAACTATTTGATATTTATCATACTGATATTTATCATTCTCAATATATATATATATATAATATGGGGGCTCCTCCCACATGCTCAAGCTTGGGATAAGGCCCGTCAGCTCAAGCACATGGGCCCACCTGGGGACCCACATGGGGATGGGGATGGGGGAGATTTGAAGGACTCTCTAGGGTCCTCTCTGCAAAAAATCAGCCCCATCCCTTATCTCTATCATCTTCATCTAACCCCAGAAGTTTAATAGTCAACAGTCCATTCGGATGGGTGTTGGTTGATCCAACGGTCAAGTCACAACGGATGAAACCCAAATTTGGTGGACATGTGCAATTCAAGGGCCCCTGTGTGTGGTCCGTCTTGATGAACCAATGGTGGGCCCACACATGCAGGCAGATGGAAAAACCTCCTTCTGCTTGAGCTTGTGGAGGGACTCCCCTATAAATATTTGATATTTACAAACAGGCTTATTTTCTTAGCTCTGCTTCCAGGTACCTGAGCCACGTAGTTTCCAATGACCTATAACAGTAATCAATGTTCAACAATATATGTAAATATTTGGTACAACTTGTCATTTATTATTCGGTAAGTATGTAGATTGGAAACAATAATAGGTAGAATAATGCTTCGCCCCTTTTTTTGGCCCACCAAATCAACATGGTTGGCTTTAATCAATGTTATTTTTGGCAGTAAAGGTGAGAAAATAATGTCCCACCAACCAAGGTTTGCAATTTTCATGCCGTCCTAAACTGTAGAGCAAAATGGGTCACCATTCATTCTGCCACTATTTGAATCGCCAGCAATTCAGGTATATCCAGATTCTAGACACCATAAAAGTTTTTATCAAACACCATAATAGTAACATTAAAGATGGTTAATACTTAATAGTATCTTCACTCCAGGATGGCATGGGTTAGTAAACCTTAATTTAAAATTTGACATTTTGCAAGTTGGATGTCAAGGTAATATGACCGAGAAGGTTCTAGCAACCGCTTCTCGTCAAAGAATACCTGATAGAAATTCATGAGTGGCACTGTAGCTGATTGACCCTTTGCATGAGTTGCCGCCATCATAGCTTTCACAAAACATAGTCTTCTGCTGCCCAAAACCCTTCGCTTGAAGGGCAGACTTTCTCATTAGAGCATCTGCATTCCTCTTGCTGGCAGCTTTAGGTTCATCAGCATCCTCTTCACCTTCAGAGAAGACCGATGGGCTGGCCCAACCAGTCACATTTGCATCTCCCTTACTCTTTCTTGCAAACTTCAAGAGCCTTTTTAATCCTTTGGGTGAGTCCTTCTGATAAATCATGGCTGGAGGATTCTCAGCATTTCCCCACTCAATGATATCTGGTTCCCCACTGTCAGCTTGCAGCATCTGTGATAGAGAATGACGAACTCGTGGGCTTGATATTGAAACTGGAGCAACATTTTCCTGAATTGCAATTTGCGATGGGCCACTGTCGCAAGAGATAGGTAGTTCCTGATGGTTCGTCTCCACCCAGGCAATAGGTGATATGCCTGAATCCTCTTCCTCTTGAATTTCCTGTGAAATTTCTACTGTCTTTGTGAAGCCATCATCAGGTTGACCAGAAAATTGTTCAGAATTTTCTGTGTCATCAAATTTCTGATCATCATTTTCCAGGACTTCTAAATCAGCACTATCATTTTCTGGTAGAGCTACTTCCTCCCCTGGCAGCTGATTTGTCATATCTATTGTTGCAGAAATTACATCGTTTTCTTGAAGACCATGTGCCAAATTACCACTGCTTTTAGAAGATTCATCAGACTGAGACGTTTTTGTTTTAGCAACAGGGCCAACACGGGGACCGATTCCTGCGCCTTTCCGCAAGAAAGGTTTCGACTCTAACGGAACCACACTGCTCTTTTTCGTCACCTTGCTGTAGAAACTTGGTTTGGCAGGAACTGTGACAGAATCGTCCATGGAAGCTGTTGTCATCTTTGTTTTTGTACTTTTGTTACTCTTTGCCACTACTTGCTGCGGCTTCTCCTGTTGGCTTTTCAAGGTCTTCTTCTTCTCAGTCTGGGATCCCACCTTTCCTTTCTGTTGCTGCTCAGATCTTTCCAATTTGGGACTTCGCCGAGTTGGTGATGGTGTTGGCTGTGGCTTTCGACGGTTAGGCATGGTGCCAGATGATGAGGTTCCACTTGACGTTTTAGCTGAAGGCAGACCAATTGACCTTGGCGATGGTGTTGAAGGCCACGAACTACGTGTAGCAGGAAGTGGTGAAGTTTTTGGTGAAGCCTTCCTTGAAGCAGTTGGTTTTGAGGGTTCCCTTTTAGGTAGCACAGAAGTCGAATTCCTACGTATTTTTTGGGAATGAGATGGAGAAACTTGTTTTCCAGTAACACCCACATTTTTCGACTTAGAAGCCATTTCTGCTTTCCTCTGGTCAAGGGTCTGCTGCATTGCTTTGAACTGCGCTTCCTTTTCTGCCCGCTTTCCAGCATTCTCTCCTCGAATTTTCGCATCTCTTTTCTCCTTGTAATGATCATAAAAACCACCCCTCCGCTCACTAGAAAGTTCCTGTTTTCCAGTAGCTCCAGTTGTGTTCCGGTATCTGGCAGGCTTGCTTTCCAGCATTTTCATCAGCATCTGGTTCAACTCAGCTTCCTTCTGTCGATTCCAATCAGCTGAAGCTGCTGCGCGGTCATTCATTTCTTCATCTTTGGCCACAACTAGATTTGCTGAATTATCTACCATAGAAGATGCTTCTTCCTCTGCTGAAGATTCATCTGCCACAGCAGGCTTAATGGGATCTGAACTCCCTGCCAAGAAATCTGATTCCTGCTTCACTTCTACTGAAGTACTCTGTACTGGTTCAACCATTGAGTTATTGGGTTGACCCAGAGAGCCACATTCAGAATTTTCTTGTGGACATTGGGTGGAAATTTCACCCATACCAGCACTCCATCGTCTCAGGACAGACTTCTTAGCACCAACAGGAGCCTCTGTCGAAGATCTCCATTTCTGAATATCAGTTCTTTGATCTCTCTGTTTGCTCTCAAAGAGATTGATTGCATCCTGAACACTCATCCTCCTTACTGTGTTCTCTGATTTCTTAGGTAGCTGCTCAGATTCGTCATCTTCACTGCTGTTTGCAGCAGCATCCCTGTTGGATGACACTTTCTCCCTTGCTGGAATGTAACTAAGGCTCTTTATGGTTAATGCTGTGGCTCTACGTGATCCTGACCTCCCTATTTGGATACGTCGCATTGGAGATGCTGACCTCCTAGGTGTTGCAGATCTTATAAGTTGACGGCTTCTTTCTACAGGTGATCGGTCTTCATCGCTGGAGTTAGAAGATTCTTCACTTTCTGTTGAGCTTTGGCGCTCTGCTTGTGCAATTTTTGCAGGAGAAACACCACTTCTGCTTGGTTTAACTTCATTTACAGACAAACCTACTTCAGTTACACTTTCTGTCTCTATTCTATTGTCATTTCCCGAACCATATAAAGTCAACTGTCCATTTACAGGATTGCCACCTTGGTTTTTAACACAAAGAGCTAAATACTTTGATAGAAACCTCCTGAAAATTGATAGAAAAGCATTTAGGTACTCATGAGCCTACCAACTAGTATCCAGCACAAATTAAAGGAAAAAAATGTGTGCGTGTGTGAAAGAGAGCACAAGTTTCCGCATCTGAAGAGGAACATAGCTACCCGCTGGAGTTAATTGCCACTTTGCTTTGCATGTATGACTATTTCTATGAACCGAATAATGTAGTCAAGTGGGAAACAAGGAAAGAAAAACATTTGAATTTTGACAGCCCAACATTGCATCATAGGAGAGTACTTCATCCAAATGTATGTGTTGAATAGCAGAACCCACTCAAGCTATGGAGAGGAGAAAAGCATGAAACAATGGGTATGGTCAAACAAAATGAATAAATGTCTGTCCTAAAAAATTTTCGAAGAAAATATTCAGCCACCATAGTATTAGAAGAGGAGCATTCAGTTATAACGGATTTGTTACTTGTGAAATCAGCTTACTAATATCAGGATAAGGTACCTTAAATATTCTGCTCCAAAATGCTGAGCAAATGCACGTAAGTCAGAAACTTCTTTAACAGAAGATGTTGCACCAATGGCCCGGTTGAAAGAAGCAGCAAGTTCTTCTCTTAACATCATTAACCTTAAGTCCATTGCTCGTAACAGTTCATTCCTGGAAGCATTTATCTTACCATTTAGATGAAACAAGATCAAAGGAAGTATATGCAAGGGAAAAATTAAACAACAAAGGAAGAGACTAACTTTGTAGCATCAGATGATGCCGTCTGGACTTCCGGCTGTAGATGATACAAGATAACACACATTAGCAACACGGTAGTTGTGGAATAGTATTTCTCACTAATAGGCAAATCAAAGACAGATTGACAAGTGAAAAAGCAATTACTTTTGGAGTCACTACCATGCCTTTCAAGTTGCTTCTATCTGTTAAAATGGGGAAGATAAACTGTAAGTTGCCATGGAGAAAGCATCTAACAACAAAAACAGGTATGGAAACAGGAACACAGAGATTCAAACAAGATGCACACAAGGATATCAAACACTAATTATCATTAGCTAAGCAATGCCATATTCAGACATGCCTGTGTCAACACATTTTCTATTTAATGGTCATATAGTGTCAACACATGGGGGACATAAAAGCCTAAAATGTGAAAGTATCCATGTATTACATTACAAAAGTGGATTGTTGGTAAATTCTAGATCATTGTCAAAACTCCTACAGATGGACCCTGGATGTAAATCAAATCAAGCTCCACAAGTCAACCTACTCAACGAAGTAGCATGTATTTTGAAATCCTGTTTCCACTTGCGAAGGATGGGATTGGCCACATTGGCTCCAGATAAATCATCTAAAACAGTGGATTAATTCAGTACTAGTCTCTGCACTCTGCAGCGCTAAAGTTGCATTTGCTATTAAATAATGATCTTAATGCAACAAATCAGCAGTAAAGATTGCACTGAGCTCGAGGCATCAGTTTGGCTGATGCTAAATAAAGGCATTCTCTAAACTATCTATGATTGAGTAACATTGTTAGAAACTATATGGCCATTCTTCAAGTAACTGTTCGACTCACTCATAACTTAGATTTTTATGATATTTATGAAATGAAACCATTCAGACAATTTAAATTCCATTACATCTAATCCTTTTTCCTACCAACTTCTCTTATGGATTTACATGAAGGTGACTTATCACAGTAAAATAGGGATAAGAAAAGAAGAACCCCAAGCGATGCTTCCAGAATAGAAGGATAACCAAATAATTACAGCTATGTTTCTGGTTACCATTTTATTTTCGGACATATTCCAATTAAAAATAACATAAATAGGCACCATGAAAAAGTGATTGCTTCATTAATTACAACAGCATGAACTTTTATTACAGAGATTCCCATGAATGTTCCGAAAAGTTCAAAAGACTCGTTCATGACCCCTTTGTGAGTCTCTGTAGCCAAGAACTGACACAGTTCAGTAGGAGAGGATAAGATAGTAGGTCGTTGAAATCTGATGTATGACCTTCCCAGAAAGGCATGCTTTAAAACAGAACTAAATTGCTTCAATTACCAATAGAGTAACAATGACAATAATTAATCATTATCATCATCATCATCAAAGCCTTACCATGTTGGAGTCGGCTACATGAATTCTGTTTCTCCATTCCATTCAATTTTAACAATGACAAAAATTACTAAGCACTCGAATTCAACATGTGGCTATAAAAATTTATTTCAACATTACCAAGTCATGTATCAGGATCATACCAGTTACTCCAATTTGAGAATGATTTTGTTGTTCCTGAACAAGAGACATTATTTTATTATAATTCAGCTAGGCTCCAGTGAAAGAAGGATTAGTTAAATAGAAGTATGATCATACATGGGCATACAGACTGAGGTGAAACTTTCTGGCTTCCTCCAGCTGAGACAACTCTTCTTCAAATCCACCAGCAATTTTTAGTGACTCAGGGTCACCAACAACATGAAGGAACCTGCCATGAAAGAATTTCAATCTGTTCATAGAGCGATTTAAGGTGATACTATTTGCTCCTACATAAGCTGATACATACATATAGGAAAATCACCTCTTCAAACTCACATAATACCCTACAACCTGACCGCATGGTTTTACAGTGCAAGCAGTTTTCTGGGGCTAATCTGTGGATTGCATGCCAATCAACAGGGAAAGGGAAGAGAGGTAGGAGACGGGGCTCGAATGAGGACGTCTTAGGGTGTACTAGGAATGGTCCAACAATCATCCTAATCAGATTAGAATTGGTATTGATGTCATGGACCAATAGTTTCGATAGCTTCAGCAAAAGGTGGTCCAATACATCGGTTAGTTTAACTCCAATTTTAGAAATAAGGTAGGGTGCATACCAATTTACAAGGGAGTAGCGTCGTCCCTTAGTGGTGGTTACAACCATAGATAGACCGCACAAGATGTGAGATGCTAATTGGAGAATGCACACAAATGATCCCAAGTGAGATTGCTCAAACTACGTGGGTGACACGCTCATACTATTGGGGGTCCAATTGACATTGATGCCTTTAAATCCACATGATCAAGCTGATTATTGGGGCATCCCTTATTCATGGACCTCCCTATTCCTTTGCTTACCGGTAGCAACAATTGGACCACAGAGACCACACCACTCATGGGAAAGTTGCTTGGTTTATCACTTCCTCGTATAGACATGGTAATGTTACCATGGTATGGTGCCATGGCTTTTATAGTGCCCATTAGGATGAGTTCTCATTCATGAGGGGTGGTGTGATGTGAAGGGGAGGAAAACATCATGGAGGTATGTAACATTCACCCCCATTCAGTCACATGTATCCCTTCATCTATGATGAGAAGTAACATGTTCTACTTTTATTGTTGAAAAGTTACATCTTTAAAATGGTTGAAAAGTTACATCTTTAAAATGGCTAAAGTGAACACAAACCATTCTCACTTACGTGGGTGGATAACGGTGTAATTTCATCCACTCCCTATCATTACATAGATCTAAAGATATCACCCATCCCATATTCCTCTTCCCCTATGGGGCCCCACAAAAAGATGACTCTCCATACCTTTGTCTCATTAGATTGTTTTTCCATTCGCAGCAACTTACAAGGATTAGGCCCATGTTTGGGTAGCATCTGCGGAAACTAGAGTTCATGGACTTCCAGTTTTTCGTAGACCCCCCCGAGGAGCGATAAAAATTTAAAAAAAAAAAAAAGAAGAAGAAATACTTCGTGACAGAATCACCGAAATTGAACTGTTTTTTGTGCTTTTCCTCGCAGAAAAACATTTGCACCAAATGGTGAAAACGGTTTCCTATGGAAAGCGTCCCACTTTTCCCTTTTATTTTAGCAGAAAAAAAGTTACACAAATGTGCCCTAACAGTGAGCTGCTATATCATGCATGTATGTCTGTGTGAGAGACTCTGCACAAGCGAGTGCATGGATGCAAGCCTGTCCTGACACAGACCTTATAAGAGTGGATTTAGTAAACCATAATGAGCCTCTGAGATTTTCAGGCAACTGGAGTATGAAGTTGTCATTTGATCCATCAGGTTGAAAAGCTTTTGCCCCTGGCAAGTGTAGCAGTAGCTGTTCCAGTAGGCCAGTAGCTACTTTCTCACTTTTGCCGTCACCAACTGCAAATGCCTCATACCTACAATGTCAAAGGAAAGGGGGAAAAAAAAGAGGCACATTTCAGTTATAGAAGGAAGAGAAAATTCACACCTACAACAGATAAGGATCCTAGAAGGACTAGTGATAGCTAAAGTCAAAACTGCAACCCCACACATTATCCTCTGAAATGTTAATGGAAAATGACAGTATGGAAAACAAAAACTGGAGGGGAAAAAATAATGCATTCAGTTACCTATTGTGTGACGGCGACAGTTGAAACGCCACATAATCTAATGGTATGCCTGCATCTATCGCACCCTCCATCTTAAAACTGAATATCTCAGACACACAAGGACCAGCAAGTAACTGTTCCTTCACTCAGTTTGAATGCTACTTCGTTGCATCCTTGCAGGACTCCATATTCCCACTAGACAGAGATGTCACACAGCATTCAAATTCCCAATTCATTGAACAGGTGACCGCTTTGATGACTATATGAGATCTGCAACATCCTGCTGTTAGAACCAAGTCTTCTAGTTGGATATCAAGGTAAAATGCCACCAAGAAAATGAGCAAATGTTGAGAAGAAATAAAACAGAAAACAGATCTAACCAACACAAAGCCAACTTGTTCACTCCCTAACAAAAAATTCAGAAGAAGCTTTTAGCACAAAATCCAAGAATTTGAATTTGCATAATGCATGTCCAGGAAAGAAACCGAATTCAGTTTAAAAATTAAAGCATCAATTAGTAAAGCCTGAAAATCTCCTTGATGAGAATTCAGTTCAAAGGCTAACAGCTAAGCAGGTTCCACCTCCAGAAAATGTACAAGAATATCTTAATACCAAGATATTGTACAAGAATTTCCACAAAAATAAATAAATAAATAAAGACATTGACATTCTATAGGAATACAATAAATGAACCTTGTCTTCATTTTCAGCTTTAATGTAATAATCCAGGTTGAGATTTAGCTAAAAAACAATAATTTCCTTGAACCCTCCACAGTTAGTGGTTATACAGTAAGAATGAAACAAAATAATAAGCCTTTTTTTTTTAATTGGTAACATATCTTGAATCCGCAATCTCAAGGTTGGAATGGCGAGGACCTTCAACTCTACCACGAAAGATACTAGTTTTTATCTCAAATTTAGCAAGATGACTATTGTTTGAAAACAAATAAATAAATAATGCTCCAAGAGAACTGTCTCCATGAAGAAATCTACAACCGACATCTCAATTCCAAGCTCAAAAAGTGCAATAAATCAGTCCATATGCGGTCAAAGAAGAAGGCAAAAGTTAGCCTCACTGGGAAGGATTTTCTTCGGCAGGTAAGGTGACTCAAACTTGCTACCTCGTGGTTTAGACAATGAGATCCTTCCAACTCTGATGTGGGGTCTTTTCAAAATTCTCACGAATTTTCGCGTGTTTTTAGCTCAAATCTAGTAAAAAAATAAACGACTGCATTACTTGGAAAACTTAAGATCCTATCCTAAAGAAAATCACAGCTTAACTAAAAGCCATGAAAGCAAATGAATTCAGAGAAACCGCGAATCACCGTCCCTCATTTGAAAGATTTCCAGCAACTCGGCAGTGGATGAACCCCATTCTAGACTAAATCTAACTAAAAAGAAACCTCTACTTCCTCCCGAATCTTTGAAGATATCGGCAGGCAGTAAAAAGCCACAGCTTACACAACGATGATCGATCTCAGCACAACATTAACCAATAAAAAAAAAACAACTAAGATTGAGCCACAAGAACCTCAAATCTGACTAAAATTCAAGCGACTTCTATGGTAAAAACTCGGCTTTAAGCTCAAATCTAACTACTCCGATCCAAATCTAGGACGAAAACATTCATCCTTCACAAATGCTACAAGATCTACACATGACAGACCAATTCCAAGTCCGAAAACATATCAAATTAGCTCAAATCAAGCTACAAAAAGCCTAGAACTCCAATTTTCAAGCCAAATCCATCAGGACTCAAATCAAGACACAAAAACACAGAAAAAGGCCCTCATTCCTTCAAAATCGAAGTAGAAAACCCCAATTCCAAGCAAATGACTCATCCAATGCTCCTCTCCTCTCCTCTCTCAAAGCATTCCGCCTCCATTGCATTACAAGTTCTGAAAACGCATGGAAAGCTCAAATCCTACCGCAAAAACACCTGCATTCGGCGTTTTTTCGGCGAAAAAGAGAGATCTATGGTCGAAAACGGGTTACGAAATCGGTAAGGCCGAGAACAACGAGGAGATTTTACCAGAAGAAGAAGATCTGAGATCCGAGATCTATCATCGAACAATGCTTGCTTCTTCTCTGCAATCTGTTTTTGCTTTTGCTTCTTCTTCTGCAGCGGAGAGAGAGAGAGAGAGAGAGGACAGGAAAAGGAAAAGCTGTACCGGGAAAAGAGAGAGTGGTTCAGAGAGCATATAGAAGGGCGGATGGAGGAAATGCACATGGATTTGAGTGGAATTACAGCAAGTGCCACTGCTGGTCTTTTCCCACCTTAGTGTATCATGATGATGGCGATGATTACTGTGAAAGAAATTGACGACTTTGCCACTGTTGTGGGAGAGAGAATGAGCGTGATTGGAAAGTAGCCCGTGAGCTGGTAGGATTTACTAGGATGCCATTGGCTGGAGACACTTGAATTGAATCTTCTTGGGAAAGGAAGGAAAGTGGGTGAATGCGCACGTGGCACGTCTGCAAGCCTTTTTAATCTGAACGTATCGGATAAAACTGGCCCCAAAAAAGAAATGTTTTGCTTTTCTGGGGTACAAGGAATGAAAATGTTGTTGGCTATATTAATATTGCTGTTTGTATTAATTTTTAATTCAAAAATAAAATAAGACCTTGTTATGAGCACCGAAATTTGGGAATTTGTTTAATGTGGATGCCTTAAAATTAAGCGATCCCATCTTTTGTGGTTTTTTTGTGGGTGCCAACCTTATTGGGTAATTTTGTTTTGTGGATAAACTGAAGTTTTTATATGGACTTAAAAATGAGCTCAGGATTTTTATTGAAATTTTTTAAATAGATCCAAAGTTTTCATAAAAATTTTGTAAGCACTTAGCAGTTTGAAGAGAGAGACCGCACCCACATGCTCGTACACCCTCCCCCCCTCTCAAAAAAAAAAATCCAAACACCATGATAATTTAAAGCTTGTTTTACTTACCTTTTACTTCTCCTATTTAAAAACTCTTTCTCCTATTTAAAGCCTCATCAAGTAGAGCTTTTCTTACCTTGAATGCTTGAAGGAGTAAAATGAGAGTAAATGTGATGTAACATAAAGTTGCTACTTTATTAGTATTTAAATTAATTAAGAGGACGAGAGAGTAGACTTCCATAAGAGAAAAAGTAGGGGCGTTACTCTACTTTTCCTCCCCAACTTGGACAAACTAGGGAGAAGTAAAATTTTGCATTAGAGTATTTGTTTTTGTTTTAACCTCATTCTCTTTGGCTTTATTCATGGTAGATAGCTACTATTTCAACACCAACTTTTGATCAATGTACACACATTTTTAAAAAAATTAAAAAATTTCAAAATACTCCCACTCCCTTCTCTCCCCCACACACCTTCCCTCTCCCTCTCTCCCTCCTCTCTCCTCCCCTTCCCCACCTCGAAAAGAAGAAGAGAGGAGGGAGGAAGGGAGAAAGAACGTGTGGGGGGGGGGGGGGGGAGAGGTTGGGAATATTTTGGAGAATTTTTAATTTTTTTAATAGTGTGTAAACTGAGGAATAGTTGGTGTTGAAATAGTAGCTCTCTTCATGGTATGTGTCATGTTAAGGGGAAAATGATTCGATAATGTATAGTATGAGTCCAAATCCTCTTAATGTCTCACCCACACTTCTTGTGATGGGCATGAAACTACACAATGGGGCTCATGTGTCGTACATTTGAACAACAAAAAGTAAAGGCACTTTCCTTTGTTAGATTTACCTAACTTATATGCCAATAAAAGTTGGTTCCCACAATAATAAGATTGTACATATAGTTAAGAATGTAATGTGCTCAATGTTACAATAGACAAACTATTGTCAGACTAATGAAGAAGTCAGGGACTTTGTTTTCAAGTAGTTTGGATTAACACTAAGTGGGTCACACTATGGAGCTCCACTCCTCCCAGTAGGGACCACCACACCCCCCCCCCCCCCCCCCCCCCCAACCAAAACATAAAGGAAAGGATATAGTGGGATGCTTATTTTCCTACAATGAAAATATTTCATCATTTGTTGCAAGTGCTCTTCCATAAAAATGAACTCAATTATATGCGACTTTGTGAAAACATTGAGAGGGGGGGGGGGGGGGGGGGGGTGTGGAATCAAAAAATTTTCATGCAAAAGTGAAAGTTTGCAAAACTGATTTTCTAAGAGCACTACCCAAACGTTCACTTAGAACTTGTTTGTGTAATAAAATACATATGAATTCAAGGACAAGTGGGATCGACGAAGAGATTATTAAAGAAGAGGGACAAAGGATAAGAGGTGAGGGGAGATCAAAGTAAATGCAACCCTCACTTTACTATTCCGTTGACTCATTGTCCAAAGGGAAAATAAATTGATGTTCATTTTTGGAAATTCAATTCATTTCTCTACTTTTAATTCTTAACCATTTTTAGAAATAAAAGTCTTGACATATTATGTAAATTAAATTACAATATGATGCCAACCGGCCTTTTGAGAATTCAAATATTCTTAAAAGAAATTATCATATATATCCTACAAATGGACATTAATGACACATTTGGCAACAAGTGAGGAACGTGTGAGGGATCCACATATTTGAGGATTTCTTAGTGCCATCTTCACTGAGGATTTGTATAACTTAGAATTTCAAATAGATATTGACTCACATCATTGCGTATGATTTACCAATTTTGGTATTAGTTAGCAAATCAACAAAATCGAGGATTTTTAAATCCTATGGAGAAGTTCGGACTTGAAAATCCTAAACCTTTATTCTTTTTATCATAATTCGAAAAAAAAAATTCATGACTATAAAGTTTATAATTCTCTAAAGGGTGTCAATTAGGGTGGAATTCCTTAATCATCCTCCTAACTAGAGCATCTAGAAATGTCTAAGATGATTTGAATTTAAGATTTCCAAAAGATGATGTAACTTTTTAGGTGGTTAGAATTTAGAATTTTGGCTAAAAAATGTGAAATTTGGAATCATCAAGGGTAAAATCCATCCATAGTTGTTAATTTCATGTTGTTTTCAGCTGACCAAACAAAATTTTTTTGTTTTGATTAAGTGGCCGAAACAAAGTTTGACACAATACTTTTTGTTTCAAATTTCAATCTATTTTTGCCTAAATTTTGGATTTTAGCCAATCTTTTGCCAAAATAATTGTTGGCATAAAACTTTTTTAATTTTTTATTATTTGCTCTTCCTACATATATATACTTTATATTTTTTCATATTTCTCCAAAATGTAATTCTAAAAAATTTTACTAGAATGGATTAAATTCATAATTATTTTTAATTTTTCTACATAGATATATACATTATTTTTTTATATATTCCCCGAAATGTAATTTCAACAAGATGCACCGAAATTCCACATTAGTGAAAACTTTTCATTTTGGAGGCTAAACAAAAATGAAATTTGAAACGAACCTATGCAACCATCATGTCATTGTCTTGAAAATGCGATGGTATCACAAATTTGTGTTAGAAATTTTGTTAAAGAAAAAGGGTTTAAACAAAAATTCTCATAATTTTAATTGTCAAATGTGAAAACTTCAAATTTAGGGACTCAATAGATGATGAATTTTTCAAAATTTGAATGCACCATCCTAAAGTAAAGTATAGTGAAGCCTCAAATAAAAAAAGAACAAATTATGAGGAGGTCTAAATATAATGTAATGGTCTTTTCTTTTTAGTGGCTTGATAAGAAATCTTTATGACCTTTTTTGCATAAAGTAGATGGATTTTTTTGTCATTTTTAAATTGAGAATATTTTTTTTTGACTTTTTTTTAAATATGAGATTTTAGTTTTTTTTTTTTTTTACTTTTGATATAACCCTCTCATATTTTCATATGTCTTAAATAGAGGCTTTAGGCTTGTTTGGCATTGTTTTCATGTTGTTCTCAAATTTGAACTCATGTCAAGGTGTGCCAAATATATACTGCGTTTGGCAACATTATATTAAAGTACTCTATAGAGAATATGTCATACAAAACTTATTTGATAACATTATAAAAGCTTTGTTCCAATAAATAGAAATAAAAGAATCATTTGATTTAAAATATGGGACCCACCTTTTATTATTTGTAATACTATATTTTGTCGTACATGGAACCTACCTATATGAGTTACAACATGAGAATTGCATTTAAAAATTAGAACATATGGCCCATATTCATAAGATTTATAAGGTAGGCCTATCTTTTTAGAGATTATAATGTGGGCCTACCTGTTTATAGATATAAATATAAGATCTATCTTTAGAAATTACAGCACAACACACTCTTTTAAAAATTTGAATATGGGGCCTATATTCATAAGATTTACAATGTGGGGTTCACCTTTTGTGATCGTGACTCTATAACCCACATTTAAGAATTACAAAGTGTAGCAGCATTTTTTTTTATTTTGTACACAGGGCCCACCTTTGGAAATTAAAATGTGGTTCCTGCCTTTGAAAATTAAAACAAATTATCATGTGTGGACGTCGCGTTTGTTAATTGTGAACATGTATCCTACACTTAGAAATTAGGTGCTACCTACTTTTAGTAATTAGAACATGGGCTACATTCATAGAATTTACAACATGGACTCACATTTATATAAATTACAATATGACTTTACCTTTTGTGATTGTAACCCTATAACCGCCTTTAAGAATTAAAAGGTTGGGCAACCTTTTCTGTGAACACGGGACCTACTTTTAGAAATTACAATGTAATGTTCACTTTTAGAAATTGGAATATGAGGCCATACTCAATGGATTTATGATGTCGTCGACCATTATAAGAAATTAAGAATTATAATCTACGCCCACCTTTTGTGATTGCGAAAATTGGATCCACCTATAAAGTGGAGTAATTTTTTTTATAAATAAGGCAAGAGATAAATAAGAAATAACTATTTAAAACTAATATATATTTTTTTCAAATTCCTTATGTGATTTAAGATTTAAAAAAAAATTTCAACATGATCAAAATTTAAAATAGTGATTTGTACATCTAAATGTCTTTTATCCAGAATCATCTTACTGGAACATCCAAATCACATGATGCGTACCATACACTTCGCTGTCATCTACCATTATTGTTAAATACCAACCTGTCATCCATCCACCAAAAACATGCGGAGACAACCTATTGAAGAGAGAGACATATGAAGTGTGAAAAGATTTATCGTCCTTTCAGAACTTCATATTTCCACCGACAAGTGTGGATCGATTGTAGGATATGGCTGACTTCAGCTTACAGCCCCCGCTGAAATGATAAGCTGACTCAGCCTTTTGAGATGGAATAACAGAATTCCATCTACATAAATTTACCATTGCTTTCTTGTTACATTCAGTAGGTAACAACGGTTTGCTAGTGCTACTGCTGCCTGCCATTATGGGTCTCCAGAAATTTTTGGAAGAAAGCATGGGCTGTTTTGGAGATTTGGCTCCACATGAAGAATCGGTTCGGTGAGAAGTATAAAAATTAAAAGCCTGACGAGGCAAGAAGTGAGGTGTATTAACTCAGAGTCAGAGCATGCAGGTGACAACCGCCAGGATACTCACACGTGTTAGATGATGCAGAAGTTTCACAGGCACATGAGGGTTTTGTTGCCGACCCAGTCGACTCGGCTGTCTCGGGGATCATTTGATTGCTTTCTTCGATTTCGCAGCTTGCGGTTGACTGGGGCTATTTGGGTACAGGGAGAAATAGTTGGAAATGAAGGGCTCATTTCTTTAGCGTTATTGAATATTCCCGCGGAAGGGGTGCTGCCTGTTTGTTAATTTACTTTACAAATAAATTCAAGTGAGTTGTCGTTTTAAAATATAATAAATAAAAAAATCAAATCAAAATATCATATTTTAAAAAATCCTTTTAACATTTTATACTAAAAAATCAAAAATCTACTTTTTTATTTCACTAATTGATAAAAAATATATAAGTTTAACACAAAAAGTAAAAAAAATTCATTGTCAAGCTACTAAAAATAAAAAAACTCATTATATTATGATTTGACCCTATTTTATTTTATTCTTTTTTTATTTAAAACTTCACATCACCACACTTCACTATAATATAAATAAGAGCATTTGTGTAGCACAGCCCGACGCTTTCTCCTCATGTTTGGGTGCGTTGAACATTCATCTCTTTTGAGATGTTTGACGTGCTTTGAAGGGTTTCTTTTATGTTGGAGAAGGGATTCAGATTTCTCACCTTCTCCGTCAGTAAGGTAGTTCTGCAAAAGAGGAAATGCAGATTTCCTCTTCCATGCTGCACAAACGCTCCTTAAAAGTTATTACAAATTAAGAAATAAAAGTTAATATCTAACATTAGTGGTAAAATGTTCTCCTCCTCTTAAACACAAAATGAATTGAAGAGTTACCCAATCATTACTCATATAATAATTTAAATCATTACTCTTATAATAATTTAAACCCCAGAAAGCCAAGATACATCTATTTATCTATGTTATGTGTTGCACCCCTAGTCTCTTCAGTAATCGAGTAATCGTATGATAAGCCTAGTTTTAACCATAAATTCTTATGTACAGTTAATTCAATGCAAATGAACTATGTTGGGTTTGGCTCAAAAGGTCCCTATTTGGCTTGAGTGCATGGCCTAGTTGATTAGGGTTAATGTCTTACATATTCTCTTTCGATGCTTTTGCTCTTTGTAACCAAGAAAGACAGCAACAGGGAATGGAACACAAAGAGAAGGATTGTAAGGGGGAGAGAGAGGGATTTCTTAATAGTGAAATCTTCGTGCTCGTGGACATAGACAATCTAGCCGAACCACGTAAATCCTCGTGTCTTCTCTGTGTGTGATTGCTTATTTTTCTTTATTGTGGTATGTGCTTGGTTAGATCTAGATCTTGCTTGTTTTTCTTTATTGTGGTATGTGTTTGTCTAGATCCAGATTCAACAATTGGTATCAGAGAGTTTGTTGAGATCGTGGGATCGTGGAGATTTGGCGACAAAGGATTCGCACGGATTTTGGCAGAGAGATCGGATCAGTGATCTCCGTAGGCTACACAGATTGGAAGGAAGAGGGCGGTGTTTGGATTTCAGAAATCACAGAGAGAAAACTAGGTCATGGTTTTTTTAACGGGTTTTAGTTTTTCTGTGTTTTGCATTAGGCCATCAACGACTGCTGCCACTTTGTGTCTGTCTGCTGCCACTCGCCACTGTTACTTCACCAGATCGTTGTCGTACGTCATCGCCGAAGAAGAAGAGCCTGCTACCATCGCCGATACCGGCACCGCACGCTGCTCTTGTTCCCGGAGTTGCAAAAGAAGTGTGGACAGGTAAAGATATAGACTATGCTTCATTGAAGGTATTCGGTTGTTCAACTTACGTACGCATTCATAGTGATGAGAGATCCAAGTTAGACTCCAAATCACTCAAATGCATATTCCTTAGCTTTGAGAAAGGTGTAAAGGGGTATAAACTATGGGGATTCAGGAAATAGGAAAAAGATCTGCAGTAGAGATATTATGTTTGATGAAGCTTCTATGCTGAATAGAGAACATGACAGTGAAGTCAAAGGGCACAGTGTTGAAAAGGTTGTTACTGAAGTTATTCCTTTTGCAGATAATACAATTAAGGAACAAGTTCAAAGTTCATCAAAGGTTGATACATCTGGAGGTGAGGAACAACATGAGGTTCAGAAGGAACCTTTAAGTCTAGCACAAGGAAGGGCAAAGAGAATCATCAAGCCACCTCAAAGGTTTGGATGGGATGAGGATGAAGTATACTTTGCTCTTATTACCAGCAGTGATGATCCGACCTTTTTTCAAGAAACTATGGAAAGCAGTGAAAGATAAGGTTGGATGGGTGCTATGATTGATGAGATAGAATCTCTCCAAAAGAATTCAGTCTGGAAGTTAGTTCATAAACCCAAAGACAAAACAACAGTAGGTTGCAAATAGGTGTTTAGGAGAAAATAAGCTTTGCAAGAAAATGCAGAACTAAGATCCAAGGCACGTTTAGTAGCAAAATGGTACTCATAAAAGGAAGGGGTTGATTATGATGAGATCTTTTCCTCAGTTGTAAAACACACGTCAATCAGGGTATTATTGGCATTGGTAGCAAAATTCGACATGGAGCTCGAACAATTAGATGTAAAGACAGTATTCCTTCACAGTGACTTGGAGGAAACAATTTACATGGAGCAACCTGAAGGATTCAAGGAAGTTGGAAAAGAACACCAATTGTGTAAGTTGAAGAAATCATTGTATGGGCTGAAACAATCTCCAAAACAATGGTACAAGTGTTTTGACTCCTACATGTTGTGGATCGGCTACTATCAATGTGAGTATGATTGTTGTGTTTATTACAGAATTTCAGATGATAATTCTATTATTATTCTGCTGCTTTATGTAGATGATATGCTTATTGCATGTAATGACATGTCAAATGTTGATGAACTCAAATCTTAATTGAGAAAAGAGTTTGACATGAAAGGCCTTGGGGCAGCTATAAAAATGTTGGGAATGAAAATTAGGAGAGACAGGAAAGCCAGAAAGCTGTAGTTATCACAGAAAAAGTACATCTCAAAGATACTTGAAAAATTCAACATGTTAAATGCTAAGCCTGTGTCTACTCCTCTTACAAGTTACTTTAGTTTAAATGCAAGACAATGTCCGAATGATGATGAGAAAATTGATGAAATGTATAGGATACCGTATGCAAATGCAATAGGATGTTTGATGTATATCATGGTTTGCACAAGACCAGATATAACTCAAGCAGTGGGTGTAGTGAGTAAGTACATAGCGAATCCAGGAAAAGAGCATTGGAATACCATAAAGTGGATTCTAAGATACTTGAAGGGCATCAAAGACTTATGAATCTTATTTGAAAGAAAACAGGGGTTAGAGTTTGTAGTTGGAAGTGCAGATTCTGATTTTGCAGGGGACTTAGACAAGAGAAGATCCACTACAGAATATGTCTACATGCTTGCTAGAGGACCGATAAGTTGGAGATCGGTGCTTCAATCTACAACTGCATTATCTATTACAGAGGAAAAATATATGGCAGCTTCAGAGGCTTCTAAGGAAGTAATTTGGTTGAGAGGTTTGGTAAATGACATAGGGATCAAACAGAAATCAATCTTATTACATTGTGATAGTCAAAGTGCAATATGCTTATCAAAGAATCAAGTATATCATGCAAGGACAAAACACATAGTTGTTATATATCACAGAATTCGAGATTGGGTTGCTACATGTGAGATCTCCATTCAGAAGATTCACACAGATGATAATCCAGTTGACATGCTTACCAAGCCAGTGACTACAGAGAAGTTCAAGCATTGCTTAGACTTACTCAATCTCTCCTTTTGTTAAAGAGTGAATGTGCACTTCATCTCCATTGGGGTGCAGTCATGGTGGGATGGGGTTCCCACAAGGTATGTGTTCTAAACACATTTCAACAATTCTTCAAAGGGTTGTACATTTTTTTGCCAAGGTGGAGATTATTGGGTTTGACTCAAAAGGTCCCTATTAGGCCTGCCCCAGTTGATTAGGGTTAATATCTTACATATTTTCTTTTGATGCTTTTGTTCTTTGTAACCAAGAAAGATAGCAATAGGGAATGAAACACAGAGAGAAAGATTGTAAGGGGGAGAGAGAGATTTCTTGATAGTAAATCTTCATGCTCGTGGATGTAAGCAATCTAGCTGAACCACGTAAATCCTTGTGTCTTCTCTGTGTGTGATTGCTTGTTTTTCTTTATTGTGGTGTATGCTTGGCTAGATCCAGATCTAACAAACTAGTCCTCATAGTTTGTTATGGAAGTGTCAAACGGGTTGTACCGCCTTTGGATGGCACTCAACGTGGCAAGACATGGCCCACTAGGCACAATCCTCAGACACGAGCTGTGCTGGGGCTTGATGTCTAGGCCCATCGACACAACACGACCTAGGCGGAGGCACAGCACAGCCTGTTTCATATTTCTATATAGTTTATATATTTTTATTTTCTTTAGTGTAAATATAAAAAATATAGTCTCTTACTTTTTACTTTTTTTTAATCTTTAAAGATTGTAAATGTTTTGAAAGTGATTCTATTGAAAAACCTTCAAATAAAAAATATCCAAATAGATATCTTTTCCATGGAGTAGGTCAAATTTGACCAAACTACTTAAATATGTATATCATATTTTTCTTTATATGATTCTTTTAAATTTTTTAGCGTAAGATCCTAAAAAATAAAAGCACAGAACATTAGAAGGGTCACGTAGAGAAGTATGACACATTTAGCACAGCCTAGTCCTAGGCACGACACAAGCCATGCTGGACCAAATCCATGGCACAGCCGTGCCCAAAGTTGGCTGCCCTTAGCTTCTCATGTCATAATTTTTTCAACCTAGCAAATGAGCAAAACGATTGTAATATGAGAAATTGTGTGGCTCAAGCTGTAACTTAATTGGTTAGGGACACTAAGCACCCCACATTGAGGGCTGATTGCATGCATACAATTGTTGTAAGAGGCAAAATTAAAAAAAAAAAATACAATAAGTTGTGCAATCTTACTATAGACAACAGTTCAAGCATGGCTCAGGACCCACTTAATTTGGATTAATTATATATTTTGGTGGATAAATGAAGGAAAATGATATGGAAAATGGTAGAGAAATGAAACATATCTCGAACACAAGTCCAGATCCTCTGTCAAAAAACCCCATGGTGACCATGGCGGGACATCAACGTCACCAGTGGGTAACCTGCCATGCCTGCAGATAGTGCATGCTAGGTTGCCCGGTAGTGACATTCGTGAGGTTTTTCCTTACTAAATTTTAATTTCTCGAATATAAGTTGGGTGTCAGCCTACAAACATACTACCTGACTCGTCCTATTCAGTGCAAGAAAAAAAGAAGGGGGGGGGGGGTGTGCTGGCTTACACCTTAATTGGCCCTCAAGTCCTACCCACATTGACAAACCAGCAGCTTATATGGACTGCATGTGGGTCAACAAATCCTGAACCAAATTAATCTGGGTTGGGTCAGGTTTGACCCGTTTAATAAATAGGTTAAACATGTGCTTGATATTAACCCATTGAACCCCTCTCAAACCACTCCATCGATTCCCGAGCTGGCCTATATTTTATTTGTTGGCAAGTGGCCAGGAATTAGAAATGAATGGGCACCTGAGGATCAACTCCTAATTCGCGCTATGGGAGTAGGCACCTCATCCACCAGTACAGACGCATACTTTTCTTCTCAGCCGACCTATTTGCCACCCGTAGATGTTGGACCAATAATAACTATAAACCCTCCTGCTGTTGTGTCACATGGCATGGCTACCATGGACTGGACCATACTGCAAAAGCATGGACTGGACCATACAGCAAAAGGGGCCATGCGATGAAGACACTCTACCTAAAAACTGCACAAATTGGGCAATCTTAGCCATTCTACTACCGCTTTAATACAAAGCATAATACAAAAATAGACAGGAAAAACGAAACAAAAAATAAATAAACACTTTTATAAACATAATTACGAAGTAGCATAATACAAATGGGAAAATTTAGAAGCATAAACAATTAAGGGCCCACTTTTTTTAATAGGTATTGAATTCTTAAGATTTCTTACCACTGTCCAAGTCTAATATTATAAAAGGGAAGAATTGTAAGTACAGATTCGAAGCGAGTTATCAAATAATCTTTACTATAGATCTTCCACCATACACGGCTTTAATTTCTTTTTTTTAATAAAATCCATTTATCATTAGTTTTATATACACGTCAGAGCCATTATAATTTCAAAGCCAGACCCGTTTAACTTTCGGATTCAAATTTATATATTTGGGCTTGTTTATTAATCAAAAATGGAAAAAGGGTCAAACCTTGTTTATAACGGGTCAGAATCGATAACTCGCAAAAAATTTCAGAATTGGGCAAATAGTTTGGCACTTCAAGCGACCCGGAAGCAGGGACGGACCTAGGTTCAAGGGTCCCTCATAGGAGAAAATGTTAGAAAATTTTAAGAACGTACCCCTTGTAAATTCTTAAAATTAATACAATTTTTTATACACTTGCCCCTTCTTCCAATATTTTGTTAAACATAAAGCCTCCAAAGTTAAATATTTTTAGCTCCGGCCCCGCCTCAAAGAGATGTAGATTTCTCTAATAGACAGGCTGCCAAGAGGATTTTTGCTCTCGACAGAGATGGCTTCTTAACCAAGGTGCTGGAAGTCAATTTTAGGAATCGAAAAGACGAAGATGACGTGGATGAAAATTAAAGCTGACAGATTTTCTTCTGACTATATTTTTGTTTGCAAGGAGCCATTGTCCAAAAAGCGGAACCAATGGTGCAGCCAAAAAACAGACGCAAATCTAATTTTTCATTGCCAAAACAGTTCGAGCATCTAGAAGGAGGAACTCCTGCAGATTGAACCCAAGGCTCGGTCGGAGTCTTTCCATAAGGCACCAATTTAAATATGGCTAAAAAGGGTTCATGAAGTCCATTCTAATTCTGTCCAACAAATGGGCTAGCACGAGTGCGGAACGAATGGTGCCAACTATCAGAACGAATAAGCACCCGTACAGCTACGCCCATCCGGAGCAGAAGGCCCAACTGGAAGAGCTATAGTGTTGGCAATTTGCAAACCCTGTTGAGATCATTTAGCTAGAGGGCCTTTGTTTTGTAAAATATCATTGGTTTTAACATGTGATCTGTTATCTTTATTCTTTACCATCCTCTTTCTCTTGACATAGAGAAGCAGTTTCCTCTTGAAGTCATCTGGGAGCATGTGTATTTTCGCACGTGTCACTTTCCAGCAGACTTAAATTAGAGCATTTTGCACTCTGCAAAGTCGTTTGGCAGGGCCTCGATGCCATCTGACACTGCGCAATTTCTTCATCAGGTAGAGTGTGAGGCTCTCTCATTAATTTGCATAGCGGAAAATAGGAAACGCATGCCACCAATCACAATATGCCACATCCTTGAGGAATACATGCCATTCATTCATATAGAACTCGTGCCCCATCAATACGGTCCCTTTTTGTGGTGATGTGGTTGACCATGATCCGTTCACCCAAGGTCAACATAACTTTAAAACGTACTGGATCCAGATTCCTCCATTTATATTTGGTATTTTAATATTTCGGAGATATACTTGTCTTGGGTTAGGTGCTTTAGGATTATATTTGATGGACGCATGAGCTTAGTTGGGAGTTAACGTCTTGGGTTCTTTCAATGTTGCCAAGGGATGATTTCCCCCCAAAGACAATAATTGGGTACGCCCTTGATTGGATGTTTCCCATTTGATTGAATTTAGATAATAAAAATTAGCTGAATTGGCCATTTAAAATCAGATTAGTGAGACTTAGATGAGTCAACTGGTCAAATTTCGGCCACTAGAG
This sequence comes from Sextonia rubra, assembly GCA_037013555.1. Taxonomy (NCBI): domain Eukaryota; kingdom Viridiplantae; phylum Streptophyta; class Magnoliopsida; order Laurales; family Lauraceae; genus Sextonia; species Sextonia rubra. Next base: position 29,066,204 of record JASUAD010000009.1, read on the forward strand.
TTTCCAAGAATTTTAAAATTTTGATTGCTTCTTTTCCACGAAGCATTTTGGAATTCCATATTTGAGGAGAACATCTGAAATTTCCTAAATGCCCCGGATGCTCCAAGTGTCCCCTGCTTTCAAGAACTGGCCTGCTTTTAAACATGCTCTCGCGATGTATGTTACTTTTAGCTGCTCCTCGGGTACATGTGTGTGTTGATGCGTCCGTAGATTCTGCAATGAATTTGTGCTGCAATAGCTATTGGGAAAAGGTGTGGCGAGAATTCGAGATCCTTTGGCCACCGACAAACACTACGACAAAATCCGTCGGAATCTTTTCTAAATCACCACCGCCGTTGAAATTTCCCAAAAAGGGTTACATTACATTATTTACTGTGCAAGCGCAGAAAATGTTTTCCATTGACTCCTGGGGTTGGGGCCTTTGGTCATCGTGCCATTTGGATGGCCCGGCATAAAAAAATCAAAATAAAAAAATTTATTTTTTAAAAAATAATTTATTATCACAGCTGTTTTTGACTTACCTTAAGGTGACTCTACATCATCTAATTTTTAAAATAAGTTACATGATAATAATCACAAAAAGTGGACCAATATTATAATTTTTGATTTTTTATATTAATGAAACTACATTATAAATTCTTTGAGTATGAGCATTATGTCTTAATTTTTAAATATGGGTTATATGGTCAAAAAAATATTATCTTTCAAAAAAATTTAATATTTTGAAAAAAAAATTAATCTTTCAAAAAATATTTAATCTTTCATAAAAATATTTATCTTTTAAAAAATATCTAATCTTTCAAAATAATAATAATAATCTTTCAAAAAATATTTAATCTTTCAAGAAAATATTAATATTTCAAAAAAAAATATTTAATATTTAAGAAAATAATATTAATCATTTAAAAAAATATTTAATCTTTAAGAAATATATATTTTTCAAAAAAAATGTTTAATCTTTAAAAAAAATTACAAAAGGTAGAGCAATATTGTAATTCCTATGAATGTGGCCTTAGATTCTAAATTCTAAAGGTGGGTACCATGTGATTTTTAAAGTAAGTCTCATGTTCACAATCAACAACAGGATGACACCACATTATAATTAATTATAATTTCTAAAGGTGTGCACCACATTATAATTTCTAAATATGGGTCCTATGTACAAAATTATAAAAATTGTGGCTCCACTTTGTAATTTTTAAATGTGGGTCACGTATTCACAATCACAAAATATTAACTTACATTATAAATCTTATGAATGTGAGCCCATATTCTCATTTCTGAATGTGTGTACCTTGTTGTAATTTATAAAGATGGGTCTCATATTTATGTTATGTGCCTTGTGGAAACAGATCATGGTTTCAGATCTCAAAATATTGTAATATCAAATTATTTGCATTATCATTTTTTTAGAGATTGATGTAATAAAATAGCTAGAGTTCCTCAACTTTTTTAATGCAACTCTAATCCCTTTTGGGGAAGACAGAATCATGAAAGTTTGCTAAGATTATTCTAAGTAGATAAACAAGGGCTACTTACTTGGTTAGTTACTTTTGCCTCTCGCCTAGTTATGCCTTTTATTTTATGGCCTATGTCTAGGCAAACTCTTCCTATTGCGGGCTCTCTTATGGTCCCAACCCCTTCGCGGGGTACAAAAATAAAGATATAAGTGGGCCTACATAGACAATTACACATAATTGTGAAATTTATTTCATTTTGGACGAAATTTTTGAGAAGTTTCGTTTCAGTTTGCATATCAAAATGATATAGCCTACACAACTTTTCGAATAAATTTTCAAAACTTTTGGTTCATTTCCGTCAATTTTGGAAATTTCATCCAATTTCAAAAATTTTGGTAGATTTCAGAAATTTTGTCCAAATAATTTTAAAAAGAGCTTGTTTCAAATTTTTTTCTTAAAAACCCTAACTTGTACCCTAAGCCCTCTTTAAAACATAAATAAATGAATAAATAAGAAAAAGAAGAATAGTTTCACTTAAAATAAATTTTCTAATCAAATTCAACTTAAAATAAATCCTAATCAAACTTTTACATGTATATATACATAAATATTTATATTTTTTTGCAGAAATATAAGTCCAAATAGTTTCACGGAAATGTCTGAGTGAGCCGAAAATTTTCATTTAAATGCCAAACCAAAATGGCATCCAAAATGAAATTTACAACTATGCAATGGTTGAACTACTTTGTGGATATTAGTACCACCATAACTTTTTAAAAATGGTTGTATAAACCAGTATCTAATTTGAAATTGATTATCCTTTTATGACAAATATCTAAAAGTACAGAACTGGAATACTTCATTTGGAATAGAAATGGCAACGGTCCACAATTAGTATGGTTTAGGAACCAAACCTGACCCACACCTGCTCAGCTCCCAATCTTGTCTCTAAATGGATTTGGCGGTATGGTGAAGTTCTTTAATATGCTCTTTGCAACAGAAGAAACGTTAGATGTTCAGTTACAAACTTTATATTATTAGATTTTGATATGTTTCTCATTGGCAAAGAATGCAACTGCAAAGTAAATGAATCAGCAGAAGCAGAATCCAAGCCCTCCCCAACTGCTACAGAGTACCAAAGCAATTAGATGAATATCATGATAGGCCCAATCAGTGCAGAAACGCATCTTAAACGTGATGCACACGTGCTACATCAGCACTGAATAGGCGTGGGAGTGGGAGTGGGAGTGGGAGTGGGCATTGACAGAGCCGCTTGCCAATAGTAGCTCAGAGCACTGTATCCTTTTTCTCTCTCGTTCAGAATACTCTAATAAGCTAATAAGTAGACTTTCAAATATGAATATATCTCAAATGTAGGCCTTAAACTTATATATATATATTTACAATATGAATGCAATCATCCCAAATTTGGATCCTCGGGTTAAATCATTTTTCAAATCAATTTGTTTTTTGGCTAATCTGGCTCAATGCCCGAAAGTAGAAAAGGATAGGGCACCCACTAGATATCGATCCCTAATGGCTGTTATGGAAGCGGGTTGCCTATCCGCCATGACAAACCTCTTGTCCCTATTTTCTCCTATATGCAAAACTAAATTCCATACTCTTTTGTTACAAAATCGGGTACTGTGAAGATAATCGGATAACGGGCGTATCTACTATCTCTTAGTGAGTCTACAATTAACACATGGGGAAATTGTTTGATTTCTTTTTTCAAATTTCTTCTTTCACTTGTGACATTATCAAGAAATTATAGTAGAAAGTAAATAGTTTTTAAAATAAATGAATATTATAAATAAAATTGATATAGCTATTCTGTTATTTTTCATTTTTATTCTATCATTTCTGACGATATTTTTAGTTTGGAAATATTTTGAAAATATTACAGTTTAATTGGAAAAGGATTTCTGCTTGAAGTAAATGTCATGACTCATGAGCACAGAGGGAAGGGTAGCTTCGTCTTCCAATTCCCTCCATGTGATGAGTCAACCCTCTGATTCACGCACGCGTGGGCAGTGCTCACTCCTCACATGGGTTGGCTGGGAGAAGTGGGGTCCCACCTATGTCGTTCAAATGAAGACGTTTATTGCGCGCGAAGAAAGTGACGGTGGGTCCCACCACTCCATCCAACGGTTGCTGCGGGAGAATTATACACACGGGTGCATGTCCGTGTCCCCTCGATTGCAAGTGACCCTCGATTGCAAGTGAAGAAATATCAAAATCAATGCTCTCTCTCTCTCTCTCTCTCTCTCTCTCTCTCTCCTTTGATTTCCAACTTCCAGCCTATTGTCTCAATGTTTAGCACTTGGGCACATAGACATGCTTGGCTTGAAAGAGAGAGGAAGATCACCATACAAGGAAATGTTTAAAGCGAAAGTGCCATGTGACATTCCATGACTTTGCATTTTTGTTTTTTTTTTTCTTGTAAATGCTGCCTTCTGCATGTATGGAAATCAGGGTTATATCCTTGCAATAAGAGGATTTCGCAGCATAGAAAATGATTATTTTAATTTTTCATGTAGCTTATTTTCATTTTTTTAATTTGTTAAGGTAGTTTTTCCTCATGTAAAAGATCAACTGAATTTAATTAATAGAAAAGATTTTAATTTCCAATGTAAAGAATAAAAATGTAGAATTACTCTCTCTCCAAAAAAAAAATTGTATGATCAGCTTAAAAATCTTTTTGTTGCACAACCATACGTTAGGGTGTTCATGTCATTATGTACAAGAGAAGACTCCGTTATGTAGACTTTTGTCTCTCTAAGAGACTTAAATTATGGAATCATACGAATTGACACTCACCCTAATTTATCACTAATTTGATTGTACTCACCGTTGAATTTAGTTTTTCAAGAAACTTAACTTAAGAAATTGTTAAACTTAAAGGCCCTAAACTAATGGTTTTACTGATATGTGATTAAGTTGGTATTTTGGGCCAAAATCATATCTGCAAATGGGACCTTCTATGACACGATCGTCCCATGATTGGCTTCTTATAAATTGAAACTCGTCCTAATTTGTCACTAATTTGACTGTACCACCGTTGGATTGAATTTTTCAAGAAACTTAACTTAAGAAATTGTTAAATTTAAAGGCCCTAAACTAATGGTTTGATTTATACAGGATTTAGTATTTTGGCCTATAAACATATCGACAAATGATTTCCATGATAATGTCCTCTTATGATTGGCTTGCATCCAAGTACGTCCAATAATATGATTAGATTTTTTTTTACTTGTCCTATAAGTCATTACAGGAACCTCCGATTGCAGTACATTGTAAGTATTAAAAGATAAATCTCTAATCATAATACGTTGTAAATATTGAAAAAATATTTAAGCAAAGATTTTTTAAAAGTATATATAATATCCTTCTTAACTAAGTATATAATATCCTTCTTAACTAAGTATTTGAATTATGAAGAGGACCCCACTGAAAAAACAAAAACAAAAAACTTTAATGGATAATTGTACTTAGGCCTTAGTTGCAGAACATGGGCCTTACAACAGGCAAGCTCCGGCCTCCTATGTTTCTAATTATAAGGAGTTGGACTTGCAACCTTCAATTCTTAGGGCCAATATTTCACTCTGGCAGGAGCGGCCCTAATCCGGCATGCAGACAACACTACATAATTTGGATTAGGTAGTGAACCCATTCTGATCCAAAACTCGACCCATTAAGTTATAGTTTTCTCTTTTAACAGTCTTAATCCCACCACTAAAATGTATTGAGTTTTGAATGAGTCCTTTTTCGTCATTTGACCCACCAACACAACCTAATTTGATTCAACTAATTGCATTCTCTCTAACCCAACCTATTAATTGATAGCCCTTTTGCTTCAAAGTTGAGTCATGTATATACATTTTCAACTCAATTAATAAATAAAGTTTAAATTTGAATTAACTATTTACATGAAGGTGGACCTTTTCGACTCTAACTTACATTGTATTCATGAATCTTTAGACATTTACGACCAAATCCAACATTCACACAGCCCTAACAATACAACTAGCATATTCACAGCAAAATGAAATCATGGGAAGATCTCTCCATACCTACTCTTTTTTTGGTAAGAGAAGGAAAAAAGAAAACACCAAAACAGAAGCTATACTTGAGTACGGACCCACAAAAAAGATCCCTCAAAATTAGATATCTGCCCCTAAGAAAGACAAAGCCCATCCACTGTCTAAGGGCTTGACTGTGGACTTTTATTATGCTTGATTCATTCCTGAAAGGGCGGGATTTTCTCTTTGCTTGAAACCTCCATTATCAATCAAACGTGGAAAAATGAGAACATCCATAGAAAATGTCCTTTTCCTTAAAAATGAAAAATGCCAATTGCATCACTTCCTTAATCATCTTCTCAATTGTCGGCATGCATTGCATCACGAGACGAGTGTGAACATGGCCCGAGCTTTCTTAGGTTCAAATTTTAATAAGGCATTCATCAGTCCTGTTTCCAAAACAATACCTGTGATTAAAAAACTATACACTAGATTAATGTTATGCCCATGTAACAATCCTGTTACAGATTATTAGATATTAAAGTAATTGGTTTGTGATTCTATTTTGACCAATAGAAATTTCTTCTCCAACTTTGGTTAGTAAATTTCCTTAATTTTTTTTCTAACTTATTGATCTTGGATCTTAGATAACTGTATGTGGTTAAACCAGCTATGACATATAGAGCAGAATATTGGCCAATTAAGAAAATGCATATACATAAGATGGGATGTAACGGAAATGAGAATGCTTAGGTAGATGTGTGGTAAAACTAAGAAAGATAAAATTAGAAATGAGAGCATTCGAGAGCATTTATGGATAATACCGATAGAAGATAAAATTAGAGAAACTTGTTTAAGATGGTTTGGGCATGTTGAGCGTAGGCCGGTAATGACACCAGTGAGAAAAAGTTTGACTATAGAGGTAGATGGCCCATCAAGAGGAAGTGACAGGCTGAAGAAAATATTAATGGAGGTCATTTAATCAGATTTAAAGAAGTTTAACTTATCTAAGGATTTGGCTGAAAATAGAACGGAATAGAGAAATAGAATTTATATAGTCGACCCCAACATGGTTGGGATAAGGCTTTGATGATGATGATCTTAGATAATTCTATGATTTTATATAATGCAGATGTTATGTTACAAGTATGATTGGTTGCTTGTGAGGGCAAATGGCATCATTTGCTAGTCTAGTTGATACTAATGATCATTAGTGAATAAAAAAAATCCCATTTAAATACTTTTTATTCCTCAATTTCTCCTTGACTAGCAGATTAAGCTGAGCTTGCATGTGTATGTCTATAACATCTCAAATTAAAAATCCATAGATTTAAAAATTAAACACTTACAATTGTAATCATCGATGATCCATCATGTGCCAAAATAATTGGGTCACTTCCATTGTTATGTTAGGAAAATGATCTCTTTTGAGCAACTGCAAGTGTAGTCCCATAACTGTGGGGCTCACTTGGACCTACCTTTCATCAATGCAGCCCCTTTGATATCCTATGATATTGCATCTGGCCTTATTTTACACTTACTGAATATTCACTAACTATTGGACTAAATCACAAGAAAATCCATGGTAAAAATGCCATTTTTAAGGTTGTTAAATTAACGGCTAAGATAATCTAGTGGGGCTAAAATCTTTCAGTCCCCTTCTGCATGAAGAGATGTTTCCATATGCCTATATTCCATTGATCAACTGACATCTAAGTAGATCTCATGAGTTGAGTTGCATGAGCTATATGCAATCTGCTTGTAGGAGAACATCACCCCACAAGAATCATGCTCAAATAAACTCACATGTATATGTTCAAATAAATCCACATATACAACTAATAAATATAAGAAGGGCCTATCTAGGCTCAACAATGTCAAAGCTTTGCCCTCAAATTTATGGGTTTGTAGGAAATTCTAGTTTAACCTCATCTTTCAAAACTTTTTAGAAGAACATAAACAAGTTGAGCTATAAGCGCAGTCTATTAGTAGGAGAATGTACATCATTGTACAAGAATCATGGTCAAATAAACTCACATGTATGTTCAAATAAACTTACATATACAAGTACCAAATATAACTCCACCAGTTTTTGCTGCCGGTCTCAAGCTCAGGTCAAGAAGGAGGGTTGCGTTAGGTAGGTGATAGCCAGTGTAACACTTTGTCACAACCCAAGCGAAAAAGTTTGAATATATAGGTGGATAGCGCATCAAAAGGTAGGGGCAGGCCGAAGAAAATATAGATGGAAGTCATTAATTTAGATTTGAAGAAGCAACTTATTGAAAGATTTGGCTCAAAATAGAACGGAATGGAGAAACAGAATTCATATAGTCGACCCCAACATGATTGGGATAAAGCTTTGATGATGATGATGATACAAGTACAAAATATACGAGGGGCCAAGCTGAGCTTGATTTGTCCATGCTTGGTCGTCAAATTTATGGGTCTGCAAAATTCTGGTTTAATCTCATCCCTCAAACCTTTTAAGAAGAACATAAGCCCTCGTTTATTAAATTTTTTTTTTAGCATGGGCCTAGTTTGAGGGAAATATTCCCTTACAAGCATGCTAAATATAAGTAATATGCCATCCATCTTGTGGGGCCCTAAGATACCTTCTTATGGTTAGTGCATGGAAAGTCCTCCTTAAATATAAAGGTCAAATTGAAAAAAAGCCCCAAAAGATATTCCTAGCCCTTCATTTAATAGCTTTGATGGCCTCCTAACCATTGATTTATTTGGGATTCAATCTAATTGTGTATAAAGGTTTGATGACTGTGAAATTGGGTCTGTTACAAGATCATGTACCAGTGGATAAAAATTTGATGATTGTGACATTGGGTATGTTACAAGATGACGGGATGAAAGTGTGAAAGAGCCTGCATCGATTACAATAGGGCCAAAGTAAGTCCCACAAAGTTGGACTACATAAACAATAGCTCTCGTAAGAGAACATTTCACCATAGTTTTAGGATTAGGATTGCAAATGGGTTTCTGTTTTTCTGACTATTCGAAGGTTGTGACCTATTAATAACCGTGTTTGGGTCCTTATTTAAGTTCCGATAAGTAAATAAGTTTGGGTTTAGATCCTATTTTTCACCTTGTGACCTAAACGATTCTAGATTTGGGTCCACATTGGTTCCGACTAGTGGACCTGAGACTCAAAATATTACGCCTGTTTTCAAAAATTTTTCCTGAAAGTTAATTTTTCTCGAAAGCATTCTCTACATGAACCCAGACTTGAACCCAACCCATGCATAGTTCCAATTTTGATTCCTCTCACGAATGGTTCTGGTTTCGGATTCAAGAAATCGGTTTCGAACCGGTTCTGAGTCCATCTTCTTATTAATGGTTTTGCTTATGGGTTTGAACTGGAACCGACCTATTTATAACCCTATCTAGAATGTCCAAATAAGAAGCGCAACATAAATAGTACCAAATACCAATGCCAGTTTCGAAAATATATGTAACATCTTGCTTTAAAAAAAAAAATTATTAACCTTCTAAACTATACCAAAGATAGATGTGCATTGGAGGGCGCTGTGATTATCATTTCATTAATTATTTTTTGTCGGTGATGTAATTATCATTTCAATAATTTCATTTGTCTAACTGATTTTATTATAAAAAAACTTCAAAAAAATACAGAACTTTAGCGCATTTTCAAAAAAAGTACATGGAAATTTGGATATTTCATAAAATATTAAAGGTTTTTTTACAATTCTTTCAATCAAGTTCTCTCCATAACTTTTTTTAAAATACTCTTCTTGCATGACAAAACTTTGTCTTTTTTAACACATTTCCTCCCAAAAGAGTCATTTTAATTTAGACCATAACCATTTAATGAAGCTAGGATTTTAGTCTTTTGGAATCCCCATTTCTTAACCATTCATGCATAAACATTGTTAAAATGGGCCTACTAGGTCATTTGTGTTGGATTTGATCATTTCTTTTAGATGATTTATTAAAAAATTAAGAATGACATCAAGCTATTTTTGTGCCTTCTCAAAAAAAAAAAAAAAAAAAAAAAAAAAAGAAGAAGAAAAAGAAGAAGAAGAAGAAGAAGAAATAATGCAAAGGACTTGATTGAATAAATTGTAGAAAGCTCTGATACCTTATTGAAATATGCAAATCCTCATGTGCGTTTTTGAAAATAAACCAAAAACTTTATAACTTTTGAAATTTACATTTTATCATTAGAGGTAATGTCAAAATTATCTAGATATTTATGAAAATGCCCATCGGCCCCACCCAAGGTCATGATCAGATCATATGAGGGACTGTTTTGTAAAGTTAGTTTAAGAAGGCACTTTCGTTAGTAGCAAGGCTTAAGGAATCATTTATTTTTAATCGCTTTAGTTAGATAATCAGAAATGGAGGAGAAAAGAACACTTGTAGTTGGCTGCCATTTCAGATGCAGAAAGATCGACAAGCATGTGCAAAGGTGCCTGCTGTTGATTCTTTGCATCCAATAGTCCACTAGAGCACCATTTCATAGAGAGAAATTTTCTCCTGTAGTCTTAAATGAAAACTGATTCCTGCCTTTAATTTGATGGGCTCGCTCTTTGTAACTCCCATCTTCACACATGCATTATATTGTCTGCTTTGGCCCAAGGACCTCACTATTTTATTTCGTTAGGTCTCAACTTGCTAAAAGGCCTCATGCAAAATAAGAGTGCAAGCTCTACATATAATGTCAATCACTTTCTTCTCTATATCGATGTGGGACTCTAGGATGTCACAATCCGCCTTGTGTAGTAGCCTGTCAGCCCTCTTGGCCCACCCACTTGCACCAGACCACGGCAGTGACCCACACTCGAATGAGTCGAGAGTTGGCTTTGATATCATTTGTAACGCCTACCCTATTGTAAGGACCCGAACCCCTACTAATCTTAGTTATATTAATTAACCTTGTTTTATATTGATTAAGACTAGTTGAGGACTAATTTAGTGTGAAACTATTGGGTTTAGGCCTCGGATAGGTAGTTGGGCAGAGTTTGGACCCCATTTTGGTGGTTAAGGGCTTTTTCGTAATTTGTCCTTACACCTCTTGGACACCTTGTCCATTTCCTTTCGTGTAACTTTTTGCGTTGACCGTCTTTCGTGTTGGGCCCAAGTCGATCAGGACTCATCCTAGGCCAATTGAGGTCCCTTTGGTCTAAACTGTAAATTATCTAGGACTTATGGGCTTGCATGTAACTCAAGAGAAAAGTTATGTTAAAAAGAAAACTCAACGTACTCTCTCCTCCTTCTCTCGTTCAACTGGCTGGAGCTCTCTTCCTTCTGGGTTCTTCTCCTCTTCTCCTTGCAATCGAAGTGCTTGGGGAGTTTGGGAGTGTGCATGCACAGAGAGTGGTCTCTTCCCATCTTATTCTTCTTGTTTGATCTCTTTTTCCTCTATACTTTGTATAGAGTGATCTTCCCTCCAAGCTACAGCAATATAAGGTGAAGAATGGGTTCTTATTTCTTTGTCTTGGGTTTATTAGGGTCTTAAAAACTCCATTACTTGACATGCGCGTAAATCTAAGCCTCCATATACCACATTTCATGTTATCTGTAGAGAACCCATTTTATTCCAGAGGTTTTCCTGAGCACACAGCAAGAAAGGGAGTTTGAGAGGGTTAGCACTGTTAGAAAGGCAAGTATTAAGTTATATGTACTGCATGCATGGTTAAGTGTGGATGAATTGAGCTAGTTATATGCATTTTCCAATTCCAACCATTTCTCTTCCATTATTTTAATTGATGCAACTATGGTGTGAATTGAGATAGAATGATAAGAAGGGGATAGGAGTGTGTGTGAGTATGGACACCCTTAGGGACACTCTAATTGAGCCTTAGAATTGCCCCACAAATAGGTTCCGTATTGATTTCGTACTGAAAATGAGCTACAGAACTGATTTCAGATTTTCTGAAGCTTACGGCGAAGCTACGGCTAAGCCGTGAGTATCTACGGCTCAAAGTCCAGAGATCAGCAAAACCCGATTTTAAACTACGGTTCACTTACGCTACGCCGTGAATTTCACTACGGCTAAGCCGTATCCAACCCCTACTCTAGCCATAGGTCTTTCTACGGCGAGCTTTCCAGAGAGCTCATGAAACCCAGTTTCTTCTACGGCTTCCAGACGGCTGCACCGTGGAATACACTACGGCTAAGCCGTGACTTCCCCGTATCCTAGCCGTAGGCTTAGCTCGGCTAAGCCGTAGGCCAATATATGATTGGACCGTAACTGCGCCGAAAATCCGGATGGATTCCTGACCCACTTGGCTAAGTCGTAGCCTTGTATACGGCTAAGCCGTAAGAACCCAATGAAAGTCGGATGTTAAAAACCTCAATGATCTTGTAGGGCCTTAGTGTTGGTACCTTCTATACCTCCACATTGGCCACTGGTAATTACATGTTGGAATAAGTGAATGATTTATAAATGATCTCCCAATGGCAAGTCATGGATGTTGGCATGAGAAAGGGTGTCCCGTATGCACACAAGGTAATACCAAGACACGGTAACACAACGACACCAAACGTCTCATTTGTACATTGTGTTGAATGTCCTTGGGGACTATAGGTTACTTATTATAAGGGAGGTGGAATGCATCCATATTGCTATGATATATCACCTTCAACATGATTGTTATCAAATTTATTTCCTCTGGCAAACCCGAGGCAATTCAGACCTGAGCTTCTAATGAGTGCGTGTCTGACAAGCCAGAGTTTCTACTGAGTGTGTGCTTGTTAACCAAGGGTATAGCCGAGGTTCAAGCCTTGCAGCTCATATGTATATGCTTCGTCTCATTATGTATATGCTTCATTTTATGATTGTCGTTGTCACAATTACATTCTTAGACTGATGTTCCTTACACATGATATGACTAATATGATTGATTCCGAGTCGGCACCACTTAGCTTTTGCCCTTTTGGGTATATGTATGTCACCACTGCAGTAGGTTTACGGAGGGGTTGTCGACGCTTCTCGGGAAGCTAGCTTGATCCCCTAGCGACCCATACGATATGTATGCTCCCTTTTGGGAGAATAGAGCATCGTGGTTGCCAATCAGTATGTGTCACAACCCGAGCCCAGGGTTCGGGGGTTAGCAAAAGCCAAACCTAATGACACACGTACTCCCGTGCATGCACACGTAGACCCAGTCTAAATGCACACGCACAAGGGAACATTCACACGTGCCAAACAAGTACACGGAAGCTGTAAATATCAGAAACATTAAACTAACAGTGCAAGAAGAGGATACCAAGAACGAACTGACATAATGACATATGAAAGTTTTACAAAAAGAACAAAAGAATATATACAATGATGACATGTCATGCCAAATACAAGTCTCAAAATCCACAAAAAAACAAGACTCCAATGATGCATGCCATGGACGCTCTCCCGTGGAGTGATCACATCCACTCCTTTAGGCCTGATGGGGCCCCGGGGGTCTCATCTGGAGTCTGGCCGACCTGCGGGGGGTCGGTAGGGGGATCTGGGCCTGCAACACCAAAAACAACTGTGAATACGAAGATTCAGCAAAGTATAAACCATAGCAAGTTAACACACGCTGTGTCTAATAGAATAAAGAACATCATGTTATTGAAGAAGGCATTTTCGTATACTAGGCTGTCATGCAAGAAAGAAACATGCTGAGTGAATCAATGAATACATGCTGTATACATAACTAGTGGCTACTACATTACCATATGCTCCCAAAAGAGGGATCTTATAACATGCAAAGAACACCATTATCCGGGCCAGGGTACAATGGGTCTCGGTTTCCTGGGGTCCGGTTCCCCAAGACATATCTATACTGCAGCAGGCCATATAAACTATACCAAATTCACCCCGTCGGGATCCTAAGGCTGAAGCTAAGTAGAGCCTGACTATATAGAGTCAATCCTGAAAATCCTGAGTAGATCGTGACAACATATCATACGTGCAGATCTGTGAGTGAACATATCATACATGCATACTCAGGGTAAATAAACCACAATGTGAAAGTAACGAAACATACGTAATCATGTAGAGCGTTGAGATCAATGATCGAATGCAATATGTTATGCAACAAATCATGTGAAATCGAATCATCTTGATTTACAAACCAATTCTAAACTAGTTATCCGGTGTTTCTAACCGTGCATGATGATGTAGTTTTACGTTATTCGATGCACCGTTGTCTAGTGTTGCCTTGAATCAGGCGGTGCACGAAGTCCCTTAGACCAACACCCATGAGGAGGTGCTTAACATCCGGATAACGAACATGAATGATTCGCAGCCCTCGAGATCATTCACGCGTTGTATCACATTCCGTTGGGCAAGTCTAGGTGCTCTACATTCTATCATGAAGGCCATATCGGTCTTTTCTTTACACCTATCCTTATTTTTCTTTCATTAGTCTAGTGTGCATACGGCTTAGTCGTGTGTGTGCTACGGCTTAGCCGTGGTGTTCTACGGCTTAGCCGTGGCTGGGCCGTAGAAGGTCTGTCAATTGCTGACTCTCAGTTATTCCAGAAAATGCACCCTGTATTGTTCTACGGCTGGGCCACGGTTGAGCTTCGGCTTAGCCGTAGGGCAATCCACGGCTTAGCCGTGCCCTAACCGTAGAGGAAAACTGGGTTTTTCTCCTCTCTGGATTGTGAGCCGTAGGTGATATACGGCTTAGCCGTACCTGCACGAATTCAAATTTCCTGAAACACATACAGAATGTCTGGGAAGCATCAGAAATGCAATTTATCAATGGGAATACACAAGTACTGAATCAATAAGTATCAAACGGGCTGTAAACACATGTTTCCACATTAATTCATATAAAACCAACCAAATCAAAAGCATACCAACATGGGTTCTCAAAGCTATGGTTATACTTGCCTCAATTAGGAAATCGATGACAAAATTGTTGCCCCCAAGCCCAAACACAACCTAACACAATCAAAACCACATGCATGCATGAGGGATGGAGAGAAATCCACTACACAGACACACCATGCAAATGAGAGACAAGAGAGGAGAAGAGATAGGGAATGGAGAGGAGGGGAATGGAAGGAAATCCACTTACCTCACATGCAAGAACCCAATTCCTCTTGATCGAGAGAGGAGAGAAATTCAAGTGAAGAAGGGAGAAGTCTCCACGTGCAGTGAGGAAAATTGAAAGAAAACGAGAGAGAACATGTGTTGGTGTCGATGGATGAAGTTTATATAAGTAATGGGTTATTCAAATTGCAAGAGAGTCCAAGCCAGAATTCTATTTTCAGTTTGAGTCAAATCCGAGTCCAATCGAAGTACACGACCTCGGTTGCAAATGACGTAGTTACGAAAGTTAACGAGCTCAAAGAAAGACACGTGTTGACATCAAGATGATGCAAAAATGACCATGTCTAAGAAAAGCTAAAATTACGAAAAAGGGCTTGGTCTACTTAATCCAGGTCAAACTCAACCCAACTACCTATCCATGACCCGTAACGAAACTAAAACACAAACAAAACACGATTAGCAACGAAAACAAGATTAACTAACCGTTAAACGGGGTCAAGCTGGGTCGGAGTGTTACAGTATGTATGATATCTAAGTTGCAATTCCTCACTCATGTATCATGTTTAGTGATTGTTCTTGTTAACATATTATGTTGTATTAGTTTCATATGCCTTATTACTTGCTTAACCGTCGTGTTAACAGTGTTACCCTTGGTATTGGAGATCCAGCACCCGGTCCCAATGCGGACACTGACACGGTCCCGGAGGGTACCCCAACGGTACCTCGGGGTGTAGGCGAATGGATGGATGGCGACGTCTATTACTAGCCATCCTACGGAGCACGTCTATACTTGAGATATTATGCTGGGGACTTTTGTATCACACCTTTAAGAACTATTTCGGAATATACTTAAAGACTTTAACTCTACTGTATGTTTATATGTTTACTTATGAAAGCATGTGCTCTTGATAATTACTGAGTATTTCGCAGGATGTCGTTTATGATAAGTCATGTTTGTACGTGTGTCAGCATACCTCACACGTTCCTGTGAAATCTTCCTTGTAGGAATTCGTGCATAATTCTTCAGGGCACGGATTTCTACGGGATTACGTATCCATGCCCTGGGGGCCCACTCAAATCTCCAAATTCCCGGGATCAGGGCGTGACACCTATACGCATGCATGATATCATCCGCTTTGGCCTTGAGTCTCATGGTTTTGCTTCTGGTGGGTCTCAACCCACTAAAAGGCCTTATGCAAAGTAAGGATGCAAGTTTTACATATAATCCCAATAACTTTCTTTTCTATAGTCGATGTAAGACTTCAGGATATCACAAGTGAATTGTCGAGTGGGTTGTTCTCGTGCAGGACAGTCCTTGCGGGAGTTTGGACCCCATGACTCGTGATAAGGGTTGGTAACTTGGTATGCAAAAATTTTGGAAATTTCAAGTCATGAACAACAAAATATGTTAACAATAGCAAATTGAGGATCAATGTTTGGTTAACTCTATATATGGGTTAGAGTTCAAAGTAAGTTAGTGTATCATTAAAAAGTCACTTCAAAGTTATAAGACAAATGGAGGTGAAAATCAGCTTTAAAAAAGTCAAAAAACAGCTATTAACTTCAAAAACCCCTAAAAGAGTTCTTTTAATTCAATGCATATCCAGAATACATACTGTTCTATTTATAATATTCTTTGAAACTTATTTCCTTAAACTACTTTAACAATTTTTCTAATCTAACATCTAGTTCTTATCATGAAGTTCAGATTTCTTCATGTGGGTCATTCTTATCATGAATTCAGTTTAGATTTCTTCATGTGGATCTTGTTGCACAATTGACTTGGTATCTTCTATATGCCCTTGCAAAGTGAGCCATGGAAAGGCCCAATTTGACTTGCAATAATTCAAAAGGACAGCGACCCAAAGGCTTAGTGAAGACATCTGCAACTTGCCTAGCAGAAGAAATAAAACGAGTGATAAGAGCGCCAAGAGCTACTTTCTCATGCATAAAGTGATAATCTATCTCAATATGTTTTGTTTTGGCATGGAAGATTGGGTTAATAGTCAAATAAAGAGTGGAAATGTTGTCACAGAAGATAGTTGGAGGGGTTTTAAGAAAGATTCCAATATCCCTTAAGAGAAAAGACAACCAAGTTAATTCTGCAGTAGTAGATGCTAGGGCCCGATATGCAGCTTTTGTACTGGTGCGTGCAACTGTGGGCTATTTTTTAGCACACCAAGAAATGCAGTTGCTGCCAAGAGAGGTGCAAAAGCCTGTTGTAGACCTCCTAGTGAGAGGGCACCCAGCCTAATCAACATCTGAGAAGGCATAACGCTCCATTGGACAAGTAGATAATAATCGAATGCCATGATCAATTATTCCATGAATATACCGGAGTATCTATTTAACCAACTGAAAGTGAAACTTAGTTGGTTGATGCATAAATTGACAAACATAATTGACACTAAAAAAAAATATCAGGACGAGTGAATGTTAAGTATTGGAGACCTCCAACAATATTACAATAAAATTTAGGATCATCAAAGAGATCGTTGCCATTGGATGGAGGGCAGGGAGATGTGATCATGTGGGTGGAAATTGGCCGACAATTCTTAATTTGAGCTCGTTCTAATAAATCAAAAGCATATTTACATTGATTTAAGAAAAGCCCACCAGGAAATCTAGTAACCTGTATGTCGAGAAAATAATGGATGTCGCCCAAATCTTTCATTAAAAACTCATTGTGGAGCCTTGCAATAAACTGTTTGAGAAATTCTTGATTATCTCCAGTTAAAATGATATCATCCACATATAATAATAGAATTAGAGTTCCATGTGAACTTTGACAAATAAATAGGGATGAGTCAAATAAACTGCAGAAAAAGCCGTTGGCCAATAAGAACGAGCTAAAACGATCGAACCATGCACGTGGAGCTTGTCAAAGGCCATAAAGTGCTCGACGAAGGTGGCAAACATCATGTGGCCTCTGTGGATCAATGAAGCCTGGAGGTTGCTCCATATACACAAGCTTATCAAGAAAGGCCATGCAAAAATGCATTTTTGATATCTAATTGTTGAATACTCCAGTTTCTAGCCAAAGCAATTGAAAGAATAAAGCAGATGGATGCCGGTTTAATAACAGGTGAAAAGGTCTCTGAAAAATCAACCCCAGGAACCTGAGTGTAGCATTCTGGGCCTTTAAGCGCTCCAAGGATCCATCACTATGAAGCTTAGTCTTATAAACCCACTTACATCCGACAACATTCATGTTGGGTGTTCTAGGAACTAAGTCCTCGGTGCCATTAGCATGTAATGCAGAAATTTCCTCATGCATAGCTGAAAGCCAACTAGGATGCTTAAGAGGTGATTTAATAGATCTTAGTTCATGAGGAATAAGCTCAGCTGAATAGACAAAGTCTGGAGAGTTGAATTTTGGATTAGGGTTTAAGTATCCAAGTTGAGAACGAGTAACCATATGGTGGTGAGGTGGGACTATGGTTGTAACAGAGGGCACTACACTATTAGCATTGACCAAATTGGACGATTGCTGTCCATGGTGGATAAATGTCAAGTGGTTTTGTTGGAGATGAAGAGGGGCTAAGTGTCTCTGGATGAGGCATAAAACCATGCCCTTTTGACGTGAACCCACCTCAGGTTTGCTTGTCTCTCCGATTAAAAGGTTTGTCTTTATTTTGATAATGTTGACCTAAGACGGCCATATTTTGGTTGCCACCAAAGTTATCATCAGAATGCATATTCTTCAAGGTCTCATGTCCTTGAAGTAATGGAACAATGTCCCTAAAAGATGGTGTAGGAGGCTTGAGCATAGTAGTGACAAAGGAGTCATAGCCTGGACCCAAACCTTTTAGGAAAGAAAACACTTTGTGTCGGTCATCAATTGGCTTGCCTATAGCTGCCAAATCATCACACAATCCCTTGAACTTTTGAATATAATCAGATATAGAAGAAGAACCTTTCTTAAAAATTTGTAATTGACTTTGCAAATAAAATTCTCTTTTTTGAGAGTCTCTAGCATAAACATCAGTAAGAGTACTCCATACCTCATATGTGGTATCCAATCCTACCACAAGCCCGAGAATCTCTTTGGATAGAGTTCTAGCGATCCAACCAAGAAGTAAATGATTGGATCTTTTCCATGAAGTGTAATCGGGATTGTCAATTTCTTCATTGTCAGCATCATCTTCAGTAGGAGAAACCAGGATCGTAGGACTGGGCATGGGGTAATCCCCATTGATAAATCCCATAAGATCTTGACTCTCGATAAGGCCCATTACTTAAGTTTTCCAGAGGAGAAAGTTGGATGGTGTGAGCTTAATTGAGAAAAAATTCCCAACATTCAATGTTGATGGGTAGGGGCATTTGAAAGAAGAAGAAAGGGTAGCCATGAGATGAGAAATGGAAAGTAACAGTGGGGAAGGGAGAACAGTTAGTTGTAAAAGGCTAGCAACTCTTGCCCGTTAAGCTCTGATACCAAAAAAGAGTTCTTTTAATTCAATGCTTATCCAGAGTACATACTGTTCTATTTATAATATTCTTTGAAACTTATTTCCTTAAACTACTTTAACAATTTAGGTAATCTAACCGCTAGTTCTTATTATGAAGTTCAGATTTCTTCATGTGGGTCTTTCTTATCACGAATTCAGTTCAAATTTCTTCATGTGGATCGCCAATCCATCAAATTAAACCACAAATGGGCGGTTTTAAACAATTTCAAACTCAATCTGAGCAGTTTCAACCATGATTTATCATGCTCACCAACAACCAACTAAAAACCTCAATTAGCAATTCAACTAGAAATCACCTTTTGGCTCCCATTTCGTATTCTCACATTCTCCAATTGCTCCAACTCCTTGAGACGGCAAGAAATGGGGCCCTTTGGTTGCACTTTAAAGGTAATTAGCATCTATAAACTTCACTTGCATCCCCAAGCTCTGTAGTATCTTCAACGCTTTTCACTTTTAAGAAAAAAGACTCCATCCAAAACATCTCCCAACCCTTTCACACACGCGCGCGCGCACACACACACAAAAAGGTACTTCAACTTTGAGAATATAATAGGATGGTTCAACTCAGTACTTTAAAACATGTTAAACCCATAACACCAAATCCCTATATTTAGGACTTTCTTGGTCTTCTTCACTTAAGGAGTCTTGAATCTCCTTGTGAAAGGATTTTTATATGTTGGCTAATTCATGGTTTGGACAAAATTTTGAGTCCATTAAGTTGTATTTTGTATTGGTTAATGATGGACTAGTTTGAGTAGCCAGAACAGCTGACGAGAAAAAAATTTGTGAAAATGGATCAAGGCTTGCTTAATCGATCGGATTTAAGACAGAACCCAAATCGATCGATCAGACCCTTGCCCAATTGATTGGATGACGAAAACTTTTCCACCGACCTGAAGGATTTTTATTCCTTTTTGAAGTAGGAATTTCCTCTTTCGTGCCAATTCCCATCATGGTTAAAATACAGATATGAGGTACAAAATTGAGGCTATTTAAAGAGGTTCTTTCTTAACCCTAAGTACATATTTCATTAACTTAAGTGGATATTACATATTGGAGATCATCTTCTCTAGAGCTTTTATTGAGCGTTGAAAGATAGAAGTTTTGTTCTAAAGAGCAGTTATTCTACATCTCTTGTAGAAGTTTTGAGGCCATCTTGAGTGATCAAATAGAGAACAGTGCACGGTCAAGGAGTATCAATGAGCAGAAGGAGTTGCACTAAGAAAAAATAAGTCTTTATGGGGTGAAAGGGTGTGAGTATATCTTATAACTGTTCGACTTTTCTTGATAGTTAATCCTTATCGGATTCGTAGTTTTTTACCTGGTTGGAGTTTTTCACGTTAAAATCGTGCCTTCATATGGTGTATGCTTGTGTTGATTGATTTACTTTTCATTGTGTTTACATATTGTTTGATTGTTTGACATTCTAGAGATCCCCTAAAACCTTCACCTTGACTTCATTGTGTATTTCATTTCATAAATCAGCTTCGGAATTGTATAACATTGGACACTCAGTTGGCATAAAAACTAACAAATTTTTTGGGATTTGCACTAAATTTGCATCCCCGAAAAAACCAAGTGATATTCTTATACAAGTATTTTCTAAAGGATAACAAAAACTCATTTACACCGATACCTTGGTTTTGACAACCTTACGTGGAGAGTTCTTACTGGAGCTTTCTAGTAAGCTCAAAGGTAAAAAGAGGAAAATGGCTGTTGCCTTCAAACCATCATCCATCGACAGTTTACATTTTCTACATTCTATGTGTATTTCTGACATTTTTGTCATTTTGCAGTCATTTGAGGTTAAAAGGGGGAGTTGTAAAAAATGCTATGTAAACATTTTGCACCCATAAAGCTAGAACATTTGAACCCATGTAAAAAAAAAAAAAACCTTGAGGAGTGAATTAACACAATTTCTTAGTGCAAAATTCAATCTTTCCCAAATTTTCTGTATGTTCATTAATTGTGAATTCTCTTAAAACCTTTCACAATTTTATTCGGCTTACATGTGGAACCCACCATGGACTCTACTAATACTTTGAATGGTTACAATTGAATCACATTCCCTCCAATAGCATATCTTAAAATTTTTCTTTAAAAGGACTTGGCCTATTGCAAGATTGAATATATGATTGATAATATATTTAATGTATAGGACTAATAATGCATAAGATGTTTTACTGGATGGGATTAGATTCAGTTTTAATGGTTCTACAAATGTGTTATCGAAGGGGATGTAATTCTATGAGTTGGTGGGCCCCATAGTGAGTTCCACATATCCCATTCATGTAGGGATAGCAATGGGCCGAGTATAAACAGGACCCACCCCACCTAGCTCCTATTAGGGTTTGCTAGTGGGTTTTTTTTTTTAAATTATGTGGGACGGGTTTGGGCTTTGTTGACCAAATATATAATATTTATATACTTATTACTAAAATAATAGACAAAACTCATGTAGTGTAGGTGGTTTTAGACCTTAACATAAGCCATATGTGAAGAGAATGTGGCATGTTCAAACTCTACTATAAACAGTCTCATTCATTTTTAAATATTTTAAAAGTTTTAAGCTCTAAATTTGACTTGACCTACTCAAATGTGGCGGGTTTGGTATTATGATCAATGACCTGTCATGGAGCATGATGTGTTTGGATAATATAAATTTGAGATGGGGCGGGTTTGGATTTACCCCAACTAGTTCCAAATTAGCCCTGTTGCCATTCCTTGATTCATGTGAAGCTTATAATATCCCACTTGGTGGACATTCGTAGGTAGTGATAGACCTAAGGGGGCTGAAGCCTCACCCACTCCTAAAAATAGATCAAAATTTCATAGTAGTTTTTTTTTTCCACCTTCTCCCAAAAATTTTTTACATAAAACCCCCCAAGGAGAATTTCCTAGGCCTACCCTTATCCATAGGAGATCTTTCACTTCATTTGAATGGCATTATCCTAAATAGTAAGAAAATTCCAGAGCAAGTAACAGGAACCACATTGTTGTATGCAAATTATAACTAATTTGATTAAGTGGCATAAATTCCATTTTTCTTTTACCATAACTTCAAATTCCACCTATCTAAAAAGTTTCAAATGTCCATTTAGAATTCCTAGAATTCCAATCCCTATGTATTTTGTTGGAATTTTAAATGCTACACACCAGAGGAGCATTTTGGAAGTACATTTCAATTAGCCAATTTCTTTACTAGAACTCAGAATTCTTGTTTGAAGAATTTCAAATTCTCCAAAAGTTTTCATTTAAGGTGGGATCACAAACCCCCCGTCTTGGTGGAGTATTTGAAATTTCAACAAAATACAAAGAAATTGGGATTTTAAGAATTTTAAAAAGTTATTTGAGATTTTTTAGGTGGGTGAAATTTGGAATTTTGTAATAGAAACATGGCACTTCAAGTTTTAGGAGACACACCATTAAATCGTGTCTAGAAAATCCAAACATGCCAAATTCTTGTCAGAAATTTTAATAAAGAAACATGCCTCTGGGGTAAGTTTTTGGAGAACTTGAAATCCTCTAAAATTCTATGAGTTCTTGCATTGGGAATTTTTTTTATTGCAATACGAATTCCTGTCTATAGAGCGATTAGGATAATCTATTTGATTAGTACAATTTCAAAAACTTAGCATTCTAAAACTTAACTATTGGCTAGTATTAATCCTACTGAGGACTACTTACCCTAAACAAATAAAAGAAAAAAGAAAAAAAAAGAAAAAAAAAGGAAAAAAAAATAAAAAAACGTCCTGGGGACAATAATGGAGAATTTGTTATTCTTTCAAACTGAAAATCTCTAAATCCCAGCAAGCAAACTTGGATTAATTTAGATAGATTTGAATTCCTAAAGTTATTAAAAAACCATAGTAAAATAAAAAAAAAGGACAAATAAGAGGACACAAGAATGACCATTAAATAATGTCACCTTTAATATGTATTCTAACCATCACCCTAGTAAATCAAACTTCATGGAAGTCAAAATTCTCATCTTCATCTCCCCCTTATAACTTTCACCTCTAACCTTTTTGATAATCCTTTCTTGCTTACCATAAATTCTTAGAAATTCAATTTCATGCAATTAAAAAGGGCCTGAGCTTTTTAGCCGTTTCAAATGGTGACTATTGTTGGACTATACCAACCCTTTTCTGTTGCCATGTGGGCATGTGGCCCACATCTGATGGCCACAAAAGAGCCTTAAAAGCTCGTTGATTAAGTTGAATGAGTATCGCTCCAGCTCTCCCATGTTTGTTGATGAAAATTACAATGAATTTGGAGGAACATTTTGCCGAGAGAACACGTTTGATGGTTCAGATATTTGTGATAAAAGGCACCCCTTTGGGTGATTCGCAAGAAATAAAGTAGTTAAAGAAAGCTAACAATGATCTGATAAACTCAGCTTCTTGATGATCCCCAGCTCCGCGGTATTGTTTCTGATTCTGCTACTCATTCATCTTCAGTATCTACCTTTAATCCATGTCAAAACCTTCAAATCTTATTTTCAATGTTTGATTGTCATGGATCAACTTATCTAAGGACTTTGCTCAAAATAGAACGGAATAGAAAAACATAATTTATGTAGCTGACCCCAATATGGTCGGGATAAGGCTTTGATGATGATGATGATGATGATTATGATTGTCATGGATCAAGGTGGCCCCCGGCTAATACTGAAATTTGATTAGATCCGCAGAGGAGAGGGTTGGAGATTGTCATTTGTTTGCATGCGACAGTTGAGTAGTTGAACTTGAAGATCACCCACATCTACTCAATGATCCCTCTCTTTCTTCTTCAATTAATGTAAGCATCAAATTAAATACTATTTATTTAGTGGGCCAAAAAGAATTTGTTCTAATTAATTAGCAGACAATACTGCAGAAAGTAAACTCTAGACTATGGAGTAAAGGTCTCAACAAGCTGAATTCGGTCTGTCCAGGGGATTCTAAAAATTTTTTTTCTAAGACATACTAAGTTACCAGCACCCCATCGATTCAAAGTTTTTTACTTAAAGTAAAACTATTATTAAAGCTTTCAAAAAAGGGTGAAGTACCCATTACAGAAAAGGGGGATCCAGTATGCAAGGAAGAGGACACCTTTTCCCTTAATCAGGCCCATTCCTGAGTTCAATGACCTAACATGACTAATCCATAAGGCAGGGCCTGCTAAACCCACAACCTCTTAATCAGTTTTGATTAGGCGACTAGCGATATTAAAATATATGGTGACCCACAGCGGGCCCACAAAAGGGAGAAGGCTCAAAATGGAGAGTAGGCAATGAAAAAGAGGAAATAAAAGATCTCTTGCCAACACACCTTTCCTCACCTGAGGATGTATTACCTCACTATAGATCTTCTCCCCCTCATTAGAGGGTTCCCCAACTTCACCCAAGGTGTCTCCTCTCACTCGAGAGCTAAGGGTCCCAGCCCCCTAAGGTTGAAGTACCTAAAAAAGACTATAAAAAAGTGGAGTAAAAATCATGAGCACACTGGGCCATCCATTCATAATTGGGTCTTAAGTTATGCTCCATAACACCATGAGCCTGTGTCATGCCTGCCTTGGCCTTTGCTAAAAATATCAACCCCTAGCCTAGGAGCTGGGCACAAATCAAATAGATTTAATTAGTAAATTCTAACTATTATATACTTAAATGTGTATATTATGTATGTATGCAATATTATTACTTTTAGTTAAGCATGATCATATTTAAATTTAATTCATTTTATATGTCGTTGTTTGCTATAAGCACATGATCATTACTTTTAGTTAAGCATTGGTTTGTTATAAAAGCAAACTAGCTAAGTTTAATTAGAAATGAAAATGCAGTCCCAAATAAGATTATATGCATTTATTCATTATATATGCTGGGTTCCCATATGGGGCTTTTGATAAGCATTGACGTAGAAGTTTTGGGCCTGTTCTTGTATCCAAACCAATTATATGTGTACGATTCTGACCCACAGCCTGTAAGAACCTCTCCAAGCTCAAGCCAAATCCGGTCCTTCTAAAAATTAGCAAAAGAAAACTGAATGAACAGATTTAAGTTCAGTTGGTGTGGCCAAAATTTACAAAACCAAATCTTAAGGCCACAATTTCGGCATATCTTTCACTGCACCTGTGCCTAAAAATCAGCCTCCGGCATGTACCTTACTATCGACCAATCTTAGCAGATTCACAGTTTCACACATAACATAGACTTCCACATGGGCCGGACTAACATAGACTTTCACATGGGCCGGGCCTATGATGGGCCACTAACCAACCAAAAATGGGCCTCAACTAGACCTCACTGCTTGGCACATTGTATGATAATGTGGCAAATCGGATGTTGATGAAGGTTGAAAGTGGAAATGAAGATAAGTTGCACTCAACACCTGAAACAAGCACCAAAAACAATGTGCACAGGGACCAACCCAAAATGGGCCACATGGCGCACCAACTACAGGAACATGTGTTTGCACTATTCAAACAAAATAAAGCAAGAAATGTGAAACAAAATTGTTGACATGTCTCAGACTGACGAGAAATACGAAGTATACATAATTAGACTGGCCGACATTCACTCCCTTTCTCCTCTTCATTTAGAAATGTGATATCGCCCACTTTGCAAGACCCCTTGTATTTATGATAGGACCACAAATGACCTTAACCATGACAAGAACCTGTAACCTAACCTAAAGAGAAGAGGCGAAAGGCCTTGAACTCTTGTTTATGACAACCCTAATACAATGGTTGTGAAGTGATAAGGCCTTGCGCTCCTTTTCTTGATGTGTGTCCACGTGCCGCACAGTGATGGATTCAAAATTTTTGTTTGAGCGGTACAGAACCATAATAGGTGGTTTGGATTTTGGGCAAATCAAAAATTTTTATTTGGATGGTCAGGTTGGATTTACAATTTTTATTGGATTTCTGAAAGTGAGCCCAAAATTTCCATATATACTTTATAACTACATTGCGGTTTGACAAATCCAACCACACCCACATGTTACTTAGGTCCACCCCTGGATGTGTGGGTGGGTGATATGGTAGTTGTGAGTGATATGTTTTAACACTTTGGAAAATTTAGGATATGGATACAGATATAGTAATTATTCCTTTGGATCACGCTTAAAGTGATGAAACTATCATTATTTATGTTTCTTTCTAATATTTTCTATTTTGAGAAGTAAGAAAATTTAAAGAATTATATGAAATAATGGATTTGCTAAGTTGGATAAGAAAATGTAAAGAATTATATGAAATAATAGATTTGCTAAGTTGGATAAGAAAATTTAAAGAATTATATGAAATAATGGATTTGCTAAGTTGGATATGCTAAGCTTATATAAAGATTTATTGAATTTGCTTAACACTTTAGTTGATACAGTTGATGATGAAGAAACAGTTGATGATAGGCATGATGTTTAGGTTGAGACCTAGAAGGCAGACCGGTGAGGAATCAAAGAGCTCCTGCGAAGACAGTGAGACAACTTATGTGTGCATATTAAAGGAGCATGAACCCACTATCTACAATGTCCTAGTAATTAAGCAGGTCTGGAAGATATGTCCCGAGTACCATACTCATCAGCAATTGAAAGTCTTATATTTGCAATGATGTGTACTAGACTAGACATTGCACAAGCAAGGGGAATGGTCAGTACGTATATAGTGGAGTGGGGAAGAGTACATTTGGCTACTATGAAGTGGATGGATCCTTTGAATCTTGAAGGGTATTACATGCTACTCTTTGTGTTGGGGTTAAAAGCTTGAATTTGGTTGGTTTTTGGATGCAGATTTTACAGGAGATCTCAGCCAAGGGTCTACCAATGGTTATGTGTCTACTTTGGCTAATGGCTCAATTGGGTGCATGTCATATTTGCAATTTGTGGTTGCATTATGTACGACAGAAGTTGAATACATGGTAGCTGCTCGTGTATGTGAGGAGGTCATTCTAGTTAAAGAGATTACTTGAAGACTTCGGGGTCAAGAAAGTGGAAATTCATTGTGAAAGTCAGAGTGCTTTACAGTTAGTAACAAATTCAATATCATTTTCAGACAAAACACATTGATGTCTAGTATCAATTTGTTTGCCACATTGTGGAAGAAAGGAAGGTCTCGATGCAAAAGATGCACACCAACGATAATATCATTAATATGATGACTAAGCCTGTTAAAAGGGAGAAGTTTGTATGGTTCAGAACTTCTCTCGAGGCTGTTGTTATGTGATGGTCGGTGCTATAAGCGTAAGAGATTGTAAGTAGTTTTTCGCACTGTTGAATGAACTCATCTTCAAGTGGGAAAATGTTGTGGAAAGTTTTTTTTTTTTTAGGAAGTTTGGGTTGACTTTTTATTTTGTAGTGAAGTCGAGTTTATTTATAATTAGGAACTTATATTTTGGCATTAATACTTGTAAGGATTTTGTAATTGGTTAATTTATGGGTTGGACAAAATTTTGGATTTATTGAATTATATTTTACAATTTATTTTAAGCGAACTCTTGCTCGCATCGTCAGAAGATGGATTGAAGAAATTAGAAGAAGGGGCTCAAGTGGATTCTCACATGTGCTCGAGCAGTTGGGTGTGGATTTACAAGCTCAAGCTTATGTGCTCAAGCGAGTCTGACATGAATTGTGTTGAATTGTAAATAATTGAATGTTTTATTCAGGCGTTCGAGTGGATGATGCGCAGAAACCTACCAACTTGCACGAAATTTTTTCCTCTTCTGCTAGAACTACCTATTTTAGCTCTTTATTTACTCCACCTTAAGGCATGAATTGTGGGTTATAAATAAGGATTTTATCTTAATCATATGGTATCCATCTCCTATTTTAAGATTGAGAATACTTATTATAGATAGACTACTTCTCTAGAGCTTCCATTGAAGAGAATGTGCTAAAACTTTGAGTTCTCGAGAATATAGTTTCTACTGTCTTATAGAAGATTGTGCGCCTTGCGGTTTTAAGATGATCGAATCAAGCGCAGAGAGTACTGATGGATAGTCGTTGTAACAGGGAGTTGTGTAAAAAGAACTTTAGTTCTTAGGTTGGGAAGAGAGGGAAAGGGATTGTGAGTAACTACTGCTCATTAATAGTGCTTGGTTATTATTGTTCCATGAAGGACTTGTGGTTTTTTTTTGATTTGGGGTCTTTTACGTAAATATCTGTATGCCTTTTTCTTGTGATGTTTAATTGATTTAATTGCTATATTTATTATTATTATTATTTTGCCATTATTAATTGAACCACAATATAAAAATCTTTGTTGGAACAAACTTTTAGTACTTGAGTTGTATTAGGAGTAAGACCTTATAATTGTGAATCTCTCTCTCTCTCTCTCTCTCTCTCCATCTATCTATCTATCTACATATATATACTTATGGGAAATGGTTTTGTAAGGACTTTATGGTACTTACAGACAATTTTGGACCGTTTTGCATAATGAGGCCTACATTGTCAACAATCCAAATGGATTACATGTATGACCCCTTGGATTGCACATGTTTGCCAATTTTGGGTTCTATTTGAATATAATGCTTTTAAAGTTCTAGAGGTTCTGTCTGTGCTAGTGTTGTGTCCATGAGAGAAAAAACATCTCTTATAATGTTTTTTTATCACTAAAGAAGAAAGCTTGAAATGTTATCTTGAAGACACGGGTAAGTAGTTGAACCATATGAATATTTCTGTCTCTTATTCTTGATTTATTTTATTTCATTGTTATTGATTTTAGATCTTGTGCGTTTCCAACGCGTGGATTTCCACAATATATATTTACCTGTTTTTATTGAATAAAATTCAATGGTTATTAATATATGACACTATGTAAAATGGGGCCCCATAGAGGGTCGGTAGTACCCAAAGCACTGGACTAATCCAGTAGTCGGAAAGGGCCCTTGAAGTTCACTGCCTACTACTAAACCACGCTACCCTTGGCTCTACACATTTACAGAGCTAACCCCTGTCCAGTGTCCGGTGGAGCCAAGGGGGATCTCAATAGCTTCTTCCTTTCTTGTCTTTTGTCTAATGTCTTCCTCTTTTTCTTCGCTTAGCTTAGAATTGTTTGATCTAACTCCCTAAAGCAAGGCCATGCACTAGTGAATTGAACTCGAATTCTAGGGGTGGTTTCTTAGTCAGTTATATTTGCTTTGTGGAGAATCAGTAGTTGAAAGCAATTAGACTATGACCAATACCTGCTGGTACTAGCAGAGCTTAAGGGAAGGGAACAACAAAAGAAAAACAAGCCAGTAGTATTGAAAGGATAAGATTAATTAAAAGTGGGTGCTAACTATAAAAATTAAATAGTATTTTGGAAAATGAATTATAAATTTTTTTGCTTGATTTTAGGAAATTAGTTTTAATCGAGTCAGTTGCGTTTCACTTTAAATTCCTAGTAATGTAATTATTGTTGAAGAGTGGGCTCCACTGAGGGGGATTGAAAAATATTGTTGCTGCTTACTAACACCTTGAGGATTTTGTAGGTATATTTTGCTAAGAAGATTTAATATGGTATCAAAACCAGTTATGAGCTTGAATCCCTGGAGTCACTAACAATTATAAGACTTTTGATTTTTTTTATTTCTAATTTTATTCCAAACCTAATATAATTAATTCTTAGACTTAATGATCTGTCTGCTCCAATGCAATGTGAAACTTTTGCACTGCCGTTTGATCATGTGTACATATAAGAGGTCACACCACAAAATTCAAGACACCCAGAATTTTGGGGCGTGACAAGCACGATATAACTCTTCTTTGTACATGTAGCATTTGACAAAAGTCCAATTTCACATACAACAATTCCAGTACAACTACCAAAATACCCCATATAACATTATTGTTAACATTAATAATGTCAAACATCAAACAAGATAACATAAACACAATTCAAACATATACCAATCACTCTATTTTTAAAGCTTGAGGAGCTTTAAAACAGTTATGTTTAAAGATGGTATGGTTTTCTATGACTGGCCACCAGAAGAGGAGGATTTTGCAACTGTCGACACCCATGAATCTTCATCTTTGCCAATGCAGGTAAGTGCCCATTACATATACTTTTCAGCTTTCGCAGGTCCTCAAGATACAACTCTTTCAATTGTGGGAATACATCTTGCCCCATCGCATCTTCTTCTTCAAACACCCTCTCCAAATTATTGCAGAATCTTACCTCGAGTGTTACTAGCTTTCCCAATCGAACACTCGAAGAGAAGAGGCTACCAAGCCTAGGACAATGCTCCAAATGTATGCATTTGAGACAAGCGAAGCTTCCTTCACCAAATGTTCCTCTGCACAGAGATTTCAAGTTTAGCAGATCAAATACCAATAGATTCTCTAGCTTGCTCAATAGCTGGAGATTTCTACTGCTGCTTCCGATGGTGAGCAAAGACTGCATATTTTGACATTCCTCAATCCGACACTCTATGAGATTGTCCATATTTTCAACACCCAAGTGTGACAGTCGCGGGATGGAATTGTTCCCACACAGTGAAAGGAATTCTGTATGGTAGAGAACCCCGCGAATGCCGTATGGAACATCATTCGTACTGCCAATCTCCAAACACCTGTCATAGCTTCTTACGGATTCGGTACTGAAGTGTCTTGCTCTGGCTGCATAAATTCTTCTGTAGATGAAGCAGGTTCTTTGGAAACGATTTTCTGCATCCTCAGGTGGTTGCTGTCGATGAAAATTACATGAGGCAACAGAGAATGTGAATTTCTTTAATTCATCTGTCCACAATCCAGAACCTTTGCTCAAGGTTTGAAATATTTTGTCATCACAGACAGAGATGCAGTATCTCCTGCCAGTTTGAAGTTTTTCTTCTACTGAGTATTGGTGGCCACCACATTGATCCCAATTAAGGGTCTGTGGGAGTCGATCAATATCATCCCATGGAACATTTGTAAGGTGCTTCATGTCAAGAAGGTCTAGACGCCTTAGACTTTTCAACTCGGAAACATAAAAATCATTAAAATCTCTGATTTTAGTACCCGAAAGATCAAGCATCTCCAGATTTTCTGGCGGTACTAAATGTTTAAAAGAGTGACAACCCTTTAGGGAGAGTTGAGTGAGATTAGTGGCGGAGTCGATATGAAGAAAATACAGATTTTGCATCATATGGAGTGACAGGGCTGTTAGGTTGGGGAGAACTGACCCACGAAGAAGGAGCACTTCGAGGTTTTGGAGAGCAAATAACAATGGATGTGGGAGTGTATCTAAGCGAGGGCAATGTTCCAATGATAACAATCTAAGGTTGGTGAGGGAGGACATGGAGGAGGGTAACGATGTGATGTCAGTGCGTGAGAGGTCGAGGACTAAGAGTCCTTGCATGTGCTGAAAGAAGTCTTCCGGCATGCGACTCAGGGGATTACGAGAAAGAATCAATGTTGATAGGCGGGGGCATTTTGGAGGTGGGCCTATATCTTCAAGTGATTTTATGTCATTACTTTGCAATGATATCTTCTCGACATTCTCTTGTTCCCACTCAGCCAGCCTTGGGGCCTCTTGGAGTTCCAAACCACATCTCACCAGAAATCTTCTCCATTTAATACGATGCCATGATGGATAATTACACGAGCTGCATCCTATTGGATCAAAAATTCGAATTAACTTGGACCTCAACGAGCGGCAGACTTCTGGGTCCCCATGATCTGGTGACTCTAGCAGACTGTGGGAATGAAGCACTCGCTCCAGTCGCAAACTAACTGCACTCAACTCAAGCCAGCCGTGGCTGTCATGTGAAAAGCCTAGTAATTTATAATAAAAAGTAAAAGAATAAGGAGTGGAGCTCGAGAACAATAATAAGGAGGAGAACCATTGCAATAGAGTGTCTCCACCATTGGTGAGGTTAACTTGGATGTCTGAGTCGTTGGCCGCGTCTGCAAGCACATGGCAGAGTAACGCCCATGCCTCATCATCAGACAAACTCCCCCACTCTTCCTTTATTTCTACCTCACTCCCCATCTCCCGACAGACATCCGCGGATGCTGTTACAACAACCAACTTTCCAAGTTGCCGTATCCACCGCGTCCAGATCTCTCCTACAGGGTCAACTTTCCAAGTTTCTGTATCCACTCCATCCACTACGATTAAGGACCTGTCAATTCGGGAGGATTTTGTAATTATTTCAAGAGCTATATCCACTACATCCCCACGTTCAGATACATGAATCCCAACGCCTTTTGCTATTCTCTCCAGCATTTCTCTGTGAGAAACTGGACCTTTTAACCATATGGTGCGATCAAACGGAATGGCGCCTGTTTCTTCTTCTCCTTCTCCTTCTTGTAGTTTTGTCAACTCATTCAGCACTTGTCTTGTGATCATTGACCTCCCTACTCCCTCCCATCCTAGCACAGAGAAGACTCTAATATCGGGATCCATCAAGCATTTCCATATCTCTTGTCTCATTCGCTCAAATGAACCGCCACCCATTGTCAAAACAGCAGCTTCTTCCAGGGACATCTCTCTCTTTCGTTTGGTCAGCCGAGTGTATCTCTCCTCGTATTCAAATAGTTTCAGCTATTGTCAGACAGTCAAAAGTAGCATCAAAACCTGCCAAATTTTATGAAAATGATTTATGGATGTGGGCATGTTGAAGTGAAGAAGTTAAATAACAAAATTTTAAAAATTTAAGGTCTTTTCACAAATTGCACCCGCATATTTCGCTTGGGTCGGCGCTGACTTGATGACCCTAATATCTAGTTTGCATTCAGTATTTGTTGAAATATTGGCTCAATAGGAGCCGATTTTGTTGACCTGCATCGTGGGCAAACTGGACTTGCACATGGGCCAACTGATATCCCACCCAAAGAGACCGAAATCCTTGACTTTGTAAACCCCGTTGGACGGAATCTAAAAATGGAAGCTTGCATTGCCTTAGTGGAGGGAGGAAGAAGGGGAGTGTAAGGGAAATATAGTCTCTCTCATTCGTGGTGTGCCACTCGTGGTGTTGGCACACGACTGAGTGAGTGAGGTTCAGAGTATACAGTGAGATTGGGTACAGGGATTGGGGCTTAAGCTGAGAGTGTACATTCAGTGGTAAATTACCTTCAGTAATGATATTGCTGCTGTCTTTCCGTGGACGCAGCCCCCAAGGGGTGAACCACGTAAATGCTCTCTCACTTTCTCTTGTGTGTGGATTGAATGCATGTGTGTGAGATCATTGCATATGGACCGTTGATCTCTAGCATTTTCCTGCTGTGCCACTTTCACAACAAGTGGTATTAGAGACTTTTTGCCTGAACAAATTGGCATCAAAGCAGTTTGGCACAACAAACTGGTATTAGAGCCCAAATCAAAGCTGGGCCATGCTGCTGATCACGGATCAAATGTTGAATGCCAGGGTGGGCGAGGTGGAGAACACCAGGATGGTGTGATCTACGGATCCAGATGTGGCAAACCCTACACCATGTGCTGGTGAGACAGAAGAGGCGGACAGATAATCTGTGCATCTGATCAAAGCACACTGATCGGAGGTGGGTCGCAGGTCAGATCTGGTTGATGCGGAAGAGGCGGAGATATCGTGATCAGATCTTTGCCTCTGGTCACTGCACACGGATCAGAGAAGACAAGGAGAGAAATCAGATCTGGACTTCTCTGCTCGATCGGCCTGAATGAAGGTGGAGGATTGATTACAAAATAAAAATGGACCACTGCCCGGAACCTGATCTTGATTAATTGCTGCAGATACGGCGACCGGAAGGAGAGATTCATCGAATTGGATCTGATCTTCGGTGGGCCACCATAGTGAATCAGCTCTATTTGCTGTAGAGAGATTTCGATCTCTTATGTGTGCTCGGAAGTGGACAATCGTGGTGGTTGATCGTCGGTCTAAGCGATTGACAAATTTCGTCTTGGAGTCACGGATTGGCCTGAGGAAGAAGAAGAGAGATCGATTCAGATCTCAGGTGGACCACGTGTTGAGGCCTAGATTTGCGGCCACAGATCGGATTTTCGGAAATCCGATTAGGGCAAGGTGATGTGCAGATCTCTGGTGGGCAACGGTTCCTTGATTAGTAAAAGGAGAGGGCTTTGATCAGGTTTTCTCACACCGTTCTGGATAGCGGAGAAAAGAGAGTCCCTTTATATATATTAAAGCTCTAAAAGCCGAGGCTTCTGGAGGGTGCCACATCAGCACCCTCTATTTTTCTCTTATCATTAAGATTTGAAGAAAGCATTCTTTCTTATATATAATTAATATCTTGCACCTAACAAAAAAATAGTTGTATGAGTGTTTTTGAATCATGGGGCTTATACTCTTTTTAAATTTACGGTGAATTTCCAAAAGTACATTTCAAGAGTTAAAGTTAATAATATATCAAATCACCCTCTGTTTAGAAATATGTGTTCTTCTCTTTCTTTATTAGTATTATTCGGTGATCTTTAATTCATATTTTTATTTTATAAGTCTTGATGCAAAAGATAAAATTTAAGAATTATGTATGATATATTTTTCTTATTTATTTATTTATTATTAATTATA
This sequence comes from Sextonia rubra, assembly GCA_037013555.1. Lineage (NCBI taxonomy): Eukaryota > Viridiplantae > Streptophyta > Magnoliopsida > Laurales > Lauraceae > Sextonia > Sextonia rubra. Next base: position 29,100,628 of record JASUAD010000009.1, read on the forward strand.
TTTTAAAAAAATCTTAAAATTTAATATATTTTCATTATGGGCCTAGACTTAGCATGGGCCTTCGTTTCTAGTGGTTTCTGTAAAGTCACATGGGTTGACAGCGTAACTTGAAAGTGACGTGCGTCTCCCATTGGTTGGTGAGATTAACTTTCGGTGGAGGGAAAAGCTCTTATACGGTACGTTTGCCAAGGTCACCACCTTTAGAAACGATCAGGTTTGATAAAAAAGAGTGTTTTCAGCAAAACAGGTCTTTAAAAAATCAACGACTTACAAGCTAATATATCTTATCCACGAGGCTTTATGACATGAAATTTGGTCTCATAACCGATTTTAGCCTCTAGATCGAATCTAATAGCATAGATTTTTCAAAAAGGGCTAACAAAAGTCCAAATTTATGTATAAAATGTTGACTACATTTTTTAAAATATCATTGCATTTAAGAAAAATCAATGGCTGAAAATTCATCCCACAATCCTTTTGGGGGTACTTATACATCTAACGGTTCAGATCATGCATGGGAGGTCCACCCACTTATCAAATGAAGAAAAAACAAATTGGATATAATCCTCTCATTCAGTACTGTTCATCCGCATTTTCACAACTTTTAGCATCATTTGTATAAACAAAGTGGAAGAGAAGGAGGAAAAGAAAGAGGAAGAGGATGAGAAAGAGGAGAAAAAGAAAGAAGAAGACGAAGAGGAAGACGGGAGAGAGAGGGAAGGGAGGGAAACTCCCCTCCACCTGTCAGAGGTCACCGCCGGCCTAAGAGGAAGGGGGGAGGAGAGAGGAGGGAGGAGGTATGTAGAGAGAGAAGGAGGTGGAGGGTAGTTTGGAGAATCTTAAATTTTTTTTTAAATGGCTGTATAGGAAGAAAAAAAACATGCCTACATATAGCATCATTTCCTTCTTCCGTCTGTTTTTTCTCTTTTCTTTTCATTTTGCATAAATTTTTTCTTTTCTTTTGGTTTTGATTCATTTATTCTTTCGAGGGCTCTGTTTCAGCATCATTTGTGTATTTTTTTCATTTTCAATGCACTCTCACATTTTTGCAAAAAAAGGAGATCATGCTTAATTCTGTCAATTTTCTATTTCTAAAAGAAACATTTTGTGTAACCAGAAAGAAGAACTCAATACCAATCATACTTAAATAATTAAATAGGCTAATTTTGGAAAATATATTGGAAGAGAAAAAAAAAGAATTACACATGGATACAAATAAACATGCGGAATTATGTGTCCCTAACTTCGCTAGGAAATCACAGTACACAGTGAGTCTAACTATTTTGTGCCCACTCGAGGCATGGCAAACACAGAAAGCAGCAGCGTGGAAAGATTTGGCAGCGGATCAGGGGTAAGCTAAATAATAGCCTAGTCAAATAATCAACCAGAATTTAAAGTCCTCATGGATATAATTGTTACACATTTCATTTCAATTTATTGTGATCAAATGTTCATAAATCATAGCCCATAAATTTATGGTTACATATCATTTCAATCTATTACTATAAAATATAAAATGAATAGTACCCCAACAAGTCAAAATAAGGCCCAAACAATTCAAAATAAGGCCAATGCCATTACAAGGAAGTATGTGTTTCAGCTGTAATTGAGTTATTGTAAGTACACCAACATGAAAATAAAAACGAGGCACGAATAAAGAGCCTTTATAGGGACATTTGTTCACACGGAATTGAATTTGTTGGAAATCTAACAAACGAATTCCGTCCAAGTGGGTTAAAACTGAAGAAACGAAGGGTGAAAAATTCACAATTCACCATTACCTCATCATTCTTTGTTGGAAAATGAATACAAACAGCCAGCAGCCTAATTAATTAGATCTTGTCAAAGTTATATATATATATCTCTCTCTCCCCCCTTGTCTCTCCCCCTCTCTCTCTATATATATATATAGGCAAGCCTCTTCTAAGCTCAAGCTTATATAAAAAATTTCCTAAGCCCGAGCCCTTGGGGCTCACCTTTGGTCTATCTAAATGGACCAAACATACAATCCCCTAAATTGCACATGTTTACCAATTTTGGTCAAATCCGAATTTACTAAACTGTTAAATCGACTGTACATCGATCCAAATAGACTATTGAACATTAAATTTTTGGGGCCTAATGGATATGATAGAAACCACGGCTAGGAACCACGGCTAGGGCGAATTTTTTACAAAGGAAAGGGTCCTAGTGAGTCTTTTAAATCCCCCCATCCCCATCTCCATGTGGGTCCCCAGGTGGGCCCCATAAGCTTGAGCCACACACTTGTAATAAATATTTACTGATGAACACATAAACTACCCAAGCCCTCACCAACGCAACCGGGAGATGTCACTAGTGTCTCTGTGGGCCTAATCACTGAGCTATCAATGGGCACCATTTTATATACTTAACTGCTATTTCCCATGAACTTTTAGTGGTTCAATTCCAATGAAACATTCTTGAATCTTCTTTTTGAATCAGAAAAGAATATGGCAATGGTAGGCGCATGTCAACAGTTTTGGTCAGGCACGTATGCAGTTGCAAATTCATTTGTTAAGTGCTCTGTCACAAACGCCCATTTGTCACAACAACCTCTTTCAATGTTAAAAAGAGGTTTAGTATGGGGAATTATTGAGTTTTCTTTCTCATGTTGTTTTTTGCAGGTGCTCCAAAGATTCTCGAATTTGGAAACCATTCATATCTGAAGAATTCTCAACGAAAGTTTTTGTCTTAGCCTTGGAAGGAACTCAATCTTCTAGAGCCCTTTGTACTTTAGTTTGGTTGGGTCTCATTTCTCCTTGGGTGGAGGTGTTCTGTTAGTTGGCTATTATAGGAAAGATATCGACAGCTGATAACTTAAGAAGAAGAGGTATGACTATGAGAAACATCTCTGATATATGAGTTATGTAGGAAGGAGGATGAGACAATAATCATCTATTTCTCCATTGTGACGTCGTGGCTACCATTTGGAGTGATTTCATTGCTAGGTGTGGTATTGCTTGGTGTTGCTCGAAATCAACTGCAGAAGTAACAGAGTCTTGGATGGGAGGTCATTTTGTGAGTTCTGGTCGTACTCTGTGGAAAATGATTTCCTTTGCCATACTATGGTCTATTTGGAGGGAAAAGAATGATAGGATTTTTAAGGGTCTCTCCTATTTTTTGACAAATCAAATTGATAGCGTCTCTCTAAAAGTTGTTAAGTGGGTTTCGATTAGAAATGAGTTTCTAGTTTCTCTCTTAATGATATTCTTACTAATTGGGAAACTTGTTTGATGTGTGGCCCATCCAAGGTAAGGAGATCTTTTCTATGGTGTCCCCCTCCTTTAAATGTGCTCAAATTCAATGTTGATGGAGCTGCAAAGAGCAAGCCGAAACCAATAAGTATTGGAGGGGTACTTCGCAATTACGAAGGCAAGGTTTTTTTCATGTTCTTTAAGCATGTGAGTGTTTGTGATTCTAATAAAGCAGAGGTTCTATATATTTTGAAAGCTTATTTATTTTTCTTAAGATCTTTTATGGCAACTTTATTGTAAAAGGTGACTCTTCTAATGCGATTTCATGGGTTTAATAAGAAGGTGTATCTTTTGAAATTCCAATTCATCTTTAATAAGATCCGAAATCTAACTTCTTCATTTAATGTTACCTTCTGTTATGAGTATAGGTCGGCTAATTTTATTTCAAATCCTTTTCCGAAACAAGGTGTTGAGCGGATTACTCCATGTGAGGGGTTTGTTATGTAATTATCATGTAAGTAGGGTACACCTTTCTTGTAACTATTATCTTTTTCTTTTTTGTATTTGTCTTCTCTTTAATTAAAATCTTTGTTACCGCTTCCAAAAAAAAAGGTTCAAAAATCACAATGCATGAAGCTAGTCTAGTGGTTAAACCAGTATGTATTGCAATTATATTCAACCAAAACTGCTTGCTTATAATTGAATTGTCTTTTTTTTAAAGAATATTCAACCATTAAAAAAAATAATTTATGTAGTTGACTCCAACATGGTTGGGATAAGGCTTTGATGATGATGATGATGATGATTCAACCATTAAAACAAGGAGGAAAAAAACAACAAGCACAGGCTCGACAACAAAAACGAAACTAGAACACCAAATACAACCAAACAAGAAGAAAAATAAAAACATGCCAAAAAAAAAAACTCTTTAGAGATAAAAGGCAAAAGAATGATAAAACGGCGGCCTAAAAAATAATATATTTTCTCCAAAAAATGGGCCACCATGTTAAGCCTTCTAGAGATGAAAAAAAGACGATTGATTCAAATTCTAAAGATAGACTCAACATATCCAAAAATAGCAGTGATGGACCAATTACTAGAATCATTTAAAGTTAACACTACCTCCTTCAAATATGACAAATAGAAACTTTTGCCAAATTTATATCTTTAGCTCTCATAAGGGCATATCACATCGCCTGGGCTTCGGCCTCTTTGATGGAGAAGACCTTGGGTCCACGGATAGCCTTTGCATCAAGAAAATTATTATTCAATTGAATAGCAAAACTAAGAGTGGCACTCCCATCTCAAGCCTTGAAGGCAGTATCCACAAAAACAAAAGCTTCAGATGTCAAGGAGATTACTCTAAGAAAAGAGGCTGGATGAATTTCACTAGATTTTATGGGACCAGTATAATTTGGATGGTTCCCCATATAACTATCAATATCCAGAAGAATTGAGGAGGGACTTATTTTGAGATTTCTAAAAATAAAATCATTTCCAGCCTTCTAAATCACCCACCAAGATATGAGAACTCTCATCTTAGAGTGATCATTGCGAAGAGGTCGGAGGAAGAAACATCATTTTCACAACTTTTGACACCATTGTCTCATGTTTTGATCTCGGAAATTATGAGATAGGAAGCTGAAATATGATCGAAACTAACATGCTCTTGCATGATCACAAAGAAAAAGGGCATGAATAGTTGTTTCCTTCCTTTCAGCACAAATAGCTTCCTTTTAGCACAAATAGGACAATTTGCATCAAGAGAATTAGTTTTTGAATTAATAAGACCTCTTACCATGATAGCATTATTGAGGCCATTTCCAACCACACAACAGAACTCTTTGAGAAAGAGAAAGTTTCCCAAAAAGAAAAAAAAATGAAAACCTCTACAATTTGGTAGGATTTGATTGCTAGGAAATCCTTGTCCAATAATATAAGTGCTTATAAGCTGACTTGGTGTTTAGTTGACTCTCGTTAGTCCATGGCCAAATCCTTGTATCCCCGCTACCAACACTAGGGATATAAATCTAACAAATATCATCTATATCCTTTTTGTTATCAAAATAAATCTTTAGTTTATTAACATCTCATTTCATGTTCGCACTTAAAAGCTTGCAAACTAATAGATTAGGGTCCCCAGTGTTGATGAAAAGGGCTTCCTAAAGCCCTCTTTACTTGGGATCCTATTGCATTGCCAAACGTTAATGCTATCCTCACTTCCTATAATCCATTAATCCATCTAATATTTTCCTTTGTAAATTCCACCTATCCAACAAATCCCTTCCAGAACTAAGAATTCCCCCCTTTAACTTTTGTTTCCAATAAGGATCTATTAGGGCAATACTTAGCTTTTAAAATTTTGGAGCATAAAAGGTCATCGTTCAAGTTAACTTTCACTTTTTTGTTTATGTACCGAGCTATAGGGGCTTGGGACCCTTCCCTCGGTTGAGGGCAGAAGACCTCGGGTGACCTCGGTGAGGTGATGGAACCCTTGAGTCAAGGAAGTAGACCTCGAGGTGAGGAAATGTATTATGAGAACTGATCCCTCTTATAACTGAATTAAGAGGTCATTCTGAAGAACAACTCCTTACCTTAGTGGTAAAAGGTAAGGAGTGTCTGTTCTTATTGAGACGTCCAAGGTTCAAATTTGCCCCCGCTGCATGTGTGAGTTTTTATTACCTTACAAGTGCAAGTTGTGTTTTGTTTCCTCATATGTGCAAGTTCTCATTACCTCGCTTGTGTGAGTTGTGCATATTTCTTCACATGTGCAGGTCATCATTATCTCGCATGTGTGAGTTGTGCATATTTCCTCACATATGCAGGTCGCCATTGCCTGCATGTGTGAGTGTGTCTATGTCCTCATATGAATGAGTCCCCATTGCCTCGCATGCGTGACTTGTGTCTGGGTGGGGTGTTTTTGAATCCAGATCCCAACCCCTCAGCTGGGTTAAGAAAGAGAGAGAGAGAGAGAGAGAGAGAGAGAGAGAGAGAGAGAGGTTGTTTTCAAATCAGCTTATGCTTTGAAACAAAGAAATGAGGAAAGATGGAGAAAATTTTACAGATAGAATATAAAATCTTACTTTATTGGATTTAACTTAAACACTTAAAATTAACTTTTAAAACTTTTTACATTTCTTTTCTATGATAGTTTTAAGTGATCTTTATGAAAAAATTAACCTTAAATACTAATTTGACAAAATTGATTACAAAATTGATGGATTAGAATGTATTTTTTTGACAAAATTTATCCTTGTGACAGTATTGTTAGCCATGTGATCACACCTATTTTGCCTATATTCCACCCAATAAGACTGATATTCTTGTTTCTCCATCTCCCTTCTCAATTAAGGGCTCTCTAAATATGGAAGACTAAGACAAGGAAAGCCTATTTAGAACATATGAATTCTGCCAAGATAATATTTTCATGTCATGGTTCAGCCCATGACCGTTATGGGTGTAGATTATAGAACCATGTTTTTGTAAGGAACTTCTGAGTACACATACAAAATTACTTTCTGCACACACCATTTAAAAAAAATTACCACCACGATGAAATGACGGGTATAGCCTTCCCCCCCACCCCACCCCACCTTCTCTCTTGCTCCCTCCCCCTCTCTTTGTTTTGTCTCTCCCTCTTCCTCTCGCAACCTCTCTCACTCTCCCTCCGCCTCTTCCCCATCTCCTCCCCTTCCTATCACGTGGTCAATCAGGAACGTGTAGGTCCTTGAATTGGGGTTTGCTCCATCTCTGATCATTCGAGAAAAGATTCGTACAGCTTGCAAATTCTCTCCTTGTTTCACGTGGAGGTTGATGATGAGGTTGTATGACTGTGTACAAGGGCGTTCATGGCCATCAATCTTCATCCGTGCCCATGTCTGAGCGACAGAAACTGAATCGCAAGCAGCAGCATACTTGCTGTTAGACATCGACCTTTCTTAGTCATATTTAGGTGCTAATTAAACTTTTTATTATTGACAATTACTTTATTTATTTATTTTAACCTTGGATAGATAGAGTTTTAGGGGATTTGACCTTGACTAGGTAGTCAAAAGGGCCTTTTCATAATTTCTGGTTTATTAGTTTCTCATGGGTAGACATCATCTTGGTGAGTTCTTGGTTGCATCGCATTGGGCCCGTCACTTGCATTAATTTCATGTTTGGACCATATGCATATGAGCCCATTTTATTCCAATTAGGCCCAAAAGACCCAATCTGAAATTACTTTTGGAATCTTGACTCTTATGGAAATAAAACAAACGATTTAAATAAAATAGTTCCCAGCCCTTGCAATCGACATGTCTATTGTAATCCTAGATGAAACCCTCATTGCTCCTTCATATCTCTCTCTCTCTCTCTCTCTCTCTCTCCCTCCTTCTGAATTCTAGTGAGGAGCTGTTGCATATGTATTTAGAAGACTTCACTTCCTTCCTCAACCTCTTCTTCGTCATCTCCAAGCCTTGGATTGTCTACGTTCACCTTCTCCACTTCTCCATGAGTGGATTTGGTCAGATCTTTTTTCCCTTTCCAACTCTTTATTTCCAAATGAGTCAAGGAGACTCAAATAGACTTCATGCATCTCATCTTCATGTCCATTTCATACATCTCCATGTGCAGGGCTTGCATGAGCTTGAAAGCTTTGGGTTTCTCTCTTTTTGCGCTAAACAAGGTTAAGTGAGAGTCCAGCACTGTACAAAGGCAAGTTAATGCACTTATAGATTTGTATGTATGTTTGAATTTGGTTAATTCATGCTATGTTAATATGTTGTGTAATTTCTCTAAATTATGTCTAAGATATTTGATAAAGTAACAGGTTAGTTACACAAGCTTCTACAAATATTTTAAATGTACATGTCATTACAAGAAAAAGCACTTTTAGCAACGTTTTTTTAGCAACGGGTTAAAATTTTCATCGGTAATAGTAACATTTTACCGATGCAAAAAAATATAGCGTCGGCCATAAATATTAAAGTTCATTTTTACCGACATTTAATAAAAAATGTAGGTGAATCTAAGTCATTACCGACGTAAAACGTCGGTGAAACATAAGTTTTTACCGACGTAATAACTAAAATTCATCAGCAATTGTTAGGACATTTTAACTTATTTTTTAGAAAAAATTAAAATAAAGTAAATTATTTCCGACGAATATTTTAACTTTTTGCAACAAAATATTTCATCGGTAAAGTGATTTACTGACTTTTTAAATTTTTCATTGATAAAATGTGTTATTTTTACCGACGTAAATAGGTAAAGTGTCGGTAAAGGTTAGTAGTTTATAATTAGTCTTTTAGAAAAAATTAAAATGAAATAAATTATTGCTGATGAATTTTTTACTTGTAGTGATGAAAGTACTCATTAGTATAAATAAATACTGACGTTTTAACTTAAACATCGGTAAAAGTATATTTTTACCGATGGAAAATAAAAATGCATGGGTAAGGTACGTTCTTTTGTATCTTTTTTAGAAAAATTAAAATACAAACTTTTACTGACGCTTTAACTTTTGGCGATGAAAATGAGTCGTCGGTGAAAGTCTATTAGAACCTGGCACCAGAGGGAAATCCCTTTTTCACTCGCCTGGCCCCTAAATTCTAAAAACCCTCGTTGCATGTCTCTGCTCTCTCTCGGTTTCTCGCTCCCTTTGCTCTCTCTGCCCTCTTGGTCTCTTGCTCCTCCAGCTCTCTCCTTCTCGCTCGCTCTCTCCCTCTTTGATCTCTTCGATCCTCACTCATTCGGTCACCTCTCTCTCTGGATCAGTCTCTTTCTCTCGGCTCTGCCTTTGCTGGCCAAGAGGAAGGAGAAAAGAAAAAAGAAAGAGAAAATTTTCATTTAGTGATGAAAAGTTTCATAGCTAAATATGTAATTTGTTGTAGTGTGTGTCTATGTATGATAATCCTCACAAGTGAATCATGTGGTAACTCCCTTTTGGGGATTCAACTGTGCCTTTGGCATGGCATGAATTTCCACGGAAGCATGGGCTCTTGCCTAGGGGTTTGCCTTAAACCCCATCGCTTGGGCTTGAGGCGTGACACCAAGTGAAAGAGATCCAGAGGAGCAGGGCAAGCAGCACTTAGAAGCTCAGCAGAATTGATGTGACAGATGAGGGTTTGGAGATTAGAGAGGCAAGCAACAGAGGCAAGGATCTTGGCCATGGTGTGCATATCACTCAAATTTGATTTGAGATTGACAAGAGAAAGCCTTGATTATCTTGGTTAGAAGAGTAAAGGAAGAAGGGAATTGGTGAACCATAGTCGAATATGTCTTCTGATATATAGATTCGAGAGCCACAACACTTTTCGAGAAGGAAGAGCTTCAATGCTTCTCTATTGTGCAGAGAAGTCACTTACAAACCAAGTGTAGGTCTTGTCCTTGCCAAACTTGGGTTCGGTTCAGGTCGAGTTAGGTTACACTTGATTCGTAAAAAGCTTAAAAAAGATTCAAGTTTGGGTCAGGTCCAACCCAATCCACATGAAGGAGCCTAGCAGCAACAGATGGTGTCAGCTCTGATGTCAGCATAGGTCAAACGTGCATGTTTGACTTGATTAGAAGGCCAAAATTGTTTCATGAATTTCGAAGTCATTCAGGCTTAGAATCGCGCTCCATTGTTTTAGTGCATTCACAACGACAGGATCTACAATGTACATGGAGGAGATTGGTAATTTGAAGGGCAAAAAAGAGTGATTCAAAAACCAATTGTTTCACATTAATAGAAATGGATTCAAGCATCATAGGCCAGTTTGAAGTATTTAATAGGAGAAACAACTTCAGGGAATGACAAGAAGAGTCAAAGACTCCTTGCCATAACAAGGAGTGAAAAGTGTTACTTGATATCATGGATGAATAATCCGCTCCGGGACTTTGGGCAAAGTTCAAACAGGGCACCTATTTGAGTAATAAAAAGCGAAATCCACGTTGAAAGGATCAAAAAGGAGAAAACACACCAAAGTGGATGGAAAAGAAACTCCGGGACTTTGGGCAAAGCTCAAACAGGGCACCTATTTGAGTAATAAAAAGCAAAATCCACATTGAAAGGATCGAAAAGGAGAAAATACACCAAAGTGGATGGAAAAGAAAAGTTCTCATGTTATAACTTCAAGGAAGACAGATATCTGAAAAGGGATTGCAGGAAGCGAGAAGAGGATTTGAAAAGAATAAAAAGAATCATAATTGGAAGGAGTGAGTGTGCTAGAAAGATTGGTTTCGAACAGCAGGGAATCACTTTTAGCCGCTAAAGGTATGGATCGAGTTAATGATTTATAGAATTTGGATTCTGGTTCTACCTATCACATGTGTTTGAGTAGAGATTGATTTGATACATATAAATCTCGTGCTAGTGGATCAGCTCTTATGGGAGACAGTGAATAATTGGAGAGCATTGTTCAAATACTAACGGATGTGATGCATGTTCTGGGTTTGCAAAGAAATTTGATTTCTTTGGGTGCCATAGATTCCAATGGCTATAAGTGCATTATAATAAGTGGGTTGCAAAGGTGATAAGGGAGCATTTGCCATCGTGAATGGTGAAGTGGTTAGAAATCTCTACAGTTTGATATCGCGTGCAAATCCAGGTGGAGCATTGAATTTTGCATTCCACTTCTCCATGCAGAAGAAAATCTCTTTGGTCTAACATACATGATATCTAAGGCAAAGTTAAAAATCTCCCTCTTCCTTCAACCTGATGGACCTACTTCCCCTCCTAAGGGTTTAAAAATCTCTCTCTCTCTCTCTCTCTCTCTCTCTCTCTCTCTCTCTCACATATCAGGTCTTCAGTGATGGTTAGGAATCAACCAAGATATTCATTGTCATAGGCAAATAAACACTATTTTTAACTAGGAAGTTTTATTAAGGCAATGAAATTCTTAATGTTACAGACATATCAATTTGAAAGATGACTATGTAAACTTTAGGTCTATTGACAGCCTCAAATAACAGCTTCAAAATTTATTGACAAAACCCGCCTTCAGTAATTTCTACACTTGTACTCTATATATAAATTCCTATTAAAGCCAGAAACGCTCCAATTAGAGGTGGCAAATCAGATAAGGCCCATTAATCACCAAACCCATATCTTAGATTTGAGCCACTAAATTTGACGTCCAAAATCTATAGATTGGTCCTAGGTCTGGAAAATTTGAAGCCCATTTTAGCGCAGAGAATAGGTTGACCTGCTTAACCAACATAATAAGTTTTCTGGTGGGAATACAACACGAATTGTGCCTTTTATCATAAGGACTACCATTTAGAGTGACTTATCCTACCGACATCAATGAATGGAGTTCTAGTTTATTTTTAAAAATGAAGAAAATCTGTGACCTAGCCATCTTCAAATTCGCATGGCTAGCTTTGAGCTAACTTCAGATAATTTGAGATTGTATTGGGCTTTTTTGGGCCTCTAACGAAACTTGGATATGGCCTTAATCCTTGAGATGGATTGGACTTGGGGCAAGCTTCTAATGTTGGGTTGGAAATGTGTTGACGGCTGGATTGGATGCATGCTTTTAGGCCCGGTTGAGCTGACCAAATTAATTGCAGGTGGGGAGTACCCCACCCGTTTTAATATATGTAGAATGCGGATTGGGTTTCAACCTTTAGACCACACTAGTTTTGCCTACCTGCTTTTAAACGACCCCAACTGTTTTCCCTCCTCAATTCCATTAAGTAGATATTTAAAACCATAGCTGCACAGAACCATTTCTCAGTTTCATAAGCCAGTTCCTCAACATATAAGCTTGTGAGCAGGGGACACTGACACCACACTTACCGATATCAAAGACGGATTGCTACTAGCTAGGACTAGATCTCAGAAACAAAGATGAAGTTATTGGATTGAGACAGAGTAACATATGAAAACAAAAAGAGCGGGAGGAAAGCAGGGTACCTGGAATTTCTTCTCCACCCTCTCAGAACCAGCAGAACCTCTTAGCACTTGGAAATCAGCAGCAGGGAGTAAATAAAGTAGTGTGGAGATTGTTGCCCAATAAAAGGAAGGGATGTGGATTTGATGGCAAAGGGAGTAATGCTTATTATTTATAACGCGATAAAGGGATTCCTTGCTTCTTAGGGGAGGAAACTCCATATAATCTTTAGTAAAAAATTATAAAGGCATGCACTTATTAAAATTCTATTTCCTATAATATATCTCTCCACCATACACATACCATACACCACCCTAAATTACCTAAAATCTCTCTACACAATTTGAACCATCCCATAATTTTAGGAATGTCTTAGGAGTTTAATTGAAAGAATAAATCTAATGGGGCCCATCATTTGCAATTGAAAGTTTGAATTTAAGATGAGGGCCTGATGACCTTCTTTCTTTCTATTTTATCCATTAATGGGATCATCATTGATTTTTATGATAGGTGGGCCCTTACGTCAGATCCAAGCTATAGAAACTTAGGGCCCACTTATAGATTATAGTTTGCTTCATCTTTGTTATTTTTCATATACTAAGAGGCCTACTGTTTCCTTTAATGTTGTACGGTATCATTTTGTGGGGCTCATTGTGAAATCTACTTTTAACTAACATTTTTTAATATTTCAAGTTCAAACAATTTATGGGTCTCATTGTAAAGTCAGAATTTCTCTTAATCTTGCAATTTATGGGGGCCACTTTCATAACGAAACGATAGTATTTTGCTACTTTTGTCTTATTATTCTTCTTTCAATGTTGTACAATATCATTCTATGGGGGCCATTGTGGCATCCATTTGATTTTAAAATCCACATGTAATTTTGAAATTGACACTTAACTTGTGCTCAACCACAAATATAATCAAATCAAGGTCACGTATCTCATGTTGATGGAAGTGGACTTGGATTTGTGAAAAAGATATTAAAATGGTGGCAATATGGCCCATTTGGTCAAGTCAGTAATTTTCAAAAACCCAAATGTAATATTAGAGGATGTAAAAGTGAGTTTAGTTTACTTTATAAGATAGTTACCCATAACTAAATCTAGGCATATAAGTCCAATCAGACTAAAAATTAATCCGTTTCAACATAGTAAGGAATCGGGTTAACTATCCCATAAGCAAAGTTCAAGTCCACCAATTAAGGTCTAATTCTACTACACCAACATGGTTAGTTTTTTATTTTTATATATTTATTTTGCCACCAACACTATTAGTTTTTTATTTTTATATATTTATTTTGCCACCAACACTATTAACATTATTGAAAGAAATTACAACACTGAACTTTCAAATAATATAAGTTTGATACGTGTATAATTTGTACGAAATTAACCAAACAATATAAAAATAAGGCATTAAAATCAGACTACAATCAAAATAATTTACCAAACATTTTCCTTGATGGTGGCCTAAAAAATATTAAGCTCGGCCTTGCTTTCTTTATATATATATATATATATATATATTATTTGAGCATATGTAGGATTATTGGAGCATGACTATAATGTGCAGTTCTCATAATGTGGATTCTTATATTAATTTTTTATAGATAAATGTAGACCTTACAAATGCCACACACCGCTCTTAATTGTTTTGGTATTAGGTGGGCTCCACATGATGGGTCATTCATAAACTAAGAACTGCATTCATAATAAGAGCATGTACTTGCATATGCATTATTTACTAAGTTGGGCCAAAATCTATGTTCTTTTTTGAGGTGATTTATTTTGAATATGTTGAGAACTAGCCTCAAAATTAGATTTTTAAAGTTTAATGTGGCACACTTTAGGGCAGGCCAATTATAAGGATAGGGTAGAATTGAAATTTCTTGATGTAGATTAGAGCTTTTCCATCATAACTATCTTCAAAAATTTCAATATTTAAATATTACAAATATCATATCATATTAATAATTGACCCACTTATAATCCAAATCAAAACCTCCCAATTCTACCTCTTTTGCGAATATAATTTTATATATATAATGGGCTAGGTTTTCGACATAATAATCATTTATATTTTATTAAATATTAAAAAATTGATAATTTTAATTTTTAAAATAAAATTTATTTTTTCCCCACGGATAAAGGGATTCCCTGCTTCTTAGGGGAGGAAACTGCATATAATCTTTAGTAAAAAATAAGTTTAAAAGGATACCTGGGCTTGCGGTATGAGGCTATGAGCACCTCCTTTTGGCGACCGATACCATTTGTCAGGTGGAAAATCATGCGCCATCATACTTTGGCCCGACTGTACTATCTATTTCAAAGTTTCTGATAGACAAGGATTCGAACAACTCTTTAGCCACTAATTTCGAACAACTCTATATATTTGATGATCTTGATTTCTGAATCTTGGGCCCCAAGAGGCAATCAAAGGGCTTAACGTAGTTTGCGAATCGCATGTGGTCTCCTGCTCCTCTCTGCTTTTTTTCTCCTGCTTTTAAAGGTTGGTGGAAGGCCCTTCTTACGGGGCCCACATAAATGACAGCTATGGCTTGTTCTACACACACAAAAAAAAAAGGTTTTAAAGTATATGCTTTTCTGACATACATACATCAAATGGTTTTCTTTTTCCTTTTTTGTTGTTTTAAAGCATCATATGGTTGTTAGTATACAGAATGAAGGTATAACTTCCATTCAGGAACAACTGTATGCTCTCTCCAGCCGGCCCACTTCAACCGAAGTTTGGCCCACCCTAGTATCAATCACGAATAAACAAATGATTACATAATTCCCTCTCTTTCTTCTTTCTGTGTTTTGGTTACATGCATTTTCGATTAGCACGGTTCCACTCAAGTGAAATTTCAACTCATTTTCATGGTAATACATACCCTCCAATAATCGGATCTTACAAGTATACCATATTGGCAATGTGTGGGAAAGCATGGCCGTAAATCGCAGCGTTAATTATTTTTAGAAAGTCAATTAGAGAAAACGTGAAAGCCCAATAGCTTAATCGTGACAGATATTAAAGTGTAGTAGGTCTATTTAAAATAAATTAACAATGAATTTAGCATACAAGCAAAGAAGATTAATTGATTCTTAGAGAAGAAACCTTTTTCATCGTCGATTTTACTTTTTCTGTAAGAAAAGAATAATTAAAATAAAAGAACAAAGAACAAAGGAATAATTGATTCTTAGAAGAAACGTCTTTCCTTTTTCCTTTTTGCCATAAAAAAATAGAAAAAATCAACTAAACAAAAGAACTTGTAGATTTGGTCTAATATCTTGTAGATTTGGAATCTTGTCTTTATAAGATCTTCTACCCTTCAAAGTGGGCGCTTGCTGTTGAAGTATAGGGCCACATGTCCCCAAAGCGGCCACCAATTAGGAATCCAGCTACCTTGGGTGTCTCTTAAAAATGAGGGCTTCTTTGGCAAACCTTCTCTATATGATATATGAAACAGATTTGCACAAAATAGATCTGTTTAAAATAGCCCTATTTGAAATAGATGTTTTAAAAAAAGTTTGTTTGGTAATACACAAAATTGAATTGCAATAGATTTTTTAAAATCAATAGTAGAGAGTTTTTCCTAACTGTTTTGAGATCCACAAAGAATCAAATATTGAAAGTTGACTCCATAATTGTTCTCAGTCTAACAAAGAGAATTAACGGTTTGGATCTTGCATTTGGGAGCCATAGATTTTTTAAAAATTTGATGTAACAGTTGGAGTCTTTCACAAATATCTCAACATATATAATGATCCAACGGTTGACATTTAGATCCAAAGCTGTGTTTGACATACTAAATATGTCCAACCGTTTGGATCATGAGTTATTACCCCAGAAATTTAAAAACTCTGCCTGAGGTGTTGTCCAAAAACTAGCCAACGATACATGGTACTTCAATGGTCTGTATGTTTTTAGCAATTTTCTTGAGATCTACAAGGATTTAGAGGCTAGTTTTTGCCCCATAGCTGTTTTTGCCTTTCTAAATAGGATTAATGGTTTAGATCATGATCATGGGCCCCACAAAATCTATTAATTTACATCCAGTGGTTTTTATTTTTTCTATAGATCTCAAGATCCAGGCGATCAACTGCTAAAATTTGATCCACAAGCCGTTATGACCTTCTTAACATTTCCAATAACTTGGATCGTCATTTAAGGTCTTGGGATTTCAAAAAAGATGAAAAGAACGGTGATATAAACTAATGCCTTCCACTACTGTAGTTGATTGCATCTACTCGCTTCAGACACAATTGTCTGTTTGAATTCTCCACAAATTTGGGGCTAGAGGAAATAGAATGTTAACCTCTTTATGAGGTTTGAAAAAGAGAGTCCTAAGTTGATATCCAAACATTCTATTTGAGTTTTAAAACCTTTTAAGATAAGAGGCTAGAAATAAATTTGCCAAATAGGCATTGAATGTGCAACAAAATTGAAGACAATGCCACATGGCTTGGGATCACTGAGAAGTGAGAAGTAGTTTTTTACATTGTGTTCACTTTTATCTTTTCTGTTATTGCTTTTTTCTGTGTATTAACCTATGAATCCGAGTGGTTTTTTCATCACCATCAATCAAACAATCGAATGAGGTTTTTTTGGGAAAGGGAACTCCAAATTTATAGCAACATTTATGAGCAAAAGAAGGGGAGGTGGAGAGATTTACGATGAAATAAATCAACGAGCCTTTAAGGCTTTTTTTCATGGCCACCAAGTGTGGGCCCCAGACCTAGATTTCAACATCTCCTACTTGGCCAAAAAGAGTGTCACAACCCGAGCCCAAGAGATGGGAGATTAAGACTAAACTCAACCTGTGACACACGTACTCCCATGCATATACACTTAGACCTTGTTTAAATGCACATGCACAAGGGAATTTCACACATGTAAATACATGTATGCAGAAGCTGTAGGTATCATTGCATAATAAAAGACATACATCAGAACAAAATAATATAAATATATATACTAAGTCCAGAGTTATACAAAATGGGCCAAAATACAAAGTATAAAGATCATGAAAAAACCCCAAAATTCACTGAAATCCCAAAATGAGGAAGACCTATATGTATGTATGATACTGTCGCGCTCTGATGGAGTGATCACATCCACTACTCTAGTCCTAATGGGATATCTGGGGTCTCCCCTGGAGTGTGGTTGACTGATAAGGGGTCGGTCGAGGGATCTGAGCCTGCAACACTAAGGACAACTCATGAATACAATGATTCAGCATAATATAAGCAATAATAAGTTAACACATGTTGTATCTAACATAATAAGTATGGACTGATAATCATCGAGTTTCAATTTCGTATACTAGGCAATTATGCGAACAAATAAATTATGCTAGCAGAATCAATGGATACATGATGTGTATATAACAAGGTGGCTACCACATGTGCCATATGCTCCCAAAAAGAGGGATCTTACATACATACTGAGAACACTATGGACCGGGTCAGGGTACGAATGAGTCTTGCATTCCTAGGGTCCGAAAGCCCCAAGATATAAACTCACTGCAGCGGTGCCGTACATACTACGCCAAATTCAACCCCGTTGGGTATTCTAAGGCTGAGGCTGAGTAGTGTCTGACCATATTGAATCAAATATATACAAGAACTTGAATAACCCATGCATTTCATAGCGAGCATATATCATACGTGTCAATCATACGTTCAGCTCATACATACAACACTCAAGTTAAGAAAAACATATCGAACAAATCGAACTTACCATAGCAAAGGGCATATCGAGGACAATACGAACAAACCATACAAAATGCCATGCAACTCAATTTATTTGAATCAAGATCATTTACTAGTCCACCCTAATATAGTTATCCAGTGTTTCTAACCGTGCATGATGATGTAGTTTTAAATTATCCGATACACCGTTGTCTAGTATTGCATTTTATCGTGAGGGTATATCGGAATTCCTCAAACCAACACCCATGGGGAGGTGCTTAACAACTAGATAACGTACATGAATGAATCGCAACCCTCGTGATCATTCATGCAATTCTGTCATGTTCCATTGGGCAGGTTAGGTCATCTATCCCCTAACTCAAAGGCCCCACAAGGTCTCTTCAACACCTATCTTGCTTACTTTTTCAAGTCTTACGGCTTAACCGTGGGTGACCTACGGCTTAGCCGTAATATGTACTACGGCTTAGCCGTAGTTGCCCTTATTGTTTATCCACATTTTCGGCTTAGTCCTTTGTTGTTTTACGACTCAACCCTGTTTTGCTCTACGGCTTAGCCGTGGCTGGACTATAGAAGGTTGTCTCAAATTCCATTTCTCTGGAAATCAAGCCGTAGCTTGACCTACGGTTAGGTCACGGCTTAGCTGTAGCACATTCTACGACTTAGCCATAGCCTTACCGTAGAAGAAATCTGGGTTTTACAGCTATCTGGATTCCTAGCCGTAGGCAGTTACGGCTTAGCCGTAAACTGCACGGGATTAATTTTATGAACCTGTTACAAAACCAACTGTATGTGCATAACACTCAAACAATAACATCTAAAAGATAGAATTCAACACAATTGGGCTGTAATACACATTCCACATGCAAAATTAAAGAAGTATTTATAATCAAACATATACCAACATGGGTTAATCCAAATCATGCTTACACTTGCCTCAAATGGGTTCTAATGCGTGAATCATTGTCCCTTGGCTCAAATTCGACATTGGCCCACTGTTTTAACACCCATGCATGGAAAAGAAGAAGGAAGAGTTGAGCACACGCAGAAACAAACGAGGATGAGAAAAAGAAGAAGAAGAAGAAGAAGAAGAAGAAAAAGAAAACCAAGAACCCAACTCCTACCAAGAAAACACAAGCAGATGGCATAGAATCGAAGTGCAGAAGAACTTCCCTCCTCCTTTGCTTTGATCGTGCAGAAAAAGAAAGAAAGATAATGGACATTGAGAGAAAGAGAAGAGGATGAAGGTCGGTGCTTGTGTATCTTCTTTTATAAGCTATGTTTTGGAGAATTTGTATAAAAGTCCAACTATTAACACAAATTACAGTTCAAGTCAATTGACAGTCCAACGGAAACAAACGACGTCTTTCACATACGAGATGGTTATGGAAGTTAACGAGCTCGACGAAAGACACGTGTTGATGCCAAGATTATGCATGAATGATAACGTTTTACAAAAACTAAGATTAAGAAAAAAGGCTCATGTCTACCTAAACCAGGTTAAACTCAACCCAACTACCTATCCATGACCCGAAACAAAACAAAATAAGGTTAAAACACAATTACCAACTAATTCGTCAATAATTAGTCGCTAAACGAGATTAAGTTGGGTCAGAGTGTTATAATGAGCCATAAGTAAACTTCATTATTGCTTAAGCAAATGATAACATAGATTGTACACTTCCACTCTTCCGTGGATCTCTATATATTACTCCCACTATTTCTAGGTTATTATAATAATAATTATTATTATTTTAATATCAAACTTTAGTAGAGGAACTTAAAAAAAAAACTTTTATGATGCAATTTTCTTACCTATTGTGGATATTGCTTTTTAGTACGTAGGAGCCTTCATCTTTATCCATGAGGTCTTTTCCATGCTTGACATGAGTTTGATACCCATTATCTTCATCACTACCATGAGGTCTCTTTCACACTTATCATAGATTCGACACCAATTATCTTATCACTACCATCATGTGGCCATTTTCACGTGTTTTTGGCGAATTATAGCCTTCATCGCTATCATGTGGTTTTTTTTCCTGCCTTTTGCGAATTTTATGCTTATGATTCTTACTCTTGTCATAATGTTCTTTACACTTTTCGCAGATTTTTACGTTTATAACTAAAATCAATTGTACGAGAATTTAATTGACTCAAGCATCCCAAAGTCTTATCAAGCTTATGTGCTTTAAAAATAACTATGCACTTATTCTCTTTGTTGAACAACTACCATATTGGCAGAGGGTAAGTAGTCCCCTATTACTTCTTCTTTCTTAATAACATCTTGAATATAGTGGTAGTGCACATCAATGTGCCTACCTTTAGGACTATCTGCCCTACTCTTTATAAGTTTAATTTCTGATTCATTATCAAAATACATTTAGATCAGTCCTTTTACTATACTGAGATCCAAATAATCTGAAATGGCTTTATGCAAACATAAAAAGTTAAGGCAATACTACATGCTACATATTCTTCATCTTGGATATATCGGGCTACACCAGTTTATTTCTTATTTGACCAAGAGATGGCAGCACCTAAAGAGGAAAACATGCCTTGAGGTGGATTTATAATCTTCTCTATCCCCAACAAAATCTACATCTGAATATCCTAAAACTTCAAGACTATTAGCCTGAAAATATAATTTTAAGTTTTTTGTACCCCGAATGTTCTTTTTACTGTGCCAATGTTTAAATTAGGATTACTTTGGTATCTACTAATTAGGTCTACAACAAAGCTAATATTTCGTCTGGAACATAACATAACATACATTAGGCTACCAACAGCCAAGGCATAAGGGATATTTAATTTCTCTTTGTGATAGTTGGGCAATCCTTTTTAGATAATTTTAGTCCCATTTCAATTGGAGTAGAAACAAGTTTAGAGTTTCCATTCTAAATCTTTTAATAACAGTATCAAGATACCTATCTTGGTTAAGCATAATTTCTTAAGTTCTCTATCTCTTGTTATTTTAATTCCTAAAACATAGGATCCTTCTCTCCATGTCTTGCATTTTAAACTTAGAGTTTAGGTAGTGTTTGGATAAATGCAGAATATAATATTAATATATTTAAATATTGGAATATTCCATTTTCATACAACAAAAAAGTGTCAGATTATTATATTGTGTCACTTATGGTGTTTTGCAATTTCCACAAATCTCAATATACCTTTGAAGTGCTTGAAATTGTACATTAAAAAAAACTCACAAGATAATACACTGAACAATAAAT
Source organism: Sextonia rubra (assembly GCA_037013555.1). Classification (NCBI taxonomy): domain Eukaryota; kingdom Viridiplantae; phylum Streptophyta; class Magnoliopsida; order Laurales; family Lauraceae; genus Sextonia; species Sextonia rubra. The sequence goes on from JASUAD010000009.1 coordinate 29,121,651, forward strand.
GGATAGAAAGTAATTAATTGACCCATTGCATGATCCACTAATTAGTAGTTACAAGTGTTAATAATCATGGTAAACTCATTTATTGTTAAAAAATCGCATGATTAAATGCTAAAATTATAATATCTAGGCAATGTTGTCCACCAAACGTTGGTAACCATAGTGTAATACATCTTATGGTGATTATCACAAAAGACCCTATTTTTTTTCTATTTTTGTTTTTTTTAAACCTTATTTAACGTTAGACATTATTGATGAATCCATCTATGAGAAATCGTTATGCGACCCATTTGATGTTTGTAGTCATATTAATACCAAAGAAGCTATCAAAAAGTGGGACCCATTTAATGATGACAAATTGATAACTAAAATAGACCCATTTCTAGTTGATCATAGATTGTGATCATAACCATTTAATTTAGCTAGATTTTTAATCTTTTGGAATCCCCATTCTTTAACCATCCATGCATTAAGGTAGTTGAAATAGGCCCTACTAGGTCATTTGGGTTGGAGTTGATCATTTTTCTTAAATGATTTTTTTAAAAAAAAATTAAGTATCACATTAAGGTATTTTTGTTCCTTCTCAAAAAAAATTTAATGCAAAGGACTTAATTGAAAGAATTGTAGAAACCTCTCATACCAATTTAAAATATGCAAATCCTCATGTACTTTCTAAAAAAATGAGACATAAGTCTTAAACCTTTTTGGATTGAGCACTTTAAAGACCCTGTCATCACCCCTACCTCGAGTTTCATCAGATCATAGCCCCTTTCTTTTTGGATTGAGCACTTTAAAGACCCTGTCATCACCACTACCTAGAGTTTCATCAGATCATAGCCCCTTCCTTCTTAGCCATTCCACCTCCCTTCTAGCCAGAAACACCCCATTCAAGTTTGAGGAGATGCGGACCCACTATCCAGATTTTTTGCACCAGGTTGCGCAATGCCGGAGCACTCAAATCCAAGGAAATCCTCAATTCATCTTGGCCTAAAAACTCAAGATCCTCAAAGTGCACCTAAAAGGTTGGAACAAATCCACTTTCAGTGACCAGAGATATAAAATTTTAGAAGCCTAATCTAAGGTTATCTCTTGTCAGTAGTCTTTGGATGATCCACCAATAGAACAACCCTTTGCAGATCTGAATCTAGCAAAAGTCTCCTTCCAATAACTAGCTTAAGGCTAAAAAAACCCACTAGAGACAAAAATCAAGAATCAAATGGGACAAAATCTCTATAGAAGGAGAGACTACAGAAGACTGTGTAATTATCAAGTAAAAGGTAGTTGAATTCTTCTCCAACCAATTTAAAGCCCATCAAGAAATCCCTGCAGAGCAATTATATCAAGTGTAAGGCCTTACAGTTTCCAAAAATGGCAATGCTCTTTTAGCTATTGTCCCATCTAAAGAAGAAATAAATTAAGAAGGCTATCTTCGCCCTAAGCAAGGGCAACTTCCTTGGCCTAGATGGCTTTAATGGTGTATTCTTCACAACAGCTTAGCACATAATAGATAAGGATGTCTATTCTGCATCTAAGCACTTTTTCCAAACTAGCCGCCTATTGAGAGCTTCAAATGCATACCTTTTGGTATTAATCCCCAAAAATCCTTTTCCCTTGTCCTTTGAAGACTATCGTCCAATTAGCTTGCTCAATTTCTCATATAAGATCATCTCAAAAGTTTTGGCAGCTAGACTTTCTACCATTTTCCCAAATCTTATATCTCCTAACCAAGCAGCCTTTGTCAAAGGGAGATCCATTCATTAACATGCTGTCATGGCCTATAAGCTTTTCCAAAAACTTAATTTAGAGGTTTAGGGCGTGGCTCTTTGACATGAAATTAGACATATCCTGACACTAGACATATTCAAGGCTTTTGACAAATTACAATGGTCTTTTCTTTTCAAAGCCTTAAAATTCTTTAACTTTTTTGTCAAGTGGATTGCTATTATAACAAAACCGATTACCACCTCCAAATGTTCAATGCTAGTCAATAGAACTCCTTATGGATACTTTGGCTCTTTTGGTGGTCTTCACCAAGGTGACCCTCTATCCCCTTACCTCTTCATCTTTGCACAAGAGATTTTCAGCCTCAATTCCAACTCCCTCCAAAGGGAAGGGAAAATCCAGGCTGTCTCCCCCATCCATTCTTCTTTTTGTCATCTGCTCTATGTAGATGACATTCGATCTGCTTTTTCTAAACGCCCTCAAAAGAAGCTTGCAGGTGGTTAAGAACCTCTTAGTTTGCTACCAAAGAGCTACACACCAAGTTTTTAACCTCTCTAAAACCCAGCTCTTCATTGGTAAATACAGCTCCTCCAAACACCGCTTAATTTGTTCCTTCCTTGCTATACCGGAAGCCACTCTTCCTTCTTCCTACCTTGGTATCCCTCTCTTTATGGTAGCCCCAGACATAGACACTTCATGAAGCTTTTGGATGCCTCATGATCAAGACTTGACAGATGGAACATGAAGTCCCTCTCCTTTGCTGGTTGTCTAATTCTAGTAAGGCATATTCTAGGTAGCCTCCAACTGCATGTTTCTCTTGCCATCCCCATCCCAATTTGAACTTGCCTACAAATTGAAAGATTAATGAGAAACTTTCTTTGGTCATCAAACTCCACTCAAACCAAATGGAACCTTGTCAGGTGGAGTTTTTGTGCCTACCAAAAAAGGAAGATGGCCTGGGAATCAAAAGAGTGGCTGAGACAAATTGCTTAAGCCAGGTTAGCAAGCCATGACATCTTCCTCTCTCCAGGCTTCTTGGTTCAAAAGGAGATACTTTAGGAGCTTTTCAATTTGGCACCCTAGCAACCCCATGGTAGGTTCATGCATATAGAGGAAAATAAGGTCCTAGGCAAAGGTCCTCTAAACATGAATGGACTATCGGAGATAGGAACTCCATCAGTATTTAGTATGACAAATGGATGGATCTCTCCCATATTGCCCAAAGGCTTCTGGAATTCAACTTCTCCCATTCAAATAAAGTTTCAGCCTTATTAGGGACAGAACTTGGTCCTTCTCAAACCATCTCCCCTCGGCAACCCTCCAAATCCTAAGGCAGGCAGAATCAATTAACTTGGGCACAACCCCCTCCAAAGATGATCTCAGATGGGAAGGAAGCTCCTCAGGCAACCTAACTTTGAAAGAAGCTTGGGAGCAAATTAGGACAAGAGCAATAGAGGTTCCTTGGGCTTTTCTTGTCTGGACAAGTACATTCACAAAAGCTATCATGCTTCATTTGGCAACTTCTTCATAGAAGGACTCCTACATAGGCTTGGGCCCAAACAATGGGCATCCACTTGGTTTCTATGTGTGCTTTGTAAGTCCAACTCAAAAACATACTTTCATCTTTTTTTCAGTTGTCCTTATGTAGTCCTCATCTGGGAATGGATACTAGAAACTTTTCACTATCCACATCTCCCCTCTCACTCAGTTGGCACCTATTGGCACGCCATCTCTTCAAGCAAAGATGAGATAGGAAGAAAAATCATAGCTTCAATTTTCTTCCACCTCATCTCTTCCATTTGGTTCACGGGCAACGCAGCTGTCTTCAACAACAATCTTTTAATAGTTCACAAGCTTAAACATCTGATTCTTCAGCATAATCTTGAGTATCTTGGTAGCAATAATCTACATATTTTGATCGAAAGCATTACCCTATGCTAATAGAGGCCTTAAACAAGCTCAGCTAGGAAATCTCTCTCTGGTTTCTTACGTGTTTATTTTGTTCTGGTTTTTTTTCTTTTAGCTCTCTTGAGCTTGTACATTTCTCTTTTTAGCTTTCTAGGGGCTTCTTGCCCATGCATCTCTTCTTGTTTTAATACAATTTACCTTAAAGCAAAAAAAAAAAAAAACTAATTACCAAAAAGGAAAATAGGAAAAAAAAAACATCCTACCGGGGATACTAACGGCGAATTTGTAATTCTTCCAAACTAGAATTCTCTAAATTCCAGCAAGCAAACTTGGGTTTACATAGATTTGGATTCCTAAATTTAAAAAAAAAAATAGTATTATAAATTTGGTTAAAATTAGAAAAGGACAAATGTGAAGATCCATGAATGGCCATAAAATAATGTCACCTTTAATATATATTTCAACCATCACCCTAGTAAATCAAACCTTAGGGAAGTGAAACTTCTCATCTACTCTTTCCCTTGTAAACCTCTAACCTTTTTGATAATCCTTTTGTGCTTACCATGAATTCTTAAAAATTCAATTTCATGTAATAAAAGAAGGCATGAAGTTTCTAGCCTTTTCTAAAGGTGACTATTGTTGGCCTAAGTCAACTCTTATATGTTACCATGTGGGCCCGTGGCCTGCATTTGATGGCCACAAAGAGACTTAAAGTCTCGTTGATTAAGTTGACTCAGTAACTCTCCAACTCTCCCATGTTTGTTGATGAACATTTCGATGAATTTGGGAGAACTTTTTCCCAAGAAAACGCATTCGATCGTTGGGATATTTGTGATAAAAGGCGCCCCTTTGGTTTATGGGTGAGACACAAGAAATTAAGTAGTTAAGAAAGCTAATAACGATCTGATAAACTCAGCTTCTTGGAGATCCCTAGCACTGCAGTATCGTTTCCGATTCCCCTTCTCGTTCATCTCCGTTATCCACTTCTAATTCATGTTAAGACCTTCAAATCTTATTTTCAATGTTTTATTGTCAGGATCAAGGTGGGCTCCAGTTTATACTGAAATTTTCTTTACAAATATATCCTACACATGATTAAATCCCTGGAGGAGCCGGTTGGGGATGGTCACTTGTTTTCAGGCGACAGTAAAGTAGTTGAAGGTCACCTACATATACTCAATCGCCCCTCAATACAAGAAAATTATATTCAGCTAGGGTCACTGGCCGCTGCTAAAACATGAGATAACCTCCACTATAGCCTATAGTGGCAGCCAAACTAGGCCCTGCTAGTTGTCACTATAGAAAGTGTGGGTAAATGTTTTAGTGGTAGGTTTAAATGTTTTAGTGGTAGGATTTTTTTTTTTTTTTTTTTTTTTTGCGGCCCTAGATGCCATGGAAAATTTTTGTGGCCTAATAAAATGCTTTTAGCGTGGGGTTGGCGGCTACCGACAAATTAGATAACTTTAAAAGAAAATATGTTAGCGGCAGTCAACTGGCCACAACAGAAAGTAGTATTTGTTTCAAAATAAAGATTAAATACTGTTTATTTAGTGGGCCAAAAAGAATTTGTGCTTATTTACCAGAAAAAAACTGCAGGAAGTAAACTCTAGACTCTTGAGTAAAGATCTCAACAAGCTGAATAATTTTGTCGGCCTAACGCATACTAGTTTTTTTTTTTTAAAGCACACTAAGTTACTAACACCCCATCCATTCATAATTTTGTTTTAAGGTAACATTAGTGTTAAAGCTTTCAAAAAAGGAGTAACATTGCATCCGTGTTGAGCTGTAAAGTTAATCGAGAGAGATGTCATTTCCTCTTTAATGAAATTTATGAGTTGTCTTCCTTCATTAATGTTTTTTTCCACTATGAGATTGGAGTGGCCAACTCTATAGCTGATGCTTTAACTAAATACATGGGGTTGTAAGAGAGTGTCCTTGGGGGAACTTTATTATGTAAATGCTGGGAGGTGCAGTACAGTACTCTTGTACCTCCTGTTCTATTATGTATTTCACCTTTTCTTTTAATGAAAGCCTCTAGTGGCGATAAAAGGGGAGGCGGTGCCCATTACACAAAAGGGGATCCAATATACAATGGAGAGGACACCTTTTCCCTTTATCATGCTCCTTTTTTCTTCTCTTTTTTCCTAACGAGGGTATCTCTGATGTCTATGACCTAATAAGATTAATCCCCAAGGTTGGGCCTACCACACCCACACAGACCTCTTAATTAGCATTGGTTAGGTGACTAGTTATATTGAACTATCTAGGTAGATTGTATGTGATCAAAGGTTACAAGATCTACATATTATCATTTTCCAGTTGCACACAACCTCACTACAAGAAATGCACCATTGGCGATGAGATTTAGTGACAACCAACTTCATTCGTCACTAAATATCAACTTCTGCTCGATGAACATGATAATTCATCTCCCAATGTCGTCCCTAGTAAATTCCTGCACTGAGCCAAAATTCACGCCAAAGTCTTTTTATCAATGAAAGCTGCAATTTGGCGAGAACCAGCCCAATCCAAAGGCTCCCTCTTCTTCTCCGATCTACACAGAGAACCAACTATGGCCAAACCAAATCAAAATCAATTCGAACTCCTCTCTGTAATAGTGCCAGCCCAATCTGCCGTCATATCTCCTCATGGCTCACTGATCAGATCAACTCTAATCTGATCCCTTTTCTACAATAAAACTTGCAGAAATCCTGATCACTAAGGTAATTTGGTTGGTCAATTACACACCATAACCCAAGTTTTGATATCACTTATTGTGCACACGCGAAAGCCTATAACCTCCGATCGATCAAAGAAAGCTATACACAAGAAGAGAGACAAGCACACAAGAGCACACATGAGAGGTTTACGTGATTTATCGATGCACCTACATCTACGGCTTAAAAGAACTCGACTCTTTTATTGGTTACAAATTACATCTTATACATCAATCCGGTGAACCCGGAATACAATACATAAATCCAACAAACTAAACCCGGAATACAATGCAGAAATCCAATAAATTGCTTAAGGATAGTAATCTTTTCCTTTTCGTTTTAAGTCATGAGTTTTCTTGTTGAATTCGTAGACTAATCAAGCCTTTTTAACTGGGACTTTCACAACGATCCATATCGAGTCTCCACTCAAAGGACCAAGTTCCAGCACATCAACACATCGTCATTGTCAAGCTGTAACTGATACATGAAATCTAATGATTAATAGAAACATTTATAAAACCATTGAAATCTAATTATACAAACACTTATAAATGCTGTTACTCATGTTTAGCTCATGTTTCATTTCAATAAAGGGATTCTTACGAATATAATTAAGGCTAATCTCTAATTAAATGATTTGATGAAGAAAAACCCTAAAACTTCCACTCAGTGTCCGTGCATATTTTTTTCATGCAGATTTTTTTGACGAAATAATCTTGTTGATGATATCAGCAAGAAGTTGATGATATGATTAACATCCCTTTCCTAAAACCCCCAAAAGAACCTCTTAATTGGAGCCCCGTTCATCTTCCTCCCCATGTTACCACCTCAACTGACTTGGTTCCTTGCCCATAGTTGCGCATGTTGTAAAGCTTTGTGGCCCATCCTTGATATATCTTAATGATTTGATCATCTCCTTCAACTCGGTCCCTTCACCCACATTTAATTTTAGTTTTTCATGCTATGCTTGGGTTTCAAGGTGTGGGTTTTTTAGCCTGTGAAGCTGAGGGCAAAGTTGGGGAAGACATGGAAAGAGATGGACATGGTGTGTGCAAAAGAGTATCTTAGTCATTGTAGAGAGCAGTTTGGTGCTAGAGATCATTTTTTTTTTTTAGATTGAACTTTCGATTTATAGTGTTTCTGTAAAAGGGTGTTTCTGGATATAGTATGGAGATTGTTTCGAGCAAATATGAGGTTGTCCTCGGTATTGAATTGTTTGTGTGGAGACTTAGATTTCAAAGTTGAGTTTTGTTTCATGAATCTAGCTTCTTCGAGCTGACTTCAAAAATAGGATTTAATTTGTGAAAGACTCCTCGAACCCAAATACGTGAAGAGATTAACGAATGAAATCCTAATTGAATATATGAAATGCCTTTCCTATTGTCCAATTTGGCTGCAACAATTGGTCTTTTGATGGTTTGGCTTTTGTACAAAAAATTATGAAAGGAGTGTTGTATCCATCAAGTGTAAGAAATCGTGTGGCCCGCATGCCACAGGTCCCACGTCAAATCAAACAGGGCAGATGTCAATAAAGATTGCAATCCCACTTTAATGTAAGACTTGATCTGGGCCCTCCAATAAGACTCACAATAGAATTAGTCAATGTGGGCTTCTGGTAGAAGATGTCTCTAGTAAGTGTGACTCTTTAGGAATTGTCTACATAAAGATAAGGGAGCCCTAGGGTTGGAGATATTCTCCATTTCTGTAGGAAAGACAAGAGGCAAAGAGATCCACGGAGCTTCCCATCACCGGAACGCACATAGATCTCCGGCCAAGTGACGAAATCTCCTCATCCAAATCCATCAGTTAGTATTAGAGCTCAGAGCTCGGCGCGATGCATTACATCGGTTCATATTTTGGAGAAGGAACATGGATTATTGTGGATCTGAGTTTCCCATTCACGCCTTAAACTCAGTTTTGTTCTCTGTAAACACACCACGAAGAGGAAGTTCTCTTAGAGGTGCACGCGGATCAAGCCCCACATACCAAATGCTGTTTGACGTTTTCTTCAAGAAAACTCAAGAAAAGCGCCATACCAATTTATCCTGTCACTTTCAACAGCCATTAAGCCAAGCCACTTTATTGGCCTTTTTTTATTTTTGTTTTTTTCTTCTAGGCAAAGGGTAGTAGTTGGATCGGCTTGGTAAGCCAACAATAAAAAATAAAAAAATAAAAAAAAATCCAGTGCTGAGCAACAGGGACAGCAATCACTATCCCCGCCTCAACCAACATGCAGTCTACCTCCTAGCTACCTCTCTCCTTTGCACATTGCAAGTTGGGTCAGGTGGACCCAACCCAACCCAGATCAGATCCAGCCCGACTCAAGTGCTAACACAGACATGCGTGACAACATCGATGCTAACACAAAGATCATCCGGTTGACGCAAGCACAGGTGTAGATTACCGTCAAATCTTCTAACTGCAATATTGTGGCCATCCGGAGTCAGATCGACAATCCGTTTGCGCCTATGGAATCCTTGCGAGCAGATCTATGTATTGGCAGTAAAAAGAAGACGATCCAACGGTTCAAACAAAAGGGTGGTATTTTCTTCTCATGCAGTCAATGGTATCTGAACCATCTTCTAAATAAAAATAAAATTATGCCTTCCAAATCAACCTTGCATGATCTTACAAAAGCTGATATTTTTAACGTTAAAAAATTAGCCGTGTGAAAGCGTCGAATGGATGCATTGCTACATTTCGATAAGCTGACTTATGTAATTGAATCTGATCCGATTCCTAAGCTCGCTGATGATGCCTCTAAGGAGGATCATGAATTATATGAGCAATGGGTTTTCTATAACAAATCAGCGAGGCATCTATTGATTGGATTCATATCCAGTGAGTTGGTGAAACAGTTTGAGCACTTTATCTCAGCAAAAGAAATCTTGGATTATGCTATGGACATGTATGATGAAACCTTTAAATCTCATTTGATGGAGGCAGTTAGTGTAAATGTCAATTACAAGATGCCAAAAGAGTCATTTATAACGGATCACATTGACAAAATGTCGGTCCGACACAGTAATCTCGCAGCCTTGGGAAAAGAAATGGACGAAGATTTTCAGATCTTGTACTTACTGATGAGTCTTCCACCTTCGTAGAAGGATGTGTCTCAAACCCTTAGCCTTCAAAAGGGTGTAATATTTAGTAAGGTTGAAGCTAAATTACTTGCTGAAGGACAAAGGCAGGCTGCCCATGGTATAACACCTACAAATTCTGTTATGATTATTAGAACTAAGAGCTATAGTGATCCGTTAAGCGCCAATGTGAAAAATACTAAGAAATTTAAAGGCAATCCAAAACGGAAAAGGCCTAAAAATGGTGTTTGCTTTAACTGTGAGAAACCTAGACACTTTAGTTCTCAGTGTAGAAAAAAAAGGGTGAGAATAGCCAATAAGAAAAAGTGACCAAAGAACACAAAGATTATGTTAAGATAGTCACTGAGTCCATGATGGTGGACACTAATGACAAAAATTGGTGGATTGATTCTAAAGCCAGCAAACACATATCAAGGACCAATGCTAGATTTATAGAATTCAAAGAGATAAAACCCGGAGAACAAAGTATATACATGGGGAATGAAATATTCCGTGATGTATTGGGGATAGGGAAAAGTCAAAATTCCCTTACCAATAGGAAAATTTCTTTATCTCTCCGATGTCTTCTTTGCTCCCGCGATAAGGAGGAGCGTCATCTACGTGAGCTAGTTTGTAATGAATGGATTCGAAATTAGATTCAAAGATAATGAGGTTACTATTGGAATGCGCGGTCAAGTTTTAGTTTATAGTTTTCTTTCTGAAAAATTGTATTTGCTGGATTTTCTTAATAATGAAATAAAGTCCACTTCTGATTATTCTGTGCGTGTGAATATATGCATGAAGAGTTTGGATTAGGCCACATTAATAAAAACAGAATCAGTAGAATGGTTAAAGATGGACTTTTACCAGACCCAGGTAAAATTGAGTACCTCATGTGAACCATGCATTAGTGGAAAAATGGTCAAAAAACCATTTCCAAAAGGAACTAGAAGTTCTGAAATATTGACCATCATTCATTCATATATATGTAGACCACTGAATGTACATAATAGAAACAGAGAGGACTATTTCATTACATTCATTGATGATTACAGCAGATATGGCTATGTGTACCTAATTAAACATAAACATGAGGCCTTAAAAATGTTCCAAACTTATATTGCTGACGTCCAAAATAAAAAAGATAAGAAAATAAAGCGGATTAGATCCGATAGGGGGGCGAATACATTTCAGAACTGTTTAAAGAATATTGTGCACGTGAGGGAAAAATTCATGAATATTCAATTTAATATACCCCACAGCAAAATGGCATGGCTGAGAGGAGGAATATGACCTTAATGGATATGGTTAGGTCAATGATCAGCCATGTGAGTCTTCCGCTGTATTTGTGGAGAGAAGCGTTGAACACTGTATAATATATTTTAAATAGAATACCCTCCAAGAGTGTGCCCAAGACCCCATATGAGTTATGGACTGGTGCCAAACCAAAATTAGAACATGTGAGAGTTTGAGGCTGCTCTATACACGTCCTGCTACCACCATAAGAAAAACATAAACTACAAGCAAAAATAAAGAAAAATTGTTCTTTCGTTGGCTATCCATCACATTCTAAAGGATATCGTATGTATAAGCACGATAATAGGATAATCATGAAATGCGGAGATGTGTTTTTCCTTGAGGATCCGACGATCAATCCTAGAGTAAGACCATATAGTGTAGAATTGTATAAAATCTCTATGGGCAAGGAGGTTCAAGCAAGTGGGGGTTCCGATAAAGAGGACGTTGGACATAGAATTTCTAACCATAGCCCACTTAAGGTAATTGAACAACCCAATGAGCTAGTTGGCAGGCTGATTCGGGCGAGGAAACAACCGGCATATCTAAATGATTATTGCAGTTTATTGGAAACTATACAAGATTTGGATCCAACTTCTTACTTTCAAGCGGTCAAAGTGCAGGATGCGCAATATTGTCTAAAGGCTATGAGAGAGGTGATGGAATCAATTAAAAGGAACCAAGTATGGCAATTGGTTGATCTACCAAAAGATCGGAAAGCCATTGGATATAAATGGGTTCTTAAAAAGAAATTTAAGAATAATGGATCCTTGAATAAATATAATGCACGGTTAGTAGCTAAGGGATTCATACAAGTGGAAGGAATAGATTATGAGGAGATGTTTTCTCCGGTTGCAAAATTTCAATCAAAACAAACCTTAGTAGCATTAGTAGCATGTTATGACCTTGAATTGCACCAAATGGATGTGAAAACAGCATTTTTAAATGGTAAATTAAAAAAAGAAATTTATATGAAACAATCCGAGGGTTTTGTGGTGCAAAGTCACGAGGATAAAGTGTACAACTTAATAGGGCATTGTTTGAATTAAAACAGGCTTCGAGACAATGGTATAGAAAATTCCATCAGGCCATATGTGAAATTGGACTTGTCCCTAATAGTGCAGACACATATTTTTATATTAAACGCAATGGGAGTTGTTATTTATATTTGTCATTATATGTGGATACATGTTGATTGCTAGTAATAAATTGGAAGCCATAGATGAAATCAAACAATGATTAAAGTCAAGATTTGAGATAAAAGGCATGGGTTGGCATTGAAATAACTCGTGATTGTCCGAATAGGATATTGACTGTATCACAGAGATCCTATTTGGAAACTGTGTTGAAAATGTTTAATATGGCTAAGTGTAAATCGATTGATACTCCCATTTGCAAGAGCATAAAATTGTCAAGCGATTAAGGACCCACAAATGAGCAGGATAAGGAAATGATGAGATTAAAACCTTATGCTCAAATTGTAGGCAGCATCATGTATGCAATGTTGTGCACGAGACCAGACCTTGCATTCGCCGTAGGTCTCGTAAGCAGATTCCTAAGTAACCCAGGATTACAGATTGGTATACGGTTAAAAGGATTCCAGGTACATCAAAGGAACAGTGAATCTTCACCTATGTTATCAAGGTGAAGTCCTGGAATTGCGCGGCTACTCAAATGCAGATTGGGCCACTGATTTAGACAAGAGAAAGTCAACAACTAGTTATATGTTTACCCTCGAAGGAGGTACAATTTCTTAGGGTAGCAAGAAATGGACCTCCACGGCTATATCAAAAGCCAAAACTAAGTACATAGCTTGTAGTACAGCAGTCCAGGAGGCTCTTTGGTTAAAATACTGTAATTTGAAGGTAATAAATGAGAAGGAGCCTATCCCAATGAGCGTAGACAGTACGTCAGTCATTTCTATGGTGAATGAGCAAAAGATTAACAATTGATTAAAACATGTAAAGATAAAATATCTCTTTATTAGAAAGAAAGCTGAAAAGAATGATATGGAGATTTTCTATATGCCTTTAGAGGAATTGATGGCTGATGCTCTCACCAAGGCTTTGCCTACAAAAGTTTTTGCAAGGCATGTGATGCGTATGAGAATGAAAAATGTTTGATGTATAGGCATTCATGCAAAGTGGGAGATTGTAAGAAATCGTGTGGCCCGCATACCACGAGCCCCATGTCATATCAAGAAGGGCAGATGCCAATAAAGATTGCAATCCCACTTTAATGTAAGACTTGATTTGGGCCCTACAATAAAACTCTCAATATAATCAATGGATGTGAGCTTCTGATGGAAGATGTCTTTAGTAAGTGTGACTCTTTGGGACTTGTCTATATAAAGATAAAGGAGCCCTAGGGTTAAAGATATTCTCCATTCCAGTAGGAAAGACAAGAGGCGAAGAGATCCACGGAACTTCTCATCACCGGAATGCACATAGATATCCGACCGTGTGATGGAATTTCCTCATCCAGATCCACCATCAAGACCTAATAAATTGATGAAATCAGTGTAATAAAATAATGGTGATGCTAAAAAAAGGCAATTTGCCTCGGGGTTTTAATACATGTAATTGATGATATCATCGATTGAGATATTCTTGTTTAGAAAATATGTACTAACAATTGACCCATTGTTTTATTATTTTTCTTCATAAAATTGTTTATTTAGACTATAACCTAAATTACTTCATAAAATCCCTAAACATAAAGACCTTCCCTTGCCACAATAACCTTATTATTTCAGCAATAATTTTTATGAAAATAAGCCAAGCACGACTTTTAGGTTTTTTCCCCCTGAATTGTTATCTACAAATAGTTATTGTATATGTAAACATATTTACCATCAACAGATATGTAGATTTATTTGAGCATGTATGTGTGTTTATTTGAGCATGATTCATTTGTGATTCATAATAGGGTTCAAGATATAGCGTGGGATCTCTTCGGTGATTTAGTCTAATGTTTATCATCATCCATATTCAACTACAGCGGTCCACCTCTTGCGTGGACCATAGTCTTAAAACAAAGTGCTACACGATCTCATTGGCATATTCTCCAAAGAAATCACAATACAATTATAAAGATATATATATCTGGAAAATTCTCAAAAACTTAGTGTGTGTGGCTTTCAAGGGTCCCTATGTATTGCAAGGTTTAGACTAATTGATAGATGGGCCTCACCTAGAGTTCTTACGAAAAAAATGATGCGGGACACATGTGCATGAATATTATATATATAGGGAAATAATCCTAAGAGAATTAGTTCTCACCATTTTTTGTGAGAACTTTAGGTGATGCCTATCTATTATCCAATTCAAACCTTGTAATATATAGAGACCTCCCTGATAGTCACTCGTCCCAAGTTTTGATCAGATCCAAATTTATTGGACCGTTGGATCAACTGTGCACGAATCCAAATAGACTGAAATTTTGGGCCATGGATGAAAGGGTTGGGGACATGTGAATAGGGTCAAACTTGATACGTGGGCTGGTTCCACATAGATCTTTTCATCCCCCTAGTCACATCCCCAAATGGGACCCATAAGTGGGCCCCATAAAAAGTTTTCACGGTAAGTGCGTGAGAACAGTTCTCACATGCTCAAAGCCCATTATATATTAAAACTATAAGAATGGAGGCCTCTGGAGGATGCCACATCAGCAACTTTATTTCTCTTTTTTTCTAGAGTGCCATATCATTTTCTAAAAAACATTCAAGAAATGGTTTCCTATTAACAAAATTTCTTAATCCAATCCCATAAAATCTCTCCCCCATTAAAATCTCTCTCTCCAACCTATGATTTCTTTCCATCAAAATTTAAACCATTTGATTTCTTCCCCTAAATCCCTATGGTTAAGGGAGCATTTGGCAACCCCTTCTCTCTCCTTATTCAAGGATTATGAAGCATATTGATACCCAAACAACGATATCAATTTCATGAGTCTTTAACGATTCAGGCTATTTGTGCTTGGGAGAATAGTATAGGAGAGTACCATGTGGTAGTGGTATGAATTTTTCACAGTTTGTTATAGAATTTTTTTTATGGTTGTTGTAAATGCGAAATATGCAATCACATTTTTCTTTGGCAATTTTTTTGAGGATCCATATATATTTTTTATTTAATTTTGATTTTTCTACAACTGATGAAATGGTTATGCAAAAATACATGATATTTTGATACATATTGTGCTTTACATTTTTCTTTAGATCAATGTCATTGTAATTGCTTCTTTTTTTTCTTTTCTTTTTTTTTATTGTCACATTCGAATATGCCTATTTAAATTTTATGAATGTCTAGTTTGACTATTGGAATTATTGGAGAGATTGCCATTCCATATTTGACTTGACCAAATTGTAAGGCTTTTAGTGTTTTCCTCTTTCTCCATTTAATTGTATTTTTATTTTAGCAGTTTTTTATTTGTCATGGGTATTTTCCTGGACTTTATACCCATTTAATTTACAATTGTTCAACATTTCCATAAAAATGATAGGTTGTTCAGATTCTCACATGATTGCTTGAGCATGGATGGAAGTGATGAGCTCAACCTATTTTTTGAAAATTTGAGTGATGGAGATGGGTCCTCCAGGATATGGGAAGGTGGAGTTCAACCTATTATTTGAAAGACTGGGTGATGGAGATGAATCCTCTAGGATATGAGAAAGGCCTTTTGTTGGTGATTATGGTATTTGTTTGGGGTGCTTATTGATTCTATGACGAATGCAGTGTTCTACTCATGGTAAGTTTAATTCATTTATTATGTTTTGATGAATAAAATTTAATAGTGATAGATAATATATCTTTTCCTTTTAGATTTGTGTTTTTTTTAAGTCTTAAAATCATTCAAAGCTTTGGCTATGACATGAGCAACACCACACCTTTCGAAATTTATTATTCCTATTTCAAGCCTAAATTTTAGGAGTAAGAACCATTTGATATTCAAATTTGTAAGAATATTAGACTCCAACATCCTCAATTATCTTCTCCAAAATTATTTCCATCAATTTAGCAAATGCCCTAAATTAATTTAAAAATTATTTTATGTTATATTAATATAATATAATATTTATGTGCAAAATAAGACAAGTTTTGAATATTGACTCTTATTATAGGCCATAAGCATGGGCGTTTGTTGCTAGTTATATATATTCAAGCTATAAGAATAAAGGTCTCTGGAGGATGCTACATCAGCATCTTTATTTTTCTTTTTTTCTAGAGCGCCACGTCAGCATCCTAACAAATTATAAGTTTTCAAAATCTCTTCCTCATTCCCCTTTAATCTCTCTCTCATAAATGGATATATATTAATCTTACCATAGTTGTTCCTAAAATTTTTATTCTACCATTATCATATCCACCTAATACTTGCCATGTGATTTAAGAAGATGTAAATTTGAAACATCAATTATTATCTCCATCTTAATTAGAGATTATGTATTGAATCTTTGGTCTAAGAAAGCAAGTTGACATGGCACTACCAATCCATGTGTATTTTTTTTTTTATAAAAAAGCTTTTAGCATTTTCTATCATATATGTGCACGTACAATTATTTGATACTTTTACCTTGTTTCAGAAATTGCATTCCAATTCTTTTTGACTTTTCCATCATCCTTGTTTCTTGTAGATCTAGGTAGGTATTGGATGGTTTATGTCTCTCTATTTTTTTTTTTCTAAGATTGTTTATGTTTTTAGACAGTCGGATCATATCTTTTATGATGCGTGTGTGGTTTTGGATGATGTTAACTACATACATAAAAAAATAAATAAATGAATAAATCCAACCAACTCAAAAGCCAATTATTTAGGAGGGATGATTGAGATGTACAGTCTTATGCCATGAAAATTTCTGGTTTCAATCCAAAGGATGTTGAACTCCTCTTTAAAGCCTAAGCGCAGCCATCTATTTTTTATCTTATTTTAATACACATCTTTAAAAGGGAAAATCCACTCTCCAAATAACAACCACGCCCCCTCTCCCCCTCTCTCTTGTGCAATAGGTGGTTCGTCTTAGGGTTTTGTGAAGATCTAGAGCATAATACAAGCACAGTATTATTGAATTGATATATTTCAATTTCTTGTTTTTATTTATTTAGTGCATTTTCGGATGTGGACGAACTAAGCAAGTTTTTATAGGTATATATATATATATTGAAGTGGAGGATTCTTATGTAGCTACTATTATCAATATCGGCTCCATTGATAAATTGTTTCTTATTGAAGTGGACCACTGTACATTGTATTCTCATTAAATTTAAAGTATTCAAAAATAAATTTTAAAAAAATATTAGATTTCAATGTTTTTCTTAAGTGTTTCAACATATTGCTGGTGGTTAGTCCACTGGGATTAGAACGTTAATTAATTAATTTATTTGATTACTATCAGGTGTTGATTATTATTGCATGATACTATTAAAATAAAAGAAAAGGAATTGGCTATTACTATTCAAGTGTTTCTCAAATTAGGTATAATTTACAATCTTGTATTTTTACACATACAATTTTGTCCAAAGAAAGATGTACCCATGCCGTTATCGCTATGAATATCATTATTTATGCTGAAAAATATTAAAAATTTGAGATATGCTTAATTTTCTTTTCCTAGGCTCAGCATAAGCATTGGTGGGCCTCCTCAAGTAAATATTAAAAGTTATTAATTAAGTTTATAGCTGTGTTCAAGGAAGAGATGGGGTCAATCTATAGATATAATAATCAAATTTCTATTTTGCAATAAATATATTTTCTCCAAAGAATTGCTATCTAATGCTTTGGATGCAATTTTCACGATTCTTTCATATGTAGAACTATTTCATTAAGTTCTTAATTGATTTTTTAAATTTAAAAATAAACTAAAATAGGATATAGGATTTTTTTATATTTGTTATATTAAATTTCAAAATTAACCATAATTTATTTTTTGGCCCGGCTTAGCATGGGCCTTAGTTGCTGATGTATATATATATATGGACAAAACTACTATACATATGTCCTTCACACTATGGTGAGGTATTATTCTTTTTTGAAAAGTATTAATGTGCAAGAAGAAAAACCATCATATCTCATGACACCTTTTTTACCTTGTTAGGACTAAAAAAGGAATTGTACCTCACTATAGTGTGAATAATAAATGCATATATTCTTTCCCTATATATTTATATATTTGATCTTATGAGAACAATTCTCACATATATGTGAGAACTTGTCATCCCAGCCATCCATTCCCTGTTGAGCATCCATCAGCTGAATGAGGGAGCATAAAAGCAGCCAAAAATCTAAGAGGGAATTCAAATTTTGTTTCCCACGTCAGAAGCCCCAAAACAACTGGGGCACGAACTGAAGTGGGAGATAGCTGGAGAGAAAGCCATCGCCGTTTCCCAAATCCACCTTCCCAGCGCCAGTGCGGGAGAGGAGACGTTGTCGCCGAAGATCCCTACCGTCACCGTCTAGGTATGCCCTTCACTTTCTCCCTCCCCCTCTCTCTCTCTCTTCCACTCTCCCCCTTTATGTCTCTCCCTCTCTCTATCTCGTCTGTATCTCTCTCTCGTTCTTTCTCTCTTCCCTCCCTCTCTTTCTCACCCCCTCTCTCTCTACCTCTCTCCTCTTTTTTTTTTTTTACCGTCACTCTCTGTCTCCCTCTGATCCTCTAGACAAATCCCAGCCGTGGATTTCTCTTCACAGCTTGCAGAAAATGACCAGATAGCAGAGCATGATCGAGAACCCCAGCTTCTGATTGAACATTTCCCAGAACCCAAGCTCACCTCAAGTTTGTCTCTCTCTTTCTTATTTCTTATTTTGATTATTTATGCTGTCTTTTTGGTATATTCAAATGCTTTGACATGAATGTGCTTATTTCAGGTTCTCTGTATCTTCCATTTTAGGTGGTGCAGTAAAGAGCAGAGCTGCTGCTGTAGAGCTCTGGAGTTTGAAGTGGGAAGGGCTTTTGTCTGGTGTCTGCATTGCTGCTACTCATTTGCTTGCTTTGTTGCCTTTTGTTTGTTGGTCTCTTTCTTGAGTGTAATACAGGCTTCTGCAGAGTTCTGTTTTTTGAGCTGGGCTTACTAGTTTTTTTTTTTTTTTTGGTAATGGTTCACTGTCTAGGATTTCTTAAACTTGTACAAAACTTATTTTTCTCTATTTCACTTGAACTTCACTTTGGCTTGATCGGATGAGATATGGCTAGATGTTCCTTTGATGAAATTAGTGCAACCAAGATCAAACAATCACCACACAAGAAGACAAGAAGATTTACGTGGTTCGGCAAGGATGCCTACGTCCACGGGAAACCAATTTCCACTGGGTTCTCCTCCAATCTGTGAAACCACAGCCTTGGAATCTCAGCCTCTCTGACTGACTCCACTAGGGTTACAGATTACATCTCATATTTATAACCAGTACATCCTTATCCCCCAAGAACTCTATCTCAAGAAAAAGGAAAGTCCTAATACATTAGGAAACTACCCCAGATATAGAACCCAATCATGGTCTGGACCCACATGGCCAACAATCTCCCCCTCCAGACCATGGGGAAGATGCCCTGAACCCCTTACTGGGAGTTCAGTCCAGCCAACTCTGAACACAGCTCCAGCTTTCCCTTAGACACAACCTTGGTCATCATGTCCGAGGGATTCTTGTCCGAATGAATCTTTTTCAGCTTCATGAAGTTCTTCTCGATCACCTCACGAATCCAATGGTACTTGATATCAACGTGCTTCATGCGACCATGATATGTAGCATTCTCACTGAAATCCATAGCACTCTGACTATCACAGTAAACTACATATTCCTCTTGCTTCAAACCTAGTTCTTGAAGGAATCTCTTCAACCAAAGCATCTCTCTCCCTGCTTCATTAGCAGCTATGTATTCCGCTTCAGTTGTAGACTGTGCTGTACACTTCTGTAACTTTGATTGCCAGGAAATAGCTCCCCCTACAAAAGTAAACAAATAACCAGAAGTCGACAACCGACGATCAAGATCGCCTGCAAAATCAGCATCAGTATAACCTTCCATGACTGGTTTTGAGCCTCCGAAACATAAGCACACCTTGGAAGTACCTCTCAAATACCTAAAGATCCACTTCACTGCTTCCCAATGCTCTTTTCCAGGGTTTGCGAGAAATCGACTCACTAAACTCACAGCATGAGCAATGTCTGGCCGTGTACAAACCATGGCATACATGAGACTCCCCACAGCAGAGGAGTAAGGAACACATGCCATCCGTTCCTTTTCATCATCTGTAGAAGGACACAAGCGCTTGCTTAGTTTGAAGTGACTGGCTAGAGGTATGCTAACTGGCTTAGCATTCTTCATGTTGAACCGTTCGAGAACTCGTTCAACATATTTCTCCTGTGACAACCACAGCTGCTTGGAACTCCTATCACGACGTATTTGCATGCCCAATATCGTTCGTGCGGGACCCAAGTCTTTCATGTCAAACGACTTTGACATCTCCTCTTTCAACTTACCAATCAACTTGCTATCCTGTCCAACTATCAGCATATCATCTACATATAAAAGAAGGATGATGAACCGACCATCGATAAATCGACGAACATAGACACAATGATCTGCAGCTGTCCTCCGGTACCCATGACTCAACATGAATGAATCAAACTTCTTGTACCACTGTCTCGGTGCTTGCTTCAGCCCGTAGAGACTCTTCTTCAACTTGCAAACCATCTGTTCTTTTCCTTCTACCTCGAACCCCTCTGGCTGAGTCATGTAGATCTCTTCTTTCAAGTCACCGTGAAGAAACGCGGTCTTCACGTCCATCTGTTCAAGCTCAAGGTCCATGCTGGCGACTAGACCCAAAACGATTCTGATAGAAGTCATTTTCACAACAGGAGAGAAAACATCACTGAAGTCGATACCCTTCGTCTGTGCGAAGCCTTTTACCACTAACCGTGCTTTATGCTTCACCAGTTTTCCATTCTCATCCTTTTTCAGCTTGAACACCCATTTGTTTTTCAGAACATTCCTATCTTTAGGAAGTTGCACCAGCTCATAAGTCTTGTTCTTCTTCAAAGAACTCATCTCATCCTGCATAGCCTTCATCCACTCATCTTTATCAGCATGAGTCATTGCTTCTCGGAAGCTAGCTGGCTCTCCCTCATCAGTGAGCAACACATATTCGGATGCAGGATACCTAGTTGATGGTTGACGCTCTCGGGTAGACCTCCTAGCTGGAGGTTCGGTGGTTTCAATCCGAGGAGACTGCTGCTCCCCCTGCTCAACACCCTCATCATCTGGCAACCCCTGTGCCTCATCACGATCCGGATCGTTTTGTCCACCTTCTCCACCTGTAGTCTGCACCGGAGAAGGAGTCGGTGTGAGATCAACCACTTCATCAACTTTCTCAGAAGACTTATCAATCTTTTCAACATCTCCAAAGAACTGATCTTCATGGAAAACCACATCCCTACTTCTGATAAGTTTCCTCTTCTCTGGATCCCATAATCTGTAGCCAAACTCTTCTCCACCATAACCAAGAAAGATGCAACTCACTGCCTTATCGTCCAACTTGGAACGCTGCTCCTTTGGTACATGCACAAATGCTTTACACCCAAACACCTTCAAATGTGAATAGGAAACATTTTTACCTGTCCATCTTCTCTCTGGAAGATCATAATTCAAAGGAACTGAGAAGTATCTGTTAATCAGATAAACGGCAGTCAGAACGGCTTCACCCCAGAATGACTTAGGCAACCGTGCTAATTTTATCATGCATCTCATCTTCTCAAGAATAGTGCGGTTCATTCTCTCTGCCACACCATTGTGCTGTGGAGTACCAGGAACTGTCTTTTCATGTCGAATGCCATGCTTCAAGCAATAGCTTTTGAACTGGTTGGATGTGTATTCACCCCCATTATCTGAACGGAGACACTTCAAGAGTTTACCTGTTTCTCTTTCAACCTGGACATGAAACTGTTGAAACATCTGGAATACTTGATTCTTTGATTTCAACGGATAAACCCAGACTTTCCTGGAAGCATCATCGATGAATGTGACAAAATACTTATTGCCACCCAATGATTCTACCTCTATGGGACCACAAACATCAGAATATACCAAATCCAACACATGTGATTTCAATTTTGATGTCGAAGAGAAAGCAACCCTATGCTGTTTACCATATAAACAATAATCACAAGGGTCAAGGGACATACCTTTGGAGCAAGGAATTAAATCCTTCTTTGCCAACATCTGCAAGCCTTTCTTACTCATATGACCAAGCCTCTTATGCCACAGATTCAGAGAGGAATTGTCTTGAACTGCATTCAACGCATCTTTGCACAGCTTGACTTGTGTTTTGTAAAGAGTATTACCTGCTGTTCCTCTCGCAATAACAAGAGACCCTTTAGTGAGCTTCCATCTGCCATTTCCGAAGTAATTCTCATAACCAGCACGGTCCAATGCAGTCCCGGAAATCAGATTCAACCGCAGATCAGGAACATGTCGCACATCTTTCAGCGTCATTGTGCAACCAATATCGGTTTTAATGCAGATATCACCGATACCAACAATATCTGAATGACTCGTGTTGCCCATCTTCACAGTACCAAAGTCACCTGCTTTGTACATCGTGAACATCTCCCTGCAGGGAGTAGCATGGTAGGATGCTGCTGTGTCAACAACCCACTCAATCTGACCATCTGCAACACTCAAACACTTATCATCATCGCCGGCGAGCACCACTACTTCCTGTTCCAAAGTAGCTGTAGTGTTATCATTGTCATTCTTCTTCTCATTGTTGGATCCTTTCTGTTCCTTCATGGCAAAACAATTTTTCCTGATGTGGCCCATCTTGCCACAGAAAAGCACTTTACAGACTTTTTCTTGTTCTGTGATTCACTGCTAGACTTAGACTGTGATTCACCTTTAGACTTGCCACGACCCCCCTTTGGTCCTCTACTCTTACTCCTCCCCCTGTTCTCAGTAACAAAGGCCTGTGCATTATCTGTCCCTGCAGATTTCCGTCTTGTTTCTTCATTCTGTAGACTACTGGTAACCTGACTCATAGATAACACACCATCTGGAGTAGAATTGCTCAAGGAAACAACCAATGTCTCCTATGAATCTGGCAAAGAACTCAGAAGCAACAAAGCTTGCATCTCATCATCAAGGATCATCTTCATAGTGGCTAACTGATTTACCACACTTTGGAACTCATTGATGTGATCTTCGATCTGACCACCATCCTTGAATTTCATGTTCACAAGCTTTCTGATCAAGAAGGTTTTGTTTACCGAGGTCTTTTTATCATACATTGCTTCTAACTTTTTCCAAAGGGTATTCGCATTGGTTTCATTAGACACGTGGTGAAATATACTGTTATCAACCCACTGTCTGATGTGACCAATCGCTTTTCTATGCAATTTGATCCAATCAGCATCTT
Source organism: Sextonia rubra (assembly GCA_037013555.1). Taxonomy (NCBI): domain Eukaryota; kingdom Viridiplantae; phylum Streptophyta; class Magnoliopsida; order Laurales; family Lauraceae; genus Sextonia; species Sextonia rubra. Next base: position 29,144,769 of record JASUAD010000009.1, read on the forward strand.
GCATATCTTTCGGTCGGGCACTATCCCCCTCAACAGGATCATGGAGGTCTTTACAGTAGAGAATATCCTCCATCTTCGGTTTCCAGATCAACCAATTGGAATGGTTGAGCTTAACCATGGTAGTGTTGATAGTATTGTTCTCCATCTTAATCAAATTAAGTAACAGGAAAAACAAATAATTAACACTGACCTCAACTCCTGCACCAAGCTGTAGATCTCGTCAACACGAGCACGCTGGAAGAAACGAATCTGAAATCCGACCCCGGATGGCTCCGATATTGCAAAAACGGTTTTCTGCGCTTCTGATTTGGTCAAACTCCTTGTTGACCGTCAAACAACCAATCTTCTTTCACTAACACGTAGATCTGCTCGAAACGAGTCTGTAGGCGCAAACGGATCTCCGATCGGACTTCGGATGATCAAGATATCGCAGAAACAAGTTTCTACCGTCAATCTGGTCAACTCTGGCCGTTGACCGCGTGTCCGATGACGTGTGCTGAAGTCAGCCTGATGACGTCACTCTGCTGACGTCTGCGGGCGGTGCTGACGGGCTGGACCGTCTGCTTACAGGTTCAGGTCGACCCGACCCGACCCGAACTGCACTGCTGTCTGAACTGGGCTGAACTGCGGGTTGGTTCGGACCCAACCCGAAACTGAACCCAACCCGAGAAAGGGCGCTGGGCTTAGACGTTAACGCGGGTCAGTTAGACTGACCCGACCCGACCCAACCGACCCAGTTAACTGGGTCGTCTTCAACCCAGTCCTTCCCTGCGTCTGCAACGCGATGCTGCAACCCGGTTACAGCCCGTGCTGCAGCGGCCGGCTGCGCTTCTTCTCCTGTGGCCTGGTCCGGCGACCAGCGGCGATGGGAGACGGCGGCGTCGGCGACGTCGACGGCGATGGCTACGGCGGCGGGTAAACGGCAGGCGACGTGCGGTTGTTTTTTTTTTTTTTTTTTTTTTTTTTTTCTTCCGGTCTTCCTCGTCTGGAAAACCCGGCAACCAATCCCTTTTCCGACGAATAAGCCCAGCCAACTGAGAACCCACTGCCTGTCTTCTTCTTCTTCACTGATCGTGCAAGAAGCCAAGAGCAAACAATTTCTCTGTTTCTGGAAACAGAGACAATCGCAATGTGTGGCCCGGCAGAAATCAACGTTGATCTCTCCTTCCGATGATCTTCCACGCACAATCAACCGCTCTGATACCACTTGTTGTGCGCGTGTGTGCAAACGCAACCAAGATCAAACAATCACCACACAAGAAGACAAGAAGATTTACGTGGTTCGGCAAGGATGCCTACGTCCACGGGAAACCAATTTCCACTGGGTTCTCCTCCAATCTGTGAAACCACAGCCTTGGAATCTCAGCCTCTCTGACTGACTCCACTAGGGTTACAGATTACATCTCATATTTATAACCAGTACATCCTTATCCCCCAAGAACTCTATCTCAAGAAAAAGGAAAGTCCTAATACATTAGGAAACTACCCCAGATATAGAACCCAATCATGGTCTGGACCCACATGGCCAACAATTAGTGCAGGTGAAGTTTCCACCTTAGCCACAAGTTCTTTGAAACTTCAAACAATGAGCTAGTTATAGGGGTTCAGAGCTCTAGTAGAGACAAAGCAATGCTGAAAGGCTTTAAGTCAAAATTCTGGTCGTAGCTTTAAGTCAACTTTTGGCGGTAGCCTTAAAACATCTTCTAAACAGAAATTGAGATTACAATAGTAATAGACACCTGAAAGAAAACTTCTTGGCACTCTCTATCTGCATTGTACATGACAAAGTCGAGCTCAGAAATCATCATCACTAGCAGCATTAGAACTTTAATTCATTAATTTGGGATCCTCACATAATTCAATAATTTGACTGCAGATAACAACATCCATGACTCCGTGTTATGCAATAGCAAATACATAACGAAAACCCAACTATGCAAGAAGTATCCATTTGAGTTCCCAACAAAAGCCAAATGACACAAACATCACAGGCCTAAAATAGTAAAATGACAACATCTACACCTTTTCTACAACACATCTCTTTATATTCCCATGATTAATGGCTTTGTCTGTGACCCATGCACTCATGCACTTGGCCTCCGAAGGCAAGCATCAATTCCACATGAAACAAAGCAGCCCATGAATCAACACTGGCAAAGATATTTTAAGTGGACATTCCATTCAAAACTCAATCTCTTCAACTATTCATTAACTTAGAATAATTACTTAGAGACTTTGTGATCGGAAAAAGCACCTGAAGGGATCATATCTACTTTTACTAACATCTAAAAAGTGGCACCCAATAATCAATGTAATCTGAGATTCATCTCTTCTACTTTACCATTTTAAAGTTCAATCAACATGATAATAACAACAAAGAAAAAGAAGAAAAAGTGGGGTGTTAGGGGCTACAGACTATGATTATTGCCTATATTATTATAAGGGTAACAAGACAGGATCTTGTTCAATTGAAACATCCAATGTAAAAGCTGAACACAACAAACCCATATTCTTTCAAACTTGATGAAAATAGACATAGCACTTTTTGGAATTGACTTCCACCGTTCCTCAAAGGCATACAATTTAACATACTAATTTCATTATGTAGATTACACTAATAAAACAACAGAAAATATTGAATACACAATTTAGTTATTAGATTCTTTTTCCTTTCTTTAGATGCAGCCTTCATCTCTTCAACTCATCATCACCATCATCATTAAAGCTTTCATCTCTTCAACTGTTGTCCATGAAATTTGACTATTCTTGTCAAGTGTATTCTTCATATCTTCGATAAGTGCTGCTAAATTCTTTTCATTCTCTAGTTCATCTTTCCAAATATATTTATCGCAACCTTTTCTGTCCTGTACAAAGAACAAAATTCATTCAAATAAGTTTTAATTGGGATGTTAAAACATTGACATCAAATATAAGAATATAAAGAATGTGCTTTCTCTTTAATGACTCTAACTTCTGAATGACAATAGAGCAAATTATAGCCAAACATTATACAATGATTGGAGCATAGTGCTCGAGTGACTGTAATTCCTTTTTATTCACCTAGTTGAATCCATAATACATGCTCATCTAAATGCATAGCTAGAGAAACTAAAGATGCACACTAATAAGTAGTAACACTATTTAAGATGGTCTGGCCTCTGTGGTCTACATCTCGTCATTGTCCTCAAGAAAATGGAGGAGGCACCCACCATGAAAGACCACCCCTCTCTTCATTCCCAGTGCAACCTCTCAGACAACACTAACCCCACCATTCCAGATACAGGGTTGTCTATTCCTGTCCACTTGCTTCTAGTATTACTCTCTTTTTTTTTCCTATCCCAATCCGCACCTACTGAATTGAGTTTGATTTTGGGTTTGGGCTGAAAGGCTTTGGGTTTTGATTTAATGGGGAATTGATGGTGTATGAGTAATCTATCTATCTATCTATCTATCTACAGAGTATCGTCCTTAGGCAGCAGAGCAGAGAAAGAGAGAACCCAAGGTTTGGTCGTTGAGCGGTTCTGCAGGGGCGAGACCGAGAGAACCCAAGGTTTGGTCATTGAGCGGTTCTGCAGGGGCAAGACCGAGAGAACCCGAGGTCTGGTCGTTGAGCGGTTCTGCAGGCGCGATAACGAGAGAACCCAAGGTCTGGTTCGTGCCGAGGGTCTGGTCGTTGAGCAGAGGCGAGAAGGATAGAACGATGTGGCTAGTCGTCTAGTTGTTGAGCAGAGAACAGAATGAGAGCATCCAAGGTCTAATTGTCTGGTGAATTTCATGCAGGGGTCCTCTGATATGGATTTCGTTTGAATCATGTTGTTTGAATTCGTTTTCTGAAGCATCGTTTTCTAAATGAGGGAGACAAAGGGATGTTTGGGGCTGGTGTCATTTTTGAAGAAGGAAGATCCTGATGTAGTTTTTGACTGAGCGAGTTGAAAGTTTGAATGAAAACCGTGGGCAGGCTCTTGGAGTTTTGGCTTATATGCAACTCAACTAACCGTTGGATCCGACGACTTAAATGGAGGGTCCGGATAAGAGTTCTCATAGAAGCTGTGACGACTGTTCTCATAACATCAAAATCCATATATATATATGAGGAATCTTCATGTGCATATGTCCCTCACTCCTCTCTTTTTTTCCATTTGGCCCGCCAAGATGAATTGAAAAGTTAAAAAAAAAAAAACCGAGCCCTCTTAATCTCTCTCATCACTTTTGTTCTCAAACGCAAAAACCAAAAAGCTCTCTCTGGACAGGAATCTCTACGATCATTGCTGCCTGAGTTCATCTCTATCATCTCTCTCGCTTGCTCAAGCCTTTGCCATTAGGAAGCCTTTGCAACACCCCTGCTTAAGATCCCTAATCACTCAACATCAGGAAATAGGAGTGAGATCTTCTCTGCTGCGACAGTCAACCCAGCACCTCTTTGAGAGAGACGTTCTTTCCTGCTCAAGAGCCCTCACATGCATCTCATGTCCCCTCAGCTCTCTCCTAGCCTGCCCTTTGCTACGACAAAGGAGAAGCCCCAGCCAATCAACGAAGAAAACCTTCTCTACTGCCCAATGTTCTTCATCCTCCATCCCTCCATATCTCTCTCCGTTTCTGTTTTTTCTTCTTCTTTTTCTGATTTCGTTTTTGGGTTCCTCTTATGAAGCAAGGCCAAGAGTACATTACATTACATTTTTTGCTGAACCTGATGGAATGATCAAATTTGGCTCGAATGCAATTCCATATAACATAATTCCAAGAACAAGATGCATCGTGAATTGGTGATTGTATATTCCCTACATTTATATCAGAAAAAAAAAGGGCTCAGACTTGCCTTTTATCAAACATTTGATGGGGGCCTTCTCTGCCATGGCTGCATCAATTGGTTGCCAAGGCAAGTAAACACATAGAAGGCATCTTGCTCATAAATATTTGATGCCTTTTATAATGAGAGAGAGAGAGAGAGAGAGAGAGAGAGAGAGAGAGAGAGTGGGTTTTGTTAGTTGGGTGGGAAGGTAGAAGAAGAGGACATGATGTGTTAAGTTATAAGAAAATCATTGGCCTTTGTTACTCTTGGTCTTGCTTCCAATATCATGTGATGCTGAAGCTTCATTTTCTGTAGTTTCAATTTGATAATGTCCACCCCTCCCATAAGGTAGATATTAGAAATGACCATAGTGGATTTTCTAACTTCAATCTTGGCCTTTTAGATGTAAAATATATCCACTGTTTTGGGGAATTATTAAAAATAATTCTACAAATCAACTGCTCAAAATTGATGAGAGTTGTGATTATATGTAGGAGGGGTTTCTTTCTGTTTCAGTAGTCAATACCGTTTGAGTAGTTTGCTTTCTTCACATTTTTTTTATTATTCAGTTGTAATGCTATTTTAAGTTAGTAATAATTGCATCTATATACCTTTCAATTCTATAGACTACATCTTAGCAGAGGATGTGAATAGTTCAGAAAACAACTCCAAGGCTTTTATTGAAGGCAAGGGCTCAGAATGATCGTCAACAAGTTGTTTGTTAGAATATAACATCTTCATGTAAAAGGGAGTTTGAGTGGATATTTGAATGTAATAGTTTTTTTTATATATAAGGAATGAAAGGGGTGTCTGCCCATGGCATGCTTGCATATTTGTGCTTTAATGTTAAATGGAATTGCTTGGCCTTTGGGGATGTTTAGTTAAATGTTGCTTTATGGGCTTTGAGAATGTTGGGATTTGTCATGTTTATTCATTATTGTCCATGTTTATTGAATGAGGTTTTGTCATGTTGAAAGTAGTTTACAATTGGAATTGGACAGTGGATGAGGCTGGAATTGAACAGTTGGTTACAATTGGAACTCATTGTTGTCAAGTTATTAGGGCAGCATGAGCATTTTATGTGGGCCAGGTGAACATTTGTGGTGGTGGCAGGGGTGACGGTGGAAAGATAGCCTCAAGCAATCTGTTTTTATGTTATCTTGTTAGATGTACATGTATTTGGAGATGATAATGAGAATGTTTGCATGGATCCACTTGTTAGTTTCTACTTCCCATTTTTCATCCAACACTCAACTGTCATCTTGTTCATCAGGTGTGAAACATGTAAATCAAACATGAATTTATTAGCTGTTCATTGTTCATCACGTGTGAAACATGTAAGTTAAGAAATTGTTCACCTGTTCATTGTGTAAGCCTGGCCTGTTTAGTAGTTGACACTGAGAATAAGCCATGTGTTTGTTTGAAATGACATTCAACCTATATGTCATTCAATTAAAGCATTCAAGCATTGAACCTGTAGCATTATATAAATTCCAGCTCCAACCCATACATGAAACACTTCCAACAACAAATCCATTCCAGTTTACCAAAAAAAAAAAAAAAAAAAAAACAGAAAACAAATCCATTCATCAAAATTCAAAAGACCACTTCCATTTCAATCCAAATTACAATATTCAAAACACAAACTCTACTTTCCACTATAACACTCAAAATTTAAGCTTCCATTACATGTGCAGCAACAAATCCATCCAATTGTAAATACCCTACTAGTCCAAGATGCTGGAATTCTTTGAGTAGTTTAATTCATTATTTTCATACAACCATAAAAGGCCATGACAGTATATCAAATTTCTAGATGGAAGCCACCAGTTTGAAGCAATCTCCTATTTGAGGATGGGTAACATTCATTCTTTGTCTCAACCAAGCTCAGAAAGGCTCAAGAACCAAACTTTGTCTCAAATGGTGATAAATTGAACTTCATGTATGAGGTCCAAGCATTTTCAACTTTGCAGCAAATGAGTACTCTGCAAAAAGAAAGAAAACACCATTAAAAGAGCCATGCAAGATAGTTCATTTTCAGCCTTTACATCTAAATACAATTAATAGGAGCATGTACACTAAATACTTCGTTCAACTCAATTATTTTGCCCCGCTTGGTGAGCTATCAAGTGGAGTCCAATCATGTAAGTAAAATTAGGTTCTAGAATATAGCAACTTTAGATTTCAGCTCATGATTTGATTAGTTGGGTTGTTGTAATGTAAGCAAAATGAGGTTGGAATTCATATATTGTCTCCTCAATCCTCATAACATTGCACGAAAAAAATGAAAAAACCATAATACTCACTAATTGTCTGCATTAGAGTATTCTGAATTACTGCTTTTGTCAAGCATGGAGATTGGATCAGTGTTCCTATCTTCACCTGTTAACCTGCATTATATAACAATTACATTATATATGTTAGTGAATGTCAAGCTTTTAATGTCTAAAAAGCTACAATCAATAGTAGTAAATCATACCTCTTCAATAACACCGGGTAGTTTCGCTTGTCATTTGATACACCACGTTTGTTGCAACCACGACAAAGACGCCCCTTTGTTTCTTTCTCCTTTGATGATTTCAGTCTCTTCACGCGTCCTTTTGTAACAACATGTGACGGTTCATGATACTCGACCACATTACTTGGACTGTTTCTTTCTCATTGTGCATACTTGTCTTTGATCGATTATTTGATTTCATTTCCCGTATTTTCATTTGCAATTCTTTATGAATCATAATCAAATATTTGAACAATTCTCTTGATGAGCTAGCTTCATCAAAAAGCAGTGTAAAAATACATGCCAAATGACTATGTCTCCAAAGAAAAGAGTCCTCATAATGAGAGCCAATTTCAACTCCATCTTTATCAACAAATGTTCCATGTCTAGCATTCTTCGTCCACCGTTTTAAAATGTAATATTCAGGCAAATATTTTATACAAAATTACCTTAAAACAGACAACAAGTGACGACATGGAATGCCTTCAAATTCAAACTTTTGACATGAACAATATGCAAGCATCTCCTCTTTCTTCCACAAAACCTCTCTCTCAATTTCATCTTCATTCATTAAATTTCTAGTAATAAAAGTACAATTCTCATCAACTTCATTCACAAGTATTGGAACGATATGTATCATCATGAATAGCTCATCTTGAAACTTATAAAATATGTTTCTTGTGTAGATATCTACCATTTGCTTCTCCATAATAGAAAATATCTTCAATTTTGGCTTTCCATTGCTTGACTCAAAATCTTCCTTACTTTCAAGATATCGTAATCGTTCAACGCCTGGCTCAAAACGCAATATAAAATCAATCAATGAGTTCTTGTATTCTACGTAATGCTTCACAAATGAATTCATACTTTCACTTCTTTAAGTAGTTGACATGCCCGCAAAGAAAGTATGCTTCAAATAGGCTGGTACCCACATATCACGAATGTTGTATATAAATGTCAACCATTCATTCTCCTCGAGCTTAAAGTGCTTTATGATCCCAACCCATTTGCTCTCAAACTCAATGGGAGAGTCAGATTTATGTACACATTTTTTAATTTCTTCAATCATACCATCATTGTGAATAGCAAGCCCTCCTAAATTTAATGGTAATTTATCCAAAATGTGCCATAGGCAATAACAATGGCATGTTGTTGGCATGACTTTTTGAATGGCCTTTGTCATGGCCAAATCTTGATCAGTTATTATTGCTTTTGGTGGACCACCTGGCATAACTTCAAGCCATTTAGTAAACAACTACTCAAATGACTCAGTCTTTTCATTTGGTAAGAACGCATATCCAAATAATGTTGTTTGACCATGGTGATTACAACCTACAAATGCACCAAAAATTAATCCATAAAAATTCATTTTATATGTTGTATCAAATGTCACAACATCACCAAACACACGGTATGCCAATTTAAATGTTCCATTCGCCCAGAATACATGTGTTATCTTGTTCTCTCTATCTCTCTCAATGTTATACATAAAGTCAGGACTCATTTCTTTGCGATTTTTAAAATATTGAAACAACATTTGCCCATCTTGTCCCTTTTTCTTTTCTTTTTCATTTCTATGATGATTTTCAACATCTTTATCCGTAAATCCAATCTTGTCAAGCCCTTTTGATTGTTTGGAAAACACTAACATTTGCTGGCTATTTTGAATATTGGTAGAATCATATGTATTTATTTCTTGTTTCTTTGGTTCCGAGATTACATGTTGTGACCTCAACATGAATCTCTTGCTGGGAGTGGTGGGGGCATGGGAATGTTCAGGAATAAACTTGGAAACTACATACTCGCCCGATTCAACCTTTTTTACTTGCATTTGAGCCTTACAATTTTCTTTTGTTTCCATCCGACGTCTTTTAACAGTATCTTTATCAACCCACCATTTCTCATCTGTTTTACCCTCTTTTGAAAAAGAATATTGTTTCCAATATACTTCCCCATTTTTAGTCACACTTGAATCTTTCCTTACGCTAAACCCAGCAAGCTTTGCATATGCATTATAAAAATTGTATGCATCCGTCAAATTACCAAAATACATCCCCACTTTTGGTGTCATATTCTCTTCTACAACCGGATGATGTAAAAATGTTGTTGATGAGGAGGCTACATCCATCTTGAAACTATCTTTAACATGATTGAAAAGGAAAAAAAAGGTTGTAAGGTATGAACTACTTGTGAAGTTGATCAAATTTACATGTATGAAAAACAAATCCAAATAAGCAAACCGAACATTAAAAGGAGAGAGCTGAAATCAAGAAGATGACAATATACCTCAAATGATTGAAAGAATTGAACGGAGCAGAAAATCAGCCAGAAATGCAAGAAGCTGAAAAGAAAAAAAAGGAAAACAAATTTATTTACAATGAACTAGAATAGTGTATAAATTTTGCTCAAAAGAAGAAATAAAATTCAAATCCCTAAGGGAGCTTCTATTTGCCACTACCTATGCTATGGCACTTTTGTCTTCAACAATAAGGGAGCATGACTAGTATTCAACGTTTATACACTTCCATCACGCTGAACTATTGAGATGCTTTTTCTAAATGAAGCCATTTTAATAACTTATGTAAAACCAATCTCCTATCTTAGCCAAAGAAAGAGTTCCAAACCAAGGATAGACTAGTTGGAAAAAACATGACAAGAAAAATCAATACCAACAATGGCATCTTCTCAGTTGCATTATAGTTCAATATTTAGAAGAGGATCCAATTTCACTTAAAAAAACCTTCCTACAATTGAATGCTAATAAAGAATCCAGTTAAGAAAACTTATCCTCATCAAAAAAGCATTCTCCCAGATACTTATCAAATTAAATTATATAACAATTTTCTCTAAATCATTCAAAGAAATTATTAGGTTTTCAATTAACTTATACATTATTCAAATAAAAAACTCCATCAAAACATAATGCCCCATATCAAATTGAGCCTTAACCAAACCCATTTCAACACAATCCAAATCCACCACATTAGATCAAACAATGAACAATGTTTTGCCCCAGTAACATGTCCCTAACTTAACCAAACCTCAATCACATACCAACAAATGAAAAAAAAATTTCAGAAAGAAAAAAAAACACTCACATAATGAAAAGCCAAACCCACCAAATACCCAAACCTCAAACCTAGCAAACCACAAAAAGAAAAAAAAAAGTTGAAAAAAAGAAAAAAGAACATACTCTAGACAAGAGAAAAAAAAAGGACTAAGTATTCAGATAATGAAAACCCAACCCCATATCCCAAACAAAAAAACCCTCTATCAAAACGCCCATGAGTAGAGAGGATTACCTGAAGAGGGCGGGCGAATGGCCAGATCAAGCTTGGCTTGATCTCCTGGGCAGAGGTGGGGAGGCGATCGAGAGAGCGGGCGGAACTCGGGATAGTGGAGATCGGTGATCACAATGAGGAAGGAGATCGGGGACGATGCGATCGAGAGAACAGTCGACTCGAAATTGAAGCTTCTCTTCCTACACGACATATAGATCTGCCCTCTTCTTTCACAAAGGCTGGGCTTGAGGGGTGGGATGGATTTGTGCTTGAGAAATCCGGAGGGCCATCGCAGGAAAGAGGGTAACGTAGAGGAAAGAAGTTCTTGCTCGAGCTCTCGCTGGTAACAATGATCACAAAAGTTCTTGCTCAGAGAGGGCTTTTGCAGTTTTGTGTTTGAGAAAGGGAAGAGACGAGAGAGATTAGGAGGGCTGAGTGCTTGGTTGGCTTTTTGCAGCTTTACGTTTGAGAAAGGGAAGAGACGAGAGAGATCAATAGGGTTGAGGGCTCTCTGTTTTTTTTCCTTTTCGACACATCTGGGCGGGCAATATGAGAAAAGAGCGGGCAATATGATGGACACGTGCGGCACGGATTTTCCCCTCAGCTATAGCTGAGGAGAGGAATTCCATATATATATATATGTATATGAAAAATTCTAAGAAATGCCCATGCCCTCTTTCTATCTTCAAATGAGAGATAAATCATGTAGTGACTTTTTCTCTTTTTTAAAAGTAAAATTAATTGCTTCTTCACATTCTTAATCTGCTATTCATTGTAAAATGGGCATTTTCACTTTCAAAAATGCCCAAGCACTATCTAGCACTCATACATATTTATATATGGGATTTAATCATTTGAGAATTTGTGAGAAGTCCAATCTCCATGGTTGGATATGGGATGAAATCTAAGGGCAGAGGGATGAACTTTAAATATGACCCAAAAAGATGCCAAATTAGGACATATTTGACAAAGGGGTAGGGTAAAGTAGACTGAAGTTAAAATTTAAAAATTCAAAATTCCTCTCTTCCTTTTCTTTAAAAAAAATTTAAAATTTTCTCTTCTGTTTCAAAAAAGTAAAAAAGTCATTACTAAACTATAAAAAAGTCTCTACTTTTATTTAAAAAAGTCAAAAAGATTCCATATCAAACAACTAAAAATAAAAAGTCATCATAACCTAATATATATTATTCTTTCTTGATTTTAAATTTACTTTACCTTACTTTACTCTACGCCTCTTCCACCGTAACCCAATCTAGTTTCGAATTTTCATTTCCCCCTCCCTAAGCCTTAAAATGCAAACGATTGCAGGGCAACAAAAGAGAAAACAAAAGAGAGCAGGGAAGGAACCTCGCCGACCATCTCTAGTTCTTCCCAATGCCGGTCTTCCCTCCATCTTGCCCATCTCTCCCCCACCTCCCTTCTCTCTCTCTCTTTCTCCCTGAATTTCTGTAGTTATTTTTTTACCAAATCTATGGGTTTTGTGTGTTTGTTTTTTTTACCAAATTTATTCTACACTGACATTTTGGGAGATTTGGTAAATTCAATAACCCCACAAAGAAAATTCAATCAGTCGTTTTGGGAGATTGCCAACCAAAGCAATTAATAAGCATGGGCTGATTATTGAAAGAGAGCTTCTTTGGTCACTTGTATTAATCATAACCTCTTTTCTTCAACTACCAGATTTGAAGAATACCCATTCTTTAACAAAGAAACTGCATTGCTTTAATCATATAATTTGTGCCTTTACAAATTGACTGACTTTATTTTTTTCCTTATTTTTTAAAATGCAGATTGCATTCATTGTAGTTGTGTTCCCTTGGATTCATACTTTCAGTTCAAACTATGGCAATCCAATTCAGGCCAAATGAAAAGTGAAGAAGATGTTTGGTTGAAAGAGTCCTTGTTCCAGCTAAGATGCCAACATGGAGGCCCATGACCAAGCACTGTTTATTATTATTATTCTCTCTCAGTATATTTGGATCCTGTTTGTCAAATGTACGCAGGTCCTGATTGGATCCTGTTTGTTAAATGTATTCTCTCTAGGCATGTTTCGATCCTGATTGTTAGATGCAATGTTGGTATCAGTTGGCATGTTTAAAAAACAATTCAATCCTTTCACATTTATATTGGTATCAGTTGGCATGTTTAAATGTATTCTATCAGTAGGCACGTTGCTGACTGCTGACTCTGGTGTTCAATATGAAGCGTTCAATTTCATTTTTAAGGTCCCCCCGAACAGTTCATGAGTTTAGGCACATCTTGGAAGCTGCTTGGTTGGGAATTATTTACAATAAATTCAACAAGAGGGATGTTCTTCTAATTTATTCATTTAGTGTATTGCAATTTCAAAGCATGCTAGTGACTTTAGATGGTATGGGAAAGGAGTTAAGGGGAAGGAATAATTTGTTTGTACTCTGTTAGCAGAACCCTTTCGTAAAAAATCATTTTCTATTGCCATTACCCTGCATGATTGGATTCAAAGCAGACATTTCCATACATGAATATTCAAAAATTTCTAGTTCTCTGCTCTCATGAAAACAGTTATCACAGTACGGAGTAGAAGCCTAGGAGGGGAGAGTTTTTCTGTTGTTCCTCCCATATGATGATTGTCAAGAGGATCACCACTATCACACTACAAATAGTTCATTCCATAGATCAATCTACATCTCTTGATCCAAGTAGTCCCTTGAGCAAACCACTATATCAATTCTAGAATTCAAGAGGGAGGGTTGTCCTAGAATTCTACAAATTCTACAAAGCAGTCCTTAAGTTTCCAAAACTCAACGATTTGGCTAACAGTTCTAGGTAAACATGGTTCACAAATTTGCATATCCTCTCCAATGTGGCTAACAGTTGAGAGTATGGAAATTACAGATACTCATCAATCATAAAGGGACTCCCAAGCTAAGAAGCACGGACACGGACACGAGACACAGATACGACACGACACGGATACACCGACACGGCATTTCTCAAAAAAGTAGGACATGGACATTTCGGGGGACATGTTAATAATATATATTAATATATATAATCATCTACTAAAAAAATTAATATCATTTTAACTTTTTAAATCAATTTAGCAATAAAAAAATAAAAATTCAAGTACCAACTAACAAAACACATCAAATTATCAAATATCAATACAACACTAAAACATATTACATAATCATTAAACATGAAATATCTACAGTTCCATAAAATCCATATAAAGAAAATGGCGGATCATCTCTTTCACCTCCCAAAAATAAAATAAAATAAAAAGCAAAAAAATCCTATCTTGAGGCCTATTCTTTAGTGAAATATTTATTTGTCTTTAGCTTGTGATATGATTAATATTTATAATCATACATTTTTCCATGGTACAAAATTTTCATATATCAAGTTTACAAGTTTTAATAACCACATGTTAACAAAGTGTCCAAGAGATATCAGCTACATGTTTATTTTTTAGTCATAGACACGGGCTAAGAATTGTAGGACACATTGCAAAAAGAGTATTGAACAAGCGTTCGAAATTAAGATTTTTAGTTCTTAATTATGGACACGGCTAAATAGTATCGGACAGTGTCTGAGAGTATCCGAGTGTCGGTGTCTGATACGTGTCCAACTCGGACACGTCACTTTCTTAGAAGTGTCCATGCTTCTTAACTCCCAAGATTAGTTTCAAGACAAAAATGGGAAATCATGTATGTGATCAGAACTTCTAGGAATCAAATGTAATTCCGACAAAGCAATCATAATGGGCTTGCATGATAAAGATTGCCCGCCATCCATTCATCAAAATATCTATACAAAAAACATTTCCATACAAATTCCATGTTGTTCTCAAAGACATTTTAAGACATTGTTTTTAACATACAAATTACACTTACAATACAAAACAAACATATTAATACAAAAAGATATTTATTTGATTTTTTTTTAATTTCTTGAAGAGCTGCCCACTTTATTGGATTTTGCCTCTCATTGTCTTCTTCATATCTTTGATTAACATTGCTAGATTTTTGTCTTCGTATATTTACCTTTCCATATGAATCCATCACAATAATTTTCATCCTACAAAAAAGGAAACATTTAATTAGAAAAAATTACTAATCAACACATTTTTAATGTTGTTGTTCAATAATTACAAGGAATTAGTTGGTCAAACAATTTTTTTGAATCAACTTCCACATCAACAATATTTCATAAAAAATTAAAAAAAAGCTCCCATGGCCTGGAAGGAAGAAAAAGAGGATTTTACCAAAAAAAAAAATCATATAATAGGACCCTCAAACCTGCGGGGATAGAATGACTACCTGCTCGAGCTAGTGGTGCGTCCGCTCAAGCATCCAATCTCCTTGTTCCGAGTCCAGAAAACCTTTTAGAGATCTCTTTTCTTCTTTAGAGCATCCATTATAGAGTTGTATTGAAGTTCTAAGCTTTTGAAGATTGTATGCCTCTACTTTTGTAGGAGATCATTCACCTTATGGATTCAATGTACGTTGATTCAAGCACGGGGAGTGATAAATGGCATGGTTATTGGCAAGAAGAACTATAGTCCTTAAGGTGTGGCCAACTGGGGAAGGGCCTGTAAGTATATATTGTAATTGCTCAAAATTTTCTAGTGCTTGGTTTCCATTGGACCGGGTAATAGGTCTTGTAGTTTTTTCCATGTTCGGGTTTTCCATGTAAGAATTATGTTGTCTTCTTCTTGTGTGTTTAATTGATTTATAGTTCTTTTATTTTCTGCTATTGTTAATTGGACTGCACTCTAGAAATCAAATTGGGATCTTGAACACATCATCGTTGGTGGTTCTAAAAACCCCTCAAAAAGTTCAGTTAAAGTGAAATTTGATTAGGGCCTTATTTCAAGTTAAATTTTTTCGGGCCTTATTTCAAGTTAAGATTTTCTTAGTCCTATTTCCTATTAGAGTGAAATTTGGTTTGACTCTATTTCTTAGTTGAGCATGCTCCTCTATGACAACTTAATTAGACAATTCGTATAGGATATAATTAGTGCCCTAGGCCTAGGTGCAGTCTGGTTATCCAATTGGAGTTCCAAACACTTCTATTATTCACTGCAGTGGCAAAACTTAGTCTATAGCTCTTTAATTTCTGACCTTATTTAACTCTTCTCTATACAATGGAATTCAGTATGATAAAAAGAAGAAGACTGATAAAGGAAAAGATAATCAACAAATAATAAAACAAATACTACCACTATATCAATTCATTGGAGAACAATGATATTAAATCTCCAATATATTAACACTCTTAGGTTGTTAAATCTTTGAAAATTACAAGCCAATCCTAGACTAAAATACTTGTCATCTCTAACCATCCATTCCGATGTAGTTTTAGGTTAGCCAATGTACGACTGTCCTTCTTTGATGTTACAATGTATATGAGTTTGTACATTGAGTCCACTAAACCCACACCAATGATTAGGTGCTAGACATACTGCGTAATATCCATGAGATATCTCAGCCTTCAAGGTTGCTCGTGTATTGAATAATTCCTTTGGTCAGTGTAAAAGGCCTATGGTTCCATTATAAAGGTCCTACAAGGTCCCCCAATGCCTAATGGCCCTATAGGTCTTGGCTTCCATTGTAACCCACCTCTAGGTGAGTTGTCAGAAGGCTTAGCTAGGACGAAACATTTAAGTCAGCAAATGAACTCCAGGCAGAAGTGTCTAACATTTGACCGAACACCAGCCTGTTCGATCGGACCTGGGTTTCATTCTAAAACTCGTCAAATAAAAAGCCTGTCCGTTCGAATGGACCTCACTCGGTAGAATGAACCTGTTGAATTATGTTCTCCAAATTTCTAGGACTCTTTCTTTTCTCCAAAGTTGGTAACTTGCTAAAAAAAATTTTCCTCACTCCTAGACTACTGATTTCATAACTAAACACATCAATGACTTCATTCATTCCCTATTCTCCAACTCCTTCCACAAGAACCAATTTCACACTCATATTATAAGAAAACATAGATATGAGCTGTAACTAAAATTAGAATCTGAATAACGCCAAGAATCAGCAACAAAACAGCATGCAGCATTTAGAAAGCTTGTACTTGCCTTGATTTGAAGATGAAAATTCCAATTAGCTTCACTTGAATTTAATTACTAAGAATCCCCCAATTTTCAAGCCCGAACAAGTGAAAATCATGCAAAAGGAATGATAAGCATGAATCCATGTAACACAAATGAGCTTTTAATTTGAATGCATGCAAGAACCTGAGATGGAAATGTGCTTTCTCCTACCCGTACATGTAGTCAAGTTTTGTGGCCCATATTTCTCAATGATTTGATCATCCCCATCGACTCGGTCCCTTCACCCACATTTGATTTCAGTACTTCATGCTTTGCCTGGGTTTGAAGGTGCGAGTTTTTAAGCTTGTGAGGCTGAGGGAAAAGTTGAGGAAGAAAGGGAAAGAGATGAACATGGTGTGTGCGACAGAGTATCTTAGTCATTGTAGCTGGCAATTTGGTGCCAGTCTTTTTTGTTTTTTTTTTGTTTTGTAGTGTTTCTATAAATGGGTCTTCTGTATATAGTATGGAGATTGTTCCGAACAAATAAGGGGTTGTCCCAGGTATTAGATTATTTGTGTGGAGCCCTAGATTTCAAAGGTGGGCATTGTTTCATGAATCTAGTTTCTTCGAGCTGACTTCAAAAATAGGATTTGATAGTGGACAAATCGAATACACTTCATTCTGTAATTTGTGAAAGACTCGTCAAACCCAAATGTGTGAAGCGTTTAACGAATGAAATCCTAATTGAATACATCAAATGCCTTTTCCTATTGTCCAATTTGGCAGCCACAATTGGTCTTTTGATGTTTGGCTTCTGAACAAAATTTTTTTAAAAAAGTGTTGTATCCATCAAGACCTAATAAATTGATGAAATCAGTGTAATAAAATAATGGTGATACAGAAAGAGGCAGTTCACCTTGGGGTTTTAATATAGGTAATTGATGATATCATCAATTGAAATATTTTCGTTTACAAAATATGTACAAACAACTGAACCTTTGTTTTATTATTTTGCTTCATAAAATTGTTTAATTCGACCATAACCTTGATCATTTGATAAAAAAAAAACCCTAAATATAAAAACCTTCCCATGCCACATTAACCTTATTATTTCTGCAATAATTTTTATTAAAAAAAGTCAAAAGATTTTTTTCCCCCTGGATTGCTATCTACATACAGTTAACTATATATGTAAACTTATTTACCATCAACAAATATGTAGATTTGGAGCAATGTGTGTTTATTTGAGCATGATTCATATGTGACTCACAATCTCTTCAGTGATTTAGTCTAATGTTTATCCTCATTCATATTCAACTACAACGGTCCACCTTTGAGTGGACCACGGTCTTAAAAACAAAGTGCTACACAATCTCATTGGCACATTCTTTAGAGAAAATCACCATACAATTGTATATACGGACAATATTCATGTGGATGTTCCTCATCATTTTTTTTCCCACAAGATCTCTAGGTGGAGCCCATCTATCACTTTATATATGAAAAATTTTCAAAAACACAATACTTTAAAACCGCCCCATTTTTCACCCCCAGGGTGAGGGGGGGGTTGTTGTTTCCACAAGGCCCATGTTAAGTCAATCCAATCTTGTCCCAACCCTCACCCCTACACATCCATTTGGTCGTTCGGTATTTAATTTATGAGAACGAACCATCAAATACTTTTCTCCGCCCACAACAGCCCTAGCTAGTGCACGACCTCTCAAGGCTTTGACCCGCCCAAGCCCTGTTTAGGGTGGGCTCAAACACCAGGCCCGGAACTGCCCTTTGACAGCCCTAAATCTCAACACTGGTACAAAATGAAAAATCGTTGGCAAAGAGTAACCACGAAAGTAATGCATAACAGATGACTTTCTAACGCAACCTGGTCGAACATCAAATACTTTACTTACTAATAAATCCCAAGACAAAGGGAAAGAGGAAAAATCAAAGATACAAAGACATGCAGGAAGAAGGTAGTGTGTAATACAGGAGAATATCATGATACATAGCTGCAAATCACCTGCCGCAGCATTCTGATCTGATTGATTTCAAATTCAAGTGCACCTTGGTCTCTTGGATAAACAATCAGTTAGACCACACATGGACCAGACCTTGCCGGTTCCCTGTGTAGATCTCATTGCGGTCTTCATCATAGAAAAGAGCAGTTATGTCCTCCAGCGCTTCAGCAACAGTGTTCCTGATTCTGGCAGCATATGTTCGCTTCTTGGAGCAGCAGCAGCAATCATCCTTGGGACTACTGTTGCCTGCTCGGATCTTTGCAAGGCATTTTCCAGTCAAGATATTGCTGATATTGATTGACCCAGCTGCACAAAGAAAAATTAATGATTGACAATCCTAGCACAAGAGATATTGCACAAGCACAAGATAAAATTACAAGACTTCAGAGCTTGCCCATTTCACAATAAACATAAGGAAATAATTAAATAAATCTGCTGTCGAGATTTTTGTGTTCCAGAACCTTTAACACACTTCCATGAAGGCTTTTCCAGTTAAAAAAATGACATCTAACATGTCGCAAAAAAATTTCCATTCCTGTAACAGGGACTTTCATACATGCACATCCCATGTTTTATCTTATGATACCCAGATATGGCACAGATGTAACAGAACCAGAAAGAGAAACCTTTTCACTTCTACTAATCTAGCAATAATAAGCAAGCAAGAAAGAAAAGTGAGGCTTTTCTATCCAGCCAAAAGGGCAACAGGAGAGAGTTGCATTGGAATTCATTGCTACAGGTTACAGTCAAGAGTCCAGATCGGCTGAGGTTTTTCCTCACGGTGACTGTGGGTGGACCAATCATGGTCCACCACATCACCAAGAGAATCCTACCATTCACGTGGGCATTGGTGCTCCATCCAAGGCAAGCCCGGACCCCAATTGGTCCACTTATGGTCACCATGGGTCAAATGCCTCAGAGGAGTCCGATTCTACAGTCAATCGTGACAGACTTGACAAAAACAATCAAGTGCTCAGTCACAGAAGTGTAAAGTTTTGGAGATCATATTTATTGTTTCTTAAAATTACCGATTCATCTTGGAATATCATAGCCTGACTTTTCATAAGACCATACATAGCCATTTTGCCATTTTGTCCCTCTTTGAGGACCAACCTGACTTTTTGTTAAGGACATTCTGAATTTCACTTTTTGTTCATTTACACTGGGAGTTAGAACTTTTTACTAATTATCAGAACTCCTTAACCTTTACTGTTGTTGGTCCATTTGATACATTTTTTAGTATTATCAATATCATAGTCCTAGCTCAAGCTAGGCCGGGCAAGGCCAAGCTGTGTCAAGCCCTAGCTCAGCCCTCAAGGTTGTAGGTTTTCAAAATTGGGCCCAGCCATACCCTCAGGTTTTAGAACAAAAATAAAACCCCTCATTTTTCAAGCTTTTGCTGGCCAAGCTAGGCCGAGGCCCCTTGTCAAAAGGCTAGATTGACAGCCCTACTTAAAAGTCTACATTATGAAATCATAGAAAGAAGTACGACTTGGACAAAAGCAAAGATATCAAAAACTCAATTTGGTTTCATGCTAAAGGGGTCAACTTCTCTATTAAATAATTAATTAAAAAAATATCAAGAGAAAAGGAAAAATATTCACATGGCCTTCATCGAACAAGAGAAGGCCTACAATAGGGTTCTTAGGGATTTGATTTGGTGGGGCTCAGATAAAAGGACTGTCCTGAGAGGTTATATTGACATCATTGAAGGCATAGGTAAGACTAGTAACTAGTGTAAGCACTACCAATAGAGAGACAAGTTCTCAATGACCATAGGTTTGCATGAAGAGTCAACTTTAAGCCTTTATCGTTTTGCTCTGATTATAGACAAGTTGATTACTTATATTCAAGAGGAGATACCTTGGTCTATGTTATTTGCAAATGATATAGTATTGAAAGATAAATCAAGAGATACCATGAATGTGAAAATTGAGAGATGGGAGGAAGCTTTAAGAATCCGAGGGCTTAAAAATTAAATCACGTAAAGAAAATCTATGAATTGCTAATCCAGTGAGGATGTGCGAAAAGATGTGACTGTGAGAATTGAAGCTCAAGATATACCACAAAAATTCCTTCTAATACTTTCACTCCACAACTAATCAAGATAGCGCAGATCGAGAAGAAAGTTTAACACAAGATAAAAGAGTTGAATGGTTGGAGTCGAAAGGTGCTCCTAGAGTGCTTTGTAGTCAACGCTTTCCAACAATTTTTCCTTAAAGAATTTATAAGAGATCAATTACACTTGCTATGATCTATAGAGAAAAATGTTGGCAAAAAAATACAAACAAACACCATAAGCAAAACATATGCAACAAAGAGATAAGAAAGTTTGAGATGGAAGCTATGATGCCCAAATACGGCATGGATATGGCAAGGACACGGATTTTACACATAAAAAGTTAAGTATCAGTTACAATATGACATGATATGTTGGCCATTTTAAAGTATCCATGCATCATAGGATGAAAGTGTATAAAATCTAGGAAAGCACCAATAGAATTTTTTTTTATATACACAGATTGATGGCCCATCAACAAAAAGGGGTAAACAAAATAGAAGAAGGATAAAAGTAGTAAGGATAGATAAGAAGTGCAACCCATCCGATGACATGGGATGGCCCATGAAAGACTGGAATAGAGAAACAAAATCAGTGAATCAAAACTCAGACTGGGCCCCCTTGGTTCACGTCGAGTTGAGTTCGAATTCGGTCAAAAAAATGGCCCCTACATATTTCAAAATATACCTATTCAAATCACATTTCTCAATTACCAAAAAAAAAAAAAAAGAAAAAAAAACAATCCCATTAATCTCTCTTAATCATGCCAATATTTCAAAATACAAATTATTATGAAATCACCCCTCAATCCTATTAATTTCTTTAATCCATGAATCTCTCTTATGGCTTTTACAACATCCATAAAAAAAAACACCTAATCCCATTAATCTCTCAATTATGATTTCTAACACCATTTATGCTAATCCCAGCTCAATCCTATTAATCTCTCTCCATTATGACTCACCTTTTTATCCAAAACACACAGGACTCGGCCCATTATTAGTATTCCAAGGCAATGCCAGTGCACTGCAGGCAAGGCCAGCATCTTAAACCCATTAATCTCTCTCCATTATGACTCACTGGAGGCAAACCAAGACATTCCCTTCTTTAAAGAAGAGGGGGACCATAAGGCTTCTCCTTGTACTTCTTTTAGGATGGTGATGTTCTGGTTTCTTTTTCTTTTCTTTTTTTAGGGAGATTTTCAATATATCCCTTTAGTTCTGCTAAGTCTTTGATTAATAAAATTTACCATTCAAAAGAAGAAGAAGCGGCAATTTAAGGCTTTTGTGCCTTTTAAGTTTTTTTAAAAAATAAACACATGAAGCCCGCTCCTCTTTAAAAAATTTATATTTTAAAGACAAAGGTCCATTTCAGGTGGAAGTAGCCATTTTGTACAATTTAAAAAAAAATGGTCTGAACTGGAGCAAAAAATTGGCCGAAATTTTCCAAGTTCAGTTTAATGGCCAAAACAAAAAATCTCCAAAATTTCGTCCTAGACAAAGCAAAATAATGGAAGGTGTCCTAGCCCTTTGGGCCGGACTAATCCCTTCGGGCCCAAAGAAGCTAAGTAAATCCCCTGTGGCCCCAATATGGTAGCATAGTTCGAACCCACAACCTCCTGGAGAAAAAATTTGTAAGTATGATTCATAGATGTTTGTATGAAACCCATTTGGAATCTCTCATGACTTAGTCCCTTACAAAGAGATTCGCCAATGTTCGATCCCAAGTCGATGAACAGACTTCACGTAACAGACCAAACATAGTTGCAACGAGGCTTTGATGATGATGCGAAAGTGACGAATGATTAGTCTACGCTTTTTGGTCCAGAGAACTTAAACTGCTTTTACCAACATGATTATTATATACCTCAATTGCCTTATAGACGAAACCTGATTATTATATACATCATACGCCCTATAAACCAAACCACACAAGTTAAAATAATAATTACCCCTTGTGGGAAGGAACAATTTCTTTATTGGGAAAGAATCGCCACTACTGCAATCTTCAGTTTATATATTTATGTAGTTCTTATGTAGTTATTGTTTTTCAACAGTTAATTTGTTGGGAGAACTCTTTCTTTAGTTGCTTTTAATATGAAGACTCATTATCTAAACAAATGAATGCAACCTACGTTTTTTCTTCAAAATCCATGGTTCTCTGACTAGGATGGCCTACAAAGAACACAAGAAAGAAAAATTACCATTTCCTTCCAATGATGAATCATCGGAATCAGCCTTGCAGTAAGAGATTATAAGATCCTGATCGCTTGTGATATAAATGTTGTTTGTGTTGCAATCAGGGTGCCACAACAGGTGGTCTTCAAACGAAGTAACAAGTTCCCCTCGGAAGTTCCAAACAGCTACCGTCCGATTCCGAAATGTCAAGAACAACTGATTCTCATATAAGAAAATAAATGCTGACGGAGTCATGAATTCTGTTTTGCTTACTTCTGTAAGGTCATGATTTCGAACCTGCAATGAATGCTGAAAATTAGTCATGAATAGGCATAAAATGGCGTATATAGCTTTAATGTCAAATACGAAGAAAGACCTTACATCAAGAATTTGGAGATTCTCTCCCTCCTGTTTGACAAGAAGTTTCTCATTAAACTGCTCTATAAAATCAACCTTTTTATTTCGATGAAGTAGATGGTTGAAAGATTTGAGGACAGTCCCGTCTTCGATCGATAGGATTTTAAGAGGAACGTGGCTGTTAGCTCTGCCAAAAATCAATAGCATGATACCTGGACTGTTACAGACAATAAACAAAATGTATTAGATAACTATACACGCTAAGGCATTAAAAATTGGGTTTCATCAGATATGAAACCAAGAATTCAGTTGTGAATATTGAATCATTCAACCTTGCTGCCCAAACAGTTCATACTGAACAAAGGATGCATGGATCAAGAAATCATGATTAACTGGCTGTACCAGTGAAACTCCCCTCCAATATTTTGGAGTCATCATCATTCACAAGTATATCGGTGCCCAAATGGGCTGATATGATTGATGTACCATGGACACACCTTTAACAACCTACAAACCCATATATTTTGGGTGTTTTGTATAGAAAACCATGGAGGAAGGCTTTTGGCCTTTCCAACACAAAAATTGAAAGAACACCAAACCAAAGATAATTTGGCATTGGCATTTCTAATGCAGAATTGAAGCCGATGCACAACCCACGAGCTTGAAGGTTATATTTGAGGTACAGAAAATTTTTTTTTGAAAATAAGTGAAATATCAATGCCTTTTTGTTTGTTTGGTTAGGGATAAGTTCCAAATCATATATAGAGCATGTATGGTACATAGATTTTGATGCAGGATAGACCGATGGTTCACATTGATCAACCAGTGAATGGGCCCAGCCCATCTATCTCGACAAACATTTGGGACCAGCAATTCATTTTGTGTTTTTTTTTACATTATGTAGAGTTTTAATCATGTTTTAAGTTATTTTACTTAGATGTGTTGATGTGTTTGGATGGTCCAGATTAGATCTAGATTTAGTTTTCTCCTATTTAGACCTTAGATGTGTTGATCTTAGCCATCAATGTATTTGG
Source organism: Sextonia rubra (assembly GCA_037013555.1). Lineage (NCBI taxonomy): Eukaryota > Viridiplantae > Streptophyta > Magnoliopsida > Laurales > Lauraceae > Sextonia > Sextonia rubra. The sequence continues at coordinate 29,169,000 of JASUAD010000009.1, forward strand.
AAAGTCCAGATTAGATCTAGATTTAGTTTTCTCCTATTTAAACCATTGCAATGCCTCTTTTGAGGGTAGAGAAGACAATAAATAATGAAAATTTTCAAGTGCTTTTCTTTTGTTTAGTGGTGACGAATCTATAGTAATGCCTGTGCAATATTAAAGATGTAGCTTCACAGTTTGACCCATTGGTCAATATCCCCTCCCTTGCAACATCAACGGGTATCAGAGCAAATATCCAAGTTCAAATCACACTGGGGATTGGCTTCTTTGTTTGAATTTTTATTGCTGTTGACAATGGCACCATATTCTTCTTCTATCCTATCTATTTTCTTAAATTTTCATCACATGAGGGAAAAAGCCCCATACTCCGTAAGTTACAGGAACTGCAATTTCCAGTCCCAGAACAACCACAGTAGTCCCTAAAAGTCTCTAATTCAATTCTAGATTTTCCAATACAATAAATCATGATTGAACCAACCTGGCCCAAGAAAGCCTATCCTTCACCTCTCCATCTTTCCACCCATAATTACAAAAAACCTGTTGCCAAGTTAAAGCAGTCCCCCAACAAGACATATTCCTCCCAAAGTAGCCTCCTAAGTCCTAACACCCCTCAAACCTTACACAAATGTCTCCAAACTTAGCCCAATCTTCAGCAGGCTACCCCACACAAATTCCACCCTATATTCCCTACATAACCTTTGCCTTGAATCCTTAGAATCCTCAAACTCGCTGGTTGCACACTGATAACATCTGTAATCCAATCCCAATGTATATCAGCCCCACACTTTCTCAAAATGCACTAAAACCTGTTGATAATTAGTCCCATTCATATCCTAAGTTTTCAGCCACTTCCAGAACATGTGTCAGTCAGTTTTCGGTTGCTGCCCAACACCCACTGTTGATGATACCCAACGAATTGTGTCAATTCAGTTTTCATACATCAATTTCTATCTGTAACAAACCTCCACCTTGGTTCTTCCAATTGTTCCAATCTTGTGTCAAACAAATCCTTGACCAGTTCTATCTTGGATTAGAATGTCTTATTATGGTTGTCAAAGATGGATGTACCAATATTACCATATTGATCAGTGTTTTCAGAACCAAGCTCTCTTCAAGCAACTAATCACCTTAGGACAAGGAATTTAACAGACAATTACCCTGACAAGTTTCTTGAGTAGACCCATCGACTTGTGATCGTGGAATATGACCTAGTGTAGCTTTAACATTATAAGGAAGGCCTAAGAAAGGAGACAAAATGGAATATGACTCTTAGGCCACACAAAATGGAATATGACTCTTAGGCCATAACATTATCACGATGCACATAATGAAGCTATCTTGTCGAAGGACTCGAAAGATATAAAAGGAGACAGTATGATTTTTAGCCAAGGTTTCTCAACAACTAAGGATATATATATTACATCTTCATCTCCATTGCAATGTCATCGGCTTACAAGTTCTAGTGACAATGAATAAGGAACATTGATGAGACAAATTAAGTCCTCGATCTGGAAGAAGAATCTTGCCTTAAATTCCTTTTAAAACCAATTGAAGATAAAGGAACTGATAAAACGACAGTCAAAATGGAAGAAAAATAGAGGTGTCGAGTAAAGAGAAGGAGAGAAAATGGCAAGAATGACTGAAGGAAAGTCAGATACAAAGATTGAAGAGTATACAGCTTCAACAGGTCTAATTAAAATAAAGAAGAGAGGTTTAGTAATCCCATCATAATTACATTGTCCCATTCAAAAACAGATAATTACATTGTCCAGGTGGTCCGCAAGAAGATCTAGTTATTGAAGTCCCTCGCATTGATTTTTTTTTTTTTTTTGGTGCGGCGGTAGGGGGGAGGATTATCAGTTAATCAACAACTGATAATTAAAGATGGCAATTTGGCAATTTGACATTCCAGATTCAGCAGTTGAATCAGCTACTGGCCCAAAACACAAACTCACGCAAAGTCCAACTGTCAGAAGATGCAAAGCTCCCAATACACTTCCAGTTGGACGAAAGAATCTAGCAGGCAATCTGTGCAATGTGAAGAGAAGGAAGATTAACAAACAAAACATGAACATATACTCTGCCTGCTTTGTTTTTATACACTTGATGCCCGGGCTGTCGGCTTTTCTTTGTTTAGTCATTCACATGCGTACACTTATGCCCCGGGTTGTAATTTTTTTTTCTTTTTTTTGGTTTTTTTTGTGTGTGTGTGTGTGGTTTGGGGGGGGGGGGGGGGGGGGGGGGGGGGGGGGGGGGGGCGCGCCGCCTACCTCAATGGAGTTCCTATCCTCTTTTTGGAATAGGCTCCATTTCTGTACCTTATTCTCAGTAATTTGAAGACTTAACCTACTCTTCAAAAAAAAAAAAAAAGTTAAATGTATACGGTGGATTTTTTTATCGAGGTGGAGACCAAAGGAACTCAAGTACTCCAAAAGCCAGGGAGAGAATTGATGTAGCCAAAGAGGGGCTGCCACATATTGGGCATCTGGATCATGGGCTAGATCATGTCCAATCCAAGCTCATCACAGTATAATAAAATTTATTTTAGTTTGACACATTAGTACTTTATTAGATCTGAAGTCATGTTTGTTAACAAAAAGACAATGAATCTTCATTTATTTAGTTACAGATTCCTAATATTTAGGAGAAGAAAATATAAAATCTATTGTGGAGAAGAACCTAAATCTAAGAAAAAAAAAGTGATCAACTTAAAATGCAAACTATGGAATATCCATTAGAAACTCTATATTCATGTATCTTGTAGTTGTGGAGATAATGAATGATATCAAAATGATGATTTGAGTGGTTTTTCTTGGTTTGATGTGGGAAGACAAGTGGCACAGAATCCATGGCCATGCTTGTGCAATATTGAGACTTTGGCTTTGGAAGTTGACCTGTTGAGCAATCTTCCCCGCTTGATAAGTCAACAGAACCAGTGACATACATGTATTTAGTTTTGTTATTTTGATTGCAAGAAATTTACAACTGCTGCATAGCAAACAGAACAAAATATGTATTAAACTGGATACAGTACACACAGGAAACAAAATGGCCCTAATGATGTGTGAGGGAGTATGTGTTTGTGCACGTGCATGAGTGTGTGAGATATATATAAAATATAGAGAGAGAGAGAGAGAGAGAGACTGACTGACCTGATTTTAATTTCTTGGACATTCCTATCTGATATAGAATACAGCATTGTATAGTTTTTAAGGTCAAACACCTTGTATACACTAACAGAGAGCAAACCAAATGGGAATTGTCAAATTTGGAACCAGAAAAGCATTGTAAGATTTCAGGAACTCATTCTACATTGAAATTCTCACCTGTCTTGTGCAGAAAATGTAAGAACTTTCCCATTTACATCATCAAACTCTACAAAACCAGGCCACTTCAATGACTCAGACTCAAAAAGAGCAAAACCAGCATCAGGTTTGCCCCTTCTTATATACCTGAGTAAGTTGGACAGAAAAATTTACAAAAAGAACAAAATACATGCAGACATACAGAATAAAATAATATAAGAATAATATGAAAGTCAAAGCCAATGATTGAACATACTCAATCCTTGTGGTTCTGCATTTTAAAGAGCTGAAATTGTCCGAAGCATAGACAGACACCGTTATAAGTGAGTCATTGTTCTTATTATAAAACAAGCTCCGAATGACTTCATCTGGACTCACATTCAAAAAGCATATCCGTTGATTTGTCTCTGCACATGTTTGCTAATGGAGTTACATACATGGAAAGTTCATGATTCATATAACATCTCTCAAAGTGTAAAGGCAATCAGACAGCTCAGCACTGACCTCTGCTGAATGCTGCACAGACACCAGACTGTGTCAAAGCAAAGACAATGTCACGGGCTGCAACTATTTCGATAATTTTTGACCTTTTCTTCAGAAAAGGAAGTTCCAAATAATCATGTCCCTTAGGATCATGGGTATCAAATTCCTCCTGAAACCAGAACAAATAAAAGCAAACAAAATAAATCTTGGAAGCAAACAGCTGTGTAAATGTACACATTTTACATCAAACACAAAGGAAAAACTGGAGATACAAATCTACAGAAGAAAATGTTGCAATGTTACAAATTCATTGTCTTCATCTTCCATAACAAATAATGATAATTACTGAAGAGTAAACCATTCTTAACAGCAATCCAACATGAAGCAACATACAGATTGATCACCTTCAATAAGAAAAAGCAGTAAGCAAGTAGTGCTAAAGCGATCCACTAGCAATAATGTCTAAACTATCAAAAAGATATTTCTCACAACTCAAAAGTTACTAAAAGAAAGCTAGAAAAGCATGGTCTCAAAGCTGACCAAAACATTCACCTACTACTAAAAATTAATGGCCTTCAAAAATCTTCCAAAAGGGCAATTTTATCCTTAACTATCATATTTTTCTCTCATTATGTAAAATTATGACAAACAAACGAAAGTGAACTTTTCTCAGTACCCTGCAAATACCAAGAAAGATCAATCAATTATTGTACTGTTATCTGATGCTTATTTCCACCTTACAAATGAAGGAATTTCCATCAGCAATAGGCTTTGGTTTTTTTCTACTGCCATTCATAGCCACCCTTCAGCTGCTCCCTCAGTAAATAAGCAACCATCCCTTAATCTCTTTAAACCACTCCCTCAGAAAATGAAGCAAGCATCCGTTACTGACACATTTTTTAAGGCACAAGTACCTCTTCCCATGACATCAATACCAATCCTCTTCCTTTTGCCTGGCTATCCTTTCCTATCTTCAACTGGCACATTTGGAGCAAGTGATATTGTATGATCTTCCTTCATTCTAAGCCGTCTAGAGAGCACATTCTTCTTAATATCTCAGGTGATATTGAATGTCACCTAAGATTTACCAAGAGGCATCATGAGGGCTCCACTTTCTCCAGCAATGAAACTCTTTCCCATCTAGCAATTTAGCTCACCAGCACCATGGGATTCCTAGAGCTGCCCAACATCAGCTTCTGTTTGGAGCCTGTTATTGGCTCCCCCATTGGCCGCATTAGATCCAAAAATGACCAATATGTTAGGATCTTCCATCCTACTTGTCTCTCTCCAAGGGCACCGCCTTTAATGTCTTTCTTCTACCCTTGATCAGATTCCTAATGAAGAATTGAGAATTGAATGTCCTGCTGGTTGTAGTTTTTGCTGGCTGTCAAACCCCTCTAGCTCTGACTGGAATCTTCGCTCCTAGGTGCACAAATGTTGTTCTCAACTCAAAGTTTTCTCAAGATGATTGGTAGGGATCATTAGCACTGCAAACAAGGAAAATTTTCTTTGTTTGTGAGCTCTTCTCCTCCTGTTTCGCTTGCTCCATTCTTTATTTTTTGGCACTCCTCCAGGTGTTCTACCTACTACAGGCCGACATAAGCCTTGGCATAGCTGGTAGCCCTCCCAAGGTGTTATATTGGATCAGACTCCCTTCTTTATTGGAAGCAACCAATGTATTCTTCTTACATTCCCCAAAAGAAAAAGATTCTTCCCTTCTGCTCTATGCAAAGGTTGGAATTCTCTTCAAGGAGATCAATGAATGCAAATTTTCCTCTCTTCCATTGTTGATTGTAATCAAATCTCTTAACCTTGTGTGAAGACTCCTAGGCAACCCCAACGCATGAAGACTCCATTGGCATGGCTCCAAGATGTGTGTGAAAACTCCACATCGATCCACCCTTCACTATTTAGAGCCCACATCAACCCACCCTCAATTAGTTGACTCCCTCCACATTGAGTTGACCAAATAACATATTTATGAATAACGAATCATAAAAAATAAATTGTTGACAAGTAGTTGCAGAAATCCAACATAGCAACAACATTGGAAATTTAGACTATGGAAGACCAGAATCAACAGGGGTAATTCAACTCCTTGCACAAGCAAGGACACAGAAATTTCATGTTTTAATTTCCCTCCTTAAGACACTGTGTGCAAGATTGATGCTGCCATTTAATCTCATGAAATAGTCCTAAGCCTAACTCATCTTTAAGCATGTGACAAGTAATATTCTCCCCAGAAAGCTTCACAGTTTTCCATCAAGCATTTGGATTTCAACAATTAAAACAATGTCTATCTTTCTTTCTCATTTGCAACAAGATTTGAAACCCGCAACCACATGGTTGCAACAATAAGTAACTTCCAGCTACGCTATGGACTAAAGCAAAACTAAGCTCCTTTCAACTCCTTGATTCATTTTCTTAAAGAGTTTTAACTTTTCCCAAGTCCAAGATCATGCCAAGCATTGTCTTGAAAGTTCCACAAAGTGGTAGGCAACTGTTGAAAGTACGTGTATGGATACTTTTCTTTAAAAAAAACTAATGTTCATAATCAGTTCCCCATTAATTGAGAAAACAATATAAATGACCTCCATTTATAAACTATACAGGCCACTCATATCCACCACCACCGATGAACAAACCCAACCATCCCATACTAAGTACAGACAGATGGTCAAAGCCATCCACGTAAAAACAGAAAAACCCCCAGAGCACCTGCTAGAAATATGGCCAATCATGCATCTTCAGTGGAGTAGAGTCTACCAAAAACTAACACCCCAGGAACTCTCCAACGCAGTTTGATATGGAGAATTCATTAAATTTAATGTTCAGTAGATTCCAAATTCACCCAAGGCTGTCTACCCCAAATTCCCAAAATGGGTAAATTGGAACCCCAAAATTCAGATAACATGTAAAGCCAAAACCCCATTTTACGCCGCAAGCATTCAGATTTCTCCTTGACAAGCAACTTATTATAAGAATCCGGGACGACAATGCTCTAAAACCATCTTTGGAAGGAAGTGAAAAATACTTAAAACTAAAGGGGTCCTAAGTACCAACCTAACTAACTTCTAGTTCCAAGCCACTCAAAGAGATAAGAACCAAATCACGCCAAGTCAGAACATCACCATGATCCATTGAAGCAACAAAGAACAACCACAAACCCCATAAACAAGAATCAAGAAAGAAGCCAGTCAGAGAAACAAGAATCAACCTGAAGCCGGATATTCCGGAACCTCTCCTGGGCATTGCTGGTGCTGAAAGCTCGATCCCGCTTCGAGCAGATTTCCCTCCGCTGAAGCTTCTTCACCGTGTTGACGAACCCATCAACCCGAAGGCGCTTCTTCGCGTGCACCCGGCGACCGCTGCAGGGTCTTGGGCTGGCAGAAATCCGCTTCCCGTCCATGAAATAAGCCCTAAAACTACAACAGAGGAGACACCAAAATCGCATCTCAAGCACGGAACCGGTGGGTCAAAGCCATCGATTCCGAACAAATTCGCAAGAGAATCTCAGGCTCTAATCTGTCCGAGGAAGGAAAAAAGCCCAATCTTTGAAGACAGAGAGAGAGAAAGATGAAGATCAAAAAAACCCCTTGGAGATGGAGCTAGGGTTAGGGTTTTGAAGAAGCCAAACCCTAGAACTTGAAGTAGAATCTCTCTCTCTCCCTCTCTCTGTGTGGAAAGTGGAATGATGAGACTGGAAATGGAAACAGGATTTGGGAGGGGCCAAAAAGTGCAGATGTGAAATGAAATTATATCAGATTTCAATGAAATTTGAAGCCCGATCAGGTTCTAATTTCAAATAGGGGATGAGAGAGAGAGAGAGGCACTTGTGTCTTCGTTTGTCGCATCTCCGTTCTCTCTCCTATTTGAAGATTATAATTTGAGCTTAGGGCCTTGGCCCGTCTGGATGTTGGGCCTACTCCAACCTGGTTAGGGCCTTAGGCCCAAGGACAAACCATTTTGATGTTGTGGTGGAAAACATTCTCCCGCATACGGTTTGCACAGGAGAATGTTGGATTGATCAAGGCGATGGGTCCCGCTCTCATTGATGGGCGAGGAGCACTGATCATATGTGAATTCTGCAGAGGAGATGATTTTGCCTATATGCCAACATTTTGTAGTAATATATGTGGATATCTTGACTAGGCACTTAGAAATATGGGGCCAAGACTACCCCAATGGGCCAAAATGTAGATGCGTATGGCCATTTGGTTGAACGACTCACCTCGGCTCACTCCATTTGCAACCCTATTTCTTAGCTATGGATATAATGGCACTAACCAGGATAATACATCTGGTAGGATTTTTTTTTTAATGTCCTAGGTTGAGCTATTGATAAGGAGTAATACTATTAAACCAGAGACTTATGAACTAATCCTTGGGCATGCATGTGATCCTGATGTGCCATCAATACTCAATTATGAGTGTGTTGGACTTGGCTAGTTGGCTAGTGGGATCAATATTGAGATACACATGAAACCTGCCTATGGAAGGATATCTAATTAGCTGAGTACCTTCAAGTGTATATTCGATTCCTTAAGGGGTCATTTGTTTTTGGTGATTTACATAGGTAAATGAACCACATGTGTAATAGTTAAACACCATCACGTTTGTCTTCACTCATTTACGCATGAAGTGTGTAAAATAGATGTGAAAATGGTGTTAGAATGGCTTGAAAATCAGGCCAGAATTTTCACACCTCAACAGGTGTGAATCCATTACACAAGGCACTGTTACCAGGCGGGTGAACAGTACTCATATAGCACAGTCTGCCTTTTTACATTTTTTTAATGTTATCGGCCCCAAAATAGCAATCTGAACCGTACAAAGTCTTCTAAAGGTAAAAAATGCTAAAGACCAATTTTCAGCCGTTGGATCATAATAGAACTTGAGATATGATCAAAAGAGTTGAGACCGTTGGATGTGTTGAACCGGTAATTGAACCCAATTCACGTTTCTTTATTTTTTGACTCCTGTGGCCCCTTAATGTAAATAAGAACTATTGAAACTCTTATGAAGACTAAAAACGGCCATAAGACCAATTTTCATCCGTTGGATCATCATATAACTTGAGATATGATCAAAACAGTTGAGACTATTGGAGGTGACTGAACCCAGTCTACCTTTTTTGATTTTTTTTTACTCCTGTCGGTCGCCTAATATAAATCAGAACTGTTGAAACTCTTGTGAAGAATAGAAACGATCATAAGACCAATTTTCAACCGTTGGATCATAATATACTTTGAGATATTTACAAAAAGATCTAACAATAAAAATCTGAAATTCTTAATTTTATGGGCCCCATCTTGATGATCTGAACCGTCTAAACTCTCTAGAATGCCTTTTTTGGCTTAGACATGTAGTCCTTTTCTATATATATTTTAAGATATTTATGATAAATCATAAAAAGTGGTAAAAATATTATGATATACGGTGAACCATTGGATTACTTTTAATTTACATATAAAGATGTGTGAAAATGACAAACGATTAAATGCATTTCACATGTGAGTCAATTGCATATGCAAATGACTCATATGTGAGTCATTTACCTATATAAAGGATTTTCACATGATATGTGAAAATAACAAACGACCCCTAAACATTTGGAGGAGATTTCGTTCGGATCTGAACCCATATGTGTACATCCATAACATTTTGCTCTGAATCCATATCCTTACATGTTCAATTACGAGCACACATAAAAGCTTTTCATTGCACAAACACTCATCTCCACATTCAATGCAAGATAAATTTTCTCATGAAAGTATATGCACATTTTTTTTATCCAAAAAAAAAAAGTATATACAAGTTTCGATATGGTCTATAGGGCTTTCAAACTCTCTTAGGGTCATCTATTTTTTGGAGTCTAAAAAGGATATATTGTTGTGGGGAATTTTGGGAATTTTTTATCAGTGTCTCTGTGACAATCACTTCAACATTTTTTTTTTGGAAGGTTAGTAATCACTTTATTAACTCAAAAATATGATACAAAAAGAATTTATCAGGAATGATGATATTAAAGAGGCATACCCCTTAAAAAACAATAAAAATAAAGCTAAAAGACCACAAAAATAACCCACAAACAAGGCTCAAGTACCATCTAAAATAGCATTATAAGTATTTGCATCCACAACTACTAGAAGAGTGTTCGACCTTCTGATATTTTTTACCAATCTCCATGCAATGGAAGGAATATAGGAATAAGAAAGCTCAATCACTAGATGAATCACCTGGGCTATTCTTCTATAAGCAAATCTAGTTCTCTAAGGAAAATTTAATGGATCACGTAAATATTGTGATAATTTACCATCTATTTTCAAAAATTATAAAAGGAAGATAATTTCGGATCTGCCAGATAAGGAAAAGAACAGCATCCTCATAATGAACATCAAGTTGAATAAAAACTTCCAGTGGCCTACCGCTTGGCTGCCACAGTGATCACTCTAGCATTTTGCTATGCTGAATTTGTGAGTTTTCAAAAATCTAATATTTTGAATCAACTTTTTTGGCTTACACAAATATCTCAAATATTCAACTTTCAAAATACTCAAAGATCCATGAACAATCAAGGGTATCATAAATAATTTTGGTGCAATTGGCAACGTCCAGGGAAGAGGAAATTGGTACGGGACTGCCTTTCTTATATTTGGACCTTCTGCCTCTCTTATATTTGGACCTTCATTCTTTTTTAGTCAACATGGGACCAGATCCAACAAATATGGACGGGTAATAACCATTAAACAGCCTGCTTATGGGGCTCTCCTGGAAGCTGGCAATCACAAGGGCAGGGAGTTTGAAAGATCTCCAATGACTAATGCAAAAGTTGTGAATATTTTTCTAATCAATATTGGACCCAAAGTAAGAAAAATGGTGTATATTGAATCAAGTTCTAAATCCATACTACCAAAAAAATAGATTCCAGGCCACCATAAAGATTTGTTTATGTAATGTCGCTCTTTTCTACCAGAACACATGTCCAAAATGGGGGGAATGAATTTAGCTTTCCCGGTCACAATAAAAAAAAAAAAGACATTTAGGAAGCATTTGTTCAATGACAATTTAAGTGCAAAAGGGTTGCTGAAATCCGGCCCTTGCTCGCAGCAATGAAACGACCAGAGAATTCTTCTTTTTTTGCTTAATTTTTGCAAGAGAGGATTCAAATGTCCTCAACACGGCTGGCACCAAATGCACCCTTAAAAATTCCCCATTTTATGTGGAGACTTATGTGGCATGGGCTAAAGTAGCATGGTATGGGTTTGCTCCTGTACAGCCTGGCACCAAATGTATCCTTAAAATTCCTCATTTTTCATGGAGAACTATGTGTCATGGACCAAGTGTCGAGGCTCAAAATGAGTTCGCATAACAAACATAATACGCAAGTCAAAATGAACCAAAATGAGAAGACACGGAAAAAGAAAATACCGAAGGTAATTTTGCCCTGATAACCTCGTAGGCGTAAGTTGCTTACAATATATACACTTTTTTCTATGCAACAACGCCCCCCACCCCGCGCAATCCGGTCTCAGACGTTTATAACCAAGAAGGAATTACAGAGAGAGAGAGAGAGATAGAGAGAGAGAGAGAGAGAGAGACTTGTCTGGGGTGACCACTTCTCTTGCAGTAGTGGTGGCCAGTGGTCTTCAATGTGCCAAAGGGGTGAATTTCGAGGGAGTTACTGGTTTTTTATTATGCCAATGGAGTGTCCAAGGTTGTGCCATTTTGGAGCCATTGTATGGTAGGCCGGAATGATGAACACATCGATGTCAATGACCTCACTGAACTTCATGAGTAGAGAAGACAAGCAAAGTCCTAAAAAAACAAGTGCTTGATGGGTTTTGGGGTGGTATCCCATGGTTTAGGCACTTGATTTTTATCCTCATCCTTGGGCATGTTTCAGAGGTTAAATACCTTGAGGAAAGTGAATAGAAGTCTTGGAAGAGTTTCATCGGAGCCTTCCGTCCCCTTCGTAGCTTCTTCTTGCTTGTAAATAAATGCCTTCAAGAATCCGGTTCGAGATCAGATCTTTTGCAATGCCCCCTAAGGCTCCTATTTATAGCCTTTACCGGGAGAAGTTGCAAAAGGTGGAGAGAGTGGACGTTTCCCACCTGCTGTGAACAAACTGCCAACTGCTTCCACATGGGGGCCAGTGGTTGCCTTCCAGTGGTTGCATGTGTGATCCGCTGGCGGGTACTAAGCTAGTCGTCTAGCGGCAGTAGACAATGAGCCATTTCTTGGTTTTATGAGTTCCCTTCTTCTTGTAAACTTGGGAGAAGCTTCTGCAATGTCTCTTGAGCTTGCTTTGAGCCTTGTCTCATGCCTGCACAATTTTGACAAACCTTGGCTTGGTCAACTCCCCTTTATTGCTCTTAGTTGCTCTAAAATTTTTTTTTTTTGTTTCTCAACACAAAGTTGCATATAATACATATTTAACGGGGAAATGAAGTTCTGCTTTGGTGGGACTCCCCCACACCGGCATCCAACCCCAACCAGATTTGTTGCATCCCTTGATATATGTGATGATGGCTAAAGGTCTAGATTGTCCACAAGGTCAGAACTAGAGAGCAGAAAGGGGCCATGGCCCCATCCTGAATACATCAAAAAAAAAAAAAAAACCTCTTCAGATAAATGAAAATTTAAATCCATTTTTTGCAATGGCCTTCCAATAAATTTTCGCTTCAGGCGTATATATTGGTTCTGTCCCTGATCGTCCATCAAGGTTGTACCATCCATTCTATGAATAAAAAGGGTTGAGTCACAGCACCCATATAAATAGGTGCACCAATTCATCATCTTATAGTTTGGATCCATCTTTTTTAGTCACGAGCAAACCAAATCAAGGCACCTGTAGAGACACAGGTGCACCATGTCACCTTATAGTTTGGACCACTTATGTTCGAGGGCGGCCAAGCTAACCAAGGAACAATCTTGCTTATGGGACTAGCTTGAAAGCATAACAATCAAGGGTACGGGTGCTCATGTGTTGGGCTGGGCTTCTTTAATCCAAGCCCAACCCGTGTGTTAAATGAGCCAGAAATTTTGATCCAAGCCCTAGCCTAAAGTGGGTTGGGCACAAGTTGGGCCTAGCTAGCTTAGCCATTAAGAACCCATAATCAAGAGGGCAAGGAGCTAACTCCACTATGCCACGAGCTTTTGTTATGTAGTTGACAAGCATGAACAATTTATAGTCCAGAAATTCTCAAAAATTCGTCATTCATTTTTTTTATATGATAAAAAACTATCCATTTTAAAAGGAGAGTTTTTGCTCCACTTTATTTGTCCAATAAAATCATGACACCTCACATTTACATGCCAACTCATATTAAAGGAGAAAAAATATATAGGGGTCTATAAATTGTTTGACTTTCTAAAAAGTAGCATAAGAGAAAGACATTAGCCAATTAGAAAATGAGTATTTTTTCTATGAGAACACTCGAGGCGTTTTCTAGTGTCCCTCATTTATAGTCATTAATATATTTTTAAGAGTAGTGCTAGGAAGATGAATACATTTTCGAAACGAAGGCAACAAGGATTCTCATTTACAGGAGCTTTCTTTCTTTCTAGGAGTGATACAACTTAAGAATGTCATGTAAAACTAAAATTGCAATGACTCTTTTTTAGCTTTCTTCCACTTCTTAAAAAGGGACATTTTCTCCTCCTGCATGTTTTCTATGTTCTGTTGCTTCCTTTTTTTTTTTTTTTTTTTTGTGTGTTCTCTCCTCCTCGTTCTTTTTCTCTTTTCCGTTGCTTCTCTATTTTATGTGTTGGTACCCTTATTAAAAAGGGATATTTTCTCCTCCTACTTGTTTTTGTTTTCCCTACTTCCTACGTTTGTGTGCTCTTTTTCTCTTTTCTACCGCCTCGTTTATGTGTTGGTACAAGTTGTGGGGCCTTGCATTCAATCTGTGCATGTAAGACATCTGCTAGTATTTTTTAAAATGCCTTTTTTCTTACTTGCATCTTGTCAAACCTTATTCGAGATAATTATTCTATGAGTCCCGCCTATTGTAAATATAAAGATTCAAATATATTGTACTCACACTTAAATTATTCGAGTGATTAGGAAGTCCATCAATGTGGTGGAGGTCTTCCCTTCGAAACTATTTGGAGCCTTATCAATACATAGTATTAGTAGCTGGTGGCGTTGTGTATTTAGAATTTTACCAACAATCAATCATAAGGAGGTTGGCGGATTCCTCGTCATAAAAAAAAAATCTATATCCTTCCTATTTAGGATATGGACAAATTTTACTGTAATGTGATTTGGCCGATCATGAGATTGAGCTTTTATAAAAACTAGTGAAATATGCCTATGCCAACCATGACCCATAAAAAAGTAATTAAAATTGCATAATAATATAGAAAAATTATATATTTATTCAATTAAAAATGGGCTTCACAATCCCTTCACATTGTCTCCAACCACTATACGTTAATGTATGTAAATCCAGATCACGTAATTTAAAAACAAAATCAGCAGTTCGGATTTTTTTTTTTTTTTACAAACTAGTGCCCACTGTACATTCCACATATTTTAAACAGTGAAACACATGTAAGGATGATCACATGTGCTCAAGTATATTTGGATTTTGACAGTTTAACTTTAAATACATAAGGCCACCCAATAGTTTCACTTCTTGTTTGCTTAACAAAAAAAGATGAGGGATCACATCAGAAAAAAAAAAAAATCACCCCTTCTTTAAAAGAAACCAACCTTTCTCAACCCCCAAAATGACAAAAAGAAAAAAAAATCTACTTTTTACAAAAAAAAGGTAAAATAGATTCCTTCATATTTTATTTTCTCTTAATTTGAGGCTTCGCTTCACTTCACTTTACAATAACATTAACGAAATCAAAGGTTTAATGTGAAGAATGAAGAAAATGGCATAATTGGATATTAAATGAAAAGAGAAGTGGCCTTCAAATTCCCAAAATTCTCTCCCTTTAGTAAATGAAAAAGGGACCAATGGGGGCTTTTCATTCCTTTGTTTGAATGGAGATCATTCCTCTCCTTAGCATTTTCATATTTAAAATATATATAATTATGTACTTGATATTTATAATTAATAATATAGATTGAGAGGATGTACAAATTTTAGACATTGCTAAATCTGCAAGAGAAACTCCAAAATTGTGATCTCACATTTTTATTGTATTGATTGTGATTATGACTTCATACATGCATAAGTAGGGTTGTAAACGGGTTGGCTCCGGTCCAAATTCATGGTGGAACTAGAATTGAAACCGTAATCATTTTCTGAAAATTGAACTAGAATTGTTTTTGCTCCAATTTATTGGATCCGAAATCAGTTCCACTAAAATTATTAGGAATCGAAACTGGAAATGGAAGTCTATAGAACATGAAATTCTACAGTTACACAAACGTTGATTTCCACAGAGAAGCAGTACAAACACATTTCATACCCCTTCACAAAAATGGTTTCTGCATACTCAAGAAAAAGTAGCTCATTCCTTTTCCACTTTCCATACGGAAAAGTGCTGGCCCAAATTGCAGAGATTTTAGTGTAGCTTAAAAAAGGGAATCATCTTCTATGGAATCAATGCTACATGTGTGTGCAGTCTTTATTACATTGAGTTAGGTCCTTTGGCAACCCATTATATTTAGAGGGATTTTTTCAACAATGAGAGTATTTTGCAAAGGAGAGAGTGTACTTAATTTACCGTGCAACATAGTCTATTGCGTCATCATGCGACACTGTTTTCCACTTGGAAGGGAAAGAGAAAAAGAATTAATTTTCCATGTTTGAGGAATGGAGGTCTCTCCATTATTTGGGTGTGGCAAACTCTCTTGCAAGATCATTCCTTTTACTATTCTTTGGCCCATTTAGAAGGAAAGAAATGATAGAAATTTCAATAGAAAGGTGTTTTCTTTGGAATGTCTCATTTCATGTGCGACTCCAAGGATTGCAAAATCAACAACTAGTGGGAAAAATTCGGAACATATTGTAAAATTGGAATGCTTGTTTGAAGTTGGAAGCTCTCAAAAAGAAGAAAAAGATGGATTGGCGTCCTCCCCCATTTGAGATCCTCAAATTCTATATTAATGGGGCTGCACAAGGCAAACCAGGGTTGGCTGGTATTGGTGGAGTGCTTAGAAATCATGCAGCAAAAGTTCTCTATATGTTCTCTAAACATGTTGGGATCAAAGACTCTAATAAAGCAGAGGTTTTGGCTATATTGGAAGCTCTTCGCATTTTTCATAATTCTTTTCAGAATAATCTCATTGTGGAAAGTGACTCATCTAATGCGATAGCTTGGGTAAATTCTTTTAATGGTCCATGGAAGATGCAGTTTCTACTTAATGAGATTCATCATTTGCAGTCTATTTCTCATGTGTCATTTCCCCATATTAGTAGATCCACGAACAACATGGCGGATTGCTTGGCTAAGCGGGGAGTTCTTTGTCAATCTAATCTTAATGCTAATATCTAATGTTCTTAGAGTTGATCTTTCGGTTTTTTTCTCTTATATTGAATTTTTATTGGTTGTGTATTTTGGTCCTTTTTTTGTTTTAGGATTGTATGTTTATTTTTAATTATATATAATTCTTTGTTATCCATAAAAAAAAAACACTAACTGTGGAGAGTGAAATCCTTCCGTGGCACAAACACAACCAAAGCAATCTAAAACACTACCGTGGAGAACTTGAGATAATTAAAAGAAAATAAAATTGCTTTTATTGTATTGTGAATTTTCAGATTTTATTGTCAAGGAAACTCAAGATTGCCTAAAATTTTAATGATGAAAAATTGTTTGAAAAATTTTCTAAAATAACCATTCAGAGATCCAAGACTTACTTGAATCAAAGAGACTTTTCATTTGGTTGTCATGGGATTCTCGAATAGTAATCAAACATAGGATTTATAATAATTCATCATCATCATCATCATCAAAGCCTTATCGCAACCATGTTGAGGTCAGCTACATGAATTCTGTTTTTCCATTCCGTTCTAGTTTTCTCAGAATTCATGTTTGGGTTGTGACAAAGTTTTACGCTGGCTGTCACCTACCTAACGCAATCCTCCTTCTTTACCTAGGCTTGGGAACAGCAGCAAAAATTCGCGGAGTTGTAGGATCTATAATAGTTGTATAATTTAAGATCTCTTAGGGCACGTTTGGCAGATAGATTTAGCAGATTCCTTCAATCATCTAGAACCAAACTACCCATGAAGAGGATTTCTAAAGACCGGTCCGGATTTGGGAAACTGAGAGGATTCCTACTATATGTAGAATGAATGATCCAATGATTAATATATATATATATATTTCAAATTTCTCAAAATCCATGAAAATTCAAGACATGAGGTAGCACCCTATAGTTGTTTTTGGTTTTCCGGAGAGTCTAAACTGTTCAAATCGTGCAAATGTAGCCCACAGGAATAAAAGATTCAATTTTAGGGTTTTGAATCTTTTTGCAAATATCTCAAGATCTATGAAAGATCAATGGTTGAGACTTAGCCACCTAGCTGTGCTGGGCATTTTTTCATGATGAATATTGGCTTAGATCATGATTGACGAACCCAAAAAGTAAGCTTCCAAACAAAAAAAAAGAGGTAGCCTCGAAGTTACCATCCAACCTACTGTAGCAACGTTTCGGTCATCTTCAGTTCTATTTCAAGGGATGATAAATCAAGATGCAAAGTTTGACACCATAGTCGTTGTAGGCCTTTTTTAAGAGAATGGACGGTTTGGATTTTGCGAATGGAGCCCATAGAATTCTAGAAATTGTGATCCAATGGTCTAGATTTTTTTTTTTGCAAATATTTCAAAAAATATGGAGAATCAACAACTACTTTTCGACCTACTATCCATTTAAAACCCTTTAAATATGATTAACAGTTCAGACCGTAAGCCTTACGTAGGGTTCAAAGGTAAAAAAAAAAAAAAACCTCTATAGTGACCCCGAGTTACTATTCATTCGCTTTGTCTGTACTTTCTCTCCTCGCTGGATTTACAGAATTAGATGGGGGAGGTCTGACTGGCGAAATAATCGGAAATGAGGAAGTGAGTACACCTCATGTGATTTTTCACACATTACCAAATGTGGGTTTGTTAGGAAAATGAAAAACGCAAGGGTTCCTCTGCGGTGATGGTTGCCAAACATACCCAATCACTGCAGAGGAACCTTATCAGCTGGTTTCCAAGGGTTGATGAATCCTCCAAATGGGTGGTCGTAATAACTAGTGGTTGTCCAGTAGGTAAGACATTCCATTTTGCACCCCATTCTTACCCCATTTTGCACCTTGACAGCCTAGGGATTGATCTCTGAATTTTTCTTCTTGCGAGGGAGGCTTCTTTCTAAATGATAGAGGCATGAGCAGTCTTCTTTCCTCATAGCTGGGTTTCTCATGGGTCCAGCTCCCTTGAAAAAAAAAATGACATCATTTTATGGGAAGTTTTAATATATTACACATTTCGCAATTGGAAAGACACTTAGAACATTCTATTTGGTAGAAAGCCCACATTTTCAGAAAATCCTAGGAACTCCAGCAAATTCGGCAAAGGGGCCCATAAAATAAATGGTGCTGCTGTATCTTCTAAAAGGAATCATACATCATAATCTTGACTTTGCTCACCTGCGGCTTACAGCTTCGTCATTAAGACAATTTACTTGATCTGTAGTGGATAGCACTTCACAGAGAAGGAAAACACAAGGTGTGGGAGTTCCTATACTTAAACAAAATTACATCCAAAGGTGCATGCAGACGCTTTCATTTTTGCTGGACAGGTGAGCAGCCTGCCGCCCATGGATCAATCCTAGGCAGCAGTGTGAGATGAGACACCCCTGCCACCTGCCGGGGGTGTCTCATGCTTCTAGCAGACCTTGCTCTTCCACCTTTCTGACTGGTAATTATAAGTAATGACATATTCCAATAGGTTAGTTTCCTCAGATATGGACCATCCACCTCCTATCTTAACTCTCACATATCATATTGATTCTCTGGCAGAATCACTTATAATTATGGAACCCAAATGCATCAAGTCCAAAATTTGGGTCAAGTAACATATAGTTCTTCTAATCACAAATGGTACAATATCTCCAACAATACTAAGGCATGTTACATAGCAAGAATCTAATTTAGCCTGCAGGAGAGAGAGGTTGAAAAATGCAAATGACAGTGCTACACTCGATGACCACAAAAGAAAAAAAGTCAGCCGTGAAAGGCCACTGAATTTACTGTTTCCATTTGACATTTGAAAATTCTAGTGGAGAAAGTTTGATAACTTCTGGAATACATCCCAACACAAATTCCTCAAATCCATGCTACAAAAAGGCCCATCCTTGTCATTGGCAAAATTATAGCAAAAGAAATAAATAAATGAATGGGCATATAATACAGGAACAGTGTTGCAACCAAAATACCTAGGATATACAAGATGTGCATAGACTTTAAAACTACGCACAAAAAAATGTACAAGCAGTAATCTCACATGAACATCTCAGCTACAGAATTCATAGCAGCTTCACCCCCTCTTTCAAGAAGGGCAAGCGCTAGCTCACTCTCATGCCAACCTCTCAAGCCAGTGGCAAGCTTCCTCAATGTCTCCAGCTTCAACTCCAATATCCATGCAGGTGCGAAACTCACCACCAAACCCACAAAACTTGACAAGTAGGCTTTCCAGGTAGCAGGGTTGCATCCAAGTGATATATTCCCCTCCAGCACTCCAGCCATGAAATCCATGTGAATCCCAAAGACACGGCCCCACCTTGAGAGCGCCGTGGCCACATTGCCTTCGATACCCCAGACAAAGGTCCCACATAGGACCAACAGGTATGCCATCGCATATCCCTCCATTATACATGATGCAGGACCACTGACCACCCCAACCTCCCGTTCCCTGGATGAAAGTAACCATGTGGGCATGGTCTCCTGATACAGCACCTGTACCAGCTGCGCCCCGCCAGCTGCACACACAAGACTTGCACCAAGCATTGCCACCTCCTTTGCTCGGGCAGCCGCGCCAGCAAGAGATGCTCGGCCGGACTTCAAGCGCGTTTGGCCACTAGCCCACCCAACAGCTGACTTCCGTGCTGATTCAGCAACCAGCTCCAGGATCACATCATTGACAAATTGGACATTGTGGAAATCCCTGCACGTGCGTAGGTAGAGGAAGCCAGGAGCAAGGTGTACACGAGGACCATGGCCTCCAAAATTGTTCCCCAAGAGACTGATCACACCTCCAGGGGTGGAAGACATATGAAAGGATCCAAGGAAGGTGGCAAAGCAGCTCCTCAGGAGCTGACCAATGGCTTCCTGGTCCTGTTTAACAACAGATCGGCAGCATGACTCAATGATGTAGTCATGCCAGCGGCGAACCTTTTGGGCCCACAAGGCCCCTATGATGGGCATGCTTGGCCACGGGCAAGCTGACCCACAATTTTCCAATGCAGTTCCAGCAACACCATGAATGTACTCCAAATTCTTCTCAAGCTTGAATGTAATGGTAAGACTAACCATAGCTGCCATCGGCAATGGAAGCATTACTGGAGAGATTCCACCTACAGGAAACATAGAAAAGAAAGCTAAACAGGACTGATAAACATTTTGGCAATATAATGGTTTATTCTAATCTGATAAACATAAAACTTAGGACCCCTATTTATTTGTGGCGATCCCAGTTCAAATTTTAAGAAGAACGAAGCTAAGTCTGTTGCTAAATTCAACATAGTATCATAACATTTCAATCCTGATGTTGACTGAGCCAATGAATAGCTCACCCATTTAGCAACTTTAGTAGAGATTTGTCTTTGGCTCAACCTCAATCTCATTAGCTAGAAATGAAGCTGCAGAAAAAGAAACATCAATGGACAGATGAAAAAGAACTTAGGCCCATGCTTTCTAAACACCCCTTACAAATTTCAAAGTCATGAGCCACCTTGTGAGGCGCAAGTTAAACATACCAATTTGTGGGGTAGGATGGACAGTAAATCTAAACATGGATTTAGGTTGCCAAAAAACCATACTCATTAGATGATCTTACCCCTGATTTAAGGACCCTACCAAAAGAATTAGCATTCAACCCTCGTTGATGGTCATCGGAGTTCATTTGGATGGACGGACAGATCTCAACATGGATTAGGGATGGACAAAAAATCATTCCCATTAGATGGTCCTAACCATGATTTAAGGGCCCTAACCCTCTAGATTTCAAAGGATCATCACTCACCATATGTTGACACTCATCCAAGTTCTATTCACCCTTGGATCAATCATGGAAAAACACCAAAAAAAAAAGGGATTTCATCTAATGCAAAAAATGCTTCAACCTGGAGGCCATTAAACCAAGGGCTAAAACGATTAAATAATCCTTATTTTTTGCAAGCCTAGATTTAACATAGACCCTCTCATATCTGTACTCCAAATGATTGGCACACAGACGGACATAGGCTAGAGTGTGATTTGGAATCTGGATAAAACCTATATATGCGCACATCTGCCTGTGCACACGGGATTCTTTTTGTAGGAACTGTTCACAAATTTCAACTTCTTAGATAATATTTTAGCATGAACCATTAATAAATTTCAAATTCACAGACCACCACATGAGGTCCACCTACATGGAAGCCAATTAGTGAGGATTGGAGGGATAGTAAGGCCCTGTTATGGATTAAGGTTGGCAAAAAAAAAAAAAAAAAAAGAAGGAAAGGCCCTTACACTAACTTAAGGGCCATGTGCTATACAACTATCAAAATTAGAGGCTCCATTTATCATTAAAAATATATATAATTACAGGGTCCATTCAGCAAGGATTAGAAGCATCTGATGGGTCTAATGTATTGCCCAACCTTTAACCATGATGAGACTGCCTAAGGTGAGTGGGCCATGTTCCTCCTCAGGACTTTCATGCTCATTCCTGTAACATGTCCCTCTCAAGTTGGTCAAGCACAAACCAGGGTATTCTCTCAGTGGTGAGTAGATCGTCCACCCATGAAGTCCCTCGTAGTATGGTGAGTTTCCACTAGACCCAAATTAACGCTGTTATCCCGTCTACCCAGGGGATCTCATCCATTTACTTTCTAACCATGGGATCTCATCCATTTACTTTCTTTAATTGTTAATTTAGGGGGCCAAATCTAGATCATCAAAGGATCTGAGATTTTGTGGTTATCTAAACATAGCCTTTATAACCTACCACATCCTAGGTAGACCCCACTAGGTTTGCATAATGATCCATGCTGAATCTCACCCAGGTAATTTGGGCTGCACATACAGTATATAAAAACACAAGTAAGTGATCACATGAGCTATGTCACCCTCACCTATGGACTATCATGGCCAAGAGCTGATGCAATGGTCCATCTATGATCCAATCTCCCCAAACCTTTCCCATCCCCCAAATTTAACACACATTTGGACAATATCCACTGTTGGATCTCAATTTCAAATAAATGATCACCTTTCCACCCCCAATTTTAGGGCCTCAATATCTTCATTTGAATCTAAGAAGCCTAATTTCTGGTCCATCCATTGTTCATATAGATCTTTCCATCTTCCGATCTCCATCCTTACTGATTGCCAAAGCGAAAACCCATAGAAATGTAGCTCATGTCCCCTATGAGATCACCAACATATATGCGTGTAAGTACATGTATGTATGCATGTGGAATCAACCAACACAAAATTCAAAGCATTTTTTCCTTCAACAGTGGCAACTTCTTGTGGGGCCCACCTGGATGCATTTCAATCACGTGGAAAGATTTGGACAAGTAATAAGGATGGGTACAATGTCAGTCCAACTACGTGAATCTATTCCCTAGTTAAAGTCCTAAAAAAATTTAATGGAAGTAATACATCATGCAAAATGCTGCAATAAAATCAACACGTGACTTACCAATCAATATCAAATTAGGATCTGTTTCAATTTAAGGGTAACAGTGGGTGTGAGTACTCCAAAATTATAATGGAAATAAAACATCATGCAAATATGCTGCAATAAAATCAACACGTAACTAATGTACCAATCAATATCAAATTAGGATCAGTTTCAATTTACGGGGGTAAAAGTGGGTGGAAGGATTGGATTGGTCATTATGTGCGCCACAGATGATAACCAAAAAGGGTACAAAGGGGTGTAATGGTGAATTTTCCACATATGTACATATAGAAGTATGCATATATGTATTTCTAGATAATTACTTGAGATATTCCCATGGGCAACCGCTGAGTATAAAAACAAAAAAACATTGAGGCCCTTAGGATCTCTGCCAAATTTCACTCAAATCAAAATTAGGGCCCTACCCAAATTTCATGCAAATCAAAATTAGGATCTCTACCAAATTTCATTCAAATTAAAATTAAGGCCTTAGAAAATTTAACTCAAATCACAATTAGGGTCTCTATCAAATTTCACTCAATTTCAAATCAAGGCTTCAACAAATTTCATTCAAAGCAAAATTAGGGCCTTTGTCAAATTTCACTCAAATCATAATTAGGGCCCTAGCCAAATTTCATGCAAATCAAAATTAGGACTCTAGTAAAACTTTACTCAAATGAAAATTATGATCAATACTATATATATATATTTAATTAGATAGTGATATGAGGCATCCATGCAATGGGGGGACTGCCACCATAATTGTGAATTTCGTTTCAAACGTTGTTTCGGTTTGGCCTCCAAATGAAAATTTTCGGCCGATTCGAAAATTTCGGTGAAACTTTTCGGATTTATGTTTTGGAAAAATATATATTTATATATATGTAGAAGTTTGATTAGGGATTTAAATTAAATGAAACTTGATTAGGAAATTAATTTTAAGTGGAACTCTTCTTCTTCTACTTATTTATTCCTTTATTTCTATTCGAAAGAAAGCTTAGGGTAGGGGTTGGGGCTTTTTATGCAGCAAGCCCTTTTTAAAATAATTTGCATGAAATTTCCTAAATTTACTGAAATTGACAGAGATTTCCGAAATTGGCCGAAATTTTTGAAATTGACTGAAATCTTAACCGAAAAGTTGTGTAGGGCAGTTTCATTTCGGTATGTAGACCAAAATGAAATTTCTAGATAATTTAGTCCGAAATGAAATGAATTTCACAACTATGACTGCCACGCCCCGTATTATATTTGTTACTATTGGAAACAAACATTAAATTCTAACATTTTCCAACAAACTGGATTTTTTATATATTTTTTGAAAAATTTTTAGCACATTATCGAATTACACTGCTATGCCTCTATGTATCGCCATTACCACTATGTATCACCCGCCCGTTGTGCAGTGTTTTGGCTGCTAGCTAGTACACCCACCACAATTGCAATGCTTGATTAGGATTGCTTTGAAAATCAGCCTCCTTGGATTTGAATAGTGTACATCTTAAGGCCTAAAACACGATAAACAAAGTGCTAATAGGTCTCTTTTTTGCACGCATTTACATATGTAAATGATTCATATGCGCTATAGTTACACATCATCACGTTTAATTGCACTCATCTATGCATGTGATGTGTAAATGAGGTGTAAAAATGGTATGTAAATAATTTGATTCTCACATAAAAATTTTCCAGTCTCAAAGAGGCAGTAAAGTTTCACACTTCATTGTTACTAGGTGGTGGTAGTTTGAGACGCAATGGATTCGAACCCCATCAACCACATAATCGTCGTCATCATCATTATTGTTGTAGTCTTGGTGATGTTAGTTGCTGTTGTTGACTTTTGTGGGTCCGAGATTCATGATCGGAGCCGTCGATCTTCTTCATAGGGCTTGAAAACCCCGTTAAAATCTCATGGATTTCGCAAAATTTGTGAAAAACCCCAAAAATATATATCTAATTTTCTGCAATTATGTGGACCCCAGTTCAAGATTTGGACCAGTCCATGTTCCAATATTAATGATAAGCATCATGGCACTTAGTTACATATCTTAAGTCTTAATGGGTTTTGAGAAATTTGTGAAAAAAATCCAAAACATCCAAACACATTTAAAACCTTTGGATGTACTCATTTACTCGTGGAAATCATGATTCATGATTGCTAACAAACATGGTAATGTATTTCATATATATAACATTTACATATGTAAAACCCATTTTCGTATCCCACAAGTAAAAGACAAAAAATCCCTAAGCATTTATGAGCCTCTATCGTGATGCCATTTGGCCTTGTTGCCTTTCCTGCTTTCACTTTTGCCAATGCTTTCTTCACTTCTACTACACTAATTCAGCGATAAGTGCCACCTATAGGATCTTCATTACAACATTCTCTCCACCTTACGATACCATTGTCCTCACGACAATCTTTTCGCTGTCACTTTTTATACATGTCACATATCCAAGTCATGATCCAACATTCCCACTATAAAATTGGCTTGACTCTTTGGGCCCGTGGTTAATCCCAATGGGTTGGCCGACCCAAGGTCTGGCCTGCATTAGGTCTTCATCGTCGGTAGTTGTTGCTGCCGGTCGTCATGATAGGTAAGCTGAAGCCACCACCACCCTCTCCTCCTTCCCTCTCTTTTCCATCCCCCTCTTTTCCCTTCCCATGTTTCTTTCTCAATTTCTCTCTTCTGACAGGAAAGAGCTTGGATCTCAGTCAGGTGAAATACAATTCAAATAAGCCCCCACAATTGCGGACGTGAAATAGAAAGCGGGCTGAGATCTAGGCCCCACACAAGGCCTACTTATTAACATTCATTTAACATCGATAGAGCATTGGCCTCATGCAAATGGGCCATCTATTAACCTCCCTTCTATATTAGTAGAATAAAGTAAATTCATCAAATTTTGTGTTACTTCTAAATTTTAATCTTTATTTTATTCATATTTATTTTTTTTATAATTTTTTGAAAAGTTAAAATGAAATGCTTCACCAAAGTTCTCATAGGCCAAAACATTTCATGTTGAAGGCCAGACCAAAATGGAAACAAAATTGAGAACTATGCCCTCCATTTCAATCAATCCCCATCATCCTCTAATGAAAAGTAAAATATGAGAAAAAAGCCCTCCTTTCTTCCCACCAAAATACGAAGGAAATAGAGGAGTTTGGAATGCACGAGAGAGAGAGAGAGAGAGAGAGAGAGAGAGAGAGAGAGAGAGAGAGAGAGAGAGAGAGAGAGAGAGACCCAATCTCGCCTCTCTTGGCTGTTTTTTGGGTGCTGCCATTCTTGGGTGTTGAGAAACATGTCCTTTTGGATGTTGCACTCTCTATTGAACAATAAAAGAGAGCTAAGAGAAGGTGAGATTGTTGACCAATGTAAGATGAATCTCAGAGGGTTCTTTTTTTTTTTTTTTTTTTTCCTGTTAAGACAGTGGTAATAAGGAAAGGTGAGTGGTTGCAGTGTTCTCTTTCTCTCATATTATTTTTCTTCTTGTCGGGTGTGCAAGGCAGATTGGGTTGACATGCATCGGGTGCAGGTTCAACTTGTCTGGCCTATTTTATAAACAAGTCGGATGTGGGTCAGGCTTCATTTTTGACACCTTAATCAACCCAACCCGGTTAACCCCTAGATCTTTCCATGGGTTTAAAAAGAGTGTAGCTAGGTCATCAAAGATATGGACTATAAAGCGCCAAAGATAAGTAGTGATAACAATTGAAAACGGGTTGTTCTGATAGAACAAGTAGTAGTTGGATGAGTGTCAACGTGGGGTTAGTGTAAACCCATTTTCTTTCCTTTCTTTTTTTTCCCCCTAATATTTGGCGGAGGCAGGATGAGGTAGAGAGGACTTCTCACAGGAAGATTTAGTTGTTAAAAGAACACCCAACGTGGGGTCTATCTAGGTGCAAAGCAGTCCCATGTGAAAAAAAAAAAAACAAAGTTCAGTCTTTTCAACAAAGCTAAACAGCTGGAGGGGTTTCTTCCATTCAGTCTTATTTTTCCTGAATCTTCTTAACTTCAATTATTTAGAATTAGGAAATCTTAGAATCTTTTGCATTGCCTAATTAGATTTTGGCTCCATTTGAAACAATGGTTTCAGATACAAAATTTAATTCCAAAACTCATTAGTACAGTATTATTCCATTTAATATTTCCCCTACAAATACAGATCTAGCCCCAAAAAATGATTATGAGGAAAAGGAGGAAGTGTACCTGTGCGACAACTGGGGGTATTAACACCTGCAGAAGCGAGTATTTCCTGTATCTCAGATTCAATTGAGAGAAGATTTGCAGCAGGACTAGGCCAATCTATTCCATTCATTGAAACAGGTTTCCAAATTCCACGAGTAATTTCTGCAGAGAAATAGGTGACTATAGATGCTAGAGAAGCTGGCAGAAAGTCCACAAGGTCCCTTAGTCCTGGAAGGAATTTGAGGAGTGGCATTTTTTTTTCAGTCAGCTGTTTGCATGTAGTGTAGCCAAAATAAATAGATAAATAAATAAAAAAAAAGTGTTGGTAACATCTCGAGGTGCACGTTGAACAATTCAGTGGATGGATGCTTATCTGTTACACATGTGCTTCAGATGATGCAAAACTTGGCTATCAGATTTGATGAAATACATTTTTTCATCCTTTTCCACCACAAACCATTGTGAGTGCCTACCGGCTATATTGGTTTGAAGCAAAGAAGTCAAAAATAGTAGACCACCAATTGTAATTTCGGACATTTTGCATGAATGCAAGCACATAACAGAGCAGAAACAGAACTGTTCCATTATGTTTCAAGGAATACGACAGTGAATATAAGTACACCCATATGGATCCCAAACTTGAATTACAGCCCAAATCGTAGAGGTAAATTTGAATGGAATAGAAAACACTTCATTTTTAATTTTGAATGATAACATGATACAACCCCACAACCACAAGTCACAACCCTGAGACAACCAGCACCTTACAACTGTGCTACAGGTCATTGCCAATAGAGTAAAAGTTGATGATTTAAACAGAACCCTATTTAAAAAGATGAACGAAATCCTTCAATTTGTATTATCTCATAGGTTGAAAATGATAGAAAATTCATTGTCAACAGTCACATAAAAGGATCATGGAAACTATCCAAGTAGAGGGCCATGGATCGAAGGGTAAATATCTCTCTGTCAGAGATTTTTCAGTACATCACTCATACAGGGCAAGACACTATATATTCAAGATCATGAAACCTTGGACCTCACAAGAACAAAATTTGGCACTTCCATTAAACAAAGGTGAAGATCCAAAAATCCCTTTAGTTGGATTGGCCATCCATGTTTATGTTCCCAAACAATTGTCCAGATGCAGTATGCAAATGAAAGATTCAGATGGGACCGAAAATAAATTTAGGTATCCCGCAAATAGAGCATGTGATAGGAAGCCTGTTGTTGTTATTGTTTTTGTTTAGAAGTCCTAGCTGTTACCGAAGATGTATTAGGAAAGTAAACAAAAAAAAAAGTCAACTTGTGTCAGTTACGCAGATTAATGACTTTTACTTCTAATATAAGTCCAATCAAGTAGCAAAAAGTTTTGAGGAATTAGGAGTTCTAGTTCCACTACGCAGCTCGGCCAGCAGTCCCTTGTGTCATGTGCAACCAAACCATTGGCATGCAATTAACGCTTCTGAGTTTCTTGATGATTTATTTATTTATTCATTTTGATTATATTATTATTATTATTATTATTATTATTATTAATTTGCTAGTTTGGCTCACTGGCCAGTGAGTGGGACTTCCAAGGTGAGGACCAGGCATTGATCATTGATCCCCGGTGAGTTGTGTGCAACTGAGGTGCCTCTGCTACCGATTCATCAGTGATTTCTCAGTTTATTATTAATGAATTTTACTCCTAAAACAAATGCATCAAAGCTAGCTAAAAATTGTAAGGAATTAAGAGTTTTAATTCCACTAAGCAGCAGGTCTTGCAGACACTTATTCATGTCACATTCAACCATATCATTGAAATGCAGTGTACATATCTGAGCTTTTGTGAAAAATTTCACTTCTATAGTTCTGGTGTGACTCCATTGTCGTGCAACTACATGAGATGTATTGCAAAAACTGTAAGTATCTGCACCCCTTGCCCTCTTACAATGTCAAGCTTATTATTATTTGATTTCTAAAACCAGGGTAGAAAGAATCGGATGTGTGGTAAAACTAAGAAAAATAAAATTAGAAATGAGCGTTTACGAGAGCATTTAGGGGTAGGTAGCATCAATAGAGGATAAGATTAGAAAAAATCGTTTGAGATGGTTTGAGCATGTTAAACACAGGCCGGTAATGGCTCCAATAAGAAAAAATTTGTCTATATAGGTTGATAGCCCACCAAGGGGAAGAGGTAGGCCGAAGAAGACGTGGATGGAGGTAGTTAAATTGAATGTAAAGAAGTTTAACTTATATGAGGTTTTTGGCCAAGATAAGTAGAAATGGAGAAAAAGAATTCATGTAGATAACCCCACTTGGAACAATGTTTTGATGTTGATGATGATTACTTAAACATACATGCAAACTTTTCCACTTTCTAGTTGTTACATATAAATAGTGCACATGAGTCTCCATATGTAGCTCAGGTAGTTAGAGACTGAATATATATTTTGTTTTCCCTCACAATCCATGAGGATGATCATTTTCCTTTATTTTTTAATAGGTCATGTCCAAGAATATACCATGCAATGCAACCACATTCTCGTACAAGCATCATGACATGTGCACTAATATGTTTCATCTTCACCAATTGGCAATTAAAAAAAAGTGTATTATCAGTAATCACATTGACAGTTCCATTATCGTTCTAGACAGACTAGTGATGGCCACATGTTTCACTTTCCATGGATCTTCTGTAAATACACAATATTTTTTTGTATAAAAAGCATAAGGAGATATATTTTTATATATGGCTTCAATTTTTGTAAGTTTAAATGCTTTTTTTTTACTTATAATTTTTTATAGGAAAGTGCTTTGGTGTTCTTTAAACAGGGTTTGATATGGTTAGTCTAATAGAACAAATGGTTATCTATTTTGCCTTTTTGTTTCTGGAATGATAACTTGGAAATGACATCTGACGGTCTTAACTATTTCTTCACCTTTTCCATCCTAAATCAAAATTGAGGTCATGCAGATCTTGATTTGGAGCACAGAGGACAAGCAATGTACTACCTATTGCAGTTTCCTATACATGTAATACCCCAATCACAAAGGAGCAAATACGCATTTATCCTACCAGAGATGTATTATCTTGCACAAAGACATAGGAGATGCTGTGTCCAAAAAAGGGTACTTGTACACTGACTTTAAGAAGTACCATGCATATATTAAATTATTTTAAGAATTACACTTTGACAGCATAATTCAACTATTTTTACGTAAGAAAAAACTATAGAGCAATATAGAGAGTTCAGAAATACCACTAGAATAGAACAAAGAGTTAAATCAAGGTTTCTTTATATTGAAAGAGTCGAGCCATGTCCACATGTCCAACCAGTATCAAACATGGTTCCCTGTAGAGAGGAGCATCATTGTTATGCAGTGACAATGATGCTCAAGAGAGGTGCTCACTATCGCAACCTTATGGTGCTCAGTATTGGAATCTCACACAGAACCAAAGTGAAAAAGGAAACAAACAGTGAGAACATAAGGAACAATAAAAACATGCGCTGCCTGACAAGGATACAAGCTTATTTTGGACCAACCTGTTGTTAAGTCTCGAGAGGACAGTCTCCCATGGGCACATGCGGTTAAAAGTGCCTCAAGAACAAAAGGAATTGCTTCCAAAATCTCCCATGCAGGAAGAACAGGTCTCTGACAACCTTCATCTCCTGAACTTGCAGGTGAACCGCTTATGTTACCACTAGAAGGGGTTGAAGAGTTACCCGATGCAGCTCCAGTTCTCGTCATTTTCCAATAAATGATACTTACAATCTTATTAGCAACTTGAAGAACTGGATTCCCATTACAGAGGCCAGAAAGAGTTGAAGCAATGCAAGCCTGGTTTAGAGAGTACCAAGCTCGTAACTTCGGGAATGAGTCAATGTAAATAGGCCAAGGTTGTAACACGTCGAGTGGGTTAGCAGCACTGTTGCTTGTTGGGGTAGAATTATGTGAAGCAATACGACTGTTGCGTAACAACAAGAGATACTCTAGGGTAAGTGCAGATCCATTGCCTGGTCCCATAACACAGTGGTCATGAGAGGGTCTATAGAATTTCCACAGACGGAGAAGAAAGAGAAAAGCACATGAAAAGACTGTATAAGCTGAGGGCTCATCATTGGTGCTTGATTTGTTATTTGATGTGGGCATGAGAGAACCAAAAGCTTCGCAAATTGGCATCAGAGCAGCTGCAACTTCAGGAACCTGTTGGAACAAGTATTACAATCATCTATGAGAGACAACAAATCCACAAACATGGAAATAGATAACAATTCAGAAGATAAACTACTTCTTGGAATGTTAGGGGGCATTTGGTAACTCTAAATATAAGCTACTATTTTATGATTTAGAGCTTATTTACATATTAAAGCATTTCATAAATAGAGATTTTTACAAATTAGAACTTTTGCCCCTAAAAAAATAACATGAAGCTGGGCTGCTTTTTTTTTTTTTTTAGCGTCTTTAGCTAAAGTGGATGGAGGCAGACAACGCAAAATCTACAAGTGTTTTGGATGAAAATAACCTCATAAAAATTTCAAAATTATGCAAATGGTGGGTTCTAAATCATAATTTTTAAAAGGTAAGCCCCAATTATCACATTTCCTAAAGGTGGGGCCCAATTACCTCATGAAATAATTTTACCAAACCAAAGTATCGTAGATTAAACTTTATTTTAGATTTTAATCTATTTACCTCTTATTAATTATACTAGAACTTTCAAACAGCACCTTAGTATAATAAACTAACTAGATTATTAATAGCTTAAGAAGACTATGATGCAGTGAAGACAAAGGTTATTGTATCTCCAAGTTCCAAGTATGAGGAAACCATGGCAAGGTGAATTGAGATTAAGGATAACCCAAATCTCCCAAAGTGGAAGATCAAAGATCTTTTCAGACAGTGGCATAGTAATACACACACATAAACACAGATGTGGTCCATGGGAAAAAAAAGCCCAAGGAATTAATGGCTATGATCCAGGAAACACAGACACCTCTCCAGGGCCGGCATGTCAATGTCCAACACATCCAGGACACGGACATGCCCTAGACACGCTCGGACATGTCCGAGAAAGTGTCCTGTTTTTTTTAATTTATTTTTTAAATTACGGACATGGGTTGGACACGATGGGACACGGCGAAAAAAAAAATAGCGAACTATGGTTTCTTTGCATTAAAATTAGAAAAAATAAATTCAGGATGGGGTAAATGAAATTTTAAATATTATAACAAAAGCTCTTGGACCCCCAAACCCATTTTCCCCTTTTCCCTCCCGAAACGGCGAAACCCTTTCTCCCTCTTGCGAAACCCATTCTCCCTCTCGAATAGCATTTGCACCGAAACCCATCATTGGCGCGAAACTCCATCCCGGTGGCGAGATCCAATCCCATCAGCAAAACCTTAGAGCCCATCGAAGCCCTATCCCATCTGCGAAACTCGAGAACCCAACGAAACCTGAGGAACCCATCGGCAAAACCCCATCAGGCCATCATCGTCTGAGAAGAAGAAGGAGAAGGAGAAAAAGAAGAAGAAAAAGAAGAAAAAGAAGCAGCAACAGCAGAGAGGGAAAGAGAGAGAGAGAA
Organism: Sextonia rubra; assembly: GCA_037013555.1. NCBI lineage: Eukaryota > Viridiplantae > Streptophyta > Magnoliopsida > Laurales > Lauraceae > Sextonia > Sextonia rubra. The sequence goes on from JASUAD010000009.1 coordinate 29,201,381, forward strand.
AAAAAAAGTCTACTGGTACTCCATCACCATCTGTGAGAAGAAGAAGAAGAAGAGAGGGAAAAAAAAAAGAATCACCGTTTTTCCGTCAGCTAGGCCATCACCGTCTACTGTTCATTTTTATTGTGCTGTTGGGCCATCATCGTCTGAGAAAAAAGATTAACAAGAAGAAGAAGAATCACCGTCTACTGGTACTCCTACTCCTGCTCCTGCTGTGATGTCTGTGATGTTTATTTTCCATTTTCTTTTTTAAGAAGAAGAAGGTCTATGATGTTTCTTTTTCTTTTCTTTTTTCTTTTTTTTTTAATCCCTCTTCTGCTGGGCCTTTTTTTTATAAAATGATGTGCTGCGGTGCTACTGTTCAGTTTTTTTTCTCTTTTTCTTTTTAAATGATGTGCTGCTGTGCTGCTGTGATACTTGCCTGCTGTCTGCTATTCATTTTTTTTAATCCCATCAGTGTCTACTGTTCATTTTTTTTCCTTTTTTTTATTGTGTTCCTGTGCCTTTTTTAATTTTTTTTAATTTCTTTTTCCTTTTGATTTATTGTTTGCCTTTGCCCTTTTTTTATGAAATGATGTTTTGAGGATTGTTTGTTGTGCAATATCTTAATACTTGCTTGCCTTTTTTATGAAATGATATTGAAAGGCTTGCCTACCTTTACCTTTGCCTTTATGTGACTTTTTTCTTCCTGCTGTGCATTGTATTTTTTTTAATTAATGTTGGACTTTTTTTAATTAACTCAATTGATAAACCCTGTTTTTAATTTGCTACTGCATACTGATGTTGTTAATTTGCTATTGTCTATTGTTAATTTGATGCTATGTCTTGTTAATTTGTTGTTAATGCTTGTGCTAGTTTGTTGTTATATTATATAGATTTGGAATTTGGTAATATGAGTTCCATTGATTGATTATATATATAAATAAATATATATTATTATCGTATCCCCGATGTGTCCGTGTTCTTCTTTTTTGAGAAATGCCGTGTCGACGTGTCCGTGTCGTGTCATGTCGTATCCTTGTCCCGTGTCCATGTTCGTGCTTCATAGGCTATGATCATCCTATAGGGTAGCTTTTTGGGACATTATTTGCAATATGGGCCATCAGAGCAAACATATGTTACATGAGGGGGTATAGAAAATAAAGAACAGACTGAATGTCAGAATTAAAGTGTGGATTCCACAATTTTGCAGAAAAAGGTTTTGCTTACCATGCCATATAAGGAAAGGACATGAACAATGTCAGAAGAGGACAACCCAAACAAGATAACATTTAGCATGGACATATAGACGACCAAATGACTCCTGGGTCCTGAAAATTCAGGAGGAACAGGAGGAGATAGAAGCTTGACAGCAAAGTGAACCACATGCTCCTACAAATAAAGAAAGAACGATTTCATTAGTTAGGAAGTATTATATGACCCTTAACCGAAGTATTATATGACCCTTAACCAGAGGATAGGCATAGTACAGATTTTTCCCCTCATCATACAGTTATTTTTAAAAAATTCAAAAAATATTACACATACACAGGTATATGACTAAGAACTGAGTCTATAAAAGCCAATAAACAGGAAAAAAACAACATCATAATTTCATAACACCACACTAAGTTAATACATGCAAGTGTAAGCAGCATGTGTGGCCCTTCTATGATCAATCAAGAACATTCATTGCATTGATCAACAATCATCTCCATGACACACATGAACAGAAGATACTGTGGAACTTCTTTTCACAATATCAACAGACGCAATGTGGATCAAAAGCAGTTCCATTAATGAACTGAGGAAATCTACTATGATTGCACCAGTTACTTGGGTCTTGGGCCAACTACTGCAGGCATGGGGCCTACAGCTTGACAATACAAAACATTTTCCCACCAGATGTAATGGTATATATAGATTACAGAAGGTAGGCCATGTATTGCTGGTTGAACAGAAAAACAAAATATAAAGAATGAAATTACTCTCATTCAAACATTATATCACCCACCACCTCCAAAAGAAACATCAGTTGACCATAGATTTTATAAACACAACAGGGTACCACGCCCACCATCCACATCTCAAGTAAACTCAGTTACACAATCTTTATTTGGCTATAGGTTTAGTGGATAAATAACATACCTGAATATTCCATCCATGAGTGAGGGATGCGCCACAGAGAATCTTAGCAGCAGCAACCTGTTCTTCTTCTGATCCATTAATTGCAAAATGATATAATCTCTGAAGCTCCATTATGCTTAACAAAAGAATAAGCAGTCAGAAATTAAGACATTTGGTAGAACAATATGGTACAGTTTAGACTCAAAACCTTTGCAATTCCTTCTATTACCCCCCAAGCCCGGGTTCTTTAACTTGTGCACCAACACATTTCAACATGCCCTGTGTTGCTTTGGGAGGTTCTACTATGATAAATTCTATAAGTTCTGTTTGAGAAGAGGAAAAAAAAAAAAACAAATAACATGGTGTGGAGGAGCAGAGCCTGTAAGAACCTGACCCAAATTAGAAATATTTAAATTAAATTAAATTGACTTGTAAATTAAATAATGAAATTAATCTAATTAGAGGAAACTGATCATCAAATTGGAATTAAGGATTAATTTTGATTTGGGCTCAATTAGGCCATGTTTGGTGCATAGTAGGACCTATTTGTAAATTTGAAAAATGATAGGGTTTTTCGTAAATTCTAAAATATATCAATATTAGACTTGTTTGGTGCCAAATAATTAATTTAAAAACATTAATAAAGCATTTAGACCCTTTTGTTAACAAGTAAATGCAAGTACAACCATTAGAGTAGTTGCATGTTGTAATAAAGGAGTGTAGTATAAATTGAAAGTGCATTAGTTACTGTGTTAGAATAGAAAGGGGTTGTGTACAGTTACTCCTTTTTATGGTTTAAATAAGAGGAATGCGCAGCCCAATAGTGTTTTAACATAGTACAGGTAAAAGAGAAGTCTTTAACTTGGTAGGACCCTTACTTCCAATAAAACTACAAGTCAAAGCTTATAAAAGGATCCCACAAGCTGCCTCCCACAAAATTACTCTTGGCAGAAACTCTTTTTCCCATGGCAGCTTTCTCTCTTTCTCCACACACTCTCTCTAGTTTCTCACTTTAAGGTATCATTCTCTTAGAGACATCATTCCACAATCGAAAAAACTTAGGGTTTGCAACTAGAAGCCCTAAATCACCTATAAATTGGGCAAAAAGCAAGAAGAAGAAAGAGATAGACTTGGTTTTCAATTGATGGCTAAGGAACTCGTCAGATTCGACAAAGAGGCAAATAAACAAACTTGAATTTACAGTCCATGCATGTCTTTTTCATTCAATTGTGAATCTAATCAATTCTAGATACCTGATATAAGCCTAAGAATGAGTTAAGTAAAAGAAGGTATGTCAATTGAACCCAAACCTTAAAATTCAAAGAAGATGAAGAACCATGACTTAGAATCTGCCAAACACTGCCAAAAGATGAATCCCACATGCTGGACGTGGGCAATACGCGATGCCCACACCATGGCCAAACATGGCTTGGCCAAGGACAAGGGCCATGGTGCTTTTGATTCATCAAAATTCATTGAATTGAGTTACGTGGACACATATATATGTCTAGGGTTTGTTGTTCTTCCATATTAGAATCCCTTTTGCGTTCCCACTCATTGATAATTAGAGTTCAGGTTGGCAGATTCAGATATTAGTTATTTTAGATTGAATTAACATGATGTGCATATTTGCATGTGAGTTATGATGAAGAATTTACTGCCTTGTGATGGAACTAACCCTACCACATGAAAGACAAAAGATATGGACAAAAAGTGCATGGCCTTGGACCCCATACAGGTGATCCCTGCTGGCTGAACAAAGGTAGGGCAATTCCTAGGGTCTTTTAACCCCAGGGCATCATGAGGTGTTGGATTTTTCAATTCTCTCACGTGTATGCCTTGTTAGGGTTTGTAGGAATTCGGGATTTTGATTTAAAATGGGATTTTGAACTCATTTAATGATAATTGACTGTGGGACCAGAATTAGGTAATGTTCAGGGCTTGACATTGACACACAGAAAATCCACGAAGCATGCGTATAACCATGCAAGATCAAGGGTATGATGGCATAATATTTTGGATGTTAATTACCATCAGAAGTGCCAAGAAAATAGTGTTCTAAATTGGGTTTAAAGATCATTACTATTGTTCATGCATGGTTTAGGGTAAATTGCGGACATCTAAAGTTCTATGATATCATAGAGTTAAATGAGCATTGTTGCAAGCATGTGGACAGCAATCCAAGGCATAGAGTTGATGATTCACAATTTTAATCCTGTCACTGTTTAGTTATCTAGATGATCTTTGTTTACATGTATTATATGTACATGTATCGCTCGTGTTTAGAATGTTCACTGTAATTGTGCTATTTCATGAAGTTGTGTTTGAACCTAGGAATGGGCTAGAAAACCTCAGCTTTTGGAACAATTGGCATTCCTTATATAATTAGGGATTAGATGAGAAAAAGAAGTGCCATCAAGGGGTAAGTAATTTTCAGAAAAGGACAGCAACCCTTCGGCTGAGTTTTCGGGAAACAAACAATGTCGGAATTAAAAGTTCTTTGATCTTATGGCTTATCTCATCGAGTAGTACAAGATCCATACCTAAAACATCGAATTTGGACAGGACGCAGAAGTTACAAGAACACAAGGTCGCCAATAAAAACTGTCCAATTCTGTAGATTTGTGTTTTGGTCCCTGCCCACTCGCCTGGAAGTCATACGTGGGCAGAATTGATGAAATCTGAGACTTGGAATGGAACCCGATATCCCTAGCTAATCCTAGTTGTGTATGGAGTTGCAATAAACCAAATCTAGGTACCCCACTTGTCGAAGTCTAGAGGGTTATGAAATTTAAGAGACTCAAAAAGGACTACTCATTATAGAATGTGAAACTTGATGGAACTAGTTGGTATTTGGAGTAGGTTCCTTAATGATTCATGCTTGCCCAGAAGAAGTGTCTAGTTGGGACCTGAAGAAGTGTCCAGTGGGAACCTTTCATTGAAATCTCAAGTCAGCATCACTCAGCTGTTTTAAATCTAACATAGCTGGGACACCAGTGCAGAAAAGTTATTTATGTTAAAACTATCTGCAGCTTAGCCTTGCTAGAAGTGAAACATATGTCACTTGGTACCATAGCTGGACTTGATAGAAAAAATGTAATTAGTTGAACTTGATAGAAAAAATGTAATCTTGGGTACCGTGTTATCTTGGATGAGCATCTCTCTCGTGCATCATCTCTGTCACAACTTAAGAGTATGGAAAGGTAGTGATACTATCCCATGATGGTTTAGCCTATATGGTTTGCAAATCTTGGCTAGGATGTTTCTTGATGTTATAGAATTGTTTTAAATGATTTCCTGATGTAATATCTCTATTCTTGCATAACTTTGCCTAATTGTAGTTAATCATTGAATTCTTATAATTTCATTGTCCATATTCATATTTCAACTTGCAAGGAATGTGAATTACGAATGCTTACTTGCTAAGGTTATTCATAACCTGATGTACAACAATTGACGCTTGTAGGTGAGGAAAATGACATTCAAGAAGTGAAAGTGGTTGACAGGGAACCACTGGGATTTCAAGAGTGGAGCGTAGACGATGTAGTCTAGAGACATCGTGCTTGCTCAAGAGGACTCATTTGAATTAGTTTATTTCTTTATATTGACACCGTAATAGGGCCCTTGAATTTGGCCATAGTTTTAGTAGTTGAAGTTTGAGTATTAGTTTTGATATTATTATTATTAATTGAAGTTTGGAATTTTTCTTATGCTCTGCTATGATGTCTGAAGTTGAGATTGATGTTTGAAAAGTTTCTGCTGCAAATTTTTGGATTTGAACTAATCTCATATTTGCGGTTTAACGTTTAATACTCACGACTCGAAATGCGGACTTCTTTGGAAATCTGGATTTCAAGTCAGGACATAGCCCATTATGGATCTCTATGAAAACAGAATTTTTGAAAATTAGGCCTTAATGTCATCATCAAACATCAATCCAGAATAAAACAAACCCTAGCATTTAAGTAAACATCTCACATAAGACAAGGTACCTTGAAGCAGGAGTCGCAATAAGAGCATTTTTTAAGGCATCAGTTAGTTGAGATCCTTCCATGAAGGTTGACCAAGGAGATACTTGGACTAGTGATGAATCTGTCAGTGAAGTTGCAGATGCAGCCACATAACCAGGACAAAAATATGCTGACGTATCGATCAGTTTTCTTGCAATACAAGCTTCAACTATGAGATGCCTCATGTTCCCAACTGCCAGAATATCAAAAGCCTTAAGTCACACCATAATCAGAAAAGAAAGTGTTATGTTAGATAAGTTAAAACTTAAAAGTAAGCAATATTTAGTCCTCATGAATCATATACAACAATGTTTTACAAATAAAAATAAACAAACAAGCTCATTCCATCTAGAGTCGACAACTGCCAAGCCAAGTTCCAACCACATAGAAATGTGATTACACAAGCAGTACATACACATCAACCGTCCCTGCACCACAAGGATGTGAATTATCTTTGAACATGGACATGGAAGGAATCTAAACTACAGGCAGACCAGACCACGGCAGCCCAGGCTTGGCCTACTTTGAATGTATACCCCATGTGCTAGACACAAACCTTAGCATATTAAAGGACTTAAACAAACAACTCATTCCATTTAGACTTTAGAGTCAACAACTTCCCACAAGATAGAAACACTAGCTCAACATGCATTCACTGTCCACATGACTAAGAAGGATGTCAGTCATTTCCAGTCATGGAGACAAGGTATCTACATTGCTAGCAGACTACTCCTACTCAGACTTGGCTTACTTTGAATATATATATGCCCATGTGCAGGATACACTGACACAGACCCAAGTGTTCCAAAGCACTGATGACTATTCAAGTCTACCTCACCACAAAATCCACCTAGAGAGAAAATAGGCAAGCCTATAGACTTAATTAAGCCTCGTAATTTCCAAGCTTCCAAGGCTAGGCAGGGCCACTGTCCCTTCATCATGGTTGGGCCTGGGGCCCTGAACAAGCCTTGCTCCTGCACAGCTGTGACACTGGCAAACCTTATACCAATGTTTCTGCAAACTTGTGCAACAAGATAGATATCTAGATTATCTTGTGCCATAGAAAAATGTCCTCATTCTGTGCTTCTGCACATGTTAACGACTTAGGACAACCAAAAGTTACAAAGGTTAGGGAGTCTCAAAATGGCCCTCAGGCCTCTATGGTCATCCGCACTTTGAATAACCATTGCTGTTTTTCATATTCAATTGCCCATTTATACCCAACTGATTCCATAGCAAGGACTAAACTCCGCTGCTTTTTTACTGTTGGTCCCAAGCCCGATTAAAGGAGGAGCGTTGCATTAAGTAGGTTGACAACCAGCATAAAATTTTGTTACAACCCAAACATGAATCGTGAATAAGAGCAATTCGAGATCATGCTAACGTGTTCCCTGCTTTTAAGCGCTGCAAACCAGCGCTGCCCGATTGTAGTGGAAAGTAGGGAAAGTAGGCAAGGGCTATCGCACCACTCTGTATGAGTGTGTGGCTAAAGAAGTCAGTTCAGAAGAAGAGAAATATTCAACTTGTTATTTGGAATACAGCAACCTTGATTGGCAAAAGCATGGAGTTGGTCAAGATAATGAAAAGAAGAAGAGTTAATGTAGCATGTGTACAGGAGACAAAGTGGAAATGAGATCAAGCGAAGAAGCTCACTTACGGTTATAAACTTTTTATACGGAAAAGAACAATATAAGAAATGGAGAGGGTATGGTTACAGATAATAATTTTAAAGAGAAAATTGTAAGGGTAAAGAGGTTGGGTGATAAAATTATATTAACTAAACTAGTGTTGGAGGAAGACATAATTCATATCATTAGTGTATATGTTTCCCAAGCAGGATTAGATGAAAGTGTCAAGAGATAATTTTGAAAGGAGGTGGATGGTTTACCATGAGAAATCCAAACTAGTGAAAAGATCTATTTAAGAGGGGACTTAAATGGGCCTGTAGGAAAGAATAATGTAGGGCAGCAGAGAATGCATGGAGCACCTTAAAGAAAAGAATGAGTTATAAGATACTATCTTGGATTTTGCATTAGCATTTGACCTTTTAATAGCAAACACCTGCATTAAATGAGAGATGAGCATTTAATTACCTATAGTAGTGGAAGTAGGAGCTAGATATACTTTTTTCTAATTAGAAAACATAATTAATTGGCTTATAAGGACTATAAGGTTATTCTAGGAGAGAGTTTGACCATCTAACATAGATTAGTATTATTAGATATTTGAATTCGAAGTAGAAAGAGCGGTGCAGTAAATAAAATATGCCTAAAACAAGTTGGAGGGATATGAAAGGCCCTAAAACAAGGTGGAGGTATCTTAAAGGAGAAAAAGTAACAATATTTAAGGATAAAGCGATTGTAGAGGAATAATGGAATTTGAGAGGGAAACTACAGCGATGAGGAGTCAAATGGCTAACTGTAAAGAGGTGCTTGGAGAGTTGAAAGGGAAAAGAAACTATGATAAAGAAACATGGTGTGATGTTGTTCGAGAAAAAAGCCTTTGCTACAAAGCTTGGCGAGGGACTAAGAATATGAAAAACTATGAGATGTATAAGGTGTTGAGCTAGACAATGGGACTTATATGTAATTAGTAAACCAGCTAGACGGGCCAGTATGTAAATAGTAAAAACTTCAGGTTTTTTTTTTGGGTAATTCCTATAAATAATGAACTAATCACATAACTAGGATTGACTAACCTAGTAGGTTATTCGATCCTTCAAGGACTTCCTCTAATTCTTCCTCTTTCCCTCTCTTATTCTTTTTCTTTCATTTTCACTTTCATTGGACACTATAGAATAAAACCCTAGATCTGAGTAGATTTAGGCTTGCAACTTGGTATCAAAGACTACCTGTTGGTGGAAGAGGGTCATGCGAAGAGACCTAAAGGGGCAGACTTCCAGCAGAATCTCATCTTGGGGGTTCTAAGTCTTAGAGCCGAACCTACAAAGAGGTTCTGCTGCGTGATTTCATCCCTATTCGTTGACAACAGTGTGTAAGTTGTGTCATCGACCAGTAGCTTCTTTTTTTTTTCCTCCCATGGTGACGCAGCCCTGAATCTCCAATCAAATGTAAATCAATCTCCCAAATGATTGATTGAATCCAAAGATGAATTTTAGACCCTAAGGCACCCTCACAAGAGGAAAAACACTATCATCATCATCATCATCATCATCATCATCAAAGCCTTATCCCAACCATGTTGAGGTCGGCTACATGAATTATGTTTCTCCATTCCGTTCTATTTTGAGCTAAATCTTTTGATAAGTGAAACTTCTTCAAATCTGAATTAATGACTTCCATCCATGTTTTCTTTGGCTTGCCCCTACCTCTTGATGGGCCCTCCACCTGTATATCCAAATTTTTTCTCACCGGTGCCATTACTGGCCTATGCTCAAGATGCCCAAATCATCTTAAATGGGTTTCTCTAATCTTATCCCCTATTAGTGCTACCCCTAAATGCTTTCGAAAGCACTCATTTCTAATTTTATCTTTCCTAGTTTTACCACACATCCAAAAGAAAAAACACCATAAAAGAGATAAATCTCAAATAAAATTTGATTAATTGGAAATAAGCATGTCCATTACAATAAAAGACTCCTCCTTATATAGGAGTGACTGTTTCTAAACTAAGAAAGACTATCTCTAAACAACCATGGCTTACTAAAATAAATTAAGCAACTATTAAATCCTATTAAGCAATTACTACGTATTAATCCAACATAAAAGAAGAATTAAACATATTAATTAGGAATTATCTAATTAAGGATAGGGATACTTGATCTTGGACAGATCATGGATCAAGTGGGGCCCATCAATGTTGGGCTGGACCTTGGATCTGGCCTGCATCACATGGTTTGCTGATGTTGTGTGGATCTATGGTATGGCTCTTCATATGTAATGATGTTTGGTTGACTTTAAGGCTAATTGCTTCACTAGTAAAGGGCCAAATCTACACCACAAAGTTGTTCAAAGCCTCCTAGAGATTTGTTTGTGAGTTGGGACTTTTTTTTTTTGGTCATGAGTTGGTTGACTGTCTAACTGGTCATCTCTTTAATGTATCGATGGTGAAGGTCAGTGAAGGTATCATTTACTCCTTCAATGAATCAACAGTGAAGGTCAGTTAAGGTATCATTTTTTTTTTTTTTTGGCTTGGAAAGTATCCCAGTATGTTAGTGTTTTTTTTTTAAACATTTTTAGATTTATTTCTCTTCTTTTTGGGTTGGTGTGTCTTTCTACATTCAATCTCTGAGATTCTAATGGAGCCAGAAAGTGATCAGTCTGTTGTGACTCCACAATTTCCCGACATTACAAGTCTCAACATTAAGATAACACCAAAACTCTTCAATGGAACGAACTATAACGACTGGGCTTACACAGCCAAAATGGCTATTGGAGGGCTTAAGAGACTTCGATATATTGATGGGAGCATTAAAACACCTACGAAGGATGACCCAAAATACTCATAGTGGATCTCGGAAATTATGTTGGTTATGAATTGGATCTTGAATTAAATGGAAGGAGGAATTGAAAAAAGTTTCAAGTATTTGGACATTCAAAAGACCTTTGGGATTCCATCGAGTCTACCTATGTTAAAAAATAAAAAATAAAAAAAATGCCTTGAATTGAAAAAGGAGATTAAACAAGTTAGTTTATCAATTGGTGACTATTATTCTCAATTCAGGGCTCTATAAAAAGAATTGGAGTTGTATGTGAGTACTAAACCATGTTCTACCTTGAAAGAAGGAAAGTTGATAGAAGATCAACACATATTTGAACTTTGGGGGGTTTTAATCCAGAGTTTCAGACTATTTGTGCAGAGGTAACCAATTAGGATCCTTTACCACCTATAGGCACAGTGTTTGCCTTGTTGCAAGGGAAAGAAAGTCGTTGGGTGGTTATCAATGTAAAACAAGAAGTATACTTGAATAGTTAGGTCTTGCAAACACCAATGCAGGCAACACAATGACTAATATAGAGTATAGTGGAGGTAAAGGTCGTGGCCATGGAGGTTACCGTGGTTGTAGTAACCTTAGTGGTGGTGGTTGCAATGGTTATATGATAACAAACTTTACTATGTCATCAAGGATTAAAAAAGAGGTTGGGTGGATATAGTGGCCAGTGGCCAAAATGCTCTGTAGCAGGCAAAATAATTATCAAAATCCTACAATTCGTAGTCCAAATCCTAACAAAAATGATTCGTATCTATGCAGTGAATCCCATTTATAGAAGAATCTCAAGATTCGTGCGTGAATCTTATGATTAGACACTCATTTTAACGAATCTTACAATCAAGCAATTTAGCTACATGAGAATATTGCCAATCTTCTACCTTTTTCTTTCTTTTAGCATTTTTACTTTTAGATTGTTATTTAGTAGTTAACGAAACCTCTTAAGATTTTGAGGATTTGGGGAGGTTTTATAGATGAATAAAAAAATGCATTTAATTAGGGTTTGACTCTACATATGGTGCTTGTCTCTATCTTCTTTTAAAAAATTTTTAAAATTTTTTTAATGGTCTTTTTTATATTTTTTTTTCTTCATAGACATTTTCTTCACTTCAAGAAATATCCATCATTTATGGCTTGGATTTTGATTTAAAGATTGATGCCTTGGATTTTGATTTAAAGATAAAAAAAATAAATATATAATGATACCTTAAACTTAATTAACTATTTAGACATCATTTATTATATATAAGTATATGTCATGATATTCTTGACATGGTTAAATGGTAGACTTATTTGTCTATCTTTATATTGCTATAAATGAGAAAATGATAGGTTTTGAAGAATTATTTTTTTCTTTTTCCTCTTAATTTTTAATTATTTATCAATTGTTATTAGAATATAAAAAATCCTACGATTCAAGATTCGATTCATGGGTATGAACGATTTGCGATACAATTCCAATTTTCAAAGCTACGGCAGGCGATATATAGCGGTTGTAGCGATACATAACAATAAGAATTTTTAAGTGGTAAAAAAATTTTGAATATTATATAATAGCCAATATTGTGTTTTTTTAGTGATTTGAAACCATATAAAATTATAGACAACTTTTAGAAAGGCTATTGAGGACAAGAAATAGGAAAATAACGTTTAAAATTACAATTGATAGGCTCTACTAGGTTTTAAACGCCGTTATTTTCAATATAGCATAGCGGCCTCAACCGCTACGGCCGATAATGAGGCTGCTACACTATGTAGAGTTGGAATCCTAGATTTGCTTAGGTCTAGGTTTTGTTCTACAGTGGCCAAAGAACGTTAAAAACACAAGGGAAAAAGAGAAGGAATTAGAGGAAAGCCATGAAGGATCAAAAGACCTACTAGGATAGTTGATCCTCATTAATGTGATTATTTCATTATTTGTAGAAATTATAAAAGCCCCTGAAGTCTTTGCTATTCGCATATAGGCTTGGCTGATTTCTTAATTACATATAAGTCCTAAGGTCTAACCACACTCGCTGGTGCATAGATATTTACCATGCCCATGTTGGACAAAATAAAATGCAACTTAGTTTTATTCACGGCCTTAGTGAGGAAGTCTGCTAGCAGTTCTTCAGCAGAAACTTGTACCAACACAAAATCCTCAATTTTTTCACATATAAAATGGCAATCCGCTTCTACATGTTTTGTTTTCTCATAGCAGATAGGATTCTCAGCCAATTTAATCACCAATGTACCATCAGAGTAGATAAACATCAGCCCACCTTGCTAGAACCCTAACTCTTCCAATAATATCCTTAGCCACATTAGCTTACAATGCCCATGAGCTGCAGCTCTATACTCGACTTTTGCACTAGACTTCGCAATAATAACTTGCCTTTTACTTTTCTATGAAACCAGATTTCCCCCAACCATTATACAATATCCTGTCGTAGACTTCCTATCTTGTAGAGATCTAGCCCAGTTAGAATATGTGAAGGCTACATCTTTTGCATGTCCATTAAGATTTGTACATAACTCCTTGACCTGGTGATCCCTACAAATATAGCAGAATTCGATGCACTTCTTTTAAATGATCAATTTGAGGAGCATGCATAAATTGACTTACTAGACTAACAACATAGGAAATGTCTAGTCTCATAATGGTGAGATAAATTAGCTTCCACACCATCTCTGATACATTCTTTTGTCTTCAAGAAGTTCTCCACTTTCCAAGTGTAAATTATGATTCTGTTCTATTGGAGTTTCCGCTGGCTTTGCTATAAGCTTACTTGTCTCTTGAAGAAGATCAAGGATTTATTTTCTCTATGATATAACAATTCCACTTTTGGATCTTGCTACTGCAATTCCTAACAAATATTTCAGCAATCCTAGGTCCTTGATTTCAAACTCTAAGCAAAGAAAATTCTTTAGCCTCAAAATTTCAACATCGTCATCTCCTATGACAACTATATCATCAACATACACCACAAGTATGACCACCTTCAAGTTTTTCCTTTTTACAAAAACAGTATGATCTACATGGCACTTAATAAACCCAAATTTGATTATCACTCTACTGAATCTTTCAAACCAAGCTCGTAATGATTGTTTTATGCCATATAATAACTTTTTAAGGAGGCAAACTTTATTTTCCTGCCCTCTGGCGACAAATCCTGGTGGTGGATCCATATAAACCCCTTCCTGCAAGTCCCCATAAAGAAACGCATTTTTCATATCAAGTTGATATAAAGGCCAATTGAAATTCGCTGCTAGAGATAAAATGACCTGGATGAAAGTCAACTTGGCTACTGGAGAAAATATTTCAAAGTAGTCAACTCCATAAGATTGAGTAAATCCCTTAGCAACAAGCCTTGCCTTATACCTGTTAATTGTGCCATTTGGATTATATTTGAGGGTATAAAACCATTTGCACCCAATAGTGCGTTTTCCTTCTGGAAGAGTAGTAAGTTCCCAGGTGTGGTTTTTCTCTAGAGCAATAATCTCTTTTACCATTGCCTTTTTCCACTTAGGATGTGATAGAGCCTCAGACACATTTTTTGATATACATTCATTCATTGGGTTAGAGATGAATGCACTAAAAATACAAAATACACTCTGATATCAAATAAAATTTTGAACAGGATGGAGAGTCACACAAGATCTTGGTCCTTTTCTAACAGCAATCAGAAGATCTAAATCAAAAGAATAGGTACCTGGTTGAGGAACAACCTCTGATTGAGATGGAGGAGCTTTGGAAGATAAAGTATCTGGATCTAGAACATCAGATGATGATGGTATAGATGAGAAGACCGGTCCTCCCATTTTATTCCCCCTAATGTAAACTTGCAAAGGCTCCTTGAACTTGTCTACTTCCTTGTGTTCTTTAGCATCCTTTACCAATGTATCTACCTCATTTGTTGATCCTAGATATATTGAACACAAGAAGAGGTAGCCCACTCTCCTCATTTTAACCATCTAGTAGATCCTCAACGTGAGAAGAGTAAAAAGGAACATCTTCATAAAAGCTCATATCCATTGTAAAAAAGATTCTTCCATTCTTCCCTGGAGCATAACATTTGTAGCCCTTCTGATTACTAGGATATCCCATAAATACACATTTGACTGCTTTTGGATCCAATTTGTTCCTTTGATGCTTAGGAACATGTATGAAACAGGAACACCCAAACACCTTTGGTAGAATTTGAAATACTAACATGCTAGGACATTACACCTCCATTGGACTCTTTCCTTTTAGTAACTTCAAAGGCATTCTGTTGATCAAATATGATGCCATTAAAACATCATCAGACCATAACCATTTTCGGACATTCATTTCAAACAAAAGGGCTCAAGTGACCTCCAAAAGATGCCTGTTCTTACACTCAACTACCCCATTCTGCTTTGGGGCATAAGAACACAACGTTTGAGATTCAATTCTATGTTCAACCAAGTACAACTAAAAAATTTTGGAGCTATACTCTCCCCCATAATAAGATCTGAATGCTTTTATCCTTCTATCAAACTAAACTTCTACCATTTTATGAATTTTTTTGAAAATATGTAAAACTTCATCCTTTGATTTCATCAAATAAACCCATTACCCGAGTTGCATCGTCAATGAAAGTCACAAAATAATGATGTCCATATGCAAAAACCACAGGATAATACCACACATCAGAATGCTATAAATCAAATGGACCAATAGCTTTTTCATTAAGATTCACTGAATACACAATTCTTTCATTCTTAGCAAACTAACATGTATCACATCTCAAAACATAATCTTTTTTTATTTTGAATGTTCAAGAAGGAAAGATTCCGAAGACATTACATTGGTGCATGACCAAGACGACGATGCCATAATAATACTTTACTCTTGTCAACTACTTCAGTTTGAAGAACTCTAGGCTCTGTCCTTTCCAGATCAAGGGTATAAAGACTATTGTTCTCATTACCACCACCAATCCTCTTTCCCATCCCCAGATCCTAAAAAGCACAATAGGAAGGATAAACGGTGATAGAACAGATGAGATGTTTTGTTTGAGCGCTAATAGACATAAGATTAAATGAGAGACGAAGAACATGAATGACTGACGATAATGAAAGGTTGGATGAAACTTAGATGACTCCTTTCCCAGCTACTGGAGCATAGGAATCATCTGCAATTCTTACCCTTCCTTGACTGGTAGCACTATAAGATAAAAAATCATAATGTGTACCTATCATATGATCTATAGCCCCTAAATCAATAACCCAAGTAGATGAAGAGGCAGAAGATGCAAACGCTATAAGGTTATAGGATGAAATTATACCAATCGATGGATCTTGACCAACACCGTCTAACGCTGCCAATCTCTAACGAAGAGCAGAGAGTTCATCCTTCCAATTTTGAGTGACTATCTCTTGCTCTGTAGTATCATTAAGATGCTACACTTCAACTGTAGTGGTAGATACATTCTGAGGCTTTCCATTTAGATCCCAACAGATCTCTCGAGTATAACAATAGTGTCCACAATGAGTGCAGTAAACTTTGTCACCATAACCTCCACGGCCCCCACAACCACCACCGCGATTACCACCTCCACAGCTACCACCACCACAGCCATGACCTCTGCCTCTACCATACCCTATATTAGTCACCGTGTTACCTACATTGGTGTTGGCAAGAGCTAACTGTTCAAGTACTACATCTAGTTTTACATTCATAACCACACGATGACTTTCTTCTCCTTGTAACAAGGCAAGCACTGTGGCTATAGGTGGTAAAGGATCTTAACTAGTTACCAGCGCACAAATAGTTTGGAATTTTGGAATAACACCGCCTAGAAGTTCAATATGTGTTGATCTTCTACCAATTTTCCTTCTTTCTTGGCACAATATGGTTTCTTAGCACAACACGGTTTAGGACTCATGTACAACTCCAACTCTTTCCATAGAGCCCGGAACTAAGAATAATAATCACCAGTTGATAGACTACCTTGTTTAAGCGCAGCAATTTCCCTTTTCAACTCAAGGACCCTGGCATTTTTTCTTTTCTGGGCATAGGCAGACTCGATGGAATTCCAAAGGTCTTTTGTAGTGTCCAAGTATTTAAAACTTTTTGCTATTCCTCCTTCCATTGTATTGAGAATCCAATTCATAACCAACACATTTTTTTAGATCCATTGAGTATTTTGGATCATCCTCCTTAGGTGCTTTCGTGCTCCCATCAATATATCCAAGTCTCCTAGATCCTCCAATGGCCATTCTGGCTCAGTAAGCCCATTCTTTATAGTTTGTGCCATTGAACAATTCTATTGTTTTTTTAACGTTGTTGTTGAGACTTGCAAAGCTGGGAAATTGTGGAGCCACACCAGATTGATCACTTTTTGTATCCATTCGAATCCCAAAGATTGAATGTAGAAAGACACACCAACAAAACAAAAACAAACCAAAAACTTCTCATTGTCAACAAAAAGGATGTTTTCACTGTTGGGAAGATGACCAGTTAACTATTCGCAACCAATTGATGACAAAAACAGAAAAAACAATATCCCAACTCACAAACGAAGCCCCAAGAAGGCTTTGATCCATTGTCAGCACTCCACAAGTGATGCATCATGCCATAAAGCCACAACTAGTCAACCAAAACACACCATAGAGCCATACAAAATTAGGAAGGCAGAAGAAAAACTTTAGAAACACACTTGAGTTCCTTTCATCACCAAGCTATACAGAACCCAAACGAAACAAAATCCAACCGAAACTCTCTGTAAGCTCGGCTGAGGCTTGGAACCCCCAAGGCCGTTAGCTTTTGGGAATCTACCCCTTTCGACTTGTTCGTATGACTCTTCTATCAACTAGAAAGCTCTGATACCAAGTTGGAAGCCTAGATCTGCCTAGATCTAGGGTTTTGTTCTACAATGGCCAAAGAAAGTGAAAAACACAAGGAAGGGAATAAGAAAAGGAATTAGAGGAAAGCCATGAAGGATCGAATGACCTACTAGGTTAGTGGATCCTTGTCATGTGATTATTTCATTATTTATTGAAATTACAAAAAACCCTCTAACGTATTTGCTATTTACATATAGGCCCCTCTGGTTGATTTATTAATTACATATAAGTCATATGGTCTAATTCAACATGTAGTGGCTGCTATTTTGAACCATGATCGTCACACTAGGGAGACTTGTTGGAATCTAAATGGAAAGCCTCGGACTGTTTTTGCAACACTAGTTGAAGTGGAGCATCCTAATGATACTACATAGAAAAAATAGGCACTCAAAATTGGAAGGATGAACTTTTAGTTCTTCGTTAGAGGTTGGCAGCTTTAGAAGGTGTTGGTCAAAATTTATCAATTGGTATGACTTCATCTCATAACCCTATAACATTTGCATCTTTTACCTCTTCATCTACTTGGGTTATTAATTTTGGGGTGTGATGGATATACATTCTGATTTTTTGTCTTATAGTCCTAGCACTCAAGGAAGGGTGAAAATTGCAGATGGCTCCTATGCTCCAGTAGCTGGAAAAGGAGTCATCAAAGTCTCACCCAATCTTTCTTTATCTCATTTCTCATTCAATCTTATGTCTATTAGTGCTCTAACAAAACATCTCAACTGTTGTCACCTTTTATCCTCATTATTGTGTCTTTTAAGATCTGAAGATGGGACCAAGGATGAAAATAGCGGTTGCGGTGGGCATAGCGGCTCGCCGCCGAAACAATACGTAGCCGGCGATACATAGCGGTAGCGGCGATACGTAGTCATGTAGCGGTGTGATTTGAAAAGGTCTTCAAAAAATCCGAAAAAATTTCAAAAAATCCAGAATATTGGAAAATGATGGAATATATATTTGTTTTGCAAAAGTAACTAGTATATGAGTATGTAGCGGTTCCCTCATTACATGAGATCCTGTATCGCTGTATCAATAGAAAAGAATGGGAACAATCAATGTTTTTCATATAGATTCATGTTGTTTAGTTATGTCAACTTAAATACTAACTTAAAGCTTATACAAAAATGTTATAAACAAATTTCATCAAGATTCATTCAAGAATGAAAGATAAACTATGTTCAAACTTCATAGAAAAACAATATACTAATCTATTTAAAGAGCAAAGACTTTGTAATGGAGGAATACCTTGCTGATAGCTCTAATACCAAAGGGATTGATCTATGGGAAATATAGATTTAACATTTATGGATCATTTTCAACCCATTTGATTGAGTTTACTTTTATAAAAAAAAATATTTTTTAAAAAATACAAACATCCGAAAATAAAAAATATGAAAAAATTAGAAAAATACAAAAATATGTGGGATTGATCTATGGGAAACATAGATCTAACATTTGGAACCATTTTCAACCCATTTGATTGAGTTTACTTTTATAAAAAAATATTTTTTTAAAAAATATAAAAGTCCAAAAATAAAAAATATGAAAAAATTAGAACACAAAATTATGTGGGATTGATCTATGGGAAACATAGATTTAACATTTAGGAATCATTTTCAACTCATTTTATTGGTTTTCCATGAATAAAATAGATTTCTTTTTTCAAATAATAAAATAATCCGAAAATAAAATTCAAAATAAAAAAAATTAAGAAAGTGATAAAAAAAAGAGGGGGTTGATCAAAGCGGAACATGGATTTAACAATAACTCATTTTCAAGTGATTCATGGAAGAAAAGAGAGAAATAAACTCAAAGTAGAAAAAAATAAGCCCCAAAACTCACCTTCTTTTGAGTTTGATGCTTGAATCTTGAATACCATCTTGATGTTTTGATGTTCTTAATGTTTTTAGTTATGATTCTAGTGTTTTTTTTTAGAGGATTCGAAAAATAGAGGCAAGGAAAGGGGTTTGAAGCAGTGAAAAGTAGAGAAGAGAATGAGTAAAGATGAAAAAAATGAGTGAAAAAGGTCGACAGGTGGGGTTTTTAACCTCACCCGCTACGTAGCAGCTGCTACATTTGTGAACCCCACTATTTTCAAAATAGCGTAGTGCCCATGGGCGCTACGGCCGATATTTACATCCATGGATGGGACAGCATTGGCGGTGGTGATGGGACAGCATTGGTCTTTATACTCTGGATCTAAAGAGGAAAAAGCCTAGTATTCTTCCAACT
Source organism: Sextonia rubra (assembly GCA_037013555.1). Lineage (NCBI taxonomy): Eukaryota > Viridiplantae > Streptophyta > Magnoliopsida > Laurales > Lauraceae > Sextonia > Sextonia rubra. Next base: position 29,221,031 of record JASUAD010000009.1, read on the forward strand.
AAAGTAGTTAACGAGAATAAAGTGCTGTTATGGCATCATCGTCTTGGTCATGCACTGATGTAATGTCTTAGAAATATTTCCTTCTGAACATTCAAAATAAAAAAAGATCATGTGTTAGTTTGCTTAGAATAAGAGAATGATGTATTCAGTGAATCTTAATTAAAAAAAAATACTAGTCCATTTGATTTAGTGCATTCTGATGTGTGGCATGCTTCTTGTGGTTTCTGCTTATGGACATCATTATTTTGTCACTTTCATTAACAAAGCAACTTGGTTAACATGGGTTTATTTGATGAAATCAAAGGATGACGTTTTACATATCTTCAAACTATTTCATAAAATGGTGGAAGTTAAGTTTGACAAAAAGAAAAAAGCACAGATCTGATAATGGGGGAGAATATACTTCAAAAGATTTTTAGTTGTACTTGACTGAAAATGGAATTGAATATCAAACCTCATGTGCTTATGCTTCAGAACAGAATGGGTTAGTTGAGCATAACAGGCACCTTCTAGAGGTTACTTGAGCTCTTTTGTTTGCAATGAAAGTCCTAAAGTATATATGACCCGCTAATGTGTTAAAAGTAGTAAGCAGCATATTTGATCAACAAAATGCCTTCAAGGGTATACTGGAAGGAAAGAGTCCAATAGAGGTATTATATCCTAAAATGACAATTTTTCAAGGTCCACCATAGGTGTTTGGCTATACTTGTTTCGTACACGTTCATAAGCATCAACAGGATAAATTGGATCCAAAAGCAGTCAAATGTGTATCTATGGGATATCCTAGTAATTAGAAGGGCTACAAATGTTTTGCTCCATGAAAGAATGGCAAAATCTTTGTTACAATGGATGTGAGCTTTTATGAAGATGTTCTTTTTTACATTTCTTCTAGTGAGGATCTAGTATATGGGAAAAATAAAGAAAGTAGTATACCTTTTCTTGAATTTATCCCCACTCCAATATATCTAGGATCAACAAATGAGGTAGATACAACAGTAAATGGTATTGAAGAACACAGTGAAATAGACAAGTTCAAGAAGCTGTTGCAACTTGCAAGAATACTCCAGGAGGAGGAAAAAAGAAGAACCAATGTTCTCATCTATACCATCATCATCTAATGTTCTAGATCCAGATCCTTTATCTTCCAAAGCTCCTCCATCTCACTCAATCATGATATTCCTCACCCATGTACATTTTCTTCAAATTTAGATTTTCCGATTGCTGTAAGAAAAAGACCAAGATCCTGTGTGACTCACCATCCTATACAAAACTTTGTCTCAAATCATAGCCTAAAATCTGTTTTTTGTGCATTCATCTCTAACCTAGCCAGCGAATGTATACCTAAACGTTTGTTTGAGGCTCTATTACATCCTCAGTGGAAAGAGGCAACGGTAAAAGTGATGATTGCTCTAGAGACAAACCACACATGAGAGCTTAGTACTCTTCCAAAAGAGAATCATACTATCGGGTGCAAATGGGTTTATACCCTTAAATATAATCCAGATGATATAATTAACAGGTATAAGGCAAGACTTGTTGCTAAGGGATTCACTCAATCTTATGGAATTGGCAACTTTGAAACATTTTCTTTAGTAGCCAAGTTGACTTCCATCCCGGTCATCTTATCTCAATCAGCGAATTTCAATTGGCAATTATACCAACTTGATGTGAAAAATGCATTTCATGGGGACTTGCATGAGGAGGTTTATATGGATCCTCCACCAGGATTTGTTGCCAGAAGGCAGGGCAATAAAATATGCCTTCTTAAAAAGTCATTATATGGACTAAAGCAATCACCACGAGTTTGGTTTGAAAGATTCAAAAGAGCTATAATCAAATCTGGGTTTACAAGGTGCCATACAGATCATACTTGTGTTTGTAAAAAGAAAAAAAAAACCTTGAAGGTTGTCATACTTGTGGTGTATGTTGATGATTGTTGATGGCATAGTTGTTAGGAGATGATGTTGAAAATTTGAAGCTAAAGAGTTTTCTCATATTAGAGTTCAAAATCAAGGACCTAGGATTATTGAAATATTTCCCAGGAATTGAAGTAACAAGGTCCAAAAGTGGAATTGTTATATCATAAAGAAAAAATATCCTTGATCTTCTTCAAGAAACAGGTAAGCTTGGAGCAAAGCCAGCAAAACCTCCAATAGAACAGAATCATAATTTACACTTGGAAAGTGGAGAACTTCTTAAAGATAAAAGAATGTATCAAAGATTGGTGGGGAAGCTAATTTATCTCACTATTACGAGACCAGACATTTCCTATGTTGTTAGTCTAGTAAGTCAATCTATTCATGCTCCCCGAACTCATCATTGAACAGCAGTGCATTGAATTCTACGATATTTGAAGGGATCACTAGGTCAACGAATTTTGTACAAATCTTATGGACATGCAAAAGCTGTAGCCTTCAAATATTCTTACTTGGTTGGATCTTAATCAAATAGAAAGTCTACGACAGGATATTGTACAATGGTCGGCAGAAACCTGGTTTCGTGGAAAAGTAAAAAAACAAGTTGTCAATGCAAAGTCTAGTGCAAAAGTTGAGTACAAATATGTAGCTCATGGGAGTTGTGTGGTATTGTGGCTAAGGATATTGTTGGATGAGCTAGGGTTTAAGCAAGATGGTCCGATGTTTATCTACTCTAATAGTACGTTAGCAATTAAATTGGTAAATCATCTTTTCTACTACGAGAAAACAAAACATATGGAAGTGGAATACCATTTTACACATGAAAAAATTGAGGATGATATTGTGTTGGTATAGGTTTTTATTGGAGAACACCTAGCAGACTTCCTCACTAAGGTCGTGAATAAAGCTAAGTTACAATTGGTTTTGTCCAAGCTAGGAATAGTAAATATCTATGCACCAGCTAAGGGATAGGGGGATGAGTTAGATAATAGGACTTATAAGTAAACCAACCAAAGGGGCCCCTATGTAAATAGTAAAAACTGCAGGATTTTTTTTTTTTAATTTCTACAAACAATGAAATAATCACATAACTAGGATCGCTAACCTAGTAGGTTATTCAATCCTTCAAGGACTTCCTCTAATTCTTCCTTTTTCCTTCTCTTATTCATTTTCTTTCATTTTTACTTTCATTGGACACTAGAATAAAACGCTAGATCTGAGCAGATCTAGTCTTGTAACTTAAGGGGGCAAAGAAAGAAGCTACAAAGTTTGCAAGCATGGCAAAGTTCAGAGAATATGACAAACTATATAATCGATTAGGAACAAGAGATGGAGAGAAGAATATTTTTAAGCTTGCAAAAATGAGGAAAAAGAAAATAGAGACTTAGACCATGTCAAATATATTAAAAGCAGTTACTTAAAAGTCCTAGTGAAGGACCATGGCATCAAAGAAAGGAAGAGAGAATATTTTAGCAAAACTTTCAAAGAAGACTATGTAGGAGTCACAGGAAAATGAGAGGAAACTTTGTCACTACAACATACTTTTTTCTACAAAATTAAGGCAGCGGAAACAAGGAAAGCATTAAAACAAATAAAGATAGGAAAAGCAATAGGTCCAAATGACATTGCAATAGTCTTGGAAATGCTTAGGAGAAGTTTGGGGGGATTTGGTTAACTAAGTTCTTCAACAAGATATTAATGACAACGAATAATACAAAATGAATAAAAAAGAAGTGTTTTAGTGCCTATATATAAGAATAAGGGAGATATAAAAACTCTATCAACTATCGTGGGATTAAACTTGTGGGCCATACTATGAAGCTATGGAAGAGAAAAATGGGGTGAATATTTATATAGAAAACGAATATATCTGAAAGTTAATTTGGTTTTATACCAAGAAGGTCAATTATAGAAGCTATCTTCTCACTTGGGCAATTAATTGAAAAATATAAAGCAAAGAGGAATAATCTGCGTATGGTTTTCATTGACCTAGAAAAAGCTTATAATAAGGGACCTAGAGATTTAATTTGGTGGGCTTTAAATAAAAGTAATGTCCCAAGAGGTTAGATTGAAATTATTAAAGACATGTATGAAGAAGCGGTAACAAATATAAGAACTACCTGCGGAGAGACATATAAGCTCCCAGAAACCATAGGTTTGCATCAAGAGTCAGCTCTAAGCCTTTATCTATATATATATTTATTATGAATAAGTTAACTGCCGATTCAAGAGGAGGTACTTTGATGTATATTATTTGAAAATGATATAATCTTGGTAGACGAATCAAGAGATGGTGTGAATGCAAAACTCGAGAGCTAGCAGAGGGCTTTAGAAACCAAAGGCTTTAAAATAAGTCAAGGCAAAAACAGAATATATGGATTGCAACTTTAGTAGACCTTTACAGCGAGCTGAAACTACTATGACAATTGCAGCCAAGGAGATACCACAAAGAGATTTATTCATTTACCTTGATTCGATAATTAGCAAAGATGAGCAGATTGATGAAGATGTCAAACACAGAACAAAAGCGGGATCATCGAGTTAGAAACTTGCTTCTAGAGTGCTTTTTTACCGATAAATTTTAACAAAATTAAAGGAAAAACTTTATAGGAAAGTGATTAGACCAGCTAGGATCTATTGAGTAAAATGTAGGCCAATCAAGAAACGTGTATGCACAAAATGCATGTAATAGAGATGAGAATGTTGAGCTGGATGTATGGTAAACATAGAAATTAGCGTTTATAAAAGCATTTAGGGGTGACATCAATAGAAGATAAAACTAGAGAAACCCACTTGAGATGGTTTGGGAATGCCCAACGCAAGCTGACAATAGTATTAGTAAGGAAAAGTTTGGCAATGTAGATTGATGGCCTACCAAGAGGAAGGAGTAAGCCGAAGAGGATGTAGATGGAGGTAGCAAAAATAGATTCAAAGAAGTGCAACTTATCTAAGGATTTGGATCAAGATAGATCAGAATGGAGAAATAGAGTGCATGTAGCCGAAAGCACATAGTTGGGACAAGGCTTGAATAATGATGAATACGATTCAATAGCGACGAATACCAAATAATTGTGAGATTTTTTTTTAATATTAGCCTATTTCATAGTGGGAAATGAGACCAATGAAACAACAATATAGATCATGTCCACCACTACCACACTACAGTTTTACATGGGGAAAGTACAAGCACAAAGGTTTTTATGGAATTTTGAGGCGCATGGATCTGTTTCCATAGTCAAAGTCTGATATAGGTTATGTCTAACTGTGTAACTACCAATGAAACTTAACAGATTATATCATAGAAAAAGACTTAAGATGTGCATTGAACTTCTAATCAATAAGAAGCCACATATCATAATCTACATTTCCCCATTAAGTGGCTCTGGAATCTGGGACCATAGTGCCTTTGTTGTCTTGATATTTGATTGACCATTGCTCCTCATCTATCTGAAAGAGTGATATTCAGCTGCAAACCTTCTGAACTCCGGGAGTTGCAAACCTTATATGTCGGGCCCACTTGAATGCTTGCAAATAACTGGGGCAGGGTGATTCGTAGAATGGTAGATTTCGTCAAGGATAATACATAGCACCACATGGAGAGCGATCTGATGATAGCAACCATGAGGATCCCAAAGTTTAATAGTGTTATAAGTGCATATATAGTTGTTCAACATTGGGATCCTTAATTAGACCAGGGGCCATCCACTAATCCACAATGAGACCTTCAAGGTTCCAACCCCTTGTCTCAATATTTGCATGCATCAAAGTGAACCCCACATTCAAAGTTCACTAATCTGAGTTGCCTACTGTTTGCAGCTGAATATTACTCTATATTAAAACTCAGAAATATAGCCAGTGTCACTTCGATCATCTCATGATATAAAGTGCGAACTCTTAGACAGAAAGACCAGTTTATGAATTTAGAACATGGGGTCATTAGTCTTAAGATGCAGTGAATATACAGTCTAATGAGGCACCGATTTTGTACTCACAAAGTATATGAATTGGTGAGAATTTTTCATAACATAACCTGGGCCACCATGGGTGAGGCACGCCTTAAATATTCTTCACCAAAAGAACCTAAAATGATAAAGAGAATTAATTTGAAGAAAAAAATACCAAAAGCAGATGGTATTGGCCATCTGGGCATTCCCCAGTTTTGGTGAAGTCCACTGAAACATGGGTTTCACATTCACACAATAATATATCGTGGCTCAAATCCGACATACAGAAAATGACAATAGAAGAAATCTTTCCATTTTCCCCTGAAAATGCAGCAACATTTTGAATTAGCATTCCTTAGGGCCTGTTTGGTAAATTTACTTGTAAAGTGAAGAATAGGGAGAGGTAAACTCAGTGGATATTTATGGTAGTTTAAAAGTAGAGTTTACTTTTTGGTGATGTGAAAAAGGTGTTTGCATGGTTGTGGTAAAGGAAATTGAATTTACTATACCAAATTTGGATAACTCAAAATTCATTATTGTTTATTAAAAATATGCCCATGTAAAATAGTAAATAAATTGCACAATTTTAACAGAAAAGAAATTAATAATTTTTTATTTTTTACTTTAATTTCGTAGTTTTATATTCACCTATCGTTGACTGATTGAACCGATTTTTTGAGCCCATTTCATCTGTGGACTAGATCCACCAATCACAGCCCATCCCATCGATGATCTGATCTAACAAGTAGATTACACTTCAACTAGAACCAAACCCCAAATTCAATGATCAGAAAAGTGGGTTCCAGATCAAGAGGATACTACAGGGGAAAATACCTTCTTTCGAAGGGCTTTTTAAGAGAAAGAAGAAGAAGACCAACAAAAGAAACTCATCTCCATCAGTGTCACAAATTTTAAAAAATTGGAGAGGGTTGAGAGCACAGATTTTTTTCTGATGTGAGAGATGAAGATATTGTACAATAGAGGAAACCCATCCCCATCAGTTCTGTCCCCTGCAATTCATGAGGAATAATCGCTCCATCTCCAACGGGCCTGGCCTCAGATCACCCATGTTGAACCACCTCTGTTTTCATGGTCTCCGAACCAGTTGACTGCTGCTTCTTCTCGAGTCCTACTAGACACCAATGCTAGTGTTTCAGAGACAAGTGGGGAAGGGGGAGGTTCTACTAGCCACCAATGCAATTGTTTGGATGAAGAGAACATTTGAAAATTTGAAAAAAAAAAAAACCCATGTTTCTCTTGATTATTGGGAGTGGTAACTTGAGAGTTGAGAGGGAAGAGGAAAAAAAAGTTCCTGTACATGTCACCCAACAGGCTTAGTTTCCCTGTCGTTACTAGCCCATCCAAACACATGTATAGTAAATATTCCGACTGTTGGATGGGATTCTCCCTCCTTACTTTACTCAACACAAAACAAACAGGCTTAAAAGAAATCACATGCATAGAGTATTAACTTTTGAGTAGGTGAAATAAGTAAATCACCTGCTTTAACAGAAGTATCACCATGATTAACACCCTTAAAACTTTCATGCCCATTATTGAATCCAGAAATGAATGTGGCTGCTCTTGCAGCAGCACTATTAGCGGCAACAACCACAGATGCAGGAGGTGCTAGGAGCCCAGAAAACTGCCCCAGCATCTGAAGGGCAGCTATGAGCCCACGTCTCCTAGAAGAATATTCATTTACCTCCATGCTGTGGTTGTAACCAGTCACTACGTTCCCAGGTCCACCATTGCTCCGGAATGAGGAAATTTCACCCTCTTCCTCAACAACACGAACAATTGTCAAGGGTATAATCGACAAGAGAGCACATAGACGTGCATCAAGATGTGGCACTGGTCCTTCCAAAGGTTCACGCTCCTGCAACATAGAACGGCAAACCAGTAAACACTGATTGGCAGATTCGTAATTTCACAAGACAAGTTTCTGTTCCATTTAGAAAGATAAATTCACTAATGGAGATAAATCTCAACTTGGTGCATGAGCCGAAGAGCTGAAATCCAAAGTGCTAGAAAGGTGTCTTGCCAGCTTGCCCGGTTGACTACTTGGAGGGTTTTAGTTAACTCTGCAGTTCAGTTGTCGAAGTTAGAAAATACCACCATGGTGGCCATCAATTATCAAGCATTCTTGATATGAGATAAGCATAAACAGGTAACCAGGAATTATATGAATTTAAGGCTAAACACAGTATCCTTCTGTGGCCTACGGTATATATCAGGACAACTGTTTCGTTTATCCAGACCATTGATCTGACAAACCCCAAAGCAGACTCTATATATGGAGCATGGCCCACAATTCTGCTTATAGGATGGTCAGTAAATCAAACAGAAATGGTGTACTATCAACTGAAAAGAGCAAAATTGACAATAAGGAAATCATCAAATCAAAGTGTGAATTGCAAAAACATGGGTTCCACATTCATCCTCAAGCCCTTGTGGTCCAATGCATATCCATTGTTTGAGAACATATAATTCCCCAGTCCAATACTTCTTTTTTTTCTTTTTTTTTTTTTTTTTTGCTAACATAAGATGGAATTGAAACCACAATCTCACAGTTGCAACATTGAGCACATTCCAACTCCGCTATATGGTCTTAGCCATTCATCATATTTGTGGAGGGCATAATAGACTTTCAATGGCAGTGCACCTGCAAGTATATCGATAGCAGATTTGGCAGGTAGTTCCCTCCCATCCATGGCATTCTCCATGTACATGTCAAAAGGAAGCCAACAAGCAGCCTGGCCAGCTCCAAAATTGTGGAAGGATGCCAAACTACATGACCCGATATCAATCAGCACTCCAACAATCTGATGCTTGCTCAGTTTATATTCCCAATGCAAAGCTCTCTGTACATTTGCAGACAATCTTACCAAAAGATGGCTTGCAGATTTTAGATTTGAGGAGCTTGATTTATTTGCTTCGAGAAACTGCAGCCTCTGTAGTAGGCCATTGAACTTTTCAGGCCTATTGCATAAAAGAATCCTTAAATCAGAAACTTATTTTTTCAAGTTAATGTTTAATTATCAACATTAAATGTTCAGCATAAGAGGATTATACTTAATAAGTCAAGGAAGCAGGGTTTGCAAAAAGTAAAGAACCCCCAAACCTAAAACAAAAGACCAAAATAAACAACCAAATTCCCAAACTGGGAAAGGAGGCTTGGTCAAGGATAAAGAGAAGTGACAATAAATCAGCAACTAATGAAAACACTAACGATTGGAGAATACAAATATCCCAAAAGAAGAAAATATAATAGCTAAGGCTAAAAAGAAAGATAATAAATTTATTAATGAAACATGAAAAAAGTATTCAAAAATCATCTCATTCTAAAATTTAGTATGTTGAACGATACTGACTACAAGAGGAGTGGGCTGCAGACATATTTGAGGTTGACAATGGCGACTGGTGCTTCTCAAATGCCACAAAGCATCAGCACAACTGGAAGACAGAATGATATTGCTAAGCACTAAATAGTAGGGTATGAAGTGGAAGTTAGAAGTGGTCCTCTGAGTAAATAGGGTATGAAACAGAAGTAATCTCTAAGATAAAAGGTTCATGACATTACAATTCAACACCACATGACACAGTTAGATTTATCTAAATCTCTGAAACATAAATCCACATCTACAAGAAGATTTGGCGCTCACATTTTAGATAGAAATATTTTACATGAAAAACATGCTGCCACCCTATCGAAACTGAGCCAATCTTCACTTATACACATTTCTAGACAGAGCATAGGTCCCAGTTATTCCAGTTTAGCCTGATATAGTCACATTCTATGAGAAATAAAAGCCTTTGTGCTTGACTTTCCATTTAAGACAATATTCAGTATTCTTTTTCCGAGACCCGTGATTGTTATTTGATGCAAACAAGTTGCCGTGAAGATGAGCCAAAAACTGGTTCGCACATAGCAATAGCTAAAATCTTTAGGCTTAAAGATGAATGACGTTGTGAAATTTAATGTTTATGTCATTATGTAAGGGGGTAAACATGAGTGATGAGAATATGGAAGACTACTAGATGATTAATTGTATTTTTAGATATCATCATGATAAAATTGACTTGGATCAAAAGATGAGAATAAATAGAAACAACAGTTGACATTAGCAGTTATATTATGGGGGTTATTTTCAGTTTTCCATGAAAAATAATAGAAGAAAAACAAACATCTCTTTTCTGAGGTTATGAAATAAAATGTTGTCATCCTTTTCTTTTATTAGTAAGTTGTTTGCATTAAAAAAGAAAATTTTAAACATTCGTTATGCTATAACTAGAAACTTAGTGTTTCTAGACTGTGAGTGTCTAAGGGCTTTATCAAGCTCAATGAAGGATCAAAGGGGTTCGAGTTAACGGTGGACCCAGGAAATTTTTCTTTGTTGTGGCTCCATGTAGAAGAAATCTTAGGAGAAGGGGAATATATAAAAAAATATTGTGGGCTCTATGGAATTATAAGCTTGTTTCCAGGCATGTGTGGGGGCTTCAGCCCCCAGAATCACACACTTGGGTCCACCACTGGACTTGGGAGTTATCATACCATTTTGATTGACCTTCAGATTCATCACCGAGGACCCCCACAGAATCTTCACATATGGAAGAGGGACAAGAGAGAGTATTATGCATTTTTTATTGAACAAAAACAGGTGAGAATACACAGCACTACAGAGAATCTGATGAAAGTTCTGCCTATTAGGGATCTTAGATAGAATTTTTTTTCTTCTCTATCATCTGATTACATGTTAACTCTTTATTATCTAAATAGAATATTCTTCCTTTTATTCATTGTTAGTGCTATATCTCAAACCCATGAATTAATGGTTTCAATCAAAGATGTAAACCATCAAGCTAGGCTACAGATTGGCTAGAATTTTTCCCCCCTTCCCTCATTGAATACACGCCAATCAATTATCTTGTCAGATCTAGGAAATCTTAGAATTTCGAGATTAAGAAAGTAGATCTAGGAAATCATTTTGGAAATTTGCTAAAGTAAGAATGTGAATACAAGAAGTCTTCTTGGTAATTTTCTACACTAAGAAGCTGTATATAGTTATGCCCAATGGGCTGGCTGCCTGGCTGATGGAGATTAGGTCCAATGGACCACTCAACTGTAGTCATGGCCCAATGGAATAGCCAACCGTGGGGCTGTTTCTTGGACCTTTTGTAGATTTTGAGGCCCTTGAAGCACTTGGAATGCATCAAAGATATTATACTTGGTCCCATCTAAGAAACCCAGACACCAATGGTCTAGTTTTCATCAATCATTGAATAATTTGTTACACATGAAGCATGGGCACTCTAAAAATGTACACGTACCGGTACTGGGTACAGCTAAATGCATACCGGGTAAGGTCAAACATACCCAGTACATTTTGTTTAAGAGTCTGACTTTTTGGGTACGACATGGGTACGTACCCGAAACGGCATGAGTACTTTTGGGGAATCTAATTCAAAATTTGATAGAGGAGTAATGGAACCAATTGTGGGGTGGTGTTCACATGGATCTTCCGCACCTATTCTCCATCTTTAGCATTGAAATTACTTAGCCAGCCATGTTCCTCATCATGTTGCGAAAGGAATTGGAGCACTTACTCTTTCATTCACACCATGAGAAGGAACAAAATGACACCAAAGCATTATGAAGACTTGGTCTTTGTACATAACAATATTCGTCTCCTATCAAGGAGTCGTCGACAGTACATGGAAGGAGAGAGCAAATTGTGGGACATTGGTAGAGATGCATTTGATTCATTGGAGGGTACTGGCTTACTTGAAATTACATGTCTTTTACTTGACGAGCCTGACATAGAAGCTGTATTATTTAATGAAGGCGATAAAGTTTAAGTTGATGGATGACTAGATGTGAATCGTAAAGATTCTTAGCTTGATAGGACTTGCTTTGATGTTTACTTCGTTTTTAATGCTTTGGTTTGTAGTTTTTGTTGTAATGACATTAAACTCTTAGCTTATACGTGCCCTTTGACATTAAATTATGCTTTGTAGGTTGAATAAGTAATGGTATTAAGTAATTGTTGACTTGTTGCATCGAAGGATTCTAACCTATTTTAATTATTAGCATCTTGCATTGTTAAAATTTTTAAAAATATAATTTGTTAATGGCCATACCCCAGTAGTACCCATATTTTATTTTTTTAGGATTTTGCCGTGTCGACATACCCGTACCGTACCCGTATTAGTACCCATACCAATACCAGTGCTTCATTTACACTATGGTGCAATCTAAGATTGTTATGGTTGAACGACTTGGTTCTTCAAAACCCAAAACCCGCAAAGAACAAAGAGCTAAAGGAAATAAAGTGATACGGATATGCAAATAACCACAAGCATGTTCATTTACATTCACACAATTAATATCCGATAGGGAAAACATCATACCCTAGGTTGAAAATGACAAAATTTTGAAACTCTTAGGGCACGTTTGGCAACGTTCCATTGGGATGAGGGGATTTTATGCTTGCAAAAAATCCCTCTTAAGCTTAGAATTATGCCATCTTCCCTTTAAAAAAAAACCAGGTTTGACAGAGGAGAGGATTTCCAGGAAAGAAACCATTAAGAAATCAATAGCTTTGAACGTTTTGGCCAATACATCATGATCCACATAGCCCAACTTTCTGAAATTTGGACCCATAGCCATTCTTGGCTTCTAAATTAGATCTAATGGTTTGGATTTTTCAAAAGGGGCCCACAAAAGTCCAAATTTGCATCAGCAGCATTGATTACTTTTTTTATCAAATCTTAGCATATAAGATGATTCAACGGCTGAAATTTGGTCCTATAGCCGTTTTTGGGATGGGGAATAATCTCAACGGTGCTAATTTTTAGCTTGGGACCCACAGTTGTCAGATCTCTACAATACCTGGTGATGACACCCGGGCACTGTAGCAGCGCGTTTCCATGTGTCCAAGGTTTCCTCGTGTCTAAAGGCGGGGGTGTCCGACCCCCCCTTTCTGCGTTACCGTAGAAAGTAGAATTCCACGTTCCACGAGTTTGCCAAACGTGGCAATTCTGCAATTCCGCAACAATTTGCCAAACGTGACCTTAAAAAATAGTGAAGATGGAGCCATTGTCAACCCTTATTATGGATTTTATTAGTAATCATCCACCCTCATTATGCATTTATAAGGTTTCTAACATCATGCATCCCTAAAATCATCTTTGCCATAGGATTAGTCCTTAGATTTTTTTTTTTTTTTTTTTTTTTACAGTAAGCATTATAACTCAAGATAAAAGCAAAATGACATACTGCCCTTACAACTTCAGTAAAACATACCTAAATATTAAAATTTAACATTTCTAATATTCTGGTTATTTTAAGCTTGTTAGATTTATTTATTTATTTATTTATTTGCAATAAAAGAATTCACACCAGTAACTGATGCATATCATTTTCCATACCCATTAAGAGCATCATATGATGTTATCTTGAACATTGATATGCCTACAGCGAATATAAAAATTTTGCACTGGCACTATTGTCAATTGCTAGTAACAATACGTATGCAACTTAACTATTAATAAACCTTTTTTGGCTAGAAGGATGTCTATAACTAGGAGAAGGGAGAGACAGCTGAAGATTTGGATGAAAGTCAAAAGTGAGATATTAGATTGTGGAGTGGCAGAGAATTGGATGTTGAATCATGATGGCACATCTGTCCAACTCAGCTTTTCATGCTTGGATGATGTGAGTAAATATCATAACTGTCAATCTGTTCAGGATGTTTTTCCAGCTAGGCCCTAAAATGGGACATTCTGAACTTCAATGGTGTCATTAAGGGTGTGGTAGAAAAACAGAAAAATAGATGAAATTAAAAGAAAACTTAAACTACCCTTCAAAAGAAAAAAGATAGAACATTTGAAATGCATATTTACATCATTTAACATAAAACAACACAATAGATAACTACTACTTCATGTCAAATAAGCCAATGTCATGTTATCTGTGTCACAAGTAGTGAAAAATTGTCACAAAACAACAATCAATTAAGTATATGAATGAATTTCTAAAGCAAATTTGTGTCAAATACATGTCAACAAAGGCCCAAGGCCCACTTGTGTGACTGACTCAGATCTAGGCCCAAAACTGAACTCTATCTTTAGATATGATTTAGTCAAAATACGTGTATAGTTTCCTAGCATAAAGATATTCTGTTGTTATATTTGGATAGTGAATAATTGTAAAAAGAGCGAGAGATACTGATGTATAGCCTTGATTAAGGCATTGTGATTCTATTTAATGGAAGGGTCAATCCCTAGAGAAGACCACAAAAATTGAGTAGAAATTCTGAAGTCTTATTTGATTGATATGGTATCAGAGCCTTCCATCATACTTTAGTGATAAAGGCCCTAGGGTTAGGGTTTGCGTAGGGGTGCCGAAACATGTGTCCAAAGACACTTTGAATCATCACAAAGACTTCAATACACGAGAACGCACCGCTCAGGATAAAACCCAATTCTATTAATCAATTAAGTCTGAGAATCTCTTCTCTACAATGCCGTATATATGGTAAAAGCAAACTTAATGTCTAAGAAAATCCTAAGCTATTAATAGAAACTTCCCTAATAATAATGTACTTAGAAATCTACTAATAAAAATAATATAGTGCTTGTAAACTTTCAACTGGAGGCGATCAACAAGAGCTTGGGAGATGAGATTTTCGCAACTTCCTCCATCAATGACAATTGTATGATGTCGTTCAAGAACTGTACCCGCGGAACGCAAGATATTTTTTCTCAACCATTTCTTTTCAACAGTGAGTGGAGCCTTGTTGATAACCATGAGAGCTTCACCATCTTTGTCTCCTTCATACTTTGTTGCTTCTTATGTTTCTTCATTGTTCGGATGATCATCCTATGCGATTGGTTCATCATGGACTCCTTCCATTAGAGTTACTCGTTTGGGACATTCAAAGGAGTAATGTCCTTTTTATTTGCAATGGAAACATGTAACCTTAGTATGATCTTCAGGCTTGGGGAGAATTTTTCACGGTGAACCATTGGATTTAACATCTTGGAAAGATGAATTCTTTTGCGGAGCCCATTTGAATGCAGTAAATTTTTATGCTTCATACTTTGCAATTCCCTCGGCTTTGATAGCATGTTGGATGAGTTCATCGACATTTTCAAAATGTTGAAAGGTAAGGATATGTTGAAAGTCGATTCTCAACCCATTGAAAAATCTATCAACAACCACATTATCATCGTCATTCAAGCCACAACGAGCTTGCAGAGTCAGAAATTCCTCAAAATAATCAACAACTGTCTTGGACCTTTGTTTCAAGTTTTGAAAGATGGAACGTAGATCTCTTTCATAGCTGAGAAGAAGGAATTTTTGTTTCAAAATATTCTTCATCTCAGCCCATGTTTCAACCGGGTCCATGTGCTGATTCCTTCTTTTTCGTTGCATTTCAACCCACCAAATTGCAGCATAATTACGGAATCTAGTAGCAATCGGTGTGACTTTATGGTGCTCAGTCATTGCCTTATGCACAAAAAATTCTCCACACATACTAACTAATTCATGAATTCAGTAGGCTACAATTTTCCATCATATTCGGAAATCACGAGTTTAATCTCTAAATCTCGAACAGGATTATTGAATGGTGGATCTCGCTGATTCTGAATATTTGCACCATCATCACGGTTGTGATTCACACACTGATTATTTTCCAAATTTGTCACTCTAGTGCCCAATTGTTGCAGGGTGGTGTATATGCCATCAACTTTTGCGGATAATCCTCTAATGGCACTAGCCAAATCTTCAAGTGAAGAAGATGAAGATTCGACTTCAACTTGCTTCTTAAGAGGCATTTTTTTTAAGGCAAAATTTAAAACTTGACTAAACTGATAAATAGATCTGCACTCCACGAAAACGTTGATAAAAACCGGATCTGAAATTAGACCTCGGATGAACCTGATATCACGAAAACAAGTTCTAACCATTGAGATGGATGTACCTTTGACTGCACTAGATGATGTCTTCGGGGCTTTTGATTTAATGGGTCAAGTCCACCTGACCTGTATCAAACCCAAAAAGGCCTCAAAGTAAAGGGTTTGGCTGTTCGTTGTTGGGTCAGGTCAACCCGAAGTGCAGCTTGAAATCAAACTTGTCAAGCACAAGTCACAAATCACGTGTGACTTCTTTTGCCCTATGTCTCAAGTGCTGTGCAAGTGGATAATAAAGCAAGAAGTATTGTACGCCTTTAACAAAGAAGATGTAAACAAAGCTGTGTTTGCCTTCGACAATGGCAGTGGTGGTGCTCTTGGTGACGGTGCCTTTGACAATGGCAGCAGATCAACAGTGGTGCGCTTGGGGACACTGAGGGCTGTGAGCAACAATCGCCCTGTGGCAACGGCAACGAAAGAGCGGAAACCACATTTGGCTTCGTTGGACAAAGGAGAAGAAGAGATGGCGACGACTGCAGGTAGCGTGTGGCCGGGGTGCGAAGATTCTGATGATGATGGCTAGTGATGTCGTCGGTGGTGTAGGATGTATAAGACAAGCGACGATTTGTGTCTGGCAACGGGGAAAAACCAAGCGTGCAGCGTGCGGTTGCGGTTCTGACGAGAGGTGTGGTTGCTGCAGTGTTCCAGGCGGCTTGGCGAGATGATGGATGATGGCGAGCGACGATGGCTGAAGTCGGAGGCTACCGAACTAAGTACGACACCTCTATGGCTCTTTTTCTTTTTTTTTTCCTCGACGGAGCAGGGTTGGAATTGTCTTGGGGTTTTGGTGCTACGGGTTTGGTAGATGGATTCCGAAGTAGGGATGAAACCTTGGATTTGGCAACGAAAAGGGTGGATGGGATTTGGAAAGGGGTTCAGTTTGCAAGGGGAATGGAAGTAGGGTCATGAAGACGATGGGTTCGTTGTGGGATGGAAGTGGCTAGCTAAGTGCACGAAGGTGAAGGGACTTGTTTCAATGGATGCAGGGATAGGGGTAACACGCCAATCTATCCAAGGATTGGCTCTGATACCAAACGGATGCAAGCCCTAGGGTAAGGACTTGCGTAGAAGTGCCAAAGCACGTGTCCAAAGACATTTCGAATCGTTAAGAAGACTTCAACACATGAAGACGCACCTCTCGGGATAAAACTTAATTTTATTAAACAATTTAGTGTGAAAATCTCTTCTCTATAATGCCATATATATAGTAAAAGCAAACTTAATGTCTGAAAAAACCATAAGCTATTAATAAAAACTTCCCTAATAACAATGTAATTAAATCTACTAATAAAAATAATATAATCCTAATCTAATTTGAAGAGAGGCTGCTTGTGGGGCCTAGACTGCATCATTTAGGCTCATATTGTTTGGGAAACCTTGGGGTTCTTGTTGGTGTGTGATGATTTCAACATTGTAGTCCTCATTGTGATGAAGTATTCAAGAACATGAATAGGAGAAGCTTTTCTTTGTCTCTGAAAAGGATAAGTCAAAGATCTGTGGTTCTCCTTCAATTTCAGATCTTGGAAATCATTGCTATTTTAGCTCGTGATCAACGGTGGCCCACCTAAGATCATCAAGACATATTCAAGGAACACTCCCATCTTGGTCGACCATATATCCTAGGAATTTTGGAGATTTTTCCCGAATTTTTTGAAGCTGGGAGGTAGGTTCTTTGCTTAGACTTGTGGGGTCCAGTTTTATGCGATAATTTTGATCTCTGCCACTCAAATTCTTGGATTTGGGGTAGGTTTTGCAAACGCTACTTCTAATAAAAGAGGTTTTGAGTGTGATTCTCATAGTTAGATCCACCTGTGTGCCCCCACATCAGATTTTTTGTCAAAATTTTCAGCTCATCAGGACTTGGGTTGCAAACAGGTCGGCTCCGGACTAAAGCCATACTAGACCTAGGCCTGTTTCTAAATGACAGTTCTGGAACCGAAACTAGTTCTGACTCGGAACTTGTTTTGTTGGTTCTAGACCCAGCTCTAATAAGAGGGCCCGGATTTCATTTTAGAACCAGATATGACTAGAGAATTGGGATCTAGTTTCAAAATTAGTTCTTACTTTTTTTAAAAAAGTTTCTTATTATTTTTTTATTTTCTCCTTAAAATAAGGATATCATTCGACTTATAAAAATGCATCAAGTCTACTATCTTTAAGATTAAATATAAAAATGTCAAACCAAAGTTGATTTTGAGCCACAATTTGCAAAATATTAAACGCACTTGTGCTAGGTCCAGAGTCCACGGGGTGGAACCTATATAGATCCAGAATTGGACCCATTTACCAACCAAAATCTACATTAGGTTCTTGACTTAGACCCATTCATGAATTGGAACCTAAAACAGGTCACAAACCTAGTTTTCAATAGGTCGGAACCTTTAGATAATTGAAGAATCGGCTACCCATTTGCAACCCTAGTCAGATCTTCTTGATCTAATATTTAATCAGAGTGCAGACTGAGTTTTGGAAAATTGATTCACATGTGTAGCAAGTTATTTTACAACTGTTAGGTATTTTTACATTAAATTTTGCTTTACACAATTTAGAAATAAAGTTTCAATGGAGAAATTTGAAGCCAAGTTGATTCAATTCAATGGAAAAAAATTATCCATCTTGGGCTTTTCAGTTTCAACTATATCTTGAGGCCAAGGAGCTATGGGGGCATATCTCACATGCTGCTCCAAAACCATCAGTAAATGAAAAATTGATTTCTGCACAGAATACCAAAGATGCCGAGATTAAAACATAGATCCTTGGATCTGTTGAACACCATCTCATCCCGAACCTCAAACACTATAAAACTTCAAAGGAAATGTGGGAGAACTTGTAAACAGTTTATCATCGCAATAATTCTGCATGGTTTCAGCAGGAATGCGAAATTATAGAATATATGTAAGGAAACTTGTTCATTCAATATTACTATTTTGGGTTCCAAAATCTGTGGACTGAATATGATAGCATACAATATGCAAATGTCCCTGCTAATGTTCTTGCTACAATTCAAGAACTTCAGCCATCTAGTCAGAGGGATCAATTCTTGATAAAATTACGTCCCGAATATGAGACTCACATCTCACATCTACTTTAGTGGATTGGATGCCGTTGCCATCCTTAGATGTCGTTCTTAATGAGCTTCTTCGTGAATAACGATGTCTCTTGACAAAGGCCCATTTAATTGAATGAAAACTTGAAAACTAAACTATTGCATACTCTGCTAGAGGAACCCCACAGGCTCCTCAAACTTGGACTCCACGGCTCATCAAACTTCTCAACCTCCTCAGACTCGGGATACGCATAAAGTGCAATGCTACAGTTGCAAAAAATATGGCCACATTGCAATCTACCTTATAAATTGAGTGACTTCATCCTATATTCAAAATGAAAGCCCCTTTTCTACATTTATACAAAAACACACCATCTTATGATAATCTTCATGCTTTTGGCTCAGTGTATTTTGTACACTTACTACCTACTGAGCTTACCAAACTGGCCGCGCAATCTGCACAATGCACATTTCTTGGATATGCTAATTACCAAAAGGGATTTCTTTCCTATGATCCTTAAGTTCATCGCATTTGTATTTCACAAAATGTCTTTTTTTTTTACAATCTATATTTTTTTCAACAATTTATTGATCCACCGAATTCCCCATCTTTTGTGTGCTTACCTAGTTTCTCTAACAAAACACCATTTATTAAGTTTATTCCTAATTTTGCGTATCATAGGCAACATGATTACAAGACTACATGAAGTCCCCCTTCTGATCCAAATACGGCATCTAGCCCGACAGAAAATCTTCCATTGCATCGTTCAAACCGTATTTCAGTCCCACCAGACCGTTATAGCTTCACCCAAACTTCCTTAATGGCCACCATATCATCTACCTCTATCCCACACTTGTACTCTTACGCTGTGTTACATGAATGCTGGAACAAGGCTACGCAAGAAGAATTGGATGCTCTACGTAAAATCATACTGGGATGTGGTTTAGTGTCCTTTTGTAAAGCCAATTGGATGCAAGTGGATCTACTCTATCAAACTTAACTCAGACAGCACTTTGGACCACTATAAGGCGCGTCTAGTGGCTCTTGGAAGGAATATGGCATTGACTATGATGAGACATTGATTGGTGTAACAATGACAACCGTTAAGACTATTCTTGTTGTTGTCGCTTCTCAATCTTGGCTCCTTTACCAAATGGATGTCAAGAATGCCTTTCTCCACAGTGATCTCAAACAAGATATCTACATGCAGCTATCATAAGGCATTTCAGCCATAGAAAACGGCAGTGTTGCAAAATTGTGTTGATCTCTTAATGCACTCAAACAGGCACCTCAAGTGTGGTTTGAAAAACTCAAGATGCCCATATCCACTTGGATTTTCATCCAAGTCCTTATGATCCATCTATGTTTCTTCATTGTTTCCCCACAAGGACCACTATCCTACTGGTTTGTGTAAATGACATCATTATCACCGAGACAAATGCAACCATGATTCAACAACTTCAAGCTTCTCCTCAAGATTCTTTCCCTATGAAAGATCTAGGTCCTTTGACATATTTTTTGGGTCTTGAAGCTCATCAATCTGCTAAGCGCATAGTACTCAATCAACATAAATATGCTCTTAATCTCATTGAAATGGATGGTCTTCAAAGTTCTGCTCCCGTTGACACACCAGTAGAGGTGAGTGTCAAACTCCAGCAAGATGCCAGTGACCCTCTTCTTGATCCTACTATATATTGTCGTTTGGTTGGCAACTTGTTTATTTGACGATTGCTCATCTTGATTTCTCCTATGCAGTTAATTTAGTCTATTAGTTCATGATTGATCCTCGACATCTTCATTTCGTTGCTGTCCAACGAATTACAATATCTTATTCCAATATTGAATCGTGGATTTTTCTTTCCGGTCAACAACTCTCTTGCTCTGGATGTCTAAATAATCGGCACTCTATCACCGAATGGTGTCCATATCTTTGTGATAGCCTAATCTCTTGGAAATGTAAGAACTAGGATACAGTTTCAAAATCATCTACCGAAGTTGAGCATCGTGCGATGCCAGCTGCTTCCTCTGAAATTCTTTGGCTTCGAGGTTTTACTTTCAGGCATTGGATTTCCTGCAGAACATGCCACACCCCTATATACGGATAATATAAGTGCAATTCACATTACCACCAATCTCGTTTTTCATGAGCCCATAAAGCATATCAAGGTTGACTGCCATTTTTTCTGCGATGAATATAAGCGGAGATGTTATAAGCCTTGCTCACATTTCTTCTGCTCTCTGCCGATATTCTCACCAAAGGACTTCCATGACCTCGCCATCAGTTCTTAGTTAGCAAACTGGTGCTTATTGATTCATTAACATCAATTTGAGGGAGAGTGTCAAATACATGTCGACAAAGGCCCAAGGCCCACTTGTGTGACTAACTCAGATCTGGGCCCAAAACTGAACTCAATCTTTAAATATGATTTAGTCAAAATACATGTGCATAGTTTCCTAGTATAAAGACATTCTTTTGTTATATTTGGAAAGTGAATAATTTTGAAGAGCAAGAGAGAAAGAGAGACACTGATGAATAGCTATGATTAAGGCATTGTGATTCTATTTATTTTTTTTTATTTATTTGATAACTTTGTGAGTTATTTAATGGAAGGGTCAATCCACAGAGAAGACAACGAAAATTCAATAACAATCCACAGAGAAGACCACAAAAATTCAATAGAAATTCAGAAATCTTGTTTGATTGATAATTTGTGCATATATAATCTCTTTAAAGACATTCCATTCATAGAAGTTTTAAAGGACAATTGTTCCCCTTCTATTATGTTTAAGTCATTGCATTCAATTGGGATGGTTAAAGGACTCTCATTCCCCTTATCTCAACCCTAATAAGGGGCGCCAAAAGGTGAACATAAAGTACATATATATACATATTAAAAATTAACACTAGGGCAAACAAGCAAGATTTGGCATGAATACACGTGGATCTAACTGAAGTGGCCAGCTAGCCAGAACTATGTCTGAAATTGGTGGCTAGCCAGAATTATGTCTGAAATTGGTGGGCTGGTAGTGGTTATGCGTGGGCGTGCACACAAGTGTCCTTGAAGCAAACCTTCTAGCCATTACAACCAAATAGAATTCGACTGACAAATAACATATGAACTCGAGAGTTATTGGGGGCTAATGTAAGGAGTTCTCGCTAGTGCCATGGAAAGGGTGAGTGTTAGTCCCTCGTCCCTTGAAATGTTATGCAGAATGGAAAAGCCGATATGTGGGACCACCCAAGATGGTTTAAGAATATTTTTATTTCCTTTTTAGTTCCCTAATTATTTGTTAGAACGCTTCTAATTTTATTGAAAAACTTGCAATTAGGATAGTTTATATCGCTTTCCTAGTTTGATTAGGACTTCTTAGCCCTTAAGTTTGCTTTTCTATTTATATCGCATCATAGAGAAGGAATTCACAGACTTAGATAATTAATAGAATTGAGTTGATTTTATCCCTTGAGGTGCATCCTCGTGTCAAGTCTTTGCGAACACAAGCGATAGTGTCTACGGACACCTGCTTGAGGACCTTTATTGTGCTTTTAGCACTTCCACACAAGCCCTAATCCTAGGGCCTAGCCTATTTGGTATCAGAGAGAAGATCCTCACCACCTTTGATTGTCGATTTAGGCTCATCCATCCATTCTATCACCTCTTTCTAATCCACCTTCGATTCCCTCAATCTAGCCACATCCCGAAACCAAGTT
This sequence comes from Sextonia rubra, assembly GCA_037013555.1. NCBI lineage: Eukaryota > Viridiplantae > Streptophyta > Magnoliopsida > Laurales > Lauraceae > Sextonia > Sextonia rubra. The sequence goes on from JASUAD010000009.1 coordinate 29,243,625, forward strand.
CATCCCTGCTTCCCAAAACTCAAAACCAAAATCTCAAACCCAAAATCCAGTTGCAGAACCAATCTCGATCTCTCCAAAAAACCACTAACTTGTCATCACCCTTCACAATCTCGTCTCAAACCCAAACTTTCCAAATCCTCATCCCACTTCAGTCAAACCCAACCAATCCATCACAAATCCCTCAAAAATCCCAAAGCTCCATCTATCCAAAACCCAGTCCAACATAACTCCCCATCATAGCCACTGTGACCCCACATTCCAAAATCCCAATCCCATCCCATTAATTAGAACCCCATCTCATGAAGCCGAACTCATCCCTAAGTTGGAGAATCTCATCGAGTGAGAAGAAGAAGACAGAGAAGAACGGAAGCAGAAAAGAGATGTACTGAGCACCGAAGTCGCTAGCACCACACCCCAACTCCAGATCACCACAGTCGCTAGTAGTAGGTGGCATCGCATCACCACCTCATCACGAAGCATAAAAAAATAAAAAATAAACATTTAAAAAAAAGAACAAAAAGGCTTGTTTAAGCGAGGCCAAGGTCAATCAAAGCTAAGCCAAAACCCTCTCGGTTTTTGAGATCAAGAATAGTGCGTGTCCAGTTTGGGCTTCATTTAATTCCAACCTATTCTAAAGGATCTAGCCAATAGATTACTGTCACATCATTAAAGGAGTCAAGGGGGGGCAAGCTTGACCACAATCAAGAGCCAAATTCTTTTTTGCGATATTAGACTCATACGAGGTCAGATTCGAAATCCATTTTTGCCGGCACATATATATATATATCTTATACATATTCAAGGAGAGCAAATTTACACACCAGGTCGGTCTAAATTTTTAGATTGCATAAACATGGCTCATAGAAGGAAAGTAGAAGTGTAGCCTTCATCTACGACCATGAGGGATTGACTAGAACCGTTGCAGAATTAACTAGAACTATGACAAAATTATCTGCAAAATGATCACTTAACTCCAGGAAACTCTTATAATGATGGATACTAGAACAACAAATTTAGAAAATAATTGGCATGGGGATGCTAACCAAGATGATGGAGGAAACATTCGGAATCAGCGAGATAAACTGGCAAAAATTATTGATTGAGAATTAGGGATTAAACTAGTGATTCGCAAATATGATGGAAAATTGAAGCAGGTGAATTTATGGATTGGTTAGTTTGCATCGAAAATATTTTTGCACACAAGCCAATGACTAAGGGTCATAAATCACCCTGGTAGTAGCTCGATTTTGAAATTATGTTGTGATATGGTGGGCCGACTTACAAAAGAAAAGGAGGAGGCAAAACATAGATCTTGTTGAGACATGGATTGAAATGAAGAACCTTTTGAAAAAAGTTTCTTTGAGTCATTTACTCAAGAGATCTACGCTCAAATTTTCAAGATATAAACAAGGATCCAAGTCCGTTGTTGAGAATTCTAAAGATTTTGACAATGGAAGCTCGATGTGCTTTAAATGAGACTATTCATGTTTTAGTTTACTGATATTTTTATTGGTTGAGAATACACAAACAACATATTCTTGAGCTTAAGAGTTTTGATATTGTTGATGAGATCATCCAACATGCCATCAAGGAAGAGGGCTCTGCAAATTATTAGGCCCGAAAATTAAGTGTGTCTAAATAAGTAGCACAAAAGTCCAAGCTTGAAGGTCATAGTAGGAACACATTCTCTCATTGTAAACAATACGAGCATTGATCATTTGAATGTCCAAAGCACATGGAGAAAGTGGAGGAAATAGAAGCCAAAAAGGATAGTGAAGCTGATGCAGCCCTAGGTTAGGGCTTGCGTGGAGGTTCCTAAGCACGTGTCCAATGACACTTCGAACCATCAAGATGACTTCAACACACACGGGGAAACACCTCTGGGAAAAACCCAATTCTATTAATCAACCAAATCTGAGAATTTCTTCTCTACAATGCCATATATATAGTAAAACAAACTTAATAAGCAAGAAAACCCTAGGCTAAAAATGGAAACTTTCCTAATAACAATAATAATCCTAATCTAATTTGAAGAGGGGCTGCTGGAGCCTAGACTGCATCATCCTCCCCTGGTTGAAAGAAGAGTTCGTCCTCGAACTCGATTCTGCTTCGGATTGCCAGTGTAAATATGTTGAACATAAAGGACTTCCTTTGTGGCAGCTTTCCAGGAATTCTTTTTTGGCGGTTGTGGTTTCTCAGGATGAAAAGTAATTTGTTGTCCACCATGCATGAATGTATAGGTGTTGTCGCGCATACCATGAGTTCCATTTTTGTCATACATCCATGGACGGCCCAATAAGATATCACCACTATCCATAGGTAGCACATCACACCAGATTGTATCCTTGTAAGTCTCACCAATGGCAAAAGTAACTTTGCAAGTATGTCGAACATGCGCTTGATCACCATTCATTAGCCATTTGACAAAATAAGGACGGTTATGCTTATAAACTTTCAATTGAAGGCGATCAACAAGAGCCTGCGAGATGAGATTTTCACAACTTCCACTGTCAATAACAACTGTGCAGTTTTATCCCTGAATCATTCTTGCGGAACGAAAAATATTTTTCGCAACCACTTATGCTCAACAGTTGGTGAAGCGTCCTTGAGGACAATAAGAGCTTCATCTGGGGGCTCTGCATCGATGAATTCAATTTCCGCAGTGTCAATATTCTTGGAATTGTCAATATCCTTAGGATCAGTGTCAGTTCCCTTAATATCATCTCGGATATTGTTATCAGCACCTTCAATCTCAATCAAATGTATTCGCTTTGGACAGTCTGCTGCTCGATGCCCGTGCTGATGACAATGAAAACAAACCATCTTATTTTGACCTTCAGTCCTAGCAAAAATCTGTCCATTGGATTTAGCTTCTTGTAGAGATGAATTCTTTGGAGAAACCCATTTGGATTTTTGTACTTGATGATTTGCAATTCCCTCAGCCTTGATAGCATGTTGGATGAGTTCATCGACAGTATCAAAATGTTGGAAGGCAAGGATATGCTGAATGTCTAGTCCCAATCCATTGAAAAATCTATCAACTATCACATCATCCTCTTCATTCAAGCCACAACGAGCTTGCAGAGTTAAAAATTCCTCAGAATACTCAACAACTGTCTTGGACCGTTGTTTCAAGTTTTGAAAACTGGAACGGAGATCTCTTGCATAGTTGACAGGGAGGAATTTTTATTTCAAAATATTTTTCATCTCAGTCCATGTATCAACAGGGTCCATGTTCTGATTCCTACATTTTCTTTGCATTTCAGCCCACCAAGTTGCAGAATAATTACGAAATCTGGTAGCAATCAGTGTGACTTTATGATGCTCAGTCATTGGCTTATGTGCGAAAATATTTTCCACACACACTAACCAATCCATGAATTCAACAGACTGCAATTTTCCATCATATTCGGGAATCACAATTTTAATTCCTAAATCTCGATCAGGATTATGAACTGGTGGATCCCGTTGATTCCGAATATTTGCACCATCATCACGGTGGTGATGCACACGTTGATTATTTTCCAGATTTGTCACTCTAATGTCCAATTGTTGCAGGGTGGTGTGCATGCCATCAACTTTTGCAGATAATTCTCTAATGGTACTAGCCAAATCTTCAAGTGAAGAAGATGACGATTCAACATCTACTTGCTTCTTAGGAGGCATTTTTTTTTATGCAAAATTAAATCTGACTGACCTGATGTGTAGATCGATTCTCCAGGAACACGGTACTTTCTGATGTCAGATGGCTTCAAAAGAATACTTTCCGATTGTTGTTGGAACGTTATTGATATCAATTGACTGGAATTGCAAATAAGTTGACTTCCTGCAGCACGTGGGTCGAATGGATCTGTCTGGACCCAATAACGACCTGAATGGAATATCAGCCCAAAAGGTCTCGTCACGCACATGTCAAGGTCACGTGTGACTCTTTCGTTAAAAACCACAGAGAAAGGCTTGCTCCTGCTCTGCTGACGAGAAGAAGGGCTGGCGAGATGATGGAGATGGCGATAGCAGACACCCAGCGGCGATGACGGACGATGAAGGGCGATCGTTGGCGATGTCTGCGGTGGAGGCGAGACTGCAACGACATGACGATGGAGGTGATGATTTCCATAGAGGGCAAACGGCAGCGGGTTGTGGTTGCACAGCAAGATCCAGGTACGCTGCTTTTTCTCTCTGTCTCTCTGTCTCTCTCGCTCTCTCGCGGCGCTGCTTCTGCTTTTTTTTTTTTTTTACTCTGGTTTGGGGAAGTTGGCTGAACAGGGGGTTTGAAGAAAATTTCTGGGTGTGGGGGCGAGGTCGCCAAGTGGGATATGGGTTTGCGGTGGTGGATCAGGGTGAGGGTTACTGATGGGGGTTTGATGGGTTCCGGCGAATGGGTTTTGACAGAGGCGTGTGTTTAGGGTTTCGGTTTGGTGTGAGATTTTGGGGATTTGGGTACGGTAAGGGTAGGGTTGGGGATTTGGGAAAGAGGCAGGGAGATGGGTTCCGGTGGTTCGGCTGGGACGGAAGGGTCGTCTGGGATCGTCTAGGATGGCAGTGGAGGGTTGGGTTTGGGGACTGTGGTAGGGATCGAATCAAGTCGATTAGGGAGTACGATGGTGAGCGAAGATGGGGAGAACGATGGGACTGTATCGATAGGATGGATGGCAGGGGTGAATCGGTGAAGGGTGGATAGGGGTAATCATGTCGGGAAGGGTGGATAGGGGTAATCACGCCGGAAAATCGTGCAGACCCTTCGGCTCTGATACCAATCTGATGCAGCCCTAGGGTTAGGGCTTGCGTAGAGGTGCCTAAGCACGTGTCCAAGGACACTTCGAACCGTCAAGATGACTTCAACACACACGAGGAAACACCTCTGGGAAAAAACCAATTCTATTAATCAACCAAATCTGAGAATTTCTTCTCTACAATGCCATATATAGTAAAACAAACTTAATAAGCAAGAAAACCCTAAGCTAACAATAATAATCCTAATCTAATTTGAAGAGGGGCTGCTGAGGCCTAGACTGCATCAGAAGCTCTCATGGTCCTTAAGGAAACTACATCAACCATTGAGAAGAAATGGTTGCAAAAAAATATTTTTATTCAAAAGGTACGCTACATGGGCAAACTTGCAAAATTGTGATTGATGGAGGAAGTTGTAAAAATTTTATCTCTCAAGATATTATGGATCGCTTGAAGTTAAAAGCATTATTGTTCCTATTTTGTCAAAAAGCTCACAACAGGTGATGAAGTGCAAGTCCGACCTACATGCCGAGTTACTTTTGCAATTAATGAAGCTTTATATACAGTTTGGTGTGATGTAATAACAATGGATAGTGGTGATATCTTGTTGGGTCACCCATGGATGTATGACAAGAATGGAACCCATGGCATGTGCGACAACACATACAAGTTTGTGCACGGTGGAAAGCAAGTCGCACTCTATCCGAAAAAGCCAGAACCATCGAAGAAAGGATTAAGATCCAGTGTCGCAAAGGAAGCTCTTCAAGTACACCATGTTTACAGAGGCAACACTAAGAGGACCTATGAAGCACGGGTACTTCCACAATGAACACGTACCCAGTACAGGTACAGGTACGGCAAAAAACATATCGGGTATAATCAAATGTACCCAGTGCGTTTTGACTTTATGAGTACGGGGTGGCTACGTTTTTTGGTACAAGATGGGTATGTACATGGGTACATTACTAGTACTTTGTTAGAGTTTTTCTTTTTTTTTTTTTTTTTTTTTTTTGGTAAAAGCTTTTGTAAGAGTTTGAAAGGGCAAAAAATGCAATTTTTAACGTTAACCTTCTCAATGAACTTAAAAGGGAAAAAGCATTAGCCCTAACCCATCTCCAACCCCCTCATCTCTAAAAAAAAAAAAAAAAAAAGAAGAAAGAAAACAGAAAGAAGAAAGAAGAAAAAAGAAGGAATGCTGGATTATAAAATATAAAAATAAAATTGTTGTTGCTCATTTTTTTCATTAAGTTGAATTTGTAATGGTATTAAGTAATTGTTGGCCTGTTGCATCTAAAGATTCTAACATATTTTAATTATTAGCATATTTCATTAATAAAATTTTAAAAAATATAAGTTTTTAATGGATGTATCCCAACCGTACCCATATTCTGTTTTTTAATGATTTTGCCGTATCGACGTATGCATACTGTACCCGTATCGGTACCCGTGCTTCATAGAAGAGGACCCAAGTTCGAGGTCGAACACTTATTTCAACCTTGGGGGATGCAAAATGGATAAAGCCCACATGTGGAACCACCCAAGATACTTCAGGAATATTTTTATTTTCTTAATTATTTGTTAATAGGTTTCTAATTTTATTGAAAAAGTTGTAATTAGGATAGTTTATATTGCTATCCTAAGTTTCTTTTAGCTCCTAAGTTGCTTTTCCTATTTATATTGCATTGTAAACAAGGAATTCTTAGACTTCAATAACTAATAGAATTGAGTGGATCATCCCTTGAGGTGTGTCATCATGTTAAGTATCTGCAGCGATGTCTGATAGTGTCTACGAACACATGCTTCGGCACCTTAATTGCAAACACTAACCCTATGGCCAACATCAAAAGGCAGCGGCCGTCGGTATGAGATATGAAATTCTGAACACCCCAAAGTCCCTTAATGTTTACTTTTAATCATGTTAGATGAGGGACCAATGGTGATGCGAACACCCTTGGAAGGCACGAGAATGGGTGATTGGTGAAGGTCATCGTTTTCATAAATACAACTTCCCTTTAGAAGTATTGCTCTTTGTTTTCTATAACCTTTGGGGTCAACTTTATTGCATATGACATCCTAACTTCTTGTACCTTTTTTTTTTTTAACGGCTTCTTGCACGCACCATATTTGCCCATTATTAAATAATATTAACAAAAAAATAAATGCTAAAGAAAGAGTGATAGAGAAAATAGCCCTACAGAGGGACAAAGGGAATAGTATAGCTAACAAAACTAATCCATTTAGGAGAGAAAAGGTTTTGATCAAGATGGAAAACTAAAAAGATGGCTATGAACCTCCAAAAATATATATATAGAAACATGAACTTGTTTTACTTGGTACATAACTGGAAGGATGGCTATGAATGTTGCATAAAATCTTAGGATCATGAATGAAAATAGCGGTAGAAGCAGATGTAGCCGGCTGTTAAAATGCTATGTAGCGGCATGATCCAAAAAAGTAGTCAAAAATTCTAAAATTTTTTTAGAAAATCTAGAATATTGAAAAATGCTAGAATATGTGTTTTGTTGGCAAAGGTAACTAATTTAGGCGGCTGTAGCAGTCCCCTCATTGCATGAAATCATGTACCGTTATATGATTATAAAACAACAATATTGATTTATTTTTTTATATGTATTCATGTTGGTAAGTTATGCTTAGTTAAAAACTAATAAAATGCTCATAATCAAGCACTGTCATCAAAATATCATCACCATTATGCTTCGATTATAACATTTCAAAGTTACATTCTGGAATATATATTTATATATATAGGGTAAAGTGTCAGGATTATTAAGTGTTGGCTAATTCAAGGGTTATGGATAAAACTTAGGTTCAAATTGAGTTGTAATTTTCATATTTTAGATTTTGGATTGTAGCATGAGTCGCCAGACGAGCCAAAGTGAAGAAAACAAGCCAAGACAAAATGACTACTTGCTCGAGCAAGTGGCATCTCCGCTCAAGCGGACCTGGGAAATTCGCCCAAATAGAATGAAGGCCCATTTGAGCGGATGACTAAGAAAACACCACGAACTTTGCGTGAATTAGTTTCATTTTTCTGATGGAATTGCCTATTTTGGTTCTACATGGACTATATCTCTAAGGCACGAAATGGGAGTTATTTAAAAGTTCCTCTCTCAACCTTAAGCATTCATTCTCCTTGTTCTGAGTCTAGAAAACCTTTTAGAAATCCCTTTTCTTCTCTAGAGCATCCATTAGAGAGTTGTCCTAAAGTTATAAGTTTCCAAAGATTGTTTGCTTCTACTTTCGTAGGAGATTGTTCACCTTGTGAATTCAAAGTGTGTTGATTCAAGCACGTGGACGGTGAACAGCATGGTCATCGGTAAAAAGAACTATAGTCTTTAGGTTGTGGCTAACTAGGGAAGAGCTTGTGAGTATATCTTGTAATTGCTCAAATTTTTCTAGCGCTTGGTTTCCCTTGGTCCGAGTGATAGGTTTCATGGTTTTTCCAATGTTCAGGTTTTCCACATAAGAATCGTGGTGTCTTCTTCTTATGTGGTTAATTGATTTACAATTCTTTTATTTTCTGCCATTGTTAATTGGACTACACTCTAAAAATCAGATTGGGACTTTGAACACGTCTTCTTTGGCAGTTCTAAAAAACCATCAAAAAGTTTTCAGTTAAAGTGAAATTTGATTAGGGCATTATTTCAAGTTAAAGTTTTCTAATCCTATTTCCTATTAGAGTGAAATTTGGGTCAGCTTGATTTCTTATTAAAGTGAAATTTGCATGGGATTTATTTCATGTTAATCGGAGACTTCGTAGGGCTCTACTTTTAATTGGTGTGAAATTTGGTTGGGGCCTACTTCCAATTAGGGTGAAATTTTGATTGGGGCCTATTTTCAATTAGAGTGAAAATTGATTGGGGCCTATTTTCAATTAGAATGATCTTTTTGTTAAGGCCCTAATTTCAATCAAGTAAGATCTAGTTAGGGTTGTTGTACCTTTTCTTTTTGTTGCGGCCACTTAATTTTTTATTTGAATCTACAATTAGGTGGGCTATAATTGGGGATTGGGGTCCATATGTTACCTTTTATAAAAGACAAGAGGGCATAGTCAAGTAGGGCATTCACTGCCCTTTTGTTTTGCTAGAATAGAAGCACTGAGAGAGAGAGAAAGGGAAACGAAACAAGGGAAAATGAGGGAGGGAAAGGGAAAGAGGGAAAATGAGGGGTGGAGGAGGAGCTCTTGCTGTTGTTCCAAGATACTAGTGCTACTACAATTTCTGCTTGCTGCGATTCGCTTTTGCTGCTGGTGCTGCTATTGTGGTGGCTGGTGGTGGTTGTTCCTAGTTCTAAATGGTGTTGCTGCAAGTGCTCCTGCTCTACGGGTACGCCGCCTTCTTGCAATACGCCGCCTTCTTGCAATCGCCATTCCTTTCTTCTTCTTCTTCTTTTTGCCACCAGGTTGGACAAATGCAAGGGTACAGGTTATTTTCTTCTCCTTTTTTTTTAACTTTTGTAGATGCACCTGTAACGTAGCACTGCTACACTTGTGAGTGCCAAAAAATATCAAAAAGCATACAAGTGGTCCGACACGTATCGGCCGCTATTTTCATCCATGCTTAGGATCTTAACTGAAAAATAATATAACATTAAAAAAGCAGGAGATTCAGCAGGCAGCTGAGAATAACTCGGACAGTTCAATGCCCAGGTTGCTAGTTGTATCAGAAAGAGTTGGTTCAGCTATGACCTCTCGCCAATACACCCTCCAACAGCAAAAGATTTACCAGCGTGTATCCGGCTAAGATTCCATTATCTCCAAATAGGTCCTTGTAGCAAAAGATAGTAATTGTGATCGCCTGTTCCTATCTCCCCGACGCAAGAACCTGCCCAAGAGTGGATCATGTCCTGTATCCAAATAGAGGTATTATTGTTGGTTCGGTGGCAAAATTTCCATCATTGTAAGGGGAGGCCTTGGTCAATCAAGGCAAAGCCACTGACCAGGGGAGGGGGAGTGGGAAGTGGGCCCCTAACATTGGGTCCAACAAACATCCACTCAAATGATTTTAAGGATAGAAGCAGGCTGGTAAGGACAGGTGTTGGCCGAATTTTTGATAAATCATCCATTGGACTTAGGCAAGCAGTTGCTCAATTAAGATGATGGAGAGGTCATGCCTTTGACCACAACTCCATGGAAAATGTATTTCGATGGCTCCAGTATGCAAGTTGGAGCAGGAGCAGGTATTGTTTTTATCTCTCCTAGTGGTCTAGTTTATCACCATTCATACTGGCTTAAATTCCCATGCACGAACAATGTATCTGAATATGAAGCCTTGCATATCGGATTAGAACTAGCTGCATGCGATCCATCCACATTAAGAAGGGTGATTCTCAGCTAGTAGTAAGACAAGTCACCGGTGACTATCAGGTAATAGATGCAAAGGTGGGAGCAGCCATACACAAAAAGAGCCCTCAAATTATTCGTTGAGTTTGATGAAATTCAGATTGACCACGTGCCTAGAAGGGCCAATGTTGAGGCTATGCAGAACATAGAACACATCACCATAAGTCTCAAGAGGGGTCATCCCCGTGGTAGGAAACATGCCCCAGTTCCATACTTTCAATTACCCAACTAGATTCCACTCCTTACCCCTTAACCCGTACCATATCATGAAACCCATACCTTACCTTAACACCCCATACAACAACCACAATATCAAACCTTAGCTTCCCCTCCAGAATCAAAGAAAAATTGTGGTAATGCTTTAGAATTTTAATTTGGTTGGATTTGTAAATTGCGTAGCTGAAATTGTCTGGTAGAAAATGGTGTCCACCTAGCATTTGAACCTTAAAGCCAGGGAAATGGAATGGATGCATTTAAAACTTCCCCCTGTTGAGCAAAATATTATGAGTGATCAAATGGTTGAACAAAGTATCAGAGTAAATGCAAATTACGCAATATACATAAGCTTATTCAAAATAGTGAAGTGTGACTAGATAAAAAGTTGACAATGTGGTAAAAATAGAGTTGTAGATGGATCGGGTCCAACCTGATACATAATTGGATTCAACCTGAAAAACATGGGATCAAGACTCAGTCCCAATGCGCTCATTTGGATGCGTCATACACCATGGAAAGGAGTGGAAAGGAAGATCACATCATGGGTTAGGTTATATTAAAAATTCAATCTAGGTGGGCACTCATAACTATTGCTCTGATGGCCAAAAGCTAAAGGACTTACAATTGAAGGTTGATGCTCACTCCAATTGGATCAAAGTTGGGTTGCACCAAATAAATAGGGTAAGTGGGTGTGGAAGGGCTTAGATTGACCCTGGTAGGCCAACATGCGTTGTGGAAGATGGTGGGATGGTTTCACTGGATTATTTTGCTCTAAACAATGATGAGGTTTGAATTATATGGCAAATTTAATTTTCAAATCTAACGAGCATTACTGGGGCTTCTGAAAAGAGAAAGACCGCAAATGATTAGATGACCATACATGTTTAGATGAACAAGACGGAGTAGAACCGTAGCTTTTTTGTTTCCAGCAAGTCTTTCTACCACCTCAACAGCCATGAAAGCATTCCTTCTTCGCAGATGTTCACGGTGTTCATGTCTCTTATCATTTGAATTGCCCATAGTATCTATATCCATATCCTGACGTCCAGCATTACCATATGTGCTACATTGTTTGTCCATCGATGATGACTGCAAACCCCAATCTTCCAGTGTACAATCAATCAAACTGATAATCGCTGTAAAAAGAAACAATACCACTGCATGGCCCACTTCCGAAACACGTATCCCAAATGCCTGAGAGAGTTGGAGAGCATCATCAACTGACTTTACAATTCTGCAAAGGTAACAGAAAGAATGATTTTATGATTTGGATTTCAGCAGCTAAAAAAATGCTCACTCAAGCATTTATGGGGAAAGAGATTTTTTTTAATCGGTGATAACACAAACTTGCAATTTGTAGCTGCGAGCTGTGACAGTGCGAACCTACCAACTGTGCTAGGGGCTCTTGTCCAATTAATGATACAAGTATTGTGCAGCACAATTGAAGATGGCAAAAGAAATATATAAATTCAACTTTTATAGATAATGCGGCCAAAAAGAGAGACATGTATGACATGTTTCTAACTACAACTCATCAGAAAGCTATAACCAAATGAGTAAGTGAAGAGGCTATTGAAATGCAAGGAAAGCAACACAACTATGAATAGAGAAATAAATAAAAAAAAGTATCATCCAATGCACAATGATGAGAAAATGCGTTGTTTTTCTCGACCAAAAAGAGTACGGATTTGGACACCTTCTGATAAAATGAAAAAACTAAGCCATTCAAGAGAACATATCCTCCGCTTGAGATGAACGGCCAGGACCACCAAACAATGCATGGAATAGGCGGCCAGCTAGATGAACATTTGGCAGGGCAAGACCGCATAGAGTGCTCAAGTAATAGATGGTTGCCAGACACAAGGAAATGTGAGTGCCTAATCAATTCCAAATCTGAGCTGGTTGAACCTACAATCCCCATATCTCAGATGTGTTTCTAACTGCAGCAACATCACCTAGCCTCAGGTTTACGCAGAGGACCAGTATAATCAGACTTGACTCTTTGAAAGATACAACATATTAACATACAAATCCTGACTACGCTTTACAGCGGTGCAAGATAACGATGCAGAGATGAGAAAAACACTCACCTTTCCTTGCACATATCTGTCCCTGTTGGAGTAAACGAGAAGGCGTAACGGCTCAAAAGCTCAAGATATAGCCTGTAAGCCTCTGGCTGACTCTGTCGATGAGGGATTACCCTGCAATTCAAGGCGCGATTAGAACTTCATCGCTCCTTATCAATAACTCTTAATTTTAACATGCAACCATGCAGCATGTCTACATGAATGCATATGTATGTATGTATGCATGTACCTTGAGGTGAGTAGGGCAAGGACATGGAGAGGGGAAAGCAGGCGAGAGCACATGCCCTGTTCGACGAATTTCCAGAGGGTGGGGTTGTTGTTGGTGAAGCAGAGATTAGAGACAAGGACATGCCCTAGTTCGGGATTAGGGATCCCTAATCCTTTCTCTTGGATGCACTTACCGACCTCCATCGCCCAAATCAACGGTGGATCTCGCCTCTCCTGCGACGATTTCACCGTTCCCAGGACTCGCTGCTCGAAATCGCTTGACTCGGAACTCATGACTCACGTCTCCCTCTACCTCTCCCTCTCTCTCGCACTGGCAGCAGGGAGGACGGGAGACCAGCCAGAAGGAGGAGTATTCACGGTTTTTTGTGTTTGAAAAAAAGGGGAATGGAAAGAGCGTGGACCGTTCGATGGGTTGATTTGGTGGGCCTCTGATGGATGAGGACCGTCGGATTGAGAGAGGAACAGGAAAGTGGACTTCGCGATCGGCGACAGTTAAGAGGGAGGACACGTGGCGCTGGTTTATAGGGTGATGGCCGAAAACAGCGTACGTTAGCTAAAAGACCCGCTGGTCTTCTCATCTACAGTGTTCTGCGAGGAAGGGAAAGGGGACACCGGAGACGTCATCCTTGGTCTTTCTTCTGGTCTTTACCTCGACTCTTTTTCGCAACACGTGCTTGTCTTGCATTCGTTACATTGTTTGTAAGATTTTGCAATTTTTAAACGGAGTCCGGATCTTTCCAGCGTGGTTTCTAGCATGACGTACCCCTGGTTATAGTTTATCATATGGGATGCATCATCTGTTTTACTAGATAGGGGTTGATGTTAATTAAGATTGAAGATGAGATTAATATATATGGGAGTTGGTCATGTGAGGATGGTCCTCATGGTCTTACAGTGCGGACCACTAGCAAGGCCCACCTTGGGACCACATTGATCATGTGATAGAGGGGAATCAAAAAATTTAAGCAGGGCCAACTTGAATATCAAATTTGAATTCAATTTGGTGCCTCTAATCCGCCGTCCGTTGTCTACAAGTTTAACGACTTTATATCAACTAACAAAATTTTAGTCTTACTCCAATGGTTTGTCTCATTCAAATCCGTGCAGATCTATCAGATTCAGTAACGAAATAGATTTGTGTATTTTATGGCCTATTTGGTTCGATCATAAAGTAGGCTCCATTAGGCATTCTGCACCGCTTGGGACTGTGAAGACTCTTCTCATAGAATGTATAAGATTAAATTAATCACATTATGAATTACATTCTAATTATTCAGTGATTTTTTTCTCAATTTTTACCCCTACACGACTAGTTCCCAATATATATAATTAGAATGCATAAGATTAAATTAATCACATTATGAATTATATGGTGAATCAATTAAGTCCTATAGGGGCAAAATTTGAGAGAAAAAAAATCAATGAGGTGGACGGTCTTCATCTTAAGACGTTGGAATTTTGTTTGATTTTTCAATAGATGACCCCATTGTGAAGTCGTGCTGCGCTTACTTGAGTAAGATTGCCACGAGCCCATAACGAGTTGACGATTGAAAATTCAAACCATTTAAAATCAATGTCTCATATACAATGATCATATTATGTGCGATTTTCCATGGGAACTAACTGCTATTAGAATAAAATTCGGAGATATCTCATACAAGAAAAAGATCTTGATTTTTTATGATTTGAATTTGAACCTTAGGGTAAAGTTTCGCTTTCCTCACTTTCATAAAAAGCGAGATATTCTAAAGGATTTATACTCAAGGGTATGTTTGGATACCATCCTCACTTAGGAATTCTCTTTGATTTTCCTTGACTATAAAAAAAATTCAGGTTTGGTTAGAGAGAGAAAAACTTAAAGAAGATTGTCACAATCCTCTTAACCTACAAAAAATCCTCTATTCCATTGATTCCTCCTTCTCCACCTCCCCCAATCAAATTTTACAAATCCATAGAGAGACAAAAAGTAATTGAGAGTGAATCATATGTGTTTCCCAAACCTATGATGCGGTGATTCCTCTTATAAAAAATCCTAAGAGAGGACAACATTGTTCCAATAAAATGAAAAAATCCTTAAGACATAGGATTTCTTCCGGTTTATCAAACGTGCACTGATACTTGCTCGCCAAAGTTCAGCATTATTTTCATCATTGCTGTTAGATATAATATATATCTAATTTTATATTTAATATTAAAACTCACTTTTCATACATGAATTCTCTTTCTAATAATGTTTCATGGAGAATTGTTTTGTGCTATGGCTTATATATAGTCAAACTTGAGGGGCCCACTTATATGTAAGTCTATCAATGGGAGGGGGTAAAGGTCTTTTCATAGACAATAGAGATCCAAAACATTAACTACGTTAGATTATTCTAGTATTTGATTTGACAATCTTAAATTCTAACTGACACAATAACCTATACTATGTACAAAACAAGAGAATGTCTACGATTTGAACAAAATAGGGATAACTCTTAGCCTTAGTCAAAATTACAAATGACAATCAAAATTAAAGTCAAAACCTTGGGTTTGACATATGATAATGACATTTTAATTGAAAATTTTATTGAGATTCAATCTAACAATGAGTAAAGGTTTAGTGAGTATAAAATTGGGCCTAATGTAAGATTATAAGAACATTAAAAAGGTTGATACAAGTGGGCCCATTAGGACCAATGGGGCCCATGGTTTTAGATTGCACTTGTAGTTGCTCATAGCAGCACAATAACCTGTGCTAAGCATGAGTATCATATCTATACATTGTAAATCATGATTTTCATACGTTAAAATGGTTATGAGAGTACCTATTTCCATCATCTGAGGAGCAAGTGGCATAGAATGAGAATAACAAAATTAGGATAGAAAGGGAATAGAAGAAGAGGTGTAGAAAATGAGTTTAAGCACAAAGGAAGAAATGAAATTTTAAGTGGAGAGGAATGTGTGTAGTTTGATGAGATAAAGAGATAATGTGATAGTTGCATGAAATAAGTAGTATTGGAGAGAATGTGAAAGATTTGAACAAAATAGATATAACCCTATGTCAAAATAAAAAAAATGGCAGTCAAACTTAAAGCCCAAACCCTTGGCTTTTAATATATTATAATGACATCTTAATTCAAGATTTTTTTGAGATTAGATCTAACAAAGTAAAGGATTGATGAGTTTAAAACCAGGTCTATTATGAAATTATAGGATGAAATGAACATCAAATGGGCTACATTGATAGAAAGTTGGCCCACTGAGACTGGACTACACTTGCAGTTGTTCGTAGTAGAATATTTCCCCATAAATAAATAATATATATAAGAATATGCAGACCTTTATATGAAATAATAAAAAAATAAAATGAGCTTAGGAGAATGTAAAAGTTTCATCATGGATAAGGGGAAGGGCCCACAGGAGGCATGATCTGATGATCAAAATTGGCTTACAGAACCTTAAACTCAAGGCCCTCGAACAAGTGGCTGTTATCATGTCATGGCCCTCATGGAACCCTCCCCTAATAAATGAGGGACCTTCAAGGAACAATCTTTTTAATTTTTATGCAGCTAGGTGGGTCTCTTCGTATAATAATCAACGACATTTATAGTTCCTGCCTTGAAAATTCCGTTAGTCTGAGTCTCACTTTTAAAAATGATACCGTCTCTTACCTGCCCAAAATCGAATATTTTATTTGTAGTCCCATTCCCACCCAGCATGTCAATGCCGTCACATATCCGTTTCCTCAAATCCCCAAAAAGAAACTTCCCCATCAATGATGAAACGACAAACGCCCAACAGTGAGTAAAATAATACAATAAGATAACAGTGTTATAAGCAAATCACAGTACAAATGAAACCTTCTCCAGTAAAAACTATGACATGAGAATATCTTAATGAAGTCAGCAATATATTTTTAAATAATATGCGACTATAGGAATTTGGAACAGCATTTGAGCCCTTTTCCATTTCTGACGTGCTCAACAACAGATATGAGTCCATAACTTCTCCTGAAATCCAATGTTTCTTTTGCTTTTATAATACTTTAAACCGACTATAGTTCCAAGGTCGCAATCCGTTGAATAATCTGCGTTTTGTGGGAGAGAGAGTGAATATGACTTATGGAGAAATGATAATTGAACCAAGAGATCTGGATGAATAAATTGGCACTGGGCCCATATATGATTGCGACGGATAGCTAAATTAAACCACCTCATTAAATAGTGACTAGCACAATCTTTTTTTCTTTTCTTTTTTTTTTTGAGAGAAATTCTTTTTTACTAGCACAATTTTTACTTAAAACGAAGTGGCAATGGCCAGAATCCAATGACTCGGCTTGCCTAAAACTCAAAAGTTTAAAGTTTTAGGACATGTTTGGCAAATATCCGTTAGAATGAAGGGGGATTCTATAGTTTCAAAGAAGCCCTCCTAAAGCTTAAAATCAACTAATTTCCTCCTAAAAAAATAAAGTTTGGTAAGAGAGTAAATTTCTAAGGAAGAAACATTTAAGAAATCAACGGCTGGAAATGTTTTAGCTGATATATTATGATCAAGAAAGCCCCAAGTTATAAAATTTGGCCTCATAG
This sequence comes from Sextonia rubra, assembly GCA_037013555.1. Lineage (NCBI taxonomy): Eukaryota > Viridiplantae > Streptophyta > Magnoliopsida > Laurales > Lauraceae > Sextonia > Sextonia rubra. The sequence goes on from JASUAD010000009.1 coordinate 29,260,817, forward strand.
TCATTCTTAGCTTTTAGATTAGATCTAATAGTTTGGAGTTTTTAAAATAGGCCCATAGAAGTCCAAATCGATGCTTGAAACGTTGATCGCCTTTCTTAAAATATCATCACATCTAAGGAAACCAAGAGTCGCAAAATTGCCATTTTGGGGGTGCTGCCACATCTAATGGTCTCGATCAGTCATGGGTGTGCTGCCACATCTAATGGTCTAGATCAGTCATGGGAGGGCCACCCACTAGTCAAACCAAGAAAAGGCGTGCTGCTCATAATTGCCACCCAAATACTGTTGATCAACCTTTCTGTAAAGAGGGGGGGGGGGGGGGGGGGGGTGTCTGATCATGGAATTCCACTAATGGGTGAAAAGCGGATTTGGAATTCCACTAATGGGCAGAAAGCAGAAATCCGCATTCCGCTTTCAACTATGTTGCCAAACATGGGAATTCCATGATTGCACAGATTTTCAGTTGGAGATCCATGGCAACCACTATTGCTAACCATGCCCTAAATGAAAAACCAAAGTGTTCAAGACTTGATGAGAACTCAACTCCATAGCAAATTGGTAAAAAGCTATTTAAAATATTAATATTTTTCTATTTTTATATTGAGTCTTCAACCAAATTAAGTATAGCAGACCCTTTCTTTGGCATGTTTGTGCAACCATTTTTCTATGTAAGCACATCATTAATTTGCATGTTGTGCAATAACTTCTCATTCAATGCAAAACAGATATTGTAGAAAATAGATTTTTTTTTTCAGCTATTTTTCTTGGTAGGCACAAAAATTAGAGTTCGGCCAATTTATGCTTCTACTTCCGTTTTCTCATGGTGGGGCTTTACACAAATAAGCCCTTTGATTTTTTTTTTTTTTTGGGCAAATAATGTAGGCCCTTTGAGTAAACTTGAATTAGTAGCCCAAGTTAGTTGAGTTTTAAATGTTTGAAAATGGCTAAAATCTAAATAAAAGAAAACCTAACGGGGAGGGGGTAAGTTATCCTGAGGGGACCATTATGTTGAACAGGAAAAAGATACTGAGATTTAGGACTTAGAGCGGAGCCATGGACCCCTTGCCCACTGTTTCTGCCTTTACTGGTTGTTGTATATGATGACTTGGTTGTTTTGTGGCAAAATGTCATTTGGTGACAGTTAGAAAATGGAAATAAAACAAATTTAAAAAATGACAGAAAAATATTTTTTTTCTTGCATAAAATAGAACTGGGGCACGTTTGATGAACATTTTCTTAATATGCGTGCGTTCACAAAGTTGATGCGGAAATGTAATGGGTCACAGTTCCCATGTCTCAGGGATAAAACAGCTCTCCGCTTATACATGCTATAAAATGGGGAATAAGTGATGCAGTAAGAATTGTTTTTACGCACATACCGTGAGAATTTTTTATGGGGCTCACTTGTGGGTCATATTTGGGGATGGGACTAGGGGGATGGAAAGATTTATGTGAGACCACCCTACATCTCAAGTTTGGCTCCAATCATATGCCCCTAACCCTTTTCAGCTGTGGCCCACAAATTCAGTCAATTCGAATTGGTGCACAATATATCTAATGTTCCAGTAAATTCAAATTTGACCAAAACTTAGTGCGAGTGACTATCAGGGGTTTCCCTGTGTATTGCAAAGTTTAGATTGAATGATAGATGGACTTCACCTATAGTTTTTACAAAAAAATTGTGAAAACTAATTCTCATAGGATTATTTTTTTATTCTTCGTACATACAAACTATTTAAAGTTTTACTTTGCCAAGTCTTACTTTGCCAACACGTCCATGGTGAAGTGGTGTCCGCACCCATGATTTCTCCTACTCACCTGCGCATTACATATAGGTGCCATTGCCACATGTAATGTAGAGAGTCCTACCTATGGTGATGGTCCTGTTGGAAGACGAGGGTGGTGGTCCAAATGACCACCGCCCAGTGCTGTAACGGTTCTCTTCTCCCCTTCATTGTCATTCACTGCCCATACATAACGTTTTTCAGTTTCTCCCATGATGAATCTCCATGAATGAAACGTTGCAACAGTTCATAATGAATGGGAGACATTGCAGTCGTCCATTGATAGTCAAACGACTATAAAAGCCGGGAAACTCCCTTATCTTCACATACATACACTCATACTGATTCAAAATCAAAGGCTAAGCATCACCATTGAGTTGCTGGCATCAAGAGAAGGCTGAGGGAGTTGTAAGACCCATTTTGGCATTCGTTCTGTCTCCGTTAGCGATGGATTCAGGTATGCCCTAAAATTTTGGAGATCCATTTACGTTTAATCATACCATTGGTATGCGAATCTAATCCGTTCAAAGGTCCCAGAATGGGCCATTTTAGCTAACAATTGGTATCAGAGCCCACGGTTAATGTGTTGAATGGATTAGAATTGCAGAAAAACGAAATCTCTGTTTTCCCGTTTTCAGAACAGTAAACAGAGCAGAGTTAAAAAAAAAAGGGGGCTTGGCCGTCGCTTGGGGCGACAACCATGACTCTGCGCAAGGGCACTCAGGCGCTGCGCAAGCACTGAGCAGGCTGCGCGCGGTGCAAGCACAGCGCTGTGCGCACAGAACAGAAAAAAAAAATTTGCAATCGCCCGCCAGCGATGGGAAAGGGCCGGCCGTCCCTGCCGCAGTCGTCGCCGGCCTCGCGCCGGACCCCAGCCGTCGTCCGCAGCCCTGCCGGCGTGTCTGGGGACCTCGGCTATTCACCGTTTCTGTTGAAGGAGACGATGAATAGTGCCGGGTCGATTTGCGGGTCAGGCCGATGACCTGGAAGCTAACCCAATTAAATATGGGTCTGGGTTTTAAGATGGGTCAACCCGCTGAACTGACCCGACCCGATGTTCACGACCCGGACCTTATGCGGGCCGGATATTGCAAACCTGATTTGGATCCGACCCGACTTGCGGGTCAGGCTTGCAGTTTCGGTTTACAAGTCAGGCTCGACCCAACTGACCCGTTTCAACTGGAATTAAAGTAGATTGGGCCTCGGATTCAGGTTTCAACCTGACCCAGGTAAACTGACCTGGCCCAGCCCAACATAACTGAATATATTAATGGCAGGTCAGGTCTGACCCGACCTGACCTAACCTGACCTGAACCTAGCAGAGTTGGGTTTTTAGTTATCTAATAGGTCGGTTCCGACCCAGCCCAACCTGTCAAGCTCGACTGGATTGAACAGGTCAATTTATGACCTGGGTCTGACCCGACCCACTGGCTTGGCCTGATTTGAATGAAGTATTATTATGTTGATAATTATATGTTTTCTGAATAATTGGGTTATTATAAAATTGATCCGTTCCGATCAGAACCGTCCATTTGATGTATCAAAATGTAATAATCATTTTGATAGAACTGGATCATTTAATTATGATCAGATCAACGCTAGATCAAAGAAAAATGAACGATCGAAATCTTATTTTGATCATTACAGACGCATATGATATCGAATTTTCGATTCGTTTCTTTTGTTTTGTTCCTTATGATGAGATCTACTATAATAGTGAATTTAATTCCCGATCCAATGGGTCAATGATGATATCATAAGGTTTTATGCATGTTTAACTCATTTAAATTCACGTTTTCCGCTTATTGTTTACATGATTAATGTTGTTTGAGTTATAATTTGATTACATGCATGAATGTTTGATGGTTAAATTAGTGTCATAGTTTTCAATTTAAATTATGAGTTAACTAGGTTGTCACCAAAGTGGCCCAGTTATGATAACACTCATATCTTAAATATTGAATTAGAGATACCATAAATGACACTTAAATTGTAACTTCACTTAAACGATAGATAATCGACCCAAAGGAGTTTATCTTTAGATTATTTGAAGATTGGGATAAAACACATGATAGATGTTTTGTGAATTCGTGATGATCTATACCCAAAGGTGGGATCTCACTTATTTACTTAATAAATTGTGGTTTTATCAAATAAATGAGAATAATAAAAATTAACATGTTGCATTTGACCCAAAGGGTATTTGTAATGATGTAAAATTATTATTTCTGTTGTAAGATTCCTTTAAATTTAAAGCATTATAGAGTTGTGAAAGTAATAGTTTATCTCTTCTTTCCTTTTACAGCTTCTTCCTCCAGATCAATGACTCTTCCCTCGTGCTTAGGAACCATTCCCTTATTAGATGGATCAAATTATCCTGAATGGTTAGACATGTTAGGATTGACCATAACTTTTCTCGACTTAGAAATGGCCTTAGATGAGCCCATGCCTCCTGCCCTCACCGAACAGAGTTCTGCATCTAAAAAGGCCAAACATGAACAGTGGCACAAATGTGACAAGAAATGCCAAAAGATTATTATGACTTCAGTTTCTAAGAGTATTAGGAGATCACTTGATCCAAGAAAACATGCCAAGGAACTCTTAAAACAGATTAAGTCACAATTTGAAGTGACTGACAAGGCATTAGGTGCCACATTAATGAACAAATTAACTAACATGCAAAATGATTGGACGAAGGGAGTTAGGGAACATATCCTACTCATGTCTAACCTAGCATCCAAGTTGAAGGATATAGACATGAGTATTTTAGATGGATATTTAATCCAATTTATTCTGGATTCCCTTCCCCTTGCATTTGGCCCGTTTAAAGTAACATACAATCAGAGCTCTAGTCGGTGGACCATAACTAAGTTGATCGCAAGATGTGATCAAGAAGAGAGGAGGCTTAAGGCTGAGGGGCAACTTCAAGTAAACTTAGTCTCCTATGTTAAGGGCAGGAAAGTTTTTAGAAACCTCAAGAACAATGCCAACACGCCCAAGGTAGATCCGAAAGGTCAGAAACCGATGAAGAGAAAAGGGAAGAAAGGGTCCGAAAAATGTTACTTTTGTGGCAAGAAAGGACATTTCAAGAAGGACTGCCTCAAAAAGAAAAATTGGTTTGAGAAAAGAGGTAAGCAAAGAAATTTATCTCTTGTATGTGAAACCAATATTATTAATGTCCCATCTAATACATGGTGGGTAGACTCTGGTGCAACCGTTCACATTTCTGGTTATATGCAAGGATTCCTTTTAACCCGGAGGCCAAGTGATGGGGAACGAACCATCGTTATGGGGAACCGGAAGGAGTCAAGAGTCGAGGCAGTTGGCACATATAGCCTGGTGCTAGATACCGGATTCGTTCTGGATCTGCCAAACACCTTCTATGTTCCGGAGATTTCCCGAAATTTGGTTTCTATTTCTCAATTGCATGTGAAAGGATATGTCTTTAATTTTGATAAAGGATCTTTGAAACTATTTTTCAATAATATAATGATTGGTAATGGTTTATTGTGTGATGGTTTATATAAGTTACAGTTAGATACTTTATATACACAATCACTAACTACACACCATGTTTTTTGTGGAATGAATGTTGGCATGAAAATAGGACTAGTAAAAGAGAACTCCTCTATGTTGTGGCATAAACAGTTAGGACACATCTCGAAAAAGAGGATGTTGAGATTAGTGAAGGATGGGTTATTACAAACCCTTGATTTCACTAATTTTGGTGTCTGTGTTGACTGTATTAAAGGAAAACAGACACAAACAGTCAAGAAAATTGCCACACGAAGTTCTGAACTCCTGCAGTTAATCCATACGGATGTTTGTGGAAAAATAGATATACCTTGTTTTACAGGAGAACAATATTTCATCACATTTATAGATGATTTCTCATGTTTTGGTTTTGTCTATCTCATTAAAGAAAAGTCTAATGCTTTGACTATGTTCAAAATATTCAAGGCAGAAGTAGAAAAGCAATTAGATAGGAAGATTAAAATTGTGAGATCGGATCGTGATGGTGAATACTATGGTAGGTACACTGAAGTGGGCCGTAACCCTGGTCCATTTGCAAGATTCCTAGAATTCAAAGGTATTGTTGCCTAATACACAATGCCTGGAACTTCTCAGCAGAATGGAATTGCTGAAAGAAGGAATATAACTCTTTTAGATATGGTTAGGAGTATGGTTAGTAATACTTCTTTACCCGAGTTTATATGGGGTGAAGCACTAAAGATGGCCATATATATTTTAAATAGGGTTCCTAGTAAAGCAGTTCCCAAAACTCCTTTTGAGTTGTGGACTGGTAGGAAACCCAGCTTAAACCATTTCAGAGTTTGGGGATGTCCATCTGAAGTGCGAGTTTATAATCCACAAGAAAAGAAGTTAGACCCTAGAACTGTGAGCGAATATTTTATTGGATATCCGGAGAGGTCTAAAGGGTATCAATTTTACTGTCCTAATCATTCACTAAGAATAGTTGAGTCCCATAATGCTAAGTTTTTGGAGAATCATGACAACAGTGGGAGTAGCGAGGTTAGAAACATTATATACAAGGAGATTAGAGATGAGCCTCAATCCTCTACTCAAGATGGATTAATGATTCCGCTTGATATAGAGGCATTCCTAGAACGATCTGTTGATCCAATTCCTTAAGATACACAACCAACTCCTCCAATACAACCAAACATTCCTGAAGAAAATCCGGAAGTATTGAGAAGGTCGACTCGTATGAGAAGGCCTGCTGTTTCGGATGATTATGTTGTGTATCTAGAAGAATCGGATATTGGAATTAAAGAAGATCAAAAAACTTTTAACGAAGCTGTACACAGTGACAATTCTGATAAATGGTTAGATGCTATGAAAGACGAATTAGAATCCATGACTGTAAATGACGTTTGGGATCTCGTTGAACTACCTGAAGGGTCCAAGACCGTCGGTTGTAAATGGGTCTTTAAGACTAAAAAGGACTCTAAAGGTAAAGTTGAACGATTTAAAGCCCGACTAGTGGCTAATGGATTCACTAAGAGAGAAGGTCTCGATTTTCACGAAACCTACTCTCCGGTATCTAAGAAAGACTCATTCAGAATTGTAATGGCCCTAGTAGCTCATTATGACTTAGAGCTCTATCAGATGGATGTTAAAACGGCTTTCTTAAATGGGAATCTTGATGAAGAAGTGTACATGGAACAACCTGAAGGGTTTGTTCAACAAGGTAATGATCGAAGACTGGTCTGTAAGTTAAAGAAGTCGATATACGGGCTGAAACAAGCTTCCAGACAATGGTACTTAAAGTTTAATCATATTATTACATCTTTTGGTTTTACCGAAAATCCAGTTGACCATTGTATTTACCTTAAGATCAGTGGGAGCAAGTTTATCATTTATCTTGTATGTAGATGACATTTTACTAGCCAGCAATGACCTTAGTATGATCCGAGAAACTAAGGTATACCTTGAGAATAATTTTGACATGAAAGATATGGGTGAAGCAACCTTTGTAATAGGAATCGAGATATTCAGAGATTGATCTCGAGGATTACTCGGGTTGTGTCAAGAAGCCTATGTGCAAAGTATTCTCAAACGTTTCCGAATGGAAAAGAGTAAACCATAAAATGCCCCAATGTCTAAGGGAGATAGGTTTATTTAAGATCAATGCCCCATGACTGACATAGAAAAGTTAGACACGAATAAATATCCCTATGTGGCAGTAGTAGGAAATCTAATGTACCTACAGACATGCACGAGGCCAGATATTAGTTTTGCAGTTGAGATATTAAGTCGATATCCAAGTAATCCAGGCATACCTCACTGGGTAGCTGTCAAGAAAGTGATGCGTTGAAAGTGATGCGTTATCTCAATGGCACTAGAAGATACATGCTCACATATCAGAGATCCAATACACTGGAGGTCATTGGATATTCAGATTCTGACTTTGCGGGTTGTCTCGATACTAGAAGGTCAACATCTGGTTACATCTTTCTGTTGGCTGGCGGGGCAGTGTCGTGGAGGAGTGCAAAGCAAACGCTAGTCACTCCATCCGCATTTGATGCAAAGAATGTGGCATGCTTTGAAGCCACGGGTCACGCATTATGAATGTGTAACTTCATCAAGGGACTTACAATTATGGGCAGTGTTTCTGAACTGCTAAAACTTTACTGCGATAACAATGCTGCTCGACTTTTTGCGCAAAATGACAAGTGTTCCAGTAAATCAAAGTTTCTGGAAGTAAAGTACCTTGTTTTGAAGGAAAAAGTGCGAGATCGTTTAGTGTCAATTGTTGGAGCTTCATCGAAGCTCATGGTTGCTGATCCATTGACAAAGGCATTGGCGCCAAATGATTTTAAAGACCATGTATTGAGTATGGGATTGAAAGATATGCCTTGTAGGAATCAATGATGTATGACACTATTCATTGATCAATTAAAGAAACGATTTTGCAATTCTTACTTTATTATATATTCACATGTGATAATTTTGCAATGAAGTGAGAATATAAAAGTATTATGACATTATAGTTCCCATTAAAGAAGTCATATAAAAGATTCTACTTAAGTTCTTGATTAGGAAAGGATACTAGTGTTGTGATTGTGGAAGGAAATATATCGTAAAGATGTGTAACTGCTACAGTTCGCATTAGTAAACTAACCTAATCACAGATTAAAGAACTTAGCATTACAGTTTTCAAGGATAATCAGTGTTTTCAAATGATGCGCATCAGTTAGAGTCATTTTCAAAATTCGTTTGCAAAATAAAGTATTTTCTATATACTATATATACTAAGTGGATGTATGGTGGTCATATGGATTAAGTGGGAGATTGTTGGAAGACGAGGGTGGTGGTCCAAATGACCACCGCCCAGTGCTGTAACGGTTCTCTTCTCCCCTTCATTGTCATTCATTGCCCATGCATAACGGTTTTCAGTTTCTCCCATGATGAATCTCCATGAATGAAACGTTGCAACGGTCCATAATAAATGGGAGACGTTGCAGTCGTCCATTGATGGTCGACGACTATAAAAGCCGGGAAACTCCCTCATCTTCACATATATACACTCATACTGATTCAAAATCAAAGGCTGAGCATTACCATCGAGTTGCTGGCATCAAGAGAAGGCTGAGGGAGTTGTAAGACCCATTTTGGCATCCGTTCTGTCTCCGTTAGCGATGGATTCAGGTATGCCCTAAAATTTTGGAGATCCATTTACGTTTAATCATACTATTGGTGTGCGAATCTAATCCGTTCAAAGGTCCCAGAATGGGCCATTTTAGCTAACAGGTCCATGAGCCTGCGCTCCTGTAAAAGCAGTTCCATTGAAAAAGATTTTTCTTTCACACTTACATACCCCCACATGTCGACCCCTCTATCCTTCAGTTAGATGCCACTCCGGTGCCAATAGCAGAACCTAACTGAGAAAGGAAAAAAAAGTCCTCTTTAACAAAAAATATAGTACTATATTAGTCAAAATTGGGTTGGGAGAAGAACATGAGTAAACAAGTTGAATTTGAGTAAATGTGTAATATGTGCTCATAGGTGGAACAATGTAGTGGTTGGGGGGGCCTCCTAAATTTCAAAAAACCCTTGCTATTATCTTAAATTTTGGTCTTTGAATATTGACTACTAAGGAATTTAGGAAAGACACTCTAATATTATGGAGATTCTTATTTTTTTTCTACATTCCCCTCCCCCCCACACCCAAAAAAAAGAAAAAGGTTTATTTCTACAACGGGCCCCCTAAGACAATTTTCCTTGTTCCGCCCATGCATGTGCTGCATCAAGTTTAAATCTAAGTAATATGCACAGTGGATTCAACCAAAACCAATGTGTTTTCATCTGAAAATACAAGGTTATTGCTTGAGTTTTCGAGCAAATAAATAGTATGAGGTATAGGCTCCATTCATCTCACAAATATCACCAATATTTTGAAAACGTCAAGATTTATGGAAATATCTACACAGAGAATTATCTTTTAATAAAATTGCATTATTTTGAAAAAAAAATGCTAGCAGTTTTACAAAATTATTTTAACAGTATTCATATTTGTTGTTTGTTTTATATATTTCTAATTTCTAAAGACCAATTTTGTTTCCCATGCTTATCTTTGATAATATTTAAAAAAAACCACAACTAAAAAAAAATCCCAATACTGTTTCATTCAAGGCAATAGTTCCTTACAATCATGTGTTTATGGTTGGTCCGGTGTTTCCACGGGTGGGGGCAATTTTTTTTTTTTTTTTTTGGGTTACCCAACTAAGGGGCTGAGATACAATTTTACAACCCAATTCACAAATGTGAGGTAATGGGGACTTGTATATGTGAGGATATGAACACAACTCACACATACAATATAATATGGATCCACATATGCAAGAGGACAAGACACAAGACAAGCGAGGTATTGAAGATCCGCACATGTATATGAGGGAATAAAATATAACTCATACATGTGAGATAATACAAACTCACATGTACAAAGTAGGTTGGGGGCTAGGTTTAAACCTCTGAAGCCTTCCTTACCTCCAAGACAAGGAGCTGTAACCGTTTGTCAGCAATCTAAAAATTCGCAACTTGAAAGATCCTTTTTCTGTGATGTTACCTTTCCATCACAACCAATAAAAATGGCAAGTTTATGACGTTTAATTTTATGTCTACTTTCTATTGTACTGATGGAGCAACGCGGTCTGGTCATTTTTGTTTGATGGTTACACTTTCTTGTAGAAGAGAAGAACCATGGACCCGTGTCGTAAGTTCAAACTTGTGTGGGCCGCTTATTTTTGTCTCCATCAATTGCAACTTTCCTCTTAATAAAATATTGTGATTTTTATCAAATAATTAAGGTTATATTGCCATTAATCAATTTTATGAAGATTAAAAAGAAAATGTCCATTTAGTGGTTCGTACATTTCTTTGAGATTATTTTAGCCCTTGATGATATCATCAACTAATAGGGATATCATTAACCCTAACTCAAGAAGATCTTTCATCCTTACCATCACTAGTCATGTCCTCTCCTCCACACCCGTAGCAGCAATCACCATGGTTGGTTCTTCATCTCCTCCTCTCCACACCACCAGTCTTCTCCTCCCCTCATCACCACTAGTACACGTCTCGCACTCAACTTCTGGTGCTTTCTTCTAAATGAAAAGGCACAAGGAGAGGTACATGTCTCAACCCTCTTTCTTTCTTCTTTTTCTATTTTCTCTTTCTTTTTTCTTTCCCTTAGGCGGCCTTTGCTTGAGATGGGATATCCTCAAGCAAATGTTTTATCTCTTACTAGACATTTGTAGAATCCATTTTTGTCCCTTGATTTCGTCAACTTTTGTATCATAGCGAGTTGGGCGAAAAAAACCAGAGTCAATGATATCGTCAACTACTTGATGGTACATCAACTTCTAGTTACTTTGTTTGGGAAGTGATGTGACTTCCTCTCTAACTTGGGAGTGTGCAAATGAATTATGACTATTGTTTCAAGACTGGCTTTTAATTGTTAAACAGATTCATGATTTTGTAGTATTCATCTGCTATTTGCTAATGACCATCCAACCATTTTTAGGCAAAAGTCGTTGCTCTTGAGATTCATCCAACTATTTACTAGTGATTCATGACTTTTTTTTTTTTGTCGAGCCGTTGTTTTTGAGATTCATTGCACCTAACAGATTCAAGAAAGATCTATAAGTAATGAAAGAGATAACGCAGAAAGTGAATAAAGTGGAAAAAATCGGACTTGCTTGAGAAAAGGATGAGTTGCAGTGGACATTTTGCGTGTAAATTATATATTAGTAGTTGACGATATTGATAAGTCCTTACAATTCATCATTTTTTGTGTATTTTTAGAAAATCTCAGGACTCATTCATTAGAAATCTCTTCATTTAGTTGGAATTTATGTTTTTATGATTTTAAAATTTATGTTAGAATTTTCTTGCAAAAACATCATTGAAAATCATCAGTGTTTCGTGAAATCATAAAATCTTCTATTTTTAGATTTTCATTTTTTTAGAAGGCTTTTCAAATTCATGATTTTGCATAAAAATGAAAAATGTTTTTTTTATCTTCATTAGTTATTTAAAGATAAATCATGATCAATGATGAGAATTTATTGTGTCATTTTATGTGAATTGGGCCTGCATTAGTGCGTTTGCGATTTTTATTCAAAATTATTAAATTAATTGAAAATTACTTTTATTTGTAGGAAAATTGGAGAGAAGGTCCCACAATCAAAACTTAAAGCTAAGTCACGCCAAGGAGGGGGTCCCACGCGTGACATTGTTGCATGGTATTGGAAGAAATTGAGATTGGAATTGGAAATTTATATTTAAGAGAAGTTAAGAAGTTTAAGGTGGAAGATCTCTTGCAAGAGAGGAAAGAGGAGAAGATTTCTCAAATTTGAAAAAAATAAGAAAAAAGGGAAGAACATGCAGCCATGGGAGAAATTTCCATTCACATATATTCTCATACCCATTTTTCAAATCATGCCAAGTACTTCTCTAGTTGGAAAAGGATTCCAACTGCTCCATCTAGATTCTCTTTCTGTTCTAATTCCAAGTCAAATATTATTCACATACCCCACCCATTATGCCAACTCATCATTCATATTATAATCCAAGTCCACTTTCCATTCCTCTTTTTCCTCGACGCCACTTTTTTCTCCACCTCTCTCCTTTACGTTTCAAACCCAGTCTTTAAATATATTATCGCTTCGGGGCCCGTACCCAACGCAAGCCTTATTTAATAATTATATTATTTGTAAATAAGGATATTTATAAATATTTAAATGATTTTTTATTTAATATTAACATTAAATTTATTTTACAATCATAATCTTAAATATTTTAGTGCACTCTTAAAAAGTAAATATCATATTAGTAAAAATAAATAAAAATGAAAATAATGTACTTGTGGAATTTCATTAGAATATTAATAAAAAAATAATTTTTCCTTTAATTTGAAAAATCAAGTAAAGAGAAAAAATATTATATGGTAATATAAATTAGATGGAATACTCCACTATGCAAAGAATCATCAGTTTAACCAATCTTATCACTATGAAAATTTTCAATTAGGTGAAAAGAAGCTGGTAATTAAGATTATCACAAAATTTAGGCTTCTTATTTATTCATTTGCACATAACTCAAAGAAAGAAAAAGAAATAAAAATAGAAAGAGAAATCTTGACTAAATGTAACAAAACTTAAGATGATCTCTAATTGAGTAGTGGACATTAAAATATGTGATACACTTTCAATCTTTGCATCGGTAGAAAAAAAATTGTATTAATCCTACACTAAGTATAAAATATCATTTGCATTACCATAGATATTTTAATATGAAAGACACAATTAGTTAATATGTATTAGCATATTAAAATTGATACTTATAAAAAATATAATGATCATGGCCTCGAGAGATATAGAGAGAAAAGAGAAAAGAGAAATTAAATAATTAATAGGAAAAAAAATAGCATAGCTATCTTCTTAACATTTAAAACAAAAAATATATATAAACCATCAGAACTTTTGGTGTTTAAAGAGAGCAGAGTTGCACTTACTCTTAGTGGTGACTTGTTTGATGGTATCTCCATGCATAAACCATACTTCATATTCTCATGTAAAACTGATAAGTTGATGAACTGGTCGTTTTCTATTTTTTTTTCCTCCTCCCATAGTTACATGGAAACGTTGAGTTTCAACAGTCACCCATTCATGGCGAGTGAAGTCAAAATAAAAATGAATATGATTGTCCATCTTCCAAAGGTTCTATCAATCTAACCACAAGAGACGATGCATATAAAATTGAAAGATTTTAGGATAATAGATAAATATTGATTAGTTTATGTAAAATTTAAACTTGAGTGACAGTATTAATCAAAATTTAAAATTGTTATGCTAGGGCTAATCCAAATTATTAGTTGTTTTGGGTTTTAAGGGGCATGATTTAGAATGAGTGAGATTTTAGAAATCTTGTCACCTAGTAGTGTCATTCTAAGTAATTAATTTAAGGAAGATCTAGCAATTTTAGGGTTTGTGCATTAACTTACTCGAGCGGGCCTCAAATATAAACTTTGAATTGGGTTGAGATTTAGTAGTAGAAAGCCCAAGCTTGATCCTGTCTAAGTGAGAGACACTAAGAAATCTCTCACATAGAAAGAAACATCCTAACCAACAAATATTTTTATTTTTTAAATATAGTATAGTATGGCTTAAGTTTAAACTATTCTAGGTGGGCTGCGCTCAGGGTAGGTGCTTATGGCCCGATTTAGGCTTTTTCCAAGCTCGGGCCTATTGTTCAAAATCCGGGCTAGGTCTGGATGTTACTTGGCCCAGCCCGGCCTGTCCTGGCCCAGCCTCATGAACATTTGTGACCAGTTTAGACTCTATTGTGATTTTAATAGAAAACCATGTGGGCCCACAAATTGCCACTTAGATAGTGGGATTTAATTGCATGTAAAATGAGATAAAGATAATTTGCCTAATTAATATGACGAGTGGTATGAAATTCATTTGAGATGTATAAGAACCCCTCCTTTTGACTTTATGAAATTTTTTAAGATTAAATATGATATGGATATCAATAGTAGATTATGATGAGATTGCATGCAAGTGATTGCATTGAAAATTTTAAGGTATCGTATTCTTTAAATAAGAAAGATTTAGAATGATTTTAAAAATGGAGAGATAATGATTTGGATAAGGATTATATTGATTTTTAGGAGATTAAATAGTAAAGAGAGGGATTTTGGGGGATGAAAATGGGAAAGAATCTTAGGACTTTGATTTGAGTGACTATATGCCATTTTTTAAGATTAAATATGATATAAATATCAATAGTAGATTATGATGAGATTGCATGCAATGGATTGCATTGAAAATTTTAAGGTATCGTATTCTTTAAATAAAAAAAATTTAAATGATTTTAAAAAGGGAGAGATAATGATATGGATAAAGATTATACTAATTTTTAGGAGATTAAATAGTAAAGAAAGAGATATTAGGGGATGGAAATGGGAGAGAATCTTAGGACTTTGATTAGAGCATGCCACGTGTTACTCTCCCATAAAGAAAAAATGCCACATGTCGCTCTCCCACAAAATGATGTATTGTTATAATATATATAACTAGCACTTCAGGGCCCACGCCTAACGCAGGTTATGAAAAAATAATAATTAAGTCCTATGAAAAATTATTAATAACTTAAATAAAATATTAATGAATATTATGACATAAATCATAGTGAAAACATAGTTGAAATATTGAATCTTTGTTTTTTTAAAAGGAGAAAATATTTTCTTTGACTCATAGATGAATAAAAGTTGAGGGTGAAAAAAAATAGACCGTTAACATTAAGTCATCCTTAAATGATTAAAGGAATTACATATGGTCTAAGGAAAAAAAAAAGGTCAATATTTTTTTATTGGCATGCACTTGTTTCAGTAGTTGTACTTAGTTTATCTTCTCCGCTTATCTTGATAATTGCGCTTTTTTCTTCTTGTACAGTTCTCTTAACTTATGCACTTGTTTCAATTTGCACACTTGTCTCAATAAAGTTTTTTTGTTTTTGGTATTGCAAAGAAAGTAATTGGTCCAACATCTTAAAATTTCACATTTTCTTTATAATTTGATACTGCAAAGTAAGCATTTAAATAAATTAGTAAAAAAAATTGATATGAAATAAATTGTGTTGATGGCATTAAAATAGAATTTATAATTTTCAAATTCTGAAAATAGAATGGTTGATTCTTGAGTGTAGCTAATCTCTTCAATTTTCTTAACCACAGGCTATGAAGAAACAAATTATTTTTTAAAAAATTATTGATATTTTAATAAAATATGAATACATATTATCATATAAACCAAAACACACACATAGTTAAAATTAAAATTTACAAAACCAAAAGTTTTAAGAAGGAAGTTTACATTAAATATAATGAAATTTAATTAAATGCACATATTTTTTTATGACCCAGTGTATCCCTCGCCAGCCCAGCCTTGAGACCTTTGCCGTGGGCTATCATGTCTACCAGTTGAGAGTAGAAAAAAAAAAGACGTTGAGATTAAGTCATCCTTGATGATTCAAGGAATTATATGTAGGCTAATAAAAACTACACACATGCCAATTGAGAGTAAAAAAAAAAAACAAAGCATTGAGTTGAAGGCATCTTTGATGATTCAATGAATAACTTATGGGGCTAATTAAAATTACATTTCATAACAGTGCATAAAAAGGGCTTCTCATCCTGGTTATTTGGGCTAAGAAATTTGTAGGTTTTCGAATCTCATTGTGAGTCGCCCATTAGTATGTGTGGACCAATTACTAAAAAAATCCAAATTAGTCTTAGTGTGCATGGACCAATTACCCAAAAAATCTAAATTGGTCTTAAGGTAAAGATAGAGAGGCCACAAGAAAGTTTATATTTTTAAATACAATAATTAAAATAAAATATAAAAAATTAGTATCAAACAAAGCAACATGAATGCATGAAAAATAATTTTTTAAGAATAAATATTTAAATAAATTGTAATAGAAAATAATAACAACAAAGCAAACTGAGTAGTTATTTTACCATGAGTATAAAAATTATAATGCATATTTCATTAGAGAATGTATCAAAGTTTATTAATTAAAATAAATTAGAGGAGGAGTGTGGACCAATGATAAATTTAAAAAAATCCATATTGGCCTTAAGGTTAAAATAGAGATTAAAAAATTAAAAGAAATAACTGAAACTTTAGGCCTATGGTATTGAGTTGAGTCAATTTCAAAAGTTAGGTTTACATGAAGCTAACTCATTCACTTGGTAGTTATCATATGATAAAAAAATAAGAACATATTTCATATATTTTAAAAAATAAAGGAGCACATTAATTTAAAAAATTAATAACTGTTAGGTTACTAGTACAACTCTTGTACGTACCCATGTCGGAGTGATGCTCGAGTGCCTTCCCAACACAACCGAGAAGACCATAAAACCATTGTTGTGCTATTTTCCATTACCAATTAGTTTTGGGATAAGTGGTAACTCAATGGGATCTGATATTCGTTACTAATAATATGAAAAAAAAAATAAGATGATAATTTTTGTTGCACCCTCCATATTTTTGAATAGGAAAGAAAAGGTCCCATGTAAAATTGTATTACATTAGACATTTTGCATATTTAAATGGGCCTTGTAGATTGTTCTTTCTTCAATAAATACAAATAAAAAATAATAAAATAAATCCTTGCATATTAAACATAATGAAGTTTAATTAAATGCACACATTTGTATTGGCTAATGCAACCCATTGATTCAAGATGAGTATCAAGATATCATCACTTTAACAATAATCACAACCAAAGGATTTGAGGCCTATCGGCAGGTTTGGGTTATACATTTGGGTCCCACTGATAGATGAAGAAATAAAAAGAAGAGGAGGGCATGAAAGGGGATGATGATGCTAAACAAACTAAAGAAGAAAAAACATCGTACCTAAAATTAACAAATGCAAAAGCCAAAAAGGCATTTCAAATGAAAGAGATCTATTTCAAATGACCTCTCTTTGAAATTGATAATTTTGAAATAAACATTTTGGTAACATTGCAAAGTTGATTCAAATAGACTAATTAAATCCAATGGTAAATAATTGTTCATCAATTTCTCCATATCTCGAAGGAATGAATCAGATGCTAATTTTTTGCCCCCATTACCATTTTTAGTATAAATATGAGGATCAACGGTAGGAACTCGAAATAGGAGCCAACAAATTTCAGAAAATTAGATCAAGATTTTTAAATGTTTTTGCAAATTTCTTGAGATTTGCAATTGGTCAACAATTCAATTTTAATCTCATAGTCGTATTTGGGCTGTTATAACTATACAATAGATCAGATGTTTGTTTATTGGCTCAAAATTAAATAAAAAAAATCAAAATATGAATGACCTTAATCACGTTTCACCTTCTGTAATAGTGACATGGGCAATCCTCTGGTTCTCACACTTTCATCATTTTTTCTAGATCTAGATCAAATCAGGGGTTAAACCATTAGCCGTTTTCAAACTTCCGAAGAAGATTAATAGTCCAGATCAATATTATGCGGCCCACAAAATTCGACAAAGTAGAACTATTTTATGCTTTGTTCTCGCAAATATCTCAAGATCTAAAATAGATCAACGGTTGAATTTCAGTCACGTGATGTATTTAGCCTTATTAATACTATAAACAGTTTGGATCATTGTTTAGGGTCCTTGATATTTTAAGAAAATGAAAAAAGCGGTAAAGAAAAGATGCACCTCAATCATTATTCATATGCATATTTATGGGGTCCTGTTTGGGCCCATGGATTTTTGCATTTCACAGTAGCTTGTTTTTCAACTTCTTTTGGATTTGAAACCCTCAATCATCGTTTATTTGTGTGGGTGTATATTGCAACCCGTTGGTAGGGCACTTTAGCCATACAAAAAATATTTCACACATCAGTAAGCCGGCCCCCACCAACATGCTAATTGTGTTGTCCTACATATTCTGAACTCCAGAAACAATGCAGTGCATGGAAAAGAAGAAAATAAAAGAAAAGATATATATATCTCATAATCTTGGATGGTAGTAATTAGAGAAGATCCCCCATCAACTATGGGTTTCATCATAACAACACTATTGGCCATCTCTGGAAAACAACACCATGGGCCATCTTTAGAAAGGGTTCCATTCAAGAATTTAACCATGATGTTTTACAATTCAATATTTCAATTAACATTTTATCCATGTGCTATTTTCTCCTATGAGTAGATAATATATTATGCAACTGCACTTGAGCTCTTGGGCCCCTCCTGTAACCATACCCCATTTTTATGAGTGTTGAATTGGGTTTAGGATCTTATTGTTAAGGGTGAGAGAAAGACGTTAGGGGAGGAGTAGAAATTTAAGGGGTAAGGGAGAGATTTTAGGGAAATTAAATAGTAAAGAGAGAGATTTCATGAGAGGAAAATGGGAGAGAATCTTAAGACTTTAATTGGAGTGTATCACGTGTCGTATGTCCATAAAGAAGAAGTGCCACGTGTCGCCCTCCCACAAAAGGAGGTATTGTTATAATATATTTAATAGCATGAAGTACACGTCCTATCTACTTCTTCACCTTGTATCTTTCACCCCACACCTCTAATATTCCTTCATTAGAGCCCATTTAGCCTTAAATTCCTATAAATTGAATTCCATGCAAACAAATAGGTCCTTAACTTCATGTGAATTTTATCTTCATGCTAGGTAGAAATCCCACTTCATTATAAGAAATTGAAAACCTTGATTACCTTTTAGTTATTATATAAAAGTAGGTATAAATAGAGAGGAGAAAACCAAAAACCAACTTTAAGAATGGTTTTTTGTTTTGTTTTGTTTTGTTTTTTTTGCTTTTTGCATTTACAATCGCTATTGTGCTAGTGATCTATGCTTCACTGTGTCTTTCCAATAAATGGGGCTTATTATATAAATTCAATCCACTCGAAATCACTTCCTAATTATGCTGTACTATTAGGAGAAAATTTAATTCAATTGGAGTTATATCCATTATAGATAAGAAAAGTTGTTTTTTTTATATCTTTAGATATACATTAAGGAGCATACTTATAGTTAAAATTATAATCCACAATATAACTTTTGATTACTATTAGATTTGAATGCTACTTGTTTTTCATTTATTATTTTTATTATTATTTTGCACTAGCAATTTTATAGTAATTTCAATGTTTTTTTTTAATTTTTGCTAACTTTTATAGAGGCTTTGACCATGGTTAAATCATTAACCATTGATGCATTTTTTAGGAGAAAAAACGTTCAAAATCTAGATGATAATATAATATTACCCTCCAATTGGAGTTACTGAATTTTGTAACTTTTTAGAATTTCTTTTTACTTTGGTCCTCAACAAAATATTTCTGGATCTGCCCCTGTGTGCAGGCTCAATATAGTTCAGATAAGGCTTTGACGATAATTATATAAATAAATAAAAATTGTTCAGTTGACATTTAAACTTCGTCTTTAATTGTAACAATTGTGTCCCCTATCATCAGTTCAAATTTGGATTGTCACCCATCTCAATTTCATGACTTGATCCAAGCATTAGTTAATTAATGAATTAATTAATTATTTACTAACAAAAGATATCCACACAAAATGCAGAACATACATTAGAAAACAACAAGAGAAGGAAGAAAAAAACAACAACAAAGAACGGTAGAACGATAGAGATTAACCAATAAAGAGTGAAGTAAGACACGCAGCGGATACAACAAGGAGTCTACGCAGTATTCAAGGGAATAGCACTATTAGGTTGGTGATCACTGCATAGATTTGATTTTTGAAGAGGTTGAAATTTATTCCTTTTTTAGTTTTTCACTATGTATCTCCCAAGAAGGAAGATGTTCCTTTTATAGGAATTTTCCAGTGGTTAGATGTGGGCCTATCTTGAAAAAAATGAAAAACCAAAATTGTAGAGGGATATTCAGTTTTTGGTGGAGTCACATGCACATTAGCCTCTTGCCAGTATAATTCGAATTGTGAGAAACAATCTTTAGAGGTATTTTTTTAGTGGGGGCCATCACTGTCCATATTTGTATCTCCTCTTACAGTTCTATACTGATCATTATTCCAATCAGAGAAGGGACCACACAACGGAATCCGTTTCGATTACAATGTGTATTTGTAAAAGAGAATCTCAGTTTTGTTACAGCCGTGAAACCATTGTATTTGGAATGAGAGTGGGACTGTGTTTTTCATCCTCTTTATAAACTCAACATCACACAGATATTTGCACATCAGCTGAATACGAATTTGCACATCAGTAGAATAGGAATTTGCACAGCGTGACACAGAGAGACGAAAGCATCATCAGGTAATATAGAGACCCTATCATTACTTTTCTAGCATTTTTTTATTTTTTGTTGTTTTTGTTGTTGGTGTTGATTGGATTTCCATCTTTAGCTCCATATATCTGTTTGTTGTTGTTGGTGTCGAATGATTGTATTCAACACTAAAACGAGAGAGTTGAGATGGGTTTTAAATACTTTCCTCAATACACAGTAGAATTTGAAGCCCAAAAGGTTCTTATGAAAACTTTGATTCACACACACTATTCGTTATGTGAACCTTTTAAGTAGTTGAATTGGTTTTTCTGAATTTCTTGAATTTATTTTTATGAGTTCTTCTCAGTCAGTCTCCTCTGTTTCTTGATGTATAATCTTGTTTTTATTTCATTGCCGGATTTCCATACTCATATTTTAACATGGGTTCGACATTCAGTTTGTTTGTTGCCATGACCATGGCATCCATAGCCGTGGGCTTATGGACTGCGTAAACCTCATTCATTCAAGCCTCATCTGATCCACTACCGACTCAATTAACGTCAATTTAGCACTTGAACTAACACTTTACACATGGCATACAAAGAATAAAGAGCCTTTTTAAAACTTATGTGGTTACAAATGAATGACATGATTCTATTTATACTCTTACTCTATACAATAAATGGCTTATTTTTATACACAAGTAATTCATCTAACGAATTAGAATGTCCTATAAACTACTTCGGAAACTTACACACATCTCTCTCTGTAAAGGACTCTTTGGATAACTGGCAATTCAAAAACTATCCAAGAGGTGGGCTGATTTTTTAGAAGTTCATTACAAATATGATTTTAAAAATCTGGCAAGAAGGATCATGTTGCCGGAGACAGATATAATTATGGAACTCATGAATAAGTTGGATTGACAGGGACGCACTTCGATTAGAACTCGTATTCACAAGTATTCACGGAGATGGACTCACTATAAATTGGAATAAGTCCCAGTTTCAGTCAAAGAAATAATAAAGACTGTCTTTCTCCTTGTGCAAGTGGAATAACTGTATTTTCGCTAGTTTCTCATCAAACGAGGATCTAGCATTAGCTATATTTTTACTGTAGTTAGAATTTGGCCCATGTTGGTTGTCCCTCTCTTTATAAACACGCAAGCACACATGAAGATAGCAGTTTCTTTAAAGATTGATTAGAATTTTGGAAAGAGAATTAGGTAGGGATTGGAGATTGGACCATTAGATTAAGGTAAGTACGCAGTCTATTGTTCTGTTCTATTTGTTTTGTTGGCTTTTTTTTTTGTCCTTGGTGTTGGTGGAAGCTCTGTATTTGTTTGTTGTCGAATTATTTTCTTCAAACAATAGATTGAAATCCAATATGTTTAAGGATGTGTACGTACAGTTCTTTGATATTGTCATTCCATACCATACCACCTGTGCCAAGTTCCTATGAAAAGAAGTCAGTAAATCCTATTGTAGATTAAAAAGATGGATTTTTCTACTTTTTTACTGCATTGTCTTTTATAATTTCCTTTCACCATAAAATATTTTATTTAAACTTTACCATGATTCTATGAATGTAACTGTTAGGTGGCAAAGATGAATAGGAACCCACCTAGGTTAACATCTCTCTTTTTAGTGTTTTTAATCATTTTCAAATAGGGTGACTCTATTCGTATTCTGCTGTACATTGAATCAAAGTCTTAAGCTTATTGGTTGACAATAACGCTTTGGCATGCATTGACATTTCTATGAATTGAATTGAATTGAATTGAACTCATTATGAATGTTAACATACTTATGCATACTTAGGATTGATGTTTGTTTTTCCATTTTTTACCTAAATTCATCAACAGAATCCATGAAGATTCCTGCTACTTCTTCCTTCGCCGTTGTTAGTCTCTTGCTTGTGCTTGGGAGCTTCAGCGCGGCTTCCGGGCAGCCCAACCATCTTGATAAGATGCCAAACATCATCAAAGGGGAGAAGTGGGCTAATTTTTTAAATGGAATGAAAGCTATGAATCTTCCTCCCTCTTTAACCATCTTCTGGCCTACTGGTGAAGATGAGTCAATGATACCACTTCAATGGGCCAGAGAACCTGACATTGTCCGCTACCATATCGTCCCTATGAAGCTCTCCTATTGGCAACTCACTCGTTTAGCGGCGGCCGGTCAACGAATCCCCACCCTCCTACCGAACGAGCCTATCATACTCACTGCTGACAAATCATGCAATGTCTCTGTTAATCATATCCATATCACTCACCCTGAGAAGTTCCAAAATGTTGCCGCTTTTGTACATGGAGTGTCAACTCCCCTCAACTACTCTCACAAAGGTGCCTCGACCAAGCGAAAAGCAGCTTCGCCGCCAGAAAAGTCTAAGGGTGCAATTGCACTGCAGCCATTGCCACCCCCTTCACACCCTGCTGCTCCCACACTGCAGCCATTGCCACCACCTTCACAACCTGCTGCACCCATGCCGCACCCATTGCCACCACCTTCACAGCTGGCTAATCCCACACCGCAGCCATCACCACCACCATCACACCATATTGCTCCCACACCACATCGATTGCCTCCACCTTCACAACAGGGTCCATCACCACCTTCAAAGGCCCATGCTACATCTGCTGCACCCACGCCGCAACCGTGACCACCTTCAAAGCTCAATGCTACATCCACTGCTCCCACGCCACGGCCATCACCACCTTTAAACGTCCATGCTACTGTTGTTGCTCCCGCACACCATCCATTTGGCGCTAGATTTCTATCTAATAAATCGTGATTTGCACTCTTACTAGTTTGGACAATCTCTATTTTTAAATTATTTTGATTTCAGGAAAAGCTAAGTTAGATTTTTTTTCCTTTTAAAGTAATGTTTAGTTCCTCATACTCTTATATGAATTCAAGCATTTTACTTTCCAAGTGATGGTTCGAGATGGTGATTATTTTATTTAGTATAGTCTATTCAGCTTGATGTTTTGGAAACTATTGGTGCCTGATGCCATTGAAGGCAATGATTTTTCAACTAACATTTTGGAGTTGACTATGTAGTGTTGGATGCTATCATATAATGCTCACGATCTCATTATAAATGTTGGTGAGGGTCCATATTGTACTCCGACCTGAATCCTCATTTGGGTCAAGGTCCAGATAAGGACATGGCACAGACTCGTTTTCACACTTGAATTTAGTATGTGTAGTTTAACATGTAACGATGTCTGAGTTTGAGCTAAAGTTTTGCTTGTTTGAGTGGCTCACGTACAAAAGTGAAGAAGTGAGTTTGTGGTGACGATGGAGGCTAGGTTTTTAATCAGTTTTTGTACGTTGCAGTGTCTCCCACATCTTTAGTAAATAAGGGGTGCGAAATCAGGTTTTGAATACCCTGGGGCAGTGGGTAGGAGGGGGGTAGGGGTGGAGCTTTGACACTGAGGAACTTGGTTGAGTGGGAGTAGGTGCAAGTATTTACCAAAGTAAATAATAATAATAATAATAATAATAGTATTGATGATGATGATGATGATGATAATTTTTTTTTAAAAACTATCATTTTATTAGAATATTTTGGAACCTACACATTTATATCCAAAAGTATAATAAAACAAAACTAAGAATATATATATATATGAAAGCACTTGCTTTTAGACTTTTTCATAGTAATTAACATCACTTTAAGTAGAATTCAATGCTCTTTTTACCCACGGGATGTATGCCAATCAAGGAATCTAAATATTGTGAGGCTTTTGACACATGATAACTATAAGTGGATCAATCATAGTCCTCCATGTCTGACTGGGTAAGGCCTACCTGGGATGGGACACCACACCCCATGTGAATGGTATACTTTAATTTCCTCGGTGACAAGCTTATTTGAATCTTTGTAAATTGAGTGCTAGTAATCTTTTATGACAGTTGCTTTGCTAGTAAAGGGCATCAATGCTCACTCATACGTGAGGGGCAAGTTTGAGCTTATTGTAAATAAGAAAGCAAAAAAAAAGAGTGCTAGAAACTTAGATGCACAAAGCAGAGTTCATGCAATTGGATAACTTGAGCTACTTGCTATCATCCTATGCACAAATCTTTTTTTTTGTTGGTAAAAGGATTGTTGCTCAACTCTTGATGATCGTAAATAGCCACGTGTAGGATCCCATATAAATCACAATCTGAGTTATTCTTAATAAGGTGGCAATGGGTTGGTTTTTAAAGTGGGACCTGCTCTGACTTACTCTTATTAGGTTTAATTTGGTAGTGCAAAGGATGGTTTGGATTGGATATTGAAGGGATTCTAACCTTGACAAAGATTAAGGTCTCAAAACAGATTTCTTATATGTAGTTAAATAAACAATTACCCGAAGTTACCAAGCAACCACAAGAGATAGATACATGATTTTTACATAGAAAATTCAAATGGGAAAAAAAACCACAGGACCTAATACTGGCTCACACTTAAATTAAGCACTATACAAAAGAGGTTACAAAATCTATTTATTACCCTTGTCTAGTTGAATACAACTTAAAGGACTAAAGTTCTTTTTTGCCGATGCACGTGCTGTTCGCGTTCTCCACACTTGATCTAATACGCTTTGAAGCTACTCAAGACGAATAATCTTTTAGAAGAGTAAAGACAATCTTCTACAAGAGAGTAGAAGCAATATTCGCTGTAACTCAACAACTTCAGTACAATCTCTCATTGAATGCTTTATATAAGAAAGGAATATCTAATGTAAAATCTCAACTCAAAATATGGAGATGGATGCCATAGGGTTGAAAGAAAATCTCTTTTTATAGCCCTAATTTCATGCCTTATTATAGTAATCCAACTAGAATAGAAAGTAGCATAAAACTGGAAAGTCCCACTTAAAATAAAAATAGAAATTCTCGTAATGGCAGTTTTGTAATTTCAGAAAGCACAATTTCTGCAAAATTTTCAAACTTCATGAGGCTATAATCTTGTCGTTTTAGCTCCGATTTATACAATCTTGTAACTTACAGATATCTATGTGAAATGAGCTTTCTAATGGTAGGTCGTTTGCCCATATTCGACGCTTGGCTTGTGAGATGTAACATTTTTAATCCAAATACCTTTATGCTAGCTCTTCTAAGACTCTTTAACCTCTTTAAACTCCCCGTCTAAAATAATAGAAATACAACTTTGATTATAACTAGAGTTTTGTTTGATCTATGAATTTAACCAACATACTAAGATCCTTACAATTTCCCTCTATGGCAATTCATGGACAAAACCCCTAGAACACTACAATTTAATCTCCCTAAAACAAAACCCAAAATATATTAAATTTTTAGAAAAATAAAAATTTTCCATTCACCACTTTTAAAGCTGTATTGTCTTCGTCTATCTTTAAATATCTAAACTTTCAGCATTGTACCAATTACCAATTGAATACCATGTATCTTCAACAACTCTGAATCTATAAATATTCATATCTCCTCCTGATGCTCTTATACTCTCCCTTTTTCTTCATAATTGACAAATATAATGATATTAATATGCAGCATATTTTTTAATCAGGATTCAGCAGTAGCTCTTTTAACTCTACCAGTTTTGCTGCCGGTCCCAAGCCCGGGTAAAGGAGGAGGGTTGCGTTAGGTAGGTGACAGCCAGCGTAAAACTTTGTCACAACCCAAACATGAATTCTGAACAAATGATATTTCACGATAAGGCTAGGGCGTTCCCCGCTTTAAGCGACGCATTGCAGCATTGCCCGGCTGCAGTGAAAAGTGTGCAAGGGCTACCGCATGACTTTGGGCTAATGCGGTTAAAGAAGTTAGTCCATGAGAAGAAGAGGAGGAATAGGAAAATTAGACTTGCTACTTGGAATATAGGAACCTTGACAGGCAAGAGCATGGAGTTGGTTGAGGCAATGAAAAGAAGAAGAATTAGTGTAGCTTGTATACAGGAGACAAGGTGGAAAGGGAATAAAGCTAAGGAGCTTATGGATGGGTATAAGCTTTTCTATGCAGGAAAGAGTAATACAAGAAATGGAGTAGGTATAATTATAGATAAGGATTTAAAAGAGAAAATTGTGGGGGTAAAGAGGTTTAGTGATAGAATTATAGCAATTAAACTAGTACTAGAGGAAGACATAATTCATATCATTAGTGCATATGCTCCCCAAGTAAGACTAGAAGAAAGTGTGAAAAGACAATTTTGGGAGGAGATGGATGATTTAATGCGAGAAATCCCAAATAGTGATAAAATTTTCCTTGGAGGGCATTTAAATGGGCATATAGGAAGAGATAATAGAGGATATGAGAGAGTGCATGGAGGGCATGGATTTGGAGAAAAGAATGAATTCGGAAACACTATATTGGACTTTGCAGTGGCATTTGATCTTATAGTAGCAAATACTTACTTTAAAAAGAGAGATGAGTATTTAATTACATATAAAAGTGGGAGTAATAGGAGTCAGATAGACTTTTTTCTAGTTAGAAAACAGGACCGATTGGCTTTTAAAGATTGTAAGGTTATCCCAGGAGAGAGTTTGACTACGTAACATAGGCTTGGAGTTTTAGATATTTGCATTAGAAGTAAAAAGAGAGCAGTAGTAAACAAAATGGATCCTAAAACAAGGTGGAGAGATTTGAAGGGGGAAAGAGCAAATATATTTAAGGACAAAATGATTGGAAAAGGAGAATGGAATATTGAAGGAGAAACTACAGTAATGTGGAATCAAATGGCTAATTGCATTAGGAATGTTGCAAAGGAGGTACTTGGAGAATCAAAAGGGAAGAGACATATTAATAAAGAAACATGGTGGTGGAGTATGGAGGTTCAGGAAATTATTCGACAAAAAAAACATTGCTACAAAGTTTGGCAGGGGACTAAGAGTATAGACAATTTTGAGTTGTATAAGAAGGCAAAGAAAGAAGCTAAGAAAGTAGTAAGTAGTGTAAAGTTCAAAGTATACGATGACCTCTATAATAGGTTGGGAACAAGAGAAGTAGAAAAGGATATTTTTAAGCTTGCAAAAATAAGAGAAAAGAAAAGTAGGGACTTAGATCATGTCAAATGTATCAAGGACAATGAGGAAAATATTTTGGTGAAGGACAACGATATTATAGAAAGGTGGAAAGAATATTTTAGTAAACTTTTAAATGAAGAATATTTGGGCAATACAAGAGTGCAGGAGGATTTTTCATTACAAGAGTATACTTTTCTCCGTAGAATTAGAGGGGTGGAAGTGAAGGAAGCATTGAAGCGAATGAAGACAGGAAAGGCAACAGGCCCAGATGATATTCCGATAGAGGTATGGAAATGCATAGGAGAGGTTGGAGTAAGTTGGTTATGTAGACTATTCAATAAGATACTTGAGACAAAGAAAATGCCGGATGAATGGAGAAGAAGCATTGTAGTACCTATATATAATAATAAAGGAGATATACAAAATTGTACCAACTATCGAGGGATTAAACTTATGAGTCACACTATGAAGTTATGGGAGAGAATAATAGAGCAAAGACTGAGAAAAAAGACTAAGATTTCGGAAAATCAATTTGGTTTTATGCCAGGGAGATCAACTATGGAAGCTATCTTTTCACTTAGGCAATTAATGGAAAAATACCGAGCAAAGAGGAAAAGTCTACATATGGTCTTTATCGATTTGGAAAAAGCCTATGATAGGGTACCGAGGAATTTAATTTGGTGGGTGTTAAAGAAAAGGAATGTCCCATGAGGTTACATTGAAATTTTAAAAGATATGTACGAAGGTGCAATAACAAATGTAAAAACCACATGTGGAGAAACGGGCAGATTTCCCGTGACTATAGGCTTACATCAGGGATCATCCTTAAGCCCTTATCTCTTTGCATTAATTATGGATGAGTTAACTGTGCATATTCAAGAAGAAGTACCATGGTGTATGTTGTTCGCAGATGATATAGTATTGGTGGATGAATCAAGAGAGGGTGTAAATGCAAAGCTTGAGAGATGGCGGAGGGCATTAGAATCTAGAGGCTTTAAAATAAGTCATACAAAGACAGAATATATGGATTGCAATTTCAGTGGACATATACAAAGTGTTGAAACCACTGTCAAAATTGAAACCCATGAGATACCACGTAAAGATTCTTTTCGGTACCTAGGCTCGATGATTAGTAAGGATGGGGAGATTAATGAAGATGTGGAGCATAGGATAATAGCTGGATGGCTGAAGTGGAGACTAGCTTCGGGAGTACTTTGTGATAGACAAACGCCAACAAAATTGAGGGGAAAATTTTACAGGACAGTGGTTAGACCAGCTATGACATATGGAGCAGAATGTTGGCTAATTAAGAAGACATATATTCATAAGATGGATGTAGCGGAAATGAGAATGCTTAGGTGGATATGTGGTAAAACTAGGAAAGATAAAATTAGAAATGAGCGCTTTCGAGAACATTTAGGGGTAGCACCAATAGGAGATAAGATTAGAGAAACTCGTTTAAGATGGTTGGGCATGTTGAGCGTAGGCCAGTAATGGCACCGGTGAGAAAAAGTTTGGATATACAGGTGGAGGGTCCATCAAGAGGTAGGGGTAGGCCGAAGAAAACATGGATGGAAGTCATTAATTCAGATTTGAAGAAGTTGCACTGATCGAAAGATTTAGCTCAAAATAGAACGGAATGGAGAAATAGAATTCATGTAGCCGACCCCAACATGGTTGGGATAAGGCTTTGATGATGATGATGATGATGATGATGATTCAGCAGTAGCTCCTTTTCAATTGTGGTTCCCCCTTAATCTCATCTTTTTTTTAACACTACAGGTGGGAGCTTGATCTTTTGTATTTGAGTTTTTAGGTTTTGGTACCTACACTTGCGAATTTGAAAGTTTTAGTACATTGTATACCAATTCAGTAGGTAAGTTAGACTTTCTAACCCATACACCTCTTGTCTTGATCTTGGGTGGAGACAATTGCTTCTTCAATTGCTTGGTTTTTTGTAAATATCTCAGTTTGTTGTAATGAGAACGAATGTGTCCTTTGATTCCACAATGGTGGAATGTGAGTGTAGATGGAGGATGAAACACATTCTTCTTTGAAATGAAAGCAACATGTTTTGTAGATGGTATGGGTGTCAGGGAAACCAAAATAGAACTTTTAACAAATACAGATTTACCTTTATCTTTTTTAGATAGATGTGTTTTTGACATAGCCAAAACCTTGTGTGTCACTTGGCAACTTTTAACTGCACAGGATGTTATCAAGTTTCTTTGAGGCAGTGTTCATTTTGTCCAATGATACCTTTGGAGCAATCAGTACTAACATGATCATCTTGTTCTTATTCTAACTTTCCAATCAACATAGTTAAATCCATCTAACATAGGGGCCTCAGTAATCAAAGTACCATCTCTTGTAAACTCTTTATCTTCTGATTTGATCTCACACGAAAGACTCGTGTGAACCCTCTCTGATATTACTTGAAGGATTCTAACCTTAACACAGGTTAAGGTCCCAATACGGATTTCTTATATGTAGTTAAACAAATAATTAATGTAAGTAAAAAAACATCCAATCACAAGAGATAGAAAAATGATTTTTACGACATGATTTTTACATGGAAAACCAAACGGGAAAAAAAACATGGGACCTAATACTTGTTCACACTAAGATCAAGTAGTATGGAAGAAAGGTTACAAGATCTGTTTACTACCCTTGTCCAGTTGAATACAACCAAAAAGACTGAAGTTCTTTTTGCCAATACACACGCCGTTCGCATTCTCTACACTTAATATAACACGTCTTGAAGCCACTCAAGACAAATAATCTTTTAGAAGAGAAAAGATAATCTTCTACAAAAGAGTTGAAGCAATATTCTTTAGAACTCAACAATTTAAGCACAGCCTCTTAATGAATGCTCTAGAGAAGAAAGGAATCTCCAATGTGAAATCTCATCTCAGAATATAGAGATGGTTGCCTTAGGATTGGGAGAAAACCCCCTCTGATAGCCCCAATCTCATGCCTCATAATGGTAATCCAACCAAAATATGAATTGGCACAAAACTGGAAAGTCCCACCTACAATAGGAATGGAAATTTGCTTAATGGTAGTTTCATAATTTTAGATAATATAATTTTTGCAAATTTTCCAAGACCATAACTTTGTCGTTTTAGCTTTGATTAACATAATTTTGGAGTCTACGGATATCTACTCAAAACGAACTTTCGAATGGTAGGTTGGTTACCTATATTCGACTGCTTGGTTTATGAGATATGACCTTTTTAATTTAAATACATTCATTCCAGCTCTTCTGGGACACTTTAACCTCTTCAAACTCTTAGTCTAAAATAAATAGAAATACAACTTTAACTATAATTAGAGTTTTGTCCAATTCATGAATTTAGCCAACATACTAAAATCCTAACAAATATGGTTTTCCATAAATTAACCCAAGCTGGGTTCAGGGTGGCTTTGGATTTTGGGTGTTTCTAACCTACCCGTCCGGCCCCATATAACTCAACTTTTTTATATTCCTATCATTAAAATAAATAGTTGTAAGGAGTGACACTTTCTAGATGCCATGGGTTCAAATCTTCTTAATTAATAAGTTCACTTTTGCATATAAAAAATAAAAACAAATTAACCAACAACAATCTAGACTTGACCCGTGGCTATAATGGGATGCATTTGGTATGACAATAACAAACTTGTCCCATGTCGGCATGGTTGTGATACTCCGACCTGATTTAATCTGGTTTAGCAATTAATTAAGGTGTTTTTGAGTCATTTTCTAGCGAAATAGTTTTATGTTTGTTGTTTTGTCCTTTTGAGTTTTGTTTCGGGTCATAGATAGGTAGTTGGGTTGAGTTTAATCCGGTTTAGGTAGACATAAGCCCTTTTTCGTAATTTTAGCTTTTGTAAAACTTTGTCATTCATGCATCATCTTGGCATCATCACGTGTATCTCATCGATCTTGTCAGTTTTTGTATCTACCTCGTAAGCAAACGATGTCGTTTGTTTCCTTTGGACAGTTACTTGACTTGAACTGTAAATATTTTAAACTTGTGGACCTTGTTATAATTTCTTTTAATCCTTATCTTATGTAAGGAAGGCATGAACCGACTTCTTCTTCATTTCCTCTTAAACTCAAGTCTCCTTCTTATTCTCTTTCTCTTCTCTGCTTTTCGTTTCTTCCTTTCTTTTTCATTCATTCACGATCAAATCAAAGGAAGGGGATAATCTAGTTGTGTGCTCTACGGTAAGCTTTTGAGTCTTGCTATTCTATATGAGTCTCGAATATTTCATGCATCTGCATGCACTTATCATCATTTTCTTCTTGTACGCATGGTAATTAGACTACACTTAGACAGCGAATTTGAGCCAAAGGACCACTATTCATGTAAAAGAGCTCATTTAAGGCAAGTATAAGCACGATTGGGATAAACACATGGTTGTATATGATGATTGCTACTATTCTTCTTCATCTTTCATGTGGTGTGTGGATTATAGCCCTTTTGTATCATATCTCTCTTTGCTTGTTGTTTGTAGTCCCAATTGTTCCATTTCAGTTCGTTCTGTAACAGGTTCAAGACATGTCTCTCTGAAGCTTACGGCTAAACCATAATATATTACAGCTCAAGTTCCAGAGAGTTACAAAACTCGATTTTTCTCTACGGCCAGGCTACGGCTAACCCGTAGAATGCACTACGGCTAAGCCGTAGGTTTGCCGTAACCCAACCGTAGGTCAAGCTACGGCTTGATATCTAGAAACCAGGAAATTGAGAAAAACCTTTATGGTCTAGCCACGGCTACGCCATATTGTGTTCTACGGCTAAGCCGTACTCAAACGTGGCTGAGTCGTAGAGCAATCAAGGCCCAGCTGTAACGAATGCACAGTTCAATTGTGGCTGCAATAAATGCGGATGAACAGTCTGAGGGGGACCACGGCTGAGCCGTAGTACATAATTCGACTAAGTCGTAAGATGTCTTCGGCTAAGCTATAGGTTCACCCATGGCTAAGTCGTACAACCACTGAGAAATGGAGAAAAAGGATAGGTTTAATAAAGAGACCTTGTAGGGCCCTTGAGCTAGGATGTAGGTAACCTTAACTTGCCCAATGGAATATAAGAATTGCATGAATGTCTTGTGGCTGTGACGCATTCATGTGTGTTGTCCAATTATTAAGTACTTCCCCATAGGTGTTGGTTTAAGGAACTTCGATACACATTTCTCGATATCTTGCAATACCCCATAAGATGGACAACTGTGTATCGAATAACTTAAAACTACATAATCATGCACGGCTAGAAGCACTTGACAAACTAGTTTAGGGTTGGCTAGTAGACAATCATGATTCCCTGAATAACTTGACTTGCATTGCATATTGATTTAGATTATTGACTTCCATGCTCTTATTATTGTTTTGACTTGTAATTGTTCAACTTGTATCGGTATTAAAAGAACTGATTCTAGTGTTTAACCCTAGTGTGATGCACGCATTGTGTTGCATGATTGTGATATGACATGATACACGCACCGTATTGCCTTAATGTGACATTGAATGGATGTGCATTGTATGGCATGACTGATACGGTCTGGCTTTATTCAGCCTTAGCCTCAGGATATTCGACAGGGTTGACTTTGGCATAGCCTGCTTGTTGCCGCTGCAGTGTGCTCCTGTCCTGGGACTTCCGAACCCCGGGAACTAGAAACCCATTGTAACCTGGGCTGGTCGATGGTGTTCTCATCCTACCTGCTCTCAATAGAGAGAATATGGTAAGTGTAGTAGCCACCTAGCAAATACATCTGTATATGATTCTAATAGCATGTTTTATTCTTATGCACAAATTGCCTAGTAGACTAACTTGAAACTCAATGCAATCTTGTTTGTTATTTATTCTACTAGACACGACGCGTGTTACCCTATTGTCGCTTATGCTTTGCTGAATCCTTGTATTCATTAGTTGTTCTTAGTATTACAGGCTTAGATCCCCCTACTGACCCCTTGTCGGTCGGCCAGACTCCAGGAGAGACTCGAGAGGCCCAGTCAGGGCTAGATGAGTAGATGTGATCTCTCCAATGGAGAGCGGTCTTACATTGCATTAGTTCTTCATTTTGTTGTGTGTGTGTGTGGCCTGAAATTTGGCTTTTGTATAAGGGATTTTGGTTTCTCATGTACACCTTGTATTTTTGTCTCTAAGAAACTGCCTCCCAATTTTTGTTTTGTAAATTCTGTAATTAATGTAATTTTTGCAGTTATTGTTCTTATTGGTGTATCCTCTTTCCATGCAATGATACGTACAGCTTCTGCGTACACCATATTTACACATGTGAATGTCCCTTGTGTGTGTAAACTTAGACAAGGCCTGGGTGTGCGTGCACGGGAGTACGTGTACCACTAGTTAGGTTTTAATTAAGCCCCGATTTCTGGGCTCGAGTCGTGACAATAGGTATAGAGGCTAAGGAAATACCAATCTAGTTGGGTTAGGCTTTGCCTAAAAGTGAATTTGCCCCGCATTGTTGTCTTCTTCAATTCCCTTAGTTCTTGATTGTTGCTCAATTAGTAACAAACATCAATGCCCACCTGTTGGAGCAAGAGTTTAACCTTTTAAGGGGGAAAATTAAAATAAAAAAATATAAAAAATCAAGGGCTAAATGTCTCAATTTACACATATTAGTACATGCATTTGGATGATCGAATTAATTGGGCTTTTTAATGCCATCTTTCGTTGCTTGGCGTGCCACTTACCCAAACTAGCCAAGAAATTTCTATCATTACGAACGAACACTCTTGTTTTCTTAATGCTAGTGCAAGGGCCTTGCGACTAATTAGTTTTGGGCTTTTGTGGCTATAACTAAACTCAAAATATTTTAACTATAAAACACTAAGGGAGTTCAACCGTAGGTCACTGTAAATTTTCCCAGAATATTATAGATTCAGTGACATAATTTTTGCTACATTAGGTCCTTAAGTTAAAAAAGCCAATGTAAATTGACAAAAATGACCCTCCTTGCTTATTAAGTCCCTCACTTGAAACTTGACATTTCAAAACCACATATAGATTGCCATTGCATAAAATGTGGGTACGAGGCAAATGTAAGTGTCATCACTTTTCTCATTGACATGTACATGAAATTCCACAATGTTTATTATGGGAAGAAAGTGTTTGATAAAATGCCTGAGAGAAATGTTGTCACGTGGACTTTGATGCTAATAGGTTATAGCATAATGGATTGCCAAATGTTGTGTTGAAACTCTTCATTTAGATGCAAGGGAGGGTGTTAAGACGAACTATTTGCTGTTCAATTTTATCTGTTCATTCCTCACAGTGGTGCTCCTCGCCATCTACACTTTCACTTATGACAAAATGTAGTTCCCCACCATCCTCAAACAAAGAACTGGGTTGTAATTGGCCACCATTGATCGTCTCTCATCATCTATTCCTATATCTTGTGGTTTTTTTTTTCTAAGGTCTAGGTTTGGGTCCCATTCGTTGATGAATTCCATTTGTTTGTGAAAATGCTGGTGGGAACTTAGTCAGTGAGGAGGGTATTTTGTATGAATTATATCTGTTGCATTTAACAGATTTTATTTGTTAGATCTAATAGAATTTTTTTAAATTTTTTTTGCCTTTCTTGTCCACAAAAAATTTTATCTGTTGAGTTTAATAGATTTTATCTATTTGGTATTTCATGTTGGCCCAAAAAGGTTTTATTTATCAAATTTAATAAAGCTTATCTATTATGTTTAACAAATGATGACACTATGACTTTTTGCTACCCCTTTATTGGTTACTAATCTTAGATTAAACTGTTTCTATCCACAAGATTGGAAAGCTAAACCCATCATGTATTGGACCTTAAGCTAAATTATTTTGCCTAGTACACGATGCTTTGTGGATAAGACGTCTAACAAAAGAAAATAAGACCTGATTTTATATTCAAATTTTTTCCTAGTAAATCATTGACAACAAAAAATCATTTTGACTGTCCATTTTATCGTCAAATAATTGGATGGTTGAGAACAATGAACATTGGTGGTCTGTTTTGTCACATTGTTTTTTGTTTCTTTCTTTACAAAAAAAAAAAAAAGATATGAAGGTCTTTTTTCTGATTAAGAGTTTAAGGTGCATTTGATTACTAATCCGAAAAGCAAGGGCTATCATGTCAAGATGATTTTCAAGTTATGCATCATAAAAGAAAGGGTTTATAACATACTCTCTAGATTAATGCACATGTATTAATGCATGTTATGTTGATAAAATGCACATGATACTCCTCCCCTAAATTAGAAACAAAAAGGCTTCCAATATTGGAACTTTTTTTTCCCCACTATTCATCATGTCAAATGGGCTACTCAAGAAGATGGCACCATAGATTAAATTTAGTAGTAAAAGCAGGTAGATGATTCATGAGTCATGGCACTTTACTATTTCAATTTTCAGCTACCACTTGAGAACTATTGACATGCAAAAAAGTTTGGAAGAAATCCACAAGCAAATCAACAAAAAAAAAAAAAAAGTCAAGTCAAGACTCAAAAATAGCTCAAACACAGCAAAATAAAGTACAAGTAGCTTAAAGACAAAGCTTAAAAAGACATCTTAATGTTTGAAGAAGAAAACAATTTAAAACACTTCAAAAAGTGGAAAAAGTTTATGCTGGCCGACAAAACAATTCAGTGGCTGAATGAGCACTAGCTGACTGAACAAAATTAGTAGTCGATGGAATAGTGGCCAATAGAGAAAAGTGACTGGCCAACAATTATAAATTCTAACAGCTCATTAAGATAGGTTCAAATCATTTAGAGTAGATTTTAAGCTAATTGACATGATTTAAGGACAAAAATCCAGCTCCCACCTCGATAAAGTTGATGTGGGAAGGTAGCCGATCATACAAATACATAGTCAGCTACCCCCTTCGAAATAAATTTTGCTCAATCTTCTCCACGCCACAAATAATTGGAGAAAACCCTTTAAGGCTATAAATACTCCCCTTGGGTGCCCATTCCAAGACATAATGTAGAGATAGGCACACAATACATCAATGCATTCAACAACACAAGGCATAGAGAAACACATCAAAGTTCTGCATATTCTACTCAAGAAAACTCCGGCACTTCAACTTCTTCGAAGTTCAAGCTTCAACTCTCACTACAAGGTACTTAATCTTCTAAACGTAACTAGTAGGATAGTGCCTTCATTCAAAAGGATCCAAAGAAGAAAGTCTTTTGAGACTTTCTTTGTTCCCTTCACTTAGGAGTTAAAGGTCATACGGGTACAACTATGGCCAACTGATTGGTATAATGAGATTAGTGATCCATGGGGACAGCTATGACCATAGAACCTTCATTCTAAACTCCCTTTCAAATGCTACATCCAAGGAAAATGAGTGATAGGTTACGAAGATTGATCAATCGACTTAAAATACAAGAAGGTGGCTCACATATCCGGATTAGTCTTTTTTACTTCATCTTTTTTTTTAATGTAAATTGTCATTATTTTCTTTTCCCTTATAAGTGTTGATCATTCAAGACAAAGTGCAAGGGGGGTGCTGTGATAAAAAAAATGGAAACAACTTGCACCTTGGAGGTCAGAATGCAAAAGAATCCATGAAAATAAACTTGGAATTCAAAAGAGTAGAAAAGTTCGGCATTTCTTGCTTTCTTTCTCTCGCGTGTCTTTTCCTCACTCTCTAAGAAGGAGCGAACAAGGATATTAAGCAGAACCTACAAATGATGTTTGTTCAATGCTCATGCTTCCATTAAACTTTAGTTTAAATGGGAAGGTCTCAAGTCTCAACTACCCATCTAAAGTCTCACAGGTTTGACAATTGAAGAGGTGAGGGGAGATTATGAAAAAGGGATGTAAGGTAGAGATAAAGATGACACTATGACTTTTTTAGGATTTTATCTTATTAAGGAAGAGGACAGTGGAGAGCTATGCAAGGTACATGCTTTTTTTTTCAAAAAAATACTTTTTTAGAAAAAGAATATTCATTAAAGAGAAAAATAGAACAACCACGTAAGAGAAGAAAAAGACCAACAAATAATTTAGCCCTTAATCAAGAGAATACTTGAAGTCCTTTTCCAACATACGTCTTGGAGCAAAATTTGGTAAGCCTATGTGCCTTACCATTGAGAGTCCTTTGATGGGCGAAAAACCTACAACCTCTATTTTTGTTATGGGTTCTGCAAGATGAAACCAAGAGATCTCGTTTTTTTTATTTTGATGGTGGTTTTCTTATTCAAGCCGAACTTTTGGTCACGTGTAAAGGAAACAGATGCCTTCCTTCTTGTTTCTATTTTAAGAAACTTGGAGCAACCAACACTTATCTCATCTTTTGATATCAAGAACAAAAAGACAAACAACCTTTGTCTTTTAATGGCAATAAAGACAAATGAAATTTGGCTTGTGTTATGCACTAGTGGACCAGATCGAAGGATGATTTGATCTTGTGCAACTCTGAACAGCAACGCTATTCTCTCTGATGTCGTCTAATTTCATGTGCTGTGAGAAGAGCAAAAAAATGACTTTTCTATGACAATGAGTCGTTCAATACCTCAAGAGTAGAATTGTCATGATCACAAAATATGTAAAATAGAATGAACTTGAAGCATTAAATCTCATATCACTAGTGGACTTTTACAACTAAGTACTTAAGAGGTGGACATCTACCTAATTAAGTTTAAAGAATTAGACTTTCATCTAAATTAACCGAGAAAATAATTTAAAAAGCTCAAAAAATGAGTTAAAAAGTGTAATGGCCAAATGCACAGTGCAAATAACAAACTGACCAAAACGATGGCTGATTGAACAATGAAATAGCCATTGAAAAAAAATTAAAAATAGGAATGGCCAATTTAGATCTAGTCAAATCTCACTAAAGCAATTCTCCAGCTGATTAGCTCCAAGGGTGGAAATCACCGCTGAGAACCGAGCGAGGATTGACCAAAAAAGGATAGAGGACCAAAAAAATGCACAGTTGGCTATCCCTCTTAAAAATCAATTTTTGCTTATTCTTCTCCTTTCCATAAATGGCTAGAGAAGACTTCCAAGCCTATAAATACCCCCCTTAGGTGACCTTCCAAGGAATTCATTAAGCAAGAGGCACCAAGTGTCAAGCATCGATCTATCGGTTCAAGAAGCATCTCCCAACATTTGAAGAATCCACGGAGTTCAAAACATCCAGACTCTATCAACCAAGAGCAAGGTACTTAGATTCTGAGAAAACACTCAGAAAATTCAAACAAGAATCTTGGTGCCATGAGAAGAAGCACTTGAAGACCTAGGTCTTTCTAGACTTCTTTGTCTTATTAACTTTGGAGTTAAGGAAACCTATGGATTCAATCACATTTGTGCTTTTCGGACAATAACTGTAGTGTCCCGAAAAGACAACAAGACCGTTGGCATTTTACTTGGTTAAAAAACCATGACTCCTCCAAACTACGCCTTGGTGCATACGAAAAAAATAAAGTGATAAATTATAAAGATTGTTTGATTGACTTCAAAAGGAAGAAAAAAGTCCTAGCCAACATGACCAAATTAAGCCATGTAAGGATTGGTCACTACATTGTGCTAGTCAGCCATCCCCCATTCTTCTTCTTCTTCTTTTAATCATTTTTGTTGATGTTTTGTAACTTGTTGCTAAGTTATGGTTATTTGAGACCAAGTGAGGGAGTTGTATAAAAAGAAAGTGTAATCAACTTGCACCCAAGAGGTTAAAGTGTTAGAACCTAAATAAAACTAAACTCAGAAATGAGAAAAGTTATAAAAACACATCGTTTTCATTCTTGTGTCTCTTTCTAGTTTGTTTGACGAAATAAGTCTCAATGTGCACCACGTTCGTGAGCCTATTTTTTTTCAAGCGAACAACAGGAAAGTTTGACCACTCGGAGTATGAAAAATTGTTTCCATGATATTGAGCCATCTGGAGTCGGATTTCAAATTTGTTTCTTCTAGCGTGTTCGTAATGACGAGCACTATATAGTAGCAACAAAAGGAAGACAATCCAACGGTTAAAATACAAAAAGGTTTTGATTAGCATGAACTGTTAGCATATCGAAAACCATTTTTTTATTTAGATTATGGATTTATCTTATATAATTGTAGTGCATAACCATGCCAAAAACAAGTTATGCTTGATACATCTTTGATCCAATGATTAATTAATTAGGATATAATTAAATAGTAATTATTTAAGCTCATGAGGGACCCTTTCGCTGACAATCATGAATGAAATCATTAATAAATAATCCAATTTCAATTCTTAATTTCATTCTAAATTATAATATGCCCATATTATTTTGAATCATTAGATGGATTAAAGAGGATCTACAATCTGTTAGTTTTATCATATGTCAATTTAACTTACTAGATTTCAATTCAAAGGCTCAATCAAGGTTGACTTGAACCTATGATCGTAAAAAGGACTAATCTATGTTTGAATAGTATGATTTATTTATGACATGTCATTGGGTTGTTAAGACTACTAATGACCCAAATCAAGGTTCAAGTATAAAATAATTATCTGTGGGGCACTAAACCATTCATTAGATCATGTAGCCCACTACTTTTATCAGTGAACCATCAATGACATACTGGATCGTTTTCGATGCTATTATATGTGTCAATTAAAATCTTAATTTTGATTGGTTGAGTAGCTACCAAAGTGGCCCAATCATGATTAATTATAGATTTTTTTAAATTGAATTAAATCCGTTACTATTGTTTATAGTAGAATGAATAATAGCATCGAAATTGTGGGACTCAATTAGGAGATTGAGGATCAACTCACAAGTGTGGTTGTCTTTCAATCACTTGGAGATCTAGTGTCTTATGTGTACTTCCTAATTAAATTGTGGTTGTCTTGCCCACAAGTGTCACTCGTCTTCTATGTTGTACGTACTGGGATGGCAATATTGTAATGATTGGTTTATACAAAGTAATTTATTTGCATATTATCTTTCAGCCCAAAAGAGGAAGATGATAATTTAGGATTACTAAAAAATTTAATTTATTTCTTCTGATAATTTTAAATTAGACTGGATTTTAGATTACATGATTTATTTTAAAGTATATTTGATTAATGTGAGCTTTTCAATTGCCACTAATATGACTTTACTTGCTCAATTAGAGAGTACTTCCACTTTTGTCGAAAATATCTCTACTAAGTATAAGGATATGTTTTCTCTCACTTTAGGTTCTCTCTTAAAGAATTTAATGTTTGAAGCATGAAAATTGATTTAAACAAAGAGGTAATTTTTCTAACTTATCTCTTATTTGTTTAGAAACCAATTCAATAGATGTACCTTCTAATACCTAATGGATAGATTCTGGTGCCACTATTCATGTGTGTAATTATGTGCATGGCTTCTTTTCAAGCCGAAGTCTAAGTAATGGATAAAAACTCTCTCTTTGTGAAAAATAGGCAAGAGTCTAAGGTTGAAGCCATAGGGATTTATTAGCTTATCTTGGACATTGAATTTTAACTAAACCTCACCAACACCTTTTACATTCCTTCCACTAGTAGAAATTCAATTTCCTTGCCAAAATTAGATAATGATATTTTCATGTTTAATTTTTGGATGTTTTATTTAGTATCTATAAGAATGATATCCTAATTGGAAGTGGTTTTGTGTGTGATGGTTTGTACAAGTTAAAACTGGATCTAGTATTTGCAAAGTCTTTAATAGTTCTAAACACAAATAATAATTTACACAGTAGCAATAAAAGAGGATTCTTCAATGAGAACTCATATATGTTGTGGCATAAAAGGCTTTGATGCATCTCAAAAAAGAGGATAAATAGGTTGGTGAAAGATAGAATTTTACGGAATCTTGATTTCACTGACTTTCGTGTCTATATTGACTGCATTAAAGTAAACCAAGACAAATCTAATAAGAAGACAACCATAAGGAGTTTTTGACTTTTAGAACTTATCCACAGAGATATATGTAAAAAATTACATGTTCCTTGTATTTCAGGTGAAAAATATTTTATCACCTTTATCGACAATTTCTCACGTTGATGTTACATTTATCTATTACGTGAAAAATTAGATATTTTGAATGCCTTCAAGATATTTAAGGCAGAAGTGAAAAATCAATTAGATAGAAAGATTAAGGTTGTAAAACCTAATAGAGGTGGTGAATATTATGGTAGATAAGATGAAACGAGTCATAACCCTATCTCATTTGCTAGATTCTTTGAACAAGAGGCCATTGTTGCTCAATATACGATGCCCGGAATGCTGCAACAAAATGGTATTGCAAAACAATGAAATAGAATACCTATGGATATGGTTAAAAGTATAGTAAGTAATACTAATTTATCCGAATTTTTGTGGAGTGAAGCATTAAAGTTGTTTGTGTTTATTCCAAACTGAGAACCTAGTAAAGTTGTTCCTAAAGCTCCTTTCGACTTATGGACAAGTAGGAAATCCAATTTGGCACATTTACACATGTGGGGTCGTCCATCTGAGATCAGGCTTTACAATCCACATGAAAAGAGTTGGACTTTAAAATTGTTAGTGGATATTTTACTGGTTATCTAGAAAGGTTCAAAGGGTATGAGTTTTACTGTCCTAATCACAGTATAGAAATTGTGGAATCCAATAATGCAAAGTTTTTCGAGGATTATGACATTAGTGGGAGTACTAAATCGCGTAATCTTACACTTTAGGAAATTCAAAATCAAGATGTAACACTTGATATTTGAGATAAAATTATTATTCCGCATGATATTATTGTGGAACAGCAATCCATCATTATGGAACCGCTCTTAGATGAGAATATTGTGACTCATGTAGAAATCACACATCCGGTCGGAAATTAAACCAATAAGGAAGAATTAAGAGATCCACCTGTCAAATTGGTAATTCTTAACAATTACATTGTGTATTTGCAAGAGGCAGATGGTGATGTTAGAATTAAGGAT
The DNA here is from genome assembly GCA_037013555.1 of Sextonia rubra. NCBI lineage: Eukaryota > Viridiplantae > Streptophyta > Magnoliopsida > Laurales > Lauraceae > Sextonia > Sextonia rubra. Next base: position 29,303,285 of record JASUAD010000009.1, read on the forward strand.
CCATTAATGTTCAAAGCAGCCATAAATAGTGAAGATCCTAAAAAATGGTTGGAAGCCATCAAAGATGAGATGACTTCAATGGCTAGTAATGAGGCCTGGGATTTAGTTGAACTTTTAGAATGGTCTAAAGCCATTGATTGTAAATCAAACAATATAAGGCCATATTAGTAGCCAAAAAATCCTCTCAAAGGGAAGGTATCAATTATCAAGAATATTTTCTTTGGTTTTCAAGAAAGACTATTTTAGAATCATTATGGCTTTGGGGTCTCATTTTTATCTTAAAGCTATATCAAATGAATGTTAAAACTGCATTCTTAAATGGGAATCTAGAAGAAGAACTCTACATAAAGCAACTCGAAGGTTTTGTGAAATAAGAATATAAATGAATAGTTTGCAAATTAAAGAAATTCATATATTGACTTAAGCAAGCTTTAAGGCAATGATATTAAAAGTTTAATGAAACAATTATCTCTTTTAGATTTAAAGGCAATGGTATCCTGTAGATCTTAGAGAAGCACGACTTCTTGATGGCATCGGAGGCGGATAGGATGTGATCGCAGAGGATTTGCAGCAACATCCCACTTGGCGAGGGCCAGTTTCATCACTCCAAAAAGGGGCTAACTGATCTTGCCATCCTCATGCTCCGAAAAGGACTCCGGTGGCAGATCCTCCTCCTTCGCTGTAGCCATCGCCCACTGAAATCTAGACCTGGCAAATTGGTTGGGTTGACTAAATTCGGGTCGGGTTGTCTTGACCCCGAATTTATTGGTTTAAACCTTAACCCAACTCATTTTTAAAATAGGTTGGAACACTTCAATCCACACCTGTGGTGGGTCAACTCGACCTTACTCGCCTAACACGAATTTGATGTGGGTTGGATTGGGTTGACGCGACCTAACCTATTTAATTCCCATTTTATGTATGATATAACTCATTTTATGTTGCTCAATTTCATTTGCAAAGCTCTCCTTACATCTAGATTCATTTAAAATGTTATATTGAGCATGAATTAATAATTTATCAATTTTTAAGGTGTAAAAAATGAGGCTAAAATCCATAAATATTTTCTAGCCCATTAATTGAGATAATCCTTTTTCAATTTTTGTTCAATTTTATAATTCTCTATTTGAACAGGAGTATAAGACTCATCAACATTATTGTATTTCATTTAAATCCATATTTTAGAGGTAAATTTCTATTCCAACATAAAAATGAAAGACACATCAATATTTCTACTACAAAAACATCATATTATCAAATAAAAAAAATAAGTTATATATAATAAGTATTAAAATTTTGCATAACTCCTCCACATAATATTAAGAGTACATAGTTTATAGCCCATATGAATAAGAAAAATTATATAAAAATTGAAAAGTTATGGTAAATTAGTAAAGTCTAAACAGGTTAAACGGGTTAGGCGGGTCAACCCTAACCTTACCCATTTTTATAAGAGTTGGTAAACCATAACCCTATCCTGATCCATATTTGAGATGGATCAGGTTAGGTGGGTCAGAAATGGGTCTAGTTGGGCTAGATTTTGCCAGCTTTACCAAAATCACTCCTTTGGCTGACACACCACCAGCAAGGACCAGCATTACCACGCCATCGACCACCTCCGATCACTCTCCTAGAGCATCTCCCATTCCAAAGAGGATGTGGATGAGTAGAATTTTAGACCGTTGGTGACTATTTTATGTCCATCATAGCCTCATTCCAAACAGTGCTGGGGTAAAAAATCTGACCATTTGATTTTCTTTTAACTCTACTTCAAGACAAACACACTAGCCCTAAGGCTTTGTTGCATGGAATCAAATTTGTTGGAATTCTAAGAGATTTATTTTTCTATAAAACTAGCTAACTGAAGAAACAAAGGCTCAGATTCACAAATAGCATCAATAATCTTCCCATAATGTAATATGAATACTGCTATCACCATAGTAAATCAAGTACAAAGAACTGCTTCTTACCCCATTGGTAAGAGGCGTTGGTTCTTATAGGACTGCTCAGGGTTTGAACTCACGGTATGCCACCTCTTTCCATGTTTGTGGGTTTTCTTTCTATGGGTGCGGGCTCCTTTCCCTCGTGAGTGGGCTCTCTTTTAATGTGTACGAGCTCTCTGGAGGAGGTCTCAATTTCTTAGTTGGGTTACCAAAAAAAAGAAAAAAAAATCAAATAAGGCCTTAATTTTTTGTCTTATTTTTAAAAATGACACAAGTTTTACAACTTTTTAAACTAGTTCCTAAGTTTTTCATGTAATTTTCAATTAACGACATCCATCTATTTAAATTTATTTTCTAACAACTTGTTTTCTTAACTTTTTTAAAATGCCCAAATTTTCCTTCAATGAAATAAAATCCTCCTTCACTTCTTCTATTCATTCCTGCACTGGCATCCTCATGGTGATTAAGGAGAACTAACATCCCATAGTGATTAGCTACATGTAGTGGCTACCAAAACCATGTCATGGCTTTAAATGAAATAGAATTTGGGAATTTAAAAAAAATGAAGAAGAAAGTCACCTAAAATACCTTTATACAACTAAATGTCCTTAATTGAACACTTACTAGAAACTTAGGGACTAATTTGAAAAGTTTTGAAACTTTTGTCCTTTTTGAAATAAGAAAAAGCTTATGGCCTTATTTGAAAAATTTTCAAATAGTAATAATAATAAAGCCCTTCTTTACCTTGTTTCTTTCACCCCACACCTCTAATATTCCTTCGTTAGAGCCCATTTAACCTTAAATTCCTATAAATTGAATTTGATGCAAACTAATACATCCTTAACTTCATGTGCGTTTTATCTTCATGCTAGGTAGAAATCCCACTTTCATTATAAGAAATCGAAAACCTTAATTACCTTTTAGTTATTATATAAAAGTAGGCATAAATAGAGAGGAGAAAACCAAAAACCAACTTTAAGAATGGTTTATTGTTTTATTGTTTTTTTTTTTTTTTTGCTTTATGCATTTACAATCACTATTGTACTAGTAATCTATGCTTCACTGTGTCTTTCAAATAAATGGTGCTCATTATATAAATTCAATCCGCTCGAAATCACTTCTAATTATGCTGTACTATTAGGAGAAAATTTAATTCAATTGCAATTATATCCACTATAGATAAAGAAAAGTTGTTGTTGTTGTTTTTTTTTATATCTTAATATATACATTAAGGAGCATACTTATAGTTAAAATTATAATCCACAATATAACTTTTGAGTACTACTAGATTTGAATGCTACTTGTTTTTCATTTATTATTTTTATTATTATTTTGCACTAGCAATTTTATAGTAATTTCAATGTTTTTTTAAAATTTTTTGCTATCTTTTATAGGGGCTTTGACCATGGCTAAATCATTAACCATTGATGTATTTTTTAAGAAAAAAATGTTCAAAATCTAGAGGATAATATGATATCACCCTCCAATTGGAGTTATTAAATGTTGTAATTTTTTAGAATTTCTTTTTTACTTTGGCCCTCAATAAAAAATTCCTTGTTCTGCTTGTGTGTGCAGGCTCAATATAGTTGGGATAAGACTTTGATGACGATGACGATATAAATAAATAAAAACTGCCTAGTTGACATTTAAACTTCATCTTTGCCTGTAACAATTGTGTCCCCTATGATCAAATTTGGATTGTCACTCATCTCAATTTCATGACTTGATCCAAGCATTAGTTAATTAATGAATTAATTAATTATTCACTAACAAAAGATATCTACACAAAATGCAGAACATACATTAGAAAACAACAAGAGAAGGAAGAAAAAAACAACAACAAAGAACAGCAGAACGATAGAGATTAACCAATAAAGAGTGAAGTTAGACACGCAGCAGATACAACAAGGAGTCTATGCAGTATTCAAGGGAATAGCACTATTAGGTTGGTGATCACTGCATAGATTTGATTTTTGAAGAGGTTGAAATTTATTCCTTTTTTAGTTTGTCACTATGTATCTCCCAAGAAGGAAGATGTTCCTTTTATAGGAATTTTCCAGTGGTTAGATGTGGGCCTATCTTGAAAAAAAAAGAAAAACAAAAATTGTAGAGGGATATTCAGTTGTTGGTGGAGTCACATGCACATTCGCCTCTTGCCAGTATAATTCGAATTGTGAGAAACAATCTCTAGAAGTATTTTTTTTAGTGGGGGCCATCACTGGCCATATTTGTATCTCCTCTTATAGTTCTATACTGATCATTATTCCAATCAGAGAAGGGACCACACAACGGAATCCGTTTCGATTACAATGTGTATTTGGAAAAGAGAATCTCAGTTTTGTTGCAGCCGTGAAACCATTGTATTTGGAATGAGAGTGGGACTGTGTTTTTCATCCTCTTTATAAACTCAACATCACACAGATATTTGCACATCAGCTGGATACGAATTTGCACATCTTGTTGTGTGCGTGTGTGCAAAGCAACCAAGATCAACCAATCACCACACAAGAAGACAAGAAGATTTACGTGGTTCGGCAAAGATGCCTACGTCCACGGGAAACCAATTTCCACTGGATTCTCCTCCAATCTGTGAAACCATAGCCTTGGAATCTCAGCCACTCTCAGCCTCTCTGACTGACTGACTATCCAGGGTTACAGATTACATCATATATATAACCAGTACATCCTTATCCCCCAAGAACTGTATCTCAAGAAAAAAGGAAAGTCCTAACATATTAGAAAACTGCTATTTGACAAAATAGGAAATTCCTAATATCATTAGGAAACCACCCCAGATATAGAACCCAATCATGGTCTGCACCCACATGGCCAACAATCTCCCCCTCCAGACCATGGGGAAGATGCCCTGAACCCCTTACTGGGAGTTCAGTCCTGCCAACTCTGAACACAGCTCCAGCTTTCCCTTAGACACAACCTTGGTCATCATGTCCGAGGGATTCTTGTCCGAATGAATCTTTTCCAGCTTCATGAAGTTCTTCTCGACCACCTCACGAATCCAATGGTACTTGATATCAACGTGCTTCATGCGACCATGATATGTAGCATTCTCACTGAAATCCATAGCACTCTGACTATCACAGTAAACTACATATTCTTCTTGCTTCAAACCTAGTTCTTGAAGGAATCTCTTCAACCAAAGCATCTCTCTCCCTGCTTCATTAGCAGCTATGTATTCTGCTTCAGTTGTAGACTGTGCTGTACACTTCTGTAACTTTGATTGCCAGGAAATAACTCCCCCTACAAAAGTAAACAGATAACCAGAAGTCGACAATCGACGATCAAGATCGCCTGCAAAATTAGCATCAGTATAACCTTCCATGACTGGTTTTGAGCCTCCGAAACATAAGCACACCTTGGAAGTACCTCTCAAATACCTAAAGATCCACTTCACTGCTTCCCAATGCTCTTTTCCAGGGTTTGCGAGAAATCGACTCACTAAACTCACAGCATGAGCAATGTCTGGCTGTGTACAAACCATGGCATATATAAGACTCCCCACAGCAGAGGAGTAAGGAACACATGCCATCCGTTCCTTTTCATCATCTGTAGTAGGACACAAGCGCTTGCTTAGTTTGAAGTGACTGGCTAGAGGTATGCTAACTGGCTTAGCATTCTTCATGTTGAACCGTTCGAGAACTCGTTCAACATATTTCTCCTGTGACGACCACAGCTGCTTGGAACTCCTATCACGACGTATTTGCATGCCCAATATCGTTCGTGCGGGACCCAAGTCTTTCATGTTAAACGACTTTGACATCTCCTCTTTTAACTTGCCAATCAACTTGCTATCCTGTCCAATTATCAGCATATCATCTACATATAAAAGAAGGATGATGAACCTGCCATCGATAAATCGACGTACATAGACACAATGATCTGCAGCTGTCCTCCGGTACCCATGACTCAACATGAATGAATCAAACTTCTTGTACCACTGTCTCGGTGCTTGCTTCAGCCCGTAGAGACTCTTCTTCAACTTGCAAACCATCTGTTCTTTTCCTTCTACCTCAAACCCCTCTGGCTAAGTCATGTAGATCTCTTCTTTCAAGTCACCGTGAAGAAACGCGGTCTTCACGTCCATCTGTTCAAACTCAAGGTCCATGCTGGCGACTAGACCCAAAACGATTCTGATAGAAGTCATTTTCACAACAGGAGAGAAAACATCACTGAAGTCGATACCCTTCGTTTGTGCAAAGCCTTTTACCACTAACCGTGCTTTGTGCTTCACCAGTTTCCCATTCTCATCTTTTTTTCATCTTGAACACCCATTTGTTTTGCAGAACATTCCTATCGTTAGGAAGTTGCACCAGCTCATAAGTCTTGTTCTTCTTCAAAGAACTCATCTCATCCTGCATAGCCTTCATCCACTCATCTTTATCAGCATGAGTCATTGCTTCTCGGAAGCTAGCTGGCTCTCCCTCATCAGTAAGCAACACATATTCGGATGCAGGATACCTAGTTGATGGTTGACGCTCCCGTGTAGACCTCCTAACTTGAGGTTCCGTGGTTTCAATCCGAGGAGACCGCTGCTCCCCCTGCTCAACACCCTCATCATCTGGCAACCCCTGTGCCTCATCATGATCCGGATCGTTTTGTCCACCTTCTACACCTGTAGTCTGTATCGGAGAAGGAGTTGGTGTGAGATCAACCACTCCATCAACTTTCTCAGAAGACTTATCATTCTTCTCAACATCTCCAAAGAACTGATCTTCATGGAAAACCACATCCCTACTTCTGATAAGTTTCATGTTCTCTGGATCCTATAATCTATAGCCAAACTCATCTCCACCATAACGAAGAAAGATGCAACTCACTGCCTTATCGTCCAACTTGGAACGCTGCTCCTTTGGTACATGTACAAACGCTTTACACCCAAACACCTTCAAATGTGAATAGGAAACATTTTTACCTGTCCATCTTTTCTTTGGAAGATCATAATTCAAAGGAACTGAGAAAGATCTGTTAATTAGATAAACGGCAGTCAGAACGGCTTCACCCCAGAATGACTTAGGTAACCGTGCTAATCTTATCATGCATCTCATCTTCTCAAGAATAGTGCGGTTCATTCTCTCTGCCACACCATTGTGCTGTGGAGTACCAGGAACTGTCTTTTCATGTCGAATGCCATGCTTCAAGCAATAGCTTTTGAACTGGTTGGATGTGTATTCACCCCCATTATCTGAACGGAGACACTTCAAGAGTTTACCTGTTTCTCTTTCAACCTTGACATGAAATTGTTGAAACATCTGGAACACTTGATTTTTTGATTTCAACGGATAAACCCAGACTTTACTGGATCCATCATCGATGAACGTGACAAAGTACTTATTGCCACCCAATGATTCGACCTCTATGGGACCACAAACATTTGAATATACCAAATCCAACACATTTGATTTCAATTTTGATGTCGAAGAGAAAGCAACCCTATGTTGTTTACCATATAAACAATAATCACAAGGGTCAAGGGATATACCTTTGGAGCAAGGAATTAAATCCTTCTTTGCCAACATCTGCAAGCCTTTCTCACTCATATGACCAAGCCTCTTATGCCACAGATTCAGAGAGGAATTGTCTTGAACTGCATTCAACGCATCTTTGCACAGCTTTACTTGTGTTTTATAAAGAGTATTACCTGCTGTACCTCTCGCAATAACAAGAGACCCTTTAGTGAGCTTCCATCTGCCATTTCCGAAGTAATTCTCATAACCTGCACGGTCCAATGCAGTCCCGGAAATCAGATTCAACCGCAGATCAGGAACATGTCGCACATCTTTCAGCGTCATTGTGCAACCAATATCGGTTTTAATGCAGACATCACCGATACCAACAATATCTGAATGACTCGTGTTGCCCATCTTCACAGTACCAAAGTCGCCTGCTTTGTACGTTGTGAACATCTCCTTGCAGGGAGTAGCATGGTAGGATGCTGCTGTGTCAACAACCCACTCAATCTGACCATCTGCAACACTCAAACACTTATCATCATCGCCAGCGAGCACCACTACTTCCTGTTCCAAAGTAGTTGTAGTGTTATCATTGTCATTCTTCTTCTCATTATTGGATCCTTTCTGTTCCTTCATGGCAAAACAATTTTTCCTGATGTGGCCCATCTTGCCACAGAAAAAGCACTTTACAGACTTTTTCTTACTCTGTGATTCACTGCTAGACTTAGACTGTGATTCACCTCTAGACTTGCCATGACCCCCCTTTGGTCCTCTACTCTTACTCCTCCATCTGTTCTCAGTAACAAAGGCCTGTGCATTATCTGTCCCTGCAGATTTCCGTCTTGTTTCTTCATTCTGTAGACTATTGGTAACCTGACTCATAGATAACACACCATCTGGAGTAGAATTGCTCAAGGAAACAACCAATGTCTCCCATGAATCTGGCAAAGAACTCAGAAGCAACAAAGTTTGCATCTCATCATCAAGGATCATCTTCATAGTGGCTAACTGATTTACCACACTTTGGAATTCATTGATGTGATCTTCGATCTGACCACCATCCTTGAATTTCATGTTCACAAGCTTTCTGATCAAGAAGGTTTTGTTCACCGAGGTCTTTTTATCATACATTGTTTCTAGCTTTTTCCAAAGGGTATTCACATTGGTTTCATTAAACTTGTGGTGAAATATACTGTTATCAACCCACTGTCTGATGTGACCAATCGCTTTTCTATGCAATTTGTTCCAATCAGCATCTTGCATATCTTTCGGTCGGGCACTATCCCCCTCAACGGGATCATGGAGGTCTTTACAATAGAGAATATCCTCCATCTTCGGTGTCCAGATCAACCAATGGGAATGGTTGAGCTTAACCATGGTAGTGTTGATAGATTGTTCTCCATCTTAATCAAATTAAGTAACAGGAAAAACAAATAATTAACACGGACCTCAACTTCTGCACTAAGCTGTAGATCTCGTCAACACGAGCACGCTGGAAGAAACGGATCTAAAATCCGACCCCGGATGGCTCCGATATTGCAAAAACGGTTTTCTGCGCTTCTGATTTGGTCAAACTCCTTGTTGACCGTCAAACAGCCAATCTTTTTCCACTAACACGTAGATCTGCTCGAAACGAGTCCGTAGGCGCAAACGGATCTCCGATCGGACTTCGGATGATCAAGATATCGTAGAAACAAACTTCTGCCGTCAATCTGGTCAACTCTGGCCGTTGACCATTTGTCTGATGACGTGGGCTGACGTCAGCCTGATGACATCACGGTGCTGACGGGCTGGACCGTCTGCTAACGGACGGGGTTCAGGTCAACCCGACCCGAACCATAAACCGCCTGTGCTGCTGGGCTTCACGTCAACCAGGTCAGGTCAACCTGGCCTGACCCGAAACGGAACCAACCTGAAAAGGCGCTACCTGGGCTGCTCTTCTCCGCGGGTCAGGCAAACTGACCCGACCCGACCCAACACCCCAGACCCAGAAAAACTGGGTCGTCTTCTTCTCTACGCCTGGGTCTGCAACTCAGTTGCAGTCGGCGCAGAGATGCCGCGGTCGGGGTTGCTGCGGTTCCGGCTTCCCTGGTCCGGTGACTGCAGCACGGGACCGGCGACGGCGTGGCGACGGGCGGCGGCAACTTGCGACCTGCCGGCGACCTTTGGCAGCGGCGACCGGTGAGTATTGCAGTTTTTTTTTTTTCTTTGCAGCGATGTTTCTCCTTTGCAGCGACGATAGTCGTCTCCTTTTTCCGAACCGGTAGCCCTTCGTCTTCCAGCAGCCTCTTCTCCGACGAAGATAGTCAGCAAGCAGCAGAACCCACTCACGTCTTTCTTCTTCCCGGTTTCTCTGTTGCGGCAACAGAGATCCCCGTGTGGCCCAGCAAGAGATCAACCTTGATCTCTCCTCTTCCCGTTGATCTTCCACGCACAATCAATCTCTCTGATACCACTTGTTGTGTGCGTGTGTGCAAAGCAACCAAGATCAACCAATCACCACACAAGAAGACAAGAAGATTTACGTGGTTCGACAAAGATGCCTACGTCCACGGGAAACCAATTTCCACTGGGTTCTCCTCCAATCTGTGAAACCACAGCCTTGGAATCTCAGCCACTCTCAGCCTCTCTGACTGACTGACTATCCAGGGTTACAGATTACATCATATATATAACCAGTACATCCTTATCCCCCAAGAACTGTATCTCAAAAAAAAAGGAAAGTCCTAACATATTAGAAAACTACTATTTGACAAAATAGGAAATTCCTAATATCATTAGGAAACCACCCTAGATATAGAACCCAATCATGGTCTGGACCCACATGGACTTTGGTACTGTGAAGATGGGCAACACATCTGTAGAAAAGGAATTTGCACAGCGCGACACAGAGAGACGAAAGCATCATCAGGTAATATAGAGACCCTATCATTACTTTTCTAGCATTTTCTTATTTTTTGTTGTTTTTGTTGTTGGTGTTGATTGGATTTCCAAGCTTTAGCTCCATATATCTGTTTTTTGTTGTTGGTGTCGAATGATTGTATTCAACACTAAAATGAGAGAGTTGAGATGGGTTTTAAATACTTTCCTCAATACACAGTAGAATTTGAAGCCCAAAACGTTCTTATGAAAACTTTGATTCACACACACTATTCGTTATGTGAACCTTTTAAGTAGTTGAATTGGTTTTTGTGAATTTCTTGAATTTATTTTTATGAGTTCTTCTCAGTCAGTCTCCTCTGTTTCTTGATGTATAATCTTGTTTTATTTCATTGGCGGATTTCCATGCTCATATTTTAACATGGGTTCGACATTCGGTTTGTTTGTTGCCATGAGCATGGCATCGATACCCGTGGGCTTATGGACTGCGTAAACCTCATTCATTCAATCCTCATCTTATCCACTACCGACTCAATTGACGTCAATTTAGCACTTGAACTAACACTTTACACATGGCATACAAAGAATAAAGAGCCTTTTTAAAACTTATGTGGTTACAAATGAATGACATGATTCTATTTATACTCTTACTCTATACAATAAATGGCTTATTTTTATACACAAGTAATTCATCTAACGAATTAGAATGTCCTAGAAACTACTTCGGAAACTTACACACATCTCTGTAAAGGACTCTTTGGATAACTGGCAATTCAAAAACTATCCAAGAGGTGGGCTAAGTTTTTAGAAATCCATTACAAATATGATTTTAAAAATCTGGCAACATGGGTCATGTTGCCAGAGACAGATATAATTATGGAACTCATAGATAAGTTGGATTGAGAGGGACGCACTCTCGATTAGAACTAGTATTCACAAGTATTCATGGAGAAGGATTCACTATAAATTGGAAAGAGAGTCCCAGTTTCAGTTAAAGAAATAATAAAGACTGTCTTTCTCCTTGTGCAAGTGGAATAACTGTATTTTCGCTAGTTTTCTCATCAAACGAAGACCTAGCATTAGCTATATTTTTACTGTAGTTAGAATTCGGCCCATAGTCAGATTTATCATGGGCAAAACACAAGTTATTGAAATTTCAGGGGAAGACCAAACCGTAATCAGCATCAGTTATAGACTGTGAGACCCAGACTCAGTGATACAGTTTTCTTTTTGGGAGGAGAGTCTCTCTCCTCGTCCTTGTAGAACACTATGCAGTTTTGTTATAGACTCACGGCCGCACATGATATAGGAAGAGAATCAGGAAGGGATTGGAGACCACAACATCACTGCAGAATTCAGTCGATCAAGTCTTTGGGGGATTGGTTGATCCACAAACTCAACTTGTATTAGATAGGGCTTAATTTCTTCTTTGATGCATCTGGCGTCTCCCTCATGCAGTCATACATCTCGTGAGTGAAACCTCAAAGTGGAGCCACTTATTGAAAACCCAAGTAACTGAAATGAATGCCTGATTGTATATCAAATGTCCGTCGGCCCACAATAAGATTGAACAGAATCAAGAATGCAATTATTTCATACAATCATATTGGTACAGGCCGCAATCTATGAGTAGGCTTTTTGGAATCAATGGTTACTGCAATAGTGACCATGATTTTGAACCATGTCTACAACTAACTTGCCCGTAATAGGTTCGTAGTGTACAAAATTCATCTAGTGATAGGTTCAGTGATGGAGCATAGACGAGTCAGATTATCTGAGGCCCACTTCGATTAAAACTAAAAACATTCATGATAGAGAGTGTCATTTCAGTTACAACCGTGGATTTTAATAATGCAATGCCCTAAATTTTGATTTTTATTTTAAATAAATCTGGACCTTAGCATTTTATCTTCGATGGACCCCGCATGCATTTATTTTTTTTATTGCTATTTAAATTTTGGTAAATTATTTGATTAATATTAGTAGGTCCCATATTATGTTAGAGTTTGAATTCTTATCCGATTCGATTAGGCTCTTGAGAGTATTGCCCCATCCCAACTCTACTTTTGACACTAGTCAAACTCAAATTAGTTTTTCTTGGCTAACTTAGTATAGGAGTATAACTCTTTTTGAGGCTTTCCTTTTTCTTTTCTCTATAAAAAGATGCTCAACCTCTCTCCCCCTACCTATCTCCCCCTACCTAAGACAACAAACACCTCAGTATATGAATTCCATCCTCTCTTCTTACTTTCATTCCTGAAGTTCCTTCCCCTCAAGGTATGTCTCCTTTCTCTGGCCTTTCCCGCTTTCTTTTCATGTTTAATAGTGTTTGTATGTACTGACCTTAGTATTTTGTTAGCATTGTGATTTTGTCTGAGCTTTACCTAGAGTTTTGATCATGCCCTTACCAAACCACGATCATAGTGGACCGGCCATTATGTTGTCTTCCATCGTCTTGCTGCATGTCCCTTGTCACCACCCCCAGGCCACCATATGCACCAGCTAGCCTACCGACCATTAGCCATCAACCCATCTAATCAGAGTATAGACCCACCCTCTTTCACGCTCATGTCCAAGGCAGACACCAACAACACTGCATCATCAGGCCGCAACCCAATTTCCATCATCACCAGACTTGATCGATCGTGCTTTCTGCGTCTCTTTCCTCTATGGATTGATTTCTCGACTAAGATCACTATCACCTGGACTCATCTATGATTGACCCAGACCCAGATCTTCGCCATCTTCTTCTTCTTCTTCTTCTTCTTCTGTATTCTAAGATTCTTCTTCCGCTCGTTCCTCTCCTCTTCTTCTTTTCTTCTTTTTTTCTCCCTCCTTTGCTCACATCTTCTTCTGTCTCTGTTTTCTACCTCTCCTCCTTCTTCTCCACTGGGCTTCTCCTTTCCTGCATCTGCATCTCCTTTCTTCTTGATTTTTTTCCTTCAATTCCTCCTGATTATGGCTGAACCCATCAACCATCTGGACCTGGTATTTTCATCTTTTTATTCTTTCTTCTCTCTTGCATTGAAGAACCCAGGCCATCTCGACAAATGATCATGATCATTTCCGTCCTCCCCGTTCCCGACGTTTCTTCCTTTCTTGTTTTCTGGGTTCCTCTTTTCTCTTCTCCTCCTTCACCTTTTCTCCTTCCTCTGCCTGAATTCCACACTTGCCGTCACCAACTTACGTACTCAACGTACACATACACCTTCTTTCTTTCCTGCCTTTAAACCTCTTCAACTATACGCATGCATGACACAACATTATTCGGGCCAACTCGCACTACCTTACCCGGGCCCAAATTAGCATTTGCCAACCCTCTTTTCCGTGCCAGCTAATTCCTTCATGAACTAGTTAACCAGACCCAACTCAACCCTAAGGCAGCCCACTTGTGAAGCTGACTCATTATTTCCTAGGAACATGATGCTAGTCCAATTACGTGCAACCTTCCTATCTATAGCTTATTGCCAACTCATCACGTCTGACCAGTGCCACTGTTGCACCATTCCCATTACCTAGTTGAATCTTGTGGGCCACCTAATACATTTGCATAACTCAAGTCGCTTGGGCCCACTCACTGATTCTCCAACATATCTTGTGACCCAAATTGAAACCCACTTATAGAGTTCATTAACCTGTATCTCAGCTTTATTTGGGTCCACACATTAGTTAGAACATCCCCTCTTGGCCCAAATCTGACCCATTTAACTTTATAAATGAATACGCACAGTACTTTGGCCCACTTGCAATGCCAAATGATCCAGGCCCAAATCAACATGTGACGATCCATCACACTTGACTCATACCCAAACCTGACCCAAGTTGAGTAAGTAGTGCATGAACCCAATTACTAGGCCAAATTGCTAACTTAATCGTGAAACATAATTATTAGGGGCCCACATTGAGATTCCAGAACATCCAGGTCAAGAGAAGTTTGATCTAAAGGCCACCGTTAATCTAGGCAAGTAATCTCATTATGTCACCCTAGAATTGAGTTTTCGTACTCCTTGTCTTGATCATGATTTAATTGTAACTTTTGTGAATTTATTGAAATAATTTTAGAATTCCTAGGATATTTGCTCCCTTTGATTTATTTTGGATTTGTTCATTGCTAGACTTGATTATTTCATTCCTTTTTTTTTACACCATTGTATAATAAAATTGATTGTTTTGAGATTATTTGTGATTTGATTTGAAAGGTGCCTTAGATCGTAAAAAAAAATTGATTTTATTGAAATAAAAATAGAATTTTGAGGATATTTACCACCCTTGATTTGTTTGATTTGATATAGTTTCTGTTGAAACTATCTTGCTATAAAATAGATTGTTGTGTGTTTAATAAAGGGGCGTGAGAAAAAAGCTCAGCTATTGGAAATATATTATAAAGAGTGTCCTTATCAAAAGAAGATGCATAAGCTATAATTTTATCAATGGGATCTGCACCTTAAATCCAATCTGCTTTTTACAAAATTTTACACAATTAGAAGTGGGTCCACAAAACTAATGGACTGTGGGACCTAGTAATTTAGTTTCCCAGTAATTTAGTTTTGTATGGGAGAGAGTGTTTCTCCCTCGTCCTTTTAGAACACTATTTACATTGGTTGTCCCTCTCTTTATAAAGACACAAGCACTCATGAAGATAGCAGTTTCTTTAAAGATTGATTAGAAATTTGGAAAGAGAATTAGGAAGGGAACGGAGATCGGACCATTAGATTAAGATAAGTAAGTAGTAGACTGTTCTATTCTGTTTGTTTTGTTGGCTTTGTTCTCATTATTGGTGTTGTTGGGGGCTCTATATTTATTTGTTGTTGAATTATTTTCTTCAAACAAGAGATTGGCATCCAAGACATTTCTAAGGATGTGTACATACAGTTCTTTGATGTTGTCATTCCATACCATCCCACCTGTGCCAAGTCCCTATGAAAAGAAGTCAGGAAATCCTATTATAGATTAAAAAGATGAGTTTTCCTACTTTTTTACTGCATTGTCTTTTATAATTTCCTTTCAACGTAAAATATTTTATTTAAACTTTACCATGATCCTATGAATGTGACTGTTAGGTGGCAAAGATGAATAGGAACCCACCTTGGTTAACAAGTCTTTTTTTTTTTTTTTTATCATTTATAAATAGAGTGACTCATTCATGTTCTGCTGTACATTGAATCAAAGTTTTAAGCTTATTGGTTGACAATAACCCTTTGGCATGCATTGATATTTTTATGATTTGAATTGAATTGAATTGAACCAATTATGAATATTAACATACTCATGCATATTCAGGTTGAATTTTTTTTTCCTTTTTTTACCTAGATTCAGCAACAGAAGCCATGAAGATTCCTGCGACTTTTTCCTTCGCTGTTGTTAGTCTTTTGCTTGTGCTTGGGAGCTTTAGCTCAGCTTCTGGGCAGCCCAACCATCTTGATAAGATGCCAAACATCATCAAAGGGGAGAAGTGGGCTAATTTTTTAAATGGAATGAAAGCTATGAATCTTCCTCATTCTTTAACCATCTTTTGGCCCACTGGTGAAGATGAGTCAATGATACCACTTCAATGGGCCAGAGAACCTGACATTGTCCGCTACCATATCGTCCCCATGAAGCTCTCCTATTGGCAACTCACTCGTTTAGCGGCGGCCGGTCAACGAATCCCCACCCTCCTACCGAACGAGCCTATCATACTCACTGCTGACAAATCATGCAATGTCTCTGTTAATCATATCCATATCACTCACCCTGAGAAGTTCCAAAATGTTGCCAATTTTGTACATGGAGTGTCAACTCCTCTAAACTACTCTCACAAAGGTGCCTCGACCAAGCCAAAACCAGCTTTGCCGCCGCAAAAGTCTAAGGGTGCAATTGCACGGCAGTCATCGCCACCACCTTCACGCCCTGCGGCTCCCATATCGCACCCATCGCCACCACCTTCACACCCTGCTGCTCCCACACTGCAGCCATTGTCACCACCTTCACACCCTGCTACTCCCACACCGCAGCCATCGCCACCACCTTCACACACTACTGCTCCCACATTGCATCCATTGCCACCACCTTCACAACTTGCTGCTCCCATACCGCACCCATCGCCACTACCTTCACAGCCTGCTAATCCCACACCGCAGCCATCACCACCACCATCACACCATACTGCTCCCACACCGCATCCATCGCCACCACCTTCACAGCATGCTACTCCCACACTGCAGCCATCTCCACCACTTTCACAGCATACTGTTCCCACATGGCCGCGATCGCCACCACCTTCACAACCTACAAAGCCATTACCACATTCAAAGGCCAATGCTACATCTGCTGCTCCCACATCACAGCCATCACCACATTCAAAGGCTAATGCTACCTCTGTTGCTCCCGCACCGCAACTATCACCACATTCAAAGCCCAATGCTACATCTATTGCTCCCACACCGCAGCCATCACCACCCTCAAAGCTTAATAGTAAATCTGCTCCCCCCACACCCCAGCCATCACCACCCTCAAAAGTTCATGCTAGATCTGCTTCTCCCTCGCCGCAGCCATCACCACCTTCGAAGGTCAATTCTACATCTGCTGCTCCATCACCACCTTCAAAGACCTGTGCTACATCTGCTGCACCCACGCCGCAACCGTGACCACCTTCAAAGCTCAATGCTACATCCACTGCTCCCACGCCACGCCATCACCACCTTCAAATGTCCATGCTACTGCTGCTGCTCCCGCACACTGTCCATTTGGCGCTAGATTTCCATCCAACAAATCGTGATTTGCACTCTTACCAATTCGGGCAATCGCTATTTTAAGTTATTTTGATTTCAGGAAAAGCTAAATTTTTTTTCCTTTCAAAGTAATGTTTAGTTCGTCATACTCTTATATGAATTCAAGTATTTTATTTTCCAAGTGATGGTTCGAGATGGTGATTATTTTATTTAGTATAGTCTATTCAGCTTGATGTTTTGGAAACTATTGGCACCTGATGCCAATGAAGGCAATGATTTTGCTATTAATTTAGATTTTCAACTAATATTTTGGAGTTGACTATGTAGTGTTGGATGCTATCATATAATGCTCACGAGCTCATTACAAATGTTGGTGAGGGTCCATATTGTACTCAGACCTGAATCCTCATTTGGGTCAAGGTCCAGATAAGGACATGGCACGGACTTGTTTTCACACTTGAATTTAGTATGTGTAGTTTAACAAGTAACGATGTCTGAGTTTGAGCTAAAGTTTTGAATGTTTGAGTGGCTCACGTGCAAAAGTGAGTTTGTGGTGATGATGGTGGAGGGCAGGTTTTTAAACGGTTTTTGTACATTATAGTGTCACCCACATCTTTTATAAATAAGGGGTGCAAAATCAGGTTTCGAATACCTCGAGGCCGAGGGTGAGGGTGAGGGTGGTGGTGACGGTGGGGGTGGGGGTGGAGCTTTGACGATGAGGGACTTGGTTGAGCGTGAGTGCGTGCAAGTATTTACCAAAGTAAACAATAATAACAACAATAATAATAATAATAATAATATTGATGACGATGATGATGATATTTTTAAAAGCTATCATTTTATGAGAATATTTTGAAACCTACACATTTATATCCAAAACTAAAATAAAACAAAACTGAGAGTATATATATGAAAGCCCTTGCTTTCTGGACTTTTTCATATTAATTAACATCACTTTAAGTAGAATTCAATGCCCTTTTAACTTACAAGGATGCATGTCAACCAAGGAATCTGAATATTGTGAGGCTTTTGACACATGATAATTGTATGTGGATCAATCATAGTCCTCCATGTCTTCATGGGTAGGGCTTACCTTGGATAGGACACCAGACCCCATGTGAATGTTATGCTTTAATTCCCTCGGTGACAAGCTTGTTTGAATCTTTGTAAATTGAGTGCTAGTAATCTTTTGTGACAGTTGCTTTGTTGGTAAAGGACATCAATGCTAACCCATATGTGAGGGGTAGGTTTAAGCTTATTGTAAATAAGAAAGAAAAAAAAAAAGAAAAAAAGAGTGCTAGAAACTTAGATGCACAAAGCAGAGTTCATGCAATTGGATGACTTGAGCTACTTGCTACCATCCTATGCAAATCACAGCTTGTTTTAATTTTATAAAACCAAAGTGCTACTAACTGCTCCCGATTGTTGCTCAACCAAAATATTAAAAAAAAAACTCTTTTGTTGTTGGTAAAAGGATTGTTGCTCAAGTTTTGATGATCATAAATACCCACGTATAGGTTCCCATATAAATCACAATCTGAGTTATTCTTGATAAGGTGGCAATGGGTTGGTTTTAAAATGGTACAAGCTTTGACTTACTCCTATTAACTTTAATTTTGGTAGTGCAAGGAATGGTTTGGATTGGATATTGAAGGGATTCTAACCTAGACATGGGTTAAGGTCCCAACACAGATTTCTTAGATGTTGTTAAATAAATAATTAACATAAGTTACCAATCAACCATAAGAGATAGATACATGATTTTTACATGTAAAATCTAAAAAGGAAAAAAACCATAGGACCTAATACCGGTCCACACTCAAATCAAGCACTTTGCAAGAGAGGTTACAAAATCTACTTATTACCCTTATCTAGTTGAATGCAACCTAAAGGACTGAAGTTCTTTTTTGCCGATGCACATGCCGTTCGCATTTTCCATGCTTAATTCAACACGCCTTGAAGTTACTCAAGCCGAACAACCTTTTAAAAGAGAAAAGACAACCTTCTACAAGAGAGTACAAGCAATATTCTCTAAAACTTAACAACTTTAGTACAGTCTCTCAATGAATGCTCTAGAAAAGATGGAATCTCCAATGTGAAATTTCAACTCAAAATATGGAGATGGATGCCTTAGGGTTGACAGAAAACCCCTTTTCATAGCTCCAATTTCATGCCTCATAACAGTAATCCAACAATAATAGGAATTAGTATAAAAACGGAAAGTCCAACTTAAAATAGAAATAGAAATTCGCGTAATGGCAGTTTTGCAATTTTAGATAGCACAATTCTGCAAACTTTCCAAACTTCCTGAGGTCATAGTCTTGTCATTTTAGTTTCGATTTATACAATCTTAGAGCCTACATATATCTACTCGAAATGAGTTTTCTAATAGTAGGTTGCTGGCCCATATTTGACACTTGGCTTGTGAGATGTGACCTTTTTAATCCAAATACCTTCATGCCAGCTCTTCTAAAACTCTTTAACCTCTTTAAACTCCTAGTCTAAAATAATGGAAATACAACTTTGATTGTAGCTAGAGTTTTGTCCAATCTATAAATTTATCCAACATACTAAGACCCTTACAATTTCCTTCTATGGCAATTCATGAACAAAATCCCTAAAGCACTACAATTTAATCTCCCAGAAACAAAACCCAAAATACCTTAAATTTTTAGCAAAAATAAAAATTTACCATTCACCACTTTTAGAGCTGTATTATCATTGTCTATCTTTAAATATCTGAACTTTCAGTATCGTACCAATTACGGCCAGTTGAATACTATGTATCTTAAACAGCTCTGAATCTTCAAATATTCATATTTCCTCCCAATGCTCTTATACTCCCTTTTTTTGTCCATAATTAACAAATATAATGATGTTAATATGCAGTATATCTATCAATCAGGATTCAATAGTAGCTCCCTTTCAATTGTAGTTCTTCTTTAATTTCATCTTCTTTTCAACACTGCCGGTGGGCGCTTGATCTTTTTTATTTGGATTTTTTAGGTTTTGGTACCCACACTTGCGAATTTAAAACGTGTAGCACAGTGTGTACCAATTTAGTAGGCAAGTCAGACTTTTTAACCCATACAGCTCTTTTCTTAATCTCGGGTGGAGACAATTGTTTTTTCCATTGCTTGTTTTTTTGTAAACATCTTAACTTGTTGCAATGAGAACAAATGTATCCTTTGATTCCACAATGGTGGCATGTGAGTGTAAATGCAAGATGAGACACATTCTTCTTTGAAATGGAAGCAACATGTTTTGTAGATGGTGTGGGTGTCATGGAAACCAAAGTAGAACTTTTAACAAATACAAAATTTCCTTTAGTTTTTTTAGATAGATGCGTTTTTGACATCACCAAAACCTTGTTTGTCACTTGGCAACTTCTGACTGCACAGGAAGTTTCTTCGAGCCAGTACTGTATCACGTGAAGACCAATCAAAATAGCTTCAGTCACAAATTGTGTGACCACACCCAATGATACAGTTTTTTTGTCTAGGAAGAGAGTCTCTCTCCTAGTCCATAAAGATGTATTTAGTTCTTCTTTACAGACTCAACATGGAGATTGATGTTTATAGAGAGAGAGTGAGGGAGAAAGATAGATATAGGACGAGAATCAGGAAGGGAAGAGAGACCACACCATTAAGTATGCAATGAAGTATTTGTTTTGTTTTGGGTACAAAAGTTTACAAGGCATATATTAAAGACCAAAGTTTACCTCAGTAATATATAAATTGCAGACAAATGATATGTGGTTAGTTATACATATTAAAAAGGGTCCATTACCATACAGATGCCCTTATATATGATCTTTGCTCAAAAACTGTCCACAAAATTAAAATTATCATACAACTATTCATACAAGAAAGGACATCCTATGATGATGATTTTGTTGGCCAAGTGGGTCTAGACCAATTAGGTTCAGTATTTTAGGTGTTTTCCCTAATTATATTAGGAATTTTCTGTTTTTTAAACAATAGTTTTCTGATAGGATTAATACTTTCCTTTTTTCTAAGATAGAGTTCTTGGGGGATAAGGAAGTGATGATTATATATATATATGAAGTAATCTGTAATCCTGGATAGAGGCTGAATTTCCAAGGTTGTGGTTTCACAGATTGGAGGAGAACCCAGTAGAAATTGGTTTCCTGTGGACGTAGGCATCTTTGCCGAACCACTAAATCTCTTGTCTTCTTATGTGGTTGATTGTTGATTTTGGTTGCTTATGCACACACGCACACAACAAGTGGTATTAGAGCGTGGAAGTTGTGCACGAAAGATCATCGGGAAGAAGAGATCTAGGTGTTGATCTCTGTTGGGCCACACATGATCAGCAAAGACGACAGAGAAGGTTCTCGGTTGGTTGACGATCTTCATTGGAGAAGAAAACAGGGTTGCCGGATTTCTGAGGAAAGAGACTCGGTAGCTAAATCTTTTGAGAAGAAGCCTGCAGAAGACATTGACTACACTATTGCAAGAAAGGAAAAAAAAACCTGCATTGTTGGTCGTTCGCTGCCATTACTGTCATCGCCAGCTGCCGGTCGCCGCTGTCAACAGTATCGCCGTCGCAGGACCAGCCGTGATCCCATTGCTGGTCACCGTACCCTCTGCCGTTGTCGAGGACAAAGAGGGGTTCCCTGTTGCAGAATAGGGAAACCGTTGAAGAAGACGATTTTGTTTCAGGTTGGTTTTGGTTCGGGTTGGGTTAGTTTGACCTGACCCGTGGAGAATAAGCCTAGGTCAGCGACCCCAGGTTGGTACGGGTTTCGGGTCGGGTCATTTTGACCCAACCCGTGGTGAAAGCCTAGTCAGCTACATAGGTTACGGCTCATTTGCAGTTTGTCCAGCCCGTTAGCCGCTGCTGACATTAACAGAGTGACATCACTAGGCTGACATCAGCCCACATCAAAGGTTAAAGTTGATCAGATTATCGGCAGAATTTTGTTTCTGCGACATCTTGATCATCCGATGTTTGATCAGAGATTCGTTTGCGCCTATGGACTTGTTTCAAGCAGATCTACGTGTTTGTGGAAGAAGATTGGCTGTTTAACGGTCAACGATTTGTTTGACCAAATCAGAGCCCAAAAAATTATTTTGCGACATCAAAGCCATCCGAGGTCGGATGATTGATCTGGAAACTGAAAATGAAGGATATTCTTTTTTGTAAAAACCTTCATGATCCCGTTGAGGGGGATAATGCCAGACTAAAAGATATGCAGGATACTAAATGGAACAAATTACATAAAAAATCGATTGGTCACATCAGATAGTGGGTTGATAATAGTATACTTCACCACGTGTCTAATGAAACCAATGCGAATACCCTTTGAGAAAGGCTAGAAGCAAAGTATGATAAAAGACTATAGTGAACAAAACATTTTTGATCAAAAAGCTTATGAACATGAAATCCAAGGATGGTGGTTAGATCGAAGATCATATCAATAAGTTCCAAAGTGTGGTAAATCAGTTAGCCACTATAAAGATGGTCCTTGATGATGAAATACAAGTTTTGTTGCTTCTAAGTTCTTTGTTGGATACATGGCAGATATTAGTTGTTTCCATGAGCAACTCTACTCCAGATAGTGTGTTGTCCTTGAATTAGGTTACCAATAGTCTATAGAATGAGAAAACTAGAAGGAAATCTGTAGGATAGATAATGCACAGGCCTTTGTTATTGAGAACAGGGGGGATGAGTAAGAGTAGAGGACCAAAGGGGGTCGTGGTAAGTCTAGGGTGAATCACAGGCTAAGTCTAGCAATGAATCACAGTTTAAGAAAACGTCTTAAAATGCTTTTCCTGTGGTAAGATGGGCCACATCAGGAAAAATTGATTTGCCTTGAAGGAATAGAAAGGATCCAATAATGAGAAGAAGAATAACAGTGATAACACTGCAGCTACTTTGGAAGAGGAAGTAGTGGTACTCACCGGCGATGATGATAAGTATTTGAGTGTTGCAGATGATAAGGTTGAGTGGGTTGTTAACACAGCAGCATCCTACCATGCTACTCCTTATAGGGAGATGTTCACGACGTACAAAGCAGGTGACTTTGGTACTGTGAAGATGGGCAACATGAGTCATTCAGAGGTTGTTGGTATCGGTGATGTCTACATTAAAATCGATATTGATTGCATAATGATGCTGAAAGATGTGCGACATGTTCCTGATCTGCTGTTGAATTTGATTTCCAGGACTGCATTGGATCATGCAGGTTATGAGAATTACTTCGGAAATAGCAGATGGAAGCTCACTAGAGGGTCTTTTGTTATTGCGAGACGAAAAACAGGTAATACGCTTTATAAAACACAAGTAAAGTTGTGTAAAGGTGTCTTGAATGCAGTACAAGATAGTTCTTCTTTGAATCTGTGGTATAAGAGGCTTAGTCATATTAGTGAGAAAGGCTTGTAGATATTGGCAAAGAAGGATTTAATTCGTTGCTCCAAAGGTATATCCCTTGACCTTTGTGATTATTGTCTGTATGGCAAATAACATAGAGTTGTTTTCTCTTCGACATCAAAATTGAAATCAAATGTGTTGGCTTTAGTATATTCTGATGTTTGTGGTCCCATAGAGGTAGAATCATTGGGTGGCAATAAGTTCTTTGTCATGTTCATCGATGATGCATCCAGGAAAGTTTGAGTTTAACCGTAAAAATCAAAGGATCAAGTGTTCCAGATTTTTCAACAGTTTCATGTCAGAGTGGAAAGAGAAATAAGTAAACTCTTGAAGTGTCTCTACATAGATAATGGAGGCGAGTACACATTTAACCAGTTCAAAAGCTATTGCCTGAAGCGTGGCATACAACATGGAAAGACAGTTCCTGGTACTCCACATCACAATGCTGTGGCAGAGAGAATTAACCGCATTATTTTTGAGAAGATGAGATGCATGATGAGATTAGCATGGTTGCTTAAGTCATTCTGGGGTGAAGCCGTTTTGACTGCTGTTTATCTGATTAATAGATCTTTCTTAGTTTCTATGAATTATGATCTTCCACAAAGAAGATGGACAGGTGAAAATGTTTTCTATTTACACTTGAAGGTATTTGGGTGTAAGGCGTTTGCACGTGTACCAAAGGAGCAGCGTTCCAAGTTGGATGATAAGACAGTAAGTTGCAATTTTCTTGGATATGGTGGAGATGAGTTTGGCTACAGGTTATGGGATCCAGAAAAGAGGAAAATTATCAGCAGTAGGGATGTGGTTTTCCATG
The DNA here is from genome assembly GCA_037013555.1 of Sextonia rubra. Lineage (NCBI taxonomy): Eukaryota > Viridiplantae > Streptophyta > Magnoliopsida > Laurales > Lauraceae > Sextonia > Sextonia rubra. The sequence continues at coordinate 29,327,496 of JASUAD010000009.1, forward strand.
AAGACTAGTTCTTTGGAGATGTTGATAAGATTGATAAGTCTTCTAAGACAGTTGATAGAGTGATTGATCTCACACCGACTCCTTCTCCGATGCAGACTACAGGTGGAGAAGGTGGACAAAATGATCTTGATTATGATGAGGCACAGGGGTTGTAGATGACGAGGGAGTTGAGCAGGAGGAGCTACAGTCTCCTCGGTTGGAAACCACGGAACCTTAAGTTAGGAGGTCTACCCGGGAGTGTCAACCATCAACTAAGTATCCTGCATTCGAATATGTTTTGCTTACTGATGAGGGGGAGCCAGAGAGTTTCCGAGAAGCAATGACTCATGTTGATAAAGATGAGTTCTTTAAAGAAGAATAGGACATATGACCTGGTGCAACTTACTAAAGATAGGAATGTTCAAGAAAACAAATGGTTGCTCAAGCTGAAAAAGGATGAGAATGGAAAACTGGTGAAGCATAAAGCACGGTTAGTGGTAAAAGGCTTCGCACAAATGAAGGGTATCGACTTTAGTGATGTTTTTTATCCTATTGTGAAATTGACTTCTGTTAGAGTTGTCTTGGGTCTAGCCGCTAGCATGGACATTGAGCTTGAATAGATGGACGTAAAGACCACGTTTCTTCATGGTGACTTGAAAGAAGAGATCTACATGACTCAGCTAGAGGGGTTTGAGGTAGAAGGAAAAAAACAGATGGTTTGTAAGCTGAAGAAGAATCTTTACGGGCTGAAGCAAGCACCGAGATAGTGGTACAAGAAGTTTGATTCATTTATGTTGAGTCAGGGGTACCGGAGGACAGCCGCAGATCATTGTGTCTATGTTCGTCGATTTATCGATGGCAGGTTCATCATCCTTCTTTTGTATGCAAATGATATGTTGATAGTTGGACAAGATAGCAAGTTGATTGGAAAGTTAAAAGAGGAGATGTTAAAGTTGTTTGACATGAAAGACTTAGGTCCAGCACGAATAATATTAGGCATGCAAATACATCATGATAGGAGGTCCAAGTAGCATACCTCTAGCCAGTCACTTCAAATTAAGCAAGCGCTTATGTCCTACTATAGATGATGAAAAGGAACGGATGTCATGTGTTCTTTACTCCTCTACTGTGGGGAGTCTCATGTATGTCATGGTTTGTACATGGCCAGACATTGCTCATGTTGTGAGTTTAGTGAGTAGATTTCTTTCTAACACTGGAAAAGAGCATTGGGAAGCAGTGAAGTAGATCTTTACGTATTTGAGAGGTACTTCCAAGTGTGCTTATGCTTCGGAGGCTTAAAACCAGTAGTGGAAGATTATATTGATGCTGATTTTGCAGGCGGTCTTGATCGTCGGTTGTCGACTTCTGGTATTTGTTTACTTTCGTAGGGGGAGCTATCTCCTGGCAATCGAAGTTGCAGAAGTGTACAGTACAGTCTACAATAAAAGCGGAATACATAGTTGCTAATAAAGCAGGGAGAGAGATGCTTTGGTTGAAGGGATTCCTTCAAGAATTAAGTTTGAAGCAATAAGAATATGTAATTTACTGTAATAGTCAGGGTGCTATGGATTTCAGTGAGAATGCTCTATATCATGGTCGCATGAAGCACATTGATATCAAGTACCATTGGATTCGTGAGGTGATTGAGAAGAACTTCATGAAGTTGGAAAAGATTCACTTAGAAAAGAATCCCTCAGATATGATGACAAAGGTTATGTCTAACGGAAAGCTAGAGCTGTGTTCGGTGGCAGGGCTGAACTCTTAATAAGGGATTCAGTGCATCTTCCCCATGGTCTAGAGGGGAAGATTATTGGCCAAGTGGGTTCAGACTAATTGGGTTCAGTATCTTTGGTGTTTTCCCTAATTATATTAGGAATTTCATATTTGTTAAACAGTAGTTTTCTGATATGGTTAGGACTTTCCTTTTTTCTAAGATAGAGTTCTTGAAGGCTAAGGAAGTGATAATTATATATATATATGATGTAATTTGTAACCCTAGATAGAGGCTGAGATTCCAAAGCTGTGGTTTCATAGATTGGAGGAGAACCTAGTAGAAATTGTTTTCCTGTGGACGTCGGCATCTTTGTCGAACAACGTAAATCTCTTGTGTTCTTGTGTGGTTGATTGTTGATTTTGGTTGCCTACACACACGCGCGCACAATAGATTTTACCCCTGTGGGATATCGAACAGTGCAATATCCCCATAAAAGTAGGAGATTGAACAATGCAATAGTTCTTCCCCTTCCCATCAAACCCAAAGCGCTTTTTTACAATGAAATTCTTCTTTATCTTCATCGTTTTTACTTTTTTCAAATTCCTGAGTTGTGGCTTTTCTAATATAGGTTTCTATCTTCAAGAGATCATTTATCTTAATCATCACAAGAGGTATGTGACCTCTATTTTGTCTATCTTCTTCGTTTATTTGATGAGAAAGCATACAATTTTCCTTCTCTTTAGTAGAAAAAATTTGAGTTTCATTTGATATCCTATAGTAATTGGATATCACATTGTTCAATATCTTACAGTTATATGATATTGCAAGTCTAAAGGATAAAATTATCATTTATAGGGCATCTTTTCCTATACGAATAGCTGTGTGGTAATTATCATTTTATGGACAGCTTTCGGGCAAATGTAGATTATAAGGGCCTTTGTACAGTAATTGTCCCTATTAAAACCTGAACTTGCAATGGTTAAAAGCCTGCAAAACCAGCAGGGGGTTGACAGAACTACTCCTTGGGAGAGCATTGTATTGTAAGTGAGGTGTGGGTTGAGTACATCTCTCTGGTACCATGTTGCTTTCTTTTGTTCTCTCTGCTCTTTTTCCTACTCTTTGTTTTTGCTTCCTTTAAATGATATTCTTCATTACCATTTCAAATAAAATAATAAAAAAAAAGCTGAAAAACCATACAAGGCTCAAACACAGCTAACCCGCCAAAGCCATCCCAAATTCGGGATAGGTCCTCATGTAAACCAAATCCATTGATACCACTAACTAGAGCTTTTTGAGCTGAGAGTTGTAAAATACTTGCAAACCTCTTGAAGTGTGAAACTTTTAGGCTGAACAAAGGCCTCATTTCACTCCATTTGCATACCTTATTTACATTTGTAACATGTAAAATATTGCAAACAAATGTGTGCATGTATAAATGTTATATGTACTTAAATGGGTGCAAAGAAACAACCCCTAAGCAATTATGAAAATATCAATCCTGTTAGTCATCTATGATTCAATTAAGAGCATTGAATGGATCAAAATCATCATCTAATCGTGATCGGCTTGTAGAATTGAGTCGATCAAGTCTTTCATGGATTGGTTGATCTAGAAAATCCACTTGTATTAGAAAAGGCCTAGTTTCTTCTTTGATCCATTAATCTAGATTCCCTATGTCTGAAAACATGGCTCAAATTTCAGAAAACATGCCACCCCTAAGTGAAACGTCGAAGTGGAGCCACTTATACAAAACCCAAGTCACTTAAAATGAATGCGTGGAATGTCCTCAGATTTTATCCAAATACAAGTCGGCCCACCATAAGATTGAAAACAATCAAGAATGTAATTATTTCCTACAATTATGTTGCGACAGGCCGCAACCTATGAGTAGGTTTTTTGGAATCAATGGTGAATGCAATAGTGACAGTGATTTTGAACTATATCTATAACTAACTGGCCCATAATAGATTTGTAGTGTACAACATTTTCTTGGTGAGGGCCATAGTAAATGGTTGGGTTTTATACAAGAAATTTGTTATTTTGATATAGTATGAAAAAATTATATTTTGTTTCGAATGTATGTGTAGGAACTTTATAAAAATACAAAAAAGTTGTCATAAATGGGCCCGCTCAAACTTGAATGCTTCAAGCCAGATTTGGGAAAGATTTATAAATCCTACTCTCTCCAAAAGATCACTAAGCTTGTCTCTAATAGGAGGGGATTAAGATGGGCCTTCTGTTTAACTTGACTCGTTGCTTATATTTTATGATAATTACAAAACTGTTAGAATAGAAAAACTGAAGAGTAGAGGGAGGGAGAGAGAGAGCTCTTATTGATGAGATTTATGTGTGTACATAATGGGGGGAGGAGGATCTTATTTATAGAATAAGATTGCTTCCTCCTCAAGCAACCCAATAGGGAAAAACCCTAACCCTTAGTAATTCCTTTATCTCATGTGGGTCCCAATGTGGGCATCCACATATGATAATACATCTTATAACATTCCCCCTTGGATGACCACCATTCAATGACAGTTGCCTCATTAAAACCTTGCAAAGGAAAAACCCAGTGGGATAAAAACCAAAGCGAAGGAAAAAGAGTACAACGCTCTACATGATCATTGACTTGGTGTTGGACGTGCATAATGCTGCCTCGTTAAAACCTTAACTAGGAAAACCCAGTGGGACAAAACCTAGAGAAGGAAAAAGAGTACAGCGCACATATGTCCTGGGTAGCATACTTCAGGATGCCTCCCCCTGATTACTACTCCCCTTGATGATAACATCTTTGTACATAATTCAGCATGTCAATCTCGTATACAATTTCTAAAATACTGAGTTTTGGCAAAACTTCGTAAACTGATTAGCTAAGTTGTTGCTTGAACGAACTTGCTTGACTTCAATTTTGTTATTCTTTTGAAGCTCATGAGTGAAGAGGAACTTTGATGTAATGTGTTTCGTCTTGTCATCTTTAATGTATCATTCTTGAATCTGTTGAATACATGCCCCATTGTCTTTGCAAATAATGCTCGGAGTACCTGTACTAAGAGGCAATTGACAAGAACTACATCTATGCTGAGTTAAATATTTTTGCCATACACATTCCCCACTGGCTTAAAAATCTCAGCATGGTTAGAATAAGTAGCTATCAATAGTCAATTTAGTAGAATATCAAAAATAATGATATTGACATGAAGAAACATATAACATGTTTATGATCGATCCTTATGAGGATCAGGGATATATCCTGAATCTGTATATCCTACAAAATTTGGTTTCAACCATAAAACAGACATAAATATCATAGCATTTGTTTAATACCAATCCAAAGCCTTAGTGCAAAACTATATATGGGAAGCATATTTATAAAGAATGAAAATCTCATTAGAACTTCTCTCGATCTGCGGGTCGAGATAAAATAGTCAATAGTTTTCTCGAGCTCTTCTGGAGTCTCGATTAGATATATAAACTTCTACTATTATAAATCCATTTAAGGATTGTATAAACAGGAACAGGCAAATGGGATTGTTTTCATACTCTTCCTTATATAGACATTTATTAAGACGATTGTACCATATTCTTCTGGAATGCTTCAGGCTGTACAATGAACGTCTTACTTATATTGAGTACGTACTCTCTTACTTTGCTTCAGGCAAAGCAAATCCTTCTGGGATTTTCATATATATAACTGTGTATGTTTTCAATCCCAAGTTTCTACAGGAAACCTTATATCATAATTTTGCCTTTCGTTCATTTGCCTTACAAACCCCCTTTGTAACCTACAGGGTTAACACCATTTGGGGTTTGTATTATAGGTTCAAATATACCACGTCTATTTAGAGATTGTAATTCCTTAATGGTATCTCTTTATTTTGGCCAATAATTTCTTTGTCGACATTCATTTCTAGAACGTGGTTTTATATCCCAAACAACATTCTTAATTTCCTTGATATTTGAGTAGCTACCGCATATACAAATGCGTCATCGATGATAATTTCATTTCTATCCCATCTCTCTCTTGAATAATTATAAAGTATAGAGATCTCTTTATTTATTGGGTACCCATTGCCTCTTCAGGGGCTTCCAGAGTCTCTTCTGGGACTCATGTCTCTTTCGGGACATTAATTTCTTCAGGAAATTTGGAGAGAGTGGATTTTATCATAAACTCTTCGGGAGTATACCTCTTCTGGAGTATGATTGGGATATGATTGCTCATTTCTCCTCTTCTGGGGAGCTGAGTCCTTGAAACCTATAGTTCTACCACGCTTCTGGCGTGTATAGATTCATTTGTTGCCATATTTGGACTTTGTTCTTCAGGAACATTAATTCGTACTTGTCCTACAGGGACATTAATTTGTGCTTGTGTGTTCATAGCCGATACATGTGACCTAGTCACTTTTGCTGCATCATTAAAAGCATCAAGGAATTCGTTTGTAATTAAGTGCACAATTCTCCGTACTTCATTCTCACATTGTGAAGTACATAAATCTAGATGAGATTGAGTGGAAGTATTCCACATTAATTCTCGCCGTTCTTCAGGAACGGATTGTTCTTCAGAAACAAGGTGTTCTTCAGGAACTCTCTTATCTCCCCCTAACGGCGAGAAGACTGTCTCATCAAGATGACAATCAGCAAAAACGAACAATGAATATATCTCCTGTCATTGGGTCTAGATATCCAGTAATTAGGGTGAAGTATAGCCAACATAGAGTCTACGTTGTAGGCTCATGCAAGTCACAAACCTACGATATCAAGCCTTATAAATTTAATAACATGCTTAAGGATGTGTATCCTAGGTTTAATAATATGTGCTAATGGGCAGGATTAGATAGGTTCACAAATGTCACACAATATCCTTTGCGAAAAGGATGGTCAATAGATGGTATTCTAAGGAGTACATAACAGAAGTATCAATAATTTACCAGAGTATAGGACCCCTATAATTTACCAGAGTATCAATAGATGGCGGGCATTTATTCTCCGATTCTAGTGATGGAGATCGGCATCGATAACAGGGGTTGCTGCTGCAGATCTGGAGGAGGAGGCGTTGGCGCCGGAGCCATGGATGAGCACCGACGCTGGTTTTCAAATCCACCGTAGAAATTGTTCATCCAGAAGCAACAGTTCTTCCTCCTGCAGCACCGAGCCGGCTCTGGTTTCGGCTCCGGCTTCTTTTCCTCTGGCTCGACGTCGTCGAGATCGCCGGAGATTTGGCACACTGCCTTGAGAAGGAGGTCCAAGTAGCCTCCGTTTTTCTGCTCGTTTTGTTCCTGCTCTACTTCCTTTTTCAGATTCGGATTGTAGTCGAGGGTGAGGCCAGTGCAGATCAGTGTCCGAGTCTGGTTCCCCGGCAGATCTGGTTTGCAGATCTGTGTCCGATTGGTTCCCCGGCTGATCTGGTTTGCAGATCTGTGTCCGATTTTTGTCTTTTTTCTTTTGTTCTCTTCTGCACAGACTACAAAGAGAACTTCTCTCTCTCCCTTGTAACCAACGAAAGGTGCAAACACAGGAAAGAGTCACGGACACGTGAATGATCTAGCTTGCCCACTGTGATTGAAGAACATCTGATTCCTGAATCCTAAAAAGAAAAATAAAACTATTAGAACTCGTGCTGATAACGTATTAGAATAGAAAAACTGAAGAGTAGAGGGAGGGAGAGAGAGAGCTCTTATTGATGAGATTTATGTGTGTACATAATGGGGGGAGGAGGATCTTATTTATAGAATAAGATTGCTTCCTCCTCAAGCAACCCAATAGGGAAAAACCCTAACCCTTAGTAATTCCTTTATCTCATGTGGGTCCCAATGTGGGCATCCACATATGATAATACATCTTATAACAAAAACTGTATATTTTTTCAGTTTTATAAATAATCATCTTTTTAATCACCTTTAATTGCCAGTTAATATGGTTAACCTAATGTTCTTTTTTTACTAACGCTCATATATAATTTAGAAAACCTACATGTTAATTTCCCAAAAATTAAAAACGGTACAAGTGCTATTAGCGTTAAAAGAGGCATACAAAACTCATTTATTTCTTTAAATCATATATTCAGGCGACTACTGTTTATTTGTTTGAGTACAACTGCTTTTAGATAGAAATCAGGTTTGTTCATTGTATTGTCATCTTTCATCTTTTTAATAGTATCCCTTGATTTTAGTTGTATATGAATTGCCGCTCTATTTTATGTTCTGTGATGGAGCTAGTAGTTGAGTTAAATTATCTGAGCCCAGTTCGATTAGAACTAAAAACATTCATGATAGAGAGTCTCATTTCAGTTACAACTGTGGATTTGAATAATGTAATGCCTCAAATTTCGATTTTGATTTTAAATAAATCTAGACCTTAGTTTTTATCTTCGATAGACCCTGCAAGCATATCTTTTTAATTGCTATTTAAACTTTAATAAATTATTTGATTAATATTAGTGGGTTCCATATATTATATTAGAGTTTGAATTTTTAGGAAGTCTGACTAAATCCAGAGATACTATTCAATTAGGCTCCTTGAGTTGTATTGGCCCAACCAAACTCTATTTTTGAATCTAGTCATACTCAAATTAGTTTCCCTTGGCCAACTCAGTTTAGGAGTCTAATTCTTTCTGAGAATCTCCCCTTGTTTTTTTTATCTATATAAAAATGTACGATCAGGTACTCACCCCACTACCTAAGATAACACCACATAAGGGTTCCATCCTCTCTATTTATCCTTCCAAAAGTTCTTTGTCCTCGATATGTCTCCTTTCTCCTCGACCCTTTCTTTTCATGTTTACTATTGTATGTACTCACCATAGTATTTTGTTAGCACTGTGATTTTTTCTAAGCTTTACCTAGATTTTGATCATGCCCTTACCAAACCATGATCATGGTGGACCGGCCATTATGTTGACTTCCATCGCCTTGCATCACGTCCCTTGTCACCACCCCCAGGCCACCATATTCACCAGCTGGCCCACCGTCTATTAGCCATCAACCCATCTAATCAGAGTGTAGACCCACCCTCTTTCACCGTTATGTCCAAGGCAGACACTAACGACACTTCATCATCAGGCCCCAACCCGATTTCCATCATCCCCGGACTCATCACTTCCCTCTATGATTGGCCCAGACCCAGATCACTGTCACCTGGACCCATCTATGATTGACCCAAACCCTGATCTTCCGCCATCTTCTTCTTCTTCTTCTGTATTCTGAGATTCTTCCACTGCTCGTTCCTCTCTTCATTTTTTCTTCTTTTCTTCTGCCTTCTCTGCTAATCTTGCTTCATCTCCTCGTTCCCTTCTCTTCTGACAGTCTCAAGCATTCCTTCTAGCACCCGCCCACGCGCCTTCATCTTCTTCCTTCCTTTCTGTCGCACCAAATAGAGCCCAACCAACCACTGCAACCCATCCACCATCTACAACTCTGTAATTCTTCTTCTTTCTTTTCTCTATCTTCCTGTTTTGCTTCTTCTGATCTTCTCTGCTCTTCTCCTCTCCCTCTCTACTCACGCCCAAACTCAGGCCAATCCACTCATCCGGCCATCTTCTTCTGTCTCCGTTTTCTACCTCTCCTCCTCCTCCTTCTTCTCCACTGGGTCCTTCTCCTTTCCTGCACCTTCATCTCCTTCTTCTTTTCTTCTTGATTTTTAATTTCCTTCCTCCTTCTGATCAGGGCTGAACCCATCAACCATCTGGACCTGGTATATTCATATTTTCTTCTTTGTTTCGAGCCCTCTGCTAAACCATCATCAGTGGCCATCTTGCATTGAACCTAGGCCATCTCGACCAATGATCATGATCATTTCCGTCCTCCCTATTCCTTCCCCACCTTTTTTTACACCATCATGTCATAAAATTGATAGTTTTGAGATTATTTGTGATTCGAGTTAAAAGGCGTTTTTTATTGAAAAAGAATTAATTTTATTGAAATAATCATAGATTTTCAACGATATTTGCTATGCTTTATTTGTTTCATTTTGTATTGTTTCCGTTGAAACCATCTTGGTATAAAATGGATTGTTGTGTGTTATAGTCTAAGATTAATTGTCACTTGATTGAAGAGGTTGAATTTGTGTAAAGATTGGATAATGTGTGACTTGATTTATGTTTCCAACACGACCTTTGCTTGTAAATTGAATTTCATGTGGAAATTAGTGGAGTATCTTAAAAGATTATTTACAATTTTGAGGAGGAGGATATAATTTATTGTTAAGAGAGAATTATTTTATCATTTTGTAATTTAATTTAATTATTTTGGACCCATCGTGCTTCGTAAGAAGGTCCAATGATCTCAAATTGGAGAGTGTGACAAATAAACTCTTGAAAATATATAATAAAAGATTTCCTTAACAAAAAAAAAAGTTGTATAAGATATAATTTTATCAATGGGACCAGCATCCTAAATCCAATCTGCTATATACAAAAATTTACTTCAATCAGAAGTGAGCCCACAAAGTAATTTAGTTTTGTATGGGAGAGAGTGTTTCTCCCTTGTCCTTTTGAAACACTATTTATGTTGGTTGTCCCTCTCTTTATAAACACGCAAGCACTCATGAAGATAGCAGTTTCTTTAAAGATTGATTAGAATTTTGGAAAGAGAATTAGGTAGCGATTGGAGATTGGACCATTCGATTAAGGTAAGTACACAGTCTATTGTTATGTTCTATTTGTTTTGTTGGCTTTTTTTTTGTCCTTGGTGTTGGTGGAAGCTTTGTATTTGTTTGTTGTTGAATTATTTTCTTCAAACAAGAGATTGAAACCCAATATGTTTCTAAAGATGTGTACGTCCAGTTCTTTGATGTTGTCATTCCATACCATACCACCTGTGCCAAGTTCCTATAAAAAGAAGTTAGTAAATCCTATTGTAGATTAGAAAGATGGGTTTTTCTACTTTTTTACTGCATTGTCTTTTATAATTTCCTTTCACCGTAAAATATTTTATTTAAACTTTACCATGATTCTATGAATGTAACTGTTAGGTGGCAAAGATGAATAGGAACCCACCTAGGTTAACATCTCTCTCTTTTTAGTGTTTTTAATCATTTTCAAATAGGGTGACTCAATTCGTATTCTGCTGTATATTGAATCAAAGTTTTAAGCTTATTGGTTGACAATAACGCTTTGGCATGCATTGACATTTCTATGATTTGAATTGAATTGAATTGAACTCATTATGAATGTTAACATACTTATGCATACTCAGGATTGATGTTTGTTTTTCCATTTTTTACCTAAATTCATCAACAGAATCCATGAAGATTCCTGCTACTTCTTCCTTCGCCGTTGTTAGTCTTTTGCTTGTGCTTGGGAGCTTCAACTCGGCTTCCGGGCAGCCCAACCATCTTGATAAGATGCCAAACATCATCAAAGTTGAGAAGTGGGCTAATTTTTTAAATGGAATGAAGGCTATGAATCTTCCTCCCTTTTTAATCATCTTCTGGCCTACTGGTGAAGATGAGTCAATGATACCACTTCAATGGGCCAGAGAACCTGACATTGTCCGCTACCATATCGTCCCTATGAAGCTCTCCTATTGGCAACTCATTCGTTTAGTGGCGGCCGGTCAACGAATCCCCACCCTCCTACCGAACGAACCTATCATACTCACTGCTGACAAATCATGCAATGTCTCTGTTAATCATATCCATATCACTCACCCTGAGAAGTTCCAAAATGTTGCCACTTTTGTACATGGAGTGTCAACTCCCCTCAACTACTCTCACAAAGGTGCCTCGACCAAGCGAAAAGCAGCTTCGCCGCCAGAAAAGTCTAAGGGTGCAATTGCACCGCAACCATCGCCACCCCTTCACACCCTGCTGCTCCCACACTGCAGCCATTGCCACCACCTTCACAACCCGTTGCACCCATGCCGCACCCATCGCCACCACCTTCACAGCCGGCTAATCCCACACCGCAGTCATCACCACCACCATCACACCATACTGCCCCCACACCGCATCGATCTCCTCCACCTTCAGAACAGGGTCCATCACCACCTTCAAAGGCCCATGCTACATCTGCTACACCCACGCCGCAACCGTCACCACCTTCATAGCTCCATGCTACATCCACTGCTCCCACGCCACGGCCATCACCACCTTCAAACGTCCATGCTACTACTGCTGCTCCGGCACACCATCCATTTGGCACTAGATTTCTATCTAATAAATCATGATTTGCACTCTTATCAGTTTGGGCAATCTCTATTTTTGAATTATTTCGATTTCAGGAAAAGCTAAGTTAGGTTTTTTTTCCTTTTAAAGTAATGTTTAGTTCCTCATACTCTTATATGAATTCAAGCATTTTACTTTCCAGGTGATGGTTCGAGATGGTGATTATTTTATTTAGTATAGTCTATTTAGCTTGATGTTTTGGAAACTATTGGTGCCTGATGCCATTGAAGGCAATGATTTTGCTATTAATTTAGATTTTCAACTAACATTTTGGAGTTGACTATGTAGTGTTGGATGCTATCATATAATGCTCATGATCTCATTATAAATGTTGGTGATGGTCCATATTGTACTCTGACCTGAATCCTCATTTGGGTCAAGGTCCAGACAAGGACATGGCACAGACTCGTTTTCACACTTGAATTTAGTACGTGTAGTTTAACATGTAACAATGTCTGAGTTTGAGCTAAAGTTTTGCATGTTTGAGTGGCTCACGTACAAAAGTGAAGAAGTGAGTTTCTGGTGACGATGGAGGCTAGGTTTTTAATCGGTTTTTGTACATTGCAGTGTCTCCCACATCTTTAGTAAATAAGGGGTGCGAAATCAAGTTTTGAATACCTCGGGGCGGTGGGTAGGGGTGGAGGTTTGACACTGAGGAACTTGGTTGAGTGGGAGTGGGTGCAAGTATTTACCAAAGTAAATAATAATAATAATAATAGTATTGATGATGATGATGATGATAATTTTTTTGAAAACTATCATTTTATTAGAATATTTTGGAACCTACACATTTATATCCAAAAGTATAATAAAACAAAACTTAGAACATATATATGAAAGCCCTTGCTTCTAGACTTTTTCATATTAATTAACATCACTTTAAGTAGAATTCAATTCTCTTTTTACCCACGGGGATGTATGTCAATCAAGGAATCTAGATATCGTGAGGCTTTTGACACATGATAACTATAAGTGGATCAGTCATAGTCCTCCATGTCTGACTGGGTAAGGCCTACCTTGGATGGGACACCACACCCCATGTGAATGGTATGCTTTAATTTCCTCGGTGACAAGCTTATTTGAATCTCTGTAAATTGAGTGCTAGTAATCTTTTATGACAGTTGCTTTGCTAGTAAAGGGCATCAATGCTCACTCATACGTGAGGGGCAAGTTTGAGCTTATTGTAAATAAGAAAGGAAAAAAAAAAGAGTGCTAGAAACTTAGATGCACAAAGTAGAGTTCATGCAATTGGATAACTTGAGCTACTTGCTATCATCCTATGCAATTCACAAATTGTTTTAATTTTATAAAACCAAAGTGCTACTAACTGCTCCCAATTCTTGCTCAACCAAAATATTAAAAAACAATCTTTTTTTTTGTTGGTAAAAGGATTGTTGCTCAACTCTTGATGATCGTAAATAGCCACGTGTAGGATCCCATATAAATCACAACCTGAGTTATTCTTGATAAGGTGGCAATGGGTTGGTTTTCAAGTGGGACCCGCTCTGACTTACTCCTATTAGGTTTAATTTTGGTAGTACAAGGGATGGTTTGGATTGGATATTGAAGGGATTCTAACCTTGACAAAGGTTAAGGTCTCAAAACAGATTTCTTATATGTAGTTAAATAAACAATTACCCGAAGTTACCAAGCAACCACAAGAGATAGATACATGATTTTTACATAGAAAATTCAAACGGGGAAAAAAACCACAGGACCTAATACTGGCTCACACTTAAATCAAGCACTATATAAGAGAGGTTACAAAATCTACTTATTACCCTTGTTTAGTTGAATACAACCTAAAGGACTAAAGTTCTTTTTTGCCGATGCACATGCTGTTAGCGCTCTCCACACTTGATCTAATACGCTTTGAAGTTACTCAAGACGAATAATCTTTTAGAAGAGTAAAGACAATCTTCTATAAGAGAGTAGAAGCAATATTCGCTGGAACTCAACAACTTCAGTACAATCTCTCATTGAATGCTCTATATAAGAAAGGAATATCTAATGTAAAATCTCAACTCAAAATATGGAGATGGATGCCATAGGGTTGAAAGAAAATCTCTTTTCATTGCCCTAATTTCATGCCTTATTATAGTAATCCAACCAGAATAGAAAGTAGCATAAAACTGGAAAGTCCCACTTAACATGGAAATAGAAATTCGCGTAATGGCAGTTTTGTAATTTCAGATAGCACAATTTTTACAAAATTTTCAAACTTCCTGAGGCTATAATCTTGTCGTTTTAGCTCTGATTTATACAATCTTGCAACTTACAGATATCTATGTGAAATGAGCTTTCTAATGGTAGGTCGTTTGCCCATATCCGATGCTTGGCTTGTGAGATGTAACCTTTTTAATCCAAATACCTTAATGCTAGCTCTTCTAAGATTCTTTAACCTCTTCAAACTCCCCGTCTAAAATAATAGAAATACAACTTTGACTATAACTAGAGTTTTGTTTAATCTATGAATTTAGCCAACATACTAAGATCCTTACAATTTCCCTCTATGGCAATTCATGGACAAAATCCCTAAAACACTACAATTTAATCTCCCTAAAACAAAACCCAAAATACATTAAATTTTTAGTAAAAATAAAAATTTTCCATTCAAAGCTGTATTGTCTTCGTCTATCTTTAAATATCTAAACTTTCAGTATCGTACCAATTACCAATTGAATACCATGTATCTTCAACAACTCTGAATCTACAAATATTCATATCTCCTCCTGATGCTCTTATACTCTCCTTTTTTGTTCATAATTGACAAATATAATGATAATTAATATGCAGCATATTTGTAAATCAGGATTCAGCAGTAGCTCCTTTTCAATTGTGGTTCCCCCTTAATTTCATCTTCTTTTTAACACTACAGGTGGGAGCTTGATCTTTTGTATTTGAGTTTTTAGGTTTTGGTACCCACACTTGCGAATTTGAAAGTTTTAATACATTGTATACCAATTCAGTAGGTAAGTCAGACTTTCTAACCCATACACCTCTTGTCTTGATCTTGCGTGGAGACAATTGTTTCTTCAATTGCTTGTTTTTTTTGTAAATATCTCAGTTTGTTGTAATGAGAACGAATGTGTCCTTTGATTCCACAATGGCGGAATGTGAGTGTAGATGGAGGATGAAACACATTCTTCTTTGAAATGAAAGCAACATGTTTTGTAGATGGTATGGGTGTCAGGGAAACCAAAATAGAACTTTTAACAAATACAGATTTACCTTTAGCTTTTTTAAATAGATGTGTTTTTGACATAGCCAAAACCTTGTGTGTCACTTGGCAACTTTTAATTGCACAGGATGTTATCAAGTTTCTTTGAGACAGTGTTCATTTTGCCCAATGATACCTTTGGAGCATTCAACACTAACATGATCATCTTGTTCTTATTCTAACTTTTCAATCAACATAGTTAAATCCATCCAACATAGGGGGTTCAGTAATCAAAGTACCATCTCTAAACTCTTTATCTTCTGATTTGATCTCACATGAAAGACTCGTGTGAGCCCTCTTTGATATTACTTGAAGGATTCTAACCTTAACACAGGTTAAGGTCTCAATATAGATTTCTTATATGTAGTTAAACAAATAATTAATGTAAGTAAAAAAGCAACCAATCAAAAGAGATAGAAACATGATTTTTACGACATGATTTTTACATGGAAAACCAAACGGGAAAAAAAACCATGGGACCTAATACTTGTTCACACTAAGATCAAGTAGTATGGAAGAAAGGTTACAAGATCTATTTAATACCCTTGTCCAGTTGAATACAACCAAAAAGACTGAAGTTCTTTTTGCCAATACACACGCCATTCGCATTCTCTACACTTAATATAACATGTCTTGAAGCCACCCAAGACAAATAATCTTTTAGAAGAGAAAAGATAATCTTCTACAAAAGAGTTGAAGCAATATTCTTTAGAACTCAACATTTAAGTATAGTCTCTTAATGAATGCTCTAGAGAAGAAAGGAATCTCCAATATGAAATCTCATCTCAGAATATGGAGATGGTTGCCTTAGGATTGGGAGAAAACCCCCTTTTATAGCCCCAATCTCATGCCTCATAATGGTAATCCAACCAAAATATGAATTGGCACAAAACTAGAAAGTCCCACCTACAATAGGAACGGAAATTTGCTTAATGGTAGTTTTGTAATTTTAGATAACATAATTTTTGCAAATTTTCCGAGACCATAACTTTGTCGTTTTAGCTCTGATTAACGTAATTTTGGAGTCTACGGATATCTACTCGAAACGAACTTTCTAATGGTAGGTTGGTTACTTATATTCGACTACTTGGTTTATGAGATATGACCATTTTAATTTAAATACATTCATTCCAGCTCTTCTGGGACACTTTAACCTCTTCAAACTCTTAGTCTAAAATAAATAGAAATACAACTTTGACTATAATTAGAGTTTTGTTCAATTCATGAATTTAGCCAACACACTAAAATCCTAACAAATATGGTTTTCCATAAATTAACCCACGCTGGGTTCAGGGTGGTTTTGGATTTTGGAACCTACCCGTCCGGCCCCATATAACTCAACTTTTTTATATTCTTATCATTAAAATAAATAGTCATAAGGAGTGACATTTTCTAGATGCCATGGGTTCAAATCTTCTTAATTAATAAATTCACTCTTGCATATTAAAAATAAAAACAAATTAACCAACAACAATCTAGACTTAACCCGTGGCTATAATCGCATGCATTTGGTATGACAATAACAAAACTTGTCCCATGTCGGTATAGTTGTGATACTCCAACGTAATTTAATCCAGTTTAGCAATTAATTAAGGTGTTTTCGAGTCATTTTCTAGCAAAATAGTTTTATGTTTGTTGTTTTGTCCTTTTGAGTTTTGTTTCGGGTCATAGATAGGTAGTTGGGTTGAGTTTAACCCGGTTTAGGTAGACATAAGCCCTTTTTCGTAATTTTAGCTTTTGTAAGACTTTGTCATTCATGCATCATCTTGGCATCATCACGTGTATCTCATCGATCTTGTCAGTTTTTGTATCTACCTCGTAAGCAAACGATGTCGTTTGTTTCCTTTGGACAGTTACTTGACTTAAACTGTAAATATCTTGAACTTGTGGACCTTGTTATAATTTCGTTTAATCCTTATCTTATGTAAGGAAGTCATGCACCGACTTCTTCTTCATTTCCTCTTAAACTCACGTCTCCTTTTTCTTCTTTTTCTCTTCTCTGCTTTTCGTTTCTTCCGTTCTTTTTCATTCATTCACGATCAAATCAAAAGAAGGGGATAATCTAGTTGTGTGCTCTACGGTAAGCTTTTGAGTCTTGCTATTCTATATGAGTCTCTAATATTTCATGCAGGTGCATGCACTTATCGTCATTTTCTTCTTGCATGCATGGTGATTAGACTACACTTAGACAGCGAATTTGAGCCAAAGGACCACTCTTCCCGTAAAAGAGCTCATTTAAGGCAAGTATAAGCACGATTTGGATAAACACATGGTTATATAAGATGATTGCTACTATTCTTCTTCATCTTTCATGTGGTGTGTGAATTATAGCCCATTTTGTATCATATCTCTCTTTGCTTGTTGTCTGTAGTCCCAATTGTTCCATTTTAGTACGTTTTGTAACAGGTTCAAGACATCTCTCTCTGAAGCTTACGGCTAAACCATCAGATATTACAGCTCAAGTTCCAGAAAGTTACAAAACTCGATTTTTCTCTACGGTCAGGCTACGGCTAACCCGTAGAATGCACTACAGCTAAGCCGTAGGCTAGCCATGACCCAACCGTAGGTCAAGCTACGGCTTGATATCTAGAAACCAGGAAATTGAGAAAAACCTCTATGGTCTAGCCACGGCTACGCCGTATAGTGTGCTACGGCTAAACCATACTCAACCGTGGCTGAGTCGTAGAGCAATCACGGCCCAGCTATAGCGGAATGCATGGTTCAATTGTTGCTCACCATAAATGCGGATGAACAGTCTGAGGGGGACCACGGCTGAGCCGTAGTACATAATACGACTAAGCCGTAAGATTTCTTCGGCTAAGCTATAAGTTCACCCATGGCTAAGTCGTACAACTACTAAGAAATGGAGAAAACAGATAGGTTTAATAAAGAGACCTTGTAGGGCCCTTGAGCTAGGATGTAGGCAACCTTAACTTGCCCAATGGAATGTAAGAATTGCATGAATGTCCTGAAGCTGTGACGCATTCATGTGTGTTGTCCAATTATTAAGCACCTCCCCATAGGTGTTGGTTTAAGAAACTTCGATACATGTTTCTCGATATCTTGCAACACCCATAAGATGGACAACTGTGTATCGAATAACTTAAAACTACATAATCATGCACGGCTAAAAGCACTGGACAAACTAGTTTAGGGTTGGCTAGTAAACAATCATGATTCCCTGAATAACTTGACTTGCATTGCATATTGATTTCGATTATTGACTTCCATGCTCTTATTATTGTTTCGACTTGTAATTGTTCAACTTGTATCGGTATTAAAAGAACTGATTCTAGTGTTTAACCCTAGTGTGATGCACTCATTGTGTTGCATGATTGTGATATGACATGATACACGCACTGTATTGCCTGAATGTGACATTGAATTGATGTGCATCTTATGGCATTACCAATATGGTCTGGCTTTACTCAGCCTCAGCCTCAGGATACTCGACAGGGTTGACTTTGGCGTAGTTTGCTTATTGTCGCTGCAGTGTGCTCCTGTCCTGATAATTTCGGACCCCGGGAACTAGAGACCCATTGTAACCTGGCCTGGTTGATGGTGTTCTCATCCTAATTGCTCTCAATAGAGAGAATATGGTAAATGTAGTAGCTACCTAGCAAGTACATCTGTATATGATTTTAATAGCATATTTTATTCTTATGCACAAATTGCCTTGTAGACTAACTTGATACTCAATGCAATCTTGTCTGTTATGTATTCTACTAGACACAATGCGTGTTACCTTATTGTCACTTATGCTTTGCTGAATCATTGTATTCATTAGTTGTTCTTGGTGTTACAGGCTCAGATCCCTCTACCGACCCCTCGTCGGTCGGCCAGACTCCAAGAGAGACTCGAGAGGCCCAGTCAGGGCTAGATGAGTAGATGTGATCCCTCCAATGGAGAGCGGTCTTACATTGCATTAGTTCCTTATTTTGTTGTGTGTGTGTGTGGCTTGAAATTTGGCTTTTGTATAAGGGATTTTGGTTTCTCATGTACACCTTGTATTTTTGTCTCTAAGAAACTGTCTCCCAATTTTTGTTTTGTACATTCTGTAATTAATGTAATTTTTGCAATTATTGTTCTTATTGGTGTATCCTCTTTCCATGCAATGATATGCACAGCTTCTGCGTACACCATATTTACACATGTGAATGTCCTTTGTGTGTGTAAACTTAGATAAGGCCTGGGTGTGCGTGCACGGGAGTACGTATATCACTAGTTAGGTTTTAAGTAACCCCCGATTTCTGGGCTCGAGTCGTGACAATAGGTATAGAGGCTAAGGAAATACCAATCCAGTTGGGTTAGCCTTTGCCTAAAAGTGAATTTGCCCTGCATTGTTGTCTTCCTCAATTCCCTTAATTCTTGATTGTTGCTCAATTAGTAACAAACATCAATGCCCACCTGTTGGAGCAAGAGTTTAGCCTTTTAAAGGGGAAAATTAAAATAAAAAAATATAAAAAATCAAGGGCTAAATGTCTCGATTTACACATATTAGTACATGCATTTGGATGATCGAATTACTTGGGCTTTTTAATGACATCTTTTGTTGCTTGGCGTGCCACTTACCCAAACTAGCCAAGAAATTTCTATCATTACGAACGAACACTCTTGTTTTCTTAATGGTAGTGCAAGGGCCTTGCGACTAATTAGTTTTGGGCTTTTGTGGCTATACCTAAACTCAAAATATTTTAACTATAAAACACTAAGGGAGTTCAACCACAGGTCACTGTAAATTTTCCTAGAATATTATAGATTCAGTGACATAATTTTTGC
The DNA here is from genome assembly GCA_037013555.1 of Sextonia rubra. Lineage (NCBI taxonomy): Eukaryota > Viridiplantae > Streptophyta > Magnoliopsida > Laurales > Lauraceae > Sextonia > Sextonia rubra. The sequence goes on from JASUAD010000009.1 coordinate 29,347,343, forward strand.
TACATTAGGTCCTTAAGTTAAAAAAGCCAATGTAAATTGACAAAAATGACCCTCCTTGCTTATTAAGTCCCTCACTTAAAACTTGACATTTCAAAACCACATATAGATTGCCATTGCATAAAATGTGGGTACAAGGCAAATGTAAGTGTCATCACTTCTCTTATTGACATGTACATGAAATTCCACAATGTTGATTATGGGAAGGTGTTTGATAAAATGCCTGAGAGAAATGTTGTCACATGGACTTTGATGCTAACAGGTTATAGCATAATGGATTGCCAAATGTTGTGTTGAAACTCTTCATTTAGATGCAAAGGGAGGGTGTTAAGACCAACTATTTGCTGTTCAATCTTATCTATTCATTCCTCACAGTGGTGCTCCTCGCCATCTACACTTGCACTTATAACAAAATGTAGTTCCCCACCATCCTCGAACAACGAACTGGGTTGTAATTGGCCACCATTGATCATCTCTCATTATCTATTCCTATGTCTTGTGGGTTTTTTTTCTAAGGTCTAGGTTTGGGTTTCGTTCGTTGATGAATTCCATTTGTTTGTGAAAATGCTGGTGGGAACTTAGTCAGTGAGGAGGGTATTTTGTATGAATTATATCTGTTGCGTTTAACAGATTTTATTTGTTAGATCTAATAGAATTTCTTTAAATTTTGTTTGCCTTTCTTGTCCACAGAAAATTTTATCTGTTGAGTTTAATAGATTTTATCTATTTGGTATTTCATGTTGGCCCAAAAAGGTTTTATTTATCAAATTTAATAGAGCTTATCTATTATGTTTAACAAATGATGACACTATGACTTTTTGCTACCCCTTTATTGGTTACTAATCTTAGATTAAATTGTTTCTATCCACAAGATTGGAAAGCTAAACCCATCATGTATTGGCCCTTAAGCTAAATTATTTTGCCTAGTACACGATGCTTTGTGGATAAGACATCTAACTAAAGAAAATAAGACCTGATTTTATATTCAAATTTTTTCCTAGTAAATCATTGACAACAAAAAATCATTTTGACTGTCCATTTTATTGTCAAATAATTGGATGGTTGAGAACAATGAACATTGGTGGTCTGTTTTGTCACATTGTTTTTTGTTTCTTTCTTTACAAATATATATATATAGATGAAGGTCTTTTTTCTGATTAAGAGTTTAAGGTGCATTTGATTACTAATCCGAAAAGCGAGGGCTATCATGTCAAGATGATTTTCAAGTTATGCATCATAAACAAAAGGGTTTACAACATACTCTCTAGATTAATGCACATGTATTAATGCATGTTATGTTGATAAAATGCACATGATACTCCTCCCCTAAATTAGAAACAAAAAGGCTTACAATATTGGAACTTTTTTTCCCCACTATTCATCATGTCAAATGGGCTACTCAAGGAGATGGCACCGTAGATTAAATTTAGTAGTAAAAGCAGGTAGATGGTTCATGAGTCATGGCACTTTACTATTTCAATTTTCAGCTACCACTTGAGAACTATTGACATGCAAAAAAGTTTGGAAGAAATCCACAGGCAAATCAACAAAAAAAAAAAAAAGTCAAGTCAAGACTCAAAAATAGCTCAAACACAGCAAAATAAAGTACAAGTAGCTCAAAGACAAAGCTTAAAAAGACATCTTAATGTTTGAAGAAGAAAACAATTTAAAACACTTCAAAAAGTGAAAAAAGTTTATGCTGGCCGACAAAACAATTCAGTGGCTGAATAAGCACTAGCCGACTGAACAAAATTAGTGGTCGATGGAACAGTGGCCGATAGAGAAAAGTGACTGGCCAACAATTATAAATTCTAACAGCTCATTAAGATAGGCTCAAATCATTCAGAGTAGATTTTAAGCTAATTGACATGATTTAAGGACAAAAATTCTGCTCCCACCTCGATAAAGTTGACGTGGGAAGGTAGCCGGTCATACAAATACATAGTCAGCTACCCCCTTCGAAATAAATTTTGCTCAATCTTCTCCACGCCACAAATAATTGGAGAAAACCCTTTAAGGCTATAAATACTCCCCTTGGGTGCCCATTCCAAGACATAATGTAGAGATAGGCGCACAATACATCGATGCATTCAACAACACAAGGCATAGAGAAACACATCAAAGTTCAAGCTTCAACTCTCACCACAAGGTACTTAATCTTCTAAACGTAACTGGTAGGATAGTGCCTTCATTCAAAAGCATCCAAAGAAGAAAGTCTTTTGAGACTTTCTTTGTTCCTTTCACTTAGGAGTTAAAGGTCATACGGGTACAACTATGACCAACCTATTGGTATAATGAGATAGTGATCCATGGGGACAGCTATGACCATAGAACCTTCATTCTAAACTCCCTTGCAAATGCTACATCCAAGCAAAATGAGTGATAGGTTACGAAGATTGATCAATCGACTTAAAATACAAGAAAGTGGCTCACATATCCGGATTATTCTTTTTTTACTTCATCTTTTTTTTAATGTAAATTGTCATTATTTTCTTTTCCCTTATAAGTGTTGATCATTCAAGACAAAGTGCAAGGGGGGTGCTATGATAAAAAAAATGGAAAAAAACTTGCACCTTGGAGGTCAGAATGCAAAAGAATCCATGAAAATAAACTTGGAATTCAAAAGAGTCGAAAAGTTCGGCATTTCTTGCTTTCTTTCTCTTGTGTGTCTTTTCCTCACTCTCTAAGAGGGGGCGAACAAGGATATTAAGGAGAACCTACAAATGATGTTTGTTCAATGCTCATGCTTCCCTTAAACTTTAGTTTAAATGGGAAGGTCTCAAGTCTTAACTACCCATCTAAAGTCTCACAGGTTTGACAATTAAAGACGTGAGGGGAGATTATAAAAAAGGGATGTAAGGTAGAGATAAAGACGACACTATGACTTTTTTAGGATTTTATCTAATTAAGAAAGAGGACAGTGGAGAGCTGTGCAAGGTACAGGCTTTTTTTTTCAAAATAATACTTTTTTAGAAAAAGAATATTCATTAAAGAGAAAAATAGAACAACCAGGTAAGAGAAGAAAAAGACCAACAAATAATTTAGCCCTTAACTAAGAGAATACTTGAAGTCCTTTTCCAACATACGTCCTAGAGCAAAATTTGGTAAGCCTATGTGCCTTACCATTGAGAGTCCTTTGATGGGCGAAAAACCTACAACCTCTATTTTTGCTATGGGTTTTGCAAGATGAAACCAAGAGATCTCGTTTTTTTCTTTTGATGGTGGTTTTCTTATTCAAGCCGAACTTTTGGTCACGTGTAAAGGACACAGATGCTTCCTTCTTATTTCTATTCTAAGAAACTTGGAGCAACCAACACTTATCTCATCTTTTGATATCAAGAACAAAATGACAAACAACCTTTGTCTTTTAATGGCAATAAAGACAAACGAAATTTGGCTTGTGTTATGCACTAGTGGACCACATCGAAGGATGATCTGATCTTGTGCAACTCTGAACAGCAACGCTATTCTCTCTGATGTCGTCTAATTTCGTGTGCTATGAGAAGAGCAAAAAAATGACTTTTCTATGACTATGAGTCGTTCAATACCCCAAGAGTAGAATTGTCATTATCACAAAATATGTAAAATAGAATGAACTTGAAGCATTAAATCTCATATCACTAGTGGACTTTTACAACTAAGTACTTAAGAGGTGGACATCTACCTAATTAAGTTTGAAGAATTAGACTTTCATCTAAATTACCCAAGAAAATAATTTAAAAATCTCAAAAAATGAGTTAAAAAGTGTAATGGCCAAATGCACAGTGCAAATAACAAACTGACCAAAACGATGGCTGATTGAACAATGAAATAGCCATTGAAAAAAAATTAAAAACAGGAATGGCCATTTTAGGTCTACTCAAATCTCACTAAAGCAATTCTCCAGCTGATTAGCTCCAAGGGAGGAAATCACAGCTGATAACGGAGCAAGGATTGACCAAAAAAGGATAGAGGACCAAAAAAATGCACAGTTGGCTATCCTTCCTGAAAATCAATTTTTGCTTATTCTTCTCCTTTCCATAAACGGCCAGAGAAGACTTCCAAGCCTATAAATACCCCCCTTAGGTGACCTTCCAAGGAATTCATTGAGTAAGAGGCACCAAGTGTCAAGCATCGATCTATCGGTTCAAGAAGCATCTCCCAACATTTGAAGCATCCACGGAGTTCAAAACATCCAGACTCTATCAACCAAGAACAAGGTACTTAGATTCTGAGAAAACACTCAGAAAATTCAAACAAGAATCTTGGTGCCATGAGAAGAAGCACTTGAAGACCTAAGTCTTTCTAGACTTCTTTGTCTTCTTAACTTTGGAGTTAAGGAAACCTATGGATTCAATCACATTTGTGCTTTCGGACAATAACTGTAGTGTCTTAAAAAGACAACAAGACCATTGGCATTTTACTTGGTTAAAAAACCATGACTCCTCCAAACTACGCCTTGGTGCGTACGAAAAGAATAAAGTGATAAATTACAAAGATTGTTTGATTGACTTCAAAAGGAAGAAAAAAGTCCTAGCCAACATGACCAAATTAAGCCATGTAAGGATTGGTCACTACATTGTGCTAGTCAGTCATCCCTCGTTCTTCTTCTTCTTCTTTTAATCATTTTTGTTGATGTTTTGTAGCTTTTTGCTAAGTTATGGTTATCTGAGACCACGTGAGGGAGTTGTATAAAAAGAAAGTGTAATCAACTTGCACCCAAGAGGTTAAAGTGTTAGAACCTAAGTAAAACTAAACTCAGAAATGAGAAAAGTTATAAAAACACATCATTTTCATTCTTGTGTCTCTTTCTAGTTTGTTTGACGAAATAAGTCTCGATGTGCACCACGTTCGTGATCCTATTTTTTTCAAGTGAATAACAGGAAAGTTTGACCACTCGGAGTGTGAAAAATTGTTTCCACGATATTGAGCCATCCGGAGTCGGATTTCAAATTCGTTTTTTTCTAGCGTGTTCGTAATGACGAGCACTATATAGTAGCAACAAAAGGAAGACAATCCAAGGGTTAAAATACAAAAAGGTTTTGATTAGCATGAACTGTTAGCATATCGAAAACCATTTTTTTATTTAGATTATGGATTTATCTTATATAATTGTAGTGCATAACCATGCCACAAACAAGTTACGCTGGATACGTCTTTGATCCAATGATTAATTAATTAGGATATAATTAAATAGTAATTATTTAAGCTCATGAGGGACCCTTTCGCTGACAATCATGAATGAAATCATTAATAAATAATCCAATTTCAATTCTTAATTTCATTCTAAATTATAATATACCCATATTATTTTGAATCATTGGATGGATTAAAGAGGATCTATAATCTGTTAGTTTTATCATATGTCAGTTTAACTTATTACATTTCAATTCAAAGGCTCAATCAAGGTTGACTTGAACCTATGATCGTAAAAAGGACAAATCTATGTTTGAATAGTATGATTTATTCATGACATGTCATTGGGTTGTTTAGACTACTAATGACCCAAATCAAAGTTCAAGTATAAAATAAATATCTGTGGGGCCCTAAACCATTCATTAGATCATGTAGCCCACTACTTTTATCGGTGAACCATCAATGACATACTGGATCATTTTCAATGCTATTATATGTGTCAATTAAAATCTTAATTTCGATTGGTTGAGTAGCTACCAAAGTGGCCCAATCATGATTAATTATGGATTTTTTCAAATTGAATTAAATCAATTACTATTGTTTATAGTAGAATGAATAATAGCATCGAAATTGCGGGACTCAATTAGGAGATTGAGGATCAACTCACAAGTGTGGTCGTCTTTCAATCACTTGGAGATCTAGTGTCTTATGTGTACTTCCTAATTAAATTGTGGTTGTCTTGCACACAAGTGTCACTCGTCTTCTATGTTGTACGTAGTGGGATAGCAATATTGTGATGATTGGTTTATACAAAGTAATTTATTTGCATATTATCTTTCAGCCCAAAAGAGGAAGATGATAATTTAGGATTTCTAAAAAATTTAATTTATTTCTTCTCATAATTTTAAATTAGACTGGATTTTAGATTACATGATTTACTTTAAAGTATATTTGATTAATGTGAGTTTTTCAATTGCCACTAATATGACTTACTTGCTCAATTAGAGAGTACTTCCACTTTTGTCGAAAATATCTAAGTGTAAGGTTATGTTTTCTCTCACTTTAGGTTCTCACTTAAAGAATTTAATGTTTGAAGCATGAAAATTGATTTAAACAAAGAGGTAATTTTTCTAACTTATCTCTTATTTGTTTAGAAACCAATTCAATAGATGTACCTTCCAATACCTAGTGGATAGATTCTGGTGCCACTATTCATGTGTGTATTGTGTGCATGGCTTCTTTTCAAGCCGAAGTCTAAGTAATGGATAAAAACTCTCTCTTTGTGAAAAATAGACAAGAGTCTAAGGTTGAAGCCATAGGGATTTATTAGCTTATCTTGGACATTGAATTTTAACTGAACCTCACCAACACCTTTTACATTCCTTCCACTAGTAGAAATTCAATTTCCTTGCCAAAATTAGATAATAATGTTTTCATGTTTAATTTTTGGATGTTTTATTTAGTATCTATAAGAATGATATCCTAATTGGAAGTGGTTTTGTGTGTGATGGTTTGTACAAGTTAAAATTGGATCCAGTATTTGCAAAGTCTTTAATAGTCCTAAACACAAATAATAATTTACACAGTGGCAATAAAAGAGGATTCTTCAATGAGAACTCATATATGTTGCGGCATAAAAGGCTTTGATGCATCTCGAAAAAGAAGTTAAATAGGTTGGTGAAAGATAGAATTTTACGGAATCTTGATTTCACTGACTTTCGTGTCTATATTGACTGCATTAAAGTAAACCAAGACAAATCTAATAAGAAGACAACCATAAGGAGTTTTTGACTTTTAGAACTTATCCACAGAGATATATGTAAAAAATTACATGTTCCTTGTATTTCAGGTGAAGAATATTTTATCACCTTTATCGACAATTTCTCACGTTGATGTTACATTTATCTATTACGTGAAAAATTAGATGTTTTGAATGCCTTCAAGATATTTAAGGCAGAAGTGAAAAATCAATTAGATAGAAAGATTAAGGTTGTAAAACCTAATAGAGGTGGTGAATATTATGGTAGATAGGATGAAACGAGTTATTACTCTATCTCATTTGCTAGATTCTTTGAACAAGAGGCCATTGTTGCTCAATATACGATGCCCAGAATGCCGTAACAAAATGGTATTGCAAAACAATGAAATAGAATACTTATGGATATGGTTAAAAGTATAGTAAGTAATACTAATTTATTTGAATTTTTGTGGAGTGAAGCATTAAAGGTGTTTGTGTTTATTCCAAACTGAGAACCTAGTAAAGTTGTTCCTAAAACTCCTTTCGACTTATGGACAAGTAGGAAATCCAATTTGGCACATTTACACATGTGGGGTCATCCATCTGAGATTAGGCTTTACAATCCACATGAAAAGAGTTGAACTTTAAAATTGTTAGTGGATATTTTATTGGTTATCTAAAAAGGTTCAAAGGGCATGAGTTTTACTGTCCTAATCACAGTATAGAAATTGTGGAATCCAATAATGCAAAGTTTTTCGAGGATTATGACATCAGTGTGAGTACTAAATCGCGAAATCTTACACTTCAGGAAATTCGAAATCAAGATGTAACACTTGATATTAGAGATAAAATTATTATTCCGCATGATATTATTGTGAAACATCAATCCATCATTATGGAACCGCTCTTAGATGAGAATATTGTGACTCATGTAGAAATTACACTTCGGTTGGAAATTAAACTAATAAGGAAGAATTAAGAGACCCTCCTATCAAATTGGTAAGTCTTGACGATTACATTGTGTATTTGCAAGAGGCAGATGGTGATGTTAGAATTAAGGATCCATTAATGTTCAAAGCAGCCATAAATAGTGAAGATCCTGAAAAGTGGTTGGAAGCCATCAAAGATGAGATGACTTCAATGGCTAGTAATAAGGCCTGGGATTTAATTGAACTTTTAGAATGGTCTAAAGCCATTGATTGTAAATCAAACAATATAAGGCCATATTAGTAGCCAAAAACCCTCTCAAAGGGAAGGCATCAATTATGAAGAATATTTTCTTTGGTTTTAAGAAAGACTATTTTAGAATCATTATGGCTTTGGGGTCTCATTTTTATCTTAAAGCTATATCAAATGAATGTTAAAATTGCATTCTTAAATGGGAATCTAGAAGAAGAACTCTACATAAAGCAACTCAAAGGTTTTGTGAAATAAGAATATAAATGAGTAGTTTGCAAATTAGAGAAATCCATATATTGACTTAAGCAAGCTGTAAGGCAATGATATTATAAGTTTAATGAAACAATTATCTCTTTTAGATTTAAAGGCAATGGTATCTTGTAGATCTTAGAGAAGCACAACTTCTTGATGGTGTCGGAGGCGGATAGGATGTGATCGCAGAGGATTTGCAGCAACATCCCACTTGGCAAGGGCCAGTTTCGTCACTCCAAAAAGGGGCTAATTGATCTTGCCATCCTCACGCTCAACGAAAAGGACTCCAGTGGTAGATCCTCCTCCTTCGCTACAGCCATCGCCCACTGAAATCTAGACCTGGCAAATTGGTTGGGTTGATCAAATTCGGGTCGAGTTGACCTGACCCCAAATTTATTGGTTTAAACCTTAATCCGACTAATTTTTAAAATAGGTTGGAACACTTCAATCCACACCTGTGGTGGGTCAACTCGACCTTACTCGCTTAACACGAATTTGAAGTGGGTTGGATTGGGTTGACCCGACCTAACCTATTTAATTCCCATTTTATGTATGATATAACTTATTTTATGTTGCTCAATTTCATTTGCAAAGCTCTCCTTACATCTAGATTCATTTAAAATGTTATATTGAGCATGAATTAATAATTTATCAATTTTTAAGGTGTAAAAAATGAGGCCAAAATCCATAAATATTTTCTAGCCCATTAATTGAGATAATCCTTTTTCAATTTTTGTTCAATTTTATAATTCTCTATTTGAACAGGAGTATAAGACTCATCAACATTATTGTATTTCATTTAAATCCATATTTTAGAGGTAAATTTCTATGCCAACATAAAAATGAAAGATACATCAATATTTCTACTACAAAAACATCATATTATCAAATAAAAAAATAAGTTATATATTCTAAGTATTAAAATTTTGCATAACTCCTCCACATAATATTAAGAATACACAGTTTATAGCCCATATGAATAAGAAAAGTTATATAAAAATTGAAAAGTTATGGTAAATTAGTAAAGTCTAAACAGGTCAAACGGGTTAGGCGGGTCAACCCTAACCTGACCCATTTTTATAAGAGTTGGTAAACCATAACCCTATCCTGATCCATATTTGAAATGGATCAGGTTAGGTGGGTCAGAAATGGGTCTAGTTGGGCTAGATTTTGCCAGCTTTACCGAAATCACTCCTTTGGCTGACACACCACCAGCAAGGACCAGCACTACCACGCCATCGACCACTTCCGATCACTCTCCTAGAGCATCTCCCATTCCAAAGAGGATGTGGATGAGTAGAATTTTAGACCGTTGGTGACTATTTTATGTCCATCATAGTCTCATTCCAAACAGTGCTGGGGTAAAAAATCTGACCATTTGATTTTCTTTTAACTTTACTTCAAGACAAACACACTAGCCCTAAGGCTTTTTTGCATGGAATCAAATTTGTTGGAATTCTAAGAGATGTATTTTTCTATAAAACTAGCTAACTGAAGAAACAAAGGCTCAGATTCACAAATAGCATCAATAATCTTCCCATAATGTAATATGAATACTGCTATCACCATAGTAAATCAAGTACAAAGAGCTGCTTCTTACCCCATTGGTAAGAGGCGTTGGTTTTTATAGGACTGCTCAGGGTTTGAACTCACGGTATGCCACCTCTTTCCACATTTGTGGGTTTTCTTTCTATGGGTGTGGGCTCCTTTCCCTCGTGAGTGGGCTCTCTTTCGATGTGTACGTGCTCTCTGGAGGAGTTCTCAATTTCTTAGCTGGGTTACCAAAAAAAAAAGAAAAAAAAAATCAAATAAGGCCTGAATTCTTTGTCTTATTTTTAAAAATGACACAAGTTTTACAACTTTTTAAACTAGTTCCTAAGTTTTTCAAGTACTTTTCAATTAGCGACATCCATCTATTTAAATTTATTTTCTAACAACTTGTTTTCTTAACTTTTTTAAAATGCCCAAATTTTCCTTCAATGAAATAAAATCCTCCTTCACTTCTTCTATTCATTCCTGCACTGGCATCCTCACGGTGATTAAGGAGAACTAACATCCCATAGTGATTAGCTACATGTAGTGGCTACCGAAACCATGTCATGGCTTTAAATGAAATAGAATTTGGGAATTTAAAAAAAAATGAAGAAGAAAGTCACTTAAAATACCTTTATACAACTAAATGTCCTTAATTGAACACTTACTAGAAACTTAGAGACTAATTCGAAAAGTTTTGAAACTTTTGTCCTTTTTGAAATAAGAAAAAACTTATGGCCTTATTTGAAAAATTTTCAAATAATAATAATAATAAAGCCCTTCTTCACCTTGTTTCTTTCACCCCACACCTCTAATATTCCTTCATTAGAGCCCATTTAGCCTTAAATTCCTATAATTTGAATTTGATGCAAACAAATAGGTCTTTAACTTCATGTGCGTTTTATCTTCGTGCTAGGTAGAAATCCCACTTTCATTATAAGAAATCGAAAACCTTAATTACCTTTTAGTTATTATATAAAAGTAGGTATAAATAGACAGGAGAAAACCAAAAGCCAACTTTAAGAATGGTTTTTTGTTTTTTTGTTTTTTTTGTTTTTTTTTTTGCTTTATGCATTTACAATCACTATTGTACTAGTAATCTATGCTTCACTGTGTCTTTCAAATAAATGGGGCTCATTATATAAATTCAATCCGCTCGAAATCACTTCTAATTATGTTGTACTATTAGGAGAAAATTTAATTCAATTGTAGTTATATCCACTATAGATAAAGAAAAGTTGTTGTTGTTGTTTTTTTTTTTATATCTTAATATATACATTAAGGAGCATACTTATAGTTAAAATTATAATCCACAATATAACTTTTGAGTACTATTAGATTTGAATGCTACTTGTTTTTCATTTATTATTTTTATTATTATTTTGCACTAGCAATTTTATAGTAATTTCAATGTTTTTTTTTAATTTTTTGCTATCTTTTATAGGGGCTTTGACCATGGCTAAATCATTAACCATTGATGTATTTTTTAAGAAAAAAATGTTCAAAATCTAGAGGATAATATGATATCACCCTCCAATTGGAGTTATTAAATGTTGTAACTTTTTAGAATATCTTTTTTACTTTGGCCCTCAATAAAAAATTCCTTGTTCTGCTTGTGTGTGCAGGCTCAATATAGTTGGGATAAGACTTTGATGACGATGACGATATAAATAAATAAAAACTGCCCAGTTGACATTTAAACTTCATCTTTGCCTGTAACAATTGTGTCCCCTATGATCAAATTTGGATTGTCACTCATCTCAATTTCATGACTTGATCCAAGCATTAGTTAATTAATGAATTAATTAATTATTCACTAACAAAAGATATCTACACAAAATGCAGAACATACATTAGAAAACAACAAGAGAAGGAAGAAAAAAACAACAAAGAACGGTAGAACGAAAGAGATTAACCAATGAAAGTGAATTTAGACACGCAGCGGATACAAGAAGTCCATGCAGTACTCAAGGGAATCGCACTATTAGGTTGGTGACCACTGCATAGATTTGATTTTTGAAGAGGTTTATTCCTTTTTTAGTTTGTCACTATGTAGCTCCCAAGAAGGAAGATGTTCCTTTTATAGGAATTTTCCAGTGGTTAGATGTGGGCCTATCTTGAAAAAAAAGAAAAACCAAAATTGTAGAGGGATATTCAGTCGTTGGTGGAGTCACATGCACAGTAGCCTCTTGCAAGTATAATTCGAATTGTGAGAAACAATCTCTAGAAGTATTTTTTTTAGTGGGGGCCATCACTGTCCATATTTGTATCTCCTCTTATAGTTCTATACTGATCATTATTCCAATCAGAGAAGGGACCACACAACGGAATCCGTTTCGATTACAATGTGTATTTGTAAAAGAGAATCTCAGTTTTGTTACAGCCGTGAAACCATTGTATTTGGAATGAGAGTGGGACTGTGTTTTTCATCCTCTTTATAAACTCAACATCACACAGATATTTGCACTTCAGCTGAATAGGAATTTGCACAGCAGTAGAATAGGAATTTGCACAGCGTGACGCAGAGAGACGAAAGCATCATCAGGTAACATAGAGACCCTATCATTACTTTTCTAGCATTTTCTTATTTTTTGTTGTTTTTGTTGTTGGTGTTGATTGGATTTCCATCTTTAGCTCCATATATCTGTTTGTTGTTGTTGGTGTCGAATGATTGTATTCAACACTAAAACGAGAGAGTTGAGATGGGTTTTAAATACTTTCCTCAATACACAGTAGAATTTGAAGCCCAAAACGTTCTTATGAAAACTTTGATTCACACACACTATTCGTTATGTGAACCTTTTAAGTAGTTGAATTGGGTTTTCTGAATTTCTTGAATTTATTTTTATGAGTTCTTCTCAGTCAGTCTCCTCTGTTTCTTGATGTATAATCTTGTTTTTATTTCATTGCCGGATTTCCATACTCATATTTTAACATGGGTTCGACATTCAGTTTGTTTGTTGCCATGAGCATGGCATCCATAGCCGTGGGCTTATGGACTGCGTAAACCTCATTCATTCAAGCCTCATCTTATCCACTACCGACTCAAAACTAACACTTTACACATGGCATACAAAGAATAAAGAGCCTTTTTAAAACTTATGTGGCTACAAAAGAATGACATGATTCTATTTATACTCTTACTCTATACAATAAATGGCTTATTTTTATACACAAGTAATTCATCTAACGAATTAGAATGTCCTAGAAACTACTTCGGAAACTTACACACATCTCTGTAAAGGACTCTTTGGATAACTGGCAATTCAAAAACTATCCAAGAGGTGGGCAAATTTTTTAGAAATCCATTACAAATATGATTTTAAAAATATGGCAACATGGGTCATGTTGCCAGAGACAGATACAATTATGGAACTCATAGATAAGTTGGATTGAGAGGGACGCACTCTCGATTAGAACTAGTATTCACAAGTATTCATGGAGAAGGATTCACTATAAATTGGAAAGAGAGTCCCAGTTTCAGTTAAAAGAAATAATAAAGACTGTCTTTCTCCTTGTGCAAGTGGAATAACTGTATTTTCGCTAGTTTTCTCATCAAACGAGGATCTAGCATTTAGCTATATTTTTACTGTAGTTAGAATTTGGCCCATAGTCAGATTTATCATGGGCAAAACACAAGTTATTGAAATTTCAGGGGAAAACCAAACCGTAATCAGCATCAGTTATAGACTGTGGGACCCAGACTCAGTGATACAGTTTTCGTTTTGGGAAGAGAGTCTCTCTCCTCGTCCTTGTAGAACTCTATGCAGTTTTGTTATAGACTCACGGCCGCACATGATATAGGAAGAGAATCAGGAAGGGATTGGAGACCACAACATCACTGCAGAATTCAGTCGATCAAGTCTTTGAGGGATTGGTTGATCCACAAACTCAACTTGTATTAGATAGGGCTTAATTTCTTCTTTGATGCATCTGGCGTCTCCCTCATGCAGTCATACATCTCGTGAGTGAAACCTCAAAGTGGAGCCACTTATTGAAAACCCAAGTAACTGAAATGAATGCCCGATTGTATATCAAATGTCCGTCGGCCCACAATAAGATTGAATAGAATCAAGAATGCAATTATTTCATACAATCATGTTGGGACAGGCCGCAATCTATGAGTAGGCTTTTTGGAATCAATGGTTACTGCAATAGTGACCATGATTTTGAACCATGTCTACAACTAACTTGCCCGTAATAGGTTCGTAGTTACAAAATTCATCTAGTGATAGGTTCAGTGATGGAGCATAGACGAGTCAGATTATCTGAGGCCCACTTCGATTAAAACTAAAAACATTCATGACAGAGTGTCATTTCAGTTACAACCGTGGATTTTAATAATGCAATGCCCTAAATTTTGATTTTTATTTTAAATAAATCTGGACCTTAGCATTTTATCTTCGATGGACCCCGCATGCGTTTATTTTTTTATTGCTATTTAAATTTTGGTTAATTATTTGATTAATATTAGTAGGTCCCATATTATGTTAGAGTTTGAATTCTTGTCCGATTCGATTAGGTTCTTGAGAGTATTGCCCCATCCCAACTCTACTTTTGACACTAGTCATACTCAAATTAGTTTTTCTTGGCTAACTTAGTATAGGAGTTTTACTCTTTTTGAGGCTTTTCTTTTTCTTTTCTCTATAAAAAGATGCTCAACCTCTCTCCCACTACCTACCTCCCCGTACCTAAGACAACAGACACCTAGTATATGAATTCCATTCTCTCTTTTTACTTTCATTCCTAAAGTTCCTTCCCCTCAAGGTATGTCTCCCTTCTCTGGCCTTTCCCCCTTTCTTTTCATGTTTAATCGTGTTTGTATGTACTCACCTTAGTATTTTGTTAGCATTGTGATTTTGTCTGAGCTTTACCTAGAGTTTGATCATGCCCTTACCAAACCACGATCATAGTGGACCGGCCATTATGTTGTCTTCCATCGTCTTGCAGCATGTCCCTTGTCACCACCCCCAGGCCACCATATGCACCAGCTAGCCTACCGACCATTAGCCATCAACCCATCTAATCAGAGTATAGACCCACCCTCTTTCACGCTCATGTCCAAGGCAGACACCAACAACACTGCATCATCAGGCCGCAACCCAATTTCCATCATCACCAGACTTGATCGATCGTGCTCTCTGCGTCTCTTTCCTCTATGGATTGATTTCTCGACTCAGATCACTATCACCCGGACTCCTATGATTGACCCAGACCCAGATCTTCGCCATCTTCTTCTTCTTCTTCTTCTGTATTCTAAGATTCTTCTTCCGCTCGTTCCTCTCCTCTTCTTCTTTTCTTCTTTTTTCTCTCTCCTTTGCTCACATCTTCTTCTGTCTCTGTTTTCTACCTCTTCTCCTTCTTCTCCACTGGGCTTCTCCTTTCCTGCATCTGCTTTCTTCTTGATTTTTTTCCTTCAATTCCTCCTCCTGATTATGGCTGAACCCATCAACCATCTGGACCTGGTATTTTCATCTTTTATTCTTTCTTCTCTCTTGCATTGAAGAACCCAGGCCATCTCGACAAATGATCATGATCATTTCCGTCCTCCCCGTTCCCGACGTTTCTTCCTTTCTTGTTTTCTGGGTTCCTCTTTTCTCTTCTCCTCCTTCACCTTTTCTCCTTCCTCTGCCTGAATTCCACACTTGCCGTCACCAGCTTACGTACTCAACGTACACATACACCTTCTTTCTTTCCTGCCTTTAAACCACTTCAACTATACGCATGCATGACACAACATTATTCGGGCCAACTCGCATTACCTAACCCGGGCCCAAATTAGCTTCTGCCAACCCTCTTTTTCCGTGCCAGCTAATTCCTTGATTAACTAGTTAACCAGACCCAACTCAACCCTAAGGCAGCCCGCTTGTGAAGCTGACTCATTATTTCCTAGGAACATGATGCTAGTCCAATTACGTGCAACCTTCCTATCTATAGCTTATTGCCAACTCATCACGTCTGACCAGAACCACTGTTGCACCATTCCCATTACCTAGTTGAATCTTGTGGGCCATCTAATACATTTGCATAACTCAAGTCACTTGGGCCCACTCATTGATTCTCCAACATATCCTGTGGCCCAAATTGAAACCCACTTATAGAGTTCATTAACCTGAGTCTAACCCACAGTTCTGAGCAACCCTATACATCGCTGTATCTCAGCTTTATTTGGGTCCACACATTAGTTAGAACATCCCCTCTTGGCCCAAATCTGACCCATTTAACTTTATAAATGAATATGTACAGTACTTTGGCCCACTTGCAATACCAAATGATCCAGGCCCAAA
The DNA here is from genome assembly GCA_037013555.1 of Sextonia rubra. Lineage (NCBI taxonomy): Eukaryota > Viridiplantae > Streptophyta > Magnoliopsida > Laurales > Lauraceae > Sextonia > Sextonia rubra. The sequence goes on from JASUAD010000009.1 coordinate 29,363,444, forward strand.
TCAACATGTGACGATCCATCACACTTGACTCATACCCAAACCTAACCCAAGTTGAGTAAGTCGTGCATGAACCCAATTACTAGGCCGAATTGCTAACTTAATCGTGAAACATAATTATTAGGGCCCCACATTGAAATTCCAGAACATCTAGGTCAAGATAAGTTTGATCTAAAGGCCATCGTTAATCTAGGCAAGTAATCTCATTATGTCACCCTAGAATTGAGTTTTCGTACTCCTTGTCTCGAACAAGATTTAATTGTAACTTTTGTGAATTTATTGAAATAATTTTAGAATTCCTAGGATATTTGCTACCTTTGATTTATTTTGGATTTGTTCATTGCTAGACTTGATTATTTCATTCCTTTTTTTTTACACACCATTGCATAATAAAATTGATTGTTTTGAGATTATTTGTGATTTGATTTGAAAGGTGCCTTAGATCGTAAAAAAATTGATTTTATTGAAATAAAAATAGAATTTTGAGGATATTTACCACCCTTGATTTGTTTGATTTGATATAGTTTCTGTTGAAACTATCTTGCTATAAAATAGATTGTTGTGTGTTTAATAAAGGGGCGTGAGAAAAAAGCTCAGCTATTGGAAATATATTATAAAGAGTGTCCTTATCAAAAGAAGATGCATAAGCTATAATTTTATCAATGGGATCTGCACCTTAAATCCAATCTGCTTTTTACAAAATTTCACACAATTAGAAGTGGGCCCACAAAACTAATGGACTGTGGGACCTAGTAATTTAGTTTCCCAGTAATTTAGTTTTGTATGGGAGAGAGTGTTTCTCCCTCGTCCTTTTAGAACACTATTTACATTGGTTGTCCCTCTCTTTATAAAGACACAAGCACTCATGAAGATAGCAGTTTCTTTAAAGATTGATTAGAAATTTGGAAAGAGAATTAGGAAGGGAACGGAGATCGGACCATTAGATTAAGATAAGTAAGTAGTAGACTGTTCTATTCTGTTTGTTTTGTTGGCTTTGTTCTCATTATTGGTGTTGGTGGGGGCTCTATATTTATTTGTTGTTGAATTATTTTCTTCAAACAAGAGATTGGCATCCAAGACATTTCTAAGGATGTGTACATACAGTTCTTTGATGTTGTCATTCCATACCATCCCACCTGTGCCAAGTCCCTATGAAAAGAAGTCAGGAAATCCTATTATAGATTAAAAAGATGAGTTTTCCTACTTTTTTACTGCATTGTCTTTTATAATTTCCTTTCAACGTAAAATATTTTATTTAAACTTTACCATGATCCTATGAATGTGACTGTTAGGTGGCAAAGATGAATAGGAACCCACCTTGGTTAACAACTCTTTTTTTTTTTTTTTTATCATTTATAAATAGAGTGACTCATTCATGTTCTGCTGTACATTGAATCAAAGTTTTAAGCTTATTGGTTGACAATAACCCTTTGGCATGCATTGATATTTTTATGATTTGAATTGAATTGAATTGAACCAATTATGAATATTAACATACTCATGCATATTCAGGTTGAATTTTTTTTTCCTTTTTTTACCTAGATTCAGCAACAGAAGCCATGAAGATTCCTGCGACTTTTTCCTTCGCTGTTGTTAGTCTTTTGCTTGTGCTTGGGAGCTTTAGCTCGGCTTCTGGGCAGCCCAACCATCTTGATAAGATGCCAAACATCATCAAAGGGGAGAAGTGGGCTAATTTTTTAAATGGAATGAAAGCTATGAATCTTCCTCATTCTTTAACCATCTTTTGGCCCACTGGTGAAGATGAGTCAATGATACCACTTCAATGGGCCAGAGAACCTGACATTGTCCGCTACCATATCGTCCCCATGAAGCTCTCCTATTGGCAACTCACTCGTTTAGCGGCGGCCGGTCAACGAATCCCCACCCTCCTACCGAACGAGCCTATCATACTCACTGCTGACAAATCATGCAATGTCTCTGTTAATCATATCCATATCACTCACCCTGAGAAGTTCCAAAATGTTGCCGTCTTTGTACATGGAGTGTCAACTCCTCTCAACTACTCTCACAAAGGTGCCTCGACCAAGCCAAAACCAGCTTCGCCGCCGCAAAAGTCTAAGGGTGCAATTGCACGGCAGTCATCGCCATCACCTTCACGCCCTGCGGCTCCCACATTGCACCCATCGCCACCACCTTCACACCCTGCTACTCCCACACTACAGCCATTGCCACCACCTTCACACCCTGCTGCTCCCACACAGCAGCCATCGCCACCACCTTCACACACTGCTGCTCCCACATTGCATCCATTACCACCACCTTCACAACCTGCTGCTCCCATACCACACCCATCGCCACCACCTTCACAGCCTGCTAATCCCACACCGCAGCCATCACCACCACCATCACACCATACTGCTCCCACTCCGCATCCATCGCCACCACCTTCACAGCATGCTGCTCCCACACTGCAGCCATCTCCACCACCTTCACAGCATACTGTTCCCACATGGCCGCGATCGCCACCACCTTCACAGCCTACAAAGCCATTACCACATTCAAAGGCCAATGCTACATCTGCTGCTCCCACATCGCAGCCATCACCACATTCAAAGGCCAATGCTACCTCTGTTGCTCCCGCACCGCACCTATCACCACATTCAAAGCCCAATGCTACATCTGTTTCTCCCACACCGCAGCCATCACCACCCGTAAAGCTTAATAGTAAATCTGCTCCCCCCACACCCCAGCCATCACCACCCTCAAAAGTTCATGCTAGATCTGCTTCTCCCTCGCCGCAGCCATCACCACCTTCGAAGGTCAATTCTACATCTGCTGCTCCATCACCACCTTCAAAGGCCCATGCTACATCTGCTGCACCCACGCCGCAACCGTGACCACCTTCAAAGCTCAATGCTACATCCACTGCTCCCACGCCACGGCCATCACCACCTTCAAACGTCCATGCTACTGCTGCTGCTCCCGCACACCGTCCATTTGGCGTTAGATTTCCATCCAACAAATCGTGATTTGCACTCTTACCAATTCGGGCAATCTCTATTTTAAATTATATCGATTTCAGGAAAAGCTAAATTATTTTTTTTCCTTTCAAAGTAATGTTTAGTTTGTCATACTCTTATATGAATTCAAGTATTTTATTTACCAAGTGATGGTTCAAGATGGTGATTATTTTATTTAGTATAGTCTATTCAGCTTGATGTTTTGGAAACTATTGGCGCTTGAATCAATGAAGGCAATGATTTTGCTATTAATTTAGATTTTCAACTAATATTTTGGAGTTGACTATGTAGTGTTGGATGCTATCATATAATGCTCACGAGCTCATTATAAATGTTAGTGAGGGTCCATATTGTACTCAGACCTGAATCCTCATTTGGGTCAAGGTCCAGACAAGGACATGGCACGAACTTGTTTTCACACTTGAATTTAGTATGTGTAGTTTAACAAGTAACGATGTCTGAGTTTGAGCTAAAGTTTTGAATGTTTGAGTGGCTCACGTGCAAAAGTGAGTTTGTGGTGATGATGGTGGAGGGCAGGTTTTTAATCGGTTTTTGTACGTTATAGTGTCACCCACATCTTTTATAAATAAGGGGTGCGAAATCAGTTTTCGAATACCTCGGGACCGAGGGTGAGGGTGAGGGTGGGGGTGACGGTGGGGGTGGGGGTGGGGGTAGGGGTGGAGCTTTGACGATGAGGGACTTGGTTGAGCGTGAGTGCGTGCAAGTATTTACCAAAGTAAACAATAATAATAATAATAATAATAATAATAATAATAATATTGATGATGATGATGATGATATTTTTAAAAGCTATCATTTTATGAGAATCTTTTGAAACCTACACATTTATATCCAAAACTAAAAAAAAACAAAACTAAGAATATATATATGAAAGCCCTTGCTTTCTAGACTTTTTCATATTAATTAACATCACTTTAAGTAGAATTCAATGCCCTTTTAACTTACAAGGATGCATGTCAATCAAGGAATTTGAATATTGTGAGGCTTTTGACACATGATAATTGTAAGTGGATCAATCACAGTCCTCCATGTCTTCATGGGTAGGGCTTACCTTGGATAGGACACCAGACCCCATGTGAATGTTATGCTTTAATTCCCTCGGTGACAAGCTTGTTTGAATCTTTGTAAATTGAGTGCTAGTAATCTTTTGTGACAATTGCTTTGTTGGTAAAGGACATCAATGCTCACCCATATGTGAGGGGCAGGTTTAAGCTTATTGTAAATAAGAAAGAAAAAAAAAAGAAAAAAAGAGTGCTAGGAACTTAGATGCACAAAGCAGAGTTCATGCAATTGGATGACCTGAGCTACTTGCTATCATCCTATGCAAATCACAGCTTTTTTTAATTTTATAAAACCAAAGTGCTACTAACTGTTCCCGATTGTTGCTCAACCAAAATATTAAAAAAAAACTCTTTTGTTGTTGGTAAAAGGATTGTTGCTAAACTCTTGATGATCATAAATAGCCACGTATAGGATCCCATATAAATCACAGTCTGAGTTATTCTTGATAAGGTGGCAATGGGTTGGTTTTAAAGTGGGACCAGCTCTGACTTACTCCTATTAGGTTTAATTTTGGTAGTGCAAGGAATGGTTTGGATTGGATATTGAAGGGATTCTAACCTTAACATGGGTTAAGGTCCCAACACAGATTTCTTATATGTAGTTAAATAAATAATTAACATAAGTAACCAATCAACCATAAGAGATAGATACACGATTTTTACGTGTAAAATCTAAACAGGAAAAAAACCATAGGACCTAATACCAGTCCACACTCAGATCAAACACTTTGGAAGAGAGGTTACAAAATCTACTTATTACCCTTATCCAGTTGAATGCAACCTAAAGGACTGAAGTTCTTTTTTGCCGATGCACATGCCGTTCGCATTTTTCATGTTTATTTCAACACGCCTTGAAGCTACTCAAGCCGAACAACCTTTTAAAAGAGAAAAGACAACCTTCTACAAGAGAATACAAGCAATATTCTCTAAGACTTAACAACTTCAGTACAATCTCTCAATGAATGCTCTAGAGAAGATGGAATCTCCAATGTGAAATTTCAACTCAAAATATGGAGATGGATGCCTTAGGGTTGACAAAAAACCCCTTTTCATAGCTCTAATTTCATGCCTCCTAACAGTAATCCAACCATAATAGGAATTAGTATAAAAACGGAAAGTCCAACTTAAAATAGAAATAAAAATTCGCGCAATGGCAGTTTTGCAATTTTAGACAGCACAATTTTGCAAACTTTCCAAACTTCCTGAGGTCATAGTCTTGTCATTTTAGTTCCAATTTATACAATCTTAGGGCCTACATATATCTACTCGAAATGAGTTTTCTAATAGTAGGTTGCTGGCTCATATTTGACACTTGGCTTGTGAGATGTGACATTTTTAATCCAAATACCTTCATGCCAGCTCTTCTAAAACTCTTTAACCTCTTTAACTCCTAGTCTAAAATAATGGAAATACAACTTTGACTATAGCTAAAGTTTTGTCCAATCTATGAATTTATCCAACATACTAAGACCCTTACAATTTCCTTCTATGGCAATTCATGAACAAAATCCCTAAAGCACTACAATTTAATCTCCCAGAAAGAAAACTCAAAATACCTTAAATTTTTAGCAAAAATAAAAATTTACCATTCACCACTTTTAGAGCTGTATTGTCATCGTCTATCATTAAATATCTGAACTTTCAGTATCGTACCAATTACGGCCAGTTGAATACTATGTATCTTAAACAGTTCTGAATCTTCAAATATTCATATCTCCTCCCAATGCTCTTATACTCCTTTTTTTTGTCCATAATTAACAAATATAATGATGTTAATATGCAGTATATCTATCAATCAGGATTCAACAGTAGCTTCCTTTCAATTGTAGTTCTTTTTTAATTTCATCTTCTTTTCAACACTGCCGGTGGGCGCTTGATCTTTTTTATTTGGATTTTTTAGGTTTTGGTACCCACACTTGCGAATTTAAAAATTTTAGCGCAGTGTGTACCAATTTAGTAGGCAAGTCAGACTTTTTAACCCATATAGCTCTTTTCTTAATCTCGGGTGGAGACAATTGTTTTTTCCATTGCTTGTTTTTTTGTAAACATCTTAACTTGTTGCAATGAGAACAAATGTATCCTTTGATTCCACAATGGTGGCATGTGAGTGTAAATGCAAGATGAGACACATTCTTCTTTGAAATGGAAGCAACATGTTTTGTAGATGGTGTGGGTGTCATGGAAACCAAAGTAGAACTTTTAACAAATACAAAATTTCCTTTAGTTTTTTTAGATAAATGCGTTTTTGACATAACCAAAACCTTGGTTGTCACTTGGCAACTTCTGACTGCACAGGAAGTTTCTTCGAGCCAGTACTGTATCACGTGAAGACCAATCAAAATAGCTTCAGTCACAAATTGTGTGACCACACCCAATGATACAGTTTTTTTGTCTAGGAAGAGAGTCTTTCTCCTAGTCCATAAAGATGTATTTAGTTCTTCTCTAGAGATTCAACAGGGAGATTGATGTTTATAGAGAGAGAGAGTGAGGGAGAAAGATAGATATAGGACTAGAATCAGGAAGGGAAAAGAGACCACACCATTAAGTATGCAATGAAGTATTTGTTTTGTTTTGGGTACAAAAGTTTACAAGGTATATATTAAAGACCAAAGTTTACCTCAGTAATATATAAATTGCAAACAAATGATATGTGGTTAGTTATACATATTAAAAAGGGTCCATTACCATACAGATGCCCTTATATATGATATTTGCTCAAAAATTGTCCACAAAATTAAAATTATCATATAACTGTTCATACAAGAAAGGACATCCTATAATGATGATTTTGTTGGCCAAGTGGGTCTAGACTAATTGGGTTCAGTATTTTAGGTGTTTTCCCTAATTATAATAGGAATTTCCTGTTTGTTAAACAGTAGTTTTCTAATAGGATTAATACTTTCCTTTTTTCTAAGATAGAGTTCTTGGGGGATAAGGAAGTGATCGTGAGTTCCAAGTGCAGAATCAAGTTAATAAGTCCTTAAAATGGGTCAAAATGTGTATGAAAATATGCATTTTTAAAGACACATCAGGAAGTGATGATTATATATATATGAAGTAATCTGTAATCCTGGATAGATGCTGAATTTCCAAGGTTGTGGTTTCACAGATTGGAGGATAACCTAGTAGAAATTGGTTTCCCATGGACATAGGCATCTTTGCCGAACCACTAAGTCTCTTATCTTCTTATGTGGTTGATTGTTGATTTTGGTTGTTTACGCACACACGCACACAACAAGTGGTATTAGAGCGTGGAAGTTGTGTGCGGAAGACCATCGGGAGAAGAGATCAAGGTGTTGATCTTTGCTGGGCCACACATGATTAGCAAAGACGACAAAGAAGGTTCTCAGTTAGCTGACGATCTTCATTGGAGAAGAAAACAGGGCTGCCGGATTTCTGAGGAAAGAGACTCGGCAGCCAGATCTTTTGAGAAGAAGCCCGCAGAAGACATTAACTACACTGCTGCAAGAAAGAAAAAAAATCCTACACTGTCGGTCGTTCGCTGCCATCGCAGTCATCGCCAGCCGCCGGTTGCCACTGTCAATAGCATCGCCGTCGCAGGACCAGCCACGATCCCGTTGCTGGTCACCGTACCCTCTGCGTTGTTGAAGACAAAGAGGAGTTCCCTGTTGCAGAATAGGGAAACCGTTGAAGAAGATGATTCTGTTTCCGGTTGGTTCTGGTTCGGGTTGGGTCAGTTTGACCTGACCCGTGGAGAATAAGCCCAGGTCAGCGATCCCAGGTCGGTATGGGTTTCGGGTCGGGTCATTTTGACCCAACCCGTGGTGAAAGGCTAGTCAGCTACACAGGTTACAGCTCATTTGCAGTTTGTCCAGCCCGTTAGCCGCTGCTGACATTAGCAGAGTAACATCACCAGGCTGACATCAGCCCACATCAAACGTTAAAGTTGATCAGATTATCGGCAGAATTTTGTTTCTGTGACATCTTGATCATCCGACGTCTGATCGGAGATCCGTTGGCGCCTATGGACTTGTTTCAAGTAGATCTACGTGTTTGTGGAAGAAGATTGGCTGTTTAATGGTCAACGAGGAGTTTGACCAAATCAGAATGCAGAAAACTATTTTTGCGATATCGGAGCCATCCAAGGTCGGATGATTAATCTGGAAACTGAAAATGGAGGATATTCTTTTTTGTAAAGACCTTCGTGATCCCGTTGAGGGGGATAATGCCAGACTAAAAGATATGCAAGATGCTAAATGGAACAAGTTACATAAAAAAGCGATTGGTCACATTAGATAGTGGGTTGATAACAGTATATTTCACCACGTGTCTAATGAAATCAATGCGAATACCTTTTGAAAAAGGCTAGAAGCAAAGTATGATAAAAGACTACAGTGAACAAAACCTTTTTGATCAAAAAGCTTATGAACATGAAATCCAAGGATGGTGGTTAGATCGAAGATTACATCAATGAGTTCCAAAGTGTGGTAAATCAGTTAGCCACTATGAAGACGGTCCTTAATGATGAGATACAAGTTTTGTTGCTTCTAAATTCTTTGCTGGATATATGGCAGATATTAGTTGTTTCCATGAGCAACTCTACTCCAGATAGTGTGTTGTCCTTGAGTTAGGTTACCAATAGTCTATAGAATGAGGAAACTAGAAGGAAATTTGTAGGACAGATAATGCACAGGCCTATGTTACTGAGAACAGGGGGATGAGTAAGAGTAGAGGACCAAAGGGGGTCCTGGTAAGTCTAGGGTGAATCACAGGCCAAGTCTAGCAATGAATCATAGTTTAAGAAAAAGTCTTAAAACGCTTTTTCTGTGGCAAGATGGGCCACATTAGGAAAAATTGATTTGCCTTGAAGGAATAGAAAGGATCCAACAATGAGAAGAAGAATAATAGTGATAACACTACAGCTACTTTGGAAGAGGAAGTAGTGGTACTCATCGGCGATGATGATAAGTATTTGAGTGTTGCAGATGATAAGGTTGAGTGGGTTGTTAACACAGCAGCATCCTACCATGCTACTCCTTATTGGGAGATGTTCACAATGTACAAAGCAGGTGACTTTGGTACTGTGAAGATGGGCAACACGAGTCATTCAGAGGTTGTTGGTATCGGTGATGTCTACATTAAACCCGATATTGATTGCATAATGATGCTGAAAGATATGCGACATATTCCTGATCTGCAGTTGAATCTGATTTCTGGGACTACATTGGATCATGTAGGTTATGAGAATTACTTCAGAAATGACAAATGGAAGCTCACTAGAGGGTCTCTTGTTATTGCGAGAGGAAAAACAGGTAATACGCTTTATAAAACACAAGTAAAGTTATGTAAAGGTGTGTTGAATGCGGTACGAGATAGTTCCTCTCTGAATCTGTGGCATAAGAGGCTTATTCATTTTAGTGAGAAAGGTCTGTAGATATTGGCAAAGAAGGATTTAATTCCTTGCTCCAAAGGTATATCCCTTGACCCTTGTGATTATTGTCTGTATGGCAAATAGTATAGGGTTGTTTTCTCTTCGATATCAAAATTGAAATCAAATGTGTTTGCTTTAGTATATTTTGATGTTTGTGGTCCCATGGAGGTAGAATCATTGGGTGGCAATAAGTTCTTTGTCATGTTCATCGATAATGCATCCAGGAAAGTTTGAGTTTAACCGTAAAAATCAAAGGATCAAGTGTTCCAGATTTTTCAACAGTTTCATGTCAAAATGGAAAAAGAAATAAGTAAACTCTTGAAGTGTCTCTGCACAGATAATGGAGGTGAGTACACATCTAACCAGTTCAAAAGCTAGGCCTGAAGCATGGCATACAACATGAAAAGACAGTTCCTGGTACTCCATAGCACAATGGTGTGGCAGAGAGAATTAACCGCACTATTTTTGAAAAGATGAGATGCATGATGAGATTAGCATGGTTGCCTAAGTCATTTTGGGGTGAAGCCGTTTTGACTGCTGTTTATCTGATTAATAGATCTTTCTTAGTTTCTATGAATTATGATCTTCCACAGAGAAGATGGACAGGTAAAAATGTTTCCTATTCACACTTGAAGGTATTTGGGTGTAAGGCGTTTGCACATGTACCAAAGGAGCAGCGTTCCAAGTTGGATGATAAGGCAGTAAGTTGCATTTTTCTTGGCTATGGTGGAGATGAGTTTGGCTACAGGTTATGAGATCCAGAAAAGAGGAATATTATAAGCAGTAGGGATGTGGTTTTCCATGAAGACTAGTTCTTCGGAGATGTTGATAAGATTGATAAGTCTTCTGAGATAGTTGATAGAGTGATTGATTTCACACCGACTCCTTCTTCGATGCAGACTACAGGTGGAGAAGGTGGACAAAATGATCCCGATTATGATGAGGCACAGGGGTTGCAGATGACGAGGGTGTTGAGCAGGAGGAGCTACAGTCTCCTCGGTTGGAAACCACGGAACCTCAAGTTAGGAGGTCTACCCGAGAGCGTCAACCATCAACTAAGTATCCTGCATTCGAATATGTTTTGCTTACTAATGAGGGGGAGCCAGAGAGCTTCCGAGAAGTAATGACTCATGCTGATAAAGATGAGTGGATAAGATGAGTTCTTTAAAGAAGAACAAGACATATGAGCTGGTGCAACTTCCTAAAGATAGGAATGTTCAAGAAAACAAATGGTTGTTCAAGGGGAAAAAAGGATGAGAATGGAAAACTGGTGAAGCATAAAGCACGGTTAGTGGTAAAAGGCTTCGCACAAATGAAGGGTATCGACTTCAGTGATGTTTTTTCTCCTGTTGTGAAATTGACTTCTGTTAGAGTCGTCTTGGGTCTAGCCACCAGCATGGACCTTGAGCTTGAATAGATGGATGTAAAGACCGCGTTTCTTCATGGTGACTTGAAAGAAGAGATTTACATGACTTAGCCAGAGGGGTTTGTAAGCTGAAGAAGAATCTCTAAAGGCTGAAGCAAGCACCGAGACAGTGGTATAAGAAGTTTGATTCATTTATGTTGAGTCAGGGGTACCGGAGGACAGCCGCAGATCATTGTGTCTATGTTCGTCGATTTATTGATGGCAGGTTCATCATCTTTCTTTTATATGTAAATGATATGTTGATAGTTGGACAAAATAGCAAGTTGATTGGCAAGTTAAAAGAGGAGATGTTAAAGTTGTTTGACATGAAAGACTTAGGTCTAGCACGAACAATATTAGGCATGCAAGTTCGTCGTGATAGGAGGTCCAAGCAGCTGTGGTTGTCATAGGAGAAATATGTTGAATGAGTACTTGAGTGGTTCAACATGAAGAATGCTAAGCCAGTTAGCATACCTTTAGCCAGTCACTTCAAATTAAGCAAGCGCTTGTGTCCTACTATAGATGATGAAAAGGAACGGATGTCATGTGTTTTTTACTCCTCTACTGTGGGGAGTCTCATGTATGCCATAGTTTGTACATGGCCAGATATTGCTCATGTTGTGATTTTAGTGAGTAGATTTCTCTCTAACGCTGGAAAAGAGCATTGGAAAGCAGTGAAGTAGATCTTTGCGTATTTGAGAGGTACTTCCAAGTGTGCTTATGCTTTGAAGGCTCAAAACCAGTAGTGGAAGATTATATTGATGCTGATTTTGCAGGCGATCTTGATCGTCGGTTGTCTACTTCTGGTATTTATTTACTTTCGTAGAGGGAGCTATCTCTTGGTAATCGAAGTTGCAGAAGTGTACAGTATAGTCTACAATAAAAGCGGAATACATAGTTGCTAATAAAGCAGGGAGAGAGATGCTTTGGTTGAAGGGATTCCTTCAAGAATTAAGTTTGAAGCAATAAGAATATGTAATTTACTGTAATAGTCAGAGTACTATGGATTTCAGTGAGAATGCTATATATCATGGTCGCATGAAGCACGTTGATATCAAGTACCATTGGATTCGTGAGGTGATCGAGAAGAACTTCATGAAGTTGAAAAAGATTCACTTGGAAAAGAATCCCTCGGACATGATGACAAAGGTTATGTCTAACGGAAAGCTAGAGCTGTGTTCGGTGGCAGGGCTGAACTCCTAATAAGGGGTTCAGAGCGTCTTCCCATGGTCTAGAGGGGAAGATTGTTGGCCAAGTGGGTTCAGACTAATTGGGTTCAGTATCTTTGGTGTTTTCCCTAATTATATTAGGAATTTCATGTTTGTTAAACAGTAGTTTTCTGATATGGTTAGGACTTTCCTTTTTTCTAAGATAGAGTTCTTGAGGGATGAGAAAGTGATAATTATATATATATATGATGTAATTTGTAACCTTAGATAGAGGTTGAGATTCCAAAGCTGTGGTTTCATAGATTGGAGGAGAACCTAGTAGAAATTGTTTTCCCGTGGACGTAGGCATCTTTGTCGAACCACGTAAATCTCTTGTCTTCTTGTGTGGTTGATTGCTGATTTTGGTTGCTTACACACACACGCGCACAACAGATTTTACCCCTGTGGGATATCGAATAGTGCAATATCCCCATAAAAGTAGGAGATTGAACAATGCAATAGTTCTTCCCCTTCCCATCAAACCCAAAGTGCTTTTTTACAATGAAACTCTTCTTTATCTTCATCGTTTTTACTTTTTTCAAATTCCTGAGTTGTGGCTTTTCTAATATAGGTTTCTATCTTCAGGAGATCATTTATTTCAATCATCACAAGAGGTATGCGGCCTCTATTTTGTCTATCTTCTTCATTTATTTGATGAGAAAGCATACAATTTTTCCTTTCTTCAGTAGAAAAAATTTGAGTTTCATTTGATATCCTATAGTAATTGGATATCACATTGTTCAATATCTTACAGTTATATGGTACTGCAAGTCTAAAGGGTAACATTATCATTTATAGGGCATCTTTTCCTATACGAACAATTGTGTGGTAAATATCATTTTATGGATAGCTTTCGGGCAAATGTAGATTATAAGGGCGTTTGTACGGTAATTGTCCCTATTAAAACCTGAACCTGCAATGGTTAAAAGCCTGTAAAACCAGCAGGGGGTTGACAGAACTACTCCTTGGGAGAGCATTGTATTGTAAGTGAGGTGTGGGTTGAGTACATCTCTCTGGTACCATGTTGCTCTCTTTTGTTCTCTCTCTGCTCTTTTTCCTACTCTTTTTTTTTTTTGCTTCCTTTAAATGATATTCTTCATTACCATTTCAAATAAAATAAAAAAAAAGCTGAAAAACCAAACAAGGCTCAAACACAGCTAACCCGCCAAAGCCATCCCAAATTCGGGATAGGTCCTCATGTAAACCAAATCCATTGATACCCCTAACTAGAGCTTTTTGAGCTGAGAGTTGTAAAATACTTTCAAACCTCTTGAAGTGTGAAACTTTCAGGCTGAACAAAGGCCTCATTTCACTCCATTTGCATGCCTTATTTACATTTGTAATATGTAAAATAATGCAAACAAATGTGTGCATGCATAAATGTTTTATGTACTTAAATGGGTGCAAAGAAACAACCCCTAAGCAATTATGAAAATATCAATCCTATTAGTCATGTATGATTCAATTAAGACCATTGAATGGATCAAAATCATCATCTAATCATGATCGGCTTGTAGAATTGAGTCGATCAAGTCTTTCATGGATTGGTTGATCCAGAAAATCCACTTGTATTAGAAAAGGCCTAGTTTCTTCTTTGATCCATTCATCTAGATTCCCTATGTCTGAAAACATGGCTCAAATTTCAGAAAACATGCCACCCCTGAGTGAAACGTCGCAATGGAGCCACTATACAAAACCCAAGTCACTTAAAATGAATGAGTGGAATGTCCTCAGATTTTATCCAAATACAAGTCGGCCCACCATAAGATTGAAAACAATCAAGAATGTAATTGTTTCCTACAATTATGTTGCGACAGGCCGCAACCTATGAGAAGGTTTTTTGGAATCAATGGTGAATGCAATAGTGACAGTGATTTTGAACTATATCTATAACTAACTGGCCCGTAATAGATTTGTAGTGTACAACATTTGCCCGGTGAGGGCTATAGTAAATGGTTGGGTTTTATACAAGAAATTTGTTATTTTGATATAGTATGAAAAAATTATATTCTGTTTCGAATGTATGTGTAGGAACTATATAAAAATACAAAAAAGTTGTCATAAATGGGCCCGCTCAAACTTGAATGCTTCCAGCCAGATTTGGGAAAGATTTATAAATCCAACTCTCTCCAAAAGATCACTAAGCTTGTCTCTAATAGGAGGGGATTAAGATGGGCCTTCTGTTTAACTTGACTCGTTGCTTATATTTTATGATAATTACAAAACTGTATATTTTTTCAGTTTTATAAATAATCATCTTTTTAATCACCTTTAATTGCCAGTTAATATGGTTAACCTAATGTTATTTTTTACTAACGCTCATATATAATTTAGAAAACCTACATGTTAATTTCCCAAAAATTAAAAACGGTACAAGTGCTATTAGCGTTAAAAGAGGCATACAAAACTCATTTATTTCTTTAAATCATATATTCAGGCGACTACTGTTTATTTGTTTGAGTACAACTGCTTTTAGATATAAATCAGGTTTGTTCATTGTATTGTCATCTTTCATCTTTTTAATAGTATCTCTTGATTTTAGTTGTATATGAATTGCCGCTCTATTTTATGTTCTGTGATGGAGCTAGTAGATGAGTTAAATTATCCGAGCCCATTTCGATTAGAACTAAATCCATTCATGATAGAGAGTTTCATTTCAGTTACAACTGTGGATTTGAATAATGTAATGCCTCAAATTTTGATTTTGATTTTAAATAAATCTAGACCTTAGTTTTTATCTTCGATAGACCCTGCAAGCATATCTTTTTAATTGCTATTTAAACTTTAATAAATTATTTGATTAATATTAGTGGGTTCCATATATTATATTAGAGTTTGAATTTTTAGGAAGTCTGACTAAATCCAGAGATACTATTCAATTAGGCTCCTTGAGTTGTATTGGCCCAACCCAACTCTATTTTTGAATCTAGTCATACTCAAATTAGTTTCCCTTGGCCAACTTAGTTTAGGAGTCTAATTCTTTCTGAGAATCTCCCCTTGTTTTTTATCTATATAAAAAGGTACGATCAGATACTGACCCCACTACCTAAGATAACACCACATACGGGTTCCATCCTCTCTATTTCAAATCCTTCCTCAAGTTCTTTGTTCTCGAGGTATGTCTCCTTTCTCCTGGCCCCATTTCTTTTCATGTTTACTATTTTATGTACTCACCATAGTATTTTGTTAGCATTGTGATTTTTTCTAAGCTTTACCTAGATTTTGATCATGCCCTTACCAAACCATGATCATGGTGGACCGGCCATTATGTTGACTTCCGTCGCCTTGCATCACGTCCCTTGTCACCACCCCCAGGCCACCATATTCACCAGATAGCCCACCGTCTATTAGCCATCAACCCATCTAATCACAGTATAGACCCACCCTCTTTCACCCTTACGTCCAAGGCAGACACTAACGACACTTCATCATCAGGCCCCAACCCGATTTCCATCATCCCCGGACTCATCACTTCCCTCTATGATTGGCCCAGACCCAGATCACTGTCACCTGGACCCATCTATGATTGACCCAAACCCTGATCTTCCGCCATCTTCTTCTTCTTCTTCTGTATTCTGAGATTCTTCCACTGCTCGTTCCTCTCTTCATTTTTTCTTCTTTTCTTCTGCCTTCTCTGCTAATCTTGCTTCATCTCCTCGTTCCCTTCTCTTCTGACAGTCTCAAGCATTCCTTCTAGCACCCGCCCACGCGCCTTCATCTTCTTCCTTCCTTTCTGTCGCACCAAATAGAGCCCAACCAACCACTGCAACCCATCCACCATCTACAACTCTGTAATTCTTCTTCTTTCTTTTCTCTATCTTCCTGTTTTGCTTCTTCTGATCTTCTCTGCTCTTCTCCTCTCCCTCTCTACTCACGCCCAAACTCAGGCCAATCCACTCATCCGGCCATCTTCTTCTGTCTCTGTTTTCTACCTCTCCTCCTCCTTCTTCTCCACTGGGTCTTTCTCCTTTCCTGCACCTTCATCTCCTTCTTCTTTTCTCCTTGATTTTTAATTTCCTTCCACCTTCTGATCAGGGCTGAACCCATCAACCATCTGGACCTGGTATATTCATATTTTCTTCTTTGTTTCTAGCTCTCTGCTAAACCATCATCAGTGGCCATCTTGCATTGAACCTAGGCCATCTCGACCAATGATCATGATCATTTCCGTCCTCCCTATTCCTTCCCCACCTTTTTTTTACACCATCATGTCAAAAAATTGATAGTTTTGAGATTATTTGTGATTCGAGTTAAAAGGCGTCTCTGATTAAAAAAAAAATTTATTGAAATAATCATAGATTTTCAACGATATTTGCTATGCTTGATTTGTTTGATTTTGTATTGTTTCTGTTGAAACCATCTTGGTATAAAATGGATTGTTGTGTGTTATAGTCTAAGATTAATTGTCACTTGATTGAAGAGGTTGAATTTGTGTAAAGATTGGATATTGTGTGAGTTGATTTATGTTTCCAACACGACCTTTGCTTGTAAATTGAATTTCATGTGGAAATTAGTGGAGTATCTTAAAAGATTATTTACAGTTTTGAGGAGGAGGATATAATTTATTGTTAAGAGAGAATTATTTTATCATTTTGTAATTTAATTTAATTATTTTGGACCCGTCGTGCTTTGTAAGAAGGTCCAATGATCTCAAATTGGAGAGTGCGACAAATAAACTCTTGAAATTATATAATAAAAGATGTCCTTAACAAAAAAAAAAAAGTTGTATAAGATATAATTTTATCAATGGGACCAGCATCTTAAATCCAATCTGCTATATACAAAAATTTACTCCAATTAGAAGTGAGCCCACAAACTAATTTAGTTTTGTATGGGAGAGAGTGTTTCTCCCTTGTCCTTTTGAAACACTATTTATGTTGGTTGTCCCTCTCTTTATAAACATGCAAGCACTCATGAAGATAGCAGTTTCTTTAAAGATTGATTAGAATTTTGGAAAGAGAATTAGGTAGGGATTGGAGATTGGACCATTAGATTAAGGTAAGTACGCAGTCTATTGTTCTGTTCTATTTGTTTTGTTGGCTTTTTTTTTGTCCTTGGTGTTGGTGGAAGCTCTGTATTTGTTTGTTGTCGAATTATTTTCTTCAAACAAGAGATTGAAATCCAATATGTTTCTAAGGATGTGTACGTACAGTTCTTTGATGTTGTCATTCCATACTATACCAATGTTCCTATGAAAAGAAGTCAGTAAATCCTATTGTAGATTAAAAAGATGGGTTTTTCTACTTTTTTACTGCATTGTCTTTTATAATTTCCTTTCACCATAAAATATTTTATTTAAACTTTACCGTGATTCTATGAATGTAACTGTTAGGTGGCAAAGACGAATAGGAACCCATCTAGGTTAACATCTCTCTCTTTTTAGTGTTTTTAATCATTTTCAAATAGGGTGACTCTATTCGTATTCTGCTGTACATCGAATCAAAGTTTTAAGCTTATTGGTTGACAATAACGCTTTGGCATGCATTAACATTTCTATGAATTGAATTGAATTGAATTGTACTCATTATGAATGTTAACATACTTATGCATACCCAGGATTGATGTTTGTTTTTCCATTTTTTACCTAAATTCATCAACAGAATCCATGAAGATTCCTGCTACTTCTTCCTTCGCCGTTGTTAGTCTTTTTCTTGTGCTTGGGAGCTTCAGCGCGGCTTCCGGGTAGCCCAACCATCTTGATAAGATGCCAAACATCATCAAAGGGGAGGAAGTGGGCTAATTTTTTAAATGGAATGAAAGCTATGAATCTTCCTCCCTCTTTAACCATCTTCTGGCCTACTGGTGAAGATGAGTCAATGATACCACTTCAATGGGCCAGAGAACCTGACATTGTCCGCTACCATATCGTCCCTATGAAGCTCTCCTATTGGCAACTCACTCATTTAGCGGCAGCCGGTTAACGAATCCCCACCCTCCTACCGAACGAGCCTATCATACTCACTGCTGACAAATCTTGCAATGTCTCTGTTAATCATATCCATATCACTCACCCTGAGAAGTTCCAAAATGTTGCCGCTTTTGTACATGGAGTGTCAACTCCCCTCAACTACTCTCACAAAGGTGCCTCGACCAAGCGAAAAGCAGCTTCGCCGCCAGAAAAGTCTAAGGGTGCAATTGCATCGCAGCCATCGCCACCCCCTTCACACCCTGCTGCTCCCACACTGCAGCCATTGCCACCACCTTCACAACCTGCTGCACCCATACCGCACCCATCGCCACCACCTTCACAGCCGGCTAATCCCACACCGCAGCCATCACCACCACCATCACACCATACTGCTCCCACACCGCATCGATTGCCTCCACCTTCACAACAGGGTCCACCACCACCTTCAATGGCCCATGCTACATCTGCTGCACCCACGCCGCAACCGTGACCACCTTCAAAGCTCAATGCTACATCCACTGCTCCCACACCACAGCCATCACCACCTTCAAACGTCCATGCTACTGCTGCTGCTCCTGCACACCATCCATTTGGTGCTAGATTTCTATCTAATAAATCGTGATTTGCACTCTTACCAGTTTGGGCAATCTCTATTTTTAAATTATTTTGATTTCAGGAAAAGCTAAGTTAGATTTTTTTCCTTTTAAAGTAATGTTTAGTTCCTCATACTCTTATATGAATTCAAGCATTTTACTTTCCAAGTGATGGTTCGAGATGGTGATTATTTTATTTAGTATAGTCTATTCAGCTTGATGTTTTGGAAACTATTGGCGCCTGATGCCATTGAAGGCAATGATTTTGCTATTAATTTAGATTTTCAACTAACATTTTGGAGTTGACTATGTAGTGTTGGATGCTATCATATAATGCTCACGATCTCATTATAAATGTTGGTGAGGGTCCATATTGTACTCCGACCTGAATCCTCATTTGGGTCAAGGTCCAGACAAGGACATGGCACAAACTCGTTTTCACACTTGAATTTAGTATGTGTAGTTTAACATGTAACGATGTTTGAGTTTGAGCTAAAGTTTTGCATGTTTGAGTGGCACACGTACAAAAGTGAAGAAGTGAGTTTGTGGTGACGATGGAGGCTAGGTTTTTAATCGGTTTTTGTACGTTGCAGTGTCTCCCACATCTTTAGTAAATAAGGGGTGCGAAATCAGGTTTCGAATACCTCAGGGCAGTGGGTAGGGGTGGGGTAGGGGTGGAGCTTTGACACTGAGGAACTTGGTTGAGTGGGAGTGGGTGCAAGTATTTACCAACGTAAATAATAATAATAATAATAGTATTGATGATGATGATGATGATGATGATAATTTTTTTAAAAACTATCATTTTATTAGAATATTTTGGAACCTACACATTTATATCCAAAAGTATAATAAAACAAAACCTAGAATATTTATATGAAAGCCCTTGCTTCTAGACTTTTTCGTATTAATTAACATCACTTTAAGTAGAATTCAATGCTCTTTTTACCCACAGGATGTATGTCAATCAAGGAATCTAGATATTGTGAGGCTTTTGACACATGATAACTATAAGTGGATCAATCATAGTCCTCCATGTTTGACTGGGTAAGGCCAACCTTGGATGGGACACCACACCCCATGTGAATGGTATGCTTTAATTTCCTCGGTGACAAGCTTATTTGAATCTTTGTAAATTGAGTGCTAGTAATCTTTTATGATAGTTGCTTTGCTAGTAAAGGGCATCAATGCTCATCATACGTGAGGGGCAAGTTTGAGCTTATTGTAAATAAGAAAGGAAAAAAAAAGAGTGCTAGAAACTTAGATGCACAAAGCAGAGTTCATGCAATTGGATAACTTGAGCTACTTGCTATCATCCTATGCAATTCACAGATTGTTTTAATTTTATAAAACCAAAGTGTTACTAACTGCTCCTAATTGTTGCTCAACCAAAATATTAAAAAAAAATCTTTTTTTTGTTGGTAAAAGGATTGTTGCTCAACTCTTGATGATCGTAAATAGCCACGTGTAGGATCCCATATAAATCACAATCTAAGTTATTCTTGATAAGGTGGCAATGGGTTGGTTTTAAAGTGGGACCCGCTCTGACTTACTCCTATTAGGTTTAATTTTGGTAGTGCAAGGGATGGTTTGGATTGGATATTGAAGGGATTTTAACCTTGACAAAGGTTAAGGCCTCAAAACAGATTTCTTATATGTAGTTAAATAAATAATTACCCGAAGTTACCAAGCAACCACAAGAGATAGATACATGATTTTTACATAGAAAATTCAAACGGGAAAAAAAACCACAGGACCTAATACTGGCTCACACTTAAATCAAGCACTACACAAGAGAGGTTACAAAATCTACTTATTACCCTTGTCTAGTTGAATATAACCTAAAGGACTAAAGTTCTTTTTTGCCGATGCATGTGCTGTTCTCGTTCTCCACACTTGATCTAATACGCTTTGAAGCTACTCAAGACGAATAATGTTTTAAAAGAGTAAAGACAATCTTTTACAAGAGAGTAGAAGCAATATTCGCTGGAACTCAACAACTTCAGTACAATCTCTCATTGAATGCTCTATATAAGAAAGGAATATCTAATGTAAAATCTCAACTCAAAATATGGAGATGGATGCCATAGGGTTGAAAGAAAATCTCTTTTTATAGCCCTAATTTCATCCCTTATTATAGTAATCCAACCAGAATAGAAAGTAGCATACAACTGGAAAGTCCCACTTAAAATAGAAATAGAATTCGCGTAATGACAGTTTTGTAATTTCAGACAGTACAATTTCTGCAAAATTTTCAAACCTCTTGAGGCTATAATCTTGTCGTTTTAGCTCCGATTTATACAATCTTGCAACTTACAGATATCTATGTGAAATGAGCTTTCTAATGGTAGGTCGTTTGCCCATATTCGACGCTTGGCTTGTGAGATGTAACCTTTTTAATCCAAATACCTTTATGCTAGCTCTTCTAAGACTCTTTAACCTATTCAAACTCTCCATCTAAAATAATAGAAATACAACTTTGACTATAACTAGAATTTTGTTTAATCTATGAATTTAGCCAACATACTAAGATCCTTATAATTTCCCTCTATGGCAATTCATGGACAAAATCCCTAGAAAACTACAATTTAATCTCCCTAAAACAAAACCCAAAATACATTAAATTTTTAGCAAAAATAAAAAATTTCCATTCACCACTTTTAAAGCTGTATTGTCTTCGTCTATCTTTAAATATCTAAACTTTCAGCATCGTACCAATTACCAATTGAATACTATGTATCTTCAACAACTCTGAATCTACAAATATTCATATCTCCTCCTGATGCTCTTATACTCTCCCTTTTTGTTCATAATTGACAAATATAATGATATTAATATGCAGCATATTTGTAAATTAGGATTCAGACGTAGCTCCTTTTCAATTGTGGTTCCCCCTTAATTTCATCTTCTTTTTAACACTACAGGTGGGAGCTTGATCTTTTGTATTTGAGTTTTCAACTTTTGGTACCCACACTTGTGAATTTGAAAGTTTTAGTACATTGTATACCAATTCAGTAGGTAAGTCAGACTTTCTAACCCATACACCTCTTGTCTTGATCTGGGGTGGAGACAATTGCTTCTTCAATTGCTTGGTTTTTTGTAAATATCTGAGTTTGTTGTAATGAGAACAAATGTGTCCTTTGATTGCACAATGGTGGAATGTGAGTGTAGATGGAGGATGAAACACATTCTTCTTTGAAATGAAAGCAACATGTTTTGTAGATGGTATGGGTGTTAGGGAAACCAAAATAGAACTTTTAACAAATACAGATTTACCTTTAGCTTTTTTAGATAGATGTGTTTTTGACATAGCCAAAACCTTGTGTGTCACTTGGCAACTTTTAACTGCACAGGATGTTATCAAGTTTCTTTGAGGCAGTGTTCATTTTGTCCAATGATACCTTTGGAGCAGTCAGCACTAACATGATCATCTTGTTCTTATTCTAACTTTCCAATCAACATAGTTAAATCCATCCAACATAGGGGGCTCAGTAATCAAAGTACCATCTCTTGTAAACTCTTTATCTTCTGATTTGATCTCACATGAAAGACTCGTGTGAACCCTCTCTGATATTACTTGAAGGATTCTAACCTTAACACTGGTTAAGGTCCCAATACAGATTTCTTATATGTAGTTAAACAAATAATTAATGTAAGTAAAAAAGCATCCAATCACAAGAGATAGAAACATGATTTTTACGACATGATTTTTACATGGAAAACGAAACGGGAAAAAAAACATGGGGACCTAATACTTGTTCACACTAAGATCAAGTAGTATGGAAGAAAGGTTACAAGATTTGTTTACTACCCTTGTTCAGTTGAATACAACCAAAAAGACTGAAGTTCTTTTTGCCAATACACACGCCGTTCGCATTCTCTGCACTTAATATAACACGTCTTGAAGCCACTCAAGACAAATAATCTTTTAGAAGAGAAAAGATAATCTTCTACAAAAGAGTTAAAGCAATAGAACTCAACAATTTTAAGCACAGTCTCTTAATGAATACTCTAGAAAAGAAAGGAATCTCCAATGTGAAATTTCATCTCAGAATATAGAGATGGTTGCCTTAGGATTGGGAGAAAACCCCCTTTTATAGCCCTAATTTCATGCCCCATAATGGTAATCCAACCAAAATATGAATTGGCATAAAACTGGAAAGTCCCACGTACAATAGGAATGAAAATTTGCTTAATGGTAGTTTTGTAATTTTAGATAACATAATTTTTGCAAATTTTCCGAGACCATAACTTTGTCGTTTTAGCTCTGATTAACGTAATTTTGGAGTCTACGGATATCTACTCAAAACGAACTTTCTAATGGTAGGTTGGTTACCTATATTCGACTGCTTGGTTTATGAGATATGGCCTTTTTAATTTAAATACATTCATTCCAACTCTTCTGGAACACTTTAACCTCTTCAAACTCTTAGTCTAAAATAAATAGAAATACAACTTTGACTATAATTAGAGTTTTGTCCAATTCGTGAATTTAGCCAACATACTAAAATCCTAACAAATATGGTTTCCAATAAATTAACCCAAGCTGGGTTCAGGGTGGCTTTGGATTTTGGGTGTTTCTAACTTACCCGTCCGGCCCCATATAACTCAAATTTTTTATATTCCTATCATTAAAATAAATAGTTGTAAGGAGTGACATTTTCTAGATGCCATGGGTTCAAATCTTCTTAATTAATAAATTCACTTTTGCATATTAAAAATAAAAACAAATTAACCATCAACAATCTAGACTTGACCCGTGGCTATAATGGGATGCATTTGGTATGACAATAACAAAACTTGTCCCATGTCGGCATGGTTGTGATACTCCAACCTAACTTAATCCGGTTTAGCAATTAATTAAGGTGTTTTCGAGTCATTTTCTAGCGAAATAGTTTTATGTTTGTTGTTTTGTCCTTTTGAGTTTTGTTTCTGGTTATAGATAGGTAGTTGGGTTGAGTTTAACCCGGTTTAGGTAGACATAAGCCCCTTTTCGTAATTTTAGATTCTGTAAGACTTTGTCATTCATGCATCATCTTGGCATCATCACGTGTATCTCGTCAATCTTGTCAGTTTTTGTATCTACCTCGTAAGCAAACGATGTCTTTTGTTTGCTTTGGACAGTTACTTGACTTGAACTGTAAATATCTTGAACTTGTGGACCTTGTTATAATTTCGTTTAATCCTTATCTTATGTAAGGAAGTCATGCACCGACTTCTTCTTCATTTCCTCTTAAACTCACGTCTCCTTCTTCTCTTTCTCTCCTCTGCTTTTCGTTTCTTCCTTTCTTTTTCATTCATTCACGATCAAATCAAAGGAAGGGGATAATCTAGTTGTGTGCTCTACGGTAAGCTTTTGAGTCTTGCTATTCTATATGAGTCTCGAATATTTCATGTATGTGCATGCACTTATCGTCATTTTCTTCTTGCACGCATGGTGATTAGACTACACTTAGACAACGAATTTGAGCCAAAGGACCACTATTCACGTAAAAGAGCTCATTTAAGGCAAGTATAAGCACGATTTGAATAAACACATGATTGTATATGATGATTGCTACTATTCTTCTTCATCTATCACGTGGTGTGTGAATTATAGCCCATTTTGTATCATATCTCTCTTTGCTTGTTGTCTGTAGTCCCAATTGTTCCATTTCAGTTCGTTCTGTAATAGGTTCAAGACATGTCTCTCTGAAGCTTACGGCTAAACCATAAGATATTACAGCTTAAGTTCTAAAGAGTTACAAAACTCGATTTTTCTCTACGGTCAGGCTACGGCTAACCCGTAGAATGCACTGCGGCTAAGCCGTAGGCTAGCTGTGACCCAATCGTAGGTCAAGCTACGGCTTGATATGTAGAAACCAGGAAATTGAGAAAAACCTCTACGGTCTAGCCACGGCTACGCCGTATAGTGTGCTATGGCTAAGCCGTACTCAACCGTGGCTGAGTCGTAGAGCAATCACGGCCCAGCTGTAACGGAATGCACGGTTCAATTGTGGTTGCCATAAATGCGGATGAACAGTTTGAGGGGGACCACGGCTGAGCCATAGTACATAATACGACTAAGCCGTAAGATGTCTTCGGCTAAGCTATAAGTTCACCCATGGCTAAGTCGTATAACCACTGAGAAATGGAGAAAAAGGATAGGTTTAATAAAGAGACGTTGTAGGGCCCTTAAGCTAGGATGTAGGCAACCTTAACTTGCCTAATGGAATATAAGAATTGCATGAATGTCCTGAGGCTGTGACGCATTCATGTGTGTTGTCAGTTATTAGGCACCTCCCCATAAGTGTTGGTTTAAGGAACTTTGATACACGTTTCTCGATATCTTGCAACACCCATAAGATGGACAACTGTGTATCGAATAACCCTAAACTACATAATCATGCACGGCTAGAAGCACTGGACAAACTAGTTTAGGGTTGGCTAGTAAACAATCATGATTCCCTGAATAACTTGACTTGCATTGCATATTGATTTCGATTATTGACTTCCATGCTCTTATTATTGTTTCGACTTGTAATTGTTCAACTTGTATCGGTATTAAAAGAACTGATTCTACTGTTTAACCCTAGTGTGATGCATGCATTGTGTTGCATGATTGTGATATGACATGATACACGCACTGTACTGCCTGAATGTGACATTGAATTGATGTGCATTGTATGGCATGACTGATACGGTCTGGCTTTACTCAGCCTCAGCTTCAGGATACTCGACAGAGTTGACTTTGGCGTAGCCTGCTTGTTGCCGGTGCAGTGTGCTCCTGTCCTTGGACTTCTAGACCCCGGGAACTAGAAACCCATTGTAACCTGGCCTGGTCGATGGTGTTCTCATCCTACCTGCTCCCAATAGGGAGAATATGGTAAATGTTGTAGCCACCTAGCAAGTACATCTGTATATGATTCTACTAGCATGTTTTATTCTTATGCACAAATTGCCTAGTAGACTAACTTGAAACTCAATGCAATCTTGTCTGTTATTTATTCTACTAGACATGACGCGTGTTACCCTATTGTCGCTTATGCTTTGCTAAATCGTCGTATTTATTAGTTGTTCTTGGTGTTACAGGCTCAGATCCCCCTACCGACCGCTCGTCGGTCTGCCAGACTCCAGGAGAGACTCGAGAGGCCCAGTCAGGGCTAGATGAGTAGATGTGATCCCTCCAATAGAGATCGGTCTTACATTGCATTAGTTCCTTATTTTGTTGTGTGCGTGTGTGGCTTGAATTTGGCTTTTGTATAAGGGATTTTGGTTTCTCATGTACACCTTGTATTTTTGCCTCTAAGAAACTGTTTCCCAATTTTTGTTTTGTACATTCTGTAATTAATGTAATTTTTGTAGTTATTGCTCTTATTGGTGTATCCTCTTTCCATGCAATGATACGTACAGCTTCTGCGTACACCATATTTACACATGTGAATGTCCCTTCTGTGTGTAAACTTAGACAAGGCTTAGGTGTGCGTGCACGGGAGTACGTTTGTCACTAGTTAGGTTTTAATTAACCCCCGATTTCTGGGCTCCAGTTGTGAAAATAGGTATAGAGGCTAAGGAAATACCAATCCGGTTGGGTTAGGCTTTGCCTAAAAGTGAATTTGCCCCGCATTGTTATCTTCCTCAATTCCCTTAATTCTTGATTGTTGCTCAATTAGTAACAAACATCAATGCCCACCTGTTGGAACAAGAGTTTAGCCTTTTAAAGGGGAAAATTAAAATATAAAAATATAAAAAATCAAGGGCTAAATGTCTCGATTTACACATATTAGTACATGCATTTGGATGATCGAATTACTTGGGCTTTTTAATGACATCTTTTGTTGCTTGGCGTGCCACTTACCCAAACTAGCCAAGAAATTTCTATCATTACGAACGAACACTCTTGTTTTCTTAATGGTAGTGCAAGGGCCTTGCGACTAATTAGTTTTGGGCTTTTGTGGCTATAACTAAACTCAAAATATTTTAACTATAAAACACTAAGGGAGTTCAACCATAGGTCACTGTAAATTTTCCCAGAATATTATAAATTTAGTGACATAATTTTTGCTACATTAGGTCCTTAAGTTAAAAAAGCCAATGTAAATTGACAAAAATGACCCTCCTTGCTTATTAAGTCCCTCACTTGAAACTTGACATTTCAAAACCACATATAGATTGCCATTGCATAAAATGTGGGTACGAGGCAAATGTAAGTGTCATCTCTTCTCTCATTGACATGTACATGAAATTCCACAATGTTGATTATGGGAAGAAAGTGTTTGGTAAAATGCTTGAGAGAAATGTTGTCACGTGGACTTTGATGCTAATAGGTTATAGCATAATGGATTGCCAAATCTTGTGTTGAAACTCTTCATTTAGATGCAAAGGGAGGGTGTTAAGACTAACTATTTGCTGTTCAATTTTATCTGTTCATTCCTCACAGTGGTGCTCCTCGCCATCTACACTTGCACTTATGACAAAATGTAGTTCCCCACCATCCTCGAACAAAGAACTGGGTTGTAATTGGCCACCATTGATCGTCTCTCATCATCTATTCCTATGTCTTGTGGGTTTTTTTTCTAAGGTCTAGGTTTGGGTTCCATTCGTTGATGAATTCCATTTGTTTGTGAAAATGCTGGTGGGAACTTAGTCAGTGAGGAGGGTATTTTGTATGAATTATATCTGTTGCGTTTAACAGATTTTATTTGTTAGATCTAATAGAATTTTTTTAATTTTTTTTTGCCTTTCTTGTCCACAGAAAATTTTATTTGTTGAGTTTAATAGATTTTATCTATTTGGTATTTCATGTTGGCCCAAAAAGGTTTTATTTATCAAATTTAATAGAGCTTATCTATTATGTTTAACAAATGATGACACTATGACTTTTTGCTACCCCTTTATTGGTTACTAATCTTAGATTAAACTGTTTCTATCCACAAGATTGGAAAGCTAAACCCATCATGTATTGGCCCTTAAGCTAAATTATTTTGCCTAATACACGATGCTTTGTGGATAAGACATCTAACAAAAGAAAATAAGACCTGATTTTATATTCAAATTTTTTCCTAGTAAATCATTGACAACAAAAAATCATTTTGACTGTCCATTTTATTGTCAAATAATTGGATGGTTGAGAACAATGAACATTGGTGGTCTGTTTTGTCACATTGTTTTTTGTTTCTTTCTTTACAAAAAGAAAAAAAGATATGAAGGTATTTTTTCTGATTAAGAGTTTAAGGTGCATTTGATTACTAATCCAAAAAGCAAGGGCTATCATGTCAAGATGATTTTCAAGTTATGCATCATAAACAAAAGGGTTTACAACATACTCTTTAGATTAATGCACATGTATTAATGCATGTTATGTTGATAAAATGCACATGATACTCCTCCCCTAAATTAGAAACAAAAAGGCTTCCAATATTGGAACTTTTTTTTCCCCGCGATTCATCATGTCAAATGGGCTACTCAAGAAGATGGCACCGTAGATTAAATTTAGTAGTAAAAGCAGGTAGATGATTCATGAATCATGGCACTTTACTATTTCAATTTTTAGCTACCACTTGAGAACTATTGACATGCAAAAAAGTTTGGAAGAAATCCACAAGCAAATCAACAAAAAAAAAAGAAAGTCAAGTCAAGACTCAAAAATAGCTCAAACATAGCAAAATAAAGTACAAGTAGCTCAAAGACAAAGCTTAAAAAGACATCTTAACGTTTGAAGAAGAAAACAATTTAAAACACTTCAAAAAGTGAAAAAAGTTTAGGCTGGCCAGCAAAACAATTCAGTGGTTGAATGAGCACTAGTCGACTGAACAAAATTAGTAGTCGATGGAACAGTGGCTGACAGAGAAAAGTGACTGGCCAACAATTATAAATTCTAACAGCTCATTAAGATAGGTTCAAATCATTTAGAGTAGATTTTAAGCTAATTGACATGATTTAAGGACAAAAATCCAGCTCCCACCTCGATAAAGTTGATGTGGGAAGGTAGCTGATCATACAAATACATAGTCAGCTACCCCCTTCGAAATAAATTTTGCTCAATCTTCTCCATGCCACAAATAATTGGAGAAAACCCTTTAAGGCTATAAATACTCCCCTTGGGTGCCTATTCCAAGACATAATGTAGAGCTAGGCGCACAATACATCAATGCATTCAACAACACAAGGCATAAAGAAAAACATCAAAGTTCTGCAGATTCTACTCAAGAAGACTCCGGCGCTTCAACTTCTTCGAAGTTCAAGCTTCAACTCTCACTACAAGGTACTTAATCTTCTAAATGTAACTGGTAGGATAGTGCTTTCATTTAAAAGGATCCAAAGAAGAAAGTCTTTTGAGACTTTCTTTGTTCCCTTTACTTAGGAGTTAAAGGTCATACGGGTACAACTACGGCCAACCTATTGGTATAATGAGATTAGTGATCCATGGGGACAGCTATGACCATAGAACCTTCATTCTAAACTCCCTTTCAAATGCTACATCCAAGGAAAATGAGTGATAGGTTACGAAGATTGATCAATCGACTTAAAATACAAGAAGGTGGCTCACATATCCGGATTAGTCTTTTTTACTTCATCTTTTTTTTTAATGTAAATTGTCATTATTTTCTTTTCCCTTATAAGTGTTGATCATTCAAGACAAAGTGCAGGGGGGGGGGGGGGGTGCTATGATAAAAAAAATGGAAACAACTTGCACCTTGGAGGTCAGAATGCAAAAGAATCCATGAAAATAAACTTGGAATTCAAAAGAGTCGAAAAGTTCGGCATTTCTTGCTTTCTTTCTCTTGCGTGTCTTTTCCTCACTCTCTAAGAAGGGGCGAATAAGGATATTAAGCAGAACCTACAAATGACGTTTGTTCAATGCTCATGCTTCCATTAAACTTTAGTTTAAATGGGAAGGTCCCAAGTCTCAACTACCCATCTAAAGTCTCACAGGTTTGACAATTAAAGAGGTGAGGGGAGATTATAAAAAAGGGATGTAAGGTAGAGATAAAGACGACACTATGACTTTTTTAGGATTTTATCTAATTAAGAAAGAGGACAGTGGAGAGCTGTGCAAGGTACATGCTTTTTTTTTTCAAAATAATACTTTTTTAGAAAAAGAATATTCATTAAAGAGAAAAATAGAACAACCAGGTAAGAGAAGAAAAAGACCAACAAATAATTTAGCCCTTAATCAAGAGAATACTTGAAGTCCTTTTCCAACATACGTCCTAGAGCAAAATTTGGTAAGCCTATGTGCCTTACCATTGAGAGTCCTTTGATGGGCAGAAAACCTACAACCTATATTTTTGCTATGGGTTCTGCAAGATGAAACCAAGAGATCTCGTTTTTTTTCTTTTGATGGTGGTTTTCTTATTCAAGCCGAACTTTTGGTCATGTGTAAAGGACACAGATGCCTTCCTTCTTGTTTCTATTCTAAGAAACTTGGAGCAACCAACACTTATCTCAACGTTTTGATATCAAGAACAAAAAGACAAACAACCTTTGTCTTTTAATGGCAATAAAGACAAACGAAATTTGGCTTGTGTTATGCACTAGTGGACCAGATCGAAGGATGATCTGATCTTGTGCAAGTCTGAACAGCAACACTATTCTCTCTGATGTCGTCTTTCATGTGCTGTGAGAAGAGCAAAAAAATGACTTTTCTATGACTATGAGTCGTTCAATACCTCAAGAGTAGAATTGTCATTATCACAAAATATGTAAAATAGAATGAACTTGAAGCATTAAATCTCATATCACTAGTGGACTTTTACAACTAAGTACTTAAGAGGTGGACATCTACCTAATTAAGTTTGAAGAATTAGACTTTCATCTAAATTACCCGAGAAAATAATTTAAAAAGCTCAAAAAATGAGTTAAAAAGTGTAATGGCCAAATGCACAGTGCAAATAACAAACTGACCAAAACGATGGCTGATTGAACAATGAAATAGCCATTGAAAAAAAATTAAAAATAGGAATAGCCAATTTAGATCTAGTCAAATCTCACTAAAGCAATTCTCCAGCTGATTAGCTCCAAGGGAGGAAATCACAGCTGATAACGGAGCAAGGATTGACCAAAAAAGGATAGAGGACCAAAAAAATGCACAGTTGGCTATCCCTCCTAAAAATCAATTTTTGCTTATTCTTCTCCTTTCCATAAACGGCCAGAGAAGACTTCCAAGCCTATAAATACCCCCCTTAGGTGACCTTCCAAGGAATTCATTAAGCAAGAGGCACCAAGTGTCAAGCATCGATCTATCGGTTCAAGAAGCATCTCCCAACATTTGAAGCATCCACAGAGTTCAAAACATCTAGACTCTATCAACCAAGAACAAGGTACTTAGATTCTGAGAAAACACTCAGAAAATTC
This sequence comes from Sextonia rubra, assembly GCA_037013555.1. Lineage (NCBI taxonomy): Eukaryota > Viridiplantae > Streptophyta > Magnoliopsida > Laurales > Lauraceae > Sextonia > Sextonia rubra. Next base: position 29,394,346 of record JASUAD010000009.1, read on the forward strand.
AAACAAGAATCTTGGTGCCATGAGAAGAAGCACTTGAAGACCTAAGTCTTTCTAGACTTCTTTGTCTTCTTAACTTTGGAGTTAAGGAAACCTATGGATTCGATCACATTTGTGATTTCGGACAATAACTGTAGTGTCCCGAAAAGGCAACAAGACCGTTGGCATTTTACTTGGTTAAAAACCATGACTCCTCCAAACTATGCCTTGGTGCGTATGAAAAAAATAAAGTGATAAATTACAAAGATTGTTTGATTGACTTCAAAAGGAAGAAAAAAGTCCTAGCCAACATGACCAAATTAAGCCATGTAAGGCTCGGTCAGTACATTGTGCTAGTCAGCCATCCCCCATTCTTCTTCTTCTTCTTTTAATCATTTTTGTTGATGTTTTGTAGCTTTTTGCTAAGTTATGGTTATCTGAGACCAAGTGAGGGAGTTGTATAAAAAGAAAGTGTAATCAACTTGCACCCAAGAGGTTAAAGTGTTAGAACCTGAGTAAAACTAAACTCAGAAATGAGAAAAGTTATAAAAACACATCATTTTCATTCTTGTGTCTCTTTCTAGTTTGTTTGCGAAATAAGTCTCGATGTGCACCACGTTTGTGATCCTATTTTTTTTCAAGCGAACAAAAAGAAATTTTGACCACTCGGAGTGCGAAAAATTGTTTCCACGATATTGAGCCATCCGGAGTTGGATTTCAAATTCGTTTCTTCTAGCGTGTTCGTAATGACGAGCACTATATAGTAGCAACAAAAGGAAGACAATCCAAGGGTTAAAATACAAAAAGGTTTTGATTAGCATGAACTGTTAGCATATTGAAAACCATTTTTTTATTTAGATTATGGATTTATCTTATATAATTGTAGTGCATAACCATGCCACAGACAAGTTATGCCCGATACATCTTTGATCCAATGATTAATTAATTAGGATATAATTAAATAGTAATTATTTAAGCTCATGAGGGACCCTTTCGCTGACAATCATGAATGAAATCATTAATAAATAATCCAATTTCAATTCTTAATTTCATTCTAAATTATAATATGCCCATATTTCTTTGAATCATTGGATGGATTAAAGAGGATCTATAATCTGTTAGTTTTATCATATGTCAGTTTAACTTATTACATTTCAATTCAAAGGCTCAATCAAGGTTGACTTGAACCTATGATCGTAAAAAGGACTAATCTATGTTTGAATAGTATGATTTATTTATGACATGTCATTGGGTTGTTAAGACTACTAATGACCCAAATCAAAGTTCAAGTATAAAATAATTATCTGTGGGGCCCTAAACCATTCATTAGATCATGTAGCCCACTACTTTTATCGGTGAACCATCAATGACATACTGGATCATTTTCGATGCTATTATATGTGTCAATTAAAATCTTAATTTTGATTGGTTGAGTAGCTACCAAAGTGGCCCAATCATGATTAATTATAGATTTTTTTTTAAATTGAATTAAATCCATTACTATTGTTTATAGTAGAATGAATAACAGCATCCAAATTGCGGGACTCAACTAGGAGATTGAGGATCGACTCACAAGTGTGGTCGTCTTTCAATCACTTGGAGATCTAGTGTCTTATGTGTACTTCCTAATTAAATTGTGGTTGTCTTGCCCACAAGTGTCACTCGTCTTCTATGTTGTACATAGTGGGATGGCAATATTGTGATGATTGGTTTATACAAAGTAATTTATTTGCATATTATCTTTCAGCCAAAAGAGGAAGATGATAATTTAGGATTACTAAAAAATTTAATTTATTTCTTCTGATAATTTTAAATTAGACTGGATTTTAGATTACATGATTTATTTTAAAGTATATTTGATTAATGTGAGTTTTTCAATTGCCACTAATATGACTTTACTTGCTCAATTAGAGAGTACTTCCACTTTTGTCAAAAATATCTCTACTAAGTGTAAGGATATGTTTTCTCTCACTTTAGGTTCTCACTTAAAGAATTTAATTTTTGAAGCATGAAAATTGATTTAAACAAAGAGGTAATTTTTCTAACTTATCTCTTATTTGTTTAGAAACCAATTCAATAGCTGTACCTTCCAATACCTAGTGGATAGATTCTGGTGCCACTATTCATGTGTGTAATTGTGTGCATGGCTTCTTTTCAAGCCGAAGTCTAAGTAATGGATAAAAACTCTCTTTTTGTGAAAAATAGGCAAGAGTCTAAGGATGAAGCCATAGGGATTTATTAGCTTATCTTGGACATTGAATTTTAACTGAACCTCACCAACACCTTTTACATTCCTTCCACTAGTAGAAATTCAATTTCCTTGCCAAAATTAGATAATGATGTTTTCATGTTTAATTTTTGGATGTTTTATTTAGTATCTATAAGAATGATATCCTAATTGGAAGTGGTTTTGTGTGTGATGGTTTGTACAAGTTAAAATTGGATCCAGTATATGCAAAGTCTTTAATAGTCCTAAACACAAATAATAATTTACACAGTGGCAATAAAAGAGGATTCTTCAATGAGAACTCATATATGTTGTGGCATAAAAGGCTTTGATGCATCTTGAAAAAGAGGACAAATAGGTTGGTGAAAGATAGAATTTTATGGAATCTTGATTTCACTGACTTTCGTGTCTATATTGACCGCATTAAAGTAAACCAAGACAAATCTAATAAGAAGACAACCATAAGGAGTTTTTGACTTTTAGAACTTATCCACAGAGATATATGTAAAAAATTACATGTTCCTTGTATTTCAGGTGAAGAATATTTTATCACCTTTATCGACAATTTCTCACGTTGATGTTACATTTATCTATTACGTGAAAAATTAAATGTTTTGAATGCCTTCAAGATATTTAAGGCAGAAGTGAAAATCAATTAGATAGAAAGATTAAGGTTGTAAAACCTAATAGAGGTGGTGAATATTATGGTAGGTAGGATGAAACGAGTCATAACCCTATCTCATTTGCTAGACTCTTTGAACAAGAGGCCATTGTTGCTCAATATACGATGCCCAGAATGCCGCAACAAAATGGTATTGCAAAATAATGAAATAGAATACTTATGGATATGGTTAAAAGTATAGTAAGTAATACTAATTTATTTGAATTTTTGTGGAGTGAAGCATTAAAGTTGTTTGTGTTTATTCCAAACTGAGAACCTAGTAAAGTTGTTCCTAAAACTCCTTTCGACTTATGGACAAGTAGGAAATCCAATTTGGCACATTTACACACGTGGGGTCGTCCATCTGAGATTAGGCTCTACAATCCACATGAAAAAGTTGGACTTTAAAATTGTTAGTGGATATTTTATTGGTTATCTAAAAAGGTTTAAAGGGTATGAGTTTTACTGTCCTAATCACAGTATAGAAATTGTGGAATCCAATAATGCAAGTTTTTTTGAGGATTATGACATTAGTGGGAGTACTAAATCGCGTAATCTTACACTTCAGGAAATTCGAAATCAAGATGTAACACTTGATATTAGAGATAAAATTATTATTCCGCATGATATTATTGTGGAACAGCAATCCATCATTATGGATCCGCTCTTAGATGAGAATATTGTGACTCAAGTAGAAATTACACTTCCAGTCGGAAATTAAACCAATAAGGAAGATTAAGAGATCTTCCTGTCAAATTGGTAATTCTTGACGATTATATTGTGTATTTGCAAGAGGCAGATGGTGATGTTAGAATTAAGGATCCATTAATGTTCAAAGCAGCCATAAATAGTGAAGATCATGAAAAGTGGTTGGAAGCCATCAAAGATGAGATGACTTCAATGGCTAGTAATGAGGCTTGGGATTTAGTTGAACTTTTAGAATGGTCTAAAGCCATTGATTGTAAATCAAACAATATAAGGCCATATTAGTAGCCAAAAGATCCTCTCAAAGGGAAGGTATCAATTATCAAGAATATTTTCTTTGGTTTTCAAGAAAGACTATTTTAGAATCATTATGGCTTTGGGGTTTCATTTTTATCTTAAAGCTATATCAAATGAATGTTAAAATTGCATTCTTAAATGGGAATCTAGAAGAAGAACTCTACATAAAGCAACTCGAAGGTTTTGTGAAATAAGAATATAAATGAATAGTTTGCAAATTAAAGAAATCCATATATTGACTTAAGCAAGCTTTAAGGCAATGATATTAAAAGTTTAACGAAACAATTATCTCTTTTAGATTTAAAGGCAATGGTATCTTGTAGATCTTAGAGAAGCACGACTTCTTGATGGCGTCGGAGGCGGATAGGATGTGATCCAGAGGATTTGCAGCAACATCCCACTTGGCGAGGGCCAGTTTCGTCACTCCAAAAAGGGGCTAACTAATCTTGCCATCCTCATGCTCAATGAAAAGGACTCCGGTGGTAGATCCTCCTCCTTTGCTGCAGCCATCGCCCACCGAAATCTAGACCTGGCAAATGGGTTGGGTTGACCAAATTCGGGTCGGGTTGACCTAACCCCGAATTTATTGGTTTAAACCTTAACTTGACTCATTTTTAAAATAGGTTGAAACACTGCAATCCACACCTGTGGTGGGTCAACTCGACCTTACTCGCCTAACACGAATTTGATGTGGGTTGGATTGGGTTGACCTGACCTAACCTATTTAATTCCCATTTTATGTATGATATAACTCATTTTATGTTGCTTAATTTCATTTGCAAAGCTCTCCTTACATCTAGATTCATTTAAAATGTTATATTGAGCATGAATTAATAATTTATCAATTTTTAAGGTGTAAAAAATGAGGCCAAAATCCATAAATATTTTCTAGCCCATTAATTGAGATAATCCTTTTTCAATTTTTGTTCAATTTTATAATTCTCTATTTGAACAAGAGTATAAGACTCATCAACATTATTGTATTTCATTTAAATCCATATTTTAGAGGTAAATTTCTATGCCAACATAAAAATGAAAGATACATCAATATTTCTACTACAAAAACATCATATTATCAAATAAAAAAAATAAGTTATAAATTCGAAGTATTAAAATTTTGCATAACTCCTCCACATAATATTAAAAATACACAGTTTATAGCCCATATGAATAAGAAAAGTTATATAAAAATTGAAAAGTTATGGTAAATTAGTAAAGTCTAAACAGGTCAAACGGGTTAGGCGGGTCAACCCTAACCTGACCCATTTTTATAAGAGTTGGTAAACCATAACCCTATACTAATCCATATTTGAAATGGATCAGGTTAGGTGGGTCAGAAATGGGTCTAGTTGGGCTAGATTTTGCCAGCTTTACCGAAATCACTCCTTTGGCTGACACACCACCAGCAAGGACCAACACTACCACGCCATCGACCACTTCCAATCACTCTCCTAGAGCATCTCCCATTCCGAAGAGGATGTGGATGAGTAGAATTTTAGACCATTGGTGACTATTTTATGTCCATCATAGCCTCATTCCAAACAGTGCTGGGGTAAAAAATCTGACCATTTGATTTTCTTTTAACTCTACTTCAGGACAAACACACTAGCCCTAAGGCTTTGTTGCATGGAATCAAATTTGTTGGAATTCTAAGAGATGTATTTTTCTATAAAACTAGCTAACTGAAGAAACAAAGGCTCAGATTCACAAATAGCATCAATAATCTTCCCACGATGTAATATGAATACTGCTATCACCATAGTAAATCAAGTACTAAGAACTGCTTCTTACCCCATTGGTAAGAGGCGTTGGTTCTTATAGGACTGCTCAGGGTTTGAACTCACGGTATGCCACCTCTTTCCATTTTTGTGGGTTTTCTTTCTATGGGTGCGGGCTCTTTTCCCTCGTGAGTGGGCTCTCTTTCGATGTGTACGGGCTCTCTGGAGGAGGTCTCAATTTCTTAGCTAGGTTACCAAAAAAAAAAAAAGAAAAAAAAATCAAATAAGGCCTTAATTTTTTGTCTTATTTTTAAAAATGACACAAGTTTTACAACTTTTTAAACTAGTTCCTAAGTTTTTCAAGTAATTTTCAATTAACGACATCCATCTATTTAAATTTATTTTCTAACAACTTGTTTTCTTAACTTTTTTAAAATGCCCAAATTTTCCTTCAATGAAATAAAATCCTCCTTCACTTCTTCTATTCATACCTACACTGGCATCCTCACGGTGATTAAGGAGAACTAACATCCCATAGTGATTAGCTGCCTGTAGTGGCTACCAAAACCATGTCATGGCTTTAAATGAAATAGAATTTGGGAATTTAAAAAAAATGAAGAAGAAAGTCACCTAAAATACCTTTATACAACTAAATGTCCTTAATTGAACACTTACTAGAAAATTAGAGACTAATTTGAAAAGTTTTGAAACTTTTGTCCTTTTTGAAATAAGAAAAAACTTATGGCCTTATTTGAAAAATTTTCAAATAATAATAATAATAAAGCCCTTCTTCACCTTGTTTCTTTCACCCCACACCTCTAACATTCCTTCATTAGAGCCCATTTAGCCTTAAATTCCTATAAATTGAATTTGATGCAAACAAATAGGTCCTTAACTTCACGTGCGTTTTATCTTCATGCTAGGTAGAAATCCCACTTTCATTATAAAAAATCGAAAACCTTAATTACCTTTTAGTTATTATATTAAAGTAGGTATAAATAGAGAGGAGAAAACCAAAAACGAACTTTAAGAATGGTTTTTTGTTTTTTTTTTTTGCTTTATGCATTTTCAATCACTATTGTACTAGTAATCTATGCTTCACTGTGTCTTTCAAATAAATGGGGCTCATTATATAAATTCAATTCGCTCGAAATCACTTCTAATTATGCTGTACTATTAGGAGAAAATTTAATTCAATTGTAGTTATATCCACTATAGATAAAGAAAAGTCGTTGTTGTTGTTTTTTTTTTTATCTTAATATATACATTAAGGAGCATACTTATAGTTAAAATTATAATCCACAATATAACTTTTGAGTACTATTAGATTTGAATGCTACTTGTTTTTCACTTATTATTTTTATTATTATTTTTGCACTAGCAATTTTATAGTAATTTCAATGTTTTTTTTAATTTTTTGCTATCTTTTATAGGGGCTTTGACCATGGCTAAATCATTAACCATTGATGTATTTTTTAAGAAAAAAATGTTCAAAATCTAGAGGATAATATGATATCACCCTCCAATTGGAGTTATTAAATGTTGTAATTTTTTAGAATTTCTTTTTACTTTGGCCCTCAATAAAAAATTCCTTGTTCTGCTTGTGTGTGCAGGCTCAATATAGTTGGGATAAGACTTTGATGACGATGACGATATAAATAAATAAAAACTGCCCAGTTGACATTTAAACTTCATCTTTTCCTGTAACAATTGTGTCCCCTATGATCAAATTTGGATTGTCACTCATCTCAATTTCATGACTTGATCCAAGCATGTCACGTCCCCAAAAAAATAAAAATAGGGTTACGTGAAATTAGGAGTCAATTTTTTTTTTTTTTTGTTGGAAACAAAACCATTGACTCCTAATTATTTCTTTTCCACAGGATCTTAGGCCGTGGTGAGTTTAGGCCATTCACATTCATTCCCAATCTGCGGAAGTAAATTTCAACCAATAGGTACCAAGAGAAGATAACAAGTTTGCATATCACTAGATAACAATAATAATGTTCCAAGTTGCAAAAAAAGTAAATAAGTAATTTATTACAATGTCCCACTGAAAGATCAAGTCTCTAAAGAATGATTTATTTAAATTGAATGCAATTTAATGAGTCACTCCTGTGCTTGGTTAGACGGCCTCGAAGCCATCGTTTGCACCCCACTCGGGAACATCAGTTGGCTCAAGCGTTTGAAACGCTTCAGCCTGCGCCTCCTCCTCGGCAAAGCCGGGCTCGGTACCTATGCATCAATTTTAGAAAACAAGGGTCAACCATAAATGGCGGCAAGTAAAATACACATAACTCAAGATGAAGTACACTATCAATGTGAGATTAAGACACAAAAATCATAAGAATATGTAAGCAATATAAATAAAAGAATGCCATGCAACATAGAAAGAACGGGTCCTACATCCAACTCTACCTCAAATGAACAATATCACTTTCGCCGAGCATCGCATCAGCTGATGCCCTTACGGAATTTATACCGTCTTCGGATGCCTCGCATCCTGTCCAGAAACGGTGGATCAAATCCGTCTTCGGATGCCTAGCATCCTGTCCAAAAATCACGGTGAAACCAACCGTGTACGAGTGGTAAGCTCGTCTTCGGCCCTAAGTCCGGTAAAAAATCATCACAGTGTACATCTGTGAACCGACTGCCCCTTCCTATGTCGAGACTCATAAACATGGCTCAGTGATTGTTCGACAGACACATCCTATGGTAATGTGAAGGGCTAGTCATAATAGGTATTCAAATACCATGTAATAAAACATTATACCAACCGAATAGTGCTCAACATAACATGAATACCTCATAAATAAACACTGTATAGTCCAAGTCACAATATGGTCAAAGTCATCATAAAATATCAGGTATAAATTCTAATATATATGCATCGAGGTAAATAAATACAACATGATGAGCAAGAAATAATTCCACACATATTCCTAGCACTGTGACCACAATTCACGCATGCGACAATTCCACACGAACCAAGATGAAGTAAGGTTGGGAATTTTTGAAAAACGGGGTGATGCATAGCCCAATTCTCACTTCATCTGAGTGCGAGTGGTTTGTACCGTCATGTGCAAACCATGAAATCTGTAAGAGGAAATCTGCCCGCATAACCCCTTACTTTGATGATGTGATGGATTTGGTTAAATCGAAGTCATTGGGTTCTATGACCAACACAAGTGTTTTACGGAGTATATAACCATCCAAAAAAAATAATAATAATAAATGATTGGTTAAATAATCATTAAAATAAATTATCAGGCCCGAATTTATCATTCTCATGATCTCACGCAAGGGATGGCCCACCTGTTCACCCTTAATAACAGTCCAAATAATTATAAATCCGCATATATACCAAGGACCCACAAGGTGATGTGATGGATTCCACATAATCATGGTCCATGTTACCGTCATGGGGCCCACCAAAATAAGTGGTAGACCCACATTTATATCTAAGAGAAATGCCCCTCCCTACACATGTTGCTGCCAAACAGCAACGTGTGCAGGGACTGACTCGTCCCATATATATGTTGCAAATTTTATTTTATATATATATATATTTTTTATATATATCAATGGCCCACCATCAACCCAGTAATCAAGGGTCCACGTGATGACAATGAGGCCCACCTGTAGGTGGTGGCCCACCATGTTTATAAAAGGTGGGAACCCCCCTGCACATGCTGCAGGTTTTTTTTTTTTTTTTTTTTTTTTTTATGTTGGTGATTAATGGGGGGGCCACCCAGGTGGGTGACCCACCTGTGCATTACTGCACAGGCGCATTGTGCGCCTGTGCAGTAGTGCACAGGCTGCACCTTTACATTGTAAATGACGTCTGGGATGGATTCCCAGACGTCTTCATCAACCCTTCTTTCTTTTTTTTTTTTTTTTTAAAACACTGATGATCAAAGAGGGGGGGGGGGGGGGGGGGGGGGGTGGAAATGGGGCCCACCTGTAGGCACAAGCAGGTGGGTGACCCACCTGTACACCACTGCACAGGCTGCTGCCTGCACACAACCCACTTCACGTCTGGGATTAAATTCCCAGACGTTTCATTCATTTTTTTTTTCATTTTTTTTTTTTAAAACCGGTGGCCCATCACCAGATTTGTTGGACTATGTAAAAATAACTCAGAGTTGTGCCGACTGAAACAACGTGTCTGGGTTCATTCCCAGACACGATCATCTTCCTTTTTTTTTTTTTTTAACCAAAAGACCCATCTTCACAATGGCCCAATCCCCTTTCATCAAATCTATTAAGATCATCAAATCCATCGAAACACCATCAACCAAAAAAAATCTGTGAACACATACCCATCTAACCTGTCATCAATCTTTAGAGATTTAAATGGGCATTTACAATACATCTAAGATCATGAAATCAATGGAATTAGTGAAATCATTAGAGATATGTGTAAATCCACTTGCCTTTGATGCAAAAGAAGATCTAGATCTCTCCCTTGATCACGCAGCCTACCCAACAGAGAAGATGAAGAAGAAGGAGGAAAGAAGAAGAGAGGACGAAGAGGATCCGCCTGCTGGGCTTGGATTTGGGCTTGCCCCTACCTTGGCCGATCAAGAGAAGGTGATGGAGGAGGAAGAAAGCTGCTGTAGAGGTGAGGGAGAAGAGCACCCACCGATGGAATATAAATAGGCTTAGGGTTTGGGGAAGAGTTTTGGGTTTTTTATAAAAAGGGCCCTATTGTTTAGGCTAATTAGAAATATGGGCCTGGTTTGGTTTAATGGGCCCAGAATGGGTCCGAATTGGGCCGGGTCAAAAGGTGGATACTCATGATCCTAACCTACTATCCGATTAACCCAAAACCCAAAAGAAAATTATATAATTATAATAACCATAATTAACTAAATACAAACAATTAAATAAAAATTATATTTAAATTACTTAAAAATGGGAACTGGGTTAGGAACCTTACAAAGCATTAGTTAATTAATGAATTAATTAATTATTCACTAACAAAAGATATCTACACAAAATGCAGAACATACATTAGAAAACAACAAGAGAAGGAAGAAAAAAACAACAAAGAACGGTAGAACGAAAGAGATTAACCAATGAAAGTGAATTTAGACACGCAGCGGATACAAGAAGTCCATGCAGTACTCAAGGGAATCGCACTATTAGGTTGGTGACCACTGCATAGATTTGATTTTTGAAGAGGTTTATTCCTTTTTTAGTTTGTCACTATGTAGCTCCCAAGAAGGAAGATGTTCCTTTTATAGGAATTTTCCAGTGGTTAGATGTGGGCCTATCTTGAAAAAAAAGAAAAACCAAAATTGTAGAGGGATATTCAGTTGTTGGTGGAGTCACATGCACAGTAGCCTCTTGCAAGTATAATTCGAATTGTGAGAAACAATCTCTAGAAGTATTTTTTTTTAGTGGGGGCCATCACTGTCCATATTTGTATCTCCTCTTATAGTTCTATACTGATCATTATTCCAATCAGAGAAGGGACCACACAACGGAATCCGTTTCGATTACAATGTGTATTTGTAAAAGAGAATCTCAGTTTTGTTACAGCCGTGAAACCATTGTATTTGGAATGAGAGTGGGACTGTGTTTTTCATCCTCTTTATAAACTCAACATCACACAGATATTTGCACTTCAGCTGAATAGGAATTTGCACATCAGTAGAATAGGAATTTGCACAGCGTGACACAGAGAGACGAAAGCATCATCAGGTAACATAGAGACCCTATCATTACTTTTCTAGCATTTTCTTATTTTTTGTTGTTTTTGTTGTTGGTGTTGATTGGATTTCCATCTTTAGCTCCATATATCTGTTTGTTGTTGTTGGTGTCGAATGATTGTATTCAACACTAAAACGAGAGAGTTGAGATGGGTTTTAAATACTTTCCTCAATACACAGTAGAATTTGAAGCCCAAAACGTTCTTATGAAAACTTTGATTCACACACACTATTCGTTATGTGAACCTTTTAAGTAGTTGAATTGGTTTTTCTGAATTTCTTGAATTTATTTTTATGAGTTCTTCTCAGTCAGTCTCCTCTGTTTCTTGATGTATAATCTTGTTTTTATTTCATTGCCGGATTTCCATACTCATATTTTAACATGGGTTCGACATTCAGTTTGTTTGTTGCCATGAGCATGGCATCCATAGCCGTGGGCTTATGGACTGCGTAAACCTCATTCATTCAAGCCTCATCTGATCCACTACCGACTCAAAACTAACACTTTACACATGGCATACAAAGAATAAAGAGCCTTTTTAAAACTTATGTGGCTACAAATGAATGACATGATTCTATTTATACTCTTACTCTATACAATAAATGGCTTATTTTTATACACAAGTAATTCATCTAACGAATTAGAATGTCCTAGAAACTACTTCGGAAACTTACACACATCTCTGTAAAGGACTCTTTGGATAACTGGCAATTCAAAAACTATCCAAGAGGTGGGCAAATTTTTTAGAAATCCATTACAAATATGATTTTAAAAATCTGGCAACATGGGTCATGTTGCCAGAGACAGATATAATTATGGAACTCATAGATAAGTTGGATTGAGAGGGACGCACTCTCGATTAGAACTAGTATTCACAAGTATTCATGGAGAAGGATTCACTATAAATTGGAAAGAGAGTCCCAGTTTCAGTTAAAAGAAATAATAAAGACTGTCATTCTCCTTGTGCAAGTGGAATAACTGTATTTTCGCTAGTTTTCTCATCAAACGAGGATCTAGCATTAGCTATATTTTTACTGTAGTTAGAATTTGGCCCATAGTCAGATTTATCATGGGCAAAACACAAGTTATTGAAATTTCAGGGGAAAACCAAACCGTAATCAGCATCAGTTATAGACTGTGGGACCCAACTCAGTGATACAGTTTTCGTTTTGGGAAGAGAGTCTCTCTCCTCGTCCTTGTAGAACTCTATGCAGTTTTGTTATAGACTCACGGCCGCACATGATATAGGAAGAGAATCAGGAAGGGATTGGAGACCACAACATCACTGCAGAATTCAGTCGATCAAGTCTTTGGGGGATTGGTTGATCCACAAACTCAACTTGTATTAGATAGGGCTTAATTTCTTCTTTGATGCATCTGGCGTCTCCCTCATGCAGTCATACATCTCGTGAGTGAAACCACAAAGTGGAGCCACTTATTGAAAACCCAAGTAACTGATATGAATGCCCGATTGTATATCAAATGTCCGTTGGCCCTCCATAAGATTGAAAAGAATCAAGAATGTAATTATTTCATACAATCACGTTGGGACAGGCCGCAATCTATGAGTAAGCTTTTTGGAATCAATGGTTACTGCAATACTGACCATGATATTGAACCATGTCTACAACTAACTTGCCCGTAATAGGTTCATAGTGTACAAAATGCATCTAGTATTAGGTTCAGCGATGGAGCATAGACGAGTTAGATTATCTGAGGCCCACTTCGATTAAAACTAAAAACATTCATGATGGAGAGTCTCATTTCAGTTACAACCGTGGATTTTAATAATGCAATGCCCTAAATTTTGATTTTTATTTTAAATAAATCTGGACCTTAGCATTTTATCTTCGATGGACCCCGCATGCATTTATTTTTTTATTGCTACTTGAATTTTGGTAAATTATTTGATTAATATTAGTAGGTCCCATATTATGTTAGAGTTTGAATTCTTATCCGATTCGATTAGGCTCTTGAGAGTATTGCCCCATCCCAACTCTACTTTTGACACTAGCCATACTCAAATTAGTTTTTCTTGGCTAACTTAGTATAGGAGTCCTACTCTTTTTGAGGCTTTCCTTTTTCTTTTCTCTATAAAAAGATGCTCAACCTCTCTCCCCGTACCTATCTCCCCCTACCTAAGACAACAAACACCTCAGTATATGAATTGCATCCTCTCTTTTTACTTTCATTCCTAAAGTTCCTTCCCCTCAAGGTATGTCTCTTTTCTCTGGCCTTTCCCCCTTTCTTTTCATGTTTAATAGTGTTTGTATGTACTCACCTTGGTATTTTGTTAGCATTGTGATTTTGTCTGAGCTTTACCTAGATTTTGATCATGCCCTTACCAAACCACGATCATAGTGGACCGGCCATTATGTTGTCTTCCATCGTCTTGCAGCATGTCCCTTGTCACCACCCCCAGGCCACCATATGCACCAGCTAGCCTACCGACCATTAGCCATCAACCCATCTAATCAGAGTATAGACCCACCCTCTTTCACCCTCATGTTCAAGGCAGACACCAACAACACTGCATCATCAGGCCGCAACCCAATTTCCATCATCACCAGACTTGATCGATCGTGCTCTCTGCGTCTCTTTCCTCTATGGATTGATTTCTCGACTAAGATCACTATCACCTGGACTCATCTATGATTGACCCAGACCCAGATCTTCGCCATCTTCTTCTTCTTCTTCTGTATTCTAAGATTCTTCTTCCGCTCGTTCCTCTCCTCTTCTTCTTTTCTTCTTTTTTTCTCCCTCCTCTGCTCACATCTTCTTCTGTCTCTGTTTTCTACCTCTCCTCCTCCTTCTTCTTCTCCACTGGGCTTCTCCTTTCCTGCATCTGCATCTCCTTTCTTCTTGAATTTTTTCCCTTCAATTCCTCCTTCCGATTATGGCTGAACCCATCAACCATCTGGACCTGGTATTTTCATCTTTTATTCTTTCTTCTCTGTTGCATTGAAGAACCCAGGCCATCTCGACAAATGATCATGATCATTTCCGTCCTCTCCGTTCCCGACGTTTCTTCCTTTCTTGTTTTCTGAGTTCCTCTTTTCTCTTCTCCTCCTTCACCTTTTCTCCTTCCTCTGCCTGAATTCCACACTTGCCTTCACCAACTTACGTACCCAACGTACACATAACACCTTCTTTCTTTCCTGCCTTTAAACCACTTCAACTATACGCATGCATGACACAACATTATTCGGGCCAACTCGCATTACCTAACCCGGGCCCAAATTAATATTTGCCAACCCTCTTTTTCTGTGCCAGCTAGTTCCTTGATTAACTTGTTAACCAGACCCAACTCAACCCTAAGGCAGCCCACTTGTGAAGCTGACTCATTATTTCCTAGGAACATGATGGTAGTCCAATTACGTGCAACCTTCCTATCTATAGCTTATTGCCAACTCATCACGTCTGACCAGTACTACTGTTGCACCATTCCCATTACCTAGTTGAATCTTGTGGGCCACCTAATACATTTGCATAACTCAAGTCCCTTGGGCCCACCCATTGATTCTCCAACATATCCTGTGACCCAAATTGAAACCCACTTATAGAGTTTATTAACCTGAGTCTAACCCACAGTTCTAAGCCACCCTATACATCGCTGTATCTCAGCTTTATTTGGGTCCACACATTAGTGAGAACATCCCCTCTTGGCCCAAATCCGACCCATTTAACTTTATAAATGAATAAGTACAGTACTTTGGCCCACTTGCAATACCAAATGATCCAGGCCCAAATCAACATGTGACAATCCATCACACTTGACTCATGCCCAAACCTGACCCAAGTTTAGTAAGTAGTGCATGAACTTAATTACTAGGCCGAATTGCTAACTTAATCATGAAACATAATTATGAGGGCCCCACATTGAGATTCCAGAACATCCAAGTTAAGATAAGTTTGATCTAAAGGCCGCCGTTAATCTAGGCAAATAATCTCATTATGTCACCCTAGAATTGAGTTTTCGTACTCCTTGTCTCGATCATGATTTAATTGTAACTTTTGTGAATTTATTGAAATAATTTTAGAATTCCTAGGATATTTGCTACCTTTGATTTATTTTGGATTTGTTCATTGCTAGACTTGATTATTTCATTCCTTTTTTTTTACACACCATTGTATAATAAAATTGATTGTTTTGAGATTATTTGTGATTTGATTTGAAAGGTGCCTTAGATCGTAAAAAAAAAATTGATTTTATTGAAATAAAAATAGAATTTTGAGGATATTTACCACCCTTGATTTGTTTGATTTGATATAGTTTCTGTTGAAACTATTTTGCTATAAAATAGATTGTTGTGTGTTTAATAAAGGGGCGTGAGAAAAAAGCTCAGCTATTGGAAATATATTGTAAAGAGTGTCCTTATCAAAAGAAGATGCATAAGCTATAATTTTATCAATAGGATCTGCACCTTAAATCCAATCTGCTTTTTACAAAATTTTACACAATCAAAAGTGGGCCCACAAAATTAACGGACTGTGGGACCTAGTAATTTAGTTTCCCAGTAATTTAGTTTTGCATGGGAGAGAGTGTTTCTCCCTCGTCCTTTTAGAACACTATTTACATTCATTGTCCCTTTCTTTATAAACACACAAGCACTCATGAAGATAGCAGTTTCTTTAAAGATTGATTAGAAATTTGGAAAGAGAATTATGAAGGGAACGGAGATCGGACCATTAGATTAAGATAAGTAAGCAGTATACTGTTCTGTTCTGTTTGTTTTGTTGGCTTTGTTCTCATTATTGGTGTTGGTGGGAGCTCTATATTTATTTGTTGTTGAATTATTTTCTTCAAACAAGAGATTGAAATCCAAGACATTTCTAAGGATGTGTACATACAGTTCTTTGATGTTTTCATTCCATACCATACCACCTGTGCCAAGTTCCTATGAAAAGAAGTCAGTAAATCCTATTGTAGATTAAAAAGATGAGTTTTCTTACTTTTTTACTGCATTGTCTTTTATAATTTCCTTTCAATGTAAAATATTTTTTAAAACTTTACCATGATCCTATGAATGTGACTGTTAGGTGGCAAAGATGAATAGGAACCCACCTTGGTTAACATCTCTTTTTTTTTTTAATCATTTATATATAGAGTGACTCTATTCATGTTCTGTTGTACATTGAATCAAAGTCTTAAGCTTATTGGTTGACAATAACGCTTTGGCATGCATTGATATTTCTATGATTTGAATTGAATTGAATTGAACCAATTATGAATATTAACATACTCATGCATACTCAGGTTGAATTTTTTTTTCCCTTTTTTTACCTAGATTCAGCAACAGAAGCCATGAAGATTCTTGCGACTTCTTCCTTCACGGTTGTTAGTCTTTTGCTTGTGCTTGGGAGCTTCAGCGCGGCTTCCGAGCAGCCCAACCATCTTGATAAGATGCCAAACATCATCAAAGGGGAGAAGTGGGCTAATTTTTTAAATGGAATGAAAGGTATGAATCTTCCTCCCTCTTTAACCATCTTCTGGCCTAATGGTGAAGATGAGTCAATGATACCACTTCAATGGGCCAGAGAACCTGACATTGTCCGCTACCATGTCGTCCCTATGAAGCTCTCCTATTGGCAACTCGCTCGTTTAGCTGCGGCCGGTCAACGAATCCCCACCCTCCTACCGAACGAGCCTATCATACTCACCGCTGACAAATCATGCAATGTCTCTGTTAATCATATCCATATCACTCACCCTGAGAAGTTCCAAAATGATGCCGTTTTTGTACATGGAGTGTCAACTCCCCTCAACTACTCTCGCAAAGGTGCCTCGACCAAGCCAAAAGCAGCTTCGCCGCTGCAAAAGTCTAAGGGTGCAATTGCACGGCAGTCATCGCCACCACCTTCATGCCCTGCTGCTCCCACATCGCACCCATCGCCACCACCTTCACACCCTGCTGTTCCCACACTGCAGCCATTGCCACCACCTTCACACCCTGCTGCTCCCACATTGCGGCCATTGCCACCACCTTCACAACCTGCTGCTCCCATACCGCACCCATTGCCACCACCTTCACAGCCTGCTAATCCCACACCGCAGCCATCACCACCACCATCACACCATACTGCTCCCACACCGCATCCATCGCCACCACCTTCACAGCATACTGTTCCCACACGGCCGCGATCGCCACCACCTTCACACTTTGCTGCTCCCACACCGCAGCCATCACCACATTCAAAGGCCAATGCTACCTCTATTGCTCCTGCACCGCAACTATCACCACATTCAAAGCCCAATGCTACATCTGTTGCTCCCACATCGCAGCCATCACCACCCTCAAAGCTTAATAGTAAATCTGCTCCCCCCACACCCCAACCATCACCACCCTCAAAAGTCCATGCTAGATCTGCTTCTCCCTCGCCGCAGCCATCACCACCTTCGAAGGTCAATTCTACATCTGCTGCTCCATCACCACCTTCAAAGGCCCATGCTACATCTGCTACACCCTCGCCGCAACTGTCACCACCTTCAAAGCTCAATGCTACATCCACTGCTCCCACGCCACGGCCATCACCACCTTCAAACGTCCATGCTACTGCTGCTGCTCCTGCACACCATCCATTTGGCGCTAGATTTCCATCCAACAAATCGTGATTTGCACTCTTACCAATTTGGGCAATCTTTATTTTAAATTATTTCGATTTTAGGAAAAGCTAAATTATATTTTTTTTTTCCTTTTAAAGTAATGTTTAGTTCGTCATACTCTTATATGAATTCAAGTATTTTACTTTCCAAGTGATGGTTCGAGATGGTGATTATTTTATTTAGTGTAGTGTATTCAGCTTGATGTTTTGGAAACTATTGGCGCCTGATGCCAATGAAAGCAATGATTTTGCCATTAATTTAGATTTTCAACTAATATTTTGGAGTTGACTATGTAGTGTTGGATGCTATCATATAATGCTCACGATCTCATTATAAATCTTGGTGAGGGTCCATATTGTACTCAGACCTGAATCCTCATTTGGGTCAAGGTGCAGACAAGGACATGGCACGGACTTGGTTTCACACTTGAATTTAGTATGTGTAGTTTAACATGTAACGATGTCTGAGTTTGCGCTAAAGTTTTGCATGTTTGAGTGGCTCACGTGCAAAAGTGAGTCTGTGGTGATGATGGTGGAGGGCAGGTTTTTAATTGGTTTTTTGTATGTTATAGTGTCACCCACATCTTTTTATAAATAAGGGGTACGAAATCAGGTTTCGAATACCTCGGGGCCGAGGGTGAGTGTGGGGGTGGGGGTAGGGGTGGAGCTTTGACGCTGAGGGACTTGGTTGAGCGTGAGTGCATGCAAGTATTTACCAAAGTAAATAATAATAATAATAATAATAATAATAATAATAATAATAATATTGATGATGATGATAATATTTTTAAAAGCTATCATTTTATGAGAATATTTTGAAACCTACACATTTATATCCAAAAGTAAAATAAAACAAAACTGAGAATATATATATATATATATATGAAAGTCCTTGCTTTCTAGACTTTTTTCATATTAATTAACATCACTTTAAGTAGAGTTTAATGCCCTTTTACCTTACAAGGATGCATGTCAATCCAGGAATCTGAATATTGTGAGGCTTTTGACACATGATAATTGTAAGTGGATCAATCACAGTCCTCCATGTCTTCATGCGTAGGGCCTACCTTGGATAGGACACTAGACCCCATGTGAATGTTATGCTTTAATTCCCTCGGTGACAAGCTTGTGTTGAATCTTTGTAAATTGAGTGCTAGTAATCTTTTGTGATAGTTGCTTTAGGACATCAATGCTCACTCATATGTGAGGGCCAAGTTTAAGCTTATTGTAAATAAGAAAGAAAAAAAAAGAAAAAAGAGTGCTAGAAACTTAGATGCACAAAGCAGAGTTCATGCAATTGGATGACCTGAGCTACTTGCTATCATCCTATGCAAATCACAGCTTGTTTTAATTTTATAAAACCAAAGTGCTACTAATTGCTCCCGATTGTTGCTCAACCAAAATATTAAAAAAAAAAAACTCTTTTTTTGTTGGTAAAAGGATTGTTGCTCAACTCTTGATGATCATAAATAGCCACGTATAGGATCCCATATAAATCACAAGCTAATTAATTCTTGATAAGGTGGCTCTGACTTACTCTTATTAGGTTTAATTTTGGTAGTGCAAGGAATGGTTTGGATTGGATATTGAAGGGATTCTAACCTTGACACGGGTTAAGATCCTAACACAGATTTCTTATATGTAGTTAAATAAACAATTAACATAAGTTACCAATCAACCATAAGAGATAGATACACGATTTTTACGTGTAAAATCTAAACGAGAAAAAAACCACAGGACCTAAGATCGGTCCACACTCAGATCAACCACTTTGCAAGAGAGGTTACAAAATCTACTTATTACCTTTGTCCAGTTGAATACAACCTAAAGGACTGAAATTCTTTTTTGCCGATGCACACGCCGTTCGCGTTTTCCATGCTTAATTCAGCACGCCTTGAAGCTACTCAAGCTGAACAACCTTCTAAAAGAGAAAAGACAACCTTCTATAAGAGAATAGAAGCAATATTTTCTAAAACTTAACAACTTCAGTATAGTCTCTCAATGAATGCTCTAGAGAAGATGGAATCTCCAATGTGAAATTTCAACTCAAAATATGGAGATGGATGCTTTAGGATTGATAGAAAACCCCTTTTCATAGCTCCAATTTCATGTTTCATAACAATAATCGAACCAGAATAGGAATTAGTATAAAAATGGAAAGTCCAACTTAAAATAGAAATAAAAATTTGCGTAATGGCAGTTTTGCAATTTTAGACAGCACAATTCTGCAAACTTTCCAAACTTCCTGAGGCCATAATCTTGTCGTTTTAGCTCCAATTTATACAATCTTGGAGCCTACATATATCTACTTGAAATAAGTTTTCTAATGGTAGGTTGCTGGCCCATATTTGACACTTGGCTTGTGAGATGTGACCTTTTTAATCCAAATACCTTCATGCCAGCTCTTCTAAAACTCTTTAACCTCTTTAAACTCCTAGTCTAAAATAATGGAAATACAACTTTGCTATAGTTAGAGTTTTGTCCAATCTATGAATTTAGCCAACATACTAAGACCCTTATAATTTCCTGATATGGCAATTCATGAACAAAATCCCTATAAAGCACTACAATTTAATCTCCCATAAACAAAACCCAAAATACCTTAAATTTTTAGCAAAAATAAAAATTTACCATTCACCACTTTTAGAGCTGTATTGTTTTTGTCTGTCTTTAAATTTCTGAACTTTCAGTATCATACCAATTACCAGTTGAATACTATATATCTTAAATAGCTCTGAATCTTTAAATATTCATATCTCCTCCCGATGCTCTTATACTCTATTTTTTTGTCCATAATTAACAAATATAATGATGTTAATATGCAGTATATCTATCAATCAGGATTCAACAGTAGCTCCCTTTCAATTGTAGTTCTTCTTTAATTTCATCTTCTTTTCAACACTGTGGGTGGGCGCTTGATCTTTTTTATTTCGATTTTTTAGGTTTTGGTACCCACACTTGCTAATTTAAAACTTTTAGCACAGTGTGTACCAATTTAGTAGGCAAGTCAGATTTTTTAACCCATACAGCTCTTTTCTTAATCTCGGGTGGAGACAATTGTTTTTTCCATTGCTTGTTTTTTTGTAAACATCTCAGCTTGTTGCAATGAGAACGAATGTGTCCTTTGATTCTACAATGGTGGCATGTGAGTGTAAATGCAAGATGAAACACATTCTTTTTTGAAATGGAAGCAACATGTTTTGTAGATGATGTGGGTGTCATAGAAACCAAAGTAGAACTTTAACAAATACAAATTTTCCTTTAGTTTTTTTAGATAGATGCGTTTTTGACATAGCCAAAACCTTGTTTGTCACTTGGCAACTTCTGATTGCACAGGAAGTTTCTTCGAGCCAGTACTTATTTTGTCCAATGATACCTTTAGAGCAGTCAACTCTAACATGATCAACCTGTTCTTACTAATCAAATTAGTTTTTTCAGACTAACATGTCTGCAACTCTGTCTTTAAAGTTTCCATCTCTTTTGTAGATTTCTCAAATTCTTCAGACAACAATTCATATTTTTTGTTTACATTGGTTAGATTATTAGCCACAATATTCTTTTGATTTTCCAAGAGACGTACATTTCTAAAAGCGTCCTCTAATTCTTGCTTGAGAGAGAAATTCAGGTTTTCCGCAGTTTTTGACTTCTTTATGATCTTATTATTCAATGTGGCCAACTTGATGGAAGTCTTCATTGAGATACAATATGGTTTTTCCCAATCCTGTTCATCATCTTAGCCTTCTTTTAACCTGCGATTGTCTTGTCGGTCAAAACTCTTTTTATTCTTTAACTGTGGGATTGCCTTTCTTGTACTGCTACTGCATAATGCTTATTGCCACGAATCCATAGAAAACAAATTGCTTATTAGTCGGAGTCCGAATGCGAGAGATATCTTCGATCAAAGTTTTATCATGAATATTTGACTGGAGGCTGCTTGTAGCATCATCATGAACAATCTCCAAGGTATCACATGCATCATTCACAATCTTCCACTTAAAGATCCAATGGAACTCTATGGGTGTAACTCCATTAAAAATAGCCTTAAGTGGCCTACTGTTACTAGTGAATGCATGTTTCTCTTTTTTTGGTCTATTGACCTGTAGGTTTTGGAATTACAACTTCTGCATTAGACACAACAGTAGAAGGAATATAAACAGTACCAATGGCTAACCAAACATCTAGGTCACAAGATTGTAGAAAAACAACCATTTTAACTTTCCAATTGCATCCAACATAAGGGGCTCGGTATTCAAAGTACCATCTCTAGTAAACTCTATATCAGCAATCTAATTTGATCTTACACGAAAGACTCGTGTGAACCCTCTTTGATATTATTTGAAGAATTCTAATCTTGACACAAGTTAAGGTCCTAACATAGATTTCTTATGTGTATTTAAACAAATAATTAATCTAAGTCAAAAAGCATCCAATTACAAGAGATAGAGACATGATTTTTATGTGGAAAACTCAAATAGGGAAAAAAAAACACGAGACCTAACACCAGTCCACGCTCAGATTAAGCACTACACAAGAGAGGTTACAAGATCTGCTTACTACCCTTGTCTAGTTGAATACAACCTAAAGAACTGAAGTTCTTTTTGCCAATGCACATGCCGTTCCCCTTCCCCATGCTTAACAGAACACACCTTGAAGCTACTCAAGATAAATAACCTTTTAGAAGAGAAAAGACAATCTTCTACAAGAGAGTTGAAGCAATATTATTTAGAACTTAATAACTTAAGCACAGTCTCTCATTGAATGCTCTAAAGAAAAAAGGAATTGCTAATGTGAAATCTCATGAATCACCAATGTGAAATCTCATCTCAAAGTACAGAGATGGATGCCTTAGGGTTGCGAGAAAACCCTCTTTTATAGCCGCAATCTCATGCATCACAATGGTAATCTAACCAAAATAGGAATTAGTACAAAACAGGAAAGTACCACCATAATATGAATAGAAATTCGCTTAATGGCAGCTCTGATTAATGTAATCTTGAAGTCTGCGAATATCTACTTGAAACAAACTTTCCAATGATGGGTCAGTTGCTCATATTCGACTGCTTGGTTATGAAATATGACCTTTTTAATCTAAATATTTTCATTCCAGCTCTTCTGGGACATTTTAACCTCTTTAAATTCTTAGTCTAAAATAAATAGAAATACAACTTTGACTACAACTAGAGCTTTGTCCAATCCATGAATTTAGGCAACATAGTAAAATCCTAACATACATGGTTTTCCACATCTTAACCCGAGCTAGGTTCAGGGTGGCTTTGGATTTTGGGTGTAAGTAACCTGCCTGTCCAACCCATATATCTTTACTATTTTATATTCCTATCATCAAAATAAGTAGTGGTAAGAAGTGACATTTTCTAGATGCCATGGGTTCAAATCTTCCTAATTAATAAATTCACTTTTGCATATTAAGAATAAAAACAAATTAACCAACAACAGTCTAGACTAGACCCGTGACTATAATGGGATGCATTTGGTATGACAATAACAAGACTAGTCCCATGTC
The DNA here is from genome assembly GCA_037013555.1 of Sextonia rubra. NCBI lineage: Eukaryota > Viridiplantae > Streptophyta > Magnoliopsida > Laurales > Lauraceae > Sextonia > Sextonia rubra. The sequence continues at coordinate 29,417,772 of JASUAD010000009.1, forward strand.
AGCATAGGTATTGAGGCTATGGAAATACCAATCGGGTTGGGTTAGGCTTTGCCTAAAAGTGAATCCGCCCCACATTGTTGCCTTCCTTAATTTCCCTAATTCTTGATTGTTGCTCAACTAGTAACAAACATCAATGCCCACTTGTTGGAGCAGGAGTTTGATCTTTTTAATGGGGAAAGAATAAAATTAAAAAATAAAAAATTCAAGGGCTAAATATCTCGATCTACACATATAGTACATGCATTTGGATGATTGAATTACTTGGGCTTTTTAATGACATCTTTTGTTGCTTGGCGTGCCACTTATGCTAAACTAGCCAAAAAATTTCCGTCATTATGAATGAACCCTCTCGTTTGCTTAATGGAAGTGCAACGGCCTTGCGACTGATTAGTTTTGGGCTTTTTTGGTTATAACTAAACTCAAAATATTTTAACTAAAAAACACTAGGGGAGTTCAACCATAGGTCACTTTATATTTTCCTTGAATCTTATAGATTCACAAACATAATTTGTGCTACATTAGGTCCTTAAGTTAAAAAAGCCAAAGTAAATTGACAAAAATAACCCTCCTTGCTTATTAAGTCCCTCACTTGAAACTTGATGTTTCAAAACCATATATGCATTGCCATTGCATAAAATGTGGGTACGAAGCAAATGTTAGTGTCAGGACTTCTCTCATTAACATGTACATGAAATTCCACAATGTTGATTATCGGAAGAAAGTGTTGGATAAAATGACTGAGAGAAATGTTGTCACATGGACTTTGGTGCTAACAGGTTATATGCATAATGGATTGCCAAATCTTGTGTTGAAACTCTTCATTCAGATGCAAAGGCACTACACCAAAAATGGAGTTTAGGAACGGACTATGGGCTCGGTTTTGGGCCGTTCTTGAATTGAAACGGGTTTGACCCATTCTGGATGAGCCCCACTTAAGGAGAAAAAGGGGTTTACTGTTCCCCATCGTCATTTGCTATTCTCGCTGCTCTTGCTCTTCTTCTACACTCTTCTTCTACTTTCTCTTCCTTTATTCGCACTGCTCTTGCTAGATCTCGTCGAGGCCGATCGACAAGTTAATCATCCACCCCCTCATCCTCCTCAGCATTGTCACCAGGGACACTCGCAAGCGCGTAATCGGTGTTCTCCTCGGCAACTCCTTCAAAGGAACCGTCGATGTCACCAACAGCTATGCTGGTTTGATTCTCCTTCTCTTGTATCTTTGATGCTACTGCTTTCCATGGCTTTTACATTAAAAGACTCGGTTTCTCTTTTCTTTGTTCAGATCTAGGGTTTTTTTTAACAAGAGCGATGCGTATAGGTTAGGGCTTAAAAGTGTTGATTTTAGGGCTTTCGATCTTGTTTCGTGGTTACCCCTCAGAGTTAGGGTTTCAAACTAGGGCTCGTCGATGTAGGAAAGTTGTGATTGAACTAGGGTTTTGGGTTTCTTTTCGTATAAAATTATTGTTATGGCAGGTATGGAGCCGTCCAATGCTTTACGGGCGAGGCAAGTGTTGGTCCCCAATAGGAAGTATCGAAGAATGTTGTTGTTCCAGTCCCTTCTATGAAAGGAAATGGTGGCGGAAAGAGATGCCTGAAGAATTGAGAAATTTTGCAGTGTCTGGACGAGGTGGTGTGGCAGGGGAGGCAGCGGAGCAGAGGAAGATTAATGTGGATGAAGAGGCAATGCCATCGCCTGAGGATTCCTCATTGACTCCGCCTTCAATTATAGAAACTATGAGTATCACCCACACCCGCGGCGATAACATTCATTCTATTGGCTCGCAGAGAGAAGAATGCGGTGGCAGTTTGCAAAATGTGAAAAACGTTGGTCTTCCAAATCATTCTATGAATGGTGGATTGGATTGTGAGAATGGGCAATTAGTTTCTTCGGCCCAACCGGCTATTCAGTCTGATTTGATGCAAGAGGTGAATGCCCAGTTCTCTAATGTTGCAAATGTGAGCTCAACCTGTCCAGAGGTTCCTCTGAAGAGTCAGTAGGAAACAGGTGTCTCATTGTTTTGATGAATGTAGTGAAAATATTACCATGGGGTGCATTTGGTTATCTACCCAATTGTAATTGGCATGAACATTTTAGCAGGATGGAGATCATCTGTAATGTCATTTGTTCGGGCAGGTGTGTCCAAGTAAAGGAACACTGTTTTGTTGAACTTTGTTTTCTTTCTTCATTTCACAAAACAAGTATCTATGTTGGTAGCCGACAGTTAGTCCAAAGAAAATAGTACCTGACAGAAATTTGTTATGTAATTGGCTTAAATCTTTGGGGACTGATATCCATCCATTGTGCAAAAATGTTCGTATGGCTTGCAAATTGGGATAAATCCGAATGCACCCTTTATTTTTCCCTCTGTGTTGTTCTGTATATTTCTAGCTGTGTACCTATCAATCTGTTTATGCAGGGGCCGATGAAAGAATGGCCAATGATAGTAGAATCAACCACTTGACATCTCATGTCAGTTCTCTTGCGTTGACAGCGTGTGTAAATAGTCTAACTGATAAAGCATAACTACTGACTTCAAACAATCAGGAGCAGAAGCAAAGGGATCTTCAGCCTTCAGAAGTAGCAGACGTGAGTATGAGGTCAGCTGCTACGAATTTGTCAGCAAAAACAAGCACATTGGTGCATGAACAGAATTCAATGTATTTTCATGGCAAGGATGGCGTCCATCCCATGACTCGGTCTTCCGTTGGAGATAATTCATTTGCAACAACAACATCTGTCCATTCATTGTCAGCACCAATGCTGACTTCTATGTCTTACAATCCTCTTTTGAATTGAGATAGCTGCTCACATATGGAAATGGATTCCCTTAATGAGTTTGATTTGAACCCGAAACCTGTTATTCGAGGAGCTTCAGCACTGTCCTCCAGCCATTCATTTCAGTGTTCTAATGCTATGATAGTCGGGGTCTATTGGTGGGCAATGGCTTACATGTTTTGGCCTTGTAAAGAAAACATGGACCATAGCTTTAAAAAAGCCAAAAAATAAAAAAAAAATAAAAATCAGACGGGCCCTTCAGGATCTGAGTTTGATTGGAGAACATGTTATTCTAAAATTACTGTTTGTTTCTTAAATTTTCCGGTTGATTGTTGTTGCTTGATTGCTTTAATTCCCATATTTACAGTTCCATTTGCAGAAGATGACAAGGATCCAAGCATCTAGTTTCTTGACCACAATTACCATGAATCGATGTTTTCCATGTTCAAGTGAATTAACGGTATTGCTTTTGCTCTCTCTCTCTCTGCCCAATGCTTTCCATTTCTTGGCACTCGTTAGTGTGCTAACCAATCCACTCTCTTTTTTCTTCCTGTGACAATTGAATTATCTGTGTTTCAGCAAAGGAGCATGTTGTTGGTTGGTAGAGCACGGGCCCCAAGCTGCGAGAGAATGACCTAGATATTCACGGATTATTCCATGAGTAAGATCGTAATAACATTTTTAATTAAAAGATTTGTTGCTTTCTGAGCTGGTAGGACTTATCATGTATTACTCGCCTTCTGCTGCATTCCTAGGTTCTATGCAGTTTTGTTTAGGTTGATATTTACAAGCATATATCTCAATGTGCACAATACTGTTGACTAATGTTGAACTGCAATCACATATTAGAAACATAATGACCTTTCTTATGTGAGAGATTCCCCTGTAGAATTTGATAACAGATTCCACATATTACAAACATAATATATTTTTTTTATGGTGGACCTAGAATCATTCTTGATGATTTCCCTGCAAAGTTTGGTGATCTATTGATAAAATTCTTATGATATTCAATTGTAGTCCCTGCACTGGCTAAAATCACTGAGGTATTGTGTCCTCTAGTCTTGTCACAGGTATTGTGTCATGTAGTCCCCCTCCTCATCCTCCTTTTAGATGGAAGTCAAGCTAACTTGCAAACTGAGCCCCACAAACTGGGCCTGATGTCCATAAAGTAGACTTAGACTCATTAAGTCTTAAGTCCAGGCTCAATGACTGGACCATTATGTCTAGCTGTGTACCACAAGAAGCCTAGACCTCCCAGCCAAGCAGACCAACCCATTCCAACTTGAGTTTGAGTTTGTTTAATTTGTGTTTCTAGATACTCCTTTCTATTTTCTTATCTTTTATTTTTTTTAGTTTAGTTGATTGAGTTTGACAATTATTTGTAATTAGAGAGGAGAAATCCTTATCATAGCTAGAAAGTGTATAAATCACTTACTACATATGTAAGCTTGTTGTGCACACAGATGGTTTTTATATTGTATCCAGGGAAAAGCTTGACACAGAAGCTTCTAAAAAAGAAGCCAAGGAAGGGATCAAAGAATACTAAACCCATCACCAAAACTGAAAACTGTGAAAGTTTTTTTAATCTCTTTAATCCTCCTCAATTTCCAGAGGATGATGATGATATTGATGAAGATACAGTAAGTTCCACTTCATTACAAGTTTGAGAATTAGACACGTGTGTTTTGATTAGGGTATTGGTTTCATAGCGGATTGCATTTGAACTAATGCCTGATATCATATGATTGGTTTACAATGTAAGTTTAAGTGCGCTGCTATATTGGATTCATGTTTCTAGAGTACGGAAACCTTGTCTTGGTGCCTTAAAGTATTGGATGGGTCTCCCTTATTCCATGTACTTGAGTTTGGGAAGTGGATCCATATCATCTTTCTACCTATTCGTATGTGTATGTCCTTGCATCAGATTAGTAAAATAAAATGAAACGTCACATTCAATTCCTGATATTTAATTTGTCTTCTGCCAAATCTTTTTAATAGGTTGAAGAGCTTCAGAACCAAATGGAACAGGATTATGACATTGGGTAAGTCATTTCTTAACTATTTTAATCAGATCATGCTTATCATTGAATCAACTTATTATCTTCACTGTCAAGCAAATTAATTTGTTGCTATTATTTACAGTTGTTCCTTAGAAAAATGCCAGCTTGAAAGGTCCCTCATCATGTACAAGAAAAGACCTTAGTTGCACTATCCCTACTAAATCTTCTGCATCCTCTTGGAAAAAATAAGGTTGGTTTATATATAATCTGTTGCGGATGGTTTCTGCAAAATGGTACCTATTCGACTTGATTAACTTGGTCATTATCCTCCATCAAGTTTATTTTCATTATTAATGTATGTGTGCTTTGTGTGTGTGTGTGTGTGTGTGTGTGTGTGTGTGTGTGAGAGCTTTCTTGCCCATGAATAAAATGCATTGAGCGACAATGGTTGCTATTTTTGAAAGAGCGACTCTGTAGCTTATGAAATTCAATTGAAATGTATAATGAATTATATTTGAGAAAGACATGACCTATACAACTTTCCCTGTTTGATTAGAAATTTGCCACAAATGAACAGGCCAATTTACCCTCTAAAACACATTTATCAGTTCACCGGCGGTGTCCACAGGTTGGCACAACTATGGATACTTACAATTTGAAGGTGATTCCAGAATGGGTGCTTCAGGTTGACATACATGCATCAACTAGTGATGTTGATTCTAAGGAAGATACACTTAGACTTCCACAACATGTTCAACTCATTAATGGAAATGTTCCATCTACACAATATCATTCCAAACCATTAGGCTTGTGGATGTGCCTTCACCATCATTGGGATACTTTGGCTAGGTATAATAACTCAACCAATATCAGCTGACACCTGTTTCAGATGCTTAATTCCCATGAGCCATATTTGTTCTTTGGATTGTTACAATAGACATGCAATTCAATAGTTTTAGCTATTTCTGAATATTCAAAAATTTTTCAGGGCAAAGTTTCCGCTTCTTTTGTTTTGCGGAGCTAGTTATATGAGTTTTGCTAATTGGATTGTGGGTAATATGGGCTGGCCCAAAGGCTAGTTGACTTATGGATTGTGGGTTTGTCTTGCATCACTTCAAAGTTGTAAACTTGTGGTGAACTTGTGGTGGATTCTCTAATTTCTTCTATAGACTCTAGATGAGAACCTTTATTTATTTACTAATATTTTTATTATTTTCTCTGCACAGGGTGCTGAGGAATCAGATTTGCTAGTAAATGCAAATGTTGGTCTTGAAGGTATTGAGAAGTCAACTATGGCAATTGAATCTGGGCTCCATTCTTCCAATGTTCAGCCAAGAGCTACACCTATTGTACCTTTAACATCGACAGCAGATAGTGCCTCTATACTTGCTTCACTTCGCATGGTAGGTTCTATTTTTTCATTTTAATTACTACTACTGATTGATCGGTATGTTTCAAATGCTCTCACATGTTTTTTTTTATAGTCTTTAAGACTTTGTGCACCTTAATATCTCAATTCATTGGAACTGTGTTTCTTTGCTTTTCTACATTTCTTTTCATTATCTGTTCTCTTACTTGACTCATTTTCAAATAACACAGATGCTGTTGTAATCATATCTTAATTTCTAGTGTACCAGCACAAATTCTTAATTCATTTAGAGTCATTCTATTTCACGGTTTGGGTTCTTAATATGCCAATGTTGAGCATCAAGTACACTTGTGAGAGATGATAAGAATATACAGGGAGGTTGACCCTTCTCCGGTTGCTAGTTCTGCTTTCATTTTTGCTAGTTTATGAATGAATCCTGTAACTATGCAGAATTTTATTCTACTGTCATTCTACTTGAAGTTATAACTGATTTAGAGTACTTTGTGTTTCCTTCCCTTCTGTTATGTTGTTTATTCTTGTTGAAAAATTTTTTTTTGGGGGTCTCAACCCCATATCTTCATGAAAAAAATGAGTAATTTAATTATCTCTAAGCTGTGCTATACTTTTAAAACTGAAGGCATCAAATGAATAAGACAAAAGTAGTGACGACAGGATAGCCATCACAAAAAGCATGAGCAGAGCATTTGGTGGGTTGACCCAGTACTTGGACTCAACCACAAACACAAAAAAGTATCTCTTTTGTTAAGAATTAAAAACGGTAACTAACAATCAGTTCTGAAACATTCCAGCCTGCTCAATTCACATGTTATAAAGTTTAATTGCCATTTTGTATTCTGGAATTGAGTTGAAGTTTTCATTTTTTCTTATTTTAAAAACTGAGTTGAAGATTCTGAAATTTCTTTTAATGTAACAGATTGCTGAGGAGGCAATGACACCTATTGAGTCAACATTTTCTTTAGATGTCAATTCAAAAATGGATTGGTGAGTTTTATTCTTATCGGATTATATATCTCATTCATCGTAGTGTATGACTTTCTTGTAATGGTTTAAAGTAAACATCTTTTCACAGTTGGACAAAATGATGCAGGCCGTGCATCAGGCCATGGGCTAAAATCCATAGGACATGGGCTGATTGAATCTGTGATAGAGAACGACAAGGAGTCATTTTCTGTGAAAGTGAAAAAAGAAAAATGGGCTATGAAACTTATATCAAGGATCACATATGATGAGGATATACCAATAGAGGGTAGTGTTGTTGTGAATAATACCTATGTTTATTTTCTTTGCATTACAATATTTTATAAAGTTACAGGTTTTCAATTTTTGTTGACATGGGTCTCTCATGTTTGGGTTCCATGCTTTGGCCGAGTTTGATGAAGTGAAAAGAAGCTGCAGGAAGCGATTAGCCGATCACAATCGCCTAAGGAGAAAGCCCCAACTAGGAACAACATCAAATCTACCAGCTAGAAAGACACCACAAATTGATATAGATCCAGGTCATTCATCTTGGGCGACGTAGTTTGGATGGGCAATCTTCTGGAACTTGCATTGATTGGAAGATATTGACCCTTCATCTGGAGGGCTTCCTTGTTTCATCAAAAGCCACCAAAGTGACGGTTGTGCAAGAAGAAGAGCTGGCTTTTCTTGTCACCATAATAGCAACTTGTAGCCTGAAATTATTGAATGTAACATGAATTTTTAATTATTGTGTTAAAAAAGAATTTTAATAATTGTATTTATATGAATGTGAATACCATAATTATTCTATTTTATTTTTAAATATGTGATTAATAGTGGTTTAAAAAACTTATGATTTTAAAAAAATATTATTGAAACTATTTTAAAGAAGTTTAAAAAAAATGGCAAGAAAATATGAGGGAATAATTCGGAATGGTTTTAAAATTTTGGAACGGTTTTGAACCATTCCAAATTTCCAACTCTGGAACGGTTTGGAACCGTTCCAGATAACTTTTCCAGATTCGTAAATCTGGAAAAGTTCAAAACCATTCCAGATTTGAAAATCTGGAATGGTTTTAAACCGTTCCAAAATTTCTGCGACACCCATTTTTGGAACGGTTTGAAACCGTTCCAGATTCATTCAGGAACAGTTTTAAATGGTTCCAAATGGACATTTTTGGTGTAGTGAGGGAGGGTGTTAAGACAACTGTTTACTATTCAATTTTATCTGTTCATTTCTCATGGTGCTCCTCGTCGTCTGCACTTGCACTTACAACAAAATGTAGTTCAAACCATCCTCGAGCAAAGAACTGGGTTTGTAATTGGCCATCATTGATTGTCTCTCATCACTTGTTCTTATGTCTTGTGGGTTTTTTTTTCTATGGTCTAGGTTTGGTTTGCATTCGTCGATGAATTCCATTTGTTTACAAAATTGCTGGTTGGAACTTAGCCAGTGAGGAGGGTATTTCGTATGAATTATATATGTTGCGTTTATTATCTGTTACATCTAACAGAATTTTTTTTTTTTTTGCCTTTCTTGTCTACAGACAATTTTATTTGTTGAGTTTAATAGATTTTATCTATTTGGTATTTCATGTTGGCCCAAAAAAGTTTTTTTCTGTTGAATTTCATAGATTTTATCTATTATGTTTAACAAATGATGACACTGACTTTTTGCTACCCCTTTATTGGTTACTAATCTTAGATCAAATTGTTTCTATCTGCAAGATTGGAAAGCTAAACCCATCATGTATTGGCCCTTAAGCTGAATTATTTTACCTAGAAAACACGATGCTTTGTGGATAGGACATATGAAAAAAAAAAGACCTGATTTATTATATTCAAATTTTTTTCTAGTATATCACTGACAACAAAAATCATTTTGATTGTCTATTTTATTGTCAAATAATTGGATGGTTAGGAACAATGAGCATCGGTGGTCTATTTTGTCACATTGTTTTTTGTTTCTTTCTTTACAAAAAAAAGGGTATGAAGGTCTTTTTTTTTTCTTTTTTGATTAAGAGCTTAAGGTGCGTTTGATTACTAATCGAAAAGGCAATGGCTATCATGTCAAGATGATTTTCAACTTATGCATCATAAACAGTAGGGTTTACAACATACTATCTAGATTAATGCACATGTATTAATGCATGTTATGTTGATAAAAAGCACATGAAACTCCTCCCCTAAGTTAGAAACAAAAAGACTTCCAATATTGTAACTTTCTTTTCCCCACTATTCATAATGTCAAGTGGGTTACTCAAGAAGATGGCAGTGTAAATTAAATTTAGTAGTAAAAGCAGGTAGATAATGCATGAGTCATGGCTCTTTACTATTTCAATTTTCAGCTACCACTAGAGAACTGTTGACATACAAAAAAGTTTGGAAGAAACCCACAAGCAAATCAGCAAAACAAAAGACAGGTTAAGAATAAAAAATAGCTCAAACACAGCAAAATAAAGTACAAGTAGCTCAAAGACAAAGCTTAAAAAGACACCTTGATGTTTGAAGAAAAAAACAAGTTAAAATACTTCAAAAAATGAAGAAAGTTTACACTGGCTGACAAAACAAATCAGTGGCTGGATGAGCACTGGCCGACTGAACAAAATTAGTGGCTGATGGAACAGTGGCCGATAGAGAAAAGTAACTGGCCGACAGTTATAAATTTTGATAGCTCATTGAGTAGTTGATTAAGATAAGTTCAAATCATTCAGAGCATATTTTAAGCTAATTGACATGATCTAAGGATGAAAATCTAGCTCCTACCTCCATAAAATTGACTGTGGGATGGTAGTCAGTTGTACAAATGCATGGTCGGCTACCCCTTTCAAAATAAATTTTGCTCCATCTTTTCAATGCCACAAATAAATGGAGAAAACCCTTGAAGGCTATAACTAATCCCCTTGGGTGCCCATTCCAAGACATAATGCCGACAAGATAGGTACACAATACATCAGTACATTCAACAACACAAGGCATAGAGAAACACATCAAAGTTCTTCAAATTCTCTTCAAGAAGAATCTAGCATTCGACTTCTCCAAAGTTCAAGCTTCGACTATCACTACAAGGTACTTAATCTTCTAAACATAATTAGTAGGATAATGCCTTGATTCAAAATGATCCAAAGAAGAAAGTCTTTTGAGGCTTTCTTTGTTCCCTTCATTTAGGAGTTAAAGGTCATACGGGTACAACTATGGCCAACCTATTGGTGTAGTGTTATAAGCGATTCATGCGAATAGCCATGACCATAGAACCTTTATTCTAAACTCCTCTTAGAATGCTACATTTAAGGAAAACGAGTGATAGGTTACGAAGATTGCTCGATCGACGTAAAATAAAAGATCGCTCACATATTTGGATTAGTCTCCTTTACTTCGTCTTTTTTTTAATGTAAATTGTCATTATTTTCTTTTCCCTTATATGGAAACAAGCTGCACCTAGGAGGTGAGAATGCAAAAGAAACCACAAAAATAAACTTGGAATTCAAAAGAGTCAAAAAGTTCGTCATTTCTTGCTTTTTTTCTCTTCCATGTCTTTTCCTCGCTCTCTAAGAAGGGGCGAACCAGGATATTAAGCAGAACCTACAAATGATGTTCGTTCAATGCTCATGCTTCTTTTAAACTTTACTTTAAAAGGGAAGGTCTGAAGTCTCAACTACCCATCTAAAGTCTCATAGGTTTGACAATTAAAGAGGTGAAGGGAGATGATAAAAGAGGGATGTAAGATAGAGATAAAGATGACACTATGACTTTTTTAGGATTTTATCTATTTGGTATTCCATGTTGGCCTAAACTGATTTTATCTGTTGAGTTAATATATTTTATCTATTGTGTTTAATATATTTTGTTTGCTTTTTCTGTCCATAGAAGATTTTTTCTATTGAGTTTAACAAATTTTATCGGTTTTGTATTTCATGTTGGCTCAAACAAATATTATTTGTTGGATTTAATAGATTTTGTTTGCCTTTCTTATCCATAAATGATTTTATCTATTGAGTTTAATAGATTTTATCTCTTTGGTATACCATGTTGGCCCAAATAGATTTTATTTATTGCATTTAATAGATTTTGTTTGCCTTTCTTGTTCACAGAAGGTTTTATTTGTTGAGTTTAACAGATTTTATCTATTTTGTATTCCATGTTCGCTCAAACAGATTTTATCTTTTGAGTTTATTTGTTTCTTTCAATAGAAATATACTAAACAAATAAAATCTTTTTATCTATTCGAGGAGGCCAACAAATAAAATTGATGCGTTCACAAGAAATAGATAAAATTTCATATTTGTATAAAAGGACACTTTTGATTGGAAACCTTAATACACATGAATAATATCGAGCCTTAAATATCTTATAATTTTAGTTGTTTATAAGCCATTTGTGTGCTTTTATCTTTTTGCAGATCGAGGCATTATTTGATGTGATTGGCTAATGCATTTTATCTGTTCATATTTAGAGCCAAGCATTTTATCTATCCATAGGCCAATTTTGTTCAATATCTAAGCACACAAATCAAAAGCAGTCATAGCCTCTGAATTTGTATACATGAACAAATGGTCATAGGCCCGGTACAATTGGATTGACCTAACAATTTATCGCATGTGATATTTAGGCATATAGCTGCCTACAACTAGCTCATTTAATTTGTGTATATAATATCATACGAACAAAAATAGATCAAATTGATGTGTGTATATAAACCCTAAATCTTATGAATAGATAAAATTGTGCTCTCTATATATTTCTTCATTTCTCTTTAATTCTAACATAAAAATTTTATCTCTTGCTTGCAATAGATTTTATCTGTTGCTTTCAATTGAAATTTACCAATCAGATCAAGCCTTTTTCTTTTCAGAATTAAATAAACAACGTGGATTTTGTTTTGTAGAACATGAAAAAAGGATTCTAAATATTTAAATTTTATTGCAAACGGATAAATGTCGTAAAAGTTAAAGAATTTTAAAGTTTGTAAAATAGAGAAAATACAAGTGGCGTCACTGTTCGTTAAAGTCAATACAATTATAACGGAAAAGAGATTTTCGTCTAATATTTGTCCTTATCAATAATAAAAGGACCCAATACAATACTAAAATATTTCAGTTAGACTTGGTGGGTTAAGAAAAATGTAACCTAATATAGTATGAAATTATTTATAGAGACTAGCCTCTAAATATCCCAAAAAAACTAAACTTAGTATAACCTCAACACTAGAAATGGATTGGGCTTGAAATGAGAATCTACAAGTTGGGTAGGGTTGGTTTGGGTTAAACGAGTTGACCCATGTTGAATATGGGTTATGGGGGTTAGATTGGGTTGGGTTGGGTTATCAAACATGTTTTGAAGATGGGTTGAGTAAGGGTTAACCTTCAACTTTAAAGGACCCCAGTCAAACTAACTTGTCTTGACCCGACCAGACTGATTTACTAACCCTATTTGAGGATGGTGCTAGATAGCCTTTAAGCATCCAAACAGCATCTAAGTAAAAATAGCAAATGTCCCCCACAACCTCCTACTTGCCACTCTAAAGAAATAGTTGGGTGTGGTGCTCTAACATAAAAAATAACTACTGTCCCCTACCATCATGTTCATCTTCTTTCAAGGTTGTCTTTGGTGAATCTGTGTCCCATCATAGTCATTTGATACCCTTGGTGCAATTTCATTGTTGAACTGATCTATCTTGCAAGTTTACACTTACAATTTTATTGAAGTCTTTAAAAAGAGTCTTGGTTTATTGCCTGTACAAGGGTTTTTAAATTTGAGTTTAATTATTTTCCAAAGAATGGTTCGTGGGATAACCTAGGGTTACGCATTATCTCACAATTAGATGGTGTGATTTTTTAAGGCTATAAGGATTTTTGTGTTGGCAAATTCATAGGTTGGACAAAACTTGAGTCTATTAGTGTTGTATTTTACATATCTTTGAGTTTGGGCAATGGTTTGAGTTGCCAGATGCACTAAAGTGAAGAACTTGAAGAAAAAGCGATAAATTCAGGTGATTTCTGTGGACAATATGGATTAAAAAGGTCATATCTTACAAACTGAGTGCTGGATATGGGCATATACCGTTGGAAAGCTCGTTTCGAGTAGATTCTGTAGAGCCCAAGATTGTCTTAATCGGAGCTAAAATGAGAAAGTTATGGTCTTCCGAAGTTTGTAGAAAATGTGTTGAATTTTGGCTCGAGCAGAACCTTAATCCGACTGATCGGACCATTCATTCGACCAATCGAATAGGTGCAAAAAGTTCGCCGACTTACGATTTTTTAGTTTGATTTGAAAGAGAACTTGCCTATTTCATACCAAATCCTTTCTTAATTAAAATATACTTATGAGATATGAAATTGGGGCTATAAAAAAGGGTTCTCTCTTAACCCTAAAGTATGGAACACAGATCTCATTGTTCTAAAAAGAGATTGCTTATTGGAGATCATCTTCTTTAGAGTTCTATCATTGGAAAGTTAAAGGGCTGAAGTTCTGCTCTAGAGATTATTGTCTTCTACTTCTCTAAGTGTAGAAGATTGCTTTGGGGAGTCAAGTACAACATTTAGAAGGCGTCTAGGTGTTTGATCTATCACATAGAACAGCAGGGGGTCATTGCAGCAGAGAGCTGTGCAAGGAAATCATAAAGTCCTTAAGTTGAGGGGCAATTAGATAAGTGTTGTGAGTATTCTCTTGTAATTGTAGTATGATTCATAATGCTTAATTCTTGACCATGGTTTTTTCCCAGGTTGGGTTTCCATATAAAATCTGTGTCTTTTTGTGGTGCGTGCTTGTGGTGTGATTTATTTCAACTGCGTAGATGATTGTTTGCACATATAATATTAAGATTGGCATTAATCTATTCTAGAGGCTCTCCCCCAAAAACCTTCAAAGGCCATGTGATGTCACACGATTATTATACTAACAACTTTTACTAAATAATTAAGTTTTTCATGCTTTTGGTAAATATCAAATTTAAGGACAGTTGTATGAGCATTATTCCAAAAATCTTTAGCTGTAATCATTCACCACCTTATTTAGAGTTCAGATCCTCCTAGACACAAACTCATGAGAAGTTAGGCCTACGAGTGAGGTCCACTAATTAAAATTTTGGAATTTGTCAAGACAGTAACCTCTAGCTTCTAATGATTAAACTTGGTGATGAAAGTTATGATATTTTTCCAAACATTCTCCACAATTAGAAAATTAACAAATTTGCCCATATTTATGTGATTTTGTAGCTTTTTATTTACATACCATCACACAAAAATCCCTTTCTCATTGGGTTAAAAAAGGAATTTATTTATACAATACTGCTCACTTTATAGTTTTATGCAATATCCCACAATCAAGAGATGTTAGTCCATAAAAACTACATGAGTACCTGTGGGAAAAAAATCCAAAATTTGAAAATTAGGTGAGGAAATCCATCTCCGTGAGATCCCACGCCCAATTTAACTTTCATTAAGCATAAATAATCAAGTTTTGTGATAAATAATATAGATTTACTTATATTTTGTCTTTTGTATTTGAGTTGGGTTATATATAAGTAGTTTGGGGCGGTTTGACCTAGGTAGACTTTATAGCTATTTTGGTGATCTTGATGTCATGGGTCAATGGGTCATGCACTCATTAATTATATCATTAAGCATCATCTTAATCTCATCACAGTCTTTTTATTATGTGCTTTAACCTTTATGTTGGACCCCAACTCACTTGACCTCATATGGACCCATTTGTGACCCAAAAGACCCAATCTAAAATTACCTTGAACAAACTGGACTCTCCTATAAATATAGAAACTATTTTATATAAAAAGAGAGCTTCTAAATAAACACCGAAATGGACTCAGTTTACACAGCCCATTTAAAAAAAAGAAAAAAATATTGAAACTCCCTAAACTACCCCCACCCCTTTCATTCCCTACACACCTCCTCTCTCCTCCACCCCTTCCCCACCTCCCCCCCTAGCCAGCGGAGGGGCTCTCTCTCTCTCTCTCCTCCTTTCCCCCTCCTCGCATCCGGCGTCCCCGCAGTAGGGAGACCGACATCTCCCTGCAGTAGGGAGACCAGGATTATTCACACAAAGGTGGAGTCATATAAGTTGCAATGATCATAGATTTGTGATGAGTCCATAAAATTACATGAAAACTACATCATTTCATATAGATTTATGGACTCATTCAAGTTAAATATAATGCATTTAACAAAGAATTATGATTTTATGCATTTAAACATCAAAGTTTGGAATTTCACAGAAAATCATCCATTCTTCACATTTTTTAGCACCAATTCATGAAACACATCATTTATTGTGTTTTTTTTTAACATTATTTATCATTTCCCAAAAATTCGAGGAATCTTGGTTCAATTAGGACTCTTCCGAGGAATACCCATTGCATTAAAATCCTAGTCATGCTCAAATTCTGTTCATTTTTGCAGGAAAGGTGAAAACCGAGGCTCGTAGAATTTTCGTCAAAGAAGGAGTCCTGGTTGGATTAGGAGTCCTAGTTGCATTAAGATTCCTATATGAGATCCACTCTCAAGCAAAGACGATCATGGGACTCATAGCGAACAAAAAGAATTAAAAGAAAGAAAAATGAAGAAAGAACAAAATGAAGCCCAAGTGAACCCCGCACACATATGTGAGAGCTCATACATGTGTCACGGCCCAGGGATAGTCCACTCATCTTGCACAAATCAAATTATATTTACAAATAATTCCATGAGAAATTCAAGAAATTTCAAAAGAAGTCCAAACATTGGAAAACTCCTTGCATGAAGAGTAGATGTGCTCAAAATTCGAAATGCAATAGGGTCCTACACACATTCTGAACGTGCCAAGCTCATCTTTGAATGAGTTTGAATTGTATGCAAGCTCTTGGAATATCACTCTTTATTATCTTTCAAAAATAAAAATAAAAATAAAAATAAAAAATAGAGAAGAAAATGCAAGTGGAGGAGTTGTATTTCAAGAAGGAAGCAAGAGATGAAACCCAAGAGTCACTAGGACTCTTGGGCGTCCAAGCCAAGCAAAGCCTAGAGGTTCCACGCCCAGCAAGTTTAAGTGGGGTCCACCTCTCCAAAAATGAAGAAAATCTGAAGACAAGTTGGGCCCCATCATGTGCAATGATTTTCTAACAAAAGGTGGGCCTAATCCTTGAAGACTCTCAAATTCAAATTCATTTCGCTGTAAAGAGAAGCATAAGAAGACTCTAGAATTCTCTTATCTTATGCCATTGTAAATCAAACTCGTTGGCTAGGAGAAGAATTCTCTATCAAAAGAGAAAAGTGTAATCAACCTGTGAGTCCAAAGAGAGAATGGCTTTTGAGCCAAAAACTTTAAAAACACAAGGGCGTGGGGTAGCTTCTCTTCCTTCACTCCTTCCCCCTCCCGTCTCTCCAAAGTTTTACCACATCAAAAAGGCTTGCCCACGTTTAGTTTGTCATCTAAAAGAGGCTTCTCCATCCTAATGTGTATGTTCTTTTGTTATTTTATTTCTTTATTCTCTCATGTAAAAGACAATACATAATAGTAAAATTCATCTTTTCTATCTTCTTCCTCTTCTTGTGTGTTTCTTGTTCTAATTTTACAAATCTTTTCAAAAGGGTAAACTTGTTGTGCTTAGTGGTAAGGTTAGTAGAAAAATGACATCTTACACCGAATGACCTAGTTTATTATCCTCCAACATGCACTCTGAATCTTGAATTCCTTGGGTGAATATAGGAGGCAATGCAAGCTAGATTCAAGACAAAAATGTTGTATCAAAGAAAGTTCAGAGCCCTACTTTGAAACCCTGTACTGTTTGCGTATTAGTTCAGCATTCACACTTGGATTGGTGATGCAAGTTGTAGGACAAGACCCTAGGCTTGTAGTTCTAGTGATCTTTGGCCCAAGTTGAGAGAGAAAATTGGAGAAGATGTGAATTTACTGAATTTTCTTTTTTGTTAATTTACTGAATTTTCTTTTCTAACAAAAATTACTACATTTAAATTCTTGTTAAACCCAACCACATTTAAATTTCTTGCAAACACAACTACATTTAAATTTTTTCATTTCTGTTTTGTTTCTTTCTCTGTCTACATGTTTTTATGGTTGTTTTTATGGATAGTTTGATGGCTGGATTGTTGATCATTGCATGCATTAGGGGTTGATAATGTTTCTTTCAAGTTTAAGTTTCTGAAAAATCAAGTTTCAAAACTATTTGAATGAGTTGAAAAACTTAGATTTGGACAAGTTACAGCTCTAAAATTCTGTTTTCAGCAGCCCATTGCAGAATTTCAGCATGATTTTTTGGTGACTTTACATGGTTAGGTATATCACCTTATTTAAATTGAAAATTTCGTGGATTTTGAACCTTGATGGAAAATGTCTTCAAAATATACATTTTGCTTCAGAAGTTCTTAGAAAAGTGGTATTCCAGTCGTGCAAACATAGCCAATCAGTCCACTTGTGCAGTAATTCTGCACTGCAGAGTTGTCAACTAGCCATGTTCATGCATTCAAAGTTTTTGTTTTAGATCTTTTTCTTTTCCATTTTTTTGCTATATTCATGCATCATCAAAGTTTGATATTTAGTCATTAAACTTAGATTTAGGTTGCATCAGTCATGAAAATTGCACATCAACATAGTTTTTGCACTAGAAAATTTCAGCACACATGCATTAATGGATTGTTTCAAGATTTTTGTCATGCATTATTCATTGAAAGTTTGCATCACATTAGGAGTTAGAGATCAGTTTTCAAATCTGAATTAGGTTTTGGAATTCCAATTGCATTAAAAAACTAAGGTTAGAAGCATAATTAGAATAGGAGTCTAATACTAACATGCATTTTTTTGATTTTTTTGGTAACTTGTAACTTAGGATAGTTTTAATTAGGAATTTGTTATTTAAAAGCAAAAAATATCTCAGTAGAATCACCTATTTTAAAAAAAAGTTCAAAAATGCCTAAACTACCCCCACCCTTTTCTCTCTCCACTCACCTTCCCCACGTCCCCCTCCTCGCTCCTTCCCTATCCCACATCCCCCTCGGCAACTGTTGGCAGCTTTGGAAGAGGGAGCCGCCAAATCTCCCTCTCCCTCTTCCTTTCTCCTATCCCTTTCTCTCCCTCTCCCTCCATCTCTCTTCCTTTTGCTCTCTTCTCCTTTCTCTCCCTCTCCCTCCCTCTCTCTTCCTTTTGCTCTCTTCTCCTTTCTCTCCCTCTCCCTCCCCTCCCTCTTCCTCTCCTCCCCACTCACCTTCCTCTCCTCTCCTCCCCCTCATCCTCACCTCTCCTCTCCTTATTCCAGGTCTTAATTTTGTTCGGCCCTATGAGGCCGAACATTACACTATTGTTCGACCTTGCAGAGCTGAACAAAATGAAGAACATTCATCCAATCTTGGCTGAATGGGGTGCAGAGGGGTCACTCTGGAAAGGGGAAAGGGAAGGGGGGATTTATTACATAGCAAAAAAGGGGCACAGTGGAAAAAGGAAGGGGGGATCTGTTGCAGGGACAAGGGGGGCACGTTGTGGAAAGAGGAGGGGTGGGATCTACTGCAGGAGACTCAATCTCCCAACCAGGGGGATGGAGTTCTCCCTGTAGGTGGGGAGGGAGAGTAGGGGGTGGGGTGTAGAGGAAGAGGAAGAGGGAGAAAAGGAAGATGAAGAGGGAGGGGAGGAAAAGGAAGAATGCAGCGGCCATCGGGGATCGTGGCCAGGAGGGGGAGGAGGGGAAGGTGAATGGGGGAAAGAAGGGGCATTTTGGTCATTTTACATTTTTAAAAATAAGGTGAGTGTACTAAGACCCTTTTAGAGTTCATATAGTAGGTCTCTTTAATTATTGTTCTCAGATTTTTACATATTTTTTTAGATTTAGACTCTTTCTAATTGAGTGTCAAAAGACAATTTCTTAATCATTGAAAGTTTCTATTTATCTGGAAGTTCTAATTGGTGTTTTAGTTTTGAAGCAACTCTAGTTAGTTAGGAATTTTTTATTTTTTTAGGATTTTTAGGATTCAAGTTTGAAATAACTCTAATTGAAGAAGCTCCCAGTGGAATGACCCAGTACTCACTGGGTTTTATCACTACAATCGACACTCAACACTTGGAGTTGCTATCAATTTGGTTGAGGAAAAGGAAAATAGAAATCATACAAAGACGAAAAAAAAGAGAGTAAGGAATGAATGTGCTTAAAGAAAAGAAGGTCTAAGCAATTTTGTCATTTCCCCTACCATGGATAAGGTGAGGGGAAAATAAGAGTTTTTGAGACGGGAGAAGGAAAAATCACCTGTAATGGTAAGCTTTGGGGAAAAACTTCTTTGAAAAAAATGAAAAAAAGGAAGTTTTGCCCCAGCTTCTCTAGTGGTTTTATTACTTGGATTTAGCAAACAATGATGAGGGGAAAAAGTAGAAAAACAATAAAACTATCCATGGAAACAAATTAAAAAAAAAAACCCATCCCATTTGAAATTTTCAAAAAGTTAAGAAGGGGAAATTGTCCCTACATAAATTTGTCCCTGCATGTAGGGATGGACCTAGGAATTCTACCTTGGGAGATAGAAAATGTTTTTGGGAGGGCCACATATATAAAAAAATGAATGTAGTTTTCAAATTGTATACTAGCTTTTCTAAAAAAAATTGGTGGCATATTTAAAAAATAATAAAACTTCATCAACTTAAATGTTGTTTTTTTAAATTTGAGAGGTGGAGGGGGGCATGGCCCTCCACTTTCCCACTCTTGTTTTGCCCATGATAAGGATGTTTGTATCAGTAGATGCCTCCCTCTATATGACTAACCTTTTTTTATTTAATTTAATCTACTAATCTTACTCTGTTCTTTTCCTGAGTGAGAATTTTAGAAGCAATGTCCTAGTCTGCTATTATTGAAATCCCTATTTCTTAGTTCCCATACTAATAAAAAAAAATTTCTTGACTCCCGGCTATAGCACAACTGATTAGGGATTGGAGAGGTAGATATTGTGGGTATGTTTCTTATTGTGGTTAGGATTCTACTTCAACAAGATTGTTTTTGGTTTTCTATATATGGATGGATATATTTCAGTTTTATCTTGTTCCCTTTTTCGTCTCCTCCCATCTCCCGCAACAAGAAATTAAGGTTTTGATAAATGGTCCATGTTGCTTGGAAGCAAAACTCGATTAAGCTTAGAAATTAATCTACATTGTATTGGTTAAAGACACTGAACATCCTCACACTTATTAACCATACTTTTTGATATCGAATTGCTTCAAAAATGGCCAATTTTGAAAAATCATTTTTATCATTTTTGGAAGCTTGGTTCTTGATATTGCACTGTTAAGGGTTAACACAAGAAATCTCTATGTCTCTCTCTCTCTCACTACAATTTCTTTTTTCAATCAACACCATTATTGTAATTAAAGCTAATATTTAATAAAATAACCCTTATTTCTCAAAGTCCATTTTGGGTTGATAGTGTAGTCAAATCCAATTTTTTAACATTTTTAGAATGGTTCAACACTAAAATTCTAGTCTACAGAACCTAGATTATTTTAACTATTTTATGAATGGATAACAACTAACAAGATGTAAGATTCAATTTGACTGGAAAGTTAGATCATTGATTTTGAATAGTTTACACGTCAGTTGGTTTGATTTTTTAGTTTTATATCGCTTTTTACTATCATTTTGAATCAGATGATATATGTGACTTTGATTATTTAATTGATTGTGAGCTGTAGGGTTGCAAATGGTTTGGCTATGGACTGGAACCATTGTAAACCCCGACCTATTTCTACATTATGGTTCTAGTTTTAGAACTAGTTTTGACTTGGAATCTATTTTGTTGGTTACAAATAGGGTTATAAATGGGTACCCAATTGTCCAATTATTTGAAGCTTCCGACCCGTGAAAACCAGGTTTGGAATCTGTTTTAGGTTCCAATTCATATATGGGTATAGGTCTGGAAGCCAAGTTAGGATCTGATTAGTTAAACGGGTCTACGTCCATATAAGTTCCAACTTATGAAACTAAGACCCAACACAAGAGCCTTTAATATTGTAAATTGTAACTCAAAATCAACTTTGGTATGACATTTTTATATTTAATCTGAAAGATAGTAGACTTAATGCATTGTTAGAAGTTTAATAATATCCTTAATTTAAAGACAAAATCAAAGAATAAGAAAGTTAAAAGATGGCAAAACCAATTTTGGAACAAGATCTTAATTCTCTAGTTAGACATGGTTCCAAAACCAAATTCGAGTTTTCATATTGGAATTGGGTCTAGAACCAACAAAATAAGTTATGAGTTAGATTGATTTTGGAACAAGATCCGTCATGTAGAAATGAGTTCAAGACCGGTATGAACCCGATCTGAAACTAACCCATTTGCAACCCTAGTTGCAGACCATTTCGACCTAGATTCGGTTTCGAAACCTTGATTAGAAGATTAGGATCTAGTTCTAATGATTTTGACTTCTTTTAACTTTTTTTTTCTTAAAATAAAGATATCATTCAACTTATAACAATGTATCATGTCTACTATCTTCAAAACTAAATATTAAAATGTTAAGCCAAAGTTGATTTTAGGCTACAATTTGCCATATTAAAGGTTCTTGTACCAGGCCCTGGGGCCAAGGGTCGCAACCTATATGGACTCGAAATCAGGCCCGAATCCTAAATTAGGTTCGAGACCTGTCCCCGTTTATGAATAGGAACTTAAAATGGGTTCCTAACCCAGTTTTTAATAGGTCGGAACCTTTTGGTAGTTAGAGAATCGAGTACTCATTTGCAACCCACTAAGCAGAATAGGTGATGCAATTAATCTGTTCATATGATTTAATCTTAGCTTGAGCTTGACTCAAAATACTCATCAGTGAATCCCAAACCAGCTCAAGCATAACCCATTTAGGGGTGGCAGTAGACCAAACTCAAATGAGCTCAAGCTTGAGTTTGACGCTTTTTGAGCCTTGACCTAGGTTCACCATTACGTACAAATCCACAAGAAAAAGAATGGCTTGAGCCCACACCTATTAACTCGTTAGTAATAGTCTCATATAACACTTTCATATCAGCAGTTTTCCTCTTATTTATATAACATTAAACAAGTGGAATTCTAGAAAATGCCCCTCTATAAAAAAAAAAAAAAAAGAGCATTTTTGCCCTTATTTTTTTATCCAATACATTTATGCCACATCACCATCCACTTTTCCTTTTCAAAAAGTCAATCCCAAGGCCTCTTTTCCAATATTCCTGTGCCTAGATTTTCCCATGTACCACTATCGTGACTCTCGACACTGTCACGCTGGATGCTGTGGAAAGCCTGAGAAGGTATCTTCCAGGCAACCAATAAATGAAAGAACGTAATACAGCTGGGCCTACAACTACTCACAATGCTCTTATTCCAATAGGTGGAGTAACTGTTGAGGTGAAGGGGACCATGAGGAACTTCATTTACATGGTTTTTCATTTGCAAATGATAAAAGTACCCACAACTGGTCAGGGTGATTGTTGAGGTGAAAGGGGACTATGAGGTCATCTGCACGGTATCCCATTTGCAATTAATATCAAATGTGTAACTGTCGGTAGGAGAGCATAAAAGATGGGCAGACTTTAACGTGGCTTTTCATTTTCATAAATGCAATCATTAAGAAACTTTTGCAGCTTTTACTATTGTGCCACCTGTACTTTTCTAAATGGATGGAAAGAAAGGGCGTCCAAAACAGAAATACTCCCAGGCACTCCATAGCCTTGCCATAAACAATTCATATATCGAGAAGTTCCTCCTCAGTCACACCTCATAAGCATAACGACCTCATGAATATCCATGTAACAAAACAAAAGTCACAACTTCTGCAAAGAGGCATCTTGATCACCATAGAAGCTGATCCCTAGGGTGGGTAGCAAGGATAGGGGGGAAAAACCAAAAACAAATGCCTATCTTGCTTGTGTATCCATTGATAAAAACAAATATCCCTGCTACAGCTGATTTGTGTCAGTCATATCGGCTAATATGCAGAGTAAACATGATAATCATATAAGAAAGTGCAATGATAGGAGTTGAACACATCATTCTAAGCCACATCTGCATAAGCGAAGAGGATTATGCAATAAAAGCAGCCTAATTTCTTCACAGCCTTTTTTCCAATACGAAAAGGGGAAAATTATTTTTACAATTAGGGAACATTTCCATTTCCTATAATGAAAGTGGGATTCTACCAAATATGAAAATAAAATCGGCAGGAAGTTAAGGACTAGCTTGCTCGCTTGGAATTCAATTTCTAGGAATGTAAGGCAAAATGAGCTCTAATAAAGAAATATTAGAGATAGAAACCTTCCTTTCATAGTATTTGATTTACCATGGTGTTAACTGAAACTGTATTCATTTTTCATCAATGAGAAGATTATTAAAGCTATTTGTGAATATGAAACTTTATTTCTTCAATTTTGGCTAGTAATACCATAGAAAAATACATCTCTTAGAATATTGTATTTGGAAAGAGAGAGGGATTGTTTCTCCTTGTCTATGTAAAACTCAAATCACACTAGTTTTCATCCTCTTTATAAGCTAGCCGCATACATATTTTTGTACATCAGTTGGATAGGAGTTTGCACATAGAAAGAGATGAAGGCATCATCAAGTAATGTAGAGACCCTATCATTACTTTTCTAGCATTTTCTTCTTTTTGTTGTTTTCGTTGTTGGTGTTGATTGAATTTCCTATCTTTAGCTCTATATCTATTTGCTGTTGGTGGTGTTGAATAATTGTATTCAACACTTGTACGATCCCTACCCTAAATTTAGGGCTAAATTCTTAATTAATCGTATTTTACCTCTAATTACTATAATTTTTTTCTTAATTAATGTGTAAATTGGTTAATTTGGGTTAATTAGGTAGATTAGTGAGACCAAGCATGTGATACTGATCCATCCTAAGGACCCATTAGACTAAGTTATGTCTCTTAAGAAAGCCCTTATTGACCTATGTTGTAATTGCCCAAAAGAATGGATTTGCTTGTAAATTCCAAAATAACCCTAGTTATAAAAAAGGATCACTTCCTAAGCCAAAGAACCCTAGCGCCTCTTGTGTAAAACCTTAGCCTCCATCTTCCCTAACTTACCTCCCCTCCTCATCCAACTCAAGACAGAGTCTGAGAGAGCCAATCTCTTCCATTAGAGAGCTTTACCATCATCTTCTCCATCTCCTCTCATCCCTTCTTGTGTTTGTTTGAAGAGAAAGGGGCTTATTTGGGTGTTCTGGATAGAGAAGAAGCTCACTTTGCACACTTTCCAAGGTATAAACTCAATCTTTTTTGAAGTTTATTCCAATCATTGTATAAAGAGAACTCTATTCATCACATGCAACCCATTATGCTTCTATTTTTTTTACACATCCATGATTATCATTTGGAATAACATGATGTATCACATGCTTAGACCAAGCATGTTGAATAGCATATTGGATGAAGTTTAGATTAGTGAGACCAAGCATGTGATACATCATGTTGCATCATCATGTCATTAACACTGATCCACCCTAAGGCCCCACTAGACTACATGTTGCATCATCATTTCACTAACACTGATTCACCCTAAGGCCCCACTAGACTAAGTTATGTCTCTCAAGAAAGCTCTCTTTGACGATGAGTGGAATAACATATTGGACGATGAGTCTTAGAGTGTACGCATGATTAAATCTTGATTCTACAGACTATTTCTATACCTATTAATGTTCTAATAGCTCATTTAATGTCATATGCTTAATGGAATGTCTTAAAATAAATGGTTGTGGTATAAATGGAGGATTTGGAGAAAATCTAATGAATGGATGAATGAAGGAGAAATGAATTTCATGTGGTGAAATAGGGTGATTTATGGCAATTTATTGCAAGTGGATTCAAAGATGAACTAAGGAAAATGAGCATAAATTGGAAAAATCCTGACTGCAGTAAATGAGCACTCACTCAAGAGCGTGCTCAACCCCGCTCAAGCAGGACCTCAAAATAACCTGAGAAGGTTTCAACTTTAATAAAATCAGTTGCGCAGGCTTGAGCGCATCTCATGTGCTCTCAAACCCATGCTCCTCTATATAGGCTGCTTGAGCACATGCTTAACCCCACTCGTGCACACATGGATGATAAGTGTCACGACCTGAACCCAAGGAATTGGGATTAGGGTTACCCCAATTAGTGACACACGTACTCCCATGCAATTTACACCCAGACTGGAATTTAAATGGAATTGCATAGGGGATATTTACATGCTTACATGTGTGAAGTGCTGAACGGATCATCTGTTCAAGCATTCAATGTGAGGAAGCCTGTCGATATCTCCTATAATTTTTTTTCACTTTTCATTGAACAGTTCAGCAATATTGAAACAACCATGAAACAGTTCAAAACTTAATATTCCAGAACATAAGATTAACAGATTAATTATATACATTACCCACACAACCCAAACATGATGTACTCATGCATACAAAGAGATCAAGGATAACATGCTATGAAGGGAATACAAGAAGGTAGAGACAAAACGAGATCACATTATACATTACAGTCTACATGGATGCAATTATATGCAAATGCTAAAAGACCCAAAAACCCCAATACACAATTCTTAGCTACTAGAGAGTCGCTCTCAACAAACGAGACAGTTAACAAACTTCTGCTATCCACCAATACCATATGACGGAACTATTGCGGTCTCCTTCTACGCTTCCTGAGTCTATGCCAGACCGGGTTTTGGACCTGAACCAGTAACACCATTAAACAACTTATGAATAAAATTATTCAGCAAGGCATAAGCAAAATTAAGGTAACACATGTTGTCTCTAACAGAAGTCATGACATGAGATCATTAGAAATCAAGGTAGTATACTAGGCATATCATGCATTTGAAATAAATTCGTTTTGAGTCAAGGAACTCGCACAGCTTTGCTTCTGGCGGGCCGATCACCTGCTCCCACCAAAATGCATTTCTCAAAAAGAAATAAAGACATATGATTAATAGAATTCCAAGTTCGTAACTAGGCACGTCATGCATTTGAAATAAGCATGCTATAAGGATTAACAAATGCAACACATACTAGTTAGTTATTACATTTGCCATATCCTCCCTCTAGGGATCTATGCATTGAGAACACCATTGTCCGTGCTAGGGTATGGATGAGTCTCTAGTTCCTGGCCAGAAGCCCCAAGACAAGAACTCACTGCAGTGGTAACAAATATGCTACACCAAAGTTAACCCTGCCGGGTATCATAAGGATGAGGCTTAGTAAAGCCAAACCATTTCGATTCAATCATATACTTGAACATGAGCAAACACAATACCAAATTGTATACGTTCAATTTAGGCGTGTAATATGTTCATACTCAATGTAATACCAATGGTTGATGTAAATCGAATATCAAGAACACATCAAAGGAATCCAATGCATATAATATGGAAATATTGAAAGGCAAAACATACGATAATCATTCAATTCTATTAATAAGAGTGGAGGACAATAAACATCGTCTAATATGCTATGCAACTCAATTTAATAGAATTAAGACAGTTTTACTAGCCAACCCTAATCTAGTCATCCATTGTTTCTAACCGTGCATAATGATGTAGTTTTAAGTTATCCGATACACAGTTATCTTTCTTTGGTGTTACATTATATCGGGAAGGTGTATCGAAGTCCTTTAAACCAACAGCCATGGGGAGGTGCTTAACAAATGGATAACGTCACATGAATATGACTTAGCGCTCAAGACTTTTCATAATCTTTCAATTAGTCCTTTGGGCCGGTTAATGGTGTACAAGGATCCAAAAGCTAAGGCCTTATAAGGTCTCATAACAATACCTATTAATTCTAGTTTTCAGTAGACTCACGGCTTAGCCGTAGATGACTCACGGCTTAGTCGCATTATGTACCGCATTATGTACTTGGCTCAACCATAGTTCCCCAGAGTTACCTCTGCAGATGCGGCGAGCCACGGTTAAACCGTGCTCCCTTTTATGGCTTAGTTGTATTTAGTGTACGATTGAGCCATGATTTGGCTACGGGTTAGCCGTAGCTCAACATCCGGTTTGGTTATGGCTTAGCTGGAGAAGATTATCAGATCTTCACACTTTTGAGAGTTCAAACCGTACGATGACTTACGGTTGAACCACGGCTAGGTTACGACTCAGCCGTAGTACATCCTACGGCTTAGCCATAGCTTGGCCGTAGTACAATAACAGGGACTTCTACTCTTTGGAGTCCTAGCCGTACACTACTTATTGCTTAGTAGTAAGCTTCAGATTTACTAAAGCAAGTTCAGTTCGTTTCCTGTAATTTCATACTTAGAGGCTGCAAAAACACGTACAAATTGATAGATTTACAACAATAAAAAAGTACTAATATGTATTAAACCAAAATTTGCTTATACTTACCTTCAATTAAGCTTTTCAAGCACTTAATCCTTTCTTTGGCTGAATTTGGGTATTTTAAACCTAATTGACATGCATGCCAAAAATGGAGAAACAGATAAGTGCATGCATAAACTGAGAGTTCTCTTGACTCTATTAACCTAAGAGATCAATGAATAAGAAGAGATCTTACCTTAATAGGAGCTAGAGTAGTTTGAGAAAGAAGAACCCACTTACTTCAAGTCCAACAAGGAAGTAAAGGAGAAAAGAGCTGGAAGGAGGGAGTGGTTGCTTGAAACCCACTTGCAAGACCTCTCCTTTTGCTCTTGATGCAGAACAGAAGAAGAAAAAGAAGAAAAAGAAATAGGAAGACGATGAAGCTGAAAAAGGGGTGTTGGAGTCAATGAGTCGGTGCTTGGGCTTATATAAATATCCATTTTTTGAAATTATAAGAAAGTCCTTCTTGTTTTATTTAATTTTCAATATAAGTTAAATGAAGGTCTAACTGAATCAAATGACGTCTAATACATTCGAGTCAAGTACGGAAGTTAACGAGCTCAACAAGACAAACGTGATGGTGTCAACATGATGCATGTATGACATGAAATCAAGTATTCAAAAATTACGAAAAAGGGCTTTCATCTACTTAGGTAAAGTTAAACCCAACTCAACTACCTATCCATGACTGAACTTGATCCACTGGGACCTAATTAAAAGAAAACGTCATAATTAACTAGTGATCACAATTAATTACTTGCTAATCCTACTTAGCTTCGGTCGGAGTGTTACAACAAAGCCCTTTAACTTCATTTAATGCAATTAATTTCTTTTAGAGTCTAATCCTGGCTAGACCACACTAATCATGTGCCTGTAGGTTATAATTTAGCTTACCATGGGGTCAAGCCATAGATTAGACTCTAGGATTACCCATATGACTTTATAGAGTTTCACCTAAGGACACCCTTCATCATTCACACTTGAACAAAGGAAGAAATTCACATAACAAGGAAAATGTAGCACTATCGCCCTTCTTTGTTAGATGTACTTAGTATCTTTAAAGCCATGCCATTTGTGAATGGGATCCAATGTCCATCTCATATACAATGCAAAGCCAAGAAATGATAGCACATGACATTGAGGACCTTATGGTCATCCAAGTTGGAAAACATAGGACATGGGGCATCTTAGAATAAGGTTAACTAGTAATTCATCATTGCACTATAATAAATGGATATTCATGCATCTTGTTTCTTCACCTTCATGTTCTTATCCTATTCTTATAAGATCCATTGATTATCGTTATTAATACCATCACTTGCCTGTTGTCTCTGATATGATATCAAGTACAAATATAATGTAATTCTTGTAAGTAAGTTAAGTAAGTGCAAGTACAGGGATGCAAGTAACTCTATTATTGTTGATGCACAGAGTCGGCACCATCAGCTACAACTCTTACGAGGCTCTTTGAGCTAAGTATGAGTTGATTATATGATGCATGTTATCCCTGTTGCAGCAGTAGTTCTATTACATATTTGGAGTAAGTGGATACTCCTTTGGAAATAGGGATTGTTACCCAATTCCTTTACACGTCATGTTTTTATATAGCTCTTCAGAGATATTAGCGATGTGGTAATGTAATTAGCAAATCTTATATTATCTTGAATCCTATTCATGTTTCATATGCTAACATACCTAGAATATAGTTGTAACTTCTTTAATTATCATGTCTTTAATTCCACTTGAAATTGTGTACTAACCTCTAACATTCGTTTAAATTTGCCAAACATAGTGTTCGAGATACTGCTCTAGGTGTTACATGACCTTTCCCTAACTTAGAATAGGGCATCGACCTGGGAGTGGAGGATACCATTGCAGCACCTGTAGTTGATCTTAAGTGGGTCTTAGAGGTTGTCTTTTAATGGACATCATCGTGAGCGCATCATGGTTCGGATAGTTAGGATTTGGGCCTGTATAGTCATTTTCATTATCTTATTATGATTTCATGGATTTTATACATTGATATGATTGTTTATGGTATGTGCCCGGTCATAAGACCGGTATTCACTCTTGCAGTTGAGCTCTCATAGGCAAACTTGTTACTATGCATGTTGGTCATCTAATATGCATGGGGATTAACTAAATCCTTGGTTTAAGTAGGATTCATATATGGAATGTTAAGCAGATAATTGTTAGTGTTTTCAACTATTACTGGATCACGAACTGCATGATACGCACATGGCTTCTGCATATTTTTAAATTGATGAATGATTACCGGTGCATAAGGATCTTCCACATGTGTGAAAGGAACAAAGAATTCCCTTGTGGTGATTCATTAGTTCTCTCTTGAGTACAGTGTGCCACGTCACGGGTTTGAAGTTTTTATCGTAATCTCAGGCCCAAAGTGTGATAACACTAAAACAAGAAAGTTGAGATGGGTTTCCATATACTTACCTCAATACACACGAGAGGTTGAATTTGAAACCCAAAAGGTTCTATGAGCGCTTTGATTCACACCCCACTATTCATTATATGAATCTTTTGTTGGCCATGTGGGTCCAGACCATGATTGGGTTCTATATCTGGGGTGGTTTCCTAATGATATTAGGAATTTCCTGTTTTGTCAAACAGTAGTTTTCTAATGGGTTAGGACTTTCCTTTTTCTTGAGATAGAGTTCTTGGGGGATAAGGATGTAATAGTTATATATATGATGTAATCTGTAACCCTAGTTAGTCAGTCAGTCAGTCAGTCAGAGAGGCTGAGAGTGGCTGAGATTCCAAGACTGTGGTTTCACAGATTAGAGGAGAACCTAGTGGAAATTGGTTTCCCGTGGACGTAGGCATCTTTGCCAAACCACGTAAATCTTCTTGTCTTCTTGTGTGGTGATTGGTGATCTTGGTTGCCTTTGCACACACTCGCACAACAAGTGGTATCAGAGCGTCCAAGTTGTGCGTGGAAGATCAACGGGAAGAGGAGAGATCAAGGTTGATCTCTGCTGGGCCACACATCAATCGGGGATCTCTGTTTGAAGACAGAGAAACCGGAATCGGTAAGAAGAAGAAGGAGAAGGTTTGGTTGCTGGACGATTTTCGTTGGAGAAGACCAAGGGTTGCCGGATTTTTCGGATCTGAGGAAGAGGGCCGTAGAAGAATCGTCGCTGCAAAGAAAACAAAAAAAAAAAAAAACTGTACTCACCAGTCGTCGCCCGCCTCCTGTCCACGCTGCCCACCGCTGCTGTCGCCGTCGCCGGTCCCGTTCCACAGTCGCCGTCCGCTACGCTGGAGCGGCAGCAGCCGGCCGCTACCACATCGCGTTTGCAACTGGGTTGCAGATGCCCCTCTCGTCTCCAGGTTGAAGATGACCTGGGATTTGAAATCCTAGGTCGGTTCTTGTGGTTCGGGTTGGGTCCGACCCAACCTGTAGAGGTAAAGCCCGGCAGCAACAGGCGGTTTTCAGCTCGGGTTTCGGGTCAAGTCAGGTTAGACCCAACCCGTGAGAAAGCCCAGTCAGTAGCACGAGTACAGATTCGGGTCAGGTCGGGTCGACTTGAACCTGGCAACAGACGGTCCAGCCCGTCATCCTGACTGCCGCAGACATCAGCAGCGTGACGTCATCAGGCTGACGTCAGCCCACATCATCGGACAGACGGTCAATGGCCAAGTTGACCAGATTGACGGCAGAAGTTTGTTTCTGCGATATCTTGATCATCCGACGTCTGATCGGAGATCCGTTTACGCCTACGGACTCGTTTCGAGCAGATCTACGTGCTTGTGGAAGAAGATTGACTGTTTGATGGTCAACAAGGGTTTGACCAAATTAGGAGTGCAGAAAACTGTTTTTGCGATATCGTAGCCATCCGGGGTCGGATTTCAGATCCGTTTCTTCCAGCGTGCTCGTGTTAACGAGATCTACAGCTTGGTGCAGGAGTTGAGGTCAGTGTTAGTTATTTGTTTTTCCTGTTACTTAATTTGATTAAGATGGAATACAATACTACCATGGTTAAGCTCAACCATTCCAATTGGTTGATCTGGAAACCGAAAATGGAGGATATTCTCTATTGTAAAGACCTCCATGATCCCGTTGAGGGGGATAGTGCCCGACCGAAAGATATGCAAGATGCTGAATGGAACAAATTACATAGAAAAGTGATTGGTCACATCAGACAGTGGGTTGATAACAGTATATTTCACCACGTGTCTAATGAAACCAATGCGAATACCCTTTGGAAAAAGCTAGAAGCAATGTATGATAAAAAGACCACAGTGAATAAAACCTTCTTGATCAAAAAGCTTGTGAACATGAAATTCAAGGATGGTGGTCAGATCGAAGATCACATCAATGAGTTCCAAAGTGTGGTAAATCAGTTAGCCACTATGAAGATGATCCTTGATGATGAGATGCAAGCTTTGTTGCTTCTGAGTTTTTCGCCAGATACATGGGAGACATTGGTTGTTTCCTTGAGTAATTCTACTCCAGATGGTGTGTTATCTATGAGTCAGGTTACCAGTAGTCTACAGAATGAAGAAACTAGACGGAAATCTGCAGGGACAGATAATGCACAGGCCTTTGTTACTGAGAACAGGGGGAGGAGTAAGAGTAGAGGACCAAAGGGGGGTCGTGGCAAGTCTAGAGGTGAATCACAGTCTAAGTCTAGCAGTGAATCACAAAGCAAGAAAAAGTCTGTAAAGTGCTTTTTCTGTGGCAAGATAGGCCACATCAGGAAAAATTGTTTTGCCATGAAGGAACAGAAAGGCTCCAACAATGATAAGAAGAATGACAGTGATAACACTACAGCTACTTTGGAATAGGAAGTAGTAGTGCTCGCCGGCGATGATGATAAGTGTTTGAGTGTTGCAGATGGTCAGGTTGAGTGGGTTGTTGACACAGCAGCATCCTACCATGCTACTCCCTGCAGGGAGATGTTCACGACGTACAAAGCAGGTGACTTTGGTACTGTGAAGATGGGCAACACGAGTCATTCAGATATTGTCGGTATCGGTGATGTCTGCATTAAAACCGATATTGGTTGTACAATGACGCTGAAAGATGTGCGACATGTTCCTGATCTGCGGTTGAATTTGATTTCCGGGACTGCATTGGACCGTGCAGGTTATGAGAATTACTTCGGAAATGGCAAATGAAAGCTCATTAAAGGGTCTCTTGTTATTGCGAGAGGAACAGCAGGTAATACTCTTCATAAAACACAAGTAAGCTGTGCAAAGATGCGTTGAATGCAGTTCAAGACAATTCTTCTCTGAATCTGTGGCATAAGAGGCTTGGTCATATGAGTGAGAAAGGCTTGCAGATGTTGGCAAAGAAGGATTTAATTCCTTGCTCCAAAGGTATATCCCTTGACTTTTGTGATTATTGTTTATATGGTAAACAGCATAGGGTTGCTTTCTCTTCGACATAAACATTGAAATCCAATGTGTTGGATTTGGTATATTCTGATGTTTGTGGTCCCATAGAGATAGAATCATTGGGTGGTAATAAGTTCTTTGTCACATTCATCGATGATGCATCCAGGAAAGTCTGCGTTTATCTGTTGAAATCAAAGAATCAAGTATTCCAGATGTTTCAACAGTTTCATATCCAGGTTGAAAGAGAAACAGGTAAACTCTTAAAGTGTCTCCGTTCAGATAATGGAGGTGAATACACATCCAATCAGTTCAAAAGCTACTGCTTGAAGCATGGCATTCGACATGAAAAGACAGTTCCTAGTACTCCACAGCACAATGGTGTGGCAGAGAGAATGAACCGCACTATTCTTGAGAAGATGAGATGCATGATAAAATTAGCACGGTTGCCTAAGTCATTCTGGGGTGAAGCCGTTCTGACTGCCGTTTATTTGATTAACAGATCTTTCTCAGTTCCTTTGAATTATGATCTTCCAGAGAGAAGATGGACAGGTAAAAATGTTTCCTATTCACATTTGAAGGCGTTTGGGTGTAAAGCGTTTGTACATGTACCAAAGGAGCAGCGTTCCAAGTTGGACGATAAGGCAGTGAGTTGCATCTTTCTTGGTTATGGTGGAGATGAGTTTGGCTACAGATTATGGGATCCAGAGAAGAGGAAACTTATCAGAAGTAGGGATGTGGTTTTCCATGAAGATCAGTTCTTTGGAGATCTTGAGAAGATTGATAAGTCTTCTAAGAAAGTTGATGGAGTGGTTGATCTCACACCGACTCCTTCTCTGGTGCAGACTACAGGTGGAGAAGGTGGACAAAACGATCCGGATCGTGATGAGGCGCATGGGTTGCCAGATGATGAGGGTGTTGAGCAGGGGGAGCAGCAGTCTCCTCGGATTGAAACCACGGAACCTCAAGTTAGGAGGTCTACACTGGAGCGTCAACCATCAACTAGGTATCCTGCATCCGAATATGTGTTGCTTACTGATGAGGGAGAGCCAACTAACTTCCGAGAAGCAATGACTCATGCTGATAAAGATGAGTGGATGAAGGCTATGCAGGATGAGACGAGTTCTTTGAAGAAGAACAAGACTTATGAGCTGGTGCAACTTCCTAACGATAGGAATGTTCTGCAAAACAAATGGGTGTTCAAGCTGAAAAAGGATGAGAATGGGAAACTGGTGAAGCACAAAGCACGGTTAGTGGTAAAAGGCTTCGCACAGACGAAGGGTATCGACTTCAGTGATGTTTTCTCTCCTGTTGTGAAAATGACTTCTATCAGAATCGTTTTGGGTCTAGTCGCCAGCATGGACCTTGAGCTTGAACAGATGGACGTGAAGACCGCGTTTCTTCACGGTGACTTGAAAGAAGAGATCTACATGACTCAGCCAAAGGGGTTTGAGGTAGAAGGAAAAGAACAGATGGTTTGTAAGTTAAAGAAGAGTCTTTACGGGCTGAAGCAAGCACCGAGATAGTGGTACAAGAAGTTTGATTCATTCATGTTGAGTCATGGGTACCAGAGGACAGCTGCAGATCATTGTGTCTATGTTCATCGATTTATCGATGGCAGGTTCATCATCCTTCTTTTATATGTAGATGATATGCTGATAGTTGGACAGGATAGCAAGTTGATTGGCAAGTTAAAAGAGGAGATGTCAAAGTCGTTTGACATGAAAGACTTGGGTCCCGCACGAAGGATATTGGGCATGCAAATACGTCGTGATAGGAGTTCCAAGCAGCTGTGGTTGTCACAGGAGAAATATGTTGAACGAGTTCTCGAGCAATTCAACATGAAGAATGCTAAGCCAGTTAGCATACCTCCAGCCAGTTACTTCAAACTAAGCAAGCGCTTGTGTCCTACTACAGATGATGAAAAGGAACGGATGGCATGTGTTCCTTACTCCTCTGCTGTGAGGAGTCTTATGTATGCCATGGTTTGTACACGGCCAGATATTGCTCATGCTGTGAGTTTAGTGAGTAGATTTCTCGCAAACCCTGGAAAAGAGCATTAGGAAGCAGTGAAGTGGATCTTTAGGTATTTGAGAGGTATTTCAAATGTGTGCTTATGTTTCGGAGGCTCAAAACCAGTCATGGAAGGTTATACTGATGCTGATTTTGCAGGCGATCTTGATCGTCGGTTGTCAACTTCTGGTTATCTGTTTACTTTTGTAGGGGGAGCTATTTCCTGGCAATCGAAGTTACAGAAGTGTACAGCACAGTCTACAACTGAAGCGGAATACATAGCTGCTAATGAAGCAGGGAGAGAGATGCTTTGGTTGAAGAGATTCCTTCAAGAACTAGGTTTGAAGCAAGAGGAATATGTAGTTTACTGTGATAGTCAGAGTGCTATAGATTTCAGTGAGAATGCTACATATCATGGTCGCATGAAGCACGTTGATATCAAGTACCATTGGATTCGTGAGGTGATCGAGAAGAACTTCATGAAGCTGGAAAAGATTCATTCGGACAATAATCCCTCGGACATGATGACCAAGGTTGTGTCTAAGGGAAATCTGGAGCTGTGTTCAGAGTTGGCCGGACTAAACTCCCATTAAGGGGTTCAGGGCATCTTCCCCATGGTCTGGAGGGGGAGATTGTTGGCCATGTGGGTCCAGACCATGATTGGGTTCTATATCTGGGGTGGTTTCCTAATGATATTAGGAATTTCCTGTTTTGTTAAACAGTAGTTTTCTAATGGGTTAGGACTTTCCTTTTTTTTGAGATAGAGTTCTTGGGGGATAAGGATGTAATGGTTATATATATGATGTAATCTGTAACCCTAGTCAGTCAGTCAGTCAGTCAGAGAGGCTGAGAGTGGCTGAGATTCCAAGGCTGTGGTTTCACAGATTGGAGGAGAACCTAATGGAAATTGGTTTCCCGTGGACGTAGGCATCTTTGCCGAACCACGTAAATCTTCTTGTCTTCTTGTGTGGTGATTGGTGATCTTGGTTGCCTTTGCACACATGCGCACAACATCTTTTATGTAGTTGAATTTGTTTTTGTGAATTTCTTGAATTTGATTTTATGAATTCTTCTTTTCTCAATCTGTCTCCTCTGTTTTTTATGTATAATTTTATTTTATTTCATTGCCGGATTTCCATACCTTATATTTTAACATGGGTTTGACATTCATTTGGTTAGTTTTCCATTACAAGTATGATCTAAAAAATCTACCAAGATGGGTCATATTGCCAGATACGGACATATAAGTATGAAGGTCATAATAAGTTGGATTGTCTTCTTGGACCTACTTCAATTAGAACTAGTATTTCACACATATTCATGGAAAAGGATTCAATATAAATTGGAATGAGAGTCTCAGTTTCAGTTAAAGAAGTAACAAAGAGTGTCTTTCTCTTTGTGGAAGCGGAATGACAGTATTTTCGCTAGTTTCTCATCAAAAGAAATCTAGCATAAGCTATATTTTTTCTCCAGTTAGAATTCAGCCCATAGTCAGACTTATCATGGGAAAACACACAAGTGATTGAAATTTCACGTGAAGACCAATCAAAATAACTTCAGTCACAAATTGTGTGACCCACACCCAATGATACAGTTTTTTGTTTAGGAAGAGAGTCTCTCTCCTAGTCCATAAAGATGTATTTAGTTCTTTTCTAGAGATTCAACAGGGAGATTGACGTTTAGAGAGAGAGAGAGTGAGGGAGAAAGATAGATATAGGACGAGAATCAGGAAGGGAAGGGAGACCACACCATTAAGTATGCAATGAAG
Source organism: Sextonia rubra (assembly GCA_037013555.1). Lineage (NCBI taxonomy): Eukaryota > Viridiplantae > Streptophyta > Magnoliopsida > Laurales > Lauraceae > Sextonia > Sextonia rubra. Next base: position 29,454,362 of record JASUAD010000009.1, read on the forward strand.
TATTTGTTTTGTTTTGAGTACAAAAGTTTACAAGGTATATATTAAAGACCAAAGTTTACCTCAGTAATAAATAAATTGTAGACAAATGATATGTGGTTGGTTATACATATTAAAAAGGGTCCATTACCATACAGATGCTCTTATACCCAATATCTGCTCAAAAACTGTCCACAAAATTAAAATTATCATACAACTGTTCATACAATAAAGGACATCCTATAATGATGATTTTGTTGGCTAAGTGGGTTCAGACCAATTGGGTTCAGTATCTTAGGTGTTTTCCCTAATTACATTAGAAATTTCCTGTTTGTTAAACAGTAGTTTTCTGATAGAATTAAGACTTTTCTTTTTGCTAAGATAGAGTTCTTGGGGGATAAGGAAGTGATGATTATATATATGATGTAATCTGTAACCCTGAATAGAGGCTGAATATCCAAGGCTGTGGTTTCATAGATTGGAGGAGAACCTAGTAGAAATTGGTTCCCGTGGACGTAGGCATCTTTGCCGAACCACTAAATCTCTTGTCTTCTTGTGTGGTTAATTGTTGATTTTGGTTGCTTAGGCACACACGCTCACAACAAGTGGTATCAGAGCGTGGAAGTTGTGCGCAGAAGATCATCGGGAAGAAGAGATCAAGGTGTTGATCTCTGCTGGGCCACACACGATCAACAAAGACGACAAAGAAGGTTCTCAGTTGGCTGACGACCTTCATTGGAGAAGAAAACAGGGCTGCCGGATTTCTGAAGAAAGAGACTTGGCAGCCAGATCTTTTAAGAAGAAGCTCGCAGAAGACATTGACTACACTGCTGCAAGAAAGAAAAAAAAAACCTGCACTGCCGGTCGTTCACTGCCGTCACTGTCATCGCCAGCCACCGGTTGCCGCTGTCAACAGCATCGCCGTTATCGGACCAGCCGCGATCCTGCTGCTAGTCGCTGTACCCTCTGCCGTTGTCGAGGACGAAGAGGCGTTCCCTATTGTAGAACAAGGAAACCGTTGAAGAAGATGACTCTGTTTCAGGTTGGTTCTGGTTCGGGTTGGGTCAGTTTCACCTGACCTGTCACGCCCCGATCCCGGGAATTTGGGGATTTGAGTGGGACCCCAGGGCATGGATAAGTAATCCCGTAGAAATTCGTGCCCTGAAGAATTATGCACAAATTCCTACAAGGGAGATTCCACAGGAACGTGTGAGGTATGCTGTCACACGTACAAACGTAATTTATCATAAATGAAATCCTACAAAATACTCTGTAATTATCAAGAGTACACGAGTTCATAGTCTGTTAACTTTCAAAAGTAAACATATCTATATATACATATGATAGTGTTGAAGTCTTTAAATACACTCCCAAGAAGACTGTTTAAGTGTTTGATACAGAAAGGGGCCCCAAACATAAATAAAAAAAATGATATCTCCTGAAATAGTCATGCTTCGTGGGATGGCTAGTAAAAGACGTCGCCATCTTTCCACTCATCTACATCTTGAGGTACCGTTGGGGTACCCTCTGGGTGCACGTCAGTGTCTGCGTTAGGACTGGTCGCTGGGCCTGCAATACCAATAATAACACTGTTAACACGACGATTAAGCAAGTATTGAGGCATAAGGAACAAGTATAGCATGATATATCAATAAGAATAATCACTGAACATAATGCATGAGTAAGAAATTACAACTTAAATGTCATACATACTGATTGGCAACCACAACGCTCTATTCTCCCAAAAGGGAGCATACATATATCGTATGGGTCGCTAGGGGATCAGGCTAGCTTCCCGAGGAGTGCCGACTACTCCTCTGTAAACCTACTGCAGTGGTGACATACATAACATATACCCAAAAGGGCGTAAGTTGAGTGGTGCCGACTCATATCAACTCGTATCAGTCATATCATACCATTGGCTAACAAGCTCGCACTCATTAGAAGCTCTGGCTTGTCAGACACTCACTCAATAAAAGCTTAGGTTTGAATTTGCCTCAGGGTTTTACTAAAAGAAGTAATTCATGTTGAAGGTGGTATATCATAACAATATGGATGCATTTAGCTTAAGCGAGTCCAAGGAATTCCTACCTTCACACCTATAGTCCCCAAGGGCATTCAACACGATGTACACATAAAACGTTCGGTGTCATTGTGTTACCGTGTCTTGGTATTGCCTTGTGCATACGGGACACCCTTCTTATTCCAACATCCATGACTTGCCATTGGGAGACCCTCCGGGAATCATTCATTCTCCCCTACTTACCATTGGGCCTCTGTAGTGGTATAAAAGGTGCCAATACTAAGGTCCTACAAAATCATTAGGAGTCCCTAACATCCTAATTACTAGGTTCTTACGGCTTAGCCATATACAAGGTTACGGCTTAGCCGAGCAAGTCAGCTTCCTTTCGGATTTTCATGCGCAATTACGGCCCAACCGTATGTTAACCTACGGCTTAGCCGTGTTAAGCCTACGGCTAGGGTACGGGGAGGTTACGGCTTAGCCGTAGTGCATTCCACGGTGCAGCTGTGTGCAAGCCGTAGAAGAAACTGGGTTTCATGAGCTCTCTGGAAAGCTCGCCGTAGGAAGACCTACAGCTTGGATACGGCTTAGCCGTAGTGAAATCCACGGCTCAGCCGTAGTAGAGCCGTAGTACAAAATCCCATTTTTCTGCTCTCTGGACTTTGAGCCGTAAATGCTCACGGCTTAGCCGTAGCTTCGCCGTAAGCTTCAAAAAGCAATTCTGTAGCTTAGTTCTGCATGGAATCAACACAGAACTGACTTGTGAGGAAATTCTAAGGCTCAATTGAAGTGTCCTTGAGAGTATCCCATACTCACACACCCTCCTATTCCCTTATTGGCATTCTAACTCAATGCACACCAATACACAGCACATTCATATCGATTAAAACACTGAAGGGGGAATAGCTGAAATTGAAAATATGAAGGGCTGGTTCAATACACAATAACTTAGTCATTCATGCAACAGATATGACTCTAATACTTGCCTTTTCACTAGTGTTAGCCCTCCCAACTCTTTCTTGTTGAGTGCTCAGAGGAAACTCTCTAAACTGAAATGGGTTCTCTACAAGTAAAGCATTCAATGAAGAATGAGGTTTAGATTCACATGCATGCCATGTAGTTGAGTCTTTATGACTCCAATAAACCCTAAATGACTGAATGAATGAGAGAATCCTTCACCTTACACAGCTGTAGTTGTAGCTTAGAAGATGAGTTACTCTCAGAGAAAAATGCACAGGGAGAAGGGAAGAGAATGAAGGAAAAGGAGAAGAAGAACTCCCACCCTTACATGCACAACTTTCCCAAGCCGAGGTGCTCTCCAACGTTGAGGGAAGATGGAGAAGCTCAGAAGAAGAAAACAGCTCTAATGACCGGGAGGGGAATGAAGGAAGAGACAGTCGAGCCTCTTTGAAACAGAATTTCCTGTAGTTGGCATGCAAGCCCGAGCTTTTCTATAAATTTACAATTTAGGCCAAAAGCACCTCAAATGGCCAAGATAAGTTCGGATCAAGTCGGACCCAACAGGAAAGATGATCCATGCGTAAAGTTACACTTAAGGAAAAGGACGGGGTGTCCAAGAGGTGCGAGGACAAATTACGAAAAGGCCCTTAACTCCTAAAGTGGGGCCGAACTCCGCCAAACTCTCTATCCAAGGCCTAAACCCATTAAATTCTCGATTAAATTAGCCTTAGTCGAGTTCAATTAATATAGAACGAGCTTAATTAACATAAATCAAGATTAGTGGAATTCGGGACCTTACATGACCCATGGAGAATAAGCCCCAGTCAGCAATCCCAGGTTGGTATGGGTTTCGGGTCGGGTCATTTCGACCTAACCCGTGGTGAAAGCCTAGTTAGTTACACAGGTTACGGCTCATTTGCAGTCTGTCCAGCTCGTTAGCCGCTGCCGACGTTAGCAGAGTGACGTCACCAGGCTGACATCAGCCCATGTCAAAGGCCAAAGTTGACCAGATTAATGGCAGAATTTTGTTTCTGTGATATCTTGATCATTTGACGTCCGATCAGAGATCCGTTAGCGCCTATGGACTCGTTTCAAGCAGATCTATGTGTTTGTGGAAGAAGATTCGCTGTTTGATGGTCAACGAGGAGTTTGACCAAATCAGAGCGCAGAAAACTATTTTTGTGATATCGGAGCCATCCGGGGTCGGATGGTTGATCTGGAAACTGAAGATGGAGGATATTCTTTTTTGTAAAGACCTTCATGATCCCGTTGAGGGGGATAATGCCCGATTAAAGATATGCAAGATGCTAAATGGAACAAGTTGCATAGAAAAGCGATTGGTCACATCAGACAGTGGGTTAATAATAGTATATTTAATCACGTGTCTAATGAAACCAATGCGAATACCTTTTGAAAAAGGCTAGAAGCAAAGTATGATAAAAGACTACAGTGAACAAAATCTTTTTGATCAAAAAGCTTATGAACATGAAATCCAAGGATGGTGGTTAGATCGAATATTACATTAATGAGTTCCAAAGTAAGGTAAATTAGTTAGCCACTATGAAGATGGTCCTTGATGATGAGATACAAGCTTTGTTGCTTCTGAGTTCTTTGCTGGATACATGGCAGATATTGGTTGTTTCTGTGAGCAACTCTACTCCAGATGGTGTGTCGTCCTTGAGTTAGGTTACCAATAGTCTATAGAATGAGGAAAGTAGAAGGAAATCTGTAAGGACATATAATGCACAGGCCTTTGTTACTGAGAACAGAGGGAGGAGTAAAAGTAGAGGACCAAAGGGGGGTCGTGGTAAGTCTAGGGTGAATCACAGGCCAAGTCTAGCAATGAATCATAGTCTAAGAAAAAGTCTGTGAAACGCTTTTTCTGTCGCAAGATGGGCGACATCAGGAAAAATTGATTTTCCTTGAAGGAATAGAAAGGATCCAACAATGAGAAGAAGAATGACAGTGATAAGATTACAGCTACTTTGGAAGAAAAAGTAGTGGTACTCACCGGCGATGATGATAAGTATTTGAGTGTTACAGATGATAAGGTTGAGTGGGTTATTGACACAGCAACATCCAACCATGCTACTCCTTATAGGGAGATGTTCACGACGTACAAAGTAGGTGACTTTGGTACTGTGAAGATGGGCAACACAAGTCACTCAAAGGTTATTGGTATCGATGATGTCTACATTAAAACCGATATTGATTGCACAATGACGCTGAAAGATGTACGACATGTTCCTGATCTGCAGTTGAATTTGATTTCCAGGACTGCATTGGATCATGTAGGTTATGAGAATTACTTCGGAAATGGCAGATGGAAACTCACTAGAGGGTCTTTTGTTATTGCGAGAGGAAAAGCAGGTAATACGCTTTATAAAACACAAGTAAAGTTGTGTAAAGGTGTGTTGAATGCAGTACAAGATAGTTCCTCTCTGAATCTGTGGCATAAGAGGCTTGGCATATTAGTGAGAAAGGCCTGTAGATGTTGGCAAAGAAGGATTTAATTCCTTACTCCAAAGGTATATCTCTTGACCCTTGTGATTATTATTTGTATGGCAAATGACATAGGGTTGTTTTCTCTTCGACATCAAAATTGAAATAAAATGTGTTGGATTTGGTATATTCTGATGTTTATGGTCCCATTGAGGTAGAATCATTGGGTGGCAATAAGTTCTTTGTCAAGTTCATTGATGATGCATCCAGTAAAGTCTAAGTTTATCCGTAGAAATCAAAGGATCAAGTGATCCAGATTTTTCAATAGTTTCATGTTAAAGTGGAAAGAGAAACAAGTAAACTCTTGATGTGTCTTCTCATAGATAATGAAGGTGAGTACACATCTAACCAGTTCAAAAGCTATTGTTTGATGCATGGCATACAACATGAAAAGACAATTCCTGGTACTTCACAACACAATGGTGTGGCATAGAGAATTAATTGCACTATTTTTAAGAAGATGAGATATATGATGAGATTAGCATTGTTGCCTAAGTCATTCTGGGGTAAAGCCATTCTGACTGCTGTTTATTTGATTAATAGATCTTTTTTAGTTCCTTTGAATTATGATCTTCCACAGAGAAGATGGACAGGTAAAAGTGTTTCCTATTTACACTTAAAGGTGTTTGGGTGTAAGGCGTTTGCACATGTACCAAAGGAATAGTGTTCCAAGTTGGACGATAAGGCAGTGAGTTGCATCTTTCTTGGCTATGGTGGAGATGAGTTTGGCTACAGGTTATGGGATCTAGAAAAGAGGAAAATTACCAGAAGGAGGGATGTGGTTTTCTATGAACACCAGTTCTTTGGAGATGTTGAGAAGATTGATAAGTCTTCTGAGACAATTGATGGAGTCGTTGATCTCATAGCGACTCTTTCTCCGATACAGAATATATGTGGAGAAGGTGGACAAAATGATCCGGATCATGATGAGCACAGGGGTTGCAGACGACGAGGGTGTTGAGCAGGAGGAGCTACAGTCTCCTCGGTTGGAAACCACGGAACTTCAAGTTAGGAGGTCTACTCGAGAGCATCAACAATCAACTAAGTATCCTGCATCTGAATATGTTTTGCTTACTGATGAGGGGGAGCCAGAGAACTTCCAAGAAGCAATGACTCATGCCGATAAAGATGAGTGGATGAGATGAGTTCTTTAAAGAAGAACAAGATATATGAGTTGGTGCAACTTCCTAAAGATAGGAATGTTCTAAAAAACAAATGGTTGTTCAAACTGAAAAAGGATGAGAATGGAAAACTGGTGAAGCATAAAACACGGTTAGTGGTAAAAGGCTTCGCACAAACCAAGGGTATTGACTTCAGTGATGTTTTCTCTCCTGTTGTGAAATTGACTTCTATCAGAGTCGTCTTGGGTCTAGCCACCAGCATGGACCTTGAGCTTGAATAGATGGACGTGAAGACCACATTTCTTCATGGTGACTTGAAAGAAGAGATTTACATGACTCAGCCAAAGGGGTTTAAGGTAGAAGAAAAAGAATAGATGGTTTGTAAGCTGAAGAAGAATCTCTACTGGCTGAAGCAAGCACCGAGACAGTGTTACAAGAAGTTTGATTCATTTATGTTGAGTCAGGGGTACCGGAGGACAGCTACAGATCATTGTGTCTATGTTGTCGATTTATCGATGGCAGGTTCATCATCCTTCTTTTATATGTAAATGATATGTTAATAGTTGGACAGGATAGCAAGTTGATTGGCAAGTTAAAAGAAGAGATGTCAAAGTTGTTTGACATGAAATACTTGGGTCCAGCACAAACAATATTGGGCATGCAAATATGTCGTGATAGGAGGTCCAAGCAGCTGTGGTTGTCATAGGATAAATATGTTGAATGAGTACTCGAACGGTTCAACATGAAGAATGCTAAGCCAGTTAGCATACATCTAGCCAGTCACTTCAAAATAAGCAAGCGCTTGTGTCCTACTATAGATGATGAAAAGGAACGGATGGCATGTGATCTTTACTCCGCTGCTATGGGGAGTCTCATGTATGCCATGGTTTGTACATGGCCAGACATTGCTTATGTTGTGAGTTTAGTGAGTAGATTTCTCTCTAACGCTGGAAAAGAGCATTGGGAAGCAGTGAAGTAGATCTTTACGTATTTGAGAGGTACTTCCAAAGTGCGCTTATGCTTTGGAGGCTCAAAACCAGTGATGGAAGATTATGCTGATGCTGATTTTGTAGGCAATCTTGATCGTCGGTTGTTGACTTTTGGTATTTGTTTACTTTCGTAGGGGCAGCTATCTCTTGGCAATCGAAGTTGTAGAAGTGTACAGCACAGTCTACAACAAAAGTGGAATACATAGCTACTAATGAAGCAAAGAGAGATGCTTCGGTTGAAGAGATTCCTTTAAGAATTAAGTTTGAAGCAATAAGAATATGTAGTTTACTGTAATAGTCAGAGTGCTATGGATTTCAGTGAGAATGCTATATATCATGGTCGCATGAAGCACGTTGATATCAAGTACCATTGGATTCGTGAGGTGATCAAGAAGAACTTCATGAAGTTGGAAAATATTCACTTGGAAAAGAATCCCTCGGACATGATGACAAAGGTTATGTCTAAAGGAAAGCTGGAGCTGTATTCGGTGGCAGGGCTGAACTCCCAATAAAGGGTTCAGAGCATTTTCCCCATGGTCTAGAGGGGAAGATTGTTGGCCCAGCGGGTCCAGACCAATTGGGTTCAGTATCTTGGGTGTTTTCCCTAATTATATTAGGAATTTTCTGTTTATTAAATAGTAGTTTTCTGATAAGGTTAGGACTTTCCTTTTTTCTAAGATAGAGTTCTTAAGGGATAAGGAAGTGATAATTATATATATATAATGTAATCTGTAACCCTAGATAGAGGCTGAGATTCTAAAGCTGTGGTTTCATAGATCTGAGGAGAACCTAGTCGAAATTGGTTTCCCGTGGACGTAGGCATCTTTGTCGAACCATGTAAATCTCTTGTCTTCTTATGTGGTTTATTGTTGATCTTGGTTGTTTATGTACACACGTGCACAACAGATTTTACCCCTGTGGGATATCGAACAGTGCAATATCCCCATAAAAGTAGGAGATTGAACAATGCAACAGTTCTTCCCCTTCCCATCAAACCGAAAGCGCTTTTTTACCATGAAACTCTTTTTTATCTTCATTGTTTTTACTTTTTTCAAATTCTTGAGTTGTGGCTTTTCTAATATAGGTTTCTATCTTCAAGAGATCATTTATTTCAATCATCACAAGAGGTATGTGGCCTCTATTTCATCTATCTTCTTCATTTATTTGATAAGAAAGCATACAATTTTTCCCTCTCTTCAGCAAAAAAAATTTGAGTTTCATTTGATATCCTATAGTAATTGGACATCACGTTGTTCAATATCTTACAGCTATAGGCTATCGCTAGTCTAAAGGGTAAACTTATCATTTATAGGGCATCTTTTCCTATACGAACAGCTGTGTGGTAATTATCATTTTATGGACAGCTTTCGGGCAAATGTAGAATATAAGAGCATTTGTACAGTAATTATCCCTATTAAAACCTGAACCTGCCAGGTTAAAAGCCTGCAAAACCAGCAAGGGCTTGATAGAACTACTCCTTGGGAGAGCATTGTATTGTAAGTGAGGTGTGGGTTGAGTACATCTCTCTGGTACCATGTTGCTCTCTTTTGTTCTCTCTCTGCTCTTTTTCCTACTCTTTGTTTTTGCTTCTTTTAAATGATATTCTTCATTACCATTTCAAATAAAATAATAATAAAAAGCTGAAAAACCATGCAAGGCTCAAACACAACTAAACCACTGCCAAAGCCACCCCAAATTCGGGATAGCTCCTCATTTAAACCAAATCCATTGATACCCCTAACGAGGGCTTTTTGAGCAGAGAGTTGTAAAATACTTTCAAACCTCTTTAAGTGTGAAACTTTCATGCTGAACAAAGGCCTCATTTCACTCCATTTGCATGCCTTATTTACATTTGTAATATGTAAAATATTGCAAACAAATGTGTGCATGCATAAATGTTATATGTACTTAAATGGGTGCAAAGAAAAACCCCTAAGCAAGTATGCAAATATCAATCCTGTTAGTCATCTATGATTCAATTAAGAGCATTGAATGGATCAAAATCATCATCTAATCCTGATCGGCTTGTAGAATTGAGTCGATCAAGTCTTTCATGGATTGGTTGATCCAGAAAATCCATTTGTATTAGATAAGGCCTAATTTCTTCTTTGATCCATTCATCTAGATTCCCTATGTCTGAAAACATGGCTCAAATTTCAGAAAACATGCCACCCCTGAGTGAAACGTTGAAGTGAAGCCACTTATACAAAACCCAAGTCACTCAAAATGAATGCGTGGAATGTCCTCAAATTTTATCCAAATACAAGTCGGCCCACCATAAGATTGAAAACAATCAAGAATGTTATTATTTCCTACAATTATGTTGCGACAGGCCGCAGTAGGTTTATTGGAATCAATGGTGAATGCAATAGTGCCAGTGATTTTGAGCCATATCTTTAACTAACTGGCCCGTAATAGATTTGTAGTGTACAACATTCACCCGGTGAGGACTATAGTAAATGGTTGAGTTTTATACAAGAAATTTGTTATTTTGATATAGTATGAAAAAATTATATTTTGTTTTGAATGTATGTGTAGGAACTTTATAAAAATACAAAAAAGTTGTCATAAATGGGCCCGCTCAAACTTGAATGCTTCAAGCCAGATTTGGAAAAGATTTATAAATCCTACTCTCTCCAAAAGATCACTAAGCTTGTCTCTAATAGGAGGGGATTAAGATGGGCCTTCTGTTTAACTTGACTCGTTGCTTATATTTTATGATAATTACAAAACTGTATATTTTTTCAGTTTTATAAATAATCATCTTTTTAATCGCCTTTAATTGCCAGTTAATATGGTTAACCTAATGTTATTTTTTACTAACACTCATATATAATTTAGAAAACCTACATGTTAATTTCCCAAAAATTAAAAACGGTACAAGTGCTATTAGCGTTAAAAGAGGCATACAAAACTCATTTATTTCTTTAAATCATTTATTCAGGTGACTACTGTTTCTTTGTTTGAGTACAACTGCTTTTAGATAGAAATCAGGTTTGTTCATTGTATTGTCATCTTTCATCTTTTTAATAGTATCCCTTGATTTTAGTTGTATATGAATTGCCGCTCTATTTTATATTCTGTGATGGAGCTAGTAGATGAGTTAGATTATCTGAGCCCACTTCGATTAGAACTAAAAACATTCATGATAGAGAGTCTCATTTCAGTTACAACTGTGGATTTGAATAATGTAATGCCTCAAATTTCGATTTTGATTTTAAATAAATCTAGACCTTAGTTTTTATCTTCGATAGACCCTGCAAGCATATCTTTTTAATTACTATTTAAACTTTAATAAATTATTTGATTAATATTAGTGGGTTCCATATATTATATTAGAGTTTGAATTTTTAGGAAGTCTGACTCAATCCAGAGATACTATTCAATTAGGCTCCTTGAGTTGTATTGGCCCAACCCAACTCTATTTTTGAATCTAGTCATACTCAAATTAGTTTCCCTTGGCCAACTTAGCTGAGGAGTCTAATTCTTTCTGAGAATCTCCCCGTGTTTTTTATCTATATAGAAAGGTACGATCAGGTACTCACCCCACTACCTAAGATACACCTCATACGGGTTCCGTCCTCTCTATTTCAAATCCTTCCTAAAGTTCTTTGTCCTCGAGGTATGTCTCCTTTCTCCTTGCCCCCTTTCTTTTCATGTTTACTATAGTATGTACTCACCATAGTATTTTGTTAGCATTGTGATTTTTTCTAAGCTTTACCTAGATTTTGATCATGCCCTTACCAAACCATGATCATGGTGGACCAGCCATTATGTTGACTTCCATCGCCTTGCATCACGTCCCTTGTCACCACCCCCAGGCCACCATATTCACCAGCTAGCCCACCGTCTATTGGCCATCAACCCATCTAATCAGAGTATAGACCCACCCTCTTTTCACCCTTATGTCCAAGGCAGACACTAACGACACTTCATCATCAGGCCCCAACCCGATTTCCATCATCCCCGGACTCATCACTTCCCTCTATGATTGGCCCAGACCCAGATCACTGTCACCTGGACCCATCTATGATTGACCCAGACCCTCATCTTCGCCATCTTCTTCTTCTTCTTCTTCTTCTTCTTCTTCTTCTTCTGTATTCTGAGATTCTTCCACTGCTCGTTCCTCTCTTCATTTTTTCTTCTTTTCTTCCGCCTTCTCTGCTAATCTTGCTTCATCTCCTCGTTCCCTTCCCTTCTGACAGTCTCAAGCATTCCTTCTAGCACCCACCCACGCGTCTTCATCTTCTTCCTTCTTTTCTGTCGCACCAAATAGAGCCCAACCAACCACTGCAACCCATCCACCATCTACAAGTCTGCACTTCTTCTTCTTTCTTTTCTCTATCTTCCTGTTTTGCTTCTTCTGATCTTCTCTACTCTTCTCCTCTCCCTCTCTACTCACGCCCAAACTCAGGCCAATCCACTCATCCGGCCATCTTCTTCTGTCTCTGTTTTCTACCTCTCCTCCTCCTTCTTCTTCTCCACTGGGTCCTTCTCCTTTCCTGCACCTTCATCCCCTTCTTCTTTTCTCCTTGATTTTTAATTTCCTTCCTCCTGATGATCAGGGCTGAACCCATCAACCATCTGGACCTGGTATATTCATATTTTCTGCTTTGTTTCTAGCTCTCTGCTAAACCATCATCAGTGGCCATGTTGCATTGAACCCAGGCCATCTCGACCAATGATCATGATCATTTCCGTCCTCCCTGTTCCTTCCCCACCTTTTTTTACACCATCATGTCATAAAATTGATAGTTTTGAGATTATTTGTGATTCGAGTTAAAAGGTGTCTTTGATCGAAAAAAATTAATTTTATTGAGAAAATCATAGATTTCCAACGATATTTGCTATGCTTGATTTGTTTGATTTTGTTTTGTTTCCGTTGAAACCTTCTTGGTATAAAATGGATTGTTGTGTGTTATAGTCTAAGATTAATTGTCACTTGATTGAAGAGGTTGAATTTGTGTAAAGAGTGGATAATGTGTGACTTGATTTATGTTTTCAACACAACCTTTGCTTGTAAATTGAATTTCATGTGGAAATTAGTGGAGTATCTTAAGAGATTATTTACAGTTTGAGGAGGAGGATATAATTTATTGTTAAGAGAGAATTATTTTATCATTTTGTAATTTAATTTAATTATTTTGGACCCGTCATGCTTCGTAAGAAGGTCCGATGATCTCAAATTGGAGAGCGTAACAAATAAACTCTTGAAAATATATAATAAAAGATGTCTTTAACAAAAAAAAAGTTGCATAAGCTATAATTTTATCAATGGGACCAGCATCTTAAATCCAATCCGCTATATACAAAAATTTACTCCAATCAGAAGTGAGCCCACAAAGTAATTTAGTTTTGTATGGGAGAGAGTGTTTCTCCCTTGTCCTTTCTTTTTGGAACACTATTTACGTTCGTCGTCCCTCTCTTTATAAACACACAAGCACTCATGAAGGTAGCAGTTTCTTCAAAGATTGATTAGGATTTTGGAAAGAGAATTAGGTAGGGAGCGGAGATCGGTCCATTAGATTAAGGTAACTATGCAGTCTATTGTTCTGTTCAGTTTGTTTTGTTGGCTTTCTTTTTGTTGTTGGTATTGGTGGGAGCTCTGTATTTGTTTGTTGTCGAATTATTTTCTTCAAACAAGAGATTGAAATCCAATATGTTTCTAAGGATGTGTACTGATAGTTCTTTGATGTTGTCATTCCACACCATACCACCTGTGCCAAGTTCCTATGAAAAGAAGTTAGTAAATCCTATTGTAGATTGAAAAGATAAGTTTTTCTACTTTTTTACTGCATTGTCTTTTATAATTTCCTTTCACCATAAAATATTTTATTTAAACTTTACCATGATTCTATGAATGTAACTGTTAGGTGGCAAAGATGAATAGGAACCCACCTAGGTTAACATCTCTTTTTTTTTTTTTTTTTATCATTTTCAAATAGAGTGACTCTATTCATGTTCTGCTGTACATTGAATCAAAGTGTTAAGCTTATTGGTAGATAATAACCCTTTGGCATGCATTGATATTTCTATGATTTCAATTGAGTTGAACCAATTATGAATATTAACATACTCATGCATACTTAGGATTGATTTTTTTTATCCTTTGTTTTACCTAAATTTAGCAACAGAAACCTTGAAGATTCCTGCTACTTCTTCTTTCGCTGTTGTTAGTCTTTTGCTTGTGCTTGGGAGCTTCAGCGCGGCATCCGAGCAACCCAACCATCTTGATAAGATGCCAAACATCATCAAAGGGGAGAGGTGGGCTAATTTTTTAAATGGAATGAAAGCTATGAATCTTCCTCCCTCTTTAACCATCTTCTAGCCCACTGGTGAAGATGAGTCAATGATACCACTTCAATGGGCCAGAGAACCTGACATTGTCCGCTACCATATTGTCCCTATGAAGCTCTCCTATTGGCAACTCACTCGTTTAGTGGCGGCCAGTCAATGAATCCCCACCCTCTTACCGAACGAGCCTATCATACTCTCTGTTGACAAATCATGCAATGTCTCTGTTAATCATATCCATATCACTCGCGCCCTGAGAAGTTCCAAAATGTTGCTGCTTTTGTACATGGAGTGTCAACTCCCCTCAACTACTCTCACAAATGTGCCTCGACCAAGCGAAAAGCAGCTTCGCCACCAGAAATGTCTAAGGGTGCAACTGCACAGCAGCCATCACCACCCCTTTCACACCCTGCTGCTCCCACGCTGTAGCCATTGCCACCACCTTCACAACCTGCTGCACCCATGCCGCACCCATCGCCACCACCTTCAAAGCCGGCTAATCCCACACCACAGCCATCACCACCACCATCACACCATACTACTCCCACACTGCATCGATCGCCTCCACCTTCACAACGACCTTCAAAGGCCCATGCTACATCTGCTGCACCCATGCTGCAACCGTCACCACCTTCATAGCTCAATGCTACATCCACTGCTCCCATGCCACGGCCATCACCACCTTCTAACGTCCATGCTACTGCTGCTGCTCCCGTACACCATCCATTTGGCGCTAGATTTCTATCTAATAAATCGTGATTTGCACTCTTACCAGTTTGGGTAATCTCTATTTTTAAATTATTTCGATTTCAAGAAAAGCAAAGCTAGATTCTTTTTCGTTTTAAAGTAATGGTTAGTTCCTCATACTCTTATATGAATTCAAGCATTTTACTTTCCAAGTGATAGTTCGAGATGGTGATAATTTTATTTAGTATAGTCTATTCAGCTTGATGTTTTGGAAACGATTGGCGCCTGATGCCATTGAAGGCAATGGTTTTGCTATTAATTTAGATTTTCAAATAACATTTTGGAGTTGACTATGTAGTGTTGGATGCTATCATATAATGCTCACGATCTCATTATAAATATTGGTGAGGGTCCATCTTGTACTCTGACCTGAATCCTCATTTGGGTCAAGGTCTAGACAAGGACATGGCACAGACTCGTTTTCACACTTGAATTTAGTATAACATGTAACGATGTCTGAGTTTGAGCTAAAGTTTTGCATGTTTGAGTGGCTCACGTACAAAAGTGAAGAAGTGAGTTTGTGGTGACGATGGAGGCTAGGTTTTTAATCGGTTTTTGTACGTTGCAATTTCACCCACATCTTTAGTAAATAAGGGGTGTGAAACAGGTTTCGAATACCTCGGGGCCGTGGTTAGGGGTGGGGTAGGGGTGGAGCTTTGACACTGAGGAACTTGGTTGAGTGGGAGTGGGTGCAAGTATTTACCAAAGTAAATAATAATAATAATAATAATAATAATAATAATAGTATTGATGATGATGATGATGATGATGATGATGATGATAATTTTTTTAAAAACTATCATTTTATTAGAATATTTTGGAACCTACACATTTATATCCAAAAGTATAATAAAACAAAATTGAGAATATATATATATATATATATGAAAGCCCTTGCTTCTAGACTTTTTCATATTAATTAACATCACTTTAAGTGGAATTCAATGCTCTTTTTACCCACGGGGATGTACGTCAATCAAGGAATTTGGATATTTAAGGCTTTTGACACATGATAACTATAAGTGGATCAATTATAGTCCTCCATGTCTGACTGGGTAAGGCCTACCTTGTATGGGACACCACACCCCATGTGAATGGTATGCTTTAATTTCCTCGGTGACAAGCTTGTTTGAATCTTTGTAAATTGAGTGCTAGTAATCTTTTGTGACCTTTGCTTTGCTAGTAAAGGGCATCAATGCTCACTCATACGTGAGGGGCAAGTTTGAGCTTATTGTAAATAAGAAAGGAAAAAAAAGTGCTAGAAACTTAGATGCACAAAGCAGAGTTCATGCAATTGGATAACTTGAGCTACTTGCTATCATCCTATGCAATTCACAGATTGTTTTAATTTTATAAAACCAAAGTGCTACTAACTACTCCCGATTATTGCTCAACCAAAATATTAAAAAAAAATCTTTTTTTGTTGGTAAAAAGATTGTTGCTCAACTCTTGATGATCATAAATAGCCACCTGTAGGATCACATATAAATCACAACTGAGTTATTCTTGATAAGGAGGCAATGGGTTGGTTTTAAAGTGGGACCCGCTCTGACTTACTTCTATTAGGTTTAATTTTGGTAGTGTAAGGGATGGTTTGGATTGGATATTGAAGGGATTCTAACTTTGACAAAGGTTAAGGTCTCAACACAGATTTCTTATATGTAGTTAAATAAACAATTACCCGAAGTTCCCAAGCAACCACAAGAGATAGCTATACGATTTTTAAATAGAAAATTCAAACGGGAAAAAAACCATAGGACCTAATACTGGCTCACACTTAGATCAAGCACTATATAAGAGAGGTTACAAAATCTACTTATTACCCTTGTCTAGTTGAATACAACCTAAATGACTAAAGTTTTTTTTTTTGCCGATGCACGTGCTGTTCGTGTTCTCCACGCTTGATCTAATACGCTTTGAAGCTACTCAAGACGAATAATCTTTTAGAAGAGTAAATACAATCTTCTACAAGAGAGTAGAAGCAATATTCGTTGGAACTCAACAACTTTCGTACAATCTCTCATTGAATGCTCTACATAAGAAAGGAATATCTAATGTAAAATCTCAACTCAAAATATGGAGATGGATGCCATAGGATTGAAAAAAAAACCTCTTTTTATAGCCCTAATTTCATGCCTTATTATAGTAATCCAACCAGAATAAAAAGTAGCATAAAACTGGAAAGTCCCACTTAAAATAGAAATAGAAATTCACACAATGGCAGTTTTGTAATTTTAGAAAGCACAATTTCTACAAACTTTTCAAACTTCCTGAGGCTATAATCTTGTCGTTTTAGCTCCTATTTATACAATTTTAGAACTTACAGATATCTACGCGAAATGAGCTTTCTAATGGTAGGTCATTTGCCCATATCCGACTCTTGGCTTGTGAGATGTAACCTTTTTAATTCAAATACCTTTATGCTAGCTCTTCTAAGATTCTTTAACCTCTTCAAACTCTCAGTCTAAAATAATAGAAATACAACTTTGACTATAGCTAGAGTTTTGTTCAATCTATGAATTTAGCCAACATACTAAGATCCTTACAATTTCCCTCTATGGCAATTCATGAACAAAATCCCTAGAACACTACAATTTAATCTCCCCAAAACAAAACCCAAAATACATTAAATTTTTAGCAAAAATAAAAATTTTCCATTCACCACTTTTAAAGCTGTATTGTCTTTGTCTAGCTTTAAATATCTAAACTTTCAGCATCGGACCAATTACCAATTGAATACCATATATCTTCAATAACTCTGAATATACAAATATTCATATCTCCTCTTGATGCTCTTATACTCCCCCTTTTTTGTTCATAATTGACAAATATAATGATGTTAATATGCAGCATATTTGTAAGTTAGGATTCAACATAGCTCCTTTTCAATTGTGGTTCCCCCTTAATTTCATCTTCTTTTTAACACTACAGGTGGGAGTTTGATCTTTTTTATTTGGATTTTTAGGTTTTGGTACCCACACTTGCGAATTTGAAAGTTTTAGTACATTGTATACCAATTCAATAGGTAAGTCAGAGTTTCTAACCCATACACCTCTTGTCTTGATCTTGGGTGGAGAAAATTGCTTCTTCAATTGCTTGGTTTTTGTAAATATCTCATTTTGTTGTAATGAGAACGAATGTGTCCTTTGATTCCACAATGGTGGCATGTGAGTGTAGATGGAGGATGAAACACATTCTTATTTGAAATGAAAGCAACATGTTTTGTAGATGGTATGGGTGTCAAGGAAACCAAAATAGAACTTTTAACAAATATAGATTTACCTTTAGCTTTTTTAGATAGATGTGTTTTTGACATAGCCAAAACCTTGTGTGTCACTTGGCAACTTTTAACTGCACAGGATGTTATCAAGTTTCTTTGAAGCAGTGTTCATTTTGTCCAATGATACCTTTGGAGCAGTCAGCTCTAACATGATCACCTTGTTCTTATTCTAACTTTCCAATCAACATAGTTAGATCCATCTAAAATAGGGGGCTTAGTAATCAAAGAACCATCTCTTGTAAACTCCTTATCTTCTAATTTGATCTCACACGAAAGACTTGTGTGAACCCTCTCTGATATTACTTGAAGGATTCTAACCTTAACACAGGTTAAGGTCCCAATACAGATTTCTTATATGTAGTTAAAAAAATAATTAATGTAAGTAAAAAGGCATCCAATCACTAGAGATAGAGACATGATTTTTACGATATAATTTTTACATGGAAAACCCAAATGGGAAAAAAAACACAGGACCGAACACTTGTTCACGCTCAGATCAAGTAGTATGGAAGAAAGGTTACAAGATCTGTTTACTACCCTTGTCTAGTTGAATACAACCAAAAAGACTGAAGTTCTTTTTGCCAATACACACGCTGTTCGCTTTCTCTACACTTAATATAACACGTCTTGAAGTCACTTAAGACGAATAA
This sequence comes from Sextonia rubra, assembly GCA_037013555.1. Lineage (NCBI taxonomy): Eukaryota > Viridiplantae > Streptophyta > Magnoliopsida > Laurales > Lauraceae > Sextonia > Sextonia rubra. The sequence goes on from JASUAD010000009.1 coordinate 29,472,904, forward strand.
TCTTTTAGAAGAGAAAAGACAATCTTCTACAAAAGAGTTGAAGCAATATTCTTTAGAACTCAACAATTTAAGCACAGTCTCTCAATGAATGTTCTAGAAAAGAAAGGAATTTGCAATGTGAGATCTCATCTATAAAAATGGAGATGGTTGCCCTAGGATTGGGAGAAAACCCCCTTTTATAGCCCCAATCTCATGCATCGTAATGGTAATCCAACCAAAATATGAGTTGGCACAAAATTGGAATGTCCCACCTACAATAGGAACGGAAATTTGCTTAATGGTAGTTTCATAATTTTAGATACACTATACCAAAAATGCAATTCAGGAATGGACTGTTGGCTCGATTTTGGGCCGTTCTTGAAATGAAACGGATGTGGCCCGTTCTGCAGGAGGCCCACTTAAGAAGAACGGTGTTGCTCAAGTGGTTATTCCCATCGTTTGTTTTCACAAAAGGCAAATCCGTTTCTCTGTTCTTCTACTCTCTTTTCTTCCCGATTTCTCAAAAGGCAAGTTAGGGTTTGATCTTGTTCGCCATTGATTCTCTCAACTCTTAGATCCTTGTTTTTTAGGGTTTCATATTGTTTTTGATGGATCTGTTGTCTCTAATCAAAGCTTGCTTTGTCTAGGTATGCCTGCTCCTCTCGATTCCTCTCTCTATGTCTTTGTCTCTTCCGATTGCTTCTCATTTCCTTCGCATTTGATCTCATTCATCTTCCATTTGCATTGGATCTGCCCATCCCTCTCTATCGATTTTGATTCAGATCTTTCTGCAATCTTGTTTTGTTTTCCTTTTATCGATGAATTCACAAATGGAATGTAACGGGTTTTGCTTTGGGGCATGGAAGACGATTTCTCATTCTCGGATACAGTTCCTCCCTCGTTCGATTGCAGCAAGGTATGTTCTTCTACTACCCCTTGGACGGATTTCTATATGTGATGATGATAAAAGATGTTTTTTTTTCTGTTCTTCCCTCAGCCCTTCTATTTTTTTCTAGATTTGTTGTCTAGGGCTTCTGTTTCTTGTTTTGGATTTGTAACAGGTTCATGACTTGATGAATGTTTCAAAGTGGTGTGACTTGTTAGATGGAAAATTCCATTCATACCCACCAGTTAAAGTAGTGAGGGATTTTGGATGAGGCATTTATAAAATTAGGAGCCCCTTAGTTCATATAGTTTTTGTGAGAGATTTGATGTCATGAGAATGTTGGTGTTGGATTGCTAAGAATGTCTGGTGGGATTGATTTTTGTAGATGCCTAAATTACAATGACCCATTAACATGTTAATTCTCCTGCTGTAGTATTGTTGTTGGCTCTTTGTGTGCAGAAGGAGTTTTTTCGCTACATTTGTTTTTCTTGTAACTTCTCACTTTGCTTATTTCAATTGTTCAAGGTAGAAAATTTTGAAAAATGATTTTGTACTTGATGTTTTTTTTTTTTACTTTCTTTTATTAGAGTTCAATATTTGAAATGTTAGTGTTGGTTATGATTTTTCGTTGATAGTGATATGCTTGACTCAATAGAAATTTGTATTAGTTACTTAATCAAGATAATGGGGAAAGTTTTGCCTCATGATGATGAATTAGACGAGATAGTTAGAACCAAGGGACACTCGAGGCTCAGTTGATGAAATTAGGTGGATCCATTGCATTTTCATTAGGCTGCATTCATCGAAGGTACAGTGTCTAAATTCTAGGAGAATATTTTTCACTTAATGAAATTATGTGGATCTATTCGGTTCCTATGTATCTAATGCTATTCATTTTGGTTGAGCATCAAGTACACTTGTGAGAGATGATAAGAATATATAGGGAGGTTGACCGTTCTCCCAGTTGCATTCTGCTGCAACATTGCCCTAATCAATGTGGGCTCCCAAGGCATCTGGTAATGCATCTTTCCATGTGTACCACTTTTTCTTTTCTCTTTTCTTTTTCTTCTTTTCATGTACTTTGATCTGGATGTCAATAGGTTGTTTGACAAAATGCCATATTGATCTTTAATGGCCATAATTTATACTTTGGGTTTAGATATGCATATTACATCTTAAAAAATGCCACAATTAGTTACACTTTTTATATGTCTTACCACTGAAGAAGTAGTTAAAAGATGTAGAAGTGTAGCCACTCATGATAAAAGATTAATTTTACCAGTAGAATATTAGCAGAATGAGATTGTATGAAAATACCTTAACAAAATATTTAGAAGCCCAGACTAGAAGTGCCCAGATTTCACACTTTTTACTATTTGTAAGCGACTAAAACAAAATACCTTGGGCAAAATATTTTGCAGGATTCTTTACACACTTTATGATTATTAGAAGCCCAAACTTGAAGTGCCTAGATGTTGTACTTCTTACTGCCTGTAAACAAATCATATAATACTTGCTCATAAGCAAATAAAAACATTCTCAATACAAGGGTGAAAAGGAAGAAAGCGACTGAAAAGAACATTCACGTATTCAATGGAAAATTTTATTAAAACAGAGATAAACCAAAAGCACAATAACCATAGTACCTTCTTGAGTGAATTTCTTCATTGCCAAAATGTTGTCCCCAAATGTAGAGAATGCTTCTTTGGATGGAATGTTGCGTTCTTTTTGTTAGGGAATTAGTTACTAGGAAGATGTCCAAATTATATATTTGATGGTAATTTAGCAAACTATTAGAATGTGACTGCAAAGGTTACTGGCATACTACAATTACAAACTGTCCTATTGTCTTTAAAAGATATTTATGTATTTTTTCAATTTTTTTCGTCATACTGGTAATAATTATTTGACTATGGTTAGTATTGGATTTGGTTCTGTTGGTTCTGTTGATTCACTGATAGCTGATAGCTTTAGAGTGTTAGTTTACTAATATGTGCATGCCCTAGGTTCTTATGCATTATGTTTTTAAGTTTATCTCATTTGCTTGAAGTTGATATCCTACATCAAGGTGAAACGCTTGCATGGGCAGGACCTCCTAACCCTCAGATTGTCATGGTTTGGGCTTGAAGAGAAAAGCAAAAGCTCATAATTTTATTCCTCAAATTGAGGTATCTTCACGTTAAGCCAATGCATTATCTGTGATATATTTTAATTTTAGAATACACCAAGCAGTTAGAGTTGCTGGCTGTGCATCTTTTGTGTAAGTTGGTTTTATGGTTCAATGGTCCATAACATTGATTTGATGGGTTCTATCATGAAAGTGGTTTTCTTGAATATCTTCTGGTGTGGACTATTTTAAAAATCCTCAAAACTTGAGATGAACAAGTGGGGAGGTTTTTTGTTTCCTTTTTGTTTTTCTTGAATGATAAGGAGGGAGTATAATCAGGTGATAAAATTATTGTGATTAATTTTCTTAGATGAGTATTATTTTGAAAGTATAACCAACTACTATAACCAATCATTTGATTGGGCAACTACAACATGCATCACTTATAACTTTGACAAGTTCTTTCATGCTTTTCCATACTGGTTTATTGTTTCAGTCACTTGTGGTTAATGCTTCTGCATATTGTTTTCATTAAACCATTTTGATTATAGTGGTGATGCTGGATTTTGATATTGTAACACAGATTATCTACACCGAAGCATATATTGGGCAGTCTAAAGTAAAATCAGCTGCTGTTGCTTGTCATGCATATGTAATATTCTTTATCTGTAATTTGTATCATAGGAGGAATTACAACTACTTTATTTCTTTCTTTGGTTAAGCAGTGTTTGGGTTTTACATGTACATGAGGGTTCATGCATTTGGAAACCCTTGTTTGTTTGGTTCTTTGCCAGAACAAAATACTGGTAAATGGATTTACACTGAGTGCAGGGTAAGCAATTCAGACAGGGCCTGCAGGCTTATTTGTTTGCTTGGGATCCACCTTTGAATGCATAAGGACCCCAAGGTTTCCTTTCATTTGACTGAACCTTGTCAATTTTTTCAGAATTCCTATGCTTCAGGAAAAAAAATGACAGCATATGCTATTGCTATTGCAGAATGAGGCAGCTGTTCGACAAATACAATAGTAGCTACAGAGAAGTCTTGCAACAATTCTAGGCATTTGCATGAAACGTTAGTTACTAGTTATATTGATATTCATTTTTCCGTGTTTTCATTTGAACCCTGCTTCTTATATGTTGTAGCACTTTTGGTATATGTTGTAGTACTTATTGCAAGATTTTTCTCATTTATCATGTATTCATGTGGGCCTACTGTGAGCATGCCATGCTCCAAAAAAGGGGTTGGTTTTAATGAGCATTTCATTCATTTACATCATATTTGGATTATGTCTAAACCATCTATTTTCTTGTTAATATATGGCCAGCTGATAATTGCACTTGCCTGTGTTTTTGGGTCAAGACAAGTCACAGTGGGATGCACCTAATACATTTTTCTAACTTTACAGTCATGTGTCAATTGCTTTGTGTACTAGTAAACAAGATAATGTCTTTTGTAATTGGCTGTCATCTTATGACCTTACTTTCTGCCTCACCACAGTGAATCTGGCAGCAGTGTTATGCTCTATACAGTTCCAGTACGATTCAATCTGACTGTATGATATATTTTATGCTATCTGTAGGGTTGAATGTTTTGATAATCTATTAAACCCAAATTATATTGTAAGATACTCCCTTCCTTCTACATTCGGCAAACTTATATCAAAGCCAAAGTTACTAGATTGGAAACAATGTGTGTGGGAGATGCCTTTCCATTAAAGTGTGTTTGAAAAATGAAATAATCCACTCTCATAGGTGTTGGTTTGTTGGCATGACGCTTCAGTTTTCTCCTCACATCATGTGTTCAACATTCCCCAGATTTACCTTGTGCACGTGTTGTAGGGTCATGCGTGCATCGGGGGGATTAGTCATGTCAGGTCAATTACGATGGGAAACCCTCATCAGCAAGAGAGAAAGAGAGAGAGAGAGAGAAAGAGAGAGAGAAGACAATAAAAAATTTGATCCAACTGCGACATAGGCCTCAAAGTCTGCAAAAGAAGGTTCAATAATAGGACCACAGTTGGCCATGTAAGAAATAGCCACTAAAATGAAACAAACACTAAAATAAGAAATAGCCACTAAAATGAAACAACCCAAACACTGCTATGCATTTGTAGATCAGCACCATATTAGATGATGACAGGTGGATCTTATGCTTGAAAGCAATCTTGTTGGTTTGTTAATTCGTAATATTTACCCTTTTTCACCCACTAGTTCTTCTTGCAGCTTATGCCTGGCCATTTTTTATAGGTTGCCTTTCTCAAAGCAAGAAAAGGATTTGTATGTGTAGCCATGGAGATGGGTCGGCCTCTAGTTCCTATTTTCTACTATGGTCAGGTGCTCTTATTTTCTAAGGCATTGTGAATGTCAATGTAGATCTTTTAAAACTCATCCCTGGAGTGGTTATATAGCCTTTGTTTTTCTCATTCTCATTACTTGAACTGCTAATCATTTTATATTGCTTTATGATGTTTGGCATTTTTTTAGATCTTTTGGCTGCATGCTAAATTAAAAGATGGGAATAATTTGTTTTTCTTAATTACAAATAACCTAATAATTCTTCTCTAGAGATTTGTCAGTGTGGTTCTTGAGAGGGTATCTGCTCCATGACATGCTCAAAGTCTGCTAAACTCTCATTATAATGTATTGATAAATGGACAAGAGCCTATACACATTTGGAAGGTGAACATTGCGTCAACCATGAGGTTTTGGGTTCAAATCATGCTACCAACAAAATATATATATATATCCTGATGGACATGTATCTTTATATATGTGGATGTTTATGTGTAAATATTCATGTAAAACTTCTTGTATGTCAATATTTGCTTGCGTGGATTTTGTGTTAAGAAGTTTCATGCATGCATGAAACAGGGGAAAATCATAGCATGACTAGGGGCCATCTTAATTTGGAATTCTGGTGAAGGGTTGCATCTTGTTGTGTCATCTTGTTGGGGCCTGCTGGTCCTATCAAATAAAAGATGGGTTTGCAGATTAGGTTCCTGCCAATTTAGCTTAATTAAAAGTTGCTTGACTTTGCTATGTGGTTGTATAAAAACTATCCTGGTGTTACTACTTTCACAAGTTTTATTTTCTGTTAATAAGATGCAGGATGAAGTTAACATTATAACAACTGACATTGTTTTGGGAACCATCGTTTAGAGAAGCTATTTGTTATTCTAATATGATTTTATATGTAACCTTTTACATCTATATCACTGAGTAGGTGATTTCTACATTATTTTTCCCCCTTCCACATAGATTGCATATAAACATGGATGGTGAGGAGTTGATTGCGCAAGAAACTGCTCTTTATGATCGCCAAATTCGCGTATGGGGTGTTGATGCCCAAAGAAGGTATGGTTTGGGTTTCTACTTGAATTGGTTTAAGACCTATGGCATTCATATATATCAGAAAGGATTCTTGATTTCCTTCCATTCCTTACGAAAATGAGCTTATTAAAATTTTGATTGATGCTAAAAAAAAATAGAGATTTAACTTCTTAGCTGTTGTAGATCCCAACAAAATGGAATTATCTCCCATATATGAGTTCTGGTTGCTTGTTTAAAATCCATAGCCTTTGTTTTTTTTATTATCATACTGAAGATAGATTATTTATGGACACCATCAGCACCATCCCACCAAAAATCAGTGCACTTCCACTCTCCTCAAACACATCAAAGCTCCCATCGCTCTCGTAACATCTCGCATCTGTAGCTGTTTTGACGTTTAGGCATATCTGATATGATCGATTCTACTTTATTCATATCGATTTCAATCTTTTCAACTACTTGTTTTGATTTGGCATTTGTAGAAAGTTAGACAACTTTATGGTTTTGGTTTGGTGTTGGTTTCATGATTCTAATCTTGGTTGATGATGGTTTGAATTGGGGGACTTCAGGTGTGGTCCCTGGTGAGGTGGTTTGATTAGCCTCAGAGATACAAGCCTTTTGTGAGCGGATGCATCGTGCAGGGAAGGCCCGAGATTGGGAGTGTTAGAGAAGTGAATGTGAAAATAGGGCTTCCGGCAACAACTAGCACCGAGCAATTGGAGCTGCTTGATGACAATGAGCACATCCTCTGGATCAAGATCCTGGGTGGTGATCATAGACTTAAGGTCTGTAATTTCTTCTTCTCTTACCGCTCCCTCCAATCTATAATTCTTGTTGCTCTGGTGGTCATCTTTTCTTGGTCATAGCATGTATGGGAGACTGACTGAGTTATCTAAATACATGAACCTTCAATTCGGTAAGTTGGGTGTGTTTTTTTTTTGGGGCGGGATGGGTTTTTGGACTTGGATTCTATTTTTGTGCATGATATTGCCAATTGGTTTGGTCAAATCTAGCAAAGGACTATTAGGTCAATAAATATAGATGATGAACCCAAATTCATCCTTTTGTAACTCCACCTTTTGGGAATAAAGGCTCTATTTTGTATGTACATAAACTTAATTTTGACTGAATTTTGTGTGTGCTCGTAGGTAGAATAAATGAAAGCAAGCAGCATTTGTGTATTTGTTCAGAGTTTAATGAAGCAATCTTCTTTGGACATGCCTGTTTGGTGTCACCCTTTGAGTGACCATTGTGTCATCCAAAATCAATTGAAACTTTATGGAACCACTGTATAACTGTATTTTACACTAATTCCTTGAAATATTCTGATTTCTGAAGTTGAGGTGGATGCATCTTGAAAAGGCTTAACATGGTTTTACAGAACTGGTATTGATGTCCATTAATTCACAATATTATTCCGGAACTTTATTGATTTAAGATCAGATTTGTTGAGAAAATAGCCCAAATTGTTTACCTGGTTTGAACTTGTGCTGTTTCAGTTTTGGTGCATTATTCAGCCACGTAGTTGCTTGAATATTAATCCTTCTAGAATGTTTTGTTGAATTGGTTGATATCTACCTGCATATATCCTCTCCAATACAAATTATCGTTGCTGACATATAAAATCATGGCTTGGTTGACGACGACTACCTGTGATACTGAATATTTGATAATCAGTAATGTATTATTGCTATATGAGCGATGGGACCAATGTTAACAGCTGCTAGATGCAAAGCCACAGCAGATCAAGAAGGCCTATTACAACTGCATGAACGCCTATCATCCAGACTTGAGTGGCAATGATCCTGAGACCAACAACTTTTGTATGTTCATCAATGAGGTCTCTGTGGTGGGTTCCTCAGCTTGGTAATCAAACTTCAATCTTTGTATTGTGTATATTCTTATTAGGCATTGAAAACTTGTTCTGCAGGTGCTTAGTGATCCTGTCCAGGGCATGATTTATGATGAAATTCATGGATATGCATTGACAGCAATTAATCCTTTCTTGGATGACATCAGTCTGAAGGATCATGTATTTGTCGACGAATTTAGTTGCATAGGTAGAGATACATTCTTCTGTTCCTGCAACATTTTGATGATGGTCAAAACAGCTGATTATATTTAAAAATCTTGAGAATTTTATTGCAGAGAGGGGTTTCTAGAGTCCACACTCCACAGGCATGGATTTCCTCCTAGTTGTGTCCTCATATGCTGAGATATACCTGCACCTGGGGTCTAGGGTCCAATTCTTGTCAGGGTAAACTAATAGATAAAAACCATATTTGTAAACTTTCACTACCTTGAATACCACTGGATCATTGGGGTGTGTGTGTGTATGTGTGCTTTTCTATATCTGTTCTCTTTGACTGATATTCTTTGCCACACAGATATTCACCAACTGAAAAACCACCTTGGCATGTCAAACTACCCCATGGTCCCCAGGTAACATACCATCATCCCCCTTCTATATTTGATCTCACTCCTTTCACCTTGATGGGTCTTCTGTTGTTGATCTTTTTGCTATTATTGCTAACTTGGCATACAAGCATGAAGTTGTAGGAGAAGTGACAGAGGTGGGTTCAAATGTGAAGAAATTCAAAGTGGGAGAGACTGCAGGGGTGGGTGTGATGGTTGGTGAATATCAGAACCCTGGATACAAGCCAAACAAATCAAGAAATATCAAAAATGCATTCAAAATTAAATGCTGTTGGTTTGAGTTCTTCTACCAGTGACATAGCAAACAGAGAAATTGGACTGAGAAAGTGGAAAAACAGGCTGCTCGTAATAAATAATGTTGCTACAATCTCCAAATGATCAACATGGCTTTTTGATATGATGCTAGATAGGCTTAAGTGTTTGCAAGAAGAAGAGCTGGCTTTTCTTGTCACCATAATAGCAACTTGTGGCCTGAAATTATTGAATGTAACATGAATTTTTAATTATTGTATTAAAAAGGAATTTTAATGATTGCATTTGTAAGAATGTGAATACCATTTTATTTTTAAATATGTGATTAGTAGTGTTTAAAAAACTTATGATTTAAAAAAATATTATTAAAACTGTTTTAAAGAAGTTCAAAAAAGAAATGGTAAGGAAGAATAATTTGGAACGGTTTTAAAATTTTGGAACGGTTTAAAACCATTCCAGATTTTCAATTCTGGAACAAACTGTTCGAAATTCTAAAACGGTTCAAAACCGTTCCAGAATTGAAAATCTGGAACGGTTTTAAATTGTTCCAGATTTTCAAATCTGAAACGGAAATTCTGGAATAGTTTAAAACTGTTTCAAAATTTATGCGACACCCATTTTTGGAACGGTTTGAAACCGTTCCAGATTCATTTAGGAACAGTTTCAAACCGTTCCAAATGGCTATTTTTGGTGTAGTGATAACATAATTTTTGCAAATTTTCCGAGACCATAACTTTGTCGTTTTAGCTCTTATTAACGTAATCTTGGAGTCTACGGATATCTACTCGAAACGAACTTTCCAATGGTAGATTGGTTACCTATATTCGACTGCTTGGTTTATGAGATATGACCTTTTTAATTTAAATACATTCATTCCAGCACTTCTGGGACAGTTTAACCTCTTCAAACTCTTAGTCTAAAATAAATAAAAATACGACTTTGACTATAATTAGAGTTTTGTCCAATTCGTGAATTTAGCCAACATAATAAAATCGTAACAAATATGGTTTTCCATATGTTAACCCGAGCTTGGTTCAAGGTGGCTTTGGATTTTGGGTGTATCTAACCTACCTGTCCGGCCCCATATAACTCTACTTTTTTATATTCTTATCATCAAAATAAATAGTCATAAGGAGTGACATTTTCTAGATGCCATGGGTTCAAATCTTCCTAATTAATAAATTCACTTTTGCATATTAAAAATAAAAACAAATTAACCAACAACAATCTAGACTCGACCCGTGGCTATAATGGGATGCATTTGGTATGACAATAACAAAACTTGTCCCATGTCGGCATGGTTGTGACACTCCAACCTAGCTTAATCCGGTTTAACAATTAATTAAGGTGTTTTCATGTCATTTTCTAGTGAATTAGTTTTATGTTTGTTGTTTTGTCCTTTTGAGTTTTGTTCTGGGTTATAGATAGGTAATTGGATTGAGTTTAACCCGGTTTAGGTAGACATGAGCCCTTTTTTGTAATTTTAGCTTTTGTAAGACTTTGTCATTCATGTATCATCTTGGCGTCATCACGTGTATCTTGTCGAGCTTGTCAATTTTCGTATCTACCTCGTATGCAAACGATGTCATTTGTTTTCGTTGGACAGTTACTTGACTTGAACTGTAAATATCTTGAACTTGTGGACCTTCTTATAATTTCGTTTAATCCTTATCTTATGTAAGGAAGCCATGCACCGACTTCCTTTTCATTTCCTCTCAAACTCACGTATCCTTCTTCTTCTCTTTCTCTTCTCTGCTCTTCGTTTTTTCCTTTCTTTTTCATGCATTCATGATCAAATCAAAGGAAGGGGATAATCTAATTGTGTGCTCTACAATAAGCTTTTGAGTCTTGCTATTCTATATGAGTCTCGAATGTTTCATGCACATGCATGCACTTATCGTCATTTTCTTCTTGCACACATGGTGATTAGACTACACTTAGACAGTGAATTTGAGCCAAAAGACCACTATTCACGTAAAAGAGCTCATTTAAGGCAAGGATAAGCACGATTTGGATAAACACATGGTGGTATATGATGATTGCTACTATTCTTCTTCATCTTTCATGTGGTGTGTGAGTTATAGCCCATTTTGTATCATATCTCTCTTTGCTTGTTGTCTGTAGTCCCAATTGTTCCATTTCAGTTCGTTCTGTAACAGGTTCAAGACATGTCTCTCTGAAGCTTACGGCTAAACCATAAGATGTTACAGCTCAGGTTCCAGAGAGTTACAAAACTCAATTTTTCTCTACGGTCAGGCTACGGCTAAGCCGTAGGCTAGCCGTGACCCAACCATAGGTCAAGCTACGGCTTGATATCTAGAAACCAGGAAATTGAGAAAAACCTCTATGGTCTAGCCACAGTTACACCATATAGTGTGCAACGGCTAAGCCGTACTCAACCGTGGCTGAGTCGTAGAGCAATCATGGCATAGCTCTAACGGAATGCACGATTCAATTGTGGCTCGCCATAAATGAGGATGAATAGTCTGAAGGGGACCACGGCTGAGCCGTAGTATATAATACGACTAAGCTGTAAGATGTCTACTGCTAAGCTATAAGTTCACCCATGGCTAAGCTGTACAACCATTGAGAAATGGAGAAAAAGGATAGCTTTAATAAAGAGACCTTGTAGGGCCCTTGAGCTAAGATGTAGGCAACCTTAACTTACCCAATGGAATATAAGAATTGCATGAATGTCCTTAGGGCTGTGACGCATTCATATGTGTTGTCCAATTATTAAGCACCTCCCCATAGGTGTTGGTTTAAGGAACTTCGATACACGTTTCTTGATATCTTGCAACACCCATAAGATGGACAACTGTGTATCGAATAACTTAAAACTACATCATCATGCATGGAAAGAAGCACTGGACAAACTAGTTTAGGGTTGGCTAGTAAACAATCATGATTCCCTGAATAACTTGAGTTGCATTGCATATTGATTTCGATTATTGACTTCCATGCTTTTATTATTGTTTTGACTTGTAATTCTTAAACTTGTATCAGTGTTGAAAGAACTGATTCTAGTGTTTAACCCTAGTGTGATGCATGCATTATGTTGCCTGATTGTGATATAACATGATACACGCACAGTACTGCTTGAATGTGACATTGAATTGATGTGCATCGTATGACATGATTGATACGGTCTGGCTCTACTCAGCCTTAGCCTCAGGATACTTGACAGGGTTGACTTTGGCATAGCCTGCTTGTTGCCGCTGCAGTGTGCTCTTGTCCTGAGACTTCCAGACCTCGCGAACCAGAGATCCATTGTAACCTGGCTTGGTCGATGGTGTTCTCATCCTGTTTGCTCTCAATAGCCACCTAGCAAGTACATCTGTATATGATTCTAATAGGATGTTTTATTCTTATGCACAAATTACCTAGTAGACTAACTTGAAACTCAATGCACTCCTGTCTGTTATTTATTCTACTAGACACGATGCGCGTTACCCTATTGTCGCTAATGCTTTGCTGAATCATTGTATTCATTCGTTGTTCTTGATGTTACAGGCTCAAATCCCTATACCGACCTCTCGTTGGTCGGCCAGACTCCAGGAGAGACTCGAGAGGCCCAGTCAGGGCTAGAGGAGTAGATGTGATCCCTCCAATGGAGAGCGGTCTTACATTGCATTAGTTCCTTATTTTTGCCTCTAAGAAACTGTCTCCCAATTTTTGTTTTGTACATTCTGTAATTAATGTAATTTTTGCAGTTATTGTTCTTATTAGTGTATCCTCTTTCCATGCAATGATACGTACAGCTTCTGTGTACACCATGTTTACACATGTGAATGTCCCTTGTGTGTGTAAACTTAGACAAGGCCTAGGTGTGCGTGCACGAGAGTATATGTGTCACTAGTTAGGTTTTAACTAACCTCCGATTTCTGGGCTCGAGTCGTGACATTGGGTATAGAGGCTAAGAAAATACCAATCTAGTTGGGTTAGGCTTTGCCTAAAAGGGAATCTGCTCCGCATTGTTGTCTTCCTCAATTCCCCTAATTCTTGATTGTTGCTCAATTAGTAACAAACATCAGTGCCCACCTATTGGAGCAGGAGTTTAGCCTTTTAAAGGGGAAAATTAAAATAAAAATTAAAAAAAATAAAGGGCTAAATGTCTCAATTTACACATATTAGTACATGCATTTGGATGATCAAATTACTTGGGCTTTTTAATGACATCTTTTGTTGACTTACCCAAACTAGCCAAGAAATTTCTATTATTATGAACAAACACTCTCGTTTTCTTAATGGTAGTGCAAGGGCCTTGCGACTCATTAGTTTTGGGCTTTTGTGGCTATAACTAAACTCAAAATATTTTAACTATAAAACACTAAGGGAGTTCAACCATAGGTCACTATATATTTTCCCAGAATATTATAGATTCAGTGACATAATTTTTGCTACATTAGGTCCTTAAGTTAAAAAAGCCAATGTAAATTGACAAAAATGACCCTCCTTGCTTATTACGTCCCTCACTTGAAACTTGACGTTTCAAAACCACATATAGATTGCCATTGCATAAAATGTGGGTACGAGGCAAATGTAAGTGTCATCACTTCTCTCGTTGACATGTACATGAAATTCCACAATGTTGATTATGAGAAGAAAGTGTTTGATAAAATGCCTGAGAGAAATGTTGTCATGTGGATTTTGATGCTGATATGTTATAGCATAATGGACTGCCAAATCTTGTGTTGAAACTCTTCATTTATATGCAAAGGGAGGGTGTTAAGACGAACTGTTTACTATTCAATTTTATCTATTCATTCCTCACAATGGTGCTCCTCGCCGTCTACACTTGCACTTACGACAAAATGTAGTTCCCCACCATCCTTGAACAAAGAACTGGGTTGTAATTGGCCATCATTGATCATCTCTCGTCATCTGTTCCTATGTCTTGTGGGTTTTTTTTTCTAAGGTTTAGGTTTGGGTTCCATTTGTTGATGAATTCCATTTGTTTGTGAAAATGATGGTGGGAACTTAGTCAGTGAGGAGGGTATTTTGTATGAATTATATCTATTGCGTTTAACAGATTTTATCTGTTAGATCTAATAGAATTTTTTTCTTATTTTTTTTGCCTTTCTTGTAAACAGAAAATTTTATCTGTTGAGTTTAATAGATTTTATCTATTTGGTATTTCATGTTGGCCCAAAAAGGTTTTATTTGTCAAATTTAATAGAGCTTATCTATTATGTTTAACAAATGATGACACTATGACTTTTTGCTACCCTTTTATTGGTTACTAATCTTAGATTAAACTGTTTCTATCCACAAGATTGGAAAGCTAAACCCATCATGTATTGGCCCTTAAGCTAAATTATTTTGCCTAGAAAACACGATGCTTTGTGGATAAGACATCTAACAAAAGAAAATAAGACCTGATTTTATATTCAAATTTTTTCCTAGTAAATCATTGACAACAAAAAATCATTTTGACTGTCCATTTTATTGTCCAATAATTGGATGGTTGGGAACAATGAACATTGGTGGTCTATTTTGTCACATTGCTTTTTGTTTCTTTCTTTACAAAAAAAAAAAAAAAAGATATGAAGGTCTTTTTTCTGATTAAGAGTTTAAGGTGCATTTGATTACTAATCCGAAAAAGCAAGGGTTATCATGTCAAAATGATTTTCAAGTTATGCATCATAAACAAAAGGGTTTACAACATACTCTCTAGATTAATGCACATGTATTAATGCATGTTATGTTGATAAAATGCACATGACACTCCTCCCCTAAATTAGAAACAAAAAGGCTTCCAATATTGGAACTTTTTTTCCCCGCTATTCATCATGTCAAGTGGGCTACTCAAGAAGATGGCACTGTAGATTAAATTTAGTAGTAAAAGCAGGTAGATGATTCATGAGTCATGGCACTTTACTATTTCAATTTTCAGCTACCACTTGAGAACTATTGACATTCAAAAAAGTTTGGAAGAAATCCACAAGCAAATCAACAAAAAAAAAAGTCAAGTCAACACTCAAAAATAGCTCAAACACAGCAAAATAAAGTACAAGTAGCTCAAAGACAAAGCTTAAAAAGACATCTTAATGTTTGAAGAAGAAAACAATTTAAAACACTTCAAAAAGTGAAAAAAGTTTATGCTGGCCGACAAAACAATTTAGTGGTTGAATGAGCGCTAGCCGACTGAACAAAATTACTGGTCGATGGAACAGTGGCCGACAGAGAAAAGTGACTGGCCAACAATTATAAATTCTAACAGCTCATTAAGATAGGTTCATATCATTTAGAGCAGATTTTAAGCTAATTGACATGATCTAAGGACAAAAATCCAGCTCCTACCTTGATAAAGTTGATGTGGGAAGGTAGCCGATCATACAAATACACAGTCAGCTACCCCTTCGAAATAAATTTTGCTCAATCTTCCCCAAGGCTATAAATACTCCCCTTGGGTACCCATTCCAAGACATAATGTAGAGATAGGCGCACAGTACATCAATGCATCAACAACACAAGGCATAGAAAAACACATCAAAGTTCTGCAGATTCTACTCAAGAAGACTCCGGTGCTTCAACTTCTTCAAAGTTCAAGCTTCAGCTCTCACTACAAGGTACTTAATCTTCTAAACGTAACTGGTAGGATAGTGCCTTCATTCAAAAGGATCCAAAGAAGAAAGTCTTTTGAGACTTTCTTTGTTCCCTTCACTTAGGAGTTAAAGGTCATACGGGTACAACTATGGCCAACCTATTGGTATCATGAGATTAGTGATTCATAGGGACAGCCATGACCATAGAACCTTTATTCTAAACTCCCTTTCAAATGACACATCCAAGGAAAATGAGTGATAGGTTACAAAGATTGATCAATCGACTTAAAATACAAGAAGGTGGCTCACATATCTGGATTAGTCTTTTTTACTTGATCTTTTTTTTTAATGTAAATTGTCATTATTTTCTTTTCCCTTATAAGTGTTGATAATTCAAGACAAAGTGTAGGGGGGGTGCTGTGATAAAAAAAAGTGGAAACAACTTGCACCTTGGAGGTCAGAATGCAAAAGAACCCACGAAAATAAACTTGGAATTCAAAAGAGGCGAAAAGTTCGGCATTTCTTGCTTTCTTTCTCTTGCGTGTCTTTTCCTCACTCTCTAAGAAGGGGCGAACAAGGATATTAAGCAGAACCTACAAATGATGTTTGTTCAATGCTCATGCTTCCATTAAACTTTAGTTTAAATGGAAAGGTCTCAAGTCTCAACTACCCATCTAAAGTCTCACAGATTTGACAATTAAAGAGGTGAGGGGAGATGATAAAAAAGGGATGTAAGGTAGAGATAAAGATGACACTATGACTTTTTTAGGATTTTATCTATTTGATATTCCATGTTGGCCCAAACAGATTTTATCTGTTGAGTTAACATATTTTATCTATTGCGTTTAACCAATTTTGTTTGCCTTTTCTATCCACAAAAGATTTTATCTGTTGAGTTTAACAAATTTTATCAGTTTTGTATCTCATGTTGGCCCAAACAGACATTATCTGTTGCATTTAACAAATTTTGTTTACCTTTATTATCCATAAAAGATTTTATCTGTTAAGTTTAACAAATTTTACTTGTTTGGAATTCCATGTTGGCCCAAACAGATTTTATCTACTGCATTTAATCGATTTTATTTGCCTTTTTGTTCATAGAAGATTTTATCTGTTGAGTTTAACAGATTTTATCTGTTTCGTATTCCATGTTGGCTCAAATAGATTTTATCTTTTGAGTTTTTCTGTTTCTTTCAATAGAAATATACTAAACAAATAAAATGTTTTTTTTTATCTATTCAAGGAGGCCAACAATTAAAATTGATGTGTTCACAAGAAATAGATAAAATTTCATATTTGTATAAAAGGACACTTTTCATAGGAAACCTTGATAGGCATGAAAAAATCAAGCCTTAAATATCTTATAATTTTAGTTGTTTATAGGCCATTTGTGTACTTTCATCTTTTTGCAGATTGAGGCATTATCTAATGTGATTGGCCAGTGCATTTTATCTGTTCATATTTAGAGCCAAGTATTTTATCTATCCATGGGCTAATTTTGTTCATTATCTGAGCACACAAATCAAAAGCGGTCATAGGCTGTGAATTTATATACATGAACAAATGGTCATAGGCCCAGTACAATTGGATTGACCTAACAATTTCTCGCATGTGATCTTTAGGCATATAGTTGCCTACAACTAGCCCATTTAATTTGTGCGTATATAATATCATACGAACAAAAACAGATAAAATTGATGTGTGTATATAAACCCTAAATCTTATGACCAGATAAAATTGTGCTATATATATCTTCTTTTCTCTTTAATTCCAACATATAAATTTTTTATCTTGCTTGCAATAGATTTTCTCTATTGCTTTCAATAGAAATTTACCAAACAGATAAAATCTTTTTCTTTTCATAATTAAATAATCAACGTGGATCTTGCTTTGGAGAGTGTGAAAAACGGATTCTAAATATATAAATTTTATTGCAAATGGATAAAAGTAGTAAAGGTTAAATAATTTAAAGTTTGGAAAACAGAAAAAATACAAGCGGCGTCACTGTTTGTGAAAGCCAATACATTTATAACGGAAAAGAGATTTTCATCTAATATTTGTCCTTATCAATAATAAACGGACCTAATACAATACCAAAATATTTCAACTAGACTTGGTGGGTTAAGAAAAACGTAACCTAATATAATATGAAATTATTTACAAGGACCAGCCTCTAAATATCCCAAGAAACAAAACTTAGTATAACCTCAACACTAGAAATGGATTGGGCTTGAAACTAGAATCTACAAGTTGGGTAGGGTCAGTTTGGGTTAAATGAGTTGACCCATGTTGAATATGGGTTATGTGGGTTGGATTGTGTTGGGTTGGGTTATCAACCATGTTTTGAAGATGGGTTGAGTAAGGGTTGACCTTCAACTTTAAAGGACCCCTTGTCAAACTGACCTGTCTTGACCCAACCAAACTGATTTACTAACCCTATTTGAGGATGGTGCTAGATAGCCTTTAAGCATCCAAATAGCATCTAAGTAAAAATAGCAAACGTCTCCACCCCTCTAAATAAATAGTTGGGCGTGGTGCTTTACCATAAAAAACAACTACTGTCCCCTGCCATCCTGTTCATCTTCTTTCAAGGTTGTCTTTGGTGAATCTGTGTCCCATCATAGTCATTTGATACCCTTGGAGCAATTTCATTGTTGAACTGATCTATCCTGTAAGTTTACACTCACAATTTTATTGAAGTCTTTAAAAAGAGCCTTGGTTTATTGCTTGTACAGGGGTTTTTTAATTTGAGATTAATTATTTTCCAAAGAATGGTTCATGTGATAACCTAGGGTTACGCAATATCTCACGCATTAGATTGTGTGATTTTTTAAGGCCATGTGATGTCACACGATTATTATACTAAAAACTTTTAGTAAATATTTAAGTTTTTCTTGTTTTTGGTAAATATCAAATTTAAGGACAGTTGTATGAGCATTATTCCAAAAATCTTTAGCTGTAATCAGTCGCCACCTTATTAAGAGTTCAAATCCTCCTAGACACAAACTCATGAGAAGTCAGGCCGACAAGTGAGGTCCACTAATTAAAATTTTGGAGTTTGTCAAGACAGTAACCTTTAGCTTCTAATGATCAAACTTGGTGATGAAAGTTACGATATTGTTCCAAACATTCTCCACAATTAGAAAATTGACAAAACTGCCCATATTTATGTGATTTTGTAGCTTTTTATTTACATAACATCAGACAAAAATCCCTTTCTCATTGGGTTAGAAAAGGAATTTATTTATGCAATACTGAGCACTTTATAGTTTTATGCAATATCCCACAGTCAAGAGATGTTAGTCCATAAAAATTACATGAGTACTTGGGGGAAAAAATCCAAAATTTGAAAATTAGGCGAGGAAATCCATCTCCGTGAGATTCCACACCCAATTTAACTTTGATTAAGCATACTTAATCAAGTTTTATTATAAATAATATAGATTTACTTATATTTTCTCTTTTGTATTTGAGTTCGATCATAGATAAGTAGTTTGGGGCGGTTTGACCTAGGTAGACTTTATAGCTATTTTGGTGATCTTGATGTCATGGGTCAATGGGTCATGCACTCATTAATTATATCATTAAGCATCATCTTAATCTCATCACAGTCCTTTTATTATGTGCTTTAACCTTTATGTTGGACCCAAACTCACTTGACCTCATATGGACCCATTTGTGACCCAAAAAACCCAAACTGAAATTACTTTGAACAAATTGGACTCTCCTATAAATATAGAAACTGTTTTATATAAAAAGAGAGCTTCTAAATAAACACCAAAATGGAATCAGTTTACATAGCTCATTTTAAAAATAAAAACTTAAAACTTCTCAAACTACCCTCACCCCTTTCATTCCCTACACATCTCCTCTCTCCTCCACCCCTTTCCCACCTCCCCTCTAGCAGGGGAAGGGGCTCTCTCTCTCTCTCTCTCTCTCTCTCCTCCTCCCCGCATTTGGAGTCCCCGCAGTAGGGAGACCGGCATCTCCCTGCAGTAGGGAGACCAAGATTATTCACACAAAGGTGGAGTCATATAAGTTGCAATGATCAAAGATTTGTGATGAGTCCATAAAATTGCATCAAAATTGCATCATTTCATATAGATTTATGGACTCATTCAAGTTAAATATAATGCATTTAATAAAGAATCATGATTTTATGCAATTAAACATCAAAGTGAGGAATTTCACATAAAATCATTCATTCTTCACATCTTTTAGCATCAATTCATGAAACACATCATTTATTGTATTTTTTCAAACATTATTTTTCATTTTCCAAAAACTTGAGGAATCTTAGTTCAATTAGGACTCTTCACAAGGAATACCCGTTGCCTTAAAATCCTAGTCATGCTCAAATTCTGTTCAATTTTGTAGGAAATGTGAAAACTAATTTTAGTCAAAGAAGGAGTCCTGGTTGGATTAGGAGTCCTAGTTGCATTAAGATTCCTATATGGGATCCACACTTAAGCAAAGACGATCATCATGGGACTCGTAGCGAAGCAAAAGAATTAAAAGAAAGAAAAATGATGCCCAAGTGAACCCCCCACACACATATGTGATAGCTCACACATGTGGCATGGCCAAGGGGTAGTCCACTCATCTTGCACAATTCAAATTATCTTTACAAATAATTCCATGAGAAATTCAAGAAATTTCAAAAGAAGTCCAAACATTGGAAGACTCCTTCCATGAAGAGGAGACCTCAAGGTGCTAGTAGAGGCAGCGGAATTACTTTTTAATATTCCCCATCGGGTGGAGTCCACTTTTTAATACTCCCCCTCAGGTGGACGCCAGCCGAGTCTTCCTCCTAGAATTCAAACTTAAAACTAGTTGGCTTTGATACTATATTAAATTTCCTCAGCTAACCGTTGCTACCAAAACATCAAGGTGTTAGTGTCACGCCACCAAAACTGGGCCGGATCCAAACTCGGTTCTAGAGGTGTGAGAATTGGGGCCAATAAAAATTTTTCTAACATAAACGATACGGGCCCTAATTCCAGGTGGATCAAAGTCCTTCATGAGGCTATGCTTGGTGATCAAGCAACTATAATCACACGCGGAACTAAAATCCATACTCATCGCAGACGATTATCATATAACAATCATGTAACAAATCTCATTAATAACAAAATCAAGGTCAAGTGCCTCAAAGCATATTAATTAAATTTATAATTCCAAGACAAATAAATTTAATAAATAAATTAATGGCTCAAACATGACCTTATTACATAATTTAATGTTTCGATCTTTGCACCAACTCTAGGACACCTCAGATGATGTCATCGGTGCTCCACTCAATAACTTCGCCATCTGGCGAGATCCCCTACATCGGCTGAACCTCCGGTTCGACGCCGGTAACAGAACCTAGACACCAAAAGTAATGGGTCAGATTGATGTAATATGGCAAGAAGGTAAACTGAAGGCAATGAATTAATCAACTGAATTAAACATAATATTTATTATGACCCAAAATATATTAGATACAAACCCCAATGGCATGAATGCATAAAAACGGGTATCCCCGCAAATACTATATACCAAAAATGGGCATTCCTGTAGAAAGATAAACAGAAATGGGTATTCTCACAGATAAAAATATAGAAACGGGTATTCCTGCAAATAAATATACAGAAACGGGTATTCCTGCAAATAAATATACATAAATGGGTATTCCCGCAAATAAATATACATAAACAGGTATTCCCACAGAAAAATATATAGAAATGGGTATTCTCACAGACAGATCAACATAAATGGATATTCCAGCCAAATATAACAAAAGACACAGTTGTGTACTCTAATCCACAGTATACGTTAACCCGATGGCGTACATCCACCTCCAAATTGCAGTCGGTCGGATATATATACAAATATACATATTTACAAATACATACATATATCGATGCAGAATAAACCATGATATGAAACGCTTAATCCCAATATTCAACCCAATATCAATTTGACTACTTACACTTTTAAATTTGAAATTGTATTATGAACGTGTGTCAATTCAAGTTCTCTGAGCGTAAACACTAACCCACCTAACGGTAATAGTTAGATGAATATGCACATGAGAACTAACCCTCTTTCACAATGGAAATGTGAGTCCACGATGCCAATATCCTGCTTTCCATGTCTCTCATGTGGTGCATCCCAAACCTCATATTCCTATTCTGAATTCAGTTCAATTCTTATGTAAACATTCAACCAACTTTTCTAAAAGGACATAATTCATCTAATCCAATTATGTTTGTTTATTGTATTTTACAAATTGGGTAAAAGATGTTCAAATTCAAAATCCAACTTTAAATCAAATTATGATAACAAAGGGGAGGAAACAATTAAGCTCTTAATTAACCTTGTTGTGTATAACAAAATACTTTATCATTTTATATAAAACGAAGGATCTAAATCGCGGATTCAAATTCAACATTTAAACTCATTATAAAAATCCAAATTAGGAATTCAAATACTTTCTAATTAAGGCTTACTCACTCCCAAAAAATCTTAATTAAATTCTATTCAATCTAAATAAATTATTAATCATAAGTAATTAAACCTTAATTAAGTTTATAAACAATTCTAACTAAATTTATAATAATTCCTAATTAAGAATCAAATAATAAAATCAATTCACTATTAATATATTAAACTATTAATCAAAAAACAACTCTCTAAATCATTTAGAAAGAATAACCTAAACCTTAATTACCTATTTATTTACTAATCATAAGTACATAATTCCCAATTAAATTTATAAACAATCTAAACTAAAATTTTCATATCACCTAATTAAGAATTAATTAATATAATTAATTCTCCATTAATCTACTAGTCCATTAGTAAAAATATAATGATCCAAACTATTTGTAAATATTATACTAAATACTAATTAGTTTATATATATATTTAAATTTGGCTTAGCCCTGTCAAACCCAGATCGGACCCGCCAGCAACCAGGCCCAGCCGCAGCTGGGTTGAGTAGCAACCCGGGCCGGGTGCTGCCAAGCCTAGCCGTAGCCAGGCCCGGCCTGGATGTGCTGCCTACCAGCGCAAGCAACACTACTGCGACCACCGGTTTTTTTAATAAAATAAATCAAACCATATTATCAAAAACCAAAACCCAATTATTATTCTTCCAAATCTTTATCGAAA
The DNA here is from genome assembly GCA_037013555.1 of Sextonia rubra. Taxonomy (NCBI): domain Eukaryota; kingdom Viridiplantae; phylum Streptophyta; class Magnoliopsida; order Laurales; family Lauraceae; genus Sextonia; species Sextonia rubra. Next base: position 29,495,602 of record JASUAD010000009.1, read on the forward strand.
ATCGCTAATCAAAATATTAAACCCAAATTAAGTAAACATATCTAACGCATATTGTTCCACAAAGAATCAAAAGCCATTATAAGTATCCAAAGACATTGTTTACAGTTATCCACTTGCCTGGATCGCGAAGCCAGAAGCAAATCTGAAGATCCCACCTTAGTTTCTCTCCAGAGAGCTTCTAGGGCTTGGTTGCAGAAGAATGAAGAAGATGGAAGAATGGGGAAGATCCTAAGAGTTTATATTATAAAGATTTTTTCTAAATTACAAGAAATGACTCTTTGCTTTCTAGTGAGTTTTACGAAATTCCAAAAAGAGTCCATTGGCCTAAAAGAGTCAAATAACTTAGGCCCAAAGCCCAAGAGTGTTAAATCAATCCATCTTACCCGTCTTACCCCAACTCAAACCTGGCAAACCGACTCGACCCAAAAGAAAAATCTGAGTCCTGACAGTTAGTAGAGGCAGCGGAAATACTTTTCAATAGTCTCCATCGGGTGGAATCCACTCTTCAATAGGTCCCTCACACACGTTGAACATGCCAAGTTCATCCTTGAATTAGTTTAAATTTCATGCAAGCTCTTGGAATTTCACTCTTTATTATCTCTCAAAAATAAAAATAAAAGTAAAAAACAGAGAAGAAAATCCAAGTCGAGGAGGAGTTGTATTTCAAGAAGGAAGCAAGAGATGAAACCCAAGAGTCACTGGGACTCTTGGGCGTCCAGGCCAAGCAAAGCCTAGAGGTTCCACGACCAGCAAGTTTAAGTGGGGTCCACGTCTCCAGAAATGAAGAAGATTTGAAGACAAGTTGGGCCCCATCATGCAATGATTTTCAAACAAAAGGTGGGCCTAATCCTTGAAGACTCTATAATTCAAATTCATGTGGCTGTAGAAAGAAGCATAAGAAGACTCTAGAATTCTCTTATCTTACCCCATTGTAAATCAAACTTGTTGGCTAAGAGAAGAATTCTATCTCAAAAGAGTTAAGTGTAATCAACCTATTGAGTCCAAAGAGAGAATGGCTTTTGAGCCAAAAACTTTAAAAACACAAGGGCGTGGGGTAGCATCACTTCCTCCACTCCCTCCCTCTCCCCCCTCTCTAAATTTTTTTCCACATAAAGAAGGCTTGCCCACCTTTAGTTTGTCATCTAAAAGAGGCTTCACCATCCTAATGTGTATGTTCTTTTGTTATTTCAATTCTTTATTCTCTCATGTAAAAGGCAACATAATACATATTAATAAAATTTATATCTTTTCTATCTTCTTTTTCTTCTTGTGTGTTTTTTGTTCTAATTTTACAAGTCTTTTCAAAAGGGTTAACTTGTTGTGCTTAGTGGCAAGGTTAGTAGAAAAATGACATCTTACACCAAATGACCTAGTTTAGTATCCTCCAACGTGTACTTTGAATCTTGAATTCCTCGGGTGAATATAGGAGGCAATGTAAGCTAGACTCAAAGTGAAAATGTTGTATCAAAGAAAGTTCAGAGCCCTACCTTGAAACCCTATACTGTTTGCGTATTAGTTCAGTATTCACACCTGGATTGGTGACTCAAGTCGTAGGACAAGAACCGAGGCTTGTAGTATTAGTGACCTTTGACCCAATTAGAGAGAGAAAATTGGAGAAGACGTGAATTTACTACATTTACTTTTCTTACAAAATTTACTACATTTAAATTCTTGTTAAGCCCAACCACATTTAAATTTCTTGCAAACACAACTACATTTAAATTTTTGAACTTTTGTTTTGTTTCTTTCTCTGTCTACATGTTTTATGTTTGTTTTTATGGATAGTTTGATGGCTGGATTGTTAATCATTGCATGGATTAGGGGTTGATAATGTTTCTTTCAAGTTTAAGTTTCTGAAAAATCAAGTTTCAAAACTATTTGAATGAGTCGAAAAACTTAGATTTGGACAAGTTACAGATCTAAAATTCTGTTTTCAGCAACCCATTGCAGAATTTCAGCATGATTTTTTGGTAACTTTACATGGTTAGGTATATCACCTTATTTAAATTGAAAATTTTGTGGATTTTGAACCTTGATGGAAAATGTCTTCAAAATATACATTTTGCTTCAGAAGTTCTTAGAAAAGTGGTATTCCAGTGGTGCAAACATAGCCAGTCAGTCCACTTATGCAGAAATTCTTCACTGCAGAATTGTCAACTAGCCATGTTCATGCATTCAAAATTTTTGTTTTAGATCTTTTTCTTTTCCATTGTTTTGCTATATTCATGCATCATTAAAGTTTGATATTTAGTCATTAAACTTAGATTTAGGTTGCATCGGTCATGAATATTGCACATCAACATAGTTTTTGCACTAGAAAATTTCAGCATACATGCATTAGTGGATTGTTTCAAGATTTTTGTCATGCATTATTCATTGAAAGTTTGCATCACATTAGGAGTTAGAGATCAGTTTTCAAATCTGACTTAGGTTTTTGGAATTCTAATTGCATTAAAAAACTAAGGTTAGAAGCATAATTAGAATAGAAGTCTAATACTAACATGCATTTTTTTGATTTTTTTGGTAACTTGTAACTTAGGATAGTTTTAATTAGGAATTTGCTATTTAAAAGCAAAAAATATCTCAGTAGAATCACCTATTTAAAAAAAAAAAGTTCAAAAATGCCTACACTACCCCCACCCCACATCCCCCTCCTCGCTCCTTCCCTATCCCACCTCCCCCTTTGGTGACTGTCGGCAGCCTCAGAGGAGGGAGCTGCCAAATCTCCCTCTCCCTCTTCCTTTCTCCTATCCATTTCTCTCCCTCTCCTTCTTCCTTTCTCCTATGCCTTTCTCTCCCTCTCCCTCCCTCTCCCTCCCTCTCCCTCTTCCTTTTGCTTTCTTCTCCTTTCTCTCCCTCTCCCTCCCCTCCCTCTTCCTCTCCTCTCCACTCACTTTCCTCTCCTCTCCTCCCCGTCATCCTCACCTCTCCTCTCCTTATTCCAGGTCTTTATTTTGTTCAGCCCTATGAGGCTGAACATTACACTATTGTTCGGCCTTGCATGACTGAACAAAATGAAGAACATTCATCCAATCTTGGCTGAATGGGGCGTAGAAGGGTCGCTCTGGAAATGGGAAGGGGAAGGGGGGATCTATTACAGAGAAAAAAGGGGGCATAGTGGAAAAAGGAAGGGGGGATCTGTTGCAGGGAGAAGGTGGGCATGATGTGGGAAAGGGAGGGGTGGGATCTACTGTAGGAGACTCAATCTCCCAGTCAGGGGGATCGAGTTCTCCCTGTAGGCGGGGAGGGAGAGTAGGGGGAAGGGGGGGTGGGAGAGAAGGAGAGGAAGAGGAAGAGGGAGAAAAGGAAGATGAAGAGGGAGGGGAGGAAAAGGAAGAATCCGGCGGCCGTCGGGGATCGTGGCAGGGAGGGGGAGGAGGGGAAGGTGAGTGGGGGAAAGAAGGGGCATTTTGGTCATTTTACTTTTTTTAAACTGATGTGAGTGTACTAAGACCCTTTTGGAGTTCATATAGTAGGTCCCTTTAATTATTGTTCTCACAAATTTTTACATAATTTTTTAGATTTAGACATTTTCTAATTGAGTGTCAAAAGACAATTTCTTAATCAATGAAAGTTTCTCTTTATCTGGAAGTTCTAATTGGTGTTTTAGTTTTGTAGCAACTCTAGTTAGTTAGAAATTTTTTAGTTTTTAGGATTTTTAGGATTCAAGTTTGAAATAACTCTAATTGAAGAATCTCCCAGTGGAATGACCTAGTACTCACTGGGTTTTATCACTACAATCGGCACTCAACACTTGGAGTTGCTATCAATTTGGTTGAGGAAAAGGAAAATAGAAATTATACAAAGAGGAAAAAAAAGAGAGTAAGGAATGAATGTGCTTAAAGAAAAGAAGGTCTAAGCAATTTTGTCATTTCCCCTACCATGGATAAGGTGAGGGGAAAATAAGAGTTTTTGAGACGGGAGAAGGAAAATCACCTATAACGGTAACCTTTGGGGAAAAACTTCTTTGAAAAAAATGAAAAAAGGAAGTTTTGCCCCAGTTTCTCTAGTGGTTTTATTACTTGGATTTAGCAAACAATGATGAGGGGAAAAAGTAGAAAAACAATTAAACTATCCATGGAAAAAAATTAAAAAAAACCCCATTCCATTTGAAATTTTCAAAAAGTTAAGAAGGGGAAATTGCCCCTCCTTGCCCCTACATAAATTTGTCCCTGCATGTAGGGATGGACCTAGGAATTCTTCCTTGGGAGATAGAAAATGTTTTTGGGAGGGCCACATATAAAGAAAAATGAATGTAGTTTTCAAATTATATACTAGCTTTTCTAAAAAAAATTGGGGGCATATTTAAAAAATAATAAAACTTCATCAACTTAAATGCTGTTTTTTAAATTTTGAGAGGTGGATAGGGGCATGGCCCTCGACTATCCCACTCTTGTTTTGCCCATGATAAGGATGTTTGTATCAGTAGATGCCTCCCTCTAGATGACTAACCTTTTTTTTATTTAATTTAATCTACTAATCTTACTCTGTTCTTTTTGTGACTGAGAATTTTAGAAGTAATGTCCTAGTCTGCCATTATTGAAATCCCTATTTCTTAGTTCCCATACTAATAAAAAAAAATTTCTTGACTCCCGGCTATAGCACAACTGATTAGGGACTGGAGAGGTAGATATTGTGGGTATGTTTCTTATTGTGGTTAGGATTCTACTTCAACAGGATTGTTTTAAGTTTTCTATAAATGGATGGATATATTTTAGTTTTATCTTGTTCCCTTTTTCGTCCCCTCCCATCTCCCGCAACAAGAAATTATGGTTTTGATAAATGGCCCATGTTGCTTGGAAGCAAAACTCGATTAAGCTTAGAAATTAATCTACATTGTATTGGTTAAAGACACTGAACATCCTCACACTTATTAACCATACTTTCTGATATTGAATTGCTTCAAAAATGGTCAATTTTGGAAAATCATTTTTATCATTTTTGGAAGCTTGGTTCTTGATATTGCACTGTTAAGGGTTAAGACAAGAAATCCCTCTCTCTCTGTCTCTCTCTCTCTCTCTCTCACTACAATTTTTTTTTCAATCAACACCATTATTGTAATTAAAGCTAATATTTAATAGAATAACCCTTATTTCTCACAGTCCATTTTGGGTTGATAGTGTAGTCAAATCCAATTTTTTAACATTTTTAGAATGGTTCAACACTAGAATTCCAGTCTACACAACCTAGATTATTTTAACTATTTTAGGAATGGATAACAACTAACAAGATGTAAGATTTAATTTGACTGGAAAGCCAGATCATTGATTTTGAATGGTTTACACGTCAGTCGGTTTGATTTTTGAGTTTTATATCGCTCTTTACTATCATTTTGAATCAGATGATAAATATGACTTTGATTATTTAATTGATTGTGAGTTGTAGGGTTGCAAACGGTTTGGCTATGGACTGGAACAATTGTAAACCCCGACCTGTTTCTACATTATAGTTCTAGTTTCAGAACTAGTTTTGACTTGGAATTTGTTTTGTTGGTTACAAATAGGGTTATAAACGGGTACCCAATTATCCAATTATTTGAAGCTTCCGACCCGTGAAAACTAGGTTTGGAATTTATTTCAGGTTCCAATTCATATATGGGTCTAGGTTTGGAAGCCAAGTTAGGATCTGATTAGTTAAACGGGTCTAGGTCCATATAAATTCCAACTTGTGAAACTAAGACCCAACACAAGAGCCTTTAATCTTGTAAATTGTAACTCAAAATCAACTTTGGTATGACATTTTTATATTTAATCTGAAAGATAGTAGACTTGATGCATTGTTATAAGTTTAATAATATCCTTAATTTAAAGACAAAATAAAAGAATAAGAAAGTTAAAAGATGGCAAAACCAATTTTGGAACAAGATCTTAATTCTCTAGTTAGACATGGTTCCAAAACCGAATTCGAGTCTTCATATTGGAACCGGGTCTAGAACCAACAAAATAAGTTATCAGTTAGATTGATTTTGGAATAAGATCCGTCATGTAGAAACGAGTTCGAGACCGGTATGAACCTGATCTGAAATTGACCCGTTTGCAACCCTAGTTGCAGACCCACTTCGACCTAGATTTGGTTTCAAAACCTTGATTAGAAGATTAGGATCTAGTTCTAATGGTTTTGACTTCTTTTAACTTTTTTTTTCTTAAAATAAAGATATCATTCAACTTATAACAATGTATCATGTCTACTATCTTCAAAACTAAATATTAAAATGTTAAGCCAAAGTTGATTTTAGGCTACAATTTGCCATATTAAAGGTTCTTGTACGGGGCCTGGGGCCAAGGGTCGTAACCTATATGGACTCGACATCGAGCCCGAATCCTAAATTAGGTTCGAGACTTGAACCCGTTTATGAATGGGAACTTAAAATAGGTTCCTAACCCAATTTTTAATAGGTCGGAACCTTTTCGTAGTTAGAGAATTGAGTACTCATTGGCAACCCACTAAGCATAATAGGTGATGCAATTAATCTATACATATGATTTAATCTTAGCTTGAGCTTGACTCAAAATACTCATGAGTGAATCCCAAACCAGCTCAAGCATAACACATTTAGGGGTGGTAGTAAACCAGACTCAAATGAGCTCAAGCTTGAGTTTGATGCTTCTTGAGCCTTGACCTAGGTCCACCATTATGTACACATCCACAAGAAAAAGAAAGGCTTGAGCCCACACCTATTAACCCATTCGTAATAGTCTCATATAACACTTTCATATTAGCAATTTGCCTATTATTTATATACCATTAAACAAGTGGAATTCTAGAAAATGCCCCTCTATAAAAAGGGATATTTTTGCCCGCCACATCACCATCCACTTTTCCTTCTCAAAAAGTCAACCCCAAGGCCTCTTTTCTACTATTCTTGTGCTTAGATTTTCCCATGTACCACTCTCCACACTGTCACGCTGGATGCTGTGGAAAGCCTGAGAAGGTATCTTCTAGGCAACCAATAAATGAAAGAATGTAATGCCGCTGGGCCTACAACTACTCACAATGCTCTTATTCCAATAGGTGGAGTCACTGTTGAGGTGAAGGGGACTGTGAGGAACTTCATTTACACGGTTTTTCATTTGCAAATGATAAAAGGGGCCACAACTGGTCAGAGTGATTCTTGAGGTGAAAGGGAACTATGAGGTCATCTGCACGGTATCCCATTTGCAATAAATGTCAAATGTGTAACTGTCGGTGGGAGAGCATAAAAGATGGGTAGACTTTAATGTGGCTTTTCATTTTCACAAGTGCACATCATTAAGAAACTTTTTCAGCTTTCACTATTTTGCCACCTATACTTTTCTAAATGGATGGAAAGATGGGGGCGTCCAAAAAAGAAATACACCCATGCACTCCATAGCCTTGCCATAAACAATTCATATATCGAGAAGTTCCTCCTCAGTCACACCTCATAAGCATAATGACCTCATGAATATCCATGTAATAAAACAAAAGTCACAACTTATGCAAAGAGGCATCTTGATCACCATAGAAGCTGATCCCTAGGGTGGGTAGCAAGGGTAGGGGGAAAAAACCAAAAACAAATGCCTATCTTGCTTGTGTATCCATTGACAAAAACAAATATCCCTGATACAGCTGATTTGTGTCGGTCATATCGACTAATATGCAGAGTAAACATGATGATCATATAAGAGAGTGCAATGATAGGAGTTGAACACATCATCCTAAGCCACATCTGCATAAGCGAACAAGATTATGCAATAAAATCAGCCTAATTTCTTCACAGCCTCTTTTCCAATACGAAAAGGGGAAAATTATTCTTACAAGTAGGGAACATTTCCATTTCCTATACTGAAAGTGGGATTCTACCAAATATGAAAATAAAATCTGCAGGAAGTTAAGGACCAGCTTGTTCGCTTGGAATTCAATTTTTAGGAATTTAAGGTAAAATGAGCTCTAATAAAGAAATATTAGAGGTGCAGGGTGAAGGATACAAGGTGAACAAGTAGATGGAAACCTTCCTTTCATAGTATTTGATTTTCTATGGTGTTAACCAAAACTTTATTCATTTTTCATCAATGAGAAGATTATTAAAGCTATTTGTGAAAATAAAACTTTATTTCTTCAATTCTAGCCAGTATTACCATAGAAAAATAAATCTCTTAGACTATTGTATTTGGAAAGAGAGAGGGATTGTTTCTCCTTGTCCATGTAAAACTCAAATCACACTGGTTTTCATCCTCTTTATAAGCTAGCAGCATACATATTTTTGTACATCGGTTGGATAGAAATTTGCACACAGAAAGAGATGAAGGCATCATCAAATAATGTAGAGACCATATCATCACTTTTCTATCATTTTCTTTTTTTTTGTTGTTTTCGTTGTTGGTGTTGATTGGATTTCCTATCTTTAGCTCTATATCTATTTGCTGTTGGTGGTGTTGAATGATTGTATTCAACACTTGTTCGATCCCTACCCTAAATTTAGGGTTAAATTCTTAATTAATCGTATTTTACCTCTAATTACTATAATTTTTTCTTAATCGATGTGTAAATTGGTTAATTTGGGTTAATTAGGTAGATTAGTGAGACCAAGCATGTGATACATCATGTTGCATCATCTTATATGTCACTAACATTGATCCACCCTAAGGCCCCATTTGACTAAGTTATGTCTCTCAAGAAAGCCCTCATTGACTTATGTTGTAATTGCCCAAAAGAATGGATTTGCTGGTAAATCCCAAAATAACCCTAGTTATAAAAAAGATCACTTCCTAAACCAAAGAACCCTAGCGCCTCTTGTGTAAAACCTTAGCCTCCATCTTCCCTAACTTACCTCCCCTCCTCATCCAACTCAAGACAGAGTGTGAGAGAGCCAATCTCTTCCATTAGAGAGCTTTACCATCATCTTCTCCATCTCCTCTCATCCCTTCTTGTGTTTGTTTGAAGAGAAAAGGGCTTATTTGGGTGTTCTGGATAGAGAAGAAGCTCACTTTGCACACTTTCCAAGGTATAAACCCAATCTTTCTTGAAGTTTGTTCCAATCGTTGTCTAAAGAGAACTCTATTCATCACATGCAACTCGTTATGCTTCTATTTTTTTATACATCCATGATTATGATTTGGAATTGAGTAAAGATTTGGGAATTTCATCTCTTGGAGCTTGGTTTTGGGCTAAGCACTTTACTAAGGTAGGTACAAGTGAGTCTTAGAGTATATGCATGATTAAATCTTGATTCTACAAGCTATTTCTATGCTTATTAATGTTCTAATAGCTCATTTAAGGTCCTATGCTTAATGGAATGTCTTAAAATGAATGGTTGTCATATAAATGGTGGATTTGGAGAAAATCTAATGAATGGATGAATGAAGGAGAAATGAATGTCATGTGGTGAAATAGGGTGATTTATAGCAATTTATTACAAGTATATTCAAGGGTGAAACAAGGAAAATGAGTAAAAATCGGGAGAATCCCGACTGCAGTAAACGAGCACTCACTCAAATGCGTGCTCAACCCCACTCAATCGGGACCTCAGAATAACCTGGGAAAGTTTTGACTTTATAAAATAAGTTGCTTAGGCTCGAGCACACCCCAAGCGTGTTCAAGCCCATGCTCCTCTATATAGCTCGCTTGAGCGCATGCTTAACGCTAATCGTGCACACATGGCTAACAAGGCCCTTTAACTTCCTGTAATGCAATTAATTTCTTTTAGAGTCTAATCCTAGCTAGACCACACTAATCATGTGCCTGTAGGTTATAATTTAGCTTACCATGGGGTCAAGCTGTACATTAGACTCTAGGATTGCCCATATGACTTTATAGAGTTTCACCTAAGGACGCCCTTCATCATTCACACCAGAAAAATGGAAGAAATTCACACAATAAGGAAAATGCAGAGCTATTGCCCTTCCTTGTTAGATATACGTAGTAGTTCTAAAGCCATGCCATTTGTAAATGGCCACAAGGATCCAATGTCCATCTCATATACAATGCAAAGCCAAGAAATGGTAGTACATGACATTGAGGACCTTATGGTCATCCAAATTGGAAAACTTAGGACATGGGGCATCTTAGAATTAGGTTAGCTAGTAATTCGTCATTGTACTATAATAAAAGGACATTCATGCATCTTGTTTTACCTTCATGCTCTTATCCTATTTTTATCAGATCTATTGATTATTGTTATTGATACTATCACTCGCCTATTGTCCCTAATATGATCTCAAGTACAAATAGAACATAACTCATGTAAGTAAGTTAAGTAAGTGCAAGTATAGGCATGCAAGTAACTCTATTATTGTTGATGCACAGAGTCAGCACCACTAGCTACAACTCTTATGAGGCTCTTTCAGTTCAGTATGAGTTAATTATATGATGCATGGTATCCCTTCTATAGTAGTAGTTCTTTTGCATATTTGGGGTAAGTGGACACTATAACACCCCGACCCAGCTTAATCCAGTTTAGTGACTAATTAATGTTGTTTTGTTGCTAATGATGTTCTATGCCTGTTTTAGTTTTGTTGTGGGTCATAGATAGGTAGTTGGGTTGAGTTTGACCTGATTTAGGTAGACCAAGCCCTTTTTCGTAATTTGTATTTTTCCAAGATCTCGTCATTTATACATCATCTTAGTGTCAACATGTGTCTCTTGTTGAGCTCGTTAAATGCTGTAACTGTGCCAATGGCAAAAGATGTCGCATGGTTTTGTTGGACCTCGATTTGACTCGAACTGAAAATGACTTTAAGCAATTGGACTTGGTTGTAATTTCCCCTCACCTTATCCTATATAATCCTTCACCGACTCCATCCTCATCTCAACTTCTTCTTATTTTTTTTCTCTCTCTTTTGAGCACTCTCCCTCTCTCGATTTCTCGCTCTTCCCTTGATTCAGACAACAGACAAGAGAGAGAGAGAGCTTAGGATTTGTGTGATTCAAGGTATGTTTGGAGGTTGGATCCTCTTTTCCCTTCTCTTCTCGTTCTCCATGATTCTCCATGCTTAGGCTTATGAGGGTCTTTCCTCTCTTTTCATGCATAAGAGCTGGGGGTGGCGATTGGTAGTGATTTGAGCCCAAGGACAGCAAGTGGAGCGTTAGAATCGAATTGAGGCAAGTATAAGCATGACTTGTATGAACCCATGATGGTATATGTGTGTGATTGAAATGATTTTCCATGATCTTTTGTGTACAGTATGTTTACAGCCCAGTTGAGTTTAGTTATGCTCCTTTGAGTTCATTGGTTTCCTTCGTTTCCAGTTATCCTGCAATCCTTCAGAAATTGGCCTTGCGCATTCACGGCTGACCCGTGAAGTGTGTTACGGCTAAGCCGTAAGCCCCACCGTGACCCAGTCGTAGATCAATACAGTGTGTCCCTAAAAATAACTGAGAGTATACAAATCTGCATCTCTTCTACGGCGTGGCCACGGCTAAGCCGTGTCCTCTCTTACGGCTAAGCCATAAGGAACCTGCGGCTGAGCCGTAAGGTCTCCTACGGCGGAGCTGAGAGAAATGTATAGGTGAAAAGGTAGCAAAGGAAGACGACTTGGTAGAGCCTTAAACCTGGAAGGTAAGTAACCATGACTAGCCCAATGGACTATGGACTACTACGTGAATGATCTCGAGGGCTGCGAATCATTCATGTTCGTTATCCAGCGGTTAAGCACCTTCCCATGGGTGTTGGTTTAAGGGATTTCAGTGTATTCTCAGGTAGACTGTAGCACTAGACAAGAATACATCGGAAACCTTAAAACTACATCAACATGCACGGTTAGAAACCCTGGATAACTAGAATAGGGTTGGATTGTAAGTACCCTTGACTCGATATGGATTCATTGCATTTCATTGCATCTTGCATGTCTAGCATTGACCTCCATTCTTTAACATGATTATGTGATTTCGTTTACACGTCACTTGATGGATTACTTGATATGTTTCTTACACCTTGGTATATACGTATGTTAATCACGATTATGCATGTATGATATACTTGTTGGCATGTTTGACTCGAGGTATAGCACATGATTGATTCACTTTGGTCAGGCACTACTCTGCCTCAGGCTTAGGATCCCGACGGGGTGACTTTGGTATAGTTATATGGCCTTGCTACAGTAAGGACACGTCTTGGGGAATCCGGACCCCAGGAAACCCGAGACCCATTTGTACCCTGGCCCGGACAATGGTGTTCTTCTCATGTTTATAAGATCCTTCATTTGGGAGCATATGGCATGTATGGTAGCCGCCTAGTTATGTACAGTGTATGCATTTTTTATTCACGAGAACATGTTGTATTTCTTGCACGATTGCCTAGTTTACAAGCATTGACCTGTTATGAATTACTTCTGTCCTTTAATTTGATTAAAAACAGCATGTGTTATCTTGTTACTATTTATACTTTGCTGGATCATTGTATTCATGCTTTTTCTTTGGTGTTGCAGGCTCAGATACCCAGATCGACCCCTCGTCGGTCAATCAGGTTGCAGGAGAGACCCCTGAGGCCCCATCCGGATTAGAGGAGCGGGCGTGATCCCTCCTTTCGAAGAGCATCTAGACCTCATCTTGTATACAAGTCTTCATTCTTTTGAGATCTGTTAGGCTTACATTCATTCATGAGTTGCATACAGTATTTTGTCTCATTTTGTAACAGTGTTAGACATGATGTACATAAATTCTGGTTTTCTACTCTGTTCTTACATATTGTTGTGATGTTTTGATATCTACAGCTTCCGCGTACATGTTTGCACGTGTGAATCTTCCCTTGTACGTGTACATTTTGGACCGGGTCTAAGTGTACAGGTACGGGAGTGCGTGTGTCATTGGTTTGGCTTTTGCTAACCCCCGACCTCCTGAACTCGGGTTGTGACATACGTATAATATGGTATCAGAGCGTCCTTGCTCTAGAGAATAAGCATGTAGGCATGTAGGAACGTGGTGAGGAGACGCTTCTAGTTCCAGGGACTAGTATGTGTGTGACTTGTTTGTGTTTTGTAGTGACTTTCTTCATCTTGCAGGAGATGGCGTCTGACTCAGGTACTCCACAGAATCCTGGAAACAATAAAAGCGGATTAGCATTGTCACCGCAGGCAATGAGTACCGACGAACGCATCCTCATACTATTTCAGTCCATCCAGGCTCAATCACAGTCCCTCCAGGCTCAAGCCTAGTCGATGCAAAATCTTCAGGCACAAGTAGCGACTCTTTTAGACTGGCAGAGCCAAGCACCAGCCCATTCTCATGTTGAGCAACAGGTGGTCTTCCAGCCAAAGGAGAATGACCCGAATGCCCTCTATGACAGATTTCGCAAGCGAGGAGCTACAGAATTCTACGGGACAGAAGAGCCATTGAAGGCGGAGCAGTGGCTAGAACAGACAGAGGATCTGTTCAAGACTGTTGTGTGCACGAGCAGACAAAGAGTTGGGTTGGCATCCTCTATGTTCAGAGATGTTGCGAAGCCCTTGTGGAAGAGTGTGAAGGACTCCTACAGAGATCTTCCGAGTGCTACGGTCTGGGAAACATTCAAGAGGTAGTTCTGGAGGAAGTTCATTCCAGCCCATGTACAGAGAGCCAAGGAAGTTAAGTTCTTAGCTCTACGCCAGCAGCAGAGGTCAGTGGCAGAGTACGTGAATCAGTTCACCCAGTTGTCCCATTTTGCTCCAGATATGATCAGCACCGAAGAGAAGAAGGTGAACCGGTTTGTGGAAGGTCTGCATCCTCGGTACATGCACCATGTGACGGCTTTTCAGTGACCAGTGACCTTCGATGATACAGTGGATAGAGCCTATTCTGCTGAGGCTATCCACCATGCTGAGAGAGCAGTTGATCCGAAGAGATAACCGCCATTCAATGCTCGGGGACAGGCGCAGAAGAAGATGAGAAATCAACAGGACACTTCCAGCTATACGAGTGTGACATGCAGGCATTGTGGCAAGGGCCATAGGATAGAAGCATGTAGGTGGAAGATAGGAGCTTGCTTCATTTCTGGTTCTAAGGAGCATAGGCTGATAAATTGTCCCCAGTTCAAGCCTTCTCAGCCTCCGTCGTCTAGTGCTTCGGGTGCGGCATCATCAGGCAAGCCCAGAGGACCGACAGTTCCGAGCAAGTCCCAGCCAGTTCGTTCCGGTTTGAGACCGCCACGTCAGACGACTCGAGTCTATGTTGTTTCCCATGAGAGTGCGGAGGATCCACAGGTGGTTAAAGGTACTATTTTGGTTTCGCTAGTTGAGGCTTTAGTTCTATTTGATGCAGGGTCTACGCGATCATACGTAGCACTTCTTTTTGCTGAGTGGTTTCAACAACCGCCGAAGCCGTTGCCCTATGTGTTGGTGGCGTCTACCCCAGTTGGCAAGAGAGTGGAGTGTAGTTTGTACTACCTCCATTGTGACGTGCAGATTGCAGATCATCAATTGCCAGTCGATTTGATTTTGTTGTCTATGCTAGATTTCGACGTGATCCTTGGGATGGATTGGTTTGCGCGGTATCGTGCCTGTGTTAACTGTTACAACAGGACGATCTTCTTCGATTTAGGAAGAGCTTCTGTTTAGAGGGCAATCAGGAGAGATGCCCCAGGCATGTGATTTTTGCGTGCAAGCCAGATCGGTTGATACGCAAGGGGTGTGAAGGCTTCATTGCCTTTATTTCGGAGAAGACTGGTGTGCAGCAGCTGGGAGAGATACCGGTGGTTTGCGATGTTCTAGATGTTTTTCTGGATGAGGTTCCAACTTTACCTCTGGTGCGAGATGTAGAGTTTGTGATTGATTTGGTTCCCCGTACGGCTCCGATTAATAAAGCTCCGTATCGCATGGCTCCCGCTGAGTTGTCAGAATTGAAGAAGCAGTTACAGGAGCTCTTGGACAAGGGTTTTATTCATCCGAGTATTTCACCCTGGGGAGCGCCGGTGTTGTTTGTGAAGAAGAAGGATGGTACTTTTCGGATGTGCATTGATTACCGGTAGCTGAACAAAGTGATGATCAAGAACAAGTATCCCCTACCCAGGATTGATGAGTTGTTTGATCAGCTTCAGGGTGCAGCTTATTTTTCTAAGATTGATTTTAGACCAAGCTATCACCAGTTGAGAGTTAGAGAAGAAGATACCCCCAAAACTACCTTCAGGACTTGGTATGGACATTATGAATTCCTCATGATGCCTTTTGGATTAACTAATGCACCTGCAGCGTTTATGGCTTTGATGAATCAAATCTTTGCTCCTTTCTTGGATCAGCTTGTAGTTGTTTTCATTGATGATATTTTGATCTATTCGAAGACTAGAGAGGAGCATAGAGAGCACTTAAGGATAGCCTTGACCCGGTTAAGAGAACACCAATTGTATGCTAAATTATCGAAGCGTGAATTTTGGCTTGAGCAGGTAGCATTTTTGGGTCATATTATTTCACGAGAAGGATTGACAGTTGATCCATCTAAGGTAGAGGCAGTGGTGAATTGGCCTAGCCCTAAGTCCGTGATAGATGTTCGGAGTTTTCTTGGACTCGCAGGTTACTATCGCCGTTTTGTCCAGGATTTTGCTAAGATCTCCTCTCCTTTGACGAAGTTTACGAGGAAGAATGTGCCTTTTGTCTGGACTGAGGAGTGTGGAGCTAGTTTTCAAACTTTGAAGGATAAGTTGACTACGGCCCCAGTGCTAGCTTTGCCAGATGGTAGTGAAGGGTTTATGATCTTTTCAGATGCTTCCCGAGTTGGTTTAGGCTGTGTGTTGATACAGCACGGAAAGGTCATTGCTTATGGATCAAGGCAGCTTCGAGAGTATGAGAAGAACTATGCTACCCATGATTTAGAATTGGCAGCCATTGCATTTGCATTGAAGCTGTGGAGACATTATTTGTATGGCGTGAAATTTAAGGTTCATTCAGACCATCACAATTTGCAGTATTTATTCACGCAGCAGGAGTTGAATATAAGGCAATGCAGATGGCTTGCGCTTATGAAGGATTATGATTTTCAGATCAAATACCAGCCGGGGAAAGGGAATGTGGTGGCAGATGCTCTCAGTAGGAGGGCGGAGTCTGTGCAGTTGCTGAGTTGTTTCCTTTTGTCAATACAGGATAAGCCAGTGGAGGTGAGATTGGTCGATGAGTTTGTGACCTTAGCTAGTGCGCTAGATTTTCAGTCTAAGATGATTCAGCAGATGAAAGACAGGCAGTTTGAAGATCTCACCTTGAAGCGCATTCGTGACCACATTGGCGACAGACCAGATTTCCGATTGGAAAATGGTGTGCTTTATTTTCGGAATAGGTTGTGTGTCCTAGTAGTAGATGATCTCAAGGACAAGTTGATGAATGAAGCACACTGTGCGAGATATGCGATGCATCCAAGGAGCACGAAGATGTATTGGAACCTCAATGATCGCTTCTGGTGGAATAATATGAAGAGAGACATAGTCGGATTTGTTGCTCGCTGTTTGACTTGCCAGAAGGTGAAAGCAGATCATCATAGACCCCCAGGTTCATTGCATCCTTTGCATATACCGCAGTGGAAGTGGGAGCATATCACCATGGACTTCGTTTATGGTTTTCCTCCGATGAGCAGGAAGAACAACGCCATTTGGGTTACTGTTGATCACTTGACCAAATCAGCCCATTTCATCCCTTTTCGGAAGGGTATGACCTTTTCAGAGATGGCCAGGAAGTTCGTGGATGAGATCGTCAGACTCCATGGTACGCCAGTTTCGATTATGTCGGATCGTGACAGCCGCTTTGTTTCGTCGTTCTGGAGAGCTTTCCAAGAAGCTTTGGGGACAAAATTGAGTTTCAGCACAGCTTATCATCCACAGACAGACGGGCAATCAGAGCGAACGATTCAGACCTTGGAAGACATGTTGCGTGCCAGTGTGTTGAGCTTTGAGCTTAAGTGGGATACGCATCTCTCGTTGTGTGAATTTGCCTACAACAACAGCTTCCACGATAGTATTGGGATGGCACCATATGAAGCTTTGTACGGCCACAAGTGCAGAAGCCCAATCTGTTAGGAAGAAGTTGGTATGCGAAGTTTTCAAGGGCCGACAATCATCGCCGAGAGGACAGAGAAAGTGCAGAAAGCTATTGAGAATCTGAAGGTGGCTTGGTCGAGACAAAAGAGTTATGCAGACACTCGCCGAAGACCATTAGAGTTTCAATTGGTGAGTGGATTTTTCTGAAGGTCTCGCCAATGAAGGGGACTATCCGTTTCGGTCAGAAAGGCAAGCTAGCTCCCAGATATGTTGGACCGTTTGAGATTAAGAGCAGGATTGGTGATTTAGCATATCGACTAGCCCTTCCAGTGGAGTTTTCAGGAGTGCATGATGTCTTCCATGTTTCGATGCTTCGGAAGTATGTTCATGACCCGTCCCACGTCATTCGCTATAATGAGGTGTAGATCCAGCCGAGTGCTACATACGTTGAGCGACCGCTCCGTATCATGGGTACCCGAGAGCAGATACTTCGCACCAGGACCATTCGGTGGGTCAAAGTGCTATGGGAACATCACAGTCTAGATGAAGCTACATGGGAGTTGGAAGAGCAGATGGCGCGGCAGTACCCAGATCTATTCACTCAGGTAATTGTAGTGTACATGTGTGTTCATTCCGAGGACGGAATGATTCCTAAGCAGGGGAGGATGTAACACCCCGACCCAGCTTAATCCAGTTTAACGACTAATTAATGTTGTTTTGTTGCTAATGATGTTCTATGCCTGTTTTAGTTTTGTTGTAGGTCATGGATAGGTGGTTGGGTTGAGTTTGACCTGGTTTAGGTAGACCAAGCCCTTTTTCGTAATTTGCATTTTTCCAAGATCTCGTCATTTATGCATCATCTTAGTGTCAACATATGTCTCTTGTTGATCTCGTTAAATGCTGTAACTGTGCCAATGGCAAAAGATGTTGCATGGTTTCGTTGGACCTCGATTTGACTTGAACTGGAAATGGCCTTAAGCAATTGGACTTGGTTGTAATTTCCCCTCACCTTATCCTATATAATCCTTCACCGACTCCATCCTCATCTCAGCTTCTTCTCAGTTTCTTTCTCTCTCTCTCGTGAGCACTCTCCCTCTCTTAATTTCTCGATCTCCCCTTGATTCAGACAAAAGATAAGAGAGAGAGAGCTTGGGATTTGTGTGATTCAAGGTATGTCTGGAGGTTGGATCCTCTTTTCCCTTCTCTTCTCGTTCTCCATGATTCTCCATGCTTAGGCTTATGAGGGGTTTTCCTCTCTTTTCATGCATAAGAGCTGGGGGTGGCGATTGGTAGTGATTTAAGCCCAAGGACAGCAAGTGGAGCGTTAGAATTGAATTGAGGCAAGTATAAGCATGACTTGCATGAACCCATGATGGTATGTGTGTGTGATTGAAATGATTTTCCATGATCTTTTGTGTACAGCATGTTTACAGCCCAGTTGAGTTCAGTTCTGCTCCTTTGAGTTCATTGGTTTCCTTCGTTTCTAGTTATCCTGTAATCCTTCAGAAATTGGCCTTGCGCATTCACGGCTGACCCATGAAGTGTGCTACGGCTAAGCCGTAACATGTAGTACGGCTAAGCCGTAAGCCCCACCGTGACCCAGCCGTAGATCAATACAGTGTGTCCCTAAAAATAACTGAGAGTATGCAAATTTGCATCTCTTCTACGGCGTGGCCACGGCTAAGCCGTGTCCTCTCTTACAGCTAAGCCGTAAGGAACCTGTGGCTGAGCCGTAAGGTCTCCTACGACGGAGCTGAGAGAAATGTATAGGTGAAAAGGTAACAAAGGAAGACGACTTGGTAGAGCCTTAGACCTAGAAGATAGGTAACCATGACTAGCCCAATGGACTATGAGACTATTACGTGAATGATCTCGAGGGCTGCGAATCATTCATGTTCGTTATCCAGCGGTTAAGCACCTTCCCATGGGTGTTGGTTTAAGGGATTTCAGTGTACTCTCAGGTAGACTGTAGCACTAGATAAAAATACATCGGAAAACTTAAAACTACATCAACATGCACGGTTAGAAACCCTGGATAACTAGAATAGGGTTGGATTGTAAGTACCATTGACTCGATATGGATTCATTGCATTTCATTGCATCTTGCATGTCTAGCATTGACCTCCATTCTTTAACATGATTATGTGATTTCGTTTACACGTCACTTGATGGATTACTTGATATGTTTCTTACACCTTGAGTATACATGTATGTTTAATCACGATTATGCACGTATGATATACTTGTTGGCATGTTTGACTCGAGGTGTAGCACATGATTGATTCACTTTGGTCAAGCACGACTCTGCTTCAGCCTTAGGATCCCGACGGGGTGACTTTGGTATAGTTATATGGCCTTCCTGCAGTAAAGATACGTCTTGGGGAATCCGGACTCAGGAAACCCAAGACCCATTTGTACCTTAGCCCGGACAATGGTGTTCTCCTCATGTTTATAAGATCCCTCATTTGGGAGCATATGGCATGTGTGGTAACCGCCTAGTTATGTACAGTGTATGTATTTTTTATTTACGAGAACATGTTGTATTTCTTGCCCGATTGCCTAGTTTGCAAGCATTGACCTGTTATGAATTACTTCTGTCCTTTAATTTGATTAGAAACAGCATGTGTTATCTTGTTACTGTTTATACTTTGCCGGATCGTTGTATTCATGCTTTGTCCTTGGTATTGCAGGCTCAGACACCCAGAACGACCCCTCGTCGGTCAATTAGGTCGTAGGAGAGACCCCCAAGGCCCCATCCGGGTTGGAGGAGTGGGCGTGATCCCTCCTTTCGGAGAGCGTCTAGACCTCATCTTATATACGAGTCTTCATTCTTTTGAGATTTGTCAGGCTTACATTCTTTCATGAGTTGTATACAGTATTTTGTCTCATTTTGTAACAGTGTTAGACATGATGTACATAAATTCTGGTTTTCTACTCTGTTCCTACATATTGTTGTGATGCTTTGATATCTACAGCTTCCGCGTACATGTTTGCACATGTGAATCTTCCCTTGTACGTGTACATTTTGGACTGGGTCTAAGTGTGCAGGTACGGGAGTACGTGTGTCATTGGTTTGACTTTTACTAACCCCCGACCTCCTGGGCTCGGGTTGTGACAGACACTCCTTGGGAAATAGGGATTGTCACCCAATTCCTTTACACGTCATATTTTTATACAGCTCTTAAGAGAAATTAGCGATGTGGTAATGCAATTAGCAAGTCTTATATCATCTTGATTCATATTTATGTTTCATATGCTAACATACCTAGAATATAGTTCTAACTTCTTTAATTATCATGTCTTAAATTCTACTTAAAACTGTGTACTAACCTCTAACATTCATTTAAAGTTGCCAAACATGGTGTTCTAGGTACTGCTCTAGGTGTTGCATGCCCTTTCCCAGACTCAGATTAGGGCATCGGCCTAGGAGCGGAGGATACCATTGCAACACCTGTAGTTGATCTTAAGTGTGTCTCAGAGGTTGTCTTCTGATGGACATCACCATGAGCGCGTCATGGTTCGGATAGTTAGGATTTGGGCCCGGATAGTCATTTTCATTATCTTATTATGGTTTAATGGATTTTATACATTGATCTGATTGTTTATGGCATGTACCTGGTCATAAGACCGTTATTCACTCCCGCAGTTGAGCCCTCGTAGGCAAACTTATTAGTATGCATGTTGGACATCTAGTATGCACGGGTATTAACTAAATCATTGGTTTAAGTATGATTCACATATGAAATGTTAAGTAGATAATTGTTAGTGTTTTCCACTATTATAAGATCATGAAAGTGCATGATACGCACATGATTTCTGCATATTTTTAAATTGATGAATAATTACCAGTGCATAAGGATCTTCCACACGCGTGGAAGGAACAAAAAAATTTCCTTGTGGTGATTCATTAGTTCTCTCTTGAGTACGGATTGCCACGGAATGCGTGTACCACGACACGGGCCTAAAGTTTTTATCCTAATCTTAGGCCCAGAGTGTGACAACACTAAAACGAGAAAGTTGAGATGGGTTTCCAAGTACTTACCTCAATACACATGAGAGGTTGAATTTGAAACCCAAAAGGTTCTATGAGTGCTTTGATTCACTCCCCACTATTCATTATGTGAATCTTTTATATAGTTGAATTTGTTTTTGTGAATTTCTTGAATTTGATTTTATGAATTCTTCTTTTCTCAATCTGTTTCCTCTATTTTTTATGTATAAATTTATTTTTTTTCATTGACGGATTTCTGTACGTTATATTTTAACATGGGTTTGACATTTAGTTGGTTAGTTTTCCATTACAAATATGATCTAAAAAAAATCTAGAAAGATGGGTCGTATTGCCAGATACAAACACATAAAGTATGAAACTCATAATAAGTTGGATTGTCTTCTTGGACCCACTTCGATTAGAACTAGTACTTCACACAGATTCATGTAAATGGATTCATTATAAATTGGAATGAGAGTCTCAGTTTCAGTTAAAGAAGTAATAAAGAGTGTCTTTCTCTTTGTGCAGGCGGAATGACTGTATTTTCGCTAGTTTCCTCATCAAAAGAAATCTAGCATAAGCTTTATTTTTTATCCAATTAGAACTCAGCCCATAGTCAGATTTATCATGGAAAAACACACAAGTCATTGAAATTTCACGTGAAGACCAATCAAAATAGCATCAGTCACAAATTGTGTGACCCATACCCAATGGTACAGTTTTCTGTCTAGGAAGAGAGTCTCTCTCCTAGTTCATAAAGATGCATTTAGTTCTTCTCTAGAGATTCAATAGGGAGATTGACATATTTAGAGAGAGAGGGAGAAAGATAGATATAGGAAGAGAATCAGGAAGGGAAGGCAAACCACACCATTAAGTATCCAATGAAGTATTTGTTTTGTTTTGAGTACAAAAGTTTACAAGGTCTATATTGCAGACAAAAGTTTACCTAAGTAATCTATAAATTGCAGACAAATGATATGTGGTTGGTTATACATATTAAAAAGGGACAATTACTATACAAATGCCCTTATACCCAATATTTGCTCAAAAACTGTTCACAAAAAAAAAATTATCATACAACTGTTCATACAAGAAATTAAGAACATCCTATAATGATGATTTTACCCCTATAAGATATTGAACAGTGCGATATCCCACAAAAGTAGATCGAATAATACAATAGTTCTTCCCCTTCCCATCAAATCCAAAGTGCGTTTTTGTATGAAACTCTTCTTTATCTTCATCGTTTTTACTTTTTTCAAAATCCTGAGTTGTGGCTTGTCACAACCCGAGCCCAAAAATCGGGGGTTAGTAAAAACCTAATCAGTGATACATGTACTCCTGTGCATACACACTTAGTCCTGGTCCAAGTGTACATACACAAGGGATATCTACACGTGCAAGTGTCAGATGTGAATTTTGATTCCCCCGGAGAGGTAGATCGCCATTCATCTATATGTAATATTTAATATTTGTACATCGAAATTAAGGGTTCCGACTACCCTCAAAATCAACGGATCGCGATCACCAGTTATGGTAATGGCCATGACTCCATTTTTCGACTAAGGTCAAAGAAATAATGGGAGGAAGTAAAGTGGGTTTCTTCTCGTCTAATGTGCTACCGGCAACACATGACGGTTATCCTTTCACTCAATTTGGGTCTCGTCAAAGTATGGGTCACGATATGGGTCCATATATGGAGATAATCCAGATTTATAACATATGAGTAATTAAAATCAAATCTAAGTAGGGTTAAATAAAAATAAAATAAAGTAAAAAAGGGGAAGGTGCCAAATATTTTAAAAGAGGATCGGTCCCATTCTTGGGTACCCCCTTCAAATCCCTTGGTAAAAAAAGGTTTAAAGGCCAATTTTAAAATAAAAGTAATGATGCAAACAAGGTGTCATGTGTTATTTCAATCGAAAAAAAGGAACTTATGACCAATGGGCCGATTGGATCAAAAGTGACCACATTTGGGTCAATTGAGGGGCGACCGCATTTGTCTCAATTGTTTGATTAATTGAAAAGGAGGATTGAAATCACACATTAGTCTTATAATTATCATTAAATTAATTTTTGGATCAGCATTTATTTCCTTTTTATCATTTTAGCACACTAAAATATTTAGCACAGGAGGTGGAAGGAAAGAGAAGAAAATATTTTTGAGGTGATTTTGTTTGTTTTATAGTTTTATTGGATTTTTTATAATTGAGGCTAGAAGGACCTAACTAAGGGATTTCTGCTTGAATTTAATCCAATTAAATCTTAGTTTATCAATCATTGAATTTCTACCCTATTCTAAGGTCCTAATACCACCCACATCACTACACCAAAAATGGGTTTTAGGAACGGATTATGGGCTCAGTTTTGGGCCGTTCTTTAAGTGAAACGGGTTTGGTCCGTTCTGAGCGAGGCCCACTTAAGAATAAAAAGCGATAACAAAGCGATTGTAGTCATTTGCTCTTCGTCTACGCTGTTGCTCTTCGTCTATTCTCGCTAAGGCTAACATCGTCGACGACTACAATCACATCGCCAGGGACACTCGCATCGTCGACAACTCCCACAGATCTGTTCGCAAAAGGCAAGGGGTAGATCCGTTCCCACTGTTCTTCACCTTCTCTCAAGATTTTTCGATTTCAGGAGCTTTTCAAACGAGTGTTTCTCTTAGAGATATTCACCGTCTGAACAAGGTGATCGGGTTTGATTTTAGGGTTTTCATTTTTTGGATAATGATGATGATGATCTTGTTGATTTGTTCTTTTTTTGATTGTTTGGTTTTTTGATTCCAATCGATTGATCTGTGTTTTCTCTGCTTCAGATGATGAAATAGCAAAAGATTTCGCCTATTTTTGACAGTCAAGATCTCGGTTTGGTGATCCCGTGGTGGATCCGTTGAAAATGTCATTTGTTTAGGTTCGTGTTAGGTTTTTCATTGTTTTGTTTGGAATCTCGGAAGGTGCTGCTACCTTTTTGCCGTTTAATTACTCGATTCCTATTGTTTTTATCCTTTTGTGGAATCGTTTTGAGAGATCTCGTCGATTTTTTGGTGATTTGTTCGGGTTTTGGTGGATTCCTTGTGTTATTGTGGTTGGGGAAGGTATGCATGAAATAAGAGCTCGATGTTGAAGGGCGTTCACCTGTTAGTGCGATTCGAATGTGATTTTTGGATTTGGGAATGTTTCATAGTTGTAGATGCATATGTTTGATTGATTGGATTGCTTTATGTTTTGGCGCTTAGGTTATGTATATTGATAGATAACAGATTTGAAAGAAACAATGGGTTTATGCTATTGTTCATGGTTTGAGCCCTTTGTCTTTGTCGTGTAATATGCTGGCATCGATGAAAAATTTTTATTATGCTTTCCTCAATGCTGATTGGGAATAATGCAGGT
This sequence comes from Sextonia rubra, assembly GCA_037013555.1. Classification (NCBI taxonomy): domain Eukaryota; kingdom Viridiplantae; phylum Streptophyta; class Magnoliopsida; order Laurales; family Lauraceae; genus Sextonia; species Sextonia rubra. Next base: position 29,519,870 of record JASUAD010000009.1, read on the forward strand.
ATAAATCAGATTATGTCATAGTTGAATATCTCCTTTTCCATGGTATTAATTCTTTTGGTTCTATGCTTCAGTTGTATTGGTATGATGGTTTTTATCTAAGTTAGAAATGATTACTCTGAACTGAAAATTAGTTTTTATTGATATGTTCTGCCTTTACGAAGTGGAACACAGAAATGGCCAAAATTTAGCAGGAAAACAAAGTGCACATCGCAGCAGTATTGATAAATGACAACTATATCAGTAAACCATGCCATGACATTGCCTGTGTATCAATTGTAGTTGTTGTGTTTCAAAGGTAGTAGTTCTTTTGCATGGTGGTTCCCTTTTGTTTTCTCACACATTGTACTAATGTTGATTGTTGCCTATCACTGCTTTCTGACCTTTTTCTTGTGTTATTTTTTTTTCCAATAAAAAAATATGCCTTTCCTGTGTAAGATTGCCAAATTCCCAAGGCAGCTTTCGGGCTTAGGTGTGAGGATCTAAAGCAAACCTAGATTTGATCCCAGCCAGTTTGAACAATTTTAAAGTCATTGGATCTTTCTGGAACCTGGCTAGTCTATAGCCCTATATGACATCTGCACAAAAATCATCTCAAAGGCAAGCAATTTAGTTTAGTATAGATGTGCTCTTGGAATAGATGGTCAAGCATATTATATTGCACTGTGAAGTTTGATTGCAGCATGCTAGAATCCTAATATTTGTATTCCAAATCCTACTATTTGTATCGAATCATAAGGAAAATGATTCATATAAATGTAACGGATCCCATTTACAGGTTAATCTTAAGATTTAAGAACAAGTTGATGACTGCTTCACTGTATCTTATAATTTAAGCGATTCGGTTAAGTGAGAATAGGCACAACCAAGGGGTTAATGTTAATAATCTTTTACTTTTGCAGAATGTCGTTACCAAGTGACAAAGCATGGATGTCCAAACACAGATTAAGTCGAAAGTATTTGGATGGACTTGTGCATTTCTTTGAGTTTGTAAAGAAAAATGGTGGTGGATTTCAGCATTTTCCTTGTCCATGTGTGAAATGCCGAAATGGGCATGGAATGATAGACCTTAACTTGATTTATGACCATTTACTGGTTTGTGGTATTGATCAGTCATATACACATTGGATTTTTCATGGAGAAAGTGTTAACATAGCTAATGAGAAACCATCGACACGAAGTCTTATGACCAAATGGACGACATGTATCCTAGAATGGAGGAGCTTATAAATGATGCATTTGGGAGAATTGGTAAACATGTTGATTCTCTCATGGACGATCTCGCAAGTAATGAAGATTTAAATGAAGATTCTCCAAGGTTTCAAGGGCAAGAAGACCATGAAGCCAGAAGATATAAGTCTTTATTTGATGATGCAAGGTAAGCTTTGTATCCTTCATGTCCTAAGGAACTTACAAAATTGTCAGCTATTGTTGAGTTGTACAGTTTAAAAGCACAAAATGGCTGGTCAGACAATAGCTTTAATGATCTCCTTCAATTGGTAAAGAAGTTTCTACCGATAGGAAATACATTACCAGAAAGCACATATCAAGCTAAGAAGATGATCAACTCATTAGGAATGACCTATGAGTGTATACATGTATGCTCGAATAATTGCATTCTTTACTGGAAAGAGTCTAAAGATAGGCAAAATTGTCCAATCTGTTATATATCCAGATGGAAGTCAGATTACTTGGCCAAAAAGAAAAGTGTTAAAGTTCCATCAAAGGTTTTGAGATATTTTCCTTTGACACCTAGGCTGCAGAGGCTATACAGGTTAGATTTCAAAGTTAAATATATTTTCTAGGTCATCCTATTTTCTATTGGAATATTACAATCCATAACTAATTAATTAATTGTATACTTTGTTGTGTAATGTGCCATGGATAGCGGAGCAAATGATTTGGCATTCTCGACCGAAAGAATATAGCGGTGTTATGCGTCATCCATCTGATTCATCAAGTTGGATGGTAGTAAATACCAAGTGGCCAAGTTTTTCTGAGGAACATCGTAATGTCCGTTTAGGACTTGCGACTGATGGGTTTAATCCTTTTGGACATCTTAGTAGTATTTATAGTTGTTGTCCAGTCATTATCGTGCCCTATAATCTCCCTCCCTCAATGTGCATGAAAAGAGAATTTTCAATGTTGACAGTATTGATACCAGGTCCAAAAGGACCAGGTAAAGTCATTGATCTTTACTTGCAACCATTGGTTGATGAGTTGAAGGAATTATGGCTTAATGGAATGCAAACATATGATTCTCATTCGAGGGAAGTTTTTAATATGAAAGCTATGTTAATGTGGGGAATTCATGATTTTCCTGCATATGGGAGTTTATCAGGTTGTATAACACATGCACAATATGCTTGCCCAGTTTGTGCTGAGGGAACCATTGCTGAACGCCTTAAAAGTGGAATGAAGTACTCCTATCAGGGTCATCGAAAATTCCTTCATACTGATCATGTTTTCAGGACCCAAAAAGCGGCTTTCAATGGTAAAACAGAGTGTCACAACCTGAGCCCAAGGTTCGGGGGTTAGCAAAAGCCAAACCTAATGACACACATACTCCCGTGCATGTACACGTAGACCGAGTCTAAATGCACACGCACAAGGGAAGACTCACACGTGCCAAACATGTACGCGGAAGCTGTAAATATCAGAAACATCAAACTGACATAATTACATATGAAGGTTTTACAAAATGAACAAGATAATATATACAATCATGACATGTACACAAGTGTGAAAATCCTCAAAAAAACAAGACTCCAATGCCATGCATGCCAAGAACGCTCTCCTGTGGAGTGATCACATCCACTCCTCTAGGCCTGATGGGGCCTCGGGGGTCTCGTCTGGAGTCTGGCCGACCGGCGAGGGGTCGGCAGGGGTATCTGGGCCTGCAACACCAAAAACAACTGTGAATACGACGATTCAGCATAGTATAAACCATAACAAGTTAACACACGCTGTGTCTAACTAGAATAAAGAACATCATGTAAATTCAATAAGGCAATTTCGTATACTAGGCTGTCCTGCAAGAAGGAAATATGCTATGCGAATCAATGGATACATGCAGTGTACATAACTAGTGGCTACTACATTGCCATATGCTCCCAAAAGAGGGATTTTATATCGTGCAAAGAACACCATTGTCCGGGCCAGGGTACAATGGGTCTCGGTTTCCTGGGGTCCGGTTCCCCAAGACGTTTCCTTACTGCAGCAAGGCCATGTAAACTATACCAAATTCACCCCGTCGGGATCCTAAGGCTGAGGCTAAGTAGTGCCTGACCATACAGAGTCAATCATGAAAACCCTGAGGAGATCATGACAACACATCATACGTGCATATCTGTGTACATGTCTTATACGTGAAATTACACACACATACTCAAGGTCAAGAACCACAACGTGAATGTAACGGAACACAAGTAATCATATCAGAGAGTAGAGATCAATGATCGAATGCAGTATGTTATGCAACAAATCATGCGAAATCGGATCATTTTATTTACAAGCCAATTCTAATCTAATTATCCGGTATTTCTAACCGTACATGATGATGTAGTTTTAAGTTGTTCGATGCATCGTTGTCTAGTGTTGCATTGAATCGGCGGTGCACGAAGTCCCTTAAACCAACACCCATGGGGAGGTGCTTAACATCCGGATAATGAACATGAATGATTCGCAGCCCTCGAGATCATTCACGCATTATATCACATTCCGTTGGGCAGGTCTAGGTACTCTACATTCTATCATGAAGGCCATATCGGTCTTTCCCTTACACCTATCCTTGTTTTTCATTATTCTAGTGTGGATACGGCTCAACCGTGTGTGTTCTACGGCTTAGCCGTGGCTGGGCCGTAGAAGGTCTGTCAATTTGGTTGCTCTCAGTTAATCCAGAAAAATGCACCCTGTATTGATCTACGGCTGGGCCACGGCTGAGGTTCGGCTTAGCTGTAGTGCAATACACGGCCTAACCGTGCCCTAGCCGTAGAGGAAAACTGGATTTTTACCCTCTCTGGACTTTAAGCCGTAAGTGGCATACGGCTTAGCCGTACCTGCACGAAATAAAGGTTCTGAATCACGTACAGAAATCCTGTGAAATCATCAGAATTGCAAATATCCAATAGAGATAGATGAAGTACTAATCAAATGGGCTGTAAACACATTTTTCCATACAAATTCATGTGAACTAACCAGAATCAAATGCATACCAACATGGGTTCTTACAGGTTATGGTTATACTTGCCTCAATTTGAATTCAATTCCACAACTGATGTCCTTGAGTCCAAACACAACCTAACACCAACCAAACACCATGCATGCATGAGAAATGGAAAGAATCTCAAAGCACAGACATGTCATGCAACAGGGAAACAAGAAGGAGGAGAAATAAAGGAAGGAGATGAGAGAGAGATGGAAGGATTCCCAACTCACCTCACAATCAACACAATAGAGCTTGCAAAGAACCAAAATCCCTCAATTGAGCTTGATCGATGGAGGAGAGAATTCAGGAGAGGGAGAGAAAGCTCTTCACGTGCACAGTGAGGAAAAATGAGAGAGAGAACGTGAGTTTGTCGATGGTCTGAAGTTTATATAAGCTAAGGGGGAGTCCAAATTACGATAGAGTCCAAGTCATAATTCTATTTTCAGTTTGAGTCAAATCCTGGTCCAATGGAATCACACGACATCGTTGGCAAACGACGTAATTACGAAAGTTGACGGGCTCAACGAAAGACACGTGTTGACATCAAGATGATGCAAAAATGACCATGTCTTAGAAAAGCTAAAATTACAAAAAAGGGCTTGGTCTACTTAATCCAGGTCAAACTCAACCCAACTACCTATCCATGACCCGCAACGAAAACAAAACTCAAACAAAACACGATTAGCAACGAAAACAAGATTAATTAACCGCTAAACGAGGTCAAGCTGGGTTGGAGTGTTACATAGAGGAAGGAAGACCTCCTCGTCGATTGAGTGGTTCAGAGGTTCTTAACAAGGTAGCGGATATTCAGATGGATATTGGTAAATCAAAGGTGAAGAAACGAAAAAGTTGTGATGATGAGTTGACCAATAATATAACTGCTTGGTACAAGAGATCGATTCTTTTTGACCTACCATATTGGAAGGTGATTTTACTTTGGCATTATATCTTTTATACATCCATCTTAATGAATAGATAGCTAACCATTTTTCTTTAATATGCTTTAACAGGATTTACCAATTCGTCATAATATAGATGTGATGCATGTTATGAAGAACGTTGCTGAACATCTTTTGTCGACGATCTTAGATGTCAAAAATAAAACAAAGGATAACACAAGTGCACGTGAAGATTTGAGGCGAATGAACATTAGAAAAGAGCTATGGTTACAAGAATCGGATGGTAAGACTATTAAACCAAAGGCACCGTTTACTCTAAGTCGTGTGGAGAAAGAATTATTCTATCGTACATTACATGACTTGAAAGTTCCAGAAGGGTATAGTTCGAGGTTTAAACATCATGTGAATCTACAAAATCTTGAAATGAAGGGGCTTAAGTCACAAGATTACCATATCATAATGCAACAATTACTACCTGTTTTGCTACAACATGCTTTAACAGAGCATAAGACGCTGAAGGGTGCTATTCAATAAATTTGTAACTTCTTTAATGTCTTGTGCTCAAAGACAATTAGTGCAGATAGTATTATTGCTGCCAAAAAATGGCTTATCATTGCAATATGCATCTTGGAGAAATTCTTTCCACCGTCGTTTTTTGTAATTAGCGTTCATCTCATGGTGCATTTAGCCGATGAAGCATTAGCTTGCAGTCCAGTTAGATTTCGTTGGATGTATCCTTTTGAACGGTAAAGTTCTAACTCCAAAGATGTCTTTTGAATGGTATAATATAGTGCTAATTTGAAATCTCTCAACAAATTAATGAAGGTCTATAAAGGATATGTAAAGAACGCAGCACATCCTAAAGGGTGCATTGTTGAGCGCTACATTGTAGAGGAGTCTATTTTGTACTGTATGGAATACATGCCAGATGGTGATAAAGGTGGTCACAAGAGGACACGTCAAAGATTCCTAGATGAGGATGGTATGTATGATGAAGAGCCCTTGGATAAAGGCAAAATTTTGTACCTAACAAACACACAACATCAACAAGTACGTAGATGGGTTTTGAATTGCTATGATGGAATTGCGGATTGGCAAGAGTGAGTGGGTGAAGTTTTTTAAATAACTTATTAGTCTAGTAATTAGATAATATGTACATAAATATATATAATAATGTGTCTGTTATTGATATAGGAAATATAAAATGTATCTAAGAACAAACAATTCGAAGGGACAAAAAAGAAAGGGCAGTGTGTTTAAGAACAATGAGCCTGATTTCATCAGTTGGTTGAGGAAGGATGTATTCTTTTAATTATTTATTAGATTTTATGTATTGGATAATTAGTGACTATTTGTATATGCTGAGTACTATGAAATCCCAATGTTTATATGCAGATGGAGTTTATCGAGGGCAATCAGACTCTGAAACGACTCGCAGATGGCCCAATGTTTAAGGCAAAATATTATAACAAATATCGTGTTAATGGATTTGTATTCTCTCCAATTGAATATGAGACTAACAAGTCAACACAAAATGGCGGGGTTTCAACGAATGCCATCACTAAATTCAGGGCAAGTGCTAAAGACAAGAATTACAAGGAAGATGAGACCACTTATTATGGAGTTGTAAGACAGATAATCGAGCTGAATTACATTGATTTTCGTCAAACAGTATTTTATTATGATTGGTTTAGAGTAGAGGATAGGATCAATGGGTGCATTGTTGATCCTGATACAAATTTGACAATGGTGAACATGGAGAAATTTAAAGGAAAAGACAAAGAAGGAGATGAGCCATTCATATTGGCATGTCAAGCAAGGCAGGTGTTCTACTCTCAAGATCAGACAAGGCCTGGATGGTCTGTTGTTCTAATGACACCAAAGAGATTAACAAAAGACGTTGATGCACTTGAAGATCCTAGTCTCTTTTCTTCCTTTGATGGCGAAAGAGCAAATTTGGAAGACATACTAAAAGAATTTGACTATGAATTATAGAGCTGGACATGTAACAAATTTGACTATGAAGATGAATTAATGGTTTTATCCACATATTGATAATTTGAAATATGGACTTTATGCTTACACTCATGCTTAAGCTCATGGTCCCTTAATTATTTTCATGATTATGGTGTCTTGAATATGTTAATGTTCAAATATTGCCTTATTCATTTACAAATATATATTTTTATTAATTTTATTGAATGTTGATGACTATGAATTGATTATGCCTTGTTTCATCAAGTCATTTAAGACGTAGGTGTTTGGATGGCGGAGGAGCATGCATGTCTAACTATGTTATCTAAACAAAAGCCAGTGATTACATTCAATGATAATGGCTTACCCGTGGGAGATCATTCCATCCATTTGGCATCAAGATGTGAAGAGGTTGTCCGCACCATTGTCCTCATTTCCATCAAGGACTGGCGTGCGGTGCCTAAGACCATGAAAGATCAGCTCTAGAAGCTCATCCAGGTATAAAATCGTAGTACAAACTTGGCATAAAAAATATTCAAGCTCACTTATTTAAAGACAATTACAATTTTGTAGAGATATGATTTCCACGTTTTTGTGTAAATACCATTAACTAATAAAATAAGGTAGATGATAGACATATACTTGAAATTACCTTTTAGATTGATAATGCAAACTTGGAAGTTGGCATATGAATGCTAATATTGAATCTTTTTTTATTTGACCTTTTTGATAATTTCTTTTAGGATGAATATGTTGTTCCTCAATCCTATAAAGGTCAATGCCTTAAGAGCATGTCTGACATGATGAGGAAGTACAAGACAAAATTGAGAAAGAAATACCTTGATCCCCATCCAACTTATGAAGGTAGATTGAGCACTCGTCCTCCTGGAGTTAGGCCAGAAGATTAGGAAACTTTCATCAAACAGAATTCGAGTCCCAAAACCATAGAACAACGGATAAAAAATACAGATGTGAGGAATAAGCTGAACATATATCATACAAGTGGCAGGTATGGCCACTCAAGACTAGAGGAGAAAATGGTAAGTATTGGCATTTGTTCATAACATAAATGTAATAGTGATTTGTTACTTAAAAACTGATTATGTGAAATTTATGCAAATATAGAAACACCAAAGAAAGGAAGATGACCCTCCACTATCTAAAGCTGAAGTGTGGGTAGAAGCTCATAAAAGGAAAGATGGTTCTGTCTCTAATACTGTGTCTTCACCTATGGTGAGTTCAATTTGTTAGTGTCATTGTAAGAGTGTGTTGTCAATTACGTGACCAAAGTGTAGTTCGGTTCTAGAACGATGTAGCTCACCTCGGAAATTCATTGAAGATCACGTCAAGTTCAAAGAAGTTCAAGCTAGTTCAAGACCATTCAAGGAAAACCTATCAATGAAGACTAAGCAAAGAAGTTCAACATCATTCAAAGAAGATCTTCTGTGAGTGCCAAGGGATAAGGTATCTGTGATCCCTAAGTGTCCATGGAAATAAACTAGGAAATTAGGTTTTTTAAACACCCTGTTTTGTTCTACGGCTTGGACCACGGCTAAGCCGTAGATCCTATGGCTCACTGTCTAGAGAGTACATTTTGAAGCCTTTTGTTCTACGGCTGCACCGAAAAATGTTACGGCTAAGCCGTAGTGTGTTTCACGGCTAAGCCGTAAAATCTATGGGCCATAATCCAGAGAGTGTACTTGGCCATATCATGCTTACGGTTGACCTTACGGCCAAGCCGAAAGGCCTTCACGGCTAAACCGTAACGTTACTCACGGCTAAGCCGTAAAGTTTACGGGCCACTCTCCAGAGAGCAGTTTCTGGGAAATTTGAGCTTACGGCTGACCCACGGCTAGGCCGAAAGGTGTTCACGGCTAAGCCGTATAAGGATTTACGGCTAAGCCGTAAGCCTAACCGTAAGAAGGAATTTGTGTTGAATCTGGTCAAACTAGCCATTGGATGTTGTCAGAACTTACGGCTAAGCCGTAGGCCATTCTGTTCTTAGCCGTAGAACTATCCGTTGGAGCTCATCTGTATTTAAAGAGGACCTCTCCCTGGCTCCAACTACTGAATTTATTGCTGAGAAAATTACTAGTATAGCTGAGCGTTTGCACCTCCATTAAAATCATCTTCAAAGCTCCCACAACCACCTACTCTCCAAAACAAAAGAGTGCCATTATTGTTACAAGTAGAGTAGTTGGTGAGTTAGGAAAGGCTTCATTAAATCTGAGAGAATACCTTAGCCTTCCAAACCCTCTTGAAACCTCTTCCCTTGGCTGAGTACACATCTGAAGATCTTCATCACCAAGGAGCAAGAACAAAAGGCCAAAGCTTGGAGGTAGTCTTCAAGCATCAAGAGCACCACTCAAAACCAAGGTATACAATTCCTTGTTTAGGTGTTCTTTAATATTTCAATTCTCATTGCTGTATTTTGGTGGAAGACAAACCACCGCATCAAAAATTGTTGTAGTTGGTGGACTAGATCAAGGATCAACCACTTGATCAAAAACTCTAGTTGGTGGAGGACAAACCACCGAATCAAAAACTATTGCAAGAGGTGTATGTTATGTAAGTACCTCTTATTTAGTGGAACCAAGAGAGATTGCTCTTGAGAGTGGATGTAGGTCTAGGACCGAACCACTATAAATCACTGTGTTTATTGTTTGTTGTGTGTGGATGTTGCCTTGCTTTCTTGTCACTTGAGTTGATGATCTTTTATAAGTTACATCTTTGTTGATCTAGGTGAATTTCTAAACACTCACAACTCTGAATATCTCTCTTAAATCCACTTGGGGACTCTCAACTTTAATCATCTTTCAGATTGCTCACAAATAAAACCTAAGTCTTGAAAAGAAATTTTTAATAGTCCTATTCACCCCCCCTCTAGGACTTGGTGAGATCTAGTTATTGCACTTTCAATTGGTATCAAAGCGGGTTACTTCGTAAGGGTGTAATAACCTGAAGTAGATCCATCTTTTGCTAGATTCACCATGAATCCTGAAGGAAGTTCTATCACCCGTCCACCTTTCTTCGATGGAACAAATTATGCCTTTTGGAAAGCTCGGATGACAGCATTCTTAAAATCCATGGACTGGGCTGTTTGGGAGGCTATAGAGAATGGTTGGACGGAACCCACTGAAGATGTGACTACAAATGGTGTCACAACCACTAAACCATTAGATCCAGCCAAATGGTCTCAAGCTTAGCTAAATCTTAGACAAAATAATGCTAGAGCTTACAATGCTATAGTGTGTACCATGAATCAAGAAGAGTTTAAAAAGATCATGACAACCACTAATGCAAAACAGGCATGGAGAATCCTTGAAGTAACTTATGAGGGTACCTCTGTTGTCAAAAGGTCTAAACTTCAGATGCTCACAAGTCAATTCGAAAACATTCGCATAGAAGAAAATGAAATGTTTACTGACTTCCATACTAAGCTCATGAAAATTGTAAATGAAATGTGGGCTCTTGGGGAAACTCTTCCGGAAGGTAAAATTTGTAGTAAAATCTTGAGATCACTTCCGGAAAGATTCCATCCTAAGGTAACCTCTATAGAAGAACACAAGGATTCGGAACAAATGAAAATTGAAGATTTAGTGGGATCCCTTCAGACCTTTGAACTCAAATTTAACAATGACAAAAAGAAATCAATCGCTCTAATCACCTCTCATAACACATCTTCCTCTAAAGATGACATAGGAATAACTAGTAATGACGAGGATGAAGATGTGGCCCTTTTGGCTAAAAAATTTTTGAAACAATTTAAGAAAAAGAGGGTGAAAGAGTATAAAAATGAAACCACAAATGATAAATACAAAGGTCGGTCAAGTTCCCTCTCTAGAAGTAAACATAAGGAACCCATGTGTTACAGATGCAAGAAAATTGGACACATATCCACCGATTGTCCTCAAAAAGGCAAATTCAAAAAGAAGAATCTTGTAGCCACTTGGGACGATTCATCTGAATCAGATTCTGACTCAGATGAATCACATCAAAATGAATCAGACAAATATACAGTTCTGATGGCTACCACTGCCACCTTCAATCTTTCCGAGGAAATGATTACAATATCAAATGAAGAAGTCTCAAGCAGTGAGTCGGAGAGTGAGTATGAAAATTCAGATGATGAGGATAATGACAACACCACGGATTCCTATGAACTACTCTATGAGGGAACCTGTAGGCTCGTTGAAACTGTAAGCAATCAACAAAAGAAAATTAAGAATTTAAAGAAAAAGGTTGATAGTATTAATGCTGAAAAGGAACAATTGATCAAAGAACTCGAAAGTGTAAAAATCCAATTATCAACAGAAAAAGAAAATGTACTCAAATTAAGAGAAAATGAAAAATCCCTTTTAAAAATAAAAGATGAAAATAATGCTCTCCACAATGAAGTGACTATTCTGAAACGGTATAAAGAAAAGTATGAGTACAGATTTACTCAAAATGATGAGAAATACATTAGATTATTCAAAATTGGGAAAGCTTATAAAGACGTGACCGGTCTTGGATATGACAAAAATGCTAATCAACCTCCAAGTTCCGGAACTGTTTTTGTCAAAAGTGCCTTAAAGAACGAAGATACTAGTATTCAAAACATTGTGGATAAGGCATCTACTAGTACTCATACTGTTTCATCAAATGTCTTCTGTCATTATTGTGGAAAAAGAGGTCATTACAAAATGGAGTGCAAGCTAAGAAAAATTCATTGTAACATCAGTCAGAAAATTGAGAAAAACACCACTAAGAAAGTGGAACCTGAAAACAAAAAACAGAAGCCTCAAATAAACACATTCCCCTTAAACTAAAAGATGAATAATTTGCTAAAAGAAGTCCATAAGTTAAGAAAACAATTTGAAATATACAAAAAGAATGAAGCAAACATTCCTATTCCCCAACATAAAACCTTTCAAGTGAAACACCAAAAATCTACTGTGATCCCTACTACTAGTACACTTAAATGGATACCCAAAAACAAGAATCTAGTGGTCCACACAGCTTTTAAAGCTGCAGAACAATCAAGATGGTATCTGGATAGTGGATGCTCAAAACATATGACTGGTGATAAATCTTGTTTGTCTAAAATGATTGAATTCGATGGAGGCACAATTACTTTTGGTGATGGCAGTACTGCGAAAATTATTGGGAAAGGAACTTTAAATGTTCCAAACTTACCACCTTTTGAGAATGTTTTGTGCATTGATGGGTTAAAACATAATTTACTTAGCATATCTCAAATCTGTGATAAAGATTATGCCGTAAACTTTAGTAGTCATAGTTGTGAGATCTCAAGGAATGGAAAAATAATATTGAGAGGCCTTAGAACTACTGATAACTGTTATGTGGTAGGAAAAACAAATGCTTCATCCTCTGCTTCTTGCCTACTAACTAGTATTGATGAAGCTAAGTTGTGGCATCAAAGACTTGGGCATGTAAACTACAGAGACTTATCCCATCTAAACAAATATGTTGAAGGACTGCCCAAGATCAGTAGTCAAGAAAAGATGATCTGTGGAGAGTGCCTTCAAGGAAAACAAATTAGAAGTGCCCATAAAATGGTGAATGCTATGAAAACTACTCGACCTCTAGAACTTATTCATATGGACTTGGTTGGACCAACTAAAAGAGAGAGTCGAGGTAAGAAAAGGTACTTTCTTGTTATGGTAGATGATTTCTCTAGATTTACTTGGGTTGCATTTTTTAGAGAAAAATCTGAAGCCTTTGGAGAATTCAAAAGGATTGTAAAACTAATTCAGACTGAAAAAGGTACTTCAGTAGCCCGAATCAGAAGTGATCATGGTGGAGAATTTGAGAATGATCAATTTGACAAATTTTGTGAGAAATATGGGATTCATCATGAATATTCAGCACCCAAAACTCCACAACAAAATGGGGTGGCTGAAAGAAAAAATAGAGTTCTCCAAGACATGGCCACAGTCATGCTTCATAGTAAGAATCTTCCTAGAGACTTGTGGGCCGAAGCTGTTAATACTAGCTGCTACATCATCAACCGAGTTTATCTTAGGACTGGTACAAATCAGACAGCTTATAAATTGTGGCATGGGAAGAAACCAAATGTGAAATATTTTAAGGTCTTTGGAAGTAAATGTTACATCTTGAAGGATAGAGAACAACTGAGTAAATTTGACTCAAAAAGTGATGAAGGTATATTCTTAGGCTATTCAACGCGAAGTCGAGCCTATCGTGTTCTAAATATGAGAACCGGAGTCATTCAAGAGTCAATAAATGTCATTATAGATGATGAATCCATAATGTCTGATAATGTTGATGAAGTGGAAGTGCCCTCAATGATTGAACCCACACGATCCACAATAAAAACTGATGCACCTATCGCTACTGAAAATTTGGTGAATGTCAAAGATCATCCTATAGATCAGATTATTGGTGACCCACTAACAGGTGTAAAAACTAGGAAACAATTGGAGAACATTATGAGTCACTTGTGCTTTACTTCTGTTTTAGAACCTACCTGCGTTGATGAAGCCTTTTCAGACAATGATTGGATAAAAGCTATGCAAAAAGAATTGAATCAGTTTACAAGAAGTGATGTTTGGTACCTAGTTCCAAGGCCAAAGGATAAAAATGTGATAGGGACTAAATAGATCTTCAAAAATAAACTTGATGAAAATGGCATTATTGTTAGGAACAAAGCTAGGTTGGTAGCGCAGGGATATTCTCAAATTGAAGGTATTGACTGTGACGAGACCTTTGCTCCAGTTGCTCGTTTAGAATCAATTAGAATTTTGCTATCTATAGCTTATTTTCTAAAGTTCAAATTGTTTCAAATGGATGTTAAGAGTGCTTTTCTAAATGGAATTTTGAATGAGGAAGTATATGTTGAACAACCTAAAGGTTTTATAGATTCAAAAATCCCTGACCATGTGTTTAGACTGAAGAAAGCTCTGTATGGTTTTAAGCAAGCACCACGTGCTTGGTATGAAAGGTTGACTAAATTCTTGTTAGACTAATTTTCAACGAGGTAGTGTTAATAAAACCTTTTTTATCCAAAAGACAAGAAAGTCAGTGTTAATAGCGCAAATATATGTAGATGATATCATTTTTGGTTCCACATCTAATGAATTGACTACTCAGTTCGCTAATCTAATGCAATCTGAATTCGAAATGAGTATGGTTGGCGAATTGAATTTCTTCTTAGGTTTACAAGTCAAACAATTACGTGATGGTATCTTCATTTCCCAGTCCAAGTATGCTAAAGAACTGGTGAAACGATTTGGTCTAATGACTGGGAAACATGTCAAAACCCCCATGAGTACAACCATCAAACTTACTAAAGATGCAAATGGTAAAGGGGTTGACTCTAGCCTATATAGAAGTATGATCGGTAGCCTGTTGTACCTTTCTGCAAGTAGGCCAGACATAGCATTTAGCGTGGGAGCATGCGCTCGATATCAAGCGGATCCAAAAGAATCTCATCTAACTGCTGTAAAAAGAATCATTAAGTACATTGCCGATACAACTAAATATGGTCTGTGGTATCTTCATGACTCTTCATCCTCCATTGCTGGATACTCAGATGCTGATTGGGTAGGAAACTTAGATGATAGAAAATCCACAAGTGGCGGCTGTTTTTATGTTGGAAATTGTCTAGTAGCTTGGCATAGTAAAAAGCAAAATTCGATATCTCTCTCCACTGCCGAGGCTGAATACATAGCTGCCGGAAGCTGCTGTTCTCAACTCTTGTGGATGAAGCAGATGCTTATGGACTATGGCATTACACAAGGCATCATGAGCTTGTACTGTGATAACACGAGTGCCATACACATTTCAAAAAATCCGGTCCAGCACTCTCGCACCAAACACATTGATATTCGACATCATTTCATTAGAGAATTGGTTGAAGAAGGAATCATTGAGCTCGAATATATTCAGACTGAAAAACAACTTGCAGACATCTTGACTAAACCTCTTGATGTGTTAAAATTTGAAAATTTGAGGAAATCAATTGGTGTTTGCTGTTTGGATTAACTTGTGTTTCTGCCCAGGGTCTACGGCTAAGCTGTACACCACTTTACGGCTAAGTCGTAAGAGTTTACGGCTGAGCCGTAAAACACTCACGGCTAAGCTGTAAGTGCCTTTTTCCGTCCTCGTTCTGCGCGCCGAGCCTTCTTAACCCGACGTTTCGTTTTCTTTCTTTTCTCTGCGCGAACCCTCTCTCTGCTCTTTTCTTCTTTTCTTCTTTTCTCCTCCAGTCTTCCTTTCTCCGGTCCTCCTTCTCCGGCGTGTGACTTCCTCCTCCGGCCTTCCTCCTCCTTCCTTCTCCGGCGTACTCCTCCTCCGGTCTTCCTCCTCTGGTGTCCTCCTCTTTCTTCCTTTCTCTGTCTTCTTCTTCCGGCACCGTCCCTCTCTTCCTCGTCTCTATTCGGTGCCCTCCTTCTCTGGCGCCCTCCTTCTCCGGCCTCCTTCTCCGGCGTCCTCCTCTCTTATTGATTACTGTCTTATTCTCTCTTTTCTCTTTTTTTTCTTTTTCTCACTGTTTCATTCGCTTTACTGTGCTCTGTGTGTTTCTTTCCTCCTATTTGTGGTGTGTGGCCTTTTCTCTGTGTCTCACTATGCCTCCGCGCTCCAAGAATGCCTACCCTCCTGGTAAGAGGCCTCGTGCCTCCGGTAGTTCCTCCAGGGCTCGTCAGCCCTCTCCACCCTCTCCCCGAGTTTTGGTTCCACGGGAACCCACTAGTGCTCGGTCTTTCTTTTCGAGACCCATCACTGTCGAGCGCGATGTTAACATTCTCGCGGTTGAGGCCTATGGAGTACACACACTTCTCACTCACGTTGGGTGGGAAAACATTCTGAAGTGGGGTGCTCCTGGCTTCCCCTCGCTTGTGCGTACCATGTATGCATCTATCTCACACGCATCGATAGAGACCATGTCCTTTGACATTGGGTTCAGTGATGGCACCAATACCATCACCCCTGCCATTATCTCCTCCCTGTTGTGTGTGCCTCTCTCCGATTCCACTTCGGTCATCTCGGATTCTCTATCCGAAGAGGAGAAACACACTGCCACTTTCGCCCTCTGTGGCGCCTCCATTCCCTGGAAGGACAAGGGGTTCCTTCCTGCAACCTCCTTGCTCCCTCATTACCGGATCCTCCATGCCATCTTCACCTATAACATCTATCCTCGGAGGGGGAATTTCTCTGATCTCACCCCGTTCATGGTGAATGTCCTCTATTCCGTCCACATGGGGGTCAGAGTGTGTCTTCCATCGCTCATCTATGCCACCATTATTCGTTTTTGGCAGTGCCCAGGCAAAGGCACCAATGCATGTGTCTTTGGGTATCTCATGACTCGCCTCGCCTCTCAGTGTGGGGTCACCTTACCTACCGATGAGGCTCCTGAGTCTCACCCCACCTTTGGAACCGTTAACATCCAGAACATGCGCTTCTCCAAACAGCAGGCAGCTAGTCCCCGACTTCCTGACTCCGGCGACGAAGAAGATTCAACGGTTGCGCCTCCTTCTGCAGCACCCTCTACCACTTCTCCGGTTCCGGTTCCTCCCCCGGCTTCTTCCTCTTCTTCATTTGAAGCTCGGTTGGCCGCCCTCGAACAGCGGCAAACTAAGATGGAGAAGCTCTTGAAGAAATCATTTCAGTACTTGTCAAAGATCTCCAAGAGCTGCCGGCGCGACGATGTGGCGATTCCTTCCCCTTCTCCTCCTTCGGATTGATGTCTGTTATTGTTTTTTTTGTTTGTATTTTGGGAAATGGCTGTACCTCACCTATTAGTCTCATTTGGTATCTCATGTATGCTTGTGGGTGATGTATTGCTTTGCTATGGTTGTACTGCTCATCAGTTCTAAATCTAATATAGCCATTCCTTCGCACTTGCTTATATTTTTGTGCACTTCTGTTCTTATTTATGCTTTATCTCTTTGTCAATCCTGTGCCAAAAAGGGGGAGAATTGTATGCATGTGTTTAGGGGGAGCTTTCTAACCTCCCACCTTTCCAGAAGATTGTGTTTGCAGCCTTTTTACAGGTTACGCATCGTCAAAGGGGGAGTTTCAAAGTGTTGTGTATGTAGATGTGGGTGCTTAAGGTGTATTCACTGATGTAATACTTTGTGTATCTCAATTGCTGAGCTTAAATGTTGTATCTTCTTCACATTATGTAATTTTGTCACGAAATTGACAAAGGGGGAGATTGTTAGTGTCATTGTAAGAGTGTGTTGTCAATTACGTGACCAAAGTGTAGTTCGGTTCTAGAACGATGTAGCTCACCTCGGAAGTTCATTGAAGATCACGTCAAGTTCAAAGAAGTTCAAGCTAGTTCAAGACCATTCAAGGAAAACCTATCAATGAAGACTAAGCAAAGAAGTTCAACATCATTCAAAGAAGATCTTCTGTGAGTGCCAAGGGATAAGGTATCTGTGATCCCTAAGTGTCCATGGAAATAAACTAGGAAATTAGGTTTTTCAAACACCCTGTTTTGTTCTACGGCTTGGACCACGGCTAAGCCGTAGATCCTACGGCTCACTGTCCAGAGAGTACATTTTGAAGCCTTTTGTTCTACGGCTGACCCTACGGCTGCACCGAAAAATGTTACGGCTAAACCGTAGTGTGTTTCACGGCTAAGCCGTAAAATCTATGGGCCACAATCCAGAGAGTGTACTTGGCCATATTATGCTTACGGTTGACCTTACGGCCAAGCCGAAAGGCCTTCACGGCTAAACCGTAAGGTTACTCACGGCTAAGCCGTAAAGTTTACGGGCCACTCTCCAAAGAGCAGTTTCTGGGAAATTTGAGCTTACGGCTGACCCACGGCTAGGCCGAAAGGTGTTCATGGCTAAGCCGTATAAGGATTTACGGCTAAGCCGTAAGCCTAACCGTAAGAAGGAATTTGTGTTAAATCTGGTCAAACTAGCCGTTGGATGTTGTCAGAACTTACGGCTAAGCCGTAGGCCATTCTGTTCTTAGCCGTAGAACTATCCGTTGGAGCTCATCTGTATTTAAAGAGGACCTCTCCCTGGCTCCAACTACTGAATTTATTGCTGAGAAAATTACTAGTATAGCTGAGCCTTTGCACCTCCATTAAAATCATCTTCAAAGCTCCCACAACCACCTACTCTCCAAAACAAAAGAGTGCCATTATTGTTACAAGTAGAATAGTTGGTGAGTTAGGAAAGGCCTCATTAAATCTGAGAGAATACCTTAGCCTTCCAAACCCTCTTGAAACCTCTTCCCTTGGCTGAGCACACATTTGAAGATCTTCATCACCAAGGAGCAAGAACAAGAGGCCAAAGCTTGGAGGTAGTCTTCAAGCATCAAGAGCACCACTCAAAACCAAGGTATACAATTCCTTGTTTAGGTGTTCTTTAATATTTCAATTCTCATTGCTGTATTTTGGTGGAAGACAAACCACCGCATCAAAAATTGTTGTAGTTGGTGGACTAGATCAAGGATCAACCACTTGATCAAAAACTCTAGTTGGTGGAGGACAAACAACCAAATCAAAAACTGTTGCAAGAGGTGTATGTTATGTAAGTACCTCTTATTTAGTGGAACCAAGAGAGATTGCTCTTGAGAGTGGATGTAGGTCTAGGACCGAACCACTATAAATCACTGTGTTTATTGTTTGTTGTGTGTGGATGTTGCCTTGCTTTCTTGTCACTTGAGTTGATGATCTTTTATAAGTTACATCTTTGTTGATCTAGGTGCATTTCTAAACACTCACAACTCTGAATATCTCTCTTAAATCCACTTGGGGACTCTCAACTTTAATCATCTTTCAGATTGCTCACAAATAAAACCTAAGTCTTGAAAAGAAATTTTTAATAGTCCTATTCACCCCCCCCCCCCCTCTAGGACTTGGTGAGATCTAGTTATTGCACTTTCACAATTTTCTCATGTTATTGTGTTACGCAAACTCTCATATGTGTAAATAGTTCAAATGTATTATAAATGGTATTATGCAAAGTCATAAGTTCTATTGGTATAGAAGTGTTGTTTAACCCATGATTGTCAAAATGTGTGTAAACGGTTATTATAGTTAATAAAGGCATTGTTTACATCACGGAGAGTGGTTAGAAACATTAAATTAATGCAGTTTTTACATGTTTGACCATCTAATGGTTTGTATTGCTCACATGATTTAAGGTAGAAAAATTAAGGCAATAGTATTCTAATAATGTGATTTTCATTTTTGTTGTACCCTATGAATTTGACAGAAAAGAATACAAGAACTACTTTCCAAGAAAGATGAAGTAGATTCACATGACATCCTCAACGATCCCTTGGCTCAGGTATTTGGTGTTGATACAAGGGGTCGTGTTCGAGGTGTTGGCAACGTCTCAAGAACTCAAATTATAGAATCCTCTGCTGTTCTTGAAAAACTAGCTGCCAAGGAAAAAGAAGTTATTGGGCAATCATCAGCAATTAAGAATTTGGAGTCCCAAGTAAACTGCATAATTGAAGAACAAAAACACATTTTCAAAGAACTTAGTGGTAAAAAACAACTGATTGAGGTAAAGTAATATTGAAGTCATTGGAGTTTTTTGTTTTTTTTAATATTTTTGCATTGAAAGTAGTTTTGAATAATGCTTTAAAATATTATTACAGCAACGCATGCCTTCAGGATCCCAAGCAAGCAGTTTCTTTACATCGAAGACGACAGAGTCTGTTGCAATTTCCAATGCAGGAGGGAGCAATAATCATTCAATGAGATTGCAGCCATGCAACTTGATGTCATGGCGTCAAGAGATTGTTGCTCGTGGAAGGGCTCATATCAGTAATGGAACCCAGCTCATTCATTGTAAACCTTTTCCGGAAAATGCGTACAAGATTACAATTGACGTCATTGATAAGGGAGATGTCGACCTACCTTACCCGGACAATTATCATTCTACTTTGGGAGAAGTTGGGAGTGGGTCCTTTGTAGCATGGCCTAAGGCTTTTACCATATTCATTGATTAGAACTATGATTAGGTGAATATCATAGAGCATTAATATTTGATTTTATCCTTTCTTTTTTTCCTGTCCTCCATTTTAGTTTGTTACATTTTCTTTACCTTTTTGCTTATATCCAAATGCCTTGAACAGTCATTCAACCAGGCCAGTCAAGCTTCAACAGTCATTCCACTAGGCTAGTCAGTTGGTTAAGCACTCAGCCTCATGCAACTCAAGTACTCAGCCTTCTTTCTTTCTTTGGATTACATGGATATAGATTTGGATTAGATGTTGGTGGGTATATGAGAATGAGATCATCATGACTATTTTTGAGTAGAATTTCTGAAGAGAAGAAGCGAAGAGAGTAGTTTTCTGTATAAAGGAATTAAGAACAATGGAATGATGTTTTGTTTTTGTTTGAATGTGAATTGATATTATTAGAAAAAAAAATTTTTCAATGCTTTTTTTGCTATGATGTGTAATTTGATCCTATTAAGTGTGTTTCTGGAGATTTTTCGTCCTATTGTGAGAACTGTGGATTTCAGAAAGGATTGATCAAGAAAGGAGGAGAATTGGAGAGTGGAAAAAAAGACATCTAAGTTTAGAGGTTTGCATTTAGCATTCGTATTTGATTTCCATTGTTTTTTCAGAAATCATCCCCTTTTATATAACTGTAGTTCTTGGATTTTGATTTTTCGTCTCTGTTTTTCCTAGATATGAAAAGGAATCTCCTTTCATGCTTTTGCTCATTGGGGTGGTCATGGTTCTGCAGCTTTGGCTCATTCTTCAGGCTGTCAAGATGAATACTAGAGTTCGGACCACGTCACAAATGATGAAAACTAGCTCAAAGCATGAAAAAGTAGGCAGCTTTCGATGAAATCTGAATTGGATTGTTTTAGTTGAAGTTGAATTATTTTTGTTTTGATTGTTGTCGTTGTTGTAGAATATGAGCGGTTTCTGATAGTGGGTGTTTTAGTATTCCTTGAGATGAGGAGTAAAAATGGTTTCTTTCCATTGGGTTTGCTAAATCTTTGTTGGATTTTTTATTTCTCCAATCTTATGCTGCTAAAGAACTTCCCTTTGTTAGAAATATAGACTCCTAGTATGAAAATCTGGAATTGATTTTGAGCTTTCTCTCAATTTTTGGCTTCTCTTCATTGTCTTTGATCTTGTTTTTCTTTGAAATCTTTTTGAGGCTCCCTTTTAATAAGCAAACAAGAGCTAGTTGATTAGCGTTTCCAATTATAATCCTTTGGTGCTGATTTTTTTTTTAATCTTTCACTGAAACAGTAACCTAAGATAAGTGAATTTTCTTTCCTTTATTTCTTGGGTTGGTAAAAGAGAAGTCAGAGATGCAGGGCAGTAAAGTGGGAAATGCCCAGAAGGCAATAAATCGACGCAGCTCAAGCAAAGAGAGGAAAATGGCCTTGCAGCAAGATGTATTGCTCTGTTTCTATTTGGATTCACTAAATATCGATTTCTTATTCTTCTTTTCTTTTTCTTTTTCATTCATTGATTTTTCTCATCTTCAAAATTTGCAGGTTGATAAGCTGAGAAAGAAGCTCAGACATGAGGAGAACGTGCATAGGGCCTTAGAGAGGGCATTTACAAGACCTTTGGGAGCTCTGCCTCGACTTCCTCCTTATCTTCCTCCAAATGTAAGCATTTTGCTTTTCTTCTTTAATTAAAGTGACCATCTCTTTAGTTTAATTCAGAAGAACTAAACCAGGAATGGGAAACCGGAAAAAATATCACTTATACTAAATTAAGTGATGAATGACACTAAATGATATCATTTGAGAGAAGAAATAGGAATTCTAGTTTGGCAACCTTTACTGGGGATCACTCTGTTATAGTTGTTTCTACTGCAGACATTAGAGCTTTTTGCTGAAGTTGCGGTTTTGGAAGAGGAGGTCATTCGGCTTGAAGAACAGCTTGTGAATTTTAGGCAAGGACTCTAACAGGAAGCTGTCTACATTGTATCATCCAAGAAATACATATAAAGCGCGATTGATTCATATGACTTCAACTCAAATAAAAGTTCCAAGGCAGAGCATACCAAACCCTCCTCCCAAGTTACAGACTTGGAATCTATCATGGGTAAGCCTCTACCTTCTCCCTATGACCATTCAGGATTGCTGTGGACTGAATTCAACAATGCTGCAATCGACTTTCGAATGATAAGCAACCATCTAATAAAGTCTAATTTTGTTCTGCTTTTTTCTGAAGATGGGCATGGTAAAGAGAATCAATCCTGCACTAACTCATCAAAGAACAGGCAATTGCCACAACAGAAAGCAACAATGACCACAACTAGTGCTATTTGTCTTTGAGTTTCTGTTTCCTTGATTTTTCCTTTTACAGTAAAGGTAATAGGAACTTCCTATGATTTGAATTGTTGGTGTAATTAAACCATGTGACAATGTAACTTTTGTCATTTGTACTACAAGAAATTAACTACTTCTCATAGAGAGCCCTAAATATTTATCATTAAAATGAACTGTCCAACAGATCTGCAAGTGCAACTGGGTCCAGTGTGTCTTATAATGCATGTTATGCTCTAGATATTGTTCCATATTCATAGGTATTCACAACTAGATGCTTCATAGGTATTCACATCTCTAATGTTTGTTTCATGCTCATGGGTGTATGCCTTGTACCATACTTTTGTTTTTCAGGGATTTGAAAACCTTAAATCTGCTTTTGAGTGATTTTGATGAGTTTAAGATTTGTGAGTATAGGTAAGTTGACAATTTCTGTGACTAGTCACACTTTCCTTTTGACACCAGCGTTCACTTAAAACTTTTCTTGCTTTAGATTCTAGCATAGTCTTCTTTTGTTATACCTGTAGTATTTTATTTGCTCCTTTCTTTAGATCTCCTTACAAATGGCATGCAACCTTACCGGCAGTATTTTGCTACTTGTTTCCATTGCTTCTCCTCATGTTGAAGCAGCATTTTTCAATATTTCAGTAGTAGATTTCTTTCTGCCATATTACACCTGTCCCCATACTCAAAGTTTGGTTCAATACTTTTTTGTGGTTCCCATCACAATGTGGATGAAGTGTGCTTTTTATTCTTTGCCAAATGCATATAATAAATGGCTCTTGAATACTGTCATTAATTCATTTTGAATACGCTTTTGTATTTTTATTTTAGTATTTTGCTTCTTGTTTGTCAATGTTCTTGTTTTAATGCCTGCCGAGCACCTGAACTTCTATTAGGAGCAAATCAATATCCAACAACTATTGACATGTGGTCTTTGGCCTGTATAATGGCTGAACTTCTAACCAAGGAACCATTATTTAGTGGGAAAACTGAATTTGATCAGCTTGACAAGGTAATTTCTCCTCGTGTGTACCTATTTTGAATCTCTATTTTTTGCCAAGTTGGCTCAGTAATTTGCTCTGGTTTCTGATTTTTACCATAGATATTTATAACCCTTGAGATCATTTCTTTTGTTAAATTTTGAGCAGGACTTCAAACTATTTACTTCATAGCCATTGAAAGAAAGCTGAAATGGTAGGCAGTTTTAAGTTGATTGGAAATATCATCTAAAGTGTTATGTGAAGCGAGCCTTATGGAGATGTCTCATTGATAATGATCGTAACAAGGAAAGGGCTACCCTTATATTGGGGAAACAAAATGAAGCTGCTTCGATTTAGTTTGAGTTTGTAAGGATGCATCACTACATCTGTAAATATTGGATATTTACATACTTCTTGATCATTACTATGAATCAGAGTCCTTGCAATTGAATTGTGTTTTTTATCTTTTCGTTCCTATTGTAGTTTATTGTTTTTTCACGGGTTAGGAATGCTGCCCCTGTGACTGGTGCTGCCAGGTTCTACTATCACTATATTGTTTCTCTAATTCATATAATCACCTGGACCTGCCTTTTCTCATGTTCTCAGTTTTTGGATTTTCTTAGGGTTACTGTGTTTCTATAATGCAGGTTGGGAAAAGGCTGAAGCAGAAGCTTTGGCATTGAAAAATCAACTGGAATCTGTCACACAGCTGAAACTTGCTGCTGAAGACCAAGCATCCCATCTGGATGGAGCTCTTAAAGAGTGCATGAGGCAGATACGGAATATGAAGGAAGAACATGATAAATTACATGAAATCAGTGTCATGAAAACCAAGCAATGTGAGACAATCAAGTTTGAACTTGAACGGAAAATTTTTGATTTAGAGCAAGAGGTCCTCAGTGCTTCCAATGAAAATACAGCAATTTCAAGGTCCTTGCAAGATCGTTCCCACATGCTGTTGAAGGTAAGTGAGGAAAAATCTCAAGCCGATATCGAGATTGAATTTCTGAAGTCCAGAATCCAATCATGTGAGAAGGAAATAAGTTCATTGAAATATGAGCTGCTTATGGTTTCCAAGGAGCTTGAAATTCGAAATGAAGAAAAGAACATGAGTTTAAGATCTGCAGAAGTAGCAAATAAGCAGAATTTAGAGTGTGTTAAGAAGTTAACCAAACTAGAAGCGGAATGCCAGAGATTGCGTGGTCTTGTTCGAAAGAAATTACCTGGGCCTGCTGCACTGGCTCAAATGAAACTGGAAGTTGAGAATTTAGGCCGGGACTATGGAGAAACAATACTGCATAGATCCCCCAGAAAGAATTCCAGCTCACTAATGGTGCCTTCTCCTGATTGTTCCCTTGACAGCATCCAGCAATATCAAAGAGAGATTGAGTTCCTCACAGCTTGTTTATTAACAATGGAAGAAGAAACAAAAATGCTAAAGGAGGCTTTGTCAAGTCGTAACAGTGAACTCCAGGCTTCCAGAAACTTGTGTTCTGAAACAGAAAGGAAGCTTCACTGTATGGAAGCAGAGATACAGGTTGCAAATCAAAAGGAAAACTCCTTAAAATTCTCAACTGAAGCTTCCATGGGTCAAAATGCAAGCAATCCACCAAGATTGACTTCCATGTCCGAAAATGGAGTTGAGGAAGGAACTTGTGAGTCTTGGGCTACAGCAAAGAACTCAGAGTTGTCTAATTTCAAGAAAGAAAAGAATGCTGAGACTAGTAACAAAATCTACAATTCTAATCACTTGGAACTTATGGATGACTTTCTTGAGATTGAGAGGTTGGCACATCTATCAAATGAATCTAATAAAGTCACTTTTGTTTCAAATGATGGGGGCGATAGAGGAGTGGAAAATGTAGAACATAATGCCTCAGTTGCTGTTGTAAATGGAAGGAACTTCCAAAGAGAACAAAAATCTGAATTGGCTTCTTCAACAACGATGATGTCTGCTTTAGTGTCTGATTCTGATTCTTCAACAGAGTCATGGACTTGAGGTACTTTTTATGCTTGGTTATTGTTTTATTTGAATTTTGGTGTCACCTGCACCATCGCATGTTTGTGGCTGTTATACTAGACACTAAACTTACAATCACACCCATTTTGACTACCTCAAAAGCTTGGAAATAGAGGAGAAAATCAATAGAGTTCGTTGGTGTCAATCAACCAATGGTGCACTTTCTCTTCTCTGTACCAATGACAAAACGGTGAAGTATTGGAAGGTATATGATATTTTTACACTGTTTTTATTTCCTTTTATCTTTTGTTCAAATTGTTGGTTTTATGCAAACCATCAATTCAAATTGTTTCAGGGTGATTTGCAAGTTCATTCTTGCCATGTTTTATTGGCATATTAAATCATACATACGTGGCATATATGGAATTGCAAACTTATTGAGTACAATGCAGAGGCTGAATTATATCTATATTTCTTATTTACTGTTGTTATTTTCTCCTACGAGAAAAAAAATGTTCTTGAATACAACTTATACTTTTTATGCTTCATTGTTGAATAGGTTCAGGAGAAGAAGTTAAAGAAGATTTGTATTATTGAACTACTTGACACTCGTCAGATGGGGAGTTCTCCGGGCAGGTTGAGTCTCTGAAGCAGCGTCTAATCGAGCGCACCACAGGCTATGTTGTGCCTTAGATGGAGAGCCTCTAATGAAAGGGGCAGTTACAATGAAAGTGAAGGAAGATCACAAGGCCTTCATTCTCCGATTTTTGTTGAATTTTGTTGAGGACGAGGGGAATTTGTGATCCCCTATTTTTGTTTTCAATTTTTTAAATCATTCCAGCTTTGTTTTTACTTGTTTCCTTTCTGACTCTTTTAGTGTCTAGCCCATTTCTTTTCAGTTAATTCATTAAAATAAAGTATTTCTGGGATCCAATATCCCAGTTAATTATTTTATTCTAGTTGTGCCCATAATCATACCAATGAGATACTTAATATGGCTAGTATTAAGAGGTGCATTAATAAGATCGCGGAATTTGCTAGTAGGAAGCAAATTGGAGTACCAATCACTTCATGGCGATATATTTCACCTCTTCTAATATCAAGAGTAAGGGCATTGGCAATAAGACAAAAGAAGAATTAAGCTAATTCACTAGATCTTTGTAGAATTGACAGCATATGATAATTAAGGCATTCTCCCGGCAATAAGAAATGTCAAGAAAATAGTGGGAAATAGTCTGGAACGGTTTGAAAATTTTGGAACGGTTTTGGACCGTTCCAAATTTCTAAATCTGGAATCATTTTGAATCGTTCCAGATTTCTTGAACCGTTCCAATTTTCAAATCTGGAACGGTTTTGGACCGTTCCAGATTTTCTGCGACACCCATTTTTGGAACAGTTTGAAACCGTTCCAGATTCATTCAAGAACAGTTTTAAACCGTTCCAGATGGGCATTTTTGGTGTAGTGCATCCACTCTCTCAGTCTTCTAACTGAGTAGAGGAGAGGTGATGGGGCCCTAACCTACTATTCTAAATTCAGGATCTACTTAGATTAATTGAATTTATGATTTTTAAATTGATTTTGAATTTAAGTTTCACTTAAAAATGTGATCCAATTAATCCAAGTTATCCAATTATTATTTTTTTAAGAGATTTTTTTTTTGATATCTTTTACTCTGTTTTTGGTCTTTTCTATTTTTCTTTTTTTCTTTTTTAATTTTGGGTAGAATGTGGAGATGACAAGGAAAGAAATGAAATGATTTTTTTTTTAAGGAAGACAGTGGCGTGTGAAAGGACGAATGCAACAAGTAGATAAATGAGAAGCATAGACATGCTATATAAATGACCCCAATATAGGAATTAAACTTAATGCTAAATAAAATAAAATAAAAGTGGGACAGTAAGTGGAATGTGCGGTTGGGCTAACAGTGGACCGAGTGTAAGTGGGCTTTGTTCTCTGGTCGGAAATTAATGAGGTGGATCTGATTTTGGTTTGGATTAAGGCTTGTATGGGTTCTGTTTGCCTTTTCTCTCTGTTTTTCCTTTTCGGTGAGAATGGACACAGGTGGTGGTCTGAATTGTGGCTCTCGTGTATGTCTAGGCTGTGACACTTTGGTTGCGTTGGTGAGTTGTGTATGGTTTATGTCGCAGTGGTAGCGTGCAGGTGGATAGAGAGGGAGCTTGTGTTATAGGTGTGAAAGTGATGTACAGGAAGATGGTGTGGCCTGGGTTGCTGGTGGGACGGTTTGTGTTTGGCCTGATATAATGATGATGGGTTGCATGCAGAGTGTAGTATGATGGTGTTGGTGGAGACGGGTGTAGTATTGGTGAAGGTGGACTGTGAAGTGTGGGTCGCGAAGGTGCAGGGACGACTGTATTCTACTCTTCTTTTCTCCTTTTCCTTTTTTGTTTGTTTTATTTTTTACTTCTTCTCCTTCCTTTTTTTCTGCTGGCCGCTTCCTCTCGTCCCCTCTCCTTTCCCTTTTCTTTTTTTTTTTTCTTTTCTCCCAGCGAACTGTTTTCTGTCTTTATTCTTCCCTTTTTTTTTCTTTCTTTTTTTTTTGTTTTGCTCCTTCCCCTTCCGACTGCTTCACTTCCAGTCTCTTTTTTGTTTTGTGTCAATCTGTTCAGCCCCTTGTATAGGCAGTGGTGGGTAGAGATGGTAGAGAGGATGAAGTGCAAGGGTATTGAGAGGAGATAGGCTGTGAAGGGCAGGTGGGTAGAATGTGGCGCAATGGAGAGGGTAAGGTGAAGTGGGTGGCGTAGTGTAGTGGTGTTGGTTGAGGAAGATGAAGTGGGTGCAGCTGTGTATGAAGTGTAGTGACTGTGCGGTGATGAGGGTGGCGTGAGTAGTGGTCGATGGGACTAAGACAAGGTTTGGTTGATGGGTCAAAGACAATGTTTGGGTTGAACCACAGCAGGCCAGCCACTTACTTTATTCCATTGATGAATGATGGGGGTCACCTGCAGCAGAATTAACTTAAATGGATGGTCATAGTGATGATGATGAACGGATCCTAAGTATTGATCATCAAAGTGGGACCCATTGTATGGCCTCGGCTAGACCTTGGGTTAATATGATGGGTATCCCTTGGCTAGAAAAGGTGAGACATATAACGTGCGACAGAAGACAAGAGGGCCTTTCACGCCCAATTTAAGATTAGAGTGCTTAATTTTGGCATTTGGGAAGGAAACTAGATAAGAAAAATCAATCTTCATAAGTGGGCCATGCAGAGCCCGCGCCAAGTGTAACGAGCCCCAAGCCTTGTAACTCTTGACCCGTTCGTCAGATTTTAGAGTATTATATATCGTTAGAAAGCTCTTGACGAGTAGATCAAAGTGAGCTACATATCTATGTGGTCAGAAGAACGGAAAGGAATGATGAAATTTTGGATGAGTGTTTCTGACCTTAAAATCTTTTTTATCCTTATTAATTTTTATTATTTTATTATTAATGATTTGGACGCTCCAGCCACTGGCAATGGACTTGGACCATTTTCATGCACATTGGATATTCATATTGATGATGTTATTCATTTATTTTTATATTTTCCAAGTTTTCTTGCCATTTTCTTTCATTTTCAATTTTTACCTTAATGGAATGCATCTTTTAATACAGGATGAAAAAAAATCTAAATGATAATATGCGATGCATGGCTTCTAAAACTCTCTTTAAATTTTTAATAATTCACGTCTTTTTTAAATTGATTTGAATCATGCTAAAAGCACTTAATTTGTGGTGAAATGAGGGCATCATTATATATGATAAATATTTTGGGTCTACATAGGGTGCCAAATGAGGTGTCTATAGCAAGCAAGTTTTACGCGGAATCTGTAGGTATCATTGCACAACCGAAAGATATACAAAAGGAACAATAATTGCAAAAGATTATATTAATTACAGAATGTACAACAAAATGGGGGGAAACAGTCACATAAAATCAAAATACAAGTATAACCTGAAAACCCTGAGTACAAAAATCAATTCAGACCCCACATACTCATCAAGGTACTAATATGATGCAAACCGCTCTCTAAGGAATTGATCAAATCCACTCCTCTAGCTCAGATTGGGCCTTGCGTGTCTCCCCTAGAATCTGGCTGGCCGAGGAGAGGTCGGAAGAGGGATCTGAGCCTGCAACACCAAGAACAACTGATGAGTACGACGACTCAGCAAAGTATAAGCAACAATAAGTTAACACACATTGTATCTAACAGAATAGTTAACAGTTATCAATTAATCACGCATAGAGATCATGTTCGTATATTAGGCAAGTCGTACATACAATAAACATGCTTTCAGAATCATGAGACAGTCAAACTAGCTAAGTGGCTCTACATTTGCCATATTCTCCCTATTAAGAGCAGCCAAGATGAGAACACCATCGACCGGGCCAAGGTACGAATGGGTCTCTATTTCTCGGGGTTCGGAATTCCAAGACAAGAGCATTCTGCAGAGGCAGTAAACAGTCTACGCCAAAGTCAACCCCATCGGGTATCCTGAGGCTGAGGCTGAGTAGAGCCAGACAGACAGGATAGGTCATGTCGTATGATGCACGTCAATCAATGTCAATCAGTCGGTCAAGCAGTGCAGTGTGGTGCAATACATGTTAGTAAGCAAAACAGTGAGTGCATCACACGAAAAGAAATCACAAATCTTGCCGTATCATTACAAGCAAACAATTACAAATCAATCAAGAATAAAAATATGGAAGGCAATAACAAAAACAGTATGCAATGCAAGTCAATTTATTATTCTGAATCAAGGTTGTTTACTAGCCAACCCTAAGCTAGTTACCCAATGTTTCTAACCGTGTATGATGATATAGTTTTAAATTATTCAATAAGCAGTTGTTCGTATGAGGTGTATTGCAATACATCGAGAAACGTATATCAAATTCCCTTAAATCAACACCCATAGGGAGGTGCTTAACAACTAGACAACACACATGAATAAGTCACAGCCCTAAGGATGATTCATGCGACATTTACATTCCGTTGGGCAAGTTTAGGTTACCTACATTCTAACTCGAACGCCCTACTAGGTCTTTTGATTCAACCTAGCATTTTGTTTTAATCATTTCTCAGAGGTTGTACGGCTTAGCCGTAAGTGAACATATAGCTTAGTTGTTGACACCTTACGAATTAGCCGTAATGTGCACTGCGCCTCAGCTGTGGTTCCCCTTATTGTTCATCCGCATTTACGGTTTAACCGTATTTTGTTCTACGGCTAGGGTACGGCTTAGCCGTAGCACATTTCACAGTTCCAACATGGCTGGGCCGTAGAAGGTCATCTGCATTTTTAGCTTTCTGGCATTCCAGCCTTAAACCGACCTACGGCTGGGTCACGGCTAACCTACAGCTTAGCCGTAATACAATATATGGCTTAGTTGTAGCCTTACCGTAGTGTAAAGGCTGATTTTTGAGTTCTTAGGACATTGAGCCGTAAAACTGTACGGCTTAGCCGTAACCTTCAGGCTCCAATTTCTGAACCTGTTATAGAATAACTAAGAATGGGCAAATTTGAAAACCAAGGAACAACCACATCAAATCTAATCCAAGAGGGCTGTACGTCATCAAAACATCATCAAAGCATGCAAGATTAACAAGAATAAAAACAATCAAAATCATTTTCAACAAGTGTTCAATCAAATTGTGCTTTTACTTGCCTCAACTGGGTTCAAACACGCGAACAATTGTTCCAAGGCTCAAATCCGATGTCAACCCACTATTCTAACACCCATGCATGCAAAAGAAGAAGAAAACATTGAAAACATGCTAACTGACGAGAAGAAGAAAGAGAAGAAGAAGAAAAGCAAGAACCTAACTTACCTTAATCCACACGAGAAAGGGTTTGCAAACTAGATGCACAAGATCTCCCTTCCTTAGACTTGATCAACAAGAAGAAACAAGAAGAGAAGAAACAACGAGAAGAGGAAGGAGAGAAACCAACGTGATTAAAGAGAAGATGGAGAGAGTTGGTGGATATATATATATATAAAAGATAAGGATTGACATAATTATATAAAAGTCCGACCGTTTACAAGAATTACAGTTTGAGTCAAACAACTATCCAACAGAAGCAAACAAAGTCGTTTGCGTACGAGTCTATTATGGAAGTTGATGAGTGTAACGAAATACACGTGTTGACACTAAGATGATACATGTCTGACAACATTCAACAAAATCTAAATTACGAAAAAGGGCTCAAGTCTACCTAATTCCAGTTAAACTCAACCCAACTACGTATTCATGACCCAGAACAGAATTCAAAACAAGAAAACAACATCCTCAAAACTAATCCACTGAAAAATAACCACAAGGAGGGTTAATTAAAGTTAAACCGGGTTTAAGCTGGGTCAGAGTGTTACATGGCTTTTCTTATATACGTTTCTATCTTCAAGAGATCATTTATTTTAGTCATCACAAGAGGTATGTGGCCTTTATTTCATTTATCTTCTTCGTTTATTTGATGAGGAAGCAAACAAATTTTCCCTCTCTTCAGTAGAAAAAAATTTGAGTTTCGGTTGATTCCCTACAATAATAGGATATCACACTGTTCGATATCCTACAGTTGTAAGATATTGCAAGTCTAAAGGGTAAAATCATCATTTATAGGGCATCTTTTTTTATATGAACAGCTATGTAGTAATTATCATTTTGTGGATAGCTTTTGGGCAAATGTAGAATATGAGGGCGTTTATACGGTAATTATCCATATTAAAAACCTGAACCTGCCCAGGTTAAAAGCCAGCAAAACCAATAGGGGGTTGATAGAACTATTCCTTGGGAGAGTATTGTATTGTAATTGAGGTGTGGGTTGAGTACATCTCTCTGGTACCATGTTGCTCTCTTTTGTTCTCTCTCTGCTCTTTTTCCTACTGTTTGTTTTTGCTTCCTTTAAATGATATTCTTCATTAACATTTCATATAAAATAATAAAAAAAAATTGAAAAACCATACAAGGCTCAAACACAACTAACCCACTACTAAAGCCACCCCAAATTCGGGATAGGGCCTCATTTAAACCAAATCCATTAATACCTCTAACTAGAGCCTTTTGAGCTAAGAGTTGTAAAATATGTTCAAACCTCTTTGAGTGTGAAACTTTTAGGCTGAACAAAGGCCTCATTTGCACTCCATTTGCATTCCTTATTTACATTTGTAATACATAAAATATTGCAAACAAATGTGTGCATGTATAAATGTTATATGCACTTAAATGGGTGCAAAGAAACAACCCCTAAGCAATTATGAAATTATCAACCCTGTTAGTCATCAATGATTCAATTAAGAGCATTGAATGGATCAAAATCATCATCTAATACTGATCGGCTTGTAGAATTGAGTCGGTCAAGTCTTTCATGGATTGGTTGATCCAGAAAATCCATTTGTATTAGATTAGGCCTAGTTTCTTCTTTGATGTATTCATCTAGATTCACTGTGTTTGAAAACATGGCTCTAATTTCAGACCATACATGGTGACAACATAATTCTGGATCCCTTTATAGTGTCTCGCTGATGCTGTCATGCACTCATATATCTCATGAGTGAAACCAGGGCCAGCCAAGACAATTTAAGGCCTAAAGCAACAATTCTAAATGAGGCTTTTGTTTTTTTTTAATATTATTATAAATATTATATTAATTTTTTTTTCATTTTTTGTAATGCAATATTACTAATTAAGTTTTTATATTCAAGTTTTGCTAACATATCTTTTTCGATTGATATTATGGCTAATCCACTTAATCTTTTTTGTGATAGTGTTGATCTAAATTAGGATTTTATCAATTTTAATTTTTAAAAAATTCTTTCTGTTGACGCACCAATTACAAGTATTGTCAATATTTTTTTAGTAGACATATTTAATATTTATAAATTGTAACTAATAATATTTAAAAATAAAACGAAAACTAACTATAATAAACAAATAATATGTGCTTAGAATTCAAATTTTTTTAAAAGGACAGAATCAAAACACATAATTTAGTGATTTATCAATGTTAGCCGCAAAGATTATAGATGTGGAATACTTTTGAATTTAATTTAGCTTCTTCAATATGAAAAGAAAAAAGATTATATTTGAAGTTGTCTTCTATGGATTTCAAGCAACACAATATGAGGGAAAATGTGCAAAGTGGAGAATTTTCATTACAGAAAAGAATTTCTTGATTGTTATGTTTTAGGTTTTTTATTTCTTTTTTTCTTTTAAGGGCAATATTTTCTCAATGGTGAAAATGGGCTATGACCCTTTTTTTTTTAATATGAAAAGATGACAGCTGTTTTTTTTTTTTTTTTGGAAGTAAAAAGATAGTAGTTACTTTAATTACTTTTATGAAGCTTTATTTTCTAGGAGAAACTAAATAATGACAATTGCTTTTTTCGAAATTTGAAAATATTTAAGTTGCTTCAATTACTTTTATGAAACCTTATTTTTTGGGCTTGTACAAAAAGATTGGAATTACATTTTTGGGGGCTTTTATTTTTTGGGGGCCTAAAGTAAAGGCTTTTCTTGCTGAATGGCCAAGCCACCCCTACGTGAAACGTCGAAGTGGAGCCACTTATACAAAACCCAAGTCACTTAAAATGAATGCGTGGACTGTTCTCAAATTTTATCCAAATACAAGTTGGCCCACCATAAGATTGAAAGCAATCAAGAATGTAATTGTTTCCTACAATTATGTTGCGACAGGCCGCAACCTATGAGTACGTTTTTTGGAATCAATGGTGAATGCAATAGTGACAGTGATTTGGAACTATATCTATAACTAACTGGCCCGTAATAGATTTGTAGTGTACAACATTCGCTCGGTGAGGGCTATAGTAAATGGTTGGGTTTTATACAAGAAATTTGTCATTTTGATATAATATGAAAAAATTATATTTTGTTTCGAATGTATGTGCAGGAACTTTATAAAAATACAAAAAAGTTGTCATAAATGGGCCCGCTCAAACTTGAATGCTTCAAGCCGGATTTGGAAAAGATTTATAAATCCTACTCTCTCCAAAAGATCACTAAGCTTGTCTCTAATAGGAGGGGATTAAGATGGGCCTTCTGTTTAACTTGACTCGTTGCTTATATTTTTTGATAATTACAAAACTGTATATTTTTTCAGTTTTATAAATAATCATCTTTTTAATCACCTTTAATTGCCAGTTAATATG
Source organism: Sextonia rubra (assembly GCA_037013555.1). Taxonomy (NCBI): domain Eukaryota; kingdom Viridiplantae; phylum Streptophyta; class Magnoliopsida; order Laurales; family Lauraceae; genus Sextonia; species Sextonia rubra. The sequence goes on from JASUAD010000009.1 coordinate 29,554,299, forward strand.
GTTAATAACCTAATGTTATTTTTTTACTAACGCTCATATATAATTTAGAAAACCTACATGTTAATTTCCCAAAAATTAAAAACGGTACAAGTGCTATTAGCGTTAAAAGAGGCATACAAAACTCATTTATTTCTTTAAATCATATATTCAGGCGACTACTGTTTCTTTGTTTGAGTACAACCGCTTTTAGATAGAAATTGTTCATTGTATTGTCATCTTTCATCTTTTTAATAGTATCCCTTGATTTTAGTTGCATATGAATTGCCACTCTATTTTATGTTCTGTGATGGAGCTAGTAGATGAGTTAGATTATCTGAGCCCACTGCGATTAGAACTAAAAACATTCATGATAGAGAGTCTCCTTTCAGTTACAACTGTGGATTTGAATAATGTAATGCCTCAATTTCGATTTTGATTTTAAATAAATCTAGACCTTAGTTTTTATCTTCGATAGACCCTGCAAGACCTTAGTTTTTATCTTCGATAGACCCCGCAAGCATATCTTTTTAATTGCTATTTAAACTTTAATAAATTATTTAATTAATATTAGTGGGTCCCATATATTATATTAGAGTTTGAATTTTTAGGAAGTCTGACTCAATCCAGAGATACTATTCAATTAGGCTCCTTGAGTTGTATTGGCCCAACCCAACTCTATTTTTGAATCTAGTCATACTCAAATTAGTTTTCCTTGGCCAACTTAGTTTTGGAGTCTAATTCTTTCTGAGAATCTCCCCTTGTTTTTTATCTATATAAAATGGTACGATCAGGTACTCACCCCACTACATAAGATAACCCCTCATACAGGTTCCATCCTCTCTATTTCAAATCCTTCCTAAAGTTCTTTGTCCTCGAGGTATGTCTCCTTTCTCCTTGCCCCCTTTCTTTTCATGTTTACTATTGTATGTACTCACCATAGTATTTTGTTAGCATTGTGATTTTTTCTAAGCTTTACCTAGATTTTGATCATGCCCTTACCAAACCATGATCATGGTGGACCGGCGATTATGTTGACTTCCATCGCCTTGCATCACGTCCCTTGTCACCACCCCCAGGCCACCATATTCACCAGCTAGCCCACCGTCTATTAGCCATCAACCCATCTAATCAGAGTATAGACTCACCCTCTTTCACCCTTATGTCCAAGGCAGACTCTAACGACACTTCATCACCAGGCCCCAACCCGATTTCCATCATCCCCGGACTCATCACTTCCCTCTATGATTGGCCCAGACCCAGATCATTGTCACCTGGACCCATCTATGATTGACCCAGACCCTGATCTTCGCCATCTTCTTCTTCTTCTTCTGTATTCTGAGATTCTTCCACTGCTCGTTCCTCTCTTCATTTTTTCTTCTTTTCTTCAGCCTTCTCCGCTAATCTTGCTTCATCTCCTCGTTCCCTTCTCTTCTGACAGTCTCAAGCATTCCTTCTAGCACCCACCCACGCGCCTTCATCTTCTTCCTTCTTTTCTGTCGCACCAAATAGAGCCCAACCAACCACTGCAACCCATCCACCATCTACAACTCTGTACTTCTTCTTCTTTCTTTTCTCTATCTTCCTGTGTTGCTTCTTCTGATCTTCTCCGCTCTTCTCCTCTCCCTCTCTACTCACGCCCAAACTCAGGCCAATCCACTCATCCGGCCATCTTCTTCTGTCTCTGTTTTCTACCTCTCCTCCTCCTTCTTCTCCACTGGGTCCTTCTCCTTTCCTGCACCTTCGTCTCCTTCTTCTTTTCTCCTTGATTTTTAATTTCCTTCCTCCTTCTGATCAGGGCTGAACCCATCAACCATCTGGACCTGGTATATTCATATTTTCTTCTTTGTTTCTAGCTCTCTGCTAAACCATCATCAGTGGCCATCTTGCATTGAACAAAGGCCATCTCGACCAATGATCATGATCATTTCCGTCCTCCCTGTTCCTTCCCCACCTTCTTTTACACCATCATGTCATAAAATTGATAGTTTTGAGATTATTTGTGATTCGAGTTAAAAGGCATCTTTGATCGAAAAAAAATTAATTTTATTGAAGTAATCATAGATTTTCAACGATATTTGCTATGCTTGATTTGTTTGATTTTGTATTGTTTCTGTTGAAACCATCTTGGTATAAAATGGATTGTTGTGTGTTATAGTCTAAGATTAATTGTCACTTGATTGAAGAGGTTGAATTTGTGTAAAGATTGGATAATGTGTGACTTGATTTATATTTCCAACACGACCTTTGCTTGTAAATTGAATTTCATGTGGAAATTAGTGGAGTATCTTAAAATATTATTTACAGTTTTGAGGAGGAGGATAAAATTTATTGTTAAGAGAGAATTATTTTATCATTTTATAATTTAATTTAATTATTTTGGACCCATAGTGCTTCGTAAGAAAGTCCAATGATCTCAAATTGGAGAGTGTGACAAATAAACTCTTGAAAATATATAATAAAACATGTCCTTAACAAAAAAAAAAGTTGCATAAGCTATAATTTTATTAATGGGACCAGCATCTTAAATCCAATCTGCTATATACAAAAATTTACTCCAATCAGAAGTGAGGCCACAAAGTAATTTAATTTTGTATGGGAGGGAGTGTTTCTCCCTTGTCCTTTTTAAACACTATTTACGTTGGTTGTCCCTCTCTTTATAAACACACAAGCACTCATGAAGATAGCAGTTTCTTTAAAGATTGATTAGAATTTTGGAAAGAGAATTAGGTAGGGATTGGAGATTGGACCATTAGATTAAGGTAAGTACGCAGGCTATTGTTCTGTTCTATTTGTTTTGTTGGCTTTTTTTTTGTTCTTGGTGTTGGTGGGAGCTTTGTATTTGTTTGTTGTCGAATTATTTTCTTCAAACAAGAGATTGAAATCCAATATGTTTCTAAGGATGTGTACGTACAGTTCTTTGATGTTGTCATTCCATACCATACCACTTGTGCCAAGTTCCTATGAAAAGAAGTCAGTAAATCCTATTGTAGATTAAAAAGATGAGTTTTTCTACTTTTTTACTGCATTTTCTTTTATAATTTCTTTTCACCAGAAAATATTTTATTTAAACTTTACCATGATTCGATGAATGTAACTGTTAGGTGGCAAAGATGAATAGGAACCCACCTAGGTTAACATCTCTCTCTCTCTCTCTCTCTCTCTCTTTTTAATCATTTTCAAATAGAGTGACTCTATTCATGTTCTGCTCTACATTGAATCAAAGTTTTAAGCTTATTGGTTGACAATAACGCTTTGGCATGCATTGACATATCTATGACTTGAATTGAATTGAATTGAACTCATTATGAATGTTAACATACTTATGCATACTCAGGATTGATGTTTGTTTTTCCATTTTTTACCTAAATTCATCAACAGAATCCATGAAGATTCCTACTACTTCTTCCTTCGCCGTTGTTAGTCTTTTGTTTGTGCTTGGGAGCTTCAGCACGGCTTCCGGGCAGCCCAACCATCCTGATGAGATCTCAAACATCATCAAAGGGGAGAAGTGGGCTAATTTTTTAAATGGAATGAAAGCTATGAATCTTCCTCCCTCTTTAACCATCTTCTGGCCTACTGGTGAAGATGAGTCGATGATACCACTTCAATGGGCCAGAGAACCTGACATTGTCCGCTACCATATCGTCCCTATGAAGCTCTCCTATTGGCAACTCACTCGTTTAGCGGCGGCCGGTCAACGAATCCCCACCCTCCTACCGAACGAGCCTATCATACTCACTGCTGACAAATCATGCAATGTCTCTGTTAATCATATCCATATCACTCACCCTGAGAAGTTCCAAAATGTTGCCGCTTTTGTACATGGAGTGTCAACTCCCCTCAACTACTCTCACAAAGGTGCCTTGACCAAGCGAAAAGCAGCTTCGCCACCAGAAATGTCTAAGGGTGCAACTACACAGCAGCCATCGCCACCCCCTTCACACCCTACTGCTCCCACATTGCAGCCATTGCCACCACCTTCACAACCTACTGCACCCATGCCGCACCCATTGCCACCACCTTCACAGCCGGCTAATCCTACACCGCAGCCATCACCACCACCATCACACCATACTGCTCCCACACCACATCGATCGCCTCCACCTTCACAACAGGGTCCATCACCACCTTCAAAGGCCCATGCTACATCTGCTGCACCCACGCCGCAATCGTCACCACCTTCATAGCTCAATGCTACATCCACTGCTCCCACGCCACGGCCATCACCACCTTCAAACGTCCATGCCACTGCTGCTGCTCCCGCACACCATTCATTTGGCGCTAGATTTCTATCTAATAAATCGTGATTTGCCCTCTTACCAGTTTGGGCAATCTCTATTTTTAAATTATTTCGATTTCAGGAAAAGCTAAGTTAGATTTTTTTTCCTTTTAAAGTAATTTTAGTTCCTCATACTCTTATATGAATTCAAGCATTTTACTTTCCAAGTGATGGTTCGAGATGGTGATTATTTTATTTAGTATAGTCTATTCAGCTTGATGTTTTGGAAACAATTGGCGCTTGATGCCATTGAAGGCAATGCTTTTGCTATTAATTGAGATTTTCAACTAACATTTTGGAGTTGACTATGTAGTGTTGGATGGTATCATATAATGCTCACAATCTCATTATAAATGTTGGTGAGGGTCCATATTGTACTCCGACCTGAATCCTCATTTGGGTCAAGATCCAGACAAGGACATGGCACAGACTCATTTTCACACTCGAATTTAGTATGTGTGGTAACGATATCTGAGTTTGAGCTAAAGTTTTACATGTTTGAGTGGCTCACGTACAAAAGTGATGAAGTGAGTTTGTGGTGACGATGGTGGAGGCTAATTTTTTAATCGGTTTTTGTACGTTGCAGGGTCACCCACATCTTTAGTAAATAAGGGGTGCGAAATCAGGTTTCGAATACCTCGGGGCCGTGGTTAGGGGTGGGGTAGGGGTGGAGCTTTGACACTGAGGAACTTGGTTGAGTGGGAGTGGGTGCAAGTATTTACCAAAGTAAATAATAATAATAATAATAATATTGATGATGATAATGATGATGATAATTTTTTTAAAAACTATCATTTTATTAGAATATTTTAGAACCTACACATTTATATCCAAAAGTATAATAAAAAAAAACTGAGAATGTATATATATATATATGAAAGCCCTTGCTTCTAGACTTTTTCGTATTAATTAACATCACTTTAATTATAATTCAATGCTCTTTTTACCCATGGGAATGTATGTCAATCAAGGAATCTGGATATTGTGAGGCTTTTGACACATGATAACTATAAGTGGATCAATCACAGTCCTCCATGTCTTACTGGATAAGGCCTACCTTGGATGGGACATCACACCCTGTGTGAATGATATGCTTTAATTTCCTCGGTGACAATCTTGTTTGAATCTTTGTAAATTGAGTGCTAGTAATCTTTTGTGATAGTTGCTTTGCTAGTAAAGGGCATTAATGCTCACTCATACATGAGGGGCAAGTTTGAGCTTATTGTAAATAAGAAAGGAAAAAAAAGAGTGCTAGAAACTTAGATGCACAAAGCAGAGTTCATGCAATTGGATAACCTGAGCTACTTGCTATCATCCTATGCAATTCACATATTGTTTTAATTTTATAAAACCAAAGTGCTACTAACTGCTCCCGATTGTTGCTCAACTCTTGATGGTCATAAATAGCCACATGTAGGATCCCATATAAATCACAATCTGAGTTATTCTTCATAAGGTAGCAATGGGTTGGTTTTAAAGTGGGACCCACTCTCACTTACTCCTATTAGGTTTCATTTTGGTAGTGCAAGGGATGGTTTGGATTGGATATTGAAGGGATTATAACCTTGACAAAGGTTAAGGTCGCAATACAGATTTTTTATATGTAGTTAAATAAACAATTACCCTAAGTTACCAAACAACCACAAGAGATAGATACACGATTTTTACATAGAAAATCCAAACGGAAAAAAAAAACCACAGGACCTAATACTGGCTCACACTGAGATCAAGCACTATGCAAGAGAGGTTACAAAATTTACTTATTACCCTTGTCTAGTTGAATACAACCTAAAGGACTGAAGTTCTTTTTTGCTGATGCACATGCCGTTTGCGTTCTCCACGCTTGATCTAATACGCTTTGAAGCCACTCAAGACGAATAACCTTTTAGAAGAGTCTACAAAAGAGTAGAAGTAATATTCACTGGAATTCAACAACTTCAGTACAATCTCTTAATGAATGCTCTACATAAGAAAGGAATCTCTAATGTAAAATCTCAGCTCAAAATATAGAGATGGATGCCATAGGGTTGAGAGAAAACCTCTTTTTATAGCCCTAATTTCATGCCTTATAATATGTCAGGTGCCGACCCGACTTAATTATAATTTATACTAATTAAGCTTGATTTTCCTATTAATATGTATATTTTAGTCTTAATTCACTTTGCTTTTAATTATTAATGGGTTTCAGTTGGATAGGTAGTTGGCTTCGAACTTTACGTAGGTAGTCAAGGGCCTTTTTCTAATTAATCTTGCACCATATGGACATCTCATCAGTTGCATTATGTGCATTTCATCTCATGGGTCAACTTTCATGTTGAGCTCAACTTGATTCAGATCCATTTTGGCCTAGTTAAGGTCCATAAGACCTAAACTGTAAATTTCTAGAAACTGTGGGCTTATATGCAAACGCTGTAGGAAATTGGGTTTATAAGAGAACCGAACGTCTCTTCCTCCCTCTATTTTCTTCTGTACTCATTGAAGCCACTCTCCTCTTCAACTTTCCTCCTCTCCATCTCCACTTGAAGCTAGGAGTAATGGATTTGAAGTCTTGCATGCAAAAGGATTAGACTCCACTTCTCTTCTCCTTCAAGATTTGGGTAACTCTTTCACTGGAATCAACCCACTCTTGATCTCTTTCAAGCCACAGCCCCTCTAAGGTGAAGAATCTACTCTCATTTCATATTTTTGGGTTTGTTGGAGTTAAGGGGACTCCATCATGCAACATGCATGCATTTTTTACACCTTATTCATCAATTGCATGTCTTCTATGTAGAGAACCCACCTTCCATTGAGGATTTTCCCTAGCCACACACCAAGGAGGAGTTGAGTAGGGACAAGCACTGTGTTAAGGCAAGTATTAGAGTATATATGGTACTGCATGTATGTTTAAATTGATTGATTCTTAGATTGCTCATTCAATGTTCAATTTACAGCTCATTTCCCCTTAAATAAGCACACATAGGTATGTAATTAGGTGATAATGAGTATAGTTGAGCAATAGTAATGATATTGAACAATTTAAGACCTATTATGGAGTTTGGAAGCATATAGAACTCTTTGGAACCCAAATGGTAGAGTTCTGCACTTGAACCCGAGCTGCAGAATCAGTTTCAGAAATTCGAAAACTTACGACGAAGCCACGCTAAGCCGTAAGTCTCTATGGTCCAGAATCCAGAGAGCTAAATTACACTATGGCTGACACTCGGTTAAGCCGTGGAATGAACTATGGCTAAGCCGTAATATCCCTGTGACCAAGCAGTAGGATATTCTACGGCGAACCTTCTAGAGAGCCCCAAACCCAGAATTTCTCTACGGCTCACACACGGCTACGCCGTGAACTCTGCTACGGCCACCCGTACCCAAGCTGTAACCCTAGCCGTAGGCTTAGCACGGTTAAGCCATAGGCCAATATACGGCCAAGCCGTAAATGCGTATTGAATTAAGAGGGAAACCTGAACCACTCGGCTAAGCCGTAGCCTTGTATACGGCTAAGCCGTAAGGACCCAGTGAATGTAGGATGTGAGGAACCTTCAATGACCTTGTCGGGCTCTAGATATGGCACCTACTTCCTAACCAAATTAGCCCAATGGTGATCAAATGAAAGGTGGACAAGTGTAGAGCTGTCACTCATCCCCTTTGATTTTCCAGATGAATTCTCGATGTCACGTCAGGGGTGTTGGCATAAGAAGAGGTGTCCAATGTATACACAATGTAACGCCAAGATTGGCAACACAATGACACCGGACATCTTATGAATACATCGTATTGAATGCCCTCGGGATTACGGATTATCTAGCATATGGTTGGCTAGTAATTATCTTTGATGCCTACGCAATCTAAATGCATCCATATTGTTAAGAAATCATGCCCTCAACATATGTAACTCTACTAAGTATGCATGAAGTGATTATCAGTGATTATCAGATATGAATGAATGAATGAATGTAATCTCAAGACCGAACTCCTAGTATGTATGATATGACAAGTATAACCAAGATTGCATAAAAGATATGAATTTGAGTCGGTCTTGATACGTTAAGTCGGCACCACTTAGCTACGCCCTTATTAGGTTCGACGGGACCATTTTGGGTATGATACGTTATGTCGCTACTGCAGTAGTCCTTGGAGGAGTTGTCGGCACTTCTCAATAAGCTAGGCTGATCCCCTAGAATCTGCATGCTCCCTCTAGATGATATGCTCTCTCTTGAGAGAATACGGCCACGTGGTTGCCAATAAGTTTGTATGATAGTCTGTTTATGATTTGTTACTCATGCTTACTCATGCAAGACATGCCTAGTGTACGATTTTTGCCTTCTTTTAATCAATATATACTCTTACTTCATTTGATACGGCATGATGGTCTTATGTACCTCTATATACTTGCTTAACCGTCGTGTTAACAGTGCTACCCTTGGTGTTACAGGTACTAAACCTCGGCGACTAGATAAGTGTAATGCAGATGACGCCTTCTGTTAGTCATCGTACGAAGAGCGACAGCGAGATACTTGCTGAGTGTTTAAGTTTGAATAGGCCTATTTACACATTAAGTTTTGTTCATGCTTAATTAATCCTAATCATGTAAAAGGAGAAATGGTTGAGTACAGACTTATTTATGAATGTTATGATAATTCCGTTGTTATTGCTTATGATTATTATAGATGTATTACACAGGTTTCCGTTCACTATTGAATGTAATTTACGTGTTGGAGGAACTTCTCTACACGTTCCTATGCAATCTCCCTTGTAGTGCTTTGTGTGTGTATGTTTACATGCACTGATTACTATGGGATTATGTATGCACACCCCGTGGGGCCATCCTAACCCCAATTCCCGGGATCGGGGCGTGACATAATAATAATCCAACCATAATAGAAAGTAGCAGAAAACTAGAAAGACTTACTTAAAATAAAAATAGAAATTCGCTCAATGGCAGTTTTGTAATTTCAGACAGCACAACTTTTGCAAACTTTTCAAACTTCCTAAGGCTATAATCTTGTCGTTTTAGTTGTGATTTATACAATCTTGGAACTTATAGATATCTACGCGAAATGAGCTTTCTAATAGTAGGTCGTTTGCCTATATCTGACACTTGGCGTATGAGAGGTGACCTTTTTAATCCAAATACCTTTATGCTAGCTCTTCTAAGACTCTTTAACCTCTTCAAACTCCTAGTCTAAAATAATAGAAATACAACTTTGACTATAACTAGAGTTTGGTTATATCCATGAATTTAGCCAACGTACTAAGATCCTTACAATTTCCCTCTATGGCAATTCATGGACAAAATCCCTAGAACACTACAATTTAATCTCCCCAAAACAAAACCCAAAATACATTAAATTTTTAGCAAAAATAAGAATTTTCCATTCACCACTTTTAAAGCTATATTGTCTTCGTCTATCTTTAAATATCTAAACTTTCAGCATCGTACCAATTACCAATTGAATTCCATGTATCTTCAACAACTCTGAATCTGCAAATATTCATATCTCCTCCTGATGCTCTTATACTCCCCCTTTCTGTCCATAATTGACAAATATAATGATGTTAACATGCAGCATATCTGTCAATCAGGATTCAGCAGTAACTCCTTTTCAATTGTGGTTCCCTCTTAATTTCATCTTCTTTTTAACACCGCGGGTGGGAGCTTGATCTTTTTTATTTAGGTTTTTAGGTTTTGGTACCCACACTTGCGAATTTGAAAGTTTTACCACATTGTATACCAATTCAGTAGGTAAGTCAGACTTTCTAATCCACACAGCTCTTGTCTTGATATTGGGTGGAGACAATTGCTTCTTCCATTACTTGGTTTTTTGAAAACATCTCAGTTTGTTGTAATGAGAACTAATGTATCCTTTGATTCTACAATGGTGGCATGTGATTGTAGATAGAGGATGAAACACATTCTTCTTTGAAATGAAAGTAACATCTTTTGTAGATGGTGTGGGTGTCATTGAAACCAAAATAGAACTTTTAACAAATACAGATTTACCTTTAGTTTTTTTAGATAGATGCGTTTTTTACATAGCCAAAACCTTGTGTGTCATTTAGCAACTTTTAACTGCACAGGATGTTATCAAGTTTCTTTGAGGCAGTGTTCATTTTGTCCAATGATCACTTTCAAGCAGTCAGCTCTAACATGATCATCTTGTTCTTATTCTAACTTTCCAATCAGCATAGTTAGATCCATCCAACATAGGGGGCTCATTAATCAAAGTACCACCTCTTGTAAAGTCTTTATCTTCTAATTTGATCTCACACGAAAGACTCGTGTGACCCCTCTCTAATATTACTTGAAGGATTCTAACCTTAACACAGGTTAAGGTCCCAATACAGATTTCTTTTATGTAGTTAAACAAATAATTAATGTAAGTCAAAAAGCATCCAATTACAAGAGATAGAGACATGATTTTTATGATATGATCTTTACATGGAAAACCCAAATGGGAAAAAAGAACATGGGACCTAACACTTGTTCATACTCAGATCAAGTAGTATGGAAGAAAGGTTACAAGATCTGCTTACTACCCTTGTCCTGTTGAATACAACCAAAAAGACTGAAGTTCTTTTTGCCAATACACACGCCGTTCGCTTTCTCTATACTTAATATAACACGTCTTGAAGCCACTCAAGACGAATAATCTTTTAGAAGAGAAAAGATAATCTTCTACAAAAGAGTTAAAGCAATATTCTTTAAAACTCAACAATTTAAGCACAGTCTCTCAATGAATGCTTTAGAGAAGAAAAGAATCTCCAATGTAAAATCTCATCTCAGAATATGGAGATGGTTGCCTTAAGATTGGGAGAAAACCCCCTTTGATAGCCCCAATCTCATGCCTCATAACGGTAATCCAACCAAAATATGGATTGGCATAAAACTGGAGAGTCCAACCTATAATAGTAACAGAAATTTGCTTAATGGCAGTTTCATAATTTTAGATAACACAATTTTTGCAAATTTTTCGAGGCCATAACTTTGTCGTTTTAGCTCTGATTAACATAATCTTGGAGTCTACGGATATCTACTCGAAACAAACTTTCCAATGGTAAGTTGGTTACCTATATTCGACTACTTGGTTTATGAGATATGACCTTTTTAATTCAAATACATTCATTCCAGCTTTTCTGGGACACTTTAACCTCTTCAAACTCTTAGTCTAAAATAAATAGAAATACACCTTTGACTATAACTAGAGCTTTGTCCAATTTGTGAATTTGGCCAACATACTAAAATACTAACAAATATGGTTTTCCATATATTAACCCAAGCTGGGTTCAGGGTGGCTTTGGATTTTGGGTGTATCTAACCTACCCGTCTAGCCCCATATAACTCTACTTTTTTATATTCCGATTATCAAAATAAATAGTGGTAAGGAGTGACATTTTCTAGATGCCATGGGTTCAAATCTTCCTAATTAATAAATTCACTTTTGCATATTAAAAATAAAAACAAATTAACCAACAACAATCTAGACTCGACCCGTGGCTATAATGGGATGCATTTGGTATGACAATAATAAAACTTGTCCCATGTCAGCATGGGTGTGACACTCAGACCCAACTTAATCCAGTTTAGTGATTAATTAAGGTGTTTTCAGGTCATTTTCTAGTGAATTAGTTTTGTGTTTGTTGTTTTGTCCTTTTGAGTTTTATTCCGAGTAATGGATAGGTAGTTGGGTTGAGTTTAACCCGGTTTAGGTAGACATAAGCCCTTTTTGGTAATTTTAGCTTTTATAAGACTTTGTCATTCATGCATCATCTTAGCGTCATCACGTTTATCTCATCGAACTAGTCAATTTTCATATATACCGCGTATGCAAATGACGTAGTTTGTTTCCGTTGGACAGTTATTTGACTCAAACTGTAAATATCTTGAACTTGTGGACTTTCTTATAATTTTGTTTAATCCTTATCTTATATAAGGAAGTCATGCACCGACTTCCTCTTCATTTCCTCTTAAACTCACGTCTCCTTTTTCTTTTCTTTCTCTTCTCTACTCTTCATTTCTTCCTTCCTTTTTCATTCATTCATGATCAAATCAAAGGAAGGGGATAATCTAGTTGTGTGCTCTACCGTAAGCTTTTGAGTCTTGCTATTCTATCTAAGTCTCGAATGTTTCATGCACGTGCATGCACTTATCATCATTTTCTTCTTGTACACATGGTGATTAGACTGCACTTAGACAACGAATTTAAGCCAAAAGACCACTATTTACGTGAAAAAGCTCATTTAAGGGAAGTATAAGCACAATTTGGATGAACACATGTTGGTATATGATGATTGCTACTATTCTTCTTCATCTTTCATGTGGTGTGTGAATTACAGCCCATTTTGTATCATATATCTCTTTGCTTGTTGTCTGTAGTCACAATTGTTCCATTTCAGTTCGTTCTGTAACAAGTTCAGGACATGTATCTCTGAAGCTTACGGCTAAGCCGTAAGATATTACGGCTCAGGTTCCAGAAAGCGACAAAACCTGATTTTTCTCTACGGTCAGGCTACGGCTAAGCCATAGGCTAGCCGTGACCCAATTGTAGGTCAAACTACAGCTTGATATCCAGAGACCAGTAAATTGAGAAAAACCTCTACGGTCCAGCCACGACTATGTCGTATGGTGTACTACGGCTAAGCTGTACTCAACCGTGGCTGAGCCGTAGAGCAATCACAGCCCGAATGTAAGGGAATGCACGGTTCAACTATGGCTCGCCTAAATGTGAATGAACTGTCTAGGGGGGACCACGGCTGAGCCGTAGTACATAATACAGCTAAGCAGTAAGATATCTAAGGCTAAGCCGTAAGTTCACCCATGGCTAAGCTGTACAACCACTGAAAAATGGAGAAAAAGGATAGGTTTAATAAAGAGACCTTGTAGGGCCCTTGAGCTAAGATGTAGGCAACCTTAACTTGCCCATGGAATATAAGAATTGTATGAATGGTCCTGAGGGCTATGATGCATTCATGTGTATTGTCCAATTGTTAAGCATTTCCCCATTGGTATTGGTTTAAGGAACTTTGATACACATTTCTCGATATCTTGCAACGCCCATAAGACGGACAACTATGTATTGAACAATTTAAAACTACATCATCATGCGCGGTTAGAAACACTGGACAACTAGTTTAGGGTTAGCTAGTAAACAATCATTATTCCATGAATAACTTGATTTGCATTACATATTGATTTCGATTATTGGCTTCCATGCTCTTACTCTTGTTTCGACATGTAATTATTTGACTTGTTTCGGTAATGAAAGAACTGATTCTAGTGTTTAACCCTAGTGTGATGCACGTACTATATTGCCTGATTGTGATATGACATGATACACTCACTGTACTATCGAAATATGACATTGAATTTATGTGCATCGTATGACATGACTGATATGATCTGGCTCTACTTAACCTCAGCCTCAGGATACCCGACGAAATTGACTTTGGCGTAGCCTGCTTGTTACCGCTGCACCGTGCTCTTGTCCTAGGACTTCCAGACCACAGGAACCAAAGACCCTTTCGTAACCTGGCCCAGTCGATGGTGTTCTCATCCTGCTTGCTCTCGATAGGGAGAATATGGCAAATGTAGTAGCCACCTAGCAAGTACATCTGTATATGATTCTAATAGCATGTTTTATTCTTATACACAAATTGCCTAGTAGACTAACTTGAAACTCAATGCAATCTTATCTGTTATTTATTCTACTAGACACAATGCGTGTTACCCTATTATCGCCTATGCTTTGCTAAATTGTTATATTCATTAGTTGTTATTGGTGTTGCAAGCTCAAATCCCCCTACCGACCCCTCGTCAGTTAACCAGACTCCAGGAAAGACTTGAGAGGCCTAGTCAAGGCTAGAGGAGTGGATGTGATCCCTCCAATGGAGAGCGGTCTTGCATTGCATCAGTTCCTTGTTTTGTTGTGTGTGTGTGGCGTAAAATTTGGCTTTTGTACTAGGGATTTTGGTTTCTCATGTACACCTTGTATTTTTGTCTCTAAGAAATTGTCTTCCCATTTTGTTTTGTACATTCTATAATTAATGTAATCTTTTGCAGTTATTGTTCTTATTGGTGTATCCTCTTTCTATGTAATGATACGTACAGCTTCCGCGTACACCATGTTTGCATGTGTGAATGTCCCTTGTGTGTGTATACTTAGACAAGGTCTGGGTGTGCCCGCATAGGAGCACGTGTGTTACTGATTAGATTTTAATTAACCTCCGATTTCTAGGGTCAGGTCGTGCCAATGGGTATAGAGGCTAAGGAAATACCAATCCAGTTGGGTTACGCTTTGCCTAAAAGTGAATCTGCCCTGCATTGTTGTCTTCCTCAATTCCCCTAATTCTTGATTGTTTCTCAATTAGTAACAAACATCAATGCCCACTTGTTGGAGCAGGAGTTTAGCCTTTTAAAGGGGAAAAAAAAATAAAAAAATAAAAAAAATCAAGGGCTAAGTGTCTTGATTTACACATATTAGTACATGCATTTGGATGATCAAATTACTTGGGCTTTTTAATGACATCTTTTGTTGTTTGGCGTGCCACTTACCCAAACTAGTCAAGAAATTTCTATCATTACGAATGAACACTCTCGCTTTCTTAATGGTAGTGCAAGGGCCTTACAACTGATTAGTTTTGGGCTTTTGTGGCTATAACTAAACTCAAAATATTTTAACTAAAAAACACTAGGAGAGTTCAACCATAGGTCACTGTAAATTTTCCTAGAATATTATAGATTCAATTACAAAATTTTTGCTACATTAGGTCCTTAAGTTAAAAAAGCCAATGTAAATTGACAAAAAAGACCCTCCTTGCTTATTAAGTCCCTCACTTGAAACTTGACGTTTCAAAACCACATATAGATTGCCATTGCATAAAATGTGAGTACGAGGCAAATGTAAGTATCATGACTTCTCTCACTGACATGTACATGAAATTCCACAATGTTGATTATGGGAAGAAAGTGTTTGATAAAATGCCTAAGAGAAATGTTGTCACATGGACTTTGAGGCTGACAGGTTATAGCATAATGGACTGCCAAATCTTGTATTGAAACTCTTCATTTAGATGCAAAGGGAGGGTGTTAAGACGAATTGTTTATTGTTCAATGTTATCTGTTCATTCCTCACAGTGGTGCTCCTCGCCATCTACACTTGCACTTACAACAAAATGTAGTTCCCCACCATCCTCGAACAAAGAACTGGGTTGTAATTGGCCATCATTGATCGTCTCTTATCATCTGTTCCTATGTCTTGTGGGGTTTTTTTTTTCTAAGGTCTCGGTTTGGGTTCCATTCGTTGATGAATTCCATCTGTTTGTGAAAATGCTGGTGGGAACTTAGTCAGTGAGGAGGGTATTTTGTATGAATTATATCTGTTGTGTTTAACATATTATATTTGTTAGATCTAATAGAATTTTTTTTCTTTTTTTTTTTTTTTTTTGCCTTTCTTGTCCACAGAAAATTTTATCTGTTGAGTTTAATAGATTTTATCTATTTGGTATTTTATGTTGGCCCAAAAAGGTTTTATTTGTTGAATTTAATAGAGCTTATCTATTATGTTTAACAAATGATGACACTATGACTTTTTGCTACCCCTTTATTAGTTACTAATCTTAGATTAAACTGTTTCTATCCACAAGATTGGAAAGCTAAACCCATCATGTATTGGCCCTTAAGCTAAATTATTTTGCCTAGAAAACACGATGCTTTGTGGATAAGACATCTAACAAAAGAAAATAAGACCTGATTTTATATTCAAATTTTTTCCTAGTAAATCATTGACAACAAAAAATCATTTTGACTATCTATTTTATTGTCAAATAATTGGATGGTTGGGAATAATGAACATTGGTGGTTTGTTTTGTCACATTGTTTTTGTTTCTTTCTTTACAAAAAAAAAAAGATATGAAGGTCTTTTTTCTGATTAAGAGTTTAAGGTGCATTTGATTACTGATCCGAAAAGCAAGGGCTATCATTTCAAGATGATTTTCAAGTTATGCATCATAAACAAAAGGGTTTACAACATCGTCTCTAGATTAATGCACATGTATTAATGCATGTTATGTTGATAAAATGCACATGATACTCCTCCCCTAAATTAGAAACAAAAAGGCTTCCAATATTGGAACTTTTTTTCCCCACTATTCATCATGTCAAGTGGGCTACTCAAGAAGATGGCACTATAGATTAAATTTAGTAGTAAAAGTAGGTAGATGATTCATGAGTCATGGCACTTTACTATTTCAATTTTTAGCTACCACATGAGAACTGTTGACATTCAAAAAAGTTTGGAAGAAATCCACAAGCAAATCAACAAAAAAAAAAAAGAGAGAGAAATGCTAGCCTCACTCCCCAACTCACAACCCATCTCACAATTGTCCCTGGGTGCCCATTCCAAGACATAATGCAGAGATAGGTGCACAATACATCAATGCATTCAACAACACAAGGCAAAGAGAAACACATCAAAGTTCTGCAGATTCTACTCAAGAAGACTCTGGCGCTTCAACTGCTTCAAAGTTCAAGCCTCAACTCTCACTACAAGGTACTTAATCTTCTAAACATAATTGGTAGGATAGTGCCTTCATTCAAAAGGATCCAAAGAAGAAAGTCTTTTGAGACTTTCTTTGTTCCTTTCACTTAGGAGTTAAAGGTCATACGGGTACAACTATAACCAACCTATTGGTATAATGAGATTAGTGATCTATGGGGACAGCCATGACCATAGAACCTTCATTCTAAACTCCCTTTCAAATGTTACATCCAAAGAAAACGAGTGATAGGTTACGAAGATTGATCAATTGACTTAAGATACAAGAAGGTGGCTCACATATCTGGATTAGTCTCCTTTACTTCATCTTTTTTTAATGTAAATTGTCATTATTTTCTTTATAAGTGTTTATCATTCAAGACAAAGTGCAAGGGGGGCGCTGTGTTAAAAAAAATGGAAACAACTTGCACCTTGGAGGTCAGAATGCAAAAGAACCCATAAAAACAAACTTGGATTGCAAAAGAGTCGAAAAGTTTGGCATTTCTTGCTTTCTTTCTCTTGTGTGTCTTTTCCTCGCTCTCTAAGAAGGGGCGAACAAGGATATTAAGCATAACCTACAATTGATGTTCGTTCAATGCTCATGCTTCCATTAAACTTTAGTTTAAATGGGAAGGTCTCAAGTCTTAACTACCCATCTAAAGTCTCACAGGTTTGACAATTAAAGAGGTGAGGGGAGATGATAAAAAAAGGGATGTAAGGTAGAGATAAAGACGACATTATGACTTTTTTAGGATTTTATCTATTTGATATTCCATGTTGGCCCAAACAGATTTTATCTGTTGAGTTAACATATTTTATCTATTGCGTTTAACCAATTTTGTTTGGCTTTTCTGTCCACAGAAGATTTTATCTGTTGATGTTAACAAATTTTATCAGTTTTGTATCTCATGTTGGCCCAAACAGACATTATCTGTTGCATTTAACAAATTTTGTTTACCTTTCTTATCCATAAAAGATTTTATCTGTTAAGTTTAATAGATTTTGTCTATTTGGAATTCCATGTTGGCTCAAACAGATTTTATCTATAGCATTTAATCGATTTTGTTTGCCTTTTTGGTTCATAGAAGATTTTATCTGTTGAGTTTAACAGATTTTATCTGTTGAGTATTCCATGTTAGCTCAAATAGATTTTATCTTTTGAGTTTATCTGTTTCTTTCAATAGAAATATACTAAAAAAAATAAAATGTTTTTTTATCTATTCGAGGAGGCCAACAATTAAAATTGATGTGTTCACAAGAAATAGATAAAATTTCATATTTGTATAAAAGGACACTTTTCATAGGAAACCTTGATAGGCATGAAAAAATCGAGCCTTAAATATCTTATAATTTTAGTTGTTTATAGGCCATTTGTGTGCTTTTATCTTTTTGCAGATCGAGGCATTATCTGATGTGATTGGCCAGTGCATTTTATCTGTTCATATTTAGGGCCAAGTATTTTATCTATCCATGGGCCAATTTTGTTCATTATCTGAGCACACAAATCAAAAGCAGTCATAGGCTGTGAGTTTGTGTACATAAACAAATGGTCATAGGCCCAGTACAATTGGATTGACCTAACAATTTCTCGCATGTGATCTTTAGGCATATAGTTGCCTACAACTAGCCCATTTAATTTGTGTGTATATAATATCATACTAACAAAACAGATAAAATTGATGTGTGTATATAAACCCTAAATCTTATGAACAGATAAAATTGTGCTCTCCATATATATATCTTCTTTTCTCTTTAATTCCAACATATAAAATTTTTATCTTGCTTGCAATAGATTTTCTCTGTTGCTTTCAATAGAAATTTACCAAACAGATAAAATCTTTTTCTTTTCATAATTAAATAAACAACGTGGATCTTTTTTTGTAGATTGTGAAAAAAGGATTCTAAATATATAAATTTTATTGCAAACGGATAAATGTAGTAAAAGTTAAAGAATTTTAAAGTTTGCAAAACAGAAAAAATACAAGCGGCGTCACTGTTTGTGAAAGCCAATACAATTATAACGAAAAAGAGATTTTCATCTAATATTTTTCCTTATCAATAATAAAAGGACCTAATACAATACTAAAATATTTCAACTAGACTTGGTGAGTTAAGAAAAATGTAACCTAATATAATATGAAATTATTTACAGGGACCAGCCTCTAAATATCCCAAAAAACTAAACTTAGTATAACCTCAACACTAGAAATGGATTGGGCTTGAAACTAGAATCGACAAGTTGGTTAGGATCAGTTTGGGTTAAATGAGTTCACCCATGTTGAATATGGGTTATGTGGGTTGGATTGTGTTGGGCTGGGTTATCAACCATGTTTTGAAGATGGGTTGAGTAAGGGTTGACTTTCAACTTTAAAGGACCCCCCGTCAAACTGACCTGTCTTGACCCAACCAGACTGATTTACTAGCCCTATTTGAGGATGGTGCTAGATAGCCTTTAAGCATCCAAACAACATCTAAGTAAAAATAGCAAACATCCACCACCCCCACCACAACACCACAACAACCCCACCCCCCACCCCCCCCCACCAAACCTCCTACTTGCCACTCTAAATAAATAGTTGGGCGTGGTGCTTTACCATAAAAAATAACTACTCTCCCCTGCCATCCTGTTCATCTTCTTTCAAGGTTGTCTTTGGTGAATCTGTGTCCCATCATAGTCATTTGATACCCTTGGAGCAATTTCATTGGTGAACTGATCTGTCCTGTAAGTTTACACTCACAATTTTATTGAAGTCTTTAAAAAGAGCCTTGGTTTATTGCTTGTACAGGGGTTTTTTAATTTGAGATTAATTATTTTCCAAAGAATGGTTCATGTGATAACCTAGGGTTATGCAATATCTCACGCATTAGATTGTGTGATTTGTTAAGGCCATGTGATGTCACACGATTATTATACTAACAACTTTTAGTAAATATTTAAGTTTTTCTTGTTTTTGGTAAATATCAAATTTAAGGACAGTTGTATGAGCATTATTCCAAAAATATTTAGCTGAAATCAGTCGCCACCTTATTAAGAGTTCAAATCCTCCTAGACAGAAACTCATGAGAAGTTAGGCCTACAAGTGAGGTCCACTAATTAAAATTCTGGAGTTTGTCAAGACAGTAACCTTTAGCTTCTAATGATCAAACTTGGTGATGAAAGTTACGATATTGTTCCAAACATTCTCCACAATTAGAAAATTGACAAAACTGCCCATATTTATGTGATTTTGTAGCTTTTTATTTACATAACATCACACAAAAATCCCTTTCTCATTGGGTTAGAAAAGGAATTTATTTATGCAATACTGCGCACTTTATAGTTTTATGCAATATCCCACAGTCAAGAGATGTTAGTCCATAAAAATTGCATGAGTACTTGTGAGAAAAAATCCAAAATTTGAAAATTAGGCAAGGAAATCCATCTTTGTGAGATTCCACACCCAATTTAACTTTGATTAAGCATAATTAATCAAGTTTTATTATAAATAATATAGATTTACTTATATTTTGTCTTTTGTATTTGAGTTCGATCATAGATAAGTAGTTTGGGGCGGTTTGACCTAGGTAGACTTTATAGCTATTTTGGTGATCTTGATGTCATGGGTCAATGGGTCATGCACTCATTAACTATATAATTACGCATCATCTTAATCTCATCACAGTCCTTTTATTATGTGCTTTAACCTTTATGTTGGACCCAAACTCACTTGACCTCATATGGACCCATTTGCGACCCAAAAGACCCAAACTAAAATTACCTTGAACAAACTGGACTCTCCTATAAATATAGAAACTGTTTTATATATAAAAAAAAAAAGAGCTTCTAAATAAACACCTAAATGGACTCAGTTTACACAGCCCATTTTAAAAATAAAAGATTGAAACTCCCCAAACTACCCTCACCCTTTTCATTCCCTACACACCTCCTCTCTCTTCCATCCCTTTTCCACCTCCCCCTCTAGCCGGCGAAGGGGCTCTCTCTCTCTCTCTCTCTCTCTCTCTCTCTCTCTCTCTCTCTCTCTCTCTCTCTCTCTCTTCCCCCTTTCTCCCCCTCCCTGCATCCGGCGTCCCCGCAGTAGGGAGACCGACATATCCCTGCAATAGGGAGACCAGGATTATTCACACAAAGGTGGAGTCATATAAGTTGCAATGATCAAAGATTTGTGATGAGTCCATAAAATTGCATTAAAATTGCATCATTTCATATAGATTTATGGACTCATTCATGTTAAATATAATGCATTTAACAAAGAATCATGATTTTATGCAATTAAACATCAAAGTTTTGGAATTTCATAGAAAATCATTCATTCTTCACATCTTTTAGCATCAATTCATGAAACACATCATTTATTGTATTTTTTTCAAGCATTATTTTTCATTTTCCAAAAACTTGAGGAATCTTAGTTCAATTAAGACTCTTCACGAGGATTACTCGTTGCCTTAAAATCCTAGTCATGCTCAAATTCTGTTCAATTTTTGTAGGAAATGTAAAAACTGAGACCTACATAATTTCAATCAAAGAAGGAGTCCTGGTTAAATTAGGAGTCCTAGTTGCATTAGGATTCCTATATGGGATCCACACTCAAGCAAAGACCATCATCGTGGGACTCATAGGGAAGCAAAAGAATTAAAAGAAAGAAAAATGAAGCCCAAGTGAACCCCACACACATATGTGAGAGCTCACACATGTGGCATGGCCAAGGGGTAGTCCACTCATCTTGCACAATTCAAATTATCTTTACAAATAATTCCATGAGAAATTCAAGAAATTTCAAAAGAAGTCCAAACATCAGAAGACTCCTTCCATGAAGAGGAGACCTCAAGGTGCTAGTAGAGGCAGCGGAATTACTTTTTAATATTCCTCATCAGGTGGAGTCCAATCTTCAATACTCCCCCTCAAGTGGAACCCAGCCGAGTCGTTCTTCCTAGAATTTAAGCTCATGACCGGTTGGCTTTGATACCATATTAAATTTCCCCAGCTAACCGTTGCTACCAAAACATTAAGGTGTTAGTGTCACGCCCCCAAAACTGGGTCGGATCCAAACCCATTTCTAAGGGTGTGAGAATTGGGGCTAATAAAAATTTTTCTAACATAAATGATATGGGCCCCAATTCCGGGTAGATTGAAGTCGTTCGTGAGGCTATGCTTGGTGATCAAGAAACCATAATCACACGCGAAACTAAAATCCATACACATCGCAGACGCTTATCATATAACAATCATGTAACAAATCTCATTAATAACAAAATCAAGGTCAAGTGCTTCGAAGCATAGTAATTAAAGTTATAATTCGAAGACAAATAAATTTAATAAATAAATTAATGGCCCAAACATGACCTTATTGCAAAATCTAATATTCCAATCTCTGCACCAACTCTAGGACACCTCAGATGATGTTATCGGTGCTCCACTCAATAACTCTGCCTTCTAGCAGAATCCCCTATGTTGCCCGACCCTCTGGTTCGACACTGGTAATAAAACCTAGACACCAAAAGTAATGGGTCAGATTGACGTAATCTGGCAAGAGGGTAAACTGCAAGCAATTGATTAATCAACTAAATTTAAAAAAATATTCATTGTGACCCAAAATATATTATATGCAAGCCCCAATGGCATGATGCACAAAAACGGGTATCCCCGCAAATACTATATACCAAAAAAGGGTATTTCCACAGACAAATAAATAGAAACGGGTATTCCCATAGATAAATTTACAGAAACGGGTATTTCCACAAATAAATATACAGAAACGGGTATTTCTGCAGATAAATATACATAAACAGGTATTCCCGCAGATAAATATATAGAAACGAGTATTCCCACAGATAAATATATAGAAACAGGTATTCTCGTAGACAGATCAACAGAAACAGGTATTCTCGTAGACAGATCAACAGAAACAGGTATTCCCACCAAATATAACAAAAAGCACAGCTGTGTACTCTAATCCACAGTACACGCTGACCTGATAGCATACGTCCACCTCCGAACTGCAATCGATCGGATATATATACAAATATACATATTTACAAATACATACGTATATCGATGCAAAATAAACCATGATATGAAACACTTAATCTCAATATTCAACCCAATATCAATTTAAGTATTTACACTTTTAAATTTGAAAGTGTATTATGAACATGTGTCAATTCAAGTTCTCTGAGGGTAAGCACTAAACCACTTAACGGTCATAGTTTGATGAATATGCACATGAGAACTAACCCTCTTTCACAATGGAAATGTAAGTCCACAATGCTAATATCCTGCTTTCCATGTCTATCATGTGGTGCATCCCGAACCTCACATTCCCATTCTGAATTCAGTTCAATTCTTATGTGAACATTCAACCAACTTTTCTAAAAGACATAATTCATCTAATCAAACTATGTTTATTTAGTGTATTTTACAAATTGGGTAAAAGATATTCAAATTCCAAATCCAAATTTAAATCAAATTATGAAAACAAAGGGGAGGGAACAATTAAGCTCTTAATTAACCTTGTTGTGTATAACAAAATACTTTATCATTTTATATTAAACGAAGGATCTAAATCGCGGATTCAAATTCAACATTTAAACTCAATATAAAAATCCAAATTAGGAATTCAAATACTTTCTAATTAAGGCTTACTCACTCCCAAATAAATCTTAATTAAATTCTATTCAATCTAAATAAATTATTAATCATAAGTAATTGAACCTCAATTAAGTTTGTAAACAATTATAACTAAATTTATAATATTTCATAATTAAGGCTTACTCACTCCCAAATAAATCTTACTTAAATTCTATTCAATCTAAATAAATTATTAATCATAAGTAATTAAACCTCAATTACGTTTATAAACAATTCTAACTAAATTTATAATAATTCATAATTAAGAATCAAATAATAAAATCAATTCACTATTAATATATTAAACCATTAATCAAAACACAACTTTCTAAATCATTTAGAAAGAATAACCTAAACCTTAATTACTTATTTATTTATTAATCATAAGTACATAATTCCCAATTAAATTTATAAATAATCTAAACTAAAATTTTCATATCGCCTAATTAGGAATTAATTAATATAATTAATTCTCCATTAATCTACTAGTCCATTAGTAAAAATACAATGATCCAAACTATTTGTAAATATTATACTAAATACTAATTAGTTTATATATATATTTAAACTGGGCTCGGCCCTGTTAAACCCAGCCTAGACCCGCTAGCAACCAGGCCCAGCCGCAGCTAGGCCCGGCACCAACCTGGGCCGGGCACTGCCCGTAGGCAACGCTACTGCGACCACCAGTTTTTTTTTAATAAAATAAATCAAACCATATTATCAAAAACTGGAAACCCAATTCTTATTGTTCCAAATCTTTATCGAAAATCCCTAATAAAAATATTAAACTCAAACGAAGAAAACATATCTAACGTATATTGTTCCACAAAGAATCAAAAGCCATTATAAGTATCAAAAGACATTGTTTACAATTATCTACTTACCTAGATTGCGAAGCCAAAAGCAAATCTGAAAATCCCACCTTAGTTTCTCTCTGGAGAGCTTCTAGGGCTTGCTTACAGAAGAATGAAGAAGATGGGAGAATGGGGAAAATCCTAAGAGTTTATATTATAAAGAGTTTTTCTAAATTACAAGGAAGTGCTCTCTGCTTTCTAATGAGTTTTACGAAATTCCAAAAAGAGTCCATTGGCCTAAAAGAGTCAAATAACTTAGGCCCAAAGCCCAAGAGTGTTAAATCAATCCATCTTACCCCTCTTACCCCAACTCAAACCCGGCAAACCGACTCAGCCCAAAATAAAAATCTGAGCCCTGACAGTTAGTAGAGGCAGCAGAAATACTTTTCAATATTCTCTATCCAGTGGAGTCCACTCTTCAATAGGTCCAACACACATGCTAAATGTGCCAAGCTCATCCTTAAATGAGTTTAAATTTCATGCAAGCTCTTGGAATTTCACTCTTGATTATCTCTCAAAAATAAAAATAAAAATAAAAAACAAAGAAGAAAATCCAAGTGGAGGAGTTGTATTTCAAGAAGGAAGCAAGAGATGAAACCCAAGAGCCACTGGGACTCTTGGGCGTCCAGGCCAAGCAAAGTCTAGAGGTTCCACGACCAGCAAGTTTAAGTGGGGTCCACGTCCCCAAAAATGAAGAAGATTTGAAGACAAGTTGGGCCCCATCATGTAATGATTTTCGAACAAAAGGTGGGCCTAATCCTTGGAGACTCTATAATTCAAACTCATGTGGCTGTAGAGAGAAGCATAAGAAGACTCTAGAATTCTCTTATCTTACCCCATGGTAAAAATCAAGCTTGTTGGCAAAGAGAAGAATTCTCTCTCAAAAGAGTTAAGTGTAATCAACCTATGAGTCCAAAGAGAGAATGGCTTTTGAGCCAAAAACTTTAAAAACACAAGGGCGTCACTTCCTCCACTCCATCCCCCTCCCCTCTCTCTAAATTTTTTCCACATCAAGAAGGCTTGCCCACCTTTAGTTTGTCATCTAAAAGAGGCTTCACCATCCGAATGTGTATGTTCTTTTGTTATTTCAATTCTTTATTCTCTCATGTAAAAGACAACATAACACATATTAATAAAATTTATATCTTTTCTATCTTCTTCTTCTTGTGTGTTTTTTGTTCTAATTTTACAAGTCTTTTCAAAAGGGTTAACTTGTTGTGCTTAGTGGTAAGGTTAGTAGAAAAATGACATCTTACACTGAATGACCCAGTTTAGTATCCTCCAACGTACTTTGAATCTTGAATTCCTTGGGTGACTATAGGAGGCAATGTAAGCTAGACTCAAAGCAAAAATGTTGTATCAAAGAAAGCTCAGAGCCCTACCTTGAAACCCTGTACTGTTTGCATATTAGTTCAGTATTCACACTTGGATTGGCGATGCAAGTTGTAGGACAAGACCCTAGGATTGTAGCTTTAGTGACCTTTGACCCAATTTGAGGGAGAAAATTGGAGAAGACGTGAATTTACTACACTTACTTTTCTTACAAAATTTACTACATTTAAATTTTTGTTAAGCTCAACCACATTTAAATTTCTTGCAAACACAACTACATATAAATTTTTGCACTTTTGTTTTGTTTCTTTCCCTGTCTACATGTCTTATGTTTGTTTTTATGGATAGTTTGATGGCTGGATTATTAATCATTGCATTTATTAGGGGTTGATAATGTTTCTTTCAAGTTTAAGTTTCTGAAAAATCAAGTTTCAAAACTGTTTGAATGAGTCGAAAAACTTAGATTTGGACAAGTTACAGATCTAAAATTCTGTTTTCAGCAACCCATTGCAGAATTTCAGCATGATTTTTTGGTAACTTTGCATGGTTAGGTATATCACCTTAGTTAAATTGAAAATTTTGTGGATTTTGAACCTTGATGGAAAATGTCTTCGAAATATACATTTTGCTTCAGAAGTTCTTAGGAAAGTGGTATTCCAGTCGTGCAAACTTAGCCAATCAGTCCACTTATGCAGAAATTCTTCACTGCAGAACTGTCAACTAGCCATGTTCATGCCTTCAAAATTTTTGTTTTAGATCTTTTTATTTTCCATTGTTTTGCTATATTCATGCATCATTAAAGTTTGATATTTAGTCATTAAACTTAGATTTAGGTTGCATTGGTCATGAAAATTGCACATCAACATAGTTTTTGCACTCGAAAATATCAGCATACATGCATTAATGGATTGTTTCAAGATTTTTGTCATGCATTATTCATTGAAAGTTTGCATCACATTAGGAGTTAGCGATCAGTTTTCAAATCTGAATTAGGTTGTTGGAATTCTAATTGCATTAAAAAACTAAGGTTAGAAGCATAATTAGAATAGGAGTCTAACACTAAAATGCATTGTTTTGATTTTTTGGTAACTTGTAACTTAGGATGGTTTTAATTAGGGATTTGCTATTTAAAAGCAAAAAATTCCTCAGTAGACTTACCCATTTTAAAAAAAAAGTTAAAAAATGCCTAGACTACTCCCACCCTTTTCTCTCCCCACTCACCTTCCCCACCTCCCCCTCCTCTCTCCTCCCCTAACCCACCTCCCCCTCTGGTGACTGTCGGTAGCTTTCATGGAAGGAGCTGCCAAATCTCCCTCTCCCTCTCCCTCCCTCTCTCTCCCTCTTCCTTTTGCTCCCTTTTCCTTTCTCTCCCTCTCCCTCTCCCTCCGCTCCCTCTCTCTCCCTCTTCCTTTTGCTCCCTTTTCCTTTCTCTCCCTCTCCCTCTCCCTCCGCTCCCTCTTCCTCTCCTCCCCACTTACCTTCCTCTCCTCTCCTTCCCCTCATCCTCTCCTCTCCTCTCCTATTCCAAGTCTTCATTTTGTTAGGCCATATGAGGCCGAACATTACACTATTGCTCGGCCTCATAGGGTCAAACAAAATGAAGACCGTTCATCCAATCTTGGCCGAACGGAGCGCAGAGGGGTCGTTTTGGAAAGGGGAAGGGGAAGGGGGGATCTATTACAGAGAGAAAGGGGGCACTAAGGAAAAGGGAAGGGTGGGGGGATCCGTTGCATGGAGAAGGTGGGCACGTTGTGGAAGTGGGGGCGGATCTACTGCAGGAGACTCGATCTCACTGCCAGGGGGATCGAGTTCTCCCTGCAGGCGGGGAGGGAGAGCAGGGGGAAAAAGGGGAAGAGAGAGAGAGAGAGAGGATGAAGAGGGAGGGGAGGAAGAGGAAAAATCCGGCGAACATCGCCGATCATGGCCTAGAGGGGGATGAGGGGAAGGTGATTAGGGGAGAGATGGGGCATTTTGGTCATTTTACTTTTTTTATATAATAAGTTGAGTTTACTAAGACCCTTTTGGAGTTCATATAGAAGGTCCCCTTAATTATTGTTCTCACTAATTTTTACATAAATTTTCAGATTTAGACTCTTTCTAATTGAGTGTCAAAAGACAATTTCTTAATCATTGAAAGTTTCTATTTATTTGGAAGTTCTAATTGGTGTTTTGGTTTTGCAGCAACTCTAGTTAGTTGGGAATTTTTTAGTTTTTAGGATTTTAGGATTCAAGTTTGAAATAACTCTAATTGAAGAAACTCCCAATGGATTGACCCTGTACTCATTGGATTTTATTACTACAATCGACACTCAACATTTGGAGTTGCTATCAATTTGGTTGAGGAAAAGGAAAATAGAAATCATACAAAGAGAGAAAAAAAAGAGAGTATGGAATGGATGTGCTTGAAGAAAAGAAGGTCTAGGCAATTTTGTCATTTCCCCTAGCATGGATAAGGAGAGGGGAAAATAAGAGTTTTTGAGACGGGAGAAAGAAAAATCACCTGTAATGATAAGCTTTGGGGAAAAACTTCTTTGAAAAAAATGAAAAAAAAAAAAGGAAGTTTTGCCCTAGTTTCTCTAGTGATGTTACTAGTTGGATTTAGCAAACTATTATGAGAGGAAAAAGTAGAAAAAGAATAAAACTATCCATGGAAAAAAAACTTAAAAAACCCCCATCCCATTTGAAATTTTCAAAAAGTTGAGAAGGGGAAATTGCCCCTCCTCGCGCCTACATAAATTTGTCCTTGCATGCAGGGATGGACCTAGGAATTCTTCCTTGGGAGATAAAAAATGTTTTTGTGGGAGGGCCACATATAAAAAAAATGAATGTAGTTTTCAAATTATATACTGGCTTTTCTAAGAAAATTTGGGGGCATATGTAAAAAATAATAAAACTTCATCAACTTAAATGTTGTTTTTTAAAGTTTGAGAGGTGGAGGGGGGCATGGCCCCTGACTATCCCACTCTTGTTTTGCCCATGATAAGGAGGTTTGTATCAATAGATGCCTCCCTCTGGATGATTAACCTATTTTTTACTTAATTTAATCTACTAATCTTACTCAGTTCTTTTCATGACTGAGAATTTTAGAAGCAATGTCCTAGTCTACTATTATTGAAATCCATATTTCTTAGTTCCCATACTAATACAAAAAATTTCTTAGTTACCACTATAGCACAGCTGATTAGGGACTAGAGAGGTAGATATTGTGGGTATGTTTCTTATTGTGGTTAGAATTCTACTTTAACAGGATTGGTTTTGGTTTCCTATATATTGATGGATATATTTCAGTTTTATCTTGTTCCCTTTTTTGTCTCCTCCCATCTCCTACAACAAGAAATTATGGTTTTGATAAATGGCCCATGTTGATTGGAAGCCAAACTCAATTATGCTTAGAAATTAATCTACACTGTATTGGTTAAAGACACTGAACATCCTCACACTTATTAACCATACTTTTTAATATCAAATTGCTCCAAAAATGGTCAATTTCGGCAAATCATTTTTATCATTTTTGGAAGCTTGGTTCTTGATATTGCATTATTAAGGGTTAAGACAAGAACTCTCTCTCTCTCTCTCTCTCTCTCTCTCTCTCTCTCTCTCACTGCAATTTTTTTTTAAATCAACACCGTTATTGTAATTAAAGCTAATATTTAATAGAATAACCCTTATTTCTCAAAGTCCATTTTGGGTTGATAGTGTAGTCAAATCCAATTTTTTAAGATTTTTAGAATGGTTCAACACTAGAATTCTAATCTACACAACTAGATTATTTTAACTATTTTATGAATGGATAACAACTAACAAGACGTAAGATTCAATTAGACTGGAATGTGAGATCATTGATTTTGAATAGTTTACACATCAGTTGGTTTGATTTTTGAGTTTTATATCGCTCTTTACTATCATTTTGAATTAGATGATATATATGGCTTTGATTATTTAATTAATTGTGAGCCGTAGGGTTGAAAACAGGTTGGCTATGGACTGGAACCATTGTAGACACCGACCTTTTTCTACATTATGGTTCTAGTTTTAGAACTAGTTTTGACTCGGAATCTATTTTATTGGTTACAGATAGGGTTATAAACAGGTACCCAATTATCCTATTATTTGAAACTTCTGACCCGTTAAAACTTGGTTTGGAATCTATTTTAAGTTCCAATTCATATATGGGTCCAAGTCCGAAAGCCAATTTAGGTTCTGATTAGTTAAATAGGTATGGATCCATAAAATTTCCGACTTGTGGAAGTAAGAACTGACACAAGAG
Organism: Sextonia rubra; assembly: GCA_037013555.1. Taxonomy (NCBI): domain Eukaryota; kingdom Viridiplantae; phylum Streptophyta; class Magnoliopsida; order Laurales; family Lauraceae; genus Sextonia; species Sextonia rubra. Next base: position 29,584,156 of record JASUAD010000009.1, read on the forward strand.
CCTTTAATATTGTAAATTGTAACTCAAAATCAACTTTGATATGACATTTTTATATTTAATTTGAAAGATAGTAGACTCGATGCATTGTTATAAGTTTAATAATATCCTTGATTTAAAAACAAAATAAAAGAATAAGAAAGTTAAAAGATGTCAAAACCAATTTGGAACAAGATCTCAATTCTCTAGTTAGACCTAGTTCCAAAACCAAATTCAGGTCTTCACATTGGAACCGGGTCCAAAACCAACAAAATAAGTTTCTAAGTTAGATTGATTTTGGAACAAGAACCGTCACGTAGAAATGAGTTGGAGTCCATTATGAACCCGATCTGAAACCAACCCATTTGCAACCGTAGTTGCAGACCCACTTCGACCAAGATTCGATTTCAAAACTGGGTTTGACTAGAAGATTAGAATCTAGTTCCAATAATTCTAACTTCTTTTAACTTTTTTTTGCTTAAAATAAAGATATCACTCAACTTATAACAATGTATCATGTCCACTATCTTCAAAACTAAATATTAAAATGTTAAGCCAAAGTTGATTTTAGGCTACAATTTGCCATATTAAGCTCTTGTACTGGGCCCTAGGGCCAAGGGTCATTACCTATATGGACTCAAAATCGGACCCATTTACTAATCGAAACCTAAATTAGGTTTCAGACCTAAACCCATTTCTGAATGGGAACTTAAAATAGGTTCCTAACCCAATTTTTAATAGGTGAGAATCTTTGGGTAGTTAGAGAATCGAGCACTTATTTGTAACCCACTAAGCGGAATAGGTGATGCAATTGATCTATACATATGATTTAATCTTAGCTTGAGCTTGACTCAAACCACTCATGAGTGAATCCCAAACCAGCTCAAGCATAACCCACTTAGGGGTCGCAATAGACTAAACTCAAATGAACTCAAGCTTGAGTTTGATGCTTCTTGAGCCTTGACCTAGGTCCACATTACGTACACATCCACAAGAAAAAGAAAGGCCTGAGCCCACACCTATTAACCCATTAGTAATAGTCTCATATAACACTTTTATTTGTAGTTTCCCTGTTATTATCATTAAACAAGTGGAATTCTAGAAAATGCCCCTCTTTAAAAAGGAATATTTTTGCCCCCCATTGTTTTTATCCAATACATTTATGCAACATCACCATCCACTTTTCCTTTCCAAAAAGTCAACCCCAAGGCCTCTTTTCCACTATTCCTGTGCCTGGATTTTCCCACGTACTGCTCTCCACTCTGTCATGCTGGATGCCGTGGAAAGCTTGAGAAGATATCTTCTAGGCAACTAATAAATGAAAGAACGTAATGCAGCTAGGCCTACAACTACTCACAATGCTCTTATTCCAATCGGTGGAGTCACTGTTGAGGTAAAAGGGGCTGTGAGTAACTTCATTTACACGGTTTTTCATTTGCAAATGATCGAAGGGCCCACAACTGCTCATACTGACTGTTGAGGTGAAAGGGGACCATGAGGTCATCTGCACGGTAACCCATTGGCAACAAATGTCAAATGTGTAACTGTTGGTAGGAGAGCAAAAAAAGGGCATACTTTAATGTGGCTTTTCATTTTCATAAATGCATATCATTAAGAAACTTTTACAGCTTTCACAATTGTGCCACCTATACATTTCTAAATGGATGGACAAAGGGGCGTCCAAAAACTAAGTACACCCAAGCACTCCATAGCCTTGCCATAAACAATTCAAATATCGAGAAGTTCCTCCCCAGTGACAACTTTTAAGCATGACGACCTCATGAATATCCATGTAATAAAACGAAGTCACAACTTTGGCAAACAGGCATCTCGATCACCATAGAAGCTGTTCCATAGGGGAGGGTGTCATAACTCGAGCCCAGGAGATTGAGGGTTAACTCGAGCCCAGGAGATTGAGGGTTAAGACTAAACCTAACCAGTGACACACATACTCCTGTGTATATCCACTTAGACTTGTCTAAATGCACATACACAAGGAAAATTCACACATGCCAACATATGTACGTGGAAGTTGTGGAAGCTGTAGGTATCAAACCATAACAAAAGAAGAAATAACAATACAAAAAAATATATATACAAATGATTACATAAAGTCCAGAGTTATACAAAATAGGCCAAAATACAAAGTATAAAGATCATGAATAAACCCAAAATCCACTGAGATCTCAAAATGAGGAAGACCTATATGCCTGTATGACACTGTCACGCTCTGCTGGAGTGATCACATCCACTCATATAGTCCTGATGGGATGTCTGGGGTCTCCCCTGGAGTTTGGTTGACTGACGAGGGGTGGTCGAGAGATCTAAGCCTGCAACACCAAAGACAACTTATGAATACAACGATTCAGCAAAGTATAAGCAATGACAAGTTAACACATGTTGTATCTAACAGAATAAGTACCAACAGATAAATCATAGAGTTCCAAATTCGTATACTAGGCAGTTGTGCAAACAAATGAAATATGCTATCAGAATCAAAGCTTACATGAGGTGGACATAAATGGGTGGCTACTGCATTTGCCATATGCTCCCAAAAAGGGATCTTATATACATACTGAGAACACCATCGATCGGACTAGGGTACGAATGGGTCACGGGTTCCTGGGGTTTGAAAGCCCCAGGACATAAACTCACTACAGCGGTGCTATACAAACTACGCCAAATTCAACTCCGTCGGGTATCCTAAGGCTGAGGCTGAGTAGTGCCTAACCATATGGGATCAAACATATACTGGAACTTCAGTAAACCATACATATCGTACTTTCCAATTTCCAATCATATGTTCAATCATATATACTCAAGATAATGGGAACATATCAAATAGTTCAAACAAATCGAACTATTCATATCAAAGGGTGCAACAAGAACAATACAAATCATACGGAAGAGTGGAGGTCAATGATCGTCATACAAAATGCCATGCAACTCAATGTTTCTCGAATCAAGATCATTTACTAGCCAATCCTAATCTAGTTATCTAGTGTTTCTAACCTTGCATGATGATGTAGTTTTAAATTATTCGATACACAGTTTTCTTTCATTTGGTGTTGCAATGTATCGTGAGGGTGTATCGGTGTCCCTTAAACCAACACCCATGAGGAGGTGCTTAACAACTGGATAACATACATGAATGAGTCGCAGCCCTCGAGATCATTCATGAAATCTTGTCACATTCCATTGGGCAAGTCAAGGTCACCTACATTCTAATTCGAAGGCCCTACAAGGTCTCTTTAATCTCTAACTTTTTTAATTTTCAAAGGTCTTACGGCTTAGCCGTGGGTGACCTACGGCTTAGCCGTAGGCATCTTACGGCTTAGCCGTAATATGCACTGCAGCTCAGCCGTGGTTCCCCTTACTGTTCATCTGCATTTTCGGCTTAACCCTGTTTTGTTCTACAGCTCAGCCCTGTTTTGCTCTACAACTTAGCCTTATTTGGGTTACGACTTAGCCGTAACACATCACACGGCTTAGCCGTGGCTGGACCGTAGGAGGTACGCACAAATTTCAGCTCTCTAAAAATCAAGCCGTAGCTTGACCTACGGTTTGGTCACGGCTAGCCTACGGCTTAGACGTAGCACATTCTACGGCTTAGTCGTAACCTTACTATAAAAGAAACCTAGGTTTTACAGCTCTCTGGATTCCAAGCCATAGGCAGTTACGGCTTAGCCGTAAACTACACGGGGTTAATTTTCTGAACCTGTTACTAAACAAACTTTATGTGCATATCCTCGAAACAACAACATCTAAAAGATAGAATTTAACACGATTGGGCTGTAAAACACATTTTACATGCAAGATTAAGAAATTCTTCACAATCACACATATACTAATATAAGTTCATCCAAATCATGCCTATACTTGCCTCAAATGGGTTCTAATGCATGAATCGTTTCCCTTGGCTCAAATCACACATCTAAATGCGATTCTAATTACCATGCATAAGAGAAGAAGAGAGAGAGTGAGCACGTGCAGTAACTACCTTGAAGAAGAAGGAGAAGAAGAAGAAAATCAAGAACCCAAGCTTAACTTAACCCACACAAGAGATGAATCAAGGGCTTAAGTGCATAAATCCCCCTTTTGCTTAGCCGGATCGTGGAAGAAGAAAGAAACCGAGAGGAAGAAACGAAGGAAGAGGAGAAGAAGAACGTTGAGTGAAGAAGAAGGCCAGTGCATGTTGATTTATATAAGGATAAGGATTGAACAAATTGCAAGAAAGTCCAATAGTTAACATTATTTACAATTCGAGTCAAATAAGGATCTAATGAAAACAAATGAAGTTGTTTGCATACGAGGTAGTTACGAAAGTTAACGAGCTCAATAAGATACACGTGTTGACACCAAGATGATGCATGAATGACAACATCTTCAAAAATCTAAAATTACGAAAAAGGGCTCATGTCTACCTAATCCAGGTTAAACTCAACCCAACTACCTATCCATGACCCAAAACGAAACCAAAACAAAGTCAAAACACAAACAACCACTAACTCGTCATGACTTAGTCGTTAAACCGGATTAAGTTGGGTCGAAGTGTTACATCCTCCCCCACTTAAGCATCATTCCGTCCTCAGAATGAACACGTACTTGCGTAAAGAGATGGGAATACTGATGCGCCATCTGCTCTTCCAATTCCCAAGTAGCTTCATCTGGACTGTGATGTTCCCATAGTACTTTGACCCATTGTATTGTCCTGGTGCGCAATATCTGCTCTCTAGTTCCCACAGTATGAAGCGGACGCTCAATGTATGTCGCATTGGGCTGAATTTGTACATCGTCGTAGCGAATAACGTGGATAGGGTCAAAAACATACTTGCAAAGCATCGACACATGGAAGACATCATGCACGCCAGAAAACTTCACTGGAAGAGCTATCCTATATGCCAAATCACTGATCCTGCTTTTAATCTTGAATGGACCCACGTATCTTGGAGCTAACTTACCTTTCTGGCCATAACGGATAGCACCTTTCATCGGCAAGACTTTTAGAAATACCCAATCTCCCACTTGAAACTCCAAAGCTTGTCTACGAGTGTTTGCATAACTTTTTGCCTGGAACGAGCAACCTTCAAATTCTCTATGGCCTTCTGTACTTTCTCCGTAGTTTCGGCAATATCGTCAGTCCATGGAAACTTCGAGTCCCAACTTCTTCCCAACATACCAGACTTCGGCACTTGCGCCCATACAAGGCTTTGTATGGAGCCATTCCAATACTCTCATGGAAACTGTTGTTATAAGCAAATGCGCACAGTGAGAGATGTGAATCCCATTCCTTTTCAAAACTCAACACACTGGCCTGTAACATGTCCTCCAAAGTCTGAAATGTCCGTTCCGATTGTCCATCTTTCTGCGAGTGATACACTGTACTAAAATTTAACTTGGTACCCATAGCTTCTTGGAATGCTTTCCAAAACGACAATACAAAACGACTATCTCGATCAGACACTATCGACACAGGCGTACCATGGAGTCTTACAATCTCATCAACGAATTTCTTTACAATGTCTAAAAATGTCATACCCTTCCTGAAAGGGATGAAATGGGCTAACTTCGTCAATCTGTCCACGATCACCCAAATGGTGTTATTCTTTCTACTCGTCAGAGGTAACCTTGAAACAAAGTCCATGGTAATATGTTCCTGCTTCCACTGTGGTATATGCAGAGGGTGCAACGAACCTGGAGGCGTCTGATGATCTACTTTCACTTTCTGACAAGTTAAGCACCTAGCGACGAACCCTGCGATTTCTCTTTTTATGTTGTTCCACCAAAATTGATTTTTAATGTTCCGGTACATCTTCGTACTTCTTGGGTACATCGCATATCGAGCATAGTGTGCCTCTGTCATCAAGCTCTCCTTTAAATCATCGATTGCTGGGACACATAATCTGTTCCGAAAGTACAGCACACCATTTTCTAGTCGGAAGTCGGGTCGATCTCCGATATGATCACGAATGCGCTTCAAGGTTAGATATTCGAATTACTGGTCCTTAGTTTGTTGAATTACTTCAGGTTGGAAGACTAGAGTGCTTGCCAGCATCACATAATTGCCTACCAATCTCACTTCAATAGGCTTGTCGTGCATCACTAAAAGGAAATTATCTAACACATTGACAGTCACTGATTTTCTACTAAGTGCGTCTACTACCACATTACCTTTCCATGGCTGATACTTAATTGGAAAATCATAATCCTTGATGAACTCAAGCCATCTACGTTGCTTGATGTTCAATTCATGCTGCGTGGATAAGTACTGTAAGCCGTGATGATCTGAATGGACCTCAAATTTCACGCCATATAGGTAATGTCTCCAAAGTTTCAAAGCAAACACGATAGTTGCTAGTTCTAAATCATGTGTGGCATAGTTTTTCTCATGCTCCCAGAGTTGCCTCGATCCATAAGCAATCACCATACCATGCTGCATCAATACACAACCTAGACCAATTTGAGATACATCCGAATATATCACAAACACTTCACTTCCAACTGGTAGGGTCAATACTGGAGCAGTAGTTAATTTTTCTTTCAAAGTCTTAAAACTCGCTTCACACTCCTCAGTCCACTTAAAAGAGACATTCTTCCGAGTCATCTTAGTCAAAGGAGCGGAGATCTTAGCAAAATCTTGAACAAATCTACGTAGTAGCCTACAAGTCCAAGAAAACTCTTGATTTCTGTCACAGACTTCAGCTGGGCTAATTCACAACTGCCTCTACTATTGATGGATCAACTGCCAATCCTTCTCGTGAAATGATATGATATAGAAATGCCACCTGCTCAAGCCAAAAATTACATTTCGTCAACTTGGCATATAATTGATGTTCTCTCAACAAGGTCAAGGCTTTCCTCAAATGCTCCTTATGCTCCTCCACTATCTTAGAGTATACTAAAATATCATCGATGAACACAACCACAAACTGATCCAAGCAAGGAAAAAAAATCCGATTCATCAAAACCATGAAAGCTGCAGGTGCATTGGTTAATCCAAATGGCATCACGAGGAATTCATAATGTCCATACCGTGTCCTAAAGGCAGTTTTAGGAATATCTTCCTCTTTCACTCTTAGCTGATGATACCCAGACCTCAAATCAATCTTAAAAAAATATGTGGCGCCTTGAAGTTGATCAAACAACTCATCAATCCTCGGCAGGGGATACTTGTTCTTTATTGTCACCTTATTCAACTGCTGGTAATCAATGCACATCCGAAAAGTGCCATCTTTCTTCTTAACAAACAACACCGGCACTCTCCACGGTGACACACTTGGGCGTATGAAACCCTTATCCAAAAGCCCCTGCAATTGCTTCTTCAATTCTAATAATTCTAGCTGCTGGGGCCATACGATATGGGGCCTTACTGATTGGTGCCGTGCCTGGAATAATGTCGACAGCAAATTCTACTTCTCACACCGGAGGTAACGCAGGCACGTCATCTGGAAAAACACCCGAAAAATCACACACTACCAGAATCTCTCCAAGCTGCTTCGAATCTTTTTTCTCTGAAATAAAGGTAATAAAACCTACACATTTTTTGCGTATCAATTGGTCCACCTTGCATGTGGAGATAACGCGCCTTGGGCATTTCTTCTGACTGCCCTTGAAACAAAAACCATTTCCCAGATCGAAGTAAATCGTCCTGTTGTAATAATTGACACAAGCATGATATCGCGCGAGCTAATCCATTCCAAGGATCACGTCGAAGTCCAGCATCGTCAACAAAATTAGGTCAATTGGGAGTTGACGCCTTTCAATCCGCACATCGCATTAGGGGCAGTACACACTACACTCCACCCTCTTGCCAACCGGGGTGGACACCACCGACACATATGGTAGCGGCTTAGGCAGCTGCCGTAGCTGCTTAGCAAAATGAGGTGCTACGTACGAACGCGTAAACCCCTAATCAAACAATGTGATAGCTTTAGCTTATGAAATTAAGATAGTACCTTCCACCATGTTCGCCTCTTCGACACTCTCATGGGTAGCTGCATAAACACGAGCAGTCTGGCATTGTGGTTTTTGGCCTTGACGAGATTGTTGGGGTTTGCTTGGAGCTATCAAAACATTAGATCTGCCTGAAGCTGTTGAAGCTGTTGGCTTGGACTGTTAAGCTTGGGAAGACTTGTACCTCAGGTAGTTAGCCATCATCCATGGAGCCACAAATAAAACAAGCTCCTGTCTTCCTCTAACATTGCTCCAACTTGTGACCCTTGCCACAATGCTCACACGTCACACTGGCTGAATTGGATGTACCTTGTCTACCTTTCATTTTCTTTTATGCCTGCCCCTTTGCACCAAATGCCGCATGTCTCTTGGAATCAACAGCTCTTTCCTCTTGAACATTGGCCTCTACAACATAAGCATGGTCCATGACATCGTCAAAAGTAGCTGGCTGCTAGAAGGCTATCACATGATTCTTGTACTTGGGATTCAAACCATCAATAAACTGATTAACTTTCTTTTTTTCTGTATTAATCATGTCTTCAGCGAAGTGTGACAACTGTGTGAACTTATGTACATACTCCGCCACTGTCATCTGCTGCTGACGCAAGGCTAAGAACTCGACTTCTTTGGCTCTGTAGACATGAGCCGGAATAAATTTCCATTTGAATTGCTTTTTGAACGTCTCCCAAATGGTTGCATTTAGTAGGTCCTTATAAGACTCCTTTACACTCTTCCACTAGGTCTTCGCGACATCGCAAAACATTGAAGCTGTCAGTCCTACCTTCTGTCTATTAGTGCATACCACAATCTCAAATAGATCCTCTGTGTGCTCCAACCATTGATCCACCTTCAGTGCATCTTCGCTCCCATAGAATTCGGTGGCTCTTTTTTTTTTTTCGAAACTTGTCGTAGAGCGCATTGAGGTCGCTTTCCTTCGACTAGAAGACCACCTGCTGCTCCACGTGAGGTGGAACTAATGCCTGACGCTGTCTGTCAACGATGGAGACAACTTGTGCTTGCAGTAAGTGGATCGCTTGCAACATTGCGAGAAAACGATCATTCGCATTCTATGGCTATTGTGGAGGAGTTGACCCACTTTCATTATCCCCCTGATTGTTATTGGTACCTAAACCCGAAGCCACATCCTGTAAAATGCAAACAGTTAATATTTAAAGACAAAGCATTCCCACTACAGGTCCCTCAACAAAAGGAATATCAGACTATAAAGTCAAATATTTTACAATCGTATCCTCACCACGTTCCTACATGCCTATATGCTTATCAACTAGAGCAACAATGCTCTAATACCATATAATATGTATGTCACAACCCGAGCCCAGGAGATCGGGGGTTAAGACTAAACCTAAACAGTGACACACGTACTCCCGTACATATACACTTAGAACCTGTCTAAATACACACACATAAGGGAAATTCACATGTGCCAATACATGTACGCGGAAACTGTAAATATCAAACCATAACAAAAGAAGGCATGACAATACAAAATATTATATATACAAACGATTATATAAAGTCCAGAGTTATACAAAATGGGCCAAAATACAAACTATAAAGATCATGAATAAACCGAAAATCCACTGAGATCCCAAAATGAGGAAGACCTATATACATGTATGACACTGTCATGCTCCGTTGGAGTGATCACATCCGCTCCTCTTGTCCTGATGGGACATCTGGGGTCTCCCCTGGAGTCTGGTTGACCGACGAGGGGTGGTCGAGAGATCTGAGCCTGCAACACCAAAGACAACTTATGAATACAACGATTCAGCAAAGTATAAGCAATGACAAGTTAACGCATGTTATATCTAACAGAATAGGTACCAATAAATAAATCATAGAGTTCCAAATTCTTATACTAGGCAATTGTGCAAACAAATGAAACATGTTGTCAGAATCAAAGCTTACATGAGGTGGACATAACTGGATGGCTACTACATTTGCCATATGCTCCCAAAAAGGGATCTTACATACATACTGAGAACACCATCACCGCGCTAGGGTAAGAATGGGTCTCGGGTTCCTAGGGTTTGGAAGCCCCAAGACATAAACTCACTACAGCGGTGCCATACAAACTACGCCAAATTCAACCCCGTCGGGTATCCTAAGGCTAAGGCTGAGTAGTGCATGACCATATGGGATCAAACATATACTGGAACTTGAGTAAACCATACATATCGTACTTTCCAATTTCCAATCATACGTTCAATCATATATACTCAAGATAATGGGAACATATCAAATAGTTCAAACAAATCGAACTCGTCATATCAAAGGGCGCAACAAGAACAATACAAATCATACGGAAGAGTGGAGGTCAATGATTGTAAGGATCCGAATCCCACTAATCCTAATCTACGTTAATTAATCACGTTCTATGTTAATTAAACCTTGTTAAGGTTAATCTAGTTTAGAAACAATTGGGTTTGGGTCTTGGACAGGTAGTAGAGCAGAGTTTAATCTTTACCTCAATAGTGGAGGACCTTTTTTGTAAATTTGTCTTGCATCTTAAAGACACCACATCCATCGCCTCTTGCATAATTTTCCGTATAGACCATCTTTCATGTTGGGCCCAACTTGAATTGGATCCATCTTGAGCCAACTAAGGTCACAAGACCTAAATCGTAAATATCCTTAAGAAAAGGGACTTGCACACAAGGGTAAGAAAGTTGATTGTTTAAAAGAGGGAACTCACGTTCCTCTCTCTTTTCTTCCTTCTAGTGGCTACTGGAGCTGCTCTCTTCCTCCCCTTACATCTCCATCTCCTTTCTAATTCTGTGATGCAACTAGGTTGGGGGCTTTGCATGCCTTAGGGAAGTCTTCACCCACCTTATTCTTCATTATAGGAGTATCTTCTTCCTTGGGAAGTGCCTCTTCTTCAAGCTACAACTCACTAAGGTGAGGGCTTTACTTCATTTCCATATATTAAGGTTTGTTGGAGTCCAGAAGACTCAAATCTATGACATGCATACATTGTTGCATCACATTCATCCTTCGTATGTTCTACTTGTAGAGAACCCACTCTCATTCGGAGGTTTTCCCTAAGCACAAAAAAAGAAAGAGTTAGAGAGGGCTAGCACTGATAAAAGGCAAGTATTAGAGTTCATATGTGCTGCGTGTGTGGTTAAGTTATTGATCCTTGGGTTAGTTCTTTAAATTCTCAAAATTCAGCCCGTTCTTCATTGTTTTACCGTGTACAAATGTGGTATGGATTGAGTTAGGAAGTAAACATGGAATAGGAGGGTGTGTGAGCATGGAATACCTACAAGGACACTATAATTGAGCCATAGAAATTCCCCACCATTCAGGTTCTGTATTAATTTGTATTGAAACTGAGCTACAAAACTGACTTCAGGTTTCCTGAAGCATATAGCGAAGCCACAGTTAAGTCGTAGATGTTTATGACTCAAAGTCTCGAGAGAAACAAAATTTGGTTTTGTACTGCGGCTTATCCACGACTGCACCGTGAAATGCACTACCGCTAAGCCATTCCCAGCCCGTGCCTAAGCCGTAAGCTTCCTTACTGCTGACTTTCCAGAAAGCTTGAACAACCCATAGTCTTCTTCGGCTTACACAAGGCTACACTGTGTAATGCCTTACGGCTCAACCGTAACTCAACCGTAACCTAGCCATAGGCTTAGCACGGCTAAGCCGTAGGCTAATATATGGCTAAGCCGTAAATGTGCCTGAACTATTGGCGGAAACCTGAAGTACTCAACTAAGACATAGCGCTATATATGGCTAAGCCGTAAGAACCCAGTGAAGTTAGGATCTTAGGAATTCGCCATTGACCTTATAGGGCCTTAGTATTAGCACCTTTCCTATCACCACACTAGCCCAACTGTAATTATATGTTAAGATACGTTAAGAAAATGAACGAATTCCGGATGATTCCCAAATGTCAAGTCATGGATGTTGGCATAAGAAGGGTGTCCTTTATGTATATATAGTAATACCAAGATGTGGTAACACAATAACACCAGACGTTCTATGAGTACATCGTGTTGAATGACCTTGGGGATCATGGGTTACCTAGTACAATGTGAATAGTGATTTCTTAGATATTACTCAATCCGAATGCATTCATATTGTTAAATACTGTGCCTTCAAAATGATTTGTCGATTCATTTTTTTCTCTCTAATGCCAAACCCCGAGGCTATTCAGACCTGAGCTTCTAATGAGTGCGTGTCTGACAAGCCAGAGCTTCTACTGAGTGCGTACTTGCTAGCCATAAGGGTATAATCGAGGTTCAATCCTTTGTAGCTCATATGTATATGCTTCGTTTGATTATTCTTCTGTTTCATGACTAATTATACTTTTAGACTATTATTCTTTATGTATGATATGACCCGTATGATTGAATCCGAGTCGGCACCACTTAGCTTGTGCCCTTTTGGGTATTATTATGTCACTACTGCAGTAGTTTACGAAGGAGTTGTCGGCACTCCTCGGGAAGCTAACTTGATCTCCTAGCGACCCATATGTATGTATGCTCCCTTTTGGGAGAATGGAGCCTTGTGGATGCCAATTAGGGTGTACTATATCTTGATTTTTGATTCCTCACTTATGGTTACTCATGCACATCATGTCTAGTAGACTATTATTGCTCTCCTATATTAATAAGTTCATTTGCTATATTATGCTAGTTTCATATGCTCAATACTTGCTTAACCGTCATGTTAACAGTGTTACCCTTGGTATTGCAGGTACGGAACCCAATCCCAACCTGGTTGTTGACACGCCCTCGAAGAGTACCCCAACGGTACCTCGGGGTATAGATGAATGGAAGGATGGCGATGTCTTTTATTAGTCATCGTACAGAGTGCGCCAGCCCTGGAGGTGTTATAGTCGAAATTTTGGTCTACCCTTGGGAATGTGCAATTGGACCTTTTGGACCTAATTTCGTTAAGTAGTAGTTGACTATAGCAAGAATGTAATTAAAGACTTAACTACTGATATTTTTATGTACATCTATATGTGAATGTCTGAGATATGCTTCTCTTGTTTTGCTTTGATCATTACAAAGTATCTCGCAGGGGTCCGTTATGATGAGTTATATTCCTGTGTGTTGGCATTCCTCACACGTTCCTATAGAATCTCCCTTGTAGGAATTCGTGCACGATTCTTCAGAGCACGAATTACTACGGAATTACGTATCCACGTCCTGGGAGCCCACTCAAAATCCCCAATTTCCGAGATCGGGGCGTGACAATGATCGTCATACAAAATGCTATGCAACTCAATGTTTCTCGAATTAAGATCATTTATTAGCCAATCCTAATCTAGTTATCTAGTGTTTCTAACTGTGCATGATGATGTAGTTTTAAGTTATCCAATACACAGTTTTCTTTCATTTGGTGTTGCAATGTATCGTGAGGGTGTATCGGAGTCCCTTAAACCAACACCCATGAGGAGGTACTTAACAACTGGATAACGTACATGAATGAGTCGTAGCCCTCGAGATCATTCATGAAATCTTCTCACATTCCATTGGGCAAGTCAAGGTCACCTACATTCTAATTCGAAGGCCCTACGAGGTCTCTTTAATCCCTAACTTTTTAATTTTCAAAGGATTTACGGCTTAGCCGTGGATGACCTACAGCTTAGCCGGAGGCATCTTACGGCTTAGCCGTAATATGCACTACAGCTCAGCCGTGGTTCCCCTTACTATTCATCTGCATTTTCGGCTTAACCCTATTTTGTTCTACGGCTCAGCCCTGTTTTGCTCTACAACTTAGCCTTGCTTGGGTTACGGCTTAGCCGTAACACATCACACAGCTTAGCCATGGCTGGACCGTAGATACGCAAAAATTTCAGCTCTCTGAAAATCAAGCCGTAGCTTGACCTACGGTTGGGTCAGGCTAGCCTACGGCTTAGCCATAGCACATTCTACGGCTTAGCCATAGCCTTACCATAAATGAAACCTAGGTTTTACAGTTCTCTGAATTCCGAGCCGTAGGCAGTTACGACTTAGCCATAGACTGCATGAGGTTAATTTTCTAAACCTGTTACAGAACCAACTTTATGTGCATATCCTCGAAACTACAACATCTAAAAGATAGAATTTAACACGATTGGGCTCTAAAACACATTTTACATGCAAAATTAAGAAATTCTTCACAATCACACATATACCAACATGAGTTCATCCAAATCATGCCTATACTTGCCTCAAATGGGTTCTAATGCGTGAATCGTTGTCCCTTGGCTCAAGTCACACGTCTAAATGCGATTCTAATTACTATGCATGAGAGAAGAAGAGAGAGAGAGTGAGCACGTGTAGTAATTAGCGTGAAGAAGAAGAAAATCAAGAACCCAAGCTTACCTTAACCCACACAAGAGATGAATCAAGGGCTTAAGTGCATAAATCCCCCTTTTACTTGGCTGGATCGTGGAAGAAGAAAGAAACCGAGAGGAAGAAACGAAGGAGGAGGAGGAGAAGAACGTTGAGTGAAGAAGAAGGTTGGTGCATGTTGATTTATATAAGGATAAGGATTGAACAAATTGCAAGAAAGTCCAATAGTTAACACTATTTACAGTGCGAGTCAAATAAGGGTCTAACGAAAGCAAACGAAGTTGTTTGCATACGTGGTAGTTACAGAAGTTAACGAGCTCAACAAGATACATGTATTGACACCAAGATGATGCATGAATGACAACGTCTTTAAAAATCTAAAATTACGTAAAAGGGCTCATGCCTACTTAATCCAGGTTAAACTCAACCCAGCTATCTATACATGACCCGAAACGAAACCAAAACAAAGTCAAAACACAAACAACCACTAATTTGTCATTACTTAGTCGTTAAACCAAATTAAGTTGGGCCGGAGTGTTACAGTGGGTAGCAAGGATAGGGGGAAAAAACAAAAAAGAAATGCCTATCTCACTTTTGTATCCATTGATAAAAACAAATATCCCTGCTACCACTGATTTGTGTCAGTCATATCGACTAATATGCAAAGTAAACATGATAATCATATAAGATAGTGCAATGATTGGAGTTGAACACATCATCCTAAGCCACATCTGTATACGCAAAGAGGATTATGCAATAAAATCAGCCTAATTTCTTCACAACCTCTTTTCCAATACGAGAAGGGGAAATTTATTTTTACAAATAGGGAACTTTTCCATTTCCTATAATGAAAGTGGGATTCTACCTAATCATCATCATTATTATCATCATCATCAAAGCCTTATTCCAACCATGTTGGGGCTGGCTACATGAATTTCGTTTTTCCTCAGAATTCATGTTTGCGTTATGACAAAGTTTTACGCTGGCTGTCAACCTACCTAACGCAACCCTCCTCCTTTACCGGAGCTTAATACCGGCAACAAAAAAGTGGGATTCTACCTAATATGATAATAAAATCCACAGGAAGTTAAGGACCAACTTGTTTGCTTGGAATTCAATTTCTAGGAATTTAAGGTAAAATGAGCTCTAATAAAGAAATATTAGAGGTGCGTGGTGAAAGATACAAGGTGAACAAGTAGATGGAAACCTTCCTTTCATAGTATTTGATTTACTATGGTGTTAACCAAAACTGTATTCATTTTTCATTAGTGAGAAGATTATTGAAGCTATATGTGAATATATATGAAACTTTATTTCTTCAATTCTAGCCAGAAATACCATAAAAAACTACATCTCTTGGACTATTGTAGTTGGAAAGAGAGAGGGATTGTTTCTCCTTGTCCATGTACGTAAAACCCAAATCACACTGGTTTTCATCCTCTTTATAAACTAGCAACACACAAATATTTGTACATCGGCTAGATAGGAATTTGCACATAGAAACAGATAAAAGCATCATCAAGTAATGTAAAGACCCTATCATTACTTTTCTAGCATTGTCTTCTTTTTTGTTGTTTTTGTTACTGGTGTTGATTGGATTTCCTATCTTTAGCTCTATATCTATTTGCTGTTGGTGGTGTTAAATTATTGTATTCAACACTTATACGATCCTTACCCTAAATTTAGGGCTAAATTCTTAATTAATCGTATTTTACCCCTAATTACTATAATTTTTTCTTAATTGATGTGTAAATTGGTTAATTTGTGTTAATTAGGCAGATTAGTGAGACCAAGCATGCGATACATCATGTTGCATCACTAACACTGATCTACCCTAAGGCCCCACTAGGCTAAGTTATGTCTCTCAAGAAAGCCCTCTTTGACCTATTTTGTAGTTGCACAAAAGAATGGGTTTGATTGTACATTCCAAAATAACCCTAGTTATAAAAAAGGATCACTTCCCAAACCAAAGAACTCTAGTGCTTCTTATGTAAAACCCTAGCCTCCATCTTCCCTACCCTACCTCCCCTAATCCAACTCAAGAGAGAGTGTGAGAGAGCCAATATCTTCCATTAGAGAGCTTTACCATCATCTTCTCCATCTCCTCTTCCTTTCTTGTGTTTGTTTGAAAAGAAAAGGGCATATTTGGGTGTTTTGGATAGAGAAGAAGCTTACTTTGCACACTTTCCAAGGTATAAACCCAATCTTTTTTTAAATTTGTTCCAATCATTGTCTAAAGAGAACTCTATTCATCACATGCATCTCATTATGCTTCTATTTTTTTACACATCCATGATTATGATATGGATTTGAGTAGAGATTTGGGAATTTCATCTCTTGGAGCTCGGTTTTGGGCTAAGCACTGCACTAAGGCAGGTACAAATGAGTCTTAGAGTGTACACATGATTAAATCTTGATTCTACAAGCTATTTCTATGCCGATTAATGTTCTAATAGCTCATTTAATATCCTATGCTTAATGAAATGTCTTAAAATGAATAGTTGTGGTATAAATGGTGGATTTGGAGAAAATCTAATGAATGGATGAATGAAGGAGAAATGAATGTCATGTGGTGAAATAGGGTGATTTATGGCAATTTATTGCAAGTGGATTCAAGTTTGAAATAGGGAAAATGAGCAGAAATCGGGAAAATCGTGACTGTAGTAAATGAGCACTCACTCAAGCACATGCTCAACCCCACTCAGGACTTTAGAATGACCTAGGAAAGTTTCGACTTTCATAAAATAAGTTGCTCAAGCTTAAGTGCACCCCAAGCGCGCTCAAGCCCATGTTCCTCTAAATAGCCTACTTGAGAGCATTCTTAACCCCGCTCATGCACACATGGCTGACAAGGCCCTTTAACTTCCTTTAATGCAATTAATTCTTTTTAGAGTTTAATTGTAACGACCCCAAAATTCGGATTTCCGAAGAACTCCCAATTTTAAGGTGTTAATGATGAAATGAAATGGATCCGCAATATGAGATTAGCCAACTGAACATATTCACAGCGGAAACATAATTGTAAAACCATCATAGGTACCATCACAAGACAAAGTAATTAATCCTACTCAACTTAATAATATAAATGCATCAAAGTCATAAATAAATCCATAGGTAATCACATAATTCAATTAACTAGATCCTAACACAAATAGCCAACCAAGGGCTTACAACTAATCTCAAATTTAAACTCAGCATAAATAAACTAATTATCTAATTATCGTCTCTCTCACGCAGGCACGATATTTTTAAGCTATATCGTCTGCGCTCCACGCGTAGTTCCCCTGCGGTTCCTCCTCAACCGCCGTTCCATCCGGTTCATTGGGAGGGGTGTTGTTACCTACAAGC
The DNA here is from genome assembly GCA_037013555.1 of Sextonia rubra. Lineage (NCBI taxonomy): Eukaryota > Viridiplantae > Streptophyta > Magnoliopsida > Laurales > Lauraceae > Sextonia > Sextonia rubra. The sequence goes on from JASUAD010000009.1 coordinate 29,601,750, forward strand.
GCCAATCACAAGGGGGTCAGGTTATGAAATAACCTCAGCAAGTATACCTACCCAATTTTCATATTCCATACCATTTTTGAGTAAAAATCAAAGGCAGATAAATCACGGGGTTTTCAAAATAAATTGAAAAGATATAATAATACAAGATGTAGATTCCTGCATAAAACCAAATAAAGATTTTACAAATATCATAGCATTCAAAATAAATTGGCGTCCCACATTGGCTAAGTTGTCACAGGTATTATAGCGGCCCCCTTTAACGTGACGGGAACAGAGAACAGAGTTTGGTACCCAGAGATTCAGAGTTATGGCCATTGGCCATCAGAACAGAGTAACAGAGTTTTTGGTACCGAAGTGACTGATTGTCACAGACAGAGAGTAAACTAATCTGCAGATAGTTTCAGAAGAATAGCCCCTACACAGTGGTGCCCCACTATGCTAGACTTAAAACAGCCTAGTGGTATCGCCTTAATTCAAAATACGGATAAGCAACCAAATAATCATGAAAATAGACTTTATCTACAAATAACAGATTCCAAAGTTGACAGGTGCAATGTCCGAATACCATAAACCATATAACAGAGAAAAATATATTTTATCATGTCAGAGTATATTTTAGATTTGATTGAAAACATAAAACCAAATAATAAATTTCCAAGATACAAAAATCCAGATTTTACGGGTCATACTGCACGTCGGGTCTAAGCGAACTTAACCCTATGATATCATGGGATTCTCAAACACCGTATACTTGCCCTAAATCTAATTTGGATGATCGCGAGGATCTCCTCTTTAGATTTGGGTTAATTCTTTGTTGGCGCTTTTGAAGTTGGTTGGTGTTTGAAGAACCCATAAGTTTGTTGGGTACATAAATTTTACATTAAAACTAAATCCATAATCTTAAAGAAAATCCCTAGCTTAATCATAGTTAAGGGTACATGTAATGTCTCATAATCTTATAATCTACACTAAAGAAAGGAATATCAAAATTGATTAAACACAGATCATGGTTTAAATCAGTCCTTAATGGAGGACTTTACACATAAGATTAGATTCTCATATTCATGGAAACCTTTTAATAAAAATAGCACAGAGGTTTTATTAGTAATTAATCTAAGATAAAGGGCTTATTTGTAATCTCTCAGGAGTTCACATAAAATTCCAAAAGAGCTAAAGTGCTTCCTTCCTAACTGTTTCAACATTGCTGGGTGGGTACAGAATGGTCCAACGCCTCTTATCAACAGGTCACTTGGATGATGGGCCATAGTAACACATCTAAAGGAGGTAGGCTTATCCAAGGCTTCCGGGAACTTATGTAGACTAAGAACCAGTCAAGACAGTGCTTACACAGTTTTCTGCAACATGGCATGAGAATTGGGTCTCACGCCTCTGCCATTCAAGCTTCAAAGATGATGGCTCTGAGTGGGACTCGTCACAACCAGACTAAATCCCCAGGGTCGCCCAAGGATGGGTCTTTAGATGGCTGGGCCAGATCCTCGATCATGTGGGTCATATGGGCCCCACAATCCCAAACATAAAAACTGTTGTAAAACGAACCTGACTGGTTTTTTTTTTTTTTTTTTCACCGTGGGTTTCTTCTACAATTACAGGTTGGAATGGGAAGAGAATAACTCCTAAGGATCCTTTGTATTCATTAGTACAGATTTGCAAAGTTTCACAAAAGTGTGGTAGGAGCTGCAAGCCTAAATACTACATACCACTGTCGTCAATTTCTGTCCATCTAATGGGCAGATTTTGGTCAGTTAGATGGATGCCCCGATGGGACCCAACCCATATGAGTCCAGGTTCTCTATGGTTGCCCATGGATCTACTTACAGATCCATGGTTCAAATCTGAGATCCAATGGTCCACCCGGCTCCACAATCTATTTCAAGAAGAGGCACAGAAACAGTCCGGTTCTAGAAATTCCTATTCCAGAAGGGGTTTCCTCTGTACCATTAGGCATACCACATACTACGAGGACATCATCAGAAATTACATATAAAAACATGATGACAGTGATGACCGGCTTGATAAAAATCAATTCACACCGTACAGTATAAAATAACACGAATAAGGTTAGAATTATGAAAACCTTATATATTATATTACAAATCAGGTTTACAAAACAAAATCATACACATCACGTTTTAGAGATAAAAATCAGGTAGAAACATGATGGGTTTGTGCACTTGCCTTATTTGTCGAAATTCCAAACCCGTAGAGAGCCTCAAGGAAATTCTTCTATGGCTTCCTTCAAATTCTTAAGCCTAAAGTTGAACCTTCTAGTTAAAAGAGAGAGAGAACTAGGGAGAGAGAGTTGGAGAGAATCGTATGTAGGAGAGGGGCTCTAGTCATATACATATATATATAGAATATAATATAGGTACTTAGAGTAAAACTAGGAAGTAGAGATAGGGTGGAATTCTCCTTTTTCCCATATAGAGTCCTAGCATGTCTCTCTAGCCTTAGCCTTATTGTATCCCAACCAAACTCCTACGAAGGAAAATTCTACTCTTCTTTGAATATGGACGAACACGTGGTCCCCCACACCACTAGTAGTGGGTTTATTTAAATCTCTATCAACAAGGCACTAGATTAATCCGGATGAATTCGGGCCTTAAGAGAAAGTTGCATAATTAATTATTCTCTATCCAATGAGCCCCATATTGGCTATGTTTTTTAAAATTACGAAAATACCCTTCATATTGTCTAAAAATTACCAACACGCATCTAAAATTCCCAGATTAAGTCCTAATCGCGTTTGTGCCCCAATTCTGCCCTAGTTGTTCATCGTGAGTTAATTTCCCCCAATTCGATTAATGTCATTATTTATTTCGTAAATTACTTTTATTTGAATTAAATTTATTAATTTGGGTCGGGATCTTACATTAATCCCGACTAGACCACACTAATCATGTGCCTGTAGGTTATAATTTAGCTTACCATGGGGTCAAGCCATAGATTAGACTCTAGGATTACCCATATGACTTTATAGAGTCTAACCTAAGGACACCCTTCATCATTCACACTTGAACAATGGAAGAAATTCACACAAGAAGGAAAATGTAGAGCTATCGCCCTTCCTTGTTAGATACACTTAGTAGTCCTAAAGCCATGCCATTTGTAAACGGGCATAAGGATCCAATGTCCATCTCATATACAATGCAAAGCCAAAAAATGGTAGCACATGACATTAAGGACCTTATGGTTATCCAAGTTGGAAAACTTAAGACATGGGGCATCTTAGAATAAGGTTAGCTAGTAATTTGTCATTGTACTATAATAAATGGACATTCATGCATTTTATTTCTTTGCCTTCATATTCTTATCCTATTTTTATCAAATCCATTGATTATCGTTATTGATACTATCACTCGCTTGTTGTCTCTAATATGATATTAAGTACAAATATAACATAATTCATGTAAGTAAATAAGTTAAGTAAGTGCAAGTACAAGCATGCAAGTAACTCTATTATTGTTGTGTACGGAGTCGGCACCACTAGCTACAACTCTTATGAAGCTGTTTAAGCTAAGTATAAGTTGATTATATGATGCACGTTATCCCTACTATAGTAGTAGTTCTTTTACATATTTAGAGTAAGTGGGCACTCCTTGGGAAATAGGGATCACCACCCAATTCCTTCACACGACATGTTTTTATACAGCACTTCGAAGAAATTAGCGATGTGGTAATGCAATTAGCAAGTCTTATATTATCTTGATTCCTATTCATGTTTCATATGCTAACATACCTAGAATACAGTTCTAACTTCTTTAATTATCATGTCTTAAATTCTACTTGAAACTATGAACTAAGCTCTAACATTTATTTAAATTTGCCAAACACGGTGTTCGAGGTTCTACTCTTGGTGTTGCATGACCTTTCCCAGACTCATACTAGGGTATCGACCTGGGAGCGAAGGATATCATTGCATTGCAGTACCTATAGTTGATCTTAAGTGGGTCTCCGAGGTTGTTTTCTGATGGACATCACCGTGAGCGTGTCATGGTTCGGACAACTAGGATTTGGGCCTAGGTAGTCATTTTCATTATCTTATTATGGTTTCATTGATTTTATACATTGATATGATTGTTTATAGCATGTACGCAGTCATAAGACCATTATTTACTCCCGTAGTTGAGCCCTTGTAGGCAAACTTTTTAGTATGTATGTTGGACATCTAGTATGCATGGGTATTAACTAAATCCTTGGTTTAAGTAGGATTCATATATGGAATGTTAAGCAGATAATTGTTAATGTTTTCAACTATTATAGGATCACAAAAGTGCATGATACACACATGGCTTCCGCATATTTTTAAATTGATGAATGATTACCGGTGTATAAGGATCTTCCGCAGGCATGAAAGAAACAAAAAAATTTCCCTTGTGGTGATTCATTAGTTCTCTCTTGAGTACAGATTACAATGGAATACGTGTGCCACGTCAAGGGCCTAAAGTTTTTATCCTAATCTTAGGCCCAGAGTGTGACAACACTAAAACGATCGAGAAAGTTGAGATGGGTTTCCAAATACTTACCTCAATACACACGAGAGGTTGAATTCGAAACCCAAAAGGTTCTATGAGCGCTTTGATTCACACCCCACTATTCATTATGTGAATCTTTTATGTAGTTGAATTTGTTTTTGTGAATTTCTTGAATTTGATTTTATGAATTCTTCTTTTCTCAATCTGTCTCCTCTGTTTCTATGTATAATTTTATTTTATTTCATTGCCGTATGTCCATACCTTATATTTTAACATGGGTTTGGCATTCAGTTGGTTAGTTTTCCATTACAAATATGATCTAAAAAGTCTAGCAAGATGGGTCATATTGCTAGATACCGACATATAAGTATGAAACTCATAATAAGTTGGATCGTCTTCTTGGACCCACTTCGATTAGAGCTAGTACTTCACACATACGCATGGAAACGGATTCATTATAAATTGGAATGAGAGTCTCAGTTTCAGTTAAAGAAGTAATAAAGAGTGTCCGTCTCTTTGTGCAAGCGGAATGACAGTGTTTTCGCTAGTTTCCTCATCAAAAGAAATCTAGCATAAGCTATATTTTTTCTCCAGTTAGAACTCAACCCATAGTCAAATTTATCATGGGAAAACACACTAGTCATTGAAATTTCACGTGAAGACCAATCAAAATAGCATCAGTCACAAATTGTGTGACCCGTACCCAACGATACAATTTTCTGTCTAGGAAGAGAGTCTCTCTCCTAGTCCATAAAGATGCATTTAGTTCTTCTCTAGAGATTCAATAGGGAGATTGACATATATAGTGAGGGAGAAAGATAGATATAGGAAGAGAATCAGGAAGGGAAGGGAGACCACACCATTAAGTATGCAATGAAGTATTTGTTTTGTTTTGTGTACAAAAGTTTACAAGGTATATATTGAAGACAAAAGTTTACCTAAGTAGCACATAAATTGCAGACAAATGATATGTGGTTGGTTATACAAATTAAAAAGGGACAATTACCGTACAGATGCTCTTATAACCTATATTTGCTCAAAAACTGTCCACAAAAATACAATTATCATACAATTGTTCATACAAGAAAGAACATCCTATAATGATGATTTGACCCTTGTAGGATATCGAACAGTGCGATTTCCCATAAAAGTAGGAGATCAAATAATGCAATAGTTCTTCCCCTTCCCATCAAACCTAAAGCGCATTTTACCATGAAACTCTTACTTATCTTCATCATTTTTACTTGTTTTCAAATTCCTAAGTTGTGGCTTTTCTTATATACGTTTCTATCTTCAAGAGATCATTTATTTTAGTCATCACAAGAGGTATGTGGCCTCTATTTCATCTATCTTCTTCATTTATTTGGTGAGGAAGTATACAATTTTTCCTTCTCTTCATTAGAAAAAAATTTGAGTTTCATTTGATATCCTATAGTAATAGGATATCACACTGTTCAATATCCTACAGCTGTAGGATATCACAAGTCTAAATGGTAAAATCATTATTTATAGTGCATCTTTTCCTATACGAACAGCTGTGTGGTAATTAACATTTTGTAAACAGCTTTTGCGCAAATGTAGAATATAAGGGCATCTATATAGTAATTATCCCTATTAAAAACCTGAACCTGCTCAGGTTATGTAACACTCCGACTCATCTTAATCCAGTTTAACGATTAATGAATGAGGTTTCGGTAATAATTATAGCGAATTTCTGTTATGCTTGTGGTTTTAGTCTTTTGAGATTCGTTGTTGTTCATGGATAGGTAGTTGAGTCAAGTTAACATTGGTTTAAGCAGTCTCGAGCCCATATTCGTAATTTTTGAGTTTGTACGAATTCATCATGCATGCATCATCTTGGTGTCAACACGTGTATTTCATTAAGCTCGTCAACATCCATAACTGGCTCAAATGAGAACAAGGTCGTTTGTTTCCATTAAACTATTAATTGACTTAAACCGTAATTTTCCCGAACTGCTGGACTTTTATATAAAATTGGCAATCCTTATCTTATATAAGGAGTCCACCGTCTTCTCCTCTCTCATTTTCTTCTCTCCTTCACGCCAGCTCTCTTTCTCTCTCTCTTCTCTTGTTCTCCCTGCTCTCCATCTTTTCTTCTTGTCCTTCTTCTTCCTTGCGATCAATGTAGAGCAAAAGGGGAGAAAGCCTTGTACACCGGTTGTTTGCCTTCTCGTTGGGTTCGCTGGTATCTTCTCTACCCGACGCTCTCTCTCGTCTTCACTTTCTTCTTCCTCATCTTTTGTCGTGGACAAAAATCTAGCACCCTCTTTCCAGTTCAACTCCAGTAAGTAGTTGCGTCACGGTCTCTGTATGAGTTTTGGCTGTGATTGCACCACATGCACTGGTTCTCTTTTGCTTATTCTTGACATGTATGGTTTTAGGATTGCATCTCTGGGATTGTTTGGGCCTAAGAACAGTTGAATTAAGGAAAGAGCGTGTTTAAGGCAAGTATAAGCACAGTATGGATGAACACAAGTTGATACACGTTGCTTGTTATGTTCTTCTACTCTTTCTCGTAAGTGTGTGGTGTTTCACAGCCCTTTAGTCTTGTATGACCTTGTTACATGTCGTTTTTGTAAATGGAAATCATGTAATATAGTGATCTTGTTCTGTACAGAACTCTGTATTCCGACCGATCGGGACAAGGGTTCGACTGATCGAATACTCCTAAAACCGAAATTCGACCGATCTGGCTTCAGAGCCGACTAGTCGGCTCTAATGCATTTCTGCTCCGAGAGAATTAGAGTTCAACTGAATCCCATGCTTACTCATTTTCCTTCCCTTGTTCCTATAACACCATAGGACCTTTTATACCATCTTTAGGTTCATGATGAGACCATATAGGGCCTTCCCCATGACTACTCAACTACACATTTTGCCCAACGGATTACCTTGAACGCATAAATGGTCTTGCGAGCTGTGACGCATTTATGTGTGTTATCTAATTGTTAAGCACCTCCCCATGGGTATTGGTTTAAGAGATTTCGATACACGTTATTGATACAGTGTAACACCCCCAAAGGGAACAACTGTGTATTGAATACCTTAAAACTACATCATCATGCACGGTTAGTAACAATGGATAACTAAGATATGTTAGCTAGTAAAAGACCGTGATTCCTACAAATAATCCGATTTGCATTGCATATTGACTCTGGTTTTGCCCTCCTATTTACATGGTACGCATTCTGCGATGGGCAACGATTGGATAATCCCTAAGGGCTCTGTCCATGGTAAATCCCGAGCAGAAAAGGCTGATTTCCATGTTTGATGCTATTCGTTGGATAAATGTGAGTTGATAAGCCTTGACATGCTTTATGGCACTTCAAATATCTTGATCGTGACATGGACTTGACTTGCTTTGCATATTGATTGGACTATTGGCTTCCATGCTCTTGGTCTTGTTTCTTGTTCAACTTATTCGACTTGCGATTGTTTATTTGTAACGGTATTAATCCAGTGAGATGCACATACTGTATTGCCTGATTGTGACACGACATGTACTGTACAGAACTGCACTGCCTGACTGACTGACCGACATTGATTGACGTGCATCCATATGATATGACTGATCTTGTCTGTCTGGCTCTACTCAACCTCAGCCTTAGGATACCCGACGGGGCTGACTTTGGCATAGACTGTTATTGCCTCTGCAGAGTACTACTGTCCTAAGATTCCGGACCCCGGGAACCAGAGACTCATTCATACTCTGGCTTGGTCGATGGTGTTCTCGTATAGACTGCTCTCAATAGGGAGAATATGGCAAATGTAGTAGCCACCTAGCCAGTTTATCTGTTGTATGATTCTTGCAGCATGCTTATTACTATGCACGATCTGCCTAGTATATGCACGTGATCTCTATGTATTTGTTAATTGTTAACTGTTACTTATTTTACTAGACACAACACGTGTTACCTTAGTGGTGCTTATGCTTTGCTGAGTCGTCATACTTATTGGTTGTTCTTGGTGTTATAGGCACAAATTCCTCTACCGACCCCTCGTCAATCACCCAGACTCCAGAAGAGATCCGAGAGACCCAATCAGGGTTAGAGGAGTGGACTTAATCACTCCCTCGGAGAGCGACTTGGCATTGCATTAATATCATATCTGCCATTTTGTAGCAAAGTTTTTGGGTTTTTCATGCATACCTGGTCTTGTTATTGTCTCGAAGAGCTATTTCCCATTTCGTTGTACATTATGTTATTAATATTAGTTTTGTCGTTCGTGTTCCTTTTCATGTCATCTTTTGTTATGCAATGATACGTACAGCTTCCAAGTACACCTGGTTTGCAAGTGTGAACATCCCTTATATGCATGTACTTAGACCAAGTCGAGGTATACGTGCACGGGAGTACGTGTCACAGGTTAGGTTCTTACTAACCGCCGATTTCTAGGCTAGGGTTGTGACAGGTTAAAAGCCTGCAAGACCAACAAGGGGTTAGCAGAACTACTTCTTGGAAGAGCATTTGATTGCGGCATCAAGTCAAGAAGGAGGGTGCGTAACATGATTCCAATTTGGATGGTGGATCATGGTACAGATGAAGATCCACTGTTAAAGAGCTCCCTGGGCATGCAAGCAGAAGGCCCTACACTCGGATGTGCCAAGGGAGAAGAGTTGTTGCTATTTTAATAATGTTTTAATTTTAAACATGGGTCCTAAGTTACTTTAGTAGAGTTATGTAATAAATAGGGGTCCCGCATTATGTAGTTTTATTTTTAATGTGTCAAAAGAGGGCCCACAACTTACAACTAAACAAAAGGATTGTGTAACAGGGGAGACTTGCGCACATCTCCCCATGCACATGCCTCCCCCCCATTCGGCCACTCTTGTTTTTATTTTTATTTTTATTTGTTTATGTTCTTTTCCTTTTTTGGTTTCTTTTCTTTATAAGTTGTAACCCATCATTGGGAAGATCATGGATGACTGAAAAGAAACCATTTTCTTCTTGAAAGCTTCTTCAAGTTTTTCTTGGAAGATTTTTAGATTTTCCTCGCCCTAGTTGGGGAGTTTGGTATGAGGCCAAGACACTCATCTTCTCCAAGGGTATTCTCCCTCCTTCTTTTCTTTTGGTAAAGAGCAATCAACCCCTTTTCAGCCCAAGAAACCCTAACCTTTTCCTTTTTAGAACCAGCCCAATATTGGTTTTAGAAGGGAAATCATACAAAACAGTCCTAGATCTGATGATTGGCTATCACAAGCCTTGCAACCAAATCTGAAACATTATGAAATATAGCCCATATAGCCCGTAGGTCTGAATATAACCTATCTTGGACAGATCTGAACATTAATTTTGAACCCTAGATATGTATTTATTAGAAACAAACTGTTATGTCATCCCATTCGGATCTGAATCTGAATTTTTTTCAGATCTAAAAGTTGATTGAGATTGAATTCCTAAAGTGGTTGGGAATTCTATTTCCTAAGATCTATCTCCCAACCTTTGGAAAAAGCACATGTGGGACCGATTTACATAGCGGAATCAATAAGTAATTTGTGCTGAAATTAATTTTGCATTGTGCTGGTGCCTAATTTACATTAATTTGTGTGCTTATTAATTTGATATTTGATCTCTCTCTTTTGCATATCATTCATTAGTTTTAGGTCCTGCATCAAATTGGTATCAGAGAAAGGTTCTCTAGGGATTTACATCACACATACATTGCATTACATTGTGTCTCATTGCATATAGGTAGTTGTTGTATGCCCACTAGAAGTGGTCGGAAACATCAGCCCCTAGTTTACAGAATGGCAAGCCCTTCTCAAGCCAAACCAAGTTCTGACCAACCCGGTACAACCATAGAGCAATTGCAAAAGGTTGTAGAGAATCTGGTAGCGCAAGTTCAAACCCTATATCAAGGACAAGCTGAACTAACCAGTGGGTTTAGGGAACTTAAGCAGTCTATTTAGGAAGATGATAGGAAGCGTCATCAACGCCATGAGAGAGATGACCATGAGGTGGACCCCGATGGCTAGTCCAACAATGGATTTGATCACAGGGGTCATGGGAGAGATCAAAATCCTGATGGATGGATTTTGAAGAGCGTTAAGATTAATGCCCTTACTTTTGATGGTTGGATGGACCCACAGGTTTTCTCCAATTAGCTTTCTGATATAGACCATTACTTTAAATGGTATGAAATGTTAGAAGAAAGGAAGATTAAGCTGGCCACTATGAAATTAGTAGGACAAGCCCGGATATTTTGGATTAGCTTAGAAACTAATGAGCAAAGATTAGCCCTTCCAATCATTAATACGTGGGAACGAATGAAGGAAAGGTTGAAGGATAAATACCTTCCCCGATCCTACCATGAGAGACTCCTTGATCAACGGAGTACCCTTCGTCAAGGTATTATGACTATCCATGAATACATCACGAAATTTGAGGAATTAAATTTGAGATTTGATGTAAAAGAGGAACAGTTGTCACTCTTCTCAAGGTTTAGGATAGGTCTACAATCTGAGATCTGGAGAGAGTTGCTTCACCATAGAATCACATTCCTTGCTAATATGTGTGAAAAAGGCATAGATTTGAAGTAATATGTGAAGCCGTAATTTCCTAAAAAGTTAGATTCGTGTAATTCTGACTTTCGAGTCCATGGTTCTAGCGCAAAGCCTACTTTTGGGAACCCTTCTTTTCAGAGAGAAACATCTAGTGATTCGTCATGGGATCCGAAAGGAAAGGGTATTGATGTTGATAAGACAAAGAAACTCTCTCAAATTAAGTGCCGCAAGTGTCATGAATATGAACATTATGCCGTTACATGCCCCACAAGAAACTTGTTCATATCGGAGGCCCTTGATGATAGTGATCCAGATATAGATAATTATGTTCCTAATTTCATTCCATCCGATGATGAATGTGAGGATCCGAGGATCGTGTTTCTTTCCTCTGATTTCTTCCTGTTTACCAAATGGATGCGGAAAAGACATGAACGGAAGTACATGAGGGTGCCAAAATATTAGTGGTTAGATGTGCCTTAACCCTACAGGAAGATGAAGATTGGCGCCAGACAACCATCTTCCATACTTACCTAAAGTGTAATAAGCGAAGTTGCAAACTCATTATTGACAGTGGCAGTTGTACTAATGCAATTTTTTCTAGTACTGTCACTCGTGGGTGACTCGTTCCGAGTTATAACGTCTCAATCCTGATCTCCTAGAGTAGTATGATAGCTTTATTTCACCAATGGCGAACTCTTCGCAGCCCGGGGGAATTAATGGGGGCATCAAGTCAAGAAGAAGAGTGCGTAACATGATCCTAATTTGGATGGATTACCCTTTTATGGGGTTAATTCATTTTGGTTTACAAGATCCACCGTTGGATCATGATACAGATGAAGATCCACCATTGAAGAGCTCCTTGGGCATGCAAGTAGAAGGCCCCACACTGGGATATACCAAGGGAGAAGAGTTGTTGCTATTTTAATAATGTTTTAATTTTAAACATGGGTCCCAAGTTACTTTAGTAGAGTTATATAATCAATAAGGGTCCCACATTATGTAGTTTTATTTTTAATGTGTCAAAAGAGGGCCCACAACTTACAACTAAACAAAAGGATCGTGTAACAGGGGAGACTTGCGCACATCTCCCCATGCGCCTACCTCCCCCCCCATTCAGCCACTCTTGTTTTTATTTTTATTTTTATTTGTTTATCTTCTTTTTCTTTTTTTGTTTCTCTTCTTTATAAGTTGTAACCCATCATTGGGAAGATTATTGATGAATGAAAAGAAACCATTTTCTTCTTGAAAGCTTCTTCAAGTTCTTCTTGGAAGATTTTTAGATTTTCCTTACCCTAGTTGGAGAGTTTGGCGTGAGGACAAGACACTCATCTTCTCCAAAGGTATTCTCCCTCCTTCTTTTCTTTTGGTAAAGAGCAATCAGCCCATTTTCAGCCCAAGAAACCCTAACTTTTTCCTTTTTTGAACCAACCCAATCTTGGTTTTAGAAGGGAAATCATACAAAACAGTCCTAGATCTGATGATTGGCTATCACAAGCCTTACAACCAGATCTGAAACATTATGAAATACAGCCCGTATAGCCCGTAGATCTGAATATAACCTATCTTGGATAGATCTGAACATTAATTTTGAACATTAGATCTGTATTTATTAGAAACAAACTGTTATGTCATCCCATTCAGATCTGAATCTGAATTTTCTTTTCAGATCTGAAAGTTAATTGAGATTAAATCCCTAGAGTGGTTGGGAATTCTATTTCCTAAGATCTATCTCCCCACCTTTGGGAAAAGCACCTGTGGGATCGATTTACATAGCGGAATCAACAAGTAATCTGTACTGAAATTAATTTTGCATTGTGCTGGTGCCTAATTTACATTAATTTGTGTGCTTATTAATTTGATATTTGATCTCTCTCTTTTGCATATCATTCATTAGTTTTAGGTCCTGCATCAGCATTGTATTGTAATTGAGGTGTGGGTTGAGTACATCTCTCTTGTACTATGTTGCTCTCTTTTGTTCTCTCTCTACTCTTTTTCCTACTCTTTGTTTTTGGTTCCTTCAAATGATATTCTCCATTACCATTTCAAATAAAATAATAAAAAAAAGCTGAAAAACATACAAGGGTCAAACACAACTAACCCTCTGCCAAAGCCACCCCAAATTTGGGACAGGTCCTCATGTAAACAAATTCCATTGATAGCCCTAACTAGAGCTTTTCAAGCTAAGAGTTGTAAAATACTTTCAAACCTCTTTTAGTGTGAAACTTTTAGGCTGAACATAGGCCTCATTTGCACTCCATTTGCATGCCGAATTTACATTTTTAATACGTAAAATATTGCAAAGAAATGTGTGCATGCATAAATATTATATGTACTTAAAGGATGCAAAGAAACAACCCCTATGCAATTATGAAAATATCAATCCTGTTAGTCATCTACGATTCAATTAAGAGCACTGAATGGATCAAAATCATCATCTAATACTGATCGGCTTGTAGAATTGAGTCGATCAAGTCTTTCATAGGTTGGTTGATCCAGAAAATCCACTGGTATTAGATAAGGCCTAGTTTCTTCCTTGATGCATTCTTCTAGATTCACTATGTTTGAAAACATTGCCCAAATTTCAGACCATACATGGTGACAACATAATTCTGGATCCCTTTACAGTGTCTCACATACTGTTGTGCAGTCATACATCTCATGGGTGAAAGTGTGAAACGTTGAAGTGGAGCCACTTATACAAAACCCAAGTCACTTAAAATGAATGTGTGGAATGTCCTCAAATTTTATCCAAATACAAGTCAGCCCGCCATTAAGATGGAAAACAATCGAGAAAGTAATTATTTCCTACAATTATGGTGCGACAGGCCGCAACCTATGGGTAAGTCTTTTGGAATCAATGGTGAATGCAATAGTGACAGTGATTTTGAACCATATCTATAACTAACTGGCCCGTAATAGATTTGTAGTGTACAACATTCGCCTGGTGAGGACTATAGTAAATGGTTGGGTTTTATACAAGAAATTTGTTATTTTGATATAGTATGAAAAAATTATATTTTGATTAGAATGTATGTGTAGGAACTTTATAAATATACAAAAAAGTTGTCATAAATGGGCCCGCTCAAACTTGAACGCTTCAAGCCGGGTTTGGAAAAAATTTATAAATCCTACTCTCTCCAGAAGGTCACTAAGCTTGTCTCTAATAGGAGGGGATTAAGATGGGCCTTCTGTTTAACTTGACTCGTTGCTTATATTTTTTGATAATTACAAAACTGTATATTTTTTCAGTTTTATAAATAATCATCTTTTTAATCAACTTTAATTGCCAGTTAATATGGTTAACCTAATGTAATTTTTTACTAACGCTCATACATAATTTAGAAAACCTACATGTTAATTTCCCAAAAATTAAAAACGGTACAAGTGCTATTAGCGTTAAAAGAGGCATACAAAACTCATTTATTTCTTTAAATCATATATTCAGGCGACTACTGTTTCTTTGTTTGAGTACAACTGCTTTTAGATAGAAATTAGGTTTGTTCATTGTATTGTCATCTTTCGTCTTTTTAAGAGTATCCCTTGATTTTAGTTGTATATGAATTCCCACTCTAATTTATGTTCTGTGATGGGCCTAGTAGATGTGTTAGATTATCTGAGCCCACTTCGATTAGAACTAAAAACACTCATGATAGAGAGTCTCATTTCAGTTACAACTGTGGATTTGAATAATGTAATGTCCCAAATTTCGGTTTTGATTTTAAATAAATCTGGACCTTAGTTTTTATCTTCGATAGACCCTGCATGGATATATTTGTAATTATTATTTAAATTTTAATAAATTATTTGATTAATATTAGTGGTTCCATATATTGTATTAGAATTTGAATTTTTAGAAAGTCTGACTCAATCCAGAGATATTATTCAATTAGGCTCCTTGAGATGTATTGGCCCAACCCAACTCTACTTTTGAATCTAGTCATACTCAAATTAGTTTCCCGCGGCTAACTTGGTTTAGGAGTCTAATTCTTTTTGGTGAATCTCCCCTTTTTTTTATCTATATAAAAGGATACTCAGTCACTCACCCCGCTACCTACCTGAGATAACACCTCATACGAATTCCATCCTCCCTATTTCAAATCCTTTGTAAAGTTCTTTGCCCGCGAGGTATGTCTCCTTTCTCCTTTCCCCCTTTCTTTTCATGTTTACTATTGTATGTACTCACCCTAGGATTTTGTTAGCATTGTGATTTTTTATAAGCTTTGCCTTGATTTTGATCATGCCCTTACCAAACCATGATCATGGTGGACAGGCCATTATGTTGACTTCCATCGTCTTGCATCACGTCCCTTGTCACCACCCCCAGGCCACCATATTCACCAGCTAGCACACCGACCGTACCATTAGCCATCAACTCATCTAATCAGAGTATAGACCCACCCTCTTTCACCCTTATGTCCGAGGCAGACACCAACAACACTGCACCATCAGGCCCCAACCCGATTTCCATCATCACCAGACTCATCACTTCCCTCTATGAACCCAGACCCAGATCACTGTAACCTGGACCCATCTATGATTGACCCAGACCCTGATCTTCGCCATCTCCTTCTTCTTCTTCTGTATTCTGAGATTCTTCCACTGCTCGTTCCTCTCCTCTTCATTTTTTTTTTCATTTCTTGTGCCTCCTCTGCTTACCTTTCTTGCTTCATCTCCTCATTCCCTTCTCTTCTGACAGTCTCAGGCATTCCTTCTAGCACCCACCCACGCACCT
The DNA here is from genome assembly GCA_037013555.1 of Sextonia rubra. NCBI lineage: Eukaryota > Viridiplantae > Streptophyta > Magnoliopsida > Laurales > Lauraceae > Sextonia > Sextonia rubra. Next base: position 29,617,498 of record JASUAD010000009.1, read on the forward strand.
TCATCTTCTTCCTTCTTTTCTGTCGCACCAAATAGAGCCCAACCAACCACTGCAACCCACCCACCATCTGCAACGCTGTACTTCACTTTTTCTTCTTTCTTTTCTCTATCTTCCTGTTTTGCTTCTACTGTTCTTCTCTGCTCTTCTCCTCTCCCTCTCTACTCACGCCCAAACCCAGCCCAATCCACTCATCCGCCCAACTTCTTCTGTCTCTGTTTTCTACCTCTCCTCCTCCTTCTTCTTCTCCACTGGGTCCTTCTCCTTTCCTGCACCTTCATCTCCTTCTTCTTTTCTTCTTGATTTTTAATTTCCTTCCTCCTTCTGATCAGGGCTGAACCCAACAACCATCCGGACCTGGTATATTCATCTTTTCTTCTTCTTTCTAGCTCTCTGCTAAACCATCATCAGTGGCCATCTTGAATTGAACCCAGGCCATCTCGACCAATGATCATGATCATTTCCGTCCTCCCTGTTCCTGCCCCACGTTTTTTACACCATCGTGTCATAAAATTGATTCTTTTGAGATTATTTGTGATTCGACTTAAACGGTGTCTTTGCTCGTAAAAAGAATTAATTTTATTGAAATAATCATAGATTTTCAAGGATATTTGCTACACTTGATTTGTTTGATTTTGTATTGTTTCCGCTGAAACCATCTTGCTATAAAATGGATTGATACGTGTTATAGTTTGAGATTAATTGTCGCTTGATTGAAAAGGTTGAATTTGTATAAAGATTGGATAATGTGCAACTTGATTTATGTTTCCAACATGTCCTGTGCTTGTAAATTGAAATTCATATAGAAATTAGTGGAGTACCTTAAGAGATTATTTACAGTTTTGAGGAAGATATAATTCTTGTTCAGAGTATTATTTATCATGTTGTTATTTAATTTAATTATTGTAGACCCGTCGTGCCTCTAACTTGAAGGTCCAGAGATCTTAAATTTGGGAGCGTGCCAAATAAACTCTCAAAAATATATAATAAAGGATGTCCCTAACAAAAAAAAAAAGTTGCATAAGCTATAATTTTATCAATTGGACCTGCATCTTAAATCCAATCTGCTACATACAAAAATTTACTCCAATCAGAAGTGGGCCCACAAAGTAATTTAGTTTTGTATGGGAGAGAGTGTTTCTCCCTTGTCCTTTTGAAACACTATTTACGACACACAAGCACTCATGAAGATAGCAATTTCTTTAAAGATTGATTAGAATTTTGGAAAGACAAATAGGAAGGGAACGGAGATCGGACCATTAGATTAAGGTAAGTACGTAGTATATCGTTATGTTCTATTTGTTTTGTTGGCTTTGTTCTTATTCTTGGTGTTGGTGGGAGCTCTGTATTTATTTATTGTTGAATTATTTTCTTCAAACAAGAGATTGAAATCCAATACATTTCTAAGGATGTGTACATACAGTTTTTTGATGTTGTCATTCCATACCATACCACCTGTACCAAGTTCCTATGAAAAGAAGTCAGTAAATCCTATTGTAGATTAAAAAGATGAGTTTCCCTACTTTTTTACTGCATTGTCTTTTATAATTTCCTTTCACCATAAAATATTTTATTTAAACTTTACCATGATTCTATGAATGTAACTGTTAGATGGCAAAGATGAATAGGAACCCACCTAGGTTAACATCTCTTTTTTTTTTTTATCATTTTCAAATAGAGTGACTCTATTCATGTTCTGTTGTACATTGAATCAAAGTGTTAAGCTTATTGGTTGATAATAACCCTTTGGCATGCATTGATATTTCTATGATTTGAATTGAATTGAACCAATTATGAATATTAACAAACTCATGCATACTTAGGATTGATTTTTTTTATCCCTTTTTTTACCTAAATTCAGCAACAGAAACCATGAAGATTCCTGCTACTTCTTCTTTAGCCGTTGTTAGTCTTTTGCTTGTGCTTGGGAGCTTCAGCGTGGCATTCGGGTAGCCCAACCATCTTGATAGGATGCCAAACATCATCAAAGGGGAGAGGTGGGCTAATTTTTTAAATGGAATGAAAGCTATGAATCTTCCTCCCTCTTTAACCATCTTCTGGCCCACTGGTGAAGATGAGTCAATGATACCACTTCAATGGGCCAGAGAACCTGACATTGTCCGCTACCATATCGTCCCTATGAAGCTCTCCTATTGGCAACTCACTCGTTTAGTGGCGGCCGGTCAACGAATCCCCACCCTCCTACCGAACAAGCCTATCATACTCACTGCTGACAAATCATGCAATGTCTCTGTTAATCATATCCATATCACTCACCCTGAGAAGTTCCAAAATGTTGCCGCTTTTGTACATGGAGTGTCAACTCCCCTCAACTACTCTCACAAAGGTGCCTCGACCAAGCCAAAAGCAGCTTCGCCGCCGCACAAGTCTAAGGGTGCAATTGCACCGCACCCATCGCCACCACCTTCACACCCGGCTGCTCCAAAATTGCAGCCATCGCCACCACCTTCACACCCTGCTGCTCCCACATTACAGCCATTGCCACCACCTTCACAACCTGCTACTCCCATACCCCACCCATCGCCACCACCTTCACACCCGGCTAATCCCACACCGCAACCATCACCACCACCATCACACCATCCTACTCCCATACCGCATCCATCGCCACCACCTTCACAGCATGCTGCTCCCACACTGCAGCCATCTCCACCACCTTCGCAGCATACTGTTCCCAAACGGCAGCGATCGCCACCACCTTCACAACCTACAAAGCCATTACCACATGCAAAGGCCAATGCTACATCTGTTGCTCCCACACCGCAGCCATCACCACATTCAAAGGCCAATGCTACCTCTGTTGCTCCCGCACCGCAACTATCACCACATTCAAAGGCCAATGCTACATCTATTGTTCCCACACCGCAGCCATCACCACCCTCAAAGCTTAATAGAAACTCTGCTCCCCCCACACCCCAGCCATCACCACCCTCAAAAGTCCATGCTAGATCTGCTTCTCCCTCGCCGCAGCCATCACCACCTTCGAAGATCCATGCTACATCTGCTGCTCCATCACCACCTTCAAAGGCCCGTGCTGCATCATCTGCTGCAGCCACGCCACAACCGTCACCACCTTCAAAGCTCAATGCTACATCTACTACTCCCATGCCACGGCCATCACCACCTTCAAACGTCCATGCTACTGCTGCTGCTCCCGCACACCATCCATTTGGCGCTATATTTCCATCCAACAAATCCTGATTTGCTCTCTTACCGATTTGGGCAATCTCTATTTTTAAATACTTTTGATTTCAGGAGAAGCTAAATTAGATTTTTTTTTCCTTTATAAAGTAATGTTTAGTTCCTCATACTCTTATATGAATTCAAGTGTTTAACTTTCCAAGTGATTGTTCGAGATGGTGATTATTTTATTTAGTATAGTCTATTCAGCTTGGTGTTTTGGAAACTATTGGCGCCTGATGCCAATGAAGGCAATGATTCCACTATTAATATAGATGTTTACCAAACAATTTTGGAGCACACTATCTACTGTTTGGTGCTATCATATAACCCTCATGGTCTTACTAAGGATCTGGGTGAAGATCTATAGCATTGTCGCACTTGAATTTGGCATGTGTAGTTCAATAGTAATTATGTCTGGTTTCGACCAGAATTTTAGCATGTTTGAGTAGCTCACTGGAAGCATTGCAATTATGATTTTTGGATAAAAAAAGTATGTGAAAAAATTAATTTATGGTTATGCTGTTTTGTAAGGGGTTTTAATGAGTGTTTGTATGTTATCAATGCTGGACAATGTCACCCACATCTTTAGAAAACAGGGGGCTAAATTCAGGTTTCCAACACCTGGAAGGTATAAGAAAAGCCACTTACCCTAGTGGTACTTACCCTAGTGGTACCTACCTGGCTTGGGTTCAAACTTGGCCACGTGCCTCTCCTCGTTTGAAGATGTGTTACCTCACCGGAATTTTTCTTTCCACATCTGACGGTTCGCCACCTTTACCCAAGATTCTCCCCTCTCTCAAAGGCTCCCTTGTCGGAGGGCTTGGGGTCCCACGCCCCTAAGGCCGGGGTACAAAAAAATAAATAACCACCTCAAGGAGACCATTATGCCAATCCACTCATAGCTAATCAGGGATCAATCTCTAGCGTAGCTTTGATCGTGAGGAACATGGTTGAGCATGTGTGTGAGTGCAAGTATTTACCAAAGTAGTTAATAATAATAATAATAATAATAATTATTATTATTATTATTATTATTGAAAAGCTATCATTCATTAGAAGATATTGGAATTTACACACATTTAGATCCAAAAGTATAATCAAACAAAAAGGAGAATAATATATGAAAGCCCATACTTTCTAGACCTTTTCATATTAATTAACATCACTTGAAGAAGAAACTTTATCCCCTTATAACCCATAGAGATGCATGCCACTCGTGGGGTATAAATTGAAGGAAAGGTATTATTGTGGATTAGAATTTTTTTTTTTTTTTTTTTTTTGCAATAACCATCATTATTGGATCATTACAACCATTTATCTTACGGGACTCAAAGATTAATGGTTTATTAAGTGTACTTCTATGAAATCCAATCAAACATTTGGACCTCTTGAGGCCAATCTCTCAACATGGAGATGATAAAAGACCATTGTCAGACCCCCTTCTTGGGTTTTGGCATTGGGCCAATGGAACCCAAATATCAATCCCACATTTTGTCATTTTGACATTAGCCCATACACAACAAGGGCGAATCTACATGTAATGGAAGACCCAAACAAAACTCAAAAACCCGACAAAGGCCTTAAGGCTCTTATGGCGAAGCCCCCATTTCTTTTTTTTTTTTTTATGGTAACCCAACCTAGGGCTGGGACATAGATACAAACACATCTGACACATACATATATGAGGACAAGTCACATATACGAGGTCATGGGATTCATAAATGTGAGGACATTGGCACAACTTACATATGCAAGGTAATGGGGACTCGCAAATGTGAGGACATTGACACAAGTCACACATGCGAGGTCATGGGATTCGTAAATGTGAGGACGTTGGCACAACTTACATATGCGAGGTAATGGGGACTTGCAAATGTGAGGACATTGACACAAGTCACACATGCGAGGTAATGATGACTTGCACATATGAGGACACAAGCACACTCATACATGTGAGGTGATAAAAAGTCACATATGCAAGGAGAGGATAGGCCAAGTTTAAACCTAAGATCTCCCAATGACAATAGGCACTCCTCACCAGTAAGGTAAGGAGCCGTGATCACTTAAAAGTAACCAAAGACCCCACGACCCTTTGCCAACTCCACTCTCTCCCTCCTTTGTGTTGTTCCATGGCCAAAGTGAGCAAAGTAGACCATTATTGTCATTTTGTTAACAATGTCAAGAGTTGACATATCTTTCCTTCTTTCTTGTCTTTTAGTCAAAACCAAATCTATCACCAAATCAAAGAAACCAAATCTATCACTAAATTAATTACTTCATTTATAAACGTGATTTCATAAAATGAATGATGGTTTTAAACATAGCTAACCTAGTAGACCTAACTATTAGTACTTCAGAGTTTTGCCTCATTCATATATGCTAGTCATGATTTAGTCAAGGAGGGCATTTCCCCTGCATACTTAGCTAACTTAAAGGTTCTCATATGATAGCCATCCAATATGAAGACATGTTTGTATTTTCTCATATTTTCTTGTAAGTAAGTTCAAGATCTAGAATAACATCAATTTTACATTGAGCTCAATTGAGAAAGAATAACTCCATTTATTGTGTGAAAGTATGAATTGGTGGATACGAGAAGGGTGCAACATGTTTGATCAAATTTTAGGCAACTTAACAAAAATAGACAAGAACCTAAGTTAAACCTGGCCTAACTAATGTTCTAAAAGTGCTAACATGAACCTGACCTAAACCCAACAAGAATTGAATTCGTTTTGATTTACAGGCCAGTAATTGTCAAGAACCAAAACCTAAATCTGTCAACATAAGTTTCAAATTTGGTCAGTTTGGGTCAGTGGCATTAGTTGAGGCTCAGCCGAAGTTTGACAAATGTGTACTTAGTGAAAGAGTGGCAAAGATTATCTCTTAATTAAATGAGTATATCCTTTTATAACTTGTTTATTTGTTTTGGGTTCTCTTAGGGCAAAGTGAATATTGAAAATAAATTAATCTCTACTCTCTTTTTTCTTTTGGCTCAACTCACAGTGGAGTCACATTGCATTAGTACTAAACTATCTTTATCGGGGGGCGCTACATATGCCTGGGTATCTTTTAAGAAAAAACACTCCTCCTAGTTGGGCACACTGAGATGCATGATGATCATGGAAGTCCATTAGATGGAAAAATCTATATGAGATCTACCTATATTCAAAATCTTGAGTCCATAAGAACATCTCAATCTTTTGATCCATAGCTCTAAAATTTAATGGTTTAAAAGTATCATTTTATCATGATTTCACTTTAATGGTAAAAAAAAGTTAGATGAGTGTAAAATTTGGACTTATGATTGTTCATGTGGAAGTAGTGTGTATGAAAAGACTAGATTGACTCAATATGGGCTCCATGACAATGAAAAAAAAAAAAAGAGGGGCAGAAAAGGGGGCATTTTTAAAGTAGGGCATTTGTTAGAATTCCTCATCTTTATCATATACTAGAGACTATGATACATGGATACTTCAAAATAGGTAACGCACTGTGTCGTATTTTATCAAATATTTCACTTTTTGTGTGTGAAACCCATGTCCTTGGTGTGTCCCTACTATATTCATGCAATATTTGGGCATCATTGACTAAAAAAACTCAGTTGCACCTATTGCCCACCAAAATCAGCAATCTACTTTTTGCATCTATGGATGTTATCTCCTTGTGTGGCCTTCTTGTCCTCTTTGAATACATCAAAATCATTATTAACTTTTTCAAGTGACTTTCCTCAACCCCCAAACCCCCACCCCAACCCCACCCCCCCCCCCCCCCCCCCCCCCCCCCCCCCACCCAACAACAACCACAAAACCAACAAAAAAATACAAAATCTTGGGTCCGCCATAGATCTTGATGTTTGACGTTGTGCTCAAAGGAGGCCCAAATGTAGTGACTTAGAGCTTTTACCCATTATATGGTTTTGATGTTGGATGTTGACTAAAGTGATGCACAAAATTTGACATATGTTTTAATTTTTAAGTATTGGACCCATCAGAGTTTGACGTTGGTCAATGGCTCAAGTATACCCCACCATCAATTATCCATAAGATTTGGAAGACATGGCCCCAAAAGGAGTTTAGACAAGGATTTGTAAATAGGCTCGATTTATAGGATTTATAAATAGGCTCTTGTGGTTTTAGTATTTGTAAACATACACCTGCTTTTCCATTTGTAAAGGGATGAAGGGGGCTTGTCACTGGTTTATTATCTTTTATTTTAAGGTATCAAAAAAAAAAAAAAAAATCAAAGCAGAGTGCCATGCTATCACTTGTGCTAATATAATCATGTGTACTAAATGAGTTGGACATAAATGTAATAAATGAGTTGAAGATAAATGGGACATGACCCGTTATCACACCTCAACATGTTTCTTTGTCATCATCAATGGATCTCCAAAAGACTTTTCCTAGACTTGAACGGACTCTCAGGCACTATCCCCTTTCCTCTTCAATATAGTAGCTAAAGCCTTAAGCAAAATGGTAAAGTTGGCAACAAATCAGGGCATCATTGAAGGTTTTAAGCTGGCAAACTCTTCTCCAGAGTTATCTCACTACAATTTGTTGATGATACATTAATTTTTTGTGGAGCAAGTGAAGACCAAATTAAGAATGTGAAGGCTATTTTATTTTATTTTGAAGCAGTGTCAGGCTTGAAAACCAATTTCTTTAAAACTGAGTTGATAGGAGTTAATGTGGGGGAAGATGTGATATGCAACCTAGCAGATGTTTTAGGGTGCAACGTGAATCATTTCCCAGCATCCTATTTCGAGTTGCCCTTATGTTCGAGTGCAGCTAGAAAGGAGGCTTGGGAGCCGATGGTGGAGAGGATGGAGAGAAGGCTCTATAGCTAGAAAGCAAATTACCTTCCCATTGGAGGAAGGGTTGCTCTTATTAAGGTAGCCTTGGCGAATCTTCCGATTTATTATTTCTCTATCTTCAAATGCCCCATCTCAGTATTTAGACGGTTTGAGAAACTTCAAAGAGATTTCTTATGACAGGGTAAGAGTGAAGAAAGAGTTACATTTAGTTGATTGGGCTTCTATATGTAGGCCAAAGTAACAAGGGGGGATTGGGTAAAAGGCCCCTAAGACAAATGAGTCAGGCTTTACTTGGAAAATGGTTATGGCAAGTAGGTGAAGAAACTGACAACCTTTGGAACAAGTTGTGGATATGAAGTATGGGGTCTCAAGAGGAGGATGGGATGTTTAGGAGGTGAGCTACAAAGCTTTAGCTATTTGGAGAGGCATCCTTTCTATTAAAGAGAGATTCATGGAAAATATCAGATACCGCTTAAGTTCAGGCAAGAAAGTCCTTTGCTGGCTAGATAAGTGGACCGGTGATCATCCTTTGGCAACTAAATCTTCAGCCATTTTTAAATGAGCTATGAAAAAGAAGGTATCAATTCAGTGCTATCTATTGAATCTAGGGGAGCAAAGGGCCTGGAATCCCATTTTGAGGACAAAACCTAAGGGCCCGTTTGTTTGCATGAGGGGAAGAATAGAAGAGGAGTAAAATATCGGATGCAAATAAAGTTAAAGAAGAGTGGGTTGAAATAAATGAATGAAGAGTTATTTTTGTTGTGTTTGGAAGATTGAGGTAAAGTAAAATGGATTTATACATCATGTGTTTGGATAAAATGGAGTAGAGTAAAAAAATTGCCTTTTTTAGTTTTGTAACCACACATTCAAAATAATAAAAATACATATATATATATATATATATATAGATTATGACTGTTCTCAAAAGGGCTACCCCCACTCAAGATGATGGAAATTGTCATCCATTGGACCTCACTATCAATAAACCATTATAGGATTTAATAGGATTGCGACCTACAAGACGAATGTCCCTGATCAATATATGTGGACACCTTGTATTTATTATGAGGCCCACCCTAATATGTGTACAAAAGATATGCTCCTTATCAAACCATACATTCAAAAGCCTTCAATTAGATGGAGACAAATGTCCATCAATGGACATCACTAGTAAAAAGCCCCACTAGTACTCGGGCATGTGATGCTTGAAGAGAGAGAGAGAGAGAGAGAGAGAGAGAGTGGCGTGGGGCCTATAAGAGTGGGGAAATTCACCCATCAGTGGTGCCCACACAAAGTATTTGAATAAGTTGGGCCCCACTTATGATTAAAAAAACAAAAGAAATAGAAGCAAATGTAAAAGAGAGAAGAGACAATCATCTATCTATAGGTCATGATATGAAATAGGTTTGGAATGGAGACTCATCAATGGATCCACATCCAGGGAAAAAAAAAGGATAAACTGTAGGGATTTCATCCATTAGATGGGCCCACACAAGGAATTTCATAGTGAGGCCCACGTCTAAGATCCTCCAACGGAAAGTTTGCCTCACTAATGATTGATTAGACATCTCAATGGCCCCCATATAAGACAAGATAGAAGCTTACTATCATGGGCCCGCTTTTGATGGATAGAAAAATATAAAAAAGAGGGAGAGGATATGGTGTACAAAGAAAAAGGGAAAATAAGTTCGAAGGTAGGGAGGAGTAAACATAGTTATTCACGTAGAGTGGGATAACTTGAGAGAGGATTAAGTAAAAAAAAAAAAAAAAAGTAAGTGCCAACTCAACAAAGTTGTTTACTTTACCCAACCCTTAAAAATCTTTCTAAATACCTCTTTAAGTTAAAATATAACCGTTGGAGCACATTTCATCTCTCCTTTATCCTACTTCATGGCAAACAAACAGGCCATAAAGGATAACGAGGTCGAGCAATATATATCTCTTTTAAATACCATGAATGGAACTATTTTGTTAGAGCGAAGGGACAGAAGGAGATGGATGGCTTTTAATGATGGTTCTTTCCCTGTCTCTTCTTTTTTCACGACCATCACTACAAAGCCTGGTGGTAGGAATCCAATCACAAGTATTTGGAAGCTAAAGGGCCCTCCAAGGGTAGTAATTTCTGAGTGGGTGGCGCTTCAAAAGAAAATCCTGACTTTGGACAACTTAAAGCGGAGAGGAAATATATTGGTCAACGGGTGCCACATATTTATGTGAAGAGGAGTCGGTCAATCACCAAACGCTGAATTGTAAGACAATTTAATCCCTGTGGAGATCTTTGATAGACTGGTTTGGATGTAGTTGGGTTCTCTCCAATTGTATTTTGGACCTCTTCCGGCCTTGGATATGGCCCTTAGGATCTTTAAAAGGAAAGGAGAAGTGGAGGCTATTTTTTTTTTTTTTTTTTTTTTTGCCATATTATGGATAATCTAGAAGAAGAGAAATCCGAGTTGATTTCAAGGGATGGCTGGTGATGTGAATACTTTGAAGGAAAAAGTCAAGTTTGTTGTCGCATCTTGGGTCAATCTAATTGCTATATTCAGGGACTACTCTAGTGATAAGGTAATGAGGAATTGAGGTGAAATCGCGGGTACATGGGAAGGAGTTTGCACTCTTCTTTACTGTTTTTGCTCTTGGGAGGTTGTTTTTCTATTTCTATTTTTGTTTCACAGCTTGTCGATATACATCTCTTGTATCGTATTGCCTGCTTTTTTATTTCAATGAAACAAAAAATAAAAATAAATGGAACATGACCATCAGTTAACATCCATCCAAAACCTAACCCCACCTTAAACCCAACCTAGTCAAAGTGCCAACAAAAATCACATCGGCCCTAAACACGACTAAACCCACTGCTAAACCTGCCCCATGAAAGGCCTCCGTTTTCTTCTCTCGCTCCAAAAACCCTTGCTCAGAACGTTCGATCTTTCCTCGCGAAATATCGATTGAGGTTTTCTAGCTTTCTCCAATTCGATTTTCTCTCTCTCTCTTTCTCTCTCTCTCGCTTTAACTTACGTAGAGACGTTGCCTGTTTAGAAATCTCGGGTTTTGCACTCGTCGTCCGATTCCTGTTTGGTTGCTTCGATTTTCTGGCCATTGCGGCTGAATTCATAGTCGAAGAGAGAAAAAATGGTACATTTCTAGTTGATTCAATCTGATTTTGGTTCAATTTGACCTAGGGTAATCTACTTTTTAGTAGATTTGTTTTGGGTTTTCTTTGTTTTCCAACTGACTATGCATGTTGCATTGATTGTGGGTGTTTTCAGCTTCCACTTTCGTTACTGAAGACTGCTCAAGGGCATCCCATGGTAAGCTCTTTTTCGATGTCTGTATTTTGCCTTTTTGGGTCTGATTTTGCTCTTCTCGGTTAGTCGCATTTTTCAAAACTTGGGTTTGTGGGTTTGTGGGCACCATACATAATATATGGTTTCCTCATCCGAAGCAGCTGTATGGGTGGTCTCATCATTTTAGTCATTCAGATCATTAGCAAGTGGACATAGGCAGCGCGGAAAACGATTCTATATTGAACGCGGACCCGGAGTTTTTTTGTTTTATGGGTGCAGATCCAAATAGAAAATTGTGTTTTGGGAACGAATACAGAATTCTCATGTGGGTTTTGGGGGCAGACGTCAGATTTTTATGTGAATCTTCAAAGAAAAATCAGAACTTTCACTACGGTTTTAGAGGCAGACTGAGGCCCAACAGGTGCGTCCACCCATGATCTGGTAATGACCCGACTGGTGGATTTTTACGGTTGAATGTGGATTGTTGGCTATTTTTAACGTCCATTTGCAAGCCATATATCAGATGATCCTTTTAGGCTAAGGGAGACTACTACTTATATATGGTAGGTCTTAGCAATTGCCAGCCCCAAGAGGTGAGATAGCCTCCATTATGTGGAATGCTTATCCTGAACAAATTGGAGAGAGAGAGAGAGAGAGAGAGAGAGGTGGGAGTGGTGTTGTCATTATGTTTCTGTATTTATGGTTTCGTGGATTTTATGGCATTTGACAGTTGGTGGAGCTGAAGAGTGGAGAGACATATAATGGACACTTGGTGAATTGTGATACCTGGATGAACATTCATCTGAGAGAAGTCATCTGTACTTCTAAAGTAATGATCTTCCGAGTCTTACGCAATGCTTGTGTTTGTCTATTTAGTTGTGCAATGGAAATTCTTTTTATTTAATTAGTTTATTTATTTTGCTCTGCTTGAATTTGACAGTGGATATTGTGGTGTAGGATGGAGACAGGTTTTGGCGAATGCCTGAATGTTACATACGGGGAAATACTATTAAGTATCTTCGAGTACCTGATGAGGTGAGGTTGAGACTGAATATATTTTTGCTTTGTAATTTTTTAATGCTTCGATGTGCAAGGAACTTTGTAGTAGCTTAACATAAACTAATGGTGCACTTTATGAAATTTTGTGCTGAACTTCACATTGTTTTTTAATTTGTTTGTTGCATGTGTGTGTGTGTGTGTGTTTCCTTTTTTCTTTCTTTTTTTTTTTTTTTTTTTTTGTAATATGTAACAAATCATATCATTGCTTGCTTGTTTTAAGATCCATTAATATCCACTTTATAATCAGTATCACCCAGAGTCTTGACCAAAGCCTGTACTTTCACTAATCTGGTTACATCAAAACCTTGGAGCTGGTAAAAAACTAAAAGGGTCAAAATAAGCAGCTGAAGTGTTGAACCAGTTGGATCAATCTTTTCTTCTCTTTTTTTTTTTTTTTTTTGAAACTTGATTGTTGAGTCAGGTTAAATGAACAGCTGGACCAGGTTTGACTAAACTGTCCAATTTACTGGTTCTTCCCCAGTTTTTAAATATTGATATTACCATTGTTGGTTTGTGATGTAGGCCCTAGGGTTAGGGCTTGCGTAGGGGGTGCCGAAGTACGTATCCAAAGACACTTCGAATCATCAAAAAAACTTTAACACACACGAGGACGCACCTCTCGGGGGTAAAACCTAATTTTATTAATCAACCAAGTCTGAAAATCTCTTCTCTACAATGCTATATATATATATAGTAAAAGCAAACTTAATGTGTAAGAAAATCCTATGCTATTAGTAAAAACTTCCCTAATAACAATTTAATTATAAATCTATTAATAAAAATAATATAATCCTAATCTAACTTGAAGAGGGGCTACTTGTGGGGCCTAGACTGCATCAGTTTGCTTGATTTTCCTATTCTTTCGTGATTTTAGTTTTACTTATGAATTATGATAGTCATATTTAAATGGGGTTATGGAAAGTAGAACATACCTTTTTTGGGTTTAGTGGAGTAGAATTAACAAATCGGACTATGTGTAGCATGGGTAGGGCTTCATGATGATGATGATGACTATGGGATCATCATAGAACCTTATCTTATCTAGCTTGGTATGGCTGAATGCCACTTGTTTCAAAGTAGAACTCAAAATGTTATATGGAAAGTCTTTCATGGCCAACTAAAGAACTACCAGGTTGATGCAACTCTCCTTTTCTGGGTTATGGTGATGATTTAATGATTACAGCAGGTCATCTTTCAACCTTTAGCCAATGCTAATGTGGTCAAACTTATTTTCCTAGTTCATGGCTAGAGAATAATCTGCAGCTAGTTTATCTTTTGTTTTGTTTTTCAGGTGATTGACAAAGTGCAGGAAGAAACCAAGAGTCGGGCAGGTAGTTTTCGTTTTATTTGACGACCTTGATAATTGATGGTTGAACTTTTAGGTTTTTTTTTTTTTGTGATTTTTTTGCTATTAATCGACTATATCTGCCATTCTTTATTTTGTTTTAGTAAAAGAGACAGCCCTTTTCTTCTAAAACATTTTTTATAGCCACCACACCACACTGGCTGAATGGAGCCACATAAGATTATCAGGGAGTTGACAAGAGTTTGACCTATGTACCTTCTATGCAAGGCTTAAACAGACCGCAGTGCAATTGAAGGATGCTCATTTTGCAACCACGAGGCTGTGGGTTTGAGTCATGTCGCCAATATTTAAAAAAAAAAGACAAAAAAAGAGTGTATAATGCCTTACCATTATAACCAAGGTGTTTCAAAGAATATTTTTGTTATTGATTAACTATTACTGCCATTTAGGGTTTCAGAACTAGCCATTACATAATGATTTTCTTGGTTGTGAGAGTGTTGTCCATCATCTTTGCCTTTATTTGATGGCATTGCAATGGAACATAGACTTTATCGGAACCAATACATTTTACTGCTGGGGTATTATATTTTAAGGTTTTATGTGCACCTAAAAGGCCTTAGAAATCCATTAAGAATGAATATATTAAGTCTTCTAACTATTTAAAAGAAGTATTGATAGTGAGATGCAAGATGAATCTATTCAATTGTCTGGGCAGTTATAATGGCCAGTACGCAATGGGTGCAGCCCTGTTGATTGAAACTTGGTTAAAAAACTGCTGCCATTGCTCTAGGTTGTTCTTCTTTGGGTTTGTATGTGTGTATGTTTCAGTTCATCGTTTTAACATATAGAAATTCTGTAAAGTGACTATTCCAACACCCTAGAAGACAGATTAGCACATTGACTTTAACAGTCTTTTGTATTTTTAAATTGTTTGCTGACCGCTGCTCTGCTATATAAGTGGTTTTATCATGTGGAGTATTGGCCACGGTTGTAGTTGATATGTCAGCATGTGATGATTTCCTTTTTTAAATCTGATGTTAATTTAAATTAAGTTTTCAGCAGGTAGCCAAAACTAGAAACAAGTGAAACATATCTTTCTAAGTTGCTTGCATCTTTTTCCTCATTTGGCTTGTGCAGATAGGAAGCCACCTGGTGTTGGCCGTGGAAGGGGAAGGGGTAGAGAGGAGATTGGTGGCAGGCCTTTTAAAGGCATTGGGCGTGGCCAAGAGGATGGTAGTAAAGGCATGGGTGGTAGCAGGGGCCGGGGTGGATCTGGGAGTAAAGGTGGTGGCAGTAGAGGTATATATTCCACCTTCGGTTTTATTAAGTATGTATAGTATTCAATAATGGTAGTATATATTCACCAGATTTAACTGATTTTATGTTCTGAGGACAGTTCGTTCTCCAAGGTCAGATGAGATATATAATGTTTCTAGGACCTGTCCTTCAAAATAGTGGAACTGATTAAGCCTATCACAAATTGATGGGGGATAAGGCTAAGAAAATGATGATCAAAACTTCCAGGATGTTTTACTTTTGCTCATTATCCATAGGTGGAGGATTTTGAGCATATACTTAGAAAGACACCTAATGTATTTATTTCCACCATCTTTGAACCAATAACAGCAGGAGGGCGTGGACGTGGCTGATGCAAGTTTGAGAAGCAGTTATGCCATTTTTAGAGGCAGCTCACACACTATTGTATAATCAAGGTGGATGCAAGATGCTTCACTTTCGGTCCGCTTTTGGATTGTTTGAACTGGTTGGAAAATGAGGACAAACATCAGAATGGAAAGTGAAAGCAGACATGGGTGTTTGATTTTGCTTCATTTCTGCTTACCTAGTTTTATAATTCTATGTTTGAAAGACGGGGCATGGTTGAAAAACATATGTGCCTAATACCTGCTTTTCATTTATGAAAATTAGTTGTGATATTTGCTTTGCTCTTTATTGTCAGATATCATCTCTATCTAGTGGATCTTCCCTGAATTTAAGATATTTTCATAGAACTCCATTTTCTCTTCCCAGATAGAATTACACTGCATCTAACTGATACATCCATGGTTTAAAATACATAAGGACTGCCAGGGAGTTCTCATTGTTGTGGAACTATGATGGAGAATGGAGAGGAAAGGACCAATGATCTCTAAGATAACCATCAATCCATTAAGTTTACACCAATGGGAGTCTACACTAATCTGAATGAAACTATATGATCAATGCATTCGTTGTTGAAATTAGGAAGAGAATACATGAATCTATAGAATGCATTGAATGCCCATGCCCTTCTCCTTTCACCTGGTACTTGGGGTTTTCATAATCTTTAAGACTACAAGTCTACAACATTTTTGGAAATATGAAATAAGTTCTGAGGGGATTTGAAAGAGATTGGTAATAATTGTTTGCACTCATATACATATGTTGGTGATTTACATGCATAATCAGTTTTACATTATCACATTTATTTGCGCTCATTTACTCATGTAATGCATTAATGAAGTGTGAAAATGTAGGTAAGGCCTTTTTCTCACCAAAATTTTCATATCTCAAGAGATGACAGTGTTGCACACCTCACTTTTACTGGATGCTGTACCTTCTAGTACACCCAGACAGGTTTGGGGTTCAAACTCCATCAATTTCTGCTTCTTCTTTTGACTTTTGTGGCCCCAAATTCATGATCGGAACTGTCCATCTTTATAGTGCAAAGAAATGCTAAGAGGTTGAATTTCAATAATTAAAAAAAAAAACACTTAAATGCAGGACACAGCAGCACAAGTTTTAGGATTTGAGTTGTGCTAATGCAGGAGATGACTTCATTTTCATAATCTCTGTTACACTAGCACCACTATGTTCCCAGTCAGCAGAGTGCTTTGGACGTACGCTTATATGGAAAATGTTCAATGAACTTCATCTGCAGTCTAGCTCCATGGGGCCCACTTTGGCCCACCTTTGATCACAGCAGCCTTTCCATACTCTGTTCATCCCATGATCTGCCAGAATGTCCAATTTTATTCGGCAGTATCAAACCTAATTTAATGCTATTTTATCCCTTCTTTTACCTGCTGAATTAATATGCTATGGCATGATTTCCGCAAAGACACTTGGGAGGAGTCCTAGTGGCACCAATTGAAGTTCTAGAAGACTACACCTCTGGTATTCTTTAGTTGTGTATATCTTATTTAAGAACAGATGGCTTTTGATGAATACCAGTAGTTCTCATTTGATTCTCTCAGTACTTGTTACACAGACAAGTTGGTGGAAAGTTATGCGTTAGTGGTTTTTTTGATGGAGTGGTCTGTGTTAATTGAATTTAAATGTAGTAAGTTACAGACGATAATATATATCATGCAGAATAGCCTGGATATTACCCACCTGAAATGTGCATCCCAGAATTCTGTATAAAGACTTAGCCATTATATGTCCTAGGTGAATGATTTGTTTGGATAAGTGGTGGCAAAATTGAAAATATATATATATGGTCAACAATCAAGCTCTATATTCCCGGCCAATTAAAATCTGCTAATCCATTTTCTTCCAAGAAAGCACTGTTGGGTGAACTCTCAGGCCTAAAGATTGTATCCTGTAAGTAAATAATAGTAAATCATAATTCTGACGAGCAACCTCCTCTGTTAAGCTCATGACTTGTTTCAAAAAGTGAATGTAAAGATTCAGCATGGTGCAATTTGCATGAAAATGGACATCACCAAGGCATTTGATAAACTCCAATGGAATTTCCTCTTCAAAGCTCTAAAGTTTTTCAAATTCTTTTTCCCTTGGCTTAGCATGATCAAAGAGTTAATTTGCACTATAAAAGGATCTGTCTTGGTAAATAGAAGCCTCTGTGGATTCTCTTTGGTTCTTCCTGTAGCCTTTGTCAAGGAGACCTACTGTCTCCTTATCTCTTCATTCTTGCAGAAGAGATCCTCAACCTCAACATTCAGGACATGCATTCGACGGTCGCATCAGGCCAATCTCTCCAGTTCCCTCCATACCATGTCTTCTTCTCTACGTGGATGACTTGTTCTTTCTGAAGGTTACCCCTTGAAGTATTACTAGAGTGAAGCACCTTTTTGCTTCTTATCAAGCTGCAGCAAGTCAGGTATTTAATGTTGGGTTTTGTTTTGTATTTCGGTTTAGCTGGATCGGTCGTCTAGTTTAGCCAAAACCGAGGCTCAGGGTTAGGAGCATTTTAGTCATTATGTATAAGTTTTGTTTGCCAAGAAAGTGGGAACTATATATATTAATGTACTGTAACCCTAGATCCTGAAGGGATTGAGATAGGATTATGATAGTTAAGTTTTCTTCTTTGTGGACGTAGGCAAGGTTGCCAAACCACGTGAAATTATTGTGTTCATGTGTGTGATTGCTTGATGGTGTGATTGGTGTGTATTCATCGTAATTGATCCGTTGATCATAGTTATTTTTGTTGCGCTGCTTTTCCCAACAAGTGATATCAGAGCCGAGGTGGTGTTCCTCAGGTTTCTGAGCGAGGTAGAGATCACGAGGTGCCAGCGATCATCATTCAGTGCCTTGGTTTTTCGAGGGCTAGCTTGTGCATGAAGATAGATGAAGTTGAATCCTTGTGAAGGATTCGGATCTATTTTTCAGAAACAGAGAAGCAAAAGGGATTGACCGTTCTTTGTTTGGGCCACATGATCGGTGAAGACGAAGTTAGGTTATGTTGCTTGAGATCTTCGTCAAAAAAGATCGAAGGGTTTCTGGTTGCCAGATTTTTTGAGGAAAAAGATCGGAGAAAAAGGGAGCTTGTTTTTTCTTGCTGCACTACTCGTCCTCGTCGTGCCGCCACCACTGCAATTGTTAACCGTCGGTCGCCGTCCCACCTTTTGCCACTGCCGTGCAACGTCGCCGGACCAACTTCGGCCGATACGTTGTCCGTCGCTATCAATGAGGACGGTGCACAGAGGAAAACCGCAGGGAGCATTATCCTCTATCTTCAGTTTCTGCAACGACCCAGAATGAGAAGAGTAGGAAAAAGGTTCAGGCCAGGTTGGGCTTGGGTTGAGTTGAGGTCAGGTTGAGTTGACCTGCTAGCAGCAGGCCAGCTAGAAGGACAGTCGGGTCGGGTCGGGTCGCAGTCGACCTGATCTGTTAGCAGGAAGCCGAACCCAGAAGAAAGATAAAGCAACTCAGGCCAAGTTTGGGTCTAGATAAGGTTAGACCTGACCAGGTTACAGAGAAGCCCAGGTAGCAACAGGTGCATTCCAAGTCGAATTTGGGTCTGGTCAGACCTGACCCGTTTGCAGCAGGTCCAGCCCACCAGCACAGCGCTGACGTTAGCCGATGTCAGCGGACGTCAACAAAAGGTATGGTCAAAGGCAAGATTTGACCGGATCGATGGCTGAAATTGTTTTTGCGATATCTTGATCGTCCTATGTCTGATCGAAGATCTATTTGAGCCTATGGAGTCATTGTGAGGAGATCCATACGTATGTGGAAGAAGATGGGCTGTTCAACGGTCAACATGGATGTTTAACCAATCAGAGTGCAGAAAACTAATTCTGCGATATCAAAGCCATCTAGAGTCGGATTTTAGATTCATTTCTTCTAGTGTGCTCACAATGACGAGATCTACAAGGTAGACAAAAGATATTGGCAGTTTGATGGGTAGAAAATTGGGAGACTAAAGAAACCGACAGATTCACGATGATAGCAATGGATTCAAGCATCACGGGCCGGATTGAAGTGTTTGATAGAAAAACAACTTTAGGGATTGGCAGGGAAGAGTGTTAGACTCTGTGACACAGCAATGATTGAAAAGTGTTACTTGATGTCATGAATAGTAGATTGCTCTGAGTACTATGATGGAAAGCTTAGATCTGCATCAAATGGATCTGGAATGAGCGACATGCCAAAGTAGAAAAAAAAGCAAAAGAATCAAAATCGAAAGAAGGTAGTGTGCCAGAAAGCTCAGATTCGGTTGACGAGGAATCACTTTCGAACAATAAAGGTATGGATCATGTTGATGATTCATGATATTGAGATTTAGATTCTTCCTATCATGTGATTGAGTAGAAATTGGTTTGACACAAATTACTCCCATTGTTAATGGATTTGTTCTTATGAGGGAGAATGCGACTGATGAGCATTTGAGATAAGAGTGGTAAAGATCCAGGTGTATGATGATGTTATTCAAACCCTAACAAATGTGATATATGTTCCGGGTTTATGAAGAAATTGGACTTCTTTATGTGCCTTAACTTCAAAGGCTGCAAGTGCACTGTAGCGGGTGTAGTTTTGAAGGTGGAAAAGGGAACATAGGTCATTATTGAGGGTGAAATAGTCAAAATTCTCTACATGTTGATAGGGGATGCTTTTTCATGTGGAGCAGTGAAGGAGACATCAAATAACAGGGGAGGAAATCTGTGGTTCAAGTGGAGTTAGATGTGATGGATCATCAGAAGATGGATTG
Source organism: Sextonia rubra (assembly GCA_037013555.1). Taxonomy (NCBI): domain Eukaryota; kingdom Viridiplantae; phylum Streptophyta; class Magnoliopsida; order Laurales; family Lauraceae; genus Sextonia; species Sextonia rubra. The sequence goes on from JASUAD010000009.1 coordinate 29,637,591, forward strand.
ATAGATCTTTGATGATATCATCTAGCGGAAATCCAAGAAGACCTAAATGGAGATGATTTTCTCGGAAAAAAGGTAGTCTAGTTTAAGTCGAAGTAAGCCGGTTTAAGCATCAGGTCATATCTAACCTGTATATATTGTACCCAACCCACCAGAATATACTAGAACAGGACAGTTGTAGGTTTGATGGAAAAAACACTGAGATAGAGATAGAAGGAAGGATCTACAAGGTACCTGTGACATCCGGATTTGGGGACGTCCTCAATTTTGTCTTGATAGATGGATGTTAAGTTCCTTACGTTGCAAGGATGCATTCATGTGGCAACAAATAAAGGGCACTTCAGAGGTTCAAGACAATGGTGTTAAGGTCAAACGAGGCCAACTATGGGAAGTCTCAAGTTGGTTTGGACTTGATTGACACTAGACAATGCTGAGATTGTTTGTGCATCCGGGCTATGGGGTGCAAGTGCCACGCTAGGGAGTAGTGTATATGGAAACGTACCTTTCAGCGAAGTGCGTGAAGACATTAACTGGTATCTCAAAGTGGCTCTGAAGATTTACGAAATCCAAGCTAAGGTAGAGATTGTTGAGTTTTATCTTGTATTCCTATTTAGTCGGATCGGTCGTCTGGTTTAGCCAGAACTGAGGCTCAAGGTTAGGGGGATTTTAGTCATTATGTATGGATTTTCTTATTAGCCAAGAAAGCGGGAACTATTTATATTGATGTATTATAACCCTAAATCCTGGGCAGATTGAAATGGAATCATGATAGATGAGTTTTCTCCTCCGTGGACGTAAGCAAGGTTGCCGAACTACGTAAAATTGCTGTGTTCATGTGTGTGATTACTTGATAGTATAATTGCTGTGTGTTCATCGTGATTAATCTATTGATCGTGGCTATTTCCATTGTGCCGCTTTTCCCAACATTTAATCACTCCAAGAGCAATCTCTATATTGGCAAATGCAATCCTAGGGAGAAGAGAGCCGTCATCTCCCAAGTTGCACATACTGTCGGTTGAGCCTCCTACAACTTATTTAGGAGTTCCTCTTTTCTTTGGCAGCTCTAGGAAGATCCACTTGTCCAATTGGCTTCAAGCATTGCGAGTTAGTATTTTCAGATGGAAGACCAAATCTCTGTCCTTTGAAGGTCGTTTGGTGCTTGTTAGACGTACGTTGTCCAGCATGCCAATTCATCTTGCTCTCTCAATTCCAATCCCCACAAAGGTTTGTCATTAAATTGAGAAGCTTTTTCAGGAATTTCTTATAGTCATCCAACGCCACTCAAACTAAGAGGAACCTCATCAATTGGAAAATTGTTTGCCTGCCTAAGAAGGAAGGTGGCCTTGGTTAAAGGCATGTCAAAGAAATGAATGAAGCATCCATGCTCAAACTTGGATGGCTGACCATGACATCTTCATCTATATGGGCAAATTTGGTTTAAGGGCAAGTACTTCAAGAGTCGCTCAATCTAGAACTTGATGAATCCCAAAGCAGGCTCTTGTATTTGGAAATGCATTAGGAGGCTAGCTCGGCTTCAAAAAATGTTGTAATTGGTCAATTGGTTATGCGAAAGTAATCAGTATCCGGTACAATAATTGGCTTCACAATTCTTCAATCCCCACGAGCTTTCTGCATCTCAGATTTTCTCAATTTAGTACCCCATCTGCTCTCATATCTGATCAAAGTAGGGTCATTCCAAACTATTTGTCAGCTCCCATCGGGGATTTCTTGATAGGTCTGTTTCTTTTAGCTGGGCCAAGAGACGCCTTTTTGAACACCTCTCTCTCTCTCTCTCTCTCTCTCTCTCTCTCTCTCTCTCGCTCATGATGTTCAAAGGCTGTCTCTTGACCCGTTGCTTATTTTTTAGGGAGTTTAGTATTCTTAAGGGTTGCTAAGCTCCTCTATGTTTTCCTTATTCCTCTTTTAGGGTTACTCTATCCTTATCTGGATGGGTCTTTTCTTTTGGGGGTAATGCCCTTATATCTCTCTCTTATTTTAATACACTTACCTTTTAGCTATAAAAAAAAAAACCCTTCCTTGGGTGTTTAGAAACAAAATATTTCAAAAGATTCAGCCACATTATCTATTAGTTTAGAATATAACCTTTCCACCTAAAAAACGTTTGGATAACATAGAAAGTATTTTACAATATCTCACTTTCTTCAAAAAACTTCTATATTAAATTATTGAAGGATATGCTCTTTATTACAACTTTTGTTAAATAAATCTAAAGTTTTATTAAAACTCATTTAAGATTTTATGAGCAATCATTAATTATAGTAGCCCACTATGAGTTTTAACATCAATGATTTTTATAGAAGTATAACTATTATTTCAAACATTAGATTGGCCCCACACTACCTACAAATTATATCATAACTCCCTTGTTAATTTTGTTCATTATTATTTATCAATATTATGTGGGTCCCACAAATACTCATTAGAGGGGCTTTCATTGTAATTACTAACATTAGGTGGGTCCCATATTGCGAAAATTAATTGGTTCCTATATTGACTACCAAAATTGAATTATATTATTGCAATTATCAATTTTTCATCATTAATTGGGTCCCACTATTTGATAGCTCACCTACTATTAATATGACTACTAATGTTAAATGGGTCACATAATAATTTCTATTCGATGAATTAATTTCTGTGATAATCAACATGGTTATTTACATTTGGTCGACCCATCTTAATTAAAAATGTTGCTTGGATCTCATAAGTTTAACATTTAATATTGTGATTTTTTAACAATAGATGGGCCTACTATGATTATTAACACTTGTAATTACTAATTAGTGAGTCCTATATCCAGTCAATTGATTACTTTCTCTCTATTTATTGTTTAATATATCATCTTGCAAGCTTCTTCATAGGGTTCTGAACACTTCAAAGGCATATTAAAATTAGTAGAAATTGTCGAACACTACAAGTAACTCAATATAACAATATGTCACTATTTTGTTCTGTGATAATGAAATCATTTAATATTTAAATATCCAAACACCCCTTATTGTTTTTCATTCAACTCCTATTTGCATGCTTAGATATAATCTCTAAAAAGTGGAGTAGATGGGTTTTATGAAGTATAGAGGTGAGTAGTGAAGTGTCTAAGGTGGAAATGTAGATGGATTGCTTCCGTAACAACTAAATTTTGTTTTATTGGGGCAATAGGTAGGTTATTGTTTCTAGTTAAAATGGCTTTTAATTTTTGACTTGACGATAAGCGGGTGATCGTTTCTGGTTAAAACTACTGAATGATGATGGTAGAATTTGTAACCCTTTTGGTGGAAATGGATTAACAACAAATTCACGTGTTGGAAATCTCTAACTCCAAAATCAAAATCCTCTCAATTCCAAAAATCTCTAACACCAACATAAAATTTCTAATCAGAAAAAAAAACCATATTTCCAATTTCAGTATTCACTAACCTAAAATTTGAAACGCCAATTAAGAAATCTAGAAATTCCTAACCCCAAAATTATAATATTTTCAATTCTAAAATTTTCCAACTCCATTGTATCTCATTGGAGGGGTTGACATTCATTTTAGATAGTTTGGATTATCATTATGTTGGAATCATGATAGATTCTAAAAGACTTATAAGTTAACATATAATGGCTAGCAAATAGAGAATCAAACTCACAGTCATCACCACCTGATCACATTTCCATGATGTGCGCAATCGAATAATAGGATCCATGTCTATTGAAATGAAATTGTAGTATATATCATTGAACAGGTTGACATCCATTTTGAACAGTTCGTACTATCATTGTATTGGGCCCATGATAGATTCCGATAATGAGAGAGATAAAAATCTAAAAGATGTAGAGAATGTCAGGGTTATTGGTGATATATGTGGAAAGTGAGTTTTGATAAGATTGAGACTTATCTTTTTATTTGGGACTATTATCATTTAAAATGATAAGGGAAAATCGAGATTTAAAACCAAAATTGAGAGTAAAATTGTACTAGAGAGTACCATTACATCAAATTGAGCCTTGATTTCCAAATCAAATCGCTCATATATATAAATTAGTGATTGATTACTTTGACGTGAGTTAATCAATTAGTAATTGATATCCATAACTTAAAATAATTGATTAGTAACTAATATACATGACTTAAGGTAATTCATTAATGATTCATAGAATAGTTTCTATGTTTGAGGCAATGATTTCTATAAATTTCTTGTATTCCTCTTTTTGAAAATTAGAAAAATTATTTTTCTAAATTCTGTGCTACTTGCACAAAGAGTTCACCCATCCCCGAATTGGCAATTTTATCATCATCAACTAACTGATATCATAGCATCCTATTCTTGGTTTGCATGCATGTTATAAAATCTTTGAAGTTTAAGAAGAAACTTTGTTGTTAGTATTAATTCGGATTGGCCCGATTGACTCAATGGGAGCTTGGGCTTGGCACAATTTAAGGAAAATTGTGCTCAAGCTAACCTTATGGTTCAATGTCAACCTTGGGTTGGATATGAGCGTTCGTTTCTAAAGTCGATTATAAACACTAGCAGAGGAGCCCCTTGATTTATAAAAGAAAAAAAAAGATGTGAATGTTAGAAAATAAGAAAGAGCAAGAAAGAGAATAATAAAGAGGAAAAGGAGAGAGATCTTGTTACTAAGAGCTGTATTTATATAATAGATGAGAGGAGAATCTTATTTATAGAGTAAAACTGCTTTCTCCCCAAGAAACCTAATATAGTAGGATTCTAATCCTATGTGACCTCATCATCTCATGTGAGTTTCAATGTGGATGTCCATCTATGATAATGCATCTTATAAGACTTCCTCTTAGATGGTCACCATTTAATGACAGTTACCTCATTAAAACCTTGCAAAGGAAAAACCCAGTGGGATAAAAACCAAAACGAAAAAAAAAGAGTACAACGTTTTACAGGATCATTGATTTGGTATTGAACATACATAATGCTGCCTCGTTAAACCTTAACTAGAAAAATCCAGTGGGATAAAACCTAGAAAAGGAAAAAGAATACAGCGCACAAATGTCCTAGATAGCATACTTCAGGATGCCTCTCCCAGATTAACTACTCTCCCTGATAATAACAACGTTTCACATAATTAGGCATGTCAATCTCATATAAAAGTTTCTAGAATACTAATTTTGGCAAAGACTTCATAAACTGATCAACCAGGCTGTTGCTTGAACGAACTTCGAACTTGCTTGACTACAATCTTGTTATTCTTCTGAAGCTCATGAGTGAAGAAGAACTTTGTTGTAATGTGCTTCTTCTTATCATCTTTAATGTATCATTCTTTAATAAGTTGAATACATGCATCATTGTCTTTGTAGATAACGCTCAGGGTACCTGTAGTAAGAGGCAATTGACAAGAATTACAAATATGCTTAGTTAAATATTTTAGCCATACATATTCCCTATTGGCTTCATAGAGGGCTAAAATCTCAGCATGGTTAGAAAAAGTAGTGATCAAAATCTATTTAATAGAATGCCAAAAAACAGTTGTATTATCACTAAGAAACACATAATCTGTTTATAATCAACTCTTATGAGAATCAAAGAAATATCCTAAATCTGCATATCCTATAAAGTTATAATCCTTGTAATTAAAAGAATAAAACAAACATAAATATCATAGCATTTATTTGATACTAATCCAAAGCCTTGTTGCAAACCTATATATGGCAAGTATATTTGTAAAGAAAGAAAAATCTCATTAGAACTTCTCTCGATCTGCGGGTCGAGATAAAATTCCCCTATAAATAGTCAATAGTTTTCTCGAACTCTTCTAGAGTCCCGATTAAATTTATGTCATCTACATAAGCTACTACTATTGTGAATCCTTATAAGGATTTTATAAAGATATATCGGCAAATAGGATTGTTTTCATGTCATTTCTTAGACAAACATTTACTAAAATGATTGTATCATGTTCTTTTGAAATGCTTCAGGTTGTACAATGAATGTCTTAATTGTATTGAGTACGTGCTCTTTGACTTTGCTTTAGGCAAAGGAAATTCTTCTAAGATTTTCATATATATATATATATATCCGTGAATGTTTTCAATCCCAAGTTTTTGTAGAAAACTTTGTACCACAAGTCTTGCCTTGTATTTAGTAAGTTCATTCATTTTCCTTACAAACACTCATTTTTAACCTACATGGTTAAAACCTTTTAGGGTTTATACTATAGGTTCAAATACACTACGTTTATTAAGAGACTGTAATTCTGCCTTGATGGCATCTCTTTATTTTGACCAATCTGTTCTTTGTCGACATTCATTTATAGAATGTGGTTTTATATCCCAATCATCATTCTTATTTTCCTTTGATATTTATGTAGCTACCACATATACAAATGTGTTATTAATGATAACTTTCTTTCTATCACATCTCTCTTTTGAACAATTATAAAATATAGAGATATTTTTATTATTGGGTACCTATTGCCTTTTCAGGGGTTTCTAGAGTCTCTTCCGGGACTCGTGTCTCTTTCGAGACATTAATTTCTTCAAGGATTTTAGGGAAAGTGGATTTTTTTCATGACCTCTTATTGAGTGAAATAATATTCCAAATCAGGAGTACACGATTTGTCATAACCTCTTCGGGAGTACAATTAAGACCTAATTTCTCATTTCTCCTATTCCAGGGAGCTGAGTCTTTGGAACCTATAAGTTCGCCACGCTTCTGACGTATAGCAGATTCATTTGCTGCCATATTTGGAATTTTGGCCTACAAGAACACTAATTCATACTTGTTCTACAGGGACATTAATTTGTGCTTGTGTGTTCATAGTCGATATATATGACCTAGTCACTTCTGCTGCATCATTAAAAACATTAGGAAATTTGTTTGTAATTAAGTGCACAATTCTCTATACTTCATTCTCACATTGTAAAGTACATAAATCTAGATAAGACTGAGTGGAAATATTCCACATTAATTCTTGTCGTTCTTCAGGAATTCTTTTATTCCCCCCTAACGACGGAAATTATCACGACCCGAGTCCAAGAAATTGGGAATTAAGTTTAAACCTAATCAGTGACATACATACTCCCGTGCATACACACTTAGACCCCGTCTAAATGCACACGCACAAAGAAATTTCACACGTGCAAAATAGAGTGTACACAGAAGCTGTAAGTATCATTGCATTAAAACGAGAAAATACAAAAAAAAAAAGAGAAACCATTAATTACATTAGATACAAATAAAAGAAGCCCTGTTTTATTTATACAAGTGTGAGAAAACAGTTTCTACATGACAACACACAAAATACAAGGAGTCAAACTAAATTCCAATACATAACAAAATGCATCCCACACAGTTTCCAAAAAAAGTCTATCCTTATGCCCTGACGCTCTCCGGGGAATGGATCACATCCACCCATCTAGCCCTGAGAGGGGGCCTTTGCAACCTCCTCTAAAGTCTTATCGATCGTTGAGGGATCGGCAGGAGAATCTGAGCTTGCAACACTAAGGACAACTAGTGAATACAACGATTCAGCAAAGCATAAGCAACAATAAGGTAACACACGTTGTGTCTACAAGAATAAGTAATATGTAATATTTTATAGAGTTTCAATTTAGTATACTAGGCAAATTGTGCATTTGAATAAATCATGCTATAAAAATCATTGAATATATGTATTGTACTATGTGGCTGCTACATTTGCCATATTCTCCCTATAGGGATCTATACGTGAAGAACACCATCGACCGGGCTAGGGTACGAATGGGTCTCAGGTTTCCTGAGGTCCGGAAGCCCCAAGACATGTACACACTACAGCGGCAACATACATACAACGCCAAAGTCAACCCTGCCAGGTATCATAAGGCAGAGGCTGAGTAGTGCCTGGCATTTTGATTCAATCATATACTTGGATTTAAGTATAACATGCAAACAATATTAAATTGAATATGTTCAATTCATTCATGCTAGACGTTCATACTCAATGTTAATAGAATATTAAATATCAAGGACATATCAAGCAAGTCTAAGTCATACAATATCGGAAAGACATACGATAATTATTCATGCATAAGAGTGGAGGACAATAACCGTTATCCAATATGCCATGTAATTCAATTTAATCGAATCAAGATAGTTTACTAGCCAACCTTAGTCTAGTCATCCAATGTTTCTAACCATACATGATGATGTAGTTTTAAGTTATCCGATACACAGTTGTCTTTTTTTTAGTGTTGTATTGTATTGAGAAAGTGTATCAGAGTCCCTCAAACCAACACCTATGAGGAGGTACTTAACAATTGAACAACACACATAAATCAGTCACAACCCTCAAAACCATTCATGCTATTCAGGTAGTCCATTGGGCAAGTTAAGATGTATCAAAAACCCACGTGAAGGCCCTATAGGGTCTCATAATTAAACCTATCTTTTTCTTTCATTTTCAGTGGTCTCACGGTTTAGCCGTGAGTGACTTACAGCTTACCCGCAGGCATCTTACGGCTTAGCTGTGTATGCACTACAGCTCAGCCATGATCCCCTAGAATTCTTTCGCATTTACGGTGAACCATGGTTGACTCATGCATTCTCTTACGGTTAGACCATGATTGTTCTACGGCTCAGCCACAGTTGGGTACAACATAGCCGTAGCACACCACACGGCTTAGCCGTGGTTGGATCGTAGAAGGTTTTCTCTAATTTCTACTCTCGGGTAATTAAGCCGTAACTTGACCTACGGTTGGGTCACGGCTAGCCTATGGCTCAGTCGTGGTACATTCTACGGCTTAGCCGTAGCCTGACCATAGTGTAAAGTCAAAATTGACTGCTATCTGGAGTTTGAGTCATGGAGCTCTACGGCTTGGCCATAGGCTTCAGAATTTCACGATTTGGGCCTGTCACAGACAGAGCTGAATTTCAACAACTTGGAAATAAAGAGAACCAGAGTATAAAATCTGATAAAAAAGGGCTGTAAAACATAGCAAACATGAAATATTAATGAGAATGACAGCAATCATAGGTTATCAACATGTGTTCATCCATAACGTGCTTATACTTGCCTCAACTGAGCTTTTTCAAGTTAATCGCTATCCTTTGGCTCAAATTAGATGTCTATATGGAATTTTTATAACCATGCATGTAAAAAGGAAGAAACAATGAGTGCATGAAGAATTCTAGACTCGTTAATGTTAGCATGAACCAAATTCTTACCTTAGAACACACAAGAGATGAATTGATAAAATGGATGCAAAAGGATTCTCCCTTTTCTTTGCTTTGATAGTAGAAGAAGAAAAGAAGGAGGAGAAGTTGTTGACAATGACTTGAAGAAAAGAAGCTCGCACGTAACCGAGACACGAGATAAGGATCGACTGGGGGTTGTAGGTGAGTTATATATATATAGATATGTTTAGAAAAAAAATCCAAAGGTTTACAATAATTATAGTTTGAGTTGAGTAACCATCCAACGAAAACAAACAAAGTCGTTTGCATGTGAGTCAATTATGAAAATCAACAAACTTGACGAAATACACGTGATGATACCAAGATGATCATGAATGACGAAATCTTACAAAGCTAAAATTATAAAGAAAGGGCTTGTAGCTACCTAAACCAGGTTAAACTCAACCCAACTACCATCCATGACCCGAAACAAAATTTAAAAAGATAAAACGACATGTACTAAACTAATTCGTTGGAAAAATGGCCAAAAAGAATATTAATTAGCCATTAAACTGGATTAAATTGAATCGGAGTGTTATAGGAAAATTGTCTCATCAAGATGACAATTAGCAAAACAAACAGTGAAATACATATCCTGTCATTGGTTGTAGATATCTAATAATTAGAGGTGAAACATAGATTCTCAATTTATGTTATGGGTTCATGCAAGTCATAGATTCCCAATTTACGTTGTGGGTTCATGTGGGTTATGGACCTGCGATATCAAGCCTTATAGATTTAATAGGATGCTCGAAGAAGTGTATCCTAAGTTTAATAATTTGTGCTAATAAACGAGCAAAAGCTTAAAAAACTAGGGCAATATCTAACCTACGAGTAAAAGCATTAATCAAAATAATAAAAACACCTAAAGAGGTCCACTAGGGGAATTTAATAGTTCACAAATGTCACCTTGTATCCTTTAAAGAAAGGATAGTCAATTGATGGTACTCTAAAGAGTGCCCTAAAGAGGTTGCCTTAACATAGGAGCTCTAGGGTGACCTAATTTATCATGCAAAAGCATTAAAACCTTAGGGTCACTAAGCTTCGAATTTAGTTTAAGCTTCTGGCTTGACTTTGTCGTTTTGCTCATAATTAAATGTGATTCGATTTTTAGAGATTATCTTGTAATATAGCCCTGAGGTTTGCTGAGAATGCACTTAACTTTTCTAATATCAGCTTCTGACTATCAATACCAGTAATAATGTATAAATTCTATGTTACCTTCGTTTCTAGTTTATATATGTGGTACCCATCCATCCTGATATCTTTGAAGCTAGCAAGTTTCTTCGGAAACCGTCAAAAATAATAATAATAATAATAATAATAATAATAATAATGCATCCTTAATGCATATGTGGGTGCCATTCGGTAACATTATGTAAACTCTTCCGGAGCATTCAAATATTTGTACAGATCCAGTTATGGTTGAAACCTTGCACGAATTAAATACTAACTGGTTGAAACCTTGCACGAATTAATTATTAACTCTGAGAAAAACTTCTGGTTTTCAATATAGTATATTTTGTGGTACTTGTTAGTGTCATTGTAAGAATGTGTTGTCAATTACGTAACCCAAGTGTAGTTCAGCTCTAGAAAGACCTAGTTACATCTATGAGGTTCAAGATCAAGTTAGATTAAAGAAGCTCGAGGTCTATCAATGAAGATCAAGCAAGTTCAAGGAAGATCAAGATCAATCAAGAAGACCTTCTATGAGTGCCAAGGGATAAGGTAACATTGACCTTTTTTGTCCGTAGAAATATAATGGAAAAAAGGGTTTCTAAACACCCTGTCTTTGAACTACGGCTTGGACCACGGCTAAGCCGTAGATCCTACGGCTCACTCTCCAGAGAGAAAATTTTGAATCATGTGTTCTACGGCTGACCCTACGGCTGCCCTGAAAAAGGGATACGGCTAAGCCATAGTATGATTCACGGCTAAGCCGTAAAGTTTACGGGCCACTTTTTAGAGAGCAGTTTTGGGAGATTTTAACTTACGGCTGACCCATGGCTACGCTGAAAGGTGCTCACGGCTAAGCCGTACAAGGATTTACGGCTAAGCCGTAAGCTTAACCATAAGAATGAATAACGTTGAATATGGTCAAACTAGCCGTTGGATGTTGTCAGAGCATACGGCTAACCCGTAGACCATTTTGTTCTTAGCCGTAAATCTAACCGTTGGAGCTTCTCTGTATTTAAAGAGGACCTCTCTTTTCTTCCTAATACATTGATTGAACTGAGTAAAATCCCTACATAGCTGAGCCTTTGCACCACTAGTAAAATCATACTAAAAGCTCCCACAACCGCCTACTCTACAACTCTTAAAGTGCCATTAGCCATTATTGCCCCAAGAAGAGTAGTTGGTCATTTAGGAAAGGCTTCATTCAATCTGAGAAAACTTTAGCCTTCCAAAACCCTTATAAAACCTCTTGCCTTGGCTAAACACTCATCTAAAGATCTTCATCACCAAGGATCAAGCACAAGAGGTCAAAGCTTGGAGGTAGTCTTTCAAGCTTCATGAGCACCACACAAAACTAAGGTATACAATTCCTTGTTTGGGTGTTCTACTTTATTCCAATTTTCTCTGCTGTATATGGTGGAAGACAAACCACCGCATCAAAAATTGTTGTAGTTGGTGGACTAGATCAAGGATAAACCACCTGATCAAAAGTTCAGTTGGTGGAAGACAAACCACCGGATCAAAAAATTGTTGCAAGAGGTGTTTATTATGTCAGTACCTCATATTAGTAGAACCAAGAGGATTGCTCTTGAGAGTGGATGTAGGTCTAGGACCGAACCACTATAAATTTCTGTATTTATTGCTTGTTGTGTGTGGTGGATGCCTTATATCCTTATTCACTTGTGTTGATCATCTCTTTAAGCTATATCTTCCCTATTCGAGTAGCATTGCTATACACTGTCAGCACACACAACTCTAAGCATCTCTCTTGATCTTGCTTGTGGACTCTTAATTTTAATTATTGCACACTAATAAAACCTCTTTTCTGAAAAGAAATTTTTAATAGTCCTATTCACCTCCCCCCCTCTAGGACTTGGTGAGATCTAGCTGTTGCATTTTCAGTACTGTCTACCAGACAAATATTATCCTTAATTTTATGCATTCCATGATCTATATCGCATAAGATAATAAACTAACATAACTATTCAGTTGCATAATAAAAGTGAAATTAAAACAACTAAGCTATTCACTATTCAAAGCAAATATAACGTGCAAACACAAGGTACAAGGGATAAACGAATAAGTCCAAAATATCTAAAAATTAAACTCAATGTTCAAACTTATAAAAGTAGTTGTAGGTCTTGTAGACTATGCTTGGTGGTTCTCTCAATTTCTAAACAAAATGCCTTGTTAATCACCTCTCTTTGGGTGGTTATTTTCATCTCTACTCGATGACCTATTATATTTATCTCTTTTGGAGGGATTTTGTTTAACTAATTTGTCATTTATTTTAAGTATTGGGTAGTATGACCATTTGCTGGTGATCATACCTGTTCAACAGAGATATAATAATCTAGAAAATGAGGACTTATGTCATATCTTTCAAAGATATCTTATTATCCTCTTTAATGGCATCATCAACTTTTTATGACATATAGAGACCGATTTAATAATAACAATCATTAAAAAAGTAAAATTTCAGGTTCTCAATATCCAATGACATAATATAATGAGAAATTGGCCAATTAAAAGTTAGAACATCAGGTTCTCAACTTAAGAATCAAAATTTCTGGTTCCATCAAAACTTCAAGTTTGAATCAGAACTTTTGGTTCTGTCAAAACTTCATGTTTCTGAATTAGGACTTTGGATTCTATCAATTAGAACTTCAAGTTCTACCAAGACTTCAGACTTGTTTTCTTTTCTATGGCCTAATAGTGATTGATAACTGGATCTAGGCATCAAGTGATAGGTTTGATTAATAATATAGATCTTCGCATTTATATTATGAATCTGAGAACTTCTGGTTCTAAATTAAAGTTATCTATGGATCTTATGGTCTAGATTAGAAAGAATTGCTGGTTCGTACGAAACTTCAAGTCCGAATTAATATAGAACTTCAAGTTCTATTTATGATCCATCTTGATCTCTCTCTTTTCTTTTTAAGAAATAACCCATTATCTCCAAATAATATTCTAATTATATGTGTTGATATATATTAAAAAAAGGTAAATGCATGTATATAACTATCAAACTAATAAAGACAATAAATAAGGATAAATAACTTAATTGTTGAATTGTCCTCTTTTTTTTTTTATGCCAATGTGTAGATCTGCTTGTGAGCTTTTCGTAAGCACAAACGGATCATCGATCAGACTTCAGATGGCAAAGATATTGTGATTTGAAATTTTGACAACGATCCACAGTCTACCTGTGTCAGTCGTAGATCTTTGCCTTAGTGCCCCTGCATTAGGATCCGAGCTGAAGAAGATCAGGCCGGGTTGGGTCTGCTGACCTAACCTGTAATATATAAAAAAATGAGAAGCACGCGTCCCATGGATATAAGGGCCAATTGACGTTGTCCCTTTGGTGTTGTCTGGCGCTAGTGGTGCATATTGCGATTAGATCGGCTTGAGCCAATCCCTTCGCACGGGTGTCGAGGTAGGGTACACGGATCGAATTGTCCCTATTGTTGTTGAGTGGCTTGGCGGCTGGGGTCAGCTTAGTTTGAGCCAATCTCCTCTGCTCCCTTTCCTTTGGTTTTTTTTTTTTATGGTTTGTAGGATAATATAAAATAGAAAGACTAAAAGTGATAGGTCAATTACAACTTTGCTTTTTGAAAGTGATAGGTGAAATTAAAAATAAAAAAAAGGAGAAAGACGGGAGGGGACACAAACTTAGCCGTAGGAAAGGAGCAGGAAGGGAGGTTGTGCTCCTGTCCCCTTTTTGCACATATGCCGACAACGAGGGTAGAGGAAATAGAGCGTGTTGATAACATATTAGAAAATAAGAAAAAGCTAGAAAGAGAAGAATAAAGAGTAAAGGGAGAGAGATCTTATTACTGAGAGTTGTATGTACATAACAAAGGGAAGGAGAGTCTTATTTATAGAGTAAGACTGCTTTCTCCCTGAGTAACCTAATATAGTAGGATTCTAACCCTAGGTGATCTCATTATCTAATGTGGGTCCCAATGTGAGCATCCACTTATGATAATGCATCTTATAATAGTAAAATAGAATGAGTTGAATAATTAAGATTCGAATCACTAAATTATAGGTAGACCATCAAACTATATAAACTACGGTTAAAAAAATTGTTATCCGGTAGAATGTAAAGGAGCCCCTGCTTAGCGGGGCCAATCAACTATTCCTCACCCGTGACTGGATATTACAATCAGTTTGAATAAGAAAAATATAAAATATTTATCATAAAATTGATTTTAATATTGATATAAAGATTAAGAGAATGTTAAAACTTTTGCTTGTGCAGAGGGCATATGGACCATACCACAGGCAGGACTCGCCTCTAAATATGCATGATGGGTCCAGCTGCATGGTGCACAGTGCGCAGAAGAATATATTCCAATATTATTTATACACTCATATTTGAATTTAAGATTATTTTAAATTTGAATCTAAGATCTCCACTTAATTTTCTTTATTGTCCGGCTTGGCCCGATTGACTTAAAGGGAGCTTGGGCCTAACATGTTTAAGGCAAGTTGGGCTCAGGCTAGGCACAATTATGGGCAATGTCAAGCTTGGGTTGGATATGAGCCCGTTTTTGGGAACCAGCCCATTTTCTAACATGAGCCCTTTGGACAGCATGCCTTCCATGGATGGTGGCTTACACCTAGTCCTACTCCTACGGAATGCCTAGTACCGTCCCCACATCTCATATATTATTAGCGTCACCAAAACTTGTGAAAACCATAAATGCCCCTTAGAGCATTGGTGTCACAACCACAACCTATATTGTCCTTTAAAAATATCATGATATTTGTGGAAGTGTCATAAACTGAAATAAATGAAATTTATTCTCAGGATTTAGAAAATAAAACTCACTATGGTTTGTTTTTATGGTCTTAACTATTAGAGAATTCTTTTAGATAATCCTTTTTTTTCAATTCCCTTATTGGGATTTTAATATAGGCTTGTCTTTGATGATCATTCCGTTTTTCATGCGCACATGGGCCTCTTTGATTTGGCACTTATCATCATTTAACGTTGTTTTACATCGGTTATATGCTATTTTTATCAAAAAGTAGATTTTCCTAATGTATAATTATTACACTTCTATGAGGGTCATTTGTGTAAGGTCCATGGAAACGAAAGTCCATGTACTCTTGCCTGTTTGCAAATTTTGCTTTTCCTATTCCCTCGATTGAAAATACTTTTTGGTAGATTCATGAAAATTATAATGCTTTGGTATACTTCCTTGTAAGAAAAGTATCTACACCAAACCAAAGAAAAGATTTTTCCGTAAAAAATAACTTGCTTTTCCTTTTCATTGCATATAAAAGCTGAATGCATGAATCTATTCTGATAGTTTGTTTTTGGGGAAAAGAATCTATTTTAACTGTTAGGATCGTGTTTCACTGATTGGCGTGTAGATGTATCTGTTTGTCGTAGCTTTTACTGGTTGTCATGCATGAGGAGGTCCAATGGAATTAGATACTTTTAAAAGAAAAATGTCCAGGAAAAACGAAATTTTCTTTCTATGGACACATGCACTTTTGTGGTGTATGGATTTGTATTTTCTTCATCCGAGCACAAGGACTCTTCCTGCTTAAATGATGAGGATCGAAAATCCCACATTGTGGGAGTCTTGTAGGAGAAAAATACCACTGGGCAATGTGGAGCTTTGTCAGCCGACTTTCATTGCAGATAAAAAATAGGCTAAGGATATTAGTGAAACCACACTTAGATTGATTGTTACTAAGATTCGTAATTTAATTTATATTGATTGTTGCTAAGATTAATAATTTGATTGTCCTCATACTTAGCTCACTTCTTACAATTTTTCCCATCCACCAATATAAAAGCCATGCAAATTGAGTGATAAACAAAATCAGTGGCAGACTCCGGATTTTCATTTTGGGGTTGTAGACTCAAACAAATAGTTAGGTTTTGGGGCATGCCCAAGATCTTCATATGGGTTTTGAAGGACAACCCAAAAATTTTATTTGAAATTTATAAGTGGACTCAAATTTTTCATATGGGTTTTGGAAGTGGATCCATGTACAATAAGAGAGACTGCCCCCAATAGCCTTTATGTAGGTCCGCCACTAAACAAACTAAAGTTCAAATAAAATACTAGCTGATAAAAAAATGTGGATAAAATTTCAAATAAGGCCTTAAGTTTTTTCCCTATTTTAAAAAAGGTCATGAGTTTTAAGAATTTTCAAATTAGCCCCTAAGTTAAAGACATCTAAGCCATTTAAAGGTTTTTTTTTACAACTTTTTCCCTGATTTTTTTCAAATACCAAAACTGCCCTTAATTGAAAACTCCCTAGAAGACTTATGGACTAATTTTAACAATTTTGGAACTTGTGTCCTTTTTTAAATCAAAGAAAAAGTTAAGGCCTTGTTTGAAATTGTCTCAAAAAATATGAATGGATTGAGTGACAACCTTAATTGATGTGGTGTATGAATTTGTATTTTTCCACATGCACTTATGTGGGGCACGAATTTGAATTTTCTTTGGCCAAGCACAAGGACTCTTCCTGCTTAAATGATGAGGATTGAAAATCCCGCAAAGCATTTATATCATAGTCTTGTAGGAGAAAAATACGTCTAATCAATATGGAACTTTGTCAAACGACTTTCATTGTAGTTGAAACAAATTTAATAGGCTATTAGTGAAATCACACTTAGATTGATTGTCACTAAGATTCGTAATTTGATTGTCTTCACATTTAGCTCACTTCTTACAATTTTTTTCATCCACCAACGTAAACCCATATATATATATATATATTGGTCAAATCAATTATTCGTAAACAAAAAATATGGGGAAATTTTCAAATAACGCATTAAGCTTTTGCCTTGTTTTAAAAAGGACACAAGTTTCAAAATTTTCAAATTAGTCCCTAAGCTTTTCAATAAATTTTCAATTAAGGAAATTTGGTCATTTAAAAGTCTTTTTTGATAACTTATTTTTTAATTGTTTTTAAAATACCCAATTTTCCTTTCATTTGAAGTCATAATATGTTCCAGTAACAACTACATGTAGCCGGTTGTCATAAGGACACTAGTTGTTCTTAATCATCGTAGGAACGCCATTAAAGGAATGAGGAGAATAGAGAGGAAATGAATGAGAATTTTATTTCAATGAAGAGTAATTTGTGTATTTTTAAAAAATTGAGGGAAAATTTGTCTAAAATTAGTTTTAAATGGACGGACATCCTTAATTGAAGACTTCTTGAAAGACTTAGGGACTAATTTGAAAAAAAAATTGAGACTTGTTTCCTTTTTTTGAAATAAGGTAAAAAGTTAAGGTCTTATTTGAAAATTCTCCAAAACATGTGAATCAATTGAATGATAAGCTTAATTATGTAATCATAAAATATGAATTCATAATATAACATAATTAATTAAGAAAGAAATCCATTCATAGGGGAATTGGATTTCCACTAATAAGGAGGGAAGGTGATATACCTTTGACTACTGGGTTGCATTTTTTGTTGAAATGGGATGGTGTTCAAACTCTGGGGATGTAGTCTAGACTGCAAACCCTCCCCTTTTTTACTAGATTGACTCGAGGAAGGGTCAATTTAACCTCCTTCGGAGCATGCTTCACATCCATATAGTGTTACAGTAATATGTGAGTAAAATATATGTAAATTAATTTGTGATTCTTCTAACTACTTGTATCTTTTTTTTTAAGTAAAATCCTCAAATGAGCACTATCTTATGGGAACCATCCTTGAACACTCAATTTTACGGGAAACACTTATCCAACTGTTCCTCACCATTGGAATAAAATTTAAAAAAAAAAGTGCCTTTCAAAATTATTTAAACTCGAGGCCATAGATCAAATGGATAGAATGATCTATAGAGTTGATATTTATATATCTCTAGATCTCATGCGTAACTTTTGATAGCCCACCTGGGGCCGCTAGGGAGCTTTAGGATTTTTTTTTATGTCACACCATCCACTCCACAACCCTCCCAACTACCACAACCACCACCGCAACAAAGGTGATTTTCTGGCTCCTCTTATTAGCATAGTCAAAGATGGGGCCTCACAAGCGAGTTCTCATAGATGGTGTACCTAAGGAGGTGTTCACAAGAATTGGAACTTCGTTAAATGCTTATATAAATTTGTACTTTTTATAAAAAAAATTTTATATAGTTAAATGTTCACTTATTACTTATAAATTATAGATGGTAAAATTATATGAGAAAACGACTCTTATATTACCCCAATATCCCTTTGACCGACAATCAAATCAAAGCTTAAGGTGAGCCACCCATAAAACATAAAATATAAACAATGTAATGCAAATGGGGCCTCTTAAATGGCAGTGGACCCGCATGATACCTCTGGATCCCACCAATCTATCCAATTATGTGCTCGCCCAGTGGTGGAATATATGAATAATGGAATCTAAAGAAGTTTGGATGGTTTGGATGTGATGAGTGCCGTACAGATTGTGACAAACGATGGTTGGGTAAGTGACTTACTTCTAGTGGATCTCATTTAGGCAAAGGTAAGATGTGTACCATATTCATTTAGTGGGTCACAGACTTTCAAATTGACATTGTGAATAATAACTCTTCCTACAGAAAATGCCCTCTTATCCATATCTTTTATTTTTTATTTTTGTGTAAAAGGTGTTCAGTAGGAGCATCTCGTAGGGCTACTTCAAATTTAGAGATGGCAAAATGAATTTGAAGTCTTATGAGGCAAATTTTACATTTGAAATTTAGAATCTTCAACTTAGGCAACTCCAACGGAGATGTCAAATTTATTATTTCAATATTATTTTACCTTTTAATCTCATTTATTATATTACATATATCTTATTTCTGTTTAATAAAATTTTGTACCATTTAAATTGTAATTAAAATATTTTTTATTGAAAAAGTTAAATTCAACTACATAATATTATAGTCAATCACAAGCTACTTCATATGATCCTTGGAAATGTTATAGGTGTTCATCCAGATCAACTTGGAGTTGAGAATGTGTTCTCCTATCGCGAATGTACAGGTGATTTTGAATAAAATCTTGGAATTCTGCAATGTGGTCGCATGACAGTGCAAGGTTACTGCATTCACCCTCCATGCATCATAATTTTTTTTTATGACCTAGGATATCCCTTGCCTGTCCAACCTTGAAGCATTTAGCCTCCAGTCCAGGAGTTACCCAATTATGATTAGCAAAGACTATTCCCTAGATCGTCACCCTCTCGTGCATTATAATTGAGTGGAAGACTTTCATCACATTCATCTTCAACAATTATGTTGTGCATTTAATGCATGCCTTCATGATTTGTTGAAGTGTTTGACAATCTCAAAAACAAGCAACCTTACGAACAATCGCAAAATGCGCCTGGAACACTCCAAACGCTTGTTTTACATCCTTCCTTGCAGACTCTTAAGCTGTAGCAAAATTTGTAGCCTTGGGCCTATTTGGACATGGAATTATTTTTACAAATGTCACCCACGACAGATATATGCAATCAGCAAGATAATAGTCAGTTGTACAATCATGACCATTAATTGAGTAGTTGGCAGGAAAAGTTCAGCCATCAATGAAGTCGGTAAATATAAGGGATCGATCCAACACATTTATATTATTGTGAGATCCCGGTAGTCCAAAACAACATACCATATCTAAATATCATACGAAGCTACACCTTTAAGAATCAACGAAGGCTCATGGGGGTCTCTAAGAGCATACATTCCTTTCCACACCACTAGACAATTCTTCCACTTCTAGTGCATACAGTCTATGCTACCTAACATCCTAGAAAACCCACATCTCTCACATTCTAATAGCAATTTACAAATGTCAGCGTTATTCGACTTTCCTAAATACTGATTCAATTAAAGTGCTTTCAGCGATCCTCATGTAATCGTCCACAGCATCTGCCACGACTCCATAAGTAAGTATCCTCATTGCAACTATGACTTTTTGAAGAGGTAATAAACCAAGATGGCCGGCAGAGTCTCTTTTTTGTTAAAAGTATGGGTCATGAGCTTCCACCTCATTTATAATTCAAAGAAATAAACGTCGGCACATTCAAAACCTCCTCCAAAATTGAGAGGGAGTGTGCACAGAGTTTCCACCAAAATAGTCATTGTAAAGTCGTGATGGCCTTGGATTCGTCTTCTACTAATAATTGCATGACCTTAAATGGAACCATAATGTACTCTCATTCTCATTTCTCATTCTTCTTGCAAGAGGCATGTTGAGGTTATGGACAAAATATTTTCTTATTTAGAGAGGAAGAGATGTATTGAGAACTTGGGGTGTAAAGAATTCTATACAAAAGTAGTCTATCTATAGGAAAATTTTCAACAACTATAAAACGGCTAGTTTTTACCAATAGCTATAAAAAAAAAAAGGTACTTCATAAAATGTAATTACAATAGATATTTAAACAAACAAAAATTCATTAATTGAAATGAAAATACAAATTTTCCATCTTTTTTTTAAAATAGTATAGTTGTTTCTCTTCAGACATCAGAGACGTATCTATACTCATAATCTTCATCTCTATTTGTATTTTCTTTAATTGCACCTTCTTTACATCATACTCGATTTTTTGCTTAAGAAGCGCTAATTTTTTTTTCATTTATTTCCTTTTTATCATCCATCATATTTTGGATGAGCACTAGGTGTAGGTTCGTTGCTAGTACTTTGTTTCATCTTTCTCTTCTCAACCTTTATGCCTAGTAGTCTCATTACGGGATCATAATCATCATTGTTTGATTCATTCTCTTCAATATTTATGGAAGTGCTTAGATTAGAAGATGATGAGTAGCTGGAACATGAAGTTTTTTATTTTTGATTTTTATAGTTGGCTTTTCTACTATATCATGTTGCAGTTACACTCACTTCGGTTGGTGCCTTAACAAAATCCAAACATGGTCCAAGGTGAATCTTGATACATATAGATGTTCATAAGGTTTTTTTTTTTTTGGCTTCTACAATTTGCAAATTAAAATTAAATTCAAATTAAGAATAAAGAAAAAAAAACTTCATTTAGCTATTTAATTTTACCTTGTCTTGTTCATTTGTGCCACTTTGATTTTTGGCAATAATTGCGGCAAGACATCTACAAAACTTATTGACAGATGGTTGAATCTTACTCTATATTTATGAAAACATTTTGTCAATTCGAGCACTAGCAAGTTGCTTATTATTGTGATAGTATTCTCCCATTCGTTGCCAAAACACCCTAAGTTTCTACTCATTTCCATGCACAACATCCAGATTGGTGTTTAGCCACGAACTGACGAGAAGACAGTCTTCTTCTATACTGAAGCCGGCACCTTGAACGATAGTCTTTTTCTTTGAGGCCTCATTGGTAGGGATTTTGTAGGCTTCATAGAAAAATTACGATTGTTGTATGGAAAAATTAGGAAATTAAAAGTATTGGAAGTCTATAGTGTGAATGAGAAGAAGATTAACATCAAATATTCCTAATTATAGGAGAGTTGCAAGCGTATTTTAATTTTTTTTAAAATAGTACCATGTAAAATATTTTTTTTTATGAATTGATTACCAACAGCCACTTTACTTGGTTGAAGATATAGCTATTTAACAACAGGTACAAAAAAAAATCTCCAACGATTATTTATTTTCAAAGGTTCATTCGTAAGGCCAAAAGAGAATAAAATATTAAAAAGAATAAAAAAGCTATTGCCTTTTGAATAGTCAAATTTGTCGTGTGAAGCGCAACTTGATGTTGCCCTTTGAACACCAGGAGCCTTCTTTTGTTACCCTTGCTCTCCAACGTGTCATTTTGATGATATCTTTGGTGATGCTCAAATAACTTAAAGGGGTTGCTGCAAAACGGGAGGCCCACCCAGGGGATAGTTCCTAAGCTGTAACAATACACGTACAAATAAACCCAAATATAGCCATAGACACACACATAAACATTAAAATAGACACACACATAAACATTAACGGAAATAAAGGCATAGGGAAGAAGTAGATGTGATATAAGAGCAGTATCTCCAAGGTCGACGGGGAGATAATAAAAAAAGCCAAGGATGCAGGAGAGAACATGTCCCCCCGCAAATGGTGAGAAAGTTTTTAAGACAAAAAGGAAACGATGTCCCCGGCTAAAAATCAAGTTTCCCAAAGGCTTTGAACTTCTCCATCACCATGCACAACCACCAAAAGAAAGGATTGGTAGCCCCTCAGTGCAAGGCACTACCCTGGGAGGAATAAATCATTTGCTGGTGCTAGCCCAGGCTCCAGGCCACTACTATCAGTATTCTCTTCTTCGCCGATGTCAACAGCCTGGGGCACCTAAGAGGCAGCGGCTTCAGGGTCCTAATTGTGGTCCTCAAAGTAAATGCTCGTATAGTTGTGGACTAACCTTAGTTCCTTCTCATACTCCATGTAGATGTGGAGTGGCAATCCGCAGGATAGGATAGTGATCACTGGAAAGGTAGTCTTGATGAGGGCAGTAGCAATAGCGTTGGCAGTTCGTTTACAGTAGTTGAAGTTCAAAGTTTGGAACTCAGCCAGCAAAGACATACATCGTTTCCACTCCGGCATAAGCCTCCACGCCATTGCCTTCGCCAACTGCACCGACATGACAACTAGTCTACTGTGGCTTTCCACTGTTAGTGTGTTGATGTCTAGGACCCTGACAAGTTCCAATCCCTTCCTCATTGTTATCAACTCAGCTTCCAGTGCATTCTTTGCCATGATAGGACCTCCGTTGGCTCTGATGATTCTGCCAATGTGGTCACGGATGATGCCTCCCGCACCCGCAATACGATCGTCTGGTCTAAAGGATTTGTCAAAGTTCAGCTTCAGCGAACCCGATGGTGGAGGAATCCATTTTCTGGGTTGGTCTCCAACAAAAGATCCCGAGCCTGCATACAGATGGGATAAAAATTTAATCAGCTCCAAAATTCTTAAAGCTAAATATTGCCCAAACAAACCTCTTTGGAAAGTAAATTTTAGGAACCTTTAGGAAGCTCAATTCTTAGTTTTGGAAGAGCTTTGTGGAAGCTACTAATTTTATTAAAGATAGAATAGGGTGGATATGGGAACGGAGAAAATATTTTGATTTGGAAATGTAATTGGATTCCCTGCAAAGATGATCTTAGACAACCTTTTTTCTATTGTCACTAATTAAGATATGTTGTCAAGGATCTTTTTTACCAGAATAATAACTGAAATATCTACCACCTTATAAATACTTTTGACAACAACTTGGATGTATAAAGTATTTTGAAAATTTATATTCATCAGCATAATACAAATGATAGAAAGATCTGGCCATTTTTTAAGAAAGTGAGTTGACTGCCAAATTTGCTTATATCACCATGATCAATGAAAGAAATAGTATTTCTGATCTTCCACTTCAATTGAAGACCTTCTGGCATCTTCCCCTACCTCCAAGAGTAAAACTTTTTGGGTGAAAATATTTGCATAAAGCAATTTAGATACACAAGTTCCTTCATAGTAAATACATTTCCTCTACTAATATTTGTCCTATTCGCAATACAAATGAAGAGACTTTTGAACATACACTATTCTAATGTGATCATGCCAGAGCAACTTAGTTTAGCTCTAATTTTGGGTTTTTAGCTACTCATATTACTAACATCAATATTGTTGAGTGGTGAAAATCTTTCATGGTGATGTGAGATTTAGCAACTCTTTCTATTACTCAATCTTATCAAGCTTTGGTAGTAGCTCTTTAGTGGACTTTATGGAAAACTAGGAATGACAATAAATTTAGAGAAAAAGTAATTAATCCATTAAAGTCTCTAAGAGTGGCATTAAATTTAATAATTCGTTCAAGCTATAAAGTTAAAAAACTTCAATCAGTGGCGGTTGATCTTATCCAAGGCTTCAACTTAAGCTTCTCTCATGATATAGTCTATAATTATTTTTTTTATGCAGCTTTTAATACCTATAATGGAAAGGTTGGGTTCAGTTTTGCCTTTTGGTGCAATGGTTGTCAGTTGCAGGTGTGGCCGATGGACCAAAGGTATGCTCATCCAAAGAAGCTGAAGCAAGCGCAATCCTTTTAATTGAAGTTAAAGCTAGAGGGCTCCGTAAAGTCTACATTTTGTTAGATGCCTAAGAGGTGGTGTGAGCCATTAAAGGATCATATGATTGGTCCATTGAATCTATTTTTGAAAGACATTACAACTATTTCAATTTAGTTTGAGTTGGTTAGTATTTCTTATATTCATAGAAAGTTGAATTTTGTAGTGCATAATCTTGCTAAAAGTATATATTGTGGGGATGGTGGGATATGGAATGATGCATCTTGTGTTCCTTTGTCCTCTCTCTAATGTCTATTTTAATATTCTTTTGTTCCTTTTTAAATGAATATTTTGATTTACTAAAAAAAAACTCTTCGTGCAGATACAATTTAAAGAGGAAAGATCGTTAGTATTTGTTTATTTTTATTTTTATTACAACCATACAACTTTAATGCATAAAAATAATGTGATCACTTACAAAGAATTTGAGAGAAGTTAGAAATGACCTAAAAAGACAATTAGGGCATGCTTGTTTAGCATCACGGACATCACTTTTGTTGAATGCTTTGCCTTTCCTAAACCCCCCAACCCCCAATTCTTTCTAACTAAAATGTGAAAAATAAGTTATTTGCACTTTTCATTGTAGAAAAACATTCACACTGATTAATAAAAAATATTTCTTTTGAAAAAAATTATACTTTTTTTTTTTCATTTTGTGTGAAAATGTGGTTACACAAACATACCCATAATAAGGACATGGACAAAAAAGGAATCTTATGAAAGCTAAAAATTTGAATCTAGATCCATGGAGTATCTCACACACGTTAAGTCATAAGTAGAAGCAGCACTTTAGTAGCTCTTGAGAATCCATTCCACTCAAAATTAATGGCCAATACCCCATGCATGTATAAGATATTTTCAAATTTTATTCTAACATGAGGTGATCTAAATGTAAGCTTGAACAAACGATTTATCATATTGTTTATACACGAGGTTGGATTAGTCACATTATTAATCAAATGCCCAATCCTAATGTATTACAATTATATCTTTTTAGAATATAACTGTTCATTTTAACTATTGTATTTCCAATTCATAAGCTTGGGTGACAAGTTGCAAATGAGTATCCAATTATGTGAGTATTCAAATCCTCCAACTCCAAATCAAGCAGATCTAGCTCCTATTTTTGGATCTAGGACAAATACAAATCCAAATCCAGAACCATGCATTTTGAGTTTGAAACATTCACATCCCGAACTAGATCTTCGTATGTTTTGACCCGAATACAATTGAGGATTTTATTCACATATAAAATTTTTTTTTATATTCATACTGGAGAACCTAGTCAACTTTAATCACATATCATTTATTAGTCCTAGCTTATTTTTTATGTATAAGATTATTATTTTAAAACTTTTTTATCCCATTATTCCAATGGGATACACATCTTATTTTGAATCCAAATTCATTTTTGTTGACGCTGAAACTAGATGTGGAAAAAATAGGTTCGATGTTGAAACCGCATCTATATTCGGATCCGGACCAGAATTTCTCTCAACGCCTTAACTGGAGCTCATTGACTTGAAATTCCTCAGACAATTAATTATACAGGCGACTAATCTAACAAGTATTTTAAACCCAAAAAAAAAAAAAAAAACCAAAGGGTTTCTAACAAGCAACACCACGTGCCTGAAAGTCAAGTCAGAATCAATGTCGTGACCTGAGCCAGCGGCCTCCAACGACATTTCCCCATGCTGGGAAGACTCGGATGGAGGGTTCTCCTCTCTAGTCTTCCGTCCTCTCTGACTAGACATCTGCTTACTCTACCTTTTCTTGGCTCGCCTTTCTCTTTCTTCTCTGACACGCACAGAAAGAAAGCAGAAAGCCGAAGAAGAAAGGGAAGATAGAAAAACCAAAAGATAGAAAAACAGAAACACGGAAAAGAGGGGAAGAGTGGGATTTCACTAGCTCTATCTTCTTCCCTCTCATAAGCTGCCGCAGAGCAACCATGAAGAAGGGGAAAGGCACCGTCCCAAAGCTCACCCTCGCCGTCCCTTCCGGGGACATCTCCTTCTCCAAATTCCTGTCCGTGCTTTCCCTCTCATCGCATTTCCATGATTCTGTTTGTTGTGCTCTCTCTGCTTTTGCTTGAATTTCTGTGTGTGGTGATATCTTCAGGACCCGTAGTGGTACCTTCATGGATGGAGATCTGCTAGTCAACAAAGATGGACTTCGGATTGTTTCTCAGGACAAACAGGAGGAGGTATTGAGCTCTCATTACTTACCTTCTTCTTCTTTGGTGGGAAATTGGGTTCTTTTTTTTTTTTTTTTTTTGTTTGATTGAGATGTTGTGATGGAAGGAATTGGAATGTCTTCTCTTTTCTGTTGTTTTCTCAATCACATGAGTGATTGCTGTGTTTCCTTTCTATTGTGGGAGCTTTTTTGATCTGCGCTTTGAAGGTTATATTGATCTCTACTTTGTATTGAATTCTTAGGAATTCATGGTAGAGTTGGTTTCATTGAAGGAGTCTTAGGGCACAATTGTGCAGGGTATTTTCTGCAGGAGTGGAACTCCTGTTTCTGCTTGAGGTGCTTAGTTGTTTGGCGCAGCTGGTCTTTTTGTTGAGTTCGAAAAGCCCCTTGTTTGCGGGCTAACTGCTCCATTCTGTATGAGGATTGAAGTGTCTAATCGTGGGGTGGATAATCATTTTTACATCAGAGGAGAGATTATTTGACAGCCCCTTGTGGATCTTCACCTTTTATTCCTTCATTTTTAGCTCCCGAGGCAGAACTTAGAAGGCATTGCTTAAGAATCCTAGAAATTTAATGCCACGCAAACACATGGTCTCTTAATGTATGATTGAACCATCCATTCTGCTTTTGTTTCTTTCTTTTTTTGGGTAGGTCCTCTGATACGCTGATCTTTTGACTGGTGGTAGTTCCCCATAATTCATCATGACAGAGTCCTAGTTTCTTAGTATGGCTTTGTTTGCACTAACCACTTTTCTTCATCATACCAGCCATTTCTTACAGCATATAGATTGTTTGGCGGGAACCTCAATCTTACAATGAGGCAATTGTCTCAATAGAATGGCAATCAGTTATGGTAGATCAGTCGATGAACTTGCTGCCCCCTCAAGTAAACAATTACATGGGAACTTGTCCCTCTTTTGCTGGGGGAACATGTTATTGGGTGTAAATGGATATTTAAGATAAAAGCCAAGTCTGACGGCTCTATTGATCATTATGGAGCCCTATTAGTGGCCAAGGGATACAATCTAGCCTTGATCTATATGGCCGTAATTCCGTGGTGGACTCTCTATTAGCTTGATGTACAAATTGCCTTTCTGAATGGGTTTCTTGAAGAGGAAATTTATATGCGTCTGCCTCATGAACTTGTCTGACTTCTACGACGTGTGTGTCCATTCAAACTTGCCCTCTATGGAGTTAAACAATCTCCGCAAGCTTGGTTTGATGCACTTGTGTTGTCAGCATGAGGTTCAAGCGAAGGTTTCATGACTGTGCTCTCTTCAGTCCTCACCTCATATGATGCTACTTGTGCTCTTGTCTTATTTCATGTTGATGATATGATCATTATCATTGGTAGTGATTAAGAAGGTTTTAAAAATTGTAACTGATTTTTGCATCAACAATTTGAAATGAAAGATCTTGGGAAAAATATTTTTTGGAAATCAAAGTTGCTTATTCTCTACTCAAACTGGGTGTTGCAATGATTTGATCTAGAGAGCTGGATTAACGGATGCGAAGTCAGTTTCTATTTTTATTAAGCATTAATTTAAAACTTTGGAACGGATGGCGTCCTCCTGTTAGATCCTACTCAAGATTGAAAAGTTGGGAACTTGGTTTATCTGACCATCATCGGAACCCTCGTTGCCTTTGTAGTTCATGTGGTCAATCAATTTGTTGCTCATCCCACTTTTATACATTGGGTTGCAAACTTGCAGCCCTTCGCTACTTATGGTACTTAAAAGGAACTACCAACAAAGCTTTTAATGTATTCTAATCATTCGCTTTCCATGATTGGCTATTTTGACTTTGATTGGGCTGCCAATTTTGATGATTGAAGGTCAACCACAAGATTATTAATTTTTCCTGGATCTTCACTCATATCCTGGAAAAGTAAGAATCAAGAAGTTGTTTCTATATCATTACAAGAATCCAAATATAGATCTCTCTCCCACATAATTGTTGAGATATTTTGGCTTTGATGGTTGGTCCATGATTTAGGAGATTTGATCTTCGGCCCTACGTCGTAGGGCCGCTCTACACTAATAGTGAAACTGCCAAGAAACTTGCTTGCAATAAATTTTTCACGAACAAACTAATCATCTTGAGGTTGACTGTTGGTGTCACTTCATTTGACATCATGTTCTCCAAAATTCTTATTTCTTTTAACTGTTCAGGTTGAAAAACTTACAAAATGTCATTCTACACCACTGTTTTTGCAATTGGTCTCCAAGCTCTTGATGCCCACCTTTCTTGTAAGAGATAGGGGTGGGGGGTTTCAAGACATGGATCAACCAGATCAACTTGACTAGTCAAGATAATCCAGTGGAGCAATCCATGGGTGATGTGGAGGTGGGTACCAAGTGCAGGGCAGGCAAAGATGGAGGGTGGAGTGGGTAGGTTTTCTCTTGGATATTGGCTTTGCACCAAACTCCCTTCACGGGCGAGAAGAAGCTCTCCCATCGTAGGAAATAAGAAGAGAACCCAAGAAATCCAAATCACTTGACATTTTTTTTTTATTATTCACTCATTGAATAGACAAGGAGGCTTTACATCATTGTATAGGAAAATAAGAAAACCTAAAACTAATCTGCACCATCAAAACTCATTGATGGCCAGAATTAAGACATCTAACATAAGCTATTAAATAGCATAAAATAAAACTCTAATGAGCTAAAACATAAAAATGGTTGGGTTGGGCCCAAAGAGCTTGCCTGAAGAGCTTGCCTGAGGTAGATGGGATGGGATGGGATGTAGTGCTCATCAGTGAGGTGTAAGGGCATGGTGCTATTGTGAATTGGCATGGACGGCGACCACGTCAGTGCTATGAGTGGTCTTTGACAATGAAGATTATGATGGGCTCAGAAGGTTGAAGTATGCTGCTACGGTGATGATGAGCAACATCGGAGGGCTAACGATGGTGAAGGGCTAGTGATGTTGCTAAAATGACGGTGAAGCTGTTGCTGGTGCTTTTCATGAGGTGGAGTGAAGGCTCTGTACTCACTATTGTGCGGTTTTGGTCGGCCAAAGACAATGACGATGGTGGGAGAGGGGCGATGGTGGTCTGTTGACCTAGAGTGCACCAGGTATGATTGTGTCCTCTGTTTCTCTTTCTTTCTTTCTCTCCTTCTGTTTTTATTCTACTTTGTTCCTCTTTACTTCTCTCTTTCTTCTTCTTCTTCTTCTTTTTCTTTTTCTTCTTCTTTTTTAATGGGTCTTGTAGGTTTCAATGGGTCTGGGATTGGGATTTTGGGTCGATTTGAAGGCAATGTGGGAAAATTTGAATCCAAGAGTTAGGATTGGAAATTGAGGAAATTTTTGGGATTTTTTTTGTGTGTGTGTGTGTGGTTTTGGTGTGGTAAGGTTTTGGGTTTAGTTGGGAGGGGTGAGAGATTTAGGGATTTGGTTTTCAGATTATGGGATTTGGGGAAATCCTAAGGGATTTTGGAATTTGGGTTTGAAATAGGGTTTGGGTTTTGGGGTTTGGATTGATTGGGATTTGAAGTGCTGGGTTTGAATGGTACACACGGTAAAAACCATAATGAGAGAAAAACTCTAATATTTTTTAATTGAATAAGCATGTCAATTATAATGAGAGCTCCTCTATATATGGGAATGAATGTTTCTAATAAGCCAAACATGCTAAAATTAAAATAAGTAACTACTTAATCTCAATCCAACATAAAATAGGAACTTTATCTATTAATTAAAAACTAATTAAAATAGGGATCTCTGATCTTAAAATGATCATGGATCAAGTAGGGCCCATCAATGTTTGCATGCCTGTGATTTAAGTCGGATCTTGGATCGGCATGCATCAACTCTCTCCGGCTTGGAAAAACTCGACTCCAACGAGTTTGCCAACTTGAGAAATGCTAAGAAGAATTTGAGTGCAAGTTGGGAGAAATATCCTCCTAGGTCGAAAATCAATTGCACAACTTATGTCTTTTCCTATTATCCTCATTTGTATGACATGGCTTGGAAGCTTGACGTGGTCTTTTTTTCCATGTAAAAGTATTTTGGAAGTGTCTTTTCTTTAGATGTATGAATTGAACTTGGATATTCGATTGGAACAGTAAATGCTTCAATTGTTGGCTTTTGAATATCCATGTTTGATCCTTGAACATAAAGTCCACATGGGGGACTTCAACAATTTGATCGTTTTTGGAAACCACTGGAGCAATTGATTTGATTTCTGATGACCCAATTAGATATTTTGGAAGTGGCATTGCAATCATATCTCTTGGACGTCCAATATTCTTGATAACCTGTTCAAAGTCTTCAATGGCTGCTTGTTTTTGTTCTTCCTCTACATTTTGTGGTCCTTGATAACACTATCTTAATTAGATTCTGCTTGTTCTAAAGTTTTCATGAGATCAACTTTGCCTTGACCTTGCGCATATGTTGCATCCTTAATGTCATCTATCATGGTTGGTATCTCCTTTGGTACAATCATGCTGTCCAACATTTTCTTTTTGATCTTTTTGTGGTTCTTCAGTTGAAGATGATGATGTAGGTGAAGAGATATCAGACATAGGTGAAGAAGGTTGAGTTGGCATAGGACGTAACCTGATTTTTCTACTTTTCTAATTGAAAGTATAAGTGCCGTGCTTATGATCGGTGATAGCCTAAAGTTTTTGTAGCCATTGTCGACCAAACATAATATGTGTAACGTTCATCAGATTGATGTCACATCGAATGGTGTCTTTATATTTGCCAATCCTAAAAGGAACTAAGCATTGTTGACGAACAGGAATTGAATAATTGTCAACCCTTGCAACTTTATAAGGCTATGGATGCTTCACCGTGGGTAGTTTGAGCTTTTCTAATGCTTCTTGGGAGATGACATTCATTATACTACCATCATCAATGATCATATTACATGATTTACTTTTGCAATTGACTTAGGACCGAAAAATAGAAGTATGATTCCATATTCTAGTCTTTATCTTCTTCTTTTGAATCAGCTACTAACAAACGATGCTCTAGAAAAAGCAATGGGATACCATCATCAGGGTCTATCTCATGTATTTGATCTTTTGGATTTTCATAGGGAGGATCTGTGTCAAACTGCTCCGTGTCTACCTACTCACCATAGGGGTCATCATTATCAGGCTCATTGGAAGTGTATAAATTTCTATGTGGGCATTCAGTGGCATAATGCCCCTGTTGATTGCAAGTAGCAAACAACATCTCTTTTATCTATTTTTCCACGGGCACGATTATCATTCTGATTCTATGGAAACCTCTAATTGCAATTATAGGTAGGGTCAGTACCCCTTTTAATAGAAGACTCCCCAGCTTGGAAAGCATTGCGTTTTTGCAACTGGATTTCATGGTGTGCTTTCCGGGTTTTATTGAAAACTTCATCAACTTTGGTATATTTAAACATTGCTACCTCTCATCTGATATCATAATGCAAGTTATCTCGATATCTGGTGATGGTCAGACGATCATCTGTCTTTAAGTTACAATGAACAATGTATTCGCAAAACTTATTAGTGAACTCTTCCACCGATAGATTATCTTGATGAAGACTAAGGTACTCTTGGTGGAGTGTATCCATGTAATCAAAAGGTAGAAAATTGCTTTTGAGCCTATCTTTCATGTTATCCCATCTAGTAATATGTTGACCGACAACAAGTTCATTATTTTCCATACCATGCCACCATATTCTAACGTGACCTTTGAGTTTAACCTTCGATAAGGCTATACTCTGTTCATCATTCATACCATACTAGGCAAAATAGTATTTAAGAATAAAGCCAATCAACAAAATATTTTAGGCTGGCATCCCCAGAAAAATCAACAACATCAATTTTGACTTTCTTTGTGATGCAGCCTCGGATTTGCAATCAGAGTGTATAGATTAATCTCCCGAAGGATTAATTGAATCCAAAGATGGATTCAGCCACTAGGGCACCCTCATAAGATGGAAAAAAACCATATGAGATATATCTCAAAAGAGAACTTTAATTGATTGAAAATAGGTATGCCAATTACAATGAGAGCTCCTCTATATATAGGAGTGAATGTTTCTAAATAGCCAAACATGCTAAAATTAGAATAAGTAACTACTTAATCCCAATCCAACATAAAATAGGAAATAAATCTATTAATTAGAAATTAATTAAGATAGGGATCTTTAATCTTAAATAGATCATGGATCAAGTAGGGCCTATCAATGTTTATGGGCCTGCGATCTGGGCCGGATCTTGGATCGGCCTTCATCATGCAAGGTTGGATTGATCTTCCACTTTTATGCCAAATGATATGGAGTGGGGCACTAGGTGTAGGGCGGGCGAAGATGAAGGGACTAGAGATGGAGGGTGGAGTGGGTAGGTTAGGCTTTCAATTGGATATTGGCTTCACGAAACTCCCCTTAACGGGCTAGAAGAAGCTCTCCCATCCTAGGAGAGAAGAAGAGAACCTGAGAAACCCAAATTACTCAACATTTATTATCATTATTATCATTCACTCACTGAATAGCCAACGAGGCTTTACATCATTATATAGGAAAATAAGAAAACCTAGAAGGCTAAAACTAGTCTGGACCATCCAAACGCATTGATGGCCAAGATTAGGACATCCAACATAAACCAGAAAATAGCATAACATAAAACTCTAATGAGCTAAAACGTAAAAATAACTGGGCTGGGTCCAAAGCGCTTGGTCGAGGGTAGATGGGCTAGGCCCTTTGGCAGGTCGACCCATGGGACCATAGGTATGTCTTGCATCAATGGGCCAACTCTTTATTGTGCAGTATATTTTGTATTTATGTTAGATTGTAAGTTGTAACTACTTTATTTTGGTCCCTAGATTGATTGTAGCCATATCTCCAAATTGATTGTAATCCTTTGAATTTAGGCAAGATATTTACAATATTAAGATATTTGCAATACAATGAGATGCAGTTTTCTCTCAAAAGACCCCTCTCCTTCTCTCTTGCTCTCTCATAATATTCTTGCCCTTGAAGTATGTACCAAAATAGATTCAAATCAGTACCAGTGTACCACAATATTCATCAATCACAAAGGTCTATGTTTTCTAACCCTTCAAATCAATGGAGAGAGGAAGGGAGAGGCTACAATGGGAGGGGAAGATTAGTCAAACTAACCTCTGAGACTCTTGAGTCTAGATACAGAATGGCAAACCAAAGTCTCACATCAGATGGGTCCATTTTCATTCCAATTCAAGAACAATATAATTCTAATCTCATTAAGTGCTCAAATGGAGGAATTACATTGGTATATAGACCATATGGATGTCCCAGTGGGTGGCTTCCACTTTAAGCCTAAACACATCCGGTTTGATTGGTTTTCCTTTTTTATTGTAACTGATGGCATCAAAGACTTGATTATTATCAAGCAAGACCAGATTTGATTTTTCACCTAATTCTAGATAATGACATCAGAGAGTTAGATTCAGCCAAGACTCTTAAATGATTGTAATCTAAAAGACAAGCAAGAATCTAACATTTGTCTAATCAAGAACTGGACAAGTGAGTGGGCACAGACGCATAGTTGTCAATTCCGTTTCGGTCATCATTTCAATTTAGTTTCTAAGATGAAATATTTCAATATTTTGGGATTTTGCATAACTTTTCGGAATAATAAAAATTAAAAAAAATATATTTATATATATGTAAAACAAATAGAAAACTAAAAAGAAAATATAAATTATGCATGTTCTTTGATATGAATATTGAGAAAAAAATTATAAAATTAGTGAAAATTATACTGCAAACTGAAATGGACTGGAATAGACCGGAATAGGCAGCCGAAATTGACCGAAATGGACCGGAATTGACCGAACCTCAAACTGGAATTTTTAACCCACATTCCATTTCAGCCAAAGGACCGGAATGAAAAATTCTGGCCATTTTGGATGGAACGAAACAGAATTGCCTACTGAGGCACAGAGTCCTCCTTAAGCACTTATTTGTCATGTGCTTTAATTGAAAATTAAGTGAAAGGGGTCCCACACATGGACTTGACCTGTTTGACTAAAAGTCTCCAAATGCCTTAGCCTCCCTTGGTACAGGACAGGGTCCTTGGGCCTCTGCTGATGCACGGAGAGCAGCACTGTAATGAAATCCTTGAAAAAGAGATTGAGAGAGTTGCTGTTGCAAAGCTTTCCGGTTACCCATTTTATTCTTTCGATCAATCTGAGCTATTACATGCATTTCAAATGCTTTGTACCAAAGAAAAATCCTAGTTTCTGTTCTACCCAGTATCTAATTACACTATTTAATCTTATCCATTTTTCATACAACATCTCTTAATAGTAATGCAATCTAACTGCATAAATAAAATAACTTCTTAAAATAGACTACTGTTGATAAAAGAAAAGATTACTACTCCTCAAGTAAACTCAAACAGCACATTAAAAGAGAGGCCATTCCATAGCTTCTGATTGAAATTGTTTTGTAAATGCCAACAAATTACAGGTATTATATGTAAAATTATTGTAAAATGAAAATCTTTTGCTTAATTCTTGTGATATGGTTTTCTGCATTTGTTTCTCACTGTTGCATCTAAGCTACTTACCTTTCCAGTTTATACATTTAACATTTTTGTTTTTTGTTTTTTGTGCATGCAAATTTTTTTGCACAGCCATCTCTTATAAAGCCGTTGGATAACCAGTTGAGTTTAGCAGATGTGGACACCATTAAAGTGATTGGAAAGGGCAGTGGTGGAATTGTGCAATTAGTGCGCCACAAATGGACTGGCCAATTCTTTGCTCTTAAGGTAATGCTTGATTTAAGATTCTGGTCTGATATTTTGCTGCTTTTCATTCTTTCCAAATAAGTGAATGGTGTTTCTCTTGTTGGTATATTTATTATCATTATCAGTGGAGTTGGTACATTTATTCACACGACTTTGGAACAATCCACCCACTTGAATCTCTGGGAGATTCAGAGGCTAGAATTCCATTGGTATAATGATCCTTTGAAATCATTATGCAAGAGATTTCATTGTTAATGGGCCTTATGAATCTATTTTACCTCAAAGAGGAGTTATGACCTACCCTATGCGATCATGCAGGTTATCCAACTGAATATTGAGGAGAGCATTCGCAAGCTGATTGCACAGGAACTGAAGATTAATCAGTCCTCACAGTGCCCTTACGTTGTTGTTTGTTACCATTCTTTTTATGAGAATGGTGCTATATCTATAGTCTTGGAATACATGGATGGTGGGTCTCTTGCAGATTTTCTAAAGAAAGTCAAATCGATTCCAGAGCCATACCTTGCTGCTATCTGTGAACAAGTCAGTTTTATATCTCAGACGAATTTCCATTACATTCTTATGACACCCAGTAATAATGTATTTACTTGAATGTTCAAGAATGGTCCAGCATGAGAGCCTGCAGACCACAATATAAATATAATGCGAAGCAGTGTGCATGTGGTACTGTGATTCTGGGGCCCACTTTTGAATTGGGTGGATTGTGAACTGTTGGATAGTAAGGACCTGCCATGGATGCATTATGCTTTGATCAGATAACCATGGCTAATATCCACTGAGACACTGCTAAATGAATGTCCATTTTGTAGACTTTTGATAACCTTTGAGCCCAATAATGGTTGGGGGTCTGGTGCATCCATTTGAACTCCTTTCCGCTCCAGTAGTAGTTCATCAAATATTGGGCCTATTTTCATGTGCTATTTTGGTGGAGCTCCAGAAAAATGTGTTCACACATCTGACTGAGTTCATGTGTGAGGATTCATTTTTAATGGTAGCAATGATGATCACCATTGACCTTTTAATGTCTTAGGGCCTGTTTGTTTAGCTTAAGTTGTAGTAAATGGTGGAGTAAAAGCAGGCATGTGATGCGATATATATATTATATATATGGGATAATCTTATGACTGAGAACTAGTTCTCACCATTTTTTTTTTAATTCTAGTTGAGGCCCATCTATCAGACTATCACCCAATCCAAACCTTGCCATACATAGGGACCCCCCCTGATGGTCACACGCTCCAAGTTTCGTTCAAATCAGAATTTACTGGACCGCTGGATTGACTGTGCATCAATCCAAATGGACTGGATTTGTAAGCCATGTATGAATGGGTAAGGGACATGTAATTGGGGCCAAACTTGATATTTGGGGTGGTCCCACATAGATCTTTCCATCTCCCTTGGTCCCATCACCAAATGGGATCCACAAGTGGGTCCTATAAAAAGTTATAATGGTAGGTGCGTGAGAACAGTTTTCATAGGATCAAAGCCCCATATATGTATATATTTATATTTACTTCCCCATGTTTGGATGAAAAAAGTGAAGTGGAGAAGTAAACTTATGCGACACTATTGTTCTTTTACTCCACGTGCCTTTTTTTTCATCTGCAGTTTACCTCATCTTTTCCAAACAAGGGTTTTAATGCACTTTTACCTTTTATTTTAATATGCCTTTCTTTTATCTTTGTCATGATTTGACATCTGTCTCTCTCCCCTTTGCTCCTCCACACATGTAAACAAATAGGCATATGGATCTTTATTAGTTGCAAATTCATTTGGGTGTTGTCTTTGTTATTGGTTGTAGTAAACCTGGATGGCAATTCTATCATCATGTTACTATAAATTAGAGACTACTGCCATATTGGAATCATCTTATTCCATGCAAGTCAAACTATAAAGCAAGTTAATGACAAGTTAGAACTTTAGATAAAAGTATCAAGTTAGTTGGGTAGATAGTTTTGTAGATGATACCATCAAAGCCTTGTCCCAACTATGTTGGGACATGTTACTTGAATTTTGTTTCTCCATTCCAATCTATCATGAGCCAAATCCTTAGATAATTCACACTTCTTCAAATCTATTTTTACTACCTCCATCAAAGTCTTCTTCGGCCTATCTCTTTCCCTTGGTGAACCATCAACCTACATAGCCATACTTTTCCTTACCGGTGCTATCACTGACTTGTGCTAGACATGCCTAAACCATCTCAAACAGGTTTTCTTAATTTTATTCTCTATTGATGCTACCTTTAAATGCTCTTGAAATCGCTCATTTCTAATTTTATCTTTCCTAGTTTTACCACGCATCCACCTCAACATTCTCATTTCATTCTCTTACATTCATTTTGTGTATATGGTGCTTCTTGATTGTCCAACATTCTACTTCATTGGTCATCTCCTGTAATAATTTTCCTTCATTCTTGTTGGGATTCGTTGGTCACAAAGCACTACATAAGTAAGTCTCTGCTTCAATTATCCCGCTTTTATTCTATGTTCAACATCTTCGTCAATATTCCCATTGTTACTAATTATTGAGTTAAGGTAATCGATAGAATCTCTTCGTGGTCTCTATATCTCATGGGTTTCAATTCCTACAGTAGTTTCAACTCTTTGTAGTTTGTATATACCCACTGAAGTTGCACTCCATAAAATAATTTAGCAGAAAAAAAATTTTTGAATACAATGACAAAAATTGAAAATGACTGACTACAACAATGAGGATTGAGAATTTGAGATAACTAACAATTATACTAGAATTACTAGAGGGTTGAATATAAAAATAATGCTCAATGAGCATGAATCCAGCCTGGGTGAGGCTTGGATTTAAGTCTATGTAGGCAGGCTTAACATACATTTGGGTGCAATAGAGAGAGATTGGGTTCCATGTGAGGATTTGAAGCCCTTAATGGGTTCGATCTGGATGTGGGGTCATATGACTGGCAAACTTTTATTAGGCCAAGGGGTGGGCCCAGGAACTTTTGCTTGAGTGGGTACTATGTTAGAAAGAAAAAGAAAAACTGAGGGGCCATATGTAAAAAAAAAAAAGGAGTATTTCAAAACAATTTGAGGGTGAGGACCAGATCCATGGTTGCCCCTT
Organism: Sextonia rubra; assembly: GCA_037013555.1. Classification (NCBI taxonomy): domain Eukaryota; kingdom Viridiplantae; phylum Streptophyta; class Magnoliopsida; order Laurales; family Lauraceae; genus Sextonia; species Sextonia rubra. The sequence goes on from JASUAD010000009.1 coordinate 29,676,017, forward strand.
GTCCCCCAAGTTTCAGCCTGCATGTTTGTATGCTATTATGTATAATTATGCATAACTTGGTACCAGAGCATTGTAGATGGAAGACTTGCAGATCTAGACAATTAGTGGACCAGATTTGAAAGAAAACAAAATATGGTTTGAAGGGTTTCTAATCCCACCCGAACATAAGTTCATGTTCAGCGAGGTATGTCCTGCTGGTGACAAGTCGACGACTGCGTCGACTAATAGTTTTTGGCTGCTGGAGTGTGTGGCAACCATTTGTGTGCTAGTAGGGGCATTGTATTGTTGTTTGATTAGGGTTTCAATCATCTGATTTGTTAAAAGCCCAAAATCAACAAGTTGAGCATGTTGTGATCACCAGTTCCAGGCATTTGATTCAATAGTGTTGTTCTTGTACCTGGTGTCACAACCTGAGCCCAAGAGTTCGGGGGTTAGCAAAAGCCAAACCAATGACACACGTACTCCCGTGCCTGTACACGTAGACCTGGTCTAAATGCACACGCACAAGAGAAGTTTCACACGTGCCAAACATGTACGCGGAAGCTGTAGATATCAAAACATCACACTAAACAATGCAAGAAGAGAATACAAAATACAGAACTAACATATATCGATAACAGGTTTACAAAATGAAATAAAATAACCATGTACAAATCATGATAGGATCAAATTGTGATACAACTCAAAACAATGAAGACTCTGATGCAAGAAATGTCCATGGCGCTCTCCGGCGGAATGTCTATACCCACTCCTCTAGGCCTGATGAGACCTCGGGGTCCTCACTAAGAGTCTGGCCAACCGACGAGGGGTCGGGAGGAGTATTTGAGCCTACAACATCAAAGACAACTCGTGAATACAACGATTCAGCAATGTATAAGCCCTAACAAGTAACACATGCTATGTCTAATAGAATAAAGAACATCATATAATCATAACAGGTCACATTCGTATGCTAAGCTGTCGTGCAAGCAAGAAAGAAAATATGCCATGTGAATCAATGTATACATGCTGTACATAACTAGCTGGCGACTATATTGCCATATGCTCCCAAAAGAGGGATCTTATCCGTGCAGAGAACACCATTGTCCGGGCTAGGGTACAAATGGGTCTCGGGTTTCCTGGGGTCCGATTCCCCAAGACGTTTCCTTCTGCAGTAAGGCCATGGAAACTTCACCAAATTCACCCCGTCGGGATCCTAAGGCTGAGGCTAAGTAGTGCCTAACCATACAAGTCAATCATGAAAACCCTGAGTAAACTGTGACAAACATATCATGCGTGTATATCTGAGAATATGTCTTATACGTGAATCATACATGTATACTCAAGGTATAGAAACCATATGAACAAAGTGAAAATAGCTAAAACAAGAAATCATGCTAAAGAGTGGAGTTCAATGATCGAAATACAACATGTCATGCAAGCAACTGTTAGCATATCGAATCAAATTCATTTACTAGCCAATTCTAATCTATTTATCCAGTGTTTCTAACCGTGCTTGATGATGTAGTCTTAAGTTATTCAATGCACCGTTGTCTAGTGTTGCAGTGTATCATATGGTGCACTGAAGTTCCTTAAACCAACACCCATGGGGAGGTGCTTAACAATTGAATAACGGACATGAATGATTCGCAGCCCTCGAGATCATTCACGCATTTTATCATGTTCCGTTGGGCAAGTCGAAGTTGCCTACCTTCTGCTTTAAAAGTCCTACAGGTCTCCTTCTTTTCCTATTTTTCTTACTGTTCATGCCAGCCAGCTCAGCCGTAGGTAACCCTACGGCTTAACCGTAAGCTTCTTACGGCTTAGCCGTAAAAGGCTGCACGGCTTAGCCGTGGCTGAACCGTAGAGGAGTAGCAGAATTGCATACTCTTAGTTATTTTCAGGTGTCACCCTGTATTGATCTACGGCTGGGTTCACGGTTGGGTCACGGCTTAGCCGTAGTGTGTTTCACGGCATAGACGTAGCACATTTCATGGCATAGCCGTGCATGCGCTGGGTCGAATTCCGAAGCAATCACAGAAAACCTGTAATGACATCCAATGTGCGAAATTCCAACAGAGGAAGGGAGATGAATATAAAATGGGGCTATAAAAATGTTGTCTATGCAAACTCATGAGAAGTAACCCAAAATCAAGCAATTACCAACATGGGTTCATACAAGTTAAGCTTATACTTGCCTCAATTCACTTCTAACACTCAGCTTATGGTCCTTGGGCTCAATTTCACTTCCAAACACCACTCATAGCTATCATGCATGAGAAAGAGAAGGAAAACACATGAGTACAGTCATGGAGAACGAGCAAAAGAAAGGAGAGAAGGAATCCAAGACAGACACTTACCACAAAGCACAGGAGGAAGGAGAGAAAACAAGTGGGTCTTTCACCCTTCTTCTAGCTTGACTGAATCAAAAAGAAGGGAAGGAGAGAGAATCGAGAGAGAGATGAACGTGAGCGAGGAGAAGAGTGTGACCGAAAGAGAGATGAATCGGTGGTGGAGCTTTTATAGATAAGTTGCAAAGCCAAATTGCAAATAAGTCCAAGGTTTAAGCCTATTTACAGTTCAAGTCAAATCCGGGTCCAATGGAATCATACGACAACGGTTACAAATGACGTAGTTACGGAAGTTAACGAGCTCAACGAAAGACACGTGTTGACACCAAGATGATGCGAAAATGACCATGTCGTAGAAAGGCTAAAATTACGAAAAAGGGCTTGGTCTACCTAGTCCAAGTCAAACTCAACCCAACTACCTATCCATGACCCACGACGAATACAAAATACAAACAAACACAATTAACAACAAAAACAACATTAATTAGTCGCTAAACGTGGTTGAGCTGGGTCGGAGTGTTACACTTGGCGTCAAGGATGCAAATAGCGGTTGCGGCGGGCGTAGCGGCCCTTCGCCAAAACGATACGTAGCGGGCGATACGTAGCGGTAGCGGCGATACGTAGCGGGCGATACGTAGCGGTAGCGGCGATACGTAGCGGCGTAGCGGTGTGATTTAAAAAAATATTCAAAAAAATCTGAAAAAATTCCAGAAAATCCAGAATGTTGGAAAATGATAGAATATGTGTTTGTTTTGCAAAAGTAACTAGTAGAGGGGTATGTAGTGGTGCCCTCATTGCATGAGGTCCTGTATCGCTGTATGAATGGAAAAAAATAGGAATGATAAATTTTTTTCATATGAATTAATGTTGTTTAGTCATGCTTAGAATATAACATTTCATAATTTTATTTTGAAATACACACACACATATATATGGAGAAAGTTTTTCTATTAAAGTGAAATTTGATTAGAGCCCTATTTTTTATTAGAGTAAAATTGTTTGGATTAGTTTTTTTAATGGTCATTTCATAGTTATATTTTGAAATATATATATTTATATATATGTGAAAGGGAATTTTTTATTAAATTGAAAATTGAAAAGGGTCCATTTTCTATTGGGGTGTTATTTGGTTAGGGCCTATTTCCTTTTAATTAGAGTAAACTTTGGTTGGGCCCTGTGTCTTATTAAATAGCCTATGTTCAATTAGTGTGAAATTTGGATGTCCTTTATTTTTAGTAGGTGTAGAATTTTTTTATATATAACTGTAAAAAGTAAGTCTGGAAGTTGGCTATGACCATATTTCCAATTTGAGTGAAATTTGAGGAAAGTGCCAATTTCAATTTAGTAATATTTGGCTCCTAGATGACTTTTTTAATTTTAACATTGTTGCCTCATTGTGGAGCCCACCAATGGTTACAATAGGTTCTTTAGGTTTTATTGTTTTGGATGAATCCACTTAATTTTTTTAAATGTTTTTAATGGTTTTTAATGTTTTTGAATGACCCATTTAATTTTTATCTCAACATTTCATCAGATGGGCCATCGTGGGCCATAACCGACCCGTTAACAAAATAACCGACCCGGACCCGTTAACAAAATAATAGAAGGCACGATGGGTCTTCGTTGCCCATTTGCCCTAATTTTCACCCAAAATAGACGAAGGAGAAGGAGAAGCAGGAGAATGAGAAGCAGGAGAAGGAGAAGGAGAAGAAGAAGGAGAAGGAGGAGGAGCAGCAACAGCAGAAGCAGGAGAAGGAGGAGAAGAAGAAGAAGAAGTCCTACCGTTGGGTTCTGCTGCTTCCGCTCGCTGCCGCCTGCTGCTTCCGCTGCCTGCCGCCTGCTCCTGCTGCCTGCTGCCTGCTGCCGCCTGCTGCTGCCGCCGCCGCTTGCTGCTGCCGCCGCATCAGGTATGTCCTCTGCAACTCGTCCCATTCTATCTCTTTCTCTTTCTTTTTTTTTTTTCTTTTCCCTTTCTTCCTCTTTTTCTACTTTTTTTTTGTTGTTAATCTACCAGTTGAGCAAAAGAGAAGAAGCAGAAAGAGGGAAGAGGGGCCCTTATTTAACCAGGCTGATACATAGCGGCCGCTACGGCAATATAGCGGCCGTAGCGGCCGCTACGGGAATGTATCGGCCGCTACGGACCGCCACGCTTGTGAGCGCCGCTATTTCTCAAAAAGCGTAGCGCCCTTGGGCGCTACGGCCGATATTTACATCCATGCCTGGCGTGATCATCAATTTCAGGAAGTATTTGTAATCTATTCTACAAGTGTGATTTGGAGCCTTTCATCCACCAAATTGGGGATTGCTATCTGATTTGAAGTTGTTTTGTGTTTAAACATACGGAAGATAAACAACAATTATTTGTGATTGAGTAACTTGGGTCAATCAAGGTTAGTTTTCTATACTTCTTCTTAAGTATGATTTATAATGGAGTCCAAACAGCAGGGTGAGAGTTCTACGTCCAGTACTCAGCAGCTTCCTGATGGTTCTTAACCCTAATTTTAGGATTACTTAAAGTCTTTTTAATGTTACAAATGATAAGGATTGGGCCTATTCAGCAAGAATGGCCGTTGGTAGATCTAAAAGAGTTGGCTGTATTGATGAAGTGTTAAAGAACCAGCAAAGAAGGATCCAAAATGCTTAGATTGGGTATCTGAAAATATGTTAGTAATGAATTGGATCCTCAACTCTATGGAACAGGGAGTTGCCAGAAGTTTCATATATTTTGATACACCTATTAAACAAAATTGTGGATCATATGTGAACAGTGGAGAGTTCCGTCATGATCTATGATGCACAGTCAAAATGGGCAACATATCGTGTCGTATATCCGATACTTAACTTTTAATTGTAAAATCCGTGTCCTTTGAATGTCTATGACGTGTCCCTACCATATTCATGCCGTAGTTGGGCATCATAGTTCATGATCAAACAGACTATCATAGGCTTGTGGGAAAACTCATTTACTGACCATTACTAGGCCAGATATTTGTTATGCTGTAAATCTTCTTAGCCAATATTTGCATGCACCTAGGACAGATCATTTAGCAGTTGTGCCTGGAATCCTCAAGTACTTGAAAGGTTCTCTAGGATATGGAATCTTATACAAGTTGCATGGACATGTTAGAGCAGAAGCATACATAGATGCTAATTGGGCTGGGTCCCTGACAGACAGGAAGTCTACTACAGCGAATTGCACTATGGTTGGAGGACATCTTGTGTGTCTTGGAAGAGTGAAAAAATGGCTGTAACTGCAACATATAGTGCTGAAGCTGAATATCGAGCCATTGCTAACGGATGCTCTGTGCTGATGTGGATAAAGATATTGCTAAGTGAATGGGCTTCAGATAGGGTGGACCGATGGCTATATATGTAGTGACAGTACTTTAGCAATCAAGTTAAGACATAAACCCAGTATATCATAGAAGAACAAAAACATTTGGGGGTTGACTGTCACTATTTTGGAGAAAAGTATAAAGCAAGGATGTGGAGCTGTCATATATCAGTACAAGTGATCAAGTTGCAAATTTTCTTAAGAAAGCAATTAGTTGGAAAGAGTGACATGAAGCCTTGACCAATCTAGGCATAGTTAACATATATGCACTAGCTTGAGGGGGAGTATTATCGGTTGAAGTACTTATTTCATTATCATAGTATTGGGACCTTCAGGTGCCTTTATGTAAATAGCAGTAAATACATGGGCACTTATGTAAATGCTCAAGACATATTTACTAATAACATGGAGTGTCACCCAACCCTAAGAAGGACGACTACTCCTCTTTCTTTTTACCTCCTTCTCTTCTTCTCTATTGATGCATAATGGGCCCACAAGCGGTACCCCATCATCATGGATTAGGATTATTTTATTTTTATTAATTGAATTATAATTAGGGTAGTTTCTATTATTAGATTAGGTTTTCCTAGGGCATAAGTTTGCTTTTCTTATTTATATGGCATTATAGTAGGTTATTTTTACAGACTGATAATTGAATAGATTTGTGGGTTTATCCCTTGAGAGGTGTGTCGTCATGTGTTGAAGTCTTCTGGAAGACAATTTGAAGTGTCTTCGAACACATGCTCTTCGAACACATGCTTTGACACTTCCAGCAATCCCTAACCCTAGGGCTTGAATCAATTGCTGTGAGCAAAGATCCTTGTCACTCTGATCACCCTCCAGTCACCGATCAGAGCATATCCATCCCTCCCATCCCATCTTCATAGCGTCCATCACCCATCCCCATCTTCATAGCGTCCATCACCCATCCCCGTCTTCCCCGAACCCCTAACCCCACCACCTAAATCCATCAAATCCTGCCACCATCCCACTACTAAAAACCTAGCCACCTCTTTGCCTTCCATTGTTTTTTCTAGAAAAGAAGGAAAAAAAAAAACCTTCACCTGAAGCCTAATCCCATCTCCTAAAAACCCTAGACCATCTTCCCCAACCTCCCCTCACCACCGTCGGCCAACCCCACCATTCCCATACCAAACTCGAGATTTCCTCACTCATTTCAGGAAAAAAAAAAACCATTAGTTGAACCCCACCTCAACCTAGACGTCTATCACCCCCGGCCAAATTCCATTCATCCTTCATCCATCCAACTACTCCAATGAATCAAGACCCTACACCCTCTCTTGGCCTTCTCATCCCCACCTTCGGCACCCCACCCTAGTGTAAAAAGAAAAAGAAAAAAGAAAAAAAAATTCCTACTCTGCTAAGTGAAAAAAAAGAGAATAAAACAAAAAGAAAAAGAAGAAGAGAAGTGGTTACGTTGAGACGTACATGGCACCTATGCATAGCACCATCACCAACAACATTGTTGCATCTTTCTGCCCAATTTATTTGGAGAAAGCAGTGCACTCTTTAGATTGCTCCATTGTCGTTGAACCATCCCACCCTCTTCGTCACCATAGCCACCCTCAGGTAATAGCAAACTAAGCCCCTCTTGCCATCGCATCTGTCACCGAACTCGTGTCCACAACCGCTTGCATCTCTATCATCACAATTACTGCCTTCATGTAATGAGATCTCCTCTCCAGTGCTCTCCACACCACCACCATTGGTATCAACATCCCATTTTCTTTTCTTTTTTTCATCGAAGACAAAGGCCCATGTGCACCCTCTTGTTTCACGTGTGAGCTTAACTCAAGTCCATCAGCCTAGTACAACTCAGGTTTGGGTCAGGCAGACTTGACCTATTTGAAGCCTAACCTCATTGCTGACCTCATCACTACATCATCAAAGAGCAAGCAAGGTACATATTTGACAAATCCAAGGGCCAGACTTCGTTTTTCGCGATATTAGGTTCATCTAATGTCGGACTTCCAATTCCTCTTTGCCAGCGTGCTTGTGGAGAACAGATCTTCTTATCAAGTCAGATAGACTTTCATTTGCATTAAAAAAAATGCCTCCTAAGAAGCAAGTAGAAGCTGAATCTTCATCTTCTTTTATAGAAGAATTGCATGGTGCTCTTACAACATTCTCCATAGCAATTGCCTGAATGCAAACCTCTCTGGAAAGAATGCAAACCAGATTAATAAATTTGGAAAATAATCAACATGCTAATAATCACAGAGTTGATGGAGAAAATATTCAGAATCAACAAGATCCTGGTCAATAATGTTGATCAAAATTTAGGAATTAAACTCGTGATTCCCGAATATAATGGCAAATTGAAGCTTGCTGAATTTACGGATTGGTTAGTGTGTGTGGAAAGTATTTTGACACTTAAACCAATGACTAGGCGCTGTAAAGTTACATTGGTTGCAACTCGGTTTCGTAATTATACTGTAATATGGCGGGCTAAATTGTAACGAAAAAGTAGGAATCAAAATATAGACCTAGTTGAGAGGAAAATTATCTTGAAACAAAAAGTCCTCACTGTCAATTACTCAAGAGATTTGCATTCAAGCTTTCAAGACTTGAAGTAAGAATCCAAGATAGTTGTTGAATACTCTGAAGAATTCATGACTAGGCAAGCTCGTTATAGTTTGAATGAAGATGATGTTGTGTTGGTTGACGAATATTTTAATGGGTTGAGAATAGGCATTCAACACATCCTTGGATTCCGAAATTTTGATAATGTAGATCAAATCATCCAACATGCCATCAAAACTGAGGACATCGCAAATTATCTGGCACAAAAATTTAGTTCATCTAAATGGGCTCTGCAAAAATTTTATCACTGCAAGATCCTAAACCAAGTGGTTCCTTGGAAAAGATTTTTGCCAAAATTGAAGGTCAAAATAAGATGATTTGCTCTCATTGTGACCAACCGGGGCATCGCATAATGGAATGTCCAAAACGCATTAACCTTATTAAGAGTGAAGGTGATGTGAAAGATACCTCAGATGCTCTTCAAGACAAAGAAGTAGAGGACATCGAAGCAGACAACAAAGGTGAAACCCTCATGGTCATCAAAGAGGCTTAACCAACTATTGAGAAGAAATGGTTGTGGAAAAATATTTTCTATTCCATGGGTGCAGTATATAGGCAGAATTGCACAATTGTTGTTGATGGAGGAATTTGTAAAAATATCATCTCTTATGCTCTTGTTGATTGCCTCAAGTTGAAAGTTTACAAGCACAAGCACAATCACCCCTATTTTTTCAAATGGCTAATGATAGGTGATGAAGCGCACATACGCCACACATGCAAGGTTACTTTTGCTATTGGTGTGGGTTATAAAGATACAATTTAGTGTGATGTGCTACCGATGGATAGTGATAATATCTTGTTGGGTTGAATATGGATATATGACAAAAATGCAACTCTTGGTATACGCGACAACATATACATTCATGCATGGTGGAAAGCAAGTTACACTTCATCCAAAGAAACCAGAACCGCTAGAGAAGAATTCAAGGGCAACTGCAACTAAGGACGTGCTTCATCATCATCATAGCCTTATCCCAACCATGTTGGGGTCGGCTACATGAATTCTGTTTCTCCATTCCATTCTATTTTGAGCCAAATCCTTCGATAAGTTAAACTTCTTCAAATCTGAATTAATGACTTCCATCAATGTTTTCTTCGGCCTACACCTACCTCTTGATGGGCCATCCACCTGTATAGTCAAATTTTTTCTCACCGGTGCCAAACTAAGGACACGTGCTTCATATACATCATTTTTATAGTGGCAACCCAAAAAAGCCTCGAGTTTAAGGACGAACTCTTCTTTCAACCTGGGGGGGGGGGGGGGGGGGGGAAATGATACATAATGGGCCCACAAGTGGTCCGCTTTCATCATGATTAGGATTATTTTTTTTTTATTCATTGAATTGTAATTAGGGTAGTTTCCATTATTAGATTGAGTTTTCTTAGAGCATAAGTTTGCTTCTCTTATTTATATGGCATTGTTGTAGGTTACTTTTACTGACTTGATAATGGAATAAATTTGTGGGTTTATCCCTAGAGAGGTGCATCTTTGTGTGTTGAAGTCTTCTTAAAGATAATTTGAAGTGTCCTTGGACGCATGCTTTGGCACTTTCCGCTTGCATCATCTATTTTCCCTCTTTTTTGTTTGTTTATAGTTTTATACGCATCACCACAAAACCTTAGATCCGTTAGAATCAAGATTTAACTCTTAACAAGTTTTTAACTTCATAAACAAGTTCTAGGGTCTGTGTCGGACCCACAATGGCGCTTGGAATTGGACACCTCAATTGTAAATGCATTTGGGCTAGGATATAGGTGTGTTCATCTCATTGACAGCTTCGTATATGACACATCCAATCAGCATAGGGTGGATAAAGTGGAGACAACAGGATGCTGTTTTTCTGTGACTGTAGGGCCTATTACATAGCTGGGCCTTTTAATTGGGTCTGTGCCAAATGAGCCTATTGGGATTGTGGGCCTGAGACGTGAGCCTATGGTTGGATGTCCCATTGTTTTGTTGTAATCTTTAGATATGGATATTGTCACAATAGTTATACCTCTAAGCTTATTATAATTTCTTAGGTTAGGGTCATTTTCTAGATTTTTTTGAAAGATTATTTTCTAGATTCATTGCAATATTAGGAAACTTTGGTTTAATAGGTGGTTTGCCTTATATGTATGGGAGGTTTTTACATAAGTAAATGTTGTTAACAACCACTTATTCTAAACGATTAAGTTAATAGAGAATAGTGTAACAATGTTTATCAAGGTAACCCCATCGGCACGTGTGGGCTCCTTTGTGGGAATTACATCCTCTATGGAGACTACAGGGGCTCCTCATGGGAATCACATCCTCCATGGGACAATCCAAGGCACAACAGCTGGGGATTCGAACACTTGACCTCCCGCTTTAATACCGTTGTAAATTTCCTTAGCTAACCATGCCTACCTAGACCTCGAGGTTGTAGTAGGGGAGCTAGATAAATTCTTTTTAATACTCCCCCTCGGGTGAAGCCCACTTTTCAAAAAATATTACATATGTGAAATATATTACCATGTTTCTCCAATCACCATTTTCAAGAGTAAATAAGCACATCCAACAGTTTTAGGTGTGTTTAGATTTTTTTTTTTTTTTTTTTTTTTTTTTTGCAAATTTCTCTTAAACTATGAAGATTTAACATATAAAATTAAACATCTTGATGGTTATCATTACTATGAAAATATTGAATGTTTTAGATAGTGATTTTGGGGGCCCACTGAAGTGCAAAAAATTAAACCTATAGGTTGGGATTTTTTGAATGCTTTCATAAATTTCTCAAACTCTATGAGTTTAAGATATGAAATTAATCGTGTTAGAGTCTATTAGACCAAGAAAGAAGAATCGCTTGGATTACCAATTTGGGGCCAACAAAAGAGTGACAAGAAATAAAAAATAAAAAAATGTAGTTGAAGGAATTCAAACTAGCAACCAGTTCTGGGAAATGCTTCAATTTCAATATGTACCATTGCTTCTCCTCATTTATATATGTAGCTTATTCACCACTTCCTTTAGTTTTATGAATTGAAATTTAAAAATGGCCTCATTTATACAGTGTTTTCACACCTCATTTATATATCACATGCATAAACTTGCGCAAACAAATGTGAACATGCATAGTGTGCTTGTGCATCATTTATATATTTAAATGAGTGAAAAAATGACCCCTAAAAGGAAATGATCATGTGTAACACAACATTTTCATCATAGCATCCTCTTTCTCTTGGTTTTCATGGTATTGGAAATCCTTGTTTTCTATGTTTTTGAATTCAAATCCTTAACTCGACTCTTCTTTGTGATTGCTGAAATCCTCAGTGGACCAGGGATCTCTAGTAGGGCTAGACATTATTCTGAAAATTGAGACCGTATTGCAAATCATTCAAGGGATGAATTGAATCATGCAAATCAACCACAAGTCATAGGATTTTTAAATTTTTTTATAAAAATAAAAAACTAATAAAAAATAAAAATAAATAAAGTGTAATTATTCATAATCCATCCATAGCAATATAAACACAATGACAGATAGAAGTATGATACAATCATATGAAGAACATTGTTGACATATATATACCATAAATTAATGGAAGGTGAATAGATGTGGAGTCTTCACACACATCTTGAAGCCATGCCAATGGAGCCTTCATGCACTGGGGTTGCCTAGAGTCTTCACACAATACTAAACTTTTTGCATTCACAATAGTTAGGAATGGAGAGAATCTTTCATTGATTTTGTTTGTGGAAGACTACAACCATTTTATATGGTGCAAGGCACCGATCTTGTCTCTCAGTTAGAGATTACTACACCAGTCTTGCCTCTTAATTAGAGATTACTACTTCTAGTGAGAGAGGATCTTTGGCTCTTAATTAATGATTTTTTTTATAATAGTAAAATTTATTGCTTCCAAAAATGAAAAAAAAAGGGTGGTCCAATGCACGAGGCTCCCGCATAGCAGAGTCTGGGGAGGGTAAGATGTACGCAGCCTTACTTTTATTTTGAAGAGGCTGTTTCCATAACTTGAATTTGCGTCCTCCAGGATGCTATCGATAAGCCTTTACCGTTGGGCCAAGCCGCCCTTCTGCTTCCAAAAACAAAAAAAAACCGGAACAAAATACATCAAACAAAAAAACAGCTCTAAGAAGGCACTAAACAGCGGAGATCACAAAAGAATGAAACACTCCCTCCTTAGCCAAACTATCTACCAAAGGATTTGCCTCAGTAAGAACATGATGAAATAAAACACTCAGCTGACTAGAAATATCCCGAATCTCCTCAATCCGATCTGCCAATCTCCAAGGAAAGGGAGATTTCCCTAATCCCCAGTCATTGAGATCATGCCTCACCATATTGAATCTTCATAGGTTCCAGACAAAATTGTCACCAAGCACAGTTTATTCAATGGAATAGCTATATCTCATTTGCCCAAGCAGTCTAGTGTGGGATCATGTGCTTCTCCACTCACAGTGCAATGAATGTCTTCTCACAACAAGGGTGTAGTGATGATCCTTACACCAAATGAGTGTATGAAATATTTTTGTGTGCAACCAATCATCCATTTCCTCTTCCTTGGTGGTGAGTAACTGGCAAAAAGTTTTGCTAAGGCACTTGGGAAACTTGTCTTCGAACAATCATGGGCAAGCTGGGTATAATTGACATTTCTACCAGTAGCTTGAGGGGGAGTGAAGATGATGAGTTAACACATGTGACTTGCACGACAGAGTTCATGTGTTAAAGTATACAGTTCTGCTTTTGGTGAGGGGGACTGCCTTCTTGGATTTTTATTATCTTGAGAGATTTTATTGCTATCTGTAGTGATGTAGAATGATTTGTGTGGTATTTTTTTGCTTTGGCTGTAATCAAACTAGATTCTAGTTCTGTTGTGGAGTCATTATAATCAGAGATTGATTCCAGTTGGAATCATCTCATTCCATCTGGTCATATCCCCTCTTCACTGTTTGTGTGTGTGTTGTTGTGGGGGTGGTTGCAGCTGACCCTACATTGCCCTCCCCTATGTCATGCCCTTGTTCATTATGGCGGGCCCAACTATCATTTAGAAAGATCTTTGTGATATGTTTTGGTGAATGTGTATTCTATTCAATGATAAATATTTTCTTCTTGTTGATGTAGATTTCTTGTTTCATGCAGGTGCTCAAGGGTTTAATTTATCTTCACCATGAGAAACATATAATTCATAGGGACTTAAAACCATCAAATTTATTAATCAATCATAGAGGAGAAGTCAAGATAACTGACTTTGGTGTGAGTGCCACATTGGCGAGTTCCTCTGGCGAGCGTGATACTTTTGTTGGCACCTATAACTATATGTCTGTGAGTACTAGATTTTTTAATGTCTCTGAATGGGTTGCTTCCAAAGCCGTTAATTGAGTTTCTTCTTATTCTGTACCGGTAGTTTCAGGTTGCTTGCAAAACCTCATTTTTCTGAACTTAAAATATTTCTGTAGCATATATGTTAAGGGAACTTAACTTGTGCAGTGCTCTATTTAAGCCATCTAGAAAACCTTTTATACTTGAATAGGTGGAAAGAGAGTACATAGCTTGGAGACTCTAGATTTTCATAGGTGATGTGAGTCATGGGATAAAAATATCACTGGTCAGATGGCTCATATCATATTTACCATCTAGTGCAAATGGATGGCAGAGAATGTTGATAACCAACATTGCATGAGAAAATGCAGGGTTTAAAAAATCAGTCGGACTCCACACATAACAAGTCGGGTCGCATGGGAGTTGGACTCAAATCATGGGACTCAGCCGAGTCACATGCGACTCGGCTAAGTCGACTCAGACTCAGTTAAGACCGAGTCAGGTCCCATGTCCGATTTTTTAAACCTTGAGAAAATGCCCACACATCCAATGTGTAGGATTTAAATTCTTACAACGTGGGGGTTAGTGTCCTGTGACCTCTGTTCACAGTTGAAACTGCCCTATGAAAAGATGGAAATCATGCCACTTGTCCAAGTTTGTGTGCAGCATACCAGATACTGCCATTAATGTCCTCAGTTTAGATTTTGGCTCTATATTATGGGTTGCTTATTTGGAATCTGCGCATGATAGCCAGAGCGGATCAATGGAAACCAATATGGCTACAAAAGTGATATTTGGAGCTTGGGAATAGTTATGCTGGAGTGTGCGACAGGCCAATTTCCTTATTCACCACCTGAGGAAGGGGCCGGATGGACTACCTTTTTTGAACTTCTTGAAGCAGTTGTTGATCAGCCACCACCATGTGCCCCTTCTGACCGTTTCTCCCCCGAGTTCTGCTCATTTATCTCAGCATGGTAAGGGTAACACTTCATATTTCGCTCAGCTACATGTTGGTCTGTAACTTAACTTTTCTATACTTTTTGTGTGTTGAAAATTGAAGCTATATCATGCTACCTAAAAATTCCATTGAAATGGATTCATCAGATGGTTAAAGCAATTCATTCATTCACATTCAGCTGCAGGTTCCCTGAACCAATAATTTTTTTAATTTTTAATTGCTCTAGTTTTAGTAATAATCAATGGTTTGCCAAGCAAAGGTTGATATAGCTCACTTTGTTGTTTTCTCCTTATAATATTGTTGTTGCCTTGGTATAATGCTTTTATAAGATCGTCTTGTGCTCTTGTACACGTCTCTCCTATCTCCTTACATGTCTCTCCTATCTCCTTTCTTTTTAATGAAATATTTTGTTCCCAATAATTAATATATATATAAATCTAGTTCTGGTAGTTCTGGTAACAAGCAAAGGCTGATATAGCTCACTTTGTTGTTCTCCTTATAATATTGTTGTTGCCTTGGTATAATGCTTTTATAAGATTGTCATGTTCTCTTGTACACGTCTCTCCTATCTCCTTTCTTTTTAATGAAATCTGTTGTTCCGGATAATATATATATATAGGGGAATATGACTGTACATCCTTCCCTCACCATGTAGTGAGGGACAAATGCATATTTGGAAAGATTTATGCACAAAAGAGGAAAAGTTATTTATGGATTATGAAAAAGAAGAATCTTCAAATGTAAAGAGGGAAAGCCACGTCATTGTCCCTCACCACTTGGTGAGAGAAGGACGCATCTTAATATTTTCCATATATATATGTATGTATGTATGTTTAACCGTTTTGTCCCATGTCCCAATTCTTTAGTGTTTCATTTAGAAATAAAGGCAAGCTAACTGCTGCCTTGCATGTGGAATCAAGTTTTGCAGTGGATGCATATCCAACTACTGGTCCATTGTACCCTTGAATGAGTGATGGCCAAAACATTGCAATCACCGGAAGATAAAAACTGCCAAAAGTCATTTATCCAAATTTGGGGCTGATTGCTTAGCAAAGAATCTTGGAGCCCTGCTTCATAAAAAATGTTAATATATAAAATAGTTGTTGGGATGCACCGCAGGGACTTTTCTTACAATTTTATTTCAATTCAGGGACTATTTTGTAATTTGATAAGACTTTAGGTACTTTTTTTTTTATAAATTCATGGCTTCTATTAATATCAATATAAAGGGCTGTGCAGCGGGCACCCAGCACTGTGCTTAGCAGCCAATCCTAACTCTTTCCCAATGTCTCTCATATTCTTCCTCTTTTCTCCTTTTCTCTATCCTTCCTTTTCTATTTTAATTGTTCTTCAATTTGTGGGCCCTAGGGCTGTTGTCAGCCATATAGATGCTTATGACATCATCCTATGGTGGTGTCGTTTTAATTTTTCTGAGAAATCGCTTGTGTGTGATAATTCGATGCTGTTTGGCAGTGGAGTATGTATGTTCCTTTTTAATGCTTTTGAAGGTTCTTTGTGAAAAGAATTTTTCCCATTGTAGTAGAAAGTAGGAACCTAGGCTTAGTGGGTTTCTGAATTTGTGTGTGCAGTTGAAGTTTGTTAAGTTTTAAGCCTTGCATTAGGAATTTTGAATTTGAGTGTAGTTGAAAATTTTGAAGTTTTCTCC
The DNA here is from genome assembly GCA_037013555.1 of Sextonia rubra. Lineage (NCBI taxonomy): Eukaryota > Viridiplantae > Streptophyta > Magnoliopsida > Laurales > Lauraceae > Sextonia > Sextonia rubra. The sequence continues at coordinate 29,692,212 of JASUAD010000009.1, forward strand.
TTGTATTGGGAACCACAGTTTCGTGAGTTCTTGAATTTGAATGCATAGTTGAAGTTTGTGAAATACATTAGATCCATTTGGATCCTAAGTCCGAGGAAGGTTCCTTTTTTGGAGCTGGTTTGGTTAATCCTAAGTCCCTGACAACAGGATTAATATGAATATTTGCAGTGAATGAGACCGTAAAGACTGTTCATATTAGGCTAGGCAAAGATGGCCATTGAGGGTACAGAAAGGCTTGGATGGAGAGAATATGTATTGACCTTTGTGCTCATGTTGTGTAAAAGGAACCAACAAAAGAACTAGATCCACTTCAATTTTATGAGTTGCTTGGAGGATTGAATTCAGAATATGAGCTAATTCATGCTCAAGTAAATACCTGCTTCCACCGTTAGGGATCATCTTCATCAAAGCCTTGTCCAAGCTATGTTGGGGTTAGCTGCATGAATTATGTTTCTCCATTTTGATCTATCATGAGCTAAACCCTCAGATAGGTTGCACTTCTTTATATCCGTGGTTTTAAATTCTAACCAAGTCCAAGTCGACCTACCACTTCTTCTTGGTGGGCCCTAAACCTATATAGAAAAACATTTCCTCACTGGCATTGTTGCCAACTTGCTTGGATATGTCCAAACCATCTCAAACAGGTTTCTCTTGTTTTTATTACCAATTGATGTTGTGTCTAAATGCTCGCAAAAGCACTCATTTATGATTCTGTGCTTTTTATTTTTTTCATACATCCACCTTGACATTCTCATCGTTGCTAGTCTTGTAAAATTTTTCCTTCAAACTTGTTGTTATGCGCCAATTACAAAGCACGCCAGAGGAAAGTCTCCACTTCAGCTACCCTACTCTTTTTGTATGTTCAACTTCCTTTTTAATCTCTCCATCCTTACTAATTATCGATTCAAGATATCAAAATGAATCTCTTTGTGATATCTCTTAAGCATCAATTCTTATGGTAGTTTAAGCTCTTTATATATCCCCATTGAAGTTGCAATCCATATATTTTGTTTTTGTGTGACTTATTTTAAAACCCTTTCATCTAAAGCCTCCCACAATCTCTCAAGCTTTACATTCATACCGTCTCTCGATTCATCCACCAATACTATATCATATGCAAACAACATACACCAAGGTCTTTCTTGAATATAAGCAGTTAACTCGTCCATATTAGTGTATAGAGATAAGGGCTTAAAGGTGACCCCTAATGCAAACTTATGGTCATTAGAAGCTCACCTGTCCCTGTATAGGTAGTTCTCACAATTGTTACCGCTCCCTCGTACATATTTTTAATGATTTCAATGTAACCTCTAGGACACGCCTTTTATCTAGAACTCATGAAATTAAATCTCTAGGTACCTTGTTGTAGGCTTTCTCTAAATCGATTAAGACCGTAGGGAGATTTTTCCTCTTGGTATTTTTCTATTAATTGCCTAAGTAAGAATATGTCTTCCATAGTTGACCTCCTTGGCATATAAGAAAATTTCCTTCTGTGGGGATTGAACCCACAAACACATGGTTAAAAGTCATGTGCTCTACCACTGAACTAAGACAGCAAGCCAATGATCAAAGTGATGTTACTTCCTGAAGCTACCACAATAGTTCCTAAGTGATCAACTCTAGCTAGTAGTGTGGATGGCGGTTGTGGATGAGGCCTTGGAGGTAGTCTTGGTGTTGTTGGATGTGGTTGTGGTATATCAGTCATGGAGGATAAAGATAAGCTTACTGTGCATATCCTGGCATGGGACACTTGTTGAGAACTTTTTGGTTGGCCAAACTTTGATACATTTACTCTTTATTGGGATATTCAACTTCTCAAAATGGGTAATGTCAATGTAATCAAGAATTTGCTTCTATGATATGATGGCATGGAGCGTAGTTCCTATGCTTTAACTAGTCTCATTAGTTCCCAAAACTGGGAGATGATATTAGCATGCCAGATCATTGACTCCCAATCTTTTCCTTTTGAATATCTTTGGAATAAGTTTCACTTTTCGTTCTGTTTTGGTGCCAGAAATCAAGAAAATAAAGAGTTATTTTGTTGGCTCCATTTGTGACCAATAAATTTGGATCGTGATATCAGCTGTTAGTGGATATGCTAAAATTTGTTGGATTTTGAACTTTTCTCTCAGAAATGCTGAATTTAGGTGTTTTTTTTTTTTTTGGACATCCTGCCTTTTGGGTTTGTTCTTCTAATTGTCAAAAGAAAAAAAAAAACTCGTGTTATTTTGAATAGTAGATAGGTTGTTGGCATCCCAGTAAAAATTATAATTTTGGAATCCAAAGGCAATAATGGATAATTCCTCCTATTGCAAAAAGTAAGTTGATTTAATTGTTATTTCAGATTTGGACTTTTTATGTAATTTGTAAAACACACAAATGATATATATATAAATATATATATATAGGATGCGTATGAAGATTCCCTATATATATGTATATTTATTTATTTATTTGGGATTTTTTGGAGTTAGTCATCTTTACAAATTGGGTTTGTAAAATAGCTAACAATGGGTGACATTTCCATGATAAAGTGGTTGGCCCCTGGTGATGGGGTCATGTCAAATTCCCCAAATTCATTCAAAGTATATCAACGAAGAAGGCGTAGGGCGTTAGATCAAGCTTTGATCTGGATGGATGAGCAATACCCCGGCTTTGATCACAAGGACAGTATTAATCCACCGTCGGATTGTCACCAAGAGGATATCCGACAGTTGGATTTTGGCTGATGATGTCAGTGGAGCATGGAAGGCCCCATGTGCACAATCTCATTGAAGACCCCACATAGGGAAGCGTCACATGGGTTGAAACAAAGATCTTTAAAAGTCCCCAGCGCAGCATGCGTACCATGCGAACAGGAGGGCAAAACCGAAATCAATATGCAGTGCAAATCGGATTATTGTGCATGAATCACAATCTTTTACTAGCCAGCCCTAACTAGTTATCCATTGTTACTAACCGGGCATGATGATATAGTTTTAAGTTATCCGATACTCGGTTGTTCTTCCTTTGGTGTCTCATTATCTAAATAAGAGTACCAAAGTCCCTTAAACCAATACCCATGGGAAGGTGTTTAACAAATGGATAACACACATGAATGAATCACAGCCTTAGAGAGCCTTCATGCGATTCCTTATATTCCATTGGACAAGTCCAGGTTACCTACATTCTAGCTCGAAGAACCTACAAGGTCTTATATTAAACCTGTCCTTTTTTTTTATTCGTTTCTCTCAGGGGTTATACGGCCGCTTGATATATCTCCAGCAAAACATCTAAGGTAAGCATACTCAATACCTATGCACCAAAGGACAGCATCATTAGACTACAAAAGTCATGGCAAGTAGGTAAACATCATCCATAATAAACATGTGATATAATAAGCAAGTAAAGAAGGAGATGATCATGTGAAGGTTGCATCAAATGATGTAAGAAGAAATGTTAACAATAAAGAAGGAAAGGAAACACCCTAACCACCTTTACAACAATGAACGCCCACACTAGCTGAACTCCAAGTATACACCTGTCCAATACACGGGTTCTCTCATCTTCAGATGATGCACATCCTATCCAGAATACGGTGGATCAACCGCCTTCAAATGTTACATATTCTGTCCAATGTTTCATAGAGCCAATGCTCTGTCCAATAGGGGTGGTCAGTCTGTCTTCGGATGATACGCATCCTATCTAATATACCACAATGTACAACTCCATGTCCAATAACAATCTGCAGTCGTCTAATAGACCCTGATCCCACACCCACACACACAGCCCCTAGTAGAGGTGCTGTTTATTTTGATTGGTCTCATGTTTAATTTGTGAGGTCCCATATTTTTATTTGTTTGGTCCTAGGTCCCATATGTTAATTTGTTTAATTTGTTAGGTCCCATGTTAAGTCTCTATTAGTGAAGAGCGACCCGCGTCTAGTCTTAGGTAATAAAAGAGAAAAGGGGGGACCGCAACTTAAAAAAAAAAAAGAAAAAAAATAACCATGCGCAAGACATGACTTGCACACGAATCCCAAGATGTGCGCAAGTCATGTCTTGCACACATCTCCCCTCCTCTTTTTTTCCTTTCTTGTTTTGTCTTCATTTTTTCCATTTTTAGTGGGAAGACCTCTTTTATTTTTAGATCTAGGGCTTTCTTTCTTCCTCATGCTATGTATGAAATTGATTATTGAATAAGAAAAGAGAGTTCTTCTTCTTCTTCTTCTTCTTCATCTTGGGTCTGCAAGCCACCTTTCTTACCAACCGCCATTAAGGCCTCCTGTGTTGGAGTTTGGTGAGAGCCCAATAAAGGTAACCAGTATCTCTTATACTTTTCCCTTCTTGAGCACCTTCAGATAACCATAGGACTTCAGATCTGCTGAATAGGTTGTGGAGCCAATAACCCCAGATCTGATATTGAGCACTTTTGGCTTTGTTTTGTTTTATGAAACCCTTTTCTTCACAAATCAAGACCCTAAGTATTGGAAGTCCTACCTTCCATTAAGATCCACCTCTCAAATTTATGGATTACTACTGCGGGATTTGTGAAAAGGTCTGGATCTATGACTGATTCATTCTTTGGAATTAATTAATTATTGGTAATTGGCAAGATCTGAATTTTTTTGTTAATTAATTTATTTCCTGATTGCATTGCATTGTATTAAATTATATTTCACATTATCTTGCATCACCTGGTGAGGTCCATACTAGCTACCCAATCAAGGCAGTCTAGGGTGTAGCCTGCCATTTCCAACCCAACACCACCACAACACCCCCAATAGCCAGCCCACGCCCATAACCCACCTTAGGTGGGCCTTGCATTGTCCTTACTTTTAAGTGACCATTTGTTTTGCAAATTGACCCACTCAGTGAGTAGCACAACCTAGTTTGGATACAACGAGTACTGTGTCTGCACATTATTTTGACCTACTTCTTAAACATACCTTTTGATGCTGTTTTTGCCTCTGATTGTTAACAATGAATTTTTCTATAGTCTGATACTTTATGAAGCTCAGGTATCGATATGGGTACGGTACGGGTATACCGATATATAGCAAAGTCCTAAAAAAACAGGATATAGGTACGACTGAGGTACATCCATCAAAAACTTATATTTTTTAAAATTTTAATAATACAATATGCTAATAATTAAAAATAGGTTAGAATCCTTAGATGCAATAAGCCAATAATTAATTAATATCATTACAAATTCAACCTAATAAAAAAAAAAGAGCAGCTGCAATATTATTTTTTATATTTTTTAATCCAACATTCCTTCCTTCTTCTTCCTCCTTTTCGTTTTCCCTTTTTTATTTTTTCAGTAGAGACAAAGGGGTTGGAGATGGGTTCAAGCTAAAGCCTTATTACCTTTTAAGTTCATCAAGAAAGATTAAGGCTAAAGTTAAAAATTACATTTTTAGCTCTTACAAAAGTTTTTGCTAAAAAAAAAAACTTAAAAAAGTACCAGGACTTTACCCAGAAACGCACCCATCCCATACCCACAAAGTCAAAACGTACAGGGTAAGTTTGATTGTATCCGGTATGTTTTTTGCCATACCCATACCCGTACACATGTACATTTTGGAATTACCCGTGCTTCATAGCTGATACTTACTCCGTTTGAAATTTTGCTCCCTCTCCCCCTTTTGGTAAGGGAAAAAAAGAAAAGAAAACACTATGACATACGCCTTTTTTCAGATTCTAGGTCTTTTGATTGACTCTCATTTGATGCAGTAGGCTTTTCTAATGACTGGTACAACCTATAAATGGAGCATTTGCATGGCAGAGGACCACCAGGAGAAGAATTTTATCTTTTCTGTCACGAGGAAGAACCATACAATACAAGAAAAAGTTGATTGGGAAAAGGTACCCAAAAGGGTCAATCTATTGCTGCCTTTATAATCGGTTCTTGCCTTAGATGAGGCCTTCAATCATGTTGAATTACAATTAATTTATAAATCAATCATCCCTATTAAATCTATCATAAAAGAAAAGCTATCATTGTATAGTTGATTTGTTTGACTAAATCCCTTCACGTGGAATCGCATGTGATAATGGGTCACAGCCCATTTATTATACAGGTGGGTTAGGCCTAATATATATGGACTTATGTTGACATTTTTCACGATCCCAACTTCTCGCATGCTGCTTGAGTTTCATGCATAGCACAAATGATGTTAACCTACTTCATGTAGGACATACCTTGTGATCATAGGTGGGCCCAGGAAATTCAAGTTGGGGGCTTCATGTAAAGGAAATGTTGGGGAAAGGGCCTAATATAAACAAATACATTAAAATTTATAAGATTTACAGTAGGGGTTTTAAGAATTTTCAAGATTTTTTGGAAAGCCCCCAGCCCCATATCCCTGTGTCCACCCCTGCTTGTGATACTTTTTTTTTTAGTATTTCTCACAATGAGTTTATGTACCGTGATACTTATCCAACCGAAAATATTGCCTGTGGATAGATCATTTGGTTTCTCAGTGATATGCTCATTTAAAATTTACGTAGACCCAAAAGATAGAGTCAGCTTGATGAATTTATAGACCTTATCATACTTATCTGTTCGAGAATATTGCTGTGGATGGTGTTTTGGCAGTCATTAACATGGATTACTTTTCTAAGTTTATTTCAGTGTACAGAAAGATCCAAAGGATCGAAAGTCAGCACAGATACTTTTGGTAAGGTTACAACCTCCTGGCCTTATGGTGTATTTGATTCTGTTTACTTGCCCACGCTAGGTGAAGTGGGCTATTTTTTATTTTTTTTACTTTTTCCTTTCCTTCATGTTTTAGTTGCTAATGTACATTTTGGTTTGCACCAGGAGCATCCTTTTCTAGGCATGTACGGAGACCTGCATGTTGATCTTGCAGCTTACTTTACTGAAGTAGGCTCTCCACTGGCCACTTTGTCTGTGGTATGTTCTGAAAGCTTTCACGAGGTCATATGTTTATAATATAATAAGATGATGAGTGACGCTGAAGATAATTGCATCTGTTATTGTTAACATAATAGCAATAGACTAATAGTAATAATAGTCATTGATAAAAACAATATTTGTGTTAATAATAAAAAAAACTGCAACCTTTTGGTTGCGGCCATGCAGCAATGAGCATTTCATATTGTGTTAGGGGCTCTCTTGTCAAGGTCACCTGTTATTACATGGTGCATTTTCATTTGCTGAAATATCCCTTGTGTATAAGTAGCTCTTATAATAATATTGCTAAAGGTTTACTATACTTGGCCCTTATTATGGGTGCTTACTCCAGCCAACCATTTATGCTTGCAGCTGTTCCACAGTCTTTCATATTGTTCTATCTGGTGGGTTCCATATGGATGGGTGATGGACTAAAAATACCCTCTATTGGATGATAGTTGTATTCCAAAATTTTCTGAACCATCAATGAGCTGGCCTTCCTTAAAGATTTTCTGAATTTCTCGATGAAGGATATTTTTTATCCATAACATATCCCTGCATTGTTTTAAAAACTGGACTTAGATTGGTCTTTCTGACCCACCAGAACTGAAATTGCCACATTTTTCAGTTAAATCAAAACTGCTTACTCTCTGTTACCATGTGGTTCAAGCTCCAAACTATTTGAACCATCCAAAGCAGTAGATCTTTTAGGAACTGCCCAATGAGAAAAAAAAAGTGGAGAACAATTTTGACAAATCTCAAATTTTAAGTTATGCTTCATTTTTGGACTCAACAGTGTAACTTTTCACTCATTCCTTTCTAAGATGGAAAAAGCTCATTTTTAGAATTTTTATTTATTTTTTATATAATCATGGTGTCATCGATGTCACAATTAGAGGGTGGGCCTTGGCGCAACAGTAAGGATGCTCCACTGCGACTTGAGTGTCATGGGTTTGAAATACGGAAACTGCCTCTCCGTTTGTGGGGAAAGGCACTAAGGCTGCATACATTTGACCCTTTCCAGACCACATAGTTGCAGAAGCCCCATGCACTTGGTTGCCCTTTTTAAGCTGATGTCATAGTTAAACTGGAATGAACCTCCTGTTGGACCAGATTCGGTCAAACCTTAGCCATTTCTAGTTCAGTGACCATCTGGTTTTTGAAACATTTGTACACTGTAGCACCACCTGATGGTTTAGGTCTTTTAAATGAGGTTCCCCATCTGTACAAAGTACTGTCTGAATGGAAGCTGGTAATATGCGTTGAGTATTGTATATGTGTCTTCATATTCTTACTATCATATTGCTGACATCATTAACTAATTGGAGGACATGATATCTCCAGAGTTGAACAGGAAGACTGGGGGAAGTATACAACACAACTAAGGATCAAATTTACATTGATCCAAAACGGTTTGAGGCGGCTAGCATGTCTCCATTGTTCTTATCCATCTACTGTCGGCAGATTTAACTTGTTGCATGATATAGCATCGGATAGCATGTCTAATCAAGGTAGGAGTTCGAAAAGTAAAAAATTGGCCTGCATATGTATTTTGAGACTTGGTTGGTAGATTGGGCCTCCCTGATCTATTTGAAGAGAAGCAATAAGTGGAGTAAGTCAGGTGCATCTTTCCCAAGCAGCACAGAATTGATGAGCTCCCCAAATGGCAGAATCTAATGTCATGTGAACAGCAAATTATCAATTTAATAACGCATGGGGCCAATCATAGTCTTAGCGACCCTCTAGTGGATTTAGTGAACCCAAGTTGGTTGATGTTATCTAGATTTATATGACAGTGCAGTGATTGGTGAATATGAGGATTTTCAATAACTATTATATATGAAAGCGGCTGATTTCAATTGAAAAATCAGACAATAAGAGGCAATTGTTTTTTACTTTAGAAATTTATTTTGACCGTGAGCTACATCAGCTTCCTTATGTCATGTCAACCTATTTTTGTTTTGTTTGGCAACTCTTATCTATATCAAACAGATTTATATCATATAGATCTATTTCAAATGGAGCGGTTTGAAATAGATATTTTGTAAATTTACCGTTTGGTAGGGCAAAAGACTATTTGAAATAGATGTTTAATAATTCAATGGTTTATGGTTTTTTTTTAATTAATTTCTCAAGATCTAAAATGAATAAGGAGCTGCAATTTGGGTCCCTAGTAGGTTTTCAATGTTTTGAAGATGATCAACTGTTTGGATCATGTTTTTTGGGCCCACGGGATTTCATAAATGCAAACCTATAGTTCAGTAATTTTTCTGAAAATCTTGAGATTTGAGGATGATCAACGGCTTAAATTTGAACATGTGGTAATGTTTGATCGTGTTAAGAGTTCTAATGGTTTAGATCATCATTTAGGGTTCCATAATTTAAATAAAAATAGATAAAACTCATAGGTGCAAAATCACATTAGAGTGCTTAAGCTTTTCACCTAAGCAATCCAATGGCTTTCGGTTTTTTGTATATTTCTCAAGATATACACTGAATCAATAGCTGAAATTTGGCGGCATAGCCGTTTTTAATAGTCCAGATTAGATCACCAGTTCAGATCATAATTGTGGGGCCCACAAAAGTGCAGAAATTCACAACCATGGTTCTGACTTGTTTGCCCATATCTCAAGATTCTAGAATGATAGATGGTTGAAATTTGGATAGGTGTCCTTTTTTTTTCATCTTGGGAATAATTCGAATGGTTTAGATCATCAATTAGCGTCCGACAATGTTGAGAAAACAGAAAAAAAAGGTCAGAGCTTCAGAGCTTCTATAATGGCCGTTTCTAACATTATGTGGTTGAACGTCTTTACGCTTCAGAGCTTTGCCTCTCCGACAATGCGCATTTCCCATGAAGTTAAAAAAAGACTTTTTTTCATCTCTTTGAAGTTTTGAAACATAGGTGTATAAAATGGTTCCCCTGAGAGGTAAAAAGTAGAGATGCCAAACACCACCATAGTCTCTTCTTTAATTCTCTTAATCTCATCTTTAATCTCCATTAATATAATTCAAATAATATATACAACAAAAACAAATTGCTTGACTAAATGCCTCAAATAATATATAATTGAGTATTCAAGCAAAGCCGGATCCAAACCCATTTATTAATTGGGATATTAAAATGTGGTCCACACTAGGATTCTCCGAGATTTGTTGGATGACTGGGGGCCTCGTTAAGGCCTCGGTTTGATTCTCAAGCTTCGGTTAGTAGGATGAATGGAGAGGAGAGAAATAAAGACGGCATTTGAGGATTACCTAGAAAAAGGGCCATTCTTGAAATGCTGATCAAATGTAACCAAGAAAGGGCCTACTGAGGGAATAAGATGACATGGTTAAAACCACATGCCATATTTGATGGCTGTTGCATCAAGTGACTAGCAATGTTCATGAGCTCTAATTTTCATAGGTGGCGTAATTTAGATAACTTTCTTTATTAGACGGAACGAGAGGTCCTAAATTCAATGTATAAGTAATCTCTCTCTTTCTCTCTCACTCTCTCAACGTAGAGATGGCAATAGGTTGGGTCTAAATGAGGACTTGCCCCTCCTGGCTCTTATTAGTGATGGTTTTGGTAATTGTTTTCATCGTTTGGGGTGGCTTTGGGTTTTGTTGTTCTATTCCCCACTTCCCAACTTGCTCGCACGCGCATATATATATATATATATTCATGTGCATATATATTATGTGAGGACACCATAATATCGTGAGTGACAACATAGTGGTATCCATCCATACCATCCACACGTGAGACCCTTTGAATTATAATGGGTCCATTTAGTTTTCACTAGTCCGAATGGATTAAACCGTTGGATCGAGAATCAAATATTCTCTTTAATATAAAGTTATTAAATTTGTGTGCTACAGTTGAAAAGGTAAGAGGCTTGGCATTTATGTTCCATCCAAAGCATTTACATACATTGGACCCCTTAAATTATAATAAATCAATTGAGTTTTCACCAATTTGAATGAATTGGACCATTAAATCGAGGGTCAAATTTTTTTCTTTAATATAAAGTCGCTAAATTTATAGCTAAATTTGTAAGCCATAGATGAATGGGTTAAAGACTTGAGATTGACCCCAAACTTGATATATGCACCCATTCAAGATGACTCTTTCCATCCCCCTTAATCTTATAATCATAAGGGCTCTAGGTGGGCCTTCTTAAGTTTGTCCCAAGATGCATGGTGAGAGTGGGGAGATTGATGAAAATATTCAACATAGGATAAAAGCTGAATAGTTAAAGTGAAAACTTACTTCTAGGGTATTTTGTGATCAACGAAAGCCAATAAGATTTAAAAAATTTTAAAAGACAGTGATTAGACTAGCTTTGACTTAGGAGGTAGAATACTGCAATAAATCAAGAAGCTATATATGCATAAAATGGATGTACATAGCAGAGATGAGAATTTTGATGTGATGTGCGGTTATACAAGGAAAAATAAAATTAGAATTGGTGCTTTTGAGAGCATTTAGGGGTTAACTTCAGGAGGGGATAAGATTCGAGAAATCTGTTTGAAATGGTTTGGACATGTCAAATGCATGCAGATTGATCGCTCACCAAGAAGAAATGGTAGGCTAAAGAAAATGTAAATGAATATAGTAAAATTAGATATGAAAAAGTTTAATTTATTTAAGAATTTGGCTTACGATAGATCGGAATAGAGACACGGAATTCATATAGTCGATTTCAAGTTGGGACAAGGCTTTGATGAGATATATATATATATATTAAATGTATCAACAAAAGCTCATTGTAGTGCAAGTATTGTTTGGCATTAATTTAACTCATGTAAGGTGAAAAGGTTGTGTTATTTTTATCTCTACCACAGTTATTCCAGTACCAAATCCGTGTGACGTTTTCCTAATCAACGATGTGACTCACGTGGCATATGACTCTCTGATTTTTTACATGCAACGCCGTTAAATTTTAGGCTTCGCAGCACTTGAGTAAGCTTTGATATTAAGGCTTAGATATCATTAATCACAAAGAGCGCTACATGAATAAGAAAAAATTTAAATAAAGAAACAGATTGACAAGAACATGACATGTAGCTTCCTCTGTAGCTGCGAAGGACATGCGCTGTGCATATCAGCCAATAAATGTGGAACGTATGGCTAACATGGAATTGTATCAGCTAATTATAGACCTGGGTTTCATCGGCCCACCAAGCAGGAGGGTTTGCAGAAAAGGTGGCTGCCACAAGTCAGCACCATTCATCTTTGTTCTCGTCGTTAAGTAATGAAATGAACCTTATCCTACTTCTATGATGTGGCAGTTCTGGCCTTCGGTGATCAGATTGTTGGGTTTATATCTTGTATTCTGAGTTTACCGGATTGGTCCATAGAATTAGTCTTAGATCAGGCTTTGGGTCAAGGGTATTTTGATCTTTGTATTGGGCTTTTTTAGGGACAAAGAAAGAAAGAGTTATATACATAATATAACCTGAAACCCTAAACCTAAGTAAAAGAGTACAGTAAAATAGTAGAATTCTTTTTTTGTTGTAGATGTAGGCATCTTGCCAAACCATGTAAATTTCTCGTGTGTGCTCTTGTGTGCTTGTCTTTTTTTGTTTGTGGCTTTGATTATTGATCGCAGATTATGCGCTTTCGCATGTGCACAACACAGGTTCCCCGATTTCGTACATGGCCACCACCCTCCAAATGATGGACACACATGTAAATCGTGAGAACTGCCATGTTAAAAGTCCCAAGGGGCGTCATCCCCCACTCAACTTGGTAAAAGTCACCGGGGCTCTAGCCTCTAAGGCCCTTTTCGCCCAGCCCCACTTAGAAAGCCCATTGAGGCCCCACCCTCTCTCCAACTTTAAATTAGTCTCGTCTTTCTTTGTCTCTCACTCTCTCTCTCTCCGTCCCTCTCAAAAGTCCCAAACACACAGAAACCCTCAAATTGCTCTTAGTCTCTAGAATTGGCATCAGCACACTATTGATGTTCCTCTCTCCGGCAAGAATGCCTTGTGGCTCACCCTCTATCTCAATTCCTCTCTCTCCTCATTTTCTCCTTTCCTCTTAGTCTTTCTTGCTCATTCTCTCTCTTAATCTATCGCTCTCACTTGCTATAGACAATCATGTTTGATTCTTGCGGGTCAAGCCCTAAGATTTTTGGAGCCTAAAGTAAAATTCTACTATTAGGTTTTATATATTCATATAAAATTATGGCATGACGGTCAGTACTCAAAAAATTACATCATTTGTTTGTATCAACACAAAATCTGAACACATACATTCACATACATAATTATCTTACACGGTGAGTACTCAAATAAGCTTTTCAAACTAATTAACCGGAGAGAGAATCATCAACAACAGTAGCCGGAGACAGCGGCAACTCTAGGTTAGAGTGCATCACTCGTCACGGCGTTGAACGCTTTCATAGTCTCGTTGCTTCTTTTCTTTTTTTTTTTTTTCCTATTTTCTAGAATCTCTCTTACTCCTAGACTTAACCCCCCTTAGTTTCCACGATGCACCATCAAGTCCATCAATTTAACCTATTTTCTTTGTATAATTTTGGACCGATTTGCTATCTCCATTTTGATTTAAAATTATCCATTTTTATTCTTTTACTTTTGGACCCAGGCTACCAGTCCTCTTATTTAGAATTTGGTTTTTTATCCTTAAATCTAATATAAAGAGTTAGTTAAATATTGGGCTCATATATATATATATATTGTCAAATTAGGGGGCTTAAAGCTTACTTAGCTCAGGGCCACCCCTGGTCTCACAAAATATCTCTCACGTCAATGAACCAAAGTCCTTCACCTATGCAAAACAAAGTTAAATAAAGTATTCAAGCAAGCATGCGTGAGTTGTGTGTGTGTGTGTACGCCTCACAAGTGCAAGTCCTCATTATCTCGCATATATGGGTTAGTATGGATGTTGTGCTGGTGTTCGTATACAAGTCTCAACCCCTCAGCTGGGTAGCAAAATAAATAATAATAATAATAATAAATTGTGGGGGTGAAGCAAACACAATCTTTCCCACAAAATGCAATAGTTTTTATAATGGTTGTAAGTATCTCCATTGCTCAAACATTACGCTACCCACACAGTGCCCGCAAACATCATGACCTATAAAATCCTTTGAAACAAAAATGGCTCTAACACTCCAAATTTTCATAAGTATACCCAAATGCATCTCCTCCAACTTCACTTGCAGCCACCACCAAACCGAGAGGAAATTATTATTTCTGCACCGAACACTCTGCACTCCAAACTCATACTCTCAAATCTCATGCGAATATACCAATAGGCTGGGTATTATTTTAGATTTTCAATGACCAATGGATTTTCAATGACCCTTTTGGTGCGGAAAGATAAAAACCAAACCCATGACAGTTTTTCACCGACATACCCAAACACAGACCAAACCTGATAAACCTCTACCAGTCCCGCCTTGTTCTGACCAGACCCATTGCCACCACTAATGTGGGCCAATTTTTTGAACTGGCTAGCTAGGCTTGTTAAGCTCGGCTCATTCAAAGCTGACAATCCCTATGGCCCTGGCGACTGCTGGGTCAGGTCAAAGTACATGGGTAAGTGATAGAGATTGGCATTTTAGTAGAGTTAAAGCTGATCCAATTTGATGAATAAAGTAGACACGATTGCCACGGAGTGCGCAATGTTGGAGGCCCCATGGGCCCCAGAATACACGTGGCCTCATGATTGATTGACCAAACCTATCAAAGATATCGATCTCACAGAGGTGAAGATATAATGATGGTCCAGAATCAACATAAAAAAAAAAAAAAAAAACAGGGCCCCGGCTCAAAACAATTTGAGACCTAAAGCAACAACTCTAAATGAGGCCCTTTCTATTTTTTAGTTTTATAAGAAATAGTTTATTCCTAATTTATTTTTCTAAATAAGGCATGTCAATCTGAGTACAGGACAACCAAGGTCAATACTTTTGGATTAGTTTTCTAAAGTGAAGCATACGTCTTATTCAATTATTCATTCATACAGATTTGCTCATTTATATTCTCACTTGGGTAATTGGATTAGGAATACACACAACTGTGCTGGGACCCGGATGTGATTCTCAATTAACCATTTTAAAAAGTTAAGGCAATACCATGAATTTTTTTGGAATCTACTGATTACGTTGGGCTACTGGTAAGAACCGATAGGTGTCAACTTAATTCCCGCTATGTTAAAATAAGCAATATATTAGATATGGACCAATGACAAGGACTCTAACTCGACCTAGGAATGGAAAAAAAAATGTGATCGCCAGTAATGGATTACAACGAAAACACCAATTAATCGTTTTCATTTTAGGAAAATTGTGGGGTCCACTTTGTCATGATATATTGCTGGTCGTATGTGATAGTCTCATCCATCTTAATGTGGGTCCCTTGGAAAAATAATGTGGGAAGCTCATTTTCATGAATGATCATGATGATGTTCCAAATATATTCAAAATCTTGTGGATGAATAATTGGAAAGACGAAAGTTTGACAGGTCTGAACGTCATTTGGAACGATGATAGGGAGTAGGAGACGATTGCCACATGCATCTAAAAACAGGATTGTTACAGACATCTTAAAAAAGAGGCCATACAGAACTTCTTGAAAACAGAATCACTGGGGTCCCAAGTTATTCTGGTTGTTATTGGGCGGGAAGGATTTTATTTGCAGCTAGAGTTTCCTTAGACGCAGGAAACAAGGGAGAAATCTGCATCAAGCAGAAGAGAACCAGAGAGGTTGAGAGAGAAAAGGTATGTAGAAAACACAGGATAACGAAAGAAAAGGTGCAATGGGGAGGTTTCTATTTTTTATTTTCATGGCCTAAATCATAAAAATGGTTTATTTGGTTTTTGGAATATAAAACCCAATAATGCTAGCCACACTCTACGTCTCACAACTCATTTTACAACCGTCCTATATGGCAGGTTTAACTCATTTTCTTAACATTATAGAAATGAGGGAGAGAAAAACTGTCATATAAGACGGTTGTAAGATGAGGAGTGTGGCTTGCATTATTAATGTCTACTTTTCTAGAGAGAAATTAAAGGTGGAAGTTGAAGTTGACTTTTTTGGAAATTTAAAAAAAAAAGAAGCTGGCAGCTAGCTTTATGGGGCCTAATTTTTGGGGGCCCTCCTTTGGTTGGGCTTGGTAAGACCCCTTTTTGAGCTTTTGATTTTGCAAAGCCCAAAAGTATTAAAAAGTTTGTTTGGTTAGAAGACTTTTTATGTTAAAATATTGCTTTTGAATAAAACCGAGAATGGGCCACTTCATGTTACAAGAGTATTTCCTCTTCTTTTGCGGGAAACTAAGTATACTTTGACGGTAATATGGTGGGAACCGATCATCTTTCCCATAGTTTTTTTTAATTCATTTCAATTTTTCTTATTTTCCCCTCCCTATTCCCTCACTTCCCTCCACAAATCTTTCTCCCTCCTCCTTTATAAATCCAGCCAATACCGATTTCTTTTTGTCTTCATTTGATTATGTGGGTTCTCCCTTATATATAGATATGAGAAATTATCCTATAAAAACTAATTCTTACCACTATTTTGTGAGAAGTTTAGGTGGGGTCCATTTATCACCCAATTTAAATCTTACAATACATAAAGACTCCCTCTGATAGTCACACGATCCAAGTTTTGGTCGAATTCGAATTTATTGGATCGTTGGATCGACTATGCACCAATCCGAATGGACTGAATTTGTGAGCTATAGATAAAAGGGTTAGGAACTTGTAATTGATGCGAAACTTGATATTTATGGTGGTCCCACATAGATCTTTCCATTACTCCTAATTCCATCCCCAAATGGGACTCACAAATAAGCTCAATAAAAAATTATCACGGTAGATATGTGAGAACACTCCTCATAAAAGAAATTCTAACAAACGGCCTTCTAAAAAATGGCCTATTTTGCTCCTCCATAACAACCAATGAAAACCACTTAGCATTTATTATGGGAAGGGACAAAAGGAGAAAAAGTAAGAGTCATGCCTAAGTCATTTGATGTTTTGCCTCTTTACTTTAATGCAGTCATTTTCTCTCTCACTTCTTTTATTTTATTTCTTCTTTACTTACAAGAAGGCCCACAATGAAGTTTCAGCCAATCTTCGTCATTTTCAACTACTTTGAATCTTATCTATAAAGTTGGAAGGATATGGAAAGAGAGAAAATCGGGAGGTTTATAAGCAACGATGAGAAAAAGATAAAGGAGTCATTTAAAGAGAGAGAAAAAGTAGGTAAGCAATTTATTGCAACAAATTTCCATTCATTTTGTGTGTGTGGGGGGGGGGGGGGGGGGGGTCACATAGACCTCTCTCTCTCTTTCTCTCTCTATATATATATAGTCAACCCCACTTAAATGAAAATTATGGATCCGTCGCTACCCTTGCATGTGTGAGTTCCTATTACCTCACACATGTGAGTTGTCAAAAACTATTATTACTATTATTATTATTATTATTTCATTACCTTTGGTCATATGGACAGATATAGATGATCAATGAACCTCAATTTTGGTAGATGTCTAAAAAATATTCACTAATCCCAATGCAACGCTAATCATTGGGATAACCATTGAAGTTTGAAAGCCCTAAAAGGTTAATAATGGCCTGTTGTTTGCATAAAATACATAGGAAATTAATACATAATAATTCTTGATGAAACAACCTAGAGGATTATTACAGAGATGTGGGGTGAAACTGAAAGACATTTATGTAATGTGTTAACCTTTATTTCACTTGAGGGCAACTAGTAGGCAAAAAATTGAATACATAAGAATTCATTATCAAATGGGCTCAACAAAGGAAAATTAAAGATGTAAAGGGTGAAGGATATAATATTGATATGTAGATGGGACCATAACTTTCCTAGGCACTGAATTATTTGGGACATGGCTGGGTATTCATTTCTCATCTTCTCTTGATTAATTATTTGATAATCATTTTTAGATATTTACCTTTGGTTCTTCATTCTTAACCACACAAGAAACAATCAGGCCCTCTGATCAGTTGATGTAAGTGATATTTGACTGACTAAATCACATTAAATCCTTCCCACCTAAAACCCCAGGCACACACAGAGGTCAACTTCAAAACCAAAGTCAGGTTTTTCAATACACGCCTCTATCAAGAGATATCTTCTAATCTAAAAGAAGATCCATCCCATGAAGTCGCCCATTAACCCAACAATGATCAATCCCCACCTGTTCACGCAATCTGAATTAGCACTCTGTTAAAAGTCATAAATTGTCAATCTTTGTGGCCCTCAGTGATGGGTCAAGGATGATAATGATGGCGACCATTTTTGCCCCACCACTAGACCCCACCAACTTTCCTGGGAGGTAGACTATAAGCTTATGGGAAATTACAATACATTTCTTCTACATTTTCAAAAAAAATCTTGGGAGGGGATTTGTCTTCCATAACCAAACTCCATTAGATATATACTGATATATGCAGAATTTCTTATATTACAAAAAAAAGGGGATATTTACATAAGCGGAAATGGAATTTGTAAAGGAATCTCATGGGGGCCTAGCTTGTCCATGCCTTGGTACAATTATAGTGCAAGATAAGTTCTTACCATAATTGATCCAGTTGGATCTGATAATAGATGCCGAACAAGGCACATTCGCATACTGTGTGGAGCCATTACAAACATGTATAGGGCAAACAATACAAGGTCTGCCGATGAAAGTGTTGATCCAAGGAAACCCTGCCACATCCTGCAACACAATCATCAAGTTCTAGATTTCAACTTAATTTATTTGACTTCAGAAGACTTAAATTATTTAAGCAGGTACCCAGTGGTTACCGCTTAATAGTATGTACACTCTTTAAGACTATGTTGTTGAATTGCGAATACTTTTTAAGACTATAAACATCCTCATTTTCTGCAAATATTGAATGCTAAAGCATGGTGGAAACTTTTTCTTTGAGATACAAGCAACTAAAAGGGGATTCCTCCACTGAGTAATTACCAGTACAAAAATGAAAGCAAAAAAGAAAAAGATATGCTAACAATTAACAAATAATTACTACTACTCAGATATTAATTAGGTATAAGAAATCTGTTTGACTTGTTTAACAAAAGAATTTAATAAGTTACGAGCCTGTGTTTCAGTACACGGTTTCTTAGTTTTTCCTCATAATTCCTATTGCAAAAATTTTCATTTGGTTTCCTAGAGGCATGAACTTTGTGGTTAATGCTAAAAACAGAAGGAAAATAAAATTAAAGTAAAAGTATTTTAAAATACAACTTGTATTTTTTGTTTTCCATTCATGGTGCATCCCACTCAATGGAGAGAAATTTCGAGCATGAACAGCTCACAGTCGTTGAAGTTGCCAACAATTTTTAGGTTCACCTTGATGCATTGACAATTTGTGGGGTTAGAGAAAAGAAATGTCTCATCATGGATTAAGATTGGGCGAAATACATCAGCCCATGAGATGATCCTAACCCTCAATTTTAGAGTACCAATTTTAATATTTATATGTGCCCAAAAAACTGTTCAAATTTGGGCCCCTTAAATAAGGGGCTAGGATCATCTGATAGTGCTGATTCTTTGTTCAACCCTAACCCATGTTGAGACCTTCCCATCCCGCTGCCCTCTCTAATTAGCTGGTACAAAAATCCCCCTTGGTATTATTAATGCTCCAAAACTAACTCTACCCTGACCATCCAAGTGATGGATTATAAAGGAGACTGTTTTGACACAGACAGTGTGACCATCATCATAATACTAATGGTGCCACTGGTATAGGGGATTTAGCTTCTTAATATGAATGATCTGGACTACAAGCGAGCATTCTTATTACACACTCAAATCGAATTGATAAACTCCAGCTTTGATCTCTTAAACCAGAAAAACCCTAGACAAACTTTGACAATGACTGCAGATCCTTGTATTTCTATCATCCTCATCATCATCAAGCCTTGTATTTCTATCATATTATCTAAATGTAAGGGTGGTCACAGTCCATGGCATTTGAGGGGGGCGGACCCAGCTAGGATGTTGGGTTTTAGACGGAAACCCATGATTTTCATTTGGGTTTTGGAGTGGATCTACGATCTTTGTGTGGGTTTTGGAAGTGGAACCCCCCAAAATTATATATGTAGGTCCACCACTGGTCACAGTTGCCCCATCTAAGAGGTTCTTATTGTACAGTCCCTCTACATTGGAGTCTACATCAGTCAATGGTCTCAACATAGATTAATGTCCACACAATTATCCAGTTGAATCTCTAGCCATCAGGAGCAGGCACTAAGGAGCAAAGCAGAGTCCAATTAGTAAGTTGAACTTTTGAACTTACACAAATTAAATTCTGAAAAAAAAAATCAATGGAGCTATGATTATCTACATTAATATGGAAGTAATGTTGGAGGCTTGAAGAAACCATCCTTTTTTTTCCTGTTCATTTTCCGAGAGAGAGAGAGAGAGAGAGAGAGAGAGAGAGCTTTCAGATTTAATAAAACATAGAGATCTTTTGAACATACCAGTCGGGTAAGCAGAAAAAGGTACGAAAAAATGTTCTGATGCCTTCTATATCCAATTGCAAAATTAGTGCCAGTCCAAAGAGAAAGAAGGATCTTTGACGCTTTCTCTCTTGCGGCCAAAGAGTTTTCCATGCTGACAATGATATTAATACAACTATGATTATCACCAATACGTACTAATCTTACAAAATCACAAATTTCATCATGGATGCTGAGCATTATAGAAATTAACTGAAAGATCACTTAGGCTTCAAAGACGAATCTCATGTGCTTTTGATATTCACTGTGGATAAACTTTTCCATCCACAGTGGGCTACCCAATGTATCATCCTCCAAAAGATAGGCACATTCTCAAGGGATGAGCCAAACAATCTATAAATTTGCAAGGGTTATGGTCCCAGAGCACATATCTAGGAGGATTTTAACACACGTTTTGATTAATTTAATGCTTCACCTGACTAAGGATTAACTTAACTGGTCTCATTAGGATCAAAACAATGTTGCAAAAAATGTCTAACTCAATAATATTTCTTTTAGAAGATTAAACTTTGTTTCAGATAGGGCTTTTTTTTTTTTGAATATCAATTGTTTTTCGAATAGTAAAACTTCTACCCAAGAATAAATTTTTTTGAAGAGTAAAAGCTTTTCTTGGACGGTAAAATATTTTCTCAGACAGTAATATTCTTTTTTGAAGGCTAATTGGATGAGTAAAATTGTTTTCAAAGAGATTTTTATCCCAAGAGCAATACTATGGAATTTACACAAGTTCCAAGAAAAGTATGGTGAGAAAACAGTTCAGCAAATACATTATAGGACTCCTTTTTGTATACATATCATGTACTTCTAATAAAATCTTTAAATTAAAATAAAAAACGTTTTAGGCAAGAAACAGAACTTTGCAAGTGAAAACTAATTTTTTATGACTATGGTCAAACCAACTTCATTTCAGTTAGCTTCAAAATCTCTTATGAAGATATTTTAGATAGAGCAAACTACTTTGTATGCTTGACGGCTTCATGAACATCAATTGAGACCTATTAGTTGTGTTGAGGTCTGTTTGCATGACTTACGTGTGTACTAGTATCATAGCAATCTTAAGGAAAATGAAAAATCCTGCTTGCAACATTTAGTACAGTTAATCATGAATACTTTGAACCTACAAATACTGCAGTGAAGGTAATCACCAAATTGAGCACGAGTTCTGATTATATATTCAGTTTCAAACTTCCAACGGATAGAAGAATTATCTCTACAACCTAGGAATGACCTGGCACACATACCTTGCATTGACACATTCTCGCCATTCTTTGCCCAAGGAACTACATCCTTGGGATATATACCTTGCTTCAAAATACCAGCAATTGCAGAAGCATAAGTTGGAGCCTCTGACAGGGATCGCACAACGGAATAGCCTGTTCAATGAAGATATTTAATAAAATTTCAAATTCATAGAAATTAGAACAAAACAAAATAAAGCGAGTGAAATGAGGGTTTTTACCTGTTGCTGGGTGTACCATACTTGCAGCAGCACCAAATGCTAGGTTCTTTTGGTCAGTGTTTGGTAGGGATCCACCTACAGGAATATATGACCATTCCTACATCGTATATCAGAAGAATGAATCCATCACCACTTGGTTTCATTGGATCTTTAACAAAAATGAATGGATTCAATCATAGATTACCTATATGTAGTAGAACACATTGGGAAGGTGACGCCAATCAACAGTAGCTGAGGTAATGTAGTAAAATTGTCTTTTTTTCACTTAACTGATATGTATATACTTCCAATATAAAATCTTGAAGATTAATGATAAAGTTCACTGAACAATCTCCACCAGTCTACTGGAGAAGCCAGGTGGATAACCCACCAGAAGTTCAAACTTGACTATCCAATCTTCAATCTGATCAAAGTCAAATTCTGGGACCCTAATAACCCAAGAAATTTCACATGCACCCATGCAAGTTCTTGTTCTGTCAATCTCTTCACACTGGGGTCTGAACAGAATCAATCAGATTTTACAGAAGTTCCGTTGTCACATTTCCTAATGTCAAATGCCAGGGCATCTTAGAGAAGGAATCAGAAGCAGAAAAAAGTAATAAAAATAGAAGAGGGAAGAACGACAATAATGAACCATTAGACAAAACTCAACTATTGCAGTCTGAACGGATTCAAGAAGATTTTACAGCAGCTCAGTTGGGGCATTTCCTAAATTTCTAATTGCCAGGGCTTCTTAGAGAAGAAGTCAAAAGTGGAAAAGATTAATCAAAAGGGAAAAGGGAGGAATGATGATAACAATTTATTAGACAAAACACAACTAATTGGAGTCCAATCTCAGTTAATGTCCTCAAAATCAACCCATTGTCACACTGACTTTAACTTCTGATCTAAGCTATCTGCATTCAAATGGGTTATGAGGTACTCAGGCTTTCATTTGTATCAAATAACCAATCAAACAACTCACACACATCATTCTCAACTCTATAATTTTTGAGGAAATGGAGACAACACATAAGGAGTAAGACTGTAAGAGCACTCTCTTATGTCAAACAAAATTCCCCAGCAAGTGCTCCCAAGAATTAGCTCATCCTAAATCCTAGGTAATTGTATAAAGCTTCTCAGTTAACCTGACTCTACTTCCAGCTGTAACTTACTAACAACACAAGCAAGAATCTGGACTTCAAGACTAGACGAATACCATCCAAACAGCACAAGCAACAATTAAAAGCAAGCCTCCAAAGTACATTGAGTTCTCATTTCCCAAAAATTATAAATGCCAAGTATACGCAGAAAAACCAAACTTTCAAACCTGGAAGTTTAAAAAAACTTCATAGCACTCGTTCCAGGATTTTGCCAGCAAAGTTTTTTCGGTTTAAAAAAAGGGAATACAGTGGATCGTCAAAGCACACAACACTTCCATCAATAAAGGATTCCAACAAGGGAATTCAAGTGTGCATGCTTACATATTGCATATTTATACTTAACATTCTATGTTAATATTGAATATTTATACTTAAAAGTCTAAAGTTGAATGAGTCTAGGACTAGGGGTACATCATACATGTATAGGGATTAGGGAACTGTAACGACCCAAGTAGCCCAATAACCTGGTGAGCCTGTCACGTAGCCCAAAGTGCTTAAGCCCAAGATACTAGTAGTAACATATATAGTTCATTATATACTATACTCATATTTTATTCATAAGCGATGTAGGATGGAGTGTTACAATTTACCCCCCTTAAGGCCACACGTCCTTGTGTAGATCCATCTAACTTCACCAGGCGATATGGGACCGAAACATTCCATAGCCGTATCCCATGCGGATTCCCCTATTTTGACTCACAGGCTCACGCACCTTAGCTCTATCCTGGTCTTGCCTCAAGGGCTTTCCCAGCGGGATTGGGGTTTCCACATTTCCAGCTGGTGATAGACTTTGATACCATTTGCAACGACCCGAGTAACCTAATAACTTGGTGCGCCTGTCACGTGACCCAAAATGCTTAAGTCCAAGTTACCAGTAGTAACCTACATACCTCATTATATACCAGACTCATATTTTATTCATAAGCGATGTGGAACAGGGTGTTACAGGAACCCACTCCAGTACAACGTGTCAGTTAACCTTTTTTTGTTTGTTTCAAATGCTGTTTATATTCAGATTTAGTGCGTACTTAGTTATTGAGTAGTGTTATATTCGAGAATTATTGTTGCAACCAAGAATTTGTGAATTCGAGTTACTTCTTTAAAAAAGGGTTCTAATAAAGCCAATAAAGTCCAACAATTAGTGATGGCTGAGAGAGAGAGAGAGGAAACATATGAAAATTGGCTACCATATTACCTAACCAAGCATCATAGTTTTGGTCAAATGAATTACCTCTTCATAAATTTTAATAATTCGAACACCCATGCTATCCAAGCGTGACATAAGTTTCTTCTTTAATAGATCAAAGGGCATGGCATGCCTTGAAGCCAAACATGTCTCCTGAAACCCAATTTCAATTAGTACTCAAAAGCCTAACTGAAATAAAAGCACGCAAATTAGAAAAATCTAAAACTAATATATTTCCAATTAACCTCAAAAAAGACTCTTGTTGGCGACATAGGCATGACATAAAGAAATGTTGGATATTCTGCTTCTTCACTTTGCACTTCTTGTTTCTTGTAGTCCCTATAGTCCATGAACACCATTAACCTAGGATCATATGGGTTATTTTCCACCTGAAATTGTTATAGGAGAACAAGTGTCAGAAGAGTTGCATTCCCAATTCCAAAGAATGTGATGGTGCTAAAGCAAACTGAAATAAATAAAGTAGTCATTGTTTGGTTAAGCAGAAAAAGGTGAAAATGGCAGTGGAGAAAATTTTCAAAGTTCAAATTTGAAAAGAGTCAACATTTTCTCCACCTCTGTTTTCTCCTCATCCAAAAGACTGCTAAATGTTCTTTAATCTAACAAAGTAACAGTTTTCTGCAAGTTAACCTTTCTCAACAAAATAAACAGATATTTCTTCCTAAGATCGCTATTCTTAACCTTTTCAACAAAATATATAGATAGTTCTCCCTATGATCACTATTCATCGGCATCATCATAATCCAAAGACATATCTATTTTGTCTTGTCAGCTTTACAAGTTCTACTTCTCCACTCATCCCTATGTAGAATGATGTCCGATCTATATGGTGCTGTTCTGTTATTGCTGTAGTTATTTATGGGAGTTTATCCCACACCTCAACTGGATGATGCTGTCTCAACTTTGTGCTCATATTATTGCATTTAATAGTAAATAAGTACATAAGAAGCAATATACACATGCTGTCGAGAGATGTACGGACTGATTTGTAATTATTTAGAATTTTGGCATTGTTTTGAAATTACAGAAAACATGGGGGTGTATTGTGTAGGCCAATTTATACTATCTGAAATGGAATGGGATCAATGTGATCACACAACCCAAGCCCCATCATGATTTTCTAACTGCCAAATTGATGATGTGTTCCAACCCACATCAATTTCAGGGGTGTGTAGACGAGGGCAACTTGGCCCAGGTTCATTGTAGGTCCAAATGACTCATCAGATCCACTGAAGCCCACTTGTACTTATAGTCAAAGGGGTGGATTGTCTCTTCTGCAGAAGTGACTAGACATTCTCACAATAGGAGATTCTTCATTTTATTCTTAGCATTGTCATTCATTGTAATCTTTTATTATTCCTTAAGGACCTTAACAATAGCAAGACATTCAATATAAATTGGTGGTTGATCGGCAAGGAGGACACACCTTGCACAGCCATCTCTCATACATCCAATTTCTTCTTCTTCTCTCTGATTACAATTTATGCTACCATCAATTCTTAGTTGAGATTTGTACATCTTACCTTAATACAATTTGAGTAAAAAATAATGATAAACTATAGTAGATTACAACAAGATTAAATGAAATTGCACTCCAAGGATCAAAATAGAAGTTGCAGCAGACATAGCGGCAAGTGGCCAAGACACTCAGAAGAGGGCAATACACAGCGGTTTTGGCGATATGTAGCAACATAGTAGTGTGAATTTATCAAGTGATCAAAAAAAAAATTTTTTTGAATCTTATGTAGCAGCAAATCTTTTATTATTATTATTTTTAGTGATTTGGAACCATATAAGGATAAGGACAACATTATATTTGAGGAGAAGAAATGTGAAAAACAGTATTTTAAATTAAAACTACTTGCCTCTACTATGTCTTAAACCATAGCGCCCCTATTCAAATTAGTGTAGCAGCCTTAACTGCTACGGCCGATAATGTGACCACTATGCTACATAGTGGCAACTATTTGAACCATGTTGCACTTCCTTCTTAAATAATGTAGTTTCTTCATGCAACACATACCAAATGTGAACCAACCTTCAACCCCAAAAAAACACAACTAATTCAATGATACAAAATCAGTCACAATTTAGACAACTATGTCCCACCTCAGCCTCCACACCATAAGCCGTCTGCACAGTAACTCGAGGACCACCTACCTCATACTGCAAGAGTTTTCCTGAAGCTGCTCCAGATGCAACAGTAGCAAGCCTGTAATAAAATAAGTAACTCAGTTGATACTATACTTATTAATCAATAGTTCAGTGCACCCTATTGCACCTGCAAGGAATCATAATATCTCCTTCACAAGCTACAAGACTGTGACCATCTTTTGCTTCAATGATCTTTTCCACTTTTGAATCGAGATATGCAACTCCAGACTCAAAACACCTGGAGGAAACGAAATCATATATTTATCAACCTCTGTTGGCATAAAATTAATGAGCTTGAAAACACAAGCATACAGAGAGAAAAGGGCTATATTACCTTTTCAACAACTCTTCATGAAGCAAATGTCGACTAACTCGGCCATATGCACGACCAATCAAAATTGGATCATCATTATCAAGATATACAATAGTATCTTGCCAAACATGCTCAATACAACCTTCAAGACCCAGATCTGAGATTGGGAAAATAAATAAATATTAAAAACAGAGTGGATACAATGTTTCTAGAATTGGCATAAAATTTTTCATAATCAATACAGGATTCTTGTAATGCATGTGTATAGAGGGAGAGAGAAAATTTATATAGGAAAATGCTGAAAACAACATCACAAGTAATGGTACCATCAAGAAAATTTGAACATGTTGGTGCATTTTCGTCATGGCAACCCGTTGGATCTCACCTCCTCTATGAGTGGCATAATATTCTTCCCATTAGTCATATAACATTGCAACTTTTATAATATATTTTGTCCTATGGAAGCGGACAAAGGTGGAAGGCCCAAACAGGTATATCAAGCGATGTCAAACCCATTATTTGGGCAATGTGGGATGTGGGACTTTCCTAACACTCCCCATCATGTGCAGGCCCAACAAATTTTACGGACGGGCCTGCCACATAGGTACACAAGAACGACACCCTCTCTGATACCATGTAAGATACCATGTACCAACCTAAAAGCTTAAGCTGATAGGTGGAAGGCCCAGACAGGTATATCAAGCCATGTCAAACTTATTATTTGGGCGATGTGGGACAAGGGACTCTTTCCCAACATATTTTGCCTCATATGTTGTATATCTTTTCCTATGAGACCATCCATTGTTACTCTCAATTAGCAAAAACCCAAAAAAGGCTTCAAAACATCCTCATCTATACACACCTGGAGAGAAAAAAACATGGTTATGGTCCAAGGAAAAGGTAAACTAAAGGATGCTCCTCACATCTTTTAGTACACACTTCATGACCACCGTATCTTACAACAATGAGATGCCACAAACTATGACAATTAGACAGAGAGCTTACTTATGCACGGTTCAATTAAAACTTAGATGGGAAAATACAAACAAAAAATGTTCACAATTTTTAAATTTTGAAATAATTCCTCGGAGCATATTTTCCAATTTTCAAGGTGGTTAAAAACATGTTTCAGGTTTAATTCCAGATGCAAAGAAACCTCAATGCATACTGAAAGATAAATGACTTCAAAGGAAATATTGGCAATTCTCCAATATGATCGGTACCTTTAAATTCATCCTCCCATACGCCATAATTATTTGTAAAAGGAAGATCGGGGCCAACAAGGCCTACTCTCAAGCCTCTTTTAGCTGACTCAGCAGCCAGAGAGAGTCCTGCTGGACCACAGCCAATAACTACCAAGTCCAATACAGAATCAACGGATATGGGTGACAGCTACAAGACACATAAGTCAAAACAAGGATTAATAGCTGAAAGCAAATAATGAAATAATGGGTGATACTACTCACTGAGACACAAACAAATGAATAAGAAAAGCAGCAGTACAGTAGAATGTATCAAGAAGATATAATATGACTTCTCTATATAGACTATTTGTATGAATTATATGGACATACAAGTTACAGATTAATCTTTTTTTTTTTTTTTTTTTTTTGCCAGAATGGATGTTTTATGTTTCCACTGTTCGTTCAGAGCAGAATGGAAAATGGAAACCGTTTACATGTCATGTTGTAAATTGCCTACGAGGAATTCAATCATCATTATATATAGTAAACTGCCTAAGAGGAATTTAATCAGAATCTTCATACGCATCCGTCCGGACCGTCCCTCCCCATTTTTTTCATGAGAACTCTAGGTGGAGCTCATCTATCACTCAATCCAAACCTTGCAACACACAGGAGTCCCCTAATAAACACATGCCCCAAGTTTCAGTCAGATCTGAATTTACTAAACCGTTAGATCGACTGTACACCGATCCGAACAAAATGGATGTGCCACGGATGAAAGGGTTAGGGACATGTGATTGGGGCCAAACTTGATATGTGAGGTGGTCTCGCATGGATCTTTCCATCCTCCTTGGTCTCATCCCTTGGTGAGGTCTACAGTGGGCCCCATGGAGAAGTGTGCACGAAAAGTCCATAAGGGACGGATGTACAAGAAGAGGCCCCATGTATATATATATATATATATTTTTTTTGAATACATGAGGGATAGTTCAATCATCACTCTTTATGACTTGCTTATGAGCATTATAACTCAACCTCGCAAATGAGACTCATTTTGTTCATTCAAACCTTTTTCTCAAGTATCATGGTGACAAAGCTATGGTTTCAAGATTTAGGGAGTTTCAGCAATCCCATCCTTAAGAACTGAAGTGAAGTGAAAACACCAGAGGAAGATGCATTATGCGGGCTTTCATACGTAAATTTTTCTCTAGTAAAAACATAAAGAATTGTATTTGTAGAAGGCTTCAAAATTCCAATAGGATCTCAACATGTTCTTTTTTCCCCTTCCTTCCTTTCTTTCCTTCTGGTTTGTGTGGGCACTCTTAGTTTCATCTGAGGAACATGAAGGAATAGTTTGCAAATTGAGAATGGCACTTTATTGCAGCAAAAAAAAAAAAAATCTCTGCATGCTTTATTCGTGATATAGTCGAGCTGGTTTGTAAGTTAATCAATTACCTACACGATGAAATTAAACAACTACCTATCCAATGAAACTAAGCAAATTTGGCTAGTGTTTGTAGGGTTTTGTACCATTGTTAAACCTGTAAATAAATGATAGGGCCAAGACCCATGGTTTTGGTATTGTTTATTATTCTTTTGCAAAAATCCCAAAGACCAAGAGATGCGGATGTGTTATCCATTTGGTGTGTTTGCACATCCTTTTCGCTTGTTTTCGTTCATCAAATGTTCAGGTTAATACATTGGATTCAATAGGGTGAGTAAAGTGGTGGAAACACTAAATCATTACTTGCTATTGTCCAGCCCTGTGAGGTAGTTTTCATTTGCATTAGGAAGTATCAAATGAAAGATCTTGTTGGCAGAGTCTCAGCTGAAGCTTGCCCCGCACAATTGAAGACAGATGCTAAAATGTGGCAAACCATGGTACAGAGATGGCAATCAAATCAAGGCTAATATCGATTTACAAGACATCAGAATGGAAAAATTGAAGAAAAAGGGAAACTGATCTAAAAATGAATAAATCTCTTTCTATAAAACAACCATTCCAAGATGCATAAGGAAGTCAAAAGGAAATCCGGTTCCCGATGAGTCTCCTTGGATTATATCATAGGCAAGATCATTTCAAATAATCAAGGATAACCAGTGGTCATTCACCAAGAGACCAATTCAGCCTACACAGGTGGGTGGGTGGGCATGAAAAGGATTAGTGAATGTGATGCAAGCCAAACTGACCCTATTTCGGATGATGACGAATGTAAAATTGAACAAAATGAGAACGGGTGGAATTATTCTGCATATGAATTATATTAAATCACGGCTAAGTATTAAGCCTCCAATAAAGAGATCTGTAGACCTGTTCTCCTACAACCTAACACAATTGATAATATTTCAACAATTTTTTTTAATTTTTAATTTTTTTAAATTGGTAACATGAGTTTTAACCCACAAGCTAAAGGTTGCAATACTGAGAAGCTGTTCCCGGGCTCTCATCAATTTTCACGGAATACTTCCAGATAATTTGCTTGCTCGCCAGGTTTTGACATACACATACAGCAGACTAATCAAAAGTCACCCACCATGCAGATGTTACAAATCAGATTCAAAAGCAGGGACACTAAAAATAATAATAATAATAATAAAACAAAAAAGAAGCAGCAAAAGTGCAAGTGTACAAGCGCAACAAATAACCCACACATTTTAGTCAGAATTGCACCTCTAAAGTCTAATTTTTCAATTCCAACAAAAAGAACATTTCCATTCATCAAACAGTAACCTCATCCTCCACAAATACGAAATCGGCACCTTCAACAAAAACAAAAACAAAACAAAAATCTAAAAATAATCTAATCAAGCCCAAGCAAAAGAACAAAACAGAAAATAATCACTCAGGGTGAAAGAAAGATTCACCTTATCCGCGATCTTCCCCTGCCTCTCCATGCTCTTTCTCTCCTGCATTTTGACAAAAAGCAGCTGCGTGCCCCCAGCCTTTATGTAATCCTCTTCATCCGCAAACTCTTCCTTCACCGCAGTGCAGCTCTCTTCTCTCCCGCCCGAATTCACCACCTGCACAGACACTCCTTTACCAGCCCAACACTGATAATACTTATGATCATCATGATGCCGCTTGTTCTGCTTCCCAAACGCTCTCCTCCTTTGCAATGGCCTCCAATTCGGGGACCCCACCGCCAACGCTGCACAGCAACTAGCAGCCAAACACTCCATCTCTCAAGATTTAAAACTTTTTACAGTTCAACAACTTTAGCCACGTGGCATATCTGCTGTATGTCTGTCTCTCTCTCCATTTCTCTCCTGGAAGCAGTGTCACAGGAAGAAAGAAGAAAAGATGAGCGTTTGTGTAGAAGAGGAGAATAGATGAGGAAGGGGAGAGGAGGAGGACAAAGAAAATGCAAGAGATGTGAATTGAGGCAGAGAGGGAGACCGATTTGACGAGGTCTCTCTGTTTTCGAAACCCACGCTCTTTTCGTGTGTGAGTGTGTGTGTGTGTGTCTCTGTTTAGAGAGCAGAAGTACAGAAGAGATAGGGGGAGAGCGTTCTGGACGTGAACAGCAGCGAGCGGTTGTTGCTCATTGCTGGGATCTGGAACAGTTCCACGTGGCATCTTGTAATTGAAGGAAGCGCTTCAAACATCAATGCTCTTGGATGAGGTGGGCAGTGTGGGCTTTCTGTTGCTAGTCTTGGACGCTCAGGCCTGGAAGACTTTTGCAGCATTGGGGCTTGTGGGTCAGATATGTAGGTGTAAATAGAAGCTGACCTGACCCTTTTATTAGTTGGGTTGGGTTGGGTTTTGTTTTGGGTTAAGTTGGCTGGTTGAATACTAGGAGATTTTAATTAAGTACAGCCAAAAGAAAGACAAGGAGTCCACATAGGTGGTGGTGGAAGAAGCTTCAATCTCTTTATTAAGGTTGCCAATAGAGTTGATTTTATCTTCCTTAATGATGTTCCTTTTGGGTTTTTTGGTGGGAGGGTCACTTTGATCAATCCAATTCATTCATATGCACCTTGTTTGTTTGTTTTTTCGCCGGTTGTAGAGGATCCGGACTCATTGGAAGGTTAACCCAAACTGTCAGTTACTGAGCTGGGTTCCAGCTCAGTTGGTGAATCATGAATGGAGTTGAGAAAACTTCTTCCAGGTCCCAGTAAGACTCAACGAAACAGTATGGTTTAAACATTGACACTTTATCTTGATAATAAGGATTTTTGAACGCTTGATGATTCTAACATCTTCTAATGGCTCAGATGCATTTAGAATCAAACTTGGATCCTAACAACGAAGATCAAGCCCACCCAATGCAATATAGGAAATCCGAGCTTTCCTATAGCAGGTCCGAGTCCAGATTAAGGTCCAAGCCTGTTGATTATAGGCAAAAAGTTATCTTCGTACCATTCAAATAAACATTTGAAAGGTATGTTGATATGTTTTTGTAACACATTATACATACACATAGTAAATCTATGTGTAACACGAGTCCAACTCCAATGGGCCTAATTTCTAACTACCGATTCCTATCTAAACAAGGATCCGGAACCTAAGTTTGGATTCGTCAAGCCCATTGGACTCATTCAACAATTGACGTAATATGAGGATCAGACTTACTCGGGGCAGACTTGCGCCCATTGACATCCATAAAGATGTTTTTCAAAGTATGGTATTGTATTTCATGTTGATATCCTACGGTGAAGTAATTTAAAAAGAAACAGTAAATTTTGTTAGTTATTCTTAATTATGATTTCTTGTGATTAGGAAGGAGTATTTACCATTTACCTTCTCTTTTGTTAGGATTATGAAAGTTGGTTAATTCCTGGGTTATGTACAAATTCGGATTCAAATTGAATTATAATTTTCATATTTTAGATTTAGATTGTTGTATGAGTCATCGGATACACCGAAGTAAAGAAATCGAAGAAAGAATGAAGATTGAAGCAAATCAAATGAGCCGAGACGAAAAAAGGAGCCCATTTGACCGTGCCTCGACAACACGCCAAGGAAAAATGTGTGTCCGCTCGAGCGAACCTTCTACCTCCTCAGCGGATGACGAAGAAAACCCAACTTTCCTTATACAAATCAGTTTCTTGTTTCTTCTGGGGCTGCCTGTTTGAGCCCTACTTGGATACTACCTATAGTGCACAAATATTGGGTTATAAAAAGGGTATAACTTCTCAACCTTATGCATACCATCTCCTTGTTCTAAACCTAAAATACATATTGGAGATTTCCTTTTTCTCTAGAGCACTCATTGAAGAGATGTATTGATCTTGAAGAGTTTCTAGAGATTTGCCACTTCTGCTCTCTTGCAGAAGATTGTTTGTCTTGCCGCAGTAAGGTGTATTGCGTCAAGCACGGGGAACAATAAACCGTGTAGTCGTCGACAATAAGCACTACAATCTTCAAGTCGTAGTCAACTGGAAAGAGTTGTGAGTATATCTTATAAATATTCAATTTTTAGTGCTTGGTTTACCTTAGATCAAAGTAATCGGTCTCATGGTTTTTTCCGTATTCGGGTTTTTCATATAAAAAGTCTTAATGTCTACTTGTGGTGATTCGTTTGCTTTAGTCTTTTTATTTTCCCCTTTAATTAATTGGACTCTATACTAAAAATTAGATTGGGACCTTGAATCCGTTCTTCTCTAGAGGTTCTCAATTAAAAACCCTCACCTTTCTTGTAACAAACTAAATATGCATGCAATAAATTGTAGGACAGGCGATGTGGGCAGAAGATTAGATTTCATGCTCCCTGATCCTGCCGAAAGCCGAACTGCTTTCATGAAATACATGGGCCTCTGGTGCTCCGCAGGTTTTTACCTGAAGGGGATGATGCATAAGAGAGAAACCAATTACTGTTGGCTTGAATGGTTATGTATGTTGTCTTTCTGTCCGTCTGGTAGGTTTGAATCCTATTAAGTGAGACACACAAGGGAGGCAACAGCTTGAGGTTGTGCCAAGCGGCCCAAACCTATTGAAAGAAATCTGTGGTGGTAAGTATGTCAACATAACAAAAATAAAATAAACTAAAATAAATCACATGTTTTAGAGTAATTTTGATTGGATTGGGATTTTAATTTTTGCAATAATTATGGTGACTTTTATTTCAAAGATGGTCCCCATTATTGAATTTGTAGCAATAGATTCACAGGACCCATTCAGAAGTCGAGCAATAACAATTGGAGAGTTCCCAGTAGGTGGAGAATGAGGAGAAGACTAAATGCGAGACTTTTGAATTCAGAGAACTCATGCTAGGGAGACTTTTGAATTCTTCAAATATTGTACAGAAATGGGTTTCCTAAATCATCCCTTATACCACAAAGCATATTTTATTTGAACTCTGCACTGTTTTACTTTTCCGCCTTCTATAATGCCCATAGTAGATAAGAAAGCAAACCCTATAATCTAAGAATCCTAACTAGGATCTCGAAATTGGATCTCTATATCACGCATGAAAAAAAATAAAAATAATAAATTAAAAGATCTAGGACTGATGAAAGAAGCATCACCAATATGATTACAAATATATCAAACAAAAGCATTTTTGTTCAATAGAAATTTCAAGGAAATTTGAACAAAATTAGCGAGAGTGGGAACATGTCAGCATGTGCCAAGAGTATCTCACATTGAACATTAGGAAACTTCCAACACAGAAGACAGCTAGAAACAAAGAAACAATTTAAGCATGAATAAAATTCATATCCTACAGAATTATGAGGTCACAAGATCGATGAATGAGATCCATGATTCAACTTTATACATAACACACCCACAAAATTTCCAGAAAAATCACGCCATTGAGTGATCTTGTAGTTTGCCAACACCCTACCACTTTCCATGGACCAGCTTTCCATCGAAATTGACATGAAGAGAAAGGGACTTTGGTGCGATCAGAGGATGTTCACTTTGGTGCAAGATCCAGACCATCCATAAGGTGGACAACAATGTAGATGCCCTCAACAAGTTTGCAGTTCAGTCATCAGTAACCAACGTATATGAGAAGTGGTAAGTTAGGTGTAAGTCCCAAAACCTAATGATGATTCAGGAGAGCTTCTCACATCAAATGGTATGATCTCATGCATGTGTACAACAGAAAAATTCTCTCCATACCGTATAATTGTGACTATCCCAAAGAAGGTAGGAGTTGCCAACCACACCAAGAGTGCACCGGTTAAAGCATTATCCCAGTAAGAGCTAGGTGAAAGGTTTGTGTTCTAAGACTAAATGCCTCTTTGTTTGCATTAGAATACATAAGAACTAAATACATACGGTGGTTAAAATGAAGATCAAAGGTGAATTTCCGAAAAAGAACATCAAATAACATTTTCTTTTTAAGGAAATAAAATCAAAAGAAGATGCAATTTGATGCTCGTTTTCAGAAATTCACCTTTATTTTCATTTCTCACCACCCTATGTATTTTAATGCAGACAGCGCCTAAGATTTGGAGGAACCTTTATAATCTCATAACAATGATAGATAATGGTTACGGAGACTTTGTACTCTTAAGTGCTCTTCAATATTGCTTCGATACTTCAATATTGCTTCAGAATTGTACCTAAATATCATTATAAGACACCCCGCTCGTACAACATCTAAGAGGTAAATATTAGCTCTTTAGTTTGCTAACCATGGATATGCAGTGCCTTTATTGGGTCTGTTAGAGATGCTGAATCAAGTGTCTCTTCTTGGGTCCAAACAAGCAAACAATGTGCATCCTTTCCACTCTCATAACAGAGATCTGAAATTCATGCTTTGCGTGCTTGCAAAATTTCGGGTTGAATAGGGCTCACAAAGTTGACTTCCCGAATTGATAGGATTAGGCAACCATAATGATGATGACAACGACATGCCGAATTCACAGCCAATAGAAGCATTAATTAATCAATAGCTGAAAGATATTATGAACAGGTTAGAATGTAGGGATGTTTACACAAGTGCAGGTAGCAAGCTCATGGATCTCATAACACAACTTGCTAAACCACCTGGCTCTTTAATACTCTCTCTCTACCCATCTGGTCTGCAATGCGAGCAGCATCATCCAATCGATTCGCTCTCTGATAAATGCCAGCAGCCACGAGATGCAAGTCTTTCTTGTCAATATTTGGGTTGGTGTCTAGCCTCTCAAAGAGAAACTCCACAGCCTTAAAATCACCTTTGGCACCTAAGAGACTCAGCATTTGAAAATGGACTTGATCTGAGAACACACACCCCATTTCCTGCATCTCCTGGTAAACACCTTCTGCCTTATCATACTCCTGCATCTTCCCATAAGCATTCAGCACGGTGGCAATGACATTTGAATCAGGAAAGTATCCAGCTGATCTCATCTTCTCAAACACCTCAACTGCATTATGGTGCTTCTTGTTCCTTGAGAAGAGATCGATCATGCATCCAAAGGTTGATAAATCCTTCACCTCTCCAGTTTCAAATGCCTGGCGAAAGACCCAGGTTGCCTCCTCAATCCGCCCTGCATTGGCTAGGATAGCAATTGCAGTCTCCCTGGGGATGTTGTCTGGCTGCTTGAGCTCATAGAGGAGCCGCTTGGCATGCCCCACAAGGCCTGCCCTCTCATAGGTGACAATCATCGTCTGGTAAAGGACTTGATCGATCTCAACTCCAGCGCTTCGAAGTTTCTGGAAGAGTGTTGCAGCTCGGTCCAGTCTTCCCGCCTTCCCCCAAATTGAGATGATGGTTGAATAGGTGACAGCATTGGGCTCAATTCCTCTAGTCTGCATCTCCTGCATGAGGTTTGTCGCCTTTTCATGCTCCAAAGACTTGCCATAGATCTTGATCACGGTGTTGTAAGTGACAACATTCTGCTCAATGCCCTTCCTCTGCATCAGGCGGAAGAGGTGGATCGCTTCTCCGAAGAGCTCGGCTTCTCCGTAGACCCTGAGGATGGTGTTGTAGCTAACAACACTGGGCTCGATACCCATCTTCCTCAGGCTCCAAAACAGGCGGTCAGCCTCCTTGACCATGTCCATTTGACCATAAACATCAATCATAATGTTGCACGTGGTGAGATCAACAGCACAGCCAGCAGCATTCATCTCAGAGAACACAGATAAAGCCTCCACAAATCTCCCATCCTCAACCAAAGCCGCAAGGAGCGTCGAGTAGCTAACCGTATCAGGTGGCACACCCGCCCCGCGCATTTCATCGAGCACCCGGCGTGCATCCCGAAAGAGCTTCGCCTTGCCATAGACATTGATGATTGAGTTGTAGGCAATGAGATCCGGGGTGATTCCAGAGCGGCAGAGCCTGGTGAAGAGGGAGATGGCCTTGGAGTAGTCGCGGAGCTTGCGGGCAAGCTCAATGAGATTGCAATAGAGGATGAGGTCAGGAGCGACGCGGTCCAATTCCTCCATTTGGTGGAGGAAGGCGAGGGCGGAGTCGAGCAGGCCGGCGGATGCGAGGCGGGTGATGAGGGTGGAGTAGGTAAACCGGTCTGGGGAGATGCCTCGGCGGCGCATTTCATCGACTAGGCCACGGGCAAGCGGCCATTGCCTGGAACGTAGGGCATTGCGGAGGACGACATTGTAGGCGAAGACGGAGGGTCGGTAGCAGGCGACATCAAGCATCCAATCAAGCAGAGCAAGGGAGCGCTGCCAGTCGGGCTCGCGCGAGAGGACGGAGACCATGAAGCGTAGGGAGAGCTGCCTATCTTTGTAGGGGGACATGAGGGAATGGAGCTCCTCCTCCGTGCTCGTCTGCGATAGAGACCACATAAGCTCTTCCATGTCGATGCGTCGGTCCCAGTACTGTTGGCGTTGGTGATGGGGTTGGTGCTTGTGTTGGAGAGATGGGGAAGAAGAAGAAGATGCATGTGAGGTGTTTGTGTTTTGGACTGGGTTTCTTCTCCATATGTCTTTGCTCTTCCAAGAAGATGAAGACGAAGATGCTTTTATCTTTGGCGGTTTTGTTGATGGGATTTGAAATGGAGAAGAAGGGAAGGCGTGGGAAAATCTGACCACCGTTTCAGAGAGCATTTGAATCTTTGTCTTTCACATTCACAAGTTAGTTTTTCCAACGGTCAGTTTTATTTTCCTCGTTGGTCATAGGTGGCCCACCTATGATCTATCCTCATAGAAGATTCATTTATATCCTTTGATTAAGGACTCCTTGGGCTGGAGTCCATGCCCAATGATCCAGTTAGAGTCATCCTTGGATCCTAATATTGCAAGATTGAGCCCACCCTACAGTAGGGGAAATCCGAGGTTGGCCATAAAAGGTCCAAGTCCAATTTAAGGCCCAACCGTGTTGGGGACCTGTTTATAGGCAAACGGCTTTCTTCACACCATTCAAATGCCATATTATGCATACACATATTAAATCTATATATAACTACGGGGGAATGTTAATATACATTCTTCCATCAATATAAAAGATACTTACATGACTTTTCTTATTTATATATTCGCATTCCTTTTTTTCATAGATTTTTTTGTCTTTTATACATAAATATTTTCAATTGAGCAAATGTCCCTCACCCTATGGTGAGGGAAAAATGCATACTCACATTTTCTATTTAAATGAGAGTAGAGTCCAATGGGCCTAATGCCCTATTCCCAAGCTTATCTAATTAAAGGATCTGGACCCTTATACTTGGATTTGTGCCAAGCCCATCGGGCTCATCAAATAAATAATTAATTAAATCACACGTTTAAGACTAACCTTGCTTGGAGTGGAATTTTATTATTTATATATGAAATAAAACAAGACAATAATATGGCCGTAGAGCTAGCAAGAGGTCTAGTCAGGCTAAATGGGTCAAACCCATTTATTAAACGGGTCGTGCATTCACAACCCACATTCAACTCATTTATTAAACGGGTTAGAAACTCCTCACCCGCATGCTTCACGGGTCAACCTAACCTAACCCACTTTAACCTGCATAATGAATTAATGGACTCAACCATGGTTCCTTACCTAACCAAACTAACTTTTAAGCTTGAGTTGAGCATGTTGTGAAATATCAAACACAAAGAATCGAGAGAGTAGAGAGAAAGAGAGAGATCTTCTTATTGAGATACTTGTGTGTATATAATACGGGGGGAGAGTCTTATTTATAGAGTAAAACTGCTTTCTCCCCAAGCAATGTAATAGAATATGATTCTAACCATAAGTGATCTCATCTCATGTGGGTCCCAATTTGAGCATCCACAAATGATAATAAATCTTATAACAGAGCACAATTTTTCCAAACGATCATTTTAGGTGTTTGTAAAAAGTGCAGTCAAGGTTAATTAACCTTTTCTTTATTCTCACGCATTAAACCAATACTTGACAAAGTTAAACTTCATTTTAGGAACATAGATGAGGTTGGTTACACGGCTTTCCATCCATAAAAGGTGGGATATTCCAATTGGCCAGCCTCCATTCATTCAAGGTTGAGGTCCATCCTTTGAGGTTTGGACTAATTAAGTTGCCATTAAAATTTAATGAAAAGTTTAAACAGGTCATGCAACTTAAGCGGGTTAAGTGGGTATTTTTCACATGTGGATCAAAGAGGGTTGGGTCGAGTTTTACCGCCTCTAAATATGGGTGGTTTTTACTTCAAACCATTAATATATTTGTAACGTCAGTGTTATCAAAGGACCCATTCAGGAGTGGAGAAATGACAAGTGAAGAATTCTCAATAGGTGAAGAATGAGAAGAAAACTAAAGGGGCATTTTTTGTTGGATTGTAAAGAACTCTTGCAAGAGAGAATTCTGAATTCTTCAAATATTGTCCAAACCATCCCTACACCCCTATGCTCAAGAAGGCTAGAATTTAAAATTTTTTGAAAGGTTAAAACTAGCATTTCAATAGTTCAATTTTTAGAATCCGATTAACAAACAAGGAGTTCCGGAAATTCCATAGACAGCAACTGGAGTTGTTGGTAGAAATGGTTGACAGAGAACTTCTGTCAAAATCCCAACAAACACCTTAGGAGAATTCTATGTGGAGGATCGCCACTTTTCTCAGATATTCTCCTTTATATTTTAATTTAAATGAAGAAAAATAAATATTGTAATTTAAATGAAGAAAACTATGCAGAAAAATCATTAAAGAATATTTTTAAAATAAAAAATTACTTATTAAATATTAAGTGGCAAATTCAATTCACTAGTTCCTTTTTGTTTGCATTAAATACATAGGAATTAAATGCATACAATCCATATCATTACTAGTTAAAAATGGAGATCAAAAGTGTATTTTGAAAAAGAAGCATCAAATAACCTTTCCTTCTAGGGGAATAGTTCCAAAAGAAGATGGGAGATAAACCACCAGTATTAAGTCCATGAATTTGCATCATTAAAGCATCATTTAGGTTGAATCATGGACTTAATTAAATAACATGCATTGTTTTTCATTAAATTTCATCACGTCATGCATTTTCACATTGAAATTGGAATTTAATCATTTTATGCACTGCATCCTTTTATTAGTTTAAGCAATTTGCCAATCTTCGTAGAATCCTAGTTGGATTCAGACTCTTTTTTGAAGGAGTCCCAGCTTGATTAGGGCTTTTCATTGCGTTACTAGTTGAGTTAAATTGTGAAGGAAATGAAAGATTGTCGGTACACAGAACCCTAGAGAGGATTTTGTAGAGAATCCTTATTGCATCAGGACTTTGACACTGACCCACTTCGAAGCTGCGGATTTGAATTAATTCAAAGAAGATAATTTTGGTAGGAGATAAAAGCAAAGGAGTTTAAATTAGCCACAATTAATCCCCTTTCAAATCCAAAATTGGTGCAAACATAGAATCCATTTCAAATTAAAAAAGAAAAGTCAACTCATTTTTATCAAGACGACCTATTTTAAATATGTCATAACTCTCAATCTAAGGATCAAATCAGCGCAAATGACCTACCATTGAAAAGCTCTTTCAGAGTAGATGATGTGGAGCCAAAGATCACATAATTCGGAGTTAAATTGGCGAAGTTATGGGCCCAGAAAGTCGCATGTACATTTTTATGTGGGATTGCAAATAAAATATGCATCATTGAAATATAATTACCGCAAGTCTCTATGTGGGACCTATTTGAAGATTAAATAAGAATTTCAAAAGCTTCCACCTCATCTTATCTCCAAAATGTCTCTCAAATGAAGATATCCCTAATCCACAAGTGCTACAAAAGAGGTCCAATTCAATGAACTCGAGAGAACCAGAAATTATAAAATGAGGCCACCATGAGAGGCTCCCCCTCATTCTCCACCAGCCAAGGATGTTCCACCTCCTCTCTCTCCCTCTGTTCTCCACTTCTTTTCCCCGTATTCTACATTCTCTGAATTTTTTAAGGTATTTTTGAGCCTTATTCCAAACACTTAGGCATAGAAGATAAAATTTCTAAGAAAATCATTGTAAAGACTTGATGACTTTAATGAGGATATTCCTGAAGTTCTTTTCAATGATTGGCTAATCTTATTTATCATAGAGAAAGATGAAGCTAAGTGCTCCATTTGTTTCTTTTATGCAACTTTTATTTTTCTGATTGTCTCTTCTTGATGTGTTTTTCAAGAATTAATAGATCTGTCTTCATACCTAAGGCAGCCTCTGTTTTATGTTCTTGATGAATTAATTTTGATCATCTATGCTTACTTTGATAGATAATGCTTAGGACTATGCTTCCTTGGATAGTTTATGCTTAGTTTGATAAGTAATGCTTATGATGTTCATGCTTTTATGAAATGAGGGGGATCTTGGGTTTTCTAATTTATTTTTATAAAAAAGGGCATTTTGACATAGACAAATTTTTTGGATAAAAAACAGTGAGTTGATTCTGATCTGAATTATACTTTAGACAGTAAATAAAATAATTGCATGATTTAAATGTTTGGATGTACTTAGTGGATTCTGAATGATCTAATCTATTTTCTCTTGTTGATTTTTTTTTCATTTTTAATTTGTTCTATTTTTTTTATCTACTGCACATCACACGCTTAAAATTTCTATTTAGTTTAAAAGGTTCAGATTTTTTATTTTTACTTAATACAGTTTCATGTGAGATCGACCTATATTTACCACTGTCTACTGCAGACCCTGCGCACTTGCAGTATTATTGGATTTGATTTAAAATCACATCAACCAGCCCTAAAAGAAAGGTTATTCCATGTCCATTTTTAAAATTCACATTTGATATTATTTTTAATGAATTTAAGGTATGAATCATATGTACTCAATATCTATTTATGTATTATAATGCAAATAAACAAGCCCTAAAAAATAATAAGTTTTCTCTTCTCCTTTTTGGAAAGTCTTTTCTTTAATGTTTAAAAAGTATTTGACAAAGCAAAATATGTTTATATGGACTTGAAGGAATTGGAGCGTGTGTTCTCATATCAAGTGCATTTATGAAGAGTTTCTACTGCGCCAAAGGCAATTTTTAGGCTTTTTGACACTTTGCTCGCTAAAATTTAGTAAGATTCTCAATTTAGCCCCTACAATATCACATTGTCCAATTTGCACCTCATAGGTTGTTATTTGTAACAATTTGCACTCTAAGGCGTCAAAGGCATAGGGTGCAAGTTATTACAAATTAATAAACTATGGGGTGCAAATCAACAACACAGAGTGTTACTTGTTACAAATTAACAAACTGAGCTGTAAATTAGACAAAGCAAAATCACAGGGTTAAATGGAGAATCTCACTAAACTTTAGGGGGCAAAGTGTCAAAAAGCCCTTTAAATTTGTGGAGTTGCTCTTCAAGTGGCATGACGCCAACCCAAACATTCAGGAAAGGCTTGCTTATGTGACTGCTGGCATTTATCAGAGAGTGAATCAATTGGATGATGCCGCAGGAGAACGACTCCTTACCGGTGGTTCTCACTTGACTGTCCATAACCTTAGATATGCCACCTTTCTAGCTTGTGCCATGCGGGCTTCTTTTCCACGTAAGTAAACTTTTGTTCTCGCATATGCGAGCTTCTTTTTCCACATGTGTGCTACTGTTACGCATGTGTGAACTCTCTCATGAGACCCAGCCCCCTCGCTGCCATTCATTGCAGACCAGATGCACAGAGGGAGAGAATTAAAGAGGCAGGCGGTTTGCCTGCATTTGTGTAAACGTCTCTAATTTCTAAATTACACATGAAATTAAAAACTCTGTTGTAAGAGTGGAAAGGATGCCTATTGTTTGCTTGTTTGTACTCAAGAAGAGACCTGATTCATCATTTCTAAAAGACCCATTAAAAAGGCATTGCATATCCATGGTCCTTTTTCTCCTTTTTTTCACCCTAGCTTAGGGGGAGCCCGTCCTCGGGTGAGGAAAGCTGTCTGCCCAGGTTCAAACCTTGGGCAGGCAGGTAACAACAGGGACCTTTTAGCTGATATTTTACCTCATAGACGCTGTGCAGGCAGGGTATTGCATAACGATATTTGGGTACAATTTGGGGAGCAATATTGGAGAGCGCTCAGAGTGCAGAGTCTTTATAACTACAATCTAGCATTGTTAGATCACAAAGGTTGTCCAAATCTCCGGTGCTGTTTGCATTATAAAAACATAGAAATTGGATGCATAAAGTGCTTAGAAATGAAAATAAAGGTCAATTTCCAAAAATTAGCATCAAATCACATCTTCTTTTGATTCTATTTTCCTAAAAAAAAATGTTATTTGATGTTCATTTTTGAAAATTCAACTTTAATCTTTCATTTTTAATCACCCTATATATTCAATTCCTCTGTTCTAATGTAAACATACGGACCCTCGGTTATGCTTTTGGTGTAGTTGGCAACTCATATTCTTCTTTGGGAATGTCTTAATTATTTCAGTCTAAAAAGAATTTTCTGTTGTACACAGAAAAATGAGATCATACCATTTGACGATGCATATAATGTGAGAAGCTCCCCTGAATCATCATTAGGTTTTGGGACTTCAAACCTAACTGTCCATTCCACATATACGTCCGCAACTGATGAGTTGAACTGCAAACTTGGTCAGGGAATCTACATTGTTGCCGACCTTATGTATGGCCTGAATCTTCCAGGGAAGTGTGAACATCCTCTTTGAACGCATTCTTGTATCTTTAGCATTACCTAAAACTTTAGATGTGCAGCATTTCAGGTTCATGGATTTGATGGTTTAGCTTTCAGGCCAATGTATTGAAAAGTTAGAACTTGGGTAAACCCAATTCAGTGAACTCGATTCAAACTGGTTCAATCATTGTCTAAGTCCCATTGTGATTTTAAAATGACAAGTACATAAACAGGATTTACAAAAAAAAAAAAAACATGGTGCTTAAAGGGGATAATAATAAAACAGAAACTAAGATAATGTAGAGGTTTAAAGCTCTGCTAGTTCAATTTATCCGTGTACAAGTCATGCACCAATAGAAATCCAAACATGTGCATATAAGCAGTCTAGGACAGCATAGATACAATCAGCACAATCTCAGTCAACCAGTAATTTTTCTACGTTTCACTATCATCTGCAGTGAAATCTGGCTCAGGCGGCTTCTGCAGTTTCACCAACTCTCTTGCACTCTTTATATTCCGAAGCCTGTGAACTCCCCGAAGAGCATTAGCCGCAAATCTGGATGCATAGATGGTTGCTCCTAGACTGGCTGAACTGCCCCCAACAACACTATTATCAAGAGGCGCCAGCCCTGTGTCTTCTCCTTCCTCTTCTTTGTGTCGCATCTCTGCAATCTTCCTCTTGGAGTATCGTCTCCATGCTGCTTGGATGAAGCATGCAGCCCATGTCTTCCACTGCTGTGAGTAGAAGCGGAAGGTATGCTGGACCTGTCTGCTGTGCAAGCGCCTGAACTGGCTCGCCACAAATTTCAACTCCTCAGCTGTTAGTGCAAAAGCTTCCACCTCTTTTAAAGCTTTAACTGTCCGGGTTGAAGACGGAAGGTTTGCTCCAGATTTTGGATCCAATGCCCATGTTAAAAGTTCCTCACCACAAAAATCCCCTTCTTTCAGCAAACTGCGATTGAAGAACCCAGTCCTCCCACCATCAGTTGTCACACTCTCAAGACGGCCACGTATGATGAAGAGCATCTCATCAACTGGATCTCCCTCTCGGACAATGTAAGTGTTCTCTGTATATAAACTGGGTTTTAGACGTTCGCATATGGCATCCAGCAACCGCTCATCCATATTCTCAAACAGAGGCACCTGTCAACAGCGA
The DNA here is from genome assembly GCA_037013555.1 of Sextonia rubra. Classification (NCBI taxonomy): domain Eukaryota; kingdom Viridiplantae; phylum Streptophyta; class Magnoliopsida; order Laurales; family Lauraceae; genus Sextonia; species Sextonia rubra. Next base: position 29,737,171 of record JASUAD010000009.1, read on the forward strand.
AGGAACCGCAAGATCAATAGTTTAAAAGGCAAAATCACATGAGTCCTAGATGGGTGTTCCTCTCAACTAAGCATGTGAACATCAGACCCATAATTTCGAGATGAGAGCATAGATGGAATGGACCATCAATGTGACAGAGCATACAGATTGTGACATCTTTAGTGTTTAATTAATGATTTACGAACTTAGCCATGGTGTTCACGAGGACAAAAAGAAAGAAGAAAAAAGAGACTACTGATGTGTGTGTGAGTCTGTGTATGATTTCCTCCTTCAGATGGTTCATTGCATAAACAGTCTAGACCAACTAATGTGTAGAAAGAGACTCTAATTTGCTTTTCTCAGGAATTTAGATGACTGGACATGGAAAAACAAATGGACAGATGCACCTTACCCTTCTCACCAAAGCCAAACAAAGATGGCGTTTGATGTCTCTTCTAAGATCCTTGGGCAGGCTCTGGACAAGGCTTTCTTCATCCACGCCTCTAGTCTCCAGCCACTTGTATTGGTCATATCGCCTCACACGTTCTCTGAGGTCCTGCGGAAGCAAACGATGATGCATCCACTGCTCTGAGTCACGTCTTTTGACTCTCATCTCTTCAAGCCGAATTGTCAGTGACTGGAGATATGTCTGTACATGACAAGGGTACAACAGTCAGAAAATCACCATTCATATGTGGGAAGCCTTTTAACCCTGCAAGCGCTATGATACAACATATAATGTGTAGGTCTTTGATATCTACAATCCAAAGCAATCTTTTCCCACCCATAAGGAGAACATAGTCTTCCAAGAGAGGAATCAGAGGGAATTGTCCCTAGGAAAATGTGAAGTTTCCACATGCCCAATTTCCACACGTATAACCAATTAATCAGTGAACCATACCACTAACGTGTGAAGCCGTAGTGTGGATGGGCGGCTTCCTCACAAATCTCCCAAACTGGAAGTCTCCTCACAAATCTCCCAAATTGGAAGTCTAATCCTTTGATTCATTATCAAAAGTAGATAGACCATTGGTAAAGAAATATGCCAGCCCAAAATTTCTCTACGAAGTCAAAGAATCAGTGGCTTTGAACTTCCTTCCTAACATAATTTTGCATTATCCCCCTCAACATTCACCAAATAACCATATAGATTATGAAGAGGAAAAATAGATGGGCAGAGCCTAAATAGCTGGGCCTCACCTAAATGGGCCTAATGGGTCTGATGGACCATTACTCTGTTGTAATCTGATGCAAACCCTAAGGAATGGTTGGATAGAAAGTGCCAAACTACAGAAATCAATGTCTCAGACACTCTCACAAGCACAAACCTCGAAGTGAATGTGATACCCGAGGTTTGAATAGGGCCCAAATTCATTTAAACCAAGTTAACTAGTGAGCTGGGCTTTGTTTTATTTAATTGCTAGTATTGTTGAGGGCCATATTTTGCTGAAACATAAAGAATTAAGTTGTGGGGTCCCATACTTAGAATGGTTTTATAATTATTAACATGAGTCAGGAAGGAGTGGCCCAAAGATAAGCCCATTAGGGCAAAGCACGAATTTCAAAAAAGGGCTCCTTTTGTGTGTAGGATCCTAGTAGGGATAGCCTTCTACTCCTCATTCTCTCATATCACATTGTTCCATTGAGAGAGAGAGAGAGAGAGAGAGAGAGCCCTAATCTTAGTCTTGTGTGAGAACTGATAGAAAACGAAGGGTTTTGCAAAGGAGATGAAGGAAACCAGCCGCGGGAAAAGTAGCAGATGTCCTATTCGAGGCCTCATAGTGAAAGAGCAACAATTAGCTATTCCAGGTGAATGGTTTTTCAAAATTGATGACATGGGAATTAGGGAAAACATACATTAATCATGATATAAACCCTAGGGTGGCCGATTTAAGGATTGGTTGTTGTGCTTTGATCAAGGCTAGAAGAATAAGTAGAAACCCTAGATGTCATTCAACTCCAAACCAATCAAAAGAAAAGAATTCATCATGGCCAAAACCCAAATGATGGAAGCCAGTGACCGACCCCTGTATGGGTGGAGATCCACCATGGCCGAACCCTAATTGGGTGAGAACCATGTTGGCCAACCACCATGAGGGGTGCAGCCATGATGGCTGTGTTAACAGGGCCCAATGTAACATAAGCTGGGCCCATTTATGGCCCACTGTACAATAGACCCAAAATCTTTTAGATTGGATTGGTCGAATTAGATTAGTATACATTCCTTAAAAGTAAATCACAATTAGCTTTAATAGATTGTAATTAGGCAATGATGCAGCCTTGACTAAGGTAACCATGACTGTTAAATAGAAATGGATCGTCCTTCTCAAAGGCATCCAATTTCATTCAGCCATTCCTCGTATTTTGTATCATTCATGTAATGGTATCAGAGCCACCACTGGTCACGGATTCGAATCCTCGCTGCTACATCCTTGGCATTATGTTGTAGGCGCAGGTGCGCATGGCAAAAGGCCCCATGCCGCTTTATAACAGGCGCGTGCTTCAAGTCCGGTCAGCCACAACTCTAATGCCAACACATTTTGGTTGCAATGATTAGCAACTTTTGACAGCATTGGAATTTGATCCATCATTGTTTCTTCATCTTACTACAACTAGCATCACTATCCTTCTTGTATATGTAGATGACACTATCATCACTAGTACTGATTCAGCTATGATTTCCAAGCTTCAAACTTCATTGCATAAATATTTTCATATGAAAGACTTGGGTCCATTACCATACTTCTTAGGTCTCAAAGTTCATCAAACAGGAAAAGGAATCATTCTGCATCAACACAAGTATACACTTGACTTGATTGAACTGGCAGGACTCCAACACTCGACCCCACTTGATACTCCTCTTGAAGTAAATTCGAAGCTTTCTAAAGATAGTGAGGATCCTCTTCCTAATGCCTCAGTATATCGACAATTGGTTGGCAACCTAATTTACTTAACTAATAGATGCTCAGATATTTCTTATATTGTTAACCTTGTTAGCCAATTCATGAGTGAGTCTAGGCATTTTCATTTGGCCGCTGTTCGACAAATTATTCATTACCTACTTGGTACGACTACTCTTGGCCTGCTCTTCCCCACTGGCTCTCCGCTAGATCTAGCTGCTTACTCCGATGCTAATTGGGCGGGTTGTCCAGACACCCATCAATCCACGATTGGGTGGTATATGTATCTTGGTGAAGCGTTGATCTCCTAGAAATGTAAGAAACAAGATAAAGTTTTCAAATCCTCCACTGAAGCTGAATATCGTGCCATGTCTGCTGCTTGCTCTGAAATTCTTTGGCTTCGTGGGCTGCTTTCTGATCTTGGATTTCTACAAACCATTGCAACACCACTTCATGCAAACAACATGAATGCTATTAAGATTATAGAAAATCCAATTTTCCATTAACGAACAAAGCACATTGAAATTGATTGCCATTTTATTCATGATGAATATCTGCGAGATGTTATTTCACTTCTCATTCCTTCCGGCCTACAGATTGCAGATATCTTCACAAAGGGTCTTCCTTGCCTGCGACATCGATTCTTATCCACAAATTGATGCTTATCGACACAACGGCATCAATTTGAGGGAGGCTGTAACAAGGCCCAATGTAACATAAGCCAAGCCCACTTATGGCCCACTTTACTATAGAGACAAAATCTTTTAGATTAGATTGGTCAAATTAGATTAGTATACATTCCTTCTATGTAAATCACAATTAGCTTTAATAGATTGTAATTAGGCAATGATGGAGCCTTAACGAAGGCAACCATGACCATTAAACATGTTAACATTGGTCCATGTATAGTAGCCCATGTACATCAAATGGGTCTTGACCCATTATAATGTTAAGATCGACACAGTCAAAGAGATTAATGTGTATATCCTTTCTTTCCTCTTTTGTATGATATGCTAGCTGTGTATAAGATTGTAATTGCATTGATTTGAGCCTTACTTAAGACAATGAGAAATTATAAAGGCAGTATTAGTTGACTCCCACAGGATCGGATTTTCTCTACACTCAACACTTCTCTATCTTTCTATTTTCTATGCATCATTGGATCATGAATGACATGGTATCAAAGCATATGTATGAAGGGTCTTCTCTACTAACTACTTCATGTTAGAAGATCAAGGAATCTTGGCGATCATATCTACAATCCCCTTTTCTCTGTAAAGCAGCAATTCCAACGACTGTAAGCAGAACTCTTCCAGGTGTGGCCCACCCATTGATTAGATCTCTCTAAACAGACAACACCATGTTTACCATTGAGATTTTTGAAGATTTTTTTTGGATTTTTTTACCATCTGAGTTAGGCCATCTACCCTGATTTGTGTTGTGAGGATTTTCTACACACTGTTTCATCAAATCCAACCGGAGTTTGAAACTATCAGATCAAACCTCATGAGCTATGTGCCCTCTCCCTCAATCGAAATCTGCTTGGCAGAACTTCTGCATGAGGAACAACGGCTTGCCACTCAAGCTGTGCTTATGCAAAGAGCCCCAGGAGGTCCAATTGATGTTCCATATGCCGCTTGCGGGAAGCCGCAAGCTCGGGACATGAGCAAAGTTCACTGCTACAATTGCCAAAAATATGGACATATCTCCACTCAGTGCAACCAAAAATATTATTGTACCTATTGTCGAATCAAGGGCCATATTCTTCCAGAATGTCGGAAACGTCCTTAGAACCAAACTCAAAAAGCAAATCTTGCAACTATGACTAAATCCTCCTCTACATCTGCCTCTATTACTACACCTACTGCTTCGCCTTCACTCACTCCCGAACTTGTCCAAGAAATGATCATCACTGCCCTTTCTGCTTTTGGAATTTCAGGTAAAACTGCATCATCATCCACATGGTATTTTGATTCAGGGGCTTCTAATCATATGACATTTTCTTCCAACAATTTCTTTCATCTAAATAAATATGATGGAAACCTCCGAATCAATACCGCAAATGGTGGCAGCATTCCCATTACTGCTATTGGTAACATCTCTCATTCCCTTCCTTTAAACCATGTGTTTGTCTCACTTGAATTAAATACCAACTTATTATCTGTCGGTCAATTTGTTAATAATAATTGCTCCATTTGTTTCTCTCGTACTGGCTGTGTTGTGCAGGATCAAGTGTCGGGGAAGGTGATAGCGAAGGGGGCCCAAGTGTGGTCGTCTCTTTCCACTACAACTTTCTACATATGATAGGAATAAATCTAAAGTTGCTTTGTTGTGTGATTCTAGGAATAATAACAACCAATTGTGGCACAACAGATTAGGACATCCTAATTCTAAGACTTTATTGTTTTTGTTTAACTCTACTTTGCTTCATGATGGTAATAAAACTTCTTTCAATCATGTGTCTTTTGATTGCACTCGTTGTAAAATGGGGAAAAGTAAAACCCTACCTCTTTCAATACATGACTCTTTCACTCAAAAAAGTTTTGATCTTGTTCATAGTGATATATGGGCCATTGCCCCTGTGCCTTCTCACTCTCATTTTAAATAATTTGTCACATTTATTGATGACCATAGTCGGTTTACATGAATTTATTTTCTTCACTCCAAATCCGAAGTTTTTTCAACTTTTCAAGCACTCTTAGCATATGTTGAAAACCAATTTTCCACTTCTATTAAAATCCTTCATTCAAATTCTAGAGGTGAATATACATCTAAGGAATTTCAAAATTTCTTAAAACAAAAGGGCATTATTTCCCAACGAACATGTCCATACACTCCACAACAAAATGGTGTATTCGAAAGAAAAAATCAGCATTTACTGGATATTGCCCGTTCCTTGCTCTTAGAATCTTTTGTTCCTGCCCAATTTTGGCCAGAGGCACTCTCTACAGCAATCCATTTAATCAACAGGTTACCGTCTTCTCGTATTGCAAATCAAACTCCTTATTTCCGTCTTTTACAGAAACAACCCACGTACTCTCATCTTCACACCTTTGGGTGTGTGTGCTTTGTTCTTCTTCCTCCATCTAAGCAAACAAAATTATCTGCTCAGTCATCTCACTGTGTTTTCTTAGGATATGCTACTAACAAGAAAGGGTTTCTTTGTTATGATCCAGTAGTAAACTGCATCAGGGTTTCGCGAAATGTTGTTTTTTTTTTAACCCAGTATTTCTTTCAAAATCATGTTGACAATGTTGAGCCATCTTCAATTTCAATTCTTCCTAACTTCTATGATTCAACTGCTGTCACAAGATTTAAACCTACTATTTTATATGAAAAACATAGACTACAAAGAGACACGGCACCGGAGCCACCTGATACTATTACCAACTTTTCCCTTGATCCTACTGCAGCTTCACCTGTTCATCTCCGTCGGTCAACACGACCCTTGCGTACTCTCTCATCTGTTCAAATTCCTCCCTCTTATGCCTTGTCCCTCTTCTGTTAAACCAATTGGATGTAAGTGGGTTTATTCTATCAAAATAAACCCTGATGGCTCGTTGGCTCGTTATAAGGCTCGGTTAGTCGCCTTAGGGAATCGGCAGGAATATGGAATTGATTATGAGGAGACTTTTGCTCCTGTGGCCAAGATGACTACAGTTCGCACAGTTCTTGCTCTTGCTGCATCTCAGTTATGGCCCTATATCAGATGGATGTCAAAAACGCCTTTCTACATGGGGATCTAAAAGAGGAGGTTTACATGCGTCTCCCTCAAGGCAATCGATCCACTGATACAAATGCTGTTGCTCGGCTACGATGCTCACTATATGGTCTTAAACAGGCACCAAGAGCTTGGTTTGAAGAATTTCGTGCTACTATGCAAGCTCCTCGTTTTGTGCAAAGCCCTTATGACCCATCTATGTTTACCCAAACTACTTCTAAATGCACTACCATACTCTTAGTGTATGTTGATGATATCATTATCACAGGGACCCATAGTGAAATGATCAGCAAGCTACAATCCTCGTTGCAAGAGGTTTTTCATATGAAAGATCTCGGCCCATTAACCTATTTTTTGGGCCTCGAAGTTCAACAGAGTAAAAAAAGGGCTTTTCCTTTATCAACATAAATATATCACCAACGAAATTGAGTTGGCCAACCTTCAGCAGTCCACTCCTATGGACACACCTCTTGAAGTCAATGTTAAATTGTGTAAAGATGAAGGTGATCTTCTTCCTAACCCAACAACTTATCATCACTTAGTTGGAAGTCGGGTCTACTTGACTATTACTCGCCCTGACATCTCCTATGCTATGAATATGGTGAGTCAGTTTATGACTGCACCAAGGCATCTGCATTTAGCCACTGTGAAACGCATTATTCGCTACTTGCTTGGTTCTCCGACGGGCAACACAAGTGCCATTCGTAATGCTGAAAATCCCGTCTTTCATGAACGAACCAAGCACATTGAGGTGGACTGTCACTTCATTCACAATGAATACAATCGCAAAGTCCTCACTCTTCCACATGTATCCACCGAACTCCAACTAACTGATATCTTCACTAAAGGGCTTCCTAGACCACATCATGAGATCCTGGTTCGCAAATTATTGCTAGTTGACCAGCATCAATTTGAGGGGAGATGTTAACATTGGCCCATCTATAGTAGCCCATGTACATCAAATGGCTCTTGACCCATTATAATGATAAGATCGACACAATCAAAGAGATTAGTGTGTATATCATTTCTTTCCTCTTTTGTATGATATGCTAGCTGTGTATAAGATTGTAATTGCATTGATTTGAGCCTTGATTAAGGCAATGAGAAATTATTAAGGGAGTATGAGTCGACTCCCACAGGATCAGATTTTCTTTACACTCAATACTTCTCTCTCTTTCTATTTTCTATGCATCATTGGCTCATGAATGACAAAACAAAGATGGATCGTCCTTCTCAAAGGCATCCAATTCCATTCAGCCATTCCTCTTAGTTTGTATCATTCATGTCAGGCCGAACACCTTTGGGATGTGTTTCAGGCTGGCCAACCCCATTTAGGTTGGGTTAGGGTTATTTGAAAGGGTTTTAGTTCATCTTTAAGGCTGCCTCTGGAGACCCCAATCCCAATTCCTTCTTTAATTTGGTTTTCCTATTTTTGAAACCATGGCTTGAGGTTTTAATTGTTAGATTTTCCATCTAGATGCGTGCTTACATAGGTCACATTTATCAAAACCTAAATCTTGACCCTGGATTTCAAATGAGCGGACCAGTATAGCCCATTGATGGTTGTCATCAATCAAGGACTATGAGGTATATAGTACACCTTAGACTATCATATATATGCATTAGTTAATGGTGTGTTGGAAAGCCAAAAGGTTTCTTGAGAAACTGAGACTTCACTTTGTTGTACCTCTTGGTAAGGTGCAGTGAATGGAGGTGAAAAGGTGTGTAGTTAATACACCTCTTGGGAGTGGAAAAGGCAGCAATGAGGAGACCTTTCACTCACATCAAGGCTATTAGGGTCTTGGTCCCTACTCTCACCATGGTAGTCTTGTCATCTCATCAATGGAGCTTCTTGAGTGATAGAGAGTAGAAGACCAGACTTGGGTTTTTCTTTTGTCAAGCGCTTTATGGCATATATGTGTGCTTATATCCTCATTCATTTCATCTTAGAGAAATACATGAGTATAGTTTATTTTATACGCTTACAGTGGACAACCCTAGAGACCCATGTATGTTAGATGCGGCTTTCGACCAATCGACCTGTCCATAATTCAAATGGTGTCTTATTAACGGCCTTACTAGGAACATGATTGAGAATATGTGCCGTTGTCTTTAAAGCATATCCCCATAATGACATTGGTAAGGATGAGTTGCTCATCATACTCCTCACCATATCCAAAGAGTCTTATTACGCCGTTCTGGAACTCCATTCTGCTCAAAGGTACAAGGCCTGATATATTGTGCTATAATACCAAATTCTTGCAAGAACTTCACAAATAGTCAAGGATTGCAACCAATTTCATCATATTTCATGTAGTACTCTCCACCTCAATCGGATCTAACAATCTTGATCCTTCCATCAAGTTTGTTTTTAACTTTCACCTTAATAATTTTGAAGGTTTCATGAGCATCAGATTTTTCATGAATTAACTACCCATACCCATGGTGAGAGAAGTCATCAATAAAAGTGATAAAGTTCTTCTCAACACCCCATATGGGAGGTGAAAAGGTCCCACAAATATCAGTATGAATAATTTCAAACAATTCTGTGCTACGGGCAAACCCTTTCTTTTTACTCTTTGTGAGTTTTCCTTCTTTGCAACTTACACACTCCCCAAGGTCTGAAAAACCTAGCTACCCAATAATTACTTTACTAACCAACATTTGTATCCTTTCCCCCAAGGTCTGAAAAACCTAGCTACCCAATAATTACTTTACTAACCAACATTTGTATCCTTTCTTTTGAAATATGCCCCAAACGGCTATACCGTAGCTCTGCAAAATTTTCAACAATCCTTTTCTGCTTAACACCAACACCACTCTCATGAAGGGATAAAGTTTAAGAAAATGAGGAATCTAAATTTAATTTGTAAAGGCTATCAGCAAGAGAACCAGTACCGCAAGTAAAATATCCATGAAATAACGTAAAACAACCATTACCAAAATTAAATGTATAATCACATTCATCGAGCTTAGAAACAGAAATAAGATTTCATCATATGGTAGGCACAAAAAAGAGTATAAACTACGTCCAGCTCAAAATTAGCATTAAGCCTAATTTTGTAGGTTCCAATAGCCATCACTTCAGCCTCCAGACCATTACCCATAAAGATCATTTTCTCTCCATCACTTGGTTTCCTCCTATTTTGGAATCTCTGTAATGAGTTGCTAATATGAGATGTTACACCCGCATCAATCCAGCAGTTGTTGTTAGGGACAGTTATAAAATTATTTTCAAAGCAAACACATGTTGAAGTACCTTTCTTTTCGCAACGACTCAATTCTTGCAATAGAAACACTTCAACATAATCTTCTAATCCTTTTTCTCTTCCTGAGAATTCTCACCTTGCTTCGCATTCTTTCCTTTAAATCGATAGTTATTTGGACCAATTTTCATCTTGAATGACTCTTTCATATGAGGGCTGCTACTCCCCATATAAGCCACCTCATTTCTGACTTGCTATTCCTTATAGGAGCACATTGAACTCAGTTCATTCAAAGACCACCTTGCCTTTTGAGTATTATAGGAAATTTTGAGTAGAAGAAAATGTGGAGAAAGAGAATTAAGCACACAATGAACCAAATATTCTTCAGAAAGATTTGTTCCAAGTGCTCTTATTTTAACTGCTATAGTAGACATGGCCATTATATGCTCATGCACATTCCTTTTACCATTGTACAAGAGATTTGTGAACTCTAGAAAGGCCGAAAGTTCAGCTTTATTAGACAGAACAAATAGCTTACTAACAGCCTTCAAGAAATCCTTGGCATTTTCTCATCAGGGTTAACACCTCTAATATTTTCTGAAATAGAACGTTTCAACATTCGAATACACATCCTATTAGACCATTCCCATTGATCATGCTCTGCTACATATCAGGTCATTTCTTGAGCCAAACAACCATCAGCTGGTTTAGAAGGTTCATCCTCCTCCAATGCCATGTCTAAATTCATGCAACCAAGAACATCTACCATGTCATCCTTCCACTTTTTGAAATTTGACCCATTTAGAGTCGTAATAGTATTCATTTGCATGGCAATAGCAGAGCCTACCATGATTTCAAAAATCATGCTCACATATAAAAATAAATCTAATTTTCATTGCATACTCCTTGATGCAACCATATAGAAAGTAACTTGTTCATAATGTGGGAAAGAAAAGTTTTTGATCCATAAGAGTGGTGAAAAATGCATAGAACACCAACTCAATTGAGAACCTATTACTGCACTCATTGCAATCCTTCCGAGGGGTTGTAATTGCAACTTGCTAGGTCCCTCTAACCCATAATGCTAGTTAATGCAGACAAAGTTAGTTTTTCGAAAAATCTAACATCTAAGGGCAGATGGATCCCTAAACACCATTGTCCATATCAACTACCTTATACCATCTTGATCTTATCAAATAATGATTACTGATGAAAAAATCACTATCCGTAATAGAGCCAAACGCAATATCATACAATACAATTAGGTTTAAAGCACAAGACCCCATCAAAAAAATCAAGTAATTGTGACCACAACGGTGACTAACACAATCAAAATTGAAATTACTATCAAAATTGAAACCCATGAGATACCATGTAGAGATTCTTTTCGATATCTAGGGTCGATGATTAGTAAGGATGGGGAGATTGACGAAGATGTGGAGCATAGGATAAAAGCTGGATGGTTAAAATGGAGACTAACTTCTAAAGTGCTTTGTAATAGACGAATGCCAACGAAATTGAAGGATAAATTTTACAGGACAGTGGTTAGACTAGCTATGACATATGGAGTAGAATGTTGGCCAATTAAGAAGACGCATATTCATATGATGGATATAGTGGAAATCAGAATGCTTAGGTGGATATGCGGTAAAACTAGGAAAGATAAAATTAGAAATGAGCGCTTTAGAGAGCATTTAGGGGTAGCACCAATAGGGGATAAGATTAGAGAAACCCATTTAAGATGGTTTGGGCATATTGAGCGTAGACCGATAATGGCACCGGTAAGAAAAAGTTTGAGCTATACAGGTGGATGGCCCATCAAGAGATAGGAGTAGGCCGAAAAAAACATTGATGGAGGTTATTCATTCAGATTTGAAGAATTTTAACTTATCGAAGGATTTAGCTAAAAATAGAACGGAATAGAGAAACAGAATTCATGTCGCCGACCCCAACATAGTTGAGATGAGGCTTTGATAATGATGATGATGATATTATTATTATTCTATTATTGTATTGCATTAGATGTGATTATACCCTAAATGAGTCATTTATGCAATTTACCATTACATTATTATAATCCAAAATGACTTAAATCATATAAGAAAAACTTAAAAAAAAAAGTCATTTCAACACAGTTGTATTATAAATAATGTGGGCTAAACGATTATACAAGGTCAATATTTTTTATAAATATTATGAATTATAAATAAAGCAAGACATCTCTCAAAAAGTCATCTAAACAGCCCAGAGATTCTAACATTTGGCTTAAAATGCATTTCAGATGGGCCAAAATAGTCTAACAAAATTTGGGCCTCACAGATGAACCGAACAACATATGGGCCTCCAAGTGGGACTGAACCTTAAGACTATTCTAGCTTTGGTCATGCACTAAGAAATGGTTGAGTCAAGCTCAAAGCATACTTAGGCCCCTAAGACTGAGCAAAACTAGATTTAGGCTTAAAAAAACCAAAAATATTTGAAGTGGGTTGGTCTCACCATAGGCCCAAACTAACCCAACCTAGTTCTGTTAATCTTCTCCATGGGAAGAAAATGGAAAAACATTTTTTACGTAAACTCATTGAACAAAGACCACATGACCTAGCTACTAGCCCATGCGAACTGCTACATAATCAACCACTCACATATACAACCTAAGATGCATGGACACGGACACGGACACGAACACGGGACACAGATACGACACGACACGGACACGCCGATACGGCATTTCTCAAAAAAGTAGGACACAGACACATCAGGGGACACATTAATAATATTTATTAATTTATATATAATCATCTACCAAAAAATAATATCATTTTAACTTTTCTTAATCAATTTAGCAATAAAAAAATAAAAATTCAGGTACCAACTAACAAACATATCAAATTATCAAATATCAATACAACACTAAAACATAATTTATAATCATTAAACATGAAATATCCATAGTTTCATAAAATCCATATAAAGAAAAGAGTGGATCATCTATTTCTCCTCCCTAAAATAAAAAAAAACAAAAAAACAAAAAGAAAAAAAAAAGCCAATCTTGAGGCCTATTCTTTAGTGAAACATTTATTTGTCTTTATCTTGTGATATGATTAATATTTACAATCATATATTTTTCCATGGTACAAAATTGTCATATATCAAGTTTACAAGTTTTAATAACCACATGTTAACAAAGTGTCTAAGAGATATCAGCTACATGTTTATTTTTTAGTCATAGACACGGGATAAGAATTGTGGGATACATTGCAAAAAGAGTGTCGAATAAGTGTCTGAAATTAAGATTTTTAGGTCTTAATTATGGACACGGCTAAATAGTATCGGACACGTGTCCAAAAGTGTCCGAGGAGTATCGATGTCTAACATGTGTCCGACACAGATACGTTACTTTTTTAAAAGTGTCCATGCTTCTTAGTATACAACAACTAGTTGAACTTTACCAGCATTTTGTTATAAAGAGGTAAAGAAACAGAATATTAAAGAAAAAAACACATTTCTATTGATCTTTACCTGCATGTTGCCAATGAGGAGCGCAAAGAGAACGAGTCCAAGAGTAGCTAGTGCAATGGAGAAGATAACCTCTCCAGGATAGGTACTAGTTTGGAGCCCCTGACCCAATGTACTGTACAAGGTAGCAAACCGCATGTTATACAAACATCTATTATTGTAAAAGCAGCTCCACTAGCTATAGAATTTCTAACATATTTTCACTTGCCAATGATCAAAATCTTTTTTGCACGAACTCAAAATGAGAACTCCCCTACATAAGCAATTTTACATGCACAAGGTTGCATATTCGAATACATTACATACAGTAGCAAGTGTTTTACAATGCAACAATAATAAAAACCAAAAAATTTGTGTTCTCATCCACTCTCATGTGCGGGGAATTTTATCTGTTACATCTGGATTTTGCTTTGATACAATGGTAAAAGTCCCAAGTGCCATTCATGATGACGCAGGTTTGAAACCTGGGAGCAGCCACTTAGTGAAAAATTGCCAAATATTAGGCCTGTCTTCAGTCTAGACCCTCCCAGGACCTGCTTCGGCAGGACCCACACTAGGTAATGACCTTTGACATCTGGATTTTGCCATCGCTTCTTTTATAAATGGTACTTCTAGATTTTTTTTTTTTTAAACGATAAGGTAATTTCGAAATTGCATAGGATTACTTGATAGAGATGAAGCCCACCAAATTCTATCTAGTTTTAACAGAATGGCATGAAACCATGCCAATACTAATAATTGTACCCACAGAAGTGATGACTAATGAGGAAGGAGAGTATGCTTCCATGGATTTCTTCTTGCATTTGCAGGCTCATGATATCAATTTCAAACCACATGTCTGTATACAACTCAACAAAATGGAGTGATTGAATGAAAAAAAAAAAAAGGGGAGTGATTGAATGAAAAAAAAAGAAGGGCACTTGTTTATATTTTGGTAGGAGTTCATTTTGGTTGAGACAGAATGGACCTGCCATATAGGTTAGATGTGGACCCATGCATGCTGCATCATGTGCCCTGCATGATCCAGCTCATTGTGTTCAGCATGCATCCTCCCCTGCAACCACCATTCTGATGCGTGCTAATCAGTGGAAATATATACCATCTCCACATGACTTCAAACTTCTCCACCCAACACTAGGGGGACTCGAACCAACTCCTACCTTGTGGAAAGACAGGATATTAAGCCAATCCAGCTATGAACTGGTTGGCAAAGAACTCAATATACTTAAAAGACACTCAAGGCTTACATGGTATCTAAGCAGTTTTTGCTAGGTTTCATTTTCACAGCTTATCTTCTAAAATATATGCCAATGAAACTTGTAGATGGAAACCATATTTTCCAACGATCTAATTTGGAGCAGAGATTACAGTAGAAACGACCAGGTTTCTATTAAATTCATAATTCTGATTTTCATAGAAAAAAATTGAAATTAGGTCATGAAGGAGTTGAAAATAAGTCAATTCATTGAAAGAACAGAAATATGCTGCTATGGATGTTACCTTTCTAAAGTGTTCTAAACTTCTCTAAGGAGTATAATCTTGTCAGTCCAGGTGAGTTTAAAAAACATGGTTTCAAGAAACACAACATCAAGTGGAAAGGGGCATCACATCTCACACAACCGCCCCAAGGATTGATCCCTTGGTGTATCGGTTGTTCCACATGTACTGTATCATTGACTCAACTCAGGAAAAAAAAATGCAACAAGTATCCTATCCATATTATTGATGACCTTCCCTCTAGTTAATGCAGGACGAGCTAGGCTTAAGTCCATTGAACCAGGCCCATGAGCTATTGGGTTAACCTCACCCAAGCCCATTGGATCAGCCCACAAATCCTAATGGGATTAGATAGCTGTTTTCTGTGGGAAGTTAATATTAATTACGACTTTTAGTTAGTTTCCTATTTGATTTAGTATTTTAGTTTTTTATCAGATTAGGTCTTATTGATTTAGGAATTTGAGTCCTAGTAGAAGTATTTCTTTCTTTTCCATAAATATGTAAATCCCCTTCTAGGAATGGGATAGACACCTTTGATTTGAATAATGAATTTTAAATTTGGTGATTTGAGTTTTCTTGTGATTGTGATTGCTCTTGAATGCTTTGGATTCGGCCAAATCCCTGCTGTGGATTTGGTCCTCTTTCATCATGATCTCTGGGCTGCATCACTAAGGTTCCAAGGGACTCAAAGACTAATTATCCACTAGCTTCTAGGGTCCCAAGAGTCATCTTGCTCTTCTGTCGTTGACCCTTCATATGTTTCTAATCTAGATTTTGTCAGATTTATTGAAAACACTGCACCAAATTACGGCAATAGGATGGGGATTCCAAAAACCCATCCATTTTCCAGTAAATCTGCCTCCACATTAGCCACCCGCAAGACATGAAAAAAGGACAGTATGGGGAAAGAGCTACAAATATCCCAATCTTTATCAATCCTTGTAACATTATAATGAGTACTTTTTATCTTTCACTTTTCTTTCTTCATCATTATTTGGAATAAACCCAGGAATACAGCAGCATATCCACCAATCATCATCAGTCTCAGATCAATAGAATGCAACCCCTGAAACCAATTATAATGCATACACTTCTGATTCAATATCATCAGCATATCTCAGTGGTGTACAGGGGTTGGGGGAGAGAGAGAGAGAGAGAGAGAGCTCACTGCAATCTCACAATGATTCTGAATAGAAAGAACAATAAGTTGCCTTTTCAAATTGCGAACAACATTCAACTAACTTAACTGTATAAATACGGGGACATGCTTTCCATCAATTTGATGTAATGGCCAAGAACTGATGGCAAGTGATAAGACAACCTGAGCAAGGCCAAGTTTTGCCCTAGAGACAAGTGTCTCACGATTCAATCTATGATATTTCAATCTTTAGCCACTAGCTGCACCTTATATCTTACAATTTCTGATTTGCTTTGCACTTCAACATGAAGAACCACATACATCACACCATTTTGCGCAGACAGTTTAAAAATTGTGTTAATTGCTGTTAGAGTATCATATCATGTTTATATTATGCTTTTATATTTATACAGCTTATGAGTATCATATCACCTTGCATATCCGTAATAGTGGTCCTCATGTGTAAGGTAGTATAGAAGTATATTTGTATTTGTGTTTTCCTATGTTCTCAATTTAGTAGGTGTTTCTCATTTAATTACAATGGAGTACAAATAGAATTGGCTATAGTACAAACTAAATTCCTATTTAGAGGGCAATAGACTTTTTGACCCTATTCCTCTTCCTTTGTTGAAGAATTCATGATTAACCTTGTTTTGGTACAAATCTAAATAATTTGATGATCCGTAATGTGGAGGACGACAAACCAAATATCTTCAGAAAGATCTAGATTTCGAAGCTTTGATCTACTTCGAGGTCATTGCTTCTATTTTGTTTATAAAAGGCTACTTGTAGGTCAAAAACTCAACTTCTAGGATATTTCCATCCGGAAGATTCATGCTCATGCCTCTGTATCACCAAACTGTGGGTCGTACACAAAATGGCACATTGGGAAACTATCTAGCCCTCTTGGATCAGGACCATGCAATAGCTCCATCTAACCACAATATTGATAGGCCATTCAAGTAACTGACTACCAAAAACAACATGATCACAATGTTAACTATTTTGGAGAAAAGGAAAGGACGGGAAAAATGGACAATTAACTGCCTGGGCTAAAGGCTTGAAATTATAGATAAACCAAACTAAGAAGAGCAATGACTTAAGTGATATACAAATTCATTGGATAAGTTAGGAGTCTTTTTTGCACAACAAAAACATAACTACTTATTAACCTAATAGTGACTTACCTCAAATTTTGTAGACCCCACCACAAGCAGTAACAAAATTTAGACACAAACTTTCTTCTTCTAACAATTCCCGAGGACAGAGCCTGAGAGAATATTCCAAAATCAAAGGGTGAGTCGTCATCGCTAGAGCATTCTTGATCAAGAACTGTGCTGTTCCAGGCTCCATAACCAGTCAGATGCTGGTTCCCACAATACAAAAATTTCGGATCGCACAACGAAGTAGAGTTGCAGGCAGATTTCCAACATGCATCTTCACGTTCTATGGCGAACAGGTACCAGAAAGCTCCAACGATCTGCAATGCAATCAATTATGTTAGGAATAGATTTTTTAAGAAGCATGTGCGGTGTGCCACACCAACATTTTTTATGGTGTTCACAAGACCCATTTGATGAAGCTGTATAATCAGGGTCTAGGAGATACACATAACACACAAAACAAACATACAAACAACATACACAAGCACTGGTCTCTCATTTTCTCACTTTATTTTATAGTTTGCAAAACCATTCTTTTGGGTCTCCTCTAAGTACTAAAGGGGATGATGGGTTCTAGGGTGGTTTTTGAAACAGCAAATCGCATACCAAGTACCAACACTTAGCTGTTGCTGGGCTTCATTGTATCCTGCAGGTGGCTTGCCTATGAAGTGTGAACCCGTTACTGACTTGGTTCAACCTAGTGGAATGCAAAAATCATCTAAGGGAAAGCAACCTGGTAAGGCAAATTGAAGCAATTATACTTTGTGATTTTTCTGCCTAATTAGCAACATCATTCATCAACAATATCATTTGTTGTTTTATGCATTGGTATTTAGATCCTATACCTTTGCATGCTTTTTCTTTTGTTCTCTCTATTTGTACTTTTTAAAATTTTAATTTAATCTCCCATTCAAAAAAAAAATCATGAATTGCATATCATGCTTCAGACCTCAATCCTAAAATATTACTCTTAAATGGGATTTTTGTATGGATAAGAATTTTTTTTCTGTAGGATTCAAATCACAAGATTCATTTCCTAAATCCTAGTGAAGATTGTTTTCATGGTTTCTATTTTATGTAAATACATAACATACATATATATATATAATTATATGTATATGTATAATGTTCTCCTACAAGCAACTGCAAGTGCAGTCCACCTTTCATCAGGGGAGCCCCTTTGATATTCTTTTCATACCATGATCTGGCATCAGGCCCAATTTTACACACATTGAACCTTCACTCGCCATTGGATTGCATCTCAAGAAAATCTACCATTAAGATGTTATTTAACTTAAAGGCTATTAACTCAAGGGATAGGATAATTGGTGGGGCTGATTTTTTGGATCCCCGTTGTCCATGAGGAGACCTTTCAATTTTCCCTCCTACCATTTGTCAACAGGCACACATGCATCCATCCATCCGTATGTATGTACATATATATGTACATACCTACATACATGTATATATAATTAAAGGATTAAAAGTTAAAACCCTATAGTTTTTTGGCTGAATCTTTTTCTTCTTTTGAGAAAAATCCCAAAGACGAAAGACGGCAAATGGATGCATGACAACATGTGATGGAACTTTGATTTCAGATGCATCTTCACATGTTTGGGCTTGTCATTTTCTCTCTATTGTCTATTGTGGTTCTGCGGTGGATCCACTAGAGAGGCCAAGGGAAGAGGAAACCCTAGATCCTTACTTGTATATGTCTAGTCTGCATTAATAGTTTCCAAATACGCTACTTCCAATTATATAGGGTTTTAGGTTTTTAAAACAGTTAGAGGGAGAATTAATACAAGTGTGTTTTCTCCGCTTGAGCCTCCCCCCTCTGCTCAAGCTAACAAGGAACCTGTCTGCTCATGAGGGTGTGGGGGCCACCTAGGGGGCTCACATGGGATAGGGTTAGGGGTTTTAAAGATCTACCTGGGGCCATTTTATATATGAAAAATTAGCCCCATCCAATCATCGTATCATCTTTATCCAGCCCACAAGTTTAATGGTGTACAGTTCATTCAGATAAGTCAAAGGTGGCGAGACCCTTCAACTATAGGGGAGGGGTTTTGGTCCACTTGGATGGACCGAAGGTGGGACCCACAAGTGCAAGCAGACAAATTCCCTCCCGTCCGCTCAAGCTAAGAAGAGGATTCTCCATATCCATCCATGCATACATACATATAGCTATTATCAAGTGCGAAACCTAGGGTGGGGCCCTAGATGGTCCATCCAAATGGACCACACACCAGGGGCCCCTAAATTGCACATATTCACCAATTTTTAGACCGATCTAAATGAACTGGACCATTGGATCGACTGCACATCAATCTGAATGGACTATGCACCGTTAAAATTGTGGGGCCCAAATGGAGAAGATGCAAATGGGGTATCGGCTGATTTTTTGCAGAGAGGAAGGGCGTAGGGAGATCATTCGATCCCCCTTGGTCCCAATCCTAGGTGGGGACCATGTGGGCCCCACAACGAGTTGCTTACACTGATCCAATGCACGCATCGCGCACTGGATCAGCTCTCTCTCTCTCTCTCTCTCTCTCTCTCTCTCTCTATATGCATATATATATCCGTTCCTTGCCTGCTTGTAGAAGCTCCATTGACTATGCTTATTTTTAGCACCTCATTGCCTTGTGGATTTTTCTTTATTTCTTTCTTTCATTCCCCCTTTTTTTTTCTGTTGTGGTAGCAGCTATGCTGTACCGATAAGGAGTACAAGCACAACCTACCATAGGTCTAACATACAGCACCATCCTCAACAATGGAGTATATGTGTTATCACAGCACCAAGCGGCAGAAGACTATCACAACGTGGATTTGATTCACTGGTAATGCATCAGAAACTATGCAATGACACTGACCAAATAGAGTGATAGCTCACAGTGGACTCAGATACTGGTAAACAATATAAATACATGCCTATGACACAAAGATATCAAGAAATGATATGGCCCAGACACAAAGATATCAAGAACTGATATGGCACATACTGGACCTGTATAATCACTAAATTACACTCACATGACTAACGAGCATGTACCACAATAAATAGTACGCAGCACCAGCCCAGGCAGTTTCAGCAAAAACACCAGCAGTCCTTTTCAGCTCCGAGTTTAACGGAATAATCCGTAAAAACCGGGGAATATACTGAAGCAAGACAATAAAAAGCAATGCATCCTTTGTAGTCCATACATCTGAACCTTTTGATCTGTGAAGGAATCTCCAGATCACAATCTGCAGATGATAGAAAAGAATTAACAAATACCACCCCCACATTAATAATGACTGTTTTGGAGAACATATCATAGAAAACATGAAGAAGATGCAAAGCATCATTGTGGTAAGAAAAAAACAACTACCAAGTAGCATCTATATAAGCAATGAAGCATGATCAAGTACGTTCCCTCTTCCAACTTCCAACTTGACTACGTAAAAAACACGTCTTGCTCTAAGTAACAAATACTATATGCATCATTTGGAATGTGCAGATATTGCCACCATTTAGAAGCAGAAAACAAAATAAACAAACATAGATTTCCTAGTTGAATGACAGAGTAGGAACCAAATAGTACTGGCCTCGAGAAAATGAATAAAAAAACATAATTTAAACACCACAACTCTTCAAACCTGTGGAAGGGGTAGCACAGAAAGGAAGTCTATGACAAAGTATCGTCTCAAGTATCGCTTAGCAATCTGTGCAGAATCTATTACAAGTTCACCTCTGCCAAAAACCCGAGATGATGGAGCAATGTAAGCTGTCCGAAATTGCAGAAACATGTGAATTACATAGAAAACATCAATGACAGTCCGCACTGTGGTAGATGTGATTGCCAACTTTCTATCTATATCAATGCAATGTGAATCATCATCAACAACAGGAAGATAGAACAACAATGGATCCACAGATACTGCAAGAATACAAGATATGACGAAAAACTTATTCAACGTCAGAAGGATTTTATCCTGCGGATCAAAAATCTTTTTCTCTGACACTTTAAGATCCTCTGGGAAAACTGCCCTGGAAACCCCAAAGCGGAGTGAGCGACCAATTGACTTAAGCCCTTCAGATCCCTTTTTCATTCCTCTCTTAAAGGATTTTGATGAGGAGGTGGACCCCTCAATGTCAAAACCGGATCTTCTTATTCGGCCCATATCAGAAGCCAGCGATGATCTAGAGTCCAAGTCATCGAGCCTGATTTATAGAATGCAGAAAACAAACAAAGAAAAGTTCATTGAAGTTAAAAACAATCTCGACATTTGAAGTTAATATCATCAAAAAAATAATGTAAAGATCTAGGACTGATGAAAGAAGTATCACCAATATGATTACAGATATACCAAAAAAATCATTTTTGTCCAATAGAAATTTCAGCAAAGTCCAGAAATTTTAACCAAAATACCAAGAGCAGGAACAGCATGTGCCAAGAATATCTCACATTGAACACTGTGAAACTTCCAACATAGGAAACAGCTAGGAACAAAGAAATAGGTTAAGCATGAAAAAAATTCATACCATGCAGCAATATGAGGTCAAAATCAATGAATGAGATCCATGATTCAACTTTATACATACCACACAAGCAATTTCCAGAAAAATCACGGCCTTGAGTGATCTTGAACTTTGCCAACACCTTTACCTTGATGAAGGTACCACTTTCCACGCACCATCTTTCCATCAAAACTTACATGACGAAGAGAAAGGGTCTTCGGTGGATCTAATGGTAAAGCTTTATAAGTTATTTATTAAATTATTCCAATAAGAGGAAGTGATTTTCATATTTGGGGAACAGAAATAAATCATCAATTCCATCTTTGATTGTTAAGCGCGCAAGAGGTTCTTAAAGGTTTCCTTATATTTGGAGAACTAAAGGATTGTTTGGCATCATTCCTGTAATGATCCTAATCCCGTGCTGAGAATGGGTTATGATCAGGCTGTGGGGAACAGGTTCTAAACTAGGTGACATTTTTAAGCCTGCATTACCACAAAATCAAATGATTGGGTGAAAGTGATTTTTGAGAAATGATATCAAGCTAATGACCTCATGATGCTCTTTTACCTTATTAATCTAGAAGGGAGCCACCACAACTTGTTTCTTCAATTTTACCCACTTTAATATTACATCTCTTAGTTCTATCAAAAAATATATATATACATTTCTTAGAATTCCTATGAGAGAGAGAGAGAGAGAGGGGGGCGGGTTTAGCCCCTAACAATTTGTTTCTTCAGTTTTACCCACTTCAAAAAAACATGTCTTCAGTTTTTCCATGCAAACAAACAAGCCCCATATGAACCCACACGAATCTTGCAATTATTTTTAGAATTCCTTCGAAATCATTTTCATACAAACAAATGGGGCCATAGAGAGAAGAGGAGACATGCACTGCAGGTGTAGAACCAAGAAGAGAGAGATTGGGTAGGGAGAGGATGAGGGAGGGAGAATTGGGTAGGGAGAGGAAGGAGTGAGAAAGAGATTTTGGGATGTGGTTGGTTCCAGGGGGGAGGTGTTTTCTAAGGAAATGCATTTTAGAGTCAAGGATGGGAGCAGAGTTCGACTTTGGGCGGATGACTGGATTGGAAGTGTGCGTGTTTTTGTCATTTTTATTTCCTAGAGTATTTAGGGTGGTGTCAAATAAAGACTCATCAGTAAAAGAGTATTATGCTGTGGAACTGGAAGGGAGCAGAATTTTATGGGGTGCAACTTTTAGGAGAAGGTTGCATTAGCTTGAAGAGCCTGAGTAGCTGTTGAGTTTCCTTTCTAACGCTTCTGTGTGCAGGGATGATCTAACATTCAAATATGGAAGCCATACCCATGAGGCCTTTTTCCTGTGAAGTCTTTGTGATCTACATTAGATTCTTCTAATGGGGGTGTGCATCCATTACCTATAGTGTGGATGGGTTTGGTTCCAACTTCCAACCCATGTGAAGGACTTTTGCTAGTTGACAGTGGCCAAGAAAGTCTCTACAGTGGACATCCTAAGGAGGAGGGGCATTCTTTTCTAGTCATTCTATGATACTTACGATTTTTTGTGGAAAAGAAAATGAGCCAATCTCTCATTTGTGTCTTCACTGTGAATATTCATATAGTACTTGGTGCTTCATACTGGGGGCATGTGGGGTTTCTTGGTTCATGCCTCGTTCTTTTAGTGAAGTATTTTCTTCATGGAGAGTGGGGCTTCTTTATTGGAAAATCTTTCCTATCCTTTTCTTTGGTCCATTTTGAAAGAAAGAAATAGTCAGATTTTCAGTAATGAAGCAGCCTTTTCTCATGACATTTCAAATTTGGTGAAGGCAAGGATTGATAAATGGACTATGCTTAAAAAGAGTTAAAGAATTTTAATCTTGATTTGCCTCTTTCGGAATGAGGGAGGATTCTTTGGATAATCTTCCCTATGCTTTTCTTTGGTCCATTTGAAAAGAAAGAAACAGTCAAGTTTTCAGTAACGAAGCAACCCCTTCTAATGAATTTTTAAATTTGGTGAAGGTGATTATTGATAAATGAACTATGCTTAAAAAAGAGTTAAATTTTCAGTCTTGATTCACTTCTTAGCAATTGGGAGGCTTGTATGGTTGGTGGTTTCTATAAGGTGAGAGGCTAGAGCAATGGTTTACTACGCTTGTGCGAGTTTTGAAGTTTTATGTGGAAAGAACTACAATAGATAAGCTAGAGCCGGCTGGTATTGACGGCGTTTGTGCAACCATGGTCTTACTTTGCTACCCTTCTCTTCATTCATTGGTGTTAAAGATTCAAATGAAGCTAAGATTTTAGCCATGGAAAATGATTTTCTAATTGCTATCTCTCGGGTATCTAAGTCAGCTACGGGCACGAGGAAGCTCTATTTTTATCTCAATGAAATCAAGTTCGTCTTCAAAGATGGATGTGGAGTTTAGGCAAATTCTTCATTCTGCAAATGAAGAGGCGAATGTGTTGGCCTGGAGAGGGGCTTTGTTACAGTTTCCTTTTGTTGGTTTATTTCCTTGTAATCTGTTTCTTTTCTTTGTTTTGTTAGAGGGTATTAGGTCATTTACCCTCTAACCTCTTTTTTTAGCATTTCCCTTGTCACTTAAGCTTGTATCTCTTTCCCTTTTTATGATAGAATTTTTTCGTTACCACTAAAGACTATAGATCTAAAGAAGTGAAACCCATCTAAGCCTTTAGCTCAAGATAGATCAGAAGGGATAAACAGAATTCATGTAGCTAACCCCTAGCATAGTTGGGACAAGGCTTTTGTGAGTCTCCACTCCGCCTAGGTTATCCCTTGAGGCAAGACCAAGTCAAGTGCTCCTATGAGCCAAGATAGGGAAATCCACAGGGGTAAGGGTAGAGTTAGCACTGTGAGACCTTGTTCAAGTCCCACATAAAAAATATCTAAGTCCTGACCCTAGTATATAAGTGCGGCCTTGGCCTTAACCCCACAAGAGGCCTTTCAAAAACCATGCGGCAAAATAGAGTTGGAAACTCATAAGCCAAAGCGGGCAATATCATGTAGGTAGTGGGGCCCGGGTCATTACAAATGACATCAACACCGATGATGGCTCTATTTCCAGTGGGGGAGAGTGTGAGACCCTAATCCGCCTGGGTAGTCCCTTAAGGCAAGACCAGGTCAAGTGCTCTTAAGATAGGGGAATCCGTAGGAGTAACGATGGAGTGCTTCGGTTAGCAACGTGAGATTTTGTTCAAGTCCCACATCAAAAACAATATCATGAGGCTTTTAAAACCGTGCGGCAAGACCGGGATCAATATCATGTGGATAGTGGGCTTAGGTTGTTACAGCTTTGATGATGATGATGGTTATCTTCTAAGTCAACATCATTAGAAAGAAACAACTGAAAATTAAACTATGATGCCCAGATATGACATGGAATCATGGATGGATACATAAGGGACACACCATCGATTTGGCAAGGGCACGGATTTTACACTACTAGGGACCAGCCCTATGAAGATCTCTCTAGCAGACCCATTTTTTAATGAAGTATCAAATACGGTAGGACACTATCGACGCCTATTTTTAAGTATTCAGGCATCATAGGCATTAAATAATAAGACACCAATAAAAAAAAGTAATAAAAAACAAGACAGAGAATCCCATTGGTATTTTGACAATAGATTCTGGAGGTTATGCGTGGAATGCTA
Organism: Sextonia rubra; assembly: GCA_037013555.1. Lineage (NCBI taxonomy): Eukaryota > Viridiplantae > Streptophyta > Magnoliopsida > Laurales > Lauraceae > Sextonia > Sextonia rubra. The sequence continues at coordinate 29,762,435 of JASUAD010000009.1, forward strand.
TGGGCTTCTTTTCTTTTCTTTTTCCTTTCTTATATTAAGTTATTAACACTCATTGAAAAATTTAAACGTACAAAAGAGATATATTGAAAATCCAAAAGCAAATAGGATACCCAAAAGAACTAAAAGCGATATGTATTTATTTTCATTATTGAAAAGTTGGTTTTATAGGACTCTAGCACTTTCAGCCTTCGAGAACTTATTCTTGTTCTTGTTGTTGTTGTCTGTGTGTGTGTGTGTGTGTGTGTGTGAGAGAGAGAGAGAGAGAGAGTCCTGATCCAATGCACGACATACACACTAGGGGTGCATGCACACTGGGCTATGGAGGGATTTCAAGATCTAGGTGGGACCTATCTACCAACCAAGTTTGGGGCAATTCGATCATCCTATCACCTTCATCCAAGCCCCACAAGTTTAATGGCTTCACAATCCATTTGCAAGGGCATGCACTTGATTTGTGGGCCCAGTCCATTCGCATGATGCATTAAACCCATGGGACCCATGTAATTTAGGGGGGTGTCAGTTTTTGTCCATTTGGATAGACCAACAATGGACCCTGTAGCCAAGTGCACACCATGTGCCCAATGTGCACCTGATAACCACTGTGTGTGTGTGTGTAATATAGGTAAAGTTTGTTACATATTGTTGATCATTTAATTTAATCAATCTGATACCATTTAATAGCAATAATAATTTAGTTTGATCTTCTTAAAACATAACAAAACAAAAGGTTATGTTTTCAAACAAATTAGAAGGATCTAATGGTTACAAACCTTATGGTTGAGTTAGATAATTTTCAAAATCTCAATGAGTCAAAATTAAGAAAAAGGCATCCTAAATAAATTGAAAATTAGTTTAAATTGGCTCATGGCATATGCAACAAGAGATGAAGTGAATATGTTGATTTTGGAACTAAAATTTTCTTTTGTAACTAGATACCATGGCTCAAACCCAGAACCTCATCATTGTCAAAATAAGCACCTCAACTCTGCTATGGGCTATGTTCAATTTATGTAGAGCATCTTCTAAATAAAACAGAATATTTTCTTCTTTTAGTTTTCTCAAAATTTCATTGATTAAAGAAAGTTTAATCATTTCCAGAGTCCCACAAAAGAAAACATATAAAATGTTGAAAGAAAATATTATTCATAACATATAAAAATGAAAGGAAAATATTATTAGTTAAAATATTTAAAAGAGAAAAGGAATCATCATTATCATTAGAGCTTATCCATAGGTGTCCTTTATCAATTCTATCCCGAACTTGTATTGTTTTAGCCATCAAATAGAATGTTCCAGAATTCCAATTCAGAAAAAATGCAATGGAAAGTCCAAAAATTAAAAAATTAAAAAAGGAAAAATAGTAGAAATCCAAAATGACACAAAAAATCCATATTTATACGTACAAATGACCATTTCCTACTAGAACTATGCAGCCCATATTCCTTTTCCAAATGCTCCTCATCATTTACAGGTTTAGGGTTTTTGTGGACAAGGAAACTGAGAGAACATGTTCCAAGACCAAAATCAACTCTTTGCCTTTAGGGGGTCAAATGACCCATATACCTTGATTTTTAGGGCTTTTAGAGGGATAGATTAGGGAAAAAATATGTTAGCAGCGGAAAAGGCCCATTGTTGGGACCACAAAATATGCACCTAGTTGCATTAGGCAAGGTAAACTACTTATAGGTCCATCAATTTGACAATCCAGGAAAAGGTCGGTTTTCATATGACTATCCAATTTTCTATAAAAGATAAAATTGCTACAATCGTCCAATGTGAGTGATTCTTTAGATTAAATGAAATTAGCCTAATCCAATGGATGAGTGGGATTGACGATTAAATAATAATAGGAATAGGGGTTAAAATCAATTGATCCATGTGATTTTCACTAGTTCAATTGTTTGATCAAGTTGGTTGGATTATTCAAACGAGAGAGTGTCTTGACTAATGACAGTTAAAAATGCTTACACAACGACAGCCCAGTTCCATCATTAATCTAATAAAGTTGAATATAGCGCATCTGGCATGTGTAATAGAAGTTAGAACTTGCAAGGGCTATATAATTTAAATCATTGGGAAAAAGCAGATATGCTCTTAAGGGATTGACATAAAAAATTGACCTAATCTCCTAGTATAATGATAAGATTGGTAGGGATAAAATCTCATATGGCATAAAGCTAGTTTGAATAGCCTGCATGGTACTTCGGCTAGTATAGTACACTGCACACCTACAAAATGCACATAGCCTGCACAGTATTTTGGCTAGTACAGTACACTGCATGGTACTTTGCCAAGTATAGGATTGATGCATTGAGAGATAGTTAAGTACGTGATGAAATCTAATTATTATGAGTGACTTGGTGAATAAATCAGCCAATTAACCAAATGAGGAGACATATGAGGGCAATAGTACTTTGCTAAAGGTGCCATCACACAAGATAACAATCAATCTCAATATGCTTGGTGCACTTATGGACAACTTAATTAATGTGCAATCTGAACAAAACTTTTACTATCACAGTAGAGGGGGAGAATGATCAAGAGAAATACCCATAATCGAAATCCTATGATGCCCAGATACAGACACAAACATAGAAATAGGGCATGGGGAACGGGGATTCGATAGGGCATCTTAAAAAATTTCAGATATGAATACTATTGTAGTGTCACTTAAAATATGATACAAATATGGAGATACAACACGGATATAGGTACAGATATCATGTGATAGTAATATATGATACATCATACATGCATAACTAACTAATAGAAGTGGATCCCTGAAAAACTCAGTGGGCCGATATGAACTTCCAGCCATAAACTTAAAATGAAGGGAGGGAAAGAAGTTTGAACTTTTCAAGGAGAGGGAAATATAATTTATTGAAAAGAAGGGCATTGAATGATATGAAAAAAAAAGGTCATCTCCCAATCCAGTACAGAAACTATAAATAAATGGTAGAATTTTAAATCTGAGAGAGAAAGAGGGAAATCAATAAGCCACCACCAAATGTATAATGGGTTTTGAGTTTTGCAGTCTTAAAATAAAACAAAGGAGGCATTGGTTGTTAAAATGGAAATATTTTCTAAGTGACATCTGCTTGGCCCTCTCATAGAGGTCTCAAAGCAAACTTATTGGGCTGAATGTAACAAGGCTGGCCTTTTAAGGGCATTTGCCCCTTTTGTTGTCAACAAGGAAACCTTGAGAAAGGAAGGAGCCGATGGAGAGAAAGGAAGAAAGAAGAAAGAAGAAAGGGAAAAATAAAGAAGAAGAAAGAAACAGAGAAGAATATAATGAGGAAGAATAGTCCACTTCAATAGAGGAACGAGAAACTGTAGACTACCATAAGCTTTTCCAGGATATAAGAAAGGAGACAAGAAATATGCAGTAACAAGTGGCACATTAGAGATCAAAGTCAAAATATCCTACGAGGGCAAGATAACCATTGGAAGAAAGTAAGAGTCCCCTCATGTAGGGATGGCAAAGGGTTGGTATAAATGGAGATCCGTCCTAACCCGCTCCTATTAGGGGCGTTGGTAGTGTGTTGGTAGGGTTCAAGTTGGGTATGGTTTCCCAGACACTAACCCAAGTCAACGTCAATGCAGGTTGGGTTTTGGCTGTGCCTTACTCACCCCGACCTGTGTCTTCACTTTATATATATATATATATATAGAAGCTAAGTACCACTTTGTTTATAAAATTTCATTAATGTAGTGTAGGTGGTAGTAGGAAGTGACATTTTCCTAGGTGTTAACGGTCCAAATATTGCCTAATAGATACACTTTTCCTTGTTTTTAAAAAATATTAAATCAACCACCAACAAATCAACCTGACCTGTGACTGTCGAGGGGTGGGTTTGGTATGACAACCAAAAAACCCACCACGGGTTGGCGTGGGTATGGAGCAGTGAAAATAACAATCAGGTTCGGGTCGACCTAAACCCAAACCCGATCAGCCCCATTAACATCCCTACTGTCGTGATAACAGCACAAAGATATTGAAGAATGGGCAGAACAACATACCAACGAAGAAAGTGGGAAATGCCACATATTGATGAACATCTACAGTAAAAGCAATTTTTGATTGAAAGATACCGAGAGAGACAAGACTGCCAACAATCTGTCTATATTGAGTTGGATCTGGCAGTGACTCTCCATCAGCAGGTCTGACATCAATTCAATTTCAACAGTCCAAGCGTCAGTTATACCAGCCCGCTGGAAGAGATCATTGGTAAACTTCATTTGTGATAGAAAATATCCATCAGGCAAGCAAGCTATTTTGATGCCAGGAAAACAACAGAGGTTGCCTGTCCATTTAAAATTGTTGATAAAGATATGATTTCAGAGTGAAAGTAAGCTTGAAATCTGTCAAAGCTGAAGGCTTATGCACATTATGTAGACCTACAATGCACCATACTAACTGAAGATCCAAGAATCTAGACGATTGTAATGACTATTGCATAAAAAATAGTCGAACTGAAGATAGTCAAAAACTTCATAAGTGGAGAAAATTTCAGGAAGAAAATGGTATAATTCTTTGATTTGTTGGTGACCAAATTTGGAGAGTCTGATCGCTTATGTAATCACTGCAGCATTCCCATCTTTGATAGCATGATAGTACAAGTTCTGGATTTATCCTGAGAGATGATCAAATGCTTCAAGAAACAAATCTGAGACCAGATATGATGAATAGAATCAAAGGCCTCAACGACTTGCAGAATCAGAAGAAATCATATACAAATTTGAACCAGAAAGATCTGTACAAAACAAAAAGCTAGAACAGATTTTTGGGCAACCACGAATCCACGATCGAAAAAAAGATCGATCCCCTGAATGATTGGTCATATCCAAAGATGGATTCAGCCCCTAGGCATCTTCACAAGAGGAACAAACAACATAAGAGATAACTTTTATTAATTGAAACTAAGCATGCATAACAATGAAGCCTAACTCCCTTATATAGAGGAGTTAACTTGATCCCCAAGCAACAATACTTCTTAATATTAGAATAATCCTAAATAAAATAAAAAACTCACTAATTAATCAAACTACTAATAACATTCCTAAATAACTAATGTCCAGTTGGGCTTATGAAGTGAGCCCAATAGTTTAGCTGACTTATATTCTGCTTGCATTAACTCTCCTCGGTGGAAAATCTCGACTTCAACGAGTTTACCAACTTGAGAAATGACGGGAAGAGTTTGACCGCAAGGGGAGGGAAACCTTCTCCTGGGTCAAAATCAGTCGCAAAACTTCTATCTTTTCTTTTGATCCGCATTTTCATGACATAGCTTGAAAGCTTGTTGCACTCTTTTCCTCCACAAAAAAATATGCTGGATGTGTCTCATCTTCAGATATATGAATATAGCTTGAATGGGTAATTGGAACAATAGATGCTTCAATTGTTGGCTTTCGAATATCTATGTTTGATCTCCGATGATGAAATCAATGTGAGGAACATCAACAACTTAATCTTCTTGCAAAACCGCTGGAGCAATTGATTTGATTTCCAGTGACCCAATTTGAGTTGCTGTAAGTGGAGTTACAATTAGATCTTCCTGATGTTCAATGTCATTTCCGACCTTAGCAAAGCCTTCAATGTGTGCTTGTCCATATTCTTTCTCAATGCTTTGAGAGTCATGGTTGACATTGCCTTGATCAATAGTGTTTGTACCCACGAAAACAGTGTTGCCATTAACTTGCTCTTCAATGTCATCCTTGATGTCTTCTGTCTGCGCTTTCGGTATAATTATTTCTTTTATTTCTTCTTTTTGCTCTTGCTGTGGTTCTTCAACTAGAGGTAATGATGTAGATGAAGAAATGGTTTTTGAAAGCAATGGGACAAGCATAAATCGTTTTCCTTCCCACACAATTGTATATGCGTTCATCTCTTTATCATTGTGCACTTTCCGATCAAAAAGCCATGGTTTGCCAAAATAATATGAGCAATATTCATATGGATCACATCACACCAAATTTTGTTTGTATACTTGCTAATCTTGAATGATATCAAACATCTGTGAGTGACTGGAATGATAAAACCATTAAACCATATAACTTGGTAGGGCTTGTGAAAGGGCTCAATGGGTAACTGAAGCTTAGGAATGAACTTTTGCGCGTCAAAATTGAAGGCACTGCAATAGTCAACAATTAGATTGGCAATCCTGTCTTTGACTCGTACCCACATATGGAACTTTTTGGATTGTCTCCATACTTCTTCTTCCTTCTCATTGGAATTAAGAAGCCTACAAATGACAATCGTGGGATTATCTTCACCAGCAAAAAGTCTTTTCACAACAAGAGCCCGTTGTCTTTGTTACATGCAAGACCGTTTAAGTAGACGCTCAACACGAAAGGCTTCTAAGTATGCATCATGACTGGTTTTACAATAATTCATATCCTCCAAGATATCCAGTCTCAAGCCTCCGATAAAACGTGTCAGATTATCTATATTATTCTCCTTTAATACACAAGTATAAAGCAACTCCCAAAACTGGCGAGTATATTCATCAACTGTCAAGTGTTCTTGCTTCAAATTAGGAAATTGCTCAAAATAAAACTCATTCTCAAAATACCAATCTCCATATGCAAATTTAAAAAAAATTGCTTGAAGTTCATTGGAGTTTCCAAAAATCTTCATGATGACGTACGATGCAAGGGCAATAATTTGTAACTGCTTTTGAAAAATGGACTAACCTGCTAGGCTGGGTCTTTTCTTTTTTTTCTCTTTTCCTTTTTTTTTTATGGGTCTAGACGTGGGTTAGATCAAACCTAACAGCAAACCCAAATTGTTACCAAGCTCAGTTGGGTTGGGTTAGACCTGTTGCTAGCCAAATAGGCTGTGTGCAGCTTAGTTGCTGGGGTTTTGGACCAAACCCAAACTTAGGCCCAAATCAAGGTTAGCAAAAAGGGCCCAAATCAAGGTTAGAAAGAAGGTAAGTGTGGAGGAGTTGTCTTTTATCCTTCTTCGTCTACAGTGCAATGAAAGAAGGAAAAAAAGGGGTGGGGGCTGTCTTCCTCTTGTGTCTATAGGAAACGAAAGGAGAAAAGGGGTGGAGGGGACTTATCTGCAAGGAGCAGAGGAGGTGGCCGTGGCGATAAGCAGAGGACAACGTGCGTGGTGCCAGGTACGACTTCTTCATATTTACAGCTTCCCCCTTTCTCCTTTTCTTCTTCTTTTTTTGTTTTTTATACGGCTTCTGCTGGGTTGGGAGTGCTGGACGAAGGGAGTGAATGGGTGGTTTTGGGGGATAGGGTATTCGACAGACATGGAGGGTTGGCGCAGGATATAGGATGGGAGGATTTTGGCTTCAATGGGTAGGGAGGGTACTAGGGTTAGAGGTAGGGTGGGGCTGGGTTAGTTTTAGGGTCACGGGGAGGCCTCAAGGTGAATGTTGGTGGTCGAAGAGAGGTCAAGGGTGGGTTGGATGGGGTCAAGAATGGGTTTGGCGTTTAGGGAAGTAGGTTGGGGTCGATTGGGGTTTCGGAGATGGGCAATGGGGTCAGTAAATGGTTTTCAGATATTAGGGTTTAAGGACGGGATTGGTGTGGGTGCATGGGTTGCAATGGATGAGGAAGATGGGGTAGGGTTGTTTCTAGATAGGCATCCGACTAAAAAAGGGTTTGGGGAGATGGGTTTTGGTTATGGTTTATGGTGGCTATCTAGGTAGGCTACGGACATAGGGAAGGTGCTTCTATGGAAGTGTTTTGACGTTCTTGGAATTTTTATATTTTTTTTTCATCGAGCTATAGGAATTTTGAGGCAGTGAAGGGGTTGTGACAATGGAACGGATGGGTTGAGTGGAATTGGATGGAAGGATGATGATGCTAGGATAAAAATTTGGAAAAGACTACTATCTCTCTAGCGATCACTCTTCGTCTCTGATACCAATTGGCCCAGCTATGAAACCACAATCGAAAAATAGATCAATCTTCCGAAGGATTAATCGAACCCAAATATGGATTCAGCCCATAGGGCATCTTCACAAGAGGAACAAACACCATAAGAGATAACATCTCAAAAGATAACTTTTATTAATTAAAACTGAACATGCATAACAATGAGGCCTAGCATCCTTACGTAAAGGAGTTGGCTTGATCCCTAAGCAACAATACTTTCTAATATTAGAATAATCCTAAATAAAATAAAAAACTCACTAATTAATCAAACTACTAATAATATTCCCAAATAATTAGATGTCCAATTGGACTTATGAACTAGGCCCAACGGCTTAGCCAACTTATAGTCTGGCCTGCATCAGTTTTTGTGCGTAAACGAACAAAGGGGCACAGCAATCACATGATACTTCCTTGTGCATGAAATAAAGAAATTATTTGATGCTTTCATGCACACGAAATTTTGCTCTCTTATCAAGACAAGGATCTCAGACGAGATCAGCCACACTTCTTATAGAAAAAGCTTGAGCAATACTCCTCTGGTGCAAAGTAGACAACTGAAGAAACTAAATGGGCTCTAAAGGAATCACTAAGACCTTTAGGGCTCTAATACCATGTAAGTTAAGAGAAACTTTTAGTAAACTTCGGTTATCAATGTGATCAACGATATTTCCTTTATCCAGAGGTCACCATACAATGAATAGAATTTACAACTTTGGAAAGAAGACCAGCTAATCTTAAGATATAGATACAAAGAATCAATAATCTGTAGGACAATGATAAGATCCGGACAAAATCTAGTATCGTACACTGGGCAAAATCTAGTATGGTACACCAGATGTTTATGCAACTCAAATGGTCCATCGGCTGTGTGGTACACTGTAGGTCTGTATAATGTACATAATCCTTCAACTCAGGTGGGGCTCATAAGTCCCCTACCTGCTAAAAAAGCAAACCCCTTATTTGTTCAATGGGCCCCTGTGATCAACCAAACCTCACATGCCTGGCCCCATGAATTGGCATGATTCCCAGTTTCACACTTAACTAATCACAGTTGAATTGAATCACAACCAAGTTGCATTCATAAAACCATTGAACCTAGAATCACAACTAAACTGCATTCATAAAACCATTAAACCTTGAAGCCTACAATCAAGGGTTTCAATGGTCTGATCAGAGGGATATTTGACAAACCCTTCCCATTCCCTCAACACTGTGATTGGCATGGATTCAAATGAGTTCATAAAAGTAGTCGTGCTCACAAAAAGAAACCCGTGTTTTGAGTATTCCCCAAATTTAAAATACATCTAGATTGTTTATGGAAAAAAAATGCAGCCACATCTGTATGCACTGTAACTTACAGGGCATTCATATTAGAGAGAGAGAGAGAGAGAGAGAGTTGGGGCATCCTTGGTTCGGCAGCTTTTGGGGTCAAGACTCAAGACTGAGTCGGCACGAACAGATGCCTATCTTCCCCTTACTCTTCTTTTTTTCCATCTTCTTCCTACTGTTGGTTTTTTTTTCTTTTCCTTCCCTCTCTTTCTTCCTTTTGTTCCTTTATTTCTTCTTCTGGAATTTTCTTTTCTCTCTTCGTCTTCTTCCTTTTTCTTGTTCTTTTTTATGGTAGTTTACTTCCTTTTTTTTACAAAGGATTTGAATTCATGCAACTCTCACCCCCATATAGGGGTGTGATGGTGTCCCTAGCCAGCCAAGCTACAACCCAGAACATTTACTGCCAGTTTTTTTCTCCCTTAATTAAGGACTTATGTTTTTGGCATTAGAAAGAGAAAAGTGTATTTTAGGAACTTTTATCTGCCAATAGTCAGGTACAACCAAGATATTGTCCACACTCAATAGCAGCTGAAAATTTTTTAGCTTTCTCCCCAATTGTTTCTAAATGTTTTACAAGGTCTTCTTTGTAAATTTTGAGATGGTATTGTAAATTTTACCAAATTAGAAATAGACTATGGAAAACCACCCACCAGCCAACATTGAACTTCGAAGAACACAGATTTTAAAGGAAGAAGAAGAAGAAGAAGAAGAAGAAGATGATGATGATGATGATGATGATGACAACAACAATGATGATGATGTTGATTATGATGATTGCATCACCATACCAGACTCCTCGCCGAAAGATCAGAAATGGAAAATTTACAGAAAGTCTTCTCTAGTAAGGAATGTTTAGGATTTGGGCTTTGGAGAGTTCAGACATTTTATCACACAATCAAGAAACATGGGATGTTTTATGCTAAAACACGGTTGGTAACTTCGTCTATTAATGCCTTTTATCACTCACTTAAGAATTGGGGACACAAACTTCCTAACCATCTGATCCTAGAGTGGCCACCACATAACTACTATTTTGTAAGTGAAGTATACGATTTTGAGGGCCTTCCCTTTGAGCACAACATAACAATGCTTATGTAGAAATTAATTGCTCAATCATAAAATTAGAGCCAGTACGTCAAACCCAAATATCATGATGAGTATACAAATGAGAAATAATAAAGTAATTAAGTTGGAAACAATGAATATTTCTGACATCAGAAATACACAGAAGTGAGAAATAGGAATCAGAAGAAAATTGAATAACCGCATCACCAGTACATAAGCTAAGAATAGTTCCCAACCATACCTCTAAAGTGGAAACTAAGCTTCTAAAATTACCTAAAATGGAAAGAGACATGCAGAATGGCTATTAACATGCTTTGGCGTGGAAATGTACTTGAAATGCCCTGGTAAACTACAAGGTCGCTTTGCATAAATAGAATGATGAAAAGCACAACAAAAATTGTCACTGTGAAGGAAACAAAGTAGGATCTGTATATTGGAAAAAAAATGGAGTTTTATCAACAGATTCCCATACCTCACAAACTTCTCCCTTTGCCCACCCATAAATTGCGATTTGTAGCCACAATCAAACATTTTGTACAGCCGAAATATCACAAAGGTACTGATTTGTAAATCAATATGAAGTTCAGTCTAAAATCAGAATAATTGGCATCCGTTATTATCAACAAAAGACTCCTGTAACATAAAGTCATTAAAAACATATCAGACAGCATGATATCTCTTAAGCGTACAATTGCTGATGCTGCATATAGACTCTTTTAGCTCAAAAGTTCTTTAGCAAAGATCCATAATGCCATTAGTGATGTTATATTTATGATGTCAAAATCGAGACTAGTCACAATGTTGAACAAAACAAGCACCAGGCTTACCAATAAAGGGAGTGAACTTCATATAGAACTTGTAAAAGAACCAGAGCCACATTATTACCTCATTACACAACGCCAACCAACTTTTATTGCACCACCTGAACTGAAATAGCAAAATCCTTGTGAATCCCACCAGGTACGGCTGGATGGGGCTCAGAAAGTGAGAAATCGGATCAAGAGCCCAAAACCTTAAGTCCCAGAAAATGTGCAGCTAATAAAACCTGAGTGCAATTTACTTTTCATGACCCACAAGTAAATTCTCCTCTCAGAAACAACTCTAGATTCCTGCAGCAGCATCATGGTTACTTCCCTGTGCCCCGTAATAGATGGTAGCAATAAAAGACGAGCAACCAAAAAGTAGATGGGAAATGTGGGAGAAATTACTTGTGAATCATCACAATCATCTTTGTCAAAGCCTTATCCTATCTGTTTAAAAAACTGATTCTGCTTCTGAATATTAGAGATTACAAACATTAAAATCATATAGTATAATTCGCTTAGAAAAAAAATCATATAATATAATATACATTAGAATGATCCAGAGAATATCTAACCACAACACAATCAGCACTGCATTGTGCGGCCTAGATGCATGAATTGCAGAAACTTGGATAGGATGGCCACAGGGGATTGCTTATGGTTCAATTTTCATCCTGACTGTTAGAACACCCTTCCATTTTGCAAGCCCTTTCATCCACACTGAGCATGGGTGGAAATTTGTAACTAACGGTGGTTAGGAAAAAGAGGGTTTTAGGCATACAGAGGACTAGAAAGATAAATCAGGCTCCACTATCAAAGTGGTAGTAATATTTATGTCATAACATGATGCACCAATTAAGAAGACAATCAATTTCAGATACATTGAGCGTGACAAGATTCGGATTCTATCAAGTGCATAGGAGAACTACAAATCTAGCATTTAAAACAAAGTCCAACTTTTGATGACCCATCCCTCATAAAAAGAAAGCTTCTAAAAACCAGGTACAAATTAGGAGATCTTCTAAAAACCAGGTACAAATTAGGAGATTAAGAGGAGAGAGGAAGACAAACCCAGAGGCTCTTCAGTTAGGTAAGAGGAATATTGCTCATAGATAAACAAAATGGTGTGCAGCACTCTTGATTTTGCTCAGGTTTTTTTTTTCTAATTAATTGATAGATCCAGTCTGTAAGCTTGGAAATTCCAAATCTAATGCCCCACGAGTCAAACATGCAAATATGTTTAATTAGTCATTGTGGCACTTTCTACAAGCATCATTCAACCATATTGTTTGTTTGGGTTTTGCTATTAGTTACGAGAGTATGTATGTCAAAAGCCTTACTAATTAACTAAATGTTGTTATTAATAGAGAATTAATAGCAATCCTAGACTCCTAGTTGTCCAGGACATTTTAGAAAGTAGAGGCCAAGAAGTATTGGTTGACTGAGATGTTTCATTGTTTCTAATGTTAGTGCAAATCCAATGTAGGCACAAATCCCGAGGGGGATCCCCCTCCCTCTCTTTTTTTTTTCCTTTTTCTACTTCGTTATATTTTTTTCCTTTTTGGTGGGAAGGCTTATGATATTTCAGATCTAGGGCTTTCTTTTCTTCCTTACGCTATGTATGAACTTGATTATTGAATGAGAATAAAGAAAATTATTTCTTCTCCTTCTTCTTTTTCTTCTTGGGTTTTGCAAGCTACCTTCTTGTCTAATCACCGTTAACGCCTCCTGCGACTGGAGTTTGGTGAGAGCCCAATAAAGGCAACCACTATCTCTTCTACTTTTCCCTTCTGCAGAGCTTTACTACAACCATTAGGATTTCAGATCAGCTGAGTAGAAAGTGGAGCCAATACCCTCAGATTTGATGTTGAGCATTTTGGCCTTATTTTCCCATAAGTCCTTTTCTTACAAATTACAACCCTAAGTGTTGGGAGTTCTACTTTCCATTAGGATCCTACCCCTCAAATATGAGGATTACTACTACGGGATCTGTGAAAAGGCTTTGGACTTATGGCTGCTTCGTTATTTGAATTAATTAACTACTCATGGTTGTCATGATCTGAATTTTCTTTGTTAATTAATTTTATTCCTTATTGCATTGCATTGCATTAAATTAGATTTCACATTGTCCTGCATTAAACCCTAATCCAAATATAAGCAAAGTGTATATACTCTATATATGTATATTCAACCATATCAATAGGAGTAGAATCTATTACGCCCAGATACGCCGTGGATACGACAGGAACACACCATGTATATGGCAAGGACATGGATTGTACACATAAAAGGTGAAGTTGGATACGATACAACATGATAAGTTGTCTAATTTTAAGTCTCAAATAAAATACGACATGATAAGTTGTCTAATTTGAAGTATCCGGTTATGATGGTTAGAATGTTCTTTTCAGCAAGGCGACAACCAAGACGCAACTTCAGCAAGACGACAACCAAGACGCAACTTTAACACCCTCATCCTGCTCCACTTTGGTGTAAGAGAGGGTACATCCCACTGAAACTTCTATGGTTTTGGTTATCAACTGGCATTCAGTTTATTCCTATCCCCTCCTCGTCTCCCTTGAAAAAAATATTCCAGTCTAAGATGCAGAGAAACTCTGCAGAAATTTCCACTGAATATCCAGCCACACAAACCTGCCCATATCTGTCCCATGATCCACGCACAATCTGTGCAGAAATCAGTCCTATAAGCTCTCCTCAACTCTGTCAATTACAGTGCAAGTCTGCAACTAATCCTGTCTCATCCAGCCACAGTTACACTACCTGTAGCAATCCCAGAATCGTCGGCAATAAGTCCTTACAGCCAACCCACACTGACCTCAGTCTTAGTCGAAAGATAGACCAATGCCAGTCTATACCAAATTCTCATTAGCAGCCCAAAATTAATCCAAAACCCATTACAAACTGGCAGCCAAGATTCCAGCAACCTCTGTCAGCCAAAACTTCCTGTTTCTAGCCCCAACTTTACCCTAAAATCATGGATCAACAAAAAAAAAAAAAAAAAGCACTCCACGCTCAAATCGAGCACAAAGCTGCAACCAAACCTGACCAGCTTTACCCTCTGAAACAAAGTTCAACCACCTACTTTTGGCCATTTTCCACCGTCCAAACAACCAACTACCTCCCAAATGTTGTTATGCTCAAAGTCGTGTGGTTTTGATGAGGAGAGGGGTATCAGGTGCGGGGCAGATAGAGATTGAGGGAGTAGAGATGGAGGGTGGAGGAGTAGGTCAAGCTTTTGCCTGGATAATTGACCTCGCACTAAACTCCCCATCACAAGCAAAAAAGAAAAGGAAATCCCAAAATCACGCAAGATAAAATTTTCATTTATCAATAATTGTCTAACAGGCAAGGAAGCACTACAATGATTATATAAGAGAAAACATAACCCTAAGCTAATTTAGACCATCCAGACACATTGATGGCCAGAATTAAAACAAATAACTTTAAAAGACATAAACCATAAAATAAATTAAACTCTAAATAACATAAAAATAGCATAAAATAAATGGGCTGGGCCTATTGGCAAGTCGACCCATGGGTACCATGGGTCTGTCCTACATTAGGTTTCCTTAAACGATCCACATAACAACCCCTTTTCAGCCACAAGCAGTCTAGCATCCCTACATTGTCCTTTTTGTCACCCTAAGTTCTCCTAGAAAACCAGCCTCTTAATCATCAAATTTTAGCCCTTAGCTCCTTAGCAATTGTAAACCCTTAATCCAAAAACGATTGTCCACCAAGCACAACCCAATGTCAGACCTGACTAAAGATTCAGCATGCCAACTCGAAGTGGTCAAACCTATTGGGGAAGATTGCCAGCCCACAGCATGATGTTAACAAAAGCCCATGTATATTAGGCCTGACCCACTTGTACAGTAAATGAGCCATGGACCAATAGCACATGAGATCCCACGTGAGAGGTCTCAATCAAAAAGAATTAATATGCAATAACACCCTCCTGTTGTGTTAGATTCCGTAGGGATAATTGATTGAAGATTTATTGTAATTTATGCTGATTGAAGGCCTTAACTAAGGCAACTATTGTATATAAATCTAGCAAAGGATCGACCCTTCTGGAGAGATTTTCACCAAAACAATTCCCTCTTTTTTGATATTAAATGATTCTTCATCATTTTGGCATGGTATCAGGGACCAAGAAGATCCTTGGCTCCTCCTGAAATATCACAAACTGCTACTACACTCAAACATCATCTAGATCAATGACCAATCAAAGAGTGGGCCACACCATCACAGCGGCTGATCCCTAGGAGAGTCATATTTCTGGTCACCCAAATTTTCTAGGAATTCTAGTGATTGTTTAAGATTTTTGAAGGGATTGATCAAATCCAAGATGGATGCCAACCCTAAGGCACAATCACAACCCATAAAGAAATCCACAATTGAAGAAAAATCAACCAGAATCTTATTAATTATCAAAGCATAAGCAACTACAATAGGGTTTCTCTTATTTAGGGGGTGTTTGGATAAATGCATAATATATATCAACATATTTAAATATTGTAAGATTTCATTATCATAGAATAAAATAGTGTAATGTTATTATATTGTGTCACATATGGTGTTTGGCAAGTTCTACAAATTTCAATATACCTTTGAAGTGTTTGGAGATTTATATATATAATTAAAAAAAACTCACAATATGATATAACGAACCAGAAATGAAGAGAAAGGAATTGACCCAATGCAAGACCCACTAATTAATAATCACAAGTGTTAATAATCATGGTAGGACCCATCTATTGTTAAAAATCTAAAGATTAAATGTTAAAATAATCAAATTCAAGCAATGTTGTTTAATTAAGGTGGGTCCATCAAGCATTGGTAACCATAGTGTAATACATCTAATGGTGATTATATGAGAAATCATTATGGGACCCATTTGGTGTTGGTAGTCATATTAATAATAAGAGAACTATAACATAGCGAGGCCCATTTAACTATGACAAACTCATACTTGCAATCACCCAATTCAGTCTTGGTAATCAACATGAGACCCCGTTAATTTTTGAGGAGTCCACCTAATGTTGGTAATCATGATGAAAGCCCCCCTCGCGTGACATTTGTTGGACCCACCTAATATTGATAATTAACAAGGGCTATGTAATCATGTTATGGCTATAGGACCCCACATTAAATTTGTAAGCACTGTGGGGCCAATCTAATAATGAGAGTCACAATTGCACTCCTATAAAAATCATTGATGTTAAAACTCTCAAATGGTTCTTGCTAAAACTCTAGATTTTCTAACAAAATATTAGGTTATACAGCATGACCTTGAATAATCTAATATGAAGGTTTTTGAAAGAAAGTGAGATATTGTAAGATACTTTCCAAGTTATCCAAATGCCTCCTTTTTAGGTGGTATATTATTTTCTAAACTAGAGGATAATATAGCAAAATCTATTGAAAAATCATATTTCCAAACACCCCCTTATAAATCACTAATCCTAATTCTTAGCCACCAAGACTTTCTAATTAAAATAAGAAACGTCCTAATTCTAATTTAAACAAGAAATAATAATTAGCAATAGGATAAAATAGAAGTTTGCCACAGTTACTCTTAGTCAATTGGGCCTATGGACTAAACCCAATGGACCAGGTTGACCCCTGGGTCAATGTGTGGGCCCAGTTGCTTTCTTGGGCCTAGTCCGTACTGCACCAACTCTGACCCCATACTGCATCACCAATGATTCAATTCATTTGGATGGGTGCAAAACTCACAGATCATTTAAGGGGGAGGGGCTAGATTGCTCCATACGAGGTGTATGTACAAAAGCAAAATATTTCGAGCTCCTATCCTGTGTGGATATCTCGCATTAAATACCATGAGGCTTGCCCTATGGTCTGTGGGGGGATCAAAAGATTGAGATGGGGCCCACCAATGCACAAAATTTCAAGTTTCTTCTATCATCATAACCCCTTAATCCATGGCCCTCAAGTTTAACGATTATAAAAAGGATTTTCTTTTTTTTTAAGTCCAATGGTGAGTCCCATTTGGATAGCTGTAAAAAAAAACACAAGGCCTATGACAAGGGGTGGCAAACAAGTTGGTCAAGTAAAAAGGGGTCAGGTGGGTAGGACTCAAGAGTATCAATAGGTTGAAGCACCAACCTGATGCCGGCCAGACCATAGGTCAGCCAACCCGTTGGGCCCAGTCCATAAGCCCAATTGGACATCCAGCTATTTAGGAATAATATTAAGTAGTTTAATTATATTATGATTAACATTAGAGAGTTTCCTTCTATGTTTAGGCTTATTCAATATTAGAAAATTTCGTTTATTATGGTTCAAGCCAACTCCTCTATATAAGGATGATTAGACTTCATTCTAAAGACAGATTACTTATTATCAATAATATTTTGAGTTATGAGAGTTTTCTCTTTATTATGGTGTTTTCTTCTCTTGTGAGGGTGCCCTAGTGGCTGAATCCATCACTGGATTCAATCAATCCTTCAAGAGATTGGTTGATTTATCGATCATAGATTTTGGGCTGTGCCAAAACCGTAACAACCCATTTTTAAAATTGGTCAAGCAACCTTAACTAGCATCCAATATGGGTCAACCCAACCCAACCCACACAACCCAATGCAAAGAAGAAGAAGAAGAAGAAATGAGGAAAAAGCAGGTGAAGGTTGGAAACTAGAGTTCTGAAGCCAAGAGAAGTTGCAAAAATCATGAAGAAATCAGCCAAGGGAAGGAAGGAAGAGGTTAAAAGAACAGATGCCAACCAGTCTCTACATAAGCTTCCATGGATGCACTTTAAGAAGATGCATAAGGCAATCAATACAAAGAAAATCCATTTACCTTCTCCATTCCATCACCCTTTCTTGCAAAGAAACTAAAACAGATCTCAATGAAAGTCAAAACCTAATGCAGCGTGGAGGCTTTACCATCACAAGAATCTCGAGGTCTTGCTCTCACCTAGTCACAAGTGGCGCCATCCACATGCAATTACCATATCAGCCTACTCTCTCCCTTAAATGAGAATTGAAAAGAACAGAAGCTCATGGAGTTTCCATTCCCTAAGGCTCGCACATGACACAATTGAGTGAAAAATTCTAGCAAAAGTGCTCCACTATGGGGCCCACTTATTGAAAATCTAAACCGCTTATTTGGAACACCCTTCTCTTCTATGGGATGTAGCTTAGTTTTATTTCAAAAGGAGTTGGTACTACCATGAAATTGAGCAAATATATTATCAATCATATGCTAAATTTTATTGCGGGCCCAACTCCTATTTTAGTAATATTGGGCCATATTCCATGCAGGTGGAAGCGATAAAAAATGAGCAGTATTGATTTTCAGTAAGAAGGCTCCACAACAGAGTTCTACTTGCCTTCACTCATGAGTGAGTGAGACTAAGAGCCTCAAAAGGATACTGACTCCAACTAAAGAGGCCCTGACACATGATGCACAGACTCTGGTTCTTTTGGTCTGCCACCCATGGACATTTGTAAGCATATATTTGAAGAGAGGGAACAAGAGTTTTTCGTATCCACATTGCTTGGAAGTGGAAAGAAGAGAAATGAGGATGCTAAGGAGGAGCTCTACTTGTTTGTCATAGACAAAGAAGAAGAATAGTTGTAGTAGTTGTGATGGATATTGGAAATTCTCTATGTAGTTTGGATTGAGGAAGAAGAAGAGTAGCCGCTGGTCAAAACGGGTAACGCAAGTCAATCTTAACCCAGCCCATTGTTCTATATATCAAATTTAGTTGACCTGTGCCATGACCTACCCAATAAATTACAGGTCGGGTAATGGCATTATGCCGGTCACGTATGGGTCAGGTGACTCAGGTCTAATTTTTCCACCCCTACCCATGACATTAAAGGGACAGGCGGATAGTGGTGTAAGAGAGATAGGATGGATGATAGGGAGGCCCCAAGTGGGTCCTACACATTGCCTCGCATGGTGCAAGAAATCCACACCTGAGCACTAGTGAATATAAATATGTTGTCTATGGGTCGCCATTTCCAACACACCCTTATCATGCAAACCCCATGTGGACTACCTTGTGGTGCCCACATGGGGGACACTCATGGGGAAGGTGGTGGATCCTAGGATCTGGATTGAACTTACAAGTGTGCAAAATTTCAAGCCTATTAGATCATCCTAACCCCTTGAACCATGGCCCTCAAGTTTAATGGTTTTAGATTGTATTTTTTTTTTAGATTTCAATCCAACTATGAGTAACTGTTGATTTTTATTATTATATATAAATAAATTTTAAAAAAAAATGAGTAAGGATAAGTGTCAAATTTGGCCTTGTGCTAGGGGGCAGTGAGTGTGAGAGGGGTGACCGTGGGATCCCACGTGCTTACAAAAAGGATCCCTGGGATGTATCTCATAAAAAATGTTCTCATCTGAGCCTCAACAGCACTCTTATGTGGATGTCTAGCACAAGAAACCATGCAAGACAGCCTATTAGGCCCACCAATCAAGGATGAGTTGGGTGTTGGAAAGATGTAAATGGGACCAGCCCATAAATAAATTTTCAAGTCAAGCTCATCATCCCAACCATTTAAGTTGTAGCCTATAAGTTTAACGAGTTTAAATGAAAATAATAATAATCTCAATCCAACAATTCAACCCATTTGGATCAGTGTAAAACCCATGGGATCTGCGACATATAGGTGGGTATGGATGATAAGCTCCGATTGATTAAGTGGGGCTTCAATTGAGCCCTGACAGCATTTGTATATGTAATATACATAGGGCTATGTTCTTCTATAAGATATCTCTCATGAATTTTGCATGAGGTAACCCCTTTTACCATCACATGAGACCTCGCATAACAAACCCAACCCCTCACACTCACTAAACACCCATGAATTAACACTCACCCTAATTTGGTTATCTTAATAATAATCACCGTCAGATTGAAATTCATAATAAATGTAACAAAGCTAGACCTTCAAAAAGCTCGCAAAATGATGGTACCCGGCCTTAGAGAGAGGGGGTGGGGACTATCAATAGGGCTCTCTTAGGAGGGTACCCAACCTGGCCCAGCACTCAAAAATCCCACAAAATGATTCTTAAAAAGAACGAGAGCCAGGCTTGGACAATACTTTGGACAATACTAGGCCCAGCCCTCCTATTTGCTTATTTATATATATGTGGATTTATTAGAGGAAACATGTTGTTTATTTGACTATGATTCTTATGCAGATTCTCATATTAAAATTTTTTTCATATGATTATTATGTGGTTTTCATGTGATCCTTATGTGGTCTTTATGTTAACAAGATCAAATAGCTCTTACTCATAGAACCCTTGGTCTCAGTTTTGGGTTTCATTGAATTATCATAGTTCTAGTATGAATATGAGGTTTCAATTGATTCATAGGATCGCAACTCTCAACAAAAGAATTCCTATAAAAAAATAAGTAAACAATATTCAATCTGCATTATACACAAACAAAAACAATAAATCAAATAATAGATAAGGGAATAAAAGATTCAAGAGGCCTATAACGATCAGCAAGGATTTTTTTTATGTGCAATGTCTTATTTACGTACAATTGTTTTATATGTGGATCTATTTACTATTCAAAAAAAAATTATATATGTTGATTTATTTGTGCATATTATGGGTTTTATATGAGCATAATTCTTAAGTGAGTCTTAGGTGGGTTCCTATTAGCATGGGATCACTTTTCTTTAGTCATTCAGTCTAATGTTTAGCCTCGTATTCAAATTCAACTCCAATTGTCCACCTCCAATGGGATCGCTTCTCTTTAGTTAAGGTCGAATTATTGCCTAGCCATCTCCATAAATCCAATTGCAGATTTGTAGTAAAGCCATCTACTGCCATATTGTGTGTTGCACTACATTGACAATCCTAAGCTCAGACAAAGGAGTGTTAATGTCAGCTCCTATGCAACATAGACAAAAATTAAAAATTAGTTCTCTTCTCTTTAGGAATTGGGCCTGGTCCAAGCCAAGCTCTCGCCGCAGGAGTCAGGTAAGGGCCTAGGAAATGTAGGCTCTCCAAAGGCTTTGGCCAACCCCAAGCCTGACCCACATTTGTTGGCCTTTTGACAACCCAAAGAGAGAAAGAACCCCAAACTGCCTCCCCCCAAATACCTACACGGCTACACAAACAAAATGTCTAATGACTCATGGCCGATCACCTTTTTCCTTCACTTTAATATCCACTACTATAATATTTAATTGAGCCATGCAAATTTTTAAGCGGCCTCTCCCCTTTCCCTTTGTTTTTACTTAACACCTTTTGAACTTTCTCCAAAAACTCCATGATCAAATGCCACACACACTCACCATTATCCTCAATAACACCCACCATTTAACATTCAAAAAAAAAAAAAAAAAAAAACACCCACCACTTTCCCAAGTTCAACATCTGATTCAAATCTAGCTAATTATTATTAGTATTATCTAGATCAGCCAAATCGTGAGCCACATAACTTTGACCCTCAGTTGCATGATCATTACTAGTAAGACTATCATGCTCCTCATCATAAACTAAATGAAACCAATGGAAAAGATCTAATGAAACAAGAGAAGCAAGCAAGTTTTCTGGCATGGATTTATCTGCCAAAACTGTCATCAACACTACTCCATATAGTTTAACATTGACCAGATTCAACCCTGCATATGAAAATCCCTAGCACCCAAGCTACCTTGGCCATCAGTAGCACCCAGGCAGAAGCCTTTATGATTAATGGTCTGCTAATCATTTAAAATAGGACGATGAACTTCTTGTAAAAAAAAAAAAAAACTAAAACAGCCGCTCAAGAACTCCCATCTATAATTTATGGATTAAATCTCTAATAAGAAGTGTCCTCAGCTGCAGAAAGGAAATATTCATTTTGGTTGTCAACAAGGCCAAGCCTCTAAATATCCACACCATTCGGTCCCCAAAGGGTACTTTTAGACGTCCCACCTATTGTTGTTAGAATCCTAAGATTCAGGATACGGATCCTACAATTTCTGTCAAATCATAGGAAAAAGGACGTGCATCTATACAGAATCCCATCTGCAGGTAAAACCCTTGGATTCAAAAGTAAACCACATCAAAATTGATACATAATGCTAATTGTATTGAATCTCACAACTGAGTCACTTCATCTAGGACTAAACAGCAACACCCAAACCGCCATTTTTAGTCCCCTTGCTTTTTTTCCCCATACTAATCCACCCCATTTTAGAACGCCAATAGCAGATATCTCCCCATTCTAAATGGGCCTCAAACCAGCACCCACAACAACATTTCTAAAGTTGGTCTCAACTCCATTCGCCTACTCGCAACAAATTCGCCAACTGGGCATCACCTTGATGGTCATAACATTGCAGAAAACAGGCCACAAAACCACAAGTCAACTACTAAATTCCAACAAACAGGTAAGATACATCAAGCCAACAAAATCAACAAGACCATATAATTCTCAGATCAGATGAATCTCCACATCACATCCAAAGATAGCAGGAATTTTGCAACTGGTCGAGAGTTCAAAACTAAGAAAACGAAATCCAAGTCAAAGTCAACAACAAGGAAACGAGACGAGATTTCATGGTTTTCGTTTTAGGGTTTTTGAAAACTAAGATCCATACCTCTGTGTTTTGTTGTGTTGTGTTGTGTTGTGTTCGCAGCGAGTGGAAAGACAGAGAGAGAGACGATGGGTGCGTTTGGATGCTCGAAAAAGATCTTTTTTTTTTCCCCGATCGAGATTTCTGAGGATATGCGAGTCTGGTCAAGCGTTGAAAATTCGTTTGCTGGGAAACAGAGAGGAAAGGGAGGAGAGGATGAGTTAGCAGAAAGGACTTAACTTTAAAATGAAAAGCATAAACACAAACGTATATACATACAGCTGTATGTACGGGTACGAGCGTATATACGCACATGCCGTGCGTTTCTAAATGCACGTTCCCTGCAAGTGGAAGGGAATCTAATCCTCTTTGAGTGAGCGCGACGTCCACTTTATCATATATAATATTTTTAATGATTCAAAATATTCCTCACCAGCTAAGCTCCGAGAATTATTTGATTATAACGAGTAAGGACTACTCATTAGAGGTACATATATGGTCACGCATATAATTCCCAGATAATGCAAGGTATGTAAGGGTGTCCTCAAAATTTACTTCGATGTGAGTTTATTCCACTAGTAAATTTGATTAACTATTTGATAAAAATTGTGATAAGATTTGAAATTTTAGGATGCCTATATATATAGGAACTACAAATGAGTTTAAGTGGCTGTACTTAAACTCATTTGTAGTATATGCTAGGCACTTAGCACCTGAAATTTTTCTATATATAGAAAGTGTTTATTTTTTGAATGGTTTATATTAACAAAGGTGGGCTCCATTGTAAACCTTCAACACATGATTTCTCAAGCTAAGGGCATATTTGTTTTGCGGAATTTATGACTAGAATTTGAAATATTTGGGATTTTGAGATATGATATAATGTCTTCTTCCTAATTATTTTAAATGCCTTGTTTGATTTAAGAATTTACAATTCCTTTCCACACAAAAAGCTACTTTAATCTTCTAAATTCCTCAAATTCCAAAATTTCAAATGTTAGAAGGGAGCTGAGCATTTAGAATTCCGCTTTGAAAGGTAGTATTTGGAATTCTTATAATTCTTTCAACCAAACAAGTTCTTCAGCATTTATATTCAGTGAAAAGAGTCGAATTCCACATAGAGAGATCATCTCTTTAAAATCTCATGAGTGTGATTTTTTAAAGTTTTACTTTGAAGAGTTGGTCCTCTACAGTTTTGTTTTTCTTAAGTTAGCTGGTGTTAATTATGCTTCAAGTTACATGGATTTAGTTATGTTTTGGATCTTAAGATGGGATCAACTTTTGTTGCAATAAAATTTGGACAATTTTTATTGCACCAGAGGACACTTATTTTGATTCCAGATAAGTGGATCCTACCGTTGAATTGAGCATATGACTTATAATGTCATCAAAAGCACAAAACTAATTTATAAAATTGTGCCGATCACTATATCAGTCATCTGGCCAATCGGACAGTTGAATGCATTCTGAAAATTTGAAGATATATCAGCGCAGGGAATGACATTCGCTGGGACCGATCCGTATTATCGTCACTTGGCCACATGGGTCAACAAAGACGACTCGCGAATGATTGCTGAGGTGACTAGCGTACGGGAGTTGGCTTGGTGAGTGACGTGCGGAAGTGGCAGTCGACTGTTTCCTCGATGATTGTTATTATTTTCGTTCCATTAAAGTAGACTCCGGCGCCTGTAATCAGAGTGATGTGGTCCACACGGGACCATGTATTGGCCATCCAAACTATTCGCAATTTTCTTTCCTATTGTCCAATTTGCCTCTTGTAGGATCTATGAATACTTTTTGGTTTTCCAACCGAGTTGACCGAATCCTATAAGCAAGATCTCTTCAGGTTGAGAGGGAACGGTCCAGTGTGGTAGTACATTTTGAAGTTATAATTTTTAAGAGTATGAATCATGATCTTAAAAAAATTAAGGTACCCTCAAGATTTAAGATCTAATACTTACAACTGACTTATTAGTAGATATGTTAATCTACCTCACTGACTAAGGGGTGCCGCCTAGCCCTCAAAAGGCTCTTAATTTCATGGCTTTTATTTTTAGTTTTTCTTTTATTAAAAAAAGACTTTAATTTGAGGGCTTTTATTTTTCTTAAAAGGCTCAAGAGTTGGGTTTGAATAGACTTTTGTAGGCCCTTTAATTTTGAGGATTGGACTTGAACAGTACTAGGCCCAATCCGAGCCTTATATTTTTTTTTGTTTTTAAATATATATTATCTCTTTTATATATATATATATATTAACTTGATAAATAAATAGATGGATCCATTCGAATAGCCCAGTGCACATTTTCATTGTACTGCTTGCGTTAATAAAAGTAGTCAAACGCCGAACTTGTTGATGATTTGAATTAATCATGTATTTTTTTAACGGTAGAAACATAGAAATATGCCAAATAAAACCTTAAAAACTTATACTATAAAAAAAAGCAGAAAAATAAGGTCCTACAAATATAGAAATGGGATAATTTTTTAAAATCATTTAATGTACAACACCCTTACTAGATTTAGATTAAATTAGGTAGTAAATCCTAATGTAATATTTATGATTTGATTCTGTTGCTGTTTTTTTTTTTTTTTTTTGGCTAACGGAGGATGTTCCAGCCCTTTGGGCCAAACTTTTCCTTTAGGCCCAGAGGAAGCCATGTAATTTGCCTCCTATAACTTAGCTGTTGTAATTGGAGTCAGAAGCATCTTTTCGTTTTATTGGGAAAACCAACCTAGGATGACTTCAACTTTGTCCAACATTTTTCTTCCATACAAAATTAATTGAGGATTTTATAGGAAAAAACCCCATAGATGTTCATTATACACGATTAGACATTTATTGAGTATGTGCACTGATCAAGTCCCATGAGCTTAATTTTATTTCTGATTGTTTCATATATGGATTTCTATATTGTACTTTAATAGTATGCAACGAAAGAAATAAATGAATCAGCAAATAAATTGATCAACCACACAAGAGATAAGAGGCACGCGATTTTTACGTGGAAAATCCAAGCCGAAAAAAAACCATAAATCCAACAAGGATCAAGTATTAAGCACAAATCACGAACAGTTACAATATATACTCACAACCCTTATCCGGTCACTCATTCGACCTAAGGACCGAATTCTTCTTACACAACTCTTTGCCATAACTCTCTTTCGTCGTGTATTACTTTCCGCTTGATCACACCACAACTTGAACACACATGATGTTATTCAATCTTCTGCAAGAGATGTAAAAGCAATATTCTCAAGCATAAGGCTTCAGCACAATCTCTCCAATAGAAGCTCTAAAAAAGTAAGGTGATCTCCAATGTAAATTCTCAATCCAAAACAATGTGATATCTATCTTAAGGTTGAGAAAGGAACCCTTTAAATAACACAATTCGTGTCCTAAAGGAATACTCATTGTAAAATAAGAATTATCAGTTATGGCACAAACAGAAAACACTTTCATATCAAGAAAATGGATTTTCTCCCCCAATGTTCTCGAGTGTAAGCTACCCACTTTTTAGTTTCTCCTTAGAAATTTCAATCAGTCTCTAAAGGCAAACTTCACGGGCTTGAGTGCAAATGGCTATGTCTTGGGCACTTGAGCGCAGATGCAAGGGTGTCGTGCTCAAGTGCATACCCTGTTTTCTGAAACCATTATTCACTTCAACTCTTATGGCAATACAAACCACAGTCCATTCTAAAAAAATTACAAAATACAACTCAATTAACCTACAGTTTTGTCCAACCCACGAATTAGCCAATTACAAAAATCATTGGAATCTCCCTCTTTGACAATTCATGAACAAAACTCCCAAGATAATACAAATCAATTTTACCCAAAATACATTGAATTTCAAAACATGTAAAATGAATGTATTTGCAAAACATAATTTTACTTTCAGTCTTCACAATTCTTCATACTACCCTTTTTTGTCCATAATTGATAAAAATAATGATGTTAGCATACAACATATCTGTCAATCAGGATCCAACAATAGCTCCCCCTCAAATTTGACTCCCCTTTAATATCATCTTCATATCAACTGGGATGAGAGCTTGATCTTCTTGATCAAAGGCTTTTGGATCTTATTATCAACACTTGTGTAGTAGAATCTTTAGCATAATGTATACCAAATCATTAGGTAAGTTAATTTTCCTCACCTAGATGGCTCTTGTCTTGACTTTGGCTCTGACAACTGCTTCCTCCATTGCTTGTTCTTAGATAAACTTTGTAGTTTGTTGCAATTGGTCGAATATTTCGTTTAATTCCACAATGATGCATTTAGCTATAGCTTTAAGCTGAGATACATTTTTTGATATGAATTTAATCAACCTACTTAAAATTGTAAGTGCATAGTTATTTTATTGAAACAGTGGTAAATATAGCTTGATCTTACAAGGGGCACTTTTGAACTCTTTAATTAAAAATCTGAGAATTTCTTTTAAAAAAATAACAATGATAAAAGAGACGTGTGGCATGAAAATTAGAAATTAAATAAATTTATGAAGTTAATAACAATGATAAGAAACAGATCAAAATAGCCAAAATCCACTAACTTATTCAAAAATCCATTTCATGCAATCAATTTACCCTTTTTGTCTCAATAATTACTCAGATCAGAAACAAGTCAATGTTTCTGATCCAAATGATTTGACTATTGCAAAAATCAATTTTCAATTCAGAAAAACAAAATCAATACCCAAGACTTTTTTCACCTCATAAAAGAATTAATATTATAAACATCACCTATCAAACTAAGCATAAACTGTCAAAGATAACCACAGATCGAAGCATAATCTAATGTATAAATGATCAAAATTAATTTATTATGAATATAAATCAGATGTTTGCCTTTGGCATGAAAATAGATCTACTATTCTAATAAAGCATTCAATTAAAAAAGACAATAAAAGAATAGAAAAATCACATAAATTAAATAGAAGATCTACTTAGCTTCATCTATATGTTCCAATCAACAACACGGTCCATCATTACAAAGAACCTAAAAAAAACTTCATTAATATCTTTTCCTTATACAATAGTCTTGTCACAACCCGAGCGCAGGAGATCAGGGGTTAGTAAAAACCTAACCAGGGACACATGCACTCCCGTGCATATGCACTTAGACCGGGTCTAAATGCACACACACAAGGAAAAACACACGTGCAACAAGTATGCGGAAGCTACAAGTATCAACATGTGACACGAGACACACAAGAAACAAAAGGAATAATATCCAAAGACTAACATAAAGGTCTGAACATACAAATTGGGATCCAAGTACAATGTATCGAACATGAGTATAATCAATGACATGAAAAAAAAAGCAATATGCATGCATGCAGAACAGTCGCGCTCTGGAGGAGTGATGACACACACTCCGCAACCTGAAGAGACAGCTGAAGTCTCCTCCACAAACTGATGACCGACAAGAACACGGTCGAAGGTACTTGAGCCTGCAACACCAAGGATAATCTGTGAATACAACGATTCAATAAAGTATAAGCAGTAACAAGTTAACACGTGTGGTCTTTAATAGGATAAAAGACATAAATAATCATAACATGTCAATGTAGTAGTCTAGGCAGTTGTGCATTCAAATTAACATATGCTCCGTGAATCAATGTGTAAGTACATACTAGGTGGCTACTACGTACGCCATATGCTCCCAAGATAGGGATCTTATAAACATGATGAGAACATCATGAGCCAGATGGGTCTCGGGTTCTTGGGATCCGGATTCCCTAAGACATTTCCTTACGGCAGCAAGGCCATATAACTATACCAAAGTCACCTCGTCGGGATCTTAAGGCTGAGGCTCAGTAGTGCCGTACCATATGGAGTCAAACAAACATAAGCACATGCATAACTTATCATAACGTGCATATCATACTGTGTGCATAGCATAACATGTATCTCTTATCAGAACATGACGATGCAAGAGGTCATACGAATGAAACAATCAAATATATCAAACTGAACAGAGCAACAACAATATAATGGATGCCAGCAGAGTAGAAAGCATGCAGGTAACCAAGGATGAAGACATATCAACTAACGTGCATCAAATAGTAGGATCGAACATGCAAGATCGTTATTCCACCCGAGATTAACCATGGACAGAGTTAGAAATATCCAATCGTGTGCCCCAGCATAGAACGCGTATAAAAGGGCAAGAGCCAAAGTCAATATGCCATGCAATTAGATTATCTTTCAGGAATCACGATCTCTTACTAGCCAATCATATTCTAGTTATCCAGTGTTTCTAACCATGCATGATGATGTAGTTTTAAGTTGTTCGATGCACCATTGTCTAGTGTTGCAGTGTATCTGGAATGTGCACCGAAGTCCCTTAAACCAACACCCCATGGGGAGGTGTTAAACAACTGGATAACGTGCATGAATGATTTGCAGCCCTCGAGATCATTCATGTCATACATTCATACCATTGGGCAAGTCTAGGTGATCTACATTCTATCATGAAGGTCATATCAGTCTCTTTCTTACGCCTATCCTTGTTCTTCATGTTTCAGGAGTGATACAGCTTAGCCGTAGGCATTTTACGGTGTAGCCGCAATCTGCATTGCGGCTCCACCGCGGTTCCCCTTTACTGTTCATACGCAATTACGGTTCACCCGTATTTAGTTATACGGCTTAGCCGTGGCTGGGCCGTAAAAGGTCTGCCAATTGCTTGCTTTCAATTAATTCAGAAAAAGGCACCCTGTATTGATCTACGGCTGGGTCACGGCTGAGCTACGGCTTACCCGTAGGACAATATACGGCTTAGCCATGTCCTGGCCGTAGAGGAAAACTGAGTTTTTCCCTTTCTGGATTTAAACCGAAGGTAACTTACGGCTTAGCCGTGGTACACACGGAAGTCTTTTCTGAACTGATTACAGAAACACTGAAACACATCCAAATTGACGAAATCACATGAAATAGAGGGAACTGATCACAAGATGGGCTGTACACATCATTAATAAGCAAGAATACTCAACTTACTCACAATCAAACACATACCCACATGGTTTAGCCAAGTTATATTTATACTTGCCTCAAATGAGTTCAAACACGTTCTTGTTGTCCTTGGGCTCAATTCACACTACCACATACTTCTAATTGCCATTCATGCAAGGAAAGAAGAAAAGAGAACCGTAAGGACCACTACCAATCGATAACGATAACAAGAAGAGGAAGAAAGAGAAGAAACACTGCAAGAACTCTAACTCACCTCGAAACACACGAGGGATATTCAAACATGGACGTGCACAACTTCTTTCCCCAGCTAGAGCAACGAAAAGGAAGGAGGAACGAGCAGCAGAAGAAGACTCCTGAGAGAGGGAGAAACAGAATAGTGAGAGAGAGAAGGAAAAGAGAAAGTCGCTGGCTTATAAAGATAAACAGAAAGCCACATTTGCAAGAAAGTCCAATCGTTCCAATTTAATTCCAGTTCGAGTCAATTACGGGTCTAACGGAAACAATTGACATACTTGGCAAACAACGAAGTTACGGAAATCAACAAGCATAATAAAAGACACGCGTTAATACCAAGATGATGCATGAATGACGACATCGAACAAAATCAAATATTACGAAAAAGGGCTTATGTCTACCTAAACCAGGTCAAACTCAACCCAACTACCTATCCATAACCTGAAACCAACCAAAAACAAGAATAAAACACAATTAGCAACCCAATCATCAGGAATTAGCCGCTAATCCCGATCAAATCCGGTCGGGGTGTTACAAGTCTCTCATAAATCTTTCTTATAGTTCCTACTTTCTTGAAGCTCTATAATATTTTTAAAATAAAATCAGAAATTAATGGAGGGAAGAGAGGTGAAGAAGAAAGGGAGAGAAAGATCTAAGACTTCCATGGCTGGAAATGAAGAGGAGCCTCCTATGATGGCCTCCTTTTATAGTTTTATGGCTCCTTAGGTTCATTGAATCTTAACCTCTCTTTTGTGGATTGAGAGATAAGATATGTTGCTTGTTGATTGGGTTTATCTCCTAATATGAAAGAGATCTTAGAGAAAATATGAGGTGGAAGCTTTTTAAATTCTTATCTGATCTTCAGATGAGCTCCACAGAGAGATGTGTAGCAGTTATATTTCAATGGTGTATATGCAATTGCAATCCCGCCTAAAAATATACATGAAAGTTTTTGAGCCCATAACTTTTTCAAATTAACTCTGATTTATGCAATTTTGGACTCCATAGATATCTACTCTAAAAGAGATTTCCAACAATAGTTCATTTACATCGATACAACATCCCGATTGAGAGTTATGTCCATTTTAAGATAGGTTGTCCTTAGAAAAATAATTTTGAATTTTGAATCTTAATTTATAATGGACTCTATCTCTACAATAGTTGTGACCTATTAGCCAAGTCAGAAGAATATTCCTTGGCACAATAAGATGAGATAAGAGCTTGTTTCCATCGATCTGACATTCGGATTGAGAGTTATATCCATTTTAAGATATGCTATCCTAAGAAAACAAGATTGAATTTTGAATTCTAATTTGCAATGGATTTTATCTCTACATTAATTGTGACTTGTTAACAAAGTCAAAAGAATATTTCTTAGTACAATAGGATGAAATAAAGGCTTCTGGAAGCCTTAGCTGATCTTCAGGTGGGGTCCACAGGTAGATGAACATATATGTGTGGATTTTTAAGTAGAGGAACCCAAATCATCCTATGGTTAAGTGGGTCCTACAAATTTTATTTCTTGCATATTTTAATTTAACCAGTAAAATACTGAAAAGCCCACATTAAAGCGGGACCTGTCCGGATAAAGTTTTATTCCAATTGTGAGTCTTCGGGAAAAAATTAAAAACATTCTTAATTAATATAAAAAATGTGTAAAAATGGTGTAAATTCCAATTTCTAATTAAAAATGCATGAAATGATGAAATTGAATGAATAATTATACATTTAACCTAATTAAGTCCTTAATCCACCCCAATATGATGCATAAATATGTAAATTCATGAACTTAACATTCTTCTTCATTGAACTACTCACAACATTATTAACTCATGCAGCATGTGAAGTGGTATGTATCATAGAACTCAAAGCAAAACTTTTAATAAGAGCAGTTTTATCTTTAACCTTTGAAGTGGATGCACCATAATCATAACCGAAACTGCATTTAACATGGGGCAACTTCTAACTGCATAAGATATCTTCAATTCAGTGTTTATCTTATTTAAAGAAGCTTTTGTAACATTTAACTCAGACAAAGCCATCTTTAGTTTGCCATTAATTTTTCTATCTTAACTCGAAAAGTCTGCAACTCTTTCTTCAAAGTCCCAACCTCTTGTTCAACTTTATCACAATTTTGACTCTCATAAGTCAACTTATCAACCATTGAACCTTTTTAACCTTCTAAAAGATTGACCTTTGGCAGCACTTTTTCTATTTCTTTCTTAAGAAAGAGAATTTGATATTCGGAAGCTTTCCACTTCACTACTATTTTGTTGTCGTACTTAATTACCTTGGCAAAATCTTTTTACAAAGTGTTGTACTTCTCATACTTTTGTTCTACATCTAATCCTTCATTCTCAGCTCTTTCAGAACAACTGTCAAAAGAACATTGTGAGGACTTAGCCATAAATGCAACAAATTTTTCTTTCTCAAGAGCACGATTAGTAGTCTTATATTTAGATTTTGCTTCATCTTCTTCAGAAGACTTATATTATGTAATATTCAGAGGATATTTCATTATTTTTTTGTTGTTTCTACAATCACGTGCAACATAACCATAGCTTTGGCATTCAAAGCACTTAACTCCTTTTGAAGATTTCTTCTGGAATTTTGGAATATTCGTATTAGTTTTTTTTCCCCTTTATGAATTTCTTGAATTTATTCATGAACAAAACAACTTATTGGGGATCTATTTCCTCAGAATTAAAATCTAAGTTGCTTTTAACTCGTTTAGCTTATTCATTGAAAAGTTCCAAGATAATACCTTTAGATGTAGATCTTCTCTTAGCTTTACGGTTTGCCTTGAATGTTTGAAAATTACCAACTAACTGATCTACCCTGAGGGTATATATTCACATTCTTATTTTCCTCAATTTCATCGACCTTTGAATCAAATTATTTAGGTATAGACCTTAGAAGCTTCTTGACAATTTTATTTTAAAAAATATGTTCACCCAAATTAAAAACATAATTAACAATTTCATTTAGTTTAGCAAAAAAAAATCATTAAAGGTCTCATTATCTTCCATCTTGATGGTTTCAAAAGTAGCAATCAATTTTTACAGTTCATACTGCTAGATAGTATATGATAGTTTGCAAAATACCTCATGCTTCTTTTACAAATTTGTAAGTAAATAATCTTCTAATCTTAGCAGCAGATACTTCATTGCATAAAACCTTCATCACCTCATTATAACAATTGGAGGCATGCTTCTCTCTTTTAGTCTATTTTGACTTATGTTTAGGAATAGAATTCCCTTCAGTCACTACAGTAGGTCTAGTATAGCCTTTCTTAACAAAATCCTAGACATCGTTATCTATGGACTTCAGAAAGCTAATCATTCTAACTTTCCAATGGACATAATTAGATCCCTTTAGCAATGGTGGATTGTTAGTAGATGTACCTTCACAGTTATTGAATTCCATTATAGAAATCTATAGATCTACATTGTAGATTTTTATACCCGTTCTAACACCAATTGAATGATCGTTTCAGATATAGATTTCTAGATTATCAATAGTATGCAATGAAAGAAATAAAAAAAGCCAGCAAATAAATCAACCAACCACACAAGAGACAAACGGCACACAATTTTTACATGGAAAACCCAAGTCGGGGAAAAACCACGAATCCAACAAAGGTCAGCCATTAAGCACTAATCATGAATGGTTGTAATATATACTCACAACGTTATCCAGTCACTCCTTCGACCTAAGGACTGAGTTCTTCTTGCATAACTCCTCGTCGCGACTCTCTTTTGTCATGCACTACTCTCTGCTTGATCACACCACAGCTTGAGCATACAAGATGCTCTTCAATCTTATGCAAGAAATGTAGAAGCAATATTCTCTAACTTAAGGCTTCCGCACAATCCCTCCAATGGAAGCTCTAGAGAAGTAAGGTGATCTCCAATGTGAATCATCAATTTAAAATAATGAGATCTCTGTCTTAGGATTAAAAAAGGAATCCTTTAAATAACTCACAATTCATGCCCTAAAGGAATACTCCTTATAGAATAAGAGCTAACATTTGGACACAAATATGAAATAATTTCATATCTGGAAAGTGGGTTTTCTCTGCCAATGTGCTCAAGCACGTGAGCTTACTAGCTCTTTTCAGTTTCTTCTCAGAAATTCTAATCAAGCTTGAGCGCAAACTTCAGGGGCTTGAGCACAGATAGTTTTCTCTTGGGCACTTGAGCGCAGAAGTAGGGGACACTCAAGGGCGTGCCCTGTTTTTGAATGCATTCTTCATTTCAGCTCTTCAGGCAACGCAAACCATAGTCTATTCTAAAAGAATTATAAAATACAATTCAATAGATCGAAAGTTTTGTCCAACCCATGAATTAACTAATTAAAAAAATCCTTACATCCTCTCTCTCTTTTTGTTTGGAAATGTCTCAACAAGGTCGTTCATATTCGTGAATTACTCCATGTCAAAAATCTTCGTTGTAGTGATCTATGCCCAGTTTGCAGGTCAAGTGAAGAATCAATTGAAATTCTTTTATTTCAATGTGATCATGCTAGGGTGTAACATTCCAGCTCAACTTAATCCGGTTTAGCGAATAATTAATGTGTTTTTGGGAAATTGTCGAGCGCATTAGTTTATGCTTGTTATTTTGTCTTTTTGAGTTTCGTTGCGGGTCATGGATAAGTAGTTGGGTTGCGTTAAACCTGGTTTAGGTAAACATGAGCCCTTTTTTGTAATTTTTAATTTTGTGTGATTTCGTCTTTCATGCATCATCTTGGTGTCAACATGTGTATCTCGTTAAGCTCGTTGACTTCCATAACTAACTTGGATATGAACGACGTCGTTTGCTTTCGTTGGACGGTTATTTAACTCTAACTATCATTGTCTTAACCTTTTGGACTTTTAGATAATTTCACTTCAGTCTTATCTTATAAAACCTGATGCATGCACCAACTTCTCTCCACCTTCAACGTCTCTTCTTCTTTTCTTCGTTTCTTCTTTCCCTTTCTTCCTCTTCTACAATCAAAGCAATAACGGGAAGAATCGATGTGCAACTATCGCCCCATCTTTGTGTGTTCTAAGGTACGGTTTGAGTTCTTGAGCATCTCTATGCGTCTCGAATTCTTCTCATCTTTTACTGCATGTACTCAACGTCCTTCTCTTCTTACATGCATGATTGTTAGAACCGCGTATGGACGTCGAAGTTAAGCCAAAGGATAACAATTAACTTGACAAAGCTCATTTAATGCAAATATAAGCATGAGTTGGAGGAACACAATTGGTACATGATGATTGATAATATTCTTCTTGATCTTGCATGTGATATGTGTTTTACAGCCCTTTTGTATCAAATTCTTCACACTTGTTCTTCTTGGTTTCAAATTGTGCAAGTTCTTTTTCATCTATAACAGGTTCAGAACGTGACCACCTGAAGCTTACCGCTAAGCCGTAGAGCTTCACGGCTCACTTTCCAGAGAGTTGCAAAACCTGACTTTTCACTGCGGTCAGGCTACAGCTAAGCCGTAAATTAGACTACAGCTAAACCATAGGCTAGGAGTGACCTAACCATAAGTCAAGCTACGGCTTGAAGTCCAGAGAGTAGAATTAAGAGCAGACCTTCTACGGTTCAGCCACGGCTAAGCCATGCGGTGTGTTACGACTAAGCCGTACCCTAACCGTGGCTGAGCCGTAGAACAAAACATGGCTAAGCCGTAAATGCGGATGAACAGTTTGGGAAACCATGGCTGAGCTGTAGTACATAATACGGCTAAGCCGTAAGTCTCCCACGGCTAAGCCATGAAACCACTGAAATTGAGGAAAAACTAGGGTTAATGATGAGACTTTATAGGGCCTTTTCATGGATTTCTCATACCCCTTAACTTGCTCAATGGACTACCTGAATATCATGAATGGTTTTGAGGGCTGTGACTCACTCATGAGTGTTGTCTACTTATTAAGCATCTCACATGGGTGTTGGTTTAAGGGATTTTGATACATGCTTCTCAATACATTGCAACACCCAAAAGACAGGCAACTATGTATCGAACAACTTAAGACTACATCATCATGCATGGTTATAAACAATAGACAACTAGTTAGGGTTGGCTAGTAAACGATCATGATTCCCTGAAATAATCTTGACTTGCATTGCATGTTGAGTTTGGTTCTTGCCCTCCATTCTTTTATTATTGTTTCACCTTGTATTTGACTTAAAAGAATTGATACTGATCTGTGTATGTGATCTTATTGTTGTCTTGGAAACGTTGACACTGATGCTTGACCTTATGATGATATGACGCGATACACATACTGTACAGCTTGAATGTAACTTGAATTGACATACATTATATGACATGATTGACACGGTCTGGCTCTACTCAGCCTTAGCCTTAGGATACCCGACCGGGTTAACTTTGGCGTAGCTTGCTTGTTGTCGTTGCAGTGTGCTCCTGTCTTGGGACTTCTGGACCCTAAGAACTAGAGATCCATTCGTACCCTGGCTCGGTCAATGGTGTTCTCAACGCCTGCTCTCGATAAAGAGAATATGACAAATGTAGTAGCCACCTAGTAAAGTATATATGTTCTATGATTCTCATAGCATTTTTGTTTTCTTATGCACAACTTGCCTAGTATACAATGTGAAACTCTATGCACTATTACCTGTTTAACTATTATTGTAGAACAATGTGTGTTACCGTATTGTGACTTATGTTTTTGCTAAATCATTGTATTCATTAGTTGCTTTTGGTATTTCAGGCTCAGATTCTGTTGCCGACCCCTCGTCGGTCGGCAAGACTCCAGAAGAGACCATAGAACTCCCGTCAGGGTTAGAGGAGTGGATATGATCATCCCATCGAAGAGCGTCATGGCATAATAAGCTTCTTCTTGGATTTTTAGTGGGATGCATCATGTGTTAATCTTTGAATGTTCAACTCCTTATAGTTTAGGTTTTGGCTCATAAAAACAAAAACTGTTTCCCCACTTTTTGTTCCGTACATTCTGTAATTAATGTAATTTTTTTGTAGCTGTTTGTTTTCTGTGTGTATGTCCCCTTTTCATGCAATGATACTTACAGCTTCCGCGTACACTATATTTGCACGAGTGAATTTTCCTTATGCGTGTGCATTTTGACGAGGTCTAAGTGTATATGCACGGGAGTATGTGTGTCACTGATTAGGTTGAAACTAATCTCCGATTTTTTGGACTTGAGTTGTGACAGAGGGCCACATGGTCTGGTTCGAATCTTGGTCTCCTTCTATTCATATCTAGGATGGGTGGAGGACCTACTATAAGATGGGGAATTCTAATAGTTCTCTTTTTAATCCCCACTCTAAAGCGTAGGTTCTATCTTTATGGTGGATAATTTGGAAAAATAGAATTGATTTCATTTTTAGGGGTAAAGAAATTTGACCTAGTGATTATTTTTGTATGACAAGAAAAGTGTAACACTCCGACCCGGCTTGACCCCGTTTAGCGGTTAGTTAATCTTGTTTTCGATGCTAATCGTGTTTTGTTTGTGTTTTGTTTTCGTTACGGGTCATGGATAGGTAGTTGGGTCGAGTTTGACCTGGATTAAGTAGATCAAGCCCTTTTTCGTAATTTTAGCTTTTCTTAGACATGGTCATTTTTGCATCATCTTGATGTCAACACGTGTCTTTCATTGAGCCCGTTAACTTTCGTAACTACGTCATTTGCAACCGAGGTCGTGTGATTCGATTGGACCCGAGTTTGACTCAAACTGAAAATACACTTTTCACTTGGCTTTCATTGTAAATTTGGACAACCCATTTGATTATATAAGCTTCACCATCGACCAACTCTCATTTCCTTCTCTCGTTCTCTATCTGGTTCTTTGCAACTGCGCGTGGAGCTTCTCTCTCTCTCTCCTTCTTTCACTTGAATTCTTCCTCCATCGATCAAGAGAGGAGGTTGGTTTCTTGCTTGCTAGGTGAGTGGAATTCTTCCATTCTCTCATCTCTTTCTCCATTCTTCTCCTTCTTGTTCTCATTGGTGTGTATGTCTTTGGAATTCCTCTCCATCCCTCATGCATGCAGGTGGTTTTGATTTGGTTTAGGTTGTGTTTGGGCTTTAGAACTTCAAGTGTGCAATTGATCTCCAATTGAGGCAAGTATAACCATAACATTGAGAACCCATGTTGGTATGCATTGAATTTGGTTGAGCTTACATGTATTGATATGGAAATAAGTGTTTACAGCCCATTTGATACTCATTGCTTCAGTTCTTGTGTATTCCCATTGATGAATTGCATTCTGATGCCTTCCCGGACATTCTATACAGGTTTCAGGAAATTGAACTCGTACAGGTACGGCTAAGCCGTATGCTTCTTACGGCTCACAATCCAGAGAGGAGAAAAACCCAGTTTTCCTCTACGGCTAGGGCACGGCTAAGCCGTGGAATGCCCTACGGCTAAGCCGAAGCTCAGCCGTGGCCAAGCCGTAGAACAATACAGGGGGCAATTTCTGAAATAACTGAGAGTCAGCAACTGACCAACCTTCCACGGCCCAGCCACGGCTAAGCCGTAGACCACACACGGCTAAGCCGTAGCACACACACGGCTAAGCCGTAACCACACATGAAGAATAAGGCTAGGTGTAAAGAAAGGACCGATATGACCTTCATGATAGAATGTAGAGCACCTAGACTTGCCCAACGGAATGTGATACTACGCGTGAATGATCTCGAGGGCTGCGAATCATTCATGTTCGTTATCCGGATGTTAAGCACCTCCCCATGGGTGTTGGTTTAAGGGACTTCGTGCACCGCCCGATTCAAGGCAACACTAGACAACGGTGCATCGAATAACTTAAAACTACATCATCATGCACGGTTAGAAACACCGGATAATTAGATTAGAATTGGTTTGTAACTTAAGATGATTCGATTCACATGATTGTTGCATAACATATTGCATTCGATCATTGATCTCAACTCTCTAACATGATTACGTATGTTTCGTTACTTTCACATTGTGGTTTATTTACCCTGAGTATGCATGTATGATGTGTTCATTCACGGATCTGCACGTATGATAAGTTGTCACGATCTACTCAGGATTTTCATGATTGACTCCGTATGGTCAGGCACTACTTAGCCTCAGCCTTAGGATCCCGACGGGGTGAATTCGGTATAGTTTATATGGACCTGCTGCAGTATGGATTTTGTCTTGGGGAACCGGACCCCAGGAAACCGAGACCCATTGTACCCTGGCCCGGACAATGGTGTTCTTTGCATGTTATAAGATCCCTCTTTTGGGAGCACATGGTAATGTAGTTGCCACTAGTCATGTACACAGCATGTTATCCTTGATTCACGCAGCATATTTCTTTCTTGCATGATAGCCTAGTATACGAAAATGCCTTCTTCAATAACATGATGTTCTTTATTCTATTAGACACAGCGTGTGTTAACTTGCTATGGTTTATACTTTGCTGAATCTTCGTATTCACAGTTGTTTTTGGTGTTGCAGGCCCAGATCCCCCTGCCGAACCCTCGCCGGTCGGCCAGGCTTCAGATGAGACCCCCGGGGCCCCATCAGGCCTAGAGGAGTGGATGTGATCACTCCGCGGGAGAGCGTTCATGGCATGCATATCTTTGGAGTCTTGTTTTGAGGGATTCAGACTTGTATCTGTCATGACATGTCACTATTGTATTTATCCTTTTGTTCTTTTGTAAATGTTCATATGTAATTATGTCAGTCCGTCCTTTGTATCCTCTTTTTGTACTACTAGTTTTATGTTTCTGATATTTGCAGCTTCCGCATACTTGCTTGGCACGTGTGCTTGTTCCCTTGTGCGTGTGCATTTAGACTCGGTCTACGTGTGCATGCACGGGAGTACGTGTGTCATTAGGTTTGGCTTTTGCTAACCCCCGAACCCTGGGCTCGGGTTGTGACAAAAAGTCATAGAGAACAACTACTCTTCATTGGTAAATCTAAACCCTCAAGTAAAAGGGACAATAATGGCTTTAATTTGAGAATGAAAAGGGCTTTGGCCCTCATCTATTCATATGCTGCCTTTAGAGCCTTAGAAAAAGGTAGGCTCTGGTTATGCAATTTGGTTAAATGATTCTCTTTTGTTTGTACATTCAACGAATGATCAAATGTCCATTCCTTTAAGTAAGCAAAGGCAAGGGCCATCCTTTTCACAATGAGGGAAGCCACAAAGCGAGGTTTATCTAAAGCTACCTGTTTGTTTGAAGCTTTGGAAGTAATCATAGCGATTAATAGAAGTCTTGATTGGTCAATTAACGACATTTTGCAATACATCAAAGGGCTCACTAAATATTTTTAATTCTTAGAGCTTGTTTGGTTGCACAATAAAATAGAAGATTTGTTTCGTTGTCACGACCCGAGCCCAGGGACCGGGGGTCAGCAAAAAGCCAAGCCAGTGACACACGTACTCCCGTGCATGCACACCTGGACCCCGTCCAAGTATACACACACAAGGGATCACACACATGCAAAACAAGTATGCGGAAGCTAACAATGTCAACAAGAGACACAAGGCACACAAGAACAAAGACATAATAGTCAAAAGCTGATATAACAGTCTGAACATACACACGGAATCCAATCACAATGTCTAGAACCTGAGTACAATCAACGATAGGAAAAGGAACATGAGATGCATGCATGCAGAGAACTGTCGCGCTCTAATAGTGTGCGATAGCACACACCCCGCGAACCTGAAGAGACAGCTGGAGTCTCCCAAGCAAACTGACAACTGACAAGGACACGAGAGAAGGTACCTGAGCCTGCAACACCAATGACAATATATAAGTACGACGACTTAGCAAAGTATAAGCCAACAAGAAGATAACACGAATTGTGTCTAATACTGAATAATACTGAACAATAATCCTAATGCAATATCCATAGAGAGCATGTTCGTATACTAAACAATTGTGCAAGTGCAAATGCATAATTAATAAGCATGCTAACAGAATCACAAACAGATAACACTCAAGGTGGCTACTACATTGGCCATTTTCTCCCTTACGAGAGCACGCAAGATGAGAACACCAGCGACCGGGCCAGGGTACGCATGGGTCTCCAATTTCCCGGGGTCCGGAGTCCCAGGACACGACACTCTGCAGAGGTAAACACTTAAACTAAACCATAGTTAACCCCGTCGGGTATCCTAAGGCTGAGGCTCAGTAGTGCCAAGACCAATCACAATCAATCAGATGATGCACCTCGATCACTTATCACTTAGCATGTCACTTATCACTTACAGATCTTACAGATCACACATATCATACTGAACGAACAATAGGAAGTGCATCAAATAAACTAATACTGAATGCAAGTCATACGGATAACTGATACTGAATGTACACAAGCTGATACGGAATGTACATAAACAATACGGAAGGCAGACCAGCAAGACTGAATGCAGATAAGCAATACAGATAACAGATGCTGACTAAACACAAGTAAATCAAAGAAGTGCTGATCACCAGCACGGACTCAGAACTCAAGCACTCAAAGACTAATATCACATGAACACTGATGCAAGTACTCCAATGGTGCAACGGGAAAACACAATACACAATAATAGAATGGTTCCACCCGGGCTTCGCTCTGGGGTTGCTGCATTTCCCACAGAATCGAGAGGTCCAGCGTAGAACACATAAGAGGGCATAACCGAAAGCAATATGCTGTACAAATCAGGATGCTTTTACGAATCAAGGTCAATTACAAGCCAAACCTACACTAATTATCCAGTGCTTCTAACCGTGCATGTTGATGTAGTTTTAAGTTATTCGATGCACCATTGTCTAGGGTTGCAGTGTCTGGAGTGTGCACCGAAGTCCCTTAAACCAACACCCATGGGGAGGTGCTAAACAACTGGATAACGGTCATGAATGATTCGCAGCCCACGAGGTCATTCATGTCATTCAGACAATCCATTGGTCATGTTCGGTTATCTACATTCTAACATGAAAGTCAGATACGGTCTCTTTCTTAAACCTAGTCCTTTTTATCCTTTCTCAGACACCTTACGGTGTAGCCGTAGGTAACCTTACGGCTTAGCCGTGGCATCTTACGGCGTAGCCGTACTATGCACTACGGCTGAGCCGAGGCTCCCGAAATGTCCATCCGGATTTACGGCTTAACCGTCTTTTGCTCTACGGCTCAGCCGTATCCTGGTCCACGGCTTAGCCGTAAGACAATGTACGGCTTAGATCAGGCTGGGCCGTAGAAGAATGGCAAATTGCCAACTCTCAGTTATTTTCAGGTAACAGTTTGTACTGTTCTACGGTTCAGGTTACGGTTTGGTCTCGGCTTAGCCGTAAGCCATCTCACGGCTTAGCCGTAGCACATTTCACGGCGTAGCCGTGCGTGCACAGAAGCATTTTTCCTGAAATCGTTACAGTCATACAGAACTTGGACGAAATGACTGAAAACAGCAAAATAACAGCAGATTGAGCTCAATAGGGCTGTCTAACACTGAGGAACACAATGAAGAACAAGAATACAACAATCACATCAATATCAATCGGTGTTTATACAACTTGGGCTTATACTTGCCTCACAGACGAAATCCACACGTTGCTTTGGCTCAGATGCACGAGAAACCACACACAAATCGAGCTCCTTTCTTCCTCCCTCAGGCAACAGAAACAGAGAAGGAGAGAGCTGAACCGAGAGAGAGAGAGAGAGACGAGCTGGGAGCTGAAAACGATCGAGAGAGAGAGAAATAGAGTAGGTGAGATATTTATAACATAAGTTGAGTCCAAATTACATTTAAGTCCAAATAGCTTATACAAATATCAGTTTGAGTCAAATGACGGTCCAACGAAAGCAAACGAAATCAATCGGATCCCAGACAGTTACACAAATCGACAAGCTCAACGAAATACACGCGCTGACGTCAGAATGACGCAAAACTGACAAAGTCACTCAAAAGCCAAAATTACGAAAAAGGGCTCGGACTACCTAGTCCAAGTCAACTCAACCCAAACGATCTCTCTGAGACTCAAAACCAAAGAAAATAAGGCCAAAACATACTTAACGACAAACTCACATGCCATTACCCACTAATCCGGGTCAACTCGGGTCAGGGTGTTACATCCTCCCCCACTTGGACATCATTCCGTCCTCGGAATGAACACGTACCGGAACGAAAAAGAAGAGGATACTGACGCGCCATCTGATCTTCTAATTCCCACGTGGCTTTATCAGGTCCAAAATGTTCTCAGAGTACCTTTGACCCATCGAATCGTTCTCGTACGCAAAAGCTGTTCTCTAGCCCCAACAATACGGAACGTCGAATCTCGAACATACTTGCAAAGCACACTCAAGGAAGAAGACTCCACGAAAGAATCAATCTGCACGCCAAATCGCCAATCTGGTTCTTGATCTCGAATGGATCCACATATCTCGGCGCTAACCTGCCTTTCTGACAGAACCGTATCGCACCTTTCATCGGTGAGACCTTCAAAAATACCCAATCTTCAACCTGAAATGCTCATGTTCTTCGCTCGCGTATCTGCATAGCTCTTCTATCTCGATCGGGCACTCTTCAAATTGTCACTGACTTTCTGAACTTTCGCTGTAGTCTCAGCAATGATAACCGGTCCGTGGAAACTCTGTGTTCCAATTTTCTTCCCAGCCAACAGGACTTCTACAGTTCCGTCCCTCCATACCGAGCTTCATAGGGTGCCATAACTATTGTTTTACGCGAATTTCGCACAACGGGAGATGCAGATCTCAATCTTTCTCCAAATGCAATACACTGGCCCGTAACACGTCTCGAGCGTCTGAATAGTTCGTTCCAACTGTCCATTCGTCTGCGCGTGATATGCCGTACTGAAGCTCAACTCCGTTTCCATGGCTTCCTGAAATGCGCTCCAAAAAGAAGAAACAAGGCGGTTACCTCGATCTGACACAATCGACACAAGCGTACCATGTAGGCTAACGATCTCATCAACGAACTGCCTTGCCATCTCGGAAAATGTCACGCCTTTCGTGATAGAAGAAAATGGACTGTCTTCGTCAATCGGTCCACGATCACCCAAATGGCACTGTGTTAAACCCGAAACAAAGTCCATCTCAAGCGTCACTTAACTTATCCTTCGATCTGCGTATGCGAGGCTGGCAATTCGT
The DNA here is from genome assembly GCA_037013555.1 of Sextonia rubra. Lineage (NCBI taxonomy): Eukaryota > Viridiplantae > Streptophyta > Magnoliopsida > Laurales > Lauraceae > Sextonia > Sextonia rubra. The sequence continues at coordinate 29,806,431 of JASUAD010000009.1, forward strand.
ACTGACTGAAGAAGCAACGAGCAACTGCGAAGACATTCGACGACACACATCTCAGCACTCCAAAGAACAGGAGAAGGTCACGAACACGACCCAACACAAAGTCAACAAGTCCTCGATCCACAGTAGACCCTTCTCTTTCTGACATCATCTTGCTAAACTCGACTTCGACAAGAAACCCAACGCAACGCAACGCTGAAGCACGACCAGAGTAGCACTCCGCACGCACTAGTCCACCAGCTCACCTGCTACACATTGATTTCTCATCCGTTCGCCCAAACCACCTAGAAAGTTGGCAAACTCTTGTCAAGCGACAACATCATTCGTCTTCCGAAGAACGAAACTGAGTGCTCACGTCACGTCCAGCTCACTCGCAAAAGTCCATTAAGAAAGAAATCCACTGGCATGGTCTTTTCACCTTCTACGCCTCGAATAGATAGGAAGGAACAGGGGTTAAGCGACGAAGAAACAATCCAACAAAACAGCCAGATAGGAAAGGCAAGGAATGAGTGCGTGATCAAGGAAAGAGTAAAGAAAAGAAGTAAGGATTTCTGCACAGGAAGATACATTGGAACAAGAGAAATAAAATTGGGATGCTCCACCAATAGTGACATTGACGGTTGACAACAAACCAGAAAAGACGTCCACAGACAACAGGCTGGAGGAAAAAAAAACTCGAAGAAGATCGAACAGCGACAACGAGAAACAATGGAATAAGGATGGCGTTCGAACACTCATCAAAGGTTCCTGCACTTCAGAAAATAATTCACGAGGAAGGTCGATGTGATGAAGAGTATCAAACTCACATGAAAAAGATCAAGAATGAATAGAACCTCAAAGATCCATCTCCAACGACAAGGGAACAGGATTCCCACGAGAAATATCGTAGACAAAGAGCGAAGGTAACAAATCCAACAACGTCCCCCAAACATCCAAAGAATAGAGCAAAGAAATAGAGGGGTAAGCGGACAGAGAGAAAAACTCTGACATCGGTCACCTACGAACAGAAGAAACCGAGTAGTACACTGGATCTACTACAAAACAAGGGAGTAAACACGAGAAGACTTCTCAATGGCAAGCTAGTGTACGGTTATGACTCCACATCAATCGCTGGAAGGAAAAAAAAGAAGAACAAGGAAGGAAAAAGAAGAGCAAACAAGTGAGAGTGGAAAAGAAAGAAGCATCGGGGTTCGCTTACTCGAAAGGTGGCAACAACACAACAGCTCGACAACAACAAGTCGATACAGTCAAGCCTAGGAGGAATCAACTGCCTCTCACCAACACAATGACAAACAATGGCTACACCCGTGTAGCAATTCCTCGGAGATACAACGAAACCAGGGTGGATATACAATAAAACCAGAGATACCGAATGCTGATCCATGGAACTCGAACAAAGTGGAGAGGAACCAACTCCCCCACTTGAAGAATGGCTCAGACTCCTTACACCAATTGGGCTGTGACTCTTTCCAAACAAGATCACATGACAAGGGACTACCCGATTTCACGAGTGACCTCAAACCAGGCAAAGGAAACGAACATCTCAACTTCTATATAGACTGAGAGCAAGAGGCAATGCAAGAAAGCACTAAGAGTAGAATTACAACGTCAAGGGTTTATACAACACAAAACTCAAAATGGAAGATCTCGACGATTCCTACCCTACTAACTAACACAAAAGAGGAGACCCAAAACACCAGAAAAGCCAGTCCTTCGAGCACGAGAAAAGAGCCGCTACTAATAGGGTGCGATGAAGGCATCGGGTCCTCGATACAGCACATACCAAACAACTACTCCCTGGAGCATGGTGACGTACTCCTCTCGCTGCGCGAGCAAAGCTTCTACACACGCGTGAAAGTACACCTCGTACATCACGTAGTTGCCGTCTGTCCAAAAGGTATAGGGATAACCGAAGTGTGTCCTGAGGAACTCTCGCACTCTAAATGCATGCAGTAGGAGTTGCCGTCGTCTGCACACAATCGTATAAGCGCCTGGGAGAAGATGCCTGATGCTCTCTTCTAACGTGTACCGGTCTCGGGATAGTTCCGCTTCTCGCAATAGATCCACCAATGCCGTCGTCCGGACCACAAAAGGAATGCCTCTGAGATGTCCTAACTCCCAACGGAGAACATCGATATAGGGCTCCTGAAAATCATCTGCTGCCATGAGCTTTCCCACTAGGGCACAAAGCGCTACACGAGGTTACGGCCAGACGGTCCCAACAAACACTGATCGCACACCTGCGGAAGAACACCTGTGAATAAACAGGAAGAACACATACCGACCCACCTTACCAACAAATTGGCACTAAAGACCAACTGTCAGTATCACGTTTACTCACCACGTGCCTACATGCCTACATGCTGAATCACTAGAGCAACAATGCTCTGATACCATACAATACGTATGTCACGACCCGAGCCCAGGGACCGGGGGTCAGCAAAAAGCCAAGCCAGTGACACACGTACTCCCGTGCATGCACACCTGGACCCCGTCCAAGTATACACACACAAGGGATCACACACATGCAAAACAAGTATGCGGAAGCTAACAATGTCAACAAGAGACACAAGGCACACAAGAACAAAGACATAATAGTCAAAAGCTGATATAACAGTCTGAACATACACACGGAATCCAATCACAATGTCTAGAACCTGAGTACAATCAACGATAGGAAAAGGAACATGAGATGCATGCATGCAGAGAACTGTCGCGCTCTAATAGTGTGCGATAGCACACACCCCGCGAACCTGAAGAGACAGCTGGAGTCTCCCAAGCAAACTGACAACTGACAAGGACACGAGAGAAGGTACCTGAGCCTGCAACACCAATGACAATATATAAGTACGACGACTTAGCAAAGTATAAGCCAACAAGAAGATAACACGAATTGTGTCTAATACTGAATAATACTGAACAATAATCCTAATGCAATATCCATAGAGAGCATGTTCGTATACTAAACAATTGTGCAAGTGCAAATGCATAATTAATAAGCATGCTAACAGAATCACAAACAGATAACACTCAAGGTGGCTACTACATTGGCCATTTTCTCCCTTACGAGAGCACGCAAGATGAGAACACCAGCGACCGGGCCAGGGTACGCATGGGTCTCCAATTTCCCGGGGTCCGGAGTCCCAGGACACGACACTCTGCAGAGGTAAACACTTAAACTAAACCATAGTTAACCCCGTCGGGTATCCTAAGGCTGAGGCTCAGTAGTGCCAAGACCAATCACAATCAATCAGATGATGCACCTCGATCACTTATCACTTAGCATGTCACTTATCACTTACAGATCTTACAGATCACACATATCATACTGAACGAACAATAGGAAGTGCATCAAATAAACTAATACTGAATGCAAGTCATACGGATAACTGATACTGAATGTACACAAGCTGATACGGAATGTACATAAACAATACGGAAGGCAGACCAGCAAGACTGAATGCAGATAAGCAATACAGATAACAGATGCTGACTAAACACAAGTAAATCAAAGAAGTGCTGATCACCAGCACGGACTCAGAACTCAAGCACTCAAAGACTAATATCACATGAACACTGATGCAAGTACTCCAATGGTGCAACGGGAAAACACAATACACAATAATAGAATGGTTCCACCCGGGCTTCGCTCTGGGGTTGCTGCATTTCCCACAGAATCGAGAGGTCCAGCGTAGAACACATAAGAGGGCATAACCGAAAGCAATATGCTGTACAAATCAGGATGCTTTTACGAATCAAGGTCAATTACAAGCCAAACCTACACTAATTATCCAGTGCTTCTAACCGTGCATGTTGATGTAGTTTTAAGTTATTCGATGCACCATTGTCTAGGGTTGCAGTGTCTGGAGTGTGCACCGAAGTCCCTTAAACCAACACCCATGGGGAGGTGCTAAACAACTGGATAACGGTCATGAATGATTCGCAGCCCACGAGGTCATTCATGTCATTCAGACAATCCATTGGTCATGTTCGGTTATCTACATTCTAACATGAAAGTCAGATACGGTCTCTTTCTTAAACCTAGTCCTTTTTATCCTTTCTCAGACACCTTACGGTGTAGCCGTAGGTAACCTTACGGCTTAGCCGTGGCATCTTACGGCGTAGCCGTACTATGCACTACGGCTGAGCCGAGGCTCCCGAAATGTCCATCCGGATTTACGGCTTAACCGTCTTTTGCTCTACGGCTCAGCCGTATCCTGGTCCACGGCTTAGCCGTAAGACAATGTACGGCTTAGATCAGGCTGGGCCGTAGAAGAATGGCAAATTGCCAACTCTCAGTTATTTTCAGGTAACAGTTTGTACTGTTCTACGGTTCAGGTTACGGTTTGGTCTCGGCTTAGCCGTAAGCCATCTCACGGCTTAGCCGTAGCACATTTCACGGCGTAGCCGTGCGTGCACAGAAGCATTTTTCCTGAAATCGTTACAGTCATACAGAACTTGGACGAAATGACTGAAAACAGCAAAATAACAGCAGATTGAGCTCAATAGGGCTGTCTAACACTGAGGAACACAATGAAGAACAAGAATACAACAATCACATCAATATCAATCGGTGTTTATACAACTTGGGCTTATACTTGCCTCACAGACGAAATCCACACGTTGCTTTGGCTCAGATGCACGAGAAACCACACACAAATCGAGCTCCTTTCTTCCTCCCTCAGGCAACAGAAACAGAGAAGGAGAGAGCTGAACCGAGAGAGAGAGAGAGAGACGAGCTGGGAGCTGAAAACGATCGAGAGAGAGAGAAATAGAGTAGGTGAGATATTTATAACATAAGTTGAGTCCAAATTACATTTAAGTCCAAATAGCTTATACAAATATCAGTTTGAGTCAAATGACGGTCCAACGAAAGCAAACGAAATCAATCGGATCCCAGACAGTTACACAAATCGACAAGCTCAACGAAATACACGCGCTGACGTCAGAATGACGCAAAACTGACAAAGTCACTCAAAAGCCAAAATTACGAAAAAGGGCTCGGACTACCTAGTCCAAGTCAACTCAACCCAAACGATCTCTCTGAGACTCAAAACCAAAGAAAATAAGGCCAAAACATACTTAACGACAAACTCACATGCCATTACCCACTAATCCGGGTCAACTCGGGTCAGGGTGTTACATTCGTTTTTGGATAACTTTCTTAAATTTAAATGAAAGTGTTTGAATAACTTTAAGAAAATAAAAGAATAGATTCTTTTCTACCAAAAACCAAGAGATTTGTCCTTCTACATATACCTGTAGGAGAAAATCTTGAAGATAAAAATGTTCTATTTCACGAGCCCCTTTTGTGAAACAAGCGACAGTACCCACTCCTCTTTGTCGAGTTCCCTCTTTCTTTTCTTTTACTCTCTATCCTTGCCATCTTCACTTCTCTTCATCTCTATCCTTTTTGCTCTTTTCCCTTTTGCCCTCCCTTCTCTGTTTTCTCTCCCTTTCTGCCCTCTTTTATTCTCTGTCTCTTCCCCTCCCTCTTTTTGATTGCCTTTCCTCTCCCCCTTATTCTATTCTCTTAAACTTTCCTCCCTCTCCCAGATCCTTCTCACTCTCTCTCATCTATTCATCTTCCTTTTTTGTTTGTTTTGCTCTCGTGGTCTCCATCATCCTTTTCCTCTTCATTGTCCCTTTTGCTTCTCCCTCTCCCAAACCATCTTCTCGGCTTTGCAAAAAACAAAAATAATAAAGAAAACCATCTTGTCATTACAACAAGCATGGATTGAGTTGTAGATTTGGATTGCATTTGAGTGCATGTCTATTTGGGTGCAATTGATTTTTTAGAAATTAATGGTAAAATGGGTTCCAACCATGATTATTAAAGAGGCAAAGGGCGATGGCACCTCTCTCATTGGCGAGATTATTTTGATTTTGTATATTTATTTAAAAAGAATAATGCCTATGGCCCAAGAGGCATGGACTCCCATTTGAAAGAGCAGAAGAAATGCTTTAGGATCAAAAGTTAGAACCGAGGAATAAAGAGCAAGATCCATTAAAGCAGAGCCAGTTTTTTCGATGCTTTTTTGGGTTCTTCTTCAATATGGCAACCTCAACCTTGTAAAGATCCCACTGTTGCTCATACCAATAATTCTTGGAAGGAACCCACTGCACAAGGAAGTTTTTTTTCAATATATATACTAGCGAGAAATGCCCGTGCTAAGCACGGGTGAATAACCGACATTTACAAACATAAAATTTGTAGACAGAGGATGTGAATTGCATACGGTGAAATGGTTTGTAAAGAAACAACAAATATGTCATTATATTGTCTTTTTTTTTAAAATAAAGAACAATTATTTTATTACTTCCTATCATTTTCCTAACTATGTTCTCGTTTTCTTGTCACAAATATGCGGAGCATATTGTTTTTCAATGTATATCATAGAAGATATTATCATACGAACAAAAATTGTGCCATAACTATATGGTTCACATTTGCCCAAGCGCTATTTTATAATTTCTATTATGAGAATTCACAGTTTTATTCCAAAGGATCATTAAGGGGTACATTGGATCTTACAAGATTCTTTAGTTTATAATGAATTCACAATCATATGCTCACCATAAAATGATATGAGCAACTAAATCACAACGTATGTCAAATATCAACATCTTCAACAAAAAATTAGAGATAATTTGTATAATTTTCCCAATGAACATTGCACATTGGAGATTACCACAAAATTTTAATTTGGTATCCCTATTCATAGGACAGTGAGTAATCCTCATGGCTTCCTGACTTATTAGGAATTGTGCTCTAGGTACGTGTCAAAGATTAAATTTCTACTCGGCAATCTGCTTCCTAACCATTATGTTATTGTAAGAGTTCGGCTTGAGCCCATGTCTGCATCAATTATGTTGGCCCAGCTAGCCTATATACATGTATCGATCTTAGTTTCGACCAAACTCAAGTTGCCTATCTTGAATAGATTAGATGGCTCATCAACTTTTGATTTTAATTTGAAATTTTAGGTTGGATCCAAGATTCTACAATTCCTTTCAACACAATCTTTTAAAGGAAAGAAACTGTTGAAATCTATTTTAATTTTTTTATTTTTTTATTATTAGAAATCATAGGTAAGTGAAGAGATTTTCGGGGGTTATAGATAAAGTACGCTCGCCAACTGAAATGACCGAGTGATCCAGTCAGTTTAAAGATGAAAATTGGGCAACGAATGCGCATTATGCTCTAAAGACTGACCCCACAGGCTTGACAGGTTAGAATTAGTCCATACTACTCAGTTAAAGTCTTCGAGTTTCATATTAAGCAAAACATGGCCTATCAAGCAAGAATAACACTATTCCACTATACGCGAATCCTAGAACTTCAAATGTCTGATATTTTAGCTCTTTTGGTGCTTTTTTTATAGTCATCGACATTCAAAGTCCTTGGTTCAGGTACCAGTGTATAAGAATGCTCTGCACTTACTTCTTGGTAAATCAATGTGCTGCACAGTTTATTGTGCCTACTAACATGTGTTTCTAAGTCATCTTCATCTCGCATAGTTTGTGGCACAAGGATCCACCAAGTTCTAAGTTATAGGTTTCCTTTACTAGGGAAGCCCTTAATCACTATTTGTTGCAAGTTCCGACCTCACAGAACCCTTATTCAAGGTACTTCGGATATCGAAAACCCACCCAAAGGGTGAACGATTGGCTAGAAAAAGGGCCGGCTGCTCAATGCAAGCATTATATGGTTCAAACCGCCAGTAGGTATGGTTCAAGGGTAACGAATAAGGGTGTTCATGGTCTCGCCCAGTCCAGGCCCAATATGGGCCCAGCCTACTTTGGGTAGGGCTTTGATATGTTATTAGAGCCCTTTTAACAAATGGGTCGGGCTTGGATTAAGTGATAAAAGCCCAAAGCTCGGCCCCAGCCTGGCCCATGTAACAAATGTATGTACTTCAATTTAATTAGTACTAACAATTACTCAAAAGGCCATTAAGTGATTAAAAGTCCTATTTGGCCTTGCCTAATTGATTAAATGAGCGGATTATGGCCTAACTTTTACATCCGGTGTTGGGCTTGGGCCGAGCTTCGTCCAATGTTTTTAAAGGCGAGCTTGGCCTAGATCCACATTAGCCTGGCCCAACCTTGCCCATAAACACCCCTACAAAGGGGTGAAATTTGGTCACTTTGGGGTCCCATTTATCATGTTTCTAGGGGCATGTGTGGCAAAAGGGTAGAGTAAAGTAGAGTGAAGTTAAAGTTTGAAAATTTAAATTTCCTGATATTTTTTCAAAAAAAGTTAAAAAGTCATCACTAAACTACAAAAAAGTCTCTCCTTTTTATACATATAGTAGAAAAATTACATATTGAACAACTAAAAATAAAAAGTCATCGTAATCCAATTTTATATTATTCTTTATTAATTTGAATTTACTTTACCTTGCTTTACATTACTCTTCTTCCAAACATGCCCTAACTTATCAAGTATTTGGAAGAGTTTAGGTCAAACTCAAAAGAAAATAACTCAAAACATGGCTCAATAGGTGAACCACAGTTAGCCTCATGGCTAGGAAGGCGGCAGCACCTGTCAAACAAATTACCAGAGCAGCTGTGGAGATGAAAGGTGTCGACCCATTTCAGCTTAAAAAACGTGGTTTTGGAAGCCCAGGCGGTGGTCTTGTTTCCATGGTTAGCCTCTCCCGGGCTGTGGGTAAGTATGGCCTGGATTAGGCTAGCCTATGTTGGGATGCAGGCAAATAGCGTAGGGAATCTTCTTTCCACCTCTTATCGGTTCAACAAAAAGCGTTTTGTTTTTTTACCACTCGGTGGAACAAAAGCCCCCACCCACTCCCTCTCCATCATACCTCCGTGACAAAGCTTCGATCGATGTCGGATTCAATCTGATTTTCATCCGATCGATGTCGGATTCAATCTGATTTTCATCCTCGATTGCAGATTCTAAAAACCCATGGATTTCTCAGAGCAGGACGTCGATATCTTCGATGAGGAACTCGAGAGGGAAGAAGTAGAAGAGCAGCAAGACAAGGAAGAGGAAAGCCATTCGTCCTCCTCCTCTTCCTCCTCGTCTTCCTCCAATGGCAGCGGCGGCGACACCAGCACCAGCGGAAGCGGCAGCGGCACCAGCAGCGACGCCGACGAGGAGGAGGAAGCGCAGGGAGAAAGCGAAGAGAAGGATCTCTTCGGTTCCGACAACGAGGAGTACTGCAAAACGGCGGCCGCCAGCCCTTTTCCTGTTCCTGGTAAATTCTCTCATCTGGGTTTTTTTTTCTTCTGCTTTTGATTTCTGGGTTGTTGTTATTATTGCTGTTCTTGCTACTTTTGTTGCGATCGGTGTGTTTGGAGTGCTGTTTTTGGTGAATTTGGTTGGTGTTTTGTGATGGGTATGATTAAAACTTTGAAATATTCGATTTTGGAAGTGGGCAGTGCGGTGTAGTGCCCATATGCAGAGTGTGAAATTGATAGGGCAAGGTGGTTTTGAGATATGAGGCGCATGTCGTGTTGGGGTTTCTTGTTACACAGCTGGAATTGCACGTTGTTGTCGGTGTTTGCTATTTTCCAGTTCAGAGATGATTGGGCGCGGAATTTGCAACTTGTTATTGCTGCTGTTGTTGGTCCTGGCTCCATTTTTCTAATGATTTATCTCTTAGTTACTATCGTTGTGCGGTAATTTCTGACGATGTGTTTTATTTGGTTGCTGATGATTATAAGCTTTGTGGGAGCTAATCAATTAGAAGTGATTTCTCTAGTTGTGAATTTAGGTTTGCTTTGGGCAGATTTTAGTTCCCTTTTAAGCTGGTGTAAGGGTGTTCTTGTTTTTGGCTGTCAAGGCATTTACTTAATATGATGTAACTGAAAAATGGCACATTCAACTGTTGTATTTTTACCTTTTTGTGGTTAGCAAACTTTATCAATTAAAGACATTTTGTTTTTTTAAACACTAATTTTGTTTTCTCCTTTTCTTTTTCTGAATAAATAAGTATTGCCTCCTATTCGGATCATGAACAACCAGAATAGAGGAAATTTTGGACGTGGTCGGTGGCAGCCGGGTTTTTCAAATGATAGAGGCCCACCTCTCCTCCCACGGCCTGGATCTTTTCATCATAGGCAGAACTTTGGCTATGGTAAATTTTCACATTCAAATGGGCGTAATGACGAACGTTTTGTTTCTGAACTGAAGCTTTCGAAGAGTGAAGAAACTTTATCTCGGAAGCATATTCAGTTTCAAGAGGTATTCTCTCTCTCTCTCTCTCTCTTTCCCCCTCCCCTCTCCATGCGTGCACACACACACTTGCATTTTCTTTGTTCTGTACTGAAGTTTCTTTCTGTGTGGGGCTGTGTTCTTAAAGCCTTCTGAGATTGCATGCTATAGTCGTGCTGAAGGTGGAGATGTCCATTTTGACGATCGGAGCTTGGTAAGCTGTTGTTCTATGTTGTCATTCATGCTTATATTTATGAGATTTATTAACCATGATATCGTTAGACTACTTTAAACTAGAAAATCTCTTAGCATTGATTCTGTGAACTTTATGCTAAATCTGAGACAAACCATTTTGGGGCAGTTATGAGGATATATTCTGGTCTCACTTGCATCTAGCTGAGAGAGTGCTTGATGCATGTTCTTGGTTTGGTTCATAATTTTCTTTCAGTTGGGATTATATAATTGAATTGTTCGATTCCTATAATGCATACAACCTTTATTGTTTTCTTTACCAGAGACTATTCAAGCGCCATGTTTGTGATGATGTTGGTGCTGATTTGAATCAAGGTTTCGAATCATTTGTTGAGAAAAGAGGTATGCATATTGTTCACCTTTCATCCATGTTTGATTGCTTATATGAGATGTGTTCTGCATGGAGAAGTTTTTAGGGACATGCATAGGTCATTGTATCAAACTACTTGGTGCATCTTGGCATAAACTTACACATTTCAAAACCTTTCATCTTGACATTGCCTTGCATTGTCATGAGTCAATTTATGCATTCTTTGAGTATCCAAGTCCTCTCTTGGAAAGAGATTCACTGCTGATTGTTAAATAGATAAAATTTCATATGTGGTTACTGTGCCATGGTTACTGGTAATCCATTCTCCTTAAAAAAAGTTAGCAAGTGGTTGCTATGATTAATATGTATTCAAAATAATAGTTACGCCCATTTTAGAGGAGTCTGCAATCCACACAACCTGGTCAGTTACTGCACCAACCATGCTTTCTGTAGCATATGTAGTGGTTTGTTATGAGCTTTGATTTCTTAGCGATGTTTTCAGAGATGCATGGATTTATGGTTCTTTTCACAACCCATTTGCCAAGTGCTTTGGTTTGTTTTACTTCACAAACAAAAAATGAATTACTTATTAGTTATTATCACCCATAGATGTGAGCAGACTCATATGACTGTATAATTAGCATGCATCTTATACTGTGGATTTTTCTGTAGTAAAAATATATACCATTCCTTTTGGGCTTTGTGTATGAGGGCTGACTTATGCAGGAAACTCTGCGTTCTTCTATCTAAATCAGACTTGGGCTCTGAGGGTTTTGGTGATCTCCTCGCTTGCATAAGGAACAAAAATATTCCACTTCGGAATAATATTCATTTTGTGGTAAGTGGCTCAATTTTAAATTTTCATGTAAATTTCTTAAACTCTTATCAATGAATACTGATACCATGCTTGTTGTTCCAGACCTTCCGTAACAACCTTAACAAGGTAATGGATAACTTTTACCATTGGTAACTCGCTTTGTATTGGGTCTTGAGTGTCTTTTGAATAGGTTCTGTATAAATCCTTTATAATTATGTATGAAGTTGCCCTGTTAGGGTAATTCATTGATGTATACTTTATCGAACGTAAAGAATCTTTCTCTTTTTCTCTGTAGATTATGGCTACTGCCTACATCAGGCATGAGCCTTGGGAAATGGGAGTACACAAGAGAAATGGTGTTGTTTATCTTGATGTGCATAAGCTTCCTGAAAGAAGACAAACTGATCTAGATCGTCGAAGGTACTCTTATATTAACCCCTTTTTAAAAAACCAAATTTAATCTCCCGTGTGCGTACTGTTCATTTTCTGTATATGCTTCATAATATGATAGATAGGTTTTCTTGCATTACAAATTTTGCAAATGATGGATATTTGAAATTAATCTTGATTTGTTTAATTGTAGCTAGAAATCTGAATATTATGGCATTCTATGGCACACGGGCCTAAAAAAGAATTTAATTTAGCACTCATTGATTATAGTGGTGAAATTTTATGGTTGTGGTGGTATTGCAAGTAATAGATTGGAGGCGTAGAGTGTGAAATGTTAATAACCAGAAACACCTAAAGCTTCCTGGTTATTAACATGGTATTAGAGCCAGGGGTCATGAGTTTGAAGCCCCTGGGAGGCATGTTACCTCCATCTGTCTATTTGGTTTGTGTGTTCCGTCTATCTGTTGGGTTTCAATTTCGAACGGCTTCTCGTTTGAGGGTTGGGGGGTGTTGATATACATTGTTGTGTTGTTCACTAATAGCTCGAGCTTTTCGTATTTTCGATTATTAAGAGGAAACATGCACAATGGCAAAATTGACTTGGCATTATCATTGATTACTGAACCACTTTTTTTCTGTCCCCATTTTGAGGCTGAATTTCTATATCCCTCTTATGTTATTTTGAGTTGGTGTTCCTACTTGAGGCATAGCTATTGGTTCATTTTTTTTTCATTTATATAAAGTCCCAATTTCATTTTTTTTTATTTTGAGTTTTTATTTTTTTATTTAACTCAGAATTCTTCACTAGAAGGTACTAAAATCAGTATATAAAATAGATTAGTAGAACTAACATGTTGTGAACCTTCACCCAAACCTAACACACCACCAATGAAGATATGAAGCATATTAGTATCTACTGTTGGTTTACCAGGGATGAGACAAACTTCGACAAAATTATTAAAGATTCTCTTTTGAGAAGCAATGATAAAAAGTTTACATTACTAATGTAAGAGGAGACTATACAGTCCATGAAGATAGTAGACTGCCACAATAAAAGCCAAAAAGTTACCAGAGGCGACTCCCACCTCCGAAGGAATAATGGCACCGGTCAGTGTTGCAAATATTGCCTAAAATTTGAATTTATTGCAATATTATTGTGATATTTCTTGAAAATTCTTTCTGTAATTTCTATAATTTATTTGGCTGAAAATAGAAACCACGAGGATGGGATTCAAACCCAGGATGTCGAAAGTAAGGAGCTAACAAATCTTACCAGTTTGCTAGCAATTGTTGGTATACCCTTATAAAGAGTGATATATAAAAACCTGCACTTTTTGCCTCTCCTACAGTACCCAAACCAATCCTCCGCTTGGAAGAGAACCCTACTGTCTACTCCCTTCCCCAATTTTGAACCCCCACACCCTAAAAAGAGTTCTCCACAACTTAGACACATCCGTGCCCCTCAAAATATTTACCCCACAACCTTGATAATAATATTTGCTACACTGTTACCGCAATGTTCAGGTCATGCCTCTTGCCAAAGCCACTCGGCCTACATCTGATGCAATATGGACTTGACCCAAGAAGGCAGTTGGGTCCAAACATTGACCCACGGGTCAAACCCGGTGCATTGGGTTCAGCCATAGGCCCAATTGGCTGAGAGCTACTATGGCACATTTTATAATTATCCTAATACTATTATTTTGCTAATAGGATTAGGAAGTGCTTGTTTAAAAGGATTAGGAAGTAATTTGCTTCAATTAGTAAGTCTTGTTAGCCAAGAAGTATGTTTATTATCCTATAAATTAGAGAGATCTCAATGTAGTTGATTTTACTTTGATAATTAATAATATTCAGATTAGGTTTTCCTTCCAGTTATAGTGTGTTTCTTGGTTATTTTTGCGCCTTGAGGCAGGAATCCATTGAGGGTTCGATCAATCATTTGGGAAATTGATCTATTCTTCTCGATCATGAATTGTGGTTGCGTCAATTGGTTATCAAAACCGAAATCCTACTGTCGCTGGTGAAACTTTGTTTTCCCTGGATCCTAATTTCATCATCACCATCCCTCTCGTCCATCCAATCCCATAGTCACCATTCGTCTCGTCCATTCAAATCCACATCACCCTCTCGATGCCAAAACCCAACCTTGCGAACCCAACCCAAACCACAAAAAACCACCGAAACCCTTCTTGATCCCTGCCTTCTCCACAAAAACCCTCCCAAAAGCCCTTGTCCTAGAACCCATCTCCCTAAATCCGAACCTCCATGAAAACCCAAACCCCATTCAAACCCATCACCTAATCTGTCTGCCGCCCTAGTCCTCTCAATGGAACCCTAAACCCATCCGAACCCCTCCATTGACCCTCAACCCTCTCGCTAGTGAAGCCCCAACCCACTTTCTCATACCCGAGCCCCATTTCAACCCTAAACCTCCACTGCTGTCCATCTGTCCCCAAGCCAGACACACAAGGAAAAAAAAGAAGGGGGGGGGGGGGGGGTTAGCAAGAGCGGAGAATAGAAGAGGACAGAAGAGAGCAGTGTACCTTGCAATAGACAATCGGCACACTAGTGATCCCAAGCAACACAAACATCACGACGAGCACATCACTGGAAGGCAGAGATGGTAGAGGCTTCTCTCTTCCATCTTTCCCCTTCCTTCTTCTTTTAGACGAAACAGTTATGAAGAGGACCATCGCATTGCCTTCTTTCCCTTTATTTTATTCTCTGCACAAATCCCGAGCGCTCTTTAGATCTTAGTTGTGCCTCTTCTGTTTGGACATAAGTTGGATCTGACCTGTGTCTGCATTGACTCAAAGTCCACGTAGATCTAAAGTTGAGTATGCCCTGACCCACTCCAGACCCACAGTAAAAAAAAAAAAAAAAATCAAATGGCTACCTGCACTGGTCAAGTTTTTTGCGATAAATTCACTTATAATTAACGCAATAATTGCATTAAAGATCTATATGCTTGAGTGGATGCTTTAGAAAATACATTTGAAGAACTCACAAAGGCTTCGACCAACACTAACGGTGAGTTTTCCAGCACTGCTAATCCACAACCTCCAATACTTCAATTAAAGCCTGGTCTAATGTTTATACGTTTGAATTACCCTCAGATCTAGGAATCAGTCTAACATGTTGCAGATCTCATACTCTATTGTGGTCATGACAATGATGAAGATTCTGAAGAACATGCAATTGTTTTACTAGCCTCTTCCATCGCAGATCAAATTATTGATGTTCTTGATGATCAGCTTGTTTCTACATGTCAAGAAGGATATCAGAAATTTCTTGTCCGATGGCAAAACTGCCCCATCTTTGATGCTACTTGGATTATTGCATCCGACTTCCAGCACCTGAATCGAGATCTTTATGAACATTATCAATCTATTAACTCGTTGTAGTCAAGTTTTTCAAGACGGGGAGAGTTGATGCAGTACAGACCCGGCCCAAGAAGGTAGCTGGACCCAGACATTGATTCATGGGTCAAATTCGGTCCATTGGGTTCAACCATAGGCCCAATTGGCTGAGAGCTACTATGGCACCTTTTGTAATTATCCTCTTACTATTATTTTGCTTAAATAAGATTAGGAAGTTCTTGTTTAAAAGGATTAGGAAGTACTTTGCGTTCATTAGGTAAGTCTTGTTACCCAAGAAGTAAGTTTATTATCGTATAAATAAGAGAGACCTTAATGTAGTTGATTATGCTTTGATAATTAATAATATTCAAACTCGGTTTTCTCTTCAGTTATGGTGTGTTTTTTTGTTATGTTTGTGCGTTAGTGCATGAATCCGTTGTGGATTCGATCAATCATTCGGGAGATTGATCTATTCTTTTCTATTGTGGATTGTGGCTGCGTTAACATCATTTCCTCTTGGTGGTAACTGGCTTAATTACCATCTACCATTCCCTTTCCAAATTCGGAAAAAGAGATACCAATTACAACTTTTAAACCCTACTTAAAGATCCAAGCTTTTGTTCTTCAAATTAATTGAAATTATTGGGCTGCATTTACCTAAAAATTTTTCTTATTCCTTTAATTCCAAAATTGCCATTCAATTGCTAGTGGCATCATTTTCTATAGAACTGGCCTCATCTGGAAAAATATCTAACTGGCTTCTAATTACCATCTACCATTCCCTTTCCAAATTCGAAAAAAGAGATACCAATTACAACTTTTAAACCCTACTTAAAGATCCAAGCTTTTGTTCTTCAAATTAATTGAAATTATTGGGCTGCATTTACCTAAAAATTTTTCTTATTCCTTTAATTCCAAAATTGCCATTCAATTGCTAGTGGCATCATTTTCTATAGAACTGGCCTCATCTGGAAAAATATCCTCTTGACGACCTTCATTGAGAGCATGAAAAGAACAAAGAAAAAGAAAGGACAATCTGAGCATGGACAGAAAACAACGCTTAACTTTATCCTCCAAATTGTAACAGCAAACTTTCAATGGAGCATGACACTGCTTATGGTCAGCCTGCCTTTATATATTTTATCCCTGTTCTGTTGTCCTGTAAGTTTCATCAAAAGAACTGAATGTATTGAGCATAAATTTTTATGAAATGACACAAAAGGAAAAAGAAAAGAAAAGAAGTATCATTTGGTTTGATTGAAAATAAACCAGTCTCTGGAGGGGCATCAATGTTGTTAAATGAGTTAAATTTGGATGTGCTACGTAAGTGGCTATGACATATTGTCTTGGAGTATTGCTATTTATGCCGGAAAATCCTCATTAGAAAATGTAAGATGAATGATTAATGAAGCTGCGACAATCCCTTGAGGATTTTGGAAGTACATGTCTCCAATCAGTGATTTGTTCTTTCCTTGCATATTTTATTCTATCTGTGATGAGTCTTGTGTTTGATACTTGATTTATAGGGGTTTAGGGGAGTGTCCTTTGGTAGAAACGTTTTCCCCACTTTCTTTTGAATATTGAATTTATTAATGAAAAGGGTAGCCTGCAGCATAAGCGGTTACACTGACAACAAATCAAGCAGGCCAAAAGTGAAAACAAACATAGAAACAGGTCAAAAGATAGAAGGCTAAGAAGAAGAAGATAAATCCACATTAGCCGTAAACATATTTGCCTTCCCCACCCCCCCACCCACCCACACAAACTCCTTTTTTTTTAAAAAAGTAATGGTGAATTTTATTGAGACAAAAAACAAAGAAACAACAACACGAGTATAAGAGACTTACACCCAATTACACATGAATAACCTCCAAAGGAGAAGATCTAAGGACCCCTTGTTTGGCTAAGGAATCTGTGAACCCATTAGCTGTTCTAATCACGAGTGAAAATTATAGAAAGAGTTGAAACTACCTCTTTAATCTCATTGAGAGCAAATTGAAAATTCCAAGGCTTAATCGCTGTTCCTGTAACCCAAGAAATGCCTTTGGAGGAGTCACTCTCCACCATCAAAGGACCTTGAAAAGAATGAGAGAAGATCCTTAGAGCTCCAAAATAACCAACACCTCTGCTTCATTGGAATCCCTTTCTCCAACACTTTTCGAGAATATACACAAGATCACCCCTTTATCATTGCGTAATGCTCCTCTAATACCTGCTGGCCCTGGCTTCCCTCTAGCTGCCCCATCAACGTTGAACTTCAACAAACCAAACAAAGGAGGAGACTAAGAGATCAACCTCTTATTCTTGGTTAAACCACTCACCATACATGCCTACCAATTAGAAAGAATGTCGTTCATACTAAAGTTGGAGAATTCTTTCCTCACTACAGCCCTCTTCTCAATTCTAGCAAGAATTGCTTCTTGAATCCCTTTGAAAAAGAGTTGCTTCTAAAGATTCTGTTGTTCCTTTCCTTCCAAATAGACCAAAGGATAGCAAATCGGATGATCATTTTCGAACTTCTATAATATCCTTCCCAACTGATAACTTCCTTGCTTTTGTTATCTAACTCCTATAATATCCTTCCATACCCTTATTTCAACCCTAGTAGCACCCTTCCTTCCCATATCCCACACACATTTCTTCTCACTATATTGAGGCAATTACTTTGCTCCTTATATTTGGGGTAAGTTACCTCTCCCACGCATCTCTACTCTCCTCCCTAAACTGTCATCTCTATTGTGATAATAAAGTGCATTTTTTTACTCCAAAATATAGTCTATACGTAATCCTCCATTTCCAATTGGAAACTTCACATTCTTCCACTTCTCAAGGTGAAAAATTTCTTATCGCTCCCCTCACACAAGAAATCGCTCCAGATTTGTCCTCTCAAAACTATTCGCCATACTCATTGGAATTTGAAAAAAGAGATACTGGAAGATTTGCGCGAGTTGATTGCATGAGAGTAATTTGACTGCGAAAAGGATGGTAACATATATCTTCAAGAGGCTGAGACAAAACTTATTATCGAGAAGGCCAAGGAAACTTTTGTCAGCCAGCACTGGGATGAATGTCCTCAGCTTTTTCTCTTCCTTGTGTTGCTAACCATGGTTCATCAGTTGCTTCTTTTGAATGGTTTTATTATCACATTCACTCAGTTGTGATAAGTTATATGTCTTCTTTTGTATGCTTGAATGTGTTGCTTTGGCGTTCTTTTACTAATAAAACTTTATGTTATTCTTCAAAAAAAAAAAAAAAAGAATGTACTCAACACAGGTGAATGTGTGCCCAATTACCTAAATTATAAATCCACACTAACTTTTTAATCATGTTCTGTTCAATCAGGTGCTATTGGGGCTATGCTTTTGAGAGTCTTGCCACTGAAGATGCGCAATCCCATATTGATGCAAATGTCGAATACTGCTCTGTGATTAAGACAAAACTAGGTGCCCATCGTATTGTTATGGGTGCTGAGATGGATTGCTGTGATTCAACTGATGATGGAAGGAAGTTCTATATAGAGTTGAAGACAAGTCGTGAGGTTGCTATTGATTGTATGTTTATTGTTATGCTAAGGTTTTCATGTGACACAGGACATTTCTTCCATCCATTTTATATCTATCTGTTTGTTCACTAAATTCATTTGACTAACTTGCGATACTTTTTCCTTTTTATTTTTTACTCACAGTTGGATTATCATACAGAGGAACGGTTTGAAAGAGAGAAGCTACTGAAATTCTGGGTATTGGTCGCCTTCTATTTCGATTATGGATTTTTATGATGTTCTCTGACAATTTTGTTGCATGACTGACACTTGCATAATTAGTTTTCATATGATTTGATAAATCTTCATGCTTTCTCAGTCTGTTTTACAATTTCTTGATAATCTTTTGTATATATTGCATAATCCAAGATTGTATTGGTCATTTTGATTGGTTCTGCAAAGCTCCACAGCAAAGAGACCTAGATAGGGAGGAAAATCAAGCATGGTCACATGGAATTTCCACATGCCATTGTGGATTATGATATACACACATAAACAATCAAACGTTACAGTTACACATTAACCTAGAGTTTGATTTGCCTGAAGCTCCAATACTGAATTGATTGCAGTCGACTATCATGAAAATTGTCAGCTGGCAGAACTTCTTGCTGTTCTAGTTCAAGGAGCACAAGAAAAACCGGGCAAATAACAGTTCAATGATGCGACATAATCTTGGGCCTTTATATGCCCCCTTAAATGTAACAGTCTTGAGTCTTGGTCAGAGTATCATTTGTAACACGGGAGAATCAATAAGTTGTTCACAACCCAATTCAAAACTAAGTACTCCCCATTAAGCCACCATGCTGTGATGTTTCAGAGATAAAAGTTTCAGCAGATCACTACAAAATCATTTACACATGCCATGTAGTACTTCTATACAGGTGCTATCATTCCTTTTACAAGAAAAGTATCGAGCTTCTTGTCCAGCCCTAGACATAAACATGTGATGCAGATCAGCTTGCAACTCTTGATGAGATGGTCCCAACTAGCATAATTGGACTACTGACAAGCCCAAATGGATATAATTTGATAGAATTGAAAAAACCCAAAAATGGATCAAACTCAAATTGTATCACAATCAATATGCTATCACAAGGGAAAGTAGAAAATAGCTTCACCCAAATTGCTAATTCCCACTTGGTTGGTGTTCGATCCTTGGAAGACAAACTCTCAAGCCAATGGAGAAGAGAAACAAAGGAATATATCCATGCATCACTTTAATTAAATTTTAACATAATAAGCCAGGGATGTCTTGGACGTCGCTCAATGATTGTTTGAATACTACTTGCAACAAAGGAACCTAATGTTGTTAAAACTAATCATAGCCATCCATCTAAGCCTTGCTAACTAAAAAGATACTAGTTATGTAACGACCTGAGCCCACTACCCACATGATAATTTCGACTTTGGCTTATGGGATTTCAATCCAATCTTGCCTTACAGTTTTAAATGTCTCATGTGGGTTTAAGGCTAAGGCCACACTTAGATTCCCTGGATCAGTACATGCAAGTTTTCGATGTGGGACGTATTCACCATTGCATACCCAGTCCTTGTTGAACCCAACGCTCGTCTATAGGAGAGCCATAGGTGTGACGTGTTAAATAATTATATATCCTAAAATCAATTATGGTAAGTGTGAAATGATTGGTGTTAGGACGGAGGATAGAAATGTTGTATTATTGGCTAGTGCATTTGGATATAAAGGTGGGAAGCTCCCATGAAAGTATTTGGGATTACCTTACTGTATTAGATTGCCAAGGAGAAGCCTTTGGGATGTAGTTGTGGAGCGAATAGAGAAGAAATTAAGTTCGTCGAAAGGAAGATATTTGTCTATGGGGGTCGCGTTGTCCTAATCAAATCATTTTTATCAAGCATACCTAGTCGTTTTCTTCCTTGCTTCAATTGTCTTAACAGTGTCTATTGACAAATTGAGAAAATTCAGCATGATTTTCTTTGGAATGATTCTCTTGAAAAGAGGAAGTATCATTTGGTTCAATGGGAGGAGGTATGTAAACCCTTAGCTCAAGGTGGATTGGGTATTCACTCTATTGAATAGGTTAATAAAACCTTGTTGGGGAAGTGGTTATGGGTGGGTGGGTTGGGGGTGATCTAGGCCAAGTTTTTTGGAGGCGGCTTTTATTGTGTAAATATAAGTTTGGCTAATGGTGGTTGGTGTAATCTAACCCAGAATTACAAGGTTCTTGATTTATGGAGGTCTATTATTTCTGTTAAAGAGGACTTTGATCCTTGGATTTGTTACATGGTTCATAATTGTCATCTTGTTAGATTTTGGTATGATGAATAGTGTGGGTAGTTTGTAGAAAAATCAATTCCTGAACTTGTATTTGGTAAATCGGAGACAAGAGGCTTTTGTTGTTGAGATTTTTTGTGGTTCTAGTGGAGGTGTAGTTTGGGATTTGTCTTTTCAAAGACACTTGACTAACATCGAAGTTTCTAACCTTGTTGCTTTGCTTGACATGCTTGATAAGGTCTATTTTTTAGTTGGCAGAGTGAATGAAAGGCTTTGGAAACCTAATGTAGAAGGTCAGTTTGTGGTTAAGTCATTTATAATGTTTTGGCTGAGAGTATTGGTAGACTGGAAGGTTGCAGTCTTTTTGGGATCCCTATTCCCTATGTTCCGCCAAGAATAATGTTGTTTTTTTCTTGGGTGGCAAAGAAGCATAAAATTCTGATTATAGACAAGTTAATTCATTTGTTAGTTCATTGTTAGTTTGCTTACAAAGCTTGGATGGCTAGGTTAGTTTTCTTTTATATTAGTTGGGTGATGCCTAAGATTGTAGAAGATCCTTTTCTTCAATTCGTTTGTGACATTAGTTTGTTTTTGGCAATAATTTGTGGAAGTTATCAATGCTAAATTTTTTGACTCTTATTCCGAAAGTCTTTAATGCGGTGGGTCTTAAAGAATATAGACCTATAAGTTTAGTGGGTTGTGTAAATAAATTGCTTTTGAAAATCCTTGCCAAGGGGCCTTTGTTCACAAGAAGCAAAATCTAGATGGAGTTCTCATTGCTAATGAGCTCATTGATGCTAGGAAACGGTCAGAGAAAGCGAGAGTTATCCTCAAAATAGAGTTGGAAAAGGCATATGTTAATGTAGAATGGAGTCCTGTGGATATTATGTTGAGGAGATTTGGCTTTGGGGTGAAATGTTGCTCTTGTATTCGAGAATGCATTTCTTTGACTTCCTTTTCGGTTTTGGTGAATGGATTTTCTTCACGATTATTTAGAGCATCTAGGGGGCTGAGGCTCTAAGTGCTTTACTTTCTAAGGCTAAAGATTGCTATTTGACAAGAGACTTCGAAGTGGGTAGAGGGGCAGAAGTTATCACCCACATTCAATTCGCAGATGATGCCATTATCTTTAGTTCCTCAAGGTTGGAGGAGGTTCCTGCTTGAAGAGGATTCTTAGGTGTTTTGAACTTTTGTTCAGGCTAAGAATTAATTTATCTGAGAGCTTGTTAGTGGGGGTTGAAACTTTAGATTGTGAAGTGCAATTGCTAGCTTCAAAGATTCATTGTAAGTTTGGTAACTTGTCGATGTTGTACATGGGTTTGCCTATTGGAGGTAAAGCGAGATCTAAAGAGGTGTGGAACCTTGTGGTGGAGAACTTAAGAAGGAAGTAGTTTATGTGGAAGAGGAACGCTCTTTCTTTGGCTGGTAGAATTACCGTAATAAAGGCTTCCTTGTCGAATGCACTAGTTTACTATATGTCCTTATTGAGGATGTCAGTGGGTGTTAGGGAGAAGTTGGATCAATGAAGAAGGGAGTTTTTGTGGGGAGGGAGGAATACCAAAGGAAAGTTAAATTTAGTCAAATGAGAGGATGTTATTAAGCCTAAAGCCATGGGGTGCTTAGGGTTGGGAAACTTGGAATTTAAAAATTGAGCTCTTTTGGCTAAATGGTGGTGGAGATATGGGGAGGAGAGGGAAGCTTTATGGATGAGAATTATTATTGCAAGATATGGTGAGAATCAATTGGGTAGGACCCTATTAAAGTTCCTAGGTCTTGTGTGTCAAGTTTGTGAGGTAATCTTTTGAGGGTTGAGGATTTATATTCTGTGGGGAGGGTGGGAGATGTTTGAGTGGAGTGAGCTTCAAAGTGGGGGAGGGAAGTCAAGTTTGTTTTTGAGTTGATGGTTGGGTGGAGTGGGTCCATTGTGTTTGTCTTTCCCTAGGTTGTTCAGAGTAGTGGTCAATAAGTGGGCTTTAGTTAAAGACTATTGTGTTGGTGAAGGGGGGTTTGGTTCATGGAGTATCTTTTAGGAGAGCCTTGCGCTTCTCAGAGGAGTCTGAGTTTGGGTCTTTGGTCAACCGTCTCTCTAATGTTTTCAGTTGCAGGGATGTAGCGGATTCTCGTATCTGGAAGCATAGTCTTTTTGGTGTTTTTTCCCTACAAGTCTTTTGACAAGGTGTTGGAAGGCATACCAAAAGTCAATGTTCCTTCTTTTATAGTTTGGTAGGGTTTGGCTCCACCTAGGGTGGAGGCTTTTGCATGGCTCGTAGGCTCGGGGAAGGTCTCGATGGCTAATAATTTTAAGGAGGAGATGCTTTGCTTTTGAAGCTGTTTCAGACTTATGTGTGATGTATAGGAAAGGAAGGGAGCAGTGCATCATTTGTTTGTGCATTATCTGTTTGCTCATTCTTTATGGTATATGCTTCTTGTGCAATGTCGCATCTTTTCGTGTAGCCTGGGGTCTTTGGCTGGGATGATTGAAGAATGGAGGAGTTCTAGTTTTTTTGGATGTGGGTTCGTTCTTTGGAGACTCATTCCTTTTGCTATCTTATGGTCAGTATGGAAAGAGAGAAATGACAGAGTCTTTAGATGGTCTTCGTCATCAGTGGAGGAGTCATCTCTTTTGGTGGTGGCATGGGTTGCTAATTAGGTTGCTTTTAAGAGTGAATTGACAAGTTAAAGGCAGATGGTGTGTTACATAATTGGCAGGCTTCTTTATTATGTGGAGTCGAGAAGCCCTTGTTTGAGGTGTGCTCAAGTTTAACTTAGATGGGGCGGCTAGGGGAAAGCGCAAGCCGACGGGCATATGGGGAGTACTTCGCAATAGTGAAGGTATTGTGTTGGCTATGTTCTTGAAGCATATGGGTTGTAAGGAGTCCAATGAGGCAGAGCTTCTAGCTATCTTGGAAGCTATCTGAATTTTCTCTTCCTCTTCTTTTCAGATGAGTTTAGTGGTAGAAAGTGATTCCCTTAATGCTATCTCGTGAGTTTGGTCCAGAGGGTCAGGATACCCTCTGTTAGCAAAAGAAAAGAAAAGAAAAGAAAAGAAAAGAAAAAGCTATCTCGTGGGTGTTGTCTTTAGCTATGTTTCCTTGGAAGTTTTAATTTTACATGAATGAGATTAGAGGTTTGTTGTCTTCGTTTCAAATTGTCTTTTAACTTTTAAGCATGTGGGTAGGTCTACCAATGGTTTTGCAGGCTCATTAGCTAATCAAGGAGTGAATAGGATTTTTGATTTGGTTGCCTTCATTTTATAATTTTATTTGATATAATGCTTTATACCATCTTGCCCCTCTTTTCCTTTTTAAAGAGGGGTCTTTGTAATCTCCTTTCTTTGTTTAATATATTTCATTGTTTCCATTTCAAAAAAAAAAAAAAATTTGTGAAAGTTAAATGTTTATGCTATGATTTGGAGGCTTTGGTTGGAGAGGAACAATAAACTATTTACAAACAAGAGCAAATATATTGAGGAAGTTGTTGAGTCCAAACAATTGTTTGGACTATGTCAGAATTGGTATGTAATAGCAGGGAATTTGTTGGTATTTCTTTGGGTGATCTTAATTGTCTTGGGCAACTGTTTGAGGTTGGCGTTCTAAACGTGTGCAAAGACCAATTTGGAACCATCCCCCTTCTGGTATTTTTTAAGTTGGAACTTTGATGGTAGCTTGTTCAAAGTGTTAAGCGATGAGGTATCGGTGGTGTTTTTCTGATGCTAAGCAGAGTTGTTTGGTCTTCTAATTGGGCGTCATGAGCTACGTAGAATGGGAGGTTTTAATCCTATCGTTGAAGGTTATTCTTTTTCTTGTATCCAATTGCGTTTCGGAAAAGCTATTCATCCTTGGAGGCTAGATGATCGGGTGGAGGAATTGTAAGATATTTCAAGCCAGTTAGGTGCTCCTTTCCATCATATTTTAAGAGAGGCTAATACTATGGCGGATACTCTTGCTAGTGAAGTAGTTTTTCGCACTTATATTTCTTTTGATGTATAAGTTCTTTTAGGTGTTTTCCCTTGTTCATTGTCATTTTTGCTGTGTCTTGTTTCTGTCTGTTTGCTTAGTGGAATAAAATTTTATCTTTTATAGAAAAAATAATTATATAACCTCAAAATTACTTAACACAAATAAAGAGATAAAAAATAGGAAGCTTCTTGTCTTCAATCCGCCTTAGACATCCTTTTAGTGGAGAGCTCCTCTCCATATGCTATTTTGAAAAAACAAAAAAAAAAAAACCTTGAATCAAAGAATTTCTTCTCCATCCTGCTTTCCTCCATTCAAGCTTCAAAAGAGACAACTTCTAATGAATTTAGTAGTCATTGGATGTCCTTTTCCAGGTGGGCTTGGTCCCACCTTGTTGAGCGTGTTTGACATGGGTCCCATGTGTGTAACATGTAGTATGTGGCTTGGTCCACCCATGAGTCAATCTGTCATGGTTGATCCGTGAATTTTGGTCTTCCCCTTATGAGTCGGTGAAGTTCATCATGCTAAGACCCAAGTATTGGCTCACACGGAGGAGTTAGATTTACTGCACTTGTGTGTAGGATCCAGATTCCAGGTCCATGGAACAGTAAAAAATGGCCCCTTAAAAATACTGTTCAAGGGCTGTTTGTACAGAATGGTTCCTTGTTGCTGTAGGATGGATCTAGAAATCTATGGGTCTCACAAATAGGCCCTGAACTGGGTCAAACTACTCAACCACACATTTGGTCCTTTGGGCCCTTCTGGTCTGGGACTAGGATCTAACCTGGTCCACAAGCCCATTATGGCTGCTGACTCAATGCGGTCATGCACTTGGTTTGAGCATGCTTCTTTTCTTTTATTCCTTTTTCTTTCTTTATTCAATCCTTCACCTTGTTGGACATATTTGATTTCGGATTACTGTTTGCAAAGTTTCCAAGTAAAGTTGTATTAGAGGTTTTAGATATTTTTTATTTATTTTTATTATTTATTGTAAGAAAAATATAAATAAGAAGAGAGCCAGCTGACCAACCCTATGAGTTGGACGACTATTGCAATTTGATCACTGCTCCGTGGCATCTATTCTTGTGGAGGTTGGATTGTTTGTGTACATCCATCGGTTCGGCATTTGTGCTTCATTGGTGATTGAGTCTCTTATTTTATTGCTCTCATTGGTGTGATCTTGGAGAGGTATATTTGTTGTATTCTGCACTCAAACATATCAGCCCTCTTTGTTTGGAGTTGCAGCCGCTTCACTGGGTTGGGGCCAGATCCTTCACTTGATTGGGGCTCACATCAACATGATCCTGGCCATCAGTTTAAACACTACCACCATCATCATTATCAAAGCTTGGTCCCAATTGTGCTGGGACCAGTTATGTTTCTCTAATCTGATCTATCACGAGCCAAATCCTTGGATAGAAATCATAGGATGCACTTCTTAAAATGTATCCTAGCTAGTCGTATGACTTCCATCCATATCCACTTTGGCAAACCCCTTTTTCCTTGGTGGGGCATCAACTTGTAAAGAAAAAAATTTCTTTGATGGCGGTGGCGTTGTTGGCTCATGTCGAACGTGTCCAAACCATCTCCATGTCGAACATGTCCAAACCATCTAAAATGATTCTCTCATAAAATTTCACATAATGATGCTACCTCTGAATGCTTTTGAAAGTGCTCAATTTTTATTCTATCATTCATAGTTTTTCCACAGATCCATCTCAAAATTCTGATCTCTGCTCGCACTAATTTTTTGTTGCCCTATGAAAATCTTCCTTTAATCTTGTTGGTATGTGCCATTTACAAAGCACTCCAGAAGCAAGTCATCATTTCAACCATCTTTCTCTTATTCTATGTTCCATGTCTTCTTAAGCGCTCCATTTTTGCTAATTATCAAGCAAAGGTATTGGAATGAATCTTTGTGGTATCTCTTGAGGTTCAATTTTCATTGGAGTTTCAGCTCTTTGAATATCCCCACTGAAGTTGTAGTTCATATATTTTATCTTCGTATGACTCATTTTAAAGCCCTTGGATTTGAGAGCCTCTCGCCATCTCTCAACTCTTGCATTTGCACCAACCTTCAATTTATTCACCAATAGTAAATTGTTTGCAAATAACATATACCAAGGTACCTCCTCTTAACTATGAGCGGTTAAATGTCCATGATAAGTGTACAGATAGAAGGGTGGCTTGGCCCAACGGTAAAGGCTTACCGGTAGCGTCTTGGAGGATGAGGGTTCAAGTCACGGAAACAGCCTCTTCAAAATGAAGGTAAGGCTGTGTACATCTTGCCCTTCTCAGACTTTGCTATGCAGGAGTCTCGTGCACTTGGTCACCCTTTTTGGCTCAAAATAGAAAGGAATGGAGAAACAGAATTCATGTAGCCGACCCAATATGGTTGGGATAAGGTTTTGATGATGATGATGATGATGATGATAAGTGTATAGATACAAGGACTTAAAGCTGACCCTTGATGTGAACCTATGGTCACTGAAAATTTGCTTGTCTCTCCATAGGGTAGTTCTTACACTTTTTACCGCTCCCTCATACGTGTGCTTAATGATGTTAATATGTCCTTTTGGGATGCTCCTTTTATCTAAGACCCACCAAATCAAATCTCTAGATACCCTTTCATAGGCTTTCTCTAGATCTATAAATATTTGTCTTCTTCTTGGTATTTTTCATGAATTGCCTAAGTGAGAGGATAACTTCCGTCTAAGAAGCATGGATACGGACACGAGACACAGATACGATACGACACGGACACGCCGACACGGCATTTTTCAAAAAAGTAGGACACGGACACGTCAGGGACACGTTAATAATATATTTATTTATATATATAATTATTTACTAAAAAAATAATATCATTTTAACTTTTTTAATCAATTTAGCAATCAGAAAATAAAAATTCAAGTACCAACTAACAAACATATCAAATTATCAAATATCAATACAACACTAAAACATAATTCATAATCAGTAAACATGAAATATCCATAGTTCCAAAAAATTTATATAAAGAAAAGGGCGGATCATCTCTTTCCTCTCCTTTAAAAAATATAAAAAAACAAAACAAAACAAAAAGCAAAAAAGAAGCTAATCTTGAGGCCTAGTATTTAGTGAAATATTTATTTGTCTTTTGCTTGTGATATGATTGATATTTACAATCATATATTTTTCCATGTTATAAAATTGTCATATATTAAGTTTACAAGTTTTAATAACCACGTGTTAACAAAGTGTCCAAGAGATATTAGTCACATGTTTATTTTTTAGTCATAAACACGGGCTAATAATTGTGGGACACGTTGCAAAAAGAGTGTTAAATAAGTGTCCGAAATTAAGATTTTTAATTCTTAATTATGGACACGGCTAAATAATATCGGACACGTGTCCGAGAGTGTCCGAGAAGTGTCGGTGTCCGACACGTGTCCAACACGGACACGTTACTTTCTTAGAAGTGTCCGTGCTTCTTAGACTTCCGTAATTACCTCGCTGGCATGATTCCATAGCTGACCTCGCAGGCATGAAACCAAGTTGATTTACAGGTATCTTAGTCTTTTGTCCAAGTCCTCCATTACTCAACCATCGTTCCATATTTTGACTCATATGTTTAATGCTAAAATAATGTGTAACTCTATATATCTCCTTTGGTCATGTATATAGGTACTGCAACACTTCTTTTCCATTCATCTGACCTTTTCTTTGATCTTAAAATCTTCTTAAAGAGCCTAGTTAACCGAACCCATCCAATATCTATTAAGCATTTTCAAGCCTCTATTGTTTTTCTTCTAGCATTCCCCATACCATAAAAGAACTACATTTTGTCTTCTTCCTTTTTGAAAATCTTTTGATATTTACCTCAAAATTTCTTCATTGCATGTGATACCCCAAAATTCTTTTATCCGCCCTTTCTTGTGTTGACAAATCTTCTCTTTTCCTAATGTATCCAACTCATGTATTCTTTCCTTCTACGAAAGTTCTATTTTCTCTTATCTTTTATCTATCTCCGTATTCCTTTTCTTATTGTATAATTCATGCCCTGTCCACCCTTCAAGCTTCTACCTGAATTGTCCATTCTTCAACTGTATCCACCAATCCAGTTTGGCCTAACCATGCATTTATAACCTCAATGGTCTTGGGTCCCAGTTCATCTCCAACTCACTTAGCACCACTGCAACATGTATGATTTTTTCTTTTGGATTCAGTAATAGTAAATTATATTACGATGAAACTGATTACAGCAAGGACAACCCACCCTATCAGAAAGATTGGGGAAGACAGTGGTAGACAAGAAATATACCAAAGAAACCAAAAAGAAACAGGCTGCAATCTAAGAAATTTCTTGGAACCATGATCTGACACTCCTTGATGATTCATTTCCACCCCTTCTAGTTCAAGATTCTATCAATCTGATTCATCACAAATAAACTTATTAATCAGTTGACCGTGTAGATCTTACTCCAGCAACTGGCATATTAATCAGCTCATTGTACTACAATTGTAAAAAACTGTTCCACTGTTTGGGCATTTTGGCTGATAGTCCCCCTCGTGTGGGGAACTAATGATAATGTAGTCACCTCCCTCCCTTGCCCTCTCCTCCCTTCCACTGTCTCCTCCCTTCCTTCCTCCTCCATGGTATATTGGCAAATACTCAATCCTTATCATCCATTTTAAATCATCATCCTTTTGCCTTAAAGATCACTTAAACGGAGCTCTTTTTTATATATGCAACTGTGCTGCTATTGAATTAGCCTGATTTGAGCCTCCTTTTGGCAGGATCATCTATTTTTTTAAAATCCTGAATTCCCACTATGGCTCAGTGATTTATTCATCCAATTTTGTTTCTTGAATTAACATTACATTCACATTCCTTAACGAAACTTACTCTGCAATCCTTTGCCTTTCCTGCCTATGTTCATGTAACTTAACTATGACTTTGTTAAATGAAAATGAAGTTCACAAATTTTTGTTATGTTCTTTATTTCTTAGTGATGGTTGTTTTCTTTATATTTTGAATTTGTTTGCTTTGTTTTGTCTAAGGATATCTAGGTTTGCATTGCAGATCCAGTCATTCCTGGCAGGTGTTCCTTACATTGTCATTGGTTTTAGGTATGTTTCATTTCCAGCATAATTTTGTGATCTCTCTCTAGAGTAAATGTCATCATGGTACCATTTATGAGTGATTTGTTTTATTCAACCCTTCCATCTATTTGATTAGAATTTTCTTCCATCACACTGTGCAAGTTGTATCTTTTTTTTTTGTTTGGTTCATTTTTTAACCTTGTAACTAGTAGGATTATCCTTTTTTTCATCTTTTTTTTAAATTGAATTAAGAAAAGGTTTTAAAAAGTCCTGCTGTGTTGAGTGTATCTGGTGGACACATTTCAACACTGCTTCTGATTAAATTATTATGCAGTTTGAAATGAGGCTAGTTACAGAATGAAGTGAATTACCTAGTTTTTCTTTTAAATAACGAAACTGAATTACTATTCTAAATAGCTGGTAGAATTATTGTTGTTAAAATCTTATGATTTGTATCCTAGAGCCCTCGTCTCGTTTCAAATCGTAATTAAAAAGATATGTGTCTATAAAACGAATCCCATTTAGAAATGAATCTTTGGATTTAGCTGTCAATATTGCAGTTCGATACTTGTTTGATCAAATCTTACAATCCAAGTGGTTTTATTTTGTGAGTATAGCCATAGCTAAATGGTTAATATTAGTACTTTTTGCCTTCTTTCCTTTTTTTTTTTGTGTTCCCACTTTTGAAAAGGTTATCTAGTGATTAACAAAATTTCTTAAGAATTTGTGCGATTTGGAGAGATTTTAGAGATAAAAAATGAATAGGCATGTAACTAGAGTATTGCTTTTTGTCTTTTTTTGTGGTTTTTCCGAACACTTTTTTTAAGCTTTAGGAGACATCTAGCCATGAAAGGTATATGATTTGGATTTTATTTTCATATTTTGGTTTGCGGAGAAAAAAAAATCATTACATCTCCTTTCTTTTTCTTAATAACCCTGATTTTATGAATCTATTTAACTATTCACACATATCATTTATGACATGAATGAGTGGTGCTTCAGTGCGGATGTCAAGCTTGTGAGGCTCAACTAAAGCCCCACCAATCGAGGATGAGTTGGGTATAAAAGATCCAAATGGGACAAGCCTGTAAATGGATTCACTAACATCTTGATTTGAGGCCCACAAGTTTAACGGTTATATATAAATATATAAATCCAATGGTTCAGCCTGTTTGGGTTGGTGACTTGGTGTAAAACCCATGGGATCCACGGTTTTTATTTTATTTTATTTTATTTTTTTTCTTTTGGATTTTTTGGTGGGGTGGGGGGGTCGGTTTGGCTTTGGATGGGGTCAGATTTCTCAGCTGTGCCCCATTGGCTATTTCACACTGTGCGAGACAGCCACATAAGAGCATTTGCCTATATTAATATATCTCAATTGTGTTCCTATGATTTTATCCCTATGATTTTATTGTAATCTTATTTGTTTGTGTAATGATGCTAGTGTAGATGGAAAATTTATGAATTTCAAATAACTACTATTTTTTTCTTTTTAGTTTTTTTTTCATGTTTTGTAAGAAAAGTAAAAATCATATGAGTTGCAATTTGATTTGATTCAAACCCTTGAATGATTTGAAATGTGATTTTGAATTTCAACAAATCACTGAAAGGCTCTTTAGCACCAATCTTGTAATGTTTTAACTTATTTGTCCAAGCCTTTCCCCTTTATTATGAATGGTCCACTTGGATCGACTAATAGTGGGCCCCATATGGTAGCTTGTACCATAAGACCGCAATAAAAGCTTGTTCAGGATCATTACTTTCTCTCTCTCTCTCTATATATAGGGGCCTAATCTTATGAGAACTGTTCTCACGCATCTACTATGAGAACTTTTTATGGTGGGTCCCATTTGGGGATGGGACCTGGGGAATGGAAATATCTATGTGGACCACCCCAAATATCAAGTTTGGCCCTAATAACTTAGCCCTAACCTCTTCATCCATGTCCTACAGATCCAGTTCATTTGGATTGGTGCACAATCGATGTAATAGTCTAGTAGATTTGGATATAACCGAAACTTGGGGCGTTTGACTACTAAGGGGTCCCTATGTATTACAAGGTGGCTTGGTGATAGATGGGCCCTACCTAGAGTTCTCAAAAAAATGGTGAGAACTAATTCTCACAACATTATTTCCCACATATATATAGATATACATATATATCTATATATATGGGGATTGCTCCCACAAGCTCAAGCGGATGGAGGTTTTTTCATCCACCTGCATGTGTGGGGCCTACCATTGTTCCATCAAGATAGACCATACATAGTGGCCCCCTGAATTGCACATGGCTACTAATTTGGGCCCAATCTGATTTGATTTGACTGTTGAATCAATTGACACCCATTTGAATGGATTATTGACCATTAAACTTTTGGAGCCCAGATAGAGATAATAGAGATCAGGGATGGGATTGATTTTTCGTAGAGAGGAGGACGCTAGGGAGTTTTCAAATCTGCCCTTCCTCATGTGGGCCCACAAGCTTGAGCTGACGGGTCTTATCCCAAGCTTGAGTGTGTGGAGGAGCCCATTATATATACACATATATATAGCTTTAATCCTATGAGAACTGTTCTCGTGCACCTATTGTGAGAACTTTTTATGTGCGCCCGCGCCCCGTTTGGAGATGGGACTAGAGGATGGAAAGATCTATCTGGGAACTACTCCAAATATCAAGTTTGGCCCCAATCACATGTTCCTAACCCTTTTCATCCGTGGCCCATAAGTCCTATCCATTCGGATTGGTGCACTGTCGATCTAACGGTCCATTAAATTCGAATTTGATTGAAACTTGGGGCATCTGACTATTAGGGGGGTCTATGTGTATTGCAAGATTTGAATTTGGTGATAGATGGGCCCCACTTAGACTTCTCACAAAAAAGTGGTGAGAACTAGTTCTCATAGGATTATTTCCTTATGTATATTTATTTTGAATGGTCAGTGAACTTATATATATATATATATTAGGAATGCTAGATAGCGCCTGGGCATTTTTAAAAGTGAAAACGCCCTTTTTTTGCAACGAATAGGAGATTAAGAATGTGGAGAAGCAATTAATATTACTTTTAAAAAGGAGAAAAAATCACCATATGACTTGTCCTTCATTGGAGGATAGAAAGAGAGCATAAACACTCCTTTTTAAATGGGGCATTTCTAAGAATTTTTATATATTTATACAATGGAGAATATTAGTATGTATCCACCACTTACCATCTGTGAAGCATAGACACGGACACGGGACATAGATACGATACGATACGGACACGACGATATGAAAAATCCTAAAAAAGTAGGATACGGACACGGCTAGGACACTGCAAATAATAAATATATATTTATATATAATCATAAAATTAAAGAATAGTTATATTTTTAACCAAATTAAAAAGCATAATGTCACAATTAATAAAGAAAAAGCATGACTAACACTGGAAAAGTCAAAAATAAAACCCATAATGCATAATGTAATGTAATAGTAGGCCATAGGCCCATAGTACATCAATCATCATCAACATTACATGTCACAATTACATTATAATCAAAACAATAAAAAAAGATCTCTCCTCCATTACCCCACTCCATAAAAGAAAAAAAAAAAAATCCTTGCTTCATTCATGATTCATCATTGGAGACAACTTCAATGGCATCATCACTCCCATCGTCACTCCCATCATCAATAAATAGCATAGCCTCGAATTCTGGCTCATCAAGTGAGAGATTTGCAACCTCAAGTACTCCAACGTCCTCAAAGGATTCAAATGCATTCCCTACAATATCCCACATCTTAGTTTGTCCTTGTATGTATTGTGGGGTTCTCCTTGATAGAAGACGGAGATTACTATGAATGAATACAAAATCTTCAGCAACTTGTGGTAATATTTTGTTCCTTTTCAATGAGTGTATAAATGAGTAAATGCTCCAATTCCTCTCACAACAAGATGAGGAAGAAGGTTGCATAAGCAGCTTCAAAGCTAAGGTTTGAAGTGAGGGTGCAAATGCATTATAAATAACCCACCAACTTTTTGGTTCCATGATAGATCTATCATGTATGGAATCAACCTTTGAAAACCCCCTAGAATTAGTTGAGAAAGCTGTATACTCCAATTGAATTTTTTGTCTCTCTTTTGAGTCAACGTAATATTTTTTTAAGCACTTTGTTCTCTCTCTTGAAACCTCCAGATATTTATGTGGAGGAACTCGATTTGGGTCCTCATGAAGCCACGCATCGCTATAGTACCTTAACTACAAGAATGAAAATTATATGATTAGTTTAATTTTTTAATTAATAGTTTTTCTAAAAAATAATATGTTAAAGCTTAGAGGTTACCTTGGGTTTAATGTGCCAAGCAATGAAGCGGAGTGTTCTTCTTATTCCAACAGTCAATCAGATTCTAATGCACCACATCATAGAAGGTTGATGTCTCATCTTGCCCCTTCCCTTCATGCCTATATATTGCCAACTTCACTTTCTCTATCATTGTATCCCACATATCATAAACTAAGTGAAGACAAGGCTTATTTGTATCACAAGCCCGAAGCATGCCATAAATAGGCAATGTAAAAGCAAGGATGTAATCAATCGTATCCCACCAAATGTCATCCAACACCTTTTCCTTCACAAACTTGGCTTTTCCAACGTCATCATCCTTATAACAAGACCAATTGTCACAAATTACCATAGCTTGAAGGCCACCCTTTATCAGTTTGAATCTTTTAAGCATCACAATCATCGAAGCAAAGTGTGTCTCCACAACCGAAAGCAATTCCAAACTAACAAAGTCCTTGAACACAGTCAATCTCATTGAATGATTCATGATAAAATGCTTTATCATCATGACAAGCCCCAACAACATCGGTAATCTAACTGCACTACGCATAAGTTATTTCGTTTGTTTCCACATTTTTTGCTGCACATGTTTTTTAGGGCAAAATTCAATGTGTGTACCACGCATGGTGTCCAAACAATGTGAGAAAATAGTCCTTCAATAAGTTGCCCTACTCCTTGGCAGTTTTTGGCATTATCGGTAATCACTTGAACCATGTTTTGGGGCTTAACTTCAAGGATGACTTGTTTCATGAAGTTAGCAATGAAAATTTTATCCTTGACTTCACCTGAACAATCAACTGCTTTTAAAAACATAGGCCCCCCTTCTGTCGCTGCCATAAAATTAATTAATGATCTCCTTTGTGAATAATTCCAACCATAGCAGACAATGCTAACCCCTTTTTCCTTCCATGTGTCTCTAATTGGTTGCAATAGTCTGTCAATATTTGCCCTTTCTCTTTTGAGCAAAGTGGTTCTCAACAAATTATAACGAGGAGGCAAATAACCCGAAATCTGATTATTGGTAGCAAAATTATAGGAACTAACATAATAGGGGTTCCTAGCTAGGTGAAAGGGCAAGCCCACAGAATAGAACATCCTAGCTATTTCAGAATGTAATTGGTCCCGTGCCCTAAATGTTAAATGCCTTCTCAATGGCATTTCCACTTCCACTTCTACTTCCACTCCTCAACCACTTCTTTGATTCAAAGAGGCCCAGCCCTTG
This sequence comes from Sextonia rubra, assembly GCA_037013555.1. Classification (NCBI taxonomy): domain Eukaryota; kingdom Viridiplantae; phylum Streptophyta; class Magnoliopsida; order Laurales; family Lauraceae; genus Sextonia; species Sextonia rubra. The sequence goes on from JASUAD010000009.1 coordinate 29,842,124, forward strand.
ACTAGCAGTCATGCCACCCAAAGATGTTCTAAGAGGGGGCAAAGGAACCTTTTTTTGGCTTAAAGCTTTGCAATCTAGCTTCAGCTTCCTCAATAGCATTTTGAATTTCAGCCGTTTCTTTAGGAGTGACTTTAGAATATATTTGAATCCCTTGACCACTAGTTTTTAGCAAATGTGCCTTTACATTGGACCCTTAAAAGCTTTGTGGCAAAATTTGCATTGGAAATGAAAATTCCCTCCTCCCCCTCCAATCTTCTCTAACTTCGTTGTATAGTTCCAAAGGTGATTATTTTCATCTTGATTGGAGCCCTCGGCCGGCATAGGGCTACTAGCTCCCGTAGAAGACAATGACATATTCTCAAAACAATTTCCTATCCCATTGAAAAATAAACTATCAAATTGAAAAATAAACTAGGAAAAAAAATGTAGCAGTTTTGGAAAAAAAAAAAAAAATGTAGCAGCAGCATAGAAATATAACAGCAGCAGTTTTGATTAAAAAAAAAAAGCAGCAGCAGTAGTCCAAAAAAAAAAAACAGAAAAGGAAAACAACGCAGCAGCACAACAGTCCCATGGAAAAAAAAAACAATAGCACTAAAAAAAAAAACTCAGCAACTGTAGTTCGAAAAAAAACGAAGAAAGAAAACAGCAGCCAAAAAAAAAAAACCCAGCAGCATTGAAAAAAAAAAATAGCAATAGCACAGCAGTCCCATTAAAAAAAAATAGCACTGAAAAAAAAAAATAGCAGCAGCAGCACTTCGGAAAAAAAAAAAGAAAGAAAATAGCACCTGCAGCAGCACAACAGTCCCATGGAAAAAAAAAAGGAAAACCAGCAGCACTGAAAAAAAAAAACAGTAGTAACAAAGCAGTCCCATGGAAGGAAAAAAAAAAAAAGCACTGAAAGAAGAAAAAAAAAAACAGCAGCAGCAGTAGTTCGAAAAAAATAATAATAATGAAAGAAAACAACAACAGCAGCAGCACAAGAATCCCATGGGGAAAAAAAAACAGCAGTAAAAAAAATAGCATTAGCACTGAAGAAAAACAGCAACGGCAATCAGATGGAAGAAAAAAAGGGAAAAGAAAATAGCAGTTTGGAAAAAAAAAAGGGAAAGTAGCAGTAGCAGCGCAATAGTTAGATGGAAGAAAAAACAGCAGCAGCATAGCAATAGTTCAAAAAAAAGAAAAAAAGAAAAAAGAAAGAAACCAGCAGCAGCACAGTAGCACTGAAAGGAAAAAAAAAAAAAACAACCAAAAAAGAAAAAAGAAAAAAACAGTTGTACCTGTTCTTCCTCCAACACCTCCTTCTTTTTCTTCTTCTTCTTCCTCCACGCGCATATCTTCCTCATGCTTCTTTCACGCAGATCTTCCTCACGTTCAGGTCTTCCTTAAGCTCAGATCTTCCTCGCAGATTACTTCTTCCTTCCTCACGCTGTCATGCAGTTCTACATCTTCTTCTTCTTCGTCTCCGTTTCACAGGCGCCGCCGATTCCCCCTTTTTTTTTTCTTCATTTCCGTTTCACAACTGTTGCCGATTTCCCCTTTTGATTTTCACAAGTGAAGTGTGAATAGCAAAGCATTTGGGTTATAATTTATAAGTAAAAAAAAATTCTAGGACGTTCTCGTAGTGTTGAACACGTGTCCCAGCGTGTCGAAGCCGTGTCCGTGTCCGTGTCCGTGTCCGTGTCCGACATGTGTCTGACACGGACACAGGGACCATTTAGGAGTGTCTGTGGTTCATAGCTCACCAGGGGATGAAGGACTCTTCTATAGTTGGATATATTAATGTGCAAAAGATAAAAAGCATATGAAAAAGAGGAATGCTCAAGTACAAATAGGGAAAGCCGTGTAAGCATCCCTCACCCTATGGTGAGGGAAGGATGCATACCAGCATTCCTCATTTATATATATGTAGAGAAATATTACTATGCATCCTTCCCTTATCTTATGGTGAGGGACACTTCCTTTTTTGGAAAGTATTAATGTGCAGAAAGACAAAATCATCCACCTCATTACACATTTTTTACCTTGTTAGGTTAAAAAAAAGAAGTGTCCCTCACCATAAGGTGAGAGAATGATTCATGGTAATCTTCCTCATATGTGTGTGTGTGTGTGTGTGTGTAAATGAGGAATGCTAGTATGCATCCTTCCCTCAACATAGGGTGAGGGACATTTGCACAATTGGAAATATTTATGTGCAAAAGACAAAAATGTATATAAAAAAGAGAAATGTTCATGTACAAATAAAGAAAGCCATGTGAGGATCCCTCACTCTATGGTGAGGGAAGAATGCATACTAGAATTTACTATTTGCCTATACTACCATGCAAGTGTAAGAGTCATATAGGTAATATCTGATTGCCATTGTGAGAGTTGTGTGGGCATTTGACAGTGACATGTTTCGTTCTTTTCGTGGGATATTGCCATTTCACAGTGACATTTTCTTGACACTTATAATTTGTCTTGCCATTTTACATGACAAAATTATCGATGATTTTTCACTGGTGTCTTTCTCAAACCAGGAATGATGCGGGTCAACTAGTTCGCACAGAGAGGCTAAGGACCAAAGATATAACACAGAGAGTAAAGATGAAAAACTATTGGCAGGTACTGGAATTTACGTTGATCATTCAGTTTGCAAATCTATCTCAATTCACGTGTATCAGTGAGTTTTAGTGGATCTGATGGACTCACTGCCATAAGTTGCCTATCAAAAGTTGGTCTGGATGATTGATGCCTGTGCCAACTTGTATGGAGTGGTGCATCAGGACATATGTAGTTCATCTTCACAATCTTGGGTTATATGGTACATTTGAATGGAAATTGTTGTATTGTTGTATGGAAATTATTTGATCTCTAAAATTTTAAGGGGTTCTTTCCGTGCATTATTCCAATGTGGGCAATACAGATAGGGAGATGCCGTTCAGGAAAAAAAAAAGAAAAAGGAAAAGGATAGGCATCACAAATTGAATTGATAACTTCATGCGAATTGTTGCAGGGTGGAGTATGTCTGGCATTTGCTGATGAGGTGCTGTGCTGGCTCTATGGGACGGTCAAAGAGAGTTGGGTTTTGCATTCCTTTCTATGTTTCTTCCCATTGTTTCCTACCTTTGATTTCTGAAAATGAATTACAATTTGTAGTTCTTAAATTATGATTTCAGATGAAGACTACATTCTTCAGTTTGCCCCGCCTTTCTACCGATTGGAGCTCTTGCAGGCCCCATCTTGCCCAGATGTCATCACGAGTCATGTGGAGCAACTGCGGGCATGACTGGTCATCTTCTACTCAATAAATTTTCATGCAGTTATAAAATGACCACATATAATAGTTGTACTAGTAGTTACAGATATGTCGGGTGCATTGAAATACCCATAGATGGAATCATCAATCAACACAATTGCAATTTTGGGAGGCTATTGTAGTGTATTAACTCATCAATGAAAGGAAAACATAAATTTTGTGGCAGATGAAGTTAAATTTCAGTCTTCAGTCAGTCGTCTAGCATCTTTTTTAAAGGAAACGGACATTCTGAACTATATTATATATATATATATATATATTAATGTTGTTGGAGGTTCTCTTGAGAATCCATGTTCCTGACACAAATTTCCTCCAAATGAAGTGCTATGCCTTTGTTTCTGTGTCTGTGGTTGAAAAGACAATGGGCACACCTGAAGATGTAGGTTATTCAACCACTATAAGACAGCAATTGCCTGAACTTTAGATGTCTATCTAGGCTATCTCATCACTAACCTGAAAGAGAGTGGGATGATTTGAGTCAACTAGCTGTCTATAAGCAACAAGAAAAGAGTGTGGACCTCAAGATCCAGTGTGGATTTCACTAGAAAAAGGTATCAAGGCCTTGTATTCAATTCATGCAAGTAATATCCTTAAATCCGGTAGTGTTGATCCTCATTATTGTTTGAAAATCGGACTGGAGCTCTCTACTGGACAGTTTGATCTAATTTTTGTTGGAGAAGAGATGGAGCTCCCTTCCTACCACCATTGACTAGATCCTAAGGTAGCATGTTTTAGATGTGAATGGTGGATCACCAGTTCTACTCGTCTAAGCAGTGATACGTCTGTACCATATTTATGAATTCAGGCATGTCAGTTAAGTGGGCAATGTCGTCTTCATCAAAATCGAATCCTTATTCCATCTTGGTTAACTTTTGTGAGTTCTACTTTCATGTGGAACAACATATTTGCTATCCATGTGACTTAATTTAGTGGGTCAGAATGCAAGCAATATTGTGTCATCAAGAAGACGAAGAAAACGAAATCATGCCTTTCAGTCATCCAGGATTAGAAGTAATTTTGTATGTTGACGTGAGACACATGCATGCATTTATCATCCTTCTGAAAGGTCAATCAGACTAGCCTCCATGGCACCATTGTCATCGTCCTCTTCATCCTTCTAGGTGGTGTCTGTAGCAACTACACAGAGAGTGCCATTGGTTTGGGTTGATCAGGTGAGTGTCGAGCTGGGTACAGTGGGTAAGCTCAATCCAAATCCATCCTATTTATTTATGAGGCGCGAGATATCGCTCCTGTGGCTGGATTGACTTCGTGACGCTTGTTAAATGATCTAGTTGTTTTGTTTCGTGGTGTCGTTCTGGGGAATGTAGCAAGAGGTCATGTTGGTAACAGTTGTGGAATTCATGGGTTTAAGGATTTATCACTAGCCTTAGAATAGGGCTTTCGTATATCTTACACCAGATGTTGCTCTTGAAATATATCCCTAGTTTTTCTCAGCTCTGTCTCTTCTCAAGAAGCACATGTACTAGAAAATATGTTTGATATGGAAATCATTATTTGGAATTTTGGTCTCATTAGAATCTTAATACGATTGTATAAGAAACTTAAAAAACAAAAAAAAAAAAAAATTTTAAGAAACAACTTGTTGGCACAGGTGTTTCTACTTATCTCTTGCTTTGTCTCAAGGGAAGCGGTTCTACCATCTGATTTCTAAAATGGGTCACATGTTAAAATTCAGGTGGGCTCATATTACAACTTTTAATTTCTTATAATGGTGGGACCATATTATAATCCTTCAAGTGTGGACCCCATGTTCTAATTTTTAAATGTGGAGCTACATTTTATTTCTTATGAATATAGGCCCACATGGTGAATCTTATGAACGTGGCCCAATTTTCTAATTTTTGAAAGTGGGGACCACATAATTTATAAAATTGGTCCTGTGTTCACAATCAACAAAATGATGGGCCGACATTATAATTTATTATAATTTCTAAATGTTGGTCACGTGGTCACAATCACAAAAGTAGACTTACATTATCAATCATATGAATGTAAGCCTATATTCTAATTTCGAAAGGTGTGTGCCTTGCTGTAGTTTATAAAGATGAGTCCTATATTTACATAAAAAAAAAGGTTGGCTCACATTATAATTCCTATAAAAGTACGCCTACTTTATAAATCCTCTGAATATGGGCAACATGTTCTAATTTTCAAAGGTGGGTACCACGTTGTAACTTCTACAGATGAATCTCATGTATGGCAATGATATAGTGCCACAAACATTAAAAGATGGGTCCTACATATTTGATCCTATAATTCTCTTGCTTCCATTTATTGGAGAAATCTTTTTTATTACCAAACAAGTTCCGTATGGCATATTTTCAAAAGAGTATTTTAATATAATATTACCCAATAAGTTCTTTACAGTATAGTCTTGTCAAAACCTGATCTCAACACAACCTGATTTGAGCACAAAATTGAAGAAAAACATGAGAATAATGCCAAATAGGCACAAAACTTTCCTTTTATTTTCAACTGTTATTGTTAAAAACCAGTGTCATGATCAATAAACATGTAGAAAGATAGTACCTCCATCCTCATTTGCATGTGGTCGTTTAAGTGGGCTCCACATATGTTGTTTAGTCGTGTGGGCCATTCCTCAATATCTTTTGGTTTTGTTTTCAGAAAGTTTGGGTTTTAAATCAGTCACTGAATTCACTTGTAAGGCAAATTTCTTTTTGAATATCTTTTCACTTGTTGGATCAATTAGGACAAGGTTTATAAATAAGGTTTTTAACTACCGGAAATGTTCACCTACGAGCTCGACTGCATATAAAGGGCTCCACTTAGATGCAAGTTTGCCAATGGGAGGAGAGTAGATTGGGAAGTAAGCCCCATAAGATCATCTTAGCCCTTGACCTAACAACTTTAAGGCATCTCAACTTTAGATTTTCTTGAGACTCAATTTAATGGTAAGTGAAGGTCAGTAGGTGTAAACTTGGTCCTGATGCCATATCTTGGAATGAAAAGGCTATCAAAAGGGGTGCAACGTGCACAGTTGGAAGATGGGCCCAATTTGGCTCTACAATGCTTGTAGGAGAACATTTCCTACGTAACCACTGCTCTCAGGTCTCAAAATTGGATAAAGAGAACCATCACTCTTGTAGTGAAGGTCAGACCGGTAGAGCTAGTTAAGATAGGACAAGTTCACTGTTACATACTGAACGGAAGGAATGGGGTGAGAAATTCAACCATCGGAATCATATTTTAGTGTTAACTGTGGATTTTCACTTTTTTGAAAGACAGCAAGTTGACATTATCATCATGATCATCAAAGTTTTTGTAATGATCCAAGAATTTGGAGCTCTTCAGATTCTTAAGACGTTCTCAATTTTATAATAATACCACATAAATCAAATTTCCATGAGCATCAAGGTTTAAAACATTCAAATTCTATTTTATTTAAATCATAAAGTATATTAGAATTCATGATAATGACTACTGAGTGAAAGACAGATCTCTATTTGCAAGAAAAAAAAAAAAAATCTAAGACTTGGGCTAATCCTAACTACAAATATATTCTTTGTTTTTCGCGCTCTGGATCAGCCACGCATGCCAAAATCCATCGGCTGATATCCGTCACTCCCTGCAACCTCCACGACTGCATTACTTGAAGTGGGGCGAACCACTGGTCAGTAACATTGGTGAGTAGAATAAGAAAACGTTGAGGTATAGCATACTTTCAATCATTCAATGAATATTTATATATTTAATAATGGTGTTAAAGTAACATCTTAATTAATTTCTTTCTTGAGTAATTTCCCACTGGAGCATCAAATGGTTCCGATCCCCCATACGGGTGTATCTATGTTTCTGTCAATAACATGGCTTGTCATCCACCATGAATGTTAAGCCTGTTCCGATACTCCCACACTGAAGCATCTACATTTCTATCAACAACATAACCTGTCTTGCCACCATGATTGTTGAACCTACTTCCCTCGACTAACATCCACGAGAGAAGTTCTATACTTAATGCCAGCAGTTGGCATTACTCTATTTCAATCATTAATGGCAAGTTCATTTCAATAAATTTATTATAGATTCATCTCCACTATAATTGGCTACATCATCTTATTCTTTTCTTTGGCCAGTACCATGTAATACTGGTTAATCCTCACCCCACTCCGAGTCGGAGTTGGTACCAGGCTGTGGCATTGCCCATGTCTTATTGAGAAATTTAATTGTTCACCATAATTTAATCATAAGAATCAAAATTTAAATTAACGAACTCAGATTAGAATATCTTCCAGTATAGTTGAATATTGAATAAACATTCCATATTAGTTTTCATCACATTTATCTCCAATTCAATTGTGATGATAAAGTTTCAGTAATTATTACACCGAGTGTCATATTTAATTTTATTCTAGTAACAGTCCCTAGTTATTTTTCCTTATTTATCCCTACAAAATATTAGTAACAAGGGTTATTAATAAAAACATATATTGATTAGGGACTATTTTGTAATTTCTAGAACTTAATTTACGATTTGTGCCACTCGACATCTCATCCCAAATCATACAGAACCCATTCATTGTTAGAATAGTATTTTCAACTGGGTACTTTGAAATCTTTAGATGGTTGGGCCGAACGGTCCAAATTACTTGGGACCACCACCAATAGGGTCGCCCTAGGGTCCACTTGCGGATGTGGGGACCTGATTTTTTATTAGAGGCCCACGTGATCCCACTACCCCATGTCGACCCAGAGGTGTTTTGACGACCCGATTTCCCAAAAATTCAAAGAGGGTGTGAATTGCTTTGTAAATCTAGTAGGCTTTCTTCCTAATCCAGAGTTCAGGAGTTTGTAAATCGTAGGAAATCAACTTCATAGAGTTTCCAAGACAGCTGATAATAATCGGAGCCCATAATCACAGAAATTGTTATCATCAGGGACTCTATTCGTCAGCCTTATCAATGTGTGTATGGATGATGGACCCTTAACGATACAATCCACATGGGACCACCACGTTTGAAGTCGCCCAACAGTCCCCCACCAGATGTGAGGTTCTGATCTCTCATCAGGTGGGCCATGGGGACCCACAACTTAAGTTGACAAAATTGGTTTTTTGCCGACATGATTGCAGAACCTTCCAAATATGATTTCGATCATTGTTGTAATCAGATATTCCTGTGATCTCCACCCATGTTTATTAGATTACAAATCACAGAGACCCAATTCGACAGGTTCTAATGGAGATCTTTGGAATTCTGAATGATATCCTATTTTGGTGATGTGGACAACATTATTATAGTAAATTCAATACATCACAGCCCATTAGTCGATCAATTAGCACGGAGATTCATCAAAATTCAGACCTTAGATCATCAAGTTTAAAACTCTACTCACCTGTAATAGATGTGTGTTGTTCGAATAGTGATCGGTCTTTGGTCAGACATCCGCTACGCGTTCTACTGTTGATCTCCTTCCTTTTCGTGATTTTCTTTTTCTACAGATTTTTACAAGTGAGATTAGTCTCTCTCTCTCTCTCCCTTTCTATCTATCTCTCTTTCTTTCTCTCTCTGTCGTTGATGGATAGAAAAAATAGACTCCTAACATATGCATATATATACTAATATTTAGGATTTGAGCAGGAGTCCTGTTAGAGACTATAAAGTAGTCCTTCTAAGAAAGTCTTTGTGGGAAAGAGTCCTGTTGAAATTCTTAGTCTTCTAAGGACCTTCTTTTATTTTAATTATAATTCTAATAAGAGTCCTAGTAGGGATATTATAGTCTTATTCCAACTATGTTTGGATTGGCTACATAAGTTTTGACCTAAGAACGATAAAAAAAAAACAAGCTAAAGAAGAATTAAAATTCGCTGGTAATGCGGCCAACAGCCTCCTTAGCTAGGATATTTGCTACCCCTTCAGTATCAAGCAAACACAACTAGAGAGAGAATTATTGATTTCTAATGCTCAAGAATAGAAGTCTTATTCCAACTATGTTTGGGTTGGCTACATAAATTTTGACCTAAGAATGATCAAAACAAACAAGCTAAAGAAGAACTAAAATTGCCTGGTAATGCGGCCAACAACCTCCTTAGCTGGGATATCTGCTGCCCCTTTAGTATCAAGCAAACACATCTAGAGAGAAATTGTTGATTTCTAACACTAAAAAATAGAACTTCTACTAACAGACTTGTTTTCTGTTTTTGGTAGAAATATAATTCTATTAAAGAAAGGAAAAGAAAACAATAAAACAAAGAGTGAAAACCTCCCTACCGAGTTGAAAAAGGACCCTTACAAAACATAAAATCACCATAAATTTGCCCCCACTTAGCTAACCTATTCGCAACACCATATAAAGCCTAGGGACATGGTCAAAATGAACATTCTCAAAAGAGCCCAACATGACCAATATATCTGAAATCAAAATTCTATTTGAGCAATCTTCCATTCCATTGATGGTATCAATGACTTTAAAGGCATCTGAAAGGATATGAACCCTAGAGATTCCAAGACTTTTGGGCCTCCTTTGCACTGAGTGAATCGCCGCTGTTTCAGCTTCTTTTGAGTTGAACATCCTTAAGCCTTTGAAAGCACTTGCTGTTAAGTTCATGAATTTGCACATATATGCATCATTTTAGGATGAATTAGGAGTTTAATTAGGTGAATTGTATTATTATCCATCTAATGCCATCATTTCATGTATTTTTACCTAAGAACCTGAATTTTCATATTTTCATACATTTTCTGCATTAACTCAGAATTTTTACAATTTTTCTCCAAAAAGTCTCGGTTGGAGTAAAACTTTGTCCAGATGGATTTTGCTTTAATGTGGGCTCTTCAGTATTTGATAGATTTAATTAGAATAGACAGGAAAGTGTAGGACCTGCAAAACCCTAGGAAAGTTCATACATTGGATCATAAAGAAGTTGTGCACCACATGTGGGTCCCACACATCCCTATTGGATCACAAAAAAAACAAGTGACTTAATCTATTTCCTACCTTTTGTAACTGGTACTCCTGTGATAGTCCCTTCCATCTCCGCTTTGTGAAGGAGAGAGCTTAAGCCCTTTGGCACATAAAATGAATAAATATGGGGTTAAGGATCCCCTTGTCGGAAGGAGTGATAAGCCCTTGGGATTGTCCAGCAATGAGCACTGAATACGTCACAGTCTGGAGACAAGTCATCACCATTTGAGTCCATCTGTTCTCAAAACCCATCCTCCTCATTGCACCCTCCAGGAAGTTCCATTCCACCCTGATGCTATTTATATCTTAAAAGAGGAAACTTATGATATCAAATTCTCAAAGACAGTCTGTCAAATTTGGCACCCACACCATCAAGGTAGTGGCTCAGTTGGTTTGAGCCTTGAGTTGCTCTCCAAGATTTCAAGTTCGACTCTTGCCCCTTGTGTTATCCGGGTACTATGTTTGTGGCTATGTATATACCTCTCAAGGAATACTCCTTGCTCCGCAGAATTAGGTAACCCCGGGCCAGAAGCCAAAGGTTCAAAGGTTGAGCTAGCGACGAATACATTGGGTGATTAAAAAAAAATGGCACCCACTTTCAATTTTCAGACAGGGGTCAGCCCATGATCAATCCCAATCCTTTCCGAATTCAAACACCTACTCCAATAAATTAGGATGGGCCTCGTTAGAACATTAATTCAACCATTGTACAGTGTTCAATTTCTAAATAATAATAAAAAAAATACCTCATTAACATTATATACGGGCCTTAAAAGTTTAGGACTAGGATTATTTGATTGCAATAATATTTTCTGCTTCATGGAGGCCACCTATGATAAATTCAATCCCTTTAGAAACCAACCCCTTGCCCACTAAACTATTATTGATTTGAATGTGACATTTTTTTGGGGTGAAGACACAGGATTTCATTAAGATATCCAACAAACAACAGGAAACAACTTATCCACCTTTAAAATTAATCACAAAAAACAAATCGCAATATATGAAGCCACTGAACTCTGATGTCTAGAAATGAAGAGTTAAGATCCAGATTGACATCGAACCCAATCATATCCACCTACATCCCAAAGCCATCCCACCACTCTCATTGGTTGTCAAGCATCAAAGCACCTGTTTTATGATCAGTTTCAAAAACCACTCATGGAACAATTATGTACAGTTTGCACAAATTTGTGGAAAAAAGGATCTTACATTGTTTTTCAGAAATCTACAACAATATAGCCTAGTTTATAGCTCAAATAGCTGAAAAGGCACAAAACTGGGTCATTAACTACCAAATGGTACAGATAGATGGTTGGACCAGCCAAGCCCAACATGCTGTGACACAAAACAACACAGCAAAAAAGGACTAAAACTAGCTTGAAACATGCTCAACCTTGACAGGGATGGATCGGGTTCAGCTTTGCTTGATGGTCTCACGAGGAAAGCTCAAGCCCAAGGGGCTGGGTGCAAGCTTGAGCCAAGCTTGGTCCAGTAATACCCTCAAATTATATGGACAATTTTCACCTGCACTCCTGGGTTATGAACTCCATCTGGATTGGTGCTGCTGTCATAGAAGGACCTGCCAGATATGTGTTCCCATAGAGTGCAGAGGGCAGAAGAAAATCTTTCTACATTATATTGAGTAAAATATCTTCATGTTTTCAAAAAAATTAGTAATGAATTAGATAATAAAACTGATTTAATACATTGAACTTAAATTTATTTATTCATTGGTAAATACTCACAACCCCACACAGCTACCCAAGTTCTCAACCGATGGACACCCAACCAGGGATCAGCTTGTGGAGGAAGAGATGCATCACCACTGAGTTTTCATTGATTAGAAGCTTAATTAGACATTAGAAAGAAAAAGGCACACACACTTAACAGGTGAAATGAACAATTTCCTAATGACGAGATTGTACTTAAATTTCTAACTGATCAAGAGAAGCTCACATCTAGTTGCTCTTTCCAGTTTAGCCTCATTTTATAAAGCAGTTCTTTCAATGCCATATCTTGGCAAAAGCTTTCGAGGGCCTTTGGAAGATGCAGTTCTATTTAATGAGATTATATATCTACCATTGGAGTATTGTTTATTTTTGGCAGCATGTTAGCAAGTCTGCTAGTGGTATGGCAAACACTTTATCTAAGCAAGGGATTAATTGTATATGTAATGTAAGTGCTGCCATTGGATAGGTGTCAAGGTACATATCTCTTATACCAGCACCACTTTGTTTCTGGCTTTCAGTGCACTTCCTTGTACTAGCTTTCCATTTTAATACATATTATTGTTACTTCTTCTAAAAAGAGAAAGACAGACAAACTCCTGCTCAGTTAAGTTCACTAAAACTAATCGACCTCTAGCTTGGCCTGGCTCAGTTAAATTTCAACCCAACATCAAGCTAGGCAAAGCTCACATGACTGCGCTCAGTTAAGTCCTTAAAATGGCCAGGTTTGCTGTGATCTTTCAGCCCCAAAAATGGAATCCTGACCTGAAAATTTACTAAGTAGGCAGGGAACTAAAATATATGACAGCTGGGGCAAATAACAAGGCAGACAGGCGGTTTGCTGTTAACAACTATGGCACAGTTAAATACAAATTTACTGTGAGAATCTAAACATTTAGCATGAAAAACTCTAAATAAATGGGATAAGACTATTATTATGATGATGCTGAATCTTTAGCCTGGTCCAGCTCTCTCTCTCTCTCTCTCTCTCTCTCATATGTTGAACTTAATCTCATATTGATTGGTTTAATTCAATGACATTTTATTTTTCCATAGCCATCCAGCCAGCCTCATCCCAAGTAAAAAATTCAGGCCAAAAAAAAAAAAAAAGAAAAAAAGAAAAAAATTCAGAAAATACCTTCTTTGCAAATTTCAATCATCAAACCAAAGAGAGATCAAGGAAATAACATATTAGCTAAAAATAAAAGTAACTACACCAATTTCACTGGGCCCACAACATGAAATACCTGCTACACAAGAGCTTCAAAGGTCGACTCCACCATAGAGACGAAATGACCAATAGATCTAACTCATTGAAGTGAACTTGCAGATATACCAATATGTGAACCACAAAAAGATTTTACTGTTTATTGCAAGCTTTGATTGGTTTGTAATGAAACATGTAAAGCTAGCAGACCAACATAATATTATCACAATCACATATCAAGATAATAAACAACACATGCATTTACCTTTTAATCTGCTCAATGATGACAGACGGGAAAGAACCCTTCCTTACAAACATAAAACAAAGAGCAGTTTAGAAACACAGATAACAGAAGCAAGAAGAAATGAAACAATGCCCTTAAGCCTTATTTGCAACAAACACATTTCAGACACACTTGTTGAAAGTCTAAAGACTCATAAACACAGACGACAGAAGCAAGAAGAAATGAAACAATGGCCTTAAGCCTTATTTGTGACACACACAATTCAGACACACTTGTTGAAGGTCTAAAGACTCAATTTAGAGGTTCAAATCAAAACCAGCAGGTTTGTTTAGATCAAACTCAAAAGAAGGTGACGTCAAAGTTTCCACAGGTGGGTGAAGTATGCTCCTTTGCTTACTTGGTAAGTCCATTGTCTCAGTGGCACCATCCACCATGTCCCCAGTTTGTTTCATACCATTCAAAGGAGCAGAGGACTCACGGGGACCAAGAGCTGCTGTACCCAAACTACAATTTTCAGAGTTGTTGACAAGTAGGGAATGACTGGTAGGCTGAACTTCCTGTGGGTGAATGGTGATACCAGGGTACGATTGGTGTCTAGATGGAAGATTGAGATTGGAGGTGGTCATCATCACTAGGGGCTTCCTCAATTCTTCAGTGTTCTCATTATTGAGGGAAGTTTGGTTCTGCACCAGATTAGCAGTATCCATCGAGCAGAATTCATCTTGTTTAATACCAGCAGAGGGAGACGAGATGTCATGGTGACCAAATTGAGGCAGTGTACTCGAACTAAAGTTTCTGAAGTAATCAGTAGGGAAGGACTGAGCTTCGTAAGGGTGGATGGGTAAGCCAAATGCTGAGAGGCGTCTTGAGTGTGGGTTCAGACTGGAGGTGGCTGTTGCTAGAGGCTTCCTATATTCTTCGATCTTCTCCTTGTGGGAATTTTGGTTCCCCCCAACAGCTTGAGTGGCACCCATTGACATGATTTCAGTTTGTTTGATACCACCCATGGAAGTAGAGGAAACATAATGACCAGAATGAGCTGCTGTGCTCGAACTAAAATTTCTGAGGAAATTCATAGGGAGGGAAGGACTGGTAGGATCAACTTTAAATGGGTGCACGATGATGCCAGGGGATGATTGGCATCTTGAGCGAACATTGAAACCAGAGGTAGTCATCACTGGAGGCCTCCTTGACTCATATTTCTTCTCCTTATTGAGGGAATTTTGGTTCAGCTCCATAGCTTGAGTGGCACCCATCCAGCTGTCCCCATTTTGTTTGATACCATCTACTGGAGCAGAGAAGTTATAAGAACGAAACTGAGCCATGGTAGTGGGACTAGAATTTCCAAAGTCATCAATAGGGAAGGAATGACTGGTAAAATGATCTTCATAAAGGCCTCTGCGGATGCCAAGGGATGATTGGCTCCTCGAGTGAAGATTGAGATCGGAGGTGGCCATCGCAGCCTTCTTATTGTAACTTTGTTTCCCCTCTGGGGCTGGAGTGGTACGCACAGAGTTGTGTTCAGTTTTATTGACACCATCTATGGGAGCAGAGAAGTTATAGTTACCAAACTGGGCTGCTATACTCGAACTAGACTTTTGGAAGTCAGTGATGGGGAGTAAATGACTGGTAGGATGGGCTTCACATGGCTCAACAGTGCTGCCGGAGGACAATTGACGTCTTGACTGAAGATTGGGATTGGAGGTGGTAATCCCTACAGGCTTCCTTGATTTTGCAGTTTTCTTCTTGTGGGAACTTTTGCTCCTCTCCAAAGTTTGAGAGGTTTTAAACACTTTCCCATTTCTAAGGCAGGACAATCCATCTTCCCCACGGTTGATGATCCCTCTCACGTTTTTATTGGTAATATGAGAATTTGCTGAAACAGCTGAAGGATTTCGACAAGGCAAAGTGAGCACCGCATCAGAGATGTTGTTCCTTTCTAACTGGTTGGATGGGGATGATGAAGGCCCAGAGCCCTGTGACTGTTGTTGATTTTGGGAAGAAACCATCTCCTCTTGCTTCTCTACACTGCAATATGCAAGCTCCTAATTGCTACATTAATAAATATATTGTACAAAAAATGTGTCAAAGACAGCAGTAATGCTAAATTGACTTTCAACCATAGTTGTCAAATTCGTTTTTGTCTACATTTTGGTTCGACACCAAACTAAAATGGTTCAGCCATTTAGGTCTTACTATATTTCATTTCTGCAATGTGTTTCAGGAAAAAAATAAAAAATTAAAAGATATCCATAAATTAGGAAAGTATGAAAAAATTAGAATGTGAAAAACCTATACAGTATACATTATGGTCAGATCCTATGATTCGTATTCCAAATCCTATGATTCATAACAATTCATATTTATGCAACAAATCCTATTTACTGTGAGTCTTACAATTTGACACTTGCATTATCATATCTTATCATTCAACAGATTTAGTTGATTGAGCATAGCCACTGCCAAGAGGTTAATGCTAATGACTTATATTCTTTTTCATTCATTCATTAATTCATTCTTCTTCTTCTTCTTCTTTTTTTTTGTTAGCATTTCTATTTTTAAAAAGGTTATTTAGTGGCCAATGAAACCTTTTCTGGTTTTGGGAGGTTTTAGAAATGAAGCACATACATTTGGCCAAAATTTTCGACCGTACATATGGGGTATTGTCTTGTATTCATTTTTTTTCCAATTTTTTTCAGCTTTTTCTTCATTAACACTTTTTAACTTCAAGAGACATCCTAACATATAAAATCAATGATTGGTTTTATTTATTTATTTTTCATTTAAAGAGAGAACGAAAAAAAATTGCAACTCCTTTATATTTCCTAGTAACATTAACATTTAAAGTATTAAACACCGTTAACTATTTATTTACACATTATTTATAACATATTAATATATGCCAATAATATTCTTAATATGATTATCTCATAGTTTTATTTATTATTGTATTTATGCTTCTATGGATGCATTATGCACAACTACTTTTTATTTTCTCTCTTTTTTTAATTATTCTCATTTTAACATGAAAAACAAAAAATCCTACAATTCTTAATATGATTCAATTCATCCACTTGAATGATTTGCTATGCAATTTTAAATTTGAAAACATTATTATATATATTTACTTCATTCTACCATATGAACAATGCACCAGTACACTAATAGATTAGTGGTCAGGCATACCCCACTCCACAGAAAACAATTAGGGTTTGATCCCCAATTGTGTTGATGAGGAACTTGGGGTTGTGTGTGTGTGTGAGTATTTACCAGAGCATAGATGCTGTATTTACATGCCAAATAAATGAATACCCAAATGAATAAGTAGAAGATATAAGTGAGAACAAAGGGAATCACTTCAAACGCATCACCCTAAAAGATCTAAAAGCCCTTATTGTTTGAATATAACAAAAATAAAAAAAAAAACAAAAAAACATGCATACTCTAGCTATTCAGCAAAAAGAAAAAAAAAACCTAATAATGGAGGGCAGGCATATTGGCAAAAAACTAGCTAAAAAAGAAAAAGAAAACAAAGGAAAATCCTCCCCCTTATCAGATCTCGGCCGTAAAATGGAATCTCAACTTGTTCAGTTGAACTAGATTGAAATCTTTGGCCAAATAAGACTGAAATGCCCACCAAAATCTTTCTAGGCAGTGTTCATTTTCACCAACTGATTGAAATGAAGCAAAATTGACAACTACCACATAAGATGCTTTAAGTATCGGACATGATGCTAGATCATAGAGAAATTAAAACAAACATGGATGCAAATTTGGAATGTAAAATATTTAGGCGAGTGATAGTTTTTAACTCACCAGAAAATGAGGAAGGATGATGTCTATGAGATAATTAAAAAAGTTTTCAAGGGATTGACATCTATGGCGTCGCCCCAATCATGAGCATCCCTTCTTGCCTTTGCCTAAGGCTTTCACCTCTCTGTGCTTCCTCGAAACCTAAGTGCCTATTTTTTAATCTATTGCCTTCTCCCTTTGGCAAAAGCCATCTCGGTAGATGTTAAAAGCATTCATCCAAAGGATGCAAAATTAGAAAATAACAAAGATTGATAAGCTTAAAAGGGGATGAAAGATGAGGACGACATAAAGACAATCCTCAGCTTTACATGAAGTACATGAAATGAGATATGAAAAAAAAATCTTTTTAGATTACAAACATTATTAGATGCACTATACATAGGGGTACAACTTGGTCAAGCTAGGCGAGGTATTGACCTAGACCAAGCTCGACTCGGTTGGATGAGGCAATGATTGAGCCTGAGAGTAGGCCTAGATGGAGCAATAATTCATAAACCACAAGCTTGTAGGGATAGCAAAAGGTTTGGTTTGGTGCATCTTAGGCTAAACCTGAACACGCCTCTCTATCTCGTACTCAACCAACTTTGACTGGTTTATGATATATGACACCAAACCCACTATAATAACCGATCAGGTGTAACAAATTTCTTTAAGATATTAAATGAAAAGAAAATTAAATATGATGCCCGACACAAATAGGGGTTGAACTTGCAGCTGTCAGCTCTCACTTCCTAAGTTTTTTTTGCATTGTATTCTATTTCATAAACCAGTGAAATTGGTCAGGACAACCAGCACAACCCACCCTAAACCAACATGGGTCAAAATCTAAAACTCATACCCTAAACCAACAGGTATACTTGGTGTGGTCTGGCCAGTTGCGCTGGATTCTGTTACAGTACTATTTCTCTTGTACTGTACTACTTATTTATAACTAACATAGTCACCATTATAAGAAAGATCTCAATTTTGGGGCATAATGACTTTCTGACATTGAAGAGGGTATCAAGGGAATGATCCAGGCCATATCCAAGGTCCAGCCCGGCATTGATGGGCCACATTGATGGGCCCCATTTGATCCATGATCTATCCAAAATTAGGATCCCTATCTTTAATTAGATAATTCCTAATTAATAGGTTTATTTCTTATTTTATATTAGATTAATACTTAGTAATTGCTTAATAGGATTTAGTACATGCTTAATTTATTTTTGTAAGCCATGATTGTTTAGAGTTAGTCTTTTCTAGTTTAAAAACAGTCACTCCTATATAAGGAGCCTTTCATTGTAATGGAGATGCTTGTTCAATTAATAAATCAAGAGTTTTTCTCTGTCTTTGTGTTTGTTGTTAGTGTTGGTGTGTCCTAAGGCAGGAATCCATCTTTGAATTCAATCAATCCTTTAGAAGATTGATATACACTCGATTGGAGATCCGGGCCTGCACCAAGGAATTTTCATGATAGCCTTGATTACATTATTGCTATTGCGAAGGAGGGTTCTAAACTCTGAGACAATCAAAGTTAATACTTGCATGCAACTGATACTACAATTGAGGGTTTGGGTACTTGGCAAACGAGGTTAGAAGTAGGAGTATCAAGAGGCGCAAGTTCTAAAGAGAGATGAATATTGTTTGTAAGGGTCTTCTTGATGTTGGAAAATAAGAAATGGGAAATCGTGGAGAGTGGAAATGATTTTTTATTTTTTCTCTATTTTCTTTTATAATTTTATTTTGGATGTGGTTATATTCAAATCCTCTCCTTTTGCGCAATTTGAGTACAAAGCTCAGAATTTCAGGGGACTTTAAGTTAGTGAGGGTTGTGGAGGCATTAACCTCCCACAAGCCTAATTCGGTGGACTCAGATCAAGAACCTTATCATCCTAACCCTGGTCCATATGAGCCTGGCCCATCGGTAGACCCTACGTAGCCTACCTCAGTACCATAATGAGATTTGCCAACGACATGCTAACCTACTATACACAGCCCACCTTTCTTACTCAGCCTACTCATGCATCATGCAATACCTGTGAAGGAAATGTCCTATATTTCACTCCAATTAAAGTGGGAAATACTATGGAATTTACATGAGTGAAACATTTAGTAATGTTTCCAATAATCAACACAATTTACCCGAGTGAAACATTCAATAATGTTTCAAATGATCAACCCAATAATGGATATCACTTTAACTGAAGTTACAATAGTTATGCATGTGATGTGAGCAGGTAAGATCAAGCAACGTTGGGGTCAAAATAGGTCAGATTACATTTGACAAAATGATAAGATAACTCCTCCTATATATTCCAATATCTAAAACAAGTATATCAAAAACAACTGTAGGAAAAACAATATTCCCAAGTGTAAAATGCAAAGGGTGGTGATTTTAGATGACACCCCACCAATATGAACTCATCATTTTTTATGGTAAGTTTTACAACATCTAATGAATGTAATGACTTGTGACTTTCACAAGAAAAAAAATTACCACTGAGATTTTCTTTATAAATAAAATGATTGTGAAATTAAAAATACTTAAAGACTGGGAAAAACACAAGGGCCCCCTTTTAATTATTAAATAATGAACGGGATTCTTTATTGTCAAAATAATATTAGCTCTGCCAGTTGTTTAATTGCCGATCCCAAACAGGGATAAAAGAGGAGGGCTGCCTCACGTAGGTTGACAACATGCATAAAACTTTTTTCACAACCCCAACAAGAAATCTGAGTATATAAACTTCATGCAGCCAACATAGTTGGGAAAACTTTGATGATGATATCGTTGAATGGAGGGACTCCTACCATTTGGCCTATTCATAAAAAAGATTCTTCCTATTGATGAGTTACTTTAAAACCCCTACTTCTTATGAAATGTACAAAAACCTCCTTAGATTGCCAGTCAAGATTTTTCTGACCAAAATTGAAAAGAAACTGCCATCCACTTGTGAGAAAACCCCAAATGCAAAACTCCAATATAAATATTTTAACTACACAGAAAAAAAAATCACATTTCCAAAATCTTCAATGTAAAATTTCCACATCTAAATACCAACCCCAACAGGAGATTAAAAAAAATAAAACTACTTTCTTAAAAGAAAAAGAAAGCAAATTCATTAGAAGAGAAAATCAAACTATTTCCCCTCTTTTTGCGCTTTTCTTCATCTTCCTAAAGTCCACCATCAAAAATCATTTAAAAAAGATAGAGAGAACCCCATTTGAAATATCTGGGCTTTTTTTTTTTTTGAATGGTGAAATATCTGGATACTTCAACAACTTAACACCAACCTTTATATCCAATATCCCACCTGAAGAAAGTTCAACAACCAATATAATAAATTTCTCACCAAAATAAATATAACATCCTAAATTGATGAAAATCACCCCACTTATCTCAGCAAAAGAAGTAAGAATCGAAGGAATGAAAAGCACATAAGTTAAAAAATTAATCAAAATAAGTAACTTTTTCCTCTTGAATTGCTTCCCTTTCTCCTGTCTCTGTGAGTGTGTGGGGGGGGGGGGGAGCTCTTTCTTCTCTTTCTCCCTCTAGTACAAGAAAATCTATAAATCTAAAGAAATGAGAAGCACATATGTAAAATTTTAGAAAGAAAGCATATGAAAATAACTAAACCAGAAAAAGCATTTCTTTCTCCTCTTTTTGCAGCCTGGTCCCTGTGATTTCTCATCTCTTCTCCAAGAAATAACAAAGTAGATAAAATGAAAAGCATGTAAACAATAACAATAATAATAATAATAATAATAATAATAATAATAATAATAATCTAAAAACTATACAGATTTCCCTGTTTCTTCACTTTCTAGCATAAAGTTTCCTATCTGCTAAATGCTTTTCATAGCAGGCCAGTAACTCCTGACCGCCATCTTGGTTCCCCCCTATATCAATTTCTACCTGCCAAACTGGCACAAACAATTTCACTCCATATTCAATTAGCTGTATGTTGTGTACCAATGGAAATAAGTTATGAGATAATTCAATGCATTAGTTATTTCTAAATATAGAAAATGATTTTTCTACAATGATACATCTGGAAACAACACGTGCTGGAAGAAGAGAAACCAAAAAAAAAAAAAAAAAAAAAAAATCTCCCAAAGCAGAAATGATCAAGGTATACCCAGTTTGGACCAGTCCTAACATGTAGGACCCATTGCAGCAACACATGCATTGTGGATGATTAAATAAGAACAAATTTGTATAGAATGTATGATTTTGAACTACCTTAATAACATGTTTGGACAAGTCCTTAAAAAAAATTCTCCCCAAACAGAAATGATCAAGTTATGCCCATTTGGACCAGTCCTAACACGTAAGGGCTGTTGCAGCCACAAACATTATGGGTGATTAAATAAGACCAACTTTGTATAGAATATAAGATTTAAAACCACCTTCAAACAACATGTCATCAGTGACATTGAAAAATCGATAGCTAAAACAATTTGCTCCAACTGTACCTTTTGCATTATTTTGATTTGATATTTACAATCACCAAAATATATAATTTGGTTCTCCATTCATGGGGCTTTGCTCCCCATTCCAACCAAAAATTATCAATAAAAAGAATTCTTTAATTCCTGTTGAAAGTTCAACAAACGGAAAACTTGATCCGTATACTTATCCTTCTGTATTTGCTCTGGCTTTGCTCTGTTTTCGCCAAAAAAAAAAGAAAAAAAAAAGAGAGAAAGAAAAAGAAAAAGAAGAAGAAGAAAGGAAGAAAGAATGGTTTCACTACCATAGAAACCTAAGCAAACTATGAGCACTCTTGAAGATGGTTTTGCACTAATGGAAATAAGTAATGGGAAATTCAGTGGATTGACTATTTCTATACACCAAGGGGAAAGGATTTCTTCAGAATGAGGGCTCCAAGAGTAAAACGCCTGACAAAAGGAGAGACAAAATAAAATAAAAAATTGTTTATGAAGATAACTACTCAAATTCAACCGGTTGCACTACCATACAAGGCAAGCAAATTTCAAAGAATAATTGCTGTCTCCAAAGAGAACTAACCAAAAATCCAACCAGTTGGATCACAATACAAGTCCAACAACACTAAGTCACATATATTTGCATGGCACACAGTTACAAAAGAATAGCTTAGTGTCAATTGTGCAGTTCAAGCATTAGCTTTGTTTGATCATCATAATTCATAACCATCTCATGAGGGGTATCCATAATAGATGACTAAACATTTCAGTCTAGGTATTCATTTCATATGATCTTGATTAAATGGCCATGGTCACCAAGAAATATAATTCTCTACTTACAATGTTTTGATCCCTCCTCCGACGGAAGAGAATTAGACAACATAACATTAATTATTTAAGAAAATAAATTCAAACCTTTTTAATCTTTTTGCACTTTGCTCTATTTTTTCAAATTCCTAACAGCAAAAGAAAAAAAAAACGCTTATTAGTAAACACGAATGTACAAAAGACCAAATTGCAGAACATGAAGGATACTTATTCCAACCACTGACAAAAAGAAAGTCCATTTCTGAAATTCCAATTGCAGAAATCTAAAATCTAAAATACATACTTCAATAAGAGGTCCAAAAAAGTCTTAAGAGAATTCAACAAAAGAAAAATAATAAAATTTCCTTTTTTTAATTATTTTTCTTTTGTGCTTTTCTCCATTGTCACAAAGCCTCTCTATCAAAAGCCATTTCAGAAGAAATTCAATTGGAGAAGCAATGTTCGCAGAATATCCTACATGGCAACTTCAGCCACCTGAGACCAAAAAATCATTTCCAGAGTCCTTAATGTAGAACATTTCACAGCCAAGATGGCAGACAATAAATATGAAGCAAAAAGATTTAAAAAGAAAAAAGAAAAGAAAGAAAACCAAGCAAAAAAATCTAAATTCTAATTAGAAAATCCCACCATCAATCTCAACCAAAGAAGAAACAAAAGAATAAAAAAGCTTATACTTTAAAAATTTTTAAAAAAAAACCTAACCTTTACTTGTTAAACTGCTTTCCTTTCTCCTCTACAGGGCTGGGCAAGAATTTCTCCACGTTCTCACCTCTTGTACAAGAATAAAGTTTCAGAAACAATCCTTTCTTTCCTTTCCCTTTTGTAACTTGCTCCCCTTGCTTTCTCCTATTTGTCCAATAAATAATCTAAAAACCACAGGAACAAAAAGCATGTAAATTAAAAAAAATAAGAACATTAGGTGTGGAAAGTTTATCTCATGTATCCAGCAAGGATTTTCGTATCTTACCTGAACTCCAGTTTGCCTTCTTGTTTGGGTCCTCACCGTGCCAATCTCCCTCTGCAAAAGTAGCAAATGCCATTCTGTATTGAATTAGCTGTATGTCGTGCATAAAATTTGAGAACATAATTCTACCATAGAGTAAGTTGATGAGGAACTTCCCTAAGTCAACATGATCCAGTCACATAGTGGGTGACTGGATCATGAAAGCCACTTCCGCTCTCTTCTCTAGATAACCAAAGCTTGTTTTTGCTGACATACTTGAATTCTGGTGAAACCATGGCTTGTTTGACTTAGTTCACTGCTAATCCAACTAGTTCTATAACAAGATGAAGAGGAACAATCTATTTACACATTCTATAAAGACGTAAATGATGATAAACTATTTTCAAACATAACTATATATTCTGTATTTAAAAGAAAAGGTATACATCACTTTTCACTCACGTGTAGACCCAATGAGTCGGAGTTCATCAGCCCTATGACTCGATGAGGCCTGCCCAAGTCCTGATTTTTGAACCATGATTGTTGCCAAAACTAGATCGACAATCGGTAAAATGGATCAAGATAGATTTTTTCAGGTACCAAACTCATCTAATTGGGCCGAACTGAAAGACATACAGTTCACGAATTCTTCTCCAAATATAAATATTCTGCCACAGAAAATCAACTAAGGCAGCAAAGTGGTAAACAAGTATCAAGCAAATTTAGAGCAACTTAAATGCAAGAAATTTCTTTTTATCATGAAGCTGAATAAAGAAGAAAGAACTTAAAAAATGCACACCAACATCATAATTATCTTGCTGTTAGAACCAATCGTTTCCATACATGCGAAACCCAACAAAAATAGTGTCATTGCCTCATCAAACTTCTCTCTCAGAATCACAGAAAGAAATAATGCGATGTCCTTATATTTCAAACATCAGCTGCTCCAATCAAAATATAAACAGATAAACAAACACATTTGTTGCTTTTCCCCATTATATCTCATCTCGACTTCACAATTCTCATACTGCCTTCAAAAGTTTCTTTGAGATCAGGAACATCATCCAAGTACCTGAGTACAAAATTCTTCAAGAATAAGCTCTCCGACATGTGTGTTGCCGAGAAGAAGTTAAAACCCTCCTTCAGTAATCCTTTAGACTTCAAGATCTTCAAAACCTCATGTCGAGGTAGCAATCTCTTCTCCAAGCTGAACATAAATAACATGGGGCGTGACCGAAGCTCCGAAGGGTCACACCCAAGGTCATCCAAGCAGAACGACATTGAAGCCCGGACCTTCCTCTCCGACACAGCCAAGAAGAAGGGAGCCTTTCGGAAGGCAGAGAATACATCTTCTTCCGACCACCCAAAGCTCTCGAACAACTTGAACTTGGCTTCTAAAGTAGCTTTACTTATTGATCTCAATACAAAAGTGGCACGCAAGAACATCAGAGACCCGCGCTTGAATCCAATTTTCTCAACCCGGGCGGCCACGTCTTCAAGCCGATCAGGATTAAGGGCAAACATTGTAGAGTGTTGCATCAGGAAGCTCGACATATGGCGATCACTAGCTCCATATCGACGCAGAATCTCAATGTTGGGCAGAATTATCTTATGGGCGCTGCAGCTGAGCAGGCGGCCACCTCTCCTGAAAACTGTAATCACATTACTGTCATTATGGAGGAGTGTCCTAAGGAAATCAATTTTGGGTCTGATATGATTGTCAATGCTACAATAGAGAAAGGTTGGGTAGTTGGCAACAATGTCTGCAAAGGGAGCACCAGATAGACCCAGTTCTTGAAAGAAGATGAATTTGGGTTTGAGGGTCTTGTCGACTTTGGAAGTGAGCAAACAGGGGAGTTTGGAGATGAGTTTCTTGATGTGGGAATCTTCAAAACCGCTCTTTTTGAGGAACTCAAGCACAGAGTCTGGGTTTTGAGGTGATTTTAGTGCTGTTAGAGATGTGAAGAGTTTAATAGCATTTTGTCTTGAAAATCCACATCTTTCTATAAGGTAATCGACCATGAAATGGGTTTGGGGAACAGGGTTATCACCAACAGCAGTTGAAAATAAAAGGAGGGTTCTGAAATTGGTGAGATCTCTACTAACTGCGCTTCTTCTTCTTCTAAAGAAGTGGCAGTGACGAGAAATACAGGAATTCATTGCAGGAGAAAATATGGAGTCACATGCTGGAAATGGGTATTGAATTTGACTTACTTGAACTCGTATAACAAATCAGAAATACGAAGGCCCTCTTCTTCTTAGGATTTCATCGAGTACCTCATTTTCTTCTTAGGCTTTCCTTGTTGGCGCCACTTCTCTAACCCATGGCCTTATGAAATGAATTTAAGAATTTTCCATGCTGCTGTTATGTACAATTTCCTCAGGTCGAGCAACATGTCACACGGCTAATGTGTGATATTGCTTCATGTACACTGCGCCTTAATTGTACGAACAATTTTGCAAAAAAATATTTAAAACTTGAATTATCATGAAACAAATGTCGGATGTGTGACTACTAGAATGTG
The DNA here is from genome assembly GCA_037013555.1 of Sextonia rubra. Lineage (NCBI taxonomy): Eukaryota > Viridiplantae > Streptophyta > Magnoliopsida > Laurales > Lauraceae > Sextonia > Sextonia rubra. Next base: position 29,868,079 of record JASUAD010000009.1, read on the forward strand.
ATTAATATTATATTATGCATGATTAACTAGGATATGATTAATAACTTTGAGGGAGATCGATTGGCCTAGGACTATGGTTTGCTTTTGGAGGTTGTGCATTCGAGTCGGGCCATTGGGGATTTGCCTGGCTTCTCCTAAACACAAAAGGATTAATTCGGCCAAAGGTTTGGAACACCCTCCGTTATTAGAAATAAAAAACCTTAGGAAGTGATTAATGCAAAATTTTATATTATTAATCTTACGCTTGGCTTACGATCGGAATGGAGAAATAGAATTCATGTAGATAACTTTAAAATAATTAATATAAGGCTTTAATGATAATGATGATGATGCTTTGACATATCCTTTTAAGTAAAATTATTTTAAAAGAGTTTGGATTTTCTATCAGAATTATACTCATATCACCAAAACCACAAGAGAAATACTTAAGGATTTATGCCCCAAATTTGACTCCAAACTATTTTACATATGCTCTGTATTGTAGTGGAATCAATTCTCATTGGAGTAAAATTCGGTTACATCTACTATAAAGAAAGAGCCTCATTTTGAACAATTTTAGATGTGCCCTATAGGCTATAGCTAGTAGTTCCTCTTTTCTTACGGTGTAAACACTTTTGGCTCCTTGTCACTTGATTTGAACTCCACGAGAAATTCGTAGAGTTTATCCATGAGGTTCCTTTTTGAAAACTAACTTAAAAGACTAAATAAAATAAAGGTGCCCTGCTTCATGAGTTCTTGATAAAAATTCACTCTAATAGAGGGGAGATTACATTCTCATTTTCATTGTGAAAACGTCGATTCTTGCAATAATTTTTTATGTGTTTCTTATTAATCAATCTAATGGGACACATTAGAGGGAAATTTGTCAAGAACTCCTATAAGAGGAGAGCCCTATAAATCATTGAAACGGAATTTGAATCAATTGAGTTCAACCCTTTATATCTATCAAAGGAGCCAATATGTGAATTTAAATATCTCAAAATCACTGCTCCCAATCATCGAACTTTTAGTCTCATGCTCTTTGAGCCCATTGTCGTTAATTGTCTGTGAAGTTAGTGGTTTTAAGTCTCTTACTTTATACTTGGATAAGCATAAAACAACGATGAAGTTAATGGTGGACTCAACTCTTACTGTGATGAAATTTGGCCCAAGACCAACACAATAGGACTACAACATTAAGCTGTTAGCATTTTTGCAGTTGGGCAATATATATATATATATATATTTGGTATAGCCTTATGATGCAGGAAGTAGACCTTGGCTGAGGTAAGAGAGTTCTTGGGTGATGGAAGAGGACCTCGATTAAGGGAGCCCTCGGTGATGGAAGATGGCTGCCCATATTTGAACCCTGGGTAACCAAACATGAATTGATGCCTCTTACAACTGGGTGAGAGGCCGTTCTTGAGTTGGGAAATATTGATGGCTGGTGAAAGATCCTCTCCTTATGTTGCAGATGATCATTTCCATTCACACCTTTTAGATTAAAAGCTTAGTAACGCTGATAGGGTCCTTAACCCTGAACCCATTATTTTAGAAGGCAATTCCTTATATAAATCTTAAATTAAGTAGCAATCAAGAAATTAGACACTAAGGGTCAGTTTCTTCATTAGAATTCTAAGAATTCATGTCGAGAGGAATTTCAAATTTTCCAAGAGTTGTTCCCGTGAGGCGGAATTTCCAAATCTCGCCTCTTGATGGAGCATTTGGAATTCTAATAAAATGTATATATAATGGAATTTCATGAATTTCAAAAGGTCATTTGAGACCTTTTATCTAGCCGATACTTAGAATTTTGTTTAAAGAAACATGATATTTCAAATGCAAGGGGATAAGATGTCTATCCAACATAGCAAATTTTTGTTAGGAATTCTCAGAAAGAAACAAGCCCTAAATGCAAGCATCTTAATAGAAAACATTCATTGCCTTCCATAGAGGATGAAAAATCGATATATCAAAATAATTGTCAAATAGGAGAGATGAATCATCAAAATTTTCTAAAGATATGATGCTCATTCATTACTATATTTCAACAAAGGTGGATAGCAACCCCTCCAAATCTGCTCCAATGACTGCATTACCACTTCCTTTGCTAGATTGTGAGCTACCTTATTTGCTTCTCGTTTGACATGTCTCTGTTGCCATGAGATCATCCTATTCAACACCATCTTAGCATCCTCCTCCAGCTATCCATACCGAGTCCAACACCTATCTTCATCACTCAAAGCTTGGACAACCTCTGTAAGATCACCCTCAAGAATCAAATTTTGTAGATTCATAAAAAGGGAAAAATCCACTACCATCCAACCAACAACTGCCTCTACTAGGATTATATATGAAAGGCTTTATGGAGCATTTACAAGCCACAACTTCTCCATTGTGATCTCGAGCAACAATGCCCACCCTATTTAATTTTTCTGTTTATCAATTGCAGTATCCCAATTTATCTTTATAGCACCAATAGGAGGATTCTGCCAACCCAACATCGAAACATCTCGCACAGGGTCTCAGTTGATTACTAAACTCCACATTTTCTTTTTGAAATTCTTCCACATATTCCTTAACAAAACGATTAACTTTTGAGGGATAAATTAGCTCACTTCCAAATAGAAATGCATTCTGTAACCGGATTCTCCTTAAAAATGTTGCCACCAATATTACTTCATCAACTTCCAATTTTGACATTATACACTCGAGTAAAGACATGGAATCATTCGCAACACTAAATTTTTTTTGGATTTTGCTTCCGCATTCATGTCACACATCTCTAAAGGAAGGATAACTCCACAATACATGACAAACATTCTTGATCTCCATTTCTCAAATAGGGCAATGAGGATCTTGTACTCTATTGCACTTAAATAGATTTTCCTTTGTTGGTAGTAGGTTATTACAAGCTTTCCATATGAATTGCTTGACCACTCTTTGGACCTATAAGTTTCATATATTTTTCCATATACGATTTTGGTATATAGCTCTGGAGGTTTCCCCAGCATATTGCTTGATCCACTCCTTTTGGAGGTAGTATGCACTTTGCACAGAGATATAAGGCGATTATATATATATATATTACTACAAAAAACAGCTTTTTAGGTCAATTCTCTCTCTCTCTCTCTCTCTCTCTCTCTCTCTCTCTCTCTCTCTCTCTCGATACCCTATCCTAGGGGACTAGTGCTCAAGATAGCCCTTACCAAGGAATTAAATCTTGGACAACAGATCACATGTGGGGTTGCCAACCAAGTAACTTATCCTTTCTATAAGTCATTGTTAGTATGTGATACAATCAAAACACGAGGTCCAAGTAGAGTACAAATTTTCATAATCACTAACTTTCATGGGATCTTTTGCAAATGTCCTATGAATTTAATTTGGGTAGAACTACGGTACAACAATTGTACAATACCCTTCTTTAATGTATGATGGTGCCCACCTTTTCAAAATCTAAGCTGAGACAAATATAATTTACTTACCTGAAAATTAGGTAGTAGCTATATATCTTTGTGGCCCCACTGTGATATCCAAAATCCAACATCAATGGTCCTTGTTGTGTAAGAAAATAAGTAGGTCCCATTATGACCCCTAACATTAGATTGGTTATGCTGTGATTACAAATATTACGTGGGTCCAATCATTTTTACCAACATTTGGTGAAACCCGTCACAGTTACTAGTATTAAATGGGCCCCATGTTGGTAACTAATATTAGATGAGTCCTACTATTGTTACATTAGGCAAGTCAAATTGTAATTACCAACACTAAATCTTGTAACCATAATCACCAATTTTCCATCATTAAATGGGTGATGTTGTGAGAATTAAAATTTGATTACGTCACACCATGTACCAAATGACTTATTTACCATGATTATGTTGGTTATTGTGATTGCTCATATCAAATGGGTGCTACAATGATTTTATCATCAAATGGAGCCCCCAACAATGTCTACCCTAGATGTATTACACTATGGTCACTAGCAATTGGCATGCCTCATGCAATTAAACAACATTAAATAGATTTCATAATTTTTAACATTAATGATCCTTTGAATTCAAATATTATATGGGTCCCTTTTGTGAGTGCTAAGAACAAGATGGGTCCTATCATTATCGCAAATATTAGATTGATTCCACCGCAGTAAGAATTATTTGGTGTGTTCATTGAGATTTCAAATATTAAATGATTTACATTGCAATTGAAGACATTAGATAGTCCTACTTGATTACCAATATTGGGTTGATCCTATTGAGACCACCATCAAAAGAGGGATCCTATTATTTTATTGCATTAGATGATTTTCATTTTAATTACCACTCTTAAATAACTTTACTTTGTTTTAACAAGTCCCATAGTCCCCCTATAGCTAGGATAACCAAAGAAAAAAATAAAAATAAAAAAAAGGTTCCCATAGTAGGTCAATCATTTCAACCTATCTCTCCATTTTTCGTTTTCGGCATAGTAAGATCCTTATAAATTGCCATACACTTATGTAAGGGTATATTAAAATTTATAGAAATTGCCAAATATCATAGTTGGCACAGTGTTACATAACATAATAATATTTTATTTGGAATAATAAAATTTGACAATGCATTTTTTAGTACACATCCAAACACCAGAACAATCTTCTTGGTGTACAATTCATGGGGCTTTAGACAAGGGGGCCATTTATTCTTGTGATTGTTTATCTTAAGTGCAAAAGCCCTTTCTGTATTCTTATTAAAGCTGAAGCTGGTGCCTTCATCCTTCGTTTGGTGTAGCCCATGCAATCTCCTCCGAGATTCTCAGCACTAGCTATAACGGGGGTGAAATGCTTGTGGTGAGTGGAACACCATTTTCTACCAAGGTGAGTAGAAAACAGAAATTGTGAAAGAGGAAATTCAGGTTTCCTTTTCCGCAGCGTACACTAAACGAACCCTTCAAGACTATTGTGAAGCATCCATACAACTTATAATTACAAATTTGCCATTTACTTTACCAAGGGTGCTTGTGAAAAAAGATTTAAATCATAGCTACAATTCTAGGGAATCCGTTGATGATGAGTAGCAGAAAGTATATTAGCCTTGATTCTTTGGTTTAGAAAATTAAATGCATGTTAACTCATGACAACTCTTGTTCCTTGCTTAAGTGGGAAGGAGAACCCTTATAATTAGATAGGTGGCTTTGACTATTTCGGTTTACAACATGTTGGTATTACAACTTCCTAATAAAACTACCTAAATAATTGACTTTTTTAGACCATTTTGGTGGTATGACTAGTAAGAGAAGAAAAAAAAATGCATAAAATGAATTGAGATTTGTAAGCCTATAAATGATGGAGGCTTAGGAATTAGAGATGAAAAAAAAAAAATCTTGCATTATTAGCCAAAACTTATTGCAAATGCTTAGGGCATGGGAGGAGCATCCTATCTTTAGAGGAATTTTTTGTTACGTGGAATTAGACTTTCTTCTTTGGAAATTTATTGGAGAAGATACATCGCATTTCATGGTTAGTAGGAGGAATCAGTAATGATTCCTTTGAACCCAAGTTTGGTAACAAGAGAGGAATAAAAAAAAAAAAGAAGAAGAGAGAAAAAAAGAAAAGAAAAGAAAAACCATTATCTCCATCTCAAATCCATTTAACATAATCCAAAGAACTTAGCATATCCTTTTAATAATTTCAAACCTTACACATGTTTCCATGTCCAGCCCATCAGACCTAGATGGATGATGGGGACCCCTTAATGAAATTGAATCCTGGCCAAAACTAGGTTGCGCTCAAGCCAAATGAAATTTGATGCCATCACTCCGACTACGGTCATATTCCAATTTTTATGCATACCAATAGGCCATAATCATTTACATGGATGAGTGGGTATGATTTGAGGTAATCTCCATTCCACTGATAAACATTCAACAACGTATAGCAATGAAAGAAAAGACCAAAAGTTTGGATTTGGTTTCAGCAACCATATGTTGAAATGAAATGAGTGAGCAGTCAAGAGCTTTATTGCAGTTTATTAGGAAGGGAAAACCCACCACAAGAAGCTGAGGGTGCATTTGGTGCAACATTGTTGGGTTGAACAATAATCCCATGCCTACTAAAAAATGCACATAAAAGATCTGTTACATTCGTAACGTTATGTGGGCACCATCAAACAATCACTTACAAATTAACTGTGCTTTATTTCCTTACTAGAAAGTGGACCTCTGTCACAATAAAATCACCATACTCGGTAACATCCACCATGATATTTTGACATTGTATATATAATTTAGTGAAGCCAACTTCTATGCAGACAACTTTCATTAGCTTATGGCGCTTACTTTTGGTTAATCAAAGCCATTCAGGAGGGCACTTCCTGGTGAATAAGTAGTACTTTTTATTCAAACACATCCAGAAAAAGGTAATACAAATTATTTTCTATAAAAAAAAATGTAATAACAACTGTTCACAGAAGCAATTGGGAGGGTAGTCCCTCTTAAAATGTTGTGGTGAGGTACCCTTGATTTTGAGGCAAATATCATTAATCAAAAGTATTATCTTTCGAAAAAAAAAAACCATGATTTATTGCACATACAGTCTGAATGCTTAACAAAAAAATTCTATTGACAAAGATGTTGGACATACATAGTCTTAATATGCGCAGTTTCAATGTTATCAAACATGCTACACATACAGTCTAACCTTGTTACCAATAGCAATGATATACATAGTATAATCCTATTACCAAACATGATTGACACACATAGTTTGAATGCATAACAACAACAAAATTTTGTTGGAAATGAACAACAGCAGCAAAATTCAACTACAAACTTTTGCTTCTGGTACAACACATGAAGAAATTCTCAACACTTTGAAAAGATATTCGGCTTCAATAGTTGGAAACCTTTATAATATATCTATGTAAACAATGTCTCATTGATGAAATCTTCCTAGTGTGGAAGCTTGTCTTGAAACTTTGCTGGATCTCTGGATGGTTTATGAGATCGAAAAACACCTGCTCAATCCATCCCTATGTTATCTCAATAGCTGCAAGATTAACTCAAATGTGTGTTTGTTGAATGAAAAAGGCTATTATGGCTTAGCTCAGTCGTTTATGCCTATTGTTTGCAATAAGAATTCTACCAATCTAACTGCCACATACTACATGAATTCAAATCTTTATCGATTTTCAGGTTTTTGCATTCACTTATGAAAAATGTCTTCAAGGCCCGAGCCATAGAGGTTTATGCATCCATTTATGAAAGCCAAAAACTTCAGGTCATGGTGATAGGAAGACATACAGAAATTAAATGCAGAAAATAGGTTAAAGAACATAAAGAATGCAAGAAAGTGACTTGCTCCCAATCAATTGCTCGCTTCTTCTTCTCTCTCTCTTCTTTTCTTTTATTATTTTTAATGGTAGTTGCTTGTGATGTGCTAATCCAGCTCCGTACAAGAAGCAAATGAGAGAAAGATGGCATGCTATTAAGATCATGATCTTTTCTTAAACTCGATCAAGAACCTCATTTTCAAAGAAGACAAAACAAAGTGGACACCCTTAATTAATAATCAAGCCAACTCAGACTATCATCCTCAAGATCAAAGTTCAAGTCGAGTTGTTATATTAATACCAATCCTTGGAACTCTAGAGCTCAAAACAGAAACGGGGAAAAGAAAAAGGGAAAAAAGAAAACTAAAAAAATAAAACAACAGAATTAAAATATCGATTCTGACTGTGACTTTGTGGGACCACAAGCCAATGTTAGTGTTTGCTTTAATTGTATGTAGCTTTGAGATTTCAAAGTTCAGCTGTACAAGTAGTGATGCTATCCCCCAACCATTGTTCCATAGATTTACATGGCCCTTAGTTTGATGCTATCCCCACCCATTTTCCTATAGATTTACATGGGCACTTAGTTTGATGCTATCCCCCACCCATTTTTCCATAGATTTACATGGGTCCCTCCCTCTCTCTCTCTCTCTCTCTCTCTCTCAAAAGCAAAGGCTAACATTTTGCTTATTCCATACTTAGAGTACTACCATTTCACCAACAGGTAAAAGAAAAGATGTTTGCCTTGTAATCATTGAGTGCTTCATTTGTAATCATCTTGTATTTTTTTTTCTGTTAATCTGCTTAACAGATAAATTAAGAAAAAAAGTGGTAGAGAATAACTGAATTAAATTTTATAACAAACAGCTCATCAAGGTTATAGGAAGCAATCAGAGAATAGCAGAGTATGAGGCACAAAAATATAAACAAAGGCCCCTGTTTTGTTACTCAAAACTTACTTTTCATGTCTAAGGGTGAGTAACCACAACGACCAACTTGTAAGAAGCCATGAAAGAGAATGTTACTTGAACATTCACAGAGGCATAAATATTAGTCAAGATGCCCAATTTTGCTTAAATGCGCAGGAAATGTGACCAGCTATGCTAAGCATACAAGGATCTGCACCACCAAAAAGAGGAAAAGCAGACAGAGGGAGAAAAGAGAGCCCACAAGCTGGGCCAGCTCAAAATAAACCAGGGATTCAAAGGCAAAAGCAAAGTAGCAATGACGAAACCACAACATGCATGGATGGCTTGAAGCAGAAGAAACTTTGCCATTACTTGATAGGAACTCTACCCGGACATAGATGGGGCAAAACCATTACATTGCCAGTCAGAACCATATTTAACACAAATATATATAACTATAAGAAAATTATCAGAAGAGAAAACTGAGTTTAAATAACATCCTACTAAATATTGCATCAGAGGAGCCAAACCCATGTAACTGAAGAGCCAAACTGAAAGACATATCCAAGTCATGAATTCTTCTCCAAAGACTAATACCCACAGAAAATCATATACGGAAGCAAAATGGAAAACACACATCAAGCAAATTTAAAGTAACTTAAATGGAACATTTTATTAACAAAACTGTATGGAGAGAAAACAACTTATAAAATGCTCATCAACATCATAATTATCTTGCTGTTACTTATAACCAATTGTTTTCTTACATGCCAAATCCAACAGTAACAGCATCATTGCCACATCAAACTTCCTTCAATCTGCAATGAAGCCATGGAATAAGGGAGTGCCCTTTGAAAAAAAAGAATGCACTTTGATCACAAAAAGAAACAATGTGATGTCCTTACATTTCAAACATCAGCTGTTCCAACCAAAATGTAAATAAATAAACAAATGCATTTGTTGCTTTTCCCTATTATACATATAAATATATAGATATATATATCTCATCTCAACTTCTCAGTTTCATACTGCTTGTGTAAGTTTCTTTGAGATCAGGAACATCATCCAAGTACCGAAGTACAAAATTCTTCAAGAACAAGCTCTCCGACATGTGTGCTACTGAGACGAAGTTAACACCCTCCTCCAGTAATCCTTTAGACTTCAAGATCTTCAAAACCTCATGTCGAGGCAGCAACCTCTTCTTCAAGCTGAACATAAATAACATGGGGCGCGACCGAAGCTCCGAAGGCTCACACCCAAGGTCATCCAAGAAGAAGCACATCAAAGCCCGGAACTTCCTCTCCGACACAGCCAAGAACAAGGGAGCCTTTAGGAAAGCGGAGAATACATCTTCTTCCGACCACCCAAAGCTCTTTAACATCTTGAACTTGGCCTCTAATGTAGCTTTACTCAGTGAGCTCAATACATAAGTGGCATAAAAGAACATTGGAGACCCGCACTTGAATCCAATTTTCTCAACCCGGGCAGTCGCATCTTCAAGCCAATCAGGATTAAGGGTGAACATTCGAGTGTGTAGGAGCAGATAGCTTAAGATCTGGCTGTCACTAGCGCCATATCTACGCAGAATCTCAATGTTGGGCATAATGATCTTATCGAAATTGCAGTGGAGCAGCCAGCCGCCTCTCCTGATAACCCTAATCACATTATCGTCATTCTGGAGGACTGTCCGAAGGAAATTAATTTTGGGTCTGATATAATTGTCAATGCTATAATTGAGCAAGGTTGGGTACTTGGCAACAAGGTCTGCAAAAGGAGCACCAGATAGACCAAGTTCTTGAAAGAAGATGAATTTGGGTTTGAGGGTCTTCTCGACTTTGTAAGCGAGTAAACCAGGAAGCCTGGAGATGAGTTTTTTGATATGGGTGTCTTCAAAACCGCTCTTTTTAAGGAACTCAAGCACAGAGTCTGGGTTTTGGGGGGATTTTAGTGTTGTTAAAGTTTTGGAGCCATTAATAGCACTTTCTGTCGAAAACCCACATCTTTCTATGAGGTAATCGACCATGAAATGAGTTTGGGGAGTAGGGTCTTCAGCAACAGCAGTTGAAAATAGATGGAGGGTTCTGAAATTGGTGAAATCTCTACTTGTTTTATTCTTTAAGAAGAGACATTGATGACGAGAAATACATGAATACATTGCAGTTGCAGGAGGAGAAAATATGGAGTGAGAATCAGATGCTTGAAAAGGGTATGGAACACGGCTTACTTGAAGTTGAATTCGTAAAGGAAGCATAAACACAAAGATCTCTTCTCCCTTGCTCCTCCTTGTCACGTGATTTGGGCTACTACTACTAGAAAGAAAAGATACGCAAGCCCCGCAGATCGCCAGTGTTAATGAGTTGATGTTGATGGCTGATTTCTTGCTGGTAGTAGTTGTAGTTGTATGTCTGGTGAGGTTCATAAACTAGTCCGGGTCGCAGGGTCGGTGTGAGTGGGGCGTGGAGCAGGGCCGATGCCATGCGCTTTTTGCATATATCGTACATCCTTTGGGGCATGGTGGTGTAGGATTTTTCTGCGGTAAAGTGTGCGATTTTGTTCGAAGAAATTATTTTTACTATTTTTTCTTATTATGACCTGGGATATCTTTTGTTGGTCAGCTTCCGGATCTTTGGTCTCTTGCTCATGGGTTATTTGATTTTGATGAGTAATGACTAATTATTTTTAACTCATTTGATGCAGCATAATTTCTTGAAAATACTTTTCTATCACATCAAACTTTTTTTTGAGAATATTGAAAACAGAATTCTTACGGGAGACCATTGGACTTCTATTTTCATAAAAATGTTTTCCCTCTTTTTATTTTACCATGGGTTGCTGCCCATATCGAGGCTTTTTCCTCCTTATTTACTATGATGCCCCTCTATTCTCTTCCTATTTCCACACTTCCTACCTTTCTTTATACCTGCACCCACCCTTTTACTCTTTTCTTTTTTTTTTTTATGGTTTTTACTAAATATTCCGTAATCGCACCAAACAACATTATCTTCAATTTAACAAGAAAAATATTTTGCAACAAAACACCAACTTTTATATTTTCGTAGGACTCTTTTCTAATAAAATTCATTTCCATGTACTTCGCTGATAAGACAATTTTCTTTTTTCACGGAAAGAGTATGTACACAAATATTCCCTTAATTTTAACCAAGAGAAAGTTTTAAGCATGTGAATATTAAAGAGAAAATTTCAAATAAGGATAGTTTCTACCTTATTTCTTAGGGCACATTTGATAACGGAAGAGAAATCCCCTATTTAGAAGAATTTTTGGATCTGCAGAATGACACTTTATTATTTAAGAGCATGTTTGGTAACCGTAGGGTTATTGAGTCTAGAGGAATCTTCCATTCTTCTCATACAGTAGAATTCTTACTATAGATTTCTTTTAAAGAAGATTTACCTCACCCCATGTTTGTCAAATACAAGGAAGCTATGGATTTACACACACTAGATCTAATGGTCCTAAGTTCTTTTTTTCCAATTTTCTCACAATCCGTGATGAATCAAGCCCTAAAATTTGGCCTTTAACATATGATGGACGGATTGGATTCTTAGGACCCCACATAAATTAAAAATTAATTTTTTATAGTGCAGACTTTTTTTACAAATATCACAAATAATATGAAGAATCAATGGCTAGAAATTAATCTACTAGCTGTTTTGAACTTTTTCAACACGATGTACGGTTTGGATAGTAATTATGTGACCCATAAGATAGATTTCCAAATAAAAAAGGAAGAACATAACATCACCGCTTGAACACTTTGCTTGATCACTGTCATATGCTTATCAGCAATGTTGTTGTACTGTGGATGATCAATGGCCACGAGATATATGCCATTTTTCTAACAATCTATGATGAATTAAGTTACCATATTTGACCACCTAGCTGTTTTAGTCGTTCTAAGGAGATCAAGTGACTCGAACTTTGCAAAAGGATCCACAAAAATAAAAAAACATGATCCAATGATTTGAACCTTTTTTTTTTTTTTGTAAATATCTCAAAAAATATGACCAATCAATGGTTGTGATTTTATCTTGTACCCATTTTGAAACTTATTAACATGATTAGTGGTTCTAATCTTGATTGTGGGACACATAAGGTCCGTTTCCACTTGAAAAAGGGTAACGTCCAAGTTACCATAAAACACTATTCATCAGCATTTCAATGCTTGTGCGGATTTTTAAGAGTTCAATTGGGGGAGGTCGACAGAGCCTTTCTTCTCTTCCAATGACTTTTCACATATTTTGAGAAATCCATTTATGTGGCGAGATCTCTTTCCATGCATGGTTTTTTTTTTTTTTGAACTAAGGAAAAGCGGTGAAGATTCCACTATGTGCAATGTTGCCCAACATGCCCTAAGGATTTATAAGAAAGCGGATTCATCACATTCTATGTTTCGTGAGCACGAAGGTATTAACAATGATTCCTTCAAATCCATGTTTGGTAATGGGAGAGAAATATGAGAAAAAAAAGGAAAAAAGACCTGTCATCTCTTTCTCAAATCTATTTAACATAACCCAAAAAATATTGCATATCCTCTTAATGGTTCCAAATCTTAAGCATGTTTAAGGGTTCATCCCATCAAACTTAAATGCATAGTGAGGACACCTCAATGAATATGGATCTTGGCCTAAACTGGGTTGCATTCAAGCCCTATGAAATTTAATGCCATTACTTTGACTATGGTTATATTCAAAATTTTATGCATATCAATAAGACATAATCATGAACATGTACTAAAAAAAACAAAATATAAAAAAAAAACCTTTTCTCTTTGAATTGATGTTTCCATTCATAAAATGGTCAAGCCCAAGTGGCTTTTGGAGGAAAAAATACCAAATTTTCAAAGGATTCTTATCTTAAATCAGATGGATAATAATGTCCAAGTAAACTAAATTTTTAATAGATGCCGCATCCACAAACTGTCCTTATCATGATGGGCAATGGGCCACAACATCATATCAAGTGCACGATCTCAATCTTTTCTTTGAGCAACTCATCACCCTCGAAAATATCTAGACATTGTCTTTGAACTATTTTAATATCTAACTTCGGTAGGGTGTTCCAATTTTCTTAATTTGTTATGTTAGAAAAATAAAATAGAAGGTTAGGATCATATTCATCCACAATGGAGCCCATTATATAAATACTAGACAAGGAAAATTCGTTGGTTCCCCCTATGACTGTGTTGCCATTGGGCTTTAAAATCATTCTCTTCTCAACACCGTATTCTCTCGTATAAATGTTCAAAATCTTACTACTCTATTGGAGTGCATAAGCTAATCAGCTTAAGCAACAGATCATGGGCCCTATTAGTTGACTGATTAAGAAATCCAATGGCATTGCCATTTAAGAAACTAATTGGTTGACTTTGCTAGCCAAGCAAAAATTGCATTAAGTCAAAGTTTCATAGAGAAGGCTAGAAGAAACCACTCAGATGCTTGATACTTCAATCTAGGTTAGCTTGGAGCAAACCATCATATAGGCGAGCGTACCTGTTCAATCCATACTTCCACATAATTTAATGTAACATGGGCCCGATACATCCGAACAAATAAGAAGGATGTGGAAAGTTCTTAGTTCTTCACATCCTTGTGGTTTCTTTTTGATCATTTGAGGAAAAATAGATGATTACAACCCCTGCAAGTACAACTTCTAGAAATAAATTTGAGTGGAAAGGTCACAGAACCAATCTTAATACATTAAAAGGCCACATTTACCTTCTATTAAAGGTTTCATATGATGGGGAGTAGATTAAAAAGGTTATTAGTTGTACTATGCTATTTTCATTTTAATAAAAAAGAATCTTATTTTTCTAACCCGTGCCACCTTAACTAAGGAGTTCTACTCTACTCAAGAAAATGCGCGAGAAAATGACTTCTTCAACTGCTTTTTGCACGCAAATACAACATATTCTAAGTAATGAAAAAGTTACATTCCCATAAACTTCAGCATCCAAACACAAAGTAAATCTAGTATCTTTGCACACAAGAAGTAATGCATTGATTCAAACACATATCATTAAATTTAAGTGGTTTTCAATGACAAGTCTCTTAATATTTCATATTATGGCGAGAGGTCCATCATCTTTTCTCATATAGGTAGAGGCCCATTTTAAATTTAGCATTTAAAAAGTCCAAAACGCCCTCCCTGTATACATAGCACCAGCGTACGCCCTTCTTACTCGGCTGCGTTGATTGACACCTGTAGCTTGGCTACTCAGGTGCCCTATTGGTTGCTATTTTGGGTGCCATGAAGTTGACCAATGATGACCAATGAAGCTATTGCTCTTCGTAGATTCTTGTTTTTCCATGTCCCTCACCAGCTCTCGCACTGAGACATACTTGTGGAAGCTTGGCTCCATGAGATCGTTGTCATTTGCAACCACCTCAGATTCCACAAAAGGGTCTTTCCCCATCAACTTTCTGTTGAAGCGCCCATTCAAGGAAATGCTGTTATTAAAACAATTGGGTCGATTAGGCGAGGAGATTTTCTCCTTAGAGAAAGTAGGGGAGAGATTTGAACTGGTACTGGAATTGAGATTGGCAACAGCTTCAAGGATGGAGTAGGCCTTTGAAACACAGGGTGGGAGAGAGAAGGAAACATTTTGGCTGTGGTAGTTCTGGATATCCTCTAGTAACAATGGAGCATAAGAGTAAAGGTTGTTGAGGAGGGTGTCTGGGTTTAAACTCAGATAATATTATTTGAGTTTTATGTTGAGACTCTGAAACTCGGATAATATTATCTAAGTTTTGTATTGAGACTTTGAAACTCAGATCATATTATCTGAGTTTTGTGTTGATGATCTAGAGCTAAAATAATATTATCTGAGTTTGTATCCTAGCTTCTCCACAAACAAAGATAATATCATTTGAGTTTTGTATTGAGAATTTGAATTTTAGAAAGATAATATAAGTTTCTGTGCAGAATTTTTGCGCACAGCTTGATTAATGGCCTATGTTTAAGCTTCTAGTTCACCTACTTTTCGAAATTGTTTTGAGCTGAAATTCTAGAATATGAAAGACTACATGCTAAGCTTTAAATTCGCTAAATTTTATTGAAAAATAAGATGATTAGAGTGGTCTACTTATTTTAAACTTTTTGCCATAAATTGTTTAATTTTGCTTTGAGGTAAAATTCAATATGTTTAAGCCTTTGGTTCACCTAATTCCCAAAATTTTTTTGACCTGAAATTATGGGATATGAAAGACTACATGCTAAAATTTAAATTCCCTAAATTTTACTGAAAAAATAAGATAATTAGACTAGTCTACCCATTTCAAACTTTTTGTCAAAAACTGTTTAGTTTTATTTTGAGATAAAAGTCAGCATGTTTAAGCCTCTGGTTTACCCATTTCCCGAAATCATTTTGACTTGAAATTCTTGGATATGAAAGACTACATGTTAAACTTTAAAATTTTCAAATTTTACTGAAAAATAAGATGATTAGACTGGTCTACCCATTTCAAACGTTTTGCCAAAAACTATTTAGCTTTTATATGAGTTTATTTGAGTTTTGCAGAAATTGATATGAGTTTTGCTTTGAGGTAAAATTCAGATTAAATTTGACAATATTTTTAGAATTTCATATATAACATAGGTGTTGTTTGAAAGGTATCGATGAGTAGATTCTATATATACCTTTAAAAAAAAACTGATATCTTGAACAAAAGTTATGGAATTTTAGAGTTAAAATTTAAAACACAAAATTATTTGTTGAAAGGGTAAATCAGTCATTAAAAATAATGAGCAAGGCAATTAGGGACCTCCGCTTGGAATTAGTATAAGAGAGATGTTTGGCTAATTTTCTCTAAATTGGTAAATAGGCATTGTGGATCTGAAAAATAAGCTTCATCAAGAAGCACCTTCTCTCAAAATGGATCATGTAATGGCTTGGGCCCCAAAAGAATCAAAATCGAAGTCCAGAAACAACAACTAGACCCAACAAAAAGAAATAATCCTACTCAAAATCATCGTTATATGACAGGACAAGGAGTGGGCTTGATGGGGAATTATCACCTTTTGCTTCCACTTTAGACTTCTTATTCTTCATAGCCTTCCTCATATCTGTCTTTGGCAAATAGCTAGGATCCACTTCTAGTTTCTGCTCGAAAACCTCATTAGGTTTGCTCGCAGTAGTGGTATTTTCGGTGATTGGAACCTCACTATCAAGATCACTAGATGTTGGCATTTCAAGATTTTCAGGTCCAACCTCCTTTTCACCGTCATCACCGGTGGTTTCAAACTTCTCAATGGAATCATCACCATCCCCACCTGCCTCAATGTTCTCCCCAGTCTTACGTTTAAGTGATTCAATCACATCCATCAGTTCTCTGTTAACCTAATACAACAACCCATTGCATTAAAAAAAAAAAAAAACAAACCAAGATGCGTTGGTGAATTTGATGTCCACTATATTTTTAGTCAATGTGGCACCACTCATGTCATTGCCAGCAAATATATGTGGTTTTTTTTTTAATCTAGAGCCACGAAAATAATAATTTCAATTTGTACCTCAGGGTTTTGAAAGAAATCAAAGATGTCATTTGGACAACATGGACACTTCATGATATTTTACTGTGCTCTCAACATCCGGCCTCCTTCATGGGTCCTTTCTCAGACAAATTTCATACCAGCAAATTCACCCTCCCAACAGGGCTTGCAAAAGTTATGATCACAAGGAGTCATGAGAGGAAAATTCATCACTAACTGAAAAAGTTGGCATGTAAACCCTGCATGAATAAGAAGCCCAATGCCACCAATTAAAAAATTTTATACCACTAGAAAATGGATATAGAATTGCTCGCTGCATTGGCTAATTCTGTCAATAAAACTCAGAATCAGGATACAGTCTCGTTCCCTAAAAATAAAGGCCATCCTTCTGCCACTAGTTTTGCAGAAACCGCCACATGATGCAGGCTCCTGGTTACCTATTCAGACCCAAAGCCTACATCTTTCCTCCATCCTATCAGTGATAAAAGTCGACATCTTTCCTCCATCCTAGTAGTGATTTAAAATCTAATGTGTTTTATACTAATTGCCTATTCAGATCAAAGCAATATCTTTCTATCATACAGGATAAAGAAAAAAGGGATATTCTGATTGAAATAGGCCACCATACTCCAAATTTTTCTTTCAACAGAAAACTTTGAATACAACCACCCTTGCATTTAAGACTCCTAAAATTGGCAAATGCGATGATCCAAGTATTGTTTTGAAGACCGAATTGATGTTTTGCCAAAAAAAAAAAAAAATGGTGAAACAAATATCTCAAGTGGATTTGAGTAGAGACCATCCTTCAAAGGCCCAACTTATGCGGCTTCTAGTTACTGGATATTCAGCTCCAAAGTAAGAAACGTTCTTTCAGATAGAAACTGGATGGAAGGAGATTTGTCAAAAAGAATCCCACAACTTTAGTATCAGCTAGTGCATGACTTGATACAAACTAATGGAAGGAAGATTAAAGTCTTGGGAAGCAAGGACAATAAGGGGATTGGATAAATGGGAGTACAATGAGAAATTCAAAGCACAGGCCTAACCTTTCAGGAGCCTGTATCTCACAAAGTGGTTCTGACTTTCTCTTCTAGCCGTGTCTTATAGCCATCCTGCTCTTTCCCTCTCTTTTGGGTTTCCAGTGTGAACCTGTTTCCTGCTCACTAGTGGAGGCTTTGTCCATTTCCATCCATGCTCTTCTTAAGTGGAAAAGGAGGCATTACAAAGCATTCTTTATTGTACTAAATGAATTCGAAGATTTCTTTGTGAGAGAATATCCATACAATATATGTGCTGGTAGATCAGCATGATTGCTGTTGCAAATTAGAATTAAGGAATATGGAAAGGGAAGAGGAAATGTGAAGGAAGTTGCTCACAGGTCAAATCCAAACAGGCAAACACAGTAGTCAAGCACTTCTAACAGTCCTTCATATGACAATGATATTGAATTTCAGACTTGTTTGGAAATAAGCTTTGCTTACCACAAGAGTTTCAAAATATTGGGACTATGGAACTTTTCTTGCTGTTTGATATTTTCTACTTTCAAATGATGCAAAGATTTAGATTGTGTATATTCATACTTCTATCTTAAACATGTTCCAACAAGCCTCAGATGTGCATTGTGCCCTGACTACCTTGGGCCTGATAGTGTCGAAGTGCGCACCCTTCTGTGTCAATAGTGATGCGACTAGAAGAATTGCAAAGAGGGGATGTGCATGCAATGTAAACCCATGCTGGGCTCTCCCTTCTTTCTGTGATGTCAGTAGCTTTCTTTAGCACTTTAATAATAGGCAACGGTCTAGGACAGTCGCCATGTTATCACTGCCATCAAAATTCCAAATAGAATTCCATTAGCTTGAAAGAATCAAACATAACCCGAAAACATCCAACCAAAACTATACATAAACCAACCTAGTCCATGGTGCAGGTTCGTTTTCACATAGGACAAACAGATACCTGCATACCTTGAAGCCCTGCAACAAGTTTGGTAAAGTTTAACACATACCCCTAAGCAATTGCATTAGGTCAGTCTCAAGGCCAAACCAAAACTTCATAATTAATAGCTAGTCTTGGAAATGAGTATACATGTAATGCAACAAAACCAATGGCTAGCTCAAAGATGAGCCTGTATTTACTTCAAGCAAGCCCTTGGCCAGTAACAAATAGTTCGAAGATTTTCTCAATCCACCAAAGAATTACTTGTTAAAGCAAGCTCCTAATTGAGCACATAGATTACTGGGACACTTACAATCCACGTCAGCATGTTCAAACCTTTATCAATTTTCAGGTTTTTGCAATCCACATCAGCATGTTCAAACCTTTATCAATCTTCAGGTTTTTGCATTCACTTATGGAAAATGTGAGAGGGTTCAAACTGAGCTAACTCGCCCAGAGATCATAAAAAAGTTATGGCATGTTATTTATATGTTCCCTAGTTTGGAGTATCTAGGCGCCATACCAAGCATATTTCTATCATTTGAAAATACAGACTTCTAATAGGATGTTTACTCACTCTAGAGATCTTGCACCTGCAAGAGCTATCTGAATGTGGTCAGTCCAAGACAATTTCTTGTTAAGTTCATCACAGTTTAGAACATCTTCAAGTTTCTAATTACTGCATCCATCAATTATATTGGATGTACTACTCCAGAAGATCCAATGCAAATTTACCATTACATTCATTTCACTCTTAAACCATATGCCTAGTTCTCACAAACAAATTCATTTTTAATGGCAACAAAGAGGACTTTTTGCCCCTTCCCTAGACAGTTGACACCCAACTCATCAGCACTGTGATAATAATATATAGAGTTATATACACAACTGCATTTAATTCTGAAACCCAGAGTAGAGATTATTAAGGTTGCCATAAGTGATAATGTAGTTAATGAGTTTCTCATCTTCCTCAGGTGACCAGAGTCCTCTCCACCAAACAAAATAAAAAATGAAATGAACTTAGTAGAAACAAACATAATAAAGGTCGAAAAACACTTGAACATGAAGTAAACATGATTCATTAGATTGAAAACAGATGCTAAATTAAAAACAGGCTAAATGAAGAATGAAAAAAGTGTTTTACCAATGCAAGATATGGGTCCTATTTTTCTCCATCAGCTTTCTACTTTTTTGACTGCTATCAAGTAATATGACACTAGCACAATAACCTGAGCTTAGCAAAGGAATTTTCATGCATTACAAAAAAAAAAAAAAAAAAAAAAAGCATATATTAAAAAGGTTATGTGAGTACCAGTTTTTGTGATCCGAGAGCAATGATTTAGATGTTTAAATTGGGAACAGGAAAATTGGGGTAGAAGGAGAACATCAGAGGTTAGGTAGAGAGAAGATTTTTACAGAAAGAAAGCAGTAGATAAATGGAGGGTAAAGGTGAGTAGCTTGAAAAGATAAAAGAGATAAGAAGGCAGTTGTAATAGATGAGTAGTGGGGATAGAAAGTGGGACTTCTGAAAAAAAAAAAAAAAAAAAAAGCTTACAATCAAAATCATGACTAATAGTCAAAATTAAAGTAAAAATCTTTGGGCTTAATATTGTATAATGGGTCCAAAAGCTGCATCAGCCAATGGTTTGTTTGTGTGTGCAATAAATGATGTAGAATTAAGTACATAACATAAGATTTCAAAGGGTGGTCGTCTCTCATGGCAGTTATAGATTGCAGTCCGATCTCCTCTGGTCGCACAAATAGTGGGAAAGGGTGATGTCGAGAGAGAAGAGGGATGTTGAAGAGAGGGATAAGATCGAAGTTCTATGCAGAAAATGACTTTAAATACCAACCCCTAAAAACCGTTGATTTACTTAAGGGTTAGGGGGGGGGGGGGGGGGAGGGGGTGGTTTAGACCGATGATAACCATGCATTAGTGGAAAGAGGACATCTCCTTTCCTCAATCTCAGATGTTGCCAAACCTAGATTTTCAATACAACCGCTTTAAAGGGCAAAAAATCCGCGTTGAAGATTTTTTCCAATGTGCCCTAGTACTCAAGACAGAAACCATAATGAGAGAAAACTCTGATTTATTGATTGAATAGGCATACCCAATTACAATGGGGACTTCTCTATATATAGAATTGAATGTTTCTAAATAATCAAAACATGCCCAAAGTAAATTAAGCAACTATTTAATCCTAATCCAACATACAATAGGCAATAAATCAATTAATTAGAAGTCATCCAACTAAAAGATAGGATCCCTAATCTTGGAAAGATCATGCGTCAAGCGGGCCCATCAATGTCTGCACGCCTGTGATCATAGATAGGGATCTTGGATAAGCATGCAGCACTTTTCTCCACAAATTTATACATGGAACATGCCAGCATACATGATGTAGATAGGGTGCATCCTTGCCATCCTCACATTAGCTGTTCATGTCAAAATGGGCATGAATGCTTCAGTCAACCAATCTACTAGGGAAAATTCATCCCAAGTAGTGATGCCATAAGACTAGTAATACCCGACATCCAAGATTGCATGCCATAAGACTAGTGATACCCAACATCTAAGATTTATCTTCGACATTGCCATTTCTTTCTTCATCTATATACCCCACATACAAATATCAGGCATTATATTGACTTTTTGGCAATGGCTTGATTTCCTAAAACGCTAGTAAAAACGGCTCTCAATCAGTATCCAAGGGTTGGTTTTAGACAATAATGGGACTATTACAAGTATATCCTTGACTAAATCAATGAGCACGTAAGGCTCCTAGACATCATGTGTGGCCACAGGGCCAACGTACCAATATCTTCGACTTAGTGCTAAAAAAAAATGGAGACATATCATAAGGTTTGCACCTGTTTTATTATTGTTTAATAAACGACAGCATGGAAAAACCATCTCACTACTACATGGATTTATAATTAGAATGTTTCATTTACGAATTTATTTTCAAATGCTCTATAGACAACGAGCGACAGAGCGGAAGAAATTTTCAAAAAATGAAATTCAAGTGACAAGTTCCTCGAGACATGATAATGGGGATCTTTCTCATAGGCTCACAAGATATCACATCACTCTCATCTGTTTTCTCATCAGGGATAATGAGGATCTTTTCATAGTCATTAATACAGAGAAGGAAAACAAATGTTATTATTAGGTTTTTAACGTGCCCGACCCTACCAAACTGAAACCAATCAATACTTGATGCTTTAAATCCATAATGAAATTCACGAGGGTAGGTGACTGTGATAGCTGATTAGATATTGGGGGTCGGGTAAGGTGAATATTGGACCCACAGGCATAGCTATTTAGACTTAGACTTTTTCCCTTAATTGTGAGGTTGTGATTAGGATTGCTAAATAGGTGGGACGCGAGCCAACTAGGTGATTAACGAGTCAAGGATAATGTGGTTCACTGAGGATGGACTCAAGAATGGTGGACCCTATCCAGGGTTTTCTTCTCAGATGGTTGCATACCTCCATACATTTTAATTATCCTTTTTCTCTTATATTCTGTGGTGAACAGAATCGTAAATGATTTTTGGGATATTGCCGATACAACTATCCTTAAATTTGATATTTGCTTTAGAATACGTGAAATTTAAATATTTCCTATGAGTTATTCGTACAATAATGATGTGATATAGCATGGCCTTAGGATATCGCATAAGATGATATCTATGATATTGTACTACTGTATCAAATTGCACCATCTCATGTTTACGTTATTGTATGACCTTAGGATATTACACGAACCGTTCTATCGAAAATAATTTAATTTTGACAGTTTAAGGGCAAATGTTAGATCTAAGGATCCCATGGGTTTTTTTACAAATGGTTTGACTGTTGACGCTAGTTTCTTCAGTGTGTCAGCAGCCTACAAAGTATCATCAAGCTATAACCATAAAACTCAGAACAGTAACAACGAAATCAACAGCAGCAAAAATTGAACGAAAGTCTGTCTAAAATTTTCTGTCTTAGTTCTCCCATCATGTGCACCTCGACCCAGATTTGCCGTACCAGACGATTCTAGGTATCTCATTGGTGGCTTGTAAGTTGCAACAGACAACATGAAACAAGGGCCAAAAGGCATGGTTAGGATCATAGATGGGTCAGACTCTTGGAGTAATTTGAAACAGACCAACTGCATGTCTGGCTTTGTTGAACAAGTGGGTGTTTGTCAGGCCAAGCAATTGTCCTCTGAACAATGTCTGACACAGTGACACCCAATTTATAAACAATTCTGCATTAACCAGTTATGGGTAAATATAGCTACAGTTAATTGAGTTTATCGTAAACTTAGGATGACAACCAAATTCACAGGATCCACATAGGGTGGCCTGAGCACCAAAACTCAACTCTGGATAGGATTCGGTGCTTTTTGCCAGTTGCCTTTGGGAAAACCAAACAACATCATCCAAGTTTGCTCAAATGTGATTGTTGGCATCAAAATCTTTAGGAGTCACCATAGCAAGAAGTGTTACTTCTAATAAGGTTTCCAGCCAAAATGTTCATGACAGCTTCCGCTTTGCCTACGGCAGGGCGGTGGTACATGGGAGTTGACACCACCGAAATTTATTTTTTTTCCTATGTATAATTTCTGTATAATTTTATTAATTTTGGAAGATTTTCTAAAATTAACCCAGTAAAAAATTTTAAAAATACTAAAGATAGGGGTCATTTTGAAAATATTTTTATATGTTATTTGATAATGGTATTGAATGACTCCACTAACCTAAATTCATGGCTACGCCACTGGCCTTCGGCACTTATTTTAGATACTGTTTGTTATAGTAAATGGTAAGTTTAGGTGGTAATTTGTTTTCTTCTATCTTTCTTTTCCATAATTGGCAAGTTTTTAATCTTTGTGTACAAAGATGAAGAATTTTCAGTTTTACTTCTCCATAAACAGGTTCGTGGTAGGAATCCTTCTCCATTAGACAACAATAATTCACTGTAAATGAGATTGGTTAATAGAAACACCACCAATGCTAATATCAGGGTTTTGGTGCCCTTGTGGAACTTAGGAAGCTGAAGCCCTGGAGCTGGAAGCTAAACAATTGAATGACAAGAGTCTGTGAATCCAGTTGTTTGACCATTTCTCATATGAGTCCTACAATTTGTAGCCAAATGCAGACTGGTTTCTTCAAGATGCTTTGTGCATTGACATGTCCACATGATTGCCTGTGTATGTTCAGCTTCCACTCTTTTAACTGACAATCATATGACATGAGCAAACAGAACAGTAATTGTAGAAGTGTACAAGATGAAACATCACTAAATCCTTCAACTTGGAGCAGAAAAGATTGTAAGAATGCCATCTTTGGGTGCCCTTTATTCATTTCACAGGAATTTTATTGTCTGCCATGGAAAGTTTATAGAAACCCATCCACAATATAAAAGAATTGGAAAAATTGTCTCTTTCATAGGTGGAGTTGATTAAATTAAGTTCCTTCACCAGCAAGACTAATTCAAGTTTTGTATTTTGCTTTATACATTTGAGCTCTTTTGCAAAGTACAGCTTTCACCAATAATCTCCGCAAGAACAAACTCCATTTTTAAAGTGGTGGAATCGAATTCGGTCCCTGATTATGATGTCTCTTCGAAATATATTTGAAACAAATTTCATTGCAGAGTGACAATCTTCACAAGACCGCAAGTTCTTTACAACTAAGATGTTGCTCTCTGGGCTTGTGCTGATCAACCCAAATGCAACTGCAAGCTTCTCACTGTGGTTTTGCAGTTGGGAAGCTTTATTACTGTCCTCAATGTCTAGCATGACCGCGGACAGTTTTGGCTGGTAACCTACTAATCTCAGTTTCTCTGCTATTTCATTCCATTTTCCATAGATTCTCTCAGCTTCTGGATGACTAGAATCACCTGCTACAAATTCACGTATAGTGCCATTCACCTCGATCTTACTACATCCTGGTGATTTCTCAATTCTTCTTCGCATCGTCAGTCCTCTCACTCTTGCTTTCTCATGCCAATTTCCTGCTGAGGCATACATATTTCCAAGAAGAACATAGCTTCCACAATCAATAGAATCCATCTTTAAAAGATGCTGTTTCACTAGGCGCTCACCTCTGTCAATATCTCCATGAATCTTACAAGCCCAAATCAACGTACGCCATAGAATTGCATCGGGCTCAATAGGCATTCTTTTGATTAATTCTTCTGCTTCATTTAGACGCCCGGATCTTGCAAAAAGATCAACCATGCATCCATAATGTTGAATATTGGGCCGAATCTTGTAATTCTTCTCCATGCTATTAAAGAACTCCCAGCCCTCGCTGACCCAACCCGCATTTCGACAAGCGGATAAAACTGCTGTAATAGTCCTGTCATCTATTCTTATGTTGAGTTCTTGCATCCTGTGGAAGAGTTCAATGGCATCCGTACTCTGCCCATGGCTGTCAAGGCCAGATATCATTGCAGTCCATGCATAAACGTCTTTCTCAACAAGTTCGTCAAACAACCGTGGAGCAGTATCTATGCACCCACATTTGCTGTACATATATCTATGAGAGCTGTAATGGCGTTGGGCTTGGAATCGAGCCCACACTGATTGATGATCTGATGAACTCGTCGCCCGACGCTCATTACACCCACATCAGCACAAGCTCAAAGAACGGAACCGCAGTTGCATCATTCGGTGCAACACCAGCGTCCCTCATCCGCTCAAACTGCTTGAGGGCTTCAGTCGAGTAGCCAGAGTGGACACAACCATCGATGATGGAAGTCCAACAGACGACATCTCTTTCAGGCATGTGGTCGAACTCCAGCATTGCGGAATCCAGCTCTCCGCAGGTAGAGTACATGTGGATGAGAGAGTTCTGTATGAAGCGATCCTGGTGGAGTCGTGCCTTGAAGATGGAGGCGTGGAGCTGTTTGCCTTGGCGGACAGCATGCAGGTGGCTGCAGGACTGGAGGAGGAAGGGGTAAGTGAAGCGGTCGGGTTGGTAGTAGTGATTGTGCAGCAATTGAGTGAAGAAGAGGAGAGCTTGGGTGGGGTCTGGGGTTTTGGCATAGGCTCCAAGGAGAGTGTTTGAGAAGTAGGAGTTTGGGTTTTGGAGGAAATTGAAGATGGAGCGCGCGTAGGTGATGCTACCTGTGATGGAAAGCGCGGAGAACGTGAAGAGCTTGCTCAGTGGAAGAAGGCTTTCCTGGTTTCCCTGTTTTATTATCTGAGCGTGGAGCTGCGTTGCTTGGCTCATGGTGGTGATTTCCATTTAGAGTTGACAGGTGAACAAGGATAATTCGCACGACGCTCGACGGAATGGGGGTTGCATGCGTTAAATTGATTCAAAGTGAGTCCGAAAAAAGAAAAGGGCAATCTGAAAAATTACTAGAGAGAGAGAGAGAGAGAGAGAGAGAGAGAGAGAGCTGTGGTTTTAACTGGAAAAAAAAACCTCTCTACACACAAGGGAAAAAAAAATTAAAAAAAAATTTTTCATCTTTTTTGAGAATATTATAGTTGTTGCTCTTCAGACATGTGGAATGTATCTATACACATAATCTCCATTTCCATTTGTATTTTCTTCAAGTGCACCTTCTTTTTATCCAGTTAAATTCTTTTGCTTAAGCAGCTCTATTTTTTTTTTATCATCTCTTTTCTTTTCATCATCCATCATTTTTTTAATGAGCGCAATAGGTGTGGGTTCGTTGTTAATACTCTGTTTCATCTTTCTTTTCTTAGCTTTTCTATCTGGTGGTCTCTTTACGGGATTATAAGCATCATTGTTTGAGTCATTCTCCTCAATATTTATGGGAGTACTTGGATTAGAAGACGATAAGTAGCCGGAAGAAGAAGTTTTTGATTTCTTTGTAGTTGTCTTCTCCACTACATCATGTTGCATTTGCACCTATTTTGACTGGTGCTTCAACAAAATCCAAACATGGTCCAAGGTGAATTTTGATCTGTATAGATGTTCATAAGTTTTTTTTGTTTACTCAATCTAAAAATTAAAATTAAGCTCAATTAAAAATAAGGAAAAAAAACTTCATTTAGCTATTTAACTTTACCTCTTGTCTTGTTCATTCATGCCACTTTGATTTCTGGCAATAATTATGGTAAGACATTCACAAAATTTGTTGACAGACGCTTGAATCGTTATGACAACATTTTGTCAATTCGAACACTAGCAAATTGTTTAAGTTGTAATAGTACTTTCCCATTCATTGCCAAATGCCCCAAGTTTTTGCTCATTTTCATATACACCAACTAGATAGTGTTCAGTCATGAACTGACAAGAAGACAGTCTTCTTCTATACTGAAGCTAGCAACTTGAACCACCGTCTTTTTCTTTGGGGCCTCATTAGTAGGGATTTTGGTGGCTTTACCAAAAAATTATGATTGTTGTGTGGAAAAATTTGGAAATGGAGAGTATTCGGAATCCATAGTGGAAATGAGAAAAAAAAAATAACATCAAAGATTCCTAATTTAGAGGAGAGTTCCAAGAGTTTTTCAAAAAAAAAAATATTTATATGTATTTTTAAATAGTACCATTTACAATTTTTTTTATGAATTATTCACCAACCGCCACTTCACTAAGTTATAGCAGTAATAGCCGTTCTTGATGTTGGACAATAAGTACAGCAAAAAACAGACTCTTGTTCTCCAACGGTTACTGTTTTTTTCAAAAGTCATATAGCTGTTGGAAATAAAATAGTAAAATAATAAAAAGGCAATGGCCTTTTGAATCATCAAATTTGATGTGTCATGGGTAACGCCAAATGCCAAGTCTCATTTGACGTTGCCCTTGGAGTAAAAGAAAAGTGCCTTTTGTTACCGTTTCACTCACACATGGCCATTTGACCATTCCGTTGGAGATGCTCTTAAGAACTTTGTTAGAACTTAATTCACTTTGAGTGACTCCTAGGTATTTACTATTATCTTCTTTCAATAATTTCTCTTTGATTGATGGACGTTTAAGAATTTTTCTCCTTTTTTTTTACTTCAATATAACTATTTTTCACATCTACTTTGTTCATAATTTTAAGGATTCAATTGATCAAATAAATAGAGGCAGGAAAGCGCACTTTGCCTTTCCTTTTGCCCACCAATTTAAACATGGAACATGCCAGCATACATGACGTAGATGGGGTTCATCCTTGCCGTCCTCACATTGGCTGTTCATGTCAAATTTGGCATGAATGATCTGTTGAAACACATGCACACCAGACTCAGTAATCATCACATGGCACTTAGCTAAAGCCATGCATCTTAGCTCGATACAGTGCCATGTACAGGTTGCTACCAGCACCACAATTTGGCCATTTGAGCCGGTGATCCCATTACTGATGGTTCCCATGTGTCAACGCTCCTGCTCAGGGAAAGTGCCTCTTGATACCTCAGCCACATGAAGGAGTTTCAGATGGATACAAGTTTTTGTTGGGGATTTGGAGAGGAGACAGACGGTCGCAAGTTGAAAGCTGGATGAGAGAGGCGTCAACTACTTTTGTACTAGATTTGAATAGACCAAGCATGTAAACAGTGAAAGCCAACAAGCAGCAGAAGTCCAATTAAAATGTATACAAGTTTTTCTTTCCCCCCTCTTATCCGGGTATAGACTCCCAGAAAAAAAAAAGGATCTCTTTCTTGCCTTCTTGTGATTTTCTCCACTTGCTTTCTCCTCTGTCCAATAAAATATCTAAAAACCAAAGAAACAGAAGGCATGCAAACAAAAATAAAAAAAACGAGTATTATGAGTGAAAATTTGATCTCTTGTATCCAGTAAAGACTTTCGTATCTTATGTGAACTCCAATTTACCTTGATGATTGGGTCTCCTCACCGTTCCAATCTCTATCTGCCAACTAGCACATGCCATTTTGTATTGAATTAGCTGTATGTCGCGTACAACATTCAAAGCATAATTCAACTATCCAGTAGGTTCAACTTCCCTAAGTCAACATGATCCAGTCACATAATGGGTGACTGGATCATGAAAACCACTTCCGTTCTTTTATATGAAGAACCAACACTTGTTTTTGTTGACATACTTGGATTTTGGTGAAACTATGCCTTGTTTGACTTAGTTTGATGATAATCCAACTAGTTAGAGTAGAAGATGAAGAGGATACACATTCTATAAATAAGTAAATGATTATTAACTATTTTCAAACAAAACTACATATTCTGTATTTAAAATAAAAATTATACATCACATTTTAAACACCAGTAGAGCCAATGAGTCAGAGTCCATCAGACCTAGGCCCTGTTGCTTTACAAGAATTCAAAGGATTCTTGTCTAGAGAATTCTGGAATTCCCAAATATAGTGAAATTCCTAGATACACTCTTGTACTTGAGCATTCAAGAATTTCAGCAAAATGAGAAGGAAGTGGAATTTTGAAATCCTCAAAGGTTGTTTATGACTTTTCAAGTAGGTGAAATTCTGGAAAGCATGTAAAGAAACAAGAAATATGGAAATACCAAGGGACAAGATATTACATCATGTCCCAAAAACCCCAACCACCCAAATTCTTGACACGAATTGTTGTAAAAGAATAGGCCCCTAGTGACTGAATGAGGCCTGCCCAGATTCCCTTTTTGGTTCTCAGGCACGGGGTTTTGAAC
Organism: Sextonia rubra; assembly: GCA_037013555.1. Classification (NCBI taxonomy): domain Eukaryota; kingdom Viridiplantae; phylum Streptophyta; class Magnoliopsida; order Laurales; family Lauraceae; genus Sextonia; species Sextonia rubra. The sequence goes on from JASUAD010000009.1 coordinate 29,897,316, forward strand.
CATTATTGTTGCCACAACAAGATTGACCATCATGGTTTTCTCAGGAACCAAACCCATGTAACTGAAGAGCCAAACTGAAAGACATCCAAGTCATGAACTCTTCTCCTAAAACTAATATCCACAGAAAACCATATAAGGCAGCAAAATGGAAAACACGTATCAAGCAATTTTAAAGTAACTTCAATGGAACATTTTATTAACAAAACTGTATGAAGAGAAAACAACTTATAAAATGTTCATCAACAACAAAATTATCTTGCTGTTACTTATAACCAATTGTTTTTCTTACATGCCAAATCCAACAATAACAGCGTCATTGCCACATCAAACTTCTCTCTATCTGAAATGAAGCCATGGAATAAGGGAGTCCCCTTTGAAAAAAAAATGCACTTTGATCACAAAAAGAAACAATGTGATGTCCTTACATTTCAAACATCAGCTGTTCCAATCAAGATGTAAATAAATAAACAAACACATTTGTTGCTTTTACCTATTATATCTCATCTCAACTTCCCAGTTTCATACTGCTTGTGTAAGTTTCTTTGAGATCAGGAACATCACCCAAGTACCGTAGTACAAAATTCTTCATGAACAAACTCTCTGACATGCGTGCTACTGAGAAGAAGTTAACACTCTCCTCCAGTAATCCTTTAGACTCCAAGATCTTCAAAACCTCATGTCGTGGTAGCAACCTCTTCTTCAAGCTGAACATAAATAACATGGGGCGTGACCGAAGCTCTGAAGGCTCACACCCAAGGTCATCCAAGAAGAAGCACATCAAAGCCCGGAACTTCCTCTCTGACACAGCCAAGAACAAGGGAGCCTTTAGGAAGGCAGAGAATACATCTTCTTCCGACCACCCAAAGCTCTTTAACATCTTGAACTTGGCCTCTAATGTAGCTTTACTCAATGAGCTCAATACATAAGTGGCATAAAAGAACATTGGAGACCCTCGCTTGAATCCAATTTTCTCAACCCGGGCAGTTGCGTCTTCAAGCCAATCAGGATTAAGGGTGAACATTCGAGTGTGTAGGACCAGATAGCTCAAGATCTGGCTGTCACTAGCGCCATACCGACGCAGAATCTCAATGTTGGGCAGAATGATCTTATCGACACTGCAGTGGAGCAGCCAGCCACCTCTCCTGATAACCCTAACCACATTATCGTCATTCTGGAGGACTGTCCTAAGGAAATCAATTTTGGGTTTGATACAATTGTCAATGCTACAAGTGAGCAAGGCAGGGTACTTGGCAATTAGGTCTGCAAAGGGTGCACCAGATAGACCAAGTTCTTGAAAGAAGATGAATTTGGGTTTGAGGGTCTTCTCCACTTTGTACGCGAGGAAACGGGGAAGCCTGGAGATGAGTTTTTTGATGTGGGTGTCTTCAAAACCGCTCTCTCTGAGGAACTCAAGCACAGAGTCTGGGTTTTGGGGGGATTTTAGTGTTGTTAGAGTTTTGGAGGCATTAATAGCACTTTCTGTCGAAAACCCACATCTTTCTATGAGGTAATCGACCATGAAGTGAGTTTGGGGAGCAGGGTTTTCACCAACAGCAGTTGAAAATAGATGGAGGGTTCTGAAATGGGTGAAATCTCTACTTGTTTTACCTTTTAAGAAGAGACATTGACGACGAGAAATACATGAATACAATGCAGATGGTTGAAAAGGGTATGGAACATGGCTTACTTGAAGTTGGAGTCGTAAAGGAAGCATAAACAAAAAGGCCTCTTCTCCCTTGCTCCTCCTCCTCGCGTGATTGGGGCTACTACTACTACTAGGAAGAAAAGATACGCAAGCCCCGAAGATCGCCAGTGTCGTCGAGTCGATATTGATGGCTGGTTTCTTGCCGGTTGTAGTTGTGGCTGTATGTCTGGTAAGGTTTAACCTAGAGAAAGAAAATATACTACGGTAAAGACTCAGGTTTTGCAACCAATTTTGACGGTTAATAATGATTTTGATTGTAAGTCTTTTTTTTTTTTTTTTAATATTTGTTTCCCTCCCTACTCCTCATCTCTTGCAAATACTTTATTTACCTCTTTTATCTTATTAAACCACTTCCCTTGGCTCTTCATTTTTTGAAACTCTATGTCTTTCTTTTCGCATAAATCCTCTCTCTACCTCACTTCTTTTTATTCCCCTTTTCCCCCAATTGTTCTATTCTCATTCTTAGCGATTTGCTGTTGGATCACACACACATGTACTTGTATAACCTTTTCAATATATGAATTTTTTATTGCAGTGTATGAAAACATCCGTGCTAAGCATGTTTTATTGTGTTAGTGTGAATATTAAAGAGAAGATTTCAAATAAGGAAATTTTTTGCATTTCGTAACGGAAGAGGAATCCTCTTTTCGGAGGAATCTTTGGATCTTCGGAATTACACTTTATTTTTTAAGAGCATGTTTGGTAATTGAAGGGTAATCCACCATCTAAAGGATTATTCTTTTCTTCTCCTAGAGTAGAATTCTTATTGTAGATTTCTTGTAAAGAAGATTCAGCTCACTCCATGTTTGTTTGATGTAAGGAAGTTATGGATTTACACATACTAGATCCAACAATCACAAGTTTTTTTTTTAATTTCTCGTAAATCCATGTTGAGTGAAGCCCTAAAATTTGGACCCGTGACCATTTTTGGCCTTCACCTATGATGGAAAAATTGGTTTCTCAGGACCCCACATAAATTAAAAATTAATTTTTATAGTGTAGACTTTTTTCAAATATCACAAAATATATCAAGAATCAACCGCTGGAAATTAATCTACTAGCCATTTCAAACCTTCTCAACACGATGTATGGTTTGGATAGTAATTATGTGACCTATAAGGTAAATTTCCAAATAAAAGAAAGGAGACTATAACATCAATGCCTAAACACTCCACTTGAACACTATCATACGCTTATTGGCATTGTTGTTGCACTATGGCTGATCAATGGCTAGTATATTTTTGCCATTTTTCTAACAATCCATGATGAGTTAAGTTACCATATTTGTCCACCTAGCCATTTCAGGCCTTTTAAGGAGATTGAACAGCTTGGATTTTTCAAAAAGGACCCACAAAAATAAAAAATCATGATCCAATTGTTTAAATTTTTTTGGTAAATATCTCAAAATATATGAGGAATCAATGGTTGAGATTTTATCTTGTAGCCATTTTGAAACTTATTAACATGATTTACGATTCTGATCTTGATTATGGGACACGTAAGGTATGTTTCCACATGAAAAATGGTAATGTCCAAGTTACGGTAAAAAACACTATTCATCCACATTTCAACACTTGCGTGGATTTCTAAGAGTTCAATGGGGGGAGGTCGGACAGAGCCTTTCTTCTCTTTCAATGACCTTTCATGTATTTCGAGAAATCCTCTCATTTGGCGGGATTTCTTACCAAACATGGATTTTCTATGATTCCAAGGAATAACGGCAAGAACTCCACGATGTGCAATGTTGCCAAATGTGCCCTAAAGATTTATGAGAGAGCGGATTCAACACATTCCACATTTGGTAAGCATGAAAGAATCAACATTGATTCCTTTAGATCCAAGTTTGGTGAAGGGAGAGGAATCCCAAAAAAAAAAAAAAAAAAAACGGTATCATATCCTTCTCAAATCCATTTAACATAACCAAAAAAATATTGTATATCCTCTTAATGGTTCCAAACCTTAAGCATGTTTCTGGGTTCAAATAATTAGACCCAAATTTATGGTGAGGATACCTCAATGAAAATGAATCTTGTCCTAAATTAGGTTGCATTCAAGCCTAATGAAATTTAATGCCATCACTCTGACTATGGTTATATTCAAAATTTTATGCATATCAATAAGCCAAAATCATGAACAAGTAATAACAAAAACAAAAACAAAATGTAACAGAAAAAAAAAAAGAAAAAAAGAAAAACCCTTTCTCTTTGAATTGATGGCTCCATTCATAAAAAGGTTATGCCCAAGTGACTTTTGGAGAAAAAAAAAAATACCAAATTGTCAAAGGCTTCTCGTCTTAAATCAGATGGATAATAATATCCAATTGAATTAAATTTTTAGTAGGTGCCGCATCCACAAACTCTGCTTAGTGTGATTGGTAAATGGGCGACACCATCATATCAAGTGCACTCTTTGACAGATTGATCTTAATCTTCTCTTTAAGCAACTCATCACCCTAGAAACTATTTAGACATTGTCTTCGAACTATTTTAATATCTAAGTTCGGTGGGGTGTGCCTGATTTTCTTCATTTGTTATGTTAGAAAAATAAAATGGAAAGTTTTGATCATATTTCATCCACAATAGGGCCCATTATATAAATACTAGACAAGGAAAATATGTTGGTTCCCGTTGTGACTGTGTGATTGTGTTGCCACTTGCCGCTAGGCTTCAAAATCATTCTTCTCTCAACACCCTATTCTCTTGTATGAATGCTCAAAATTTTATTGCTTTGTTGGAGTGCATAAGCTAATCAGTTTAGGCTAACAGATCATGGGCCCTATTAGTTGATTGATTAAGAAATCTAATGGCATTGTCATTATACATTAGCAGCCAATTGGCTGATTTTGCAAGCCAACCAAAAATAGTATTTAATCAAAGTTCCAGAAAGAAGGCCAAAAGAAACCATTTAGATGCCTGATACTCCAATCTAGGTTAGCTTGGAGTAAACCATCATATAGCTAAGCTTACATCTTCAATCCATACTTCCCATAATGTAGTGTAACTTAGGCCCCATACATCAGGAGCAAACAAAAAGCATGAGGAAAGTTTTAAGTTCTTCACACCCTTGTGGTTCCTTTTTGATCATTTGAGCAAAAAAAAGATGATTACAATTGGTACAACTTTTAGAAGTAAATCTAAGTGGAAAGGTTAGAGAAGTAATCTTAATACATTAAAAAGCCATATGTACCTTCTATTAAAGGTTTAATATAACAAGGACTTGATTAAAAATGTTATTAGTTGTACTTTGCTATTTTCATTTTAATAAAAATGAATCTTATCTTTTGTTAAAACATAATGTGGTGTTGAGATGCCTATTTCCATGTTAGATTAGGTAATGTCTAACTTGTGCTCCCTTAACTATGAAGTTCTACTCTACTCAAGAAAATGCACAAGAAAGTGACTTCTTCAACTGCTTTTTGCATGAAAATGTAACATATTCTAAGTAATGGAAAAGGTACATTCCCACAAACTTCAGCATCCAAACAGAGAGTAATTCTAGCATCTTGGCACACAATAAGTAATGCATTGATTCAAATACATATCATTAAATTTAATAGGTCTAGTGGATCTGAAAAATAGGCTTCATCAACAAGCACCTTCTCTCAAAAAGAATCATGTAATGGCTTGGTCCCAAAATGAATCAAAATTATCAAAGTCTAGAAACAACAATTAGACCCAACAAGAAGCAATAATTCTACTCAAAATCATCATTATCTGACTGGACAAGGAGTGGGCTTGATGGGGAATTGTCACCGTCTGCTTCCACTTTAGACTTCTTGCTCTTCGTAGCCTTCTTCACATCTGTCTTCAACAAATAGGATCCACTTCTAGTTTTCCACTTGAAAATCTCATTAGGTTTGCTCTCATTAGGGGTATTGTAAGTGATAGGAGCCTCACTATCAAGATCACTGGATGTTGGCATTTTAGGATTTTCAGGTCCAACCTCCTTTTCACTGTCATCACCTGTGGTGTAAGACTTCTCAATGGAATCATCACCATCCCCACTTGCGTCAATGTTTTCCTCAGTCTTACAGTTAAGTGATTCAATCACATCCATCAGTTCTTTGTTAACTTGTTACAACAATCCATTGCATTCAAAAAAAAAAAAAAAAAAACAAAAACAAAACAAAACAAAACAAAAGTTGCATTGGTGAATTTGATGTTCACTATATTTCTAGTAATTGTGGCACCATAGATGTCATTGCCAGGAAATAAATAAGATAGAATAGGAGAAAGAAAAATCTCAAAGATTCCATGTGCTTCAGTTGTTAGCAGCTTAATGTATGCTATGTCAATAAAGGACTAGATGTTGCTCATGCAGTAGGAGTTGTAAGAAGATTAATGAACAACCTCAGGAAAATACAATAGGAGGAAGTTAAGTGCATTCTTAGATATCTGAGGGGTAACGCTAATGCAACATTGTGTTTTGAAGGTTTAGAAATCAAAATGCAGGGTTATGTTGACTTGGCAGGAGATCTTGATAGAAATAGAAGCATTAATGGATATATTTTCACCTTGGGCAGTGCAATAACAAGTTGGAAATCACAATTACAGGATGTTGTTGTACTTTCAACTTTGAAATAGAGTATGTTGCTACTTCAGAATTTAGTAAGGGAATGATTTAGTTCTAGGAGTTAATGTAAGAGTTGGGTAAAAAGCAAGAGGACAACAGCCTGTACAGTGATAGAGTACTATTCATCTTGCAAAGAATTCAGTCTTTGATTTAAGAACCAAATGCACTTGCATTAGATATCACTTCATATGGTGGTTTTTGAAAGAAAAATGTGTTAAAACTAAAGAAGATTATCTTGAATCAGAATCTCATAGATATGTTCACAAAGGTGGTGAATATAAAAAAACTAAAGCTGTGCTTAACTTCAATTGAACTTCATGTTTAAAGATAAGGTTTTGAGATTTGAAGCCGTGTTTTGCTTTGTCATTGCTATGCAGTGTGATTAGTCTTCAAGTATGAGATTGATGGGTTGGTAAAGACTGATCTAAGCATATTAGTTATTCACAGGGGTAAATATGTAATTTAATGGTTAAACCCAGACCCTTTGTTATAATGTTAGAACCAACAGTTGTGGATATTTGGGTGATTTTAATTTAAGGCTTCATGTATTTTTCTGAGTAGGAGAGAGTTTGTGCTCTTGAGAAGAGGATCAAAGGGAAAGGTTTTTATTCTCTTGTAACCACAAAGAGAGTGTAGTTCTTATTGTGTGAAGATCTCCAAGAATAGTAAACCGGCTCGAATCTCTAAGGACATAGTCCACATAAGGTGAATCACATAAATTTCGTATTTACTGTTTGATTGAATTATGCCCATATTGCTATGCCCATATTGTCCATATCAGTATGTCACACTAAACCTTCCATAAATACTAATATGTGAGGAAACTAAGTTTAGACTTGAACCTGCTTGCTTTAATTGGTTCAGTTTTACAATTAGTTTTGGTTAGTTGCAGACCTGGCAAATGGGATGGGTCAAACCGAACCTGAATTTGTTGGTTTCCAACCCTAACCCGACCCATTTTTAAAACGGGTTGGAAACCTTCAACCCGCACCTGTGGCGGGTCAACCCGACTCAACCCGCGTAACCCGAATTTAATGTGGGTTGGGTTGGGTCAACCCAACTCGCGTTAAAGTCGAGTTGGGTTGGGTCAACCTAACCTAACATATCTAATGCTCATGTTGTATATGATTTAACTCATTTTGTGTGAGCCAATTTCATTTATAAAGCTCTCTTGACATCTAGATTCATTTAAAATATTGTGCTCAGCATGAGTTTATAATTTATCAATTTTCAAGGTGTAAAAAATGAGGTGAGCCAATTTCATTTATAAAGCTCTCTTGACATCTAGATTCATTTAAAATGTTGTGCTGAGCATGAGTTTATAATTTATTAATTTTCAAGGTGTAAAAAATGAGGAATCTATAAATATTTTCTAGTCAATTTATTTAGACTTTGAGATAACTCCTTTTCAATTTTTGTTCAATTTTATAATTCCATATTTGAGTATAAGACTCATCATTGATATTGTATTTCATTCATATCCATATTTTAGAGCTGAATTTATATGCCAACATAAAAATAAAAAAACATATCAATATTTCAACTACAAAAACATCATATTCTCAAACAAAAAAAAAAGTTTTATAGTCTAAGTATTAAAATTTTACATGAGTCCTCCACAAAAGATTAAGATTACATAGTTTATAGCCCACATGAATAAGAAAACCCACGTAAAATTAAAAAGTCATGGCAAATTAGTAAAATCTAAACGATTCAAACAAATAAGAGCAGGTTAGGCAGGTCAACCCTAACCCAACCCATTTTCATACGAGTTGGTAAACCCTAACCCTAACCTGACCTGTATTTTAAACAGCTCTGGTTAGGTGGATCAGAAACAGGTCGAGTCGGGTTGGATTTTCCTAGCTCTAGTCAATTGAACATACCAGAAAGCATTATTTAATACGTAGGTCCTGTTGGAAAAATTTTATCCAAACTGAATCGGGCCCAGTAGATTCATAATGAGTCAACCCGACCTAGGTCTAGTCCAGTAAAGCAGCTAGGTTGGGCTAATGTAGGCCGGGTTGGCCCGGCCCATCTGTTGAAGTGGACAAAATTGTGCACAGCGCACAGCTAGTTGTGCGGAGCGTACTTGCATAATGAATTTTATTTTTTTAAAAAATTTATAAAAAAATCTATTAAATGGAAATATTCAAAATAAAATGAAACATGCATCATGCATGTGATTCTTTCATGATGCAATAAAATAACACCCAATTCACATATTTTTAATCCTCTTTCGAATTTGAATTAAGTGGACAATTTTTCATGAATAGAAAATAAACCCTTTTATTCCTATCTCTTCCAAATTGGGTTAGGCACCTTAATCCTCATATCTGAGGCCATTATTTCTAATTAATAGAATACCTTTATCCAATACTCAAAACTTATTTTCTCTCGGTATTTGGATTTGATTCTCAAAAGAACCAGAAAGCCCAAAAAATTTCAAAATATGATAAAAGAAATATAATTGATTATTTGCTATACCCAAATAGGCTTTAATACCACATGTTAGCTTTATTGAATACTAAGATCTATGAGTATAAACAAATAATATAGATGTAATAAATAATAATTCTATTATACTTGAATCCATATGCTCCTTAGATTTGTTTACCAACAAAATGGCTCGCCTTAGTAAGAGGTTTACAACTTCCCTTGAGCTTGCTTTTTATATAATTGATGGAAACCAAGAATTAATTGTAGTCAGTAAAGTAATTCAAGAATCCCTTTAATGGAGAGCCTTTCCTCCTATCAAGAAAAGATTTCAACATAATTTCCCCAATTTATTCCCCCAATTAGCTCAATTATGGATGCCAACTCAATCAATATTATTTGACCACTAAAATGCCTTATTTGAACACATTAGTAGGCTGATTCATATGGTCATATTGGGCCACAAAATGAATGGTCCAACATGAAATCCCAATAGTTTTTAGGCCTATTGTCCCCTAGTCCAACCATGGCCATTGCATCCCTTTGGGGCCAAGAACGAGATGAGAGACCAAGTGAAGGAGTCAGAACTACAGTAAAATTACCACATCATCGAAGGCTATTCCCTTGATTTTGGAAGTCGACAAGGACTAGATTTCATATGCTTTATGGTAAGAAGCTCCTACATTTGTTCTAGAGGAAGAAGTTCCTACATTATTCTGTTCATATTATCAAGATCGTTTACATAATTGAATCCAACAGTTGGCAATCCAAGGTAACTTCCAAAGGCTCAATTAATTCTCCTGCTTTGCTTAGTGCTTGAGGCCAAATTTTCATCTTCATTTGCTATCACCTTCTTTTGGCAATGTGGGGTTTGTTCGGAGCTTAAGAAAGGTACACCCAAAATTTATTGAGTGAGTGTTTAGAGCCCACTTCCTTGCCTCCCTTCTTGAGTTCCGGATCAACACATGGAGAGACATGACATGATTGGAATTAGGTCAAATGGAAAATGGAAATTACCTTATCCGGGATTAGCATATAAAACAAAAAAGTTTTTACATTGATATCAAGTATATTCAAACTGCTTTTAAATCAGGTTACATTTCGTTACACTTCAAATTAATGTGGTAAATTGGACTTTTGTGCAAACATCCCTCCTTAAATTAGACAATTTAGCATACATACTTATCTTAACATGCGAAATTCTCACATGGAGCCCAACCCTCATAGGGGTGTAGAAATTTTAATTCCCACTGTCCACAAAGCAAGAGCCCCCTGAACTAACAACAGGGACCAGAAATCTTGCACCTGTGCAAGTCTTCAGCAGCTGTTTACAAAATGGGACTCCTTGAATTAAATGTGGGGACGAAAAATCTTGCGGGGCTCAGGTGCAGAGCTCCAATTAATGGGGACTCCTGTGGAGACCATTCTTTTATTAATCTATCTTAAATTTCACCTTTGATTGAACCAATAGTACAACTTGATACTGTTTGAATCTTTCCCTTCCCTACTTCATAATCATTAGGCACATCAAGTTTCTTTATACTAATCGTTAACTCATATCCAAATCCATAAAACACTACAATGGATTTGATAGTCTACAGCTGCTTTTGGTTCGTTTCTTGTGCTCTGTTCTTTGCAAGGTTCCATAGATCAGACTCAGGATGCAAGCCAGTCACCCTTCAGTGCCGTCAACTCAGTCGACTTGCATGAGACTTGGCCAAGTTGGACCGAGTGGCACCTAAAGTCATAGAATTTCTTATAATGTAAAAAAATCATAACAAAACTAAAATTAAAATAGAAATATTTTCCCATATCTATAGACCCAGTGTATTTTAATCATTATTAATGAATTTAAGCAGTTACATGTGGCAGCTATAGATTTTGAGGTTCACTGTTTTATGTTTCAGTGAATAGTAATGCTGATATTGGATTGTTGGATCGTGCCTAAAAAGTTGGTTTTAACCTTTGAAGCTCATCTAAAAATCTTTTCAGAGACCTACCACTCCCTTTGCAGGACTGGGCCATATGAGTGAATTGGAGGCGACTCAACTGGCGAGCGATTGAATCAAGTTAGACTTGCTGATTCTTCAGAACATTTTTCATTGTCTTTGCTTGATGTAAGTTTGCTTTAGGATTGTAAGGACAAAAGAGGTTTTAACATGTGGGTTTCCTCACCCGAGGGCTCTCTCACCTAATCAGATGTCTACTTCCCTCACACTAGTTGTGGTAAAGCCGGAATTCTGTCTTAGTAAGGGCAATAAATTTATCTTTATAAGAAATTTGAAAATGAAATAAAAGTTGACATATTAACATTATATCAGAAAGTTAAAATTATATGTTCACCCAATATTAGCATATTAAACTAGTTAATAGATTATACCACAAAATGATACAATGATTAATTTGTATTGCTCTCCATATCTAACAAACATTTAATAATGGGTCCAAAAGACTGGAGAAAAATTACAAATTACATGATTTATGCATATTTGCTTGTGAGAACATGCTTACAGTTACAAAAGTAAATTAAATAATTTTCTTGAACATCATAATATGGGGCTGATGTTGACAAAAGGTCATGATTTTTAGTCCATCGTTTAAAGCTCAAATTGATATATTACTTTAACAATAATGTTAAGGTTGATGGGCCTTTGGGCATGTAATTAGTGTTATATTTGATCTAATTTAATTTAGAATTTTGAATTAAATTTTCAAAAACTTAAAATTTGATATGTGAATTCTAATACCTTGCACATGTGTGGGTTGTGCTTATGTTCTCACATATGCAAGTCCCCATTACCTTGCATTTGTGTGTTGAGTTGTGTCTGTATTAGAGTTCAAGCCCCTTAGTTGGGTTACAAAAAATATCAATACAGAGAGAAGAAAAAAAAAATCAAGTACCATAGGTACCTTCTTATAGTAATAAGAAGGTGGAAACAGAATGTAATTTTATGTTGTCTTTTAGATAGAAGTAAAAGTTGAAATTATTATTATGTGTTTTAAAAACTTTAATTCTTTACTAAAGGAGGGGAACAAGGATTTTTAAGGGCAAAGAAGAAAAATAAATGTTGAAGAGGGCAAAAGGACCAAATTGTCTATAACAATTTCAATTGGGAGCTGCTACATGTACAGTACTTTGAACTCATCTAACATAGCCAAAAACAAAAACAACTAAAACTTTTCAAAATGCCCCCACCCCTGTTCTCCCTACACACCTTCTTTCTCCCTCCCTCCTCTCTCCTCCCCTTCCCCACCTCTCCCTCCGGCCAGTGATGACCTCCGGCCGGTAGAGGGTCTCTCTCTCTCTCTCTCTCTCTCATCCACTCCCTCCCTCTATTCTCTCTCTCTTTCCCTCTCCCTCCCTCTTTCCTCCCTTCCCTCTTTCTCCCCCTCCCCTCAATGGGGAGATGCCAGGGAGCCCGGGATCTCCTCCTAGTGGGGAGATGTCGGTCTCCTTGCTACGGGGAGGCTAAATGCTGGGATGGACAAAAAAGGGGAAGGGAGGAAATAGGGAGGGAGAGGGAAAAAAAAGAGAGAATAGAGCGAGGGAGAGGAAGAGGAGGAAGAGGGAGAGAGAGAGGGAGGGTAGGGAGAGGGAGAGCCCCTTCGGCAGGAGCTTGTTGTTGGCCGGAAGGGGAGGTGGGAAGGGGGGGAGAGAGGAGGGATGGAGAGAAGGGGTGGAGGCATTTTGGGAAGTTTTTGTTTTGTTTTGTTTTGTTTTGATTTTTTTTTTTTTTGTTTTTTGGCAATGTAGGATGAGCCCAAAGTGATGTACATATAGGGGCTTCCTTTTTAATTTCTCTTATTTTAAAGGAGGCAAAAAGTCCAAGAAGGGCAATTGCTCCTTTTGGACTCCATGTGGTTGTGCCACTGACACAAGGGCTCTATTACTCTACTCAAGGTCTACTACCCTCACCAAAGGATGGGGTGCTGGTCCCCTATAGTGGGGTGTAAATAAAGAAAGATAGACGCAGGTTCCTTACATTCACTTCTGAGACACAACTGCCAAAAGTAGTTTCAAGTATTTCCAGCAACTCAAAGACATAGGAGGCTCAATCATTATTAGAAACCCCAACTCGCTAGTCACAACTTCATCCCTGTATACGTCAACCACTAATTAGTGGTACATTCACTTGTTAGATAGTGTAGTCTACATACCCCTGGGGCCTGAGGCCCCATCATGCCCATTGGGCCTCATCGCGAGCCACTAGATTCATTAAGCTCAAAAACATGCCTAGAATTTTGAGTTCAAATTGAACTCAATGAAAGTTTAATTCCATTCTTTGTCGGTTTGAATTCATTAGTTTAGCTCACTTCCTTTGATAGGTACTTAGGAGAGGTCTTCACTAGAGGGTATTTGATGGAGATCCCCTCATGATGCCATAAATAACTGCCCTCTGCCCTCTATACTCATAGACCCAATGGGAATCCATTAACCCTAAATGACAAGGAAGAAGAGATAAGTAAAGCCTGATAAAACAAACAAGATCACTTTAGGATACTTCTTGTTACCCTAGCTGATAATTTAGATGATATTATTTGCTTTGGCTCATGAGATTTCAACTCAATCTTGTCATAGGGTTTTAAAAGGCCTTATCATGGGCGGGCCACAAGCATGATATTATCCTACCCAATTGTCATCAGAGTGCACAACAAGGGTTTTATTTGTGTTATTAGGCAAGTAAGTAAGACCAAATCCAAACAAGTCTCCAGGCACAAGGCCTCATAGAAAAATAAATTCTAAGAAATTGCAACTTATCCAATAAAAAAAATCATAAGTTGGTGACTAGATTATTTAATGGCATACATATTGAATGTTATAATCTAATGCTGTGTTAAAACAAAATGATGCTCTTACATTCAAAATAACTACCTAAGCAAAGTTAGATAATAGGCACCCAAAATAAATACAAAACCCATTCTAATTTTTTTGCCCAACGATCTTACATGTCTTTCAGTTTCCACCAAATTTTAACTATTTTAAAACCTAGGCTCTTATACCATTTGTAATGACCCGAGCCCACTATCCATTTGATATTATCTGTTTTGGCTTATGACATTCCAACACAATCTTGCTGCACGGTTTTAAAATGCCTCATCTTGGGAGGGCCGCAAGCATGATATTGTCTTATCTAATTGTCATCAGAGTGTAGAATAGAAGTTTTGTTTGTATCATGGGGCAAGCAGGCAAAACCAAATCAGGGCAAGTCCTTAAGCACAAGGCTTCATCTGGGGTTAGGACTTGGTCCACACTTATATACCCAAGATTAGGATGTGCAAGTTTTCGATGTTGGGCATATGCACCCCTGCATAAGCAATCCTTCAAAGTTTCCCCCACTCCCTCTCTCTAGGGAGATGTTCGCCAGACTCAACACTCTTCTATAAGGGAGCCACAGGTGGGACATACTCCCCCATTGGAAAATAGAACTATCCTTGGCTCCAATACCATTTGTAATGACTCGAGCCCACTTCCTACATGATATTATCCACTTTGGCTCATAGGATTCCAACCTAATCTTATCGCACGGTTTTAAAATGCCTGATCTTTGGAGGGCACCAAACATGATATTTCCCCACTCAATTGTCATCAAAGTGTAAAATGGGTATTTTGTTTGTGTCGCTGGGCAAGCAAGCGAGACCAGATCAAGATAAGTCTTCAGGCACAAGGCCTCATAAAAAAATAACTTCTAAAAAAGATTGCAACTTATCCAAGAAAACATCATAAGTTGGTGACTAGATAATATTGATTTTTTATTTATTTATGAAATACTTCAATAACAAAGCGGTTTAATCACATACATGTTGAATATAATAATCTAATGCTGGAAAAGATGACGAACTAAGAAAAAACCATGTAAGTTAAATCAAAATGATTTTCTTATATTCAGAATAACTACTTAAGTAGGGCTTGATAATAGACACCTAAAATAAATGCAAAACCCATTATAATTTTTTTACCGAGTGATCTCATACATCTTTAGGTTTCTACCAAATTTTAATTATTTTAAGAACATAGGGTTTGATAGCATTTGTAATGACCTAAGTCCACTACTCATATGATATTATCCGCTTTGGCTCATATGATATTAACCCAAAGTTGCCTCACAATTTTAAAAGGCCTCATGTGGGTTTAAGCCCAAGGTGGCGCTTCTATTCCCACGATCAGGACTTGGATGTTTCCAGTGTGTGACGTATGCACCACAGCATACCTATTCTTTAAGAGTTTCTACTGCCCTCTTTCACTAGGCGGATGCTTACCAGACCGAACGCCCTTTTATAGGGAGCCACAGGCGTGACAATTCCATTTTCTCAACGATTGTTGTCTCATGGACTTCTGTTTCTTTTGTCAAATGGTCTAGATCCTGTAAGTTCGTGGCATCTGCACAATTTGATTTTATTTGGTACCACAGGAGGGTTGAGCATGATGCGCATGAACTTTCTTGGCAAGTCTCTGATTCTCTTTTCGACGGATTCATGATCTCAGCTTTACTGGGCCTAGATTCAAATCCAAGCCCTGCTAGGTGGTCCTTGCCATTTCTGGCCCAAATCTTGGTTCATTTCTTGGCTACAATTTATGAGCGTATATGTATAAGCGATAAACAAAAACAGCTTTCGAGTTTGGTTCTGGGTCATTTGTCCTAATTATGTCAGGTCCAACTAAAACTAGCCGAGCACATTATTGTTTTAATGGACATGTTAACGCCCATCCGGAGCCAAGCCATGAACTGTTCTTGGTCAAGGCTACATCCCGTCCTCAGTTTCGTCCAGATTGCCAGATGCGACCCATTATGTTCTTGGGTCAGTTGTTACATCCGAGAATGATTCTGGGCCAAAAGTTTTAACTGAAATTCAGTAACTTTGAAAACTAAATCGGGGCTCAGCCAAGTCATGATTCATTGTGAGTACCCATTTATTGTTTCTATTTGATTCAGACATTTGCTGCATTGATGTATTTAGGCATACTTAGGCATTGCCCAATATTATATTTTATGTCATCTGTTTAACTCTGTTGTTTTTAAATGTTTAAGCCCTTTTCTTTAAAAATATAATGTCCAATTGTAGCTTAGGTTTTTTCAGCTGCTATACAGCAGTCCAGGCCTGTAGGGTGGGATCATCCAGGCTGTATTCCTGGTACCATTGTAACTTGATTTTAGCCATTAGGGCCTCTTTTTGTAATGCAATCTTGTCTTGGATCTGGAGTTGGGTCCTGATGTTTGCTTTCTCTTATTAGCGTCGGATCTTCCAATATATAGGACACCGCAGATCTGTGGCGATGAGTTCAAGACGCCATGGATTTGATAATTAGCCCTAGGTCCAATCCAAGGCCAAACACCAGCCCAGATACTACATGAGGTTTCAATTAAACTCCCAACTTGATATAGGGGGCCTGTCAATGAACTCAGTGGTGTCAACTTGACACCTTTCGAGTTCTAAAATAATTGGCCTCGCCTATGAACACCCCTACCCACTAGACCAATCAATAGTTCCAAAAATCTCAAGTAACTCAGATTAAGTTTGGCTGCATTTTAAGCAGGGATAATTTTCCCCTACAAACGCTCTCGCGTATGGACAGATGAGGTCTTCATGCTTGGAGCTGTGAAAATTAGGGGCAGTCTTATTTGTTAATGAGGCCCACCGCCTTCAACATTTGAATTTGGACGTCCACCTGTGAATGTCTTATATGGGAATGAATTCTCTTCTAAGCAAAAACCGAGTAACTTATTCAACCCAACCCATATGAGCTGCATTGAGTTGAGTTGAGTTGAGCGGGGCTAAGTGTGGGCGATTTTGGTCCTTCTCATCTGACCATCAAGTTTCCACTGAAATGGACGGATGGGATCATTTTCCATGGACCTGCAGATACTGCCACATTACACTTCTCAATCATCAATGAAACATAATTCCACATAATCATGACTGTACAAAGAGATCAATGGTACGATGCCACATAAGGTAGGGTCAAATACCATGTGGTCAGCTCCATGTTATTGAGATTCTATGAGGGTTTATCCCACAATGATCATAAGTGGACCTATAACCATCCACCATGTCACCATCGGCAGCTCTGTTTTTCATGGGACAACTGCCTGCGTGAATAACAAGCTGCTCCTTAGTAACGTGGTGAACTGTGATAGCTACCGGTGTTGAGTGAAATACCGGAGGACCCAGCCTGATTGGCTTCCATTACAGGGCAAGAGGAATAAGAATTATTTTCTCCAATGCAGGCACCTTGACTCCATGAGCACCGAGTGGTTCTGTAGAGCTCAGCACAGACATCCAAAGGCCCACCAACATCTGACTTGGACCTCAGGACACGTGGCCACTTGGGTTTTCGGCCACCTCAATTTGTCCTAACGGTCGCCTGCTTTTCTTGAGTGGTAGTTTGGCTAGACCACTGCCGACATAGGAAAAAAGAAAAGAAGGTGATTGGAAGTTTGGCTTTAGCAATGGAGGGATAGTCATCTGCCACATGTCTATTTTTTTGGTTCAGAGGACAACTCCAACGCCACTCAGTAAAAAGATTGGTCTGGATTGGATTGGTCTCACTCTTGCAAATATCCGTTCTGCTTTTGTGATTTCTGTCGCTGTTTCATTTGGGTTCCTTTCCAATCAATCAATCACATGCTATATCTCCTTGAAAAATAATGCAATTGAACGGTCCTGCACCTGCTGCTGTTGTGTTCTATTGGTCTTTCTTGCTGTCGCTATCATCCATTTAACATACCCATGAGAAAACATAGGAAGCTGCAAATTTGTGAATGTTTTTCCTCCTCGGGCTATTTGTTTTCAATTAATGTAACTTTACGCTCTTGATATTTCTGGACTATTTGGGGTAACTTTCTGTGGCCATATGATATTTCTATAGAAAGGCAACGAAAATTTATTCCTCTTTTAACTGGGAATGTTTGATAAAATCATTTTTTTCTTAAAAAAAGCATGAGCTAAAAGTTTTCACAATTCCTAAAAAAAGCCTTTGTTTCAGGAGGTCGGAAAATTCTTTTCCATGAAAGCTGACAAATTCGGTTTTTTCTTGTATATCATCATCAATTCTTCTTAAATCATGGATTGTTTTACGACTTTTTTATTTCTTTTTCCTGTTCTGACTTTTGATGTTGCTTTTCTTTTTTCATTCTGGTGCTCCTGCTCTTCTTCCTTTTAAACGTCACATGTTAATACAATTATAGGAAGTTGAATTTTAGGTAGGGATTGGTATATTCCCTGAAATGGTTCCTCCATTTCCATTTCAAGTGGGAGTTTGTCGGTGGTAACCAAGGCAGGCAAATACTGTATCTCTGACTCATATTTATCAAGTGGGTTGCCTTTAGTGTGTCTAGTGTTCCACTCTTAAGGACTTTAAGACATGCATTGACATTTGTACATTTGCATTGGCCTGTGGTCCACTGAGAGAACCATTCATGGAAATGGAATCATGTGGTTAGGATAAGGAAAGAACATCAAAGAATTAAGGATAGGATAAGGAACATCAAAGAATTTAGATGTGGCGTGAGCCTTTGTGAATGGTGCGCTGAGTTATAATGCCATCATGTAAAGAAGCATCATCATTTCTTGTAAACGATTTTTCTCTACTAAGTGTTGACACTGAATTGTCGAAAAAACAGAAGACCTTTCGGCCCAAATAGTGAACTGGAGTTTTGTCTGCCCTTTGTTTTGATATAAACAGAGGAGTGCTAAAAAGCTCGTGGGTTATTCTTTTACAAAAAAAATGCCACTCCTAGCCAGGCCTACTACAATTAAATGTGTACGAGCGGAAACACGAAACCTGCAATCGACAATAAATCTACACACAAAAAAATTTACGTGGTTCACCCAATCAGAGCTACGTCCACGGACAAAAACTATATATCATTATATCAAGCAAAGGATACAGAGATTCTTACTTTCTCATCGTCTCTCATGTAATGTAGGAACACCACCAGACGAGAAATCTCACCTCTTTTTCAACCAAGATCTAAAGTTATAGATTATAATATTTTTAATCTTTGCTTTCTTGACACATAAACAGCCCCGGTACAATGACCCAAATACCCTGACCTAAAGCCCAATCTTTGCCTAACCCGATGAACATAGCCAACTAACTAGAATAACAGACATAAACTCTGTAATCTCTACCTTTGCTTCAATTCCACAATTTGACTCGAGCCCCGAGTAGATAAAATCGGTACTGTCTCCATGTACCTTACTAACAAGTATGTCATTATTCCAATCATGCAATCTTCTTCAACATTCTAATATGTTGAACTAATACATAAACTTTAAGCAAAGTTTATCTTCTTGCCAAACTCCACTTCAAACTCGATGTTCGATGTCATTGACGAATCCAAGTGATTTTTTTATCACTCACAAAACAATACTCAAACAACTTTGATACCATTTATATATTGTGCATGAGCGAAAGCATGAAACTTGCAATCAATAATGAAACCACACACAAGAAGTACACAATAAGATTTACATAGTTCTCCCAAACAAGATTATATCCACGGATAGAGACAACA
This sequence comes from Sextonia rubra, assembly GCA_037013555.1. Lineage (NCBI taxonomy): Eukaryota > Viridiplantae > Streptophyta > Magnoliopsida > Laurales > Lauraceae > Sextonia > Sextonia rubra. The sequence goes on from JASUAD010000009.1 coordinate 29,916,543, forward strand.
TCTTCATTATAGCAAGGAAAGCATACAAAGACTCTTACTCTCTCATGATCTCTCATATGGTGTAGGAACACCACCAGACAAGAGAGCTCTCACCTCTCCTTTAGCCAAGAGCTAGAGTTATAGATTATGTTATAGTTATAATCTCTGCTTTCTTGACACACAAAAAAGCCCATGTATAATAATCAAAATACCCAGACCTAAAGCCCGGTCCCTGGCTAACCCAGTCGACCCATCCGGCTAATTGAAATATAAGACATAAATCCAACAACTACCTCATATGTATATATGAAGAGTTCTTCAATATATTACAATGGCATCTGGAGGAAAAAGAAAGATGGCTATCTCTCTCAACTACTCTAGAACTTTAGCTTGGAAAACAAAAGCATTTCCTAGAGTACAGTCTATAAATTTTATTGAATCTCTTACATCATAGATGCATGTATATACACAAATAAAGGGCTAATTATTGCTAAGATATATTTCTCACATATTTGCATGAGAAGTTACATATTTACCACTGTGCAGGACACTACATGAAAACTTAACCCTCCTATACTCATTAACTTCCATGAATTAATACTCATCATAATTTACTACCAATCTAAATAAAAATTAATATTGGATTGAATCTAAATGATTTTTTAAGTTGCATTTTCATGAAAATTAATTCAATGGTGATCATTATTTAGAGTAGTGCCAAATGATAGTGAGAGCTAATTGATGGAGGATCAATGAGTGTGAGGGTATTGGATATGTCATGAGGCGTTACATGTACTTTTATCGCATGTTTTATTACATTAAAACCCCCCCAAAAGAAAATTTTCTTGAGTATGCTGCTCTTAGCACTTAGCAGAACATTCTCACAAACATATAAACTGGGGCGGACCTATGTATGCATGGAAAAGCCCATTGGGGTTGTATGGGCTGGTTGGCCCAACCCCCATTGAATCAAACCCATTGGCCCCATGAAACAAAACCCTCTCCCTCTAGCTCTCTCTTTCTCTCTCAAGAAGTTCCCAAATCGGCAATAAATAATTCCTTTTGGCTCGACATGCATCACGACCTCTATTTCCTTTTCTATACAATATGGGTTCTAAATAATTTTAATTTTGTAGGAGACTATTTTGTTAGGTGCTTGATCTGAAAATTAATTTTTAGAAATAGTAACATTAGAAATGGGACAATTCTGAAAAGCCTCCATCCTCTAAAAATCTCTAGTTTTTTAAATGAGTTCTCTTGACTCATGAAAGGTTTTTAAGAAATGGAGAATTTTTATAAAAGTCCCCATTATCAAATAAATGTGTTCATTTGATGGAGTTGTTATTTGATGGAGTTGAACCTGCTTTCAATAAAAAAAAAATTAAGCAAATACTCGAATTAGAGATGGGGAAGAAAGAGATGCATCAAGTCTGTCATTATCCATTTTTAGATATTGATATATGTTATTGTTTGTTAGCTAATTTAACTTAATTTTGATGAAATATCTGGTTGCTTATGTTTGTAATTTATGTTAGGGTTTTAAGAAGGAGTTTTAAACTAGGACTTAAGAATGAGTTTGGTTTTGGTTTGAGCAGACTAGGGGTGTTCATTGGCCAACCCAAAGCAGGCTGAGCCCAAATCAAGCTCAGGTTGGTCTGGCCATGAGCACCCCTAAGGCAAAAGGATAAATGAATATCAAAGGATATTTTAGTTCAAAGTTTGTTTTCTATCAAAGTTTTGAAATAGCAATGGGTCAAATTCATGAAATCCTTTATTAGTTATTCTTTTCAACAAACTACATAGATTTGTTTTAATATACTTTTCAAAGTTTCATAAAAAATTAAAAAAACTTTTCGAAGTGCCCAATCTCAGATTTTCTACACTATGATAAAAAAAATGATGATATTAGAGATATATTGTACTTTGGCACCTCTTGCAATAGAATTGCTATACATGCCACATGTCTTGGAAATTAGAATAAAAAAAATCTTTTTATTATGTTGCAGATGCTAAATAGGAGTCAATAAACAAATGAGACTTCATTATATAGGAATTTTTCAACCTCTAAATTCATTTACATTTAATTAGAAGAAAATTTTCACTTCTCACTTTTTCTTACTGTTAATTAACTTTAGATTCTCTTACAAAAACTCTCCATTCATTGGAATGAACATAACTACACATTGACTTATTTTCATGTTGCTTTTTCCAAGATCTTGATTAAATATGCTCTTCGAGGAATGAATATAAGTACACAACTGATTTGTTTTCTCTTTTGCATTTGTTAATGGTAAAAAAAGTAAAATAAAGTAATGATTGACTTTCTTCATTCATTATCGTCAACTCCCCTCAAATAAAAACCCTGGGTCCACCACTGCATATAAATGTATGTCAAAACATTCTCGCAAACATATAAATCTATGTGTAACTTGGCCTTGATCCCCTAGGTGTTGATCCCAGGGGATCGTGGGGAGATCAATTTAGATATAAACCCAATAGGTCTATTATGATCGAGATAAGTGTCATTCCAAATGTATGGTAAAACACCTTTCAATGGGAGTAATTTTTCAGTACTCCGGGATTATCTACTCCTTGATTGGTAAAGAAAAAGAATAGGTACTCCTTCAGCATTGAATAATTTTTCTTTCAATGGTGTCTCCAATGACAAATAAAGGAAATCATAACTGGCCCATAACTGGCCCAAAAGTATGCCCACAAAGGTCCACTCACAAGTAACATGGTCAAGAGATCAAATCCAATACATTTATAAAATACATCTCTTTGCTAAACTTGACAATGAATTTTCACAAACAAAGTGCACTAGCCAAGTTGATCTCTTTTTTTGAACTTTTCCAGCAATATCACAAACCATTGACTTTGTGAATAAAACTCAATGCATATTTACACCCTAAGGCATTTTTTTTTTTTTTTTGTGGTATTCCAGCTACAAGGAGCTAGGGCCCCACCCTTGGAAGAGGAAAGCTTTATTATTGAAATTACCCATTACTTCTTCTTCTTCTTCTTTTTTTTCGTTTATTGCTAAATACATAAAATTAAACTTTGGCCAGTTCATCAATAATTACAACAAATAAGGAAAAGGTAAACCTCTAATCATCAAAATGAAAAAAAGGTTCTTAAGCTAAACAAATCCAAATGGGTCCCAATAATTCCACCCACGTCACGAGCAAACAGCTAATATTTGTCTCCATTGTAGACCATCCAATGGGACTTTGCATACCTATGGAAATGGTGATTAGTGATGCTTAGATGTGAGAAAAATGTGTCATGGATGGCTTAACGTAAGGTGTTTTTTTTTTTTAATGTAAAAAGTAAAGTCATTATTATTATCATCAAAGTCTAAAACTCTCAATTACCATTTTTTTAAAAAAAAATTAAAACTGTTGTCATTTTCAAATATCTAGGCATTTATTATTGTCTAGCTCTGCCAAAATAAAAAAAAAAACTTAATGAGCACCGATGCTCACCTTATGATGAGCACCTTTCTTATGAGGCCCCACCAAAGCTTCCTTGAAATGCTCTTAGGGATTAAAAGATTCCACCCTTACCAAACAAAGTACAGTGAGGGAGGTTTGAATCAATATTCCAACCGCTTCATCAAAGGTATATAAGTTTTTATTATTTAAAATTTGTACAAGTCTATCTAATAATATAATCCATTTAAATGAGTGCCCAATCAGAAATCAATGAGCATCAGTCATGTCTAATTTGTTTTATGATCTACTCAAACGAAGTGTTTACCCCATGCGCGGCGGAAGATATGCCTTTATCATTATTAGTTCCTGTAATTGAAAAGCACTTCCGAGAGAAACGGATAGATTAAGATGCACCGACGTTCAAGGTCGAGGAACCAATCACAGGCCTCACCCCTCCCAATTTTCCGGTCAAGATTCAATCATGTCATGGTCGTTGTCACCATCGGCATCGAAGCAATTAAGAAGACGTCGATCCGAATTAGCAAACATGAGGGATTCATTGTTGAGTTGTCCAGTGCGCGAGAGTTCCGGAACTATTAGAAGAAGGACACGTGGGCAATGTCATCTCAGTTCCTTCGTAGGAAAACGACAAAAACTCAGACCACGCGATTGGTGGGGCCAGCTTCAATGAGTCCACGAGTCAACAGTCGTGTGCAATCGTGGCAGCTTAGGAGTGGTTAGGTCATATTAAATCGGTGTTGTTTGATGATGTTTTGTTAGTTGAAGTTGAACCGTGTCGGGAAGAAAAGTCCTTTAGGTACCTTTTGCGCGTAGAGGCAACAAAAAAAGTGCCTTGTCTGGCACCGCCAGCACCGTCCACGTAGCAGGCGGTCGGGCTGGACGAGACCTGTGAGAACGATGGATATAAAACCTTGGATCCGAGAATAATCAGCCTAAAAGATTTCTACCTACTCTTGGAATATCTATGCTATTTTTTTTTAGGGGTAGTGTTCATCATTTTACCCAAACATGGTGGCCTTTTTCTTTTCATTTCATTTCTTCTTCTTCTTTTTTTTTTTTTTGCAATTTTCTTAAAATCAAAGAGATGTTATCCAAACATACAAAATGTTTTCGACAAATAATCTAGCTATTTATTGATGCATGGATGATGGAACTCTCTTTCAAATATTATTTTGGGAAGCTTTGCAAAAATGTGTATCGATGATAAAAGTATTAGTATTGTTATCCGTGCTCAGCATGAGTATATTACTCATATGATGCAAATCGAATACTCATGCAATTATAGTCCAAATACAATGCACAACAAAAGTTCTTAAGAAAGAAAACATAAGAAAAAAAATATCTGTCATCATGCTTATTTTTGCAATTGAGAGTAGGTGAAGTAGGAAGGAAAAATGAAAAGTGACTTTGAAAGAAAATGGGAGAATATGCAGAAATAAAATAGGAGATGCGAACATAAAGGGGATCTGGAGAGAACTAAAAAGGAAAAGTGAGGAATATGAGATGAAATAGGTTTTGCATAGTAAAAGAGATAATGAAGGAAAGAAGAACAACTTATAGTCTAAATTATAATTGATGGTCCAAATTAGGTTGCAAAACCTCTTAGCTTAATATAGTATAATAGATTTGATTATAATGAGATAGAGTTTACAATTTACATAAGATAAATTAAATTAAATATTAGTTGTTGTCAATATCATTTAAATTGAAGTGATCCCTCTCAAGATCACCAATTTTGATTAAGACCAAAAGCAGCTCTTTAGCATGCGCAGTAATTCTTACTTAGCTGTTTATAGTTTAAACCCTAGGTATACCACTTTTTTTTTCACGTGTGTGGGTTGTCTAACTAATCTATAAGCTTTTTTTATGCATGTGTTGGCTTTCTTTCCATTTCTGGAGGCTTTCTTTCATCATGTGCGAGTTTTGAATCACAGCCCCCTTGATTGGGTTCTAAAAAACAAAAAAATTTTTTTGTAGATCAAGTCTAGTAAGGACAAAGATGATAGTTCTTACCTGCTTGACCAAGCTCAAACCTGCAGAAGTACTTGGATACTTCAATATATGCAATGTATCATGTAGTACCAATACTTCATCTTTTTTTTTCTTTTTGTGTAAAATTAGTGTTCTCGTTGTATTTGGGCATCATAAACCATGCCATGTATAGAAATTGAAATCCAATAATCCATGTACTCTTGAACCAAATGAATGATTTTATTTCCTTTTTCTTTCCTACGCAACATTTAGAATAAATCAACGTACCTGCACTAGGTTTTAAAAAGATTCAAATCAACTTTTAAGATTTTAAAATATTCTAAATGAAGCTCTAAATTGAGCGTGGCCAAATAATCAAGATTTTTATTTGTACTAAAGAGGTGAGACAGGCTCAAACTTTAAATTTACAAGAAAAAGGAGGAGAGCACTCGTTCTGACTGGTCTTGACCTGTCTACAGAAACGCGTACATGGGTCATCTGTCAGCTTCCATTCCTTCCCCATGTCTCTTCTTTTTCTCTCTAAATAGTTTGCTCTGCTTCCTTTTAAAAATATCGCAATCCTTTTAAGCACATTTGTTTGATGACTCATGCTAATATAACTACCGAAACTTTAATTTTATGGTCTATAATCTAGCCTAACCCTCTTCTAATCTCTCTCTCTTTCTATTTGTTGTTTTTTTGGTAAGATGTTCTATTTGTTGTTAGTAGTTATCTTCTGTGATCCATCTAAGTTCAACAGCTAAAGACGGTTAGTGCTAGCCAAATAGTGGTAATGCATGTGTAATTTTGTGTAATTCATCCACATGTTCTATAAGATGTTCTGTGAAAAGAGGCTTTAGAGAGGGAAAAAATCAACAATCCATAAACAAGGCTTCCTCCGGAATCTCTTCAATTTAGGGGTGGGTCTCCCAAACAAGCCACCAAAATAGGGACCAGTTTCAGGTACGGTCCATAGCATAGTTGGACCAGCCCAAATCCATCGCGGTTCAAAGTGATAGACTCGTATCGGTACCTAGATGTAAATTATGGATCTAAACATGGACCCATACCCATAAATCTGGACCTGGATCAAGGCCCACATCCTATAAGCTCTATATGAGCATCTTAAGACATCGATCTCCACAGGACTCCTGACCATGGTTTATTTTTTTCATCAACGTCTTCTCTTCATTTGATCTCTTAACGTTCCACTACTGATTGGTGTTTGTTCTTGGGTATATCTCTTCGTTCTTAGAAATCCAAGAAATAAGACATACAAGAGTTTCCGAATCATCGATAGAAGCCGGATATCTGGCAATGTCTTCTGCCTCCCCGGAAGTCCTGGCAATGAGAGTCCTTATGGAATTTGGAATAAGAATTCCTACTCCCATTCCTCTCAGTTCAGATAATACTAGTGCAAAAATTGCTCTCAAACCACTTTATCATGAGCGCACAAAATATATTGATATTGATTGTCATTTCATCATAAAAAAACTTGAGGACAAACTTACAACTCTTCCACATATCCTCTTCAAACCAAACTAACCAAACATGCATGTGCTTGGCACGGAAAATATATAATTTTCAATATTAAAAATAATAAAAATTTTAAACAACATTTAGTTTGAATTATATTGAAGTGGTAAAAATCGTAATCAAAATTAAAACTTGTAATAATGACAAAAATATAGTTGCTAAATTCCAAAATTAGAGCACTTTAATTTGTTCGAAATCAGTTGTGTATTTTACTTCAAACATTCTTTTGAAAAAAAATAAACTCATAATAAAAAAATAAAATTTGATAAAAATACCACAAAAATACACATGAAAGCAAAAGTCCATAGAAAATTCAATATGAAAATAACTTAGAAGAAACAAAAAAAAAAAAAAAAAAAAACTCACAAAAACCCAATGCCTAAAAACAAAAATTTGAGCCCAAAAAAAAAAAGGCATAAATCCATGAAAACCTATCACCGCAATATCTAAAAGAACCCATCAAAATTGAAAAACAATAAACATAACTATGATAAAAAGCACAAAAAAAAAAAATAATAAAACACAAAAAAATACATAAAAGGAAAAAAAATAAGAAAGGGTAGATATGCTGATTGTGTAATATAACTCATTGAAATAACAGTTATGAGAATCCTCGTGTTCCAATCGCTTTTGTTAATTTAAATTATGTGATTGAAGGAAGAGTAAAGAGTATATGTCCAATTAAATCTCATTTAAAATTAAAAACCATGAAGGGATTGTACAAAATAAGAAATGAAAAATTCAGATGACAGATTTTTTAATATTGCATGAGATAATATTTGCTTACAACAACATTAGATAGTAGGGGGTGTTCATGGGCTGGGTTGGGTTGAGCTAAGGAATGTCTAGGCCAGTCTCGACTTTTGAGCTCTTGGACCAAGACCGGCCCAAGCCCGAATTGGGCCCTAATTAGCTAGTCCGAGCTTGACCCACTGACCCACCTAAAGCATATAAAGCCCAAGTCCAACCTAAGTTACCATTATAACAAAAAAACTCTTTTGTATGTCTTCACCCTTATCTTAACTAGTTTGGGTACTTGTGCTTCATCAAGATGCCATCCATTCAAGGCCTTCCTCCTTTTGTCCATAATTATTTTTATAGTCAGGTTGGCCAGGCTCTATTTATGATTCAATCCAAACTCAGCCCATCTATTACATGGGCACAGTTTAATGATCCAAGTGCGGCCTGAGTACTTGAATTTAAGGTCCAAGCCCGGGCTAAAGCAGGCTAAGTTGGATAGGAGCTTGGGCTAGTCTGATCCATGAACACCCTTAGATATGAAAATTTAAACATGAATTGATTGATTATAGACTTTAGAGGATTGGACACTTTAAAAGAAAACTCCTTTTAGATTGATCTTTTTTATTTAGAATAGCTAAAATTGAAAATTTCTCTCGAATCCCTAAAATATCTCCTTCAAGTTAAAATTAGTTCAAAATTAACATCAACTCTAAAGTCTCTCCTTCAAGTTAAAATTGGTTAACATCGAAATTGAGCTCTAATTTTTCAAATAATTGTGAAATTGAAGCTGAATTGGTAAATTGAAATTGGAGCTCTCTCTTCTGTCCTAGCCTCCTTGGCTAGGCTACCAAAAAATCATCTGCTTGATACGTATTTTTTTGCACTCAAGCACTTGGTCACCACCAATATGTGTATTAAGAGGCTTAGTCTTTTGCTCGCTTTTGGGCATGTGATTTCAAACTTTACTGATATAGTTTAATTATGTTTCTTTTGAATTCTTCATTAGATGGTTGTTGAATTAAAATAAAACTGAACTATACATTTTTTATATTTATTTATTCAAATATCATAATGGGAAAGCCATTGAAAATAATAGCTTATAGTTATTAATCATTAGATTATAATTTTAATCATGTATGTTCTGTATAATTATAATATATATATAATATCACTACACAAGCCCCAATAACAGGAAATCTAAAATCAATCAAATTATCAATAATTTCTCCTAATTAAAAAAAATGGATTTGAACATAAAATAACTTAACTATAGTGAAAGAAATAATTGAAAAAAACTATACTACACAAAAACCAAGCATACGTGGAGCTTGAAGCTTAGACGATGGTGGTGGTGATGTGTCAAAACTACCTTTTTGTTTTGACCTTCTCTCATTATACAGGGTCTTATAAGACAAAGATAAAGCTAGGAAAAAAACGCTTTTGCACTTATGCATATTTCCTTAAGTGACATGTCTCTTCAAATTTGGATTGATTAACAGTATAAAAGAGAAGTTTGCTAATATCAAACGTGTATGTGTTAATGTGAAAATTGATTTGCAAGTGTGGGAGGCTTTAGAAGAAGTTTTCTAGAGAGTCCTATTTGCTAACAGCCCTATCCAATTGAGAAGTTAGCTAAAAACATGTATAACATCAATTCCCTATTATATAGGGAGAGAGATACATAGGAGTATTTTAGGAGGTGAGATTTAAAGCTTTTAAATCAACTAAAGTAAAATGAAAGGAAGGAGATGTTTTCGGATTGGACTCTTCAAGATCATCCAAAGCTTTAAATAAAAATTAAAATCAAATTTGGATTTCCAATTCTTCAATTGATTGTAAATTGAAGCTCAAATTGCAAAATCGAATCCTATCCCCTTCATATATTATAATTGTTGATATATTCACAAAGGCTAGCTATGACAAGATACCAGCATCATTTTCTCATATACCCTTTGCAGTTTCAAATAGCTACAAATCACAAGGAGTCTAGGAGCAAATATGTCTTTTCATAATTTAACTAAAGGAAGCAAGTATATTCGTTAGAAAGAGAAAGTTGAGCGTGGAAAATATACTATTACTTTTTTTATCCCTAGTCAATGGCCGTTTTAGTAAATAATGAAATAAGAAAATAATTTTTTTTTTGGATTTTATTTGAGCCCTTTGTCAAAAGAAAAAAAAAACTCTAGCATATGCATTGACCTAACTTATCTTGCATTTAAATAGTAGAACTCATCAAGGCAAACCCAAATTAATAGGTTAGGCTATGATGATGAATAAATGCAGTTACAATTTCAAAGTGTCTATTTGGACACACCTAGCAATCGGTGGAGTGGTATGAGGTGACGGTTTTCCTCCACGCCTAGTCTTAGAAACCACCCCTAATTTACTTGTGTGTTTGGGTTGGTTTAGAGGAGCGCCACCCAAGAGATTAGTTGTATTGGGTCAAAACCTTGAGGATACTTATGTCATAAAAAAGGGACTTCGTTTTGATCTTCATAAACTAAACATTGTTGACTTACTCTATTTTTTTTTTTTGTTAAGTTGGGCCACTAGTCATGGATGATACTTTAGACTTGAATGCCCACAAATTGATCCCTAAGCATGTGTGAGATACTAAGATTCCAACACCACTGAACATATGTGTGTTAGCATTGATAACTTAATTTACACATAAATGAAGAATCATTCGTTCGGATAACCTTATGTCTAAGTGCTTAGATTGTTTTGTTCTTTGTCATAACATATTACAATTTAAAGCTAGAAATGAAATTGTCTAGTCGTGGTCCAAGTATCGAAGCAAGGGCTAAGCCTCTTGTCCATAGCTCTTATGCTTCTGGAAGGTGCTAATTATCAGGAGAGAGAGAGAGAGAGGGAGAGAGGCTTTCAATGGTTTATCTACTTGGTGTTTCCCGCCTGCACGCGAGGCACATATATTGATTGATCTAGATGTGTAGACTCCAACACATGGCCGGGAATCTATGTGTGTTCCGGTGATTGGGAAGCTTCGCGGATTTTTTCACCTTTGTCTTTACCTATGGTATGGAATAAAATACGAACCATAGGTCTCCTCTACCACTTACATAGGCTAATCTCAAAGAGTCATGCTTTCTAAAGTCTTCTTTGCCGAAAATTCACATCCTACTGATTCACTTGGAAATTTTATTTGTAAGTCCTGTTTAAGTCCTTTGTTATAGTGGGGTATTAATGTCTCTACTGTCCACCACAATGCTTGATCTGATGTACAATCCATGGTATGCAGGCTACACAATTTCCAACATATATGTCTCTAAATGAATATGGAAGCAAGCCTTCAAACCATGGAATTACTAGCTTGATATTTAGATACAAGCTTCATCTAAAGCCAAGAGGGTATATGATTTTTGAGTTCATTTGATTTATATCTTCTACAACTCATCTTGTATTCCTTGAAAACAATCTTTACATCATATTTTAGTATGCACATTCATGTTGATTGATTGTAGAGACAGTAGCACAAACATAAGATAATCTAGAGTATCTAAATACATTCTAATATTTAATACATAGCTGGACTATTAGATCCTCACCATTGATTCTATTGCGATATTAGCGATGGGCTATGGTTGATAGTGATTGGTAATTATATCATAGATGAAAATTGCGGAATGGGTCGCGATATCTGTTAGTTCCCAAAACCAATGCAGTATCGGTCATAGTTTGCGGTCCATCAAAGTGGTTACTGTGTGAATTTTTTTAATTCAAAAAAATGAGAAAATATCCAAAAAATCCAAAATATTAGAAAAGGTTGGAAAACAATGTTTTTTTTTTTCATTAGTAATAAGTATAAATCAAATTATTGGTCCCCCTAAGTTTTAACATCCTGTGTCGCTGTCTTGTATAAAATTGTGAATTTTTTTTGTAAAAACTATAATTATAACTTTTAAATTATCTTTAGGACACTTTACCACTTGGCCATGCCTGTGAGCTAAGCTCCAAAAAATAATAGAAACTAAGAAAAATCATTTTAGCATTTGAAATTTCAAAAGAACACATTTAAATGATACTTTAATTTTTTTTCCTAATAGCATATTTTAACAATCCAAAAATAAATTCACAAATACAAAAAATATTAACATAATCACATGAATGATAAACAACCGTAAAAAATTAGCATAAATGAACATTGATTATATAAAATTAAGAAACCATAGTTATAGTGAAAACCTAAATATATAATAGTTTAATATTAAATTATTAGAAAATCAGAAAATGAATTTAAAATATAAAACTAATTACATAAAAGAATAATGAAAAACTTATCATACATGAAGCATACAATGATTATGCTTACTTAAAAAAATAAATTAGTGATGAAATCCTAAAAGATCTTATTTCAATATTAAATTATTAAAAAATCCAAAAATAAATTTGAGAATATAAAACTAATTACATGAAAAAATAATGAGAAGCTATCATATATGAAGTATATAATAATCATACTTACTTAGAAAACAAAATTGTGCTGAAATCCTCAAAATATCTAATATTAATATTAAATTATTAAAAAAACTCAAAAATAAATAAACGTTTTTAAAGATATATGGCCGATAATTTCAAAATATCAGCCGATATATCGATTTGGCCGATATTTTGAAATATCCGCCAATATATTTCGATATTTTGGGGGTAATTTGGTTGGGCAATACCAATACCGATTTTCAGCCAAATATTTGCTCGGTACCGTCGATACCGATACGTATCAACTAATACATATTAGTATTAGCCGATATTTTCATCCATGAATTATATGAGAGGGCCAATGTATCATTTGAATAGAGTTGGCAAGCTTCCCTTTCCATGCTTCCTATTACCTGTCCTAACATTACCTTGGTCAAAAGGGCAATGTCCCTTTGATAGTCGTTTTATTTTATATACTGGACTAATCCAAATGCGGTTGGAAGATGGCATCTTGGTTAGAAAAGTAGCATAGAACTCTTGGCCCTCACAATTTCACAGGTTTTATTCTACCTAACATAATATTCCATCCAAATCCCGCAAATAGGGAATTCTAGATCCCTGGGTCCCACCCTCAACTCATGACTCTACTATCCGAGATGCTTTCCATGTGCTACAGATACCTTGTGTGGGCCCCCAAGGGAGTCCCTCGCCATCCACAGTATAGAGCCATATTGATTTGAGGAGCCAACCTTTTTCTGCGTTGGTTTTAATTTTCTATGTTTGGTCTTCATCTTTTGACAGGGCCTATGTTGTGTGTTTTGGCTCCATGCAGAAACTTCGAAAATTTTAGTTCATTTTGGATACTCCCTAGATCACACAAAAAAGAAAAGTAATAAAAGCTTTCTAATCCTAATACATTCATGATTCATGAACCTTGGGGCATACCCACTTTTTCTCTAGAAGGTATTCACTTTAATTTTATGACACCATGTTTCTCAAGGAAGAAGACCCACATAAAAAAGTAAAAAAAAAAAAATTACCCTTTTCTTGGAGCTTGTAGCCTGTCATGTACTAAGGGTTAGCCATAATTAAATGGGTTTTGATTAGGGTTAAGTAGCCTTGGCAGTTGGTAGTTTTTTCTGGTGAGCTAGGTCGATTGGGGAATCCTCATCAATTACTAAGACAAAGAGGCTCGCTTGGGCATTTAAGAAAGCAAAAGTGGCCAATGGTGAGAGAGAGAGAGGACCATGATTTGTATGCTTTTTCTCATACACTATCATGGTGAATGTTGGGTTCTGAGGAGAATTGGATTGGAGAAACACAAGCATAAAGATTAGATTCACCTAATCCTACCTTCCAGATCAAACTTCAATTAAAAAATTTGTAGGAGAGACTTAAGCATTAGAAAATTTTAGATGTAAAGAGAATACAATGCCTAACTGGGACTAGATGATCCTCAAGATCAACCTCCAGATACCCATAGGTGGGGGTGCACATGTTCCCGCATATGCACATGTGCCGATGTGCCTAACACCTGAGGCCCCACCGAGTGGTCCCCACATGCGTGCAACACATGGGCACTATCCATCGGTCAAACCGATGGTCCCCTGTATTACCAACCAATCATATCTATTGTTTTTGTTTTCAAATCTCCGTTCATTTTTATTTACTTAATAAAGACCTAACAAAATGAGGGTCTAACATGGATCACACGTGCGAAGAACATGCACCATTGCTGCACTGTGGCCCAAGGAAATCTTATACAGATCAATGATAGAGATATGCAAGCCACTGAAGGTATGGATTATTTGGAAATTGCTAAAGTAATTAACATCTTAATTTGTTTGTTCCGAACTGCATATGCTTTCCACTCTCCTTAACAGTAATCTCTGTCTAATTGAAAAGCTAAAGACACCCCACCTTCCTCAGTTGTTACCAGTCTCAATCTTTCCTACTCATTCAATAATGAGAAGACTACAAATATCCTAAACTGCATTTGCCTCTGCACTTATCAAGCTTCACAGATTTGTTAATTGTCCATGCTGTGGGTTATTTTGATGTTTGTGCATATCATGTGCTAACTGCTAATAACGACGATGATCAAAGTATAAAACGACCAAAACCATTATTACCAAACATTTCAAGTTTTAGTTAATTCCACAAAACTTAGTATTCCACGCTAGTGGGGCATTAACCAAAGCACATATAGTGCTAAACATGCGATGCGCAGAACTCGTGAATCATGGGAATGGAAAAACTTAACATCGTACAGATTAACGGATAAACAATGTGCTTCCTGTGGAAATTTAGATCCTAAAACCCGTAATTTGGGGTAATGGTATCAGGATGAATGATGAAGCGCTTTTGCTTCATCATTTTAAGCAAATATATAGGTGGTCCAGTCCTAATTAGCTATAGATGTTCTTTTGTATTTTCTCTCTTCCCGTTCTTAGTCTTCATTACAATTAGTAGCAGCTTCAGGAATTTTTATCAGGATAGTAAAAAAAAAAAACATAAATTCTATAAGCTCTATTAAAAAAATATATACAAAAAAAAATTCTAACATATTCATATTAACATCTTAACAAAAGCATTCAAATACATAGATAAAGAATTACAATTGTCCTCGACGAGTTTTCATATTTTGAAATTGTTGCATAATAGGTTCATTATGAATGCTACTAAGTACATCTCTTTCGATATTTGTAACCAAGCAATCATTCATATATTGATCTGCCATTCGGTTTCGCAAATTACTCTTTATATACTTCATTGCTGAAAAGCTTCTTTCAACTGTAACAGTGGCGACAGGTAGAGTTAATGCTAATTCACAAGTAAATAGACTAATGGATAAATCAAATGCTTCTTTATCTCTAACAACTTTATAGAAAGATCACCAATCCTTTAAGTTCAGAAAATTCTTCAGTATAGTGCATATCAACAATGTGATTTTGAAGTTAAGAATATCAAGTGCCATTAAGTCTATCCCACCGAAATTAGATGGATAAAACTGTACAAAACGAACCAACTTTTGCTTATCAAAAGTAGAAAATATTTCACTGGGATTCATGCAAGCCATACAAAGAAGTAACTCAATTTGCTTCAGAAAAATGGTTGTTAAGCTCTTGTAGTTGCATATTTATGACTGTATAAAAAAGCTAGACACGATAGTGATGAAAAATTATAATTTATGGAGCTTTGCGTTGTGACTTCCCAACAATTAAGAATGCTTCATCTATGTTTGGAATAGGAATGCAATGTTTGTTACAAAATAAAGACACTTTAGTCAAAAAGGATTCCCATTTATTATCCCTCATCATTTGCAATCATTGCTTAGACAATTTAATAAGTGTCATAGTATTGACAATGTCTTGATTTTTCTTTTGCAAAGCTTGTGACAATTCATTTGTAATCCCCAATATATTTTTCAGCAAGTGTAAGGTGAATGCAACTTCAAAAGATAAAATTAACTTCAAAAGAAGACAAGCTTCACATTTTTGCTCAGATAGGCTATCCTCTTGAATAATTTCAAGTACATCAATCACTTTAAGTTGAGAATAGTCCCATAATGTGATCCCCAACGTATATCACTAGAATGTTTAAGACATTAAGTCTCTTGGATTAGACCTCGCCCACTTATAAGTTCGCCATTATTTAGTGCTTTTGTAATTTTTGCAAATTGTGCATCCCTAAGAGCATCTCATCTCTTGCAAGAGCCACCAACAACATTTCAACATTTTAGCAATTGTGTAAAAAAGTTTAACGACTTTAGCTTGTTTTTTAGAAATAGCTACCAGAGTCAATTGAAGTTGATGGGCAAAGCAATGGACAAAAAATGCAAATTTATTCTCCTCAAACTTAAAATCTTAAGGCCACTGAATTCAACTTGCATGTTACTAACTCTATCATAGCCTTGTCTACATAATCTAGATAAACTCAATCTATGACAATAAAATAAAGATTCAATTGCCCCTTTGAGTGATGAAGTAGTAGTATTTGATACATGCACAATGCCAAGAAACATCTTTATAAAAATGGCCTCTTTGTTTACATAAGGTAAAACAACGATCATTTGTTTTTAACCGATACGTCACGAGACTCATCAACTAAAATCGAGAAAAACTCATTGTCCAAATCCTTGATGATGGCATTTGTAGTTTCACATGCAGCAGCATTCAAAATATCTTTCTGAATATCATGGTGGGTTAGCTTGTGATTCTTCGGAGTTTTACACAGCACAAGTTGATAGACTCATTGTGATCCACTAAAAATTGTAGAAGCTCAAGGAAATTTCTTTTGCCACTCAAATCTTTAAACTCATCATGACCACGAAAAGCCAATTCTTGACACAGAAGGAATCTTATACAATCAACATTTGCATTTAAGTGGGTCCGATATTCAGTTTTTTTTATTTAATTACTTAACAAAAACACTTTGAATGTGTTGCTTTTGCCTAGTAAGATCTAACTTGTGTTTCCTATTCTAAATTCTAAATCCCCTGTTACAAAAGTGTTACCTTCACCTTGCTTGCCGACATCAACCCTACATAGGTAACAACATAGACAAAATAATGCATCTTTTTCTATGCTATATTCCAACCAACACGGGAATTCTTTAAACCACCTAAGATTAAATCAGGACAACACTGAACCAATTTCTGTTTGAGGAAAATTGTGTTGATTAGGTTGACAAGGATCCTTTTGGATATATGCTCTTCTTATTTCATCCTGATCATAAGGATGATAAGATGAAATTTTTTCTCGTAGCCTAGGATCTGAAGGAAGATTGTTCACATCAACAAGGATCCTCTTAGAAGATTATGTTGTTCAGTAGTCAATGCCATCACTCTTCTCTTGGGTAGAAGATAAATTTTGTGGTTGCTTCCTTATCAGAAATTTGTGCATAATTGCAAAACTAATCAAAAGAAAAAAAACTAATTTTAATTTCAATCCAAATTTCAACTTAAGTAGATCCCTAATAGTCTAAACAATTCAAAATAGAAACAATCATCCAAATAATTAGCAAAATATGTCACTAATTCACAAATGCAACAATAGAGTCCTATAAAAGGAACTGAGGAAGGTTCAGAAGTGTTTGAACAACAAATAAAAGTGAGAAAAATGTAAAGGACCAAAATGGTTTTTATTTTTAATAAAAATAAAAGTCTATCAAATATGAATGGGTTGCATCTCCATTTTCAACTAAGAGTCCACCTTAACCCAATTCCATCATCACATCTCCAAGATTCCCAATTTCCAAATTACACCACCAAAACCCAACCCCGGATACGCAAAACCCAAATCCCCAAGAACTCCAAATTACATGAAACCATAAACCCCCATTCTCCACCTTCAATCTATATTCACGCCCAACCCCAATTATTTTATAATGATTTTTGTGTATGAAAATTGGATTCTAATTTTGTAGAGAGTGAGAGTAGTGCACGTAAATATTATATATACAGTCTAATAGAGTATTGCTTATGGACTATAGGACTAGTGGTCTTGTTTTTTTGGTTTGCAGTTATGACACTATCAAAGTGAGTCTTTACTGGTCTGGATTGGATTTTGAGAGCCAAAATAACATTTGATTAGAAGGAAGGTGCAATGCAAGTAATTGGAGAGAGAGAGAGAGAGCATTACAGATTAAAAATGGTAGGTAGGTTTCATAGATATCCACACTCCTATAATCTCAATTCATTCTTCATTCTTATTTTGTATCTTCATATCATTACAGATTTAAAGATTAGGATTTTTAAACCTAGAATTACAGAGATAGAGAAATGGACTAATAGAGAGAGAAATGGATAGAGAGAGAGAGGGAGACGCGAGCGACTACCGGCTGAAGAGGCGGACGAAAGGATGGTGATCGATGGTGCTCCAATGTCGATGCTGGTCGCTAAATATGAGAGTGATGACTAGTGAGGGTTTCACTTTCTGTGATTTGAGAATTTTTGAGAGTGAAAAAGAGAGGAGCATTGGGATTGGGATTTTTTAGAGAGGGAAGGAGAGAAATGGTTAAAGACGTTTGAGGGAGGGAGGGAGAGAGAAGGAGGGAGGGATCGGGATTTTGAGAGAGGAAAGGAACGAGACAGAGGGTTAGGTTTTTGGTTTGGCTAAACTTTTGTGGGCTGTTTATGATTTTTGAAATGGGGCTTGGTCTAGTGGGCTGGGGTGGTTATAAAATAAGGGTGGTCACCATTTTTTTTAGGGTTGTCAAAACCTATTTAAATAAAAAAAAATTCAATGATTTTTTTCAATTCAAGGTAGTCAACTGACCACCCAAGCCCAAGGGTGCAGCCGCCACTGATTACAATAAAAGTTTTATCCCATCATTCAATGTAGGGTCAAGTAAAGAGTTCTACACTAGCTAAAACTCCAAAAAGGACAAATATATATATATATATATATATGAGACACGCTACAAAACTCCTCATAAGTTTTTCATAAAAAAAAGGCCACTTTTTTAATTTATAAGATTTTAACACAGGTTATCAACATTTCCTTAAAATTAGCTATTTCTATTCTTTTACTTTGCACTTGTAAGGTGACAGAATTTCATTGGATATGTCAAAGTGGGCAAAAACTTTCATTTTTTAAATGGTGGGTTTTTGAGAATTCCTCTATATATATATATATACTCTCTCTATATGTGTGTGTGTGGATAATATTCAAGTGATAATAGTTCTCACGGAGTTACTGTGGGAACACTTTATAGGGATTACTTGTGGGTCCCATTTGGTGATAAAACCAAGGGGGATGGAAAGATCTATGCGGGACCACCCCATTATCAAGTTTGGCCACAATCGCATGCCCCTAACTCCTTCATTTGTGGCCCATAAATCCAATCTATTGGATTGGTGTACAGTCGATCCAATGGTTCACTAAATTCGAATCTGATCGAAACATAAGCATGTGACTATCAGAGGGTCTCCTATGTATTATAAGGTTTAGGTTGGGTGATAGATGAGCCTCACCTAGAGTTCTAATGAAAAATTCCGTGAAAACTATTCTCACTTGAATATTACCCCATCTGTGTGTGTATATACACAAAAGTTTGAGAATCACTAAGATTCAAGGCCCTAACTCAAATTGCAAAATTGCAATTTAATTGACAATGAAGATAAATAAAAGAATATACAAATCAATCAACCACAAGAAGATAAGGCCCACAATTTTATGTAAAAACCCTATGTGGGAAAAACCACAAGTCCTATCACCGAAACTAAAGGAAACTAAGCACTATGAATGAACAATTACAAGCAAAACTCATAGACCCTTCCTGAATTGCAACTCAACCTAAGAATTATATCTACTTATTGACTCCTGGTCATTCACTACTTGCCTTACTTGAAACTATATACCATGAAACTACAAAGTCAACGATCTTCAACAAGAGAAGGCAATCTTTTATAAGAAAGTAAAAGTAATATCCTTTAAAATTCAAAGTTTCAACACAATCTCTTCAATAGTTTCTCTTAAGGAGAAAATAAATCTCCCAAAGGTTTTCTGGATTTGGAACTATAAGATACTTTTTATAGAATTGAGAGAGCCCTTATTTATAACCCTAATTTCGTGGATAAAAGTTAGGGTTATAATAGAACACAATTAAGAATTCCTGTCACAAAAAGGAAATAATTCACAAACAACAAATTGGGTTTTCTCCGTCACTCACTCAAATAGGCCAAGGATCACTTGAGCGAACTATGTTTCTACTTGGGCTTCTTGACAAGCTTCGCTCGAGCAAGCTTCATATTTACTGAAGCGAACTGAGCTTCTACCTTGGATATATTTTATTCATGAATTTTTTTCACTTTTTTCACTTCAGCTCACCCGACAACATACGTTGCGGTCCATACTAAAAGAAATACAAAATTACAACTCAATCTCAATGGACCCAAAGTTTTCTTATATATATATATATATGAAAATAATCTTATGAGAACTAGTTCTCACCTTTTTTGTGAGAACTTTAAAGAGGGCCCATCTATCATCCAATCCAAACTTTGCAATACGCAAGGACCCCCCTGATAGTCACTCGCACAAAGTTTTGGTCAAATTTGAATTTACTGGACCATTTGATTGGCAGTGCACTAATCCGAAGAGATTGAATTTGTGGGCCACGGATGAAGGAATGAGGGACATATAATTGGGGCCAAACTTGATATGTGAGGTGCTCCCACATTGATCTTTTCATCCCCCTAGTCCTATTCCAAATAGGACCCACAAGTGAGACCTATAAAAAATTCTCATGATAGGTGTGTGAGAATAATTCTCATAAGATTAAAGTCCATATATATATATATATAAAAGAAAAAGAGAACACGTTAATTCAATTAACTTAGCCATCTCCGGTTTTTTTCTATGGGGTATGTTTTTAAAGAAACAATAATAATAGTAGTAGTAAGAATATCTCACGCATTGTAAATGGTAAAATTGTCCCAATGTTACTGTTTGATTAACTATTAATTTATTATGCAACTCATATGTTGCATTACGCTTAACATTTGACCTTCACTTTCTTCTCTTTTTCTTCTTTTTTACAACGATTGGTTGCAAGTTTGACCGAACTCTAGGGAAATTTATCACGCGCGAGAGATATAAAACAATTTTTGATTGCCAAGGATGATAACAGAAAAACAATTCACATAAGTACCATTTCCTAACAAAGGAGATAAAAGTATCCCTGCCTCTATAAAGAAAATTCCCATCTGTCAACTGATATTGTAAACATTTTAATATCACAAGTTCAAGGTTATTGGGCTTTTCCAGTTATGGGGATTCATAGCATTGGGCCAGGACTAGGAGAATATTTACTTGATCCACCATTTTGTGCTGCTGGTGTTCTGAACGAGCCGTGCTTATTTGTTTTATACCCTGATTGGCCGTGAAAACTGGCCCGTAGGTTTAGTTGTAATGTGGAACTACAAAGTCAGGTTGCAGCCCTAGTTCTAAAGCCTGGTTAGACTTTATGAAACTTGGCCATATGACTTAGATTGTAGAAACCAAGGACTCGATTAGCGAGGATTGGTTAGCAATCCTTGGTTAGCAACTCAAGACTGCTGGCAAGGGTTGGGTTGACTCCGCTAAAACTTGGTAAAGACTTTGTTGACAATGCCAAAATTAGTTAAAATTCAAAAGAAAAAAATTTGGAACAAGGTCTGACTGTTTGCTTAGTCTGGCTAATCATCTCAATTGGTAGCATTTCGAGCTTTCTTGAGTTTCGGTGTTTTTGAACTATGATTGCAGTAGGTCCAAATGTGGGGAAAGATTCATATGTTTTTCCCTGCTTTTTTTTTATATAAAGACAAGGGACTGGAAATGATCGTGCACATCTCATACTACAGTTGAGTAACATCTATTGCAGATTCAAAAGAATTTAAGAGTTTCCTAAAATGATCTCTCTCTCTCTCTCTAAGGATTTTTACAAATTAGCCAATTCATGGGTTCGACAAAACTATAGTTCCATTAAATTGTATTTTATATATTTTTTAGAATAGAATGTGGTTGCATGACATATAATTAGCTGAAAATTAAAAAAAATCAGAAAACCTGCAAAGCGCGCTAAAGTGCCCAGGTCCACCTGCTCGAGAACACTAGGCAGCATCTACAGCGATCAAGCCTGATTGGAATTTCTACAATGAAACTAAATAAATGTGTAGCACACGCTCAAGTGGGCTCCTATGTGCTCGAGAACTTTGATGAAGGAAACCCATTTTCCTGATATGGAATTGTTTCTTGTTTGTGCAACAACTTATAATTCTTATTTTCCAAGGAGTATTCCTTTATGATGCAAATTGTGGGTAATATAAAGGATGTTCCTCTCAACCTTAAAATATAAATCTCATTATTGCAAGTGGAGATTATACATTGGAGATCACTCTACTTTTCTAGAGCTTCTACTGGAGAGATTGTGCTAAAGCTTTGTGCTATAGTATATTTCTTGTACATCTCTTATAGAAGATTGAGAGAATTTTGTGTGTTTAAGATGTTGTGTGATCAAGTGGAGAGCAGTGTAAGCGAAAGAGAGTTGTGGCGAGGAGTTGTGTAAGAAGAACTCAGTCCTTAGATCGAAGAAGTGACTGATTAAGAGTTGTGAGTATATTCGATGACTGTTCGTGATTAGTGCTTGATAGTCGATCTTGTTGGATTCGTGGTTTCCTTCAAATTGGGGTTTTCCACGTAAAATTCATGTGCCTTTTCTCTCATGCGTAGTTGATTAATTTATTTGCTAGTTTGTTTATTTTTTTCGCTGCATATTAATTGAACTTCAATCTAGAAATTCAGATCTTTGACACACACTCTCTCTCTCTACTTGGAATTTGTTTGTCATGAAGTTTTGGTAAACCCAACTTGAGCTAGGTCTAAATTATGATAATCATGACAAAAATGGTAATAACAATGAAATCACAATGCCCTATATGGCATGTTTGGTTGCATTAGATTATTGAATAATTCATGTTCACATGAGCTCTACCAAGGATTGTTGAAGATGAGAGAGTTGTTGGATATGAGATGAGGGATGTAGAATATAACATAGCATTGTAGATTAGACATGGGATATTGACTTTCCTATGGTTCAAATTACGAGAATGATGGCCAAGTATTCATCTCCTATCTGTACTTGATTCAATTTTCATTAAATGAGAGGTTTATCAATGGTAATTTTCAATTCAACTTTGGTCTTCATTTTTAACCACTCATGAGATTTTTTTTAGCTTGCTGAGGGGGTGTTTGGATAAATACAGAATATAATATTAATTTATTTAAATATTGAAAGATTTCATTATTATATAATCAAATAGTGACATATTATATTGAGTTACTTATAGCCTTTGGCAATTTCTACAAATCTTAATTTACCAATTTCTACAACAGAGTAATGGGGTTAGCTTGGCACTATGTGTGTCAAATGTTCACAATCCTTCGTCCAAAAGGAGGGGACGTAAAAGATGGAGAGGAATACATGAGTGAACGAAAAGAGGGAGAGGGAACAGATATTGCATATGCAGTAAGTGAAGACCCGGTGAAATCATAGGAAATATTTTTTTAAGATTCATGCCTACAGTATAGGGGTGAAGAAAATAGTCTTTCAATATTTTAGGAGGAAATGAGATAATATTTTAAATTCTCAAATTACCAAAATAACTCAAACTTCGAAGGTAAGAAAACTTTTTTAATATATATATATTGAACTTTCTTATGCATCCAACCAGGCCCTAAGAACTTTACTTTTAGAAGTTTTTTAACCAACACTGTTCGGAAAAGCCGCGCAACGAAACAACCCGCGATCAACGGATCTACCACGATGAACATACAGCAATCACACCCATCAAGCATCACACACATGACACAGCAGTTTTACGTGGTTCGGCAACCATGCCTACGTCCACGGGAGGAGAGAACTCATCTACTATGATCCCATCTCAATCCCCTCAGGATCTAGGGTTACAATACATCAATATATATAGTTCCCGCTTTCTTGGCCACCAAGAAAACCCATACACAATGACTAAAATACCCCTAACCCTGAGCCTCGGTTCTGGCTAACCCAGACGACCGATCCGGCTAAACCGGAATACAAGACAAAACCCAACAATCTCCACCTTGGCTTGGATTCCGCAAATCCTCAGAGCCACCTTGAGATGCCTGGTAATGTCTTTCGTCCTCCCGTACCTCGCTGAAAGGTACGCCTCCGCACACGCTACGACCTAGCGTGGCCACAGTTGCCTCCTTTGACCTTAACACCACCATCTTGAACCTTCGAAGCGCTCTCCATTTGTTGCCACATGCATGCATCCTTGCAACACAATGAACCTAACTTCCATCCGTCAAGACAAAACTGAAGACCTCCCCGAATCCGGATCTCACAGGTACCTTGTGAATCCTTCCTTCTGTCTCCAATCCGGTGTTCTTTCCGTCAAACCTGCAACTGTCCTGTTCTAGTTTGTTCTGGTGGGTTGGGCACAGTACATGCGGGTTAAGTATGACCCGATGCTTAAACCGGCTTACTCCGACCTGAACAAAACTACCTTTTCTTCCCCGAGAAAATCATCTCCGTTCAGGGCTTCCTGGATTTCCTCTAGATGATATCATTGAAGATCCATCAATCCATCTTCCAATGATCCGTCGCA
This sequence comes from Sextonia rubra, assembly GCA_037013555.1. Lineage (NCBI taxonomy): Eukaryota > Viridiplantae > Streptophyta > Magnoliopsida > Laurales > Lauraceae > Sextonia > Sextonia rubra. Next base: position 29,940,795 of record JASUAD010000009.1, read on the forward strand.
TCTAACTCCACCTGAACCACAGATTTCCTCCCATGTTATTTGATGTCTCCTTCACTACTCCACCTGAAAAAGCATACCCTATCAACCTGTAGAGATTTCTGACTATCTCACCCTCCATGATGACCAATGTTCCCTTTTCCGCCTTCGTAACTCCACCCGCTACAGTGCACTTGCAGCCTTTGAAATATAAGGCACACAAAGAAATCCAATTCTTCGTAATCCCGGAACATATATCACAACCGTTAGGGTTTGAATAACATCACTATACATCTGGATTTCTACCGTTCTTATCTCAAATGCTCATCAGTTGCATTATCCCCCCATAAGAACAAATCCATCAACCATGATAGTTATTTGCATCAAACGAATATCTACGCGAACATATGATAGAAAGAATCCGAATCCCAATACCATGAATCAACAACCGGATCCATACCTGTAGCGACCAAAACTGATTCCTTGTCAACAGAATCCGAGCTTTGTTGCACACTACCTCCTTCTGATTCTGATTCCTTTTGCTTTTTCTTCCACTTTGGCATGTCGCTCCTTCCTGATCCCTTCGACGCGGATCTGAGCTTTCCATCAAAGTACTTGGAGCAATCTACCATTGACGACATCAAGTAACACTTTTCAATCATTGCTGTGTCATGGAGTCTAACACTCTATCCTGCCAATCCCTGAAGTCGTTTCTCCATCAAACACTTCAATCTGGCCCGTGATGCTTGAATCCATTGCTATCATCGTGAATCTGTCAGTTTCTTCAGTCCCCCAATTTTCTGCCCATCAAACTGCCAATATCTTTTATCAACCTCGTAGATCTCGTCACCGTGAGCACGCTGGAAGAAACGGATCTGAAATCCGACTCCGGATGGCTTCGATATCGCAGAATTAATTCTCTGCACTCCAATTGGTCAAACATCCATGTTGACCGTTGACCAGCCCATCTTCTTCCATATATGCGTAGATCTGCTCAAAACGAGTCCGTAGGCTCAAACGGATCTCCGATCGGACATCGGACGATCAAGATATCGCAGAAACAATTTCAGCCGTTGAATATGGTCAAACCTGCCTGTTGACCGTGCTGACGTCACGGCTTCTCTGAAAACTGGGCTTCTGAAACGGATCCGGGTCGGGTTCACCTGACCCGGAACTGAACTGAACTGCGCTGCTCTGCTGGGCTTCTCTGGCGAACCAGGTTCGGGTCCGACCTGACCCGGAACTGACCTGCTCTTCTGTCACTGGGCTTCTCTACCGCGGGTCAGGTCGAACTGACCCAACGGACCTGGAACCGACCTGTTCTGCAATCCGTCTGGGCTGGCACTGTACCCGGGTCAGGTCTTCACGACCCAACCCAAACCCGACCTGAGGAGATGTTGCTGCTGGGTTGCTATTCTCCACGGTTCAGGCAACCTGACCCGACCCGACCCAGAGACCCAGAAACTGGGTCGTCTCTTCAACCCTGTCGCTGGGCGCTGCGTCTGCAACCCAGTTGCAGACGCGGCGGATCAACGCAGGCTCCGGCGCAGCAGCTGGTCCGGCGACCAGCGGCGCGGGACCGGCTGCTGACGGCGACGGCGTCGACTGCGGCGGCGGGGAACGGCAGGCGACGGTAAGTCCGACTGTTTTTTTTTTTTTCTCTGCCGGGCCTTTCTCTGCCTTGGGCACCGTGGAGAGATTGTTGTAGCGGGCAAGCCTCGACGCCTCCTGCGCGAGCTTCTCGAAGATGTCGTTGATGAAGCTGTTCATGATGCCCATGGCCTTGCTGGAGATGCCAATTGTCCGGATGTACCTGCTTCAACACCTTGAAGATGTAGATCTTGTACGTCTCTATCCCCTTCGTCGCCCGCTTCTTCTTCTTGTCGCCGCCTCCTCCGCCTTCCTTTTTTTTTTTCTTACCGAAGACTGCAAAACAAAACCGATCTCTCTGTTTCTGTAACAGAGGATCGAAAATTTGTCCCGTGGCCCAAGAGATCACGTCTGATCTCTTCCCGTTGATTTTCCGCGCACAATCAACCTGGATCCGTCAATCGCAAAACCACGAGCGATCTCAACCCCTCTCTGATACCACTTGTTGGGAAAAGCCGCGCAACGAAACAACCCGCGATCAACGGATCTACCACGATGAACATACAGCAATCACACCCATCAAGCATCACACACATGACACAGCAGTTTTACGTGGTTTGGCAACCATGCCTACGTCTACGGGAGGAGAGAACTCATCTACTATGATCCCATCTCAATCCCCTCAGGATCTAGGGTTACAATACATCAATATATATAGTTCCCGCTTTCTTGGCCACCAAGAAAACCCATACACAATGACTAAAATACCCCTAACCCTGAGCCTCGGTTCTGGCTAACCCAGACGACCGATCCGGCTAAACCGGAATACAAGACAAAACCCAACAAACACCTCCAATGAGATAGGATTAGATGTTGAAACAACGAAAATGAAATGAACTGTACTTGACATTGGTAGACTTTTCAGGGTTTATATACTTGCTAACGACTCTTAACATAAATGGAAACTGTTTATATTGAAATGAGTTAAAATGGATTCGGGGCTCTTGCTCAAATGTTTAGAGACGCATGACCCTTGAGTTCAAATCCCATGTGAAGCAATAAAACGAAGTTGATTATAAAACACAAAGCTTACAATAATAATAATAATAATAATAATAATAATAATAATAATAATTATTATTATTATTATTATTATTATTATTATTATTATTATTATCAGATGCGTATGCAAAGAAGTAATAGTAATTGGTCGGATCAAGAATTGTATCGTAGTCTTGTTAAGACCTGTGTGCAGATTAAAAATTTTTCAGGTTGGAACCTTGAGGCAATCCCATGGCCAAGAGTGAAAAGGGAATCATCACCATCACCACTTTGCCTTTTAAATATAATAAAATACTTTCCTTGAGAGTCATCCATGACACTAATAACACCCAACCCAAGAACTTCCTCTTACCCTAGGGGTAAGAGGTGTTCGTTCTTACTGGCTTGACCAAAGTTTGAACCTGGCTAGGAACCTTTCCTCACCTGAGGTTTTCCTCCTTCACCAGCAGGCTCTTCAACTTTACCCGAGGTGCCTCATCCCAAACCACCTATTCTTGAACTAGACTTGACCTATTAATATGAATGAGACAAAAGTAAACTAAATCTAACCTAATTAAACACCAAAAATCATAATTTAGGTTAAATATATGTTAATTACTTAATATCCTACTTGATCAGTCACTAAACGTACTTAATTAGAATCAAAGCGTTACAAACTTTTAAAAAAAATTGATTTTTTAAGTGAATATAAGCTATGATTCATGTCAAATTGTTGAGTGATAGGGAACTTGGTATTGCATAAAGATGGTTAAGCAAGTGAAGCCCAAAAACATTTATTTTTCCCCCTTTTTGGCTTTATAGAAGGGTTCAAAGTCACACACGCACCTGCAGCCTAGTCAACCGAGCAAGCAGGGGATGTGAAAATGCAAAGCTTTACTTGGCAATCACATTCAGGGCGGAGCCATGAATTTCGAAGAATTCGTTGGGGAGAGTAAAAAATCAGTAGAAGTTTTCTTTACATTTATTTGGATGTTAAAATTTTGCTTGATATAGAGGCAGCATTTTCAAATCCACCTCCCCAAAATTACACTCATGCTTATACTGACATATATCCCTAACCATTTGAATAGCAACAGGGACTTGAAACTCCAAAACTTCACTCTTGGATGCGTTTGATTTCAATTCTCAAAATTCTTTCATGGGCATATGGATATGTGTACCAACTCCAAAAATAGGGAGGGAGGGAAGGGGTATGGCCCCGTGGGTCCAAAATTTGCATCCATTTTACCATCCAGCCTAGGTCGATCGATGAGGCCCAAGTGAAGTTCAAATCTTGATCTACATCCACACCTACATGCCAATGATTGACTTTTCCATAGGACACATGCAATTGACAATAATGTAACAAATATAAAATTTTTTTTACAATCAAGGTTTAAACCTATACTTAGACCTAATAGTTTGGGTTTTTTCATGAATTTCTCAAAATCTATGAAAAGTTAAGGAAAATAATTTAACATCTTAGTCATTTTTAGCTATAAGATGGACAATTCAGATTGTGAATTAGGCACCCATAGAAATGAACAATATAAAGGTTTTCAATAAGCCCCATGGGAGAAAAGGTCAATGTGAATTGGTTTGTACTACACCGTTTCATTCATGAATCAATTTGGCACCTCCTCATGTATAAAAGTAAAGGTGAGAAACTGACCTTATTTCACACGTAATTTACGCACTGTAAATCAATGCAAAGAAACACATGCATGTGTGATGATTATGTATGTATATCATTTACATTTATAAATAAGTATAAGCTATCGACTCCTTAACATTTTGGTCTTATACCATATCAGAGTGTGGGTTTGTATCCACGTCCATAATTGACTCTGTGAATCGAACAAGATGTCATCCTGTTGATTTTAAAAAGGTAGGCTCCATTGTTATAAAAAAAATAAAACTAATTATAAAGGGTAGGGTGCATGTTTTGTAGAACTAACAGCTATTAGGCCTATCAGCAATCATGTGACCCATATGAGCAATGGGACCACGTCAGAATAAGTGGTTGGCTTAAGCAACAATTTTTTTTTGTTTTATATGTAGTAGTCGAAATCGTTGCTGAGTCAAATTGGGATACTATTTTAGTTCAAACTCAAATTTGAACATGAGGGATTGACATCTAACTCATGTGGCATGTGGCATGTGGCTTATTCTCCACATCGAATCTAAATGTTTGTTTACAAGTGTAGATGAGTAAAATTAAAGTAGATTAAAGAAAAAAAAGAGGGGGTGAGGGGGGTGTGGGTTAAAATAAAAGACATTTTTTCACGAAGTCTATTTATCTTCTAGTTATCACAATGGTTCCAAAAAAATAGAGAGGCCTTTTACGAACTCAACTCGAGACAGGTGGGATACTTCCAATCTGGCATTTAACTTGAGGCTTGCTCTATTGATAAATAAACCCAAGTACAACCCTTCCGGCTTTGGACTGTTAGATTTTGTGGACTCAATCCATCAGTTGATGTAATAAATTGATTAATTTCTTTATTTATCAATAAAATCATGCTTTGCTTTCATGAGATGAATGTTATTTTACTACTTCATGCACATGACCAATACGTATGACATAATGGTTCATGAGTTGAACCGGGTCCCATTAGTATATTAGATGTGATATATGTGCATGGATGAGATCCACACACGGGAGATATATGTCACAAATCTTATGCTTAAAATAGCTTCACAACCAGTAATGAGATTGGGCATCTCATTTGATAAGGTTGCAGCACTTTGATCACTATGAGATAGTGTGATTTGTCTCAATCATCAGAATGTAAGATTCTGGATCACGGTGCTGGTACATTGGATGTATTGAAGGACCATGAGATGCACCTTATGGAATTCCGTCTCAATAATAAGGTATGCTCTCATAATTCCCTAGCAATAGGCTCTCAATCCTGAGACATTGACGAACTCAAGTTTTTATTTATTCATTTGCTTTGAGTCACCAATGAGTGAGGCCGACTATAGGTTAACACCTCGGTGTCTTGGGTATATGGTAGTAGAACTGTGGGAACGTTGAATGATCAAGATGGAATCTATCTCTATTATCCCCTTGTGCCAATTAATGGATTTGTCATTAGTAAGTGCGCACCCATCTCAATTAAGAGTTAATTGGATGGTACTGATGATTATTGTGATTAATTGGGGCTCAAGGATAATAAGATGTGGAACTTAGATTGGAAGAGACGAGTTTATTCCAATTGATCCACGGATATTGATAAAGGGGCCTACTTGTGGTAATTGGGAAGTTTAGGGTCTTCATTGTAATTTATTCCTAAGACTGGAGTTCAATTGCATTTATATAGTGGTGTTATTTGCAATTAACTGTGGGCCCGGATTGCACATGAGATGTGGGGTCGTGGTGTTCCAGTTGGAGCCAGCTTTCTAAGGAATCCCTAGTGGTCCCCACGCTAGCCCAAGATATTGGAAAACACTAATCCGACTTGGACTCTAGAAATAAGAGTTTGGAAAGGAGAAAGTTGCAGTCCTTGAAAGTTCAAACCATTGCATCGGTTCTTCTGCTGGTCCTTTGCCCTTTTCTTCTCAATTGCACTCCGGAAAAAGTAGAACTGTCAGTCCTTTGCTAATCGATTAGGAATAGTACACGCATCTCTAATTTGAGCATGCTTACCAAAAGAGCCAAGAAAGAGACAAACTCACATGGGAAGACCTTCAGATGGGCAACAAATGAACCACATTGACTACACATATGGTTATAACATTCCACTCCCTGGGCACCTTTATAACACTCCCAGTCATGGTTTGAAATCCCAGACAAAACCAGTCGACTCGCCGGTGCTGGAAGTGATCGGAATGGAATCCGCGTCAGAATTCTAGTTTATTAATTTTCTAAAAAAAGGTTTTATATAAAATATATCGCCTTAAAATGCTTGTCAATTTGTTGTCCAGCCAGTATCAAGCTGAGCGACAGTTGCGGGTGTGTAAGTGAAGACGGATGTTCAAGTCCAACTTCTGCCACTTTTTGGTTATCTAAAATTTTTACAAATTAAGTTCCTTAAATTTGATATAATTGTAAAAATATCTTTAATTTCATTTAATAGCTATATACACAGCCTCAAAAAGATCTAGATATAAAAAAAATATTGCTTTATATATATATTGCAAATACATGCTTATATTTTGATAAGATCTTTAAAAGCTCATTTATTTTATATATTTACTAGGATATTCGGTAACTAACAATGAACTTATATAAAAGTTAATTAGACCCCCTTTTCCTATTTTTGACCAATTTACTTTAAAAAGATCATTTCTCTCCCTTAAATTAAAAAATAAAAATATAAGTTTGCCTGGTAGAAATTATTAGTTCTATTTTTTTTACAAATAGGATCTTGCTTCATCATTTATTATTATTTTTTTATAAATACCCACTTATATTTTGACAAGACTTTAAAAAGGCTCATTTAATTTTTAAATTTACTAAAATCTCCCGTAACTAGCAATGGAATTGGATAAAAGTTAATTGGACCCCCTTTTTCCATTTTTACCAATTTACTTTAAGAAGATGACTTCTCTCTTGAATTAAAAGATAAAATATATATATATACTTGTTTGCTTCTTAAAAATTAATAGTTATATGTTACACCATTAGTGGCTCAATGCTATACTACTTTAAATATCACTATGTTTAGATTGAATGCTTGTTAAATAATCTAATTCTTACATTTTACGAGTCTTCTATTAATTTCTATTTTTGAATTTTTTTAGAATTTTTAAACACATTTTAGGACTGATGCAACCATACCTGTACATATGGGTGGCATGGACTGGAAGGGACTTGTCCCAGTCCTGATCAGCACAAAGACCGGCACTGAAATTTAAAACCATGCTCCCAATACTCCTCCACTAACATGGTGTAGCCATTTTTGGGGAATTGTGCCAAACCGACAGGCGACACAATGAAAAACTTGAGTTGTGTATCAATAAGCACAACCACAAAAGAGAGAGATGGAAAGGTCCCCTCCATTTGGTGGGAAGGATATGTGCAAGTGCATGGACAAAGCTAAAGACAATAATGAAAAAAGTCACCATTAAAAGAGAGAGAGAGAGAGAGAGTGAGAGAGAGAAAGGAATCTTTTCCCCTATGAAAGGATTGTTGTATGTTCGCTAATTCATGGGTTAGATAAAATCCTAGGTCCATTAAGCTGTAATTTTATATTTCTTTTAGATAGACTGTGGTTTAAGTCTCTTGATGAGTTGAAGAGAAGATTTGAAGCAAATCTAAAGACTCTATCCAATTGATTGGATAAAGCTCAAATCAATCAAATCTATAAAGGATTACAGTTAAATAGGCGAAATTTGAAAAAATACCCAGACAAAATAGGTACCCGATCAATTGGATAAGTGCCAAAATGATTAGGCGACATACAAAAACCCATTGATTACGGGATTTCTATTCCTTTTTTAAGCAGGAGTTTCTTATTTTATACCAATTTTTTTCCTAAATGGATTACTATTATGAGGCATGAAATCCGGTTTAGAAGAAGGTACTCTCTCAACGCTAAGTTCATATTTCATTAACTTAAGTAGAGATTATACATTGTAGATAATATTCTCTAAAGCTTTTATTGAGAGTTGATGTGCTGAAGCTTTATTCTAGAGAACAGTTACTTTTACATCTCTTGTAGAAGATTTGAAGTCATCTTGAGTGATCAAGGTGTGCATTGATTAAGTAGAGAATAGTACATGATGAAGGGGTATCTGTGAGCAGAAGGAGTCATAGAAAGAAGAACTCAGTCCTTAGGGTTCAAAAAGGTTATGAGTATATCTTATAACTGTTCGACTTTACTTGATAGTTGATCCTTGTTGCATTCGTGGTTTTTTTTTTTATTCAATTGGGGTTTTTCACATTAATTTCATGCCATCTTGTGGTGTATGTTGTGATTGTTTGATTGAATTTCTTCTTCATTTTACATATTGTTTGATTATTTAGCATTCTAGAGATCCCCTAAAACTTTAAGTGGCATCAAAGAAGGTTCACACAAAATACTGTGTGTTTAATCCTTTGTGATTTCTAGAACGAGACTCAATAAAAAAGGAACATCAACTAAGCCCCCCTTACTTGATGGTACCAATTATGCATATTGGAAGTATAGAGAATGTTAGCTTTCTTAAGTGCATTGATGATGATGTTTGGGATGTCGTTAAGGAAGGTAATGCCAAACCCACGATTATGACTAATGGAAAAATTATTTCTACTCCAAAAGCCTAATGGACTAAAGATGAGAAGCATCTCTCTAATTACAATAATAAAGCCATGAATGGTATTTATAATAGAGTGACTGCTAAAGAGTTTCGTAAGATTTTCACATATAAGACTGTAAAAGAAGCATGGGATGTCTTGCAAACTATGTATGAGGTACAGACAATGTGAAGCAATCAAAATTACAGAAATTAAATAAGAATTTTGAAACTATTGTGATAGAAGAGGATGAGACCTTTGATGAGTCTTATGTAAAGCTGAATAATATTGTCAATTTTTATTTTCAATTTGGGTGAAGAAGTCCCGGAGGATAAAAATTGCCAAAAAGATTCTGAATGTTTGATTCAAAAGTTGATGCAATTAAAGAAAACTGGAATCTTAACATCTATAAGGTCAACTAACTGGCTGGAAATCTTCAAACTTTCGAAGCAAACCTCTTGGATAAGGAAAAATCTAAGGTGAAGAATATTGCTTTGAAGGCTTTCAAAGAATAAGGAAAGAAAGTTGAAAAGAAAATTGAGATAGGTTTTGATTCTAATTCTGAGGAAATTGAACCCCAAGGGGTTGTTTTTGTTTTTGAAGAAATTCAAAAGATTTGTGAAGAGAAGTAAGTCTGATTTGTAGAAGTCCAAAAAATGAATCAAATGCTTTGAATGCCAAGGTTATGGTCATCTTGCATGTAACTATGGAAATCTGAAGGCGATATCAAATAAAAAGGCATTCAATTTGACTTGGGCTAATGATTCTTCTGAAGAAAAAAGAAGAGAAAAAGGAGCCTGAGCCTGATCAGTCTAACATGGTCAATGGAAAGACAAGGCTTTCATGGCTAGGTCTTCACATTTTTCTTCTAATTGTGGTTTTGATAGTGATAATGATGAAGCATTAAATAAGAGACAGATTGGGAAGTAGAGTACAATACATTGTATGAAGAGTGTGTCATGCTGACCAAGTTTACAAATAAGATTACACACAAATGGAAAGCTTTCAAAGATCAAATTATATCTCTCGACGCTGAATTGATGAATGTAAATGCAAATGTTAAACGCCAGAAAAAGTAGAAAAGTTGAATGAATGAAAAATATAACTCATTGTATGATGACTTTGAACTACATGCAAAAGAGTTAGAGTCTATTAAGATATTTAAGATTCTGCCAAGCTAAAAAAGAAGATGTGAATGGCAAACTGAAGATTGTTTTGTCTGAGCTGAATTCTATAAAGGCATGTGTGAAAAAGATGAACACTGGATTGAAAATTTTTGAAGACATCTGGAGCAATAAAAAATGGTCTAATGATACACGTGGTCTCGATTATGATAAAAACATCTACTTCAAAGGCTAAAGGTAAATCTGTTTTTATTTTAAGCAATGCATACACTACTCCATATACTGCATATATTAATAATGTTGAGAGTAGTATAAAGAAGGAGAATGTATCATAATCTACATGCACAACCATATGTCATTACTGTGAAATAAAAAGACACATTCATCCACATTGCAATAAGCTGAGAAATTTACCTAATAATAAGCAATGGAAGAAGTAATTGTCTGAGCCCAAGATTAAGACAAGAGTTGTTTGGGTTAAAAATTTTGACTTGCTTACAGATTTGATACATATTATGTTGAGAGTTTCTAATTTGCAAGTGTGGGTACTAAAATCTAATAACCCTTGATGTAGATAGTCAAGCTCCCGCCTCAAATGCTACTACGAATATATAATTAAGGGGGAATTGCAATTGAGGGGGAGCTACTCCTGGATCTTAGTTGAAAGATATGCTGCATGTTAACATCATTTTCTTTGTCAATTATGGACAACGAAGGTGAGAATATTCAATTCAGGGGGAGATGTGAAAATTCAAGCAGTAGAAGATGCATGATATTCAATAGATACAATGTTGATGGTACAGATTTTATTTACAATTCAATGTACTCGATGTGATTTTGGTTTTACTTTTTGGTAGATTAAATGTATATAGAGTTTTATCCTTGAATTGCTAAAGGGGAAGATTAAAAAAATTATTGTATGTTGGCTAATTTATGGTTGGATAAAACTCTAGATCCATTAAGTTGTAATTTTATATTTCTTTAAATGGATTGTGGTTTATCTCCGGATGAGCTGAAGAGAAAATTTGAAGCAAATCTAAAAAAACCTCGGAAGACTCTATCTGATTGATTGGATGAAGCTTGGATCAATCAGATCTAGAAAGGATTACAGTTAAACAAGCAAAATTCAAAAAAAGTATCCAAACAGAATAGGTATTCGATCAATCGAATAAGATACCCGATCGATCGGCCCACGTACAGAAACCCATTGACCAGTGGGATTTCTATTCCTTTTTTAAGTAGGAGTTTTCTGTTTTGTATCAATTCTTTTCCTAAATGGGTTACTATTATGAGGTACGAAATTGGGATATAAAATAGAGTTCACTCTCAACCCTAAGTATAAATCTCATTAACATAAGTGGAGATTGCATATTGGAGATCATCTTCTTTATAATTTTCATTGAGAGTTGAAGTATTGAAGTTTTGTTTTAGAGAGCAATTGATTCTACATCTCTTGTAGGCGTTTTGAAGCCATCCAAGATGTGAGTTAATCAAGTAAAGAATAGTACACGTCAAAGGAGTGTTGGTCTTTAAAAGGAGTTGCAGTAAGGATAATTCAGTCATTAGGATCTAAAAATGGTGTAAGTATATCTTGTGATTGTTCAACTTTACTTGATAATTAATCCTTATTAGATTCATGATTTTTTTTCCCAGTTGAAAATTTTCATGTTAAAATTATGCCTTTTGTGTCATGTACTTGTAATTATTTGATTTATATATTATCTACTTGTTTTACATTTTAAAGATCCCCCAAAACTTAAGTATATATCTAGCTTGCGGTGAATTGTTCTTGACCTAAGCTTAGGTCCCTGTAAGTATCTACCCTAGTGTAGGTGAGACTTAGGGTGTCCGATGTGAGTCACCGTGTCATGCTTCCAAGCGCCTTCCCAAACCCAACCAAATCATTTCCAAGTACCTCTTACCCTCCACAAATCCACCACGTGGTCCTCTGTCTTGCATTGAGGTGGGGTCCACAACACACTAAGCCTCCTTTATAAATCGCCTCTCTTGACAGTTCGCTCACCAAACCCCTCCACAGCAAATAATCAAAAAAATACCTCTAATAAAGCTCTTCTTTTCCCTCTCTGTCCCCTCTCTCACACACTCAAAAAACTCAAAAAACACACACACACACTCACTGTCTCTCTTTCTCTCTCTCTTTCCCAACTTGAATTCCTCCTGTCTTTTCATTTTTCTTCACCCACCATCAATTTCCATGGCCACTGCTATAACAGCCACCTGGGCAGCTGACCCAAATCCCAAATTCAAACTACCCAGCAACCCCTATTCTTCTCCCCCCCCATTGGATCTCAGCTGTCCAATGAGATCCATCGGACCAAAGCCCAAAACCTTCAGAATCCACAGCGCTTTGCATTCCTCTCCTGTTCTTCACCTCCCTAAGCTCCTCCCTTCTTCTCCCTTGAAATCATCTATCCAAATTGAAGACCCAGTAACTAGTCCTAAGCCTAAGCCAAAAAAATCTGCAAGTAATACTACTAGTACTAGTCCTATAACTAGTCATGAGAAGAGCAAAAGGGAATTGGGCTTGAATTTGCAAGAGCCAAAGACGAGACCCAAGTTGAATTTCTTCCAAAGGGCTGCAGCCATGGCCTTAGACACGGTGGAGGACTCCTTCATCTCCGGCGTGCTAGAGCGTCATGCGCTTTCGAAGACTGCTGATCCGGCCATCCAAATCTCAGGCAACTTTGCTCCCGTCGAAGAGCACCCGGTGCAACACCACCTCCCTGTTTCCGGCTGCATCCCCAGATGCCTCGACGGCGTCTACTTGCGCAACGGCGCCAACCCGCTCCTGGACCCAGTCGCCGGCCACCACTTCTTTGATGGAGACGGCATGGTCCACGCCGTCAGCCTCCGGCAGGGCACTGCCAGCTACTCCTGCCGGTTCACGGAGACCAATCGGCTGGTGCAGGAGCGGGCGCTTGGCCGGCCGGTCTTCCCCAAGGCAATTGGCGAGCTCCACGGCCACTCCGGCATCGCCCGCCTCCTCCTTTTCTACGCACGCAGCCTCTCTGGCCTCGTCGACAGCTCGGGTGGCACCGGCGTTGCGAACGCAGGTCTGGTCTACTTCAACGGCCGCCTCCTGGCCATGTCGGAGGACGATCTCCCCTACCACGTCCGGGTAACCTCCTCCGGCGACCTCGAGACCGTGGGCCAATTCGACTTCATGGGTCAGCTTGATTCCGCCATGATCGCCCACCCCAAGCTCGACCCGGTCTCCGGCGAGCTCTTCGCTCTCAGCTACAACGTCATCAAAAAGCCATTTCTCAAGTTCTTCAAATTCACCCCAGATGGAAAGAAATCCCCAGACGTCGAAATTCCCATTGATCAGCCCACCATGATGCATGACTTCGCCATTACTGAGAATTTTGTCCTAATTCCAGACCAGCAGGTGGTTTTCAAGCTCCAGGAGATGATCCGTGGAGGCTCTCCGGTTGTCTATGACAAGAGAAAAACCGCCCGGTTCGGAATTATGTCAAAAACCGCCACCGACTCGACCGGTCTTATGTGGGTCGATGCGCCGGACTGCTTCTGCTTCCACCTCTGGAATGCCTGGGAAGAACCCGAATCAGACGAGGTCGTTGTCGTCGGAAGCTGCATGACGCCCCCAGACTCGATCTTCAACGAATCAGATGAGAGCCTGAAGAGTGTTTTGACAGAAATCCGGCTTAATGTGAAAACCGGCCGGTCGAGCCGGAGGGAGATCATTGACCCATCAGGGCACTTGAATTTGGAGGTTGGAATGGTGAACCGCAACCGGCTCGGCCGGAAGACCCGGTTCGCCTACCTAGCCATTGCCGAGCCATGGCCCAAGGTGTCCGGGTTCGCCAAGGTGGACCTCTCGACTGGGGAGGTGACCAAGTTTATCTACGGTGACCGGTGCTATGGTGGCGAGCCATATTTTGTGCCCAAAGACCCCGCGACGCCGGAGGACGAAGGGTACATTCTGTCGTTCATGCATGACGAGAAGACGGCGCGTTCGGAGCTGCTCATCGTCAATGCCATGACCATGCAGCTAGAGGCCTCTGTGAAGCTCCCATCCAGGGTCCCTTACGGATTCCATGGGACTTTCATCAGTGGTAAGGACCTCACAAAGCAGGTCTGAGTCAACTCATTGAGTCGCATCAGAGCCTACCTGCATTTCATCAATCATAGCATCTTTTTTAAGGGGTGGAGATTATGCCTGAGGGATAGGATTTGGTTTGCGTCCCCGGAATTTCCGCCCTTAGATGACCCATTTGGGATTTTTTATAGCTTTTGTCTCTCTTCCAGTTCCAACTGCCAGTGTGGGAGAAACCAGCTTGAAGCTTTGGGTGTAGTTAGATTTGGAGCTCAGCTGTTTCTCTGTAATTCTTTTGTGTTGTGCATGAATTATATGTTGTGTATGTTTGTATGTAATTGGGAAAGTGAGGTCTTTGGGATCCCCTTCCCTTCTTCCACTGCTTGTGCATATAATAAAGAGGCTACACCTTTCTTTCTCTGTTCTGTTTGTGGCTTGCTCTGGTTTGGTGCTGTTAATGTTATGCTCTTTTATCTTATTAATGGATAGGATTTTAAGAAATGAAGGTTAAGAAACAAAGAGAGGAACTCAATTTAATGCATAGACCAAATGTGTAACATTTGGTTATGAACAATCACCGGGTAAATTGAGTACAGAGGAGTTAGAATCTGTCTCCGAATTGATCTGCAGAATTGGAAGCTTGAAACCCCGCTAGGGCTTGCAGAGATTGCGATATATATATATATATATATGAATTGTTTTGAACAAAGTAGCTCCATTTGAATGGAGTGAGCATTGTTTTGAACAAAGTAGCCCCATGTGAATGGAGTGAGCTCTGATGCTTGACAGGGAAATAAATATGAAACAGCATCAAAGCAGTCAAAGAAACAAATAGACCAAACCAGGGGAAATTGGATTAGTGGTGAGCCGGATATGGATCGGGTTAATTTCTTAGTACTTGGACCCAAACCCAACATGGGTTTAACGTCTAGGAGCTGAGTCCAAACCCTATGGAACCAATTGGACCCTCATTGGACTCTGGGCCAACTCAAAATCCATGTATATTATATAAATTATATATAATGATACTAGTATTAATCTAGTGAATTATTAACATACATTATGTGTAAGATCTATCAAAGGATTTAGCTTAAAATAAAACGGAATGGAGAAACAGAATTCATGTAGCCGACCCTAACATGGTTGGAATAAGGTTTTGATGATGATGATGATGATGTGTAAGATCTATATAGTGTTGGGTCGCATGTCTTTTGCCCCCACCAAGTAAATGATTATGATCTTTTGCCTTGGTTATATGCAAGATGTGCAGTATATTGAAGAGTGGGCTGCACCCAATGGGAGAATATTGAAAACTATTTTTGTTGCCTCTAGTAACACCTCGTGGTTATGGTAGGAAGGGTTAGTTGAAAAAATTTAATATGGTATTAGGCCAATCAGTTATGAGTTTAAAAATTTAATATGAATTGATTCCTTGTGGATCTCAAGATATTTGTGAAAAACTTTCAACCATTGAATTTAATATACTAAATTTGTAACTAGTCCACAGGTAGCCCCTTTTTTATTTTTTTTTAATTATTTCTGGGATAGTAAATAACAATCCAAACTATTGAAAATGTGTAGAAGGTCAATGACCATTGTGAGACCAAATTTCAGCCGTTGGATCATCACCAAACTTGAGATATTTATATAAAAACGTGAATTATTAAATATTTTTTTTAAAAATTAGGTGCCTCAAACACAAGATCCAAACCGTTAAATCTCTTTGGGAGGCCAAATATGGTTATGAAATAAAACTTCAAGGCTCAATACCTAGTAGATCTTAATATATTTGTGAAAAGCTTTTAACTATTTATTTAAAATGGTCTATTTAAAACAGATGCTTCCATTACCAAACACATATTTTAATTCTAGCATCTTTTTTTTAGCTCTTTTTTTAATGGCTCTATTTTGAATTGTCTATAAAAATAAGATTAGACCTACCAAACAAGCCCTAAAGCCCAAGAAGAACAACTCTAGGTTGAAGATGCTAGAAAAAGCTCTCTCTCTTTTAAGAGTGATAGCTCACAATCTAACTTTACAATTGGTCCTCAAAAAACCTAAATACAAATACACAGCAAAATTTTTGATCTCCATGCTTAGGACTAATGCATAGTCCTTAGGGATATTTGAAACTGATAGAAGACTAAATCACATTTTGCAATCAAATCCTTAGTTCTCCTTCACTGATTTGTTTTTAGGATGTGAAAACTCATATTTGACAATTGTAAATCTTTGAGAATTTAGGCTAATAGAAATAATTATTTCTTTGATGATTTTCTGCTACAACCATCCTTCATATGATTTGAGAAAAATCTTCAATTTTACAAATTTATGCATTGACACAAAATTTTCTTAAATAGACACAGATAGACATTGATAACATTGAGAATTCCTTAGCTATATAAATCATCCGAGGAGTCCCCAAATCCACCGTAACGAAGAATTTTCAATTTTATGGATTTCATACCTATTACCAAACACGCCTAAGGTACAAAGACAATTAACACAACAAATCAAAAGCATCTTGGCCCAGTAGATGATCATAACCCATATCTTTATGCTTTTGGTATATGTTGCATGACTTTCGGAACCGTTCATTAATGTGATCATGACCCACTAATGGTTATTTCTTTCCTTTCCGTTTCATTGTCTATGTTTTTACACCCGTTAACGGCTGTTCGAGATTGAGTAAAGCCGAAGTAAGAAATAGGTTGAAAAGAGGCCGACGTTTTCGTCGGGTAGTTTTGCAAGGGACGTGAGAAAGACCCTCCTTTATACGTGAGAAAGACCCCCGCCTATTTGTTCCAATTGCTACAAACTCGATGCCATCCTCAACTTTTTTGAAGCATTAAGCATCACCCTCATAAACGGAGTTACGGCCTCTCATTTTCCAATCCTCCTCCTGTGGGCTTTAGCTATTGGACATTCTCTCTCTCTCTCTCTCTCTCTCTCTCTCTCTTTCCAATCCTCCTCCTCTGGGCTTTAGCTATTGGACATTCTCTCTCTCTCTCTCTCTCTCTCTCTCACACACACACATTTTCGTACTTTTTTTTTGTGTGGTAAACAACATTTTCATACTTAAGGTTCACCCTTGCTAACCCTTTTGAATTGGTGCAAACCTTAATTTCATACTATTTTGAATAAATTTTCTTAATTTATATCCAAGCCTTTTAATTAGTGTCTCTCTTAGTTGTTATGCATCTAAGTGGACCCTAAAGTAGGTTTAGTATTGCTCTTTTTTATTTTATTTGTGTAACCAAAGGATTTTGCTCTTTGCAAATTTTCTTGAGAGACAGAGAGAAATTTTATATTCCTACCCATTACATGAAAAATTGAAATCATTTCTTTCAAGGAAAATAAGGTCTTTTTTTCTACATTTAGGAAAATGCATTGCATCAAAACACCAAAAAAGAGTTATATGAAAAATCAGGATAATTTTCTTAAGACTTATTTCTGTAACAATAGGATTCTACACTTCGCAGATTTTTGTCCCCATGGAAGAGAGAAATTTTGTATTCATATTCCTCTCATACTCTCCATTGAGAAAAATCAATTCATTTTTCTTTTCCATGATAAATATGTATCATACTAAATAACAAAATAGCGTGTTGCATAGAAAATCAGAGTAATTCTCCTCTTTATCATGGAAGCTTCTTGTTGCAAAATAACACTCTTGGGTGCATTTGTGCTGTCACTTTTTCCATGATAAAATTATGGAAAGTGAAAATTATTTTCCATGGTGAAAAAGTTATACATTTGGTCCAAACAACTTTTTTAAAATAAACTAAATTCTCAATTATCCATGCAAAAGCATTTCCCTTGGTGTGGACCGCAATATGTTTTTTTCAAAACTGATTTTCTAGAGCGCCGAGCAAATGTGCCCTCAAAGTGCAGCTCTTCTGTCCTTGTTATTTTAACATGACACAAACTTTCTTGCAGCTTTCCTTAGTTAATGGCAATAGATAGGCAGAATATTTCTACCCTTTTTAAAACCTAAAATGACCCCATATGATGAAATTTATAAGGCCGAATAATGTAATTGTAGATGTTTAGGATTGTTTATGAGTGGGTGTTATTGTTGATAAATTTCAAATAAAAATATTTTGAGATAGAAATCACCATGTCTTTCATTAAAGGAAACACTTACAAATTATAAAAGCTAATAGCAGATAAGAGACTGTTTAATTATTAAAAGTCAAATTAACTAAAATCTCTAACCAACAACCCAGTTTTATCTTTAGGGCACAATTGGTAAACGGGAGGAATCCTGTGTCTAGAGGATTCTTTTATTCTATTGGAATAATGTTATTCTCTCTCAGGATTTTTTATAAGAGGAATCATCAAATCCCAACTTTGGAAAACACATATGATTCACCCTCAATTCCTTCTTTGCCTTCGTGAATTTGCAAAATTTGATGTGGGGAGGTGGCGACGGAGGAATCAATGGAATAAAAAATTTTTGGTAGATTAAGAAGATGACACTACACCAAAAATGGAGTTTAGGAACGGACTATGGGCTCGGTTTTGGGCCGTTCTTGAATTGAAACCGGTTTGATCCGTTCTGAACGAGGCCCACTTAAGAAGAAAAAGGGATTTACTGTTCCCTATCTTCATTTGCTATTCTCGCTGCTCTTGCTCTTCTTTTACGCTCTTCTTTTATTCTCGCTGCTCTTGCTAGATCTCATCAAGGCCAATCAACAAGGTAATCTTCCACCCCCTCGTCCTCCTCAGCATCGTCGACAACTACAATCGCGTCGCCAGGGACACTCACAAGAGCGTAATTGGTGTTCTTCCTACAGATCTGTTCGCAAAAGGCAAGGGGCAGATCGGTTCCCATTGTTCTTCGCCTTCTCTCAAGATTTTTTGATTTTAGGAGCTTTTAGAGATTTTCACTGTCTGAACAAGGTGATCGGGTTTGATTCTAGGGTTTTCATTTTTTGGATAATGATGATGATGATCTTGTTGATTTGTTCTTTTTTTTTTATTGTTTGGTTTTTTTATTTCGATTTGGTGTAGAACAAGTTGTAGAGTCTCTCTCCAACATTCAGATCTTCTTGAGACTCTCTCTCCAGGAAACTCGTCAAGGTCGTTCGCCAGATCTAGGTCTGTTTCTAGGGTTTTTGTTTGAGTGTGTTCTTAGATGTCTGATGTTTCAAGTTCCTGTGATATGTTTAAGTTATGGTTTTGAAGTAAAAATGGAAAAGTTAGGTTTTGGATTTTGTTATGTTTTTGTTTGAATCATGATCTCTCTCTCTCTCTCTCTCTCTCTCTCTCTCTCTCTCTTGTGTTTTGTGTGAATGAAATGAGTTTCTAGAACGATTGTTGATGGTTTGTAATTTGTGGAATGGCCATTCAAAGAAAATCATGGAATATGGTTTTGGAGGATTGTGATTTGTAATATGACTTTTCTCCTTCAACCACTCTTAGCATGCAACACCATCAAACAACAAAAATGGATAAGAATTGGGGACTGGTGGTGAATGACGCACAAAAGCTGTTTGATCAATGGCCTGCCAATTGGGTGCGATAGGCTAGGATTGAAAATTGGAGGCAAGCTGTTTGATGAAATGACTGTTAAGTGCTGTAGAGTGTGGTTTATAGGCGAGGTCCTCAAACCTACTCTGGTATGAGAAATGAGGCAGTTAAAAAGGGTCAATGCGATCAAAGAACATGGCAGGGCACAACATGGGGATTCGCGCAACATTGAAGGAGGGAGGAAGAAGAACGCTCCTCAGGCTAATTCCTAAGACTACTACTTTCAAACATTAGTTTATAAACAATCCTTTTAGAGCAAAACCCTAGGGAAATCATCAAAAGGGGAAATGAACTTAGAAAATTATATGTGCATAAAAAGTACTAAATAACTAAGTAGCTTTTGCGAATGTTTTTGTGTCCTATCATCATTGATATTGTCTAAGAACACCTGAAACACTTTTAATAGGTTTGAACCATTATGCTAGGGCCAATCATGTATGTACAGAGCTTGAAATCTGTAATCGAACAACACCTTACCTTTCTACCATGAGAATTTTTGTGGAAAGAAAAATGAACAGTCAACGGTGCTTTTGTTGATTTTTCTTATTTTAATTTTAATTGTTTTTTGACATTCCTTCGGCTGTGTGGTGTCAATATTTCAAAAATACACAGTTGTTGAGTTATAGCCCACTACTGTAAGGAGTAAAAGGCCAAATGGTTTATAGTTCAGATAATTAATGACTTGAGGAGAGAGTGACGTGTCTAACAATTCCCTCATCATGATTCTACTTTTTACAACATGATATTCTACTTGTTGCCAGTATCGATAATATTCCAAATCTCGTCAGCTCTGTCAACAACATAAATCTATGTCAAGGTGGTTCATGCAAAAAGTCCAAAAAGATTATTGTTCCTGTCTAGAAGAACTAGTGTGCTTGAGTCACCTCCCATCGGCAGTGCACACCAATAAATTTGCTTAATCCCAATTCCCAAGCTTATAAATGCACACCAGCTGGTGCCCTGGGTTGCTATCTATTACCTTTAATAATTTCTCAAAGTTCAAAACTAATTGAAAACTCCTATATTTTTGAAATTCGAGCACAATGTTTTGCAGTTTTAGATTATAAGATGAATATGTATCATTAAGTCTATGAATGCCAATCATTTCTCTTTTTATGAGTAGATGCTACTTCTATTTTCATAGGTTACTGGAGAGCCCTTAATTCAGCAGAAAGATGACAATGCTGTTGTTCTCAAGGTTAGAAGCTTTTCACAAGCACACTGAACCTATATGTTTCTTTTGACACATTCAAAACTTAGTTCGTTCCTTTCTTCTTTTGGATAACTTTATCTGAGTTTTCTCGGAAAGAATTCCTAGTCTTAATTAACATCCCTAGCCCCTTTTGAAAGCAACAAAAGAAGAAGCTTGGCTGCTTAGGTTTTCTAAAGCTGATATTATTAGCTGAGGAGCAGCCAAAAAGAAAGGAAGACAAAATATCAGAAATTTTACAATCTGGAAATGATATATTTATTTATGAATTAAAGGTCGAGGTCTATTGTTCTTTTCTTTTAAATATAGATCCATGGTGTAATATTTTTCTACCGTGTTGTTGGTTGCATATGTTCATACTTGTGAAGAATAATCTATATAATTTTGGTGTTTCTTGGTTTGTCTTGTACATTCAATTCCTTGTGAAAATTGGCAATCACATGTATATCTAATCTTTGAAATTTGTGTACAATGTATTCCCATTTATTTTTCTTTGTTTCTTTTTCTAAAACAAGCTTTAGTATACATAGGAATAGCATGCAAATATGGCACATTTAAATTGCCTACTACTTGGAATAGTATTACCATCATCCCCTTCAAATTAAATCATTGAAAACATATTTGCCTTGCTATAGTGACTAGTGACTATTGAAAAAGAAAAAAAATCATATATTTTTTTAATTATAAATAAATCACATGTCTAATGAATAACTAAAGTCTAATAGAGCAAGTTATTACACTTTGTGGTTGCCATTGGCCTATAGATACACTGTTTGGCCTTTTTCTTTTAAAATAAAACTTGGTAACTATTAAAAAAAAAAGATACCATTTTTTGAACTGTATATGATTAGTTGCTCAACTGTAGATTTTCTTGTTTTTGGGTAGAGCAGTCAGGCCTTCTTATTAGGTACCAACCCCAGCCCTCAAAAAGCCTGCAGGAGGGACTTTTCATTTCTTCAAAACCCAAGGGCAGGGCTTAGCCAAGATTTTGTTGGCCCGCAAATTTGAGGGATGCGCAATGTATGGCATGGCTCAACTCTCATATTTTTCTTACTTATATTTATATATTAGTTATTACAACATACCATTTTTTCCCTCCCTCTCTCTCTCAATCATCTCCACCAAATGGGTAGCCTAGTATCAGAGACTTCAGTAATTGGGTGGGCAGCTAGAGATCTCACAGGGATATTATCACCTTACTCTTACATTTTTAATGATCTCAGTACTCTTATGTGTCACAACCCGAGCCCAGGGACCGGGGGTCAGAGGAAATCTAACCAATGACACACGTACTCCCGTGCATGCACACCTAGACCCGGTCCAGGCATACACACACAAGGGATCATTCACACGTGCAAACCACTGTACGCGGAAGCTGTACGTATCAAGGCATATAACAACATACCAAAAAAATACAATGGATTACAAAAGATCCTGAACTGATAACAAGAACAAGTTACAAGAACGTATGACCATATAGCGGGCTTACAATAATCAAAAATCAAAATACAGATATCACTCGAAGCCCACATTACAAGTACAGAAAAATCCCTCAATAGACTCGAACTCAAATGAATGGGGAGAACAAAATGATGCAAACCGTACTCTGGAGGATGGATCAAGTCCACTCCTCTAGGCCGGAGGGGGCCTCGCGAGCCTCTCCTGAAGTCGGGTCGACCGACGCAGGATCGGGAGAGGGATCTGAGCCTGCAACACACAAAGACAACTAATAAGTACAACGACTTAGCAAAGTATAAGCAACAAGACGATAACACGAATTGTGTCTAATCATGAGTAATAGTCACAATGCAAAATCCATAGAGATCATGTTCGTATACTAAGCAAATATGCAAATGAATAAGCATGCTGAAAGAATCATAAACAGTTAACATTCAAAGTGGCTACTACATTGGCCATTTTCTCCCTTACGAGAGCGGACAGAATGAGAACACCAGCGACCGGGCCAGGGTACGCATGGGTCTCTAGTTCCCGGGGTCCGGAGTCCCAGGACAGAACACTCTGCAGAGGCAAACACATAACTAAACCAAAGTTAACCCCGTCGGGTATCCTAAGGCTGAGGCTCAGTAGTGCCAAGACCAATCACAATCAAATCAGATGATGCACCTCAATCAATCAATCATATCAGATCACATACCACATACAGATCTCACATATCACGCTGAACAAACAATAAGAAGTGCATCGCATATACTGATACTGAATGTACATAAGCAATTACGCAAATACAAGAAGTGCTGACAATGCGTATCGATCACAAGTGCTGACTCATAACTGATGTAAGTACTCCAGTGGAGCAACAGTAAAACACAATACACAATAATAGAATGGTCCCGCCCGGGCTTCGCTCTGGGGTTGCTGCATTTCCCACAGAATCGAGAGGTCCAGCGCAGAACACATAAGAGGGCACAACCGAAATCAATATGCTGTACAAATCAAACAAATCGAGTACGTATACGAATCAAGGATCAATTACAAGCCAATCCTACACTAATTATCCAGTGTTTCTAACCGTGCATGTTGATGTAGTTTTAAGTTATCCGATGCACCATTGTCTAGTGTTGCAGTGTCTGGAGTGTGCACCGAAGTCCCTTAAACCAACACCCATGGGGAGGTGCTAAACAACTGGATAGCAATCATGAATGATTCACAGCCCATGAGACCATTCATGTCATTCAGACATTTCCATTGGGCATATTCAGGTTCGCTACATTCTAACGTGAGAGTCATACACGGTCTTTTTGCTTAAACCTAACCCTTTTTCATTCAATTCTCAGGGTTTCACGGTGTAGCCGTAGGTAACCTTACGGCTTAGCCGAGGCATCTTACGGCTTAGCCGTAATATACACTGCGGCTGAGCTGAGGTTCCCCAAATATCCATCCGGATTTACGGCTCAACCGTATTTTTCTCTACGGCTCAGCCGTATCCTGGTCCACGGCTTAGCCGTAGGACAATGTACGGCTTAGATCAGGCTGGGCCGTAGAAGAAGGGCAATTTGCCAACTCTCAGTTATTTTCAGATAACAGTCTGTACTGTTCTACGGTTTGGTTTACGGTTGGGTCTCGGCTTAGCCGTAAGCCATTTTACGGCTTAGCCGTAGCACATTTCACGGCGTAGCCGTGAGTGCACGGACTCATTTTCCTGAAATTGTTACAGACATACAGAAAGTGTGCAAAACGGCTGGAAACAGCAAGATAACAGTGAAATGAGTGCAATAGGGCTGTCTAACACTGAGATATACACTGAAGAATCGAAACACAACAATCAAAGCCATATCAATCGGTGTTCATACAACTTGAGCTTATACTTGCCTCACGGACGAAAATCACACGTTGCTTGGCTCAGTCCGCTGGAAACACACACGAATGAGCTCCTTTCTTCCTTCCTCAAGCAATCGAAACAGGGATGGAGAAGAGAGAAAGAGAGCTGACGAGAGAGAGACGAACTGGAGAGAACGAGAGAGTGAGCTGAGAGACGATCGGGAGAAACAAAGGGTAGGTGGGATATTTATACTAAAATGAGTCCAGAATTACGGATAAGTCCAAGCCACTTACACAAATGTCAGTTTGAGTCAAATGACGGTCCAACGAGAATAAACGAAATCGGTCGGATCCAAGACAGTTACGAAAAACGACAAGCTCGACGAAATACACGCGATGACGTCAGAATGACGCAAAACTGACAAGGTCAATCAAAAGCCAAAATTACGAAAAAAGGGCTCGATCTACCTAGACCAAGTCAACTCAACTCAAATGAACTCTCCAAGACTCAAAACCAAATAAAAACAAAAGCCAAAACACTCTTAACGCTCAAATCACACGCGATTACTCACTAATCTGGATCAACTCGGGTCGGAGTGTTACATCCTCCCCCACTTAGACATCATTCCGTCCTCGGAATGAACGCGTACCTGAGCAAAAAGGTAAGGATACTGACGCGCCATCTGATCTTCCAATTCCCACGTGGCTTCATCAGGTCCATGATGTTCCCAGAGTACCTTGACCCATCGAATAGTCCTCGTACGCAAGAGCTGTTCTCTAGTCCCAACAATACGAAGCGGACGCTCAACGTATGACGCATTCGGTTGCATCTGAATATCATCGTATCGAATAACATGCGTCGGATCTCGAACATACTTGCGAAGCATTGACACGTGAAAAACGTCATGCACTCCTGAAAACTCCACGGGTAGAATCAATCTGTACGCTAGATCGCCAATCCGGCTCTTAATCTCAAATGGACCCACATATCTTGGCGCTAACTTGCCCTTTTGGCCGAATCGTACCGTACCTTTAATCGGTGAGACCTTCAAAAAGACCCAATCTCCAACCTGAAATGCCAACGTTCTTCTTCTCGTATCTGCATAACTCTTCTGTCTTGATCGGGCAATCTTCAAATTGTCAATGACCTTCTGAACTTTCTCTGTAGTCTCAGCAATGATCGTCGGTCCGTGGAAACTCCTTGTTCCAACTTCTTCCCAGCAAACAGGACTTCTACATTTCCGTCCATACAGAGCTTCATAGGGTGCCATTCCAATACTCTCGTGGAAACTATTGTTATACGCAAACTCGCACAACGAGAGATGCAGATCCCATTCTTTCTCAAAATTCAGTACACTGGCCCGTAACATGTCCTCGAGCGTCTGAATAGTTCGTTCTGACTGTCCATCAGTCTGCGGGTGATACGCCGTACTGAAACTCAACTTCGTTCCCATGGCTTCCTGAAATGCTCTCCAGAACGAAGAAACAAAGCGGCTATCTCGATCAGATACAATCGATACAGGCGTACCATGTAGTCTAACAATCTCATCAACGAACTTCTTCGCCATCTCGGAAAATGTCATGCCTTTCTTGAATGGAAGAAAATGGGCTGTCTTTGTCAATCTGTCCACGATCACCCAAATGGCACTGTTCTTCTTGCTCGTCAGGGGTAGACCCGAAACAAAGTCCATCGTAATGTGTTCCCATTTCCACTGGGGGATATGCAATGGATGTAAGGAACCTGGCGGTCTCTGATGGTCAGCTTTCACCTTTTGGCAAGTCAAACATCTAGCAACAAACCCAGCAATTTCTCTCTTCATATTATTCCACCAGAATCTGTCCTTGAGAGCTCGGTACATCTTCGTACTTCCAGGGTGCATAGAATAACGAGCATGGTGTGCTTCGGTCATCAAACTCTCCTTCAAGGCATCTACTGCTGGCACACATAGCCTGCTCCTGAAATACAAAACATCACCTTCCAAGCGAAAGTCTGGTCGATCTGCAATGCTATCCCGAATTCGCTTCAACATCGCATCTTCAAACTGCTGGTCTTTAATACGCTGAATGATGTCAGGCTGAAAGCTCACTGTACTGGCAAGTGTCAAACTGTTCTCCACCAATTGCAGTTCCACTGGTTGAGCATGCCTCACAAAATAAAGGCTATCTAAGGCCTGAAGAATCTCCAACTTCCTACTCAAGGCATCTGCAACAACATTGCCTTTCCCGGGATGATACTTGATGGGGAAATCAAAATCCTTGATCAACTCAAGCCACCTTCGCTGTCTCATATTCAACTCGGACTGCGTGAAGAGGTACTGTAGACTCTGATGATCTGAATGCACTTCAAATGTCACGCCATACAAATAATGTCTCCACATCTTCAACGCAAAAACGACGGCTGCCAACTCTAAATCATGCGTGGCATAATTCTTCTCGTGCTCCCGAAGTTGTCTCGAGCCATAGGCAATCACTTTGCCATGTTGCATCAAAACACATCCCAAACCGACTCGAGAAGCATCAGAGTAAATCATAAATCCTTCATGCCCATCCGGTAACGTCAAAACTGGAGCCGAAGTAAGCTTCTCTTTCAACATCTGGAAATGGCGCTCACATTCGTCCGTCCAAAGAAAAGGCACATTCTTCCTGGTCAATCGAGTCAATGGTGCAGAAATCTTGGCAAAATCTTGAATAAATCGACGATAATAACCAGCCAATCCAAGAAAACTCCGTATCTCCGTCACTGTCTTTGGGCTGGGCCAATTCATCACTGCCTCAACTTTCATCTGATCCACTGCCAACCCATCTCGTGAAATGGTATGACCAAGAAAAGCTACCTGCTCGAGCCAAAAATCACACTTCGACAATTTGGCATATAAGCGATGCTCTTCCAACAACTGCAAGGCTCGACGTAGATGTTCCTCATGCTCCTCTGGGGTCTTCGAATATACCAGAATATCATCAATAAAGACCACCACAAACCGATCCAAGAAAGGAGCAAAGATCCTATTCATCAAAGCCATGAAGGCAGCAGGTGCATTGGTTAATCCAAATGGCATCACGAGAAACTCAAAATGTCCATACCGTGTCCTGAAAGCAGTCTTCGCAATATCTTCTTCCTTCACCCTGAGTTGATGATACCCCGATCTCAAATCAATCTTGGAAAAGTAAGCGGCACCTTGAAGTTGGTCAAACAACTCATCAATACGCGGCAATGGGTATTTGTTCTTGATCGTCACTTTGTTCAATCGCCGGTAGTCAATGCACATCCGTAAGGTACCGTCCTTCTTCTTCACAAACAGCACTGGAGCTCCCCACGGTGACACACTCGGCCGCACGAAACCCTTCTCCAAAAGATCTTGCAATTGCGTCTTCAATTCGAGTAACTCGGCAGGGGCCATACGATAAGGAGCTAAACTAATGGGTGCTGTACCGGGCACTAGATCAATCGCAAACTCTACATCTCGGACAGGGGGTAACTCGGGTACTTCCTCCGGAAATACATCCGGGAACTCACGTACGACAGGAATCTCACTCAACTGCTTCACCTCCTTCTTCTCCGAGACGAAAGCAAGAAATCCTGCACAACCTCTGCGTATCAAACGATCCGCTTTGCATGCGGAGATGACACGCCTCGGGCATCTCTCCTGATTGCCATCGAAACGAAACCCCTTCTCAAAATCGAAGTAAATCGTCCTGTTGTAACAGTTAACACAGGCACGATACCGCGCTAGCCAGTCCATTCCAAGGATCACATCGAAATCCAACATGGACAACAAGATCAAATCAACTGGCAGCTGGCGACCTTCAATCACCACGTCGCACAGAGGGTAGTATACACTACACTCTACTCTCTTGCCCACAGGAGTGGACACCACTAACAAATAAGGTAGCGGCTGAGGGGGTTGCGATAACTGTTCCGCAAAACGAGGTGCAACATACGAACGCGTAGATCCCGAATCAAATAGTGTATGTGCTTCAGCTCGGGCAATGAGAACTTTACCTTCCACCACTTTCGCATCTTCTGCATGATCATGGGAGGCTGCGTACACGCGAGCAGTCTGACGCTGTGGCTTCTGACTCTGGCGAGACGGTTGGGGACTGTTCGAAGCTGCAGAACTCAAGGACTTGGATGACCCCATAGATCGAGACGACTGGAAAGTCCTGGTCTTCGGGCACTGAGCTATCTTGTGCTCCATCGATCCACAACTCAAGCAAGCTCCGGACTTCTTCCAACACCTCTCCGTCGGATGTCCCAATCCACAAAACTCGCATCTACTCCCAGAGAAACTCGAAGTTCCTTGCTTCCCTTTCCATTTCTTCTGAATCTGTCCCTTGGACCCCACTGGTGCACTCCTCTTGAACTCCATAGCTCTCTCTGCTAGGTGGTTGGCTTCCGCAGTGTGTGCTCTGTCAACCGCATCATCGAAAGTAGCTGGTCTCTGAAAAGCGGTCACAAAATTCGCATATCTCGGATGCAGACCAGAAATGAAACGATTCACCTTCTTCTCCTCGGTATTTATCATGTCCTCAGCAAAATGGGACAACTGGGTAAATCGGTGAATGTACTCTGAAACGGTCAGCTACTGCTGCTGTAAGGCCAGAAACTCCACCTCCTTCACACGCCGAACATGAGCAGGAATGAACTTTCTTCTAAACTGTTTCTGGAACGTCTCCCACACTGTATCACTAGGCATAGTCAGATAGGCTGCACTAACACTCTTCCACCATGTCCTTGCCACCTCTCGAAACATCGAGGCCGTAAGCATAACCTTCTGCCGGTCATCACAGATAATAGTCGAGAAGAGATCTCCAGTATGCTCTAGCCACTGATCAGCCTTCAATGCATCTTCGTTTCCATAGAATTCTGTGGCTCCACGTTTCCTGAATTTATCGTACAACGCATTCGGATCGCTCTCCTTAGGTTGGATAACCACTTGCTGCTCTACAGGTCGCTGAACTGGCACTTGGCTCTGTCGGTCTACTAACGAAACGACCTGTGCCTGCAAAGAATGGATCGCCTGCAGCATAGTCAAGAAGCGCTCGTCAAAATTCACAAGTGGCTGTGGAGCGGCTGATCCACTCTCATTATCTCCCTGATTGTTGGTGTCGTGTGTCCCAGATCCCGATGCCATAGCCTGCAAAACACAAAAGTCAATCTGCTATCACACTAGGTACTCACACAGACTCACAAGACAAGGGGACCAAACACAACAGTCCAAAACTGGACTACGGAATCTCACCACGTCCTATATGCCTACATACTTACTCACTAAGATAGAGACAATGCTCTGAGAGACAATGCTTTGATACCATACAATACGTATGTCACAACCCGAGCCCAGGGACCGGGGGTCAGAGGAAATCTAACCAATGACACACGTACTCCCGTGCATGCACACCTAGACCCGGTCCAGGCATACACACACAAGGGATCATTCACACGTGCAAACCACTGTACGCGGAAGCTGTACGTATCAAGGCATATAACAACATACCAAAAAAATACAATGGATTACAAAAGATCCTGAACTGATAACAAGAACAAGTTACAAGAACGTATGACCATATAGCGGGCTTACAATAATCAAAAATCAAAATACAGATATCACTCGAAGCCCACATTACAAGTACAGAAAAATCCCTCAATAGACTCGAACTCAAATGAATGGGGAGAACAAAATGATGCAAACCGTACTCTGGAGGATGGATCAAGTCCACTCCTCTAGGCCGGAGGGGGCCTCGCGAGCCTCTCCTGAAGTCGGGTCGACCGACGCAGGATCGGGAGAGGGATCTGAGCCTGCAACACACAAAGACAACTAATAAGTACAACGACTTAGCAAAGTATAAGCAACAAGACGATAACACGAATTGTGTCTAATCATGAGTAATAGTCACAATGCAAAATCCATAGAGATCATGTTCGTATACTAAGCAAATATGCAAATGAATAAGCATGCTGAAAGAATCATAAACAGTTAACATTCAAAGTGGCTACTACATTGGCCATTTTCTCCCTTACGAGAGCGGACAGAATGAGAACACCAGCGACCGGGCCAGGGTACGCATGGGTCTCTAGTTCCCGGGGTCCGGAGTCCCAGGACAGAACACTCTGCAGAGGCAAACACATAACTAAACCAAAGTTAACCCCGTCGGGTATCCTAAGGCTGAGGCTCAGTAGTGCCAAGACCAATCACAATCAAATCAGATGATGCACCTCAATCAATCAATCATATCAGATCACATACCACATACAGATCTCACATATCACGCTGAACAAACAATAAGAAGTGCATCGCATATACTGATACTGAATGTACATAAGCAATTACGCAAATACAAGAAGTGCTGACAATGCGTATCGATCACAAGTGCTGACTCATAACTGATGTAAGTACTCCAGTGGAGCAACAGTAAAACACAATACACAATAATAGAATGGTCCCGCCCGGGCTTCGCTCTGGGGTTGCTGCATTTCCCACAGAATCGAGAGGTCCAGCGCAGAACACATAAGAAGGCACAACCGAAATCAATATGCTGTACAAATCAAACAAATCGAGTACGTATACGAATCAAGGATCAATTACAAGCCAATCCTACACTAATTATCCAGTGTTTCTAACCGTGCATGTTGATGTAGTTTTAAGTTATCCGATGCACCATTGTCTAGTGTTGCAGTGTCTGGAGTGTGCACCGAAGTCCCTTAAACCAACACCCATGGGGAGGTGCTAAACAACTGGATAGCAATCATGAATGATTCACAGCCCATGAGACCATTCATGTCATTCAGACATTTCCATTGGGCATATTCAGGTTCGCTACATTCTAACGTGAGAGTCATACACGGTCTTTTTGCTTAAACCTAACCCTTTTTCATTCAATTCTCAGGGTTTCACGGTGTAGCCGTAGGTAACCTTACGGCTTAGCCGAGGCATCTTACGGCTTAGCCGTAATATACACTGCGGCTGAGCTGAGGTTCCCCAAATATCCATCCGGATTTACGGCTCAACCGTATTTTTCTCTACGGCTCAGCCGTATCCTGGTCCACGGCTTAGCCGTAGGACAATGTACGGCTTAGATCAGGCTGGGCCGTAGAAGAAGGGCAATTTGCCAACTCTCAGTTATTTTCAGATAACAGTCTGTACTGTTCTACGGTTTGGTTTACGGTTGGGTCTCGGCTTAGCCGTAAGCCATTTTACGGCTTAGCCGTAGCACATTTCACGGCGTAGCCGTGAGTGCACGGACTCATTTTCCTGAAATTGTTACAGACATACAGAAAGTGTGCAAAACGGCTGGAAACAGCAAGATAACAGTGAAATGAGTGCAATAGGGCTGTCTAACACTGAGATATACACTGAAGAATCGAAACACAACAATCAAAGCCATATCAATCGGTGTTCATACAACTTGAGCTTATACTTGCCTCACGGACGAAAATCACACGTTGCTTGGCTCAGTCCGCTGGAAACACACACGAATGAGCTCCTTTCTTCCTTCCTCAAGCAATCGAAACAGGGATGGAGAAGAGAGAAAGAGAGCTGACGAGAGAGAGACGAACTGGAGAGAACGAGAGAGTGAGCTGAGAGACGATCGGGAGAAACAAAGGGTAGGTGGGATATTTATACTAAAATGAGTCCAGAATTACGGATAAGTCCAAGCCACTTACACAAATGTCAGTTTGAGTCAAATGACGGTCCAACGAGAATAAACGAAATCGGTCGGATCCAAGACAGTTACGAAAAACGACAAGCTCGACGAAATACACGCGATGACGTCAGAATGACGCAAAACTGACAAGGTCAATCAAAAGCCAAAATTACGAAAAAAGGGCTCGATCTACCTAGACCAAGTCAACTCAACTCAAATGAACTCTCCAAGACTCAAAACCAAATAAAAACAAAAGCCAAAACACTCTTAACGCTCAAATCACACGCGATTACTCACTAATCTGGATCAACTCGGGTCGGAGTGTTACATTATGTGCAACATTCATTTAAATTATAAGGTTTTTTTTTTGTTTTTTTGGGAAAAAAACTAGAATTATGGTGTTGCCTGCATATATATATATTTGTTTTTATGCTAAAATCTTTTTCCCACGGTCAATCGTAAAATAATTTTGTGGCAACAAAAATATTATAAAGAAAATTCATGTAAGGAAGAAATAAACACCTACTGTTTGTGCAAATTGTTTACCAGGAAGTTGGCATTTTATACCACGAATCTTGTCTTTAGCGAGTACTGTGTATGTCTCAATAGTCTGATCATCAGCCATGTATATTCCCATTTTCCTCAAAGAAATATGTTACCTCACTGATTGCAGAATGTCGTTACCAAGTGACAAAGTATGGATGTCCAAACACAGATTAAGTCGAGAGTATTTGGATGGACTTGTACATTTCTTTAAGTTTGTAAAGAAAAATGGTGGTGGATTTCGGCATTTTCCTTGTTCATGTGTGAAATGCCGAAATGGGCATGGAATGATAGAC
This sequence comes from Sextonia rubra, assembly GCA_037013555.1. Lineage (NCBI taxonomy): Eukaryota > Viridiplantae > Streptophyta > Magnoliopsida > Laurales > Lauraceae > Sextonia > Sextonia rubra. The sequence goes on from JASUAD010000009.1 coordinate 29,973,334, forward strand.
CTTAACTTGATTTATGACCATTTGCTCATTTATGGTATTGATCAGTCATACACACATTGGATTTTTCATGGAGAAAGTTTTAACACAGCTAATGAGAAACCATCGACATCAAAGTCTTATGACCAAATGGACGACATGTATCCTAGAATGGAGGAGCTTGTAAATGATGCATTTGGGAGAATTGGTGAGCATGTTGATTCTCTCATGGACCATCTCGCAAATAATGAAGATTTAAATGAAGATTCTCCAAGGTTTCAAGGGCAAGAAGACCATGAAACCAGGAGATATAAGTCTTTATTTAATGATACCAACAAGCTTTGTATCCTTCATGTCCAAGGGAACTCACAAAATTGTCAGCTATTGTTGAGTTGTACAGTTTAAAAGCACAAAATAGCTGGTCAGACAATAACTTTAATGATCTCTTTTAATTGGTAAAGAAGTTTCTACCGATAGGAAATACATTACTAGAAAGCACATATCAGGCTAAGAAGATGATCAACTCATTAGGAATGACCTATGAGTGTATACATGTATGCCCGAATAATTGCATTATTTACTGGAAAGAGTATAAAGATAGGCAAAATTGTCTAATCTGTCATATATCCAGATGGAAGTCAGATTACTTGGCAAAAAAGAAAAGTGTTAAACTTCCATCAAAGGTTTTGAGATATTTTCCTTTGACACCTAGGCTGTAGAGGCTATACAGGTTAGATTTCAAAATTAAATATATTTTCTAGGTCATCTTATTTTCTATTGGAATATTACAATCCATAACTAATCAATTAATTTTATACTTTGTTGTGTAGTGTGCCATGGATAGTGGAGCAAATGATTTGGCATTCTCGACTGAAAGAATATAGCGGTGTTATGTGTCATCCATCTGATTCATCAAGTTGAATGGTAGTAAATACCAAGTGGCCAATTTTTTCCGAGGAATATCGTAATGTCCGTTTAGGACTTGCGACTGATGGGTTTAATCCTTTTGGACATCTTAGTAGTATTTATAGTTGTTGGCCTGTCATTATCATGCCCTATAATCTCCCTCCCTCAATGTGCATGAAAAGAGAATTTTCAATGTTGACAGTATTAATACCAGGTCCAAAAGGACCAGGTAAAGTCATTGATCTTTACTTACAACCATTGGTTGATGAGTTGAAGGAATTATGGCTTAATGGAGTGCAGACATATGATTCTCATTCGAGGGAAGTTTTTAATATGAAAGCTATGTTGATGTGGGGAATTCATGATTTTCCTGCATATGGGAGTTTATCAAGTTGTGTAACACATGCACAATATGCTTGCCCTGTTTGTGCTGAGGAAACCGTTGCTGGACGCCTTAAAAATGGAATGAAGTACTCCTATCAGGGTCATCGAAAATTCCTTCCTACTGATCATGTTTTCAAGACCCAAAAAGCGGCTTTCAATGGTAAAACAGAGGAAGGAAGACATCCTTGTCGATTGAGTGGTTCAGAGGTTCTTAACAAGGTAGCGGATATTCAGATGGATATTAGTAAATCAAAGGTGAAAAAACGAAAAAGTTGTGATGATGAGTTGACCAATAATATAACGGATTGGTACAAGAGATCGATTCTTTTTGACCTACCATATTGGAAGGTGATTTTACTTTCTTTGGCATTATATCTTTTATACATCCATCTTAATGAATAGATAGCTAACCATTTTTCTTTAATATGCTTTAACAAGATTTACCAATTCGTCATAATATAGATGTGATGCATGTTATGAAGAACGTTGGTGAACATCTTTTGTCGACGATCTTAGATGTCAAAAATAAAACAAAGGATAATACAAGTGCACGTGAAGATTTGAGACGAATGAACATTAGAAAAGAGTTATGGTTACAAGAATCGGATGGTAAGACTATTAAACCGAAGGCACCGTTTACTCTAAGTCATGTGGAGAAAGAATTATTCTATCGTACATTACATGACTTGAAGGTTCCAGAAGGGTATAGTTCGAGGTTTAAACATCATGTGAATCTACAAAATCTTGAAATGAAGGGGCTTAAGTCACATGATTACCATGTCATAATATAACAATTACTACCAGTTTTGCTACAACATGCTTTAACAAAGCATAAGACACTGAAGAGTGCTATTCAACAATTTTGCAACTTCTTTAATGTCTTGTGCTCAAAGACAATTAGTGCAGATAGTATTATTGCTGCCAAAAAACGGCTTATCGTTGCAATATGCATCTTGGAGAAATTCTTTCCATCGTCGTTTTTTGTAATTAGCGTTCATCTCATGGTGCATTTAGCCGACGAAGCATTAGCTTACAGTCCAGTTAGATTTCGTTGGATGCATCCTTTTGAACAGTAAAGTTCTAACTCCAAAAATGTCTTTTGAATGGCATAATATATTGCTAATTTGAAATCTCTCAACAGGTTAATGAAGGTCTATAAGGGATATGTAAAGAACGCAGTACATCTTGAAGGGTGCATTGCTGAGCGCTACATTGTAGAAGAGTCTATTTTGTACTGTATGGAATACATGCCAGATGGTGATAAAGGTGGTCACAAGAGGACGCGTCAAAGATTCCTAGATGAGGATGGTATGTGCGATGAAGAGCCCTTGGATAAAGGCAAAATTTTGTACCTAACAAACACACAACATCAACAAGTACGCAGATGGGTTTTGAATTGCTATGATGGAATTGCGGATTGGCAAGAGTGAGTGGGTGAAGTTTTTTAAATAATTTGTTAGTCTAGTAATTAGATAACATGTACATAAATATATATAATAATGTGTCTGTCATTGATACAGGAAATATAAAATGTATCTAAGAACAAACAATTCGAAGGGACAAAAAAAAAGGGCAGTGTGTTTAAGAACAATGAGCTTGATTTCATCAGTTGGTTGAGGAAGGAGGTATTATTTTAATTGTTTATTAGATTTTATGTATTGGATAATTAGTGACTATTTGTATATGCTGAGTACTATGAAATCTCAATGTTTATATGCAGATGGAATTTATCGAGGGCAATCAAACTCTGAAACAACTCGCAGATGGCCCAATGTTTAAGGCAAAATATTATAGCAAATATCGTGTTAATGGATTTGTATTCTCTCCAATTGAATATGAGACTAACAAGTCAACACAAAATAGCGGGGTTTCAATGAATGACATCACTAAATTCAGGGCAAGTGCTAAAGACAAGAATTACAAGGAAGATGAGACCACTTATTATGGAGTTGTAAGACAGATAATCGAGCTGAATTACATTGATTTTCGTCAAACAGTATTTTATTGTGATTGGTTTAGAGTAGAGGATAGGATCAATGGGTGCATTGTTGATCCTGATACAAATTTGACAATGGTGAACATGAAGAAATTTAAAGGAAAAGACAAGGAAGGAAATGAGCCATTCATATTGGCATGTCAAGCAAGGCAGGTGTTCTACTCTCAAGATCAGATAAGGCCTAGATGGTCTGTTGTTCTAATGGCACCAAAGAGATTAACAAAAGACGTTGATGCACTTGAAGATCCTAGTCTCTTTTCTTCCTTTAATGGCGAAAGAGCAAATTTGGAAGACGTACTAAAAGAATTTGACTATGAATTATAGAGTTGGACATGTAACAAATTTGACTATGAAGATGAATTGATGGTTTTATCCACATATTGATAATTTGAAATATGGACTTTATGCTTACACTCATGCTTAAGCTCATGGTGCCTTAATTATTTTCATGATTATGGTGTCTTGAATATGTTAATGTTTAAATATTGTCTTATTCATTTACAAATATATATTTTTGTTAATTTTATTGAATGTTGATGATTATGAATTGATTATGCTTTGTTTCATCAAGTCATTTAAGACGTAGGTGTTTGAATGGCGGAGGAGCATAATGCATGTCTAACTATATTATCTAAACAAAAGTTAGTGATTACATTCAATGATAATGGCTTACCCGTGGAAGAGCATTCCATCCAGTTGGCATCAAGATGTGGAGAGGTTGTCCGCACCATTGTCCCCATTTTCATCAAGGACTGGCGTGCGGTGCCTAAGACCATGAAAGATCAGCTCTGGAAGCTCATCCAGGTATAAAATCATAGTACAAACTTAGCATGAAAAATATTCAAGCTGGCTTATAAATATTCAAGTCAAGCTCAACTTAAAACAAATCTGAATTTAATAGAGATTATCCAATCAAGACTCCTTTAATCAAAATGTGAGTCGTATGAATGATCCTTATACTATTTAAAGACAATTACAATTTTGTAGAGATATGATTTCCACGTTTTTGTGTAAAAACCATTAACTAATAAAATAAGGTAGATGATAGACATATACTTGAAATTACCTTTTAGATTGATAATGCAAACTTGAAAGTTGGCATATGAATGCTAATATTGAATCTTTTTTTATTTGACCTTTTCATAATTTCTTTTAGGATGAATATGTTGTTCCTCAATCCTATAAAGGTCAATGCCTTAAGAGCATGTCTGACATGATGAGGAAGTACCAGACAAAATTGAGAAAGAAATACCTTGATCTCCATCCAACTTATGATGGTAGATTGAACAATCGTCCTCCTGGAGTTAGGCCAGAAGATTGAGAAACTTTCATCAAACAGAATTCGAATCCCAAAACCATAGAACAACAGATAAAAAATACAGATGTGAGGAATAAGCTGAACATATATCATACAAGTGGCAGGTATGGCCACTCAAGACTAGAGGAGAAAATGGTAAGTATTGGCATTTATTCATAACATAAATGTAATAGTGATTTGTTGCTTAAAAACTGATTATGTGAAATTTATGCAAATATAGAAACGCCAAACAAAGGAGGATGACCCTCCACTATCTAGGGCTGAAGTGTGGGTAGAAGCTCATAAAAGGAAAGATGGTTCTGTCTCTAATACTGTGTCTTCACCTATGGTGAGTTCAATTTTCTCATGTTATTGTGTTATGCAAACTCTTATATATGTAAATGGTTCAAATGGATTATAAGTGGTATTATGCAAAGTCATGATTTCTATTGGTATAGAAGTGTTTTTTGTTTAACCCATGATTGTCAAAATGTGTGTAAATGGTTATTATAGTTAATAAAGCCATTGTTTACATCACGGAGAGTGGTTAGAAACATTAAATTAATGCAGTTTTTACATGTTTGACCATCTAATGGTTTGCATTGCTCACATGATTTAAGGTAGAAAAATTAAAGCAACAATATTCTAATAATGTGATTTTCATTTTTGTTGTACCCTATGAGTTTGACAGAAAAGAATACAAGAACTACTTTCCAAGAAAGATGAAGTAGATTCACATGACATCTGCAACGATCCCTTGGCTCAGGTATTTGGTGTTGATACAAGGGGTCGTGTTCAAGGTGTTGGCAACGTCTCAAGAACTCAAATTATAGGATCCTCTGCTGTTCTTGAAAAACTATCTGCCAAGGAAAAAGAAGTTATTGGGCAATCATCAGCAATTAAGAATCTGGAGTCCCAAGTAAACTGCATAATTGAAGAACAAAAACACATTTTCAAAGAACTTAGTGGTATAAAACAACTGATTGAGGTAAAGTAATATTGAAGTCATTCAGGTTTTTTGTTTTTTTTTTAATATTTTTGCATGGAAAGCATTTTTGAATAATGCTTTAAAATATTATTACAGCAGCGCATGCCTTCAGGATCCCAAGCAAGCAGTTTCTTTCCATTGAAGACGACAGAGTCTGTTGCAATTTCCAATACAAGAGGGAGCAATAATCATTCAATGAGATTGCAGCCATGCAACTTGATGTCATGGCATCAAGAGATTGTTGCTCGTGGAAGGGCTCATATCAGTAATGGTACCCAGCTCATTCATTGTAAACCTCTTCCGGAAAATGCATACAAGATTACAATTGACGTCATTGATAAAGGAGATGTCGACCTACCTTATCCGGACAATTATCATTCTACTTTGGGAGAAGTTGGGAGTGGGTCCTTTGTAGCATGGCCTAAGGCTTTTACCATATTCATTGATTTCTGACTATGATCAGGTGAATATCATAGAGCATTAATATTTGATTTTATCCTTTCTTTTTTTTTTTCCGGTCCTCCATTTTAGTTTGTTACATTTTCTTTACCTTTTTGCTTATGTCCAAGTGCCTTGAACAGTCATTCAACCAGGCCAGTCAAGCTTCAACAGTCATTCCACTAGGCTAATCAGTTGGTTAAGCACTCAGCCTCATGCAACTCAAGCACTCAGCCTTCTTTCTTTCTTTGGATTACATGGATATAGATTTGGATTAGATGTTGGTGGGTATATGAGAATGAGATCATCATGACTATTTTTTAGTAGAATTTCTGAAGAAAAGAAGGGAAGAAAGTAGTTTTGTGTATAAAGGAATTAAGAACAATGGAATGATATTTTGTTTCTGTTTGAATGTGAATTGATATTATTGGAATAATTTTTTTTTTTCAATGCTTTTTTTGCTATGATGTGTAATTTGATCCTATTAAGTGTGTTTCTGGAGATCTTTCATGCTATTGTGAGAACTGTGGATTTCAGAAAGGATTGATCAAGAAAAGAGGAGAACTGGAGAGTGGAAAAAGAAAAATCTAAGTTTAGAGGTTTGCATTTAGCATTTGTATTTGATTTCCATTGTTTTTTCAGAAATCATCCCCTGTTATGTAACTGTAGTTCTTGGATTTTGATTTTTTGTCTCTGTTTCTCCTACATATGAAGAGGAATCTCGTTTCCAAGCATAAGGTTGACATTGACACAGTGGAAAAGTTCCAGACTCTGCACCAACAAAAGCAAAAATATTTTGATGATATGGTTCAGAAATGCAAGGCAAGAGAATGTGCACTACTGTCCCATGGCACAGTAGTATTTTATAATCTTGTAAATTTATTATGTCTCTATTCTTCCAACATCCATCTTGGACAGATCTATTTAGGTTCTTATTTTTTTTTATTATGTCTCTGCTCTTCCAAACCCGCCTTAGAGAATATTTTAGAGAAAATTGGATGAGTTCATATTAGATCAGGTTACATTACATTAGATTTTATTCAAATTATGTTAGGCTAGTGTCATTATTTGATTAAATTTTCCTTTCTGATCAGATTTCTATCTTTGATGTGCTTTATAAATAGCCATTAGCTATTTTCAGTAAAATCACTGCATAGCTATTGGCAAAGTAGTACTAGATTTTTCACAGGCGCTAGGTCATTTCAACTTTAATCAACTTTAGTCATCTAAAGGAGGGAAAGGTGTTGTTCAACCTGATCGAATAAGAAAGATCTGCTCTGTTTTCAAAGGCTTCCTTTCAGAAGCAACTGGATTTTATCATGATCTGATTTTGAAAATAAGAGCAAAATATGGGCTACCACTTGATTATTTTTCTGAGTGTTCAAAGAGTCAAATTATTTTGTCTAAGGATGTGAAGAAATCTGCTGAGATAAAGAAAGGTTTGGCATCCTGTCACCGTTGTCTAATATACTTGGGTGATCTTGCTCGTTACAAAGGTCTATATGGTGAGGGGGACTATGCCACTCGTGATTAATGCTGCTGCATCGAGTTACTACATACAGGCAGCTTCTCTTTGGCCATCAAGTGGGAATCCTCATCATCAAGTACCTCCCCCAAAAAACACCCCTTTTCTCTCCCCCTCTCCCCACACGCCGCCACCTTTTTTTTTTTAAGTTTCCTCTCTCTTTTTCTTGCTAGATGCATGTCTATCCATATATGCTTATTCGTCTATCCCTCAAACGTCATTGATCACCTTCTATTTGTTGTAGCTCTTTTATTTTGGCATCCTAATTGAACTATGAATCTGCCAGCTTTTGTTTTTACTTATTTTGAGCATGGATATATTGTTGTTTCCATAGCTTGCGATATTGGCATCCTACTCAGGAGATGAGCTGGTCGCAGTTTACCGTTACTTTCGAAGTTTGGCAGTGGATAGTCCTTTCTCTACAGCAAGAGACAACTTGATTGTTGCATTTGAGAAGGTATTTCTTCATCTCATTTTAATTGCATTGTGAGGTTGGAAATGCAAACTTTGACGTAAAACCTGTAACTCTGTATGCCGATTGTTTGACTCACTTTTGTTGACTTTGTTAATAATTCTTCACTATTTGACATATATTGCCAACTTTTTGCTTGAACAGAACCGTCAGAGTTATTCTCAACTCCCCAGGGATGCCAAAGTTTCTTCAACCAAGATAGCATATGGACAAATGAATGAAAGAGGGAGAGGCAAGGGGGAAACCGGGAATCTAGCTAAAGATGTTACTGTAGAATATTCTTCGGTAAAAGAAAGAGCGTTCAGTATCCAAGATATTTACAAAGCCTTTTGTGTTCGATTTGTTCGACTAAATGGCATTCTTTTCACCCGTACAAGGTATCTCATTTTCATCATTGGAATTGTGTTTTTCCTCTGTTTTAGAACATGATCTGTGAGGTAACAAGTTGTGTATTACTCTTTTCTAGCGTTCAGTTCTGCTTCAGAATGCATTTACTTCTGCCTTTGAGATTGTGGGACATATTCTCAAGAGATGTGTACAATTACAGGATTTATTTTCAAGCTATCTATTGCCTGCTGTTCTAGTTTTCATTGTGGATGGAGTGTTGCTTAAAAATTACACTATTGGGTGATCCTATTACCATGGGATCTTAAAAAGGAGCAGATGTTGGCCCCTCTTCAGATGGAGCAGCGGTCGGATCTGAAATGAGTTTCTTAATGGACATGTGCTTGTGGTGTCACTTTTCCCCCAAAACCAAGACAAGCAATTTGAAAAAAAAAAGAGGAAGCTTAAAAGGAAAAAAACTCTGCAAAAGGGTGTTCTCTCAGATCTGGTTTTCTTGGTGGGTTCTCAGATCTGAGAAAATCCTGCCCTTCTACTGAGTTTTTTTTCTTTAAACTTCCCCCTTTTCAAACTACTTGTGGTGCTTATCGGGAAAAATGACCCCACAAGCCCAAGCCCATTAAAGAAGTCATTTCAAATCATTCTTTTCTATGTTATTAATTAGCTGGTCCTTCCAGCTATGTCATGTTCTCTGTCATGGAAAAATGGAGGAAATTCTATGAATATGTTATAAATTTATCCATTGTAGAATTGAATCTATTGATAACTTGCAAAGTAATGTATTAGATTCTCTTAATTTTTCCTTTTTGTTGCCAGCAATCAAATGTGAAAAAATTTCTGTGCCTTCCTGTGATTTGTAGTTCTCTTATCTGTCCTGTGATTTCCATCAAGAAACTGAACAAAATTGTTGAAGATGAGATTAATTATTTTTTTTTAACGGTAAGATAATCTTAAATCCTGCACACTGACTTATGTATGAATAAACATTCATTATGTCATCTTGAACTTTGTGAACTTTTCTTCTCTTGCAGTTATTTAGTTCAGTTGAAGTTAGTCTAGAAGGTCTTCAGCATATTCCTGACTGTGATCTTATTGGAATTAGACTATATAACTCTACACGTTATCGATTAGAAAAAGAAAAAAAAACCCTCTACACATTGATTGAATTATGTGTGTGATGACAATCTTTTATGTATGCATTATATTCTTCGATTCTCTAGTTGACCACAAACTTATCCCCCTATGAATTTCCCATTTTCACGTTCTTCTGAGCAGGTTGACGTTATACTTGAGCCCCAACTATCCTTATGAAGAAATATTGAGGACTTTCCACAACTGTACAATTTTTGGATTATTGAATCCACAGGCACCATCCCTGTTCCAAATGTGGAAGACAAGTTACAGCATGCAAATCCAAAACTGTCAAAGCCCACATCTTCTCATCCAGTGACAACCCAAGGTTCTGAAATGAATGGCACATCAAATAGGCCAGGTCACTTAACAAATGATGAGCAACTAGAAGCCCCTGAAATTACTTCCGATCATGTTGCTGGTGATGGGTGTAACACTCCGATCCCCTTTGAGCCGGATTAGTGGCTCATTAGTGTGTGTTTTGTTTTGTTTTAGTCTTTTGGATTTGTTTTGGGTCTTGGATAGGTAGTTGAGTGACCTTTGACCTGGAATAGGTAGTTCTAAGTCCTTTTTCGTAATTTTGCTTTTGCTTTGCTCATATCATCTTTGCATCATCTTGGTGCCAGCACGCGTATTTCGTTGAGCTCGACAATTTCCGTAACTGTGTCAAATCCGTTTGGAGTCAATTGGGGAAGATGGACCTTCGTGTGACTTGAACTGTAATTAGTATAAACTCTCCGGACTTTGACTTAACTTTCAAAACCTATATAAATGAGTCATGCTCCAGATGTCTCTCCCTTGCTCATCTCTTTCTTCAACGTGCATGCAAGAGGATCTCCAGGAGAAGCTCTCCACGTTCTCTCTCTTTCTCTCTTCTCTTTCCTTCTCTTACTCGATTGAAGTTGGGATTCCTTGTTTTGGATTGGGTTGCTTCTCTCTCTCTCCTCTCTGTCTATGTTTTGTGGCTTTGAGGTAAGTGGGTTCTTTCCCAACTCTTTCTTCTTCTTCTCCAATTACACCTCTCATTCTCTGATTTCTGTGTCTTCTTCTCATGCATGGTGTATCTCTTTGATTTGCTTTAATTTTAGTGGATTTGGAGCTTGTTTCAGAGGATTTGTCAGATTTGAGGCAAGTATAAGTACAGACTTTTATAACACACATGGGTGTTCTATTTGAATGCTTTGATTTCCATCTTCTTTAGTGTATCTGATGTTTTACAGCCACATTTGGTGATTTGGAACCTCTGTAACTCATTTTGTGCAGTTTCTGTGTCAAATTTCAATTTCTGTACTCAACCCATTTTCGTCTCTGTATTGCACGGCTAAGCCGTAAATTTCTACGGCTCACTTTCCAGAGACTTAAATTTTGAGTTTTGTTCTACAGCTAGGCTACGGCTAAGCCGTGACTTGTTCTACGGCTGAGCCGTAAGCTAGCCGTGATCCAAACCGTAACCCAGCCGTGAATTAAATCTCTGATCAGTCGAAACTTTTCCAACACAGAACTCCTACGGTGTGGCTACGGCTAAGCCGTGGAATGCTACGGCCAAGCCGTGGATTGGTCTACGGCTAAGCCGTATACTGACCGTAGCTCAGCCGAAAGAGCTATCAGATCAGAGGTGGAAGATGACCAGTTTAGCTGTGTTTTGAATGGACCCATGGTTAAGATGTAGTGCATAATACGCCGAGCGCGTAAGATGTCTCCGGCTCAACCATAGGTCCCTCATGGCTAAACCGTTAGGCATGGCAATTCTGAAATATAACTTAGGATAATGGTGAGACTTGTAGGGCTCAAATACAGGTTAACCACCCGTGTAAACCGGCCCAATGGATGCTTTGGATCGCATGAATAGTCTGTTAGGCTGTGACTCATTCATGTGAGCGTTGATCACTGTTAAGCACCTCCCCATGGGTGTTGGTTTAAGGGACGTCGGTGCACGCAAGGATTACGCAACACTTTGATGACAACGGTGCATTGACTAACTTAAAACTACATCAACATGCACGGTTAGTGACAGTAAACAACTAGCTTAGGACTGGCTTGTAATGAACCTTGACTCCGTATTAATCTGAGATGCATTTCATATTGTTTATAGTTTTGCCCTCAGTTCTGTTAATCTTTGTTATGCATTCCGTAGTCATTTTTGCTTCGTTCTGTATATCCGTTTTATTCTTCGTTCTGCACTAAGCTTTGATCTATGCTATGCTTTGGCTTTATATATACGCTTTGTTGGCTTTGTCTATCTCTGATTTTGGGTATTCCCTGGTGGCTCTGCCCAGAGATTAACACGTGAGGATAAGATCCGGTCTTTGCCATCGGTGAGTCCAAAGCGGATAATCTCCCTTTCTATGGATTTGATTTGATTGATATTAGTCTGGCTCTACTCAGCCTCAGCCCTAGGATGCCCGACGGGGTTACCTCTGGCTTAGATCTCTGTATCTCTGTATCACTGCAGTGTCGCTTTATCTTGGGACCCCGGAACCCAGGAACCTGAGACCCACTTGTACCCCGGCCCGGTCAGTGGTGTTCTCCTCTGCTCTGCTCTGCTTTGCTTTGCTCTCTATTGGAGAGAACATGGTTAACGTAGTAGCCACTTAGTCAGTATTTCTATGTTTTGATTTACATATCATGCTTTACTTCTACGCACGATTTGCTTAGCATACTAAGATGAAATTCCGAAATTACTATTCTGTCCTTATTCTATTTGATACTATGAGTGTTTCATCTCTGTTACTTATATTTGCTGGATCGTTGTATTCATTTGTGTTGTCTGTGGTGTTGCAGGCACAGATACCTTGCCCAGCTCCCCGGCGGTCGAGGAGGCTGCAGGGGCGAGTGTAGAGGCACCCTCAGGTTTGGCAGAGTGGGCCTGATCATCTCTGCCGAGTGCGTTCATGCATACTTCCCGTGGCTTTTCGTTTTGGGATTTTGAGAGACTGTATTTGGACTTGGACTTTGGACTTGTATTCTGTATATTTTGTGTATATAGATTTTGGTGTGTATTCGGTTTTATATCAGTGTATTTGTCTTTGTCATTTCCGTTTTGTCTTTGCTTTGGCTTCCGCTATTTTCTTTGTTGCTTGCTATGATATCTACAGCTTCCGCGTTCGTCTGTTTCGCACGTGTTAGATCCCTTGTGGGCGTGCATCTGGACTGGTTTGGGTGCACGTGCACGGGAGTACGTGTGTCACCGGTTTAGCTTTTCGCTAACCCCGATTTCTGGGCCCGGGTCGTGACAATGGGTCCCAAGGGGATGTTGTGATGTCAGATGGGGAGTTCTCCGGGCAGGTTGAGTCTCTGAAGCAGTGTCTGATAGAGCGCACCACAGGCTCTGGTGTGCCTCAGCTGGAGAGGCTCTAATGAAAGGGGTAGTTGCAATGAAAGTGAAGGAAGATCACAAGGCCTTCATTCTCTGATTTTTGTTGAATTTTGTTTAGGACGAGGGGAATTTGTGATCCCCTATTTTTGTTTTCGATTTTTTAAATCATTCCAGCTTTGTTTTTACTTGTTTCCTTTCTGACTTTTTTTAGTGTCTTACCCATTTCTTTTCAATTAATTCATTAAAATAAAGTATTTCTGGGATCCAATATCCTAGTTAATTATTTTATTCTAGTTGTGCCCATAATCATACCAATGAGATACTTAATATGGCTAGTATTAAGAGGTGCATTAATAAGACCGCGGAATTGGCTAGTAGGAAGCAAATTGGAGTACCAATCACTTCATGACGATATATTTCACCTCTTCTAATATCAAGAGACTGGGCATTGGCAATAAGACAAAAGAAGAATTAAGCAAATTCACTAGATCTTTGCAGAATTGACAGCATATGATAATTAAAGCATTCTCTCGGCAACAAGAAATGTCAAGAGAATACTGGGAAATAATTTGGAACGGTTTTAAAATTTTGGAACGGTTTTGGACCGTTCCAGATTTCCAAATCTAGAACCATTTTGAACCGTTCCAAATTTCTTGAACCGTTCCAATTTTCAAATCTGGAACGGTTCACAACCGTTCCAGATTGGAAATCGGGAACGGTTTTGGACCGTTACAGATTTTCTGCGACACCCATTTTTAGAACGGTTTGAAACCGTTCCAGATTCATTTAGGAACAGTTTCAAACCGTTCCAGATGGACATTTTTGATGTAGTGTGATGACAATCTTCTCTAAGTTTTCCTCTCTTTAACCAAACTTGGATTTTTTTACAATCAAGGAAAATTACAGAGGATTCCTTCTTAAGGATGGTATCCAAACATGCTCTTAAGATGTCAATCTCCAATATTCCTCTCCATCACATGGCCTTTTACATATTTGTAATTGTTAATAGAAAAATAACAAATCCTTTATCTTTAAACATTGCAAATATTTGGCCTATGTGATGATGACATCTGGCTAGTGATCATGATTTGTGTAAGGTTCTAAATCCTAATAGTGTAATTAGTATTAGATAATTATATTTTAGCTAATTAAATCTGGTTAAATGCTTAAATGCTAAGTATGATTTACTATTAGAATTATGTGTGCGAACTTTCGTTAAGGTCCGAGTCCCTTTGAGTACAGTAGGGGTAGTTTGTACTTTTAAGAAAGCTTGGAGCATTTTTTATAATTTTATTTTTGAGATTTTGGGTCCATTAGGCAGATGGCTTAATTTCCCGAGCTTTATCCTTCTACCTCATCTGGTCTGATACCTCAAAGACCATCTAAATCCCGCCCCAAATTTTCAAGGACAAAACTAAAATTATGCAAAACTTAGTCCCTGCCTATTGGTGCACAAATGACCATCCACTTCACGTCACATTCTTGTGTTTCTTTTTCTTCTTTCTTTCTTTTCTCCTTCTCCCTTCATCTCTTCTTGCTTAAGTGAAGATCCCAGTCTTTTTCATCACCATCCTTCACCACTGTCACACCCCGAACTCGGGAAATTGGGAATTTGACTGGGCCCCAGGGAGTGAATACGTAATCCGTAGTAATCTGTGCCATGAAGGAAGTATGCAGAATTCCTACAAGGGAGACTCCACAGGAACGTGTGAGGTATGCTCAAACACACGTAGTATTAGAATTCATCATAACGAACTCCTGTGAACTACTTTGTAATGATCATAGGTACAACATAAAGAAGCATGTCCCACAACATTCATAGATATATATAATACTCTGAAGACTTTAAATAACTTTTCATACAATCAACCACCATTTAACAAATCGGGTGCAAAGAGTCCAATTCCAACATCCCAGGTGGAAGACCAAAATCACAACTACATCACAACAAAATACTAGGCGCTCTCCGTAGGATGACTAATAAAAGACATCATCATCCTTCCATTCTTCTATACCCCGAGGTACTGTTCGGGCATCCTTCGAAGACGTGTCAACAACTGAGTTAGGGTTTGGTTTCGCACCTACAATTCCAAGGTAACACTGTTAACACAATGGTTAAGCAAGTACAGAGGCATATGAAACTAACATAATGTATCAAATGAACTTATTAATATACACTGGATAGGAGAGCAATAACAGTCTACAAGGCATATTGTGCATGAGTAACAATGAGTGAGAAATCAAAATCAAGATGTAGTACACACTAATTGGCAACCACGAGGCTCTATTCTCCCAAAAGGAACATACATATGGGTCGCTAGGAGATCATGCTAGCTTCCCGAGGACTGCCGACAACTCTTCCGTAAACTACTGCAGTAGTGACATAATAATACCCCAAAGGGCACAAGCTAAGTGGTGCCGACTCGGATTCACCCCTCTCATACTTTTAATCATATTCATCATAACATACATAAAGAATATCAATCTGAAGGTATAATCAATCATGAATACAAACGGACAATTAAACGAAGCATATTTATATGGGCTACGAAGGCTCGAACCTCGGCTATACCCCCTTTTGGCTAGCAAGCATGCACTCAGTAGAAGCTCTGGCTTGTCAGACACGCACTCATTAGAAGCTTGGGTCTGAATTGGCTCGAGGTTTGGCTAGAGGGAGTGGAACATAAACAATCATGTTAAGGACAAGACATCTTAACAATATGAATGCATTCGGGTTGAGTAAGTATCCAAGAAATCATTATTCTCCCTATATTAGGTAACCCATGATCCCCAAGGTCATTCAACACGAAGTACTCATAAAATGTCCGGTATTATTGTGTTACCACATCTTGGTATTACCTTATATACATAAAGGACACCCCTTCTTATGCCCACATCCATGACTTGACATTGGGAGATCATCCGAAAATCGTTCATTCTCTTAACGTGTAATTACCGTTGGGCCGGTGTGGTGGTATGGAATGTACCAATACTAAGGCCCTACCAAGTCATTGAGAATTCCTAATATCCTAAATTCACTGGGTTCTTACGGCTTAGCTATATACAATGTTACGGCTTAATCGAGTGGTTCAGGTTTCCTCCTTAATTTCGGCGCATTTACGACTTAACCATATGTTAGCCTTCGGCTTAGCCATGCTAAGCCTATGGCTAGGTTACGGTTAGGTTACGGCTTAGCCGTAAAGCATTACACAGTGGACCTGTGTGTAAGCCGTAGAAGGAAACAGGTTTTTCAAGCTCTCGGGAAAATTCGCCGTAAAAAGGCTTACGGCTTAGGCACGGGCTGGGTACGGTTTAGCCATAGTTCATTTTACGGTGCAGCTGTATGCAAGCCGTAATATAAAAGCATATTGTGTTGCTCTCAGGACTTTAAGCTATAACCACTTACGGCTTAGCCGTGGCTTCGCTGTACGCTTCAGAAAACCTAAAGTCAGTTCTGTAGCTTAGTTAAAAGGTAAAATGTTGGGATTTAAAGGATTGTAGAGGGGTTTCCACAGCTTCATCAGTTGTTTCTAATGGTTATTTAGTACACACACATTCTCCTATTCCCTCTCTACCTTCTAACCCATTTCTCAACACATACTACATATGTATACAGTTAAACAAAGGGATAAAGGAGCTGTGAATTGAGAATTAAAGAATCAACCCAGGAATCAATGCCTTAAACACACATGCATCATATATGAACTCTAATACTTGTCTCTTAACAGTGCTAGCCCTCTCTAACTCTTTCTTGTTGTGTGGTTAGGGAAAACCTCTAATAAAAGTGGGTTCTTTACATGAAAACATGCAAATAGTAAATGTGGTGCAACAATATATGTATGTCATACATTTGAGTCTTCTTGACTCCAACAAACCTTAAAATATGAGATGAAAGCAAAGCCCTCACCTTGGTGGGCTGTAGCTTGAAGAATGGGTGCTTCCTCAAAGAGAAAATGCTCCCATGAGGAAGAGGACGATGGGTGAAGACTATCCCTAACGCATGCAAGACCCCCAGCCCTAGTAGCTCTTTAAATTTTAGAGTGAAAATAGAAGAATTAAGAAGAGAGGATACAACTCCAGCAGCCAGGAAAGGAAGAAAGAAGAAAGGAACATTGAGTTCCATCTTTTAAATGGAATTTTTCCTGCCCTTACATGCAAACCCATTTCTTTGGGTTATTTACGGTTTAAGTCACATGGCCTTAGTTGGCTCAAAATGAATCCCAATGAAGTTGGGCCCAACACGAAAGATGATCTACATGAAAAATTACACAAGAGGCGATGGATGTGGTGTCCATAAGACGCAAGAATAATTACAAAAGGTCCTCAACTTAGGTAAGGTTCGACCCTGACCCAACCGCCTATCTAAGACCCAAACTGAATAGTTTTTGTATTAGATTAACCTTAATAAGGTTTAATTAATATAGAATGAAATTAATTAACGTAGATTAAGATTAGTGGTATTCAGAACCTTACAACCACCATCATCTTACCCCCCACCCCACGATCTCAACCGTCCAATTTCTAGGGATTCTCTCTAGCTCTCTCAACCCTAGGTAAGTCATTTTCCTTGTATAAATTAGGGTTTTTGATTGATTAGCTTAGAAAGGTAGTTTCCTAGCATAATCGTTTTTTCTCCTTTGATTTGTGTAGATTATGGAGTGTGGATGATTGGTTCCTAGTGGATTTGGGGTTCGTCGAGCTAGGGTTCCCTCTGTGTTTTCCGGCCCAAGGCAAGTGGATACACATAAAAATGTCATAATATACATTCTCAATTGTTTGATTCTAGCATTTAATTTATGATTAATCTACCTTGCGCTCATTTGATGTAAATTTGGGATTAACATACTATTTAGGGTTTTAATGGATTGGAATGGAATGGGAATGATTGAAGACTGTTTGTGCCTCATTTGAAGAGGGCTAGGCTAGGCCCTAGTTTTGAGATGAAACATGTGATTATTGAAATAAGGGTTAAAGAACCATGTTTTTAAGAGAAATAGCTTCAGAATGATATTTTTGGGAGCTCATGGGAAGTAGTAGATCCCTCACAGCTCACGGCGAGCCGTGGATTTAGAATTTAGAATGGTGCTCTTTTTAAGCATTCTACTCTGGACCTACAATGAGTTCACTACTAGTTGTGCAATTTAGAGTTACGTTTTTTCTGAAAGAAGGGGACTGATGGGAAATATTCTACTATTGGCCTATGGCGAGCCGTGGAAGCACACTTTTCTTCTTGGAGAGGAGACTTCAACTTAAATCTTCTGGACATATTTTTGGGACTCATGGAACACCCTTTGAGGACTAATTGGGACACTAAGTGAGGGATGTTTTCAACCAACATGACCTTAGGATTATACGGATAACGTACAAGATACAATGTGCACTGGACCCATACAAAGTATGTCAAAAAGATATCCAATAATTCACCATGCACCAATGTATATTGACTGGATACATGACTTCATCTCCTCTTGGGACTGTGTGGCAATGTTTCTTACAAGGATGGAAATTATAGATCTAGGTTTGGATTGTGACTTGTCCTTAATCTGATTGATTGAAATTGAAACGTATCTTTTGGTACTAATGTCCGCATGTCTAGGGCATGTTCTATAGTTTTATTATTGATCTGTATTGATGAGATCACATTGAGAACTTAGATGGATTGGACTATATATACTTAAGATCTCCTTTGACATTGTCATATACTTATTGTCTATGTTATTGATCGGGGTGTTGAGGCTAGGCAGCTTCATTATAAAGGCTTTGGGAAGACTACTTGTTTTGGAATTGAATATTGAGAACAAGATTTGACTCTGGACTTTGATTGATTTTAAGACATTGATTGATTGAATAACTAATAGTAAAACAGTTTTCCTTTCATTTCAACGAACCTATTCACGCAGGATAAGCTAGACCAGCCCTTCACTAATTATGTCTTAGGATCCTTGAGTCAGTCACTACTCAACTACTAATGTCTAACACAGTAGGGGCACCTATGTTGGACGACCATTGAATATTGATTTTGAACTGTTGGGGACTTTAGATCGATTTTCAACTTTGAAATGGATGTACACCATTGGATAAAGCAGAAAAGGCAAGGTTTTCATGTTTTTCCACCTTAAATGCCGCCTTTGGATTTTGAATATTGATTGGCCAAGCTATTATCCAATTGCATTCTCTGCCGCACTTAGTTTGAGATAGGAGGTCAGCAACATAATATTCCGTGATGATTAGCTAATGTGGACCGCCTATATTACTAATGGTTAATGATAAGACAGTGTCTTTTGTTAATCATTGTGTTTTATCATTTGAGCATTATGCTTTGACTCCTATATATCATCGTACTTTACATGATCATATTGTCTTTGTATTACTTTGATATGTATATTATTGTTGTTTACGTCTATCTACCTGCTGACTACTCATAGTTTGATGATGCTACGCTTAGGGCATAAGTACCAAGCCCACCTAACATGAGGCAGGGGCGGCAGCATTGTTTCAAGTGGATCAGCTCCATGACAAGCATGAGTGGTGTGCAGATTATGTCTGTTGAATCATCATAACCACTACAGAATAAAAGATCCTTTAATCAATGCCACAGTAAAAATAAAATAAAGAAGAAGTAAAGAAAGAAAGAAAAAGATTTAAAAAAATACCTATTCAAGAGCACCTTTGCTAGCACGATGCCAACTGCCATCAGCGTTGATGTAGGTAAGAGCAATTCTCTTGTCCACTAGATTGAATGGGAGACAGTGTAGCACCCTTATACCAGCCCTAGGTTATAAAATTAGAGAACATACACATATCAACATGAATTTCGATAATGAACTAGTGTTTTGTTCTCTCTTCTCAAAAAGAAAAAAAGATAAATATCTAAATACTCCTGCTGTCTAAAGTCATAGTATTCATAGGTTCTCAAGTAAATCAAACTAGTGTAAAGCCCCAAATAACCATGATTTTTTAGATAGTTTTCTTTTGTATGTCCTTTTTTGGCAGGTAGTTTTCTTTTCTAAGTCCTTTTTTGGCCTAGGATTTTATAATGTCCTCCTAATTAAACTATACGGTGACAAAGTTAGGATTTTCTTTCAATGGGGTAAACAATTGCAGAGCCAAATTTATTTTAAAAAGGATCAATAATATTTTTATATTTATAAATTTTTTTGCTTATTATTTTAAAATATACATTTATTTTTCATAGTTTTTTTAAATAACAAAGAAATAAGATCCTATTTGAAAATACCTAAATTCTTTTAAAGACAAAATTTCTCAAAAACTTTACTAATAGTTTAAAAAAATAATATGACTAATCATAATAAATCCAAACTACTCAAAATAATCATTTACTCATTTAATATTAAGAATTATATCTCACTCAAATTAAAGTAGGGTCATACAAGATTGATCGCTTGTAAACAGATTCATTCATAATTTATTTATAAATTGATAAATCAGTCATGATCATTTAATCTACCAAAATGCCTATTATAAATGTGAATGTGAATGATTGAAAGTCCATGATTGATTACTTGTAATCTTTTGATAGTTTAAGATGCTTGGTATAAGTGATTAAGAGCATACCAGTGATAGCTATTTACTAATATTATAAAAAAAAGCTAGTAATTGAGGTGTAATATCCATCCTACTTAGAATAAACCATCGTCTCTTTAAATGGTTTTCCAAATTTTACTCCAATAAGAGTTAGCCTAACCCATGCACCATAAAATTGAGCACATAATATTTTTAGTTATATGCTTAATAAGGTAGGACTAACTCTTATTTGAGTAAAATTTGGGGACAACTAAACTAAGGAGAGTTTTTAACGGCTTAGATTTCTATAGAGATTATTTTGCCATCCTTTGATTTAATAGCCATACAATTTAGTAGTCCTTTAATCATAGATTTTTTTGTAATTCAATTGTGGATAAGGGTTTGAAATTCAATCTAAAAAAAGGCTAGGATAGCCAAATCAATTTGCAATGGAAGACCTCTCCTAAATTGCCATGAAAGAAAAATGTTTAGTAAAGAAAGAGGGAGGAAAAGATTTATTTGACTGATTTTAAGTTGCAACTACTCCTTAAAATTTAGAGAAGATTTGCTTGTGTAACAATCCGACCCAAGTTAATCCGGTTTACAGACTAATTAATGTGGTTTTGAGTAAATTGTTAGCAAATGAGTTTTATGTTGTTGGTTTATCCTTTTGGGTTTCGTTTCGGGTCATGGATAAGTAGTTGGGTTGAGTTTGACCTCGATTAGGTAGACATGAGCCCTTTTTCGTAATTTTAGCTTTTGTGTGAGTTTGTCATTTATGCATCATCTTGGTGTCAACACATATATTTTGTCAAGAGCGTTGATTCTTGTAGTTGACTCGCAAGCAAATGACTTCGTTTACTCCCGTTGGACGGTTATTTGACTCGAATTATAATTCTTATATACTTTTGGACTTTTCTATAATTTCCACTCATACTTATCTTATAAAATGGGCTGCATGCATTGACTTCTCTCCCTCCTCAACGTCTCATCTTCATTTCTTCGTTCCTTCCTTTCTTTTCTTCCTTCTTCTACAAGCAGAGCCAAGAAAGGGAGAATTTCTTGCATCCATTTCATCAAATCCATCGCTTGTGCAGTCCAAGGTACACTTCGGATTAGTAATCACATCTTCGAGTCTCGATTCTTTATATTCTTCCTTGGATGAACTCACTTCTTCTTTCTTCTTACATGCATGGTGTTTAGAATGGTGTTTAGACGTTGATTTGAGCCAAGGGACAATGATTCACGCAACAAAGCTCAATTGAGGCAAGTATAAGCACAATTTGGATAAACACGTATTGGTACATGATTGATCATGAATAATCTTCTAATTTTGTATGTTGTTTGTGTTTACAGCCCAATTGTGTCTAATTACTCCTACTTGTGCTTGTTGTGTCCTCTTTGTGTTTAGATAGTTTGCTTTGTAACAAGTTTAGAACGTGACCCTATGCAACTTACAGCTAAGCCGTATAACTACACGGCTCACTTTCCAGAGAGCTGCAAAACCTAGATTTACTCTACCGTAAGGCTATGGCCAAGCTGTAGATGTACTACTGCTAAGCCGTAGGCTAGCTGTGACCCAACCGTAGGTCAAGTTACGGCTTGACTTCTAGAGAGCAGAAAATGGAGCAAACCTTCTACGGTCCAGCCACGGTTAAGCAGTGCGGTGTGCTACGGCTAAGCCGTACCCAGCCATGACTAAGCCGTAGAACAATCACGGTGATGCCGTAAGAGGGAGCACGGGTTAGCCCTGGTTTGCCGTAAATGAGGATGAACAGTCTGGGGAACAACGGCTAAGCCATAAAGCATAATACGGCTAAGTCGTAAGATGTTTACTGCTAAGCCGTAGGTCAACCACGGCTAAGTTGTAAGACCAATGAAAAGTGAGAAAGGTAGGTATTGCAGAGACCTTGTAGGGCCTTTGAATTAGAATGTAGGAAACCTTAACTTGCCCAATTGAATGTGAGAGAATTGCATGAATAATCTCAAAGGTTGCAACTCATTCATGTACGTTATCCAGCTGTTAAGCACCTCCCCATGGGTATTAGTTTAAGGGACTCCGATACACCCTCCCGACACAATGCAACACGATAAGAAAAATAATTGTGTATCGGATAACTTAAAACTGCCTCATCATGCACGGTTAGAAACACTGGATAACTAGATTAGGGTTGGCTAATAAAGTATCTTAATTCTAAAAAATGTTGGAATTGTATGGCATATTGGATGATGATTATTGTCCTCCACTCTTGTGTACATGTACACTCTTATGTATGGATCAACGAGTCATCGTTACGCCCTTTCGATGATGTATACATTCGATTTTTTTGATATGTTCAGTTATTACCCATAACTTGAGTATTGTATGAGTTGAACATACTATGATAATTCTCTATATGAAATGCATGTTTTACTCAAGTATATGATTGATTCAGTATGGTCAGGCACTACTCAACCTTGGCTTTAGAATATCCGGCCAGGTTGCTTTTGGCGTAGTATGTATGTTACCGCTGCAGTGTGTTTATTTCTTAGGGCTTTCGGGCCCCAGGAACCCCAGACCCATTCATACTCTGGCCCGGTCGATGGTGTCTTTAGTATGTACGGATCTCCAAAAGGAGGATGTAGCAAATGTAGTAGCCACATAGTAAAGTACATGATATGCATATCTTGATTCTTACAACGTGCTTTATTAGACTGCATAACTGACTAGTATACGAACTTGGACCTCTATGAATTATCCGCTGCCCCTTATTCTATTAGATACAGCATCCATTAACTTATTGTTGCTTATGCTTTGCTGAATCGTTGTATTCACTCGCTATCTTGGTGCTACAGGGTTGGATCCCGCTACCTACCCCTCGTCAGTCAGCTAGACTCCAAGGGAGACCTTAGACGCCCCATTAGGGCTAGAGGAGTAAATGTGAGCACTCCGCCGGAGAGCGACATGTCATGCATATAAGTCTGCTTTGGTGTAATTGGTTATGTTAGTGGTCTCTATATTTGTATGTTAACTCACTTTTGTACAATCATATCCTTCATGTAATCTTTTATAGATATTATTTTGTTTTGCTTTGTATTTCTTTTTTTGTTATGCAATGATACCTACAGCTTCCGCGTACATGTATTGGCACGTGTGAACTTTCCTTGTGTGTGTGCATTTAGACGAGGTCTATGTGTGGGCGCACGGGAGTACGTGTGTCACTGATTAGGTTTAACCTTAATCCCTGATTGCCTGGGCTCAGGTTATGACAAACGTATTGTATGGTATCAGAGCATTGTTTGCTATAGTTGCTAAGCATGTAGGCATATAGGAACGCGGTGAGGATACAATTTCAAATATTTGACTTTATAGTTTGATATTTTGATTTGTTGGGGGATATGCAATGGGGAACATCTTGTGTTCGAGTAGTAAACCTTTGTATTTTGCAGGATATGGCTTCCGGATCAAGCATCAATAACAATCACGGGGACAATGAGAGTGGATCACCTCCTCCACAACAGCCACAAAATACAGACGACTGATTCCTTACGATGTTGCAAGCGATCCATTCTTTGCAAGCACAAGTAGTTTCCCTTGTAGACCGGCAAAGTCAGGCATCCGTTCCACCTCATATAGAGCAACAAGTTGTCTTCCAACCAAAGGAGAGTGATCCCAATGCTCTTTACGAAAAGTTTTAGAAATGCGGAGCCACCGAATTCTACAGGAATGAAGAGGTTTTGAAGGCTGAGCAGTGGTTAGAGCATACGGAATGTCTATTCAATACCGTCGTGTGTACCAACAAACAGAAAGTTATACTCATCGCTTTTATGTTTCGTGAGGTGGCAAAGACTTGGTGGAAGAGTGTGAAAAGGTCTTATAAGGACATGCCAGGTGCGACGGTTTGGAAGACATTCAAGAAGCAATTCCAAAGAAAGTTTATTTCAGCTCATATACAGAGAGCCAAGGAAGTAGAGTTCTTAGCTTTGCAGCAAAGCAGATGAAAATGGCCGAATATGTGTATAGGTTCGTGTAGTTATCGTATTTTGTGGAGGACATGGTTAACACTGAAGAAAAGAAAGTGAACCGCTTCATCAATGGCTTGAATCCTAGATACAAGAATCATGTGACAACCTTCCAATGGCCAGCTACCTTCGACGATGCCGTAGACAGAGCTTATGCTACAGAGGCCAACCTTCAAGATATAGCTATTGACTCCAAGAGACATGCGCCATCTGGTGCAAGAGGACAAGTACAAAAGAAAATGAAAGGCAAGCAAGGTGCCTCCAGTTCAACCAGTGTGACTTGTAAACATTGTGGCAAAGGCCACAAGTCAAAGCAATGTTGGAGAAAGACAAGAGCTTGTTTTATTTGTGGCTCCATTGATCATTTAATGGCCAAATGTCCGAGATACAAGTCATCCCAACCCCAACAATTCAAATCAACTGCTTCGACAACTCCAAGCTGATCAAAGCAATCCCGCCAAGACCAGAAGCCGACTCACTAGACCGCTCGTGCTTATGCTACTACCCATGAGAGCACGGAGGAGGCGAATGTGGTGGAAGGTACTATTTTGATTGCGCAAGCTAAGGCTATAGTATTGTTTGATTCGGGGGTCTACGCACTCATTCGTAGCAACTTATTTTGCTGAGCAGTTACGGCAGCCACCTAAGCCACTACCGTATGTGTTGGTGGTGTCCACCCCGGTTGGTAAGAAGGTGGAGTGTAGTGTTTACTACCCTCAATGCGATGTACGGATTGAATGGCGTCAACTTCCAGTTGACCTAATTTTGTTGTCAATGTTAGACTTTGATGTAATCCTTGGAATGGATTGGCTCGCGCGATACCATGCCCGTGTGAATTGTTACAGCAGGATGATTTACTTCGACCTAGGCTATGGGTTCCATTTCGAAGGCAGTTAAAAGAAATGCTCGAGGCGTGTTATCTCCGCATGTAAAGCGGATCGCATGATACGCAAGGGGTATAAAGGCTTCATTGCCTTTATTTCAAAGAAGAAGGACTCAAAGCAACTTGGAAAGATCCCGGTAGTAAGTGATTTTCCGAATATCTTTCCCGATGAAGTGCCAGAGTTACCCCCTATAAGAGAAGTGGAATTCGCTATTGATATTGTCCCAGGCATAGCACCGATTAGTAAGGCTCCTTATCATATGGCCCCAGCAGAATTGTTGGAATTGAAGAAACAATTGCAAGATCTCTTGGATAATGGTTTTATACGCCCGAGTGTCTCACCGTGGGGAGCTCCGGTGTTGTTTTTCAATAAAAAGGATGGCACCTTTCGGATGTGTATTGACTATCGGCAGTTGAATAAGGTGACAATAAAGAATAAGTATCCCCTGCCATGTATTAATCAATTATTTGATCAATTTCAAGGTGCCACATACTTTTCAAAAGTCGATTTGAGGTCTGGGTATCACTAACTAAGGGTGAAAGAAGATGACATTCCCAAAACTGCCTTTAGGACATGGTATAATCATTATGAGTTTCTCGTGATGCCATTTGGATTAACCAATGCACCTACCGCTTTTATGGCTTTGATAAATTGGATTTTTGCTCCTTTTTTGGATCAGTTTGTTGTTGTGTTTATTGATAATATTTTGGTGTACTCTAAGACAGTAGAGGAGCATACAGATCACTTAAGAAAAGCCTTGCAATTGTTGAGAGAACATCAACTCTATGCCAAGTTGGCAAAATGTGATTTTTAGCTTCAACAGGTGGCATTTCTTGGTCATATCATTTCACGAGACAAATTGGCAGTTGATCCATCGAAGGTTGAGGCAGTTGTGAATTGGGCCAGCCCAAAGTCGGTGGCCGAGATTAGAAGTTTTCTTAGACTTATAAGATATTATAGAAGATTTGTTCAAGACTTTGCTAAGATATCCACTCCTTTGACCAAGTTAACATGGAAGAATGTACTGTTTTATTGGTCTGATAAGTGTGAAGCAAGTTTCCAGACTTTGAAAGAAAAGTTAACGACCGCCCCAGTACTGACTCTACCTAATGGAGATGAAGGATTTGTAATTTATTCTAATGCTTCTCAAGTTGGTTTGGGCTATGTCTTGATGCAACATAGTAAGGTGATTACTTATGGATCCAGACAACTTCGAGAGCATGAGAAGAACTATGCCACACATGATTTGAAGCTATTGTGTTTACTTTGAAGTTTGGAGATATTATCTGTATGGTGTGAAATTTGAGATACATTCAGATCATCACAGTTTGCAATACTTGTTTACGCAGCATGAGTTGAACATGAGGCAACACAGATGGCTTGAGTTTATTACGGATTATGATTTTTCCTATCAAGTACCATCCAGGGAAAGGAAATATAGTGGCTGATGGACTTATTAGGAAATCAGAGACTCTTAATGGTTTAAACAACGTTCTTTTATTTATGCACGATAGGCCTGTCGAAGTGAAATTGACAGACAACTATGTGATGCTGTCAAGTACTCTTGTTTTCTAACCTGAGGTGATTCAGCAAATTAAGGATCGACAATTTAAAATTTTGACTTTGAAGTGAATCCGAGACCATAGAGGAGAGTGACCCGACTTCCTACTAGAAATGGTATACTGTATTTTTGGAACAGGTTGTGTGTCCCCGCAATCACTAACTTAGAAGAGAACTTGATGACAGAGGCACACTATCCTCGATATGTGATGCATCCAGGGAGTACGAAGATGTATCGAAACTTGAAAGACTAGTTCTGGTGGAAGAATATAAAGAGAGAAATCGCAAGGTTTGTCGCTAGGTACTTAACTTGTCAGAAGGTGAAAGCAAATCATCACAAGCCTCCAGGTTCATTACACCCATTGCACCTATTGCAGTGGAAGTGGGAACATATTTCCATGGATTTTGTTTCAGAGTTACCTCTAACAAGTAAGAAGAATAACGCCATTTGGGTGATCGTGACCGATTAACGAAGTCAGCCCATTTCATTCCATTCAAGAAGGGTATGACATTTTCAGAAATGGTGAAAAAGTTTGTGGATGAGATCGTCAAATTACATGGTACGCCCGTGTCGATTGTGTCCGATCGTGACAGCCGTTTGGTCTCATTTTTCTGAAAAGCATTTCAAGACGCTATGGCTACCAAGCTGAGTTTTAGCATAGCGTATCGCCCGCAGACGGATGGGCAATCCAAACAGACGATTCAAACATTAGAAGACATGCTATGGGCTAGTGTGTTAAGCTTTGAAAAAGAATGGGATATACATCTCTCATTGTGTGAATTTGCCTCTAATAACAGCTTCCATGAGAGTATTGGTATGGCCCCATATGAAGTGCTGTATGGACGTAAATGTCGGAGTCCAATTTGCTGGGAAAAAGTTGGAACTCGAAGTTTTCACGAACCGACAATTATCTCCGAAACTACTAAGAAAGTATAGAAAGCAATAGAGAATTTGAAGGTTGCACGGTCGAGACAGAAGAGTTATGCAAATACCCGTCGAAAAGCTTTAGAGTTTCATGTTGGAGATTGGATTTTTCTTAAGGTCTTGCCAATGAAGGGTACTATACGTTTCAGCCAAAAGGGTAAGTTAGCTCCTAGATATGTTGGCCCATTTGAGATTAAGAACAGGATCGGTGATTTGGCATACAGGTTAGCTCTTCTAGTGGAGTTTTCTGGAGTACATGATGTATTTCATGTATCGATGCTTCGCAAATATGTTCGAGACCCTACCCACATCATTCGATACAACAATGTGTAAATACAACCGAACGTGATAGACGTTGAGCGACCACTCCTTATTGTCGAGAAAAGAGAGCAAATCTTGCGTACTAAAACCATACGATGGGTCAAGGTGCTATGAGAACATCACAATCCTGATGAAGCCAGCTGGGAATTGGAAGAGCAAATAGCGCAACAATATCCCCACCTCTTCGCACAGGTACGTGTTCATTCCAAGGATAGAATGATTCCTAAGCGAGGGAGGATGTAAAAATCCGACCCAAGTCAATCCGGTTTAGCGACTAATTAATGTGGTTTTGAGTAAATTGTTAGCAAATGAGCTTTATGTTGTTGGTTTATCCTTTTGGGTTTTGTTTCGGGTCATGGATGGGTAATTTGGTTGAGTTTGACCTGGATTAGGTAGACAGGAGCCCTTTTTCGTAATTTTAACTTTTGTGTGAGTTCGTCATTGACGCATCATATCTTAGTGTCAACATATGTATTTTGTCAAGCGCGTTGATTCTCGTAATTGACTCACAAGCAAATGACTTCGTTTGCTCCCGTTGGACAGTCATTTGACTTGAATTGTAATTTTTATATACTTTTGGACTTTTCTATAATTTCTACTCATACTTATCTTATAAAATGGGTTGCATGCACCGACTTCTCTCCCTCCTCAACGTCTCATCTTCGTTTCTTCATTCCCTCCTTTTTTTTCTTCCTTCTTCTACAAGCAGAGCCAAAAAAGGGAGAATTTGTTACATCCATTTCATCAAATCCATCGCTTATGCAGTCCAAGGTACGCTTGGGCTGTTTTATCATAAAAAGGGAGATCATTCACCCAGTTTTATCATAATCCATTGGGCAAGTCAAGGTTGCCTATATTCTAATTCAAAGGTCCTACCAGGTCTCATTCATCTCTAGCTTTCTTACTTGTTATATGTCTTACAGCTCAGCCGTGGGTGACCTTACGGCTTAGCCGTGGCTGGGCCATAGAAGAGCTGCAAATTGCTAACTCTTAGTTATTTTAAAATGACACTCTGTATTGATCTATAACTGGGTCACGGTTGGGTTTACGGCTTAGCCGTAGTACACTTTACGGCTCAATCGTAGCACAATTTACGGCTTAGCCGTGACTGCGCTGGATCGATTTCTGAATCTGTCACAGAATCAATTGAACGTATGCAACTATGACAAAAACTCATCAAATAGAAGGGAATTAACACAAATTAGGCTGTAAACATCTTTCCCATGCAAGATTACCAAATTTATTCACAATCAACTTATATCAACATGGGTTCATATAAATCATACTTATACTTGCCTCAAATGAGTTCAAACACAAGAATAGCTGTCCTTAGGCTCATTCCAATGTCCAAATACTCTTCTAATTACCATGCATGCAGAGAAAGAAAGTAGAGAGAAGAACGTGAGGGCATACACACAATAATTGATGAGAAAATAAAGAGGAAGATAATGAAAACCAAACCCAAAGCTTACCTTACCTCAACCCACAAGAAGAATCAACAGTAAAGAGCACAAATTCCTTCTTGGGTTGATTGTTGGGGAAGAAGAAAGAAAGAAACGAAGAGAAGAAGAAGAGAGAAACGAACGCGAGAGAGAAAGAGAGTTGGTGGAAGCTTTATAAAGATAAGATTAAGGAAAAATTGCAAGAAAGTCCAATGAATTAGACAATTTACAGTTAGAGCCATTTGACGGTCCAACTGAAACAAACGACATCTTTTTCAAACGAAGCGGTTATGGGAATGAAAGTGCTCAAGGAAAGACACGTGTTGACGCCAAGATGATGCATAAATGACGATGTCTAAAAAAATCTAAAATTATTAAAAAGGGCTTGGTCTACCTAAACCAAGTCAAACTCAACCCACCTACCTATCCATGACCCGCAACAAAACCAAAACAAAAGCAAAACACAATTAACAGCTAATACATCGTTACTTAGTCGCTAAACGAGGTTAAGTGGGATCGGAGTGTTACACCGGTCGATGATGTTCTTAGTATGTACGGATCCCCAGAGGGAGGATATGGCAAATGTAGTAGCCACATAGTAAAGTACATGACGTGTATATATTGATTCTTAGAGTATGCTTTATTAGACTACATAACTACTTGGTATACGAACTTTGACCTCTATGACTTATCAGCTGCCCCTTATTTTGTTAGATACAATATGCATTAACTTATTATTGCTTATGCTTTGTTGAATCGTTATATTCACTAGCTGTCCTTGGTGTTGCAGGTTCAGATCCCGCTAACAACCCCTCGTCGGTCAGCCAGACTCCAAGGGAGACCTTAGATGCCCCGTCAGGGTTAGAGGAGTAGATGTGAGCACTCTGCCAGAGAGCGACATGTCATGCATATAGGTCTTCTTTGGTGTAATTGGTTTTGATAGTGGTCTCTATATTTTGTACGTTAACTCACTTTTGTACAATCATATCCTTCATGTATTCTCTTATAGATATTATTTTTTTTGCTTTGTATATCTTCTCTTGTTATGCAATGATACATACAGCTTCCACGTACATGTATTGGCACGTGTGAACTTTCCTTGTGCGTGTATATTTAGATGAGGTCTACGTGTGGGCGCACGGGAGTACGTATATCATTGATTAGGTCTAACATTAATCCCCGATTGCCTAAGCTCAGGTTGTGACAACTTGCTCATTTGTAACCAAGTGAAAGACGTAAGTATCCTTAAGCTCTTTTCAAATTCTCTCATTATGTAGAAGAAAAAGTAGGGAAGTGGGGACAAAATTGTAAGGGACATAAATTTTTTGAAAAATACTCCAATGACTTCAAAGGAACATTCAAAGTTGAGTGGGAGCAATTGCCCCCACTCAACCACCACTCCATCCGCCCATGTTTACATATAACTTTAACATCAGTAATTATATGATGTGGGTACTCTGAAATGTTTTAATTGTACCATCTCTTTACTATGATGCTTTCACTATGTTATAGGTCAATCAACAAAATGTTTATACCTTATGTGGACATTGATCCTATGTACGACCTCTATTGGGGGCCTTATGTATGGCTTGATAAGAAAACTTTTAAGTGGCCCTAATCTCACGCATAATCCCGTTTTTCCAAATGGGGCGTGATAGTCTATCTATGGTCCTTACTATCACATCTCGTATTTTTAATCCAAAGGTCGGTGGCCTGATGGATTAGTTCTATCATGATCTATTGCAGAAGCCTTTGATTGTGTAATTTGATGAAAATGGCAAGATTGTAACGATGCTTTATTTTTATTGGAAAAAAAAATGATGGCGATTATTACAAAAGCATAAGGAGAGGGTCATGGCTATGATACCATAATATATTTCAAATAACAATATATTTTGATAGAAATCACCATATCTTTTATTCAAGGAAATGGTTACATATTACAAAAGCTAATAGACAATAGCATGCTATTGATTATTCAAAATTAAAATTACCTAAAATCTCTAACCATTAACCTAGTCTTTTGTCATTAACATATCAATATCTAGCAATTGTTGTGTGCGAAAACGATTTTGACCTTTCAAAATGCAAGCATGGGTTTTCTTTCTTTTCATTTTTTAAAGGATACCGTTTAAGATCAGGCCTACTTTTCTTATAAAGACCATTCTCTCTCTCTCTCTCCCTCTCTCCCTCTCTCTCTCTCTCTCTCTCTCCAAAAGACTTGGAATGCATAATGAAATTCTATTAGAATGCATAATGAAATTCTATGTGCAAACCACCATTAGATTTCACACTACAACAAGTTGCACTTTTGGCAACGTTTCTTGGCGACGATTTCATAATTTCGTTGCTAAAGGCTATTATTTACCGACGCATATAAATTTGTCGGTGAAAAGGTGACTTTTACCGACGTTTTTTCCAAAAATGTCGCTAAAAGTTAGACATTATCTCGGTTAACAGTTGACTTTTACCGACGTTTTCAAAAAAACGTCGGTAAAAGTTACTTTTACCGACGTTTTTTAGAAAAAATCGTTGCTAAAAGTTAGACATTTATCTCCGGTAACAGTTAGACATTTAGCGACGTTTTTTTAAAAAAACATCGGTAAAAGTCACTTTTAGCAACGTTTGTTATAAAACGTCATTAAAAGTCACTTTTACTGACATTTTATTAAAAAAAGTCGCTAAATGTCACTTTTACCGACGTTTTTTTAAACGTCTCTAAAAGTTGAATTTTCAACCACATATTTATATCGGTAAATGATAGTCTTTAGCGACGAAATTATAAAATCGTTGCCAAAAAACGTCGGTAAAAATTACTTTTACCGATGTTTATAGTTTTCGTCGGCAATAGTATGTACTTAGGCCACCGATGAAATTTTTTGCCACGAATTCGGATAACGTTGGTAAAAGTATGTATTTGGGAAGACAATTTTTTCACTGTAGCAATATTTTTACCGACGGAATTTTTGAAATTTACGTCGGTAAAAGTTTTGAAATTTTGAAATCCCCTTTATCGATGAGATTTTGATTTGCCGATGAAAATTAACCGTCGGTAAAAGCTTGGGTGCCACCATTTCAATTTCCCGCCCCAAATTGGAATTTTTTTCTCCCTTGCGCTGCTCTCTCTCGCTCGCACTCTCGCCCAAATTTCTCCCTCGCACTGTTCTCACTCTCTCACTCTCTCTGCTCTCTATATATCTCCGGTCTCTCTCTCTCTCTCGCTCTCTGTCTGCTCTCTCTCCAATCTCTCTTTCTCGCTCTCTCTGCTCTCTCTCTCGCTCTCTCGCTCTCTCTGCTCTCTCTCTCTCTCGCTCTCTCTGCTCTCTCTCGCTCTCTCTGCTCTCTCTCGCTCTCTCTGCTCTCTCTCACTCTCTCTGCTCTCTCTCACTCTCTCTCGCTCTCTCTGCTCTCTCTCTCACTCTCTCTGATCTCTCGCCCCAAATCCTCTTTCTCTGCTCTCTCTCACTCGCTTTCTCTCTCTCTGATCTCTCTCGCCCCAGATCCTCTCTCTCTGCTCTCTTTCTCTCTCTCTTTGCTCTCTCCCTCTCTCTCTCTCTCATCCCAGATCCTCTCTCTCTGCTCTCTTTCTCTCACTCTCTTTGCTCTCTCCCTCTCTCTCTCTCATCCCAGATCCTCTCTCTCTACTCTCTTTCTCTCACTCTCTCTACTCTCTCGCTCTCTCTCGCCCCAGATCCTCTCTCTCTGCTATCTTTCTCTCACTCTTTCTGCTCTCTCGCCCCATATCCTCTCGCTGCTCTCTCTCTCACTCTCTCTGCTCTCTCGCCCCATATCCTCTCGCTGCTCTCTCTCTCACTCTCTTTGCTCTCTCGCTCTCTCTCTCGCCCCAGAGCCTCTCTCTGTTCTCTTTCTCTCACTCTCTCTGCTCTCTCGCTCTCTCTCTCTCGCCCTAGATCCTCTCTGCTCTTTTTCTCTCACTCTCTCTGATCTCTCACTGTCTCTCTCGCCCCCAAATTCCTCTCTCTCTCTGTTCTCTTTCTCTTACTCTTTCTAATCAGTCGCTCTCTCTTGCCCCCAGATTCCTCTCTCTCTGCTCTGTTTCTCTCACTCTCTCTCGCTCTCTCTGCCCTCTCTCTCTCTCCCCGATCTCTCTCTCTCTCTCTCTCTCTCCCCGATCTCTGTCTCGCTCTCTCTCTCTCTCTTATCTCTCTCTCTCGCTCTCTCTCTGCTCTCTCTCCAATCTCTTTTTCTCGCTCTCTCGCTCTCTGCTCTCTCTCTCTCTCACTCTCGCTCTCTCTGCTCTCTCTTCTGATGTGGTTTTGCCGATGTTCAAAAACATCGGCAAAGGAAAAATAAAAAAATTAAAGAATTCAAATTATAATGAGAAAATAAATATTATATTTTTTAAAAAATAAAATTATTGGCGACGAAAATTTTCTTAAAAACGTCGGCAAAGGTAAAATTCCATTTTTTAAAAATAAATACATTACCGACGTTTTTTTAACGTCGGCAAAATTATATACAATTTTTAAAAATTAATATTGTAAAACATGGTTTTGCCGACGTTCCAAAACGTCGGTAAAAGCTATTATTATCTAATTGAAATGAAATTTATAACTTTTACCGACGTTAAAAAATGTCGGTGAAAGTCCCATGGTGCGTCGGTAAATGGGACTTTTGCCGACGAAATTAAAAAACGTCGGTAAAATATTTTGGTGACGTTTTTTTATCGACATCCAGGCAACGAAAATTTTTTTGTCGGTAAAAAGCTTTGCCGACGTTTTGAATACTTTTAGCGACGAAAAAAAGCGTCGCTAAAACTGTTAATTGTTGTAGTGTCACTACAATTAAGATTGGATCCGCCATTAGATTTATCGTATGTAAAATGGATAATTCTCTTGCTTTGTACTCCATATTTTTAATTAGGTGCTGTGTACATTGTTTAATTTCTGATGGATATAAAATATGGCGGAGTGACATGCAAGATGAAGGGTTTTGTTCTGCCGCGGACTCTAGATATTTCTTTTTTTTTTTTTTTTTTCTTTCCCTTTTCTTTATTATTATTATTTTATTTATTTTTTTTTCTCAGCTACTAATGGAGTAGGCCTCTCCTATTGAGGAAAAGGTACACTTCATGGTTCGTAGGTCATGATTTTCATCTTGCTTGGATCGATTCAGTAAATTATTTTTGATCTACAAATAAAGTTAGGTTTTAAATCTAAAACATTTTCAACCATTAATATGATGAGCCCAGATCTCAATCTTGATCAATTAGCAATATAGATATAAGATCATAAAAGTCAAGGTTCCAATCTTTTAACGAATCGAATCATAATCCAGGAGATGTAGATTCTTTGATGTTATGACCCATATAAAACAAGCTCAGTCTGGATCACTTTGACTTAATATTGTAGATTCTCCGATAGTGAAGTAAGATAAGTAACACGTAAGGCTGTCTTTGTTCCACAAGAGAATTCATGCTTCATGGATTTTTTATATTTGTGGGAGAGAAGAGTCCATTTCTATCACTTTTATCATAAATTGAAGCCCTATCAATTTTGTTTGGGGGGGGGGGGGGGGGGGGGGGGGGGTGTTACAAGTTTTAGTTCTGCGCAAGAAAACAATGCCTTACAAGTTACAAAAGAGTGGGTTGCATGGAAAAAAAAATAGTTGTAATAACTTCCTACCCTTTCCTTTGGATTTTTTTTTTGTTTTTTTTCTTTTGCATAATTAAAAAACTAAACTGCTAATTTTGATCTTTCTTCTTCTTAAAAAATATTTTATATTAAAGGATGAAAATATATTTCTTTTTAAAGGAAAACACTCTACTTTTCTGCATATTTCTGCATTAAAGCAATTACGAAGGCGCCATATGAGCTTGTCATACCACCTTGTGTCAACTAGAGTTCGGACTTAGGACTTCCTTGGAAAGGATTTGTCGGTCAATAACTAGTTGTACGAGGAGGTTGGTTTTTTTTTTAAGAAATAAAAGGATGTTGGTTGATGGATGTTTTCGATTAAATAAGTAGGCCCCACTAATTCATATGCACGGCTACTCACATTGGTTTCTCTCTCTTATGGTAGTTATTCTCATTTAGCACGTGTGAAATTTTTTTTGGGTAGTGGCAGTCGCTCTCATTTATCACGTGTGCCATACATGAAATGGTGAGCCCAAAGAGTGTCCTATTTGACACGCCAGCATCGTAGAAGCATAAACTCATAAATGATGCATGTGCAAGTCCATGTGAACATACCCCACCCCAGTAGAGACTACATGGAGGAGTACAAATTCCATCCGAACAATGATAAATGCATAAAGACAACTGAAAAGGATTGATCCATGTCACCTATTGAAGTGTCCCTTTCTTTTAGAATTTCGAATAGGTGAGGAGCCCTCACCGTGACCTTGGTCTTCCCACGGTCACCCAAAGGGATTTACTCATAGGATCCGGACTCTTTTCTTCTAAGGTGATAATTGATATTTACTACCCCTTACAATGATCAGCAGAAACTAGAGACTTTCAAAGAAATTGCTAACTAGCCTCCAGGATACAAGCAGCCGAGCCTTTTTACAATATCAGTGATATGAACTTTCATGTGAAATTCAAATGCAATTTTTTGAGTGAGTAGCTGTCAATAAATTCATCATCTATCAATAACAGCTTCTTCATCTTATTTCTACTCCATCTAAAATTTTAATTGGTGCTATTATTTTCATTTAGTTAAATTCAAAATGATTTGGCAATTTTTTTCTTTTTAATGGACAATTGTTAGCTAGCTAGCCGATGAGCATTTAATTACATATAAAAGTAAGAGTAATATGAGTCAAATAGACTTTTTTCTAGTTAGAAAACAGGATAGATTGGCTTGTAAAGATTGCAAGGTTATCCTAGCAGAGAGTTTAACTACGCAACATAAGTTTAGAGTTTTAGATATTTGCAACAGAAATATAAAGAGAGCCGTAGTAAACACAATGGATCCTAAAACAAGGTGAAGAGATTTGAAGGGAAAAGGAGCAAATATATTTAAGGACAAAATGATTGAGAAGGGAAAATAGAATATTGAAGGAGAAACTACAGTAATGTGGAATCAAATGACTAATTGCATTAGGAATGTTGCAAATTAGGTACTTGGAGAATCAAAAGGGAATAGACATATTAATAAAGAAACATGGTGGTGGAGTATAGAGGTTCAGGAAGTTATTCAACAGAAAAGACATTGCTACAAAGTTTGGCAGGGGACTAAGAATATGAAAAATTTTGAGCTATATAAGAAAGCAATGAAAGAAGCTAAGAAAGTAGTAAGTAGTACAAAGTTCAAAGCATAAAATGACCTCTATAATCGGTTGGGAACAAGAGAAGGAGAAAAAGATATTTTTAAACTTGCAAAAATAAGAGAAAAGAAAAGTAAGGACTTAGATCATGTCAAATGTAAAGAACAATAAGGAAAATATTTTGGTGAAGGACAACGATATTAAAGAAAGGTGAAAGGAATATTTTATCAAACTTCTAAATGAAGAATATTTGGGCAATACAAGAGTTAAGGAGGATACTTCATCACTAGATCATACTTTTCTCCGTAGAATTAGAGGGGTAGAAGTGAAAAAAACATTGAAGCGAATAAAGACAAGAAAGGCAACGGGCCCAGATGGTATTCCGATAGAGGTATGTAAATGCTTAGGAGATGTTGGGGTAAGTTGGTTATGTAGACTATTCAATAAGATACTTGTGAAAAAAAAATGTCGGATGAATAGAGAAGAAGCATTGTAGTACCTATATATAAGAATAAAAAAGATATACAAAATTGTACCAACTATCGAGGGATTAAACTTATGAGTCATACTATGAAGTTATGGGAGAGAATAATTGAGCAAAAACTGAAAAAAAAAGACCAAGATTTCTAAAGACCAATTTGGTTTTATGCCAGGAAGATCAACTATGGAACCTATTTTTTCACTTAGGCAATTAATAGAAAAACACCAAGCAAAGAGGAAAAATCTACATATGGTCTTTATCGATTTGGAAAAAGCCTATGATATGGTATCGAGGAGTTTAATTTAGTGGGTTTTAAAGAAAAGGATTGTTCCTAGAGGTTACATTGAAATTTTTAAGGATGTGTACGAAAGAGCAGTAACAAATGTAAGAACCACCTGTGGAGAAACAGATGGATTTCCCGTGACTATAGGTTTACATCAGGGATCAACGTTAAGCCCTTATCTCTTTGCCTTAATTATGGATGAGTTAACTGTGCAAATTCAAGAAGAAGTACCATGGTGTATATTATTTGCAGATGACATAGTATTTGTGGATGAATCAAAAGATGGTGTAAATGCAAAGCTTGAGAGATGGCGGGGGGCATTAAAGTTTAGAGGCTTTAAAATAAGTCGTAAAAAGACAGAATATATGGATTACAACTTCAGTGGACATATACAAGTTATAGAAACCACTGTCAAAATTGAAGCCCATGAGATACCATGTACAGATTCTTTTCGGTACCTAAGTTCGATAAGTAGTAAGGATGGGGAAATTGATGAGGATGTAGAACATAGGATAAAAGCTGGATGGCTGAAGTGGAGACTAACTTCGGGAGTGCTTTGTGACAGGCGAATGCCAACGAAATTGAAGGGCAAATTTTACAGGACAGTGATTAGACCGGCTATGACATATGGAGCAGAATGTTGGCCAATTAAGAAGATGCATATTCATAAGATGGATGTAGCGGAAATGAAAATGATTAGTTGGATGTATGGTAATATTAGGAAAGTTAAAATTAGAAATGATCACTTTCGAGAGCATTTAAGAGTAGCACCAATAGGAGATAAGATAAAGAAACCCGTTTAAAATAGTTTGGGCATGTTGAGCGTAGGCAAGTAATGACACCGGTGAGAAAAAGTTTAGATATACAGGTGGATAGCCCATCAAGAGTGAAGGCAGGCCGAATAAAACATGGATGGAAGTCATTAACTCAGATTTGAAGAAGTTTCACTTAGCGAAATATTTGGCTCAAAATAGAACGGAATAGAGAAACAGAATTCATGTACATGACCCCAACATGGTTGGGATAAGGCTTTGATAATGATGATGAATTGTTAGCTATCTAGCCCTTCTCTTTTATCTGAGCTTTTGATCGACAGTTGTCTAAAAATCAGTAAATTCAAATTCCAAAATACAATGTTCTATTTTGATGTTAGAAGACTTTCAAATTACAGCATAAATAAGCCTGTTTTATTTGAAAAATCATAGTTATATGAGTAATCATTCACATAATACTCAATTTTAATGGAATAAACATGACTTTCAATATCTCGATAAGGTTTTATATAATTTTCAAGAGAAATTACAATATATTTTATATTATATGAAAAATAAAATAATACACTATAGTGTGAACTACGTTGAAATTGAAAATTCTTATAAAAACAAAAGATTCAAAGCCACTTAAAATATTGTGTCCTTGAATTTCTCCATTTCCAAGAGTCGTTTGTTCCATAAAATTGAATAGTTTGGAATTCCAAAGTGGCTAAAGTTGAAGAAATTGTTTTGAGTATCCATAATGGATTTCAAATAATCTCCCATTTAATGGAGAATGAATTGAGGGGAGAAAGAAAATGATTTATTAGAGAAAGATTGGGTATTCATTTACCATCTTCCCTTAATTCATTTGCCAACAAATGAAGGATTATTTGATTGCTATTCATGAATATTAACAACTATTTCTTCAATTTTTGTTACTTTTTGAAGAACATTTCTTGTAGCTACTAAATATTCAATTCCATGCAGACAAATAGACACACTAAATTAATCTTCTTTATTTGGATAACAAATAAGATTTTTAAAATAAATTAAAAAAAACCTTAATCCTTTTGCAACCATATGATTACTGAAGTTATGTATAAAGTGAACCGTGTCTATATAATAGTGATTAACTTCGATGTTGCCAAACTATCAATATTTTCTAATAAAGGGTGCTAGTGTGCATGAACTATGAAGAGAGATAGATCATATGTGAACCTCCTATATGCAAATAAAAAAAATTTTAAAGAAAAAAACCAACAAAAGAAGGTGGATAATTTGTCATGAACAAGTTATATTCATTTTCCATGAACAAGTTATACATTTGCCAAAAGCTATATCTTGTGAGCTCATATCTTTATTAGTTATGAGATAGAAATTTTTAATTACTTATTCATTGGTAGCTTAGTAGTAGGCACCTTCCTACCACGGAAAACATGTAGCGTTGATGGGAAGAGACTTCGTTGGGTACGTTGGGTGTGTGAGTTGTTTAACAAAGCAATAAAAAAATGCCATGGACAATTACGCAGGTTACATGGAGGGACATAGGTAGAGGACTTCCACTTGCAATTGAGGTCCAAGAAGATTTTAACTATATAATGAAGAATAGTAAGTTTTCATGCCGATATTAAATATGTTGTAACCCTCTCCTTTTATTTAGGCTTGAGAAATACAACAAATAAATAGTTATCCTATCTAAAATCTGTTGAATTTTATTTTGTATTTCGGTTTAGCCTGATCGGTGATTTTAGCTAGCCATAACCGAGGTTCAAGGCTAAAAGTATTTTAATTATTATGTGTGAGTTTTCTTGTTGGCCAAGAAAGCAGAAAATATATATATATATATGTATATATTGATGTATTGTAAACCTAGATCCCTTGAGATAGGATCATGACAGACAAGTTTTCTCCTCTATGGACGTAGGCAAGATTGTCGAACCATATAAAATTGTTGTATCATGTGTGTGATTGCTTGATTGTGTGATTATTTGTATTCATCGCGGTTGATTCGTTAATCAAGGATATTTCTACTATGCCACTTTTTCCAATAAGTGATATCAGAGCGAGGTGGAGATCGCGCAGGGTTTTGCAATTGACCGATCAGATCAATGTGGAAGAAGAGGATAGGCGGATCTTGCCAAGATCCACCTTCCATTGTGACGGAACAGAACAGATCGGTGATCATAAATCTAAAGGAGGCAGCCTTGGGTTCGTCGATTGTCGCACAACAGAGAAGAAGAAAGAGTTTCTCGTGCTGATAGGATTGGTCATTGTTTTCGAAGAAGAAGATCGAGTGAGATCTTGGTGGGCCATAGTGAAGAAAAAGACAAAAGGTTCTGTGAGCAGAGGATTCTCAGTTTCTATTTGGCATCCTCTGATTTGCAGCTGTTCTTGTTCTACCCATCACCTAGGAAGAAGGGCAGGGCTAGCTCGCATCTGTGGTGCAAGACGAAACAGAGGAGAGAAGGTTTTCTAGAAAGGGAAAGACCACCCGCAGTTCCCGCAGCCAGAGCCACTCGCCTGCCGTCTTTGGTGTGCTGTGATCAGAGAGGAAGAAGAAGGGCGAGTTCGCTAGGCTCCTCGCGGTCGTTACCATCACCAGCCATCGCCTCGTTGGTTTCGTAGGGCTGGAGAGAATGAGGGGATCTCCCGCTGCGGTCGTTACCATCACCAGCCATCACCAGCTTGCTGCTCCCGCCTACTCCTCGCGGGCCTCCAGCCGCAGTGGTTGCCACTGCGATCGCTGCCGGATACCGCTGCGCCATAACCGAAGCAAGAGGAAGAGGGGTTGGGTTTTCGATTCTGGGTTGCAGGAAACCAGAATCGCAGAGGAGAAGGTGAAGGACCTACGTTTTATCCCAGGTCCGGTCAAGGTTAGGTTGGGTTTACCTGACCTGTTAGCAGCGAGCCTAGCAGCACCTCCAGGTCAGTTTACATGGGGTCAGACCTAAGCCATGTGCAAAGCCCAGCCAAGTACAGTAACTGCAGCGCTGATGTCAGTAGGATGCATCAGTTCCATATCAGCAAAACACAGTCAAAGGTAGTTTTGATAGGGGATCGATGGCCGAATTTTATTTCTATGATATCTTGATCATCTAGTATTTGATCGGAGATCTGTTTACGCCTATGAACTCATTACAAACAAATCTACGTGTAAGTGGAAGAAAATTGGCAGTTCAACGGTTAATAGGTATATTTGATCAATCAAAGAGCAAAAAATTGTTTATGCAATATCAAAGTCATTCGGTGTCCGGTTTCAGATTCATTTTTTCCAGCGTACTCACGATGACGAGATATGAAGTAGCTAGAAGATATTGGTAGTTTGAAAGGCCAAAAAAAATTGGGGGATTGAAGAAGCTATCTGATTCATGATGATAGCAATGGATTTAAGCATCATCGGCCAAATTGAAGTCTTTAACAGAAAAATGACTTCAGGCATTGGTAGGAGAGAGTCATGGACTCCTTGACACAGCAAGAGCTGAAACGTGTTACTTGATGTCATTGGCAAGAGAATGCTCTGAGACTTCATGGAAAGCTTAGATCCTCGTTGAAGGGATCGAGAATGAGTGACATGCCAAAGTAGATGAAAAAGTGAAAGAATCAGAATCGAAAGGAAATAGTGTGACAGAGAGCTCGGATTCGGACGATTAGGAATCACTTTTACTCGCTGCAGGTATGAGTCAGATTGGTGAGCATGGTATTTGGATTCTAATTCTTCCTATCATGTGTACAAAAAGAGATTGATTTGATTCAAATAACTCTCATTATTAATGGATCTATTCTTATGAAAAAGAATGCAAAATTTATGAACATTTGAGATAAGAGCAGTAAAGATTCATATATATGATGATATTGTTCGAACTTAATGGATGTTATGGATGTTCCAATAAAGATCCGGGTTTACGATGATGTTGTTCGAACCTAACAGATGTAATGAATGTTCCAGGTTTGCAAAGGAATTGGATTTATTTAAGTACCTTAGACTTCAAAGGCTTTAGGTGCACTGTAGCAAGTGGAGTTGTAAAGGTGGAAAAGAGAACATTTGTCATCATAGAGAGTGAGATGGCTAGAAATCATTATAAGTTGATAGGGAATACATTTTAGGTGGAGCAGTGAAGAAGACATCAAATAACAGGATAGGAAATATATAGTTCAGGTAGAGTTAGATGCGACGAATCATCGGAAAATAGATTGATGGGTATTCAATGATATCATCTAACTGAATCCAGGAAGAACTAAATGGAGATTATTTCCTCGAAGCAAGCTAGTTTAGCATTGGGTCATGCCTAACGCGCATATTCAGTGCCCAACCTGCCAAAACATACTAGAATAAGATAGTTGCAGGTTTGACGAGAAAAACATCAGGATAGAGACGATGAAGGAAGATTCACAACACGCCATTGAGATCCGGATTCGGAAATGTCTTTTTTATCTTGATGAATGAAAGTTAGGTTCATTGTGTTGCAAGAATACATGCAGAGATGGCAACAAATAAATGGCACTTTGAAGATTCAAGATGGAGGTGTTTAAGTTAAATGAAGCAACTACGAGAAACCTCAAGTCGGTTTGAACTTAATTGAAATCAGACAATGCTGAGATTATCTGTGCATCGGGGCTAAGGGGTGCAAGAGTTGCGCTTGGTCATAGCTTATGTGGAGGCACGCCTTCCGGTGAGGTACGAAAAGTGCTTGCTCAATATATTAGAGTGTTGAAGAAAGAAGACTATACCATTAGTGTAGTGGTGTACCATTCAGCAAGGTATGTGAAGACATTGCCAGTTTCATCTGAAGGTGGCTATGAGGATTTATGGAATCCAAGCCAAGGTGTAGATTGTTGGATTTTATCTTGTATTTCAGTTTATCGGATCAATCATTTAGATAAACTTAAACTGAGGTTCAAGATTAGGAATATTTTAATCATTATGTATTAGTTTTCATATTAGCCAAAAAAGCAGAAACTATATATATTAATGTATTATAACCCTAGATTTCAAGGAATTGAATGGGATCATAATAGCTTAGTTCTCTCTTCCGTATATGTAGATAAGGTTGTCGAATCACGTAAAATTATTGTATATATGTGTTTGCTTGATGGTATGATTGTGTGTGTTCATCATGATTGATCCGTTGATCGCAAGTTATTTCTACTACACCACTTTCCCCAGCAAAATAAACATAGAACAAATACATTTTAAATAACTTTACTACAAGAAAATATTCCACCTTGTCATGTGGGCATGTGTGGCATGATGAAACACAACCAGATTAAATGTTCAACATCCATTTTATCCAGAACCACGACAGTCCCAAAGCAAAATCAAAAGTTAAGTGAAGGAAGGAAGAGGGAAAAAAAAATAACAGGTGCCAAAAAGTTTTATAGGAACATTCATGCTCACAAATCATGTGCAGTCGATATTTTTCCATTTAATTTGTGTTTTTTGATCTGCCGACTAGTGCATTTGAGCAGACAGCCGACCTTAGCTACTTTTTTTCAACAGGAGCAATCCTATCAAAACTATTTAGAACTTTTTTAGGCTTTATTCTAAACATCAAGAGCCATATACAACAAACCAGAGGACACCTACAGTGCTCAAATCTGATGCTCCAAATGTACAGCTCATGGGTCCCATGTTGGGTAGATGGGTCATGTCCCATAATGAGAAAAACCTTAATTTTTAATTTTTTTAATAAACTAATAATAATAATAATAATAAAAGAGATATTTGTTTTATTTGATACTCCAAATGAATAAAACTCATGTGCTTTTACCAGGAAAAGTAAGGTATTACTCACGGGCCCCGTATTTACTTAGGTCACATTACTTTTGGTGCCCATCTAAATGTCTGCCCAATCAGTGCCCAAGGACACTAAGCATACCCGGCCTGAGTAAAGGATCATTTAACTTTTGATGAATCACTATCAGATCTAACAGATTTTTGTGCCCTCGTGGTGTGCCGATATTCCAAGGATTGCGACATGAACGTTCACTTGGGCTACTGTTAATTACATTTTTTTATCATCGACGTGAGGAAAGATGGTCCATGAATGCGTACGAAAGGCATTAGGCAATGGCTCAATAGAATCCATACTGAATATGCATCCTTAATTATTATATTGTTAGGGTATTTAGATGTAATCGAGGCATTGAATATGGCATGCCCATTAACCATTCTTTATTAACACATTTAGCACCCAAGAGAAATGAGTCAACTGAGCATGCCATGAGGAAGATAAGTTAAAACCAGAGATCACACCTCAGAAAAATATCTTTGGCAACATTTCCCCTTCACAGAAAAATATTACGAGATTTTCAAATTTCTGGTTTTCTTGGGATATAATGAAGAAAAAATCTTGCTTCAGATGAGAAGGAATTGAAAAAGATTACAATGCCTAAATTAGAAGATTTTAGATCAAATCGGCCAAATTTTCATGAAAGTGTTATAAAAATTTGAGGTTTTCATAGATACCCGATGTAGGTTTTTAAATTTTGAAAATAGGCTCCTGCGGTTTTTTTATTTAGCAACGCATCTCTGCATTTCCATTTTGTTATTTTCCATGTTCCAAAATAAGTAGCATTGCAACCACATTAAGTTTTTAGACTGAAATAATGGCACATTGTCCCATCTCTTTGTTCCTACATACATAAAATTTCAAAAGCTTCTACTTTACTCTAAAGTTTGTGACATTTATGTATACTGTAGTACATTTGTGGAAAAAGCAACCCTAGTCGAAT
Organism: Sextonia rubra; assembly: GCA_037013555.1. NCBI lineage: Eukaryota > Viridiplantae > Streptophyta > Magnoliopsida > Laurales > Lauraceae > Sextonia > Sextonia rubra. The sequence continues at coordinate 30,018,245 of JASUAD010000009.1, forward strand.
CCATTTTTATCATTGTGGGGCCCATTTCATTAAATCAAGATTGATCATAATGACAATCCACGCCAGTAGTTATAATTGATTAGAATAGAGCTAACCCATGCAAGACTGGATTGGTGGCAGCTTCAAAATATATGATTAGGTTTCATATGCATTAAAGAGTTAAAGCAAGACACTATTGGGACTTGGGAAAAAATAATAATGTTTTTGTTAATAATGATATACTTATGGCAGTACAGGTAAAGTAAACATTCTTACATTCAATATAAACCTCATTATGGTTGCCTATGCTTTTCTTTTTTATGGGAAAACATTTTGATATTAATGATGAGCAATCATCATGGAATCAATGCTTACATATCATTTGATCAAATCTTGGGAAGAAAACCACCAAACTAATTTCCACAAACTGAGCATGTGTAGTTAGCAATCAGCCACTACATTTGCATCCCTACCACCATGAAGAACTTCAAAACTCTTAAAAGAAGCCAGCAAACCTTTTATCTCATCAACCAAAAAGCATGTCTAGATAAAACTGAAAAAATTTTCTTCAATGCATCTACCATACGTAATGAATCACTTTAAAAAAATGATATCACTCACTCCGATATGGTTAATCATCTGAAGACCTCTCCCCCAGAACTCCATTTTCTATCTTACTCATGGCTATCATGAGCTCACCCCTCTCATTTCTAAGCACCGCACCTACACCCGCTTTTTCAATCTTCTCAAATACAGCTCCATCTATATTAAGCTTTAAAAAATCTACTGGAGGAGGAAATCCACCTTAAGGCTTTCCTCTTTTCAAAGATATTCTTGGCTATGCTTGTTAAGATTAATGATTCTAGGGACACAAAAGTTATTGAAATAAAAGGCATGGATATATCAATAAATATTCAAACTATAGGGGCCTATTTAAAATTCTATAACTTTAAGAGGGTATATACAAAAGACGCTAAATTCTGCACTAAAAATGGAAGTATAAGTTCATTTTCTCAAATAAATATTGCATTATTTTATAAATATTTGCAATATTTTTTTAAAACAATAAATTTCTACGATATTTGGGATATTTGTTATTTTGTTTATCTTATCTAGACTTTGTGGATGACACAAGTCAACCTCTAGCAATGTATCTTTTGCATTCACTAGAGCCATTGCTTAGTCCCCATTTGGAATGTTGAATGACAGAAATGTTGCATGTTCCTGGATTTCCATTCCCATGGGAGAGATGGAAATTCACTTTTCAAAACCCTACAAAATATATATATCCTCTCTAATTTTTAAAATAGGGTCTTTTTTTTATTTTTCATAAAGTGTGTATGTCTAGTGGCAAAAAAATTTTTCCATGAAAAAGTGGAGAAAATTTAACTCTTCAATCACATATTTCTCTAGTAACCCTAACAAACCCCCCAATATTTTGGTTGCCTTGTAACCAAGTTACCTATGGTTGTGATTGCCTAAAAGAGTTTATATGGCTTTAAGCAAGCCCTAAGACAATTGGTATCAAAGCTTCGATTATTGTGCAATCGAAGGGTTGGATCTTCTCAGAGGATCTAGTTTTCTACAAGGTTTGTTGCAAAGAAAACAGAGATCAAGCTTGATATTTGTGGACCACCCTGATCGGAAAAAGTAGAGAAAGGAGAAGGGCTCTTTAGGTTTCTATTGCATCAAGAAACTAAGAAGGAGATCGACATCTTTTTGATCTCTGTGGCCACACATTCTATGATTTGGATTTGCATATCGAAGAAGAAGTTCAAAGAGTTCGGGGTTCTGCAGTTCGACAGTTGAAGAAGAAACCCTACAGTTTGGAGAGGAGAAGACTGGAGAAAGGCAATTTCTTCAATCCCTATTTCTCAGTCCCCTGCCATCGCCGCTGTCTTCCTTGACGCCGCTTCGTCTCGCCAGAGTTCTTAAGCCGCTGCTGTGCACTACCTTGCGCCGTTCAACAGTTGGTCATCGTCACTATCGCAGCCCACCGTTTGCTATTGCCGAGGAAGACCATAAGAAGTAGGGTCGAGCCTTTCGTCAATTCTTCGGCAAACAGAACCAGAAGCAGAAGAGTGTAGTAAAAGAGTAGAGTTCTCTTTTGACCGTGGACATAGGCATTTCACCGAATCACGTAAATCTCTCGTATGTACTCTTGTGTGCTTGTCTCTTCTTGTTTATGGCTTTGATTGTTGATCATAGGACATGCACTTCCGCACGTACACAACAAGTGGTCAGAGCAAAAACAAGAAGATAAATGCAACCAATTTACCAAATTCGAATTACAAAGATCATGAATTCAAGAAATATGGCATGTACATAGGTGGGACCCAAGACCCCTCTATGTAAATGAAGGTTAAGTGATTAGTTACAGGTGAAGATCAATCTCATTACACATTGTTGGGCTTCTTTTTTCCAATGAGGGTATTGGCATGATATTTGACCCAAGAGGCATAAAAAATGGCAGCCCTCTATCTTTAATGTACCTTAGTGCTCTTCTCCTCAGTGGCAGTCCAAAGAGGCATCACTTCAACACTCTGTTGGACAGTATCACTACCAAATTAGTTGGATGGAAATCCAAAATACTCTCTCTTGCAATAAGGAGAATTTTAGTGAGACATGTGCTAGGCAATTTGGCCACCGACATTGCCTTGGCTTTTCCTCTTCCAAAGTCAACCTCCAAAGATATGGAGCGTCTCATGCAAAACTTCCTTTCGTCAGCTGAAGCTTCTCCCCCTAGAAGAAGCCAAATTCATTGGGACATGGTTATGCTCCTAACTCAAGAAGAAGGTTGGGCATTAGGAAAATTCAAGAGCAAAATAAAGGCTCCTTTCTCAAACTAACCTAGGTGGCTATCTTCTCTCGCTCCGTTTAGGTTGTCTGGAGGCAATGTAGATACTTCATAAATCAATCCATCTAGAATCCTTCTACCCCGAAAAATGGTTCATGCATTTGTTGCAAAATTTTGAATTTAGCTAACCAGCTTCAGAAGGGTGGTAGGTGGCCCTTAGAAATGGGAAGCTAGCAAATCTCTAGTTCGATGCTTGGGCTAATAACCTCAGTATAGCCACTATATTCCCTACCTTCCACTTCCCCCTAGATCAAAAGGTAAACTCCATCTTGAATGGGAATCCCTGGGTTATCCCAACTAACATCCCTCCCCCTATTGCTAACTTCCTAGGTTCTACAACTATAAATCTTACCCTTGACTAGTCTTCTGAATATTAGTTTTTTCTAGATCTCTCACTTGAGAAAATGTTTCGCTCAAGGAAGCATGGAACATCCTGTATTCTAGAGACTTATTTCGTAGCTTAGGCTCCCCTTGTTTGGAACCCTCTAATGTTGCCAAGGGTATCTCTCTTTGCTTAGAGATTGATGCATCGAAAGACCCCAACTCAAGTTTGGGCCCAATTAGTGGGTATCAAATTAGCCTCCATGTGCACTCTCTGTAAAGCCAACTCTGAAACAAAATTGCATGTTCTTTTTTTTTTGCCTCTTTGTTGCCTCCTTATGGAGATGGATTCTTCAAGTTACCGATGTGCCTGCTTCTTCAGCTGCTTCTTCGTCCTCTATTTGGCAAGACCGCAACAGTGATCAACTTGCTTTAAAAGGTGATATATACTTGCCTTACAGCAAAAAAAAAAAAAAAAAGATATTTAACCTAAGAGAACTAATTCCAACCGCACTACCCTGCAACACACATGCACCATGCACTATGTACATTTGGAGTTTCGAACACATGACATGGAGAGCAAGCTCACACCTTGAACTAACAAACCAGCACCCAGGTGGGTACATTCCATAAAATGCAATGATTTTTACCTACTTACTACTTATCATTTCTCATCTACTTTCATTTGAACAATATGAAAAAAAACTCTAGCAATGCTTTATTTCTAATCTAGAAAATCTTTGTTTTTTATGTTGGAATTGTTTGGCCACATGTTTGTTGCACATATCATGCATTTAGTTATGGTCTCGGTACAAACTTTGACTCAATTTCTTGTCCCTTACATTTTTTTTTCTTTTTTCCTTTTTTTTTTTTTGGTTAACCTAGCCAAGGGATCTAAGACCTAAATGGATCAAGAGCCCAAACACACAAGAAGAAAACTCATTCAAGTGGAAAAGAAAGCTTGCACAAGCGGAAAGAAGTGACATACACATACCCAAGGTTCGAACCTTGCAGCAGTTAGGTAAGAAAACACACCTCTTACTAGGGTAAGACGGTAGTTCTTTCTTGTCCCTTACTTTTTTCTCTTTTTTTTTTTTTTTTTGGTGAGAATGAGAGGAATTTATTAAAATAAAAAAAGCGAATCGAACAAACAACACATCAAAGGTGTGGAAAATACATCTGATTCGGAAAAATGTAACACCACACAGCCTCTTTGAAGCAAGGTTTCCTTTCCCTTACTTAAAAAGGCTTTATCTCCATGTTTCCATAGCGAAAGACTCACACAACACAGCAATCTCCAATTTTAGTCTCCACTAACCCTACGTAAAGGAATTAGCGAGACTAGGATTGGAAACAAGAAAAAGTTGTTAACGTTGAATGTTTTCTCTACTTCAATTTTTTCCTACCTTTTTCACACCTCCAAACGGGCCCTACGCAACGTACCTTCCATAATTCCACTCTGCCCTAGTAGGGTTGCAAATAGTTATCCAGTGACGTAAAGACTCTGGTCCCCAATAAAGGACCTGGGAGAAATTCAGATTCGGATGCTGGTCCAGGTAGGGTGTTCATGGCCTAGCCAAGTCCAGCACGATTTCAGAAACACAGACCTAGCTTTAAGCTGATAAATGTCAAGCCCAAGTCTACACATTTAGTCAATCATGCCAAACCGAGTTTTTTTTGGTTGTTCGGGCATTTAGCAGTTGTTTTGACAAATTAAACAAGATTGCTTATTCGGGCCAAGCTAGGATGGGCTAGCTTTGGGCTTTTATTCACTTAATTCAAGCCTGGCCCAAATATGAAAAGAGCCCGTATTTGGGCCAGCCCAAATATGCCTAGTTCAAAGGCGGATCAGGCCCAGGCTAGCCCAGCCTATGAGCATCCCTAGATCCAAGCATCTAGGATGCGGGATGGGATCCCTATCTTTGCAGGTTCCAACCCAAGGATCTTACATTGCTTCAGTAATATGGATATTTAAGGACCGACTCAGCTTTAACCAAATGATTAGTGAGGTATATTATTTAGTTCTCTCTCTCTCTCTCTCTCTCTCTCTCTCTCTCTCTCTCTCTCTCTCTCTCTCTCTCTCTCTCTCTCTCTCTCTCAAATGAAAAAACCTGCAAGCTAAAATGTGATAGATACCAATGACACTCGTGCACTCCTTTCTGCTTTCTTTTGTTTTTTAGTGCTCATTTACAAGTTTCAAACAGGAATCCTCTCCAAAAAGATATCCCCCTCTCCTTGAAAATGGCAGTATCTATGCAATTAGCTTCCCGAAAAAGTTAAAGAAAAAGCTCCCTTTCATGCAGGAGCAGCATCTCTAGCATTTTAATATGCATCATCCTAGAGAGTCACACAAGACAACAACCCTTCTCATCACATCCATCCATTCAAATCTCTCTTTCTATGCCACGTGAAAAAGAAAAGAGAAAAAACACTTACAATGCCTGATGCAAGATTCGCATTCGAGCCCCACGATACTGTAATAAGGGAGAGAGGAGAGAGAGATATATATATAGAGAGAGAGACAGAGAATTTAATAAGCATAGAGTCGGCCATTGCTGGATAGATTTCATCATCGATGACGATCAAACAAGGAAACACATGCAGATGATCGGCTGATGCCATTCGAGAGTGTTCTTCTCCCCGCGCTGCGCAGCTAAACGCCACGTTCCTCAAGCCAGCATTGGGGCATGAAAGAGAGAAAAAGATACGAAGAAAATGACGAACTGGTTAATGTGTTTCCTCCCCTTCTTGTATCACATAATTTTAATACCCCAACTACCAAATCTGCAAAACCATAAGGAGACAAACTCTTTCCGAAAAATGGAACTCATCCTTCACTTTACCTACTTGCATTTATTAATAGCAAATTAAATAATTTGTGCGCACATTGGCATGCAACGGCAGGAATGGCATTTTTTTTTCGTCTTTCCTTCTTTTTGCTACATGGGAATTCAAACTCACACGCTCTATGTATATACACCCACATCCCTAAAGCATAGCAGGTTGGGTATCACATTTTCAACGGTAAACACCCAACAATCTACTTAGTGTTAAACTCCTAGGAACGTATAGTGCAGGGTCCTGAGAGGAGATTAGATGAGACCATCACTTCATTCAAACTTGATTTACCATTCTCTATCAAAAGAGAGAATATTTAATTGCCTTCTGGGATATTCACTTTTGCATAAAAATCTCCATTACCAGCTAAAGCAACAAATTCAATCCCTGTATACTCTCTGCAGATGGGTGTGGTCCTCTTAATTAATTAATAGTTAACATATAGGAAACTAGGACAGCCTTCTAGATCACAAATACCTAAGTCTCCTCAGCTATGATGCACGGAAACTTCAGCAACATACGATGTTGTATTGTATCTTACGTAAAATCAGTATCTCTGCTATGTCTACACGTGTCCCTCCTATTGGCCAAGTCGGTTAATGTCTTAAGTATTTCTCTAATTATATTAGAAATTTTTTGTTTGTTAACAGTAGTCTCCTAATAATATTAGTACTTTCCTTTTTATCTAAGAATAGAATTCTTGGGGGCTAAAGAAGTGGAAACTTTCTACATGATATATTCTGTAACCCTATAATATATATATGATGAGATTCCAAGGCTGTGGATTTATAGATTAGATGAGAACCTAGTGGAAATTAATTTTTCGTGAACATAGGTATCTTTGTCGAACCATATAAGTCTCTTGTTTTTTTATGTGATTGTTTGTCAATCTTAGTTACTTACGTGCTCAATGATGGAGTCATATCCACAACAAGTGGTATCAAAGTCGAGCTAGCGTCTTCTAGGGCTTGGTTGTGCCTCGAAGGATCCAACTGAGTTGAATCATCTTTTGGTGATTCGGTTTTTCTATTTCATCTTAGAAACAGAGGAGGAAGAGATCATAGACTTGATCTCTTAGTAAGCCACACTAATCGGAAGAGAGAGGATTTAGGATCTTGATTGCTGGTTCTCTGGAAAACAGAGCTTGATCTCTGTTGATTTGCCCATTCGTGCCTTTAATCGGAGAAAAAAGGCTGATTTGGGTGTTTTTTCTTTTTTTTTTTTTTTATGAAGGATGTTGCCGCTATTGTCTTACCATTGCCAGTGAGTATCTTCCTTTAACCACCACCTGCTGCAATTGTCAAAGAGGGAGACCGCCTGCTGCCAATTGCCGGACTCCTTTTAGCTACCGTCTTCGCCGGAGGAGCTTGCCTTCGCCGAACTCCAGTCCTCGGTTGACTTCTCATTCGCTACCGGAGAGAAAAAAAATGAAGGTCTCTCATCTGGTTCTGTTGCAGAACCCAAATTGAAAGGGAAAGAAGAAGTCTGTGTTTTATTCCAGGTCAAGTACAGGTCAATTCAGCCTGACCCATGAAGTGCAACCCAACCGATAAGTAGCTCTAACCTTATCAGATACATGATCAGCAGGTCATACGATTAAAGCTGTTTGACTAGGAATTTGTGGAAGAAGTTTATTTCTGTGATATCTTGATCAGCCATTTTTCGATCGGAAATCTATTTGTGCCTATGGACTCTTTTCGAGCAGATCTATTCATTTGTGGAAGAAGAATGACAGTTTGATGGTCAATGGCTGAGTTTGATCAAATAGAGAGAGGCAAACTGTTTTTGCGATATCGGAAACATCCGAAGTTGGATTTTAGATTCATTTCTTCTAGCGTACTCATGGTGATGAGATATATAGCTTAGTGCAAGAGTTAAGGTCATTGTTAGTTGTTTTCTTTTCTAGTTTGCTTAATTGAGATGGAGAACAACACTATGAACAATACCATGGTTAAGCTCAACCATTCTAATTGGTTGACCTAGAAACTGAATATGGAGAACATCCCCTATTGTAAAAACCTCTATGATCCCATTAAGGGGGATAGTGCCTATCTAAAAGATATGGAAGATGCAAATTGGAACAAGATGCATAGAAAGGCGATTTGTCACGTCAGACAACGGGTTAATGACAGCATATTTCACCCCATGTCTAATGAAACTAATACGTAAATCCTCCAGAAAAAAGCTAGAAGCAAGATATAAAAAAAGAACATAGTGAACAAAACCTTCATTTATCAGAAAACTTGTGAACATGAAATTCAAGAATGGTGGTGAGATCGAAAATCACATAAATGAGTTCCAAAATATGGTGAATCTATTAGCCACAATGAAAATGGTCCTTGATGATGAGACGCAAGCTGTGTTGTTTCTGAGCTCTTTGCCAAATACATAGTTAGTAATTTTTTTTAGCAACTCTAATCTAAACAGTGTGTTGTCCATGAGTCAGGTTACCAGTAGTTTATAGAATGAAGAAACTAGAACGAAAGCTACAGAAACAAATAATGCACAAGCCTTTGTTACTGAAAATAGGGGAAGAGTAAAAATATGGGACCAAAGGGGGGTCGTGGCAAATCTAGAGGTGGATCACAAACTAGGAAAAAGTCCATAAAATGTTTTTTTTGTGGCAAGATGGGCTATATCCAAAAAAGTTATTTTGCCTTAAAGGAATAGAAACAAACCAACAATGTGAAGAATAACAATGAAAACATTACAGCTACTATAGGACAGGAAGTAGTGGTACTCGCCGACGATGATGATTAGTGTTTAAATGTTGCAAATGATCAAGTTAAGTAGGTTGTTGATATAGTAGCATCCTACTATGCTACTCCATGTAGGGAGATGTTCACTACGTACAAAGCAAGTGGCTTTGATATAGTGAAGATGGACAGCACAAGTCATGCAGAGACTATTGGTATTGGTGATGTTTGCATTCAAAATGATATTGGTTGCACAATGACGCTGAAAGATTTGCGACATATTCCTAATCTGCAGTTAAATTTGATTACCAGAACTGCATTTGATCATGCAAGTAATGAAAATTCCTTCGGAAATGGCAAATGCAAGGTCACTAAAGGGTCTCTTATTGTTGCGAAAAGGAAAATAGGTAATACGCTACCCAAAATACATGTGAAGCAGTGTAAAGGTGTGTTGAATGTTGTTCAACACAATTCCTCTCCGAATTTGTGGCATAAGAGACTTGGTCATCTGAGTGAGAAAAGACCGTAGATGTTAGCAAAAAGGATTCAATTCCTTACTCCAAAGGTACATCTCTTGACCCTTTTAATTATTATTTGTTTAACGAACAACATAGGGTTGCTTTCTTTTCAACATCTTAATTAAAATCTCATGTGTTGAATTTAGTATATTTTGATATTTGTGGCCTATGGAGGTAGAATCTTTGGGTAATAATAAGTTCTTTGTCACATTTGTCAATGATGCATTCAGAAAAGTCTAGGTTTATATGTTGAAATCAAATGATCAAGTGTTTTAGATTTTTTAACAGTTTTATATCATGGTTGAAAGAGAAACAGGTAAACCCTTAAAATGTCTCCTCACAGATAATGATGATGAGTACATATCCAAACAGTTTAGAATCTATTGTTTAAAGCATAGTATTAGACATTAAAAAACGGTTTTTGGTACGCCACAACATAATGGTGTGGCAGAGAGAATGAACCGTACTATTCTTAAAAAGATGAGTGCATAGTGCGGCTAGCACAGTTACCCAAGTCATTCTGAGGTGAAGCCATTGTGACTGCCAAGTATCTGATTAACAGAGCTCTCTCGGTTCCTTTGAATTTTGATCTTCTAGAGAAAAGATGGACAAGTATGATTCTTATTCACAATTAAAGGTGTTTGGGTGCAAGGCATTTGCACATGTACCAAACGAGTAGCATTCAAAGTTGGACAAGAATGCAGTGAGTTGTATTTTTCTTGGCTATGATAGAGAAGAGTTTGACTGCAGGCTATGAGATCCATAGAATAGAAGAATTATCAGAAGTAAGATGCTATTTTCCATGAAGACCGATTCTTTAGAGATGTTAAGAAGACTGAGAAGTTTTCTGAAACAGTTAATGGAGTGGTTAATCTCACACCGACTTATTCTTCGATGTAGACTACAGGTGGAAAAGGTAAACAAAACGATCTGGATTATGATAAGGCATAGGGGTTGCCAGATGATGAAGGTGTTAAGCAAGATGAACTATAGTCTCTTTGATAAGAAACCATGGAACCTTAAGTTAGGAGGTCTACTGAAAAGCATCAATCATGAACTAAGTATCTTACATCCTAGTATATTTTGCTTACTGATGAGGGGGAGCTTGAAGCAATGACTCATAATGATAAAGATGAGTGGATGAAGGCTATGCAAATGAGATGAGTTTTTTTTTAAGAAAAACAAGACTTCTTAGCTAATTCAACTTCCTAAAAATAGAAATGTTTTGAAAAACAGATGGGTGTTCAAGTTGAAAAATGATGAGGATAAAAAACTGGTGAAGCACAAAGCACCATTAGTGGTAAACGGCTTCATACAAAAGAATAGTATCAACTTCGATGAGGTTTTCCCTCTTATTGTGAAGATGATTTCTGTTAGAGTTGTATTGAGTCTAACCATCAGCATGGACCTTGAGCTTAAACAGATGGACGTGAAGATTGTATTTCTCTGTAGTGACTTAAAAGAACAAATCTCATGACTTAACCAGAGGGAAAAAACAGATAATTTGCAAGTTGATGAAGAGACTTTACGGGCTAAAGTAAGCACTGTGATAGTGGTATAAGGAGTTTGATTCATTTATAATGAGTCATAGGTACCAGAGGACAGCTGCAGATCATTGTGTTTATATTCCTCAATTTATCGATGGCAAGTTCATCATACTTATTTTGTATGTAGATAATCTGCTGATAGTTGAACAAGATAGCAAGTTGATTAGCAGTTTGAAAAAGGATATGTCAAAGTCGTTTGCATGAAAGACTTAGGTTCTACACATACGATATCGGGCATGTAAATATGTCTTCACTAGAGTTCAAAGAAGCTGTGATTATCACAGGAGAAATATGTTGAACGAGTACTTGAGCGGTTCAACATGAAGAATGCTAAGCCAGTCAGCATACCTCTAGCCAATCACATCAAGTCAAACAAGCGCTTGTGTCTTACTACAGATGAAGAAAAGAAATGGATGACGTCTATTCCATACTCCTCTGATGTGGGGAGTCTTATGCATGCCATAGGTTGCACATGGCCAAACATTGCTCATGCTGTGGGTTTAATGAGTAGATTTTTATCTAACCCTGAAAAAAAAAGCAATAAGAAGTAGTGAAGTAGATCTTCAGGTATTTGAGAGGTACTTCCAATTTGTGCTTATGTTTCGGAGGCTCAAAACCAGTGATGGAAGATTTTATTGATGCTGATTTTGTAGGTGATCTTGATCATCAGATGTCCACTTGTGGTTATTTGTTTACTATCGTAGGGTGAGCTATCTCCTGATAGTCGAAGTTACAGAAGTATACAACACAATCTACAACTAAAGCAGAATACATCACTACTAATGAAGCAGAAAGGGAGATGCTTTGGTTGAAGAGATTTTTTTTAAAACTGAGTTTGAAATAAGAAGAGTATGTAGTTTACTGTGACAGTCAAGGTGCTATGGATTTCAGTGAGAATGCCACATATCATGGTTACATGAAGCACAATAATGTCAAGTACAATTGGATTCGTGAGGTTATCGAGAAGAACTTCATTAAACTGAAAAAGATTCGTATCAACAAGAATTCCTCGGACATGATGACAAAAGTCGTGTCTCAAGGAAAGCTGGAGTTATATTCAGAGTTGGCAGAGCTAAACTCCCAGTAAGCGGTTCAAGACATCTTCCCTATGGTCTAGATGGGGAGATTGTTAGCCAAGTGAGTATAGAACAAAGTGGGTTCATGTCTTAGGTAATTTCTCTAATTGTATTAGGACTTTCCTCTTTATTAACAGTAATCTCCTAATAGTATTAGGACCTTCCTTTTGTCTAAGAATAGAATTCTTGGGGGCTAAGGAAGTGGAGATTATATATATAACATAATTTGTAACCGTATGACATATATTGAAATTCCAAGGTTGTGGATTCATAGATTATGGGAGAACTTAGTGAAAATTGGTTTCTTATTGATGTAGGCATCTTTACCGAACCACATAAATCTCTTATCTTCTTGTGTCGTTATTCGTCGGTCTTGATTGCTTACGTACACATGCATAACAATGGTGTCATATCCACAACACCGGTTAACTTTCCATGTATTTTTTTATTCACATAGAGATTCTTTTTGGTACCTAGGTTCGATGATTAGTAAAGATGGGGAGATTGATGAAGATGTGGACCATAGGATAAAAGCTGGATGGTTGAAGTGGAGAATAGCCATTTAAATGCTTTGTGACAGACGAATGCCAACGAAATTGAGGGTAAATTTTACAAGACAGTGGTTAGACCAGCTATGACATATGGAAAAGAATGTTAGCCAATTAAGAAGACGCATATTCATAAAATGGATGTAGCAGAAATAAAAATGCTTAGGTGAATGTATGGTAAAACTAAGAAAGATAAAATTAGAAATGAGCGCTTTTGAAAGCATTTAGGGGTAGCAACAATAGGGGATAAGATTAGAGAAACCCGTTTAAGATTATTTGAGCATGTTAAGCGTAGGCCGGTAATGGCACCGATGAGAAAAAGTTTAGCTATACAGGTAGATGGCCCATCAAGAGGTAGGGGTAGGCCGAAGAAAATACTAATGGAGCTCATTGATTCAGATTTGAATAAGTTTAACTTATCAAAGGATTTGGCTCAAAATAAAACGGAATAGAGAAACATGATTCATGTAGCCGACCCAAACATGGTTGAGATAAGGCTTTGATGATGATGATAATGATGATGATGATGATGATGATGATGATTACTCTCTTGTTTGTTTTGTGTCATTTCAGTTTAAAAAACTATTGCACTTTTCTAACTTTGAGAGAGAAAATAGCGGCCACGCTCTGTTCCTCCACTTCCATTGGGCGACTGCAACTCATTCAGGCACTTTCAACGCCTAAGGATAAGCAAAAAGCTAAACAAGCAACATTTTATATTCCAACTCCCTATGAGTGGCTGGCATTCACAAAACACCAAGCAATTAGAAAACCCCAAAAGCAGCATTGATTGTGTGTCGCATGTGGTCGGTCAAATATTAATATATATTTGGGCACCACATATAAAAGAAATAATAATAATAATAATAAGGGATTTTTACGAAAAAAATTAAGCCTAAATTTAAATTATAAGAATTGATTAAGAAATATTAGAAAAAATCCAATTTGGAGTTCGTACTCCATCAGAAGACAAATATGCCCTCAGCTAACAATATCATTAAGCGTACAAAACCTTACAAACACTTCCTTCTGTTTCTTCTCCATCTTGAGATTTTGTTTGAGTCTTTATTTCTCACCCTACAATAGCATCACCTTCAGCATCCTATCCTTTTTCTTATTCTTCTTCTCTTATTTCTTTCCCTTTCTGCAAAACTAGTATGCCCTCCTCCTCCTCCTTCTTCTTCTTCTTTTTTCACAAATACGCCTTCTTCTTCTTCTTCTTCTTCTTCTTTATTATTTTCTTTCCCTTTAATCTCTCTTTCTATTCTAACAATCCCTTCACCCTCTCATGTTTTTTTTCTTGCATTCCTCTCTGTCTTATCTCTCACTCTCTCTATGGTCTCATACTCTCAACCCTTTTAATTTCTCTCTTCTCTATGCCCAATTATTTTAATTTTTGTTGTTTTTTCTTTTCTTCTCTAGTAAATCCACTATCCCTTCTTCCCACTGTCATCCCACTCGATCCCCTTCTTCTTCTCCTTCTTTTCTCATTTTTTTCCTTTCATTTTTTTCCTCTTTAGCTGTAAACCAAAATTACTAAAAAATTACTCTCTAGATTGTGACCTGTGAATTTTACAGCTTGCAGTCAATCGTTCTATAACTAAACCATAAGGAACTTATGGCTTCGCCATATAGTCAGCCATAAGAGAAAAATACCAAAAAAAAAAAAACCTCTCTAGCTAGTGTCTCATGAGTTCTACGGCTTAGCCGTAAATCGTTTTACGGCTTAGTTGTAAGGACCTTATGGCTTAGCCGTAGAGTCAGCCGTAATAGAACTCAATAATTTTCAGGTAACGATATCATTACTATCTTTAACGCTTTATATGCCCATTTTGGTTTCCAACATTCATTTCCTAAATATCTTTACACTGAGATACCTAAACTATGTAGAGGGTGTAGGAATTGACTCAAAAAAATTGAATTCATGTAGTAATATATAACTACCAAGTAATGATATCGTTACTATTCTTTATGCATTATCTTCCCCAGTTTGGTTCTTTTTATTCATTACGTAAATATCTTTATATGGAGATACATAAACTATGTAGAGACATAGAAATTGATAAAAAAAATGATTCACACATGAATTTATAACTTTCAGGTAATGATATCGTTACTATTTTTAATGCTTTATATGCCCTTTTTTGTCATTTCATCTTGATAGCACTTTGGGTCAAATTCTGATTCCCTACACCCTCTCCATATTTTAGGTATCTTAGTATAAATAAAATGAATGTTAGAAACCAAACTGGAGAAGATAATGCTTAAGGAATAGTAACGATATCGTTACTTGAAAGTTATATATTAATACATGAATCCAATTTTTTTGGGTTAATTCCTATGCCCTCTACATGATTTATGTATCTTAGTATAAAGATATTTAGAGAATGAATGTTTGAAATCAAAATGAACATATAAAGCGTTAAAAATGGTAACGATATCATTACCTGAAAGTTATAAATTAATGCATGAATCAAATAATATAATTCAATTTATATGCCCTCTACATAGTTTATATATCTTAGTATAAAAATATTTAGAGAATGAATTTTTGAAAACAAAATGAGCATATAAAGCGTTAAAAATGGTAACGATGCCGTTACCTGAAAGTTATAAATTCATGTATGAATCAAATTATTTGGGTCAATTTCTATGCCCTCTACATAGTTTATGTATTTCAGTACAAAGATACTTAGAGAATGAATTTTGGAAACCAAACTAGACATGTAAAGCATTAAAAATGATAACGATATCGTTATCTGACTGTTACGGCTTAGCCATACGGTCTACTCGTAAAATGACCTACGGCTCAACCGTAAATACACTACAGCTTAATCGTAAGGCTAAGCCGTAAATGAAAAGACGCTGCGCAAATATGGTCCACCTGTAAAATGACCTAGGGCTTAGCCATAAATGTACTACTGCTTAACCGTATGGCTTAGCCATAAGTGAAAAATTCCACGCAGATATAGTCCGATCAAAACGGAGGGCATATTTGTCATTTAAAGGAGTACGAACTCCAAGTTGGATTTTTTAAAACCTTTCTTCATCAATTGGTATAATCTAAATTTAGATTTAATTTTTTGGTAACAATCCGTAATAATAATAATAATAATAATACAACATCCATAAGTATATCAGATACAAAGGAAAAGGAGTAAATAATTTTAAAGAACATTTCATTAGCAGGACAGTATAGAAGATTAGACAACACACTTTAAACCCTAAGGTGTATACGGGTTGGTACTTGTTAATAATTAAATACCAATACAATGTATTCGATGTGGTAAATTCCAAAACATAGTGCTGCCAAGTATGACTTATTATTCAAATAGATTTGGATACATCCAATATAGTTGGAAAAAAGCTTTGATAATGATGAAAAATTTTGAAAACATGTTTATTTTTAAATTAAAAAAAGGCAAAAAAACTACTCTTACTCTAATAAATTATTTTCAAAATTACACATTTAATATTTAATAATATCTTATCAGCCATAAAACAATGTTTAATTTAATAAAAGAGAACAAGTAAAAACTTATAAGATGCTGTACCCTAGACGAGTCTACACGGGCACATTGCTCATTTCATCAATCTATGCAGCTAAGCTCGACTCTAATATCCTGTGGATGACAATATTGCAAGGTGATATTTGGTAATCAAGCATGGTATGTGTGTAAAAGAGACATAAATGTGGAAAATCGCAGAAGGTGGAATATGGATGGCTTTACCCATTTTTCACTCTTACCAACAGACCAAGTTAGAGTTCCTATGAGAAGATAAAATAATCACAAAAATAAATAAGTAAATAAATAAGAGACAGAACCAAAGGAGTGTTTTAAGGCCCAGTTAGAAGGAAACTCACAACTGCCATTACTACCAACACCAAAAGCAGCCTCAACTCCTCAGAAAATGCATGGATACCTTGCATTATTTTATATATTCTTCAGTAGCATGGAGAGCTGCCATAGCCTCAACTCACCAAAAACAATCACCATGAACTGGAAGCTGGAAGCTTGACTGCTCCTCATGCAATAAAATCCACCGTTCCAGTGAGGACCCCTTCGGAGGTTGGAACTTGTATACCAAATGTTAGCATATATCTGTGAGGAGAATTTCCAGCCACATCTGCTTGAATCTGCACCACCCAATGACTTCAATGACCCCATCAACATCCTTTTACATTTCGGATTAGACATTCTGGTAGTAGACCGGGAAAGCCGCTGACCATTGAAGTTTGGCTCGGACAAGATCCAATGTTGGGGCACATCATTCCAAATCATTACAAGGAAAAATTATTCAGTACCCCTGCAGTAGCTACTCTTTATTTTTCTCTACCAATTACAATAGGGAATGAGGTAGGTAGATAAGGAATAGTTACTCCCGGCACTAAACAATTACTCCATTGCAAGAGGTTTTCATGACAATAACAGCTTTCTTCCATTTACTCCATTGCCCCCATCAAAATCTTTTCTTGGGTAGAACGTAGGCTGTTTTGAAAGTTGAGAAATAATTCAAGAAAATGTTACTTATGGGGTATATGATCCACTAAGAAAATCTTATCCTAGATGTTGCAATGGAATCAACCACAGCAACAAGCTGATCTTAAGGACTTAGAAATTGAATAAGGAAGCTGCAAGAAGTAAACTAGTTTTGACTCAATCTCTACAGCCTTAAAAATAAAAAATAAAAAATAAAAAATAATTAAAAATCCCCAAAATACCCTTAATCCCCCCCCCCCTCTGGTGGCGATGAGTTCCAACGGCAAAAGGAGACTCCCCTCTCCCTCTCTCCTCCCTCCCCCTTTCAACCCCTCCCCACAATGTCTCCCTATTACAAGGAGACCACCGATCTCCCTTCTACCAAGAGATGCCCAATCTCCCTGCATAGGGAAAGAAAGAAAACAGAGAAAGTGAGAGGCAGGGGAAGAGGGATGAGGAAGAGAGAGAGTCCCCATCCGCCACCGGAGCTTGTCGCCGACCAGAGGAAAGGTTGGGAAAAGGAAGAGGGAGGAAGAGAGAAAGTGTGTATGAAGAGAAGAGGGTGGAGGTATTTTAGAAATTTTTAATTTTAATTTTAATTTTTATTTTTAAGGCTGTGCAGATTTAGTCAAAACTAATGTACATCCGGTAGCTCCCTTCAATAATCCTTTTAGGAATGAAAACCTCATTTCTATTCAGTTTTCACTTTCCAAATATAAATATAGTGAGAAAACCATATTAAATAGATTATCCAGATGAAGTACTAAAACAATGGGAACCGACCACATTTCAATGAATGGGCACCAAATGCCAGATTTTATTCTCTCATCCTACAAGAGCTAAAGGGGGCCCTGAGAGAGAGGCCCAAGAGAGAGAGCACAAAAATCTTGAGAAATGAGATCCTACGAGTATTTGCCCTGTGGAATGAGGGCGTGGATCACTCACGATCGGCCGAGGGGCAGCCTCCCGTTACACACGGGCATCCAAATAAAACTGGAAGGATCCTTTAATTGGATTTGTTTGAGATGACAGACGCGCCCACTTTCGCTCGGAATCTCTTGCGGGAGCCTCCATCGTTAAGAAACATATCAATGGATGATGTGACAGACACAGTCTATACGTGGCACATAGTGGAGTGGTCACTGTCTGACCAAGGCCACCTGGTTGCCTTTCTGGTGTGGGTGCGTGTAAAATAAGAGACAGACCTTTTGCAGCCCTTTCTGAAAAAGGGTTATGTGTGCCACTCTTATTAGTCCCTGAAAACCAATGTCATCTTCCATGATCCACGCTGCTTTCTCTAATGCTGACATCAGAGAATGCCCACCCACATATGATGACTCAGACCCAGAGTTAGTACTAAATATATGTGATTCCAAATGCCAACACTATATGCTTAGACCCAATTGCAGTTGCTAGAATAAAGAATCAACCACCCACTAGACGATGACACAGGAAACAAAATAATAGTCAACGATAAAGAACAGTAACAGTACCTAATGCAAGTAAATATGTGTACGTAAATATATGATTCAAGTATGAGCCGATGTAAGAATAATAACTTGACGTATATATTGATATACTGTCATCTAATTCTCAACTGACATCATGATGCTTAGGCCACAGAGATGGATCATAAAACATCTGACAGCTTCAGAAGATTTTGATGGCCGAACAAAAAGCAATCAAACCCAAGAAAAAGGCATTTACCAGCTTAGATATTTCAATTTTATTCTACAACCCTGCACATGTACAGAAGAGGCTGCCCAAATGTGAAGACAAGAAGTTATTGTCCAGAAATCCGATCATGACCAAAAGGATTGTCCTCCTCCATATATGGAAAGAGTAACAAAAAATGATAAATTTCAGAAGTGAAATGACCTACACATGCTTGCGCACTTGTGAATGTGTTGGGTTTTTGTCTTGTATTTCGATTTAATCGGATGAGTTCGTTAGGTTAGCCAGTGACTGGTTTAAGGTCAAGAGTATTTTGGTAATTGTATTGGAGCTTTCTTGGTGGGCAAGAAAGTGAAGATTATATATATGTATAGTCTATAACCCTAGATCCTGTGTTGAAGAGAGGTGAGAGCTCTCTTGCCCATGGTGTTCCTACACCACGTAGGAGAGATGATGTGAGAAAGTAAGAGTCTATGTATGCTTTACTTGTCATAGTGAAGCTGATCGTCTCTGCGCCCGTGGATGTAGCCCTGTTTGAGTGAACCACGTAAATCCCTGTGTCTCTTTTTGTATATAGTTGCTTCTTGTTGATCTTGTGATTTATGTATGTGCACAACAGGTGATGTCAAAATCGCAACAAGTACTCAATGCTCAAAACACTTCTAATTGTGTTTAATTTAACCATAGGAGAAAATTTACATCTTGAACAATTAGATGTTAAAACTGCATTTCTCCATGGTGATTTGGAAGAAGATATCTACATGTATAAGCCATAAGGATATGCTATCTCAGGAAAGGAGAACATAGTGTGTAAACTCAAAAAGAGTTTATATGATTTAAAGCAAACCCCAAAAAAATGGTGTATTAAATTTGACAAGTTTATGTGCAACACAAGTTACAAATGATGTCATACAGACCATTATTGTTATTACAAAAACTTCGATGACTGTTATATCGTTCTCCTTTTGTATATAGATGACATACTTGTTGCAGAATCGAACATGCAAGAATAAATAATCTGAAGAAACAGTTGTCAAAGGAGTTTAAAATGAAGGATTTGGATGCTGCAAATCAAATTATCGGTATAAGAATCAGTAAAGACAGAACAAACCATATACTAAAGTTGTCTCAAGTAGAATATGTTGAAAATGTCCTACACAGGTTCAACATGCAAAGTGCTAAACCAGTTAGCACTCCATTAGTAAGCCTTTTTAAACTCTCAAAAGAGTTGTCTCCTAAGCCAAAACAGGAAAAAGATGACATGTCCAACATTCTATATGCTTCAGCTGTTGGCAGCTTAATGTATGCTATGGTCAGTACGAGACCTAATATTGCTCATGCAGTGGGAGTTGTAAGCAGATTCATGGGTAACCCTTAGAAAACACATGAGAAGGCAGTTAAGTGAATTTTCGAATATCTAAGAGGTACTACTAATACAGCATTATGTTTTGGAGGATCAGGTATCAGACTGCAGGGTTATGTTGATTCAAACTTGGCAGGAGATCTTTATAGAAGTAGAAGTACTACTAGATATGTCTTCACCTTGGGTAGTGCAGCAATCAATTGGAAATCATAATTACAGGATGTTGTTGCACTTTCAACTACAAAGCAGAGTATGTTGCTGCTACAGAAGATAGCGAGGAAATGATTTGGTTGCGGGAGTTAATGGAAGAGTTAGACAAGAAGTAAGCAAATAGTAAGCTGTACAGTGATAGTCAGAGTGTCATTCATCTTGCGAAGAATTCAGCCTCTCATCTAAGAACCAAATACATTCACATAAGATATCACTCCATACGGTGGCTTTTAGAAGAAAAGGTGTTGAAACTGGACAAGATTTTCAGAAGTCATAATTCAGCAGATATGCTTACAAAGGTGGTGAATATAGAGAAACTGAAGCTGTACTCAGCTTCAGATAAGGTGTTAATATTTGAAGCCATATTCTATTGTTATCATTGCCATTTAGTGTAATCAGTCTTCAAGTGGAAGATTGATTGGTTGGTGAAGCCTGATCTAGGTATATTTAATATTTATTAAGATAAATATGTAATCAGTCTGTTTAATCTGGACCCTTTGTTATAAGGCCAGATTCGACTGTTGTAAATGCTCAAGGTATTATTAATTAGGGCTTCTTTATTATTCTGAGTGGTGTGAGAAAGAGAAAGAGTTGGTTTCTCTGTAGAGAAAAACCCTAGGGAGAGTTGTGTTTTCTTGTAATCACAAGAAGATGATCGTTCTTCTTGTAGGTGATCTCTAACAATAGTGATCAGGTTTGAATCTCAGTGGACATAGCCCACATCGGGTGAACCACGTAAATCTTGTATCTATTGTGTGGATTGTGTGTTCTTCTTATTCTTCTTCTTTCTCAATAGAATGAACAAGCACCCACCTAATTGCAAGACCTGGAAGCCCAATAGACTAATTGAGGCCCTGAAACAAACCCATTATTTATCATTATCACCGGCGGCCTAGGACCAAAATTCATTATCTGATATTGGAGGCCCAATAAGAGAAGGACCAATCTTACAACTTAAAATCAACCTAAATGTTGGGTTTTGTCTTGTGTTCCAATTTCGCCAAATCGGTTGTCTAAATTAGCAAGAACTGAAGTTTAGGATTAAGGGTATTTTAGTCACTATATATAGATTTTTTTTATTGGCCAAGAAAGCAGAAATTATATATTGATGTACTGTAACCCAAAAATCTATGGGATTAAGATGGATTCATGATAGATGAGTTCTCTCCTCCGTAAACGTAGACAAGATTGCCAAATCAACTAAAATTGTTGTGTCATGTATATAATTACTTGATGGTATAATTATGTATATTCATCATGGTTGATCCGTTGATCACGAGTAGTTTTGGCTATGCGGCTTTGCCCAACACTAGACCATACTCTACCAATGAACCACCTCTAAAGGCGAGAGTCCCAAGCAAGACTGCCAAAGAAAGAAGTAGAGAATGTGGCAATAATGCTTAGAATTGTTTTTTTCCTGTCGTTATAAGCTAACAGGGTCAACTTGGAATTTCAAGTATGCCAGGATAATCTTGTGTTTACTACGCAAATAATTACTTTCGCTGCATTGATAATGAGATGCAATCTTGGAGAATGAGACAGCCACAAAACTAAGGTGTATGACCCCAAACCTGAAGCAATCATTAAGGTGAAGGATCTGGAATGTGAGACATAACACAGGTTTATCATAAGAACAGGGTAAGCGCCAATTATCTATAGAGTACGACCATCAATAGATTGCATCATGTACAGGGCCTACATATATGTGCACTTGGTTGATGGAACAAGGCATGCATCTGCCATCAAACAGCAGCCATAAGAAACTTCATTAATGTGTAATGGAGATGCGAATGATTCTCTGGAATTTTTATATGTACAAAGAGATTGTCCAATGGAATAATTCAATCCAGTGGTAGATATCACTATATATGGTCAAGGTGAGTTTTAGACACATGTAGGTCTCAGCAACTCTTGCTAAGAACCATAAAAGGACGACTGCCTCACGGGATGTTCTCGTGTCATCATCATTATCATTGTAAGGATTTTTGTATGTAGGCTAAATTCATGGATTGGACAAAAATCAAGTATTAGTCAAAATCTTATTTCTATTTATTTTAGATTAAGAGTTTTAAGAGGTTATAGAGTCCCACAAGAGCTAAATTAAGGAAAATTCTAAAAAATCAAAATTGGGTTGCTCGATTGCTCGAATTGATGCTCAATCGATCAAACTCGAGGTAGAAGACTAATTCAATCGATCAGATCCCTGCTCGATTGATAGGATGATGCAAAGTTCCCACCCACTTTTGGATTTTTATTCCGATTTTAAGTGGAACTTTCTTGGTTTGCGTGAAATCCTTTTATAATTGGATTACCATTATGAGGCATGAAATTGTGGTTATAAAAAAAGGTTATCTTTAAACCCTAAGGCATAGAATATAGATCTCAATATTCTAAGTGAAAATTATATTTTAGAGATCATCTTCTCTAGAGCTTTAATTGAAAGTTGAAGTGTTAAAGGTTTGTTCTAGAGAGAAGTTGCTTCCACATCTCTTGTAGAAGTTTGAGAAGCCGTCTTGCATGATCAAGGTGTGTGTTGATCAAGTAAAAAATAGTGTACGCGAAGGAGTGTCCTTGAGCAATATGAGTTGCTCCGAAAAAAACTCAATCCTTACATACGAAAAGGGTGTGAGTATATCTTATAATTGTTCAAACTTGCTTGATAGTTACTCCTTATTAGATTCGTGGTTTTTTACCCCGTTGGAGTTTTTCATGCTAAAATTATAGATTTTTGTGGTGTGTACTTTTGTATTAGTTATTTTAATTTCCACTGTGTAATTGATTGTTTGCACACATATTGTTAAAATTGATTACATTAATCCATTCTAGAGGCCCACTCAAAACCTTTAATCATTAAAGCCTCTTCCCATCTATCTGATGTCAATTTTGTGAGTCCTACTCCTACTCCTACCTATTTAAAGCCATGTTCACCTATCCATGATCTAATAATGTCTTTAATGAGTAGTTCATTCAAAGTCTTTTGTGACCACCCCATTTCTCTAGTTCCTTGAACTGTATCACTAACTAGGGCCGTCTATAAACTTCCACGTGCACCCCACACTATCTCAAACAACTTTCCTTAGTTTTTGTGGAACCAGTCATAGATCTGCTTCTATGGACTCTTTCATGATTCCATCTTTTCTTGCTACTACACGCTCATTGAATGTAAGGATCTCAGATACATGTGCTTTATCTTCTTGTCATTTCTTCATTGGTAACATTAAGCTCCATATCACACTGCAAGTCCAATGTTCTCTTATAAATATACCCTTTCGCCTTTCGATGGCTATGTTACCAATATAGGTCAAAGGCGTATTTGGTGATATCCGCTCCAAGTAGCAAACATGGAGGTATCTAACCATGGTATTGGGCATCGATAGTTAACAGCTGTCATGTTGATGGCGCGATTGATAACATTCATCCCCCAAATTCATCCTTCAGTGTAAAGAGGGCTGGGACTACAAATGAGCTCACGCTCTCCTGGTAGTGTCCTTTTAATCAACTCAACTACTTGTTTCTCAAGTCAAAGTGCTTCATAGGATTCAGCATATAAGCAAGCAGATCTGAGAAAACCAATACAGGCACAAGACTAATGGCGTGCTAGATGTTCCACAAAGCTGAAAGCAATCCATTTGGGATATGTTCGTGTACCAAGTTGCAAAATCATGAACCATCTTTAATCTTCAGCGCTATAACCACGTACTCGACTAACTCCGATTCCTTCACTTCTCGTCACCGAGGCATATATTACACCGGCTTTTTGTTCCTTCTACAAACTTGCTCATCAAGAGGATGTTAGAGTCCTGCTGCATCTCTTCCCTTTTAATGGGTGTTACTTCTTGTTTGGACATAAACTCAATGTCAACTTCTCCATGATTGTGTACTTCCTAATCAAACATGCATGGCCCTTTTTTTTTTACAGAGTCGCTGACCTTGGATGTACTCAACTGGAAGACTCAATTTATCAGTAACTTTTAGCCAAACAACATTCATTGCGCTGCCTCTATCAATGATTGTGTTGCATAATATTCCGTGACATATTACATGACTGAGGAAAATGTTAAAGATCATCAACAATCTTTTGCCTTGTATTTAGTTTAGGTTAGTAGTCAGTGAATGATCAACATAAGCAATTCGTTTTATGTTTATTCACTATGCACTGGATCATCATGTGTCTTGAAAATTTCTCCGTATACCGGCTCTCACTCTTGTGTTTCGTCTTCCATGTCATTTTTGTGATGAAGATTTCACTGTGGTAAAGCTGAAGTTTACTGCCTAACCCCTCCACAGTCAAAGCAATGTGCATTTTTCAATCATTGCACAACAATATACTACTCATCTATGCCTTTCCTTTTCATTCTCTTCCATTGCTAATTTTACGTCCAACATTATTTGTTTGTTGATCAAATCAATTTAATTATTCCTTCTCAAACAAATTCAATTTAAAATGCTGTTAATTTTGCTTCAAATGTATTTGGAAAGAAAAAAAAAAAGATCTTCCCAATCAGAGTAACATAAGAATCACCTCATCACAACAAACCCATCAATTGGACCTCAAACTGATCCAACTACATTCCCAACCGATATCATTGAAAAAATCGTAGACTTTCGCTGTCAATATCCATCAATTTCATACCCAAATTCACCCTGCAAAAGCCCAATTCTGCCAGCTGAATTTGCTTTATACAACCCCGGTCAATAGCAAGAAGTTGCCCGATCCTAGTGGAATTTTAGACATAAAAACAGACCAGCACTATCCCTATATATTCAGTCCTACTCTAAACCAATTTCCTCCATTCATACTATAGTTCTAATTTATGATGCCAAGATACAACATAGATACAGCAAGAACACGGATTTTACACATAAAAAAATAAAGTATTAGATACAACACGACATAATACTTAGCCATTTTGAAGTATCCTTACATCAGAGGTTCTAATGCCACCCCAATGCATACTCCTAACCCCATCACAATAACTCCCAGCCACACTAGAATTCTAGTGAAATTCAATAAAGATCTATCAGTTATTTACAAGTCCTGAATTGAAACAACTCCAAACCCAAATACAATCCTGATATGGCTAAAACTTCTCCAACTCAAATCCATTTTTTAATGGTTGCAAATGTGACACTAAGTATGCAATTGTGCTATGGGAATTTGTCAACTCAAACTAAAATACTGAAAGTTTTGGGGGTGGTCTTCTAGAATGGATCAATGCAATCAACTTCAATAATATGTGTCCAAATAACCAAACACGCACTAGAAAATAAATCAATCAACACAAAAGCACACATCACAATAACACAATTTTTACAAGGAAACCCAAATCGAAAAAAAACCACCTGTCGAAACTAGACCAATAATCAAGTACTATAACCTATCACGTAATTATAAGCTACTTATAGATATCCGCATGACTCTGTAGCATTAACCTCCGTAAAGAATCACTCTACAGTAGCTATATGCCATTACCTACTACAAATCCAATCAACCAGACGCTTCTAGTTATTAGCTTGATTCCCTATATCTTCTAAGCTTAAAAGGTGATTTTCCACAAAAGGATGTAGAAGAAAAGGAACTCTAAAACTTCAACTTCAGCATAGCTTTCTTCAATGGATGCTCTAAAGAAAGTGATCTCCAATATTCAGTCTCAATTCAGATCTGGAGATTTGTTTTCCATACTTTAATGTTGTGAGAGAACTCTTTTTTATAGCCCCAAATTCGTGCCTCATAATAGTACTTCAAGTAGGTAATCAATTGCCGCAAAATAGAAAAGTTCCACTTCAAATTGGATTTAGAAATCGCAAGTTGGTGGCAACTTCCGCGCA
This sequence comes from Sextonia rubra, assembly GCA_037013555.1. NCBI lineage: Eukaryota > Viridiplantae > Streptophyta > Magnoliopsida > Laurales > Lauraceae > Sextonia > Sextonia rubra. Next base: position 30,044,182 of record JASUAD010000009.1, read on the forward strand.
GGTCCCACTGATCGGGCGGTGGTTCGAGGTCCGATCGATTGAATCATTGCTCGATCAATCGAGCAGTCCTTCTTCAATTTTTCTAAATGTTTTTTGTTTTAGCTCTTCTGGGACTCTATAACCTCTCCTAACTTTTATTCTAAAAATAAATAGATATATAACTTCGACTAAGACTTGAATTTTATCCAATTCATGAATTTAGCCAACATATAAAATTCCTTACAAATACTAATTCCCATAACAATCCTACCTAATTTCATTTAACAATCATCATACCCATACTAACCCTGCTAAATTTCCATTAAACTTTAATCAAGCCAAACCAAAACCCCCTACCAGTCTCCAAAGGACTACTCAACTGAAATCATCCAAACCATCAAGTTGTAAGTAGTATATTTTGACTCAATAAATGCATGAAAGCGAGGTTGTAACAAGTGAGGAATACATAGATTTGAGGATTCCTCATAATCCATGGAACAGGAATTCCTTCTGGAGGATTTGTATGGTTAAGGATTTCAAGTTGATATTGGTGCATATCGATACATAAAAGTAAGAAAACTTGTTTTTTATGCCCAAATCCTTAAAAAGTGAGGATTTCTAAATCCGATGGAGGAAGGACAGATATGAAAATCCTCATAGATAAGGATTTCAAATGGTTAAAATCAATGAGAATTTACAATTACTAAATATGGATTTTTCACAACTTTGTAAAAATCAGAAATCTTTTCCTTTAGAATTTGATTGCCAAACGTGACCCTAGAGTAATTTCCTTTCCAAGCATGTTTAGATACCATCCTCAAAAAGGAATCCTTTTTTATTTTCTTGATTGTAAAAAAATTCAAGTTTAGTTGAAGAAAGGAAAACTTAAAGAATATTGTCACAATCCTCGTAACCCACCAAAAATTCTTTATTCCATTGATGCCTCCGCCTTCGCCTCCCCACATTGAATTTTGCATATCCACGGAGGCAAAGAAGTAATTAAAAGTAAATCATATGTGTTTCCCAAACCTGGGATGCGATGATTCCTTTTATAAAAAATCATGAGAGAGGATATCATTGTTCCAATAGAATGAAGGATTCCTCCTAATTTACCAAACATGCGAAGTAATTCTTTGATGATTGGATATCATAAAAAACTTCAGAAGCAATTCTTTGATGATTGTCTATCTGTGTGATCAATTGCCACTATAGCCTCTTTGTTAATTGTCTCTAGGTATTTTTGCCCTTTTCTTCAAATGGCCTCCAGCTACTTTTACCAATAATTAAACGGTTTGATAGCTATAGGAAATCCAGCATCTCATTCTCTATTGCATTTTTCTTGGGGCTATGAGTTGAGGCACCTGACTGCCAGCTGATATTTATGTATTTATAGCAACTGAGCCATCCCATTGGTCCGTTTTTTCTTTTTTTAATGTTCTTTCCTTTCTGTTCTTTTCTTTACTTCCTGTGTTTTAATTAAGTTATTAACGCCCTTCTCTCTTGGTTGATGTTTATGTTTTATTTCTTTATGGTCTCCGATTTGGATTGAGCAAACCAAGTCATGGTTTGTTATTTACATCTTCCATTATGCAACAATTTCAGTGAATATGCATATTCTTACACGCATTCCCTTTCTGAAAGTTTTGGGGGTACTCCAAAGTATGTGATTTATATATAACAAACAAACACAAAATATGTAGAAAAATAAAAGTAAAGCAAACAAACAACCACCACAAGAAGAGACGATTTTTATATGAAAAATCAATCAGAGAAAAAGTCACAAGTCCAAACGGAACCAATAATCAAATACTATGAATCTTTCAATTACAAGAGACTTATAACCTTATCAAGTCTTCACAACCTAAATGCTTTAAATCTCTGCACAAAATCACTCTGCAACAACTTCACATTGTTGATACACCAGATCCAATCCTTGCTTAACTCCTCAGATAATCTTTCACAAAAGATATAGAAGATTAGAATCTCTAGAACAAATCTTTAGCGCTTTTCTTTCCAATGGATGCTTTAGAGAAAATGGTGATCCCCAATATGTAATCTCTACTTAGAATAATGAGATCTGTATTTTATGCCTTAAGGCTAAGAGAGAAACTATTAAAATAACCAACAATTTGTGTCTCATAAGAATACTCCTTTGGAACTTAACTTATTAATCCTTGCACAAATAGAAAATAATTTTACATTAGGTCGATAGGACTTTTTCCTTCATCCGATCAATCGAGTGACTGTCCAATCAATCAAGCATCACTTTTGTCTCTAATTCGATCGATCAGGTAATGATTGGATCAATTGGACAACCCTTTTTTTTTTTCTTTCTTTCTTTCTTTCTTTCTAATTTCTTCACTTTAGTTCTTCTAGAGATGTGAAACATAGTAGATCTAAAAGAAATATGAAACACAACACAATGGACCCAGAGTTTTGTTTGACCCAGGAATTAGCCTGCAAAAATCCTTTCACTTTCTTTATGGCAGCATTTTTTTTTTTTAAGACTTCTTTGGTCGCAGCTTTGCTCTGTGTTGTTGCTAAGTTGCAATATGGTAGAACTGCACAGAATCTAAATTAGGACTGCTTAAGAAACGATGATTTCAATCATTACTACTTTTGATGATATCCCAACAACCTAGCCAAGCCCATCAACTGAGCTCAGACTTAGATGACATTGACTGATTTCAATGCCCTTGATTCATAATTATGTAGAGAAGTTCCTTTTTTATTGTCCATCCAGTGAGATCATGTAGTGGTGTGGTATATCCTTCGAGTTGTTTCTGGTAGGAAGAAATCTTTGCAGTATCCCTTATATATTTCATGGGTATTTGTCATTGATTGAACATGCACAGTTTGTATGAATTCCTGTAATAGTTGTTTGTTGCTACTCGATAAGATGAAAAAAAAAAAAATTAGGTAAAACTCTGTAACTACTTGGTGTCATGGTGTGGTTTGGCACGCTTGGTGGGTATAACCTTGGATGATCAAATTTCTGTTGATGATCATATCATTTGTTGGGGACTGGGAAAAGCAATCAATTTTCGACTTCTAAATGTCTAATGCTTGGACAAGTAATTGGACGCTGTGATTTTCAAAAGGTAAACTGTAGAAAGTTGCATGCACAACATTTTTTTATGAAACAAAGTGTTTCTCGTCAACTCAGCCTTCAGACTTTTGGCCCCGGGTTTATCTAATTCTAACGAGCAAGGACTATTCCCTGGAGGATTTATAATTTGAATGTAATACAAAAGTTGTTGGTTCTTGCATTTGCATTATCGGACTAAAGGAGGCTTGGCGATAACTGCAAGCTAAAATACATAAAGCAACCACACTACTAAGGTAATCATCTTGGCTATTAGATGTTGTAGTGGTTCGAAAATGCAAGGATCATATATCCACGTCCAGGATGCAATGGGCAAAATGGCCTACAAAGCTTGAGCTCCAAGATCCAGTGCATCTAAGTAGTAGAAAATCATTTACCTTTTAAAATTGTTGAGATAACTACAGAATAAAAAAGAAAAGCACAAAATTTTTGTATATCAAAACATCAGTAGTTTAAATTATTTAATACATTTTATTATTTTAATAACCAGTTTTATAACACTCCTAGATAACTTAATTTAGTTTCGGCCCAAGCTAGGCTAATAGAAAATTGAAACACAGGTCAACAACAAAGTAATGGAGATCTGCTACTTCGGCAATGGCCCACTTAAATAGGTTGCATCAAGGACCATTTTGACAAAAAAAGGTTCTACACGCTTACCTCCAATATATAGTTTATAAGCAGTATCAGTCTTCCAAGTGTATTTACTTTGAATGCATATTGATTGCTTCTAAAGAAGAAGCTCACAAGAAAACTGGATGTAAAGATAAGGCAGAGAAAATGGAGGTGGAGATCAATATCTCCAGATCAAGTTCCTACTGTGGGCAGTTTTTGCCGCTTGTTTGCTGAACCTATTTTCCACACATCCATACGACAAGTAAGAATTCCAAGAAAGAATGTAAGAGCAAATTCTTTCGTGTATAATAGTTTTATTGAAGAAACAGTTCCTCCACAGAAATTAGAGGCTCCATTTAGACAGTAGCAGTTGTGTCTAATCAGCATTGCCTAATAAAACACTGAACAAAAGCAAATGAGAAGAAAAATTAAATGCTAATAATCATAAATTATGACTCCTAATCCAAGTTCTAAATTTCAATAACTCAAACCACCAAGCAGGAGAATCTAAGACCGCAACAAACCCCATAAGAAACTACGTCAAACTACTGCTGCTGACAAAGCCGCTCTACTGCAGTCACAATCTGAGCTGGTTGAACCACAGTCCACTCCTCCAGGGTCCCTGCATACGGGGTCGGCACATCTTGCGAAGATAGGCACATGACCGGAGCATCCAAGTAGTCCCAGAAGTTATCAATGATGGCCGCTCTAAGGCTAGCGCCAATCCCACCTGTACGCATGCACTCTTCCACGATCAGCACACGATGTGTCTTCTTCACCGAGTCCCCTATGGTTTGCATGTCAAATGGCTTCAGTGACCGAATGTCAATGATCTCAGGGTCATACCCCTTGTTCACCAGCGTCTGTGCTGCCTGCATCACATGGTACCTCATTCGTGAATATGTGAGGATCGTCACGTGATCCCCCGGCCGCACCATCTCTGCTGCCTCTAGGCACAGAACATACTCTTCTTCGGGGATCCTCTCCTTCAAATTATACAGCAGCACATGCTCAAACAGTATGACCGGATTCTCACTCCTGATTGCTGCCTTCATCAGGCCCTTGGCATTGTAAGGAGTGGAACAGGCAACCATCTGAATGCCAGGGATAGATTGGAAGTAGGATTCCAAGCGTTGAGAGTGCTCAGCACCCAGTTGACGTCCAACACCTCCTGGACCTCGGATGACAAGTGGGATAGTGAATTGGCCGCCGGAAGTGTAATGGAGCATACCACAGTTATCAGAGATCTGGTTGAAGGCCAATAATAAAAAACCCATGTTCATGCCTTCAACAACTGGCCTTAGGCCAGTCATAGCTGCCCCAACAGCCATGCCTGTGAAAGAGTTCTCGGCAATTGGAGTGTCCAGAACCCTCAGATCACCATACTTCGTAGCCAAGCCTTGGGTGACCTTGTAGGAGCCTCCATAGTGACCAACATCTTCCCCCATAATGCATACACGAGGATCACGTTCCATCTCTTCTTGTAGACCTTCTTTAAGTGCCTCGAACATACAGAGCTCACGCCTGCGGTGAGGAGAAAACAAAGTTAGATCCTTACACGGATTTTTCATTCAAATGTGCATTTATCCAATTTACGAAACACATTTCCAGCCAAAAAAAAATTATGAAACACACAATAGCAGATCCCCATAACCCATAAAGACTGCCTACAGTTGCTATATGCAGGTAGGACATTGGCTAATTGTGATTTTCTGTGCTTCTTCAAAGAGATTTCTCCTCCTTTTTTTTCCACTTTCCTTTGTTCTTTCTCATAATTCACATCTATTGCAATTATTCTGCATATTTACATACCTTAGGAGACTTCAACTCAATCTAGATGCATCTATCACAAAATTAAGATAAACAGTATCTCAGAAAAAAAAAAACAAGGCCAAAGGCCATTTTGCTCTCCAAATCCACCTTTTATCACCTGTACTCCTATTGTTGTTATACATGACCAAAAGATTTTCTTTAATCTAATTAAAAATATATCACAATTTGAAACAGTTAAATTCAATGCTTTTCATTTGCTTGAGATCAATTATGCTAAACGAAGAAAAATGATGATCCATTCCTTGAGGCCTATTTTTTTGCTTGGTATTGAATTCCTAAGAATTCATTATAAGTGAGCTCAACCAAAAGAATGTTAAAGAGGTGAAGAGGGAGGGATATTTAGTGGACATGTAATTTGGTGGACATCTAGAGGAATATTAGGCGGACAGGTATATGGAATCCTCACTTTTCTAGGATCTGATATATTAGGGTAATGGCTGCCCACAAAGGAAAGATGATTTGATAAACATTTGTAATCTTTGCCTTCACTTTTCAATTTTATTAGCCCCTCTGATAGGAGGGCATTGCTTAGAATTCCTAGGAGTTCAATGCCAACCAAGCAAATGGGCCCTTATAGTTCTACCATTTTATTTTTTATTTTATTTTATTTTATTTGAATGGTAACTTAGTAAATTCTTCATCTAGTTAAGAACCAATAAGAACTTGGAATTTCATTTTTTTTTCACCTATCATCAAATACAGTATTAGAGTCTAAAATCAATTATATCCCTATTATGGTTCTTGAGTTAACAATCTAACTGAAATACTCAAATATTCATATAATGCCCATGCACTGAATTTTATAGATTTGCAATCCCTGTCTTCAATTATTCTTTAAAACATCACAACCATTTTAAAACAATTTCTAAACTCTATAATAAAAAAATAGCCAACACAATCCTTTCTTCACATGGATCCACGCAGTACTGTTGAAGTTTAACACACTAATGTTCTTAAGATCATCCGTGCCGTTTTGCCCCACACCAAGTGAAAGCAATTGTTAATATTAGTAAAAAGTGCATATGGAGATTTGTTGAGGGCTTTCATTTAGGAATTTTTCGGACTACAAATCAATATAGTTTGAATTGCCTGGCTTATAGAAAGCCTTGTATGTGTTAAATTCATACTAAAATGACTCCATTAATATAAAGTAAGAAAATATATATTAAATTTCTAAAATCTTCAACCCATGTACTGTGAAGCCCCTCAAAAGAATAGAAGCCCTTCAGAAGACAAGTCTATGTACAAAGAAAATGAAATCAAACACTGCACCATTCCTTCTGCTAATTTCCCCTTTGTGACTTATTTATGCTCCACTTGACTTGCACCCAGTCCAGTTTCGTCAAAATTTTCAAATGGCCAGGACCAGAGTGTCTTTCTTCTCATTTTTACATTGCCTTTATTTCTTGTTCTTCCCTCCATCTCAAGCTTTATACTCTTTCCAAAACCACATGGAATCAAAGTCTTCAGATTACAATATGAATTTTACAGGTAACAAGATGTGGTTGTGATCCTTGGCAGCTTAGGAATTCAAAATTGCTGTCTTTTAGAAAATGATGCACAGTTTGAGAAGTGGCATTAATCATTTATTTTAAAAAGAAGAACCAGAATCAGTGCTTCACCTATTCAGTCTGAAAAATGATGTTCCCCAAACCAGAAAATCTAAGCATGACCATCCATGTGGACATGTTATATACAAACAGATTGAATAAGAATGACCGTCCAACTTGTATGATGCAGGCTAGATCCGAGATCCAGCCCGGCATTGATGGGCCCCACTTGATCATGATCTGTCCAAGACCAGGGATCCCTATCCTTAATTAGATAGCTCCTAATTAATAGGTTTATTTCTTATTTTATGTTGGATTAATATTTAGTAATTGCTTAATAGGATTTAGTAGTTGCTTAATTTATTTTAGTTAGCCATGATTGTTTAGAGTTAGTCTTTCCTAGTTTAGAAAGGGTCACTCCTATATAAGAAGGAGTCTTTCATTGTAATGGAAATGTTTATTTTCAATTAATCATTATCTCTGTTGTGGTGTTTTTCCTCTTGTGAGGGTGCCCTAGGGGCTAAAAACCATCTCTAGATTTGATCAATCCTTCGTGAGATTGATCTACACTCAATCGGAGATCCAAGGCTGCGCCTGTTTGGTATCAAAGCCATCTATCCCTCTCAAATCTCGTCCATCCCTCCATCTTGTCACATCTTCGTCCCCCTCAAATCTACCTTTGTCAAACCACCCATCACAAAACCCAGTAGCCACTCCAACGTGTCGTAACCATCACAAAACCCTCTCCAAAAATCCTAGCCCCTTACCAAACCCTTCTCCCAACCCCATTTTTCCCAAAACCAACTGATACTCAAATCCCCTGTCATTCTTCAACCACCTAGAACCCTAAAACCCTTTCCACTCAAACTGCACCCTCCCTGCCAACTACCAAGACCACCACAACCCTTGAACAAAGCAGACCCCAGACACCACGCGACCCACCTTCCTAACCTAACACTCGAAAACCCCAAAACCCCCATCCCGATCAAACCGAAACCCCAACAATCCCATCCCAACCAAACTGAAACCCCCTCCCACCACATTCATGCCATCAACCCATCCACCACATCTCCAGCCTCCTCTTGCATTTGCCATTCAACCCAGAATAGAGTAAAAAAAAAAAAAGAAAAAAGAAGAAGTACAGAGGCATACCTGGACTTGCCACCGTGCCACGACATCGCCTCGTCGTCAACGGCAACAAGCTTTGCCCTATGCCACCTCGCCAACATCAACCTCGTCAAAGTCATGGGCCAATTTTTTGCCTCAGCCTCCCTACACATGCTTCTGGTTTTAGTTGGAGGTTACAAAACAAAAGCTTTCTTTTTTATTTTCTTTCTGCACGAAAGCCAAGGTAGGGAGAAGCCTTCACACATGGGCACATTCAAACCACAAGTGGGCCTTGTTTGTTGTTTGAAGGCTGGCAGTCTGGTTTGGTCTAACCCATGCCATCGAACTTTGACTGAGGACCACAACCTGTTTTCAACCTGCATACTACATCCAACCCAACTCAAGTGAGCCTGACCTACTGCTGGGCCTGCAGTTAGGTTCGACTCAACCCAAACCCATCCAACAGTAAAAACAAAAAAAAAAAAAAAAAAAAAAAAAAAGGTCCACAAGGAGCCAAGCCAAACCACAGGTAGACATTGTTCTGCTTGATTAATTCCAACCATTGATTCAACAAAAGAGAGAGGGGGGGGTGGTCTCCAATCAACAATCCATCATCGCCAATATATTCCACTCATCAAGATCCATCATCGCCAATATACTGTGATCAACAAGATCAACAAATCAGGTCAGTTTGATCATTTAATCTCCAATCAACAATCCATCATCGCCAATATATTCCACTCATCAAGATCCATCATCGCCAATATACTGAACAAGATCAACAAATCAGGTCAGTTTATCCTTTTTTCACGCAATGAATTTTGAATCCAAATCATCATAAAATTTTTAGACACTTAATTGAAGTTCAAAGATTTGTGTATCAATAAAAATATAGAAATTGATATTTTGAGAATGAATTCTACTTTGAGCAATTTTTAAATTTGAAGCAAGAAGAATTAATAGTTGACGAATATACCGACCAATTTCGAGAGTTGAAAGATATATGTAGGCTACAGAAAACTAAGACACATATTTAGGTTGCCACATCAGAGGCTTGAGATCAGACATCTTGGAGAATATGAATTGTTGCGACACTAGTCAAGAGGCACACTTAGAAGCCTTTCGTGTTAAACATATACTTAGACAGTCTTGCATGCGACAATGTGCATCTCAACAGAAATAAAAATCACATGTTGTGGAAAGACTGTTCATTGGAGAAAATAATCCCATGATTGTCATTCACCACCACCTTAATACAAATGAGAAGGAAGAAGAAAAATGGAAACAAGCCAAGAAATTCCACATGCGGGTGAGAGTCAAAGACAGAGCCGTCAATTTGATTGTTTTCAATGGCAGTGCAATAAGTTTTGTTGCGCAGGAACTTATTGATAAGCTTCATCTCCCAATTGAGGCCCTTCCTCAGCCCTACGAAGTCACATGGTCTAATAGTTATTTCATTCCCGTAACTCATAGATGCTTGGTATCATTCAAAGTTGGTAATTATAAAGATAAACTTTGGTGTGATGTGATCTATATGAATATTGCTCATATTATTTTTGGACGACCATGGATATTTGACCGGAAAGCGTGTCATGATAAAGAGCTTAACACATATACTTTTTAGTGGAAAAGAAAATGGATTGGACTCCGTCCATTGCCATTAACAGCCAAGTCTTCATCTAGATTATCACCTCCAATTGAAGAGCCACAACAAAATCAAAAAGAAGATATTGATATTATGATTGCACCAAAGAAGATGCCAACCATGACAGCTAACATTAAGGATGAAACAACTGGGCAAGGGTAAGGCAAAGCTGATCTTATGAACAATTCAGAGAAAGTGGAATCTGATCAAAGCAATTTGACTCAAGAGCCACCAAAGGCAAAAGAAAAACAAAAACAATCGCAAATTGAAGACTTTGAGCAGTGTAGAAAGGAGATTGAACATCCAATGGATATGTCGTTTCTAAAAAATTCTATTAGATCATCAAAAATCAAATCAGTTGATTCAGTGGTTTTGCAAGCAGATCAAAGGGTTGAAATTCCCGACATTGACTTCATCTTCAGAGACCACTGATGGATATCTAAGGATTGTGACCTGTTTACATGGCTACAGTAAAGACATCTAATGATGAGATTATACATCCAAGTTAAATGCAGACATCAGAAGATGCTACACCTCCAATCTATTTCTATATTGAGGAAATGAAAGCATCAAGCTTGTGCGGCATTGTATAGAAAATGAAGATCGAAAGATACATCAGAAGTTTATGCGATTGATTTTCGACCCAAGAGGACCTTTCCTCCAACTTGCAATTGAATTCTTCCCAGCATTTCTTAAGTTAGCAAACTCGTCGGAGTCGAGTTTTTCTAAGCCGAGGAGAACTGATGCAAGCCAGATCCAAGATCAGGCCCAGCATTAATGAGCCACTTTGATGGGCCCCACTTGATCCGTGATTTGTCCAAGATCAAAGCTCCTTATCCTTAATTAGATAGTTCCTAATTAATTGGTTTATTTCTTATTTTATATTGAATTAATATTTAGTAAATGCTTGATAGGATTTAGTAATTGCTTAATTTATTTTAGTAAGCCATCATTGTTTAAAAATAGTCTTTCCTAATTTAGCAACAGTCACTCCTATATAAAGAGGAGTCTTTCATTGTAACGGACATGCTTATTTCCAATTAATCAAATTTTATTTGAGATTTATCTATGTTGTGGTGTTTTTCCTCTTGTGAAGGGGTGTTTTTCCTCTTGTGAAAGTGCCCTAAGGGCTGGAATCCATCTCTAGATTTGATCAATCATTAGGGAGTTTGATCTACACTCAATCGGAGATCCCAAGCTACGCCACTATAGAAACCCCACCACCAATAGAGTATATTACCAATATAATATGGATAGGACGCTTGGAAGTATAGTTAATTGACATCGGGTATTTTATTTGCATTTTGCCCATGAAGAATCCACTAGATGGTCCCCATCTGGACATTTACAATCCCCCGTGCAATATAAATTTGGCTGTGTGCATCAAATGAAGCCCATGATTAAAGATTTGGTTCAGGTAATGTTTGCCACATTGATTTCCTAAACTCTACGCACGTATGTCATCGATCATTCTCTTTATGAAAATGTCAAGTAACTCTAGAGTCTCCCCTATTTTTTATAAACTTAAACCATTTCCACACCATAGCTGAAAAGGACCAAACCACTAGTTGGACCACAAAAATACCAGATTGGAACTTTTCCAGTACGTCATTCTAGATTCATTGCTAGGACAAGGAGAAATACATGTAAGGGGACTTTGACATATACTATTATTTGTACCATGAGGCACATGACCACCATACTATCCAAATCCCCTAGATTATATCCCGTGCAGCAATCTTTTGCACCTTTTTAGGCTAGGAGTCAGCCTTTCCCAATGGCATCTAACCCTTGAACCAAAAACTTAGACATCAAACTATGCACACTCACACACCAAGTAGAGGGAATACTTAGGGAAATGAGTAGGGGTGTTCATGGACCGAGTTGGGCTGGGCTGAGCAATATCCAGGCCCGGAATAAGTCCCAAACTCTTGGTCCAAGCCTTGACCAGTCCCAAAACGGGGACCATAAGTAGCCTATCCAAGCCCGGCCAATCTAAAGAAGAGTGAGCTCGAGCCCAACCCGTATACTGCCATAAGAAAAAATAAGACCTTTTAAAGTGTTTGACACAATAGCACAACTGGTTTTGTGTTGTGTGTCTACATGAGATGTCATGTGTCCAAGTCTCCTCTTGATCTCTCTTTTAAACATTATTTTTGGATTTGGGCCAGACCAAGTGTAACATTCCGATCCCCTTTGAGCCGGATTAGTGGCTCATTAGTGTGTGTTTTGTTTTGTTTATTTCTTTTGGACTTATTTTGGGTCATGGATAGGTAGTTGAGCAACCTTTGACCTGAGATAGGTAGTTCTAAGCCCTTTTTCGTAATTTTGCTTTGGCTTTGCTCATCTCATCTTTGCATCATCTTGGTGTCAGCACGCGTATTTCGTTGAGCTCGACAATTTCCGTGACAGTGTCAGATCCGTTTGGAGTCAATTGGAGAAGATGGACCTTCGTATGACTTGAACTGTAATTAGTCTAAACCCATTGGACCTTGTTTTAAACATTCAAAACCTATATATTGAGTCATCCTCCAGGTGGCTCTCTCTCCTGCTCATTTCATTCCTCATCGTGCATGCAGAGAAATCTCCAGAGCTCACCCCCACGTTCTCTCTCCTTCTCTCCCTCTCTTCTCTTCACTTCTCTTGATCGATTGTAGATTGGGTCCTTTCGTGGATTTGGGTTCTTCTCTTCTCTCTGTTTATGTTTTGTGATTTGGTAAGTGGGTTCTTTCCAATTCTTTCTTTTTCTTCTTCTCCAATTGCTTCTCCCATTCTCTGTTGCTATGTCTTCATCTCATGCATGTGTGATTGCTTTGATTTGTTTTGATTTCTTAGTGGATTGGAGCTTGATTCAGAAGATTTGTCAGATTTGAGGCAAGTATAAGTACAGGTTTTGATAACACATATGGGTATTGTTTGATTGCTTGGATTCATTCTCATTCTCTTTAGAGAAATGTTTTACAGCCATTTTCTAAGCTATGAGAATCAGTTGAGCTTGTTTTATTCAGTTTCTGTACAAAAATTTCGTTTCTGTAATCTTCCCGAACTCGTATTCTGTATTGTACGGCTAAGCCGTAAATTTCTACGGTTCGCTTTCCAGAGACTCGAAAATCTGAATTTGTTCTACGGCTAGGCTACGGCTAAGCCGTAATTTGTCCTACGGCTGAGCCGTAAGCTAGCCGTGACCCAACCGTGACCCCAGCCGTGAATTTAATCTCTGATCAGTCGAAACTTTTCTGATATCAGTACTCCTACGGTGAGGCTACGGCTAAGCCGTGGAATGCTACGGCTAAGCCGTGGATTGGTCTACGGCTAAGCCGTATACTGACTGTAGCTCAGCCGTGAGATGTATCAGATCAGAGGTGGAAAAGCTGACAGTTTAGCCGTGTTCTGAAGGGAACCACGGCTAAGCCGCAGTGCATATTGCGGCTCCGCCGTAGGATGCCACGGCTAAGCCGTAGGTCACCCATGGCTAAACCGTAAGACCTGTAAACTATCGGTTAAACTTAGGCTAATGGTGTGACCTTGTAGGGCTCAAATACAGGTTAACCATACCCGTACACCGGCCCGATGGACTCTTTGGATCGCATGAATAGTCTGTTAGGCTGTGACTTGTTCATGTGAGCGTTGATCACTGTTAAGCACCTCCCCATGGGTGTTGGTTTAAGGGACTTCGATGCACATAAGGATTATATTGCAACACTAGGATGGCAACGGTGCATCGAATAACTTAAAACTACATCAACATGCACGGTTAGTGACAGTGATGCAACTAGATTAGACTTGGCTTGTAATGAACCTTGATTCCGTATTAATCTGAGATGCATTGCATATTGTTTATGGTTTTGCCCTCTGTTCTGTTAATCTATGTTATGCATTCCTCAGTCATTTTGCTTTCGTTCTGTATATCTGTATTATTCTTCGCTCTGTACTATGTTTTGATCTATGCTATGCTTTGTATATTCTCTGGCTTTGTATATCTCTGATTTTTGGGTATTCCCTGGTGGCTCTGCCCAGAGGTTAATACGTGAGGATAAGATCCGGTCTTTGTCATCGGTGAGTCCAAAGCGGATAATCTCCCTTTCTATGGATTTGATTTGATTGGTATTGGTCTGGCTCTACTCAGCCTCAGCCCTAGGATGCCCGACGGGGTTACCTCCGGCTTAGATCTCTGTATCTCTGTATAACTGCAGTGTTGCTTTGTCTTGGGACCCCGGAACCCAGGAAACCGAGACCCGCTTGTACTTTTGGCCTGGACAGCGGTGTTCTCCTCTGCTCTGCTCTGCTCTGCTCTCTATTGGAGAGAACATGGTTAACGTAGTAGCCAATTAGTTCAGTATTCTATGTTTTGATTCACATATCATGTTTTACTTCTATGCACGATTTGCTTAGTTTCCTAATATGGAACTCTGTATTTAATCTTCTGTCATTATTATATCCTCTTTGATACTATGCGTGTTTCACCCCTGTTACTTATATTTGCTGGATCGTTGTATTCATTAGTGTTGTCTGTGGTGTTGCAGGCACAGATACCTTGCTCAGCTCCCCGGCGGTCGAGGAGGCTGCAGGGGCGAGTGTAGAGGCACCCTCCGGTCTGGCAGAGTGGGCCTGATCACTTCTGCCAAGTGCGTGCATGCATACCAGTGGCTTTTATTTTGCGTTTTGGTTTTTGAGAGCTTGTATTTGGACTTTGGACTTTGGACTTGTATTCTGTATATTTTGTGTATATTGATTTTGGTGTGTATTCGGTTTTATCTCAGTGTATTTGTCTTTGTCTTTTCCGTTTTGTATTTGCTTTGGCTTCCGCTATTTTATTTTCCTTTGTTGCTTGCTATGATATGTACAGCTTCCGCGTACGCTTAGTTCGCACGTGTTAGATCCCTTGTGTGCGTGCATCTGGACTGGGTTTGGGTGCACGTGCACGGGAGTACGTGTGTCACCGGTTTAGCTTTTCGCTAACCCCCGAATTCTGGGCTCGGGTCGTGACACCAAGCTTTGGCTTTCTACCACTAACCAAGCCTAGCCTAATGTAGTACGAACCAAGCCCAACAAGGCAACTAAGCCCAAACATTAACCCAGGAGTCAACCCAGTCCATTAGGTTCAATCCACAAGCCCAATTGGCTGAGAGCTACCATGGCAAACTTCTGTTTTCATCCTACTTCTTATTGTTATTTCTTATTTAATTAGGATTATGAAGTTTTTTATTTTAATTAGAAAGTCTTAGTTACTAAGAATAAGATTTATTGCTCTATAAATAAGAGAGACCACGTTGTAGTTGTTTATGCTTTGATGATTAATATATTTCTGGTTGGTTTTCTTTCAATGGTGACTTGTGTCATGGTAATAATTGTGCCTGAGGGCTAAAATCCATATTGGGAGATTGATCTATCTTTTCGATCGTGAATCCGGGGCTGCATCAATTGGTATTGAAGCCGAAGAACAATCGACTAAAAGACAGCAGTCCTTCTCAAATTTTCTCCGTCATCCATCTCAAACCCATCTTCACCCATCACTGCCAAAATCCACCATCTCCACCCATCCTGACACTCATCTTCATTTAAACCCTCAACTGAACCCCAAACCCCACCACCAAAAACCATCCCAACACCCAACAGCCACAACCTTCACCAAAACCCTAAACCCCAACCCAACCCATCTCCAAAATCGATCACAGCCATCCCCTACTTCTGCAACCAATCCCGACCCCATCCCTACCCAACGAATCCAATCCCGACCCATCTCTTCTCACCACAACCCAAAACCCTCCAACAACCAATTCTGAGACTCCTAATCGACACAAAATCACTTCGCAAGACACCAAAAACGATTCTCAACCCATCCATACCCTCCCCCGAAACCTGGAAACCCTAAACCCAACCATCCAGTCCTAATCGTCAATCTCAACCAAACCTGTGCGACCCCAAAACCCCCTAGCACTTTGTCATCAGTCACCGACCCTAACCAAAAAGAAAAAAAAATAGAAAGAAGGAACGAGCAAACGCAGATGAAAGAGAACAATAGCAACGACCTACGATGCACAGATACTTCAAAATGGCAACATATCATGTCATATCGTATCTGATACTTTACTTTTTATGTATAAAACCCGTGTCCTTACCATGTTTATAGCGTGTCCTTGCTGTATCCATGCCATATCTGGGCATCATAAGCAACGACATACCTGACTAGTCTTCACTACAGAAGACCAGCATCTCATCCATCGTCAGCTTTCGGCATCGTCATCAGCATGTCCCTCTCAAGCTTGTCGTCACCATCAAACACATGCAACATAAACATAATAAAGTTCGACGCCATATCGCTGATTCGCTACTAGTAATGAAAGCTACAATGCTCATGTAGACAAATGTTGTCGCTTCCTCAAGTTTTCTAAAGGAAAAGGTTATGGTGTGTATCCATCCTAAACGGGTACCACCGGGTTCAAATAAGAAATTGCATCTATGCAATGCGGGTCCATTCAAAGCACTGAAAAGGCTCAATTCTAATGCTGACACGTTAGACTTACCACTAGACCTTGGCATCAATCCAACGGTCAATATTGCGGATCTCACACTCTATCATGGGCATGACAATGTGATGCAGGCCAAACCATGGGTCGGCCAGCCCATTGGGCCCAATCCATAGGCCCAACATGACATCTACTTCATTAGGGATATTATTAATTAATTTAATTAGATTAGGGTTAATTAGTATCTAAGAAGCACGGACACTTCTAAAAAAGTGACGTATCCATGTTGGACACTGACACTCTTCGGACACTCTCGGACACATGTCCA
Source organism: Sextonia rubra (assembly GCA_037013555.1). NCBI lineage: Eukaryota > Viridiplantae > Streptophyta > Magnoliopsida > Laurales > Lauraceae > Sextonia > Sextonia rubra. Next base: position 30,060,812 of record JASUAD010000009.1, read on the forward strand.
ATACTATTTTAGACATGTCCATAATTAAGAACTAAAAACCTTAATTTCAGACATTTGTCCAATGCTCTTTTTGCAACATGTCCTACAATTCTTAGCCCATTTTTATGACTAAAAAATAAACTAGTGGCTGATATTTCTTAAACAGTTTGCTAGTATGTGGTTACTAAAACTTGTAAACTTGATATATGACAATTTTATACCATGAAAAAATATATGATTGTTAATACTAATCATATCACAAGCAAAAGACAAATAAATCTTTCACTAAAGAATAGGCCTCGAGATTGGCTTCTTTTTTGCTTTTAGTTTTTTTTTTTTTTTTTTTTTTTGAGGGAGGAGAAAGAGATGATCATCCCTTTTCTTTGTATGGAGTTTATGGAACTATGAATATTTCATATTTAATGATTATAAATTATGTTTTAGCATTGTATTGATATTATTTAATTTGATATGTTTGTCAATTAGTGCTTAAATTTTTATTTTTTGATTGCTAAATTGATTAAAAAGTTAAAATAATATTATTTTTTTAGTATATGATTATATATATAAGTTAATATATATTATTAACGTGTCCCTCGACGTATCCGTGTCTTACTTTTTTGAGAAATGCAGTGTCGGAATATCTATGTCGCGTCGTATCTGTGTCTCGTGTCCTTGTTCATGCTTCTTTGTTTAGTATTATTCCAATATTAGTAAGTTTTGTTTCTTGGGGATTATGCCAACTCCTCTATATAAGGATGTATGGCCTCATTGTAATGCATGCTTATTTCAATCAATTAAAATTCTCTTTGCGATTTATTGGTTATAGTGTTTTCTCCTCTTGTGAAGGTGCCTCAGTGGTTGAATCCATCTCTTGATTCAATCAATCCCTCAAGAGATTGATCTACACTTCGATCAGAAATCCGGGGCTGTGCCATATCAGAGATGAAGAGCAATCGCCAGTAAGACAATAGTCTTGTCTAGCTTTCTATCCCATTATCATCATTCCATCCATCATCATCATCATCACCATACCATCCCCGTCCCTCCATCTCAGCAATATCTTTCCCTTCAACCCAGACAATCCCAATCCAACCCATTCGCAAAACCCCCACAACAGCTCCCCGAGACCGAAACCACCTCCCAGTCCCCATTCCCCTTCATTCGACTTCTATCGACAATCACCCAGGCCCTCGCAGCCCAACCGACAACCCCTACCCTCATCCCCAACCTAAAACAACACCACAGAACCATCAAACCCTAAAACCCACAACCTTTTCCCCCTCCACCATACATATCCGACTTCCTATTCCTAAGACCAAATCAAATCACATACCCAAAACCCCTTACCATTCCTAGCCTTTCCCCAAACCATCACCGAGAACCAATCACACATTCCATCTTCCAAAACCCAAACCCCTTTCTAAGAACCACAACCATCCTTAACCCTTCCAAACCAAAACCCTGGCTCACCTTCTTGCCAACCAAAAGCACTAACCAATCCCACAGCCTTCGCCCTCAACCCATGTCCATTGAAAACCCCCTTCCCAAACCCCACTTTTGCCGATTGACATCCCCCCCCCACCCCCAACCACGCCAAAAAAAAAAAAAAGAGCAACCACAGGCAAATACGAAGAATAAGATAGGAGAGTCAGAAAGGAGGATAGCATACCTGCGTCATCTTCCTCTCATGCAACACCGAACCTGGTCACCCTCTTTAGCCATCAAAAAGCCCCTCTTATCATCGCACATTGCCTGCGACCGCGACCAGACCCCAACCGCCACATCGTCTGCCGCTTCCATCTTCCTCTCATCAGCGACATCATCGGCGTCTTAGTAGTCCTTCCAATCTCCTTCACTGTAGCCAACTTCCAATAAGGAAAACCAGCCCAGGTTTTTTCTCTTTAATCTTCACGTCATTACAATTGAAGGTTTTTAACTTTATTTCTCTTCCATGCACACAAGTCAAACAAGCTGAAGCAATACGCCCATCACATATATGCTCCACACGTGTCAAGCCATCTTCCGGGTCGAGTTGAGGTTCAACCCGAACCTAGACTAGTAGCAAAAAAAGGAAGGTGGGCCTGCTTTTAATCCGACCTATTCACAGCTCATCAACCCAGCAAGTAAAAAAAAAGAGTAGGCCAAGTCCACAGGGTTTGCTTAATTATTTTCTAGTTAATCATTCGCAACCCTTGATCCTCAAAAGAGTGAAATCTTGGCCATCTGACCTCTGATCAACGTTTCGTCTTCACCAACTTGATTCACTCGTCAAGGTCCACACAACAAGTCCACTTATTTTTTCAAAAGCATTAAATTTTAATCTCTTTGCATCCAAGTCACCATGAGATTTATTTGAGATTTAATTGAACAACAAAGGAAGTTATATCAGCATACATATGGAAATTGGTATTTTGAGAATGAATTTTATTTTGAGAAATATCGTAATTTGAAGGAAGAAAACTTGACTGCTGATGAATACACCCGCCAATTTCAACAGTTGCAAGACGTGTAAACTAGAGAAGCATGAGGCACATGAGCTATATTATTTGATTTGCTATGTCAGAGAATTAAGACCAAACATTGTGAAGCATATGGATTACTGCGATACCATTCAAGAGGCATACTTAGACACACTCCATGTTGAGCATATGCTTCGATGGTCTCAACAAAGACCAAAAACACATGTTGTGGAAAGACTTTTTGCCAAAGAAGATAATCCCACAATTGTCATTCGTCGACTCCTCAATACAAATGAGAAGGATGAATAATAAAGATAGGCCAAGAAATTTCACACACAAGTAAGAGTCAAAGACAAGTCTATTAATTTGATTATTGACAAGGGCAGAGCAATAAATTTTGTCACACAATAAATTATTGATAAGCTTCATTTGCCAATTGAAAACCTTCCTAAGCCCTACCAAGTCACGTAGTCTAATGGTTATGTCATTTCCGTAACTCAGATGCTTAGTAAAATTCGAGGTTGGCAACTATAAAGACAAAATTTAGTGTGCTGTGATCCATATGAATATTGCTCATATTATTTTTTGACAACCCTGGCATTTTGACCGAAAAGCACACTGTGATAAAAAGAGCTGAATACATACACTTTGTCATGGGAAGGAAAATGCTTTATACTCACTCCATTGCCATCGACAGCATAGGCTACATCTGCATCATCACCTTCCTCCAAAGAACCAATGGTAGAGCAAAAAGAAGGAATTCAAAACCATGACATCATGATTGCACAAAAAGAGATATCAACCATAAAAACTGATATTAAGGATGCAACAACTGGGCAAGGTCAAGGCAAAACTGATCTCATGAAAAATTCAAAATAAAGTGATCAAGATAGTGTTACCCAAGAGCCACAAAAGGTAAAGGAAAAGCAATAACAAGGGCAAATTGAAGACTTTGAGCAGTGTAGCAAGGAAATTGAACATCCAGTGGATATGCCACTTAAAGAAAATTCTATTGGGCCATCGAAAGTCCAATTAGTTGATTTAGTGGTTTTTGAAGAAGATCAAGTTGTTTAAGTCCCCCACATTGACTTCATCTTTGGGGATCAAACATTGATATTAGAAAGACAACAATTGAAGCATCCACAAGTCAAATCACACGTCCAAGTTGAATTCATGCATCAGAAAATAAACCACTTCCAATCTATGATACCCGAATACTCCAAATGCCCTATGGTACCCATACCAATACAATACAATATGGATATGGGTACGGAATACGGCAAGATAAGACTTGGATATGGCCCCCGGTTTTATGAAACGGCTTTGCAATGTTTTTGTCCAAAATTACGGTAGATTTTCTCCATTTTGACCAATTTACCCCTAAATGAGCCCTCCCTCAGTTTGATCAAAAAAAAAAGAAGAGGAGGAGAAGGTGGCAGCGAGGAAAAAGATAACTAACTTGACAGTGGCTACTGCTTTAGTTTTGATGGGTTGCTTCTTCAATTAGGTGGTAGGCCATTGTGTTGTTTTCTGTTACTATTGCTGCTTCTAGCTTATAGCTTCAGGTGCCATGTACGCCTCAGCTTCTTCTTATTCATTCTTCTTTTTTTTCGTTCAATCATGCCTTAGAGATGCAAAAGGGGGTAAAAGAACCATCGCATTTTATTAATGAGAATGGGCCCATTGGGCTTTTTTTTATTTCTTTATATTTTAATGTTGAGCTACTGGGCCAACCAAACACTTGGCCCACTTTTCTTTTCTTTTCTTTTCTTCTATGTTAAGATACTGTCAAGCCTACCTCATTGAAAATTTGATCCACACAGTGGGCCTTGCAAGATTTAAGCACTATGATAAGTATTTATATTTATATATTTTTTGAAATGCCGTACTCATACTCGTGTCCCAAAATTTTCAAATCGACGATCGATCCCTCGTTCCCCGTGTCTGTATCCATGCCTGTGTCCGTATCTAGGCATCATAACTTTGAATGTACTTTTACATGGCAGAAAGATTGCCTCAAGTTTCAAAGCCATGTATAGACACTGAAGATCGAAAGAAAAGACTGAAGTTTCTACAATTGATTTTTGATCCAGGAGGACACAAAACAAACTCTAGGGCACGTTTTCCAAGCTGGGGAGAGCTAATGCAGGCCAGACCATGAGTCAGCCCGCCCATTTGGCCTAATCCATAGGCCCAACATGACATTTGTTTCATTAGGGATATTATTAATTAGTTTAATTATTAGGATTAATGTTAATGAGTTTCTTATTTTATTTAGTATTATTCCAATATTAGTAAGTTTTGTTTCTTAGGAATTAAGCCAACTCCTCTATATAAGGAAGTTAAGCCTCATTGTAATGCATACTTAATTCAATCAATTAAAAATCTTTAAAATTTATCAGTTATGGTGTTTTTTCCTCTTGTGAAGGTGCCTTGGTGGCTAAATCCATCTCTGGATTTGATCAATCCCTTGGGAGATTAATCTACACTTCGATCGGAGATCCAGGGCTGCACCACAATAATAAAGAGTCAAGAGAATAAGACATTGCTTTACCCGCTCCTCCTCCACCTACAAATAAAATTGTTGATGTTCTTGATTATCAGCTTGTTTCTACACGTCAAAGAGGATACCAGAAGTTCCTTGTCCGTTAGCAAAATCACCCACTCTCCGATGCTACATGAAATTACCGCAATCGACTTTCAACACTTGAATCCAAACCTTTATGAATAATATCAAGCTATTAACTTGCCAAAGTCGAGTTTTTCCAAACCGGAGAGGGTTGGTGAAGTACGGATAAGACCCAAGAAGGCAATTAGGCCCAAACATTGACCTAAGAGTCAACCAGGTCCCTTGAGTTCAGTCCACAGGCTCAATTGGCTGAGATATACCATGGCAAACTTCTATTTTTATCATACTTCTAATTGTTATTTCTTACTTAATTAGGATAAGGAAGTTTCCTGTTGTAATTAGAAAGTCTTAGTTACTAAGAATTAGATTAATTGCTCTATAAATAAGAGAGACCACATTGTAGTTGGTCATACTTTGATGATTAATAAGTTTCTAGTTGGTGATGATTATGCCTTAGGGCTGGAATCCATCTTGGATTCAATCAATCCCTTGGGAGATTGATCTATCTTTTCAATCGTGGATCCGACGTTGTGCCACAAGACATAAATAATTGGGCCCAAAACAAATAATCTAAGCCCAACCCGAGTAGTAAGACCTAAGGCCCAAGCACAAACCAAAGAGGGCTAGGCCAGTCTTGGGCTCGGGCTAGCCCGGTCCATGAACACCCTTAGAAATGAGAGCTTTTATTGCTTCTTTGCTTTTTAAGTGAAAGACAACAACCCTATTTATAGGTTACCCTATAAAATAACGACATAAATTAATCCATTTGTCAATGATATAATGGGTGAAAACCTTCTAAACAATACTAATATCTACCATATGCCTACCATAACTCTTCTACACTATTCTAGAATGCTCCAAACAACTCCACACATCTGCATAATTTTTCTACGGTATTCTAGAATACTCCACATAGCACAAGCCTTTTCTGCACTGGTGCTACACAAATGGATTGGTCCCAACTATATGCACCAAGGATGGTTTAATGGGGCCAACATGGAGTACATATGACCCCATATAACACTGTAATTAGACAGTCATGGCCATCTAAAAGTATTACAAGTGTTTGTGCCAAAACTTATAGGTAGTGATTGTACCCTAAGACTCAAATAGTCAAGTTAATCTAAATGGCATCTAAAACATGATTGGGTTTACAAGGAACATACCCCAAGCAAAAATAAGAAGATTAGGCAGCAATCAAAATCAACCTCACTAAAAATCATCCAAACTCTTAGACATGCAGCACCACATCTATACAATGTCACTAATGTAATATCCCTAAAGCTAGTTGTTAAAATCTTAGGATTTGAGGATTTGTATCTCAATCCTAGAGAAAAAGATCTGAATTATACAACAAATAACATTTACAAGTAAATTCCAAGAAGTTCTAATACAATTTAACACTTAATTATTGAACCTCATGATTCACGTGATTTGTCTAGGTGGAATAGCAACAAGCGGATGGCTTTCTTTAATTATTCTTTGATTCCTCTTTTATGGGGCTTTTCTTATTTGTCTGTATTTAAGGAATTATCTATTGATTAAGCAAACTCCTTCAGATAAGAATTTTGTGGGATCTCCAGGAGGTTTTCGTAGAGATGCAACTACAATGTTTGACTATGGGAATGGATTTCATCCAACTTTTTTTTTTCTTCTTTTTAATTACTTTTCATGAATCACTTCTTTGACTTCAGACCATACTTTTTAGTCATCTAATGTTAATGACTTAGATTATACTCTTTTGAACTTAAAGAGTCATCTTAGATTATACTCTTTTGAACTTAAAGAGTCATCATCATCAAAGCTTTGCTCTTTTGAACTTAAAGAGTCATCATCATCAAAGCTTTGTCCTAACATATGTTAAGGTTAACTACATGAATTATGTTTCTCCACTCTGATCTATCTTGAGTCAAATCCTTAAATAAATTGCACATCTTCATATATATTTTTACTAACTCCATCCACATCCTCTTCGGCCTAACCATTCGCCTTAGTGGGCCATCAACCTCATAGGCAAGCTTCTCCTTATCAGCGTCATTGTCAGACAGCATGGTATATGCTCATACCGTCTCAGACAAGTTTCTCTAATTTTATCCTCTATTAATGATACCCTTAAATGCTCATGAAAGTACTCATTTCTAATTTAATCCTCCCTAGTTTTACCACACATCCACCTCAGCATTCTTATCTCTAATATATCTATTTTGTGCATATGTTGTTCCTTGATTAGCCAACATTCGACTTCATAGGTCGTAGATGATCTAGTAGTTATCCTATAAAATTTCCAATCCAATCTTGTTGGCATGTGCTGATCACAGAGCACTCCACAAATAAGTCTCCACTTCAACCATTCTGCTTTTATCCTATGTTGACGTCTTCATCAATCTCTCCATCCTTACTAATTATTTAGCCAAGGTAACAGAATGAATCTCTTTGTGTTATCTCCTTAACATCAATTCTCATAGTAATTCCTGCACTTTGTATATGCCCACTAAAGTATTAATCCATATATCTTATCTTTTTATGGCTTACTTTAAAGCCTTTGGCTCCTAAAACCTCCAGTCATCTCTCATGTTTGCATTCACACTATCTCTTGATTCATCAATCATAATAATCATCATCATCAAAGCCTTGTACCAACCATTTTGGGGTTTGCTACATAATATTATTTATCCATTCTGATCTATCATCAACCAAAACACCATAACATGAGCTCAGAATGTTCTTATCTCAGAGATTCGTATATGGGTTGTGACAATTTTATGCCAGTTATCAACCTACCTAACGCAACCCTCCTCCTTTAGTGGGCTTGGGACCAACAGTAAAAACTGGAAGAGTTCATTTCCTGATTCATCCGCCAACATGATTTCATTTGCAAACAATATACACTAAGATACCTCCTCTTGAATATGAGTAGTTAACTCACCCATAATTAGTATAAAAAGGTAAGGGCTTAGGCTAACCCCTGATCTAAGCCTATAGTCACTGGAAACTCACCAATCTCCCCACAGGTAGTTTTCATGTTCGATACTACTTCATACATGCCTTTAATAATTTCAATATAATTTATTGAAATATTCTTTTTATTTAAAACCAGCCAAATTAAATTTCTAGGTACCTTGTCGTAAGCTTTTTTCTAAATCAATGAAAATCATATGCAGATTTTTATTAATTCCCTAAGTGAGAACATGTCTTTTATAGTTGACCTCCCTAGCATCAAACCAAATTGATTTTTAGATACTTTGGTCTTCTGCCTAAGTCTTTACTCCATAGATCATAGGCTCATAGCCTAGGAAGCACGGGTACTCAAAAATATATGCGTACACGTACCGGGTACATACCCTGTATGGGTACGAGTAGGCAAAATATGTACCGGGTACGGTCAAAACGTACCGGGTACTCTGTTGACTTTATGGGTACATATCAGGTACATATCGGTACACATACCCTATTTTTTAACATTTTATCTTTAAAAAAAAAAAAGAAAAGCTGAGGGGGACAAAATGTAAAGTTTGTTTTATATAAAAGCTTCAGCCTCAGCGATCCCAGCCCTAATCACTCTGAGAAAAACGGAAGCCTCTGTCGCTGAGAAAAACAGAGAAGGAAAAGAGCAAGAGAAAAAGAAAGGAGGAAGAGGAGAAGAAGAAGAGGCTGATCAAAGCCCTAATCTGCCAAAGCCCTAACGTGCCTCTACCTCTGCCGCTGAGAAAAACGGAAGAAGGAAAAGAACGAGAGAAGAAGAGAGGAGGAGGAGGAGGAGAAGAGGAGGAAGAGGAGGCTAATCGAAGCCCTAATCTGCCAGAGCCCTAACCTACCTCTACCTCTGCCGCTGAGAAAAATGGAAGAAGGAAAAGACCGAGAGAAGAAGAGAGAAGGAGGAGGAGGAGAAGAAGAGAGGAGGAGGAAGAGGCTGATTGAAGCCCTAATCTGCCAGAGCCCTAAACTGCCTCTACCTCTGCCGCTGAGAAAAACAGAAGAAGGAAAAGACCGAGAGAAGAAGAGAGGAGGAGAGGAGGAGGAGAATAGGAGGCTCATCGAAGGGGAGGCTCATCATTGAAGGGAATGCTCCTCTAGAAATAGAAAAAAAAATAGGAGAGGCTCAGGAAGAAAAAAAAACGAAAAAACATAGAAGAGGAGGAGGAGGCGTACCTGTTGCACCCACACATCCGCCCGTCCGCCACTGCACGTCCGCCGTTGCATGTCCACCGCTGCACGTCGGCCACTGCAAATCAACCACAGCCACAACTGCAGGACTGCAGGTCCTCTTCCCTTCTTTCTTTTTCTTTTCCCCTGCTCTGCTCTGCCATTGCTGTAATTTTTTTTTCCCTGATGGTTGTTGCTCTTCTATAATTTTTTTTCCTTGCTCTTCTCTGCTCTGCTCTGCTGTGAACCAATGCTATTGCTGTAATTTTTTTTCCCTAATGGTTGTTGCTCTACTACTGCAATTTTTTTCCCCTGCTCTTCTCTGCTCTGCTAATGGATGTTTCTGCTGCTGAATTTTTTTTTCTCTGAAGATGCCCTGTTGCTCTGCGTTTCCTTTTTTTTTTAATGCTCTGCTATGCTTTGCCGTTGGCTGTTGCTTTACTGCTATATTTTCTTCTTTCTTTTTTTCTCTACTCTGCTACTCTGCATTTAATGTTTTTTTTTATATGCTCTACTCTACTGTTGCTTTGCTGCTATATTTTCTTTCTTTTCTTCTTTTTTTGCTGCTCTACATGTTTGCTGCTTAATTTTCTTTTCTTTTTTTTTTCTGCTCTGCTGTTTTTTTTCCTGCTCTGTCGTTTGCCACAGCTGCTGCTGTTGCTAATTTTTTTTTCACCCATTGCTGTTGCCCTGTCATTTGATGTTGCTGTTATCCTTTCCATTTAAATGTTTGGTTGTTTGGCTGTTTGATTATTTATTAATTGCTGTTGCTGTTTGATTAGGCATCTAAAAGTTCTAACTTATTAGCCTATTACATTATTAAAATTTTAAAAAATATAATATTTTAATGGACGTACCCCAGCTGTACCTGTATCCTATTTTTTAAGGATTTTTGCCGTATCGGCGTACCCGTACCATACCCGCACCGGTACCCGTGCTTCTAAGCTCATAGCTGATCTAATCGTTATCCTAAAAAAAATTTTTTTCAATCTTGTTGACATTCGTGTTCCATCATCAAATCTCCCTCACCAGGAAAAGACCTATCACTCAACCATACGTACCAAAGTTTAATGTGAGTGCACTTTGCCACCTCAAAAGATGCTTTTTACTGAAGCCTTTAACCAAATATATGATCGATTCACCATTCAAAAAATATATATATGATCCATTCCCCCAATTTCCCAAAATCTTCTTTCCTCTACACCCTTGACCCATTCAAATCACAATTTAGGAATCCAATTCTGCACTTTGTTTTATTGGAGTCCGATTTCACAAATTTCCCCATCAATCAGGCTTTCTATTCCTCATATATAAGGAAAGGTTCCCCCCTCAGCTATTAACATCCTCCTTCCACGATGATTTGATTAACATTCATATCATAACCCATTAACTTGAGCATTAGTTGGCTAGAAGGATCCAATTCTTCTCCTTTTGACCTTTATCTAGTCTCCCTGTTTAGGCTCTCGGACTGACCTCCATTATATGATATGAACTTGCATATTTTTCATTCTTCCATGCTAAAGAAATTATGGACCAACTAGTTCAGTAATGATCGATGCATTTCTGGTCCATCATAAAATCATCAACTGCTATAACAATTTGCAATGAACGAGGGGCCGGCCGAGTACAAGTATAGACTTAGTTTGGCTTGGCAAGTTCTTATTGCCAACCGCCGCCCATGGGGCACAACCCTTCACCAATAAGCAAACAATAAAAAATAGCAGCAAGAAAAAAAAGCTGTTAAAGGAAACATTGCAACAGAATCATCACAAACCCATAAATCATAATCATATATAACAATGAAAGGCACCAGACCATACCCAGGTTGAGAAGCAGCCCTACTTTCAGGATATTCAGTTCCTGCCTAAAAAAACAACAACAACAATCACCCCATTGCAGAAGCCAAATTGCATACTCAAAGCAAACAACAAAACAAGGGAAAAAAACAGAGCATGCACCAAACAATGTAGAAAAGGAGGAGTAGGAGGAGGAGAAGAAAGTTGGAAGAGATACTTACTGCAACGGCATTGGCAATCAACTTCCCAGCATCGCGTCCTCTCCGACTCAAACCTCCAGAGAACCTTCGGTCAGATCTGACAACTAGAACACTTCTTCCATTCCACTCTGAAATGAAAACGGAACGAATCGAAATCGGAAGATCTAATCACGAGACGGTTCCACAACGGAGATTCTACTTGGAGATCAGAGTCGAAGAGAAAGTAACCTGTGATCGATTTAACCGCTTCGAGCTTACTTCTCTTGGAACCAAGCGGATCCGCAGACGATAATGCCGCTGCTGCTCCCAATCCCTGCAAAACCGCTGCCATTTCCGAATCGAAGAGCGAGCGAGCGAGCGAACGCGATCGAGAGAGATGGAGAGAGTTGGAATGGAATCAAGAGGGTTTGGGAGGGTTTGATTATATGGAGTTAGGGCGGAGAGAGATATATATATATAGAGAGAGAGAGAGAGAGAGAGGTGTTTTTCTCTCGACCGGATTTGGCGGGGTTCTTCCGGGGATTTGAATGCCATGGCTTTCTAAAAAAGGGCTCTCTGACCTGTGATCAGCACTGGTTCTATCGGCAGGTTGCTTTGGGTTTTCGGACGGTCTGTGCAATTGGATACAGGATGCTTATACTCATATCTGTGTGATGGCCCACTAGGAGACAGCTTTGTTTTTCAATCGGCTTTTCGGTATTGGTTGCTATGAGTGAATCAATCACTGTACATCACTTCCACGAGGATGATATCATTCGAATGTAGATATTGATATTCTTGAGCTTTTTCGTACAGTAAGTGTGAGTAGATCAATCGTATTATGCAAAGTCATTGGACAAAAGCCTACCAAAATTCTCATAGATCTCAATTTTATATCATTTACAGTAGTGTTCTAACAACGTGATATATGGTGGACCATAATTAATCTACACATAATTATAATAGGTCAAAAGGCTACAAGGATCGGCCATCTTTTGCTTGTTAACCTAACTAAGGTTCACACTCTTTCTACGGGAAAAAATGCGAATATTCACTAGGTGATTGAAAATGAAGCCATGGACGGCAAGTTGTAATCAAGAGTGCTGATTTTGTAGGATGTGAATGTAGGACCATTATACAGGGTAGTTTGGTTAGGTGCGGAAGATAGTAGCCATCGGATGGATGATCAATTTGTCAAACTTTCAAGTTGGTCCACATCGGTTGCATGTCTACTGCATTACCGTCATCGCGGATCACCATCGAAGTTGGTGACCCAATGCCAACCTCTTAGAATAAATAAAATATAATTAATATAAAATCCTACTCAAACCTCAGTCTGGGACCTTTTTTGGTTTTTTAAAAGAATAGAAAAGGACTATAGATTTTGGATAAAGATTTTTTTTCTATCTATGCATGTTTTAATATTTTTCCGTGTAATTGAGATAAAGCTTTAATGATGATGATGATGTGTGTATTTTAACATTTTTGTTGTTCATAGTTTTTTATTATTTAAAGTTATTGTGACAATGTTTGTACATAACAAAATTAAATTGAAAATAAAATTTGGATGAGGGCAGCTGCAAAAACCAAAGGACATGTGAAACTCTTTAAACCTTGACACATGTTAAGGTCTCAATACAAATTTTGTTATAAAGATAAGCAACAATCAAATCTGAGTAAACAATAAATCACTACAAAGAAGATAGACACGAGATTGTTACATAGAAAACCCAAACAGTAAAAAACCATGTGACCAACTACCAGTCCACTAAGAACAAGCACTAAGCAAGAGAGGTTACAAGCTTACTACCCTTTTTCCAGTTGAATACAACCTAAAAGACTAGAAACTCTTCTTATCAACGTACACACCATTCACCTTTATGACACTTGATCTTCATACCTTAATGCCTCTCAAGATGAATCTCCACAAAAGAAGATGAAGATAGATCTTAGAAACTTACTATGCAGCACAGCAATGGAAGAGTTGTTCCAGAGAAGAAGGAATATCTCAAAAGGATTTCCAGGCTGTTAAATATTGAGAGAGGTGCTTTGAATGGAGAGGGTTGAAACATATATACTCCAACACCGTGGCGTCCTCTTAGATCTGCTTTCCAAGAGGATAAAGATTGATTTTAGCACGCAGGAAATGAGCAAATAGGAAAGTAGATCCGAAAATTTAGATGCAAACTCAAACCTCAGCTGACCCAGCCAACCGATCGAATAGGTTGTCTGACTAGTTGGGTCTGACCGGTCGGGGACCACAGCCGACCAGTCGGTCTTCAATTCTGCCTGGATGACGCAAGTTCCGGCTAATTCAACCGATCCGTCAATGATCCGACCGATCCGAAAGAGATAAAAGCGCGCTTTCCACCTTTAAACAAAAGACCTTGATCTATAACTTTGGTAGACACTTCAATCCTTCTAAAAAGATAAAATTACAATACATTTAAGCTCAAGTTTTGTCCAGCAATGAACTTGCTAATGTTACATTCTGTACAACATGTCATTTAAAGCCCTTCGATTTGGACTTAAGAAGACATGAGTAAATTGATATGGCCCTAATAAAGTGAAGTGGTTTCTTATGCAGATCGATAAACCCCATACAATAAGCTGGCAAGTTGATTTTGCTTTATTTTTGAAAACTTCTTTGAAATGGATATATAATTAAATTGAATTAGCAGAAAAAAAAATTGAATAGGGTTCTTATTAAAAGATGATCCTATCTTTGTCTTTTATGGCTTTCAGTTCTGTTGGTTCTAACGGCTTGATTGATTGTGTAAAGCCATGGAAGAGGCAACTTATACTTCTTCTTATGCGGAAATGCAAACCGAAGGGCTGATCAAACTCAGATTTATGCCTTATTATGACGAAAAGCAGTTAAAAATTATTATTTTTGTGGTTATTTTACTATACCACTGTAATTCCTATGGACCTTAGCAAACAATTTCATACATGCACATAGGTTGAGGCGTTACAAATGGTATTAGAGCCGATTTTCAACTAGTTCAAGTACGGGTCCCTACCGTGATCTGGTGCAAGTGGGTGGGTTTTCATATGGCAGGCCAAGAGGGCTGACAGACTACTGCACAAGAACGTGCAACCTTAAGAGGAGTAGATTATGACTTCCTAGAGTCCCATATCAATTATAAAGAGCAAAATGACTGAACTTATATGTAGAGTTTGCGCTTTTACCATATATGAGGCCTTTTGGTGGGTTGAAGCCCACTGGAAGCAAAAACCGTAAGGCTCATGTTCAAAGCAAACAAAATTATGCATGCGTGTGGGGTGAGGCATTACAACCGCATAACAAAGACACATCATACCACGAGGTAAGAACACCCACCCCCCCCCCCCCCCCCCCCCCCCCCCCGGCATACTAGCAATAATTTTGATTTTTCAAAGTAACCACCAATGTTGGCGATATAGGGTTGTCTTTGTAGATAAGTCTCCCGCTCCCACAGCACCTACAAAGTTCAAACCCAAATAGGTGCCCTTTCTTTTACTCCTGGCCATTGGTCCAAATCAGCAAAAAAGTAACCACCAAGGTTGGAAAAAGTTAGTCAATCACTCATAAGCCATGCAAATTTCACAGTGTTAAACACATGTCATTCGTATTGGAGTATGCATTTAGAACTTCAGTCAACACCAAGTGCAACCATTTATAGTTCCTTTTGTTACGCCAAAACCTCAAGTTAAATATTGATTTTTTTTCTTCATTTTGGCTTGAATATTTGCAACAATCTAACTTCACTTCCTTCATTTTTAGGTTTACACATTACCATTTCTTCTCTAAAGTTTTGCAATCATCCCCTTCAATCATTATCACACGTCTTTCATTAACTTTTAATATCATATTAAATTTCATTTGCTAATAGTTCTTACCAAAATCTCGAGGTATTAATAGTGGCAATATAAATACTTTTCAATATTTTTCTCGGGTAAAGTCCACTTCTGAACACTCTCTTTAGGTGGAACCTGATCAGTGCTTTTTTGGCAACATACACTTTTTTTTAGTGTGGAGTCATTTATCGTAGGATATGAACTCATGGAAAGGTTGTCAAACTTACCCAAAGGTTGACTTTGATACCATATAAACGGTCAGTTGGCATTGATCTAAGAGAGTATTTTCATGTACACTCTGGAAAAAAATAACAAAACAAGGTTTGTTTATAACAAAAGACCTGCTTCCGCAGAAATATATGCCGTTAGCACAAGAAAATCGGAACAAAGAGATTTCGTTTTTTTTTTTTTTTTGGAACAGCGGGATACACATAGCTGTAATAAATTCAGACGCATAAAATCCTCTCTCTCTCTCTCTCTCTCTCTCTCTCTGCATCGTACCTCAAGCTTCATCCATCCTACATATATCTTGGACGCCCCCAAACTCCAGCCCCATCTCTCTCTCTCTCTCTCTCTCCCTCCCCGCCTCGTACCAAAAGCCCCATCCATCTGCAATTCTTCTGCAAGCCACCAAACGCCGGTCCCATCTCAAACGCCGGTCCCATCTCATCTCATTTTCTCCAACTACAAAAGTAACATTTCTGCAATACTTTTCTCTCTCTATGGCTTTCAATAGTTTTTTCATTTACATATATCTCAATGCTTTTGCTTGTGCTAAAGTCACTATTAATCTCTGTTAATGTCTCAATGCTTGTGTAAGAGAGCATTAGATTTACGGATAGCTTCATATATCTAGTGAGAAAACAATCATCTTCACTTCAATTCCTTATATATCATTTTTCTGCCTTTGGTTTTAGATGTTGAGACTTAAACTTGGGTTGACTATCTATACCCTGTTAGAGTGATTACTATTTAATTTTTTCTCTCTTTGCTCTCTCGTAGGAGAATGGGAATTAAGTATATCTTTCAAGAGGCTTCTGTCTTTAAAAATCCATCTATGTTGCCGTATTTGATTTCATTTAACATACTTCGAGTAAAGATGCTAAAATCGAGTTTGAGAATGTGGGCTATATCATGTTAGCCAAAATGGCCTATTCTGGGAACTTTGAACGGATTAGATTCACACATCAATGGTATAATTAAACGTAAATGGATCTCCAAAATTTTAGGGCATACCTGAATCCATCGCTAACGGAGACGGAACGGATGCCAAAATGGTTCTTACAACTCCCTCAATCTTCTCTTGATGCCAGCAACTCGATGGTGATGCTCAGCATTTGATTTGAATCCGTATGATATATATATATATAAGTGAAGAAGAGGGAGTTTCCCGGCTTTTATAGCCATCTAACCATTACTGATGGCTGCAACGCTCCTCTGTCATTATGGAGCGTTGCTAAAATGCATTCATGGGCATTCATCATGGAAGAAATTGAAAATGGATTGAAGTGTAGTAAAATGCAGTGAAGGAGGAGAGAGTGAACGATACAGACATGGGCGGTGGTCATTTGGACCACCACCCTCGGTTACCAACAATCTCCCACTTGGTCCATATGACCACCATACAACTGCTTAGTTTATATATATATATAGAAAATACTTTATTTTGCAAATGAATTTTGAAAACGACTCTAACTGATGCGCATCATTTGAAAAACACCGATCATCCATAAAAACTGTAATGCTAAGGTCTGTAATCTGTGACTAGGTTAGTATTCTAATGCGAACTGTGGCGGTTACACATCTTTACGATGTATTTCCTTCCACAATCACAACACCAGTATCCTTTCCTAATCAAGAACTTAACTTTAATATGACTACTTTAATGGGAACTATAATGTCATAATACTTTTATATTCTTACTTCATTGTATAATTATCACATGTGAATATATAACAAAGTAAGAGTTGCAAAATCGTTTCTTTAATTGATCAATAAATAGTGTCATACATCATTGATTCCTTCAAGGCATATCTTTCAATCCCATACTTAATACATGGTCTTTAAAATCATTTGGCGCCAATGCCTTTGTCAATGGATCAGCAACCATGAGCTTCGATGGAGCTCCAACAATTGACACTAAACGATCTCGCACTTTTTCTTTCAAAACAAGGTACTTTACTTCCAAAAACTTTGATTTACTGGAACACTTGTTATTCTGCGCAAAAAGTCGAGCAGCATTGTTATCGCAGTAATTTTTAGCGGTTCAAAAACATTGCCTATAATTGTAAGTCCCTTGATGAAGTTAAGCATCCATAATGCGTAACCCGTGGCTTCAAAGCACGCCACATACTCTGCATCAAATGTGGATGGAGTGACTAGCGTTTGCTTTGCACTCCTCCACGACACTGCCCCGCCAGCCAACAGAAAGATGTAACCAGATGTTGACCTTCTAGTATCGAGACAACCCGCAAAGTCAGAATCTGAATATCCAATGACCTCCAGCATATTGGATCTCTGATATGTGAGCATGTATCTTCCAGTGCCGTTGAGATAACGCATCACTTTTTTGACAGCTACCCAGTGAGGTATGCCTGGATTACTTTGATATCGACTTAACATCCCAACTGCAAAACTAATATCTGACCTCATGAATGTCTATAGGTACATTAGACTTCCTACTGCTGCCGCATAAGGATATTTATTCATTTCTAACTTTTCTATGTCAGTCGTGGGGCATTGATATTTACTAAACCTATCTCCCTTAGACATTGGGGCAATTTGTGATTTACTCCTTTCCATTCGGAAACGTTTGAGAATACTTTGCACATAGGCTTCTTGACACAACACGAGTAATCCTCGAGATCGATCTCTGAATATCTCGATTCCTATTACAAAAGTTGCTTCACCCATATCTTTCATGTCAAAATTATTCTCAAGGTATACCTTAGTTTCTCGGATCATATTAAGGTCATTGCTGGCTAGTAAAATGTCATCTACATACAGGACTAAAAAAAAAAAAAAAAAAGAGAAGGTTGGCCGTCGCCTGAGACGACGGCCGTTACTGCAGCAGCGGCGTGCAGCTGCTACGTAGGCGCTACGCAGCGCTGCAGGCGGCCTGCGCAGGGCTGCAGACAAAAAAAAAAAAATTTTGCGTCACCGGCCGGTGACAAGAATGGACCGGCAGTCACTGCCGCTGCCGTCGCCGGCCTCGCGCCGGTCTCCCTACGCTGTCCGCGCCCCGCTGCCGGCGTGACGGGAGACATCAAGTTTCATCGTCTCTGTGAAAGAGACGATGAATAGTGCCAGGTCGTTCTTCGGGTTGGCAGGGTCGATTTTCGGGTCAGGCCGATGACCTGGAAGGTAACCCAATTAAATATGGGTCTGGGTTTTAAGGTAGGTCAACCCGCTGAACTGACCCGACCCGCTGTTCATGACCCGGACCTTATACGGGCCGGATATTGCAACCCGATTTGGATCCGACCCGACTTGCGGGTCAGTCTTGCAGTTTCGGTTTACAGGTCAGACTTGACCCGACTGACCCGGCTCAACTGGAATTAAAGATAATTGGGCCTCAGTTTCGGGTTTCAGACTGACTCGGGTCGACTGACCTGGTCCAGCCCAACATAACAGAATATATAAATGATAGGTCAGGTCCGACCCGACCTGACCCAACCTGATCTTAACCCAGCAGAGTTGGGCTTCCAGTTATCTAATAGGTCTGTTCCGACCCAGCCCAACCTGTCAAGCCCGACTGGACTGAACAAGTCAATTTATGACCTGGGTCCGACCCGACCCACTGGCCTAGCCTGATTTGAATAAAGTATTATTATGTTGATAATTATATGTTTTCTGAATAATTTGGTCATTATAAAATTGATCCGTTCCTATTAGAACTGTCCATTTGATATATTTAAATGCTGTAATCATTCTGATGGGACTGGATCATATAAATGTGATCAGATCAAGGCCAGATCAAGGAAAAATGGACGATCAAAACCTTATTTTGATCGTTACGGATACATATGATATCGGATTTTCGATCTGTTTCTTTTGTTGTGTTCCTTATGATGAGATCTACCATATTAGTGAATTTAATTCCCGATCCAATGGTTCAATGATCATATCATAAGGTTTTATGCATGTTTAACTCATTTAAATTCATGTTTTCCGCTTATTGTTTACATGATTAATGTTGTTTGAGTTATAATTTGTTACATGCATGAATGTTTGATAAATAAATTAGTGTCATAGGTTTCAATTTGAAATTATGAGTTAACTAGGTAGTCACCAAAGTGGCCCAGTTATGATGAAACTCATATTTTACATATTAAATAAAAGATACCACATATGACACTTAAATTGCAATTTCACTTAAAGGATAGATAATCGACTCAAATGAGTTTATCTTTCGATTATTTGAAGATTAGGATAAAACACATTAAAGATGTTTTGTGAATTCGTGTTGATCTATGCCCAAAGGTGGGATCTCACTTATTCACTTAATAAATTGTGGTTTTATCAAATAATTGAGAATAATAGAAATTAACATGTTGCATTTGACCCAAAGGTTATTTGTAATGATGTCAAATTATTATTTTTGTTGTAAGATTCCCTGTGAATTCGAAGCATTATAGAATTGTGAAAGTAATAGTTTATATTTTCTTTCTTTTACAGCTTCTTCCTCCAGATCATTGACTCTTCCCTCGTGCTTAGGAACCATTTCCTTATTAGATGGATCAAACTATCCCGAATGGTTAGACATGTTAGCATTGACCATAACTTACTTAGAAATGGCCTTAGATGAGCCCATGCCTCCTGCCCTCACCGAACAGAGTTCTGCACCTGAAAAAGCCAAACATGAACAGTGGCACAAATGTGACAAGAAATGCCAAAAGATCATAATGACTTCAGTTTTTAAGAGTATTAGGGAATCGCTTGATCCAAGAAAACATGCCAAGGAACTCTTAGAACAGATCAAGTCACAATTTGAAGTGACTGACAAGGCATTAGGTGCCACATTAATGAACAAATTAACAAACATGCAGTACGATGGGACGAAGGGAGTGAGGGAACATATCCTACTCATGTCTAACTTTGCATCCAAGTTGAAGAATATAGACTTGAGTATCTCAGATGGATATTTGATCCAATTCATTCTGGATTCCTTTCCCCCTGCATTTGGCCCGTTTAAGGTAAATTACAATCAGAGCTCTAGTCGGTGGACCATAACTGAGCTGATCGCAAGATGTGATCAAGAAGAGAGGAGGCTTAAGGCTGAGGGGCAACTTCAAGTAAACTTAGTCTCCCAAGTTAAGGGCAGGAAAGGTTTTGAAAACCTCAAGAACAATGCCAACATGCGCAAGGTAGATCCGAAAGGTCAGAAACCGATGAAGAGAAAGGGAAAGAAAGGGTCTAAAAAATGTCACTTTTGTGGCAAGAAAGGACATTTCAAGAAGGACTGCCTTAAAAGGAACAAGTGGTTTGAGAAAAGAGGTAAGCAAAGAAATTTATCTCTTGTATGTGAAACCAATATTATTAATGTCTCATCTAATACATGGTGGGTAGACTCTGGTGCAACCGTTCACATTTCTGGTTCTATGCAGGGATTCCTTTCAACCCGGAGGCCAAGTGATGGGGAACGAACCATCGTTATGGGGAACCGGAAGGAGTCAAGAGTCAAGGCGGTAGGCACATATATGCTGGTGCTAGATACCAGATTCGTTTTAGATCTGCCGAACACCTTTTATGTTCCGGAGATTTCCCGAAATTTGGTTTCTATTTCTCAATTGGATGTGAAAGGATATGTCTTTAATTTTGATAAAAGATCTTTGAAACTATTTTTCAATAATATAATGATCGGTAGTGGTTTATTGTGTGATGGTTTATATAAGTTACAGTTAGATACTTTATATACACAATCACTGACTACACACCATGTTTCTTGTGGAATGAATGTTGGCATGAAAAGAGGACTGATAAAAGAGAACTCCTCCATGTTGTGGCATAAACGGTTAGGACACATCTCGAAAGAGAGGATGTTGAGATTAGTGAAGGATGGGTTATTACCAACTCTTGATTTCACTAATTTCGGTGTCTGTGTTGACTGTATTAAAGGAAAACAGACACAAACAGTCAAGAACACTGCCACACGAAGTTCTGAACTCCTGCAGTTAATCCATACGGATGTTTGTGGAAAAATAAATATACCTTGTTTTACAGGAAAACAATATTTCATCACATTTATAGATGATTACTCACGTTTTGGTTTTGTCTATCTCATTAAAGAAAAGTCTGATGCTTTTGACTATGTTCAAAATATTCAAGGCAGAAGTAGAAAAGCAATTAGATAGGAAGATCAAAATTGTGAGATCGGATTGTGGTGGTGAATACTATGGTAGGTACACTAAAGCGGGCCGTAACCCAGGTCCGTTTGCAAGATTCCTAGAATCCGAAGGTATTGTTGCCCAATACACAATGCCTGAAACTCCTCAGTAGAATGGAATTGCTGAAAGAAGGAATAAAACTCTTTTAGATATGATTTAAAACTCTACTATCTGTTCTCTGTTTTGAAAAACGGAAAAACAAAGATTCCGGTTTTCTGTAATTCTAACCCATCCAACACAAATACCATATGCTCTGATACCAATTGTTAGCCAAAATGGCCCATTCTGGGAACTTTGAACGGTTTAGATTCGCACATCAATGGTATGATTAAACGTAAATGGATCTCCAAAATTTTAGGGCATACCTGAATCCATCGCT
The DNA here is from genome assembly GCA_037013555.1 of Sextonia rubra. Taxonomy (NCBI): domain Eukaryota; kingdom Viridiplantae; phylum Streptophyta; class Magnoliopsida; order Laurales; family Lauraceae; genus Sextonia; species Sextonia rubra. Next base: position 30,082,605 of record JASUAD010000009.1, read on the forward strand.
AACGGAGACGGAACGGATGCCAAAATGGTTCTTACAACTCCCTCAGTCTTCTCTTGATGCCAGCAACTCGATGGTGATGCTCAGCATTTGATTTGAATCCGTATAATATATATATAAGTGAAGAAGAGGGAGTTTCCCGGCGTTTATAGCCATCTAACCATCACTGATGGCTGCAACGCTCCTCTGTCATTATGGAGCGTTGCTGAAATGCATTCATGGGCATTCATCATGGAAGAAACTGAAAATGGATTGAAGTGCAGTAAAATGCAGTGAAGGAGGAGAGAGTGAACGTTACAGACATGGGCGGTGGTCATTTGGACCACCACCCTCGGTTACCAACATATCAGAGTTACTGCTATTTGATTTTCTTCTCTCTACTTCTATTCAATAATGGAGGAGTTTCTTCCAATGGGTTTGTGTTTTTCTAGTAGTTGTTTCCTTATTCCTTAGTAATACTACATTTGTTTTCAATTCATCTATCATATTTATGAGTAATGATGTTGACTATGAGTTGGTTCCCTTACTCAATAGTTCAAGAACTTTAAAATACTCTTTTCTGTGTGCAGAATTAAGCTTTGTTACTCTGAAACCCAACATATGCATTTTTATGACCTTTCTAGTTGTAATCTCTAATAAACCATAGAATTGGATATAGGCCCTTCAGAGATTTAGCCAACCCTTGCATTGGCCTCCTGCCATTAAACTTAATGTATGTTTTCTTTTTTTCTTGTTTCTGTTTATGCCATAGATTACATGATTTTGTAGTCTGTCCAGCTATTATACAAGTATATGAAGTAAACTCATAGGTTTGTTGTCCAAGTTAATCCAGATAAGGATATTAGAATGAAGAAGCCTACCAATGGTAGAAAACTGTATCCACTGTCCTAAGTTTGCTGCAGACATTTTAATAGCAAGCTTAACTGATTTGAAGAAATATATTCAGTAGCAATTTTAGATTAAGGAGTTGGGACCATGAAGGTATTATCTTAGAACTGTAATAGATGGTTTGAAGTATGGAATCCATGTCTCAATGAATATATTTCACAGATATGTGCAACAAAATAAGTGATTACTTGGTGTCAAACCAACAAGGAGCACATTGAATACTTGTAATTGTTATAGCTTTTATAATAGTTTATTCAGGTGCTTGGTGAGAATAAATTGCATTCTTGATCACTATTTGCATTAATATTGTGGTTACAATAATAAAGCTGTGTCATATTAATCTGCTTGTTACAAATTTTTAATTGGCTTCTTACCCATTTAGAAAGCATGGTCACCTTAGCTAATGCCACTCTTAGTCAACATCATTATTGTTCTCGTCATCATCGTTGGCATTGTCATGATCATAGCTTTAAATATTTATACTTTGTTTATAAATGTTATTTCATTAAGAATTATACGATCCTATTTTAGTATTATTTTCTTATATTTTAGATGGCAACTTCTAATTAAGAAAAGGAAAGAAATTGTGCTTGCTGCAAAATGGAATTATAAGGAGGAGCAAGTTCTTCTAAAACTTATGGTTGAGCATGTGAAAAAAGGGAATAACCTGATTTGGGACATCATCTGATGAAGAGGAAAGTGTTATTAGTCAAAATTTCTTATGGCTAATGAATCAATATGGTTCAGCGGTTCACGCATATCCAAGCAATCAATTAGAAATGCAAGTGAACTGGGGGTAAAATTTATACATAAAATGTTAATTAGGCACCTGGATAGATGCTATGACTTATTTTTTTATGGAAATATATGTGTTTCAAAATTTATGTCAATCTTTGAAAGGGCGAAAATATTTTAAAAGACTCAAAATTTGTACCAGTAAAAGATAAAGTAACCATCTTGTTAGTGACCATTGGCCATAATGTTCGAAACCGAATGGAAGTAAATCGATTTCAACATTCTAGTGAAACCATTAGTCCACAAAATCCTAAAGGCAATAGTAAGGGCTTGTTTGGTAGGTCTAGTCTTATTTTTATAAACCATCCAAAATAAAGCCATTAAAAAAAGAGTTATAAAAAAAAGAGGCTAGAATTAAAATATGTGTTTGGCAATGGAAGCATCTATTTTAAATAGACTATTTTAAATCAATAGTTGAAAGTTTTTCATAAATATATTGAGATCTACTAAGTATCAGGCCTTGAAATTTTACTTTATAACCATGTTCGACCTCCCAAAGAGATCTAATTGTTTGGATCTTGTGTTTAGGGCCCCAAATTTTTTTTAAAAATATTTAATAATTCACGTTTTTACAAAAATGTCTCAAGTTTGGTGATGATTCAACGACTGAAATTTGGTCTCACAGTGGTCATTGACCTTTTACACATTTTCAATGGTTTGGATTGTTATTTATTGTCCCAAAAATAATAATAATAAATAACAAAAGGCACTGCCTGTGGACTAGTTTAAAATTGAGCATATTAAATCAATGGTTGAGAGTTTTTCACAAATTCTTCGAGATCCACAAGGAATCAATCCTTGAAAATTGACCCCATATCCGTTTTTAGTCTTTCCAACATTTCTAATGGTTTGGATCTTGTATTTGGGCCCCACAGAATTCAAAAACTAATATCCATTGGCTCACGCTTTTTTGTACATATCTCGAGATTCATGGTGATCCAACGGCTGAAATTTGGAAGGATGGCCGTGTTTGATCATGTGAACATTTTCAATGGTTTGGATCTAGATTTATCCTTTCGGATTTCGAGAAAAATTGAAAAAAAACGAACCGGGGGTGATCCTCATAAAACACTGTAGCAGCGCCTCTTTTTTTCTTCCTCTAATTTGGAAATGCATCATGAGGAGAGCGGTGGGAAATAGAGGTAAAGCCTCTATATATTTAAATTAGATGGAGCACAAAAGTACATGCCAAACGCTCTTATTTTTATGAACTCTATTTGGTTTAGACATTTAGACAAATAGAGCCTAAAATTAGTGATGCCAAACATGCACTAAATCTAAGAAAAGAAGTTATCACTCCTCCAACATTTGCAAATATACGAGCTGAAATTGTTAAAAATCTTAAATATTATCCATGGTTTAAGGTATGTTTCAACTATGTACCATCCTTTCAAGTTTTTTTTTTCAACCTACCTTTTTTTTTAAATATTTAGTAATGTATTTAATCATACTGTGAATGATTGTGTGAAGGCCATTGATGGAACACATGTGAGTGCATTAGTTCTTATAACGGATCAAATTCAATACTAAGGCATAAAGATTTCAGTCACTCAAAAAGTTATTTGTGCACGTTCTTCTGACATGCATTTTTTTTTATATATATGCTAGTTGGGAAGGAACAACAAATAATTCTTAGGTTTTTGTTGAAGCTATAACTAATCTTGAATTGCAATTGCCCCACCCACTTGCAGGTTAGTTTTTCTTTGATAGGTACATATGCCATGTAAATATATATTACTTTCAAATATGATTAAAATAATATTTCAAATATTTTTATAGGTAAATATTATGATATTGACTGTTGCTACACTAGTATGCCAGCATATCTTATGCTTTATAAAAGGGAGTGGTATCACTTATCAGAGTATCGTGGATGCGGATGAAGGCCTGTAGGCAATGATTAAGAACTATTTAATTATCATCATTCATCGTGGAATGTTATTGAGTAGTGTTTTGGTGTTCTTAAGGCTAAATTTCTTATTTTAAATGCTTAGGGCTAAATTTCTTATTTTAAAGCTCATGCCACCTTATTCATTAGGTAAATAGAGATAAATTGTAATTGCTACATGTTCACTTCATAATTTATAATGATGAAAAATGCAAAACGATAGAGATTTTATGGGGTTCCAAAATGAGGATCTTATTGTCGAGGACAATGATAGGGAGCATGGTGATGACATTAGTCCATTAGTGCCATTATCAATAAGGATGACACAAGGATGACCAGATTGCACATATACAAGATGAAATAGTAGATGCACTATTTGCATATTATCATACATGAGGAGGCTAATGTATGTTTAGTTAAATGATAACATTTAAATAATCCCGAAGTTAATGGGTGCCATATATAATATTGAATATTTTGAGATAGAAATTAATTTATTATTTTTAATTAGTAATTAGTTGATTATATTTAATTTTTGTATTTAAGATGGATGTATTGTCAATTCTCTATGAAATATAATTTAAGAACATTGCCAAACATGTTGTGCAAATTTTCTTCCATTAAAATGAATTCTAAAAGAATGATACCAAAGAAGGTTTACGAATTTCATTTTTTTTAGAATGGGATCATGTTAGTACAACTCATGCTCAGAACAAACCTATTCTCAGATTAGAAATGATGTCAAATGGGCCCTAAGTTTCTTTGGCTGATTAATGTGTAGCCAAAAGTGCATGGACCAAATTTTACTTAAGGGGGAGTGTTGAGGAGTGGAGTGAGCTCCACCAGAGGTAGAGTATGGAGAGTATTCATGTTGGCTCTACTAATGCTTTGAGGTTTTAGTAGGAATAATTAGTTAAGGAGATTTAATATAGTATCAGAGTTAACCAGTCTTGAGTTCAAATCCCAAGAGGAAAGAGTCAGTGTTAGAAAAACATAGGGGTTTGCTGTATGAAAGCAAGAATGAACTCAGTACACTCACAAAAAAAAAAAAAAAAAACCTAAACTACACCCACTCTCTTCTCTTCCCACTCACCTTCTCCACCTCCCCCTCCTCTCTCCTCCCCTTCCCCACCTCCCCATCCCGGCAACAATCACTAGTCCGGCAACCACCGGATCTCCCTCCCTCTCCCTCCTCTTCTTTCTCCCTCTTCTTCTCCCTTTTCCTTCTCTCCCTCTCCCTCCCTTCTTCCTCTCCTTTTCTCTCCTTTCCCTTTTCCTCTCCTCTCCCTATTCTAGATTCTGCCTTGTTCGGCCTTGCGCGAATAGTCCTATTTTGTTCAGCCAGTCTTATCTGAACATTATAGTTTTGTTCAGCCGTGCGAGGTCGAACATTACGCTATTTGTTTGGCCTTGCAGGGCCGAACCAAACTATAACGTTCAAATAAGACTGGGCGAACAAAATAAGATTGATTGGCCAGTCTTGGCTGAACAAGTTTGTTGGGGGGGGGGGGGGGGGGGGGAAGGAATAGCTCCCCTCTTGCAGGGAGATATTTGTAGGGAGAACGAGGTCTCCCTGCAAGCAGGGAGGGAGAGCAGAGTGGGAAAAATGGGGGAGAGGGAGAGGGAGAGGGAGAGGAGGGAAAAGGGAGAGGGAGGAAGAGGAAGAGGGAGGGAAATCTGTGGGAGCCGTTGATCATGGTCGAGTTGGAGAGGTAGGGAAGGAGAGGAGAGAGGAGGGGGAGGTGGGAAAAGTGAGTGGGGCGATAAGAGGGTGGGGGTAATTGAGATTTTTTTTTTTTTGTTAGTGTACCGAGTCTAATTTTGCTTTTATATAGCAACCAAAAGTACGGTGACTGGGTTGAGGGAAAGTATTGAGGAGTGAGCATCATTTGTGAGGGTGAGTATTGAAAAGTATTTATGATGCCTTTATTAATTTTATTTTTACTATGATCTTGAAAATTTTAGTGCATAGAGCATATCCCTTGTGGCCAATTTCATCCATAATAATTATATTTTGTAAGGTGGCGAAGCGAGATGATAGCATCGCTCCCCTTTTATATGAGTGAGGCTATCGTTGCTATTTTATTCTTTCTTTCCTTTAAATTTCCTCGAATTCAATAGCTATGGCTGCTTCTTCCCCTATCTCACTCCTCCAAAACCTTATTTTTCAATCCAAATCTTCTTTTCTAAAAAATTGTAGCTCTAACCCCCAATGTCTCTCACACCCATGTCCGAAAACCTTCTCTTCATGACCTTTTAGTTTGAGAGCAGGATGAGGATAACATGCTCCTCACCTAAAAAGAATTATTCTGCACGAAATCAAAATCTTATTCTACTTGAAATCAAAAAATTTATTTTGCACGAAATCGGCCCTAGGGGACCGTTGTGCACTAAAGTTACCTGGGTTGGATTTCATGCATTATCAAAACAGGAGGTTTTTCTGTAAAATTCTAAAACATGTCGTTTTAGCAACCAACATATGATTGACACGTGTCTTCATCAAGTTCACGATCTCATTGGGCCCACCCAGCCCACCAGTCATGTCCTGCTGATACACTGACCACAACCGTAAGAGTAGTAGTACGAGGAGGAGGTGGTGGACGAGGAGGAGGAGGAGGAGGAGGAGGATATGGAGGCAGTGTATCTTGTATTCTCTATCATCTCCACCGTCGCCACCTCGTCCCTCCTCTCTCTCCTCCTCGCTTTCCGCACCCTCCTTCGCTTCCTCTCCCCTCCAAAGCACGACCAACACCCCCCCCTCGTCCTCTACCAAGGTCACGTGCGCCACGTGCGCACCCGACCCGTCCTCCACGCCTTTCATTACGCCGTCCGATACGCGCTCGTCGATCTCGACCGCACATCCGACGCTCCCCTCCCTCCATCCTTCTTCTCCCGATCCCACCTGCCCGCTCAGGAAGCCCGCCACGTCACCGGCACTAACGGACCCGTGTAAGTCTCATCTACATCTATCCTATCCCTTTTGCCGTTTCACTGTTCTTCTAATGTGCGCCGGGGGTGTACAGTTGAGTTTTCCGGGAATCTGTGGGTGGGAAAACAAATTTCAGGTGGGAATATGGTTTTTCTCATTCCACATTTATGTAAGCAATTTGGAGCTTGTAATGATTTACCGAGTTGCATGACCCCACATTTTTTAGGCTCGAGACAAACACACCAAAGCATGCAATTGGAGGATATGGGGCTAGTACAAATAAGATCAACTTCAACAGCTTGAACAGAATGGAAATAATGAATAACAACCTCATAGGAATTTATTGCAAAGCGGGCTAAATAGAAATGTTGGATAACAAGCTTATAAGAATTTCTTTCAAAGCAGGCCCAGATGGATGGGGTCAGACTTCAATGATGATGGCCAATCAGGTAAGATGAAGGCCTTGTTTGGCATCTCCACTCTTTTTCCCACATACCCATCCAAAAAAGAGCCGTTTAAAATAGAGCTACATAAAAAAGATGTTAAAATAAAAAACATTTGTTTGGTAATGACGGGTTTTAAATAAACCGTCTGAAATGCCCTCTATTTGCCTCTTTTTAGAGGGTTTGCCTGCTATTTAGAAAGGTGGTTTGTGTCATTATGTAAAACAAGAAACTTGTGCACATGTTTCCGCCCTGCATTTATCATTCAAGAACGCATATGCAATGTGGACACTTAGAGATTATATTTAACATATCATTCAACCTGTCATTTGGAAAATACAACCATTTACATCAAAGTATTGCCTGCAACTTATAAACAATTTAAAAATTACAACATCATCATACAACACAACTTGTTCATCATTCCGTCATCACAAATCATTACACAACTTCACTCCAACAAATTGAAAATCATAACATCACACACCATCACTCCATAGATATTCATCAACTAACAACTTGGGTAGGTTGGGGTTGGATGTTGACTCAACTCGTAAAGGCTTTGGTGAAGAATGTGATGTGTGAACACAATGGACTAAGAGTCTTTCCATGCTGCAGCTCTGGTAGATTCTGAGATTGATCCTTCCCCAAATAGAGGAACTTTGAACACCTCTGAGAATGATCCTTCTCCAAAGAATGTGAAGAGTGAACACCATAAATGATTGATGGAGTGAGAGCCTTCCCATGCAGCAACTAGAATTTAAGTTGGTGAAAAGGACAGAATAAGTAAAAAAGCCTTTAAAAATAAAGAAAATAAAACAGTGAATGGGGCCAACAGGCTAAGGAACTAGAACGAAATCTTCAGTCGAAAGAAAGAACTTTGCGCGAACTCATTCAACATATATGAGGCAAACTAGAATGCCAATTGCCAATCAGGAGGACCATTCACAATGTGGAATCCAATACAAATGGTAAATAACTAAAACCACTTTGATCTGATGGTTATATATCTGATTGTTGATCATATGCTTAGGCATCATTTAACTCCTTTGAACTCCACTGCTCTGCAACTGGTTCTTCGTTACTCTAATATCGTTTTGACTTTGATTACTAGTAAGTAGTAAGTTGTTATCACCAAAAATAAATCAAGTGTCGCTTATTTCTGTAACTCAGGTCGTATGATAAGATGAACATATAGACTTCACATGTGCTGTATAAACTATAAACTCATCATGTTCTATTATACAAGCAAAACAAGATATACATTTCTATAGGATTTAAGGCACTATCAATAGAAACATAAAAAAATTAGGCCAACAAAGAGATAAATTAAATGCATACCAAATAGCAGCAACGCATGGGTTTAACATTTTCAATGCTCATCCCATTTTATCAGTTTGAAACTCAGTATAAATATAGTATTGCTTTGATTTTGGTGGAATGATGGGAGACTGTTATTTTACAGGTTGCAGTGATCTCTGTGTGGTTTTTTTTTTTTTTTAGCTTTTTTTTCCTCCAATTGGAGGGTGGAAAATGAGTCAAGCTAGATCAAACAAAGCCTTGTTTAAGCTCACCTTAAAAATTTTTTTTTTTACATTAACCTAGAAAATTAACTGGTCTGGACCTGGAAAAGGAGCAGCAAATCAATAAAAAAAAAAGAAAAAGAAAAGAAAGAGCCTGTCTCTCATTCTAGTGTGGGTAAAGTTCTCAAGTTTTCTATAAACAAAGGTTTAGAAATAAAATAGAACCAAAATCCCACAAAACCCCAAAATCCTAGTGATTTTTTCCCAATATCTTTTCCCCTTCAAAGACCAGCCCATTCACAGCCATGGAGAACTATAAAAGGTACATGTACTTCACTGAGATTCCGTTACAAGTAAGATGATATGTGTAGAATATCATAGCCAACCCTGATAGAACCAAAATCCCACAGAAACGCCAAAATCCACCCAAAACATTTTCCCATATGAAATCTTTCCATCCATAAACCCCAACACCACAACACTATTCCCCTTTCATCAACAATTCCAAAAAAAAAAAAAAATCCGAAAGTCTCCATCCATAACCTCCTTGCTCTGTGATTGAAAAAAAAAAATCGAGAAAGAGATATCTAGGAGAAAAAGCAGATTAGAAGAGAAGATCTGACCATCTGAAATATTCTTGCAGCTACTATCGTCGAAGCACCTTAGCTGACACATTTCTTTTCTCTTCTCTCGGTGTGATGCCCTCTCTTTCTAGTGTGAACTCCCCAATACTGTCAAACGAAAGGGTTTTGTACGTGGGATTTTCATTGTCAATAAAAGACCATCTGAGGGTATTTTTGTCATAAAAAAATCTACCTGCCTCTAAAATTTTAAGACCCATTGCCTCAATTTGCTATGAGCACAGGTTTGGAGCATTTCAATTTCAGAGGTTTTGCCTCTAAATGTCTAAAGCGGATAGAGGGCATAATCCTATGCCAGCCACTCTATTTTTTCAAAAATCTGCCCACTTTAGACATTTAGAGAAATAGAGCCTGGAAATAGAGATGCCAAACATGTGCTAAGGGAGAGAAGTTTAAGCATGGGAAGAGAGAAAGGAGGCCCATACTGCCATACACATGATTTTGTTGTTGTTCTCCATGCCTATTTGACTTCAAGTTTTGTGTATTTGTCCTTATTGGTGGTTGAATGTTTTTCTTCATACAGGTTCCTTCTAACAATACCTCCTAGTGTGGGATATGAACAGAATCCGCTCAGCGTTTATTATTGCTATGATCTTGAAGGGTCTGTTGCTGTTCTAAAGAAATGCATTGCCGAGGTGGAGTATCTAATATTCTTCTTAAATTAAAATAATGTTTTATTGCACATTTTTACATTAGCAACTAGACAGTTGTTTCGTACATAACCAAGAGTATTGTTACATCTCTATATCTTCAAGGACATCCATGTTACATAACTGGTTCTTGGTTTCGTTGATTACTTAAAGATAGGGTTATGCAAATTGATTTTTAGCCGTTTGCAGTTTGCCAGATACACAGTTATCCTGGTTTTTTATGATGCTTTGTAACGATCCTCTGAGATAATATTCTATTTTTGCACTTAATATTTCTTAGGACTTGTCTATTTTTCCTATAATCCCTCCATCAATTCTAATAGGATTATGATTCATTTATTTTTCTATTATTTGCATCTATAACCCTACAGAAGGGGCTTTAGGGCATATGTAAATCATTTAGAAAATTATCAATAGAAGTTAGTATTTTGAAGTTTTGGTCCCTCGATGATCGAAAGGAGGTGTCAGGTTCCCTCGACTGATTTGGGTTATCCTTTTCTTTATTGTTCTCTTATTATGGCGGGACTGTTACAATTGGTATCAAAGCATGTTTGATGCAGCTGCCCCCATCTATCCTCTTCTTTTGAAACCCTAACCCTAGCTTTTTCATTATTTCCAAACCCTAATCTCCATCCCTATCCACCCCATTTCAAACCAACAATGTCCTTAAGGTTGAAAAACCATTGAATGCTATTAGATCTGTGGAGCAGTCAGCAACGACTGAACGAACCTCCAAATGGATTAGGACAAGCCGCTTCAATAATTGTAGTGGTGCCTCATCATCCGTCTTAAATTGATCAAATTCTGTCCGGGTTGATAGTATCTCAGCATTTGTAATCGTAACATTAAGCTTGCAATTGGTTTAGAATGTACACATTGCTAGTTGACCTCCAATGTGTAAGTGTTGCTTGAATCCACAACCTTGACCACTTGTTGCATTGAACTTGGTTCAATTAGAGCATTGAATGATATGGTCGGCTCATAGATTATTGCATCAACAACGGTTGAAAGAATAGCCGAGATGATATCTGTAATGTGGAATGAAATGAGGAAATTATGGAATGAGGTTGCATCCATAAAGCATCAACCATCCACACTGTTTGTCCCACCACATAATGTGAATCATTTAGATGCAACAACAAGGATGCTGACATTGCAATTGCGATGTTCAACTTTTGATGTGACTGCTCCAAAACCTTGGTTCAACGAAGTGATGAACTATTTGAACTTCAATTTCATTCCTAAAGAGCAGTGCATCATGGTTGCAACGTTTTTTTTTTCAGTGAAAAAGGCCAAAAGATGGTTCAGTGAGCTCCAAAGACACACAACACACATTACATGGCTGGTATTTGTGGAGGGACTGCTTGCCCTACTTGGGCCATTGTCTTAAGATTATTTCATTCAATTGATGCAACTCAGGAAAACAAGTTCACTTCAAGAATATCAGGCTAAATTTGAGCACATTTATAGTAGAATCACTGATATTCCTCAAGAATCAAGATAGACTAGTGAGTGCATTCATTGGAGGCCTTGAAAATAAATTGCATACTGATATCCAGTGTCAGCAACGAAGAAATCTCTTTGATGCCATAGATTGAATCTTTGCAGCAAATTATTTAAGGTAGTTTACAAAAAGGTGCTCATTTGAAAAAAGTGACACTGCTCCAAGCTATTCTGCACCAAGTTCAAGTCCCAGTGAAGCAATTGTTTCTCAGATTCTTGATGCTCCTCCGTCCCCTAAAGCTGACCCTCAACCTGAATTGGGGCTTCTAATTCCAAAGCATACAAGTGAGTTCCCTGAACATCAATTGTTTTCTATTGAAGGCAACCTAACAGAGGAGGAAAAGGTAGTTGAATCCAAAAAAGGGAGATTTAAAAGCAAAACCATCTATTGGTGCAATTTATTCTGACCTGAAAATCTTGTTCAATGGCCTAATAGAAAACACTTCAACACAGCCAGTGGTCAATTTGGCAGATCCGAGGGTCACATTTTATATTGCAATCCCAACTTGCCATGTATTCAATTCGATTTGAGTGCGAGCTTCATTGCAAATGTTGAGTTATTGCTAAGCTTGACAGAATTTGAACATTATAAGATGGATGATGTGGCACTATTACAATTATTGTAGTAACTTGTTCAAGTTCTTTTGGTGTTTAATCTAGGTGGAAAGCTTTGATTGCCATTGCCGCTCCGCAATTGAAGTGTGCACTACAACTCCTCAACCATGAGGACGAGGTTGCTTTCAAGTGGGATGGATCGTAACAATCCTCCAAGATAATATTCTATTTTGGCACTTACTATTTCTTAGGACTTATCTGTCATTCCCTAAAATCTCTCCACCAATTCTAATAGCATTCAAATTCCTTCGTTTTCTATTACTAGCATCTGTAACCCTATAAAGGGGCCTTAGGGCATATGTAATTTATTCAAAAAATTATCAATAGAAGTTCTATTTGGAGTCGGCCCCTTGAAGATTTGAATGTGTCAAGTTCCCTCGAATGATCCGGGTTATCCTTTTCTTCTATTTTTCTTGTTTTATTATGGCGGGACTGTTACATGCTTCTTCTTTTTGATCTGTTTTAGGTCTTTGATGTAGATCCAACTTGATCCATGCAGCTTATATGTGCTCTCCTATCAAGTGCATGTAGATATCATAAGGTGGGATCAGAATTTTTTTTAATAGAAAAAAAGAAGAAACATACCTGGCAAAAAATATATATATATACATGTAATCTTGTCTAGTCTTGGACTAGTGCTACATGCACAAATATATTGTATTAGCGTCACACCAACACAAACAAGGGCCTCTACAATGCTTCATACCTGACATAACTTCTCAAAATGTCAATTTAGTAAGATGACTAACATAAGCTGTTCCACCTATTAGATATGCAGGGATGTCCCATCTTGTCTCTTTGGACAAAAACACTCTTACTAAAATTAGGACTCTTAAAAGAAAAGGATAAGGAGTTAGAATCAATGTTTTCATTGGCCTCATGCCATAGTTTTGAAAATTGGAATCGTATTGCAAATTGTTCGTACCTATAAATCGAATCGAATCATGAATTGTATTATGAATTGTAGGTTTTTTAATTATTCCAATAAGAATGAAAATAATTAAAAATTAAAAAAAAAGAAAAAAGAAAAAATAGTTATTCATAATCCATCCATTTCCCCGTTCATGGCAATATAAATGCACAAACAAATCAATCTATCATACAATCATATCAAGAACATTTCATGACATACCTTAACATAGAATAAATGATAATGTGTAAAAAGATAAATAAGTTTAAGGTGTCAACATATATATATTTTGTTATCTTTAAATTAATATATAAAAGTTAAAATAAAATCCAAAACATCAATCTGGCACAGTAGGATATCTCTTAAAGTTAAGTACATGCCGCATATGTGTAGTATCAAATGCATATTCTTTATTCATTTGTAAACCTCTGCAAGGCAACAAAAATTCTAAAAGGGTTCCGTTAACTACTAAGTAACCTTTTTAAAGTAAAAATGCTAGAAGAAAGAAAAAATAAAGAAAGACAAAAGTTAAAAGATTATTAATATTAACTTATTAGTTGTCACTATTCTTGCTTATGAATCATATGATTCAATGAAACAAGTATCATATCGTATGATTCACACATGAATTCTAAGATTCATATGTAAATCGGATTCATTGTATAGATATGAATTGTTTTCCTTATGATTTGGGATACGAAATGTAGGATTATGATAAGAATGGCATATGCCAACATTTGTAAATTACAAGGCGTGAGCCTGCCTTTCAAGAAGACAAGCTTTTGTCATGGACACACTATGAAAAAATAAGAGGGTGACAAATGCCTGTGGCACAGTGGAGGGAATTCACCATTGTAACCTTGAGGTTGGTTCAATTCATATTATTGACCCAAAAATGGAAAAAAAGAGGGCTCTAGACCCATTATAGTGCTTGTTTTATTCTCAGAAATGTGCGAGTTTAGTGGTGCATGAAAACTCCAATCCAAAAGTTTGGGCTGCATCATGATGTGCCATGATTTTGCTTTTGATTAGGCTTTTGTCCAATTTCAGTGGATATTTCATGCTTTATAACTGATTTTTTCAGAACATGCTTTATAATTGTTAAGGTATTTGTTCATGACCATTTGAAGCAAAAGAAGATATTTGTTCATGGCAAAAAGATTTGATTTCAGGTAACGAATACACCTTGGGGAGAAAGAGTCTCATTTGTTTTTAACCCAGATTCCAATTCAGTGGCAAAACCTTTACATGTCAGCCCTTTTATGGTATTGAATCGAGCGATTGCTTTTGTTTGTTTACTTTTTGGCCTTTGATGATTGTTGTTATTTTATTAATATTGTTACTGTATTGGACGTTTTTTCTCATGATACAAATTAGCTGAATTGATCCTTGTCTTTATTTTAGGACTACAAAGTTGTTAGATTATTTATTGATCTGTAATGTGCACATTCACTTTTCTTTTTCTAGAGATAATGATATATTCCATCCCTCTCTTCCCATGTACTGTTTCAATGTCCTCCATCGATGCTTCTGGATTTTTTCGCCTCTTCCAAAATGACAGTGATGTAAATATAAACGGGATTTGAGCCAATCATTCTGACTTATCTCACTTCAACCTAATAAATCTGAAATAATCCTGAATCTAAATTACTAAACTGCAGCACTTTCGTTCAAATTTCTTGCAAGTTTTCACTGAATATCAGCATCTAATCAACACTGCGACCAAATTCAGTCTCATGAATCAGCCCAGTAATGTGTGAATATCTTCAACAGGCAATCAGATTTATTGGAAGAAACATCAGATGATAAATAAAGGCAAAATATTGGGTGTATGCCTTAAATATTTCCTTAATATGTGCTTTTTTTTTAAATAAATGAAATGTTAGTGCAGTCAGCAATATATCTCAGTAAGTTTCTTTCCTGGATTTTATGGCTACAGAAGTAATAAAGCAGCCCAATACTTGTGTGGCATTCCTTCCTTTGCGGTTGTTACACAAATTCGTGGGCACTATTGTGGGGAAAAATCAAATCACGTGGCTGAGAATTATGCAGAGATTAGACAATGAAATGGGAATGCTGTTCATCCATGTTAATGAACTCAAGAAAGTCACGAAGCAACTATCCTGTTGAGGTTAATCTTTGCTAATCGCATATGGAAATCTTTCACTAGCAGGCTTTAATCAAATGAGTGTCAACTTGAATCCACCTGGAGGAGTCCTAGTTTAAGTTTTATCAACTTAAATAACATGATAAATGATCTCACTATAATATTCTTGAAGCGAAAATGGAAAGATGTCCTATGTTATGTTACCAAATGCCTACCAAACAGAAAACTAACAAATAGTCCTCTCTTTAAATATTGAATACTTGAGTTTTCTATCAACTGAAATGACGCAAGAGATGGACGGCCAAAGGAGACCAGATGTGCCCTGTCACCTGTATATAAGGCTCCATTATTTTTATGTGTGCAGAAATATAACCATTGCAGTCAACAAAATATGCTATCTCATTTAAGATCCTAGAAAATTACATGCATGCTGCCAAGAGAATCTCTTTTTATTATGCCAATAGAATCTACTATACTCCAATAATGATATTGTCATCGCCCATCCGGTACAAATACTGTTCCAAGTGTCAGGCTTGCTTTGCCTCCAAATCTGTACTCTTTGGGCATGGTGGGCCCGCGACCAATATATAATAAATTTTTTGGGACCTTTTATTAAATTATCATATTAAGGCATTCTTATTTCATACCTTGAAGTATAGTTGACTATAACTGATGTGGATCCCATACACATTCACTGTGTTCTTACTTGCAAACATGGATACCCTTGTTAGAAATATTAGGAGTGAGCTCCAATAGGGGATAAGATTAGAGAAATCCATTCAAGATGGTTTGGGCATGTTGAGCGTAGGCCAGTAATGGCACTGGTGAGAAAAAGTTTGGATATACAGGTGGAGGGCCCATCAAGAGATAGGGGCAGGCCGAAGAAAACATGGATGGAAGTCATTAATTCAAATTTGAAGAAGTTTCACTTATTGAAAGATTTAGCTTAATATAGATCGGAATGGAGAAATAGAATTCATGTAGCCGACCCCAACATGGTTGGAATAAGGCTTTCATGATCATGATGATGATGATGATTTAAAGAGAGAAGTATTAGGAGGGATGCAAGGAAAGTAAAATTTTGAATTTGGAGTTTCTTCATCTGCTTTTCCTTCTATGAATTGGGATCTTTCCCTTAATAAAGCTACCTGGAATTTTATCCAAATTTAAATTTAGTCTCATAAATTTCTACATGGTGTTAGATGCCATGCGATGACAAAGATTGAATGAAATGGGGTAAATTTCCCAAGATCGATTAATGACAATTTACAATAATATACAAGCCAATATTTGGGCTACAAAATAGCAATTGGCTAGCCATACTATAGTCAGCTTAGTCCTAATATAGCATGTTTTATCTGTACAAGATATTGGTATTGACTTATACAAATGGGTTGGGCTTATTTGTACAAGTGGGTTTGGCCTGTGAAATCCAAAGTCATTAACACCCCCCTCAAATTGATGTTGGTGAATCTACAAGCATCAATTTGTCTGCTAGGAATTGATGGCGCAGTTGAGGAAGAGCTTTAGTAAAGATATCGGCAATCTAGAGTGCGAAGAAGATGAATAGAAGGGAGATAACATCTCGAGGATATTCATCCTTGATAAAGTGACAAGCAGCCTCGATGTGGTTAGTCTGTTCATGAAACACCGGATCTTTTGTAAGTTGAATGGCACTGGTGTTATCCGCATGTAGAGGAGTTGGTAAACTTTGTGTGAAATTAAGTTTTGTAAGTAGACCCAAGGCATATAATTTTTTAACATGCTGCCGACATGGCCTGATATTCTCCTTCACTTGAAGATTTTGAGAGTTTGTCTTGTTTCTTCACTTTCCAGGAAATGAGAGCATCTCCTAAGTACATGCACAAGCCAGTTGCGGAACGATGGGAATGAAGACAACCTGCCCAATCAGCCTTAGAATAGGGAGTCAATGTCATGGGAGAGCCAACAGGAAAAAATAAGCCTTTGTGAGAACTACCAATGAGATAAGGGATAATGCATCGAACTGCTGCATAGTGAAGATGGTGAGGCTTGGTCATATACCGACTCATGAAGTTTACTCTATGGAGAATGATTCCCTTTGCCATACTATGGTCTATTTGGGGGGAAAGGAATGATAAGATTTTTAGGGGTCTCTGCTCTTCTTTGACAGATCTAATTGATAATGTCTCTCTAAAAGTTGCTAAATGGGCTTCGATTAGAAAGGAGTTTTCGAGTTTCTCTCTTAATGATATTCTTATTAATCGGGAAGCTTGTATGATGTTTTGCCCATTAATGGTGAGGAAATCTTTTCTATGGTCTCCCCCTCCTTTTAGGTGTGCTCAAATTCAATGTTGATAGAGCTGCAAAGGGCAAGTCGGGACTAGCGGATATTGGAATGGTTTTTCGCAATTACAAAGGCGAGGTTTTATTCATGTTCTCTAAGCATGTGGGTGTTTGTGATTCTAATAAGGCGGATGTACCGGCTATTATGGAAGCTCTTCGATTTTTCTCAAGATCTTTTCATGGCAACCTTATTTTAAAAAGTGCCGCTTCTAATGTGATTTCCTGGGTGTCTAATCATAATGTGTAATCTTGGAAATTCCAATTCATCTTCAATGAGATCCGAAATCTAACTTCTTCAATTAATGTCACATTTTGTCATGAATATAGGTCATCTAATTGTATGGCAGATTCTCTTTCTAAACAAGGGGTTGAGAGAATTACTCCATGGGAGGGTTTGTGTAGCGTGAGTAGAGTACACCTCTCTTTTACCTTATTGTCTTTTCCTTTTTTGTATTTGTCTCCTCTTTTAATGAAATCTTTGTTATTGCTTTAAACAAAAAAGTTTATAGCATAACTGATGTCTGGCTGTGTTGTAGTCAAATATATGAGACTTCCGACAAGTTGGCGATAATGTGTCGAATCAGGAATAGGATCACCACTTTCACTGTAGTTTCAGGTTGATTTTATAGGAGTTTCCATAGGTGTGGAGTTGCACAAGTCAGCTGATTCAAATTAATCGATAGTATACTTATGTTGACGTAACATCAATCCTTTCTTAGATTGTTGAACTTCTAGTCCGAAAAAATATGTCAGAGGCCCCAGGTCCTTCATGTGGAAGGATTAATGAAGAGAAAGTTGGAGGTCTTGAATCATGGCTGCATCCATGCCTGTAATGATGATATCATCAATATAAACTAGAAGAATTGTGATCCTATTGATTTCTGATATATAAACATCGATGAATCATAGGGGCTTTGCTGAAATTTCAATTTCAGCAGTGCATCTTTAAATTTGTTGGACCTTTCTTGTGGTGCCTGCTTGAGTCCATATAGAGAACGTTTCAATCAAGCAACTTGGCCTTCAGAAGAGATTGGAATCCTTGAGGAAGTCGCATATAAACTTCTTCCTTAAGATCCCCATGAAGAAAAGCATTTTTCAAATCAAACTGGATAAGAGGTTAGGATTGAGATGCAGCTATAGCGAGGATGGTGCAAACTGTAGTTATCTTTTCCACAGGCGCAAATGTCTCCTCATAGTCAATTCATATTCCTGTCTGTTGCCAAGTGCCGCAAGCCTTGCCTTGTATATGTCCAATCAGGTTTTATTTTGAGAGAAAAAACCTGTTTACCGCCTATTAGCTTAATCGAGGCTGGACATGGGACAACATCCCATGTTTGGTTCTGCCGTAGGGCTTCAAGTTTCTCCTTCATAGCCTTTTTCCAACATTCTTTCTTAGCTTCTTGTAAATAAGAAGAAGGTGTTGAAAAGGAGGATAAGGTAGCTAAAAAAATGGAATGGGAAAAACCATATCAATCTGGACGATGAGTGGTATGAGAAGACCGGTGCAGAGCAATCGGTGGAGGATTTGGTACTGGAGCAGGAGCAAGGGCTGGTGCTTGTAAAAGAGGCAAGTTTGTGGCATTTGTACTCTGTCGACGAACATATACCTTGTCCGAATGAAATCTTATCGGTGAAGAAGGCAATCATCATCATAAAATGGTACCTTGGAAAATGTGATTTCTGGAGATGAATCGGGCAAATAATGGAAAAAACACTGATGTTAAAAAAACACTACATTTCTAGAAACCCAAGTACATTTTACTAAAGAATCATAACAAATAAAACCTTTTTACTGAGAGGCATAACCTAGAAAGGCACATTTTGCAAACTGTGTGGATAAATTTGTACATTCATGGGATGGAAGATGAACAAAAAAACACATTTGAAAGTAGGTAAATGTGTGTATTTTAGTTCCTTTTGGAAAAGACACGAATACGGGGATGTATTTTGGAGTTTTGGAGAAGGAAGACGATTGATGATGTGAGTAGCAGTGGTTCTACCTTTGGCCAAAATCTTGACGGAATGGAAGATTCTTATAATAAGCATCTAACTATATCTAGAAGATGACAATTTTTTCTTTCTGTGATTCCCTTGTGTTGGGGGATGCAGGGACATGTGCGTTGAGAAATGATCCCTTTTTCTTGCAAACAGATTTTTTAGAACCCTAAGTTTAGGATTCCCATAAAATAAACCACAGATTCTTTTACTGTTGCTTTTACAGATGTTCTCGTTATGAATACTCCTGTTGTTTTCTATTGCTTCTATAGATGGTCTAGTTCTGAATACTCCTGTTCCTTTCTATTAACAAATCAAATGGGTTCCATGGACTAACTGTAGGATATGCTTGGAAACTGGAGAATGCGTGCAACTGCCCCTGGAGAGGATCTCTTTCTAGAAATTTCAGTTCAACACCCAGAACTTGGAAACTACTTTACAGCTACTTTGGAAGCTAAAAGAGTCTGCGCCTCAAGGGCATATAATCCAGCATTGTTTTTCTGGTTGATGCCTCACAAGGTTGCATTCTGGATATACTGGCAGGTACTGTTTAGCTGCCAAGGGCGTTATGCAATTAATTATTTTATATAGTTTAGCCTAATATTAAGAAATGCTTACTCTTAAAGCCCTGACCTATGCCCTTGTTTCTCACTGAGTGAAATCTAGATCCTGGAAAATGTTTCTCAAGTTCTGATAATTAGCTAGCAGGATAATCTTTCTGAACATATGCTTACTTAATAAAAGGTTTATTTCCTTTGTTCTTAATCTAATAAAACATTCATTTCCTTTATTACTTGTTTTAAGGCACTCAAGCTTTGGTGGAAAAATGTTGCCTTTCTAAATCATCCAAAGTATCTGAACCCAATGTATAGAGAAGAAGCTTTGTTACGAGATAGGAAACTGCAAAGCTCTGGAGCTGTTGATCAGAAGAAAAGAATGTGTTGCAACTTTGGTGACTACCATTTGGGTGATGCAAGTGATGGAACAGGTGGAGATCGATGGTGTGTGTGGAGAGATGCCGCGTGGCCGTGGTCTTAGGATTCATCTGGAAGTCTTCATATTTGTGGGCAATTACAAAATTGGGTTGTCTTGACCATACAACACCATATCATTGTGACTTTCCATCGCCACCTTTTGTCATGTAAGTGGTTCATTTTCATTCTGGTTAGTGAAGTTAACTTCTATGTCTATAACTCTGGCTTACATCTGGGGTAGACGGATCCTAGTGAATTGGAAGCTGGAATCTATGAAATCATCATGTGGTAGCAATCAGGGATAAATTGAAATAAAAATTCTTGTACGAAATGCTTAACACAGAACATGGGAACCCCCCCCCCCCCCCCCCTCCCCACAAATTGCTGGCCCATTTGGATAATTCACTTGTAAAGTGATGTGAAGTGAAACCTCCATTTAAGACATATGAAATGATGACGGGTCATATCAGAAGTACAAAAATTCAAAGTTTTTCTCTTCATTAAAAAAAATCTATAAAAAAGCAACATTTTAAAGCCACTATATGACAAAAAAAACACCTACTTTTTATAAAGGAAGTAAAAAAGTTTTTTTATCGTCACTAAAGATGAAAATCCAACACATTATGATAAGACTCCCATCATATTTTATTCTCTTTATTTGAGGCTTTACTTTCAATTCATTTTATAAGTAAATTGCCAAACGGCCCCTTATTTGGCTTTTATGCACGAGATGCATGAATGCACTTCATAAAATCTAAGTATGTAAGAGTCACATGCGAAACATTTTTCATTGTTTGTCATTTTCACATCTCTTCACATGTGAATGAGTACATCAAATGGTTGACCACCTTTCTCCTTTTTTTTTTTTTTGCATTTTTTTTCAAAATCTATGATGAATAAAGGCATGGGCTTTGAATCCCTGGCCTTTTTTGGTATTCTAAAGAGTTCAATGGTTCTGATCAATGAAAATGAGGCTCACAGAAGTTTGGAATGGAAAATTTTAGAGTTTGGAAATTTTTGCAAAATCTTAAAATTTGTTATGAGTTTATGGCTGTGATTTTAACAATTGGCCCCTGTTGGCCTTCAGAAGAGGATGAATGGTTTGGATCTTGAATTAGGCGCTCAAATGAATTAGAAAATTTAAAAAACCGGACTTCCATGAAGTGAAGTAGCGACATTGTAGCTTATACTAGAGACATCCAATGGTTCACAATTCTTCACAAATTTCTCAGGATCAATGATGAATCTTGGCATGAAATTTGGTCTTGTATCCGTTTTGTACTTTTTAAAGAAGATGAATGGTTTGGATCATGAAGATCGTGAAAATGGGGCCCACAGACAGAAGTTCACAAGACAGTTTAGATTTTTTTTTTACGTGCTTTAGGTTTTTATTTTACATGCCTGCAGGATGAAAAAAATAACACTGATGAAAAAAATAAAATTGGTGACCCTATTGGGACACTCGAAACGCTGTAGCAACACTATTTTGTGTGCATTTCTGCATGTTGTGTGATGCGTTTTACTAGGGTCTTAGCTTTGCAAATTTTTAAGTGAAGATGGCTTGATTACCTAATTTATGCATCACATGCGTTAATTTATTGCAAAAATACATGATGGTGCATAATAGCGTAAGCAGTGTTTTAAGCTTTATCTATGAGGTTTGCAAATAAATATTCTCTTAGTAGTTCATGCACTTCTGCAAACCTCATAGATAAAGCTTGAGACACTGCTTAAGAAATGAGACTTGGATGTAAGTTGGTTGGGTTTGGTTTTGACATGGTGTACCAGATCCATATTGCATTTTGAGGAACAAGATCCAATCTCCATATCCTATGTATTGGACCTTGATCTAGCATCAAATGAAATCAAAAGTCGACAACAAGGGTTTGCACACTTGGTTGGCTTCCTAGGTGTACCAATCTTATCATAGCACCTGTGTGGGCTTCTCTTTCCACTTGTGTGCGCTATCCTTTCTACTTATGTGGGCTTGCTATTCCCACTTTTAGGTCCTTGTCCCCTAGGTTTAGGTAAAAAAAGAGAGGCAAAAAGCATAGTCTTCCACTACAAGAAACTTGACCCAGATCCAGACATGAAGAGACGCTTCATTGATTGCTGAATTAAAGGTATAAACTTAGATATATGTATACTTAGCTTTTAGTTGGGTGTGGATCTGGATCCTTGACGCTTGATTGGAGGTGTGTATGGATTCAAATCAAGATTTGAAGATTTTGCAATCATTATCTTTGATCTATATCCTGATGATCCATCTTAGGTTCCATATTTATGTTAGTGGTACACCGGTGGAGCATGATATCTCTCCAAATCTAAGTCCTTCAAAATAACTACTTGTAACTTAGATTCCTCTCAGATTATCCTTGTATATATCATCTCTTTAAACCCAAAAGGGTATTCATGTAATTGTCTTTGTGAATAGTAATATAAATATATAGCGCTCCTCCCTCTATGAGATGTTATGGTAATTTTATAATAAGCCTAAGTTTGTCATTCAAAGGCTTTAGGTTTAGTGCTCTCACCTTTTCTTTTTGGAATGTTCCAAATCGATCATGGGATTGTGGCCTAGGGTCTGCAAATGGCTTGGAGTCTCAGATTTTTGGCTCAACTTTCAGATCCTTTATTGACATCTCCATTGACAGTTCTGGTCATGTCCTATGCAGGCAGATGTCTCGGCTACCGTTCTCTGGATTTTTTGAGTCTTAGGGATTTTGAAGACAATTTAGAGAGTGGCAGAAGGCACTTGGAGGATGATCTCCTTTCAAATGTTTTATACATGTTAATGAATGTTGCCTTTTTAGATAATATGCCTTTTTTTTTTTCTTTTTCTACTCAGCCAAAAGGGAGCTAGGTGCATGAGAGAGCCCACACATGTGGGAAATGGAGCTTGCACATGTGAAAACAAAAGCCCAAATACATGGGAAAGGAAGCCCACACCGCGGGAAAGGTGGCATATTCAGGGTTTGAACACTGGATACTGCCGCTCTGGATAAAGAGCTGTTCTCATTATGCCCTTTTTTCGTGCCTCTCCTTTGTCTTCATCCATCATATCTCCATTCTTTATACCTAGCTTCTTGAATTCGTCCATCAATCCCTTTTCTTCCTTTGCTGATTCAATTTCCGATTTATCTTCCCTGGTATGATTTAAAGGTATGGTTTATCAATGGACAAGAAAAAATAATCAACTGCCTCTACATGACTCTTCTTTGGAAGCTTCTTAGGACTCCCCATCTAAAACTCCTACCAGGGCTTTTTGTTGTTCATCTCACACTGTAAAGCCTCTTGACCTCTATGTATTTTTCTTCTACATTTTAGTTGCATCTTTAAACGCAAATTTTTTTTCTGACTCTTAGAAGCAGGCAATGTAGTGTAAGTGTATATATATGTTTTTTTTGCTAAGTTGCAAAAGTATGTCATTAAGAAAAGGGGTTAAAGAGCCGCTCCAAACAAATACAAAGCAAAGAGGCCTAGAAGAAGGATAGTAATAAACAACAAAGGAGAGAAATTCAAATCAAATGGTCATTCTTGGATGTTGAGAGAAATAAAGAAGCTTCTTAAGATTGGACTAGAGGAGGTCCCCTTTAGCCTCTTGAGGGAGAAGTATATGTCTGTCTTTGCCAAAATTAAGGATTTGCAAGGGATCCAGGTTGATATTGGAGAAGAACCGTGTGCATTTCGCCTTCCAGATGGAGAAACAAGTAGATAGAAAATTTCCTCAGTGCCTTCCATGGGGCACATCAGTGGCAATAACGCATTGAAAAAGAAAGTAGGGGTTGTCAAAATTTTTGAAGCACAACGGGCAGGCAGATGCAAGACTTATTCCTCTCATCTGAGCCCAATCAGAAGTGGGGAGCCTTCCAACTGAATCAAGAGATTTTCTCCAGCATTAGAGGGCTACAAACCAGAGGGGCCCATGGTTGATGCAAGCCTTTTAATATGATGGCATCCCAAGCACTCTTGGAGACAACATGCCGGAGTTGGAAGCTGCCTAGTAGAGCTGGTCCGAGGCAGTCAGAATAGGGAGTTGCCTACCACATCCCTGGAAAAAACGTCTTGACTTCCAATTTTAAGTCAGGAGGAAAAAATCCATGATCCCTTCGAAATATAGGCATTTTCACAATCATCTAGGTTAAAAGAAATGTTGGGAAAAAAACTGAGCAATAGGACTGTTGAATAGCCAATTATCTTTCAAAAGGATAGTCGAACCACCATCCCCAATTTTTCATATCCTGTTTTTATGTAGGATTAAACTTATGAGTCATACTATGAAGTTATGGGAGAAAATAATGGAGCAAAGACTGAGAAAGAAGACTAAGATTTCTGAAAATCAATTTGGTTTTATGCCAAGGAGATCAACTATGGAAGCTCTCTTTTCACTTAGGCAATTAATAGAAAAATATCGAGCAAAGAGGAAAAATCTATATATGGTCTTTATCGATTTGGAAAAAGCCTATGATAGGATACTGAGGAATTTAATTTGGTGGGTTTTAAAGAAAAGGAATGTCCCCAGAGTTTACATTGAAATTTTTAAGGATATGTATGAAGGAGCAGTAACAAGTGTAAGAACCACATGTGGAGAAACAAGTGGATTTTCCGTGACTATAGATTTACATCAGGGATCAACTTTAAGCCCTTATCTCTTTGCATTAATTATGGATGAGTTAACTGTGCATATTCAAGAAAAAGTACCATGGTGTATGTTATTTGCAGATGATATAGTATTGGTGCATGAATCAAAAGATGGTGTAAATGCAAAGTTTGAGAGATGGCGAGGGGCATTAGAATCTAGAGGCTTTAAAATAAGTCGTATAAAGACAGAATATATGGATTGCAACTTCAGTGGACATATACAAAGTGTTGAGGCCACTGTCAAAATTGAAACCCATGAGATACCATGTAGAGAATTTTTTCTGTATTTAGGCTCGATGATTAGTAAGGATGGGAAGATTGACGAAGATGTGGAGCATAGGATAAAAGTTGGATGGTTGAAGTGGAGACTAGCTTCTGGAGTGCTTTGTGACAGACGAATGCCAACGAAATTGAAAGGCAAATTTTATAGGACAGTGGTTAGACCAGCTATGATATATGGAGTAGAATGTTGGCCAATTAAGATGACGCATATTCATAAGATGGATGTAATAGAAATGAGAATGCTTAGGTAGATGTGTGGTAAAATTAGGAAAGATAAAATTAAAAATGATCGATTTGGAGAGCATTTAGGGGTAGCGCTAATAGGGGATAAAATTAGAAAAACCCGTTTGAGATAGTTTAGGCATGTTGAGTGTAGGCCAGTAATGGCACCAGTGAGAAAAAGGTTGGCTATACAAGTGAATGGCCCATCAAGGGGTAGGGGTAAGTCGAAGAAAATATTGATGGAAGTCATTAATTCAAATTTGAAAAAGTTTAACTTATCAAAGGATTTGGCTCAAAATAGAACGGAATGGAGAAACAGAATTCATGTAGCCGACTCCAACATAGTTGGGATAAGGCTTTGATGATGATGATGTTTTTATGTAGGATAGAAGCTAGAGTTTTCATTCTTTTTCCTATACAGGAGAAAACCCCGAGGCGACTCTAGCTTTGAACCAAGAAGTCCAAGGAAGAGGATAGCATAGCCTTCCAAGCCATATTGAGGGAGCATGCTTCATTAACTTCAGCCATCCACCGATGGCCGAGCCCACCCTCGAGTTTGGGAAGGCAAACAGTATCCCAAGCAATTAAGTTGCTACATATATTGTGGTTGCTGCCCAACCACATAAAGTTATAGCAAAGGGACTCCGTAGCTTTGATGATGCTTTTTGGAAGGGGGATGACCATGAGGAAATGAGTTGGGATACTTCCGTGGACATGTCTAACCAAAATAAGTTTTCCTGCAAAAGAGAGGGACTTGCATTGCCATCCTATCAGAAGCTTACGGATTGAGCCAACCAACAGATAGAAGAGGTCCTTCTTGGGCCTACCATGAAAGAGAGGAGTTCCAAGATACTTTGAAGGAAGAGCATTGGCATGAATGTTCAGAGTATCCGTAGCTTTGGCCTTAGTTTTAGCGCTACATTTGCCAAAGTACAAATTTCTTTATGACAAATTAATATGCTGACCGGAGATGTCTTTGTAGGAGTTCAAGACTTCTTTAAGAGCTTTAAGGCTCTTGGGGCGATCATGATGGAAAAGAAGAACGACATCTATGAAAAAAAGAAGGGGTGACATATAGGTGTGTAGAGTAATTACAAGTGTATATTGGATTTATTTTTCTTGTGAGAACAGGGTTAGATAGATTGATGCTCAAGACTTCCTCGGCCAAAATGAAGAGAGAGAGAGAGAGAGAGAGAGAGAGAGAGAGAGGATCCCCTTGTCTGACTCCACAACCCCGGAGCACAGAACCACAAGGTTCCCTATTAAGCAGAACTAAACCCCTAGATGTACAAATGCATTCCTTAATGAGCTCCACCCAAGTGTTGGAAAAGCCAAAACTGCTCAAGGTTTTGAAAAGAAAAGGCCAACACAATTTATCAAAGGCTTTTGATTTTCGAAATGTCTAACTTTAGGCAAAGAGAACCATTGACCATTTTTGTTTTCAATCTTTGACAAAGCTCATTGGCATGAGCTATTTGTTTGTGGATCGAACCACTTTTGATGAATGTTGCTTGATGGGGGGATATGATATTTGGGAGGATGGTAGCTAGGCGGGACGCAATAATTTTGGTGATGATTTGAGAAGAGAAATTCAACAAGTTAATTGGTCTGAAATCTAAGAAGGGTTTAGGGTTAGCAAGCTGAGGGATGAGGGCAAGAAAGAAAACTGTTGGAAGCTTTGAACTATTTTTTTTGGATGAAGAAATTTTGGATAGCAGCTATAATAGAATCCCGAATAATTTCGCAACAGTTTACAAAGAAAGAGCCAGGAAAGCCATCTGGGCTTGGTGCACTATCTCTTTTAAAGGAGAAGACAACTTGTTGGATTCCCACACTTCCTAGAATAGCTGCAAGAAAGATGTATTGGGCATTCATCACAACCTTGGGAACATTGCTGAGGAAAGAGCAAGAGAGAGTGGACTGGTTGGCTTTGGGTTGGAATGCTTGAGGGAAGAAAATGACTGCACTTCCTTGTTTTTGATAGGGTCATCCAAGGTAGTACCTTCAAAGTCGATTTCATATATGGAGTTGGTGGAGGCTGGGCTCGATGATTAGTAAGGATGGGGAGATTGACAAAGATGCTGAGCATAAGATAAAGGCTGGATTGCTGAAGCAGAGACTGGCTTCTGCAGTGCTTTGTGACAGACAAATGCCAATAAAATTGAAGGGCAAATTTTACGAGACAGTGGTTAGACCAGCTATGGCATATGGAGCAAAATGCTGGCTAATTAAGAAGACACATGCATAAGATGGATGTGGCGGAGATGAGAATGCTTAGGTGGATGTGTGGTAAAACTAGGAAAGATAAAATTAGAATCGAGCGCTTTCGAGAGCATTTAGGGGTAGCACCTATAGGGGATAAGATTAGAGAAACCCATTTAAGATGGTTTGGGCATGTTGAGCGTGGGCCGGTAATGGCACCGGTGAGAAAAAGTTTAGCTATATAGGTGGATGGCCCATCAAGAGGTAGGTGTAGACAGAAGAAAACATTGATGGAGGTTATTGAATCAAATTTGATGAAGTTTAACTTATCTAAGGATTTGGCTTAAAATAAAATGGAATAGAAAAACAGAACTCATGTAGCCGACCTCAACATGGTTGAGATAAGGCTTTGATGATGATGAGTTGGTGGAGGCTCTAGCTTTAGTAGATAGGTGGAAGAATTCAGTATTCTGCTTACCTTCATTATGCCACTTGATATGAAACTTTCGGTGCCAATGAATTTTTTGAGCATGGAGCAATTTGTGGAGATTAGATTTTGCCTCCAGATAATCATCACCTGCCAGATGAAGGTTTTGGAGGTGGAGATTGGCTGCTTTGATGTTTTAGATCAGATCTCCAAAAGTATTTTTATTCCAAGACTTCAAATGTTGCCTCAGGAGTTTCAAATGCTGGTGGAGCTGTGGGGATTTCCGTTGATGGTAGCTCTCCAAATAAGATTAATGTGGTCCAAGAAGGTGTGATTTTGGATCCACATCTCTTCAAATCTGAATGGAGACCTTTTGGGACTGTTGTCAAGTCTATGGACAAAAATATGGGGTTGTGATCAGAGCATAACCTTCCCAAGTGATCGACACTTGAATCCTTGCATAAATCCATGCAGCTAGAGTTGATAAGAACATGGTGCAACCTTGCTTCAACAGGGGCTCTACCTTTTCGTTGGTTGGACCAAGTGAACTTGGAACCTTTGAAACCGGCATCATGAAGACCTAAGTCAATGACCATGTTGTTGAAGTCCCGCATGGCTGGGGTTATAGAAGTCCTACAACTGAATTTTTCAGCCAGTGAAGCAATTGTGTTGAAGTTGCCAATGACACAGCAAGGAGATTGAGATTGAGAGAGGGTTCTAAGGGAATTCCAATGGGTTTTCCTAGTTCTGCCATCGTTAGAAGCATGAACAACAAGGAAGGTTGGGGTGCTAGGAAGGGTGATGGAAAGAGTCAAGTGTTAGTTTGTAGATGAATGGAATTTGTAGGACTTGGAAGGAGAGGTTTTTGAAAAACACCAAAGAGAGTTGTGGCCATGGACAGAGAGGGGGCAGGGAAGGCGTTGTGGTGTTTGTGTGTTGTGGGGGGGGGGGGGGGGGGGGGGGGGGGGATTGGCTATATGCTGTTCGATTTTGTCTTTGCCTCTACCAGAAGAGGGGCAGTGGATGGGGCTGTGGTCGGGTTTCGAAAATAGCTTGCAGGGAATGCTTTCGTATGATTCATCCAGGGCAATGGAGGAGTTGTCAAATTGCATCCAGATCTGGTGTGGTGTATCTTTAGATAAATCCAACTCAACACAAACTCTGGCGAAGGAGGGATTTTTTGGGATGCAGTGTATTCATCCAGTTCGAGGGGCTTACCAATGGCTCGAGCCAGGGAGAATAATATGCGTCAACTCTAGCAAATGATGGAGCAGGTTCCTGATTCTGACCCAAACTGGAGAAACATTTGGCCATTCATAGTCTTCAATGTCAGGCTTCCAAGGGATGAGCTGCAACTTGCACTATCAATTTCTGCAGGAAGAGAAAGCGTGATTCTGTTGTAACCTCTTTGCATCCAAACCTAAATAGGAAGAGGTTTTTCCTGGTTAGTGAGGTAAGGCAGGGTGTGGTGAGGTTCCAGGTCCAGGCCCTTTTAATAGAGTGTTCTACTCATTCTAAGGTAGGTCTCTTGCCATAAAATTTACCTAGAGCTGAGAAAGCAAAAGAAGAAAGGCCAGCATTAACAAGGGATTGGGGAATCCTGATGGAGATCTTTCCATCTTCTGAGGAAGAGCTGGGACAGAGAGGAGTATTGGTGGTGCGGTGCTCATTTTGAGAGAAGGCTAGCAAACATTTTGGTGCCAGTGGAAGATGGTGGGTTTGGTGGAGGGAGGGGGTTGGTAATAGAGGATGAGGGGGCACTTTCCCCAAGCTGATGAGCTAGAAGTTCCAGGAGAGATGCAGGCGATGGTTGGTGTCAGTTGCAGAGGGGAGGGGGTGGGGGTTTTGCATTAAACTGTTGGAGATGATAATATTATCTGGTGGGTGGTTGTTAGATGGCTGGGTTTTGGTGGGGAGTGGGGGTTCAGGTGGGTGTTTGGTCGGTGGCAGTGGTCGTGGAGGTGGAAGGGGTTTGGATTAGGGTTTGAAGAGATGGATTGGTCAAGGTTAGGATGGAGGAGGAGGAGCATTGCTAGCTGGAAGGATTCATTGCTAGTGGTCAGCTCCTTGTTGGCAGGTTGCTATGAATGAAGAGTAGCAAGCTTTCCACGATAATCAGACACGGGACCTAGTTCCTTGTCTCTGACAACACTCATTGGTTGTAAATGGGTTTGAACAAAAATCTGAAATCCGATGCTATCTCAATAGATACAAAGCTTGTCTTGTTGCACTAGGCTATCAATAAGCATATGACATTAATCTTGATGAGACATTTGCTCTTGCAAAATGACCACTAAACAGAACAATTTTGAGAATTGTTACCAAACCCTAGCCAATTTTTCAACTGGTTGAATATTAAAAATACATTCTTATATGGAGATTTCAAAGAAGCTGTGTAATGATTAACCTCCAGGCTATGCAGTTCCAAATCCTATGTGTTTCTACTGACTTCATCGATCTGTATATATGAGCTCAAACAAGTTTCACATGCATGGTTTAAGAGAAATCCAGTTCCTAATTCTCAAACTTGTATCCTTGCAGAGCAACTCTGACTACTCATTATTTGTTTATGAGTGTCCTTCAAGGGCCTGTCTATAGTATTAGTATATGTTACTGATCATTTTGATTTCTGGAGATACATTTGACATTAGTTCTTTAATATAAATATTGCATTCATCTTTCCACATGAAAGATTTTAGGCATGTTACTTATTTCCTCCTATTGTAATTCACTCTAACTACTTACTACTACGGGTATCTTTTTGTCTCAGTCCAATACTCAAAGGATCTCATAGACATGCTCAAATGATAGATGCAAAACCTTTCGATACTCTCACTAAGCTGAATGTCAAATTAGAATCAGCATAGTGGAGAACCTATTTATGTTCCTACTCTCAACGTTAGCTCGCCATCTTATTCATCTGATATTTCCTATGTAGTTAAACTTGTTAGCCATTTTATATCCAACCCACGACATCTTAACCGGAGTGTTTTTCTTCGCATAATTTGTTATCTACATGGGTCTTTAAGACCTAGGTTGTTCTTTTCTAAGACTCTTCTTACAGCTCACTGCCATGTTGACGTAGATTGTGCAAGGATGTCCTAACACTCAAGATTGAGGACTGACTAGTGTGTCTTTCTTGGACGTTCTCTAGTTTACGTGAAATATAAGGAGCATGATAGTGTCTCCAAGTCATCTACAGAAGCTGAATATTTGATGTCTTTTACGTGCTTTGAAACTATCTTGCTTTGGTGTTTACTCAATGAACTTAATGTTTGTGTCTCAACACCTACTCTCTATGCTTGTAAGAAAAGTTCTATAAAACTAAAGGAAAATCTAGAATTTTATGAATCGATGAAACATATTGACATGGACTATCATTCATTCATGAATCTAGCGTAGCGGAAGCACGTTAAGAAAACCAAGGAAGAAGATCACTGTCTTTAATCTGATATCAATACCTTGAATCCACAAGGAACAGATATGGGAAATCCTAAAACAAGCTGCAATTCATATTATTTCTTGAAAAGAAGCATTACACGACTTTTATAGAGTATTGAAACCCTAAATTACTTAAATAGTAAACTTACTAAAAATAGTAAAAAATAAAAAAATTACATTAAAACCCTTAGACCATTCCTAGATAAATTTCTAAAGACTTAACACAAAGACCCAACCCAAAACTAACTAAAAAATATCCTAAACCAGCAAAGCGAAAACTTCCTATAAATACTAAGTTTTGCACGAAAAATGCATTTTGACCTTGAAATGGTCTAATTTAGTCTCCGACAACTCTAATCGCCGTTAGGATTGTGCGGGCATAGAGCTCGTCGATAACTTTGAAACGCATGGTTATGGGCATTGTGACGATGCCCAAATCAGTTGTTATGGCCGTTTGAAGTTGCTGCTAATAGATTTTTAGACTTTTTGCGATCTTCTTGCTCTAGAGATTCTTTTACAACTTGTTCTACATCAAA
The DNA here is from genome assembly GCA_037013555.1 of Sextonia rubra. NCBI lineage: Eukaryota > Viridiplantae > Streptophyta > Magnoliopsida > Laurales > Lauraceae > Sextonia > Sextonia rubra. The sequence continues at coordinate 30,114,539 of JASUAD010000009.1, forward strand.
ATCCTATGATGATGAAACCATGATGATTCCCATAGCTCATGTCAACTCTAAATTGCTAATCTATTTAATAAAGCCATGTCTCCCAATCATCATATTCTCTTGGTGTCAAAATTGGTTCTTCTGGGCAATTTGCATCAGTTTGTTGGGAGTATGAAGAGAATATTTGGATTTGAATATGCCAACGGATAGATTGTTCCCATATAAACTTGTATAGACCATCTTTTTAAACTCTTAAAAGGTACTCAGGTAATTATAACCAGTGAACGTTAATATAAATGTAGGGCCATCCCTCTAAGAAGGTATAATAACTTCGAAGCAAAAGGGCTTGTTTGGTATCTCTATCATTTTTCTTACACACTCATCTAAAATAGGGCTATTAAAAAGAGAGTCATAAAAAAAAAGGCTAGAATTAAAATATGTGTTTAACAATGCAAAGATCTATTTTAAATAAATTTTTTAATTCAATGGTTGAAAGCTTTTCACTAATTTCTCGAGATCTCTGAGGTATAATGTCTTGAAATATGACCTCACACTCACGTTCATTCTTTCAAAGAAATCTAATGGTTTGGATCTTGTATTTGGAGCCCATAGTGTTTTTAAAATGATATTAAATAGTCCAAGTTATTTAGCAAATATCTCAAGATTTGTGATGATCCAACGACTGAAATTTGATCTCTTAGTAATCATTGATCTTATAAATGTTTTCAATGGTTTGGATTGTTATTTATTGTCCCAAAAATAATTTTTAAAAAAGAGAAAAATGGCACCGCCTATGGAACAATCCAAAATTGAACATGTTACATCAATAGTTGATATTTATTTACATATTTCTTAAGATTCATAAGGCATCAAACCTTGAAAATTGACCCCCACAGCCATATTCAGTCTTTCAAAGGGATCTAATTGTTTGAATATTGTGTTTCGGGCCTATAGAATTTGTAAAATAATATCTAATGGTGTTTTTTTGCCATATCTTAGGATTGGTAATGATCCAATGATTGAAATTTAGTTCCATAGCAGTGTTTGATATTGTGAACATTTTTAACGATTTAGATCTTGATATACTCTCTCATATTAAAAATAAAAAACATAAAATGGATGGGTGCTGTGAGTGTACCGGCATCTCTTTTTTCCCCTCTTATCTCCGAAATGCCTCATGAAGGAGGATGAGGAAAAAAGAGGCATTTCCTTTACTTTTCTAAAGTAGGTCTATTTTTTAAACCTTTACCCGCTTTAGAGATTTAAAAAAGTAGAAGTAAAAAAAGTGATGCCAATAGGGGCTAAATTTGTCACTTACATAAGACTAATTACCACTCAAAAGGACTCTTTTTAACACCAATTTTAAGGCATCAACTTGAGAACTTGAGGTTGGTCAAATGGTTGGCAACCTCATATCTCACCAAATTACTTAGGGATCAATTTCTAGTATATATATTGCCCTTGTCTTGTGTGTGTGGGCTCCTTTCCTACATCTATGGCCTCTCTTCCACGTGAGTATGCTCTCTCATGGCTCCCACTACCTTTGGCTGTGGAAACGTGGCCTCACCTTCGTGCCTAGAATATCTATTTAATGTGTCATAGTTCCTGTCACTCATGCTACTCGTCGTGATCCAATGAAGAATTTTTACAATGTTTGATATGTTAATATGTTGATTTGTTATATACATCTGCCTTGTGGATAAGATATCTGCCCATACAATCTTGTGGATAAGCACCCACTCCCATAGAACTCTAGTGGTTGCTCTTTCCTTCAAAATTCATGGCCACTGGGCCAAATCAACTATAAATAAATAAATAAATATATATAAGAAATTCTAAAAACGTCCCACTTTAAATGCCCATTTTTTTGCCCTTCTATTTTTTGGTCATGGGGCCTGTGTTGAGTCAATTTAATCTTTTTATACATACTACTTTATTATGTATGGTCACATATCCAAATTTAACACTCATTAAATTTTATTTCATCGTTGGATTGAAATCATAATAAAATAATGCTTATAAACTATTAAATTTTAGGACCATTGATTAAAATGTTAGGATGATCATATGGACTTAAGATTTTTCATATAAATAGGCTTCACATGGATCTTCACATCAAATGAACTTTTATTATCATTATGCATCTTAGTGGGCCCCAACCAAGGGGTGCTTTTGCTTGAAAAACATTAGGGCACTGTGTCGCGCTCCCATATATATATATATATTTAGGGAGCCTCTCTCCTAAGTTCAAGCTTAGGATAAGGTAAGCTCAAGTGTATGGCTTAAACTTGTAGGGCCCACCAGGGGACCTACAGGGGGATGAGGATTGGAGGGATTTGAAAGACCCCCTAGGACCCTCTTCTCTACAAAAAATTAGCCCCAACCATGGTTTCTATCATCTCCATCTGGGCTCCAAAAATTTAATGGTTAACAGTCCATTCAGATTGTTATACAATCGATTCAAAGGTTTAGTAAATTGGGATTTGACTAAAAATTAAAAGACATATGCAATTTAGGGGGCTGTGTGTTTGGTCCATTTGGTAGGTCCCAAGGGTTCAAGCTTACGAAATTTCTTATATAAGCTTGAGCTTAGGAGAGGCTTGCCCATATATATATACATATATATGGGCCTTTTTCTGTGCATATGTCCTTTATGAACTCTTTGTGTACACTCTTTGGTGGGGCCCACTATGGACCCCACCGAGGGATGAGATTGGGGGGGGGGGGGGGGGTTGAAAAAATCTATATGAAAGCACCTCACATATCAAATTTGGCCCCAACCACATATTCCTAACACCTTCATCCATGGCTCACAAATTTATTCCGTTTGGATTGGTGTACAATCGATCCAACGGTCCAATAAATTTGGATCCGACCAAAACTTGGGGCAAGTTGCTATCATAGGGTCACATGTGTGTTGTAAGGTTTGAATTGAGTGATAAATAAGCCCCACCTAGAATTCTCACGAAAAAAATGGTGAGGGACGGATGCGTATGAAGATTCTCCATATATATATATGTCTATTTATATATATATTGTGAGAATTGTTTTTATGCACCTACCGTGATAACTTTTTATGAGGCCCACTTATGGTTCTATTAGGAGATGAGACTAGGGGGATGGAAAGATTTATATAAGACCACCCCCACTATTAAATTTAGCCCCAATCAGATTTTCCTAATCCCTTTATCTGTGGCTCACAAATCTAACCCATTTGGATTGGTGCACAGCCAATCCAACAATCTAGTAAATTTGGATTTGACCGAAACTTGAGACGTGTGACTATTAGCAGGGTCCCCGTGTATTGCAAGGGTTGGATTGGGTGATAAATGAGCTCCACCTAGAGTTCTTATAAAAAAATGGTGAAAACTAGTTCCCCTTGTTATAAACTATTGTTATTAGTGGATGCCCACCATGGGACCCACATTAGATATGGAAAGCTAGAGTCTTGCTATATTGGTTTGCTTGGGGAGGAAGCAATCTTCTTCTATAAATAAGATCCTCCTCCCCCCCTTTTATGTACACATCTCATTCAATAAGAAAAGCTCTCATTTTCTCCCTCTAATCTCTCTCTCTCCCCTCTTCTTAATACGTTATCAGCACGAAGCTCTAACCAACGTGCATATAGTTTCAGTTTCAACGAGCAAAAGGCAACGTGCATACAGTTTCAGTTCCAACGTGCAAAAGGCAACGTGCATACAGTCCCAATTTCAACGTGCAAAAGGTAACGTGCAAAAAGGTAATGTTATCGTGCAAAAGGTAATGTGCTTCAGATCTGGTCTTTAGACACACAGTTTCAGATCGTTTTTTTTTCTTTTCTTTTCTAACGTTGCGAGTGTTACGTTACACGACGACAAGAAGTTATCAGTTATAGTATTCAAAAGCAATTCCACTTCAAACTACAACATCTTGGCCGTTCGACATCAGATCAACGATCCAGTAGAAGCTGCGGAAAGTTCAGAAGCAAATCTATACGATACAAGTGAAAGAAGGCAGATCTAACGGTAACATAATTTCCATTATTTATATTCCTTTATTTGTTTAATAATTGTTTATGTTATGATTATTTATTTATTCATTATTATCATTATCTTTAATAAAGGGAGATCAAGAATAGTTCATAAATAAGAACCTGAAGTTCTCTATTAGTACGGGCCTGCAGTTCCGTAAGAACCAGAAGTTCTTTTCTAAATCCGGACCAGAAGTTCCGTGGATTATTCAAATCTGAAACCAGAAGTTCTCAGATCCTGAAGTTCTATATTAGTACGGGCCTGCAGTTCCGTAAGAACCAGAAGTTTTTTTTTCCAAATCCGGACCAGAAGTTCCATGGATTATTCAAATCTGAAACCAGAAGTTCTCAGATCCTGAAGTTCTATATTAATACAGGCCTGCAGTTCCGTAAGAACCAGAAGTTCTTTTCTAAATCCGGACCAGAAGTTCCGTGGATTATTCAAATCTAAAACCAGAAGTTCTCAGATCCACAATATGGACTTGCAGATTCATTCCTAATCAAACCTGAAGTTTGATATTTCGATCCAAAAATAAAAGTAATATGCCATAACATCAAGCCCGAAGCCTTGATAGAACCTGAAGTTCAACAAAAAAAAATTAAAGAACCTGAAGTTCTAATCAGGAACCTGCAGTTCCAAATCAAGCCAGAAGCCTTGTTTAAACTGTTTGTTTTTGGATTATTAAAAATTGATAACATGATGTTATTCAATTTTGAATTGGCAAACTTGATCTGACATGACTCATCCCTTAATTTATTCTGAATGCCTTACAATTTTTTATTTGTATTTTATCTTTTGCATATCAATGATCATATATATATATTTTTTCCAGCTCTTGCATAATGTCGAACTTAACCAAACTTGATTTCAAAGCCCTTAACATTACCGGGGACAACTACTTATCCTGGCACTTGGATGCAAAATTACATTTACAATCCAAGAAGCTTGGAGAGACGATAAAAGAAGGCAATAAAGAGTTCCCGGAGAATAGGGCATTGGCACTTATCTTCTTACGTCATCATATACATGATGACCTTAAGAATGAATACCTCACAGAGGAGGACCCAGCAGGTCTTTGGAAATCCCTGAAGGATAGATATGATCACCAGAAGATGGTCTTATTACCAATAGCTCAGAATGAATGGCTAAACCTGCGATTTCAGGACTACAAATCGGTATCTGAGTATAACTCTGCTCTTTTCAACATTGTTTCCCGGTTAAGATTGTGTGGGGAAACGATTACAGAAGAGCAGATGTTAGAGAAAACGCTGTCCACTTTCCATGCAACAAATGTAATCCTGCAACAGCAGTACCGTGAACGGCGTTTCTCCAAATACTCAGAACTGATCTCTTGTCTCCTTGTAACTGAGCAGAACAGTAAAGTCTTGTTGAAGAATCATAACTCCAGACCAACTGGATCAATGGCACTGCCTGAAGCAAATGCCAATTTCAATTCCAACAGAGGCAGAGGAAGGGGGCGTGAGAGAAATAATCCCTTCAGAAGAGGTGAAAAAAGAAACTCCTCCCGACGAGGAGGATTTCGAGGTCCTCCCAATAAAAAATTCAAAAACCACCAGAAGTGGTCTGATCTTCAGAAGCAACAAAATCCAGATCAACCTCAAAATCCACCAAATACTTTTACCCACCGTTCTGATAACCCTTGTTACAGATGTGGAAGGATTGGGCATTGGTCACGCTCTTGTCGTGCACCAAAAGACGTGGTGGAACGATACAAAGCATACAAAGCCTCTATTCATTCTACAGAATCAAATGATCTGGAAGATTGGGATTGGGATACTGACCTACAAAATGACAATTACCAGTTGGACATTACAAATTTGGAAACTAAAGATTTTTTTGAAGATGAAAATGGCCAACCTCTGAGCAATGAGGCATTTAGTGCTAAAATCGGAACTCCTCCTGGAATGTTCTAGAAGACCAAACAAACATTTTTCAGAGTATCCATTTAGAATATTTTTTCAGCTATTTACCTTTTTATGGATATTTTATGATTGGATGATTTAGTTTTCAGTTTCTAAATTTTGATAAACATTTTATGGATGTTTTGTGATGAGTGATTTTTTTTATCACTTTGATGAAATTTCTTTTATAAAGTTTTCTTAATCATGTGATTGTTTAGTTACATTTTTTTAATCTTTTGTTTAAAGGTATGGATCACAACAATGGGGATACTCACTGTCTTGTAGATAGTGCTACAACACATACCATTCTGAAAAACCAGAAGTTTTTCTCAGAATTGGTATTGAATTCACGAAAGGTATCCACCATAGCTGGACCTGTGCAAATAATTGAAGGCTCCGGAAGAGCCCACATAACGTTACCTAATGGTACTCATTTATTCATTAAAGATGCATTGTTCTCCAGCAGTTCCCGAAGAAACTTGCTCAGTTTTAAAGACATCAGAATAAATGGATACCATGTTGAGACTGCTAATGAAGGTAATAAGGAAATGTTACTTATCGTTACTAGTATTGGAGGCCGAAAACAAATACTAGAAACATTAAGTGCACTTTCTTCTGGGTTATATTATACGACGATATCCATCGTCGAATCACATTCAGTTCTGAGTAAAACGAGACAGTTAAGCCCGAAGCTTAAACCAACCCCAAAGTTTAGCAACCCTCAAGCCTTATTGCTTTGGCATGATAGATTAGGGCACCCCGGAGTTACCATGTTGAAGAAAATCATTGATAACTCTGTTGGACACCCTTTAGACAACCATAGTTTGACCATACCAAATGGGTATCTATGTGTCCCATGCTCACAAGGAAAGTTAATCACTCGACCTTCCTTCGTTAAGATTGCATTAGAATCCCCATCCTTTCTGCAAAGGATACAAGGCGACATCTGTGGACCGATCAATCCACCTAGTGGATCATTTAGGTATTTCATGGTTTTGATTGACACTTCCACCCGTTGGTCTGATGTTTGCCTACTTTCAACTAGGAATATAGCCTTTGCCCGTCTATTAGCACAAATCATTAAACTTAGAGCCCATTTCCCTGATAATCCTATTAAGTCTATACGACTTGATAATGCGGGTGAGTTTACATCACAAGCCTTTGATGACTACTGTTCATCTCTAGGCATTGTTGTCGAACATCCTGTCCCTCATGTCCATACCCAGAATGGCTTAGCTGAATCCTTGATTAAGCGCATTCAACTTATTTCTAGGACCCTGTTGATGCAGTCTAAATTACCAGTTAGTGCTTGGGGACATGCTGTATTACATACATCAATGCTCATTCGACTTCGACCCACAGCCTACCATCAATACTCTCCTGCACAGCTTATAACGGGACATCAATCTAATATCTCCCATTTATGCAAATTTGGTTGCGCCGTTTTAGTCCCTATACCACCCCCTCAATGTACTAAGATGGGACTACAACGTAGGTTGGGCATCTATATCGGCTATGACTCTCCTTCTATTATTTGCTTTTTAGAACCAATGACAGGAGATGTTTTTACTGCTCGTTTTGCTGATTGTCAATTTGATGAGACAAAATTCCCACCGTTAGGGGGAGATAAAGAATGTATTGTTCCTGCAGAACAACCCGTTCCTGAAGAACGGCGTGAACTAACGTGGAATGCTTCCACTTTGTCTCATTTAGACCCACGTACTTCACAATGTGAATATGAAGTCCGTAGAATTGTGCACTTACAAGAAATTGCAAATAAATTACCCGATGCATTTAACGATGTAGCAAAGGTAACTAAGTCACATATTCCAGCTATGAATGCACCTACTAGACTTAATGTCCCTGTAGGACAAAGTCAAAAAGTGGCAACAAAAGAGTCTGTAATACGCCAGAAGCGTGGCAGACCTGTAGGTTCAAAAGATATAGCTCCGCGGAAAAGGAGAAATATACAATCATCATATCCTCCCAAAGATACACTTAACACTCCTGAAGAGTTTCCTCCTGAAGAGGGTCATAACGCTCCCGAAGAAGCTATGGAAAAATCCACTCTCTCTAGAATGACGAAAGTCCTTGATGAGACTATAAAAGCCCCTGAAGTGGCACCGGTACCGGATAATGAAGAGATCTCTATATTTTATAATTATAGAGAGAGATGGGATCGAAAAAGAATTGTCATCGATGACGCATTTGCATATGCGGTTGCTACACAAATATCAATGGAACATGAAGATGATGATTGGGTGTCACGACCCGAGCCCAGAATTCGGGGGTTAGCGAAAAGCCAAACCGGTGACACACATACTCCCGTGCACGTGCATCCAAACCCAGTCCAGATGCACGCACACAAGGGATCTAACACGTGCGAACTAAGCGTACGCGGAAGCTGTACATATCATAGCAAGCAACAAAGGAAAATAGCGGAAGCCAAAACAAATGCGGAACGGAAAAGACAAAGATAAATACAATACTGGAAAACCAAATACAAGTCTGAGTACACGACAAAATAAAGATGTACAAATACACAGAGTACAAAGTCCAAAGTACCAAAGTGCCAAAATACAAAATCTCAAAAAACAAAACTCAAAACAAAAGGCCACTGATATGCATGCACGCACTCGGCAGAGGTGATCAGGCCCACTCTGCCAAACCGGAGGGTGCCTCTATACTCGGCCCTGCAGCCTCCTCGACCGCCGGGGAGCTGGGCAAGGGATCTGTGCCTGCAACACCACAGACAACACAAATGAATACAACGATCCAGCAAATACAAGTAACAAGGATGAAACACTCATCGTATCAAAGTGAATAAAATAATGACAGAAGATTAAATGCAGAGTTTCATCTTAGTATGCTAAGCAAATCGTGCATAGAATTAAAGCATGATAATTGAATCAAAGTAGAGAAATACTGAACTAAGTGGCTACTACGTTAACCATATTCTCTTCAATAGAGAGCAGAGCAAAGCAGAGCAGAGGAGAACACCACTGACCGGGCCAGGGTACAAGTGGGTCTCAGTTTCCTGGGTTCCGGGGTCCCAAGACAAAGCAACACTGCAGTTATACAGAGATACAAAGATCTAAGCCAGAGGTAACCCCGTCGGGCATCCTAGGGCTGAGGCTAAGTAGAGCCAGACTAATACCAATCAAATCAAATCTAAAAGAAGGGAGATTATCCGCTTTGGACTCACCGATGGCAAAGACCGGATCTTATCCTCACGTGTTAATCTCTGGGCAGAGCCACCAGGGAATACCCAAACAGATCGGAGATATACGAAGCCAGAGATATACAAAGCATAGCCAAAATATAGCTCATAGCATAGATTAAGTCAAAGCACAGCATAGATCAAGCATAGTGCAGATCGAAGAATAAAACAGATATACAGAACGAAAGCAAAATGACTGCGGAATGCAAATACATAGATTGGCAGAACAGAGGGCAAAACTATAAACAATATGCAATGCATCTCAGATTAATACGGAGTCAAGGTTTATTACAAGCCAACACTGATCTAGTTGTTCACTGTCACTAACCTTGCATGTCGATGTAGTTTTAAGTTATTCGATGCACCGTTGCCACCCTAGTGTTGCAATGTAATTCTCATGTGCACCAAAGTCCCTTAAACCAACACCCATGGGGAGGTGCTTAACAGTGAATCAACGCTCACATGAATGAGTCACAGCCTAACAGACTATTCATGCGATCCAAGAATCCATTGGGCCGGTTTACACGGGTGGTTAACCTGTATTTGAGCCCTACAAGTCTCACAATTATCCTAAGTTATATGTCAGAATTGCCATGCCTAACGGTTTAGCCATGAGGGACCTATGGTTGAGCCGAAGGCATCTTACGAGCTTGTCGCAATATGCACTACGGTTTCACCTTGGTTCCATTCAAAACACAGCTAAACTGGTCATCTTCCACCTCTGATCTAATACCTTTTTCGGCTGGGCTACAGTCAGTATACGGCTTAGCCGTAGACCAATCCACGGCTTAGCCGTAGCAATTCACGGCTTAGCCGTAGCCACACCGTAGGAACACTGTCTCTGGAAAGTTTCGACTGATCAGAGATTTAATCCACGGCTGGGTTACGGTTGGGCCACGGCTAGCTTACGGCTCAGCCGTAGGACAATTTACGGCTTAGCCGTAGCCTAGCCGAAGAACAAAATCGAAATTTCAAGTCTCTGGAACATGAGCCGTAGAAACTTACGGCTTAGCCGTACAATACAGAACACGAATTCGGGATAGTTACAGAAACTGAAATTTGGTACAGAATCATCTCAAAACAAGTTACAGAGGTTCCAAATTCACAAAAATTGGCTGTAAAACAATTCTATACAAAGAATAAGAATGAATCAAAGAAATCAAACAAAACACCCATATGTGTTATCAAAGCCTGTACTTATACTTGCCTCAAATTCCGAAAATCCACTGAATCAAGCTCCAAAGCAACTAAAATTCAAACAAAGCAAAGCAAATGACAAATCCATGAGCATGCACAGAGAAAGGAAGAGATAGGAGATCAAATTTGGAGAAGAAACACAAAGAACCCACTTACCAAAACAAGGACAGAGATAAGAGAGAAAGAGGAAGAACCAAATCAACAAGGGATCCAATCCTCAATCGAGCAAGAGAAGGGAAGAAGAGAGAGAGAGAGAGAACGTGGAGCTCCTGAAGATCTTCTTGCATGCAGTCGACTAAGGGAATGAGCAAGAGAGAGAGACACCTGGAGCATGACTCATATTTATAGATTTGGAAGTTTAAAACAAGATCCAATGAGTTTAAGCTAATTACAGTTTAAGTCACACGAAGGTCCAACTTCTCCAATTGACTCCGAACGGATCTGACACAATTACGAAATATAACGAGCTCAACAAAATACACGTGTTGACACCAAGATGATGCAAATATGATGCAAGCAAAGCAAAAGCAAAATTACGAAAAAGGGCTTAGAACTACCTATTCCAGGTCAAAGGTTACTCAACTACCTATCCAAGACCCAAAACCAAGTCCAAAAGAATAAAACAACAGAAAAACACGCTAATGAGCCACTAATCCGGCTCAAAGGGGATCGGAGTGTTACATTGGGATACAGAACCACGTACTATAAATGAATGTCGACAAAGGAAAGATTGGCCAAAATGGGAAACTGCTATTACAGCAGAGTTAGAGTCTCTCAATAGACGTGGTGTATTTGGACCTATAGTACAAACCCCAAAAGGTATTAACCCTGTAGGTTATAAGTGGGTGTTTGTAAGGAAAAGGAATGAAATGAATGAAATCATTAGATATAAGGCAAGACTTGTGGCACAAGGTTTCCTGCAGAAACCTGGGATTGATTATGAGGAAACATACTCCCCTGTTATGGATATAACGACATTCAGATATCTGATAAGTTTAGCGGTTTCTGAAAATTTGGATATGAGACTCATGGATGTTGTGGCCGCTTATCTGTACGGGGACTTAGACACATAAATTCATATGAAAATCCCAGAAGGATTTACTTTGCCTGAAGCAAAGCCCAAGAGTACGTACTCAATACAATTGAGACGATCATTGTATGGATTGAAGCAATCCGGAAGAATGTGGTACAATCGTCTCCGTGAATATTTGTCGAAGGAAGGATATGAAAACAATCCCATTTGCCCATGTATCTTCATAAAGAAATCCTCAAAAGGTTTTGCAATAGTGGCAGTTTATGTCGATGACATAAATTTAATTGGGACTCCAGAAGAGTTCGAAATAACTGCTGATTATTTGAAAAGGGAATTTGAGATGAAAGACCTTGGGAAAACAAAATTTTGTCTCGGCCTGCAGATCGAGAGAAGTTCTAGTGGAATATTAGTCCATCAATCTAATTATACCAAGAATATACTGAAACGCTTTGGTATGGATAAAACACATCCACTAAGCACTCCCATGGTTGTTCGGTCTTTAGACATAAACAAGGATCCATATCATCCAATTGAAGAAAACGAAAAGGTATTGGGTCCAGAAGTACCATACCTGAGTGCTATTGGTGCTTTAATGTATTTAGCACAATGTACTAGACCGGATATTTCCTTTTCAGTGAATTTACTTGCTAGATATAGTTCTGCGCCAACGCAAAGACATTGGACTGGTATCAAACATATCCTACGCTATTTACGTGGTACAATTGATTTAGGACTCTTTTATTGTAAAGATTCCAAGTTTGTAGGATATGCAGATTCAGGATATCTATCTGATCCTCATAAGGGTCGATCACAGACAGGTTATGTATTTCTCAATGGTAATGCTGCTATTTCTTGGCGCTCTAGTAAGCAAACTTTGGTAGCTACTTCTTCTAACCATGCTGAAATTTTAGCCCTCTATGAAGCTAGTAGGAAATGTGTATGGCTACAATCTTTAATTCAGCATATTCGTAGTTCTTGTCAATTGCCTCTCAGTACAGGTACCCCGAGTATTATCTACAAAGACAATGAGGCATGTATTCAACAAATTAAAGAAGGGTACATTAAAGGTGACAAGACAAAGCACATTGCACCAAAGTTCTTCTTCACACATGAGCTTCAGAAGAACAATGAGATCGAAGTCAAGCAAGTTCGTTCAAACAACAACTTGGCTGATTTGTTCACAAAGTCATTACCAAAGTCAACATTTCAAAGGCTTGTATATGAGATCGGCATGCGGAAAGTGTATCATCAACAATGTAAAGGGTATTATCGTCAGGGGGAGTAACAGATTCTGGATAGATACTTTGAAGCCTATCAATTAGGACATATGTGCGCTGTACTCTTTTTCCTTCTCTAGGTTTTATCCCACTAGGTTTTCCTAGTTAAGGTTTTAACGAGGCAGCATTATGCACGTCCAACACCATTTCAATAACTTTGTAAAAATGTTGTACTCTTTTTCCTTCGCTTAGGTTTTTATCCCATTGAGTTTTTCCTTTGCAAGGTTTTAATGAGGCAACTGTTATTGAATGGTGGTCATCCAAGGGGGAGTGTTATAAACTATTGTTATTAGTGGATGCCCACCATGGGACCCACATTAGATATGGAAAGCTAGAGTCTTGCTATATTGGTTTGCTTGGGGAGGAAGCAATCTTCTTCTATAAATAAGATCCTCCTCCCCCCCTTTTATGTACACATCTCATTCAATAAGAAAAGCTCTCCTTTTCTCCCTCTAATCTCTCTCTCTCCCCTCTTCTTAATACTCCTAGGATTATTTCCTTATATATATAAATATATATAGTGAAATTTTTGAGAATGGCCCACTAGAATAGGAGTGTTTTTGCACCTTTTTATTGGCCTATGATTCTTATTGGTCAATCCTTAAACGTGTTTCACTTTACAAAATGCCTAGGCGTCATGTAACCCTCCTTTTATATATAAATATATATATATATATATGTCTTCGGAAAAGAAACTGTGTGAAAGTGGTAAAAGTCGGTAAATATATAACGAGATTGATGGTTGATATGGAAAGATGAGCTAGCTAGGCCTAGGAGTGGTTAGGCAAGAGCTCGATTTTCCTCTTCATCTTCGATCTTATTGTATGAAATTGCGAGAACTGATCAATGGTTTTCTCCATGTGATTTGAAGCTCAAGCTGTCCTCCACCAGAAAATGAGGGCCACCTTCATCCTTGATTTTCTTACATCCATGCTAGTGTATCCTAATGTATCTCCAACATTGTGTCAATCACGGTGGGAACCATGTGAATCAAATGAGGTCATGAGTTTGATATTTCTACAAGGTGGTTCCTCTCTCTCTCTCTCTCTCTCTCTCTCTCTCTCTCTCTCTCTCACATGTCTAAATTTGATTTGAAAGATCTCTTTCCTAACCATTTGATTGGTGACAGCCCCATCTGGACCCCACATCACATTTTTTATCAATTAAATCACATTTTTCTCACTGAAATTGCCTTCTTTTGATGATCATTATGATCATTGTACGTGCCAGAAAAGATGGCAGCCCATTATATATCCGAGGTTACAGAAGTGACCCAATGCCTGTCTCTCACAATATAAGGATCTGATTGTGTGAAAGAGATGCGTTTTGCTTGTTGCAGCAAGCCAACATGCGGTGTGGAACTTCTTGAAAGTAGGCTCTTGGCTAAGCATAGCATGACGTTAGAGTTTTTTTTCATGTTTTGAGTCATGCCCCAGGGGAAGGTCAAGGATGCAACTGACCACACATGTTATGTCTTCCTTCACTTGTTTATATATCATTGCCAAACGTCCCGGCAAGTGAAAATATATTTTTAGAATATATAATTTAAAATTAATATTTAGAATTATTCTTAATTTAAAAATAAAAAATACTTTTTTACCGTGGGCCATTACTGTGGGCCTGGCCTCTGGAAGGCACAGCCCATAGTTGTTCCTTCGAGCTGTGCTGGGCGTCGACCTGCCACTCACTGGCACAGCACGACACAACACAACTGGGACGGGAGTCAATGGCTCATTTGACACAAGAACCGCTCATTTGACACCCCTACACCGGCCTCGTTTCATTACATGCCACGAGCCATTGCTGATCAAGCCACACTTCTCATGTCATGAAGGAGCATTCAAAATCCATCCATGTATAAGGCCAATAGTTGGTTTTTGGTAGATGGATAATCCTCAAAGTTGCTATAGCTAACACGAGTCCTAATCCTCTGAGCTCAAACCGATGAGATCTGTGAATGAGTCAATTGGAATGCTATAGAAGGACCCATCTATTAAAAATAAGACTACCCATAACAAATCATCATCATCATCATCATCATCATCAAAGCCTTATCCCAACCATGTTGGGGTCGGCTACATGAATTCTATTTCTTCATTCCATTCTATTTTGAATTAAATCTTTCGATAAGTGCAACTTCTTCAAATCTGAATTAATGACATCTATCTATGTTTTCTTCGGCCTACCCTTACCTCTTGATGGACCCTCCACCTGTATATCCAAACTTTTTCTCACCGGTGCCATTACTGGCTTACGCTCAACATGCACAAACCATCTTAAACGAGTTTCTCTAATCTTATCTCCTATTGGTGCTACCCCTAAATGTTCTCGAAAGCTCATTTCTAATTTTATCTTTCCTACTTACTACCCATAATAAATGCCTTCCCTTTTATGGTATATGGCCAAATTTTACTCAAATAAGATTCATCCAGATAAGATTAATGTATAAAACATTATTCCCACATGTTTTATACATGCTCAATCTTAGGGACTATTTTTCAATAGAGCGTAATTCACCACAGTCCATAGATAGGGACTATTTTTCAATAGAGTGTAATTCGACCATAGCCTATAGATAAGGAAGGCATTTATTTTAAGCAATTCCTTGAATAGAGGGTCCAAAGCTCCCGCTAAATCGTTCACACCATATGAGCCGAATATAAATTCTACGAGGGTTTGCCATATGGTGACCATGAATACATCTATCACGGTCTGTCACATCACCATGGGGCAGCCCTGCCAATTGTAAGGTGGCGAACCATGATAGGTTTTGCCACGTTCACCTTTGAATGACATATTAGATGATCCGGACTCCTACTGAGCCCGCTAGACACCCCCATAAACTCAGACAAGAATACTATTTGAGCAACGTAGAAGCTTCCTCTTAGAAAAGCTGTTTATTTTATTTTATTTTATTTTTATTATTTTTTTATAACATGCTAGAGAGGCTGTTAAGGACATTGTCTGGTACAATAGGAAAGAAGCTGTAGCCCAACCAACTGAACTATACTTTTACAGTAAACCCACATTGTAAGGCCCATTTTGACACTTGAATGGATGGTCTTTGTTGAGTGGTGAGACGAAAATTTTCTGTCTATCGCTCCAATTAATAAAATTCAATGAAAGATGATATTTAAGCATATGTGATTTAATGTATGGCCATCCTTTGACAACTTTCAGAAGTGGACCCCACAAAACCGGTTGTTGTTTACAACCTCGTTTTGCAGGTTACTATTGGACCACTGCCAATGAAGAGGAAAGGGTGCAATGGGAAAGGTTTAATATAGATGGGGAAAGCCAACTATCAATATGATCGGATGATCTCACTCACCCCTTGGTTTTAAAAATCTAAGCTCCAATTATTGTAAAAGTTTAGTAAACTTTTGTGAAATCGACCTAAGAACAAAAGGTTGTCTGATGGGTGTCAACTTGAGATGGCTGATGAGTGCCATTTGATATATATGCCTGTCCGGTGGTACACTGGTACTCATGGGGATTGATTACAGGTGGGTGCAATTGTGCAACTATACAAAATAAAAGAGTGGTTGCACAAAACGTTGGGTTTGATGATGATCATCATCTAATAAGGGCTAAAGGATCCCATTAGCTCTTCATGTAATATGTTTACCTTCCAAAATTACAAAACCATGCATCATATATGTATCATGCACTATACCATACAAGAAGACCATGTCGTACATTGTACATATGTCCTTAATAACGGCACGTGGGACATGAATAGCATGCCTAACAGCCTAACCATGTGCATCGATGGATTGCTACTTATCAGACACCGAAATTCTCCCATCTGCCAATCGGTGGCACATCAAACAACGTGCCCATATGCAACATGATGTACTAATTAGGGAAGATAATATTAAAAAGTATTTTGGATATCTTTATTAATATTTTAAGGTTTTGATAGAAATAATTAACTGAGAAATTTTAATAAGTCAATCGGTCGTGAGTTTGCATTTCAGGGAGAACGACTTGGTGCAAAAAAAAAAAATATTATGTATCACCAAAAGTGCATCGTTTGGGTTTCACCAGATGGAGAGTAATGAGGAGTGGGTTTCATCCGGTGGAAGACATTGAAAAGTATTTCCACTACTTAAAATAATTAGTTGAGGAACTTTAATAGCACTCACTTATATTATAAAATGTAGAGGCCCACTTGGCCAACAGGTCATAGAATAGCCCATTTGGAGTTTTTTTTTTTTTTTTTTGAACTATGCTAACAAACCTAATGTCATGACTAAGTGAGTAACGATCAAATATATATTAGTAATATAAATAGGAGAAAGGCTACTATACAATCAACCTTCATCATGTGGTGAGGGACAATTTCGTTTTTAAACCTAATAAGGTTAAAAAGGTATCACGAGGGTGATGATTTTTCTTCTTGCACATCAATACTTTCCATATATGGAAGTGTCTCTCACCACAAGGTGAGGCATAGATGCATAATAATTTTGTCCTTTAAATAGATCAATGCTTGTAAGAAACCAAAATAATGGCCACTGGTATACTCACTCAATGCTTGACAATTAAGAGTGGTATAGAGTTATATAGAATCAGATGTGGATTATGAGAAGATATTCACCTACAGTTGGATGCATTCATCTACTCGAGAGTATAGTAGATGGAAAGATCTCTTTGCAAATTGGGATCATGCCAATGACCATCCCCTCAAGTTATCCTAACCTTTGGTTTAATAACTTTACAATTAATAATATTTTGATAGAAATTCGTGATTCAATCCAATAGTTAGTGACTGGTTTGATGAGTATAAAATCGAACATGGTTATGGATGAAGAGGAGATAAAAGTGTGAAAAGATCATCATCGATCCAAACTGAACCCAAGCGGGCCCCATAGAGCTTGACGGTGCATGGAGTGCACTTGTAAGAGAAAAATCACTATGAGTTATGGGTGGGCCGAATATCGATATAAGCAATGAACATATGACTTCAATTTTACTCCATCATCCTTTCCACTAACTTGTATCCTACATTTTCTCTAATCTCCTTCCAATAAGAGACTCACTTGCTATATATTAGTATGGCTTATCTCAGTTGATGAGGCACCTTTCTTCTATAGAAACAATAAAGGATTAATCCCTTACTATAACATTAATAGTGAGAGACTTGGGTGACTGTATGTGGGTCAAGTATGTGAGTACTTACCTCTCTAAAAAAAAAAAAAATTTCAACGTATGTTCTTTTTTGAAGCCCCTTCCACTATAATAGCATTATAGACCACAAGTTACGTAGATGGACTTAATGAACATGCTTTCATCAATCTAAGTAAATATATTGACTATAAAGCAAGATTATGATTTAGCTTTGTAATGCTTACTCATAATCTATTGAAATGAATTAAATATTGGATGACTTTGGATATTTAAAAGAATCGCGGTGCTAACCTTTCTTTTATAAAACACTAAAATATATGTGCGTTAACCCGAAAGCATGCACGTTGCCACTATGTTTGAATTCAAAATACACAAGTTTTGTCAGTGTTTGCCCCAACTCTCTATTTTCTTATTTCACACCGTAGTTTGAGAACTAAAAACTTAACTCGATCGATTCCTCATCTATCTAGTAGTTTTACTTGGACTCAAATGACTTGTTCTACTCAATAGCACTTTGGTTAAGTTGAACCTTATAATCAATTAATTAAATTACATTATACATTCTAGTCACAGAGCACATTACAACAACTAAACCACACAAAATGTGAGTTTTCATAGTAGTCAATTGTGTCTTTTGAGGTTTCAGATCACTTTCTTTGAGTAAAGGAAGAATTCATTTAAAAAAAGATCTTATTGAGAGTTTATGGGGCTTGATTGATTTCACCAAATCAAAATAGGGTCCTTACATTTAGATAATTTATTTTTATTTGGCATTTTTAGTCATCATATGTAAAGAAAAATATAAGACAGGTGAAGATAGAAAATCTCCTGTCCTTCATCAAATTCTTGTATTTATACTGAATGACGTGGATGAGTGGTGATTCTCGGCATCCTCTTGATGTGGCAGGAATTTTCTCTTCTACTCATGTACTGACTCAGTTTTATTTTCAATAATCAGGAAAATAGAGAATGACGGGTTGCCTACTTAGTTGGGAATCTCGCAGGCATCGATCAACCCTGAGTCTCTCTGTCATCTCATTGCATGTACGAGGCTTTCCTTCCCCGTGAGCAAAGCCAGCCCTAAAATTTTTTGGGCCTAAAGTAAAGTTCTACGATGTGGCTCTTATATATATTCATCTAACATTATGCTGTTTTTTATCCTTAAACCTAGTATAATTAGTAAGTTAAATATGGGCCTATATTTTTCTATCAAATTAGGGGCTCAAAACTGTGGCTTTGCTATACTTTGCTTAGGGTTGATCGTGTCTGTGAGTTAGGATGTTTCCTCTCCACATGTGTGGGAGGAGTAGAACGATGGGTAGTAACGCTGGCGGTGTCTCCCAAAATTGATAAAAAAAAAAATCCTTAGTTTTAATGTAAACTCAGAACATTTTTACAGTGGCCCTTGTAAAAGTATATGCTTTTTCATAGTAACCCTCTCCCAAGACTTATTTCCAAGGTCCACTAATTGTGCTCGTTTCCTCCCCACATGCTAAAAACAGAGAACATAAAAAATGGAAAAGAAATATGGCATATAAGGAGGAGTTAGCCAACGGCCCACATTCAATGTCCCCTCATCACATGTGACTCCCTTCACATGTGGGAAGCGACCCAGAGCCCAGAGAGAAGAGGTAGTATGTCAGTCTAGTCAACAGAGTTCCTAATTCATCATGTGCAGATTTCGCCAACCGCAGATCCTAGTCACATCATGACAACCTCACATGATTTGGTGGGCCACCCTCCCTACGCAACATACATGTCACGTCACCTATCAACAGTCTCAGCCTCCAATGGCAACTGGCCACGTTGCTGTCCATGTGGATTTGGCTGCAAATTGTTGTGTCCAGTCACTTGAAACCAAGTAGCATCCATTTTAAGTTACCACTTCTTCTACGGTACCCCACTTTCCAACGATCGTGTGGCCACGACACTCCATATACGTACATACATGCACTCGATTTTACGTATCATTTGCGCACGTGTTGATATTTGGGGCTGGGGCTAAAGGAGGGCATATGCATCACGTGGGGATATATTGTGCAGTCACTTTACTTGCATAGTTGTCACGCCAGACGCCACCCATTTAATTTGGTATCTGCCCTCTTCAACATTTGTCACGTTCTGATTGATACTAACAAGCAAATGATCAAGAAACATGTGCAATTTCTAGTCAGCTTAATTAGGGATATAAATGAGTTAGGTTCTATGTGAAGCTATGGTGTATCAAAATCAAATTTCATTTTTTTTTCTAATTAGATTTGACTGATGGATAATGGTAACAATAGAATTAAAGAAGTGCAAGAGAATTCAGGTAGCCGACCCAATATAATTAAGAAAATGCTTTTATCACTATTAAAATGATGATGAAACTTTCAGTTAATAAAAGGGTATATAAGTTGGGTACTTAGGAATTGATCTTTGAATGATTATGTTTAAATTGCCAATCATTAAAATTTTGAAAAAAATATAAGAAGGGTTTATTTATAAACTTAAGTACAACGTGATCCTATCTGCTGAATCCAAGTGTGCCAAATAGAAATCAAATATTCGATTCGAAATTTCAGAACATGAGGCCACTACAAAGTTTTTTCAGTACTACAGTTGTTTTTTTTTTTCTTTTTTTAATGAGACTTCAATTCACCTTTCTTTTTTCTGTTTTTTACTTTGCAAGAAATTTGAACTTACCAACTGAAACACACCACACATGTTCCTAGCCAAAATCTTGGTATTCTCAGCTTTATATCAAATTATGAGTATCATGCTGAGAGAGTTTCTAGTTTAATAACATGTTGCGGGGAAAATATTCATTATGCATGTAGTACTTGTAAATTGTAAATTAGGAACATCCGTAATGTGTAACGCATGCATAAACTTTACATATGAATGCTCTGGGTTGAAAGTTCGCTTATGCACGGAGTGTAGGTAAACGTTCTCCCATGTTTAGGTATGTATTTAAATTTACATCTTATTCGCGTATAACCTAAGCCCCTTTATATTTCTAATGTGTCAAATTTCTTGTGAATTTAATATATAGAGGCCTAAGTCTAAATTTTAGGTAGAAAATGACGATAGGTTGGGCTCTCACTTGATACCGAACTTGGCCTATTGAATATTGAGAGGCCCCATTAGTACAAAAGTTGCGAGTGACCAAACAATCTTTATAAGATGTTCATTTTGTAGGATTTTAATTCTTAAACATTGTAAGCTATTGAACTTTATAGTAAGTAGGTCCAACGGTTCATCCCAGTTGTCCAATTGCGGGACAAACTTCATCCTTTGCTCTATGGACCCAAACAGTAAAATTTTATTCGAGAAACTCCAATATGGCTTGTGGATCCATGATCCACCACCTCCACCCAAAGAACCACATTCGACACATACGTGGGGCACATTCTTGTATCGTGAAAATTGGTTTCGCAACTTTTTCTCTTCTATAGATAAAAAAAACTTTCCTACACCCCTCATAAAAAAATTCCTTTTTACGGAATCATGAAATACTCAGATCGATTTTGATTTTTTGTTCTTATAAAAGCAGTCGCATACTTAGATGTACGGCAGAAAACAATCGAATTTTTCTTGCCTCATTCATGGAAACGTGACTAAATATCGGAAAAATTGAAAATCCGAATATTTCAATACCAAGTAATCACGTGTGGAGCCCATCTTAAAAAGGGACAGAATCTTCAAACTCCGCAGGACTAGAAGGTCTCCTCTTCTCATTTTTCCCATTCCATTTGAATTGGTATTGATGGTCGAAAGTGGAAAACATGCCCAACATGGAAAATCCCCAAGCCGACAACCGAAAGAAGCGAACCGGCATTTCGGCACGTGAGCAACGCGTTTTCCACATGCTCCGATAATTGAAACTGCCAGTGCTGCTTTTAACTTTCCAATCCTCGTATTAGATGTTTTCGTCCGTTTCCTTTCCTGACGAGAGGCGAATACCATCTCATGTCGCAGCCGTTGGATCAATTCTCAACGGTGGATCTTGAACCTGCAGAATCTCTATCAGGGTTCGTTGGAGGGGCTATATAAGAGGGGGGGAAGCACACAAGCAGGTTCTTGGGGCTTGATTCTTGAAAGGATAAAAAGACCATCTTATCCCCTTTCAATGGGAAAAAACTGCGACTTAGACCTTTGCCTTTTCCCTTCTGGTTCCTCGCTCGGGTCGACAGATTCCAGTAGATCCAAGTAAGTTTTGATTTTGCTGTTTTCCGGGTTTTCGGTTTTCTTTCGTTGGTTTGGAATGGAATCGAAAACATTGGAGTGTCAGTCGAAGTATCGCGCTAAAGATTAGAATAAGGAAAGATTATCAACGCAAGGATTTATATTCAAATATAAATATAGATTGTGGTTCAATTTTGTAGAGATGTGTGTTTTTTGTTTTTATGGCTTTGGATCTTTTTTTTTCTTCATAATCTCAAGTTTCTTAAGAATATATATATATATATATATATATAAAACAAAGTTTTGTTAAATGAAGCTATTCACATGAGTGTTTCTTATTTGTTTCATCGTCCATTTCTGAATGTTGAAGTTGTCATGTTTTCTAAAACTTCAAAAAAAATTTTTTGTCAATGTCCAGTTTTCGGATTTTTGTAATCAATGTTTGGTTTTTTGAATTTAGCTATTTCTTAGTTGTTTTTTTTTCTTTTTCTTTTTTTGTTATTGGGGGGCGGTTGGTGATCCCATTGTTGAGATTGGCAACTTTGGGTGGGAGGATTCTTTGAAAAATATGATCAAGAAGACTCCATGGAGACTAATTTAAAATCGGCGGCACAACCAAATATTAAGAAGCCTTGGAATCCTTACCAACATACATTTTGTGAACGCTGCAGATGCTTTTTGTTTTAATTTTTTTTCAAATCTGAATGGTAAATGGAGATCCAAATCATTGGAAACGTGTATAAGATCAAATATGGTTATTCATCCAAATTTCAGCCGTTGAATCATCACCAATCTCAAAATATGTGCACAAAAGCCAGAGCCATTGGATTTTTTTTAAAAAAAGATTCTGTGGGCCCCAAACACAAGATCCAAACCATTGGTAATGTTTGGAGCGCTTAAAACGGCTATGGGTCAATTTTCGAATCTTGATTCTGTATAGACTCTAGAAATGTATGAAAAACTTTTAACTATTAATGTAACATGCTCAACTTTGGATTATTCCACATGCAGTCCCTTTTTTATTATTATTTTTGAGATGATAAATCACGATCTAAACTGTTAAAAATGTTTATAAAGTCAGTGATCATTAAGGGACCGAATTTAAGCCATTAGACCATCGCCAAATATTGAGAAATTTGCAAAAAAAAAGTAAATTATTCGCTATTTTTTAAAAATTTATGGGCCTCAAACACAAAATCCAAACAATTATCTCTTATTGGAAGGATGAACATAGCTATAGAGTCGAATATTAAACCTTAATATTTCGTAGATCTTGAGAGATTTGTGAAAATAGGTTCAACCATTGATTTAAAAAAGTCTATTTAAAATAGATCCTTATATTACCAAACACACATTTTGATTCCACCCTCTCTTTTTTATGGCTTTTTTTTTAATGCCTCTATTTTGGATGAGTCTATAATAATAAGGCTAAAGATGCCTAACAAGCCCTAATTCTATTTAACATTGTATTATCTTAGGAGAGAGGAGTCAACGGAAAGCTCTCGGCAATTGACAATTTTTTACAATGGGCGAGTTTGCATATTTGATGCAACTGAGATGCAGGTTCGTCAATTGCATTTTTCTTCTTATTTTTGTAATTCTTATCAAGGGAAAAAGAGCAATGGAACTAAAGACCTTGATTACAGATAATAATTAGGTCATTTGAATGGTATGAGTAATTTTTTTGCTCTTCACCATAAAGCCTCTCCTCTCCTTTGCATATGTGAATTTTTAGTACCTCACAAATGTGCAAGTTGTGTTTTTCCCCCTCACTTGTGCATGTACCAATTAATTCTCATGTGTGAGTTGCATCTTTTCTATTCAGCCTCAGATCTGTGGGTTCCTATTACTTTGTATGTGTGAGGTGTTTCTGTATTGTCACATCTACAAGTCACCATTAATTTGCATGTGTGAATTCTGTCAGTATCTTGACATGTGCGAGTTCCCATTACCATGCATGTGTGAGTTGAGTTGTGAGTCATCGTGTTTGTATTTGGTCCCAGCTTATTAGCAAGAGATCTTAACATGAGCAGCTTGTATCTCATGTGAGTTTTAATCAATTGTAAATCCTAAAAGAAAAAAATTCTAATATTAATGCAATCCTTAGTGGTGAAATAAAAGAACAAATAGTCAAATTCCTACAACAGATAAGAACACAAGAAAATGGTGCCTTTTTTTAGGGTCAAGCTTGTTGACTTCATAGGAATTTTAAGCAATGCTTGCTTATAGAGGAGCTAAAATTGAAAGAGTAAAGGTGAAAATCTATAAATGAACATCAAATATAGCCTTCTATTTCATAGGAAATTATTACCAATCCATCACCTTGGCAAGTAAAATCCTAGGAAAATAAGGGTCTCATAGCATCTCATCTCCACCTTATTTGTTTCATCACTCTTCACCTCTTTTATCGTTTCTATGTAATTCACATAAATTCCTAGTGATATAATACCAATCAAACAAATGGGCCTGTACTCTTTTGCATTCTTAAGAGAACACAAAAAAAGAAGAAAGTTCAGTTTGACATAAAATTAATGGGTACTCATGTTTTAGAGTTTCCATCATGGAAATGTGCATGACAGTTTTTGGGACATTGAACTTTGTTGGATTCTTTGTTCATGATATTTCAACTGATTAGTCTACTGTCAATTGCAGGCTAAAGCGATTTTATGCCTCGCCAAGAGAGAGATGGAAGAAAAATTAGAGGGGGTTGATAGTATTGAACCTCGTTCACAATCTGAACATCCTCAACCCAATTCTCGAGCTCTTTCATTGAAGAGATCACTTCAACGGTTTCTTCAGAAGAGGAAACGTAGGATCCAAGGAGGTTCCCCTTATGAACAACAATAATGCATTGCTACAATCAATATCATGTTAAGCAAAGCCTTAGGGGGCCGCTACATATCTTGCTAGAATACAATGATTAGTCAGTTCAATTTATGACCCTCACTATCTTTTGTAACACTAATTTTTTTTTGTTTTATATGATTATATTACTGGTTCGGATCTCCTTACCTTATTGCTGTGCGTGTGTGTGTGAATTTATTTGATAAGAAAATCAAACCTGCAAAGATGGGATCAGCCCCCAAATAACTAATTTGTAAAGCCTCGGTCCATTCAACATTATCATCATACAAAAATCCCATCTTAGTTATTGCATGAGCAACCCTATATTGTAGTCTCTACTCACCTAGCTAAACTTAAACAAGGCGAAACCACAAGAAAATTAAATAACATCCAGTATAAGTAATTATCCACTTTTCCTCTCTATTGAGCACTCTAATTAATGACTTTGAGCGCATCTAGAGATATTTCAATTTTAGGACCCCCATTCAACTTCTTGCGGAGAGAACACTTTGTCTCTTTTAAATATGCCTCTTCACCAATGAAAGATCCATTATAAATCATGATAGAACCAAAGGTGGTCCCCTCTCTCTCTCTCTCTCTCTCTCTCTCTCTCTCTCTCTCTCTCTCTCTCTCTCTCTCTCTCTCTCTCCATTATCATTATAATTAAATATAATTACTATGAGGGCATGAAAACATAATGCGCTCTCAATGGGGCCCATCTAGAATCACAATCAAGGGATGTAAGGTCTGAGTAAGTTGGCATATTCATGGAAATGGACAAAACTTGGGTTTTGACTTGATATTGTATTATGTTCTCTTCCTTAGAATGGATTGTATGTTCCTCTTCAAGAAGAAGTGAAGATCGATTTAGTGAGTTTGATGCAAGTGTTTGGGGGGAGTTCAGACACACATTCTAATACGGAATTTGATGTTTGTAGAGTATTCTTCCGAAGAGGCTCATTGGTCAAACTTATGTTATGCACGGTCGAACATGACAATACATTGAGACAAGTCTAATTACAAAGAGCTTCAATGGTCGAACACAAACAATGTATAGTCGAATGCTGTGGCAGGGCTTTTCCAAGCCCGTCATCCTAAGAGCTCCGTAGTTCGAACATCCACTTGAGAGTTTGAACATCATTGTGACCAAAAGTGAAGAAAAAATGAACGTGGTTGAAAGGTCGAACGCATGTGGCACACGTTCGATCGCTTGGTGGATCTTTTCAATCTAAACTCTTTTTCTTTATTGGGTCTATTCCCATTTAGGAGGCCCACAAGCCATATTCTATATGTACTCTCTTTCTCTTGCCTAATTAGTTCTCCAGGCACCCAAGAATATAAAGGGCAAAAGAGGAAAAGATTCATATCATATAAGGGCAACTTATCTTCTTCTCTAGAGTTCTCTTTGTACTAAAATGAACTGAAAGCTTCTCTAAAGATCCATCTTTAAATTCCTTTTCATTGGTAGACTACTCCTAAAGTGGCTTCAAGTCTGAACGTTGTGTTTCAAGCATAGAAGAAGATCAACGATGAGCTATCAGCAAAAGGTTCTACAGTTCCTTAGGTTGAAATGCAACTGAAAAAGGGTTATAAGTAACTCTTGTAATCTTAAATTATAATGGTTAGTTCTTCTTTGGATAGAGTTTTAGGATCCATGGTTTCTTTTTTTTTTCCCCCTTGATAGAGTTTTCCACGTATATGATTGTGTTTTTGTTTGTAGGTGTGTTTGATTGTTATTATTGTTGATTGTGTCTTGTTAAATTGCTTATAGAATATTTGGTCTAGATTCTTAATCCTTGTAGAGAGGTTTAAAACTTCAAGGGAGACATGCCAATGAAAAGTTTTGGGGCTAAATGAGAGGAGTACAAGAAATCGAGCGGATTGATCAAATAATTCTAACACTTAATTTTAAGTCTTCTAATTTTAATCATTATTTTACATGCATTTTTTTATTATAATGTCTAACAATAATTAATGTTTGGAGTAGTATAGAATTGCTGCTAGCATCCTTTTCTTTTTTTTTTTTTTTTTTGTATCGAGGTAGAGGGTTGGGTTGGGGGGTGGGGGAGGGCTGAAAGGACTGAATTGATTAAAGATGGTCAGTTGGAGCCTCTATATTGGCTCTTAGTGGACAACTAAAACTTGAAGATGTGTAAGTATTTGATAATTTACAATTTGTATCAAGATAAGAAGTATGATGAACATAATCATATTCATAGAAAAATAATAAAAGAAATTAAAAAAACATAGAAATCTTAAATGGTTTTGAATCAATTAAAAAGAGAATTGTACAAACTTGAAAGGCCTTCCACTTAAACTTTCGATTAATTCATTTATGTTTGTACTAATTAATTTCCACAATTCATCACTATAACACCAATAATCTAGTCTATACATACTGCACCAACTGGTCCCATAGACTAATCTAGTGCTCTTTCTTGGACATAATCTTCATAATACATTAAGATAACTGAAAATGCAAGAACTATCAAAATCATAATTTCATAATAAGCCTGTTTGTGTTTGTTTCATATAATTGAATACCTAGGAATTGCAAGACGTCTATTTCTAAAAGAAGTAAAAATTGATTAAATAAATGTGAATTTTGAAAAAATGAAAATAAAAATTATCTCCTCTATTGGAACATGAATCAAGGGGAGGTGAAAATGGATGCCCAGTTACCACCATAGTTATTCAAGTTGTAGGAAAGTGAGGGTTGCATCTACATAGATACATGATATCCTTCACCTATCAACATTTTAATAATCTTTTGATAGATCCCATTTAAAGACGATTTCCTATATTTTCAATTTATAGTTTATCCAAACAATCAAGCCCCCTGCGCTCGCATAGGTTTCAAAGGCTTCGCACATCGATTATACTTCATACCAGACAACTTAGACTTCAAATGGACTTGGACCAGAGTTCAGTTGTAGTGATATATTAAGTAGTGGGTGTGAGGACAAGGAAGGGATATCATTTCTCCAAACCCTAGAACTTTTAAGTACAAAAACATGAACAAATAAAACGAATTAGAAAAACAAAATTTCATAAAATGATTATACTTTTAACAGAATGCCATATCTATTCTAGAAAAGAAGACTCATGACTCAACTCTATTATGACATTAAAAATGTCAAGTATATTTCAGAATGACAAAATGTCTATCGGAACTTCAAATTCCATTAAAAACAAAGATTTCTTAATAACTTAACATATAAGTTTAATTTTAAAAAAAACAATCCAAGAATTATTGTTAAAAAACTAAAGTTTACCTTCCGAAATAATAGAATATGGATCATGATAGAAAACTCAAAAGAGCGAAGTCAGTTTTCCCTAATGATACAAGGGGCCTACTTATTTAAAATCATCCAAATTACTCGTCTATTGTTCACTGAGAACCATGTGCAAGAGAATATTTTCCTTATTATTACTTGAATTATTTAATAGTAAATTTATTTCCTTACAATATTCCAAGAAAAACTTCTAGTTTTCAAACTATCCTAATTTTGAGATGACAATTTCCCAAGAACAATATTTATAATAATGGAAATGATAAAGTAAATGTGCTATGTAATTTGCTTTTTAAGCACATTTTTCTTCTGTGGGAAGTAGGAAATGATTTATAGATAAATCTCCATTGAAAGAGACCTCTCAACCCCCATTCAGTCTCTCTCCCCTCTTAATGGGCCATTCGGCCCAGGCCCCATTCGGTCTCTCTCCTCTGTTTTTCTGAAGAAATATTGCAATGGATAATCTTATTCATCATTGGTGCGAAAACCCTAACATATCCCTTTCATGTTCTCTCCAATATTTACAAAGATGGTGAGGTTGATTGGAATTTGGAACCCTTTGTAGCCTCGTCAAGCAGTAATCTCAAATTAAGTATTTCTTTCTTAGTTTGAATTGGCTAGATCTTCCTCATTAATTGTATGATTGTTCGCTTGTTGGTTCTTAAGGTCATTGCTTTTGGTTATCTAAAATACATTTTTTCACATTGAATTATTTAGGTTATGATCATCATCATTGGAATTGGAAACATGTATTTATATTGCATCTAGATATTAAGACTAAGTTTTAATGGAATATGTTTCTTCATGACATTACTTATTTTTATAATTTAGAGTTGGGCTTCTTTTCTTTTCTTTTAAAGATTGCTAGCTAAATAAAAGTAAAATTGAAGTAACTTATTGCTTGATATGCACCCAATGATTAATTGAAGCGGTTACAACCCACTTTTATAGGGATGTTGTGGTAATAGTCTTTTACCGTAAGAGATAAAAACATCTAATGTTGGTTTAGCCCCTTTTGATAGAAATATTAGAAATCAAATGCCTAATTCCCTAAACTGCTTTACAGGGACTTGGAAGTGCATTGACTTCATCTCAATTTTGTTATATTTCTTATTTGAATAATTTCTTCATTTGTTTGAGGTAACATTGCAGGAGAATATCTTCTCTTATTCCAATTAATGTTCTACTTAGTACTTTTGGCAATTATAGAGTCATCCAATCTAATGGCTTTCAATTGATTTTACAATTACATTCCCTTTATCTTTCCCTCCCATTACCTTTTTCTTTCAATGTCCATTGGTTTTACTAATTTAACACTTCAATTGCTCTATCCCTACTCACAAAAATCACCAAGTGAAATTTAATAAATTTAGGAAGAAGATAACCAAAATTAGTTGTATGCTAAACTATTCCTCTCGGAATATATATTTAAATACTTTGTTTCAACCCAATGAAAAGGGATTTTCCGTTTCTCACTTCCTTTCGGTCCTTTTAGTATGACCTAAAATTATTGACTTTTTTAATTGACCATTAGCCCGCCTAAAACGAAAATTCTATGTCAGCCACTGGATGAGCCTATGGGTAATCTTTACACCAATAAATTAGATTTGGGCTAAAACATTATTTTTTCCATTATGCAAATCATGACAAAAGTTGGGCAAAGTTCTGCAAAATTGCCAATTCAATGAAAATTCTCGCCATCCAACAACTAGTTTTTTACTCACCCAAACAAGGTTTTAGTGCCTAATCTATTGCTGTCATATCAACAACAGCAGCTAACACCATCGTCCACAGTTCAAACATAAAAAAATTAAGGGAAAGACTAAGAATCAACAATTTAAAAAAAGCCTTCCTTTTTTTTTATGCATGTGGAAAAATTTTCTCCTCGCCATTGAATCCCTTTCCTCTTCCCACATGGCTATATCAGAACGAACTTTTACAGCCGTCCTTCTAGCTAGCAAGACGGTCCATGGATGGCTTATATTCAAACTTCAGAGGACCGCACTACACAATAAATGTGATGTTGTTAAAAATGATAATGGAAAAACCTCCACCATGCACTACACCTATTAGGCTCAATTTATGGTCCATTCGAGTGGACTATAGAACAGTCAATCCTTCATCCGAATGAATTGGACTGATCAACTATGCACTTATTTAGAGGCTAAAACTTGTGGGCTGTTAATCAAGTGGTTCGGATAAAAAGTTGAGGCATCTGGTGGGCCCTACAACGACCAGTGCTCAACATAAGGTGAGGAGTTTGGATCTTTTAATACTTCACACCACAATGACAATGGCGGAACCTATTATGGTCAGCCATATCTCCAAAGGGCATGACAGGCTACCCTATGCAGGACAGGATTGCCCCATGATAATGTGGCAAACTATATCAGTGCACTCACGGTCACCATAGGCAAATGCTCCTATAATCTCAGTTCCAAGATAAGCAACAGTGCTCAGCATTGGGGAATCAATGTTAATATAGTATTAAATTCTAAAGAGACATTTGCTTTCATCTTTATAAGAATAATTGAATGATAAAGCACGTAAGCACTTAAAAATGGCTACAGGACTGAAACTCGTGATATTTCAATTACATGTGTTTCTAGAAGAATTTCTATGCTCTAGTATCCATTCTTTGGCGATGCAGGCCTTTATGCAATTTCTAGGGGAAGCTGCCTTGAAAATGTCTTGGCCTCCGGAGACACAGAAAAAACGAGAAAAAGCAAAACTGTCACACACTCACACTTCCCTTTTTCAGTCTTCTTCTGTTTTACTTGGCATAGAAGGGCCCATACACCGACACGTACAATGTCAAAGGTTGATCCACATGCATTAGGATTAATTGTGTCCACTAGACTTTATCTTCTTTACGTGGAGTAAAATGTAGTCTGACCATGAGAGAGATTAAACATCAGGGTTGGCTATCAAAACATGCCTATCAAAGACATTATGCAAAAATCTTATAAATTTATAAGAAATTTTGAGCTTTGGATTCAAGTTTTGGCCCCTTCCTTTTAACCTCTAACTTTTATATTACTTTGCAAATTTTCTAAAAAGTTATGGCACTTGTGGTAACGGGCAATGCATATCATTATTTAGCTTGTTTTTTCCCTATTAGATTGGAACCCGTTTTTTGAGAAAAAAATTAAAAAAAAAAAAGTCTTCACCTTAAAATACTGAAAAGTAAGAAAAGGTTAATATGTAACAATAGAAAACATTTCTCTTTTAAACTCTGTTTTCATTTCTACGAAGAATCTTCTGAAAAACAATTGAGCAAAAATGAAAAACTGCTATTTTTTTTTAATCTTTCTTCATCCTTCTTATATATCAAAATTTATTTTGAAAAATTGAAAAAGAAGAAAAAAGATATAAGGTTAGTGCCCAAGGTCGAGGGTCCAATGTATCAAACACACAATAAATGTTTCCTCAATTTTTCTTTCGGTTGTCTATGCATATGCGCATGCATGTCTCTTCATGTTTGATATTTTACTAAG
Organism: Sextonia rubra; assembly: GCA_037013555.1. Taxonomy (NCBI): domain Eukaryota; kingdom Viridiplantae; phylum Streptophyta; class Magnoliopsida; order Laurales; family Lauraceae; genus Sextonia; species Sextonia rubra. Next base: position 30,146,111 of record JASUAD010000009.1, read on the forward strand.
CTTTGATATTCTCCTAGAAAACTTGATGTTGCAATGTTTCAAGATTCCGGTGCCTATAATCACATGGAAAATGCATTTGTGCGGTTGGGTCATTCTGTCTAATCAAATTGAGCTATCCACTCACTTTAATTCTGATCAAAACTTTTTGAAAGTTTAGCCCTCCGTACCTTATAAAAGGGGGAGTTTAATTGTTTTTTTTTTTTATTTTTCTTTGCTTCACACTATCATTTTTGCTAATTTTGCTTTCATGATACCATGTTTGGACCTGATTGTAGCCCATGTTTAGCTTAGGGCTATAAAATTAGGTTCTCTTATGAGGCGCCCAGCCCAGCCCAATGCCCTTTCTTTTTAAAACTCTATCCATGTATCATCAATTGATAGTGGCCAGTGATTAATCTAGCAGTGTAAGATCTGTTCCGTGACACTGGATCCAAACTCTGGAAGGGTGTGTAAAACTAGATTTCGATAAAGTTATTATTACTATTATTATTATTATTAGAGGATTCTATTAGAAAATTCAACTTTGAGGTGGACTAAACTAAAAAGGCCCTCTTAGTTTCCCTCGCATGGAGGGACCACTTCTATTGTGAGTTTTTTTTTCTCCGAAATGAGAAGAGTGTCAATTTCAACCCTCATGCCAAACAAAAACTAAGCAAGAAGGTTCATATTGATCCTTAACTTTTGCCAAAAATTCAATATGAACATAAGACCGCTTCAATTAAGTCTTCTTTTCTTCAAAAGTCCCTGTCTCCTTGTGCTTTGATGTGATGGTCACTATGATAGCTATTATTCCTTGTAAATAGTTTGTTTTGTTTCCCACATTATTCATCATCAGCATCTTCTTTATCTTCATTTTTGTAATGAATTCAAATGTATTTTGAGGTGGGTGAGCAATTGCAAGCAGGTCAACCTAAGAGTTTCATCTATCTTATAAATCACTCTGATTACATGTGAGGCCCACAACTAAAATCCACCTAACAAACACCAACAAGGCAGACCTTAGATATTTTCCCCCAGCAACGTTGACTAAAATGACACTCCTCTCACTATTATCGTCTCTCGCCCCTCACATCTATAATTTCTCATAGTTAGATCAACCCTATATCAATCACTAATGGTATCCTTGTTTGCATGATAATTAGATTCTTAAGATATAAAGTTAAAATGGTTTGCAAGTAGAAAATACAAAAGAGTTGAGGAATTAAGGATAGAAGCTGTGATAAGAGGGACCTTGACTTACTTGAATTGGAATTTTGAATAACTAAGATGATGGTTGGTTATTCATTTTCATCTCCATTTCTCTTTAACAAGAGGATATCATTTGACATCCACATATATTATGTCACTTCAAAATAAAGGACAAGGGTTCAAGTCACATCCTCTCTAAAATGAAAGTAAGGCTATGTACATCTTGCCCTTCCTAGATCCCACTATGTGAGAGCTTCATGCACTGGGCCGCCCTTTTTTTTATATATATGTTATGTCACTTCAGGTCTCTGTCAAGTGACATAACATATAGTTTGTTGGCCAACATTGCACTCAAAGCATCAAATTGGGAGACAATAATTGAAGATGAAAGTTTGCTGGGTAGCTTCTTTTTGCCATAAAGGTTGAAATAGATGCATGTGTTGTCTTAAAAGTCCCATAGGAGAACTTTTTGACAATAGTTAAAGGTTGATATCAATCCTCTTGGCTAGTTTCTTATTGCCATAAAGGTCGCAATTGGTGCAAGTCTTATGTTCATAGTAGAATTTCTGACAAGAGTTAAAGGTCGATATTAGCCCTTTTGTTTGTTTGAGGGTCAATAATGGCACAGGTATTATGTTTATAATAAAATTTTTGACAATAGATAAGGGCTAATATTGACCGTCTTGGCTAATTTATGTTTGCCATGAGAGTCGATATCAACGCTTTTCTCATTTTGAAAAAAAAAAAAAAAAACAGAAGTAGTCACAAAGGATCTCTTCTGTGGGATTAAAACTAAGAGAGTCTTTTTGTGTAATCTGTCTCTAAGGTGATTTTTCCTATAAAATTCTTTTATTATTATTATTATCAATAAAAAAAATGGAGCAATTGGGGATATGGTATCTTAATCATGAAGGTAATCTCCTCTCCCTTTGGGAACCACAGATCATAGCATTAGGCGTATAGGAATAGAGCATTGCTAACACAAGCAAATATAGAAAATTATCAAGGAAGTATATAATAGTCCCACCGAAAATAAAAGAATGAGGGAAACCAACACCTTCTTCAAACCATTCAAGAGAACCTAACCTCTAAATAACTATTTTATTGATAAACTTTTGAATAAATAACAGAAGTCCCAATGTCCCTTTTGTAGAGTTACTGAAAGAAGTTTTGCACTTTGGCTAATTCATGGGTTGGACAAAACTCATAAAATTGTATTTTATATTTCTTTGAAATGGATTGAGGAACACACATTCCTATTTCAGGTTTGTTTCCTACTTATGCCAAAACTGGTAAGTCTTATTCTACAAGGAGTATTTTTTAAAAAACTAATAGCTCTTATTCTCTAAGGAGTATTCTGGTAAGAAACTAATAGCTCTTGTTCTGCAAAGAGTATTCTTTTAAGGAACATATTGTGGGTTATAAAAGAGGGTTCTCTCTCAACCCTAAGCATGAAAAATAGATTTCATTATTCTAAGTGAAGTTTATACATTGGAGATCACCCTTATTCTCTAAAGCAATCATTGGTGAAAAAAGTATTGAAGCTTTGTTCTAGATATTCTAGTCTTATACATCTCTTTGTAGAAGATTATATGAGGAGTCAAACAAAACAACTAGAAGGTACCTAGTTGGTTGAATTTATTGCAATGGACAGTACGGCATGATTCCAGTGTGTAACATCCATGTAATAAGAATTACAGTCCTCAGGTTGTACGAGAACTGGATAAGGGTTATGAGTATATCTCTTGTAACTGTGTAATTCATAGTACTTGATTGGTGGTCCAGAGTGGATTCATAGTTTTTTCCCAAGCTAGGTTTCTATGTAAAAATCGTATATTCTTGTGGTGGTTGTTTTATTTTATTTCCGATGCATATTGTGTGTTTGCTTATAATCTATAAAATCATATACTTAAGAACACCCTCAAATTTTTTAGTTACAATTGCCAAAATATAGAAAGAGTTCAATTATACTAGAAATGGTGGAGAGGTTTTAGAAAAAAATAAAGTAGTTCTAATCTAATGAAATATAAGAGTCGCATAAAAATCGAAATCTAAATATTGGAGAATCCTTACAATGCACCCCACTGAAAAGCAATCTTGTCCTCAAGGTTGAAGAATTTGTAGAATGCCATTAGATCTGTACAATGGCAAGTAGCAAGCTATTAATACAAGCTGCTTCAGCCAAAAGTGCTTTATCATCCATCTTAAACTGGTCAAATTCTATCAAGCTCAAGCTCGATAGTATTTCATTATCTTGAATCATAGTATCAGGCGTGTATTTGACTCAAGAATGCACAAAAATAGCTAGTTGAGCCTCCAAATGCACAATTTTTACCTTTTTATTATGTTTTTTTGTTTTTTGTTTTTTTAACCTAGTAGAGGGGGATAGGACTGAAACGAAGAGCCTATACACACGAGAAGAGAGCCAACTCAAGTGGGAAAGAAATCCCGCACATACGAAAAAAAAAGATTGCATACACAGGAAGAAGTGACATACCCTGGGTGAATTCAAACCCTAGCTGGTAACCAAGTAAGAACACACCTCTGGCACAATTGTTACTTGAATCCATGATTTTGACCACATGCTGCATTAAAGCAAGTTTCACTTGGTGCTGATCAAGATGGTTGGCTAATAGTTAATTGCATTGATATCCAAATCCATCTTTAGATTTTTCTCTTGAATTTCAATTGCCTCTCTTTTTTATTGGTCTCGTAGCCTTGAATAGGAAAGGTTTGATTTTCAGGGCACTCTAGGGTTGCTTATGGGTTGGGCCAGCACAGGCCTAATCTCAGTTCAACCGACTTTGGGCCAGGCTTGGATATGTAATTAGGACCCATTTAATTATTGGTTTGGGCTTGGAATAAGTGAGAGAAAGCATAAGGCCTGATCCAGCCAGGCCTGTATAAGAAATGCATGTAATTTAATTCAAGTAGTCCAAATAATTGCTGGAATGCCCACAAAATTGACAAAAAGCCCAGTTCGGCCCAGCCCGATTAATTAAACGGGCGGTCTTGGGCGTAACTTTTAGGGCCCCTGTCGGCTAGCCTGGGCCTAAGCCAATGTTTCTAAAGTCGGGTCGGGCCTGGATATGCCTTAATTCAGCCCAACTCAGCCCATGAACATGCATATCTCTATGTCAAGTTCAGAACATCGAGAAGCATGATGCATCTTAGAAATTGTTGCTTGCTAGAGCTCGAACTTGATATAGAATAGCTTGGAGCAATGTTTCTTTTTCCAGATGAGAACTCTTTCCTAAGTTACCTTAAGTAATTCTTTATCTAAAAACATAGCATTAGAGCGATTTCTTGGTTGCTGATGGACATTAATATAGGGGTGCTTAAGGGCTGGCCAGCCCGAGCCAGATCTGGGCCCATCCCACTTTGAGCTAGGCTTGGATGTGTAGTAGTTAGGGCCCATTTATAAATGGACCAAGCTTGGATTAAGTGATAGAAAGCCCAAAGCCTTGCCCGGCCCATCCAATATAAGGAATGCATGTAAATTCAATTAGTCTCTTTCAAAAAAAATTTTTCAATTAGTCCAAACAATTGCTTAAATGCCCACAAAATTGATAAAAGCCCGGTTCGGCCCAGCCCGATTGGTAAAATGTCATAACTTTTACACCCCGTGTCACCTTTGGGCCAGGCCTGGGCCTGTGTTTCTAAAGTCAGCCCAAGTCTGGATATGCTATAGCCTGGGCCATGAACACGTCTATCTTAATACGAAATTTATTTTCGAGGTCTCTAATGAATGCATTCACCTGTCTATCTTATGCTCAAATTTAGCTTGATATTCTAGAAGTGAACTTGTCCGCCTGAGTTGCATCAATTGCATGAAATAATTGTCAGACATTGGCTCGACCAACAGTGTGGATGATTGATGTTTTATAGATGCAATCTCTGCCCCCTCATTTTATCATCCCTGTTCATATCTCCACCAACACTGCAGCCATCTGATTAAGGGCCATTGTTGACTTTTTGATTTTCTTATCAAATAATTTTTTATCTCAAGAGAAAGCACTAAATGAGTGGTTCCTTAGTACACCAAATCCCTTCAACCATTGGCCCTTAGTTGGTCTTGCAAAAGAATTGGTAGTGGCATGCTGTTAATTATAGCTACTTGAAAGTTATTTAGTTTAAGCGCCTTTGTGATGGCAGCACTGAAAATTCTTCGAAGGTATGATTTCTCTTTGGCAAGTTTGAGAAATTTTTATCAAGTATTCTGCTAGTCTTCAATTACAGAACTTTGGATATCACAGGATTCATCTGGTAGCCACAGTAGTGGTTCTTTGCTTTTGATCTTCTTTCATGAATGGCTTCTGACCGTAATAGAGGAATCAATATTATTCTCGATAGGATCACTTATGCCTATTGGTCCCACCTCATGATTTTTTTTTTTTCGACAGGGCAAAAAAAAAATAGAAATATGTCATAAATTTGGTCCACCTGATACCAAACAAGCATAATAATATGAAGAATAAGAGGCAGCCACAGAGAAAATTAATTCTTGGTTCACCCATTGGAAAATCAATTGGTTAAGTTAGAATATCCAAAAGAAGCTTGGGATTATTTGGCTCGGCTCTGCACATGATCCAACTCGGCTTGAAGCCATCACTCGAATCGGAAATTAGGAATACTGAACAGGGGAGTGGTTCCGTTCATGATTTTTTATATCAGGATGAGTTTGCCGTAGGATCAACTTGGTCTTGTAGAACCACACTTTACTTCTACAAATGACTCAATCACAATTCATATCTATCACCAAGAAACCCGCTTGGTTTAATTTTTGTGGCCTTTTCATTCAGACTTTGAACATGCCAGAGGGGTAGGAGTGAAACAATAGATATGCCTCCATACGATGTGTATCATGGGACGCTTAGGAAATAGGTGGTCCACAAATTCAGGAGCTGAGCGACAAAGGACCCAAATGGGTTCCTTGAATTGGTTTTGTTAAATGGGCATACAGTGTCTTTGGTGGTGCAACTCCCAGTCTTATTATTCCAAGAGGAATGTCACTGTTCCCCACTGGAATATTGGAAATCTATTGCGCTAAAGCCAGGCCCAATGGAATATTGGAAATCTATTGCTCCTTGTAACACACCGAACCCAATTAAGCATGTTTAGCAGTTAATTAAGTAGGTTATTAGCTAATTAATAAAGAATTATTATAATAATGACTTTTAATCTCTAATTAGCTTAGATTAAGTTTGTTTTTATCTCATTGAGTCAAGAGGTCAAGTTCGGGTCATGGATAAGCAGATTGGGTTGAGTTTAATCTTAATTAGGTAAATGAAAGCCCTTTTTCGTACTTTTAAATTTCATGGTTTTACATCATACATGTATCAAATTGATATCATCGCGTTCGCCTCGTTAAACATGACAAGTTTCATGTTGAACCCAAATTCATTTGACTTTAGTTGGGCCAAGTAGACTATCAAATGACTTGAATTGTAAATATAATGGGAAATTAGGACTTCTCTATAATTCTGTAAAAAATCTCTTTTAAAAAAAAGAGTTAGAACCTTTTAATCGGTTCTTTCCTCTTTTGCAACTACAGCAACTCTCTTCTTCTTCCTTTTGAATTCTCTTTACTAGTATGAGTAAGATGGGTCCTGCATGCATGATTTTAAGTACTTATTCACTCATCTCATCTCTTCTCTACCTTCTTTCCCTCTTAGAATAGAAGATAGTGGCTTGTATCTCTCCCTACAGCTCTCTAGTTGTTGTTTAGTTAAGATCTCTTACCTATTTACATATTCTTGATTTAATGGAGCCAAGGAGGCTTATATATCAAGCATGTACTCATGTTTTATCTTTTCCTACATGCTTGCCATCTTAAGGCTAAGAATAGTGAGTTTTTTTTTTTTTTTCTCAACTTAAGCCAAGAGAAGGAATAGTGATTTAAAATCTAAATCAGAAGCAAGTATAATCTAATTATTGTTGAATGCATGTTGGCAACTTTTGATTTTTGTAAATCCTTTGAAATCTAAATTTGTTATCACCCCTTATATCCTCATTTCTAAAATTTTTATGCTTAATAAGATTTTCTTCAATGAATAATGAAATGTGGATTTGACAATGTTCAATAATTGATGGTAGTAGAGAAGATTATAGTGAAACAAATTGTAGATGTACAAATGGAACCCTATGTCATGGGCTGAAGGAAAAGTATTCTATATCTGCAGCTAGAGAAATTCTAAACCTATGGATAAGCCATACAAACACCAAAGACTGATAAAAAATAAAAAGTTGAGACTTTTCTTTTGCGGCTAAGGTTACGGTTAAGCCGTAAAATACACCACGGCTAATCCATAAGCTATCCACAATTGAGCTGTAGATGCAGGACAAATGTTGTAAAAAATCAGTAAAGCTGTAAGCCATCCATGGCTAAACCATGAGAACCATGAAACGTAGGGAAAATTAGGGACATCTAGAAGACCTTGTAGAGCCTTAATTCCTTGGATCCTTTAACCCAATCATTTTGCCCAATTAGAAAATTACATAATATGAAGTGTCTTGAGAGCTGAGACTCATTCATGTAATATTGTTCATTTGTTTTGGACATACCTATGGGTGCTGGTTTAAAGGACTTTGATACACCTTTCTTACACAATGTGACGCCAAATAGAAACAATTATGTATCAAATAACTTAAAACTACATCATTATGCACGGTTAGAAACAATGGATGACTAGATTATGATTGGCTCATAAATCACCTTGATTCTACTAATTTGAATTACATAGCATATTGAATCCTTGTAGTTACTCTCTATTATTGAAACAATCATGAGATGGGCATTAAATGAGTTGATTCTAGTTTAAACGTTTCATGGTTTACGGTTTTCCTATTGTCGATAGTGGATTAAGTGAGAATGAATTAAATGTATAATAAATTGTTTTTTAATGTAACGAATTGCACGAGTTACTCAAATTCAATTATATGATTCGAATAATCTAGCACTACTCAGCTTCAACCTTATGATACCCGGCAGTGTTAACTTTAGTATAGTATATTGAAATATTACCACTGCATTGTGCCTTTGGAGCTTCCGGACTTCATGAACGCAGGGGCCCAATGTAGCTTTGGTCGGGCCGTTGGTGTTCCCAGTGCAATGATCCCTATTAGGAGGATATAGCAAATATAGTAATCATATAGTAAAGTATTTCCCTTAATTGATTCATATATCATGTTATACTCAATGCGCAACATGCCTCGTATACTAAATTGACTTCTATGATCACTTATTGATGATACTTTTAGATGCAATGTGTGTTACTTTAATTACACTTATACCTTGCTGAATTGTCTTATTCATAAGTTGTCTAATAGTGTTACAGGCTTAAATCTCAGTCTTGGTCTTGTAAAGATTAAGGAAACTTAGGAGGAGACCTATGAGGTCCCTTTAGGCCTCTATGAATGGACAGCAGAAGCAATCTGATTGATACCCTCCACGAAGCGCGACACAATCACATTAAAGCCTTTGTTTTGAGAGTTTTTGGGAATAGGGTTTCATGAAATCTTGCATTAGTTTTTCCATGCATAATTCATGATCCCCCTTCTTCTGTGATAATCTATATCTTTTGTTATTGTCCATAAACTTTATATCTCTTTTGAGTGAACTTTTCATGACACTCTTGTACAAACTCTTATATGTACATATCAAATAGTTATGCTTCTCCTTTTTATCGGTATTTTAGTATGTACTGTTTCATGAATGGATACATTGGAAATATTTATCTATCGGAGAGAAATTTTATAGGTGATATTAACAAACATTCGCATGTTAAATACTTAGATGGATGTCCTAAAAGTACCTCACATATGTAAGTAATGTGAATATCCCTTGTGTAATTATGCTTAGACTTTGATTCAGGTGTGGATTAGAAGGGAGTATCTGTGTTATGCCTTAGGATTAACCTTAATCCTAAGATTCTTAGGCTTGGGTCGTGACACTCCTTGTCAATGTTCCAACATAACTATTGACTTATATCTCAAATGGAGCTACAACCACACTGCAAAGCTGCAACAACACATGGGCCACATTGCGGCATGTACGGCACCATCTACAGCACCTATGGGAGCCACAAAAATGGACATCCATTCTTTGATGGAGTCTATAAATGGAGACCTCCATTGCTCCGATTGAGGTGTGGAGATGAGCAGAGTGAGGCTTGGATGTAACTAGATTTGTGGCTGAGAGTGACAGTAAAATTTACAATTGATTTCAAATCGATTCTGAAAAATGACATAGGCATTTACTTGTGATGGTTGTCAGAAAGAAGGAGAAAAAAAAAAGAGTTTTCGGAACCAGAACCGTATAATCCAGGAAATTGAAACCGAAATGGTTCTGCTTTCAACCTCCAGTTAATGGTTCTAGCTTCACCATGGATTCGGCCCGAAATCAATCCGTTTGTAACCCTACTCAAAAGGTAGCCATCATGGGTGCTGAAATCAGGGTGCTTAGGATGCTTTCCACTATGATGGGTGTGGACAGTGTGGTCACCATGACGTGTGATTATCAACTCAGCCTATCTACCACCGGGTTCTATTTTCCTGCTTGATATTGTAATACAAATGATAATTACTATGAGCCAGTGGCGGAGCCAGGATTTTCTCTTAGTGGAGGCAAAAATAAAATTTTCTCTTAATGAGAAATTAAAAAAAGAATATAAAAAATATCTTAACATAATATTGAAAATTTGAGATCGTGTATTCAATCTAATTTTATTAATAAACTAGTTATTAGATTATTCCTCAAAGATTATAACTTGATCAATTTGTGGTTCTCTCCGGATCCAACAACTTTTAATAATGGGTGTAGAAGATTAGAGAAGAACTACAAATTACTTGATTTTAGCATATTTACTTATGAGCAAATGATTCTAGATATAAAAAAATTATTTTATTTTCTTGAATATTGTATTATTATTTTTTTGAAGCAGTAATAAAATTTAATTAAGGACAAAGGGATACAAATGATTGAGATAGAAGAGGAGAAAGGAAAAGGTGTAAGAGAGATCCACCAATATCAACCTCAATTACAATACTCCCACCCAAGAATCAACCGATCAACCCCTTGCTTAGCTAACACATCTGCCATGAAATTGACAGATTTGATGGCTGAAAGTAACGTTAATGTTAGTGGATAGCTCTCTGATTTCGTTAAAAATAATTGAAACTTCTGTGCAATGACTTTCTTATTAGACCCCCAACTAACTGCATTTGATGAGTCACTTTCCATAAGAAGAGCACCACAATATCTTAAAAAGAATAACCTAAGACCTTCTAAAATAGCCAACACCTCTATTTCATTACGGGGATTATGTTCTTCACAAAAAAAGTCTTGTTCTTCACAAAAAAAAGTCTTGATCTTTGGCAAAAATGCTAAGATTGATGGAACCCTTGGGCATCTAACTAGTGTAGAGAACCCTGATGCACCTATAGTTATAGCCACATGAAATGTTATATTATAAGAATTAGAGTAGATCCATTTTAATTTAGATTTTAAATTAAATCTTCAAAAGTTCAAGTTTGAGAACAACTTAAATGGACAATATTTAAAATTTGCTGATTATGAGTGTCAAACTTGAGTAGATTTAGATAGCACACTAAATAAAAAAATTTAAAAAAAATTAAAAAAATAAGGAGAAGCAATGCGCACATTTGATGAGTTGTTTTCTTAATAAAAGTAAAATACATAACTACCCTTAGTATTTTAATCATTCTTTTATTACCAAAAGGAAGTAAAATGTTTGGTAAGGGGCAAAAAGAAAAAAAAAGAGAGATGAAGGGGGGCAAAATAGATAAGAATAAAACATGCCCAGTTAAAATTGTATATATCCATTTTTCTATTTTTAAGGAAAATAGATGTTGAGTTGGGGCAATTGTCCCCTCTCACCACAATGTGGCTCTGCCACTGCTATGATTATTCGGCAATAACGAGGCAACCCGAAAAATAAACTGCTTGTACAACCATATATAACCAAACATCATACATAGAGTAACGCTACTGTGCATCATTCAATTTTTCACTCAAGTAGGTGCGAAACATTCATACCTGGACCAGAACCATGGTGCATCCAGACCGGATCCTCCTTTTATAGATGCGGATTCTGAGATGGAACCAATGATTCGTATCCAAATCTAACACCAACTAAAATAAAGGGATTTGGTTCCAGATTTGATCTTACTTAAGATCCAAAATGCATTAATATAATTGAATAAAAGAGTTTTAAAATAATTAAAAAAAAAAAAAGAAGATTCTTATCCTCTGCTCCCCAGTTTACTGGCTTGACTGGTAAGGTTGACCTGGATGTAAAATTCCTCATCAGACAGAGTACAGTATTTTTCATTTTTTTGGGTTTCAGAATCATAAAATAAGCTCATGAAAAATGAATGTCGATCATTTTTCATATGATACTTGGCAGAGTGATGGCAGTTTTCCAATTTTTTGCTGACTAGAAGTGTTTTTGGAAGAGCAGATGAGCAGAGCGCATGAGTTCTCTGACATTCTCCACTTTCTGATATTCCCTGCAGCACTGTTACCGAAGATACAAATCCAACAGAAGCCACAGCTTCAGATAAAGATGAGAAAAATCTAATTAAAGGGTCGAGATCCTAAAAAACCATCAGAGAATGCCATGACAGGCACATCAACATCAGCTGCTCCAAAAAAAAAAATCTCTCGTGGCATTTCTACCAATTCAAGTCAAAGCAACGGGTCATTAACAACCTTTCCATTGTTCTCAGTTTCTGTACACCAGAAGCTCAACAAGCCTAATTTTCTCCGGCAGCAGTGCTGCCACATCAGGTTGCAGCAGCGGCAGTCCTATCTCAAGTCAGAAACGAATTTTGTAAAAAAAAAAAAAAGGTCTAAGTAATATATACTAAGACTCAAAGCATATAAAAATCATAAGATTCTGATGGGTAAGTAGGATTCTAAGTAGAAGATTCATGGAGACGTATTATACTGGTTCTGAACAAACAGATACATGCTGTTTAAGAAAAGAGAACTACAGCAGATGCCATGACCATTATTAAAGTACCATCAATCACCACTGCAAAGGCATAGAATTCCCCACGTACTTGTAGACTAATGGAATTCTTTACAAGTTCTCCCAGGGGTAGAACACTCCCTGTTGTTTACTAAAAATAAATAACCCATTCTGGTCGCTGCTGACTGCAGCGAGCTATAGCGAGGTATGATTGTCAATGTTCTCAAGTTAAGCACTTCACAACCTGGCTACAGGGTAATGCTTGTCCCACTCGGTCACTATATGGTTGCGGGTGATTTCCTTGAGGGAGCAGCATCCACTTAAAGCCATAGTCAGCTCAAATTCATCACGAAGCATTTGAAGAACCTTTCTTACTCCAGCCTCACCTTCGGCAGCCAAAGACCATAACACAGGCCTTCCAATCTGATATCAAGGTATTGGATCAAACTTGGTTACCAGGAAAGACATCCAAAATAAAAGATTCATAAGAAAACTGCTAGGAGAAAGCATCTTGGTATAGATTATATATTTTTTGGAACATACATGTTTGGATAGAGGTAGATAAGGTTTCAGTTACTTACAAATATGCCAGAGGCTCCCAGTGCCAATGCTTTAAATACATCAGTTCCACGACGGACTCCACCATCCAGAAACACTGGAACTCGGCCTTGTGCAGCTTTCACAACCTAATGAGGATATAGTACTTAGCTTAAATAAACAGGCTAGAAAGAATCATGGATGTTGTGATGGGCGACTTTAGTGAATGAAACATCACTAACACATGCAGGAAAATGATGAAATCAAGAAATGTGTCATCACGCAAGTTTTAATTCATGTACAATAGACAAAACCCATACATGTAGGTTACAACACAAATTTTATACAAATACTACCAAACTGCTTACTTTTGACTATACAGACATCTCAAAGGAGACATCCGGCAAAAAGATGGTTATTTGCTTCAGGCAGTTCATTAGCTTTATAAGTTGTTCTTTGTTATCTATGAATGTCAACAGTCTTATTGGACTGGTATGCATCTTTTTGTACTGTAGTTGCTTCTTGAAATAAAAGGCAGACATGTTGAAGCAATTTTATTTTCTTTTCCGAAAAGTAGAGTCGTTATTACATAAGAGCAACTGCCAGGAGAAGTGTATTGCCAAGATGAAGCTAGCTAGTGGGATGAGGGAGCTTATGACAACCAGTACTGTTTAAAATAAGTATTTTATCTTGTAGACATAGTAGGCTAGACCGTTCTAAAACAGGCCGCCCATTCATAATGTAATGGGAAGGCAGTGTACCTCTTCAAGACAACTAATAGTTGCTGGAACATAATCAAGCTGACGAGCACCGTGATTTGACACTATGATCCCAGCTGCCCCAGCTTGTATGGCAATCCTTGCTGCATGGTGAGCATAGAACAAACATTATTCGAAAGAATTTACCAATCAAACATACATGTGTGCGTGTCTATATCTAGATGCATTTTATACATTTAAATATATACATGAATTAGGAATTAGGTGGAGTTCAGTCATAAAATAAAAGGAAAAGAAATATCAAAAAGCTTACTATCTTCAGCAGTTACAACACCCTTCACCAGAATCGGCATCGAGGTAATTGATTGCAACCACTTCACATCCTGAAACAGAGAACACATCTTCTCAAGAGGGAATCTTTGTTCTGTGGCTAAAATTATTAAATTTAGTTTTCATTCTTTTAGCTTCTTTTCTTGCTTTATGTCTTGTACTCTTTCCTGTGGCATTGATTTAACCCACACAAGTTGTGAATTTTCAGATTGATTGAGTGTGTCATGAATTCCAATATACCTTCCAGCTAAGAGATCGATCGATTTGGCCAGCAACATATGATGCCAGTCCAGAGTCATTTGCCTGAAATACCCAGATAGAAATTATAATGAAAATAAACAGAATATGTCAGTTAAATTGGATCAACAACTCACAATTTCTATTTGGTACGCACCTTGTCCATCTTGCCAAGGTCCAAACCCTCGAAGTTTTTCAATGTCAAATATGGAGGCAAAGTGAATCTGAAGGATAATCCATAATGAAAACATTTCAGGCTTTAAGTACAGGATCAAATCATTGAAATTACACACTCAAACCAGACCACAAGTGGTTTTATATTGGGCCAACCACAGAGATTTTGAGTATGTTTGTTTCCAGAAATTTCTGAGCAAGGCATATCTTTGACTGTCAAACCATTCCTTTTCTTTTAAGTTAATTGACATGCCAACTGGAAACTGAGTTTAAAATGAGAAACTTAACACAGTTATTAAGTAGGCCATGTTGAAATGGCTGATCTAGAAGCCTGATTGTCAAGTTTCTAAACAATAGTAGACCTGTAGCTGTAAAACTCTGGGACAAACATCATGTTTAGTCAATATGTAGCTCATAAGCATGCACCTGTTCTTGATGTCAGCTTCCCGACGACCCAGTCTTGGGGTGTCAACTGTGAGGGCAATTGCCTTGAAGCCAGCCCTTTCAGCTCTTCGGACAAGCTGTGCAACCACATTCCTATCCTTGTAGACCTACCAACAGGAAAGAGGCCTTTGACGAAAGTGAAGGATACACATAAGCACTGATGCATGTAATACGTGCTCAATATGTAGATGACAAGTAGTAACCAATGACTGCAAACATCCATGGAACATGTACTCACATAAAGCTGGAAGAAGCGAATGCCAGGCCCTGTTGAGGCAACCTCTTCAACACTGGAAGTGGCCCATGATGACAATGTCTGCAACAAAATGCAGGATTGGATTGAGACAGACCATATAATCAAACAGTTCTAACTACATAAAAGCAATTGGACACATCAGGATCTGATGCAAGTAATATATTCAGATTGGATGGAAAAGAACATAGAAACAAATTCTAAAATAACCTCTAAACAGGAACTCTAACTGTATACAATGATCTTGCATCTGCATGATTCTTCACTGGAGATTAGCTAATGTAGTAAGCATGACTATCCTTATGATTGTTTGTTTGTTAGTTTTATTTGTAACATGTCAAACCTGCAACCTTGTGGTTGTAAGTTGTAACAATGAGATCCATATGACACTTTGTTTTATTCAGAGAGTTTCTTACTAGAACAGCTGCCTTTTTAGATCAACATCATCAAAGCCTTATCCGAACTATGTTGGAGTCATCTACATGAGTTCTATTTCATTATTTCAATCTATCTTGGGCCAAATTCTTGGCTATGTTGCACTTCTTCAGATTTATTCTTAATTCTTCCATCTATGTCCTCTTCGACTTACCTCATTTTCTTTGAAGAGCCATCAACCTGCATGGAAAAAGGTTTCTGACCGGTGCCATCGTAGGGCTGCATTGGACATGTCCAAACCATCTCTTAACAAGTCTGTATTAATTTATCACCAATTGATGCTACCCCTAAATGTTCCTGACTAATTCTATCTTTGCTAGTTTAACCACACATCCATCTCATATCTACTACATTCATTGTTTCTGAAACAACTTAAAATTTTGGGTTCCACATAGGCATGGCCATGCTAGTGAGAGCTAGTTCAAGTTTAGCCCACTTAGGTGATGGGCCAAATCTCGGGCCTCAAAAAAGGCAAAGGGCCTAAATGTTAGGTTCTGGCATAGCCCATTATAAAAATATTTGGGTCATTTGTTTTTTAAGGATGTATTTCAATAATTATGTAGGACTTGGTAGATTTTGTAAAATCACTTGCCAGACTAGAGTTAGGTTTGTCTTCGTTTAATCTCTTTTTATCTTGATTAACTGTTTTGTATTCTCTGAATAAGGGTTTTATCCTAATGTGAAGATTGATTGATGTTATGGAATTACTGTGATATATTACAAAGACCACTTATTTGAGGATTTGGTTCATGATATATCAGAATGGACAAACACAATTCATGTAGCCGATCCGGGAAAGGACGCCAACATAGTTGGGACAAAGCCTTGATGCAAAGACATAATCCTGATCTGATAAGGAATTTACCAAATCCTATTTAATCAAGACATTATATCCCCAGGGTGCTGAATTTGTAGGCAAAGGATGCCTAGTCAGGCCTTTAGGAAAACAGGCCCAGCCTGGTGCATTTAGAAGCAGCACTCAAGTGACTGGGGGGGTGGTCAAATCAGTGGTTGTGATTTGCCTCTTTTTGGCAACATATGGCATGTTGATGGGTCCATTGATCACATGAACCAAAAGAGGGGGACTTAGATTAGCAATCTACCAAAAATTAGCTCCATGATTAATGGGATCAATACCCAACTCACAAGATTAGCAAATGCACCAACATATCTGGACTAGCCAACTGACAAGGACAATCTGAACGAATCAACATAAAAGGAGTGACAATTGGGTTGCTCCTAATGGGTCTATAGACATTTTAGTAAACATCCTTTAAAATAGACTAGATTTTCCGAGAATGGTTGATAGACAAGAAACTCTTCTTTTCATATTCGTAACATAATTTGAACCTGCCAACCCTGTGGTTAGAACATTAAGCACCTTTTAACTATGGTATGGGATACTTTTAAAGTCCTAATCCACATGATTCTTTCGTATAGCTCATCTAAGAAGGGATACTTAATCTAGATTTAAACCCCACTGTCGGATATAAATCAACATACATTGATGGATTCTGAACCACAGCAACCAATTAAGGGATCCCCAAGACAAAGTTGTGAAGAAATGTTTGAGCATCACAAGATAAAGGAAATAAACATTACTATTCATGACAAAATTAAATGAAACAAGAGAGATGAGATGTCAAACCATAATTGTCCCAGCCGCAGATGCCGCTCTTGCTGTTGCATATTCTCCTGGTGTATAAAATTAGACTCTTGAAAATTAGATGAGCAGTTTATTTGATTTTTTAACTAAATCAAGTATTTGAAAAGCTATCAATAATTTAACTCAAATAAAGAGCCACTTCAAATGGAGAAAGTAACTTAGCTGAATAAAATATTCAGAAAATTAGATCTGGTACACCAAAATACTAAAGTGGGTGTTCAAATTTCAATAGTTACCGATTACAAAAGGATGGTCCAAAACCCAATTAAGTAATCAACCAAGTTTCAGAATAAGGTGTAGGCACTCCTCAAGTTTGAGTCGTCTCAAGTTTTAAGGATGCATTTATATGTTTCCCCAGTGCAGGTAGTTCAAGTTTCAATATTTTGGTAGAGTGATGGTTATCACCATCCTGCTACATGCTTTGGGGCATTATGGAAATCAGAAACCACATCAGCAATCACTAGTTTTCATTTTGGGTAGAAAAGCATAATCACTAGTATTGCACCAGATTTTCTTTCTAATTTACATACAGCACCACCAGCGGAACAAGTAATCATCCTGGAACAAGTAATCATCCATTCTGTCTAATTATTCAGAACCCTTGTGATTCTAGGAACATAAAAACTGCACCTTATGTTGGCCTTTCTTATGTTGGTCCAAACTCGACAAGAATAAGCTCAAGATGTACCTTCAGGATGAGCCATTTTCTGCATGGCTGAGGGAGCAATCATGATGGGCATCGATATCTTGTAGCCCAAGATAGTGGTGGACATGTCTATCCTGCTTACATCGATGAGTATACGTGGTCGAAACCTATTTCACAATCAAAGAACAATGTTTAAAGATCTAAGCATAATAGGATACGCTGCAAACCAATATTGAGAGGTGCTTTGAGTTCCTTCGAAAAGGAAATGTTGCATTGTTAACCATGGTTTCATCCATGACCAATAATGATCTATTTGTCAAGTTCAAAACTTAAATTTATTTAAACTTATTTCTCATCACATTCCGATTCTACTTTGCTATTTTATTTACATAAAAAAACTAAAAGAAATTTAGAAATGGAGGCTCATTTTTTTGAAATTTTCTATTTTAGTGAAAGCATGCCAAAACAAGCTGATGTATCAGTGAAGTACCAATATCTAAGCTGACAGGTAAAGGTTTGGGCTTTGGCCGATAAAGAATCCAAAACCATAACTCTAAATGAAAGTTGGGAGAGCAGAAATGGAAAACAGAGAATACCATATGACTTCTATAGTTCTATAGAAAACATAGAAAGCCTTCATAGTATCTGCTATACTTCTACTCAAGTGCACTCCTGGTCCTCAGTACAAATGGTCAACAAATTCCATAGGAATTAGGAAGTATGGCCTTTTACTGTAGGGACAAATATCATGTCCAACAGAGACCATTTTAACTAATTTCTCCACCACCTATTACCTGATAACAAAGACATTATTGGAACTCTCTATGAAACTCATGGCCATATAAAAATAGTCAGATGTTCCTAAATTAGGCCGCAAATACCCAAATTGCCAAAGGAAGCAAAAGCAGTAAGCCTCAATTTAAAACTTCAGAACTGGCACCGTACAAATAGACTATGAGGGCTTTATGGAGGAGAGTCATCGTTGCAAAATACGGCGAGAATAAGTCGAGATGAGAGCCTTCTAGAGTTCCTAGGTATTGCTTGCCGAGTTTGTGGGGTAATATTTTGAGATTTGGGGATTTATCTCAATAAGGGGAGAGTTGTTTGGGAGAGAGGTTGGCTTTAAAGTAGGGGAGGAAAGTCGGGTCTATTTTTTGGGCAGATGATTGGGTAGGGGTGGGTCCTTTCTCTTTATCATATCCTAGATTGCTCATATTGATGGTTAACAAAGGGGCTTTGATTAAAGATTGTTTTATTGGTGAAGTGGGCTTTGGATCATTGGATGTGTCCATTAGGAGGGCCTTGTGTCAGTCTGAGGAGACTGAGTTATGGTTATTGGTTAGTCTTCTTTCTAACATTTTTATTTGCAAGGATGTAGCCGACTCTCATATTTGGAAAAACTACCCTTCTGGCGCTTTTTCTTACTAGCTATTTCTATAGGGTATTGGAGGGCTCGTCAGTTATCAAAGTTCCTGCATCCTTGCCTTAGATGGGCTTGACTCATCCTAAGGTGGAGGCTTTTTCTAGACTTGCAATTTCGGAGAAGGTTTCCTAAGAAGTACGAACACTTCTAAAAAAAGTGACGTACCCGTGTCGGACACCGACACTCCTTGCACACTCCTTGGACACTCTCGGATACATGTTCAATACTATTTTAGCCGTGTCCATAATTAAGAACTAAAAATCTTAATTTTGGACACCTCTCCGACACTTTTCTTGCGACATGCTCGACAATTCCTAACCCGTGTCTATGACTAAAAAATAAACATGTGGCCGATATTTCTCGGATACTTATTAACATGTGGTTACTAAAAATTGTAAACTTGATATATGACAATTCTATACCATGGAAAAATGTATGATTATTAATGTTAATCATATCACAAGTAAAAGATAAATAAATCTTTTACTATAGAATAGGCCTCGAGATTGGCTTCGTTTTTGCTCTTTTTTTATTTTTTTTTATTTTTGAGGGAGTGGAAAGAGATGATTTTCCCTTTTCTTTGTATAGATTTTATGGACTTATGGATATTTCATATTTAATGATTATGAATTATGCTTTAGTGTTGTATTGATATTTGATGACTTGATATGTTTGTTAGTTGGTACTTAAATTTTTATTTTTTGAGTACTAAATTGATTAAAAAGCTAAAATGATATTATTTTTTTTGTATATGATTATATATATAAATTAATATATATTATTAATGTGCCCCCGACGTATCCGTGTCCTACTTTTTTGAGAAATGCCGTATGGGCATGCCCATGTCCATGCTTCTTTGGAGGTTTCTATGGCAAACACTCTTAGAAGAAGAGACTGAGCTTCAGAGGCTATTTCATATATATATGTGTGATGAGAGGGAGATGGTTGACCATTTGTTTATGCATTGTGAGTTCGCTCATTCCAAGTGGTATGGTCTTCTTGCGAGATGTGGTGTTCTCTAGTGTAGTCCGCGGTCTTTGGCAAATATGTTTGAAGCATGGTGATGGAGGTATTCTTCTTTTTCTAGATGTGGTTCAATTCTTTGGAGATTTATTCCTCTTGCTATTATATGGTTGGTGTGGAGGGAGAGGAATAATAGAGTGTTTAGAGGTGCATTATCTTCTGTAGAGGATTTGTCATAATTGGTGGTTGTTCAAATTGCCAATTGGGCATCTTTCCAAAGCGAGTTTGATATTCATAGGGTTGCATTATTGGGAGGCCTTCTTATATTGTGGGATGAAGAAGAAGGTGAAAAAAATGGTTCCACCCTCAGAAGGTATGTTAAAAGTTTAATGTGGATGGGGCAGCTAAGGGAAAGCCTAGGTTAGTGGTGTTGGGATGGTTTTGCGTAATAGTGAAGGAATTTTGGTGGCAATGTTTTCTAAGCATGTGGGGTGTATGGAGTCCAACGTGGCAAACATTCTAGCTATCTTACATGTGATATGGATTTATGTCTCTCTCTTTCCGGTCTCAATTAGTAGTTGAGAGTGACTCCAATAATGACATTTTGTGGGTTTCGTTTTCGACCATTTTTCTTTGGAGATTTTAGTTTTACTTGAATAAGATTAAATCCTTATCATCTTTAATTTTTTATTTATTTTTTGGTAAGATTATCATCTTTAATTAAAGTGACATTTCATCACGTTGAGAGGGCAGCCAACAGATTTGCAGACTCACTAGCAAAGCAAGGGGTGGATAAGTTAAATTGTTTGGTAGCTTTCACCATATAATTTGTTATTTTGTTTCTCTTTGTTATAATTCTTTTATACCTTCAACCCCTTTTTTTTTTGTAGGCCTGCTTGTATTTTGATGTTTTTCTTTAATATAATTCATCGTTACCAATAAAAAAAAAACCATACAAATAGACCAACGTAAAAGGAGCTTGGTTTCATTGAAATGAAAGAGTCCACAAAGCAAAGCCCTCTCTCTAAACTGGAAAAATTAAGATTATGTGTCTAAGATGAGAAAATAGAAAGAAGAAAGAAAGAAAGCAAGCTTACAAAATCCTCGAAGCCAAAGCCACTAAAACAAAGCCATCTTCACAATAGCGTTATATATGTCTAAGATGAGAACATAGAAACAAAGCAAGAAAGCATACAGAATCCTTGAAAATGCATTTCTGTTCTCCTTAAGAGTCCACTGATCCTCTGCACCTGATGCATAGTAGTCATACACCATCTTAGGCAGTTTCTCCTTGGCAATGGCCTCATACTCCATAACATTGGTTATCTCCATCGTCACAGCTGACTGTTAGCCCTTCTCCCAAACAATCTACAATTGATTAGCTCAATTTATGTTGAAAGCCATAATGAGTTAATAACAGATGCAAAATACAATCACAGGTCCCAGTGCTTTGAACACATGATGACAAAATATAAACCACAGTCTCAGACCTATTCATGTTGAATACTCCAGAAAATATATATGCATTCTCAAAAACCTAGCTGTACTGTGAACGCAAGATTTTTTCAAATCCAGGAGCAGAGGAAAAACAGAGAAGACTCTTAGTTCAAAATCTACCCAAACCCATAAAATAAAAGGCAAAAGAGAAGTAGCAATCCAAATCTTTTGAGATTCAATTCGAGATTAAAAAGGAAAAGAAACTCCCACTAAAGTCCACTAAGGCCCAGATTTTTAATTCTACTAAATTCAGGGGGGAAAACACATGTGTTCTGCAATATCAAAGAAATACATGTCATAATTTTGTGTCCTCATTTTGAAACTTCTACTTAAACCCACAGGATATGAGAGAGAGAGAGAGAGAGAGAGAGAGAGAGAGAGAGAGAGAGAGAGAGAGAGAGAGAGAGAGATGCAGTCTCAGGTCTCATATGAAAGCAAGCACAGACAGATAAGTCGCATGTGTGCAAATACAAACCAAAACTAGACATCCTAAGGTCAACTTGCTCTGAAATTCCTTAAATATACACATAATCAGGCACTATCAGATTGAAAGTCTACTCAATCCCACATGGAAGAGAAAAAAACTCGCATCTGTTCAACCAAAATACTATAAAAAGAAGCAGATACATCCTCCCAATAACCACTTCCACGAAAATTCAAATGAGCAAAACAGAGAGATACACAAATCCTCAGATCAAACTTCAACTGCACAAAACAAATACTA
This sequence comes from Sextonia rubra, assembly GCA_037013555.1. Classification (NCBI taxonomy): domain Eukaryota; kingdom Viridiplantae; phylum Streptophyta; class Magnoliopsida; order Laurales; family Lauraceae; genus Sextonia; species Sextonia rubra. The sequence continues at coordinate 30,168,341 of JASUAD010000009.1, forward strand.
GTACTCAAAATTCACTCCAACCCAGATAAAAAGCAACAGTCCTATGTCATGACATCATTTAAAAAAAAAAAAAAATCAACCCTCATGCAACAAACACGGATATCTCTCTTCAACCAAATACTGACACAACCCATATCAGAATAAGGCACAAAAGCATCAAAAACCAGGATTTATCAATGTGCTGGAAAGACCCAGATGAAGGAAACAGAATGATGCTCAAAAATCTGCAAGACCCAGATGAGGAAAACAAAGAGAGATGACAATCTTTAACCACAAGAAGAAAGCATTAGATAGAGAGAGAGAGAAAGAGCAGACCTCAGAGCTTGGAAGCAGGAGAGTGCATGAAATGAAATGGAGGGTTGTGTTGTAATGTAGATGATGCTGATATATGAATGGAAAAGGAAGGCCACGTGACGCCAAAGTAGGGAGGGATAAATGAGAGCGACTTGGGCCCGTGTGGATTAGTTTTTGAAGGTGCGTGTGAGAAGCAGCTACGAGTCGCTTCTCATCCACAAACGTCGATGAATAACGTCCTCGTCCCTCGATCATCAAAACAGTCCTCTCGACACCAAGCAACGAGATTGGGACTCTGCCTTGTTGTGTCTTATTATTTATCTCAAGTTGATCATCATCAAAATATATTTATTTAAGGTGGTAAATGAGGAAAGCCTTATCCCCATAGCTATTAAATGGAGAGATGTGGAGCCCACTTGGGATCATAAATGTTTTGGGTGGGCCTCTAAAATAGATCAATACAATCAATATAATAATGTGTGTAAACAATTAATTACACAGCAAAAATAAAAACAATCAACACAACAACATATACGATAAAAAGGTATGATTTTAATGTGAAAAATCCTAATCAGAATTTAAAAAAAACCTTGAATCCAATAAGAAGCAACTATTAAACAAGTTTGAATAGATACAAGATATATTCACACCCTTTTAGCAGGTGAAGACTTGAGTTCTTCTCACTCAAACTCTTCAGCTAATGGACATTCCTTCGCTATGGATTATTCTCTACTTAATCAATTTATACCTTGAATACACAAGATAGACTTAACAAATTCTAAAAAAGATATAGAAGCAACTTCTTTTTAGAACAAAGCTTCAGCCATTCAACTCTCAATAAAAAGCTCTAATGAAAAATGATCTCAATATGCAATCTTCAATTAGAATAATGAGATATGTATTCTATATCTTAGGGTTGAAAGAAAACTCCTTTTTATAACTTCAATTTCATACCTCATAGTTGTAATTCATCCAGGATAAGAATTTTTCACAAAACAAAAAAGTTTCACTTCAAAAAGGAAATAAAATCCAGCGGGTCCTTGTGGCTTTTTTCATCGTCCAATTAATCGGGTACCAATTCAATTGATTGGGTACTTGTTCTATTTGAGTATTCTTTTTTCAAATTTCAATATAAATTTCTGCAAACTTTTCGATGTCATAATTTTATCGTTTTAGTTTCGATTGATACAGTCTTGGGCTCTATAGATATTTACTTGACATGAGCTTTCCAACGGTAAGTATCTTACTCATATTTGACACTTGGTTTGTGAGATATAATTTTTTTAATCCATGTTATCCTAAGAAAAATACTTCAATTTGTCACTCTTTTTGTTATTTCTTCACTTCAGTGTATCCCGTAACTCAAACCACAGTCCACACTAAAAAATAAATAAAACACTACTTAATTGACACAAAGTTTTGTCCAACCCATTAAGTAGGCAGCATACAAAAAACCTTTTAGATCACCTTTCATCGGCGTACCACATTTGATATTCTTTTCATCCTATAATATGGCATCAAACTAATTGCACACTCGCTGAACCTTTACTCACTAAGAAAATGTACCGTTAGAATGCAATTAGAGTTTAAGGCCCTTAAATCAAGAGCTGAATAATGTGGCTTACTTTATGCTTGGGCATAGGCTTACTTTATGCTTGGGCAGACCTATGAATTATCCACGTGGGGGTAAACTTACCCACTGGACCTAATGAAAATTTTGGTTTTGCTTTGAAAATTTACATAAAAATTATATATCCACCCCCAAAAACCATATGAAAATTCCGTATTTGTTCATAAATCACATTCTTTGTTTGGGTTTGCACCCCTCGTATAAAAACTCTAAGTCTACCATTATAGACCTTATTGTATGGACGCATTTGTCCATGAAGACCCTTCCCATCTGACTCTCCTTGCATTCATAAACTTGAATCCAAATGGGCCACAAGGAATTTTACTTGGTTCTCCCTAGGCCTAAAGAGATTAGTTTGGCCCAAAGAATTAGGACACTCTCCATTAAAAAACAAAAACTGAACCCAAATGAGCCTCATGAGCAAGAGTGCACACAGAAAAAGGGCCAAACATAAAAACTATATATATTGTTTTATAAAATGTAAGGGGGTTTTATGAAATTCTTGGGGGCCATAATTAAAAAAATCTATGGACATTTTGCATTTGAGTTGGGTATTGCTGCTGCTTACCTCATTGGGAAAAGGAAGAGGACGACAAATAGAGACTGGTCAGGGCGGCTAGAGTCGCCAAACACTGGTGTTGGTCTTTAAAAGAAAATTGAAGAACATTTTGCGGTGGCCTGGCTACTCCGTTGGACATTGTTGAATTAGGGTTAAGTCACTGTGGAACCTTTTCACCGCCGCCGAGCATGGCACAATACACGACGCGAGACAGGTCGGATTTGATTTTCTAAAGAGATTTTCCATAGTTAAGAAGGACGAAAGCTCCTAAATATGATACTTTATGATATAATTATGTAATTAAGTTCAGTATCTTGCACGACAAGGCAAGAACTGAAAGCATGAATTTGCTTTCTTTTTTTTTTTTGTTTTTTGTTTTAGGACCTAAGGTATCTCTTACCAACTCAATTCAAACCTTTAACTTCTGGTTCGGGAGTTATCCGAGTCTAACGAGCAATGACTAATCCTTAAGGGGCACAATATGGCTGCACACATATTACCCTAAATAATGCAAGCGGCGGGAGTCAAACTCTAAACCTTGGGGAATAAATCTAAGGCTTAAACCTCTTAACCACCCCTTGACAGGTATGACTTTCCTTCATTACTCAAATCACCCGATTCATGCCAAATCTATGAACTTGACTCAAAACACAACAATACTATTGCCCATCCTACCCTAATAGAAGGGTGTCAGGGTATGTTACTTTTAACAAAATCCACTGCCATGCTTAACGTGTAGGAGGACCTATGCATTGGTTGGTGGGGGCTGAGCCCCATTCCGATCTGAAAGAGGACCATATGTAGGGGGCATTGGGCCATATTCCCATGACCCTATTTCATCTGTGATCGAGGCCCCCTCTCTGGACTCATTAAACGAAAACCTTTCTCTTAAAGTCTTCTCTCAAAATCCCATCCTAAAAAAATTCTTCTCTCTGGCTCCAATATCAGCGTGACACACTCTTTCTCTTTCGCTCTCTCTAGCAGGCAGCTATTGTGGTCAGCCCGTCAGCCCCTCACAAACAAAAATCTTAAATCCGCCATTATTAACATGGATCCATTGGGAATCGTTTGTGCATGATACTTCCATGAAATGTGTTTTACCCTAGCATATAAGATTGAAGAAATTAGTTTTCTACTTCTCTTACCTATTTCATTTTTTTTTTTGGTAGAAATAGAGTATACTTTTAATAAAAACAAGTTAGGAAATGCTTTTAACTCATAAAATGAAAATGGTAAACAAATATTCCTGTGGAACTGTGAAAAATGTATATTCATGTGGAATGATGGAAAATCAATGTCCCTCAACAATGAAAATCATTAGAATAATCACAAAAGAAATTGTACATAAAAATCTTAATAAATTTCTTCACCTATTAATCAAACTTAGGATCGTGTGAGATGGGCATGATTTATTAGGCCCATCACTGGCGAATATTAGGCTCCTCATCCTCTACCCTCTTGATCTGCACTTTCCCACTGGTTTTCTGACTTGGAAGTCTTGTGCTGATGACCATCACAGAGCGAAATGCCCCTACATATGAAATAAAAAATATACATAAAGACATGAATCCTATATTAGATTAATACTATGATGTATAAATATAAAATTATAAAAATGAATGTATAATGTATATAATAGGGCTTGAGTAAATAACACCAGGTGTTTTGGTCAAAACAACACCCCTTGTAGTGTGGCCCACTATAAATGCATGATAATCCAGCACGGTAATGGAAAGGCTAAGACCTAGATAAAAGAATATGAAATATCACCTAAATCAAATGATTCTAATTTTAGTTTTAAGTCCTCAAAATTCAATTGTTGTATGTAACGCTAATTATTGTGATAAAACCCAAAAGTGAATATCATCTGGAAATCCAATAGGGCCTCTGTGATTAAAAGGATTGATTGATTAAAGATGGGCCAATCAAAACTCATAAAAGTGGGTTATGTTTTAGCACACTACATAACAACAATAAAACAACAAAATACTTTGCGTAGTTTGTTTTTACTTTGTACCCATTACACGTGCATTTCTTGAACCACTAATTTGACCAAGTCGAATGGCAAGTTGGAATGCTCTAGTTTCAGCCTACTCCCTGGTGTGTGGAAGACAAATTTAAAGTCCACATGTGTAGAGTGAAAGATGACGGTTAGTACCGGCCGCTGCCATGGAATCCACCTATTAAAGTGAGAAAACAGAGAAAAAAAGTTCCAGGAATTCACATGTTCCAAGGGCTTCCGTCAGAAAAGTAGAACACTCGTTCACCTGGGGAGTGGCTGAAAACAAACTTCTCCGTGTTACTAAAAAACCTAATAAAAGAGGGTTAACCGCGTATTACTCATCGGTAAAACTAGTGGATTCCTTCTTCTTTTATTTTGACGGAGGTGTCCCGACTCTTTAGGTCTGATTAATCGTTTTAGGCTTATGGGGAGTTAGGTAAATCCTCTATGACCTCAATGTAGTAGCGCAATTCAAACTTGAAGTCTCCGAAAGCAAACCGAGTTCCTAAGCCATTTGAGCTACGTATTTGGATTAAAAAGCCAACTGAGCTAACCTTTGAGGTAAAACTAATGGACTCTGGTACTTTATTTAGAGACTTTGGCCTATAGTTTATATGTAGAGATGGGTTTTTCCACCCCCTTACATAGAAGAGTTTAATTTTTTCCAAAGAGTTTCCATTTACACCTGCATAACCACTATTTCCACCTACCATTTCAATTTTTTGAAAAAGGACAAAAATGCCCCTCTCCTCTCTCTCCCACCTCACCCTCCTCTACCCCTCTCTCTCCCCCTCTCTGTTCTCTCTTTCCACCCCTCCCCGCCATCCTTCGCCCCTCTCTCTCCTCCTCCTTTCTGTTCTCTCCCTCTCTCTCTCCATGCCCCTCCCCACTGTCCTCTGCCCCTTTCTCTCTCCCTCCCCCTCTCTAATCTCTATCTCTCCCTCGCTCTCTCTTCCTCTCCCTCTCTGTTCTCTCTCTCCTTGCAGCAGCAGTCCTCCAACCTCTTGCCATGGCCGTACGATCGCCGCCTCTCTCGCACCAAGACCACCATTAACTCCTCTCATCTGCTACTGAAGCTGCAATTGAGAGAAAGAGAGAGGAGCAAGGGGAGGGGTGGAGGAGGTGGAGAGTGAAGAGAGAGAGGGGAGGGGTAGTTTTGTCTTTTTTAAAAATTATTTTGAAATTGTAGGTATAAAAAAAGTACAACCTAGGTGGCTTTAGAAGCTCTCTTTCCCGAAACCTTCTCCATGTCAGTAAAAATGAGAAAACTACCCTTCTTTATTTGATTTACAATTATTCAAATATGTCACCCATGTTAATCACATTGCTCTTCCAATATGTGTCAGTTGCGGATTAACATCTGGATCAAAGCATCAGGTTTATAGGACTTGCCTTGGGCAACCAGTGATTATCACCGTTTTTTATATGATCACACAATTTTGTTTATTCTTTTGTGCACGTTAGAAGAAACTGGGATTGGCTTGCACAAATCTCCAAGTCATATCTAGACAGTGGGATTTTCTTTTCCACACAAACCCATGAGATGTAATAGTTTCTGTGCTGTGACTGCACTGCAGCGCCCTGCTTTTGCTCTTCATTGCCATGGGGTCAATCTAATAAGAAATCCACGTGTGAAACAAGGCAACACCAAGTGTCCCATGATGTAATCATGCCCCATATGAACAGATGTGCAAGATTTACAGAAGTGGGTTTGTGACCTTCATCTTTTGATGAGATGGTCATGGAATTGGAGTATTGGACATTAGGTCTTCTACATGGGTGCAAGTAGCTCCTTACATCTCAATATATCCGAACCGTCCAATATTCTCATTTAATAAGAAATATAAAAATATTTAGTTCTATATCTTAAATATTTATAAACTTTAAGAAATTTCTTAAAATAATCCAAACACATTTAAAGCTATTTGATGAAGTCATTTACTCATATGAAAATGGTGATTTTGACACACATAATCATATATTTCACATATGTAATATTTGCATATGTACAATCTATTTTCTATTTCATGTGTAAAAGGCAAAGACCTTTAAGGAAAACCATTAAAGGAAAGATGAAAGAGTCCCATTTTCTCTCGAGGAATCGGTTATAATTGAAAGATAATAAAAATAATGGCAAGATAAATGCCTACTTAATAAGAAATTATACAATGATTATACACCTCTTTACAACATAACCATTAAATGGGAATTATTAAATTAATAATATTACAGAACTATTATTACAAACTTAGGAAAAACTATCTAATAGTTTTGCCTTCAAGTGCTGGCAACAAAGGGCGGGGGCCCAAAATTAAAACATATTGAAATACAATATTTTCTTTGAAATATTATTGGAAATATAGAAGTTTTAATGAAAATAGATATAGTATTTTTCATTATTAAAAGCCTATAAATAAAACTTGAGGATTTAAAAAAAAAATCATGTAAGGAGTCCTCAAATCTATAAACCTCACACAAGGTGTGGGAGCACTCGAGTGGTCACTTCGGTGTCACAAGTGTCCATTCCGAATTTTTTTTTTCATCTAATTGGTGAGCAGTGATATCGCCAGAGGTTTTTTTACACCAGCGGTGAAATCGATGCTCCCCTGTTTCCTTCTTCTTATTTTCTTTTTTGTTTTCTTCTTCTGGTTTTGTTTTTCTTCTTTTTCTGCTCCTTTTTTTCCATCAGTTTTTCTTTTCTTCTTTCCTTCTTTCTTTCTTGTTTTGTTTTTCTGCCTCTCAGTTCTCCCCTACCTTCACCAAACAACCTGACACCCTTCTCTTTCTTTCTTATTTTCTTCCTCCACCATCAATCCAAGCACCCACCTGCATGGACACCATCTCTCTTCCTCTCCTTTTTTCCCCTCTTCTTCCTCCTCCACTTCTCTTTTTCTCTTTCAGTTTCTTATTTTATTTTCTTTGGAACCAACTTCAACTTGAGATCAACATTCAACCCATTAAAACATGTACCCATCATTGGTTCTACACAGCCAGATTCACTACTTCTTCTCTCCTTGATTTAGTGCTTTTGAAAGGATTGAATATGAATTCCAATAGAAATGATTGCATGAAATTTGAACTTTGATCATATCAAATCAAGTCATTCATTTGATGAAATAACATCATGCTCAAAGAACCAATCCCCTGTAGTCTGGGACACAAATAAGTTAGCCACATCTCAATTGGAATGAGTTGAATGAGAATATCAGAGGAGCTTTTAATATGTAGAATCAAGAATTTTGTATTTAATGCAAGAGAGCAATGGGCTCATTGTCATCATTCATAATAGAATTGAATCATGGCATCTTCAAAATTTTCGTCCCCTTCTTTTTCTTCCTCCTGTTCTTAGGAAAAGGCCTTAGTCAAAACCCACATCAAAACCTAAAACTATTATTAACTCTTAATAGATTTTACATACATTAATAAATCTCACACATCTAATAGACTTGGAAGGAAGAAGATGAAATTTGGGTTTTAAGCATAACTAGTGGAGTGCACGTGTGTTGCACATAGTAATTAGTGATAAATTTAGTTTCAAAATGATGTATTTATCGTAAAAAAAATTATAAACATATAGGTTTATAGTTCTAGTTATGTTTGTTTGAATTTATAAATGAAACAAGCATAATATTATATCTAGTTCAGTATTTATTTTTAGGTTGGAGTCACATCAGAAATAACATAGTTACTAATAAATACCATGCAAGCTAACGAGAAGCAATTTTACAAAAAAGATTAGAGGTGGTGAGCACACCGAAACTCAGTAGTTGAATAAACACATATAGTTGATGCAAATGTTGTAGAATATAAATCCTCATTATTATATAAAAGCATTTCATGTTTTCGATCAGACTAAATTTATCTGAACACCATGAAAGCATTCTACCATGATCAAAATGGGCTCTAAATGAACCTATCTTCTTCCCTCAGCTGCATATTCACATCAAATTCATCTAAATAATTTCTTTGATTTCAGTAAGGTAGTAACAGTTATCATGATGAACATTGCAGCTTGACAAATCTATCTTTTATAAAGAAAACAATTATAGTTTGAGATCCATTTACTGAATATGATGAAAAGGATAATAGATGGTACATGCTAAGGATTGTGAATCGTGTGATCCCATTTACTGAGTCCCTCATCTGCCTCTGTTATCTCTGTTTGCTTAAAACCTTCAAACATATTGTCTGATAAATGAGAGAAAGAATCAAATTTAAGAGAAACTATTTAGAATTAATTAAAAACAAATTATGTTACCATTTTGGGAAGGGTGGCCTTATCTAGATTAGATGGAAATGGGAAAATTTTGATAAAAGAATTGAAACTACCATTAAGAGCATTCACAGCCTTGTTAGCATTGCCAAAAGTGGAAAAGCACACTTAGGCATATCTCTTGCCGAGTCTTGTATAGTTGTCAGGTATAAGTTGTGTTGAAATTACTTTCCCATAGATTCTAGAATGTTTTCCTAATTCATGTTTATCACAAAATCTATCAAGATTCCTCACATACACGTTCGAATCCTGAAAAATAGAATATATTTGAATTTTTAATGATGAAAACAATACATACTCTCCAATAAATTAATCTTTCTAATACTTGCCAACTCAAATGCAGGTCTTGCCAAACAAAGGAGTCATTATACTCCCTATCATATATGCAGATGCTGGGGGAGTGATAGCATCCAATGTTTGATTTCTATGCTGAATGCATTTGTTCTTCGATTGCAAATGAGTTGAGTCAAGTCAAAATTGTTTGGGTCGAATTGGAACGTCTATGATTTGGAGTCTAATCTGTGTTCGACCTGCCTGTACCTAGTAAGGGTCAAATACTCTAAATCATGAAAGTGATTCTGAAATGCTAGTTATGTTGAACTAGAAGGCAGAAAACAAGACTCTTATGTTGAGGTCAAGCGTTGATTAGGACTTGATTTTTTTTAAAATGCATAAGTTTGAGTTTGATTAAGTAATATCAAGCCTAGTTCAAATTAATTCAAACGAAGCAATCAGGCTAAGCTTCGCTTTGCTCAAGCTCAAGGTGGTTGTTTATTGTTTATTATTATATTTGCTTGAGTTCACTAATAACAAAATAGAACTTTAATAGATTAGTTCTTGTTAAAAGTAAGTGAATTTAAGTATAGAGTTTTGTTAAGATGAATAGGGGAAAGGAAAGAAGAATAAGGAAAATTAGTCTAATTCCAAGTACAATAACTGAATTAATCTCGTATTCAAGACTATGATGCATTAGTTAGAAATTGTATATTAAAGAGAAATGCAACATGCTCCCTTTGTAAACATAGATAAGCATTATATTATGTCATTCTTCCCAATACATTTGGATAGTAATTATAAATTTATATTGAGAACAAGAGATTTTTTTTAATGTAAGTCTTGTGACAACTAAGTCACTCACAGGGTTGAGTTGTCAATGATCCAAACAGTTCTTGCCTATGATACCTAGATATTCTGAAGTTGGCAATGTATCATGTCATATTATATTCCATACTTCAGATTGTATGAAAAAAAAATTTATGTTACTGGGATGACCTTGTTGTGTCCATTTCAAATCTGGGCATCATAGCTTCTTGCCTGTACCAATATCAAGCCCATACATTATCACATAGGGCGATTTTCTATTATGTTTATCTATGAGTCATCATCTCAAGCAAGACAATGAAGAAATCACAAGAAGTTCGGAAAATCTTATCTGACTTGCACGAAGCAATATTACTATAACAAAACATTCGCAGCCTATTTGCATTATCTATAGCCTATAGGACTTCCTCTTCATCACTTCTCTGCAACACAAAATGATTATTAGCAAACTGTGTTATTAATGAAAAGTTTTTTAAAGAAATAGAATTGAGAAAAACAGATTCATTTTGTTTGTCTTTTTGTTATTTATGGTTTTAATAAAGAGAGCTATAATTAGAATACCTTGTAGAAATCAACTGCAATGAAGTTGAGTCATCTTTTACGTGCTGATTGATAGCAGGTGTTCATCATTTTTATCGGCGTAGCTGAAGGTTGCCTCATTTCAATGATAACTAACATATCTCCAAATATCTCCATGTTGACCATAAACATTGTACAATGAAATATAATTTATACAATTCTCAAATGGATAAACCAGAAACCAAAGCGGAAAACATATAACCTTAACCAAGAAAGTGAAAAGGAAAACTCATATTGTAGCCAACTATACAGGACAAAAAAAAAGCCCCAATAAGAGTAAAGATCCTGATCACATCAAACACCATATAGGTAAGGAAAAAAAAAACACAACAATCTTTTGAACATGTAACTGCAACATCCTCATACAATATGAAAATCTTAAGTAAAATGGAAGAAGTAAAGTATTTGAGTACATGGGAGTATCAAAACACAAGAAACAAATATTCTACATATTTCCTTATCAAGACTGAAATGGCCACCAATCCCTTGTACAATATAACAAAAATAGAAATAGAAAAAAATCAAATAAGTCCAAAATAAGTACAATAAAAGAAATTTTAAAAAAATCTTAGTTATATTCAATGATGAGAAGCTATGATACACAGATCCTTCAAAATGACCAACGTACTATATCGTATCGTATTTAATACTTCACTTTTTATGTGTAAAATCCGTATCCTTACTGTGTCCATAGCGTGTCCTTGCCGTATCCATACCGTACCTGGGCATCATAGGTGAGAATTAAGGAAACGCTAGTGATATCGTAAAGTATAGAAGAAAGTAAAAAAGAAACCCAATTAAGAAATAATCTAACAGATGTTTTTATAGGCAGTGTTGCAGCAGTTGTTGGAGGAAGGAAGGAATTATATAGAGGTAATTTGGATGTGGGAGACTACTCGATAGTAGAAATTTACTTTATAGATGGGAAAATGCACTCCTTTTTCATTTAAAATTTAAAACCTTTTCATTGATCTAAAACCCTTTATGATAGTAAGAAAAAATCATGTATGAAAGCCATACACACAACAATAAGCCTACATCCACATCAAAAAATTGCGAAATAAACCAAACCCAAATCTTATACTTACAAGGCGAGAAAAAAAAATCTAAATAAAAGTAATTACCATATAGAAAGGTGAGAAAAAACACTTGAAAGAATTTATGGATTATAGATAAATATCTAAAACTAAGAACAAATTAGATGGTTTATATGAAGGAAAGGTAATTCTTCTCGTCTTACATATAATATATTTACTAAGTAGATCCAATTTACTCTTTTAGGTGATAATCTAAAGTTTCCAGTTGAAAATAATGATAGTTTAAATTTGGCCTACAAGAGTCTTGATCCATATGTAGAGACTATGAAGCATTCTCTACTTTCAGAAAGGATTAAAACATTTATTAAGAAGTCATTTGCATTGAGAGAAGGGGTAAATAACCATCTCCGCTATCCAAGTGTTAACATATGTAAATCCATTGGCATGAACATTCTATAGCATCACAAAATCAAGTTCAATATACACTATTTACATCACATAATCACAATTGCCTATTTCCACCATATTCAACAATAGTATCTTAAAAAATAATGCAACATGAACATATTAACTTTGTTATAATAAATTGAAAGAAGAAAAACAGTATTTAACAAACACAACCAATCTCACAAGTAAGAAAGTAGAAAGGAAAAGAGTAGCAAATGAAAATAATTTGCAAATTGATTTATTAAATTGAGATATATCTACAAAGATAGATTGAAGTCAAAGTTTTTAAGAGAACATGAATTCTATATATATATTTTAAAGTAGCTTAGGCCCATCTTCAAAGACTATTCAAGTAAAATGGAAATTTTTTGAATAATTAAAATAAAATAAGAAAAGAGTGCACTGTTAGAATGAATGTCGATATGAAATTCACAAATTAAAAAGGAAAATATTCAATAGAAATCAAGACAAAAAATGAAAAGAAACAACAATCCCAACTTGCCCTAGTTGAACTTGAACGATATTTCATGTTCCCAACTCAAATAAAACTTGATGCCATCAAGCAAGATTCTTATATAATGAATTGTAAATCGAACATAACCCATGAAAAGATGATCACGGTCATAGTAAATGAAGAAGCCAATGCTTTAGCCAAAGCAGGAATCAACATTCAAATTGCTCCAATTTTTTATGGTGCAATACAACATTGTAGTCTTCTTCTTTTTTTTTTCACCAGAATGCATAAGTGTCTTCTATTTCACTATATTATTATTATTATGTTCAAGTCCCCTGTACTTCATTCTCCTTTCCAATTCAACGAAATCTCTTAAAATATTAAAAATTAAAAAAATTGAAAATCTACCATTCAACATAAATCAATTCACGAATATCAAATTGTAAAACAAAATAATGATATGAGAAGCACGAGAAGTCCACCTTCTTTGGTGAGATGGTATCACAACAATAGACCTCTTGAGTTGAACTTGTAGGCAATGAATGTGAATAGATTTTGGAATTGTAGTTACAAGCACTTTTTATGTGCAAGGTGCACATATAGCCTATCCCAGTATCCCTTGAATAATAATCATAGAAAGAGAATTATAAGGTGATAAATCATGCTTAGAGATTTTTCAACATTCTCCTCAAACTTCCACCAAAAGATAAAACGGAAAGGAAAAAAATCCTTAAACAAAGAACTATTATTGCTTATTGGCCTCTATGTATTCCTTAGGGAAATGGAACATCAGCGGCACCTCTTATCCACTCTCAGGACTTAACTACATTTAACACTGAAAGATTGAAAATTTCCAAGTATAAACTTTTTTGGCGTCTTAGCAATAAAAATCTAAGCGCCCACAAAAACCACTTAGCAAGAATACAATCCCATATCCTATGGATGTGGTGTTGATGGCAGCATAAGAACAACCATTTCGTGAATAAAAGCAAAATAAAGTAAATTGGTAACCATATGAAGATCATATGACATTTCATCAAAGCTTCAATATAAAAAACATAATAGTAATCTACTAATATAACCTCTTTTCAAATAGTAAATCATTTTTGCTCTATAGTCTGTAATGCTATAAGTTATCCTAATCTCAAATGAAAAATAAATACATTTTTTGTTGATCAAAATGGAAAAGTATGCTGCGACATCAAAACCTAGTAACTCTCAATAACACAGAAACACGCAAAAATTAATTACTAACTCAGTAACACATCAGGAAAATTTACAAGAGAGATCCACAAATCCAGACCTACTTTTAACCCATAAAAAACTATTTATGCACTATACGCCAGAAACAAAAATAAACTCAACTCACCACCACCAACCAAAAAACCATCAGACCAACACCAACACCACATCCAAGCAAAAACCAGGTAATATTATCAACCATCAAGCTAACATAAAACAAAACGAAAATCATCATCCATTTATCAAATTAACACCATAAATCATTAGGATCTGGCTTAACAATAAAAACCCACAAACCCTGAAAACCCAAAAAAAAAAAAAGCTAGAAATCTAAGCACAAAATCAATCAAAACCCGTCAACCATCGAATCAAATAATACCAGAAATCATCAAATCGTAAACAATGCCAAGTTCCCAACATAGTCCAGAACAAGAGTCATACTTAATCTTGTGGAGTAGCCAATTTCTCCAATAGCTTCTTGTCCCTTTTTTCCATAGCAACATCCCACACGTCGTTTCCAATATGCTTTGGCTGAAAATTTTTAGAAAAAGAAAAATAAAAATCAAAACTACAAAAATCTAAACAAAGACCAAACAAAATAAAAAACTTTTGCCCCCTTACCCTACTATGGGCAGCCTTGTGAATGTAGTATCGAGCATTTCCCATTGCACAAAGCATCCCAGTGATGATTCCTAAGGGAAGAACAGTTTCTAACGAAATCATCGACATCTTCTCAAAGAAGATTTACCAAAGCGTTGGACGAAGAGTAAAAAGTTTTTTTCTTATAAAGGTTTATTTTTTCTTTTTTTAGGGTGGTGCATGAAAGGAAGAATCCAGAGAATAGAGTGGAGAGTTTGATGTAGGAAATGTGGAAAGACAAGCAGTAGGAACCAGTTAGTTGAATTAAGAGTATAGATGTCGATATGATGATCAGATGACGGTGAGATGAAAAGATGAGATAGATAAGGAGGATAAGGATAAGCACACGTAAGCACACAGTGAAGGAGCCAAAATAGCGGGAGAAAAGTGTGCCTTTTTTATAAGGGTAATAAATAGGGCAGCATCAACTTGCTGCTAGTGTAAAAAACCTGCGGCGATATCGCCACTCACCAATTAGATGGAAAAAATGACCCGGAGTGGTCACATGGGTATACCCACACCTTGGGTGAGGTATTGTTTGGGCATCCCCTTATATGATTTTTTTGGTTAAATCCTCATAAAACTTTATGTAAAATGGAAATGGAAAAACAACAAAATTACATAAGAATCAATTTTTTATTTATAGATTTTAATGTATCTTGGTTTTTCATGTTTTTTTTTTGTTAAATTGCTTTGAATAGTTGCTTAGAAGATTTCATTTTGGAATTTTTAATCCAATCTAATATAAATAATTCCAATCAAAACTACCCATCATTGTACAAATGCATATATTATAATTAAAATTTTGCATATTACATATTGAAAATATTAAAAAATGAGAATGGGTTAGACATATATTTAATCTACTGCATGACTTTCACTTTTAGCTATCATCTTTGATATGACCTCTGTTTCACACTGAGAACTAAAATATGGGTGAAAAAACCATTACATATTTAAAGGAACAAATCGAAAAAAATTTTCCTTAAATATCTTATAGTTTCAAGCAATGGAAAGAGATAAATATAAAATCATACTCACCATTCCTTACAAAAGCTTGAAAGGAAGAAGATAAGACATCACCATAAACTTGTATTGCTTTGCATGTTATATATCCAGTGATGAAGAAAGAAAGCCCTAACTTGCCAAAATATAAATTCAATAAATTTCAAGAAAATTATACTTAAATTTAGGATAAAATTATTAGCATCTATAATGTGGCCCACTCATGGGCAGCCCTAACACAGATGGATAGCCCTCACAAAGAAGTTTATTTGAATAAAGAGAGGATGTGTTAATTCTTCTAAGACTCAAACCCCAATTGAGAGAGTTTATTTCAACTCTTCTTCCTTGTCCTATTCTAACTTAAGTTGGAGTCTATCATCCACTAAACCAACTACTATAAATAGATATGGCTGGGTGGTAATAGAGCACTATAATACTTATAATCAATGGAGATAAGTTGTTCATCACCATCTTCTCCATTAGGGTGTCCATCATTGCCTTGAGACTTTGAAGAATGAATACTACATGGTTGATTTCTAATAGACAGTTAAGGATCTCTACGTCCATCGCTTGATCCAAAGTGACACTGTCCAGATGGTGTTTGTAGCGACCCTGTGATCCTGATTGACGTTTCCGCAGCACCAAAAGTTATCATTGGTATCGGAGCTTTACTAGACCACTCAAGCAAAGATTAGAGACAAGTTGGCTTTGCATTAACAGTTCGGATTTTGCGAAAGTGTTGTGGATTTGTTACACGTACATCATCTTCTGCGTGGGTGCTCTCAGGTTACAATTTCCTTTTCCTTGTTCTGTAACAAGAAGGAAGATGTCGTGCCCCCTAGCCGGGGAGTTGAATTAAGATTTAATAATGATGTGGTGTTTGCGCATTTTAATCTTTAGGATCGAATCCGCGTGCACGAGGATGAAGCCCCATC
This sequence comes from Sextonia rubra, assembly GCA_037013555.1. Lineage (NCBI taxonomy): Eukaryota > Viridiplantae > Streptophyta > Magnoliopsida > Laurales > Lauraceae > Sextonia > Sextonia rubra. The sequence continues at coordinate 30,184,538 of JASUAD010000009.1, forward strand.
ACTAACAAATTAAATAGCAGAAGGTTATGTGATATTGCCACTTAAAGTCCGTGGCCCTCGGATTCCATGCCGCTACCCAAAGCATATTCCATACTTACCAAGAAAAACATAAATCTTAGATTAGTAATCATAAAATTCATAAAATAATGAGCCCGACAAGTAACCAGGGAGTTGCATTAATAACTTTCAATATTTAAAATTCTAAGGTACGTTTATACATATATATTCACATAAACGGTCGGTTAGACTGGTATAATCCAAAATAGACCCAAAACACAATCAATTATAACCCTCCCCAAAATGTGACGTATCTCCGATAATCAGCATGATGTCTAAGTGACATCAGTGGTACTAACATACTCGTAAATGCATGTGGCTCCACACCCTCATCGCACTCCAGCTCAAGGGCAAGGGTGAGCAAGCCTGAACATCAAGGTGATTGGGTCAGATATGACGATCTGGCAAGAGATTAATAACACTACATACACAATATACTTACAGCAATATTGATTAATAAACATGTTAACAGATTATATAGAGGGCATGAACATGATAACTAGGCATGTTGTCCATTATAATAGAACAATAAGCATGTAAGGATCATGAATAAAAGGAAAATCATGTTGGTATACTGTAACAAGCTAGTTAGCAATCCATGTAGTTAAATTCTCCATTACAATTGCGCTGCATGATCGTGACCCAGCAGGCATGAACATAAAATTCACTTCGGTATGCACTGCGTGTCCCGAGTGAATGAAAATCCACTCTCGGCTACACTGCTGGCCAGAGAGGGAAAAGGGATTTCTCATAGCTAAAGCCGCAGTGTGAAAATCGCCCCTAACTAGAGCCCAAGAGAGACCTGAGGGAAACATGAAGCCATCTGCAGAGGTGTAAATACAAGAAACTAAATTCAACTCTCGACTTGGACTAACCAAGAGAGGATTGAAGCTTAGTGGTGTCAACACGTGGAATCATGAAAAATTGGGATAACTAGCTGAACGTAACTAAATACCGAAATGAGGAGATATTCCTCACTTGCATTTCATGTCGTACTTTCATATCATATCAAGCTTATGAACATACTTACGAATAATCCTTTGAGGTCACAACAGATAAACACCATGTAACCTGGGACAAAACAAGCATTTTGAGCGATTTCTGAGAGAAAGTGGGTGAAAACAGTTTTTTTTTTCATTGAAAACGGGTCACTTACCAGATTTATATTGAAAATAGAAACATAGAAACCCTAAAGTTTGAAACCGTAGGACAGCATCCCAACATGAAATTGCTTGCCCTAAAATGGGTAAAAAAGTATGAGGTGGATCAAGTGTCCGAAGGTGGGCACAGTGCATCAAGGTAACCCTTGCCAATCCTCAAAACACCCTAACTTAGGATTCACTCAATTAAGGGTCTCCAGGTGCAACACAAGTGCCAAACGTCATACCTCATGCGACTCTCAACTTAACCTTCCCCATCTAAGTCTGAGTACCAAAAAAGTAAGAAAGTAACTAGCGCAAACAAACGTGACATGAGTGTAGTTTACACGAAACACACAATATAACTTGAGATGAGTAAGGAATACCACCTAACATTTTATTAAGGTCTATGGATTGGCTTCGGCGGGGTGGAATGCTCATGAAACGCACTTACGCTAATTTTAAGATCCAAATGTCAAAATTTTTATCACCTTGGTGCTTAATCATGTAAGGACATCTTTAATACTTAAATGGCCTACATCTGGTTCATAAAATATCCACCCACACCTCCGAACAAACCTCAAGGGATATATATGTTCCAAACTTCTCATATTTGAAGTTCAAGTTCGTGGTCCAAGTGAGTCCGAGCGGTGGTCCTAATTTATGAGCCTAAGTAAAGCATTCTCAACTTGAGAAATGCGTACATTTTAATCCTCTAATTGGTGTATTAGAGGAGCAATTAAATGCCTTAATTAGTGCTTTGAAAATCCTCAATTAAGCCCTCAAAATTAGGAGAAAATGGACAAAAGGAAGGGGAGCAAAAAGCCCTCAAATGGGACCATTTGAACACTGGCCCTGAGTGGCCATTCTAGTCACTTCAGAGTGCAATGGCCAGTCCACCTCCTTTTGCAATATTTGATGCCTGAATTCTCTAAAGTTTTGAGTCATTTTTTTAAGGCAACCTACAGCCATTCTCTTGAGCATTAAATGACTGAATTTTGACACTGAATTGGGCTTCAAAACCACCAAATTTATTAATCTAAACAATTAACATAGTGAGAAAAATACATGACTAGTATATGGGAATCATGAAATAATCAAACAACACTTCATGATAGTGAGATTAATCACTTGCCTCAAGCTTCAATGGTCCAAATCAAGTCTCTAAAACCTTCAAATCAGCTGAAACCCACCTAGACAAGAAATTCTCCAAAAAAGCCCTTAAATCAAGAGAAAATGGAAAAACTAGTGAAGACTTGGTGAATCGACTTGGCATGGTTGGGAATGAGAATGAAGTTAAAAGAGAAGAGGGGCCATTTATCTTAGATTAAAGTGGGTCTCACTCACTTAAAATCTTGTTCGGGCCATAACTTCCAGACCGTTGATTGAAATGTGATCATGCAAAAGACAAAAGTCCATGAAATCAAATTATCTTTCAAATGGGTATAATATTGACATGGTTTGGGTACCTTCGAATTTTGACTGATTTGGTTTTGGCGATTGAATTTCGACGAAAAAGAGATTTAATGACTCTAAATGAATCGAACAAAACATGAAACTTAAAGAGCATGATTTTATCTATCAGATAAAGCTGATACAGGAATTTTTAGAATTTACAATCGCCCCTTATAGTTTCCCAAAATTACAATTTGGCCTCTAAAGTTGTTTGACTTGGCTCAAACGCACTCCAAACTTTTCAAAGCTATTGAAAATACATTCTAACCCTAGAATTAAGTTCGTCAGTATATAAAACACCCAAAAAAACTAAAAATCATAAGTAATTACCCATAATTACCCTTAATTAGTCCAAATACAAATAATTATGGGTCGGATCTTTATAGAAGAAGAAGACAACTCCTTTTTGTTTCTTCTACACATGAAGCGGTGAAGAAGGAAAGGGCTTGATTTTCGTCCTTTTTACACAACTGTTGTAAAGGAAACAATCAGGGATATCTGATTTTTTTTTCTGTTAATTATGAGACATGACTACTGTTAGGACTACTCAACATGACTCTAATTGTCATTGCACATGGATACTTGGAGCACTTCAATATGCAGTGTAAAGTGTAGTGTTGGAATGGTTTAACTATGCATCATACTTTAAAAATATATATAAATATATATATATATATAAGTTTGGTGAAAACTTGACACATATATTGTCAAGGTCAAACAAATTTTATAATCAAATTCGTGTGCAAGTAATGATTGGAGTCATCTTAACCTTTCTTTTGGGATCTGTGCTTGTGCTTGTGCTTGCAAAGAACCCCTTTTTAAACGTAAGTTATGAACTTGTACATATTGGAACCGAGAACAGTGGCCCCAGCATATGGTTAGTGATATCTAAATTTTTTTCACTATTAACCATGAGCTATGACTACTGTCAGTATTGCTCAACATGACTCCAATTGTCATTGCACACGATGACTTGGAGCACTTCAACATGCATATTGTAAAGAGTAGTATCGGAATGGTTAACTATGCATTGCACTTTAAAAATATATATATAAGAGTTTGGTGAGAACTTAACACATATTGTCAAAGTCAAACAAATTTTATAATCAAATCAATGTGCAAATAATTATTAGAGTCATCTTAACCTTTTTTGGGGGATTTGTGCTTGTACTTGCACAGAAGCCTTTTTAAACATTAGAACCGAGAATAGTGCCCCCCACCCCCGTCGATTTTGGGCTTTCAAAATCAATCTCAGCACTATAAATCCCATTGCAAGCTATATTAACAAAATGGCCATGATCAAGCCCACTCTCATAGCATTAGTTTCTTTAACGTTTATTGTGTGTCCGCATATATATATATATATGTTTTGGTTCAAAAGAGCCCATGTCTGCCGAATGTGCTGTCCATTTTTTTTTTATAGGCCTTGGATCAGTTGAAACCTTTTAGGATTGGTTAGATGGACAATCAGACCAATCAAGGGACTGATTTGGATCTCCATCAAATCCATTTTATTTAATTTGAAAATTGGACCCATCTTAAGCTAATCTGACTATATAATCTTTTAGCTGGTTATATATTCATATTTAATCTCATTATGTGGTTTTAATTCAACTAAACCTAGGCTCACAGTTTGATGACCAGGTCATTTTAAGACTCATAGATGGGCATATTATGTGCACCGTTGATGGTGCAGTCCAGCACCGCATGTACATGGGCAGGGTCGTACCCATTTAAATTTGTTATATTATCAAGCCCAGATTTATACTACTGTGGTCCCTTCTAATAGTTGTTCTGATAAGCCTATATTATTTGGCTGTTTAAGGGCCATCCAAGCTTCCATAATATATTATTTTATTTTAACCTGATTGGGCTTCATGTTTTCTACCACTCAGACATATCAAATTTTGATCCTCATAATATTAGGAGTTGAACTAGTGTGAGTGTATATAGAATAAGCATGCGAACTTGGACTTATTTTAAAATTATTTTTTATACTAATGGTCCCTAAAATATGTGGGGGATGTCCAACATATTAGTTTTCAATAATCTTTTGCATTTTTTGCACGAAAATCGATGTATTGAGTAGCATGATACTATCAAATCACCCGATTAATTATGATTATTGTTTTTGACTTATCGAATTAGCCCTAGGCATGAAGGGTTTTCATTACGATGTCTTAATTTTTGAATTGATTTGAATGCAAAAAGGGCAACAAATACGCATGTATATGTTGCCACTATTGTGCATTCATTGACTGGCATATTTTGTTTTTTTCTCCAGTGATCACTTCAAAAGGCATTATTGCTGACCTTAATAAAGGGGTTAAGTGAGATGATAATAACTATGACAAGTGGTACCAATCCATGACCTACTTATTTGATGAACAAGAGGTCACGCATACTTTGGAAATGGTTATGATCTGATCTGAACTTGAAAATGATGCTGCACCTATGCCTGTATTACATGATTTTGATAAGTGGGAGAAACATAATCGTACTGCTCATAACATCATGTTGAGCATTATGCATTTTGAGTTAGTTCCCATTTATGAAACTTATAACATGGCTAAGGAGTTGTAGGAAGCTTTGAAAGAGGAATACGATGGTATTACTGCTGGGAAGACCCGCGTGATGACCATGAAATTTGACGCGCATTGGATGGCCTCAAGAGTAAAACTCAGAGACCACCTCCACAAAATGAGTCAAATGATGGCGGATCTTGCTAGGGCGGGAAATAAACTAACCAAGGATTAAAAGATCATTGCAGTCCTATGATCTTTACCTGACTCAGGGTATATAATAAAACAATTCATGACTCATTCTGAGGTAGTTAAGACCTTTAAAGATTTGTATTGCCATCTTGAACTTGAAGCCCAAAAAGTTCAGGTAGAAGTCGCGGGATAAGCATTGTTTGCTAATCAATAGCATGGATCAAGATCAAGACCTAACGAAACCAAACGAAAGCATAAATTTCAAAAGGCAGCAAAACGCAAAAAGAAGCATAAAATATATCATAAACCGAATGCACCCAAGCATGACCAAAAGATGCATTACAAGTGTAACAAGGAAAGGGACTAAGCCAAAACCAAATGCTATAAGTATCAGGAACTTAGTCACATCACTAAAACCAGCCCCAAGCAAAATAAGGTAAACACCTAACTTTGCCACTCGCTGTAGTTTGCTTCAAAGCATTTTATGTGGATGAAAGTTCTAATGTGTGGATAATTGACTTAAGGGCTATCAAGCACATGACAAAGGATAGAAATAGTTTTTTAGGAATTTTAGTCAATAGATGTTGGTTGCAACAAGCTTTACATAGGCAATAACTCTTCCGTAGACGTATTAAGAATTAGTGATTATTTTCTTCAAACGTCTACAGGGAAGACTATGGTGCTCCATAAGACGCTATTTGTACTTGGCATGCACCAGAATTTCTTGTCAGTTTGCAGGTTTGCAAGTGACAGTTTTAATTTTAGTTTTACTAAAGATAAAGGTTCTATTAGAAAAAATAATTCTATTTATGCATGGGGATTTATTATTGGAGATTTATACATTTTGAATTTTAATAATACTATAATTGAATTCTCTGAATCCTTTATTGTGCATGATATGAGTTCCGAATCTATTAAGTGGCGTTCGTTTAGGCTATATCGGAAAGGAAATGATGATTCAGTTGGCTAGGAAGGAATGCTTGGATCTCTCACACAAGTACAATTGCCTCTATGTGAGTCATGTGTGATTGAAAAAGCCACAAGAAAGCAGAAGAAAGCAGTTTTCTAAGGCTGAAAGATCCAAAGCCACCCTTGAAATTATCCACTTTGACATTTGTGGATAAATGAATGTGGCTAATGGAGAGGGAACTTGATATTTCAGTACTTTCATCGATGACTTTTCTCTTTATAGTCATCTGCTTTTTATTTCCCACAAATATAAGGCAATTGATTATTTCAAAATTTTTGCAAAAGAAGTTCAAAATAAGTTTGATAAAAACATTAAGACCCTAAGGACCGATCTAGGTGGGAAATATGCTTCGTAGATTTTTAAAAGTTTTTGCATGGAAAATGGTGTTTCTCGGCAATTAACTATGGCAGACACTTCACAACAAAATGGAGTTGCGGAAAGAAGGAATATAACTCTTTTAGAGATGATAAGATCCATGATGGCTCATGCCAATTTAGTAGTTACCTTTTGGGGTGATGCACTGCTCACTATAGTATACAGTTTAAATAGCATCCTTTCTAAATCTTTTCCAAAAACCCCTTATAAATTGTGGACTAGTAGGAAACCTTCTTTAGGAGATCTATGCTCGTGGGGTTCTTAAGGGCATGTACAAATCCCGCATCCAAACAAATTAAAGTGTAAAACATTTCCATGTATATTTGTGAGATAATCTAAGTTGATAAAAGGATACGTTCTAGTTCATGAGGATATATATGGTAAATTGATTGAAACGGAGTCTTTTGATGCAGATTTCTTTGAGTTTTAATACCTTGAAAAGAAAAGGACAAGGGTATCCATTCAACTTTTTGAAGCAGATGATTCCACCTTTCAAGGGGAAGCAACACCACTTGCTGGACTTAATGGGAGAAATCCTAGGCAAGGGGAGTGATCAAAATGCCTTTCGTCTTTTTTCTTGTGGGTTAATTTGGCAAGAAGTTTTTTGACATTGAGGGAACTTCTTATGCATACATTGCAATTAACGAGGACGAACCACGTTTTTATGAAGAAGTAATAAAAAAAACTCGAAGGAATAAATGCTGGTGATGAATGACGAGATCAACTCTATGTCTAAAAACCATATGTGGGAAATAGTTAATCTTTCCAAAGATAGGAAAGCCATTGCAAATAAATAGGTTTTGAAAATAAAGCAAAAGGTTGATGGTTCCATTGACAAATTTCAAGTTAGGCTTGTGGTTAAGGGGTTCACACAGAAAGAAGGTGTAGATTACAAGAAAACTTTCTCTCCTGTGGTGAGATTCTCTTTTGTCCACATGATCTTATCTATTGTGTCTCATATGGATTTCGAATTACATCAAATGGATGTTAAGACTGGTTTTTTAAATGATGATCTTGAGATGGAGATATATATGAAACATCCAATAGGATATATGGAAAAGGACCGTGAAGATAAAGTCTATTAACTTAATAAATCAATCTATGGCATTAAACAATCCTCACGACAATGGTATAAAAAGTTCATAATATAATCATGTTGAATGGTTTCTCCATGTGTTATGAAGATCATTGTGTTTACATTAAGCGATCTAAATATAAGTTTGTGTTGTTATCCCTTTATGTTGATGACATTCTTTTGGCTTGCAATGACGTTAAATTTTTAAATGAGACTCAGGCTTGGTTATCAACTGTTTTTGAAATAAAATAATTTGGGTTAGGTTGAGTTCATTTTGGGAGTTAAAATCACTCGGGATCGTAAGAAATGCCTTCTTGGGTTGTCCTAAAAGACTTACATTAAGAAGATTTTAAAGAAATTTAGAATGGCTAATGTTGGACCCGTTGAGACCCCGATTGACAATGGCTATAACTTGAGTAAAATGCAATGTCCTCAGTCTTATGATGAAACAAAAAAGATGTTTCCATACCTTATGTTAGTGCTGTAGGTAGTTTTATGTATGTTATGATGTGCACGTGTCCCAATATATGTTACGCGGTTGGGTTAGTTAGTCGCTTTCAAAGTAACTGAGGTATTGCTCATTGGATTGCCATTAAATGATTCTTCCGATACTTAAAAGGCACAAAAGATATTATGCTTTTTTATTAAGGTGGCAACTTGAGCTTGTTAGCATACAGTGATTCATCCTTTTCGAATGATCCAGATGAGGAAAAATCCATGTTAGGATATGTATTCTTACTAGGCGGGGGAGTCATTTCATGGTCCAGTAAGAAGCATGAGTGTCTCGTCATGTCGACCACTGAGGCTGAATATGTTGCTTGTGCACTGGCGGCCATGGAGGTCATATGGATTCGGCGTTTTTTGTGGGATTTGATACTCGTACCTATTGCTTGCGATCATATTCCATTGAAAATGGACAATACATTGCTATATGCTTAGTAAAGAACCTCAGCTCCATCAAAGGGTTAAACATATAAAAAAAGTGGCGTTTCATCTATTAGCAAGTAGAAGCAAAAGAGATAACAATATCTTATGGGCCATCTTTGGAAATGATTGTTGATCTGCTGACTAAACCCTTAGTGCGAGAGCCTTTCACAATTCATGAAAAGTGCATGGGAATGCATTAAATATAATTCTTTTTTTTAGTGGGAGCGTATTGGAGTTATTTTAATAAATCAATTTCTCATTGTTTTATGGATAACATGTATGGTTCATTTCCTCTTTTTATCCATATCATATCATTCATATTATATTAGCAACAAACATAGAGCACCGTGTGTTAAGATACACACGTGGCACTCGCATGGATAAAGACCGTCCATGATGTCTTAGTGACTGATAAGATGAGGTGCATCCATTTGTATGATATGTCAATTAGGCCAATATGGATCTTATTGGTACATGCAGATGTTTGAAATGCTGACTCAGTCTTATGTGTATTAGGGTGATGTAAATCACAAACTGAATGAGATTGAACATTAGTCATCAGACAAACTAATACCATAGTAAGTCTGATAGCTTATTTTTTAAAAACCAAGTGTGGTTGTATTTGTGAAGACATGCTGGCACAGTGGTGAATTGGAGCAAATATTAGCATGGTCTCAACTGTAGAGTTAATGCAATTTCACACTGCGATGCTTGTCTACATATATGCATGTTTGAGGACCTACTTATGTGCAACTTGATAACACCCTAAAATTCTAGTTAATGTGTGGGAGTTAGTCTCATAGGTGACTCTTGAGCTTAGAGTTAGTTTTTACGTAAATTGATTCCTGAGGCTTTTGTACCTTTATACCAACTCTACATTGGAAAATGAGATTGAGTGACACTACTTTAGCTGCGAATGAGCTACAGCAACATAAAAGCCTATAAGCCACTGTGCTAAGAAAGTTGCTTAGTTGATTTCGACTCTTGTAAGTCCATGGGAAGACCCCTTGACATCATACTTATGTTCATACGTGCGTATACGTAAGACATTTATCAGCCCACCCATAACAAGTATTTTGAGATTTATTTAGGCAAACAAAAATTTAAAATTATTTATATATGTAAATATATTAGTTTAAGAAAATGGATGCAAAATGATTTTTCTCGATAAGTTGAATAAGAATGTATGTAGGTTGAACATAACTCAAGGGTATGAGTTCATGTCCAATCCGGTGTAGTCATGCGAGTGTCTAAGGCAGACTCATATGTTGGTGAGTTGATATATTCAAGTTAAATGGCGACTTAGTTTACATTCTCTCTGTTGATAGGCATTGTGGATGTCTCACTCTTTAGATTTATATTTATTTTGCGGAATTGGATGATGGATGACTGAGATCTAATAAGATTAATTTTGTTCGATAAGAGTGAGAGACTGAAGGGGCTCACTCATGGGTAGCCCTAACACAGATGGACACCCTTCACAAAGAAATCTATTTGAATAAAGAGATGATGTGTTAATCCTTTTAATACTTAAACTCCAACTGAGAGAGTCTATTTTAACTCTCCTTCGTTATCTTAGTCTAACTCGAGTTAGAGTCTATCATCCACTAAGCCTATTACTATAAATAGATATGGTTGGGTGGTGGTAGAGCACCAGAATACTTATAACCAATATAGATAAGTCGTTCATCACCATCTTCTCCATTAAGGTGTCCATTTTTGCCTTGAGATTTTGAAGAATGAATACTACATGGCTGATCTCTAGTTGACAATCAAGGATCTCTACGTCCATTGCTTGATCCAAACCGACACTGTCTAGATCTTGTTTGTAGCAGCCTTGTGATCCTAATCTACACTTCAACAACACTTAAAGTTATTATAAATGAGAATATTTTTATACTACAATATTGATATCACAAGACTCAAATCATTGTAAATTACAATAAAATGATAATAACAATATTTGAAAATCCTACCCATAATTTCATGGAAAGAGAGAGAACTCGCAACATTGTAAAAGGCAAGACCAAGAGATAGATCATAGATGAGATAGATTGAGTGGTATCCGTGCTGGAGTATGGTGGAGGCGAGAGAGTATCTATATGATCATGTTGGGCTTCAACAATGAATTCATTAATTAGGCAAATTTCAAACATAGAATTCATATATACTCAACATAAAAAATAAACCATTATTTATTTTAAACAAAGCATATAATGAAAACAAAAGATCAAATGTTCAACATAATGTATAAACAATTGTTTATTTTAAACAAAGCATATAATGAAAAAAATTGAAAACAAAAAATCAAATGGAAAAATATGTTAGTGTCATTGTAAGAGTGTGTTGTCAATTACGTGACCAAAGTGTAGTTCGGTTCTAGAATGACCTAGTTTACCTCAGAAGTTCATTGAAGATCAAGCCAAGTTCAAAGAAGTTCAAGCAAGTTCAAGACCATTCAAGAAAGACCTATCAAATGAAGACTAAGCAAAGAAGTTCAAGATCATTCAAAGAAGATCATCTGTGAGTGCCAAGGGATAAGGTAACTGTGATCCCTAAGTGTCCATAGAAATAAAATAGGAAATTATGTTTTTCAAACACCCTGTTTTGTTCTACGGCTTGGACCACGGCTAAGCCGTAGATCCTACGGCTCACTCTCCAGAGAGTATTTTTTGAAGCTTTTTGTTCTACGGCTGACCCTACGGCTGCACCGAAAAATGTTACGGCTAAGCCGTAGTGTGTTTCACGGCTAAGCCGTAAAATCTACGGGCCACAATCCAGAGAGTGTACTTGGCCATATTATGCTTACGGTTGACCTTGCGGCCAAGCCGAAAGGCCTTCACGGCTAAGCCGAAAGGCCTTCACGGCTAAGCCGTAATGTGATTCACGGCTAAGCCGTAAAGATTACGGGTCACTCTCCAGAGAGCAGTTTTTGGGAGATTTCAGTCTACGGCTAACCCACGGCTAGGCCGAAAGGTGCTCACGGCTAAGCCGTATAAGGATTTACAGCTAAGCCGTAAGCTTAACCGTAAGAAGGAATTTTTGTTGAATCTGGTCAAACTAGCCATTGGATGTTGTTAGAGCTTACGGCTAAGCCGTAGACCATTCTGTTCTTAGCCGTAGATCTGTCCGTTGGAGCTTATCTGTATTTAAAGAGGACCTCTCCCTTGCTCCAACCACTGAATTTATTACTGAGAAAATCACTAGTATAGCTGAGCCTTTGCACCTCTATTAAAATCATCTTCAAAGCTCCCTCAACCACCTACTCTCCAACACCAAAGAGTGCCATTATTGTTACAAGTAGAGTAGTTGGTGAGTTAGGAAATGCTCCATTAAATCTGAGAGAATACCTTAGCCTTCCAAACCCTCTTAAAACCTCTTCCCTTGGCTGAGCATTCAACTGAAGATCTTCATCACCAAGGAGCAAGAACAAAGAGGCCAAAGCTTGGAGCCAGTCTTTCAAGCATCAAGAGCACCACTCAAAACCAAGGTATACAATTCCTTGTTTAGGTGTTCCTTAATATTTCAATTCTCATTGCTGTATTTGGTGGAAGACAAACCACCACATCAAAAATTGTTGTAGTTGGTGGACTAGATCAAGGATCAACCACCTGATCAAAAACTCTAGTTGGTGGAAGACAAACCACCGAATCAAAAACTGTTGCAAGAGGTGTATGTTATGTAAGTACCTCTTATTTAGTGGAACCAAGGGAGATTGCTCTTGAGAGTGGATGTAGGTCTAGGACCGAACCACTATAAATCACTGTGTTTATTGTTTGTTGTGTGTGGATGTTGCCTTGCATTCTTGTCACTTGAGTTGATGATCTTTTATAAGTTACATCTTTGTTGCTCTAGGTGCATTTCTAAACACTCACAACTCTGAATATCTCTCTTAAATCCTCTTGGGGACTCTCAATTTTAATAATCCTTCAGATTACTCACAAATAAAACCTAAGTCTTGAAAAGAAATTTTTAATAGTCCTATTCACCCCCTCTCTAGGACTTAGTGTGATCTAGTTATTGCACTTTCAAAATATACTTCATTAAAAAAAAAAACCTCACTTGTCTGCCTTAGACAGTTTGGTTTCACACACCTACAGTGAGAACTTTCTGTGGAGCCCATTTGTGGGTCTTATTTGGGGATAGGACCAAAGGAGATAAAAAGATCCATGTGGGACTGCCCCAGTTATCAAGTTTGGCCCTAACCAAATGTCCATAACTCCATCATCCGTGGCCCACAAATCTAGTTCATTCATATTCGTGTACAGTCGATCCAATGGTCCAGTAAATTCGGACTTGATCGAAAGTTAGGGTGTGTAGATATCAGTGGGTCCTCTGTGTATTACAAGATTTGAATTAGGTGATAGATGGGCCCACCTAGAATTATTACAAAAAAAAAGGTGAAAACTAATTTTCACAAGATTTTTTTCCATTTATATATATTGTAGTATTTAGGTGAGAACTGTTCTCACCTACCTATTATGAGAGCTTTTTATGAGTCCTATTTGGGGATGAGACTAGGGGGATGGAAAGATCCATGCGGTGCTACCTTATTTATCAAATTTGGCCTCAATTATATGTCCCTAATCCCATCATCTGTGGCTTATAAATTCAGTCCATTGGAATTAGTATACAGTCAATTCAATGGTCTAGTAAATCCGGATCTGACCGAAAGTTGGGGCGTGTGACTATCAAAGGGTCTCCTGTGTATTACAATCTTTGGATTGGGTGATAAATAGGTCTCACCTAGAGTTATCATGAAAAAATAGTGAGTACAGTTCTCACTTGAATATTGCCAATATATATGGCTTTAATCTTATGAGAATTGTTCTCACACACATATTGTGAGAACTTTTTATAGGGTCTACTTGTGGATTCCATTTGGGGATGGGACCAGGGCGATGAAAAGATTTATATGGGACTACCCTAAATATTAGTTTGGCACCAATCACATGCCCATAACCCCTTCATCCGTGCCCACAAATCTATTTTATTCAGATTGGTTGAAAATCAATCCAACGGTGTAGCATATTCGGATTTGAATGAAACTTGGGGTATGTGACTATCAGGGGTTCCTTGTATATTGCAAGATTCAGATTAAGTGATAGATGGGCCTCACTTAGACTTTTTACAAAAGAGTGGTGAGAGCTAGTTCTCATAGGATAAATTCTCAAAAACTTCCCATTTTAAAAGGGGAGTGTTTTGCACCTCTTGATTTTTCTAATGAGATCATGCCACCTATTTTTACATGCCAACTCATATTAAGTGAGAAAAAAATGTATGTTTAAATGGTTTGACTTCTTGAATAATAGCCCATGATGGACACATTAGCTAATTAGAGAATGGGTGGTTTTCGTAAGAAAACAAGCAGGGAGTTTTCTAACGTACCTACAAATACATATTTATATAGGAGAATCTTTGTATGCATACTACCTTCATAGAGAAACCGTGCATACTCCTTTGTGGGGCCCACTCGAGACCCGACTAAGGGATGAGAATAAGGCGGATGAAAAGATCCATGTAGGACTACCCTTAATATCAAGTTTGGCTGCAATCACATATCCTTAATCCCTCCATCCTCGGCCCACAAATCTGTTACATTTGGATCGGTGCATAGTTAATCCAACGGTCTAGAAAATTCAGATTTGATCAAAAATTTGGGTGAGTAGTTATTCGTGAGTCCCTTGTGTATTGTAAGGTTTGGATTAGGTGATAGTAAACCCCACCTAGAGTTCTCACAAAGAAAAATGGTGAGAACAATTTTTACTTGAATATTTTCGATATATATGGAAATATTCAAGTGAAAACTAGTTCTCACCATGCTTTTATGAGAACTATTTGTGGGGCCCATCTAAAAACCTATCTAAACTGTACATAAATAAAGAACTCCTTTGAAAATCACTAATCTCAAGGTTTGGCACCCATCTGAATGGATTTGACCGTTGAATAAAAAGTTGAGAAATTTTAAATAAGAAGCCATTAAAATTGTTGGCCATGAATGAATAAGCTAGGTTATGGTATTGGGGTTATACTTGATATTTGTAATAGTCCCACTTAGATCTTTCCATCTCCCTTGGTCTCATCCTTAGATAAGACCCATAAGTGGGCCCAATAAAAAGCTCTCATGGTATCCATGAGAATAGTCCACACTATAATTAAGTCCATATATATATATAGGAGAATCTTTACATGCATACGTCCTTCACGGAGGGATCATGAGCCTTCTTCATGGGGTATTCGTGGACTCCACCAAGATATAAGATCGAGGGATAAAAAGATCCATGCTGGACCACCCTAAATATCAAATTTAGCCCAAATCACATGTCCCTAACCCCTTTATCTGTAGCCCACAAATCCATTCCATACAGATTAGTGTAAAATCGATCTAATGGTCCAATAAACTTAGATCTAACCAAAACTTAGGATGTGTAGCTATTGGAGGGTCCCCTATGTATTGCAAGGTTTGGATTGGGGGATAGATGGGTTCCACCTAGTGTTCTCACAAAATAATAGTGAGAGATAGATGCACATTAATATTATCCATATATATATGGCAACTCTCTCCTCAACTCGACCTAATGGGAGAGGGCTTACCTACTGCATAGGGTGGGGCCCACTGTTTGGTCCATCCAGATGGACCACACACAGAGCCCCTTTGAATTGCTCATGTCCATTAAATTTGGCCCCATTCGATGTCGCTAGACTATTGGATCAATTTACATCCATCCGAAATTATTGTACACTGCTAAACTTGTGGAGCCCAAATGGAGATGATAATGATCAGGTGTGAGGTTGATTTTTTTTAGATACGAAAGCTCCTAAGGAGAGCTTCAAATACGTGGCATCCGCATCCCCATGTGGGTCCCTAGATGGGCACCCCACTCATGAGCAAACGCCTTATCCTCAATTCTAAGACGCCACACACATACACAAATATATATATAAGATGAATATTAGTATGTATCATTCCCTCACTATAGAATGAGGGATGTTTACATGGCTTTCCTTATTTGTATTTGAGCATTCCTATTTTTCATGTCCTTTTTATTTTTCGCATATTAATATATTCAAATATGGAAGCGTCCCTCACCTTATGGTGACGGATGAATACATACTAATATTCTCTTATATATATAAGCTTTAATAATATGAGAAGTGTTTCACACACCTACTATGAGAACTTTTTATGAGGCCCACTTGTGAGTTCTATTTGGAGATGGGACCGGGGGTGGAAAGATCTATATGGGACCACTCTAAATATAAAGTTTGGCCATAATCACATGTTTCTAATCTTTTCATCTGTGATCTACAAATCTAGTTCATTAGGATTGGTGTACAGTTGATCCAACGATTCAGTAAATTTGGATTTGACTGAACTTGGGACGTGTGATTATCAAGGAGGTCCCTATGCATTGTAAGATTTGAATTGGATGATAGATGGGCTCCACTTAGACTTCTCATAAGAAAGTGGTGAGAAGTAGTTCTTATATGATTATTTCCCTATATATATATGAAAATATTCATGCGCATCTATCATACTATCCCTCACTATGTTATGATGACGGACAACAAAGTGGGGCCAACTTTATGAATCATCCAAACATATGGGACCCCATAAATTACAATGAATCAATTGAGTTTTCACTAATCTGAATGGATTGAATCATTGGATTTATGGTCAAAAAAATTTTTTAACGTAAAGTTGTCAAATTTGTGGGCTAGTAATGAAGGGATTAGAGACTTGGTATTGACCTTAAACTTAATTTATGGGCTCATCTAAGGTGACTTTTTCCATCCCCCCCACCCCCAAGTCCCATAATCATTAGGGCTTTAGGCGGGCCCTATCAAGTTTGTCTTTTACCTTTATGTTGAGCAATAAATGCATATGAATATCCCCCTATATATATATAGGTAAATGTGCTTCCAGAAGAATTATTGGTGGGGCCCACCTAGCAATCTATCCAAATAGGCACAGACAAAGACTCTCCTTGATAGTCACTAATTCCAAAGTTTGACACTTATATAAATGGATTTGACCGTTCAATGGAGGGTTGAGTTTTTTTTTAATATGAATCCATTAAACTTGTGGGCCACGGATAAAGGGATTAGGTGCATGGGATTGAGATCAAATTTGATACTTGTGATTGTCCCACATAGATCTTTTCTTTCCCTTTGTTTCCATTCCCAGATGGCCTCATAAAAAGTTCTTGCGATGACTTTGGGAAAACTATTCTTACTAGAAAAAAGCCCATATATATTGAATATATTTACGAACTCCTTTAGCCAGTATCAATTTTCAAAATATGGAATGCTAGAGGTTACTATGAATTCGATGTCAATATCCCAAATAACATACCCATGACTTTTATTTAATTAAGGACTCATGCATGGGGAAGTCTTACCGTGGGATGAAAACAAGTATGACCTTCACCAAAAAGCACAAAATATGGGTTGGAATGGTTAAGAAGAATGCCTTTCACCGGTAACTGCTTTACCAAATTGCAA
Organism: Sextonia rubra; assembly: GCA_037013555.1. Taxonomy (NCBI): domain Eukaryota; kingdom Viridiplantae; phylum Streptophyta; class Magnoliopsida; order Laurales; family Lauraceae; genus Sextonia; species Sextonia rubra. The sequence goes on from JASUAD010000009.1 coordinate 30,201,755, forward strand.
GGGCATGTTGTGTTTTGAGTTTGTACATTAAAAAAAACTCATGAACGTTAGGCTGTCCTGAAATTGCAAGTGTGGCCCCTTTGAAAACCTGGCATCCATGTTCTTAAAGTAGAGAGCGCAAGAGTTTTGCTTTCTTATTTCTATATATTCTCTCCATGTCTTTTGGCAAAAGGAAAAAAGTGTTTATTTTAGCTTTGTAAGATGGCAACTTCTTATTCTTTCTCCCTTTAATGGATTGCCTGGAAAGTGTGATCAGGTGAAGAGAAATAAATCAGAAAAAACTTTGTACAAAAAAAGGGAGAAATGGGAAGTTGAATTTATCTTTCTAAAACCATCTAAACCATTAATTATCGAGCATTTGATAGTGAAATTTCTCTCTTTCTCCCTTTTTATTTAGAATGTAGGTACAAGATCAAATCATGTTTTATTATATATTATGGTTTGGTATATTATTCTCTTTTGTACACTTACTAGTCTCTATTTTTGCTTGAATGTAGTTGTGTGATTCTTCCATGTGGTCCACAAAGACAAGGACTGGAATTGATTGACTAAACTGATCCAAGGGCTGGAACTGTGAAAGGGTAAAATTCGTCAGAAAGACATCTCCTTTACACACACGTGATCTAGGGTGTGCCAGCTTTATCCATCAGAGTGGAGCAAGGGTCTGGTTTAACCTGGTTCAATTTTGATGTAAAAAAACAGGTTAACAAAATATTTTAATGTTAAATGGTTGGTCAATCCGGTTGAACTGCTGGGTTTTACCATTTCTACCCCTTTTTACTGAATTTGACTGAGTTCGACCTTTTTTTTAAATCTAGTTCATCAGTGGAGTAATTAAGTTTTTCATTTTGGTAAATCAGTGTAGTAAATAGTTTCTGTTGAATCGAGTTCAACTGGTTGGTCCTATGTAGTTGAAAAACAATCTTACTCTTATTCCTAGGTGGTCAAAATAAAATTATGGCTACCATTACTCCTCATTTTACTTCCTTGTAGCTAGAAGTTGTGTATTAATCCACACAATTTTATATTTTTCTCTATAGTGGCCCTCCAAATTGTTTTTTGGTTTTTTCATTATTGGCCTCTGAGACAAAATTTACTCATGATTAAAAAAAAATTTTTTAGAGCGTATTTGTGTGGCACCGTAATAATTTAATTTCATAATCTTTTTATTTTCTGCGAAACATTAAAAAGAGGTTATTCGTGCAGTTATGGAAAAGTCAATTTTTTTCACCAGGAATTTTAAACGCTATAGAAAAGCATTTCCACTTTAGGACATTTTCCGCGAAATGGCCATTTTAAAATTTGATGATTATTTATCCAGCAAAATTCCTTTTCATTTATTTATTAGAATAATTTTAAAATATAATATTTATGCACAATTGAATCTCCCATCTTTCAAGCGTCAGTTTCACGTTTCAACACTTCTTCTGTCCAAACTCAAGAGTTTCTCTCTATCTCTCTCTAGCTCAAAAACTCTCTCTTTCTCTCTCTAGCTCAAAAGACTCTCTCTCTCTCTCTCTCTCTCTCTGTGTGTGTGTCTGCTGCAGATCCTTAAAAAAGAAAGAAATGGCGGATCGAGCAAGTGGTATGGGGAAGCAAGGCCTCGTCTACGCTTATCTCCTTCTCTATATTGCTCTCTCCAGCGGTCAGATCTTCTTCAACAAGGTCTATTTAGTCTTTCTTCTTCTGCTTCTTCGTCTCTTTTTTGTATTGATACCATCTCTCATTGTGTCATCGCATTTCTCTTCAATGGGGCCTTTTGCTTCGAAAATTTTGACAATTGGAAGTAGAATTTCAATCTCTTGGTTGTAATTCTTACCCCCATTGCTTTCGTTTTCTGCCCCAAATCGTTGTTTCTTGGAATTGTCTCTCTATCTCTCTTAATCTTTTAGGCTTGAAGTTTGTCAGTGGCAGTAGTTAAATGCTGTTATGGTTTCTGTCCATGGGGATCTATTTAAGTTGAGTGGGTTTAAGAAGAACTGAGAATTTAGAAAATGCGATTCTTCGAATTGTCGCCTTTCCCTTCTCTCTTAATCTTTGATTCAATTTTCAGTTTGGGGGTTTGATTGAGAATTTAGGAAATGTGGGTTCGTTTCTTCATTTGCAATTTGGGAGAGGAAAGGGAAAAATTAACTATGGATCTGAAAAAATGAAGTTGCTTTATTGATATGGCATTCAAAAATTATGCAATGACATGCTGAGAACATGACAAAGAGAGATGCTCATTTGATGTAAGTAAGGAAGAGGTGTGACTTTGGGATTTAAACTCAATTGATGTTTATCCACAACTCTACTTTGCAACCCAGAAAACATTTAGCAAATTAAAACTAGTTGTGACTAGGTGAATGTAAGAAAAGGGGGTTATCATCCCTTTCAGATTCTTCTGTATACAGTGTCGGTCGACTTCATTGTGCTTGTCTGTTTACCAACATGTATGTTTCAGAATTTTAGATTAAATATTCCCCCTTCATTTCTAAAGCTAGAATGGAGTTTCAGTTCTTAAGATTGAAATGGAATATATGAGACATCCTTCCATCTTGGAGTGTAGGGGGGGTACCTGTTCACACCTGTGGTGTATAGTGCTTGTACTCCCTTTAGGTGGTCCCAGATGCTGCTAGGGTAGCACATTAGATAAAAGGTGATAATCAAATGTTAGGGTTATTAGTTGAGCAAATGCCTATACTAGATTGCGGTTCGATTTGAAGTTTTGCACTGATGATTGGACTTCAACAAGACTGAGTAACAAGAGAGCCCGGCCGATTGAAGTGCATGTTTAGATGTGATGATGAAGCCCTTTTTTGAGTATCATACACGAACAAGTTTCACTTTGGTATGCTTTGTTCTTAATGTCATGGTCCTTATAGCCTGCATAAGTGAATATTAGTTGATGGGGGTTTTTTAGTAGTGACATTTTAATTAATAAGAAAATGTGAAATATACGTATGGTAAATGTGCAAAATCATGGCATCATGAGGAGATCTAAGCCACGAGAAAAGCTAGGGGTCCACATCACTTATCCAACCTCCAAACTTATGAGATCTGTCAGCCAAAATGAAATAGAATGCGGCCTACCCACACTTGGGTTGGTGGAAGTAACAAAACTCAAGGTGGCAATGGCACAATATTTCCAAGTATACTTATGGGGGGTGTCCAAATCTTCTTTCACAACATTGATGAACGTACCACTCCTTGCCAAACAGATGGTGGTGTGGAGTCCACTTCAGGGAGTAGTTTTGGGTTATATGGTATTCTTGGGTGTTTCCCTGTTGCTGTTTGCTCCTTTCTAGCAGTAAAATTTGTAACCATTTAAAAAAAAAGGTAAAAGAAAAGGTATGCCACGCTCCCATAAATCCCATTCCAGGTCCGGGGATTGAAGAACGTAAGTGTAATTTACTGTATACTGGTATTTACTCCCAAAAAAAATAAAAAACACAGAACACATGTCCTTACCTTCAGAGTCTGCAGCTATGGGCTTTGACATACAGCAACAAAGACTGCTGAATTAGTCTTAAAAACATGTCTGTTTGCTCAGCTTGATGGTTTTCAAGTACTGAGGGCTGCTCATGTTTTGTATGGTAGTCTGATCTAGTAAATGTATGCTTAGCTTAGTTTGACTATTATGAGGTTTTCACTTTAAAATTACTAATGCAGTGGGTTCTATCCTCAAAGCAAATCAACTTCCCATACCCTCTGGCATTGACCCTACTACACATGATCTTCTCTTCAGTGCTATGTTTTATCCTGACAAAGGGTTTGAAGGTATTGCTCTTAACTGATTCTTTTCATATAAAACATTCTTTCAGTATATCAGGGAAAATGCCTTTTTTTTCCTATTTTGAAAATTGGGAAAGGTGTTTTCTTGAATTTCCAACTTATTTCATTATTCAGGGTTCAGAATATTTCATTATTTAAGATTCAGAATTATTAATCAATTTAACTATTTCAATTTTATAACATTCATTTGTGTTTCCTTTCATTTATGTATTTTTTTTTGTTAAATATTTCCTCACAGATTATCAAGGTTGACCAGGGGATGACTTTAGAAATGTGAGCATTAAATGAACTCAAATTTCTTGTGATTTAACTGTATATTACTTGTTCATGGTAGATTTTCCTTTCATTTTTATTTTTATTTTTATATTTTTTTGAAATCAAAGTCAGGGAGGCCCTTTGAAGTCAACAGTTTCATTCTTAATGAACTCAGTTATTTTTACTATACTTATATCCTTGATCAGCTGGGGCACACCGACAAACTCATACTCTGCTCCACATGTATATTCTTATTCCCAAATGACTCTGCTGCAACTGCTTATGCTTTCCTCTAGCAGCTAGTTCTTCTGATCAAGAATGATTTTCAAGACTAAAGAGACTTACCATCAAAAAGGAAAGAAACAATGTCAGGATGCAGATAATATGATTTTCTGTTCATTATGTATCAAGTGGATGATGTTTTATGTGCCAGTATGTTGTTGTGCTGGATAGTTATATAGTTCACAGGATTTACATATTTTCACTCATTCTTTTGTGATACTTACTTCTTTTGAATGGTCTCCACATGGATGATGGGACCTGCCCTCAGTTGTGCAAGAGGGATCCCTCTTGTGCATGTTAATGAAGTCAAAATTCTTTATGGCTGAAAACAGTATGTCATTGTTGATGGCGATTCTCCTTTTTCTTTCACTGTACATTTTTGAATCAAAGTTAGACCCTGTTGTGAGGTTAACATTTGCATTAATGGAACTCAATTATTTTTAGTGTATGCCTTTCTTCAACAGTTGAGCCACACTCATGAAATACTTGTTCTCCCATATGTACATTATAATCTGAATGCTTCTACTGTTTCTTCATATACTTCAGTGTAAGAGCATCTACTCTATCACTTCTGACTGAGAGCAATTGTCAAAGACAGATAATATTACGTTCATTCTTTATAAAGTGGACTAAGTTTGGCCCCAGTACATTCGAGTGAATCAAATAAGTATCTCTAAAAGATGAATGGAGAATATGTAAAGCCTATATACAACTGTAACTGTCCAAGACAAATAGTGGTAACTATAGAACAATAAACTGTTTGTGGCGGAGTTGATTGTGTTATTTGATTCATTATGTGTTGTTAGAAATACAATGCCTGCTGCCCCGTGTCCCCCTCCCCTACTAAGGCTTGGATTAAACTTATTTATGCTTTACAAAACTACATTTGGTGTATGGGCACCTCATTTTGAAGATCTAGGAAACTTGGCTGGATATTTCATTTGTGAAGCCTTTATATTTTGTCTTTTCTGTATGGAGCTTGGATTTGAGGCCCATCTCCTTTTGGAATACATCCGAAGGTGGGCATGGGACCTACTGTTCTATTTTTATTCTCTTTCTTTAGTTTCCTGCTACTGGCTTGCTCACTGCTGTTGCTGCTTTCGACTCTTTTGCTTTGAAGTTTGTTACTAAATCATGTTCTTCCAATGATTAGTGCCTGTAGCACTGCTTGAATGTAGTCATTGTGTGGGTTCAAATTACGTTATCTATCAAGAAAGAGTTAAAAAAGGAAAAAAGGGAAAAATTGCAAGTGCAAATTTGTTGAAGCGTTAAATATTGCAATTAGCATAACCCAGTGGTGGTTTTATTTCCCAATTTTGCTGCAACCTTTGCACGGTTGTATGATCAGATTATTGATTGATCCTCTGAACTAAATTTACTGCCTTGGGCTTGCTTTGGAATTCATCCAAATTCAGTGGGGATGGGAAATCATATAAATGGATAGCCCATATATAAGCAGTGAATATCTTATATTGCACAGTGTTACTTTCAGCACTGAATATCCAATATCACATGTACACGTGTTTCTTTCTTAATGTTTACATCCATATCTTATATTGAATTGGATTCTAAATCATTCTACAAACATTTACAGGGATTGGCTTATAGCCCTTTCATATACTTAGATCGACCTCCTTAGGTTTATTTATTTATTATGAACCTGATTTGTTTCTGTTATCTTCCTCTTTATCATTTTACGTGTGGATGAAACTCCCGTGTTCTGCACTCCTGGGGGAAAGCCCACTCGGACTGTCCCAAAGGCAGCCACACCCCCCTCTTACGCATGGATGGAAGTGAATGAGAATTTTCTCCATTATGCTGCGCTCCTGTGGGAAAGTTCATTTGGACCATCCCAAAGGCAGCCACATGCCCCTTCCCTCACTTTTAAACCAAATTTCATGCACACCATTGCACACAGGAGAAGATCTTCCTATAAGTATATGGGTTTGTCAGGTTGAATATCTGATTGATCCAATTGGATTGAAATTAATGAACATTTGGTCAATTGTTAAAGGGAATGAGATCAAATTAAAAAATAATGGTTCTATATAATATTGTAGTTATTCTTTCTTATTTTTTTGTTTAGGTGTATTTTGGAGGCATATATCACAATTTATTATTGAAACGATGAATCATAATTGACTGAATAATATAGATAGAATATTTATCAGAGAATTATGACATAAATGGCCCAAATGAGAATCTTAAGAAAAAAAATCCTTTTTTTTTAATTTTTTACGATTCTATAATATCATACATTTCTTGCTTCTATTCTAGATTTATATTCTGGTATTTGCATACATCATGCATTTTAACAGACACTGGTCTTTTCTTTTGGTAAAAGACACTGGCCGTTTTATTCATATCTTTTGTGCTGTGAGATATTCCAATATATAGCAATACTATTGCGATTGTAAATTCATGTGTTCTGTTATCTATGATGTCCAATCTAAAGTCTATACTGGCATTACGACGCTAGTCCTTGGAAGATGTGCACCATAGAGTCTCAGACTCCTCATTTTAGATTGAAGCGTACAACTTCCCTTGTTTTTGTATAGTTGACTGCCTTTGGATTTTCTGAAAATGGTCTTGCTGTGATTATCAGTGTTCATGAAGTATTGGGTAGTAAATTGGCTGTATATTGAGGCAGTCATTATTTGATTGCTGAAATGACACAGATTGCACTATTTCTACCCTGGATTGCATCGAAGTGGTATGAGAGCGGGTTCATATTATGGGTTTTTTTGTGAGAAAATTGTCGCAATGCTTCTAAATTTGCAACCCAAGAAGAGGGCCAAGAGATTAAGCACACTAGGTATGAGATGAGATTGGATTTGCAATCCCTCCCCATTTTTTTAAACTCTTGGCAATAACATGGATCGGTGTGATGTCAGTTGTAAATAGTGGGGAAACCAAGGTTTAAAACCCGGACTCGGGACCCGACTTGCCCAGGGCCAAGTTCAAGTTGACTCGGCTGACTAAGCCGAGTCTGGATCCGTCCACTGTTGTGCCCAGAAATTCGAAAGAAAATAGAAAAAAGAAGAAAAGAAAGCTGGCCCCATCCCAGACCTAGCCAACTGGAAAAGAGAGGAAGAGGGGAAAAAAAATGCAAGAAGAAGAAGAGAGAAGACAACCAGCATAACAAGATCCCAACACCAGCAGCACAGCAACATCAACAAGAGAAAAAAGAGGGAGAGGTGGGGGGTGGGGGGGGGGGGGGTGGGTGTGGAAGGAAAGATAAGAAGTAGAGGAAGAAGATCAGCGTACCTGGAGCAATACAGAACCAGCACTGCAGTACTGCACCAGCAAGGCAGCAACAGAGCAGCAACACTGCAACGGCAACGGGGCAGCAGCATGCAACTCTTTTTCTTGCCAAAACTAGAAACCTTTCCCATCCCTTTTTCTGCCATTGATGCTCAAAACCCTTCCCCTTCTCCCCCTTTATAATGCTTCCTGTATATCAAGTGATTTTACAAAAGAAACCTCCATGTTTTTTTTTAAAATATTTTTACATGAGCTGAGTCTGAGTCACTTGGACTCAGCTCGGTAGGTACCGAGTCCGAGTCAACTCAGCCTCAGCCGAGTTTTAAAACCATGGGAGAAACAACAGTAATGACAGTAGGTTATATCAAGTTCCACATTATTTTTAGCATCCTTTGAGATTGCATCAGGTTGAATATGAGTGGGAGAGAGCAATTGATCAATATAAGGATATTGGTAGAGAGGATTGTTGTTGGGGGTTTAAAGCTGGTTTGCAAAGGTATGCTGACAGAGATTTCTACCATTTGAGGCATGAACTAATTATGGCTGCCAGGGATACCTGAACAGTGTTTATCAACTCCATACTCTTTGTTTATTGGTTCGAGTGAGATTATGCGATGAGCATGTCAAGGTAAAATATGGAGAAAGATTGTGGAAAATTGATCTGTCTGCTTTGAGGATCGACCGTCTATTTATTATAATTGGGTAGCCAAATGAAGACTACAATTAAGGATATACAGTTGCTAAGAATATACATGATCTCCTAAAAAAGTAGATGGATAAGATACAGAAAAAAGTCAAATACAGCCAATACAAATGTGTGGATGACTTGGTCAAACTATGGTCAAAACCGTGTGGGTCCCATAGTGGGCTAGTCCGCTTGTTTTCTACACTCCCTCTTAAATTAATCTGGAGGTCCATGAAGCATCAATTTGGTAGTTAGATAGTCATGATGGCTCTTGGTAGTGCTTTGCTAACGATATTCTCGAGCTGATGTTGAGTGGAGGCATGTGGTGGTTGAATTATCTTAGGGATGACTTTTTGGCGAATGAAGTGAAAATGAATTTTAGTGTGCTTTGTTCGCTCATGAAACTTTGGATTACTGGTGATCCTGATTGCACTTGTGTTATCATCACAAAGCGAAGTGGGTTTGTGAGAAAAACAACAAACTCTCAAAGAAGAGCTAGACAATTTCACGACTGGCCAAGGACATAGACTGATATTTGGCATCTGCAAAGGACTTGGAAACTATAATTTGTTTGTTTGGTTTTTTTTTTTTTTTCACATTTCCAAGATATGATAGAGTTTCCAAGAAACATGCCCCATCTTATAGTAGATCGACAGGGGTCGGTGCAACTGACCTAGTTTGCATCAGCATAGAGTGTTGTAGGGATCAAGTAGAAGAGGACAAGTGATTGTGATCAATAGCGCCTTTGAGATTTCTATGTATGCAAAGTACCGCTACAAGATGTGGTTTGTGGGGATCAAGGATAAAAATAGTGGTAGTGGATAGCGTCGCGGCCAGTTGCCAAAGCGCTACGTAGCGGGCGCTACGTAGCGGTAGCGGGGCTACATAGCGGCGTAGCGGTGTGATTCAAGAAAATTATCAAAAAAATTTGAAAAAATTCTAGAAAATCCAGAAAATTGTAATGAGCTAGAATATGTGTTTATTTTGCAAAAAAGCCTAAAATAAAGGGGCGTAGCGGTCTCCTAAATGCATGACGTCCTGTATCGCTGTATAATTAAAAAATAATAGTATCATTCCTAATTTTCACATGGTATCATGAATCAAGATTCAAGACTCAAAGTCAAGACTCAAGACTCAAGAATTTAAGATTTAGAGAGATTAGTCACTAGAGTCAGTGACTCAACAATCAACATTCAACACAATAACTGACATAGTAAATAATAACTTTATAAATAACATTGTACTTAAACAATTGAGACATGAGAGTTAATATAAAGTTGAGATTTGAGAAATGATTAGAGGAATACCTCTACCACCAAAAGTCATATTAATATGAACATAAAAAATTAAATAAATTAAAATAAACAAGAAAGAAAATGTAATTCATGCATGGGATTCATAGATCTAACACTTGGGAGTAATTTTCAAGTGATTTGATTGGTGTTTCTTCAAGAAAAATTTTTTTTTCAAAAAATAAAAAAATCCGAGAATAAAAAATAAATAATAAATAAATAAATCATAGAAAATGGGGGGTTTGATCTATGAGAAACAAAGATTTATCACTTACAAGCCATTTGCAAGAGATTCATGAAGGAGAAAAGAGGAATAGAGCCATAGATCTAAGAAAATCACATAAAAAATACCTTTTGAGAGATGCCGTTTGACTCCAAAGAAACTGAATGATCTAGATTTATAGATCTTAATGTGTTTTTGGTTGTTGCCTTTAATTTGAAGAAAGAGGGAGGTAGGACCAAAACACAGTGGACAGGGACAAGGAAAGATGGAGACAGGAGTGAAAAATGTAGAAGAATGGGCGTCAGGGCATTTAAATAGGCCCAACAGGAAAATAGCAGCTGTAGCGGCAAAATAGCGGCCGTAGCGGCCACTATTTTCCCGTAACGGCCGCTATGCCCCGCTACGGGTGTTAGCGGCGCTAACACCTCCGTAGCGTGGCGGTGCCGGCCGCTACGCTTTGTAGCGGCCGCTATTTTATTCTATGATGGGGATTACTCATAGATTGATTAATTGTCTGTACAACATGAGAGATGTTTGGCCGAGTCATGATCGAATATAACAAACTTCCAACCGATAGCAAAAAACAATAGGATCTTCCAGGGAACGCACATAATCTGTACTTATTTTTACACTGCGCTCAAGAGGTGACGTAGGAGTAGAAGGTCCAAACATAATGGATCCTATGTTGGATCAAGCCTTGACGTATTTAGATCAATTAGATAAGTCTAATGGCCATTTGGTACATTTAAATTGGGGCCCAATCAAATAAGTTGCTGTTATTGAAAATCAAAACACATTAGAATCTATGCTTAAGCAAGAATGTAATTCGTTGGTTGTGATCTTTGAAGCTCCTCTTCAGTCCAAATATATTGATCAATTTTGGGAAGCCGTAGAGCGGCGACAAGAAGCATCCAAGCAGTTGGTGTCATGGGAAGTCGTCAACAAGCTCAAGCTCCCAACAAAAAAGCATCCGACAGGATACAAGCTTTTCATGGTTCAAGCACGATAGTTGCGTACCAGTAACTCATAAAGCACTGATTTCATTTTTTATTTGGTGATAGGTACGATGAGGATGTATGGTGTGCCATGGTAGTATGACCATCAGACACTTCACGATTGTTATAAAAATATGTATACCTTCTACAAAGACAATGCAGAAATTGCCCTTGGGCCTATTCGCGGGAAAACTAATGCAAAACCTACTTTGTTAAGAGACATTAGTAATTTCTTAGGCGATATATGTGATGAGAGAACTCTAAAAGACGAAATTATGCACTCTACTAATGCTAAGAATATTGGAGATGATCTAAATTCACCTTTTATATTTGAAGAATATGTGGAAGATTTTATTTAAGAAGCATCCAAGCTGGTTTTGCAACTTCACGAACTCACTTGGATACTTCTTCTTGCCACTCTACTATTTCCCAAAATGAATCAACATATTGGGAATGAAGAGGAGCTTCAAAGATAAGAACTTGTGTCTTGCATTCTTGCTTGGGCACAAATTTTGATGCAACTTGATTTTCAGCTACAGATATTTGTTTGATTGGGTCCCAATTCAAATGGATCAAATAGCCCTTGGACCGATCTAATCGGTCCATATAAGTCAAGGCCCGATTCAACACAAGATCTATTATGGTTGGACCTTTAGCTCCTGCGTCAATAGGTGTGTCAAAGATTCTCTTGTGGAGAGATTTGGAGCAATTGCAATCAAAGGAAGAGTTGTCGCTTGTCGAACATAGACCTTGGTAATGGATAGTGGGGATGTGGACTCAGAGAAGGTGGAAGATATGATATTTGGGTGGGATGACTAGTAGGTAGAAGTGAATAAAAAGGGATATATTCCACTATGATGACATTCGTAGAAGTACGACCATGTTTTTCTTTAGGATCATTGCAAACAAAACCTTTGTGTTCATCACTATGTCCAAGAATATGCTTGTGGTAGCCAGAGGTGAAAGTTTGGATCTCTGATTAGAGGGAAGATTAACAAAACAAAGACAACCAAAGACTCTTAAATATGAGTAAGAAGGTGAATAACCAAATAGACACTTATATGTAGTAACTTTATTTAAACAGAATTGGGCAATCTGTTGATAAGATGAATGGTAGTGTGAGCAGCGTCACACCAAAATTGGGGCGGAACTAGAGATTCAACAAGAAGTGTTCTAATTGTTTCAAGAATGTGTCAACTCTTTCTTTTAGCAATTCCATTCTTTTGAGAAGATTTTTGGTGAATGATGCCTTTATCAAAGGAGAAAGAGGAGAATGCAGTAGGCATGAATCTAGTTGGAGAATCTTGATGTTCTTCTTAAACTGGTTATGCACCTATTATAAAATGTTTGAAAGATAAAGGAGACTTTAGACTTGAAACGTAAAAAACATATCCATGTATAATGACAATGGTCGTCAATAAAAGTAACATAGTATTTGTAACCTATTCTTCTTAAGCATGGAGCTAACCCCAAGCATCTAAGTGAATCATGTCAAAAGGAACAGTGTCACGTGAACAACCAATTGGAAAAGGTAATGAATGGCTTTTTCTGAACAACAAGTTTCACATTTAGATTTAGCAAATGAGGATAGCATTTTACTATCAATTGAAGTTTCTAGACGAACAATTTTAAAAAGAGAAACTAAACTATCATAGTTCACAAGACCAATGTGTTTATGCCAAATGGTCTAGAGATTATTCATAGGATTAAAAGAGGAAGCAAATAGGGATCAAGATCCGATGTCCACGAGAAAGAGTTTTTAATGTGTATTCCCTATCTCGATCACCTTCCCAATTTGCCGTTCCAATATAAGACAGCCAAAAGAAGAAAATTTAACTAGGTATCCATTATCAACAAGTTGGCCTACAAAACTTAAATTGGTAGTTAATTTGAGAACAAAATAGACATTAGGAGGTACGGGATTGATGGTGAAGGGTTGTAAGCTCCATGGCACCAATGCTAGCAATAGGCAAACGTTGTCCATTGGCTGTTGTAATCTATTCTCGATTGTTGTAAGTTTGAGGGTCCCTTAGGTTTTCTTCTATGGAAATCATATGATTTGAGGAAACTGAGTCCACAAACCAAGTGAAAGGAGTAATGAATGCAAAAATAGCAGTTGATGAATGAAATGCTGGGGATGCTATGTGAGAAATATTGTACCAACCATTTATGTCTATGGAAATGAGTGCAGACGAAATAGAGTTATTTATCATTTTTTGGATTTGGGCTGGAGTTAGCATCACAGCGCTAGAAGCAAAGCTTGTAGAATTTGGTGATTGGTTTTGAGTTTGAGGTGCTTGAGCTTGGAAAGTAGACGAAATAGAGTTATTTATCATTTTAGAGGCTGCTCATTTCTCCTCCGATGTCTCCTTGTGTAGTAAAAAATAAGATGCCCTGTACTTTGTTGCAGTTGTAGAACTGTTTCTTCCTGCAATTGTGGGCCACATGTCCATATCCTTTACATTCAAAGCACATGACCTCTTTCACACTTGTCGAGATTTGCTGACATTGCTCAATTCATGAGAGCAACATGAATTGACTCAAACTCTGAGTGGAGATTCATGAGAAACTGGCTAATATGAGACAATTCTTGTATCTTAAGGGCATGTGGTAGGAACACTAAAGGGACAGAGTGGAGTAGCATGGAATCCTTTTCTTGTCCATAGGGTAAGAGTCCACTGAAGGGATAGAGTGAAGAAGTTTAACTTATCTGAGGATTGGCTTAGAATCGATCGGATTGGAGAAATAAAATTCATGTAGCCGACCCCAACATAGTTGGGACAAGACTTGATGATGATGATGACGAAGGGTAGGACTCCACTATAGTATTCCTGTATCATCCATAGGGTAAGGAATCCACTATAGTATTCATGTATCGTTTTATCACCCTAGCAGTTTTTTTTCAGCTTAGGTAGTGTTTGGTTCGCTGGAATGAAGGTCGGAATGGAATGGTCATTCCGTTGGAATGACCATTCCCACGTTTGGTTCGTGAAAAAGCTGCGAAATGACCATTACTTCAAGAATTACCATTCCTTTATACAAGGGAATCACCATTCCTTTTGGGGGGTAGAGGAATGGCCATTCAATTCCATTGTAATTTTTCCTTTAAGTCCAAAATGCCCCTTTCATCAAACAAAACATGAGATGTCCAATCATAAGACCTAGCCTCCTTCCTCTTCGTCTCTGACCTCTCATTCTAGGGGTATTTTAGTCAATTTTATGTAATTTTTAGGGGTATTTTGGTTAATTTTATGTAATTTTTATAGGGGTATTTTGGTCAATTTTATTTAATTTTTATTCCATTCCTGGCATCATTCAAGCATGACCTAATATGTCCAATCATAAGACCTAGCCTCCTTCTTCGTCTCTAACCTCTCATTCCAGGGGTATTTTGGTCAATTTTATGTAATTTTTATAGGAGTATTTTGGTCAATTTTATGTAATTTTTATTCCATTCCTGGCATCATTCAAGCATGCCAAACACAGGAACTAGAATGAAAATCCTATTACTGGATTGATTCTTTTGTCCAACCAAACGTTGGAATGGGATTTACTATTCCTGCCTCATTCCATTCCAGATTCATTCCAATCTCCATTCCATTCCTACCAAAAATCATTCCAGCAAACCAAACGCTACCTTAGTGTCCAGATAGAATTTCATGGCATTGTTTGTTTGGTGATATAACTTTTTCATCTATTTCAACATATTTGAAGCCTTTATGAATGCTTGTATGGATAGAGAAATTAATGAATCTATTGAATTAAGAATCCATGTAACAACCTTAGCATTATTTTTACTCTAGGTTGCAATTGCCTTTTCATCAACCAAGTGAGAGGCTGTGCTAGCGTTGTGTTTATCAACAGTGGGTCAGTCCCATCTGGGTAACCCAAGATCCCTTGCTCTTCCACAAAGTGGTTAAGGTGAAAGGACCACGTCATATAATTCTTTCCATTCACCTTTACTGGAATTACATCAATTTTGTCCCATCTTGTAAAAAAAGATTCATGTAATTGACTGGGTGTCCCTGTTTTTCTTAAGTGAATAGGAAAAAAAAATGCAGATTTACAGGTCTTTGATCGCTAATCCAACCCTAAACCATACTTCAGACGCAGTTTCTACACTTGTGTAAAAATCTACAAACCAAACCAGTAGATTTAGAGATCTATGGAACTTGTGGAACAGTGTCAAGAAAGAATCAACACAGGTTAAGTTCTGTAATTGACCTTTTGATGATTCAAAAATTCAGAAAAAAATCCGAAACTCTTAGAATATTCAGGTGACCTAGCTTTGATTGTTCCTTAGAGGTTCGATCATCAGAGGTGGGGCCCACTTGTTTATTGTACAAAATGGGACCGTCAACTATCACATTTCTTTGAATGAATAGGTCCAAAGGCAATTGATGTTGATGCTGAGAGCTCTCAAGAAGATTGGAGGCACTACCACAATTGTGCAAAGATTGCACCACCAAGATTGGGCAAGCGTAGTAGAGATGAAGACAAAATCAACAAACCACGAAGCACAGAGAAACCCTAGCAGAAGTTGAGGGCCATGCAAGGTTCCGATGCAGAAAGCTTGATCGTTGAAGAAAAATCCCTAAACCAAGAGCTTTTTTTTTTTTTTTTTTGGTAACAAGGGAACCCGCTGACCCCTCTTATGGTTGATCATTAGACCCCAGATACACACAACCATTGACAAGCCATATGTATCAGGTAAGTCCTTACAGAGGTTGGAACTAGGGACCTCAAGGTCAGTCCATGACTTCCCCACCACTCGAACATTTTTAAGTAGAGATGCTCGATCTTGAATAACTAATGTTTAGACCCCCAATGGTCATGTAATGAAATTCCAAAGATCTCTGGGACAATCTCATAGGACTTGAAAAACAAGTTAGACAAAGTGTCTGTGCTACCAAGCTCAGAAATAAGGCGAGTTTCTCAAAACTAAGATGATAACCAGGCACGAAGAAAAACTCTAGATATTCCTAGTGCTTTGATATCATGTCGAGGTAAAATATGGGGGAAGATTGTGGAAAATTGATCTATCCTCTTTTAGGATCAAAGTCTTTTTTTAATAATTGGGTTGCCAAGTCAAGGCTACAATTGCTAAGATTAGATTAGATGATCTCCTAATAAAGTAAATGTGTAAGATACATAGAAAATACAGCCAACACAAACGTATGGATGACTTGGTCAAATCTTGGTCAAAACTGTGTGGGTCCCATACACTTGGTCCACTTGTTTTCTATAAAAAAAAAAATAAATTCTTGAATTTCATAGTTGGACAAATTCCTTGATTGGCTTTGTTCGGCTGAAAAGATTTTTCTATTCTATAAAGATACCTTATATCTAAACGTAAAATTAGTAGCTTAGGATGACTGGAGATTCCCTTGTCTGGTGGGATAATATGCATGCTGGGACATTATGCATAATGAAAGGCTTTACCATATAAGGGGTAATTAACTCATGGGAGAAAATAAAGAGCAAGATTTAATAGCAGTTTTTGTTAGTAAGGGATGATGGGAGCTCTATTCTTTCCATCAACATCTGCAATAGGGAAAAAAGGGAATTGCACATGTTCAGCACTCATGTGCTAGGCTTTAAATGAGCCTAGCTAGCTTGTAAGCTTTTTTGGATCATCTGGCTTGAGTTTGAGCTCATTGTTCAGAGTCAAACTTGAGCCAAGCCTATTTTATGGACTCATTTAGAGTTTTTAAAAAAAGAGCTAACCTTGATAAGGCCTTGCTTTGCTTAGCTCTAGTTTGATCTTGAGCTTGCCTTGTAAAAACTTGTGTGGTCATAGGGAGAGAGAGCAATGATTATCCAGAGTTGCTAACCATTGCAATCAAAATGCTAGGCGTTAGAGTTGCGGCAAACAATATACTTAACACCCTCCCTTCTGGCAGACACTGCTCGGACTCGAAGCATGCGCTTGTCACAGAGCGGCATGGGGCATTCTACCTCGCTCACCTGCACCCTCAATATAATACCAAGGATGCGACGGTGTGGATTCGAACCTTGGACCTGTTGTGGCTTTGATACCATGTCAAGAGTTGCTAACCATTGCAACCAAAATGTTTAGGCGTTAGAGTTGCGGCAAACAGTATACTTAAAAGTGATCAAGTGTGAGATAGCACACTTGATTGTAGGGCCCACTTGGATGCATGACTATATTGATGAGTTGGTATCAAGGTTTTAAAATCTTGGTGCCAAGTCAGTGTCACTTGGGCTTGCTTGTGTTGGCCATGTTGGATTGAAACAGGTGTGTGAGGCGTGTTGGTCTTGGGAACTCGGGCATGAAGGAAGGATTATTCAACATACAGAGAGGACTGAATTACTAATACATTATAACCTATTTATAACTTAAAACTCATATTAATGTTAACACAACAAAGCATGCTTGAACTTATCTTCATCAGCATTACCATAATCTCGACTCCATTTTTGATAGTAATAAAAGCCCCATTGATGGAATGCAAGCAAACAACGCTAGCTCCATCGTCACACTAATGACTCATGTAGTATTGACTGCCAATCTTGTAATGTGCACCACCATGCTAATATATCCTGGAAGCTCTCTTTTTTAATACTTATCCATTTCACTTCAAAGTTCAAAGTGAAAAGGACAAATGAAAAAAATAATGTTTTTGGTTGAGTTTTTTATCTGACTTTGTCTGCGCCAGTCTTATACTTGTCTATATCAGTCCCATACTAGCTTGTGCTAGTTTGTATTAGTCTGTGTTGGTCCATGTCCCAGCAATCAGACCTATATTTGGAGCTGGACCTGGACCTGATTATCAATTAGGTTATAAACAAGGACCCATTCATTTTGTTTTTGGTCCTTTAGGTAACCCGATAACCCGAAGTTTATTAACATCTCTCATATACGGAAGTAGGTTATACTTTGTAGAAAAATGAAGCAATATTTGCTTTAATGGGAAATTCATGTATGCTATTATCGATGGTCTTCAATCCAAAGTTAATTCCAGCTATCATTTTTCTGAAAATTGAAATCATATTGCAAATCATTCATACCCATGAATTCACGGGCTGACCCAAACACATTGGCACCTACGGGATTCGAGAAGCTTTCTTATATACCATATTAAAAATTGGATTTTTTTTATATTTAACTTCTTCACTTGCCTGTCGCCAGCCCCACCCAAATGAAAATCTTGGGTCTGCCATTGCATGAATTGAATCGATTAGTGAATCGTAACATTTTTTTTATAATAAAATGAAAATAACTCACAATTAACAAAAAAAAAAGAGTAGTTATTCATAGTCCATCCATTTTCCCATTCATTGCAAGATCAACAAAATGACAAATAGGTCCATCATACAATCATATCAAGAACATCATGACATATATTAATAGATACTAAATGATATTTGTAAATAGTTAAATAAGTTTAAGATATCAATATCTATATATTTCAATTATCTTTAAATAAAAATATATAAAAAGAAGATACAGACAAGCCTCATACATACAATTGAATGCTTTAATCAAATGCATGTTCTTTATTTATCTCTAAAACCTCCCTAAAAGCACAAAAATTATTAAGACATTTCGTGAACTACTAAAAGAACCTTTTAAAAGTAAAAGCACTAAAACTAAAAAAAGAATGAAGAAAGAAAAAATGGTAAAAGCTTATTAATATTAACTTATTGTTTGTAGCTATTCTCACTCAGCTAAATCAGTTGAATTGTAATATTTGATGAAATAAGTATCAAATTGCAAGATTCACACTTGAATCTTAAGATTCATCTGTAAATGGGATTTAATGCATTGATACGAATCGTTTTCCTTAAGACTCATGATACGAATCGGGATTCAGAATACGAATCGTAGGATTCTGATAACAATGCTAGCAATAGTTCAAGGAAAATGTTCTTAGAAGAATCTTCGACTATGCTCATGTTAGATTGAAGCATACAGCTGACTAAATTTTTTGTACTGTTGGCTGCATATTTGGATTTGCTATAATTGCCAAACTTTCCGCTGTGGTTATTGAAGTTTGTAGAGTATTGGGTGGTGGATATATTGGGATTGTCTTCATTTGCTTGCTGGAACAATGCAAACTTCACTATATTTTTTAGTTTTAAAATTTTTTTATATTTTATTTTCACCCGGATTTTGCTATTCTATGCTTCATCTGCAGCTTTATTCATTTATTTTGATTTATGGCTTGGGGTGTCTCTAATGTGAACTCAACCTAGGTCTCCTCAATAATGGAGAGATGGCTGACCCCTTGTGTGATTTGTTTTTTTATTAATTTGGCTTAAGCAAAAGGAGGAAAGGTCCTCTTTATTTTTTAACTAGTAAGTGTATGATCCAACACAGGCTGTAGGTTACCAGCTGTCGCTGATGGTATGCTGAACTTGATTCAGGTTTCAACAGCATAAAAGCAGTCCTAATCGGACAAGGTTTCAAGTTAAAATGCATGCACAGATTTATCTATAAGACCATACTATTCTTCCTATTATGCCTTCATTTGCTTTCATGTAATTGAATTTAATATTTCTTGGGACTTTTTAGGTTCATTAGAACTATATTAAGTGCTGGAATTGCGGACTCAACAATGAAAAAACAGTACCCCAGAGTTCTGAAATGATTGTGTACAGATTGTTGATAACCACTTACTCTAAACGTTTAAGCTAATAGAGAAAAGCATAACAATGTATATCACTGCAACACCCTATGTGGGAGAATACAGGGCAATTAGGCACAACACAACCCTTGGGACTCAACCTCCCGTTTTGATACCATGTTAACAACCACTTACTCTAAAAGCTTAATATACATTATTATGAACATACACAAAACCCTCTGTAGGAGAATAGAGGGCTTTGCATGGGAATCATACCTTTCGTAGGGGAATACATGGTACAACAACTCAAGGGACTTGAACACTCGACGTCCTCTCTGGTACCATGTTGACAACCACTTACACTAAAAGCTTAAGTTGATAGAGAACGTCAACTCAGCACTGATCTAGGCAAGTTGAATCCAAAAAACTGAAGGAAAATAGTGCTGATTCATGTAGGAGCCAACACCTATCTAGTTGAGATCATATCCTTACCCTGACAGTGAAGAAAACAAACCTGTATTCTTCTTTCGATAAGCCTTCACTCTGTAGTCTTGCAGGCCATGTCATCAAAAAATATAGCTTGTCTTGTATCAGTTACAATAGGACACCTGACAGCACCAAAAACATGATACAGTACCAGAACATATAAAGATGGCTAACCTACTTTATTTTGCACCCAAGGAAGATGGTCTTGCTTGCAGTATTCATGCAGCATACAAGTCAACATTCAAGTTGAATCCTTCATTCCAGCCATATTTCAGAACTCCAAAAATTGCCGTTGCTGCTGGCTTTTAATGCTATTTAATCTGTTCCCAAATCTATTCCGAATCCCTGTCTTTCATTTAACATCAAATGAATCCCCACCATCTAACTATCAAGTTGCTAGTTAACTGCATGTTTGGAAATCATATATTTTTAATGATTTTGCTAAATTATCTTTTAGTTTAGAATATAATCCACACACCTAAAAACTAGGTGTTTGACAATTTTGAAGGTATCCTTCAATATCTCACTTTCTTCCGAAAACCATATTAAAATATTCAAGTATTTGCTGTAGAAAATAATCTTTTGTTAAGAAAACTACCCAAAACAAAGGTCAAAGTCTTTGCAAATGCTAGTGGAAGATCATGAGCAACTGCTACCATGGTGGCCCATTAAATTTTTTAACATTGATGGTTTTACTATAATTTTTAACATTGATGGTTTTTATAGGAGTCCTACTATGACTCTCAATACCAGATGCACCCTCCAGTGTTTATAAATCTTATGTGGGTCCCATAGCCATGTCATAATTACATAGTTCTGTTGTTGATTACTAATATTGGTGGGGTACTGCAAATGTCATATTAGATGACTTTTATTATGATTCATGATTACTAACATTAAGTGGGTCCTGTACTGCCAAGATTAGGTGGGTCTCATACTAATTACCAGTATTGGATTGTGTTACTAATTATTAGTTTGCCATAATCAAATGAGTCCCATGGTTTAATGGCCCCCTAGTGATTACTATAAATAGCTTGGTTAATATGACTCTTAACAGTAAACGGGTCCCACATTGATTTTTCATATGTATTCCTCAATAATGTCTAACACCCGATAGAGCCTTGTGTTATAATCACTATTGGATGTATTGCATTGTGGTTGCCAACATTTCATGGAACCATATTGATTAAACAACATCGCTTGTGATTTTTTTAACATCTAGTTCAATGATTTTCTAATTAGATGGGCCCTACCATGGTTACTAATATTAAATCACTCTAGTATGACGACTACTTAGTGGGTTCCCATTGGGTCAATCATCCTTATTTCTCTCTTCATTTCTTATTTCGGTGTATCTTCTAGTGAAAATTTTATAAATTGCCAAACACTTTAATGCTAGATTGAAATTTGTAGAAATTGCCAAACACCATAAGTGACACAATATTACAATATGACACTATTTTATTCTGTGATAATGAAATCTTACAATATTCAAATTTGGTGATATTATGTTCTGCTTTTATCCAAATGCCCCTAAGTAAGAAGCATTTTTGTTTGTTGTTTTTTGGCAATGAAGTTTTAAGTAGCCAAAACAAAGTAAAAAACTAGAGTCTTAAACTTAATGAGAAACTCAATAGGATAATGATGGCAAAAGCTGTGGATTTGTGCTAGTCAAGGAATTTGTTTCTACCATAGCAGTTGTATGGGTACGCCAAAGCCCTAGTCAGGATCTGGAAAAATGTTTTGACCAAATTCGGGTAAAACATCGCAGGCCCTATTTTCATTCATTAAACAATTCTACTTCACTAGCTTATGTTTTCTAATCCGAACTTTTTGAAATTTTCTTTGGAGTTCACTATGCAATTATACTTTGCACTTCATGTGTGAGCAGTTTTTTGTAATAAATTCTGTTAAAATTTTCATCAAACAGATATGCTACGTCGGTCATCCCAATTGGTGCGATGTTTGCAATGACTCTATGGCTGGGAAACAGTGCATATCTGTATATATCTGTCGCATTTGCACAGATGCTGAAAGCAATCAGTGAGTATCTCTGTTAGAATTCTTGGCTAGATCAGTCTATATTCTGGTCTTTTAACTTTTTTTCCGTTTCTGTTTCTTGGGATAACTGTTCTTGCTACTTTCTTTCTGTTGCTCTTTTGCAGTGCCGGTAGCTGTTTTCATTCTTGGAGCAGCAGTTGGCCTGGAAGTACTGAGCTGCAGAATGTTCTTTATAATGTCTGTAATCAGTTTTGGGGTTCTTGTGGCCTCCTATGGGGAAATAGATGTAAATTGGGTGGGAGTGGTTTACCAAATGGGTGGTGTTGTTGGAGAAGCTTTAAGACTCATTTTCATGGAAATATTTGTGAAAAAGAAAGGTCTCCGTTTAAACCCAATATCTGTGATGTATTACGTTAGCCCATGCAGGTACGATGCTCCAATTAAAGCATGCTCACTTTCTCATATTCAAATTTACTGAATCTGTTAGTCCTTTCTTCTTATATTAATGAATTCTAATTTGTTATCTGTAGTGCTATATGCCTCTTTATTCCATGGATATTTTTGGAGAAGCCAAAGATGGATGCTGGGAATTGGAACTTCCCATTACTTATATTGTTCCTCAATTCCCTCTGTACTTTTGCACTGAATCTATCGGTCTTCCTTGTTATCTCACATACAAGTGCATTGACCATCCGTGTAGCTGGAGTAGTCAAGGACTGGCTGGTCGTTTTACTGTCGGCTCTTTTATTTGCAGATACAAAGCTGACAGTTATTAATTTATGTGGTTATGCAGTTGGTAAAATATATCTAGAATCCCCTCCACAGTTTCTTTTCAATTGCAACTCTCTCTCTCTCTCTCTCTCTCTCTCTCTCTCTCTCTCTCTCTCTCTCTCTCCCCATATCTATATATCTGTATGTCTTATAAATGTTCTTTTATCTTTATTTTTCTAGCCTGGTTTGGATGCTTTTCTTGTTCATTTTCTGAACTCAAACTGCTGATCCCTTCTATTTTCTTTTATGATAGATCAATGCTTAAGAATTGAAATTGGGCTGGATTGATAGAATACCTGATCTAAACTTTATTAGGGCATTGACCGAGTGAGATGGTCTCAACTGAATCATTTGAGTTCAGAAAGCCTCTGGTGTTGTTTCTATTGATCATGTTTTGATGAGTTAAGCAGTCAATTTCAAATATTCAAATTAGTTTTGATTGGCTGAAGAGATGTGATTTAAAGTACAAAGTTTAGATTTGGTTGCCACTGCAAATTCTCTCCATGGGGCCAACCTTGATATAAGCTACTAATATTTGGGCCCTATCCTGGTTGAGAGATGCCTTAACAAAACTGAGATGTCTCCTTCGTTGTTGTATGATCCCCACCATCTGATTTTGCCCCAAGTTCATTTTGGAAAATCAGAGTCATTTTGAAGCCATTACCATCCATCTATGGTTAGCTGTGGGTTCTATTTTTCCCTTCAGTCCTATTCAAAGGAATGATCTCTGTAACTCCAAGAGATGCCTTTTCTCACAAATTACTTAGGAGTGTTCATTGATCTCCCCTTCTCTTGGTGCCTTGAATTTGTAATCCTTTGTGTATCTGCTCAAACTATCTCAAATTATATGCCTTGATTATCTCTTCAGTTTAGGGAATTTGTGCATTTCTCGTTCTGTATTTGTTCCTAATGTTATCCTTTCTTGTGATTCTGTGTATCCGTCTTTTGCATATGCATCTGAGTGACATCTATAGTTGCTCCTAGGTTGTGAAATCCTTGAGATTGGCACCGGATTATCTTTTGTATTCAACCAACTCATCATCCTTAATCTCTTATATGCTGAACTGCAGTTGATTCATTCTATTCTGCTAACTTTTAACCCATTTTAACCAAGTCATCTTCCCTTCCCTTTTATCCTTCATCTTGGGTTCCTTTTAGGGACATTAGTGGTAAGTGTTTGTTTGCAAGATTGGATAGCCAGGATAGCCCATTCATCTTGATAGAGTTTAATACTACAGTTTGCTAATTAGTTCACAATGTTATCAGTCTGATGCATATTTACATGTCTTGGTATTTGTAAATGACTCATACATTTGCCATTATTTGTGCTGTTTCTTTGGCAGCCATTGCAGGTGTAGCCGCATACAACAATTACAAATTGAAAAAGGAAGCCACTGAAACAATTTCAGAGAAACAATTGAACGACAATCACGAGAAGCCTCAAGACAGTCAGTTCTTTTCAACGGACAACTCATCCACAGTACCTCTAAAATCAGACACATAGAAGCCTCCATAATCCAACCAAAACTGAGATGCTACTCAATTTTGGACTCAGCTCCTAATTCCTATACTCATATACTGCCCGAATAGAATTTCTCTTTTGTAGTGATTTTCACTTGCAAATTTGGGAGAGAGCAAGGTGGAGAATGTTAGTGTCATCTTTCAGATTTTAGATTCTTTTCTTGCAAATTTGGGAGAGAGCAAGGTGGAGAATGTTAGTGTCATCTTTCAGATTTTAGATTCTTTTTAGTCAGCCCTCCCTTGTATAATGACATGAGATTGAATATTTCAAGCCGGGTCTTTAAGAGCAGTGAGACAGGGAACTAAATTCACTGCACAAATATGTACCATTTGATACATCCCACCAGACATTTTTGTATTTTACATGCAACTTCATTTAGTTATCAATACCATTGTGATGGGTTGAGTGTTATTGTGTTTTCCTGAAAGGGATTGTTAATTCTTTTGTTAGTTTGAGAAACTGAATGAAAAGAAATTAGATCGGTCTGAAGACATTTAATTGTTCCATTTTTCTGGATTCCAATTATATGGATCTCTCCCCTTTTTCTTTTCAGTTGTGAAAGACGTTTCCTTTGTTGGAAATGAATATTTACATGTGATCGAAATGCAAGTTAATTACAGGTTAGTTTCTTCTGTCTAGCGCTTCATTTCAATCTTGACTCTTTAATTGAGACCGATTCCCACAAATTCAACTGGCCTGAATATCACTTTGATTGGATTTATGTCAAGTAATTGTCTTTTTCTTACTTTTTTACTGGTTTATATATATATATATACATATATATTATTGGGTCTGTGAAGTCATGGCAATTGAGGCAAGATAAAATGTGGGTTGACCATATGAAGAAAATGACTTCCATCCTAAGGTGGATCAATTTGGTATTGGTGATGTTTGAGCTGTTGCAAATCACATTGGGGGGTCCACGGTAGATTTTTGTCTTTTAATGTTTCACATCAATTGTTTTGTCAGACTCAATAGATTTTTATTGCGAGTATGCAGTGTTACTGTTTTATCGAATGTGAACATAGACCACGACAGATGGATCTGGAGTATCTCACATTTTTCAGATGTGAGGCTTTCCAACGATATTCTAGGACCAAATGACAAGCTAGTAGAAGAAAAAGAAAACATTCATTCATTAACAGGATCAGCAATCTGCTGTTTAACTAAGAATCATGTCCTTGACATCATTCACAAGGAATTCATGTCTCAGTTACTGAGAACAATGATAGATTAGGCAACCATATGAGATCTCTGTGGAGAGTAATCTGGACTGCAGTAATATTCATCATTGGATCGGATTGGATTGAATCGAATTGAGTCAATTTGTATCTATCTATTTGCATTAAAATGATAGGAAATTGAATGTAAGTAGTTAAAAATGAGGACCATAGGGCAATTTATAAAAAAAAAAGAAGAGTGTCAAATAATTTATTTCTTTTATAAAAATAGAATCAAAGTAAAATAAAAAATGAAAAATCAGCCATCACCTTGCACTCATTTCCCATTCGATTTTATTTCTATAAAATAAAATATTATTTGATGCATATTGTTGAAAAATCAATCAACCATTTTTACCGACCACTTAAAAGCATAATAAATCTTATGTCCCGTAATCCAAACAAATGGGCCTTTTGAGTCGGGAAAGGCATTTCTTTGTCCCCGTCATGTGAATCCTTATTATGGAACATACTGTTAGTGGTGGAGTTGGGAGCGCGCCCACCATTCCACCAAATGCCCAAACACTTGCCTCTTATTATTGGATAAAATAATGTTGTCGTCCACGCAAGACCAACACATTTGTCTCATCTTCAATCATCTCTGTATCATGACCCAATTGGTCCATCACATTGCCCCCATGTTGTTTTAAAACCCATGTTGGAATTGGGACAAAATTTACACTCAATCCACCCAATCCAATATTTGGATCCGAGACCCGCAGTAGAAACTGAAACTGGCGGAGTTGTTATCATAATAACGAGGATATGGAATTGGAACCCCTTTGAGTAGGGGAGAGAGGAGAGAAAGCAGCAAATCATAAAGAGGGTACTTAACTTACTAAAACCCCATATCAATCTCCCCCACCAGATCTCTCTCTCTCTCTCTCTCTCTCTCTCTCTCTCTCTCTCTCTCTCATACACACACAGCTGAAGAAGGAATCATAATCATCATCAGAAGAAGAGGAGAGAAGCCATGCGAAGATCGCCATCATCATCATCATCATCATCATCATCATCTGCAGATGTCGTCGGTCGTTGATGGCCATCCAAATGAGCTGGCAGCCCCATCACCACGGTCGAAAATCAGGGCAACCTCTAGGGCTCAGAAACCTAGGCAACAGCTGCTACCTCAACAGCGTCCTCCAGTGCCTCACCTACACTCCTCCCCTCGCCAATTTCTGCCTCGCCAATCAGCACTCCTCTCTCTGTCAGCAACATTACTCTCTCTCTCTCTCTTCTCTCTCTTTGATTTCTCTCTCTTCTTCTTCTGATTGATTGATTTTGCAGGCAATTTGTCTGTGGCCGGGGAATGCCCGTTCTGCATTCTGGAGCGGCAGATCGTGCGGTCCCTGAGCATCGACGTGGCGCTGGACACGCCCTCGAAGATCCACACCTCCCTGAGGATCTTCGCCAAGCACTTCCGCTGGGGCCACCAGGAGGACGCCCACGAGTTCCTCCGCTATGTCATCGACGCCTGCCACAACACCTGCCTCAGGCTCATCAGGGACCGCGGCAAGCTCCGAAGCGGCGCGCCCCCGCCCGACGTGCGCGACACCGTCGTTAAGGAGATCTTCGGCGGGGCCCTGCAGAGCGAGGTGAGGTGCCTTGCCTGCGGCGCCGAGTCCCGGAAGACGGATGAGATGATGGATATCAGCCTTGATTTGTACCAGAGCAGCTCGTTGAAGGACGCCCTCCGGCGATTCTTCCAGCCTGAGGTTCTGGACGGGAGCAATAAGTATAATTGTGAGAAGTATGGGGTTCTTGAATTCTATTGCTTTCTTGCTGTTGATTTTGGATGTGAATTTGTGTAAATTGAACTGGGTTGCTTTTGCTTTTGTTTAGTTCTAATCTTTTTTCTTCTGCTTCTTCTTTCTGTTGGATTTCGATTTCAGATGTAAGAAGTTATCCGCGGCGAGGAAGCAAATGCTTGTTCTTAGAGCGCCCAACATTCTTGTCATCCAGCTGAAGGTAGTTAGTTATTCATTGGTATAGTGATAGTTTAATTTGTTTTGATATAGCCTTTTCTCCTTCTGTATAGACTTTTAGTCAGTACATGATTTGGTTGGTCTTTCAGAGATTTGAGGGCGTCGTTGGTTTAAAGAACGACCGGCCCATTGCTTTCGAGGAAGTTCTGACGCTCTCTAGTTGTATGTGCAAAGCAAGCCAGGTGCGTGCTGATTACCCAAACACACATTTATGCCTTTTCAGCTTTTGTTTTTAGTATTGGTTGGTGTCCTGATCATGTATATTGTCAATGCAGTATTCATTTTTATGGGGGCAAATGTACTTTGGTTTTGCAGAAAATTGTTGTTTTCAATGGTGAATTGATCGGTTATCTCATTTGAAAGAACATTGTCTGCTACTTACATGTTTGGATTAGCAAAACTGGGTGTCATCTATTCAACTTAACAATGCATGCCATTTCTGGCGAAGTTGTTGGATGGAAAGTCTTGCTTTAACTTCTCGTGGCCCTCCTTTGTGTGTTGGTAGAGTTGCTAAGCCCACAAAAAAACTTAAATGGAACCCAGTGGTTGAGCATTACAAGAAGAAACTAACAACTTGGAAGATCCATTATTTATCCTTCAGGAGTAGGATTACTTCGATCCAATCCGCTCTAGCTAGACGGCTAATCTACTATTTCTCCGCTTTTCTTTTTCTCTGTGATTGTCGCTCTGAGAATAAAAGAGATCCAGTGTGATTTTCTATTGAATAATCTAAGTCATGAGTTTTATTTGAGAAGAAACGGTACCATGATTGGAAGATGCTCATTGTTGCAACCACGAGATCACGGTTTGTTATATTATCTATATAAAAAGGTTCAAAGGCTTAGAGTTTGGTCCATCAAATGAGTTTGTGGTGCCATCTTGGTTGAATGACTATGGAAAATTAGTGATAAAGTCCTGGCCACTGGCATTAGCCCTTATCTTAAATTTGATATTGGAAACAATGGGGTTGGTTGGAGAGATCGGGAAACACCTATTTGAGCCTCAGGTGTACACAGATTGGAGAGAAGCATCTTTGATGAAGGTAGCTTTCTTTTCAAACATTCATAGTTTGGGGAATGGCACTTGGATTAGTTTTGGAAAACCTATCATGTGGAGATGGTTATTTGCGGAATCTTTTCTTGTGTTATTTTGATCTCTAGTTATGGAGTCGACAAGATCTTTGATTGTAGAACATTTGGGTGTTTTAGTTATAGGCTTTCTGTATTTCATTGGATCCTATGATGATGTATATTTTTTATTTTAAGCTGAATTATTGGTTCTCATCCAAGGGAATTTTTATTTTAGATAGTGGGGAGCTAGGATATCCAGAAACAGACACGGATATGGATACCGGTATAGGGAACGGGGATTCGACATGGCAACTCCAGAAATTTAGGACATGGATACTGGTACGGTATCACTTAAAATACGACACGGACATGGGGTAAGATATGGATACTGGTACAAATATCACATTTTAGTAGTATGGGATACATCATACTTGACTAACTACTAGAAATGGGTTACTAGAAATCTCAGTCTAAGGTAGGATGATATGGTTAAACTTATAATCTTAAAAAATTATAGCTATTAAAATTAAAATAGAGGGAGGGAGATAAGTCTCAACTTTTCAAGGAGAGGAAAATATAATTTAAATTGAGAAAAGAAGGACATTGAATAACACAACAAAGAAGGCCACTTTCCCATCCAATAAAAAAATATAAATAAAATGGCAGAACTTTAAATATCAGAGTGAAAAGGGGAAAAACAACCATAAAATATGTAGTGGGTTTTGAGTTTTGCAATATTAAAAGAAAACAAAGGGGCCTGAATGTAAAAATGACAGTACTATTTTGAAGTTATAACCAAAGATTTCAGATGAAATTCATTGTCTAGCTCAATTTTGGATAAATTCCTCCAATTTTTCCCTTTTCTTTTCGTAAAATACAAGACAACCGTATCCTAAAATAGTGAGCCGTATCCCAGCCATATCTTGCCGTATCCTGTACCCGTATCTATATCAGACTGTATTGGTACGGATACCTCAGGTCAAATGAGGTATCCGGGTATCATAGGTGGGGAGTGTTCTCACCTTTAAGAACCAGACAGAATAGGTAAGTTTTTACTGTCTCCTTCCATAGTCTATTGGTTGATCATAGGGAGGACTGTAAGGATTGCTTAAATTTTGTGGAGTATCAAGCTTTGATTGGTACCCTTTGCCTTCTCATGGGTTGTTGCTACTAGTTCTAGATAAACTTTAGTATTAATCACGAGTTGGAAATGAATTATTGCTGATTCTTATTTTTTGTATGTAGAGGTTGGAAAAACATTGCTTTATGCAGAGGATTTTTTTTTTTATTATTTGTTCGCATTGCAAGCATTAGAGAGGGAAGTCTTGATTACTCTTTTTGGCCCAGTGGAATCAAATGAGGTGAAAGTTTCAGCAATTTAGAAGGCATCGAGGATATAAAAAGAGAAGTTCCTTGAGGAAGACTAAAAAAATGCTTGCAATTAAGTGGCCTACGAGTGAAAGGGAAGAGAGTTTAGGAGGTTGGTTAAATATATGAAAATATCAGAATTATGTCCATAATTATAGAAGATGCAAATGTCCATAATCATAGAAGATGCAAATGAAGTGGCCAATGAAACAAGGGTGGAGAGAGTTTATGGCCATTTGGCGGGCCTATTGTAGTTTTTATATTTTTATGAAGGAATGCATAATTTTTTTGTGAGAATATTTTTTTGGGATCAGGTATTGTTTCAGTTTTGGGGAAGGTGATACATTTTGTGCATACGTAAAGATATGGTATACATCTCTTATCTGTATCCTGGTTTTTCCCCCTCTTTTAACTTAATACATTTTCTCTTTTATTGAAATCTTGTTACTGAATAATTTAGAAAAAGAATATTAAACTTATAATTTTAGGTATTGCAAACTGTTTGGTTGTGGTAGAGTTAGATATTATTGAATAAATTCAATGAGTTGGATTATGATATGGTCTCTTATTTGTTTGGAATGTGATTATGTTTGATTAGAATTCATATGATTCAGGTTCCTTATTTTCGTTAACTAATATCATTTAATCTTAATTAAGTCTGTACGAATTATAGTTTCTCCTCATCATGTATAAAAGCAGCAGCCCTCTTCGTGGGAGAGCGACGCTTGGGATGCTCCCACTTCAAGAAGTCTCCAACACTCATCCTATCTTAAGTTTCCTGAAATCTCTCAATGGAAATCTCCTTCCTTTCTAATCTCTCTTCCTTACAATCCTTCTTACCAACTAGACTATTTTTTTTCCTAAGAGAGGCTACATTTAAACAAACATATTGCATGTCTTTGACACCTTTATTATACAAGTTTTTATCGTTTCATTTTTTTCCTTTTTATCATTCATGGCCCCACTGGGCATTTGACTTTAGTAAGTTGGAAATCAACTACCAAATTTATTTTTTTCCTAATTCATTTAAATATTTATAAATATTTCTATCTGAAATTTTAATTTTTTTTATCTTGGCCTGCACCTAAAATGTCCACATGTTCAGTACATGCATCAATGTTAACTAGAATGAATCATTTATTACCTAATTAGAGGTCTTGTCATTTAAAATTGCCAGTCATTAAATCTGGCCTTTGATCCGACATGTTCAAAGGAAGAGTCCAAGTCAAATACCATACGTAATGACATCAAATTGATAGATGCTCTTAGATGGGGTCTACTTATTTAAATCTAAACCCTTTTAAAAATGAATTATCCCATTTGGATGGTTTCTCAGCTGCCTTGTAAAAGGGCCCAGCCGTGCCTGCTTTGGGGTTGTCCTTTCTCTTATCATTCATATATGTAGGACCTGACCCAAGTAGGCTAAAGCCCTTGGACGGTCTGTACTACCTAGGCTTTTATCCTATTATCGCTACTTGGGCATATCATAAAAGTAATATGATTGAAGTGTAGACTTGCTGGCTAGCAGTGGCGTTGAAGAAGAAAAGTTTTCTTTATAGGTTGATGGCTCACCGAGGTGAAAGAGTAAGCCGAAGATTACGTTGATGGAAGTATTGAGATTGGATTTTATGAAGTGCAACTTATCTGAGGATTTATCTCAAGATAAATCAGAATGGATAAACAAAATTCATATAGCTGACCCCAACATACTTGGGACTAGGATTTGATGACGATAATGATGACGTGGGCTAGAGCCAGTTCAAGGCTAGCCCAAGGCCTGAAAACAATATTTTTTTAAAAAACCTTTTTATTCAGTGCCATCAAGCATTGAGTGTAAGTAGCAACCCTCTTTGAAGGAGGGCGACACTTGGCATATTCCAGTTTCAAGCACTCTCCAACACTTATCCTATCTTAAGTTTGAATTTTCCTAAAATCTCTTTCCTATCTAAGCTCTCTCCTTAATTTCTCTATTTCATTACAATCCTTCTTTCCAACTAGACATGTATTCAGATCGGCAAATTTCATGGCAGATGCATTAGTTAAACAGGGTGTTGAGAGAATATTACCTTGGGAGGGTTTTTGTATGTAATTGTTTCTGTTGGTGTGGTACAATGCTCTTGTAGTTTTTTCTCTCTTGTTGTTTTCTTCTTTTAATGAATTTTTGTTACCGATCAAAAAAAAAAATTACAATCCTTCTTACCAACTAGACAATTTTCTTCCTAAAGGCTACGTTTAAATAAACTTATTGCATGTCTTTGACACCATTTATTGTAGGAGTTTTTATTATTTCAAATTTTATTTTATCATTCATGGGCCCACTGGGCATTTGAGTTTAGTAAGTTGAAAAGAGGCCACCAAGTTTATTGTTTTCCTAATTCATTTAAATATTTATAAATATTTCTATCTAAAATTTTAATTATCCAATGGGGGCTATTGCACTAGTATCAGATTTAATACAACATACTGGATGAAATCAAAGGACAGTGATCATTTCCATTGTGTGTCTGAAAGTTGTCATTTGAGCCAGATATGTTGTTTTCAAAAATTTTTCGTTAGTGTCTGTTCTCCATTTGCATTGAGTTTGTAGTTTTGCATAGAACTAATGCACTGTTAGCTAGCCTGATACTACTATAATATTTTTACATTAATTTAGGTGTTTAAATTAATATCAGATCTGAAGAAGTTTAATTTATCTGAGGATTTGGCTCAGAATAGGTCGGATTGGAAAAACAAAATTCATGTAGCCGACCCCAACATAGTGGGAACATGGCTTTGATGATGATTAATATAGGTGTTTAGCTGATACTCCTTTAGTTATTGAATAGATTTGATTGGATTGTTCTTTACTACTTTCTGTATTGTAGTCATCTGTGGAGGTGTTTGCTTGTGATAAATTTGCTAATTTATTACATGTACCAGCCTTACTTTTCAGTCTCTTATCAGTTTACTATTGTTGGTATATATAGATATATGTTCCTTGCTTTTCATTTGCTTTTCCCCCGTAGCTGCTTGTCGCTCATTTACATGTGCTGGTTTTCAGCTCAAATAAACGAGGGTTGTGGCAACTTGGTAGTTGGCTATTAAAAACATTGCCAAACTTGACTATGAATTGAAGTCATTTTCATTTTCTTATTTCTATTTTTAGGTTTTCCCCTAATACAAGAAGTACGTACCTTTAATGCTAGGGTGTTCTTTGGAAGTGTTCCGGTGCGAACCTGGTTGTAGAATTTAGTGAACAAGCACAACAAATCAGCTGATGAGCAAACTCCACATCAGTACTGTGCTGAGATTAGCCTCTTGAACATGGGCACGTGGACAGGGTAGAGCTTAAAGTTAGTAGAAAAGAGAAGAATAAATCTAGTGTGTTTTTCATGAGAGTAAGTCATAGTTGAAGAAAGATGGTAGGGGTCGATCATGCCACTACCACTCTTTCTAACGATAAGCTTAGGTTTGGTTGTGTGAAATCAAAATGGGATGGTGTGAGGGGTGTCCCAACAAGATCCAACTTTTGATCAGGGGTATTTAATTCTTTATAGTAGTGGAGGAGGAAGTTGATTCAGGTTGCAGAGCCTACAAAGTTAATGGAGAACAAGGATGAAAATAGCGGTTGCGGCGGGCGTAGCGGCCCGTCACCAAAACGATACGTAGCGGTAGCGGCGATACGTAGCGGTGTGATTTAAAAAAGTCTTCAAAAAAATTCGAAAAAATTTCAGAAAATCCAGAATATTGGAAAATGATGGAATATGTGTTTGTTTTGCAAAAGTAATTAGTATATGAGTATGTAGCGGTCCCCTCATTGCATGAGATCCTGTATCGCTGTATCAATAGAAAAGAATATGAATAATCAATGTTTTTCATATGGATTCATGTTGTTTAGTTATGTCAACTTAAATAGTAACTTAAGGCTTATAAAAAAATATATTATAAACAAATTTCATCAAGATTCATTCAAGAATGAAAGATAAACTATGTTCAAGCTTTATAGAAAAACAATATACTAATCTACTTAAAGAGCAAAAACTTTGTAATGGAGGAATACCTTACTGATTAGCTTTAATCTAATACCAAAGGGAATGTCTTCCAGGAATCACATTGCTTTGGATGTTTTTGTTGATGATTTTATTGTTTTTTTGAGAGGACTTGAAAAATGGAGGCAAGGAAAGGGACTTGGAGCAGTGAAGAGGGGAGAGGATAAAAGTTAATAGGGAAAAAGTGGGTCAAAAAATCAGGTGGGGGGTTTTAAACCCCCCCCCCCCCGCCGATACGTATCGGCCGATACAAAATGTATCGGCCCGTATTGGCCGATACGCAAAACCCCCCAGCCGATACGTATCGGCCGATACAAAATGTATCGGCCCGTATTGGCCGATACGGGCCGATACATTTGTGAGCGCCGATATTTTCCAAATAGCGTAGCGCCCGTTAGCGCTACGCCCGATTTATCGGCCGATACGCTTCGTATCGGCCGATATTTATATCCTTGATGGAGAACATCACTTGGAGAAGTCGATGGGGAAAGATGATGTCATTTCCCCCTTTCGTCGGTGTTCAAATTTTCAATTGCCCGTCTCTGAGTTTGAGGTAGTGCTAATGGGCCAAGCCAACTGGACCTCAAGTTCCATGGGTTCAGATCTTTTTTGAAGATGGGCTCATTATGTAAGCTCATTAGTAGGTCAGCCCACGAAACAGGGTTTTATTCCCTATTTCAACGATCTCTCTTATTCGTAGGTGAGCTCTAGAGCTTCTTAGGAGACAGACAGGAAGTTTGGCTGCTGTCTCCTTGTCTCCTCGCTTCTCAGTGATGGCCATTGTTCGTACGTCAACGAAGATGAAGACTCGAAGATTTGTTGGGCTGATGCTCTGAGTATTTGGAGAAAAAGAAACAGTTGTGAGCAGAGCTAGAGTCATGAGCAGAAGACAGTCTTGATGTGGGAGGAAGAGGAAGACCTCTCGCAGTTCCTCAATGAGTCGATGGAGTTTTCTCTAAGCAAAATATTCATTATGGCCTCTGGATGGACATGGTGACTGAAGGGGAATTTGCAACTAGAATTTTTTGAAGATGGAAGCTGTTGGAGATGCAGTCTCCCGGTGGGCGATTTGTCGGATTTCCTGATTGTAGCCTTTTCTCCAGAGACTGGCTGGAATTGATGTCAGTTCCTCCAACAATCATTTGGAAAGTGGGTGTGCTGCAACCTCTGTTTGTGAGGCTAGGAGGACGTCGTTGGTCTCAGGCAATCGTAGTCCTGATGATGTGAGTTTTCTGTTGGACTTGTGGAAGGGCCTTGACAGAGTCGGTCTTTCTGCTGCTTCAAATGATGGTTTGGTTTCTATCAAAAAGGATGTGTGCAGCTCTGCCAGAAGTCCAAAATGACCTCCTTCTCTAGTATTTTGGGGCACTCAGAATGGTGAAGACAGTATTTATTTTTACTCCAGAAGCTGGTCTGTTTTCTAACTTGCACCATTTCTGGAGGGAAGCATGGTCTAAGCAAGTCTTCTATCAATTCTTTAAAGGATTAGATTCTTCTAATCATTTAATGCAAGGAAGAAGTAGTTTTTCTCATAAAATCGTAGAATGTGGGCAGGTGGTTGGCATTACTTTTAATGGAAGTAAAGGAGATTGGTCTGATTTAATTTATTTTGACAAGTCTAGAAAAATGCAAAATTGGGAAGTCTATGAGGTCAATAAAAGGAATAAGAAAGGCTCCCAAGAGCTGCAGGGTCTAGTTTCTTTTGTAAACTATGATAAGAATTAAGGGAGGGACTTCTGGATGTCAGATCTTTAGTGAAAGGAATAGTGTTTGCACAGAGAGAGTTTCTAGTGTAAATGAAGATTATGTCTTGGAATGTTAGAGGCGCTGGGAGTGTGAGGAAAAGGGCGATTATTGAGGACATTATTTCAAAAGCTAAGCCAGATATTGTTCTTTTCGAAAATGAATTGTATTGAGGATAGATGTACCTGAGAATTTAAGTTTCCTGCTTTGGATGCAATTGGATCTTCAAGCGGCATTATGTTGATGTGGAACACTGTTAAATGAGCATGAGAGACTGGTGATCAGGGAGGGGTGTGTGTGTGTGTGTGTGATTTTGGCCATAGTTGAAAACCTAGAAACTCAAAAAGTATGGCTTCTTTATCCAGTCTCTGGGCCAACTGACTACTGGCTTTAGGGAGACTTCTGGAGGGAGTTGGGTTTTGTTTGGGCTTGGTGGTCTGGACCTTGATGTGCTTAGAAGAAGAATGGAATGTGGTGAGATACTTAGAGGACAGATTGAGTGGTTGCAGTCTTTCAGTGGATATGAGATCTTTTTGGGCTTGGATTAATTCGATCTCCCTTTTGGACCTAAGGCTCAATAGTGCTTCTTTTACTTGATCAAATCATCAATCTCCTCTCTCTCCTGCTAGATTGGATATGTTCTTTTTTTTTTTTTTTTTTGGAGAGTGGGCAAATTTGTATCCTCTTGTTTGTCAGCTTACTCTTCCGAAGCCAATATCTGATGATTGCCCAATTATGCTAGACTCTAAGAATGACTGATGAAGCTTGCTCCTTTTAGATTCGAGATGAGTTGGCTACAGGAGGAGCAATTTTCTGAATTGATTATTAATTGGTGGAAGGACATTAGAGTGGAAGGGTGGGCAGGTTTCAAGCTTGCTATGAAGTCGAAAAAGTTGAAAGTCAAAATCAAAGAGTGAGTTGAACGTCATTATGGAAATGTGGAGTAGATTAAAGGAAAGATGTTTAAAGATATTCAAGAGCTAGATTGCAAGGAGGAATGCGGTCAACCTCTTTCAAAGATAGGAGCTGTAAACAAATTCTCAAGAATCTTCTATTCAGGAAAATCCAGGAAGAGAAAATCAAGTGGAAGCAAAGATCTAGATGCAAATGGCTCTCAGAATGCAGCAAAAAATACCAAATTTTTCCATGGTGTTGCTTCTGAAAGAAATAAAGTGAGCAAAATCTCAGTTCTAGTGGATGGTAACAATCGTTTGGGAAATCGAGAGGACATTATTGAGCATATAGTTCAGCTTTTAAACAGTTGTACTCCAAAGGTGATTAGATTCGTCTTGAGTTGGACAACTTATCTTAGATGGCCAAAAGGCAGATTGGCACAATCGCCCTTTTTTTTGAGGAGAAAGAGAAAATCGTAGTCTCTAACCATAGTGGAGACAGAGATATGGGTCTGGATGGTTTCCCTATGGCCTTTTTTCAAAAGTTTTGGGAGTACGTTAATTGGAGGTTCTGTGTTTCATGGCAGAGGAATCTTATGTAAAGAGCTGGGAGCTTCCTTTATTGCTTTGATTCCTCATATAGCCGGAGTTGGAGGCTTAGACTATCGTCCGATTAGAGTAATTGGAAGAATTTACAAGATCGTTGCTAAAGTCTTTGCTGGAAAATATCGAAAGTGTTTCTAGCATCATTTTGAAGCCGCAGGTTGCTTCTGTCCATGGTAGGCAAATTCTAGATGGTGTGCTTATGGCTAATGAGTGCCTTCACTCTAGACACAACGATAGGAAGCCGTGTCTTATTTGTAAGATGGATTCTGAAAAAGCCTATCATAGGATGGATTGGGTGTTCCTCTAAATTTGCTAAATCGATTGGGCTTTGGGGTTAAATGGCAAGATGAATTGAAGACTGTGCTTCTTCTTCCCGGTTTTCAGTTTTGGTTAATGGGTCTCCCTTTGATTTCTTTTGGGATGAAGGGGGTTTAAGACAAGGTGATCCCCTTTATCCCTTCCTCTTTGTCCTAGTGCGGTAAGCTCAAAGTAGAAGGATTGGTGCTGCAAGTTTGGTGGTCTTAATAAGTGGTTTTGAGCAAGCTAGGTGTGCACTGATGGAGAAGTTCCTTTAATTTGCTGACAACACTTTGTTCTTTTTTGGAGCTGAGAAAGAGCAGATTGTGAATGTGAAGGCTATCCTCTTATGCTTTGAACCAGTTTCAGGTTTGAAGTTGAAAACTTTTTTCAAAAGCGGGAGCTTATGGAAATTCAGATGTCAGATGTTTAGTTGGAGCAGTTTGTAGTTGTTATGGAGTGTAAAGCGGGTTCCTTTCTGACTACTTATTTGGGCCTGCTGTTGTGCTTAGGTGTAGCATCTAAAAGATTGTGGAATCCCGTAGTTGAGAGGGTGGAAATGGAACTAGCTCTTTGGAAGTTGAGATATCTATTGTTGGGTGGCTTTATTACACCTACTAAATTGGTTTCCTTTAAATCTGCCAATTTACTTTATGTTGATGTTCAAGTGCCCTGCGGCGGTAGCTAATCGCATTGAGAGGCTTCAGTGGAGTTTCTTGTGGTGGGGGAGGGATGGAGGCAAGAAATTGCCTCTTTTAAAATGGAACAAAGTATGCAAACCAAAAAGGGAGGATGGCCTTGGAATTAGGCCTTTGAAGCTTATGAATGTGGTTCTTTTGTGTAAATGGTTGTGGCGGTCGGAAGAGGATTGTGATGGTTTGTGGAAATAAATTTTGCTGGCTTAGCATGGCATTCTCAGGGATGGGTGGGAACCCTCAATTTCCTAAGCCTTGCCACTTTGGGACATGGAGAGGCATTTTGATAGTCAAGGAGGATTTTGTCTCTATGATCTGATATCGTGTTTGCAGGGGGGAGAGAATTCACTTTTGGATTATTACTTGGGCGGGTTCTTTGGAATTTCGTGACTTATTCTAATGTGCCTTTTATCAGACGGCCTTGGTTAGAGATTATTTTGTCTTATTTTGGAGGTTTGGTTGCTTGGACCCCTACTTTCAGAAGAAATGTTTTGGTGGTGGAGGATGATCAATTACACGCTCTGTTCTCTCTTTTATTCAAGGCGTTTATTTCCAGTTGAGAGGGTGGATTTGAGGGTTACAATAGAGAGAAAAACTCAATTTTATGCATTTGTAATCTGTATTGAAAGGCATTACAATCCTTATAAAGACTCCATACCCACTAATTTGGGAAACATCTTAAGATAGACTTTAACATAAGCTGTCTAATAATTATCTCTAAATATTAGCTAATACTAAAACTAATAAATCTAGGAAAATCACGATATTTGCAAAATAGGGAAGATATCATCGTTGGTGATTTCTCTTTATTGGGCCCTGTTGGGCTTGGGCCTTGTGGTCTAGACCTTCAGGCAGGGCCTAGTAGTCTGGTCTACATCAGAGGGGGTGGTGGATAGATCCTTTTTTAGTCGCTTCTTTCTTTTCAGCCTTAGCAGCGAGAGCTTCTATTTCTTGTATTGGGAAGTGAAGGTCCCTTAGAGAGTTTTGGCTTTTGTTTGGTTGGCTATTTGAGGTTACATTCCTACTATGGATAATCTCCAGAAGCACAAGAGGACTATCACAAATTGTTGCCCGATGTGTCTTTGGAATCTTTGTTTCAAGCTTGGAGTTTGGGGGTTGGTTTGATAATGGGCCGATTTATCTGGAAAGTTTCATTCTTTGCAGTTCTTGGTTGATCGGGAAGTAAAGGAATATGAGATGCTTTGAAGGGGTTTCTTCCTTGAAAGATTGATGTGGGTAATAGAAGAGTGGCCCAAGACTACTCTCCAAGCTGAAGCTTAGGGACCCATAGGATCCAAATAATGTTGGCCTCACACCATAGACACATAACCGAGGGATAAAATTGAAACTCAACAAAAGAAATTTTATTAATCAATGCCTACCAAACGAGATGGCTACAACTCTTTTTGTAGGCTAGAAATCAGTCTGCTTTGAAAACAATTCCAATCATAAAAAAGAAATAAAACTCTAAAGCAAATAAAGGAAAACTTTCTAATACCTCTATATTTTAGCTACTACTAAAATAGGGAAAGTCTTGTATGGTTTGGAGGTCTTCTCTCATTGGGCTCTATCTTTTATTTTGGTCGACCCATGGATCACAGTTCTATCCTGCATCAAAGACATTATCCTGCATAAAGTGAAATTTTACAAAGAAAAAAAAAGTGAAATTTCAAGTAGCTGCTTGGGTTTCCATTCTTCCTATCTTTAAAGGAATTTCAATAAATTTGATGATGTGTTGCTGGAAAGAGGTGCCCTTTATCTTCTTTTAGAGTTCCTAACCGCTCTTGTTGGACTCCTCCTCTTGGTTTTTTCGAACTCAACTTTGATAGGAGCATCATTGGGAACCTGGGTCCTTTCTGGCATTGGTGGCATTATTAGGGACTAATCGGCGAAGTGCATTCTCCCTTTCTCTGGTCCTTTCAACTTGTGCTTTTGTGAGTGAGGTGAAGATGCTTGCACTCAGAATGGGTGTTCGTCAGGCTGCTAGGCTGGGTCTTAACAATTTTATATCGAAAGGAGACTCCTTTTGTGTTATCCATTGGGCTTTGGGTTCAAAGACACGCTGCTGGTTGGTGGATGTTGTTGAGGAAAGTTTAGACTCGACCTGTAACCTCTTGGTTTCCTTTTGTATGTGAGAAGGTCAGCTGATGAGTCAGCTGATTCTCTGGCCAAAGGAGTTGGGAGGTTGAATTTGTCTGTTGATGTAGCTCCTGGATAGCTTCTTGGTATATGTCTTTTATACTGCTTAGCCATTAATAAAATTCAGTTACCATTAAAAAAAAAAGAAAAAAGAGAAGATTGCTGAGGTGTAGATAAACTCTGTTTCTGATCAATAAAAAAAGAATGAATGTTCTCTCTCAATAGGTTTTGTAATCTTTTTGTGTGCGTGTGTGTGTGTGTGTGTTTTTTTTTTTTTGTTTTTTGTTCTCATTTTTTTGGGTTGGGGGTTTTGGTGGGGGAGAGGAATGAGGGTGGGAGCAACTACTTTCTGTAAAAGCTTAAGCTGATAGAAAACGG
This sequence comes from Sextonia rubra, assembly GCA_037013555.1. Lineage (NCBI taxonomy): Eukaryota > Viridiplantae > Streptophyta > Magnoliopsida > Laurales > Lauraceae > Sextonia > Sextonia rubra. The sequence goes on from JASUAD010000009.1 coordinate 30,242,318, forward strand.
TTTATCAATGTATATCAAGGTTACAACATAGACCACATAAGAACAGCACCCAAATCGGTTTTGTAGTAGATTGACTGTTTTAAAAGTAGTAAAACTCTGTTAGTGGACCCTAGGTTGACAGTGGACTCGGTAGTTTAGCCTCATATGATGGTGGCAGATGGCTGCATTATATATTGTTCCAAGACAGTCACACCATACTTTCCATGAAAGAAAAACAAATATTTAATGCTGTTTGAGATTTTTATATCCATTTTTAGGCTTAAAGAATTCAATGTTGGAATGTGCTACATTTCATTTTTGCCAGTTGGTATAGCCACCGGAATTGCTTTTCCGAATCTTTTGAGTTGTGACAACCTAGGAAAGATTTAAAAACAATAAATCACCATTTTCTTACTTCCAGATGCTCCTGTCCAAATCATGAAGAGATAGTAAACTTTAAAATTACAAACAACTCTGGAAACTTACACCATTGTTACAGTTTAAGAGGCGCTTACCTCCTTGCCACGTCGTGGGGCTACCCTCTTTTAGAAATTTCCTTTTGTGCCATTTGCCCAAATTTTCAACAAACAACACTTAAACCCAATCCTTAACCAGAGCATTATCTCATCTCTTTCTCAATCCAGTAGTCAATAATATTAATCAAATATCTATTTCCACTGGTCTTTGTCTAATTAACTATATCTTTTTACATACAAAATCTCTAGATCTTATGTCTTTAGGTAATATTAGAACAATCACAACTTCAGCTATGAACCGGGGCAGCCTTTCTTCTAATTCTATTTTCAAATGAACTTAGGTTCTTCTTTTAGCAAGTCAAGATTACTTGAACAAGCTTGGACTGGATGTGATGTCTTTCTGAAGTGTTGGCTTCTAAGAAGGTGACTGAGAGTAAAGAAAATCTATTACATAATTTTTTGCCAATTGAAAATTATTTATCTGAAATTATGATTATTTGGCTACATATTTAGTTACTAGTATGCATGACGTGTCTTTGGTCCTCACCACGACAATTGAGAGATCAAGGATCATTCAATGAACCACGCTGCATTTTTTTTTTTGTCATTTTGTAAATTACCATAATCTATCAGTGCAGGGGTCATCCCTGCAGTCCTCCATGCGCTTCCTTCTCTACCCAATTTTGCTTTCCGCCTTTGCCCTTTGCCCAAGTATGCTCTCCTTTCGTCACTTGGCCTTGTGCTATGCCAGTGAGGGGTCGATCCTTGGCATTGTGGGTGGGTGAGAATGGACGCATGTGAGCACCTGACCTGCCACATGTTCTCAATGACACTGCATTACATACATACATACATACATACATATGCACACACGCAGGTTATCCAATGTGGGGGTGGGGCCCACTTGATGGTCGATCCAAATAGACCACACACAGCATCCCCCTGATTTGCACTTGCCCTCCGAGTTTCGGTCCCATCCAAATAGACTAGACCTTTGGATTGATTGCACCCCTATTTGAATGGACTGTACATCATCAGAACTTATGGGCCCCAAATGGGGATGATAGAGGTAAGGGATGGGGCTGATTTTTTGCAAAGAGGAGGGGCCCAGGGAGATCTTTCAATCCTTCCTAGTCCCATGTGGGCCCTACGTTGGTGCACAATCATCCAGTGCGCGCAGCGCACGTTGGATGACTGCTCTCTCTCTCTCAATCTATATATATATAAAACCCAAGGTATCTCCCGCCCAGCCCAACCGAGGAGCCTTTTGGCATTTGATACGTGTGTTTCACTTTGTTTTTTTCACAAATCCCATCCCTTTCCTCCTCTTGAGGTTTTTTTTTTTTTTTTTTTGGCAAGTTCAGCTGACTCGAACCCTCTACCTTGTGGTTCCAATGATGAACATTGCCCAGTTGCACTACAGTCTCATATTGCTTGGGGAATACATGTTCATGTCCTTTTTTTTCTATATTTGTTCTTCAATAATCATGATTTGAAATGGATTGGCAAAATTCTTCAAGAGATATTGGAGAGAGGAAGGAATAAAAAATGATTTATACAGCAAGGCATGGAAGATTTGAGTGTGAATTGCATTGCTTTGCATGAACTGATTCTCTCTCTCTCTCTCTCTCTCTCTCTCTCTCTCTCGGTTGTCCACTTCTCTTTGTTTTACCCTGTATGCCATATGTTTATTGCTGGGCTTTAGATTTATGTGGTCACAACTCACAACAAATATCAAATGAGGAACGGCCTTGAAATTTCAAATTTGAGAACAGGTTTTTGGGTCCACCTGGATTCATTGCCACTTATGTGGGCAGGGCGGGATTGGAAGATCTCTGGTTTAAGTATGGTAAAGAAATCATCATGATCTAATGATCCTAACATAAATTAATTAATCATAACTGCCTATGATCTGTACTAAGATCCTATCCTTCAACACCCCGCCCCTTCTTTCTTTTCATGCATCATGGTGAGCCCCACAGAATGTTTCTTAATTTCACGTTCGGGGCCAAATCCCAATTTAATGTTCACAATGCTACTTTTCCTGCTTCTGTCTATTGCTTTGCGTCTTTAATTTGTTTTTCATCTTGTAACTATGGTTAAAACACTCTTTTTTCATACTTTAGAACTGATTGTGGGCCCTAAATTATATTAATCCCGATCATAGACAGAAATATCGGCCGCTACGTAGCGTAGCTGCTGATAAATCGGCTGTAGCACCCATGGGCGCTACGCTATTTAATAAATAGCGCCGCTCACAACTGTATTGGCCGTAGCGACCACTACGGCCGCTACGTTGTCGTGGCGGCTGCCATATTTCGGCCAAAACCCTAACCCAGCAAAAAAAAAAGAAAAAAAAACAGCAGAAGATTTGAAAGAACACAACCCGCAAAAAAAAAAAAAGAAAGAAAGAAAAAAACAGCAGCCGGGAACAAGGTACCTGTAGCAGCAATGAAGGACAAGCAACAGCAAGAGGATGACCAGTAGCAGCTCATGTAGGAGGACGAGTAGCAGTAGCAGCTCACATAGTGCAGCAAGAGGATGAGCAGTAGCAACTCACTCAGGAGGACGAGCAGCAGTAGCAGCTCAAATGGTGCTCTCTTCTTCTTCTTCTTCAGTTCTTCGTTTTTTTCCCATACACAGCTTCTTCATTTTTTTCCCCAAGACGCAACTTCTTTTTTCTTCTTTACCTTTGTCGAATGAAAAGGGCTAGGGCTTATGTTTACTTAAGTTACGAAATTTTTATTTAGCCCCCCCACCATGTTTTTTTAATTTAACTTTACTTAAGTTATGAAGTTTAAATTTAACCCCTTCAAGTTTCTTTTGTAATTTTAAGGCAACCATTTAAAAACACACTAAGGTTGAAAATATGGTCGTAACTAATTTCGCTCTAATTGGAAATAGGTTCTAGCCAAATTTCACTTTAATTGAAAATAGCACCCTACCAAGTTTCATGCTAACCGGATAAAGGCCCCAATCGAATGTCACGCTAATTGGAAATAGGGCCTAGCTAAATTTTACAATAATTGAAAATAAAGCCCATCTAATTTCACACTGATTGGGAATACGCCCCAACCAAATTCTGCTGCAATAGAAACTCTCTCTCTCTCTCTATCTATTGAAATGTAACTTTAAAATATTTAATTCTAAGCATAATACTAATAGTGAAAAAGTTTTGATGTCACTATTTGATAATAAATATTTTATTATCTCTTAACTTCGTGTAGCTATCAATGTAAATGTATGTGGAAAAATAAATCAATCTATTATTTTATAATCATTGATGAAATTTGTTTGTGACATTTTTTTTATAAGCCTTAAGTTAGTATCTAAGTTGGCATAACTAAACAACATGAACTCATATGAAAAAAAATTGATCAATCCTATTCTTTTATATTCATAAAGTGATACAGGACCTCATGCAATGAGGGGATCGCTACATAGCCCAATACTAGTTACTTTTGCAAAACAACCATATATTCTATCATTTTCCAATGTTTTGGATTTTTTTGGAATTTTTTCGGATTTTTTGTGAACTTTTTCAAATCACACCTCTACGTAACGTTTCGGCGGTGGGCGTAGCTGCTATTTTCATCTTTGATCCTGATCAGTGTAAATTTTGGGGCATCTTTCCAAAATCTAGCTTGTAACTTAGGTAAAGGTTGGTGTGTGTTTCAGGTAAGGAATTGCCCATCAAGGGCCCACCTTCATGCATCCCAAGCATTAGGGGTTGGGAAAGAAAGTCCTGGTTAGGACTAGTATGGACCAAAAATGGTCTTCATCAGATCATCCTATCCCTTGATCCATGCTCCTCAAAATCCAAAACTTTCATCCCTTTAAGTAAAATGAACTGTGTTCTAATAACTAGTGGTGATTAACCAATCAGATGAGGGTCATTTGGGATGCCTGCCAATTTACAGTTTTGGCAGAATGTGAATGGTTTTGATTTGTCTTAGGTCTTTGTTTTTTGCCAATTTTTCCCGCTTCCCTTTATAACTGGGTTCCATCATGGTGCTCTAGCAATGCCCTAGCCAAGCTTGCCCATTGTCCACTATAACTGGGTCCCTACTAGCATGCCGTTGATGGGGGGATCATATCATTAGGATTTTCACTTGAAGTAAAATTCACTATATGGATTTTTTTTTTCTGGCAACTGCTACTCTTTAACTAACCGTACCTGAGCTGGAGACTAGCACATGAACTAGTTGGCTTTTATGGAGGCAGATATTGAATGTGGTACACTGTTCCATGGCCTATCGAAGGGAGCTGATTGATCCACGCATGTGGTGGAGGAACTTCCATTGAAGCAAACAATATTTGCATGCGTGTGTGTTTGTTTTATTTTTTTTCCTCCTTTCTTTTTTCATGGGGAAGTGGGTGTGGCATATGAAACGATTGAAATGTGGCGCTGTTGAAAAGGAAAAGAAAGAAAAACTAATTCATGTCAGTGTATGCAGGCACACCAATTTGGGGGCCTTTATGACCATAATTGTAAGTTTTGTGTAAAAAACAATGGTTAAACTGACTAAAGTAACACTTAAAAGGAAATCAAATGTGGATGGATGGATTCTGCAGAAGACCATTTCTAGATAGCTGCTTTGATATTATCTACTTGGACCATAAATGTTATTGGAGAGTATCTAGGGGTTAGAGAACTCATTAGAAGCAATGTTAAGATGTTTGAAATGATGAATCAATCAAGTTCTGTCTAGTTCGTGTGAGTCAAAGTTGCTTTTCCATTTGTTGTCCATATAAATGTGCCAATGTCATTCTAATTATTTACCTGTGATCATATATGTGATAATATCACGGAGATTTTTTCCCCCAGTATGCTCTTCTGTGTATATAGTTCTTATGTTTTGTGAAATTTGATGGTTAAATGACTAACTTTTGTGATGATCAATTAAGCTGTCATGTGTATTGCTTCCCTGATACGTTACCACTACAGGATCCACAGCCAGAGTACAGTCTTTTTGGCACAATTGTGCATTCAGGCTACTCACCTGAGTCTGGACATTATTATGCATATATCAAGGTGTGTGATTAAGCTTAGCTGTTGAACCCAGTTTACTATTTTTAGTTAACTTTCATATTTCTTTGTCAGACGCATCTATTTGATTTTCTCATCTTCAGCATATGTGTCTCTACAGGATGCTTCTGGTCGCTGGTATTGCTGCAATGATTCTTATGTTACAGTCTCAACTCTGCAGAAGGTTTTGTCAGAGAAAGTCTATATTCTGTTTTTCTCCCGTACCAACCAAAGACCGAAACCAACCAAAACTGTTTTTCCTCACAATGGAAAGAAGTCCTCTGTTTCCAATGGCCATGCTGTATCAGTTAACCAGAAGGAAACTATCCCTAAGGCAAATGGGGTACATCAATCTGAAAAGGTTTTCCCTGTCATATCAGACACTGATAAAGTGCCTTCAAACCAAGTAATAAAGTTTAACTTGAAAAGACCGGTTTCAAAAAGAACTGATGCAAATGGAAATGGAACTATTAAGGTTCACAGTAATTCATTCATAATGAAGAATGGTAACTCAGAAGAACCGATGGGCACTGAAAAGCTTAAGATGCCCTCAAAGTCTAATGGAGAATCAAGAATTACAGGAAAACAGAAGATGCAACCGATATCTAATGGCAGTTGTTCTTATGGGAGTAAATCTTCTGATATTACTGACAATGAAAGCAAGCAGACATTATTGCCAGCTGATGACAGAGAGACTCAGAACATTGGTGCTGATTTAAAAAAAGTTGAAGTTCATGTGGAAAATGGTACAGGAAACACAGCAGTGTGTAGAGAATCTGATTCTGACCGTGTAAATGCCGTAGTTGCAAGAAAATCTGACCACGTATCACATAATGGAAATGGCATGTGCTCTTCTGACGTCCCAGGATATAAGGGAAAATTAGTGGAAACTGAAAAAATTAAGGCTACAACTTTGAATTCAAGCAATTTGTTTGGATTGGATGCTGCTTCAGATGCTAAACTTGCTAAATTTAAAGATAAGTAAGTCATTCTATTTTCCCTTTGACCGTCATTACAGTGCCCCCTGTATAGAAATGTTTTGTGGTTAAAGAGCTAATCTGGACCTACAAGTAGATTGCCTGCTTAGTGGAATTAGATTTTTTCAAGCGACACAGCCTTGTATTAAAGCAGAATGAAGTAATAGTGTTAACAGTAATTATTAATTGCAGAACAGAATCAGACCTGATCTGTTTTTATTCGTACTTTGAAGCTTGGCCTTGCTCTAGTCAATTGGACTGCTATTATTGATCAGTTCATTTCTGGAGATGAGATATATGTTGTCTTCTACTTTGCTGCAATGTATTTCCTTGGTTTTATATTCTTGCTAAACATGGAAAATGAAATGTTTTATCTGATCTATAAAATGCCTTTCTTATCTAATGCACTGCATAGTCTCATATTTTATTGCCGTTTCCTGGAACCTGCACTATTGGCTTTTGATTCTATAATGTATGTATCGTCGGTGATTTTTCAGGCTTGCTAAGGAAGTGAGTTCAGAATTGCGTTCATGTGGCTGGGTTGATGAAGTGCATAGTTTCATGCATGCAAGGAAGAAGTTGTGTACAACGTCAGTCGGAAATGGTCCAAATGCTACCGAGTCAAAGTGAGACCTGCTGTCTTCTTTTCAGGAACATTTACTTTATAGGGATTTTTCTCGGTTTATACCTTTCCATCTTCAAAGACCTCTACATCAGCAATATTATTTCAACAGTTTCCTTGCTTATTTATAAGATAGCCTACTGCAATACTTTAATTTTGTTATTTAGGGCTTTATTCACTCAATTATCATATTTATTTTGGGAGGCTTCCACTCTGGTTGGCACAATTGACTTCAATTGGGTTGAGGACAGCTCAAACCCTGGTACTCCCCACTCGAGTGCATGTCCCCAACACCAACCTATGCTTGAGTGAACACTCCATTAGCAAATTTATGTTTTACATAAAAAAGTCATATCAACACATTCACAGGACATATCCATGATCCTCTCCCTATTGTTTGTAATTGTGTTGGAGGCGTTGATCTAGTTTCTTCAAAAAGCAAGGTCGATTGGTTTCATTTTAGGATTTAGTATTGATAAATTTTGTTATTAAAGTTACATATGTGCAGTTTGCTGATGATGTTATTGTTTTTTGCAATGCAAAGAACTATGGACTCTTGGTCAGTGGGGCTGAAACACTATTGATGTCAACGTGGGGATCCCCATTCATGGGCTAAAGCAGTGATAGGAGGAATGGTTTCATATATGGTTTAACATCGGGATCAATGAGATACTGTCACAAAGAAGGATCTCGTGGCTGCTTTTTTTGTGGTTGGGATAGATTATGCTTCTACAGTTGGGGGAGGATGTCACTGTTGAAGTGGAAACCCTAATCATGAGCTGCCTACTAGAGAAGTTGAAGAGCGGTAAAATACAATAACAGCTAATGATGAGGAAGGGCCTTAGAGTGAAATGCAGTCAGTAGTATTCGTTGATCTGATTCACTGTCATGGAAAGATTAAATCACCCTGTTCGTTTTCTTTTTTTTTTTTCCTATCAGTAACAGTATACTTTTATTCAACTGGGGAAAATGAATTGAAAGGAGATGACTCGTTGAGTCATACATAGTTCATATGGAGCAATACAAAGTACTGGAAAGAAAGAAACCAAACATGATAGGAAAACAAAACGAACAAAAATAACTAAATAGGCTCAGTAGATATGGATAACCCATTCACCCCCTGTTTTTCTTACAAGTCCATAGTTCATTGGAGCTTTACGAAATATGACACAATTCAATTTCCAATAACTGACTACATTCTAAGATCCCTTTCACAATGAATTAATCTGCATGAATATCTTCCTTCTTTGGTAACCATTTGCTTTTGGGGAGTCAATTTCCACACACTGTCTACTGTAGTAGTTTCATAGATTCTTTTGATTTTCTTGGTTCCCATTGTTCCCATGGTACTTGAGTCACTAGTTTAATGGTTTCTTTCTCATTCATCATCATCATCAAAGCCTGGTCCCAACTATGTTGGGGTTGGCTACATGAATTCTATTTCTCGTTATATAACATAATTTTCTTAAGTGTGATCTCTTTCTTGGGCTCACTTTCTTTTTCAGTAAAAATCCTACCATTTCTTGGCCTTGCTTTGCTAAAAATCCTGTCATTCCTCTCCCTCCAAAGTTGATAAGATCAAGGTTTTAAAACTCATACTCAAGGGGCAACTCACCCTAGAGTCCCTGCATCATGTGGGGCCTCCACCTTGGTGCCCGAAAACCCTTAAAATATTTGTAACAATTATAAATTAATCTTACACAAAATAGAAAATGGTGTCTTATGATTCTAAACTTTTAAGATGTGCAGGATGAAGTTTAAGTCATGATAAATGGTGCATTTGTTTGTTTTTTTTTTTTTTTAACCCAGTTGACTGAATGATGCTTCTGATCTTTGAATGCTGGAATCTCTCAAAAACTGTGCTTTTGACATGTGGTGCAAAAGAACCCCACAACCTTCCACCTCATATCACAACATGAAGTTGAAAGAAAAATATTAATTTTGCTCTTTTATCAAAGAAATTGATCAAGGGCTGACTCTTTAAAACCATGGACAAGAATGTCATGTGTGCCAACTTCCACAACATTTGCTCTTTTTTTTTTCTGGAAAGCAGCAATGCACACACTTGACTTTTTCACCCAAAAAATTAGAAGTCCACTATAGTGCTCCAAAACCAAGAAAAAAAAAATGAAGAAGAAGAAGAACAGGAAAAGGAAGGAAAAGAGGAAAAAAAGGAACATGTAGATCGTCCTTGTGAAGGAACTGATAGTAGCTAATGCCTTGCGCCCCTATTTCCTCGCAAAAAGAGCTAATCTTATAGATTGTCTACAAGGGAAAACAATGCCCCCTCTTAAGTTGTTCCCTGTTGTTGTCTTTACTTACTACTGCCAACCAAAACTATGCCTCCATGTTTGGAGGAAGGAGCCAATCAATTGTCATACCAAGAAGCTTGGAGGGGACATAGTGGAATGTATTTTAAAAAGATGCTTTTTTGAATGATATATAAATTTTAGAGTAAGGAGTCATGATTCCAAAGGGGATACATTTGATCAAGGAATTTCATCCAAGATGTGTCTAAAACTCTCTTGTTCTTGAATTTTTACTACTACTACTACCACCACCACCACCACCACCATTATTATTATTTTTTGTTGTTGTTGCTAATTTTTTAAATCACGGCTCACATAAGTTTCCACTGGCTGACACATTCTTTCATCATTGTTATGTTAGCCCCCAACCCAGTTTTCCTATCTTCTTTCTTTTTTTTTTTTTGGCAACCTGACGAGTGTGTGTTTGTTGTGGGGGGGGGGGGGTGGGGTTTTGACTGGGTTGACTGTCAGCCTTTATTTTGATCTTTTAGTGGCTGCAGGATGGTATTTGGCAACAGATTGGATGTGCCAGTAATCTTTTTGATGAACTGTTTTAACTGAACTCTTTTCATTCTGTTGATGCAATGCAGGAAGCTGCTGATTACTGATGCAAAGAAGACCTTCACCTCTCAACTTCCAGAATCATTGAAGGAGCACCTCATCAGACGCCTCCGATCATTTGCACAAGGAACAGAGTTGTTGGATACATAAAGCACCAATAATGGTATGTTAGGCAATCAAACTCACCCTCTTGAACTGTAATTTCAACTATGATGCCGGGATTGGGTAAATTATGCTGATCAGCAAATATATTCTGATTTTGGCAGTCTTTTGAGATCTGTTGTTGCCACTGGTGGTGTGTAATCTTTATTGCTGATGTATGCAAAGTGCAAACATATCAATGACCATGTTTTGTTTCATGAAGCAGTACCATGGGTACGTGATATGAGGATAGGTTTAGAAGTCCTTGAAAATGGTAGTCCACGAGTGGTGTCAACAGTTTCTGATATTGGAAGTTTATGGCACTATCAGACTACCATTTTAGTTGCCTTACCACTCTTGTTCTTATGCAATAAAACTGCACTCTAGATTTCTGTCAGTCTAGCTTTTTTGGATTTAAGTAATGCATTGTAGTAATTGGGGAATCATTTAACCTTCCTTTTGGTGATTGTGTTGTTTTTAGGTGCATGCGAGAATTTTGAGGTTCATACAGACGGAACTATGTGGAATTTCATGGCCAATTTTTTAGTGGGTCCACTCCAACAAAGTTGTTTTCCATTTTCTTGGCTGCTGGTGGGCTTGGCTCGACAGAGAATGAGTTATATTCTTGTGTATGATATCCTTTTTGACAATGTTTTTTGAGCCACATTTTGTGAGGGCTTCCAATTTTTCCATCAAATGTGGCCTGATATAGTCATCTTGAGGGTCTATGTCATCATTGAGTTCCATAAATTGAACACCATGCTGCATTTACTTTCCTGAATCATAGGATTCTTTGTTTGTGAGAAATTGACATGCATGTGATCTATGATTACTCTCAAGAGGCTTAGTGGTTTTGAATGGGTGAGATGGTCAGTTCTTTTGGTGGTTTATAACATTTAACTTCTGTTTGATTTTGTTGAATAACAGTTCAATGAGAGGTCACCCAGGTATTATGGAATATCGAACTAGCCTTGGGTGTTATGCATAACATTTTTAGTCACACTAAAATTCTGGTCATGATTCAACTGTTATTGGGTAAGTCCTATCTTTGTAGTGTTCTTCAATTCGCTGCATCATCCTCCTTTCTGTTCTGACAACGCTGATTTCAACAAATCTGCCTTCTACAATTTGTAAGAAATTCTCTCTTTTTCTTGATATATGTCTACTGTACGTGATGCACTTATTATCATTTGATTCATTTGTAATGAATATTTTTGTTGCTTGTTCAAAAAGGTTTTTTTTGCTTCAAACCAAAAATTGGGACACATCATTGTCTTTTATTTTAGAGACGGCATGTTGTGGCACAATGAAAAGTACTCACTATTGCCAGCGTAAGGTTGTGGGTTGAAGTCATTAGTCATGTTACCAATAAAAAGAGAAAGGAAAAGGTATTGTTTCCTATTTTATTGTAGCTATAAGTCTATAGTAGCCTTCTAGATTTGGGTTGTAATTCCGTTTTTCTTCCCTGGTCCCATCTCAAAATGGGGCCCCTAATGGGCCCCACAAGAAAGTGGTGCTTACTACCCCTTTGGCCACAAAGCTTTATTTTTCTTTGTAGGGTTTGGCTTTGTTGATTGTCTTCTATTCATGGTTTAAAATATTGGCCAATACTGGTTCACATCGGCCAATATGAATTGGCATCAGTCCCCACTGTTAGGATATTTCATTACTTATCGTTATATGGTCATGGAATGCAATTTATCACCAAAATAGCCGTCAATATTGGAGCCAGACCGATATATTGGCCAATATTGAAAAGGGGCAGAGCATGTAGACAAGCAGCCATGATTAGTGATATCTGTGGACATGGCCATCTTCTTCTCCAATCCCTTTCCCTACATGCAATTAAAGCAGATTGCAAAGAAAAAGAAAGAAAAGTAAAGAGAGAAGAGAAAGAAAAGTAAAGAGAGAAGAGATGGAGGGAGGAAGAGAGGAGTGAGGAAGTAGAGGTGTAGCTGAAGGTGTTGGATGGCAGAGCTGGGAGCTGCTGTAGTGTCATTTTCCTCCACCACTGCAGCTGGACTCCAGGTAAGGCACTAGGGCTTCTCCTTCCGCTTTCCTCCTGTCCTCCCTTTCCCTTTCTTTCCCTCTTTGTATTTTTCTTTTTTCCCTTTTTGCTCCCACCTTCTAATTTGGACTCACAAAATGAAAGGGAAAGGGCAAATGCCCTTTGAAGGGATTTTTTTTTTCAGTTACATTCATGCATGTAACTTAAAGCTGCGCAAATTTGTGGGCTCCACCATGGATGAAAGTCACGGTTGCTATATTAGTTGCGGTATTAGCCTACCCAAAAAACCAATATGGTCGTGGTATCAATCGCGGTTTGCGGTCCATTGCGATGTGAAAATTTTCACCCCCAAAAAAATTGAAATACTATATAAAAAATTCAGTATATTGTAAAATGCTAGAAAACATTATTTGTTTTCATTACTAACAGCTATAAATTAACATATGGGTCCCCTAAATCATAACATTCTGTATCAATGCTGTTTAATCTTTGATTGATAAATATTTTATATTTTAGTGTTTAATAGTTGTCCCTATCCTCATGATTTATATATCCATCAATGTAATTCATAATCAAAATATGAACTACTCAAAAACAATTATCAAACTTTATAATAGCTTTGTAAAAAAAAATTCATTGTTATCCTTAATTCGTGGTTAAAAAATAAAAATTATGCTTATTGTCCATTTAATGACTTTAGATAGACAGTTAGAGGAAACTAATTTAACTCTAATGGGATTTGGCCCACCTGTTGGTTTGACCTTTACTTGAATTTTTCTTAATACTTTATTTGCATGTTTTATTAGTGATCAATATGACAGTTGGTCCAACTTATATGTAGTTAATTTTGTTAAGGGCCAGTGGGCCTAATTAGTAGTACGTGTTTGCTAAAAACAAAAAAAGTTTAGATTCTTTATTGAATTTTTTAAATTTTTTATTCACATGTTTTATGAGTGTCATTGATGTGATGGTGGATCTACACCTTGTTGTAACAAAATATGATAAGGGCCCATTATAGAAGGAGATCATCCTTTTCATGGCTTAAATTTTCTGAGTTTATTAAAAGTTATAATTAAAAAATTAAGTGCATTAAAAGTTATAATTGAAACTAAAGGCTATAATTAAAAAAACAGTGATATGGAGCCCATTTATCAAAGTGGGGCATTTAATTAAGTTAGTCACAGAACTTTAGACATTATAGAATGGAGCCCACGAATTTAGTGAGCTTAAAAGGGACATTTATTCAATACCTTGTCCAACACAACATAAAATGAGGCATTTGGTCAACACGTTGTCCAACATAGCATTAAATGCCAAAAAAAAATCTTAAAATGGAGAATTTTCCCTTTTGATCTCTGATTCCAAAGAGAAAAGGGAGGATACAAAAGGGGAAGATGAAGAGGGAAAGGAGGAAAAGAGGAGGGAGAGGAAGAGGAGGAAGAAGAGGAGATGAGCAGGAGCAGGCCAAGCCCTTCACAGGTATGCAACACCCCCCCCCCCCCCCCCCTCTCTCTCAGTAAGCATGTCGATCCTCTTTTTCTCTTCTTTTATTTTTCCAGATTTCATCATTTAATAATTAATCGTGTCTCCATCTCCCTCCCTCTTTATCTTTCTTTTTTTTAAAGAATTTCAAAATGAGAACCAATTATTGGCCCATAGAAGATGTCACTTTCAGACCGTATTTTGCCTTATAGTGTTTACTAATGGGAAAAAAAAACATTGTTTTCTAGCAGTTTACAATATTCTTGATTTTTTTGAATTTTTTTGAATTTTATTTTATGGTAAAAACATATTGTTTTCTAGCATTTTACAATATTTTTTATTTTTTGATTTTTTTTCTTTTTATTTTATGGTAGAAACAAAAAAGAGTTTCAGACCATGATGGACTACAAGCTGCAACATGACACCACATTGTTTTTCAGTGTTGACTGCAATGGCGACTGCAACTGTTATTTTGAACCTTGCCTCTATGTCATTCCGTCTTTTAGATGCTTCAAAATTATTTCTTGTTCTTTCTTTAAGAACAAAGGAGGTATCCAAAATCATGCCCATTATAGAGCCATTAAACTTATTCATATGATGGAGGGCTTGTTGTTAGAATAACTAGACAATGCTTGCAATGAGAATTTAGCTTTACAAAGAACCAGTTTGGGTTCATGTCAGGTAGGTCCTCTCTAGAACTCACTTTTCTTCAAAGACAGCTCATGAAAAAGTATGGGGAGGTATGAAAATTTACACATTGTTTTTATTGATCTAAAGAAGGGATATGCTAGGGTGCTGAGGCAGTTAATTTGGTGGATATTAAAGAAGAGAGGCACTATGAGGGGTATATTGAAACCATTCAGCACATATAGAAGGGAGTAGTTACTTAGATATTCAAAAGGTCCACAGGTCTACTGTGATAGGCCCATCATGAAAAGCCCATCATAATAGGCCCAGCCCATATAAGGTAGATATCTCACGTGTGGCTTTTTGTGGGATATAGTCAAAATTCTGTACATAATCATTGGAGGGAATTTTGAGAAGAAAAGTGGACAGCATACTGAATTAGGGACTGTGACAGCACTGCAAAGTGACTATAAACAGGAGATACTGTTAAAACAAGTTATGGGTTGGGCTGTTACAGGAAAGTGATGCTGCTGTAATTGGACAAGATAGGAGAAGATCGGGTGCTAGCCGAATGGAATCAGAAGCTAAGTCTAAAGGTAGCAATGGAAAGGGACTGTAATAAAGCAATCTGGGTAGGCTTTGTATAACGCCGCACCCCATATGCTTGTATGATCTTGTCCGCTTTGGCCTATGGGCCTGATGGTTTTACTTCTGGTAGGCCTCAACCCACCAAGCAAGGTTTGGGTGCAAGCTCTACATGTAAGCCCGGTCACTTTCCTCTTTATAGTGGATGTGGTACTCCAGACGTGGAGTACCACATCGACTATAGAGATGAAAGTGACTGAGCTTATATGTAGACCTTGCACCCTTACCTTGCATGATGATTTTTGGTGGGTTGAGGCCCACTAGAAGCAAAGCCGTAAGGCTCATAGGCCAAAGCGGACAATATCATGCATACATATGGGGTGGGGCATTACATTTTGGATTAGGGTTTCATTTAGAGCAAAGGCTTAAGGTTACATTTAGCATTGAACGGGCCTGGACTAGTGCTGATTTAGGAGTGGAACTTGGGTTCAATTGTGTCCGTCACAAGTAACTAAAAGAGTCAATAATTATGGAGGCAACAGTTGGGATTTTGATGCAGTCGGATTGGTGGATCTGCCAAATGTAGGCACCTTCAAGTAATGCAATCCTTGAGGGTTCTACCCAAAGAGAAGAAGAAAGTTCATTGATTTCCATCAGATTGCTCCCAAGTGGGGCATGAACTACATATATAAAGAGGGGTTTTGGACGTCCCCTTCTTCCCTTTCCCAGTTTGACTCAAATTCCTGAATCTTCTCCAACAATAGAAGAACCTAAATTTCCTAATTTTGAGGCACTTGATTTATTAGAACTCCTGCACTGGAGACTTGCTGAAGAATCTCAAATCAGACTAAACTCCAAATTGACTCAAATTTTCCATTGTATATGTCTAGTCTTATTAGGCCTGCAACCAATGGGGCTTGGTTGACCCATTGGTTATGGGTTTGGGCTACATCAATTCTGCCCTGGCTTGGAGAGAACTCACCCTCAAATTTCATGGATATCCTCCTGGGTCAAAGATCCACCATACAACTTCTGATTTTCTTGTCTCTCTTCATTTTCTTTGCATGACTTAAACACTTTACGTGATCTTTTCCACAGACTGGAAGTAGATTAGAGGCATCATTGCTTTTGATGGCCAAATTTTGCTTGGATGAGAGATCAAACCATTGGTGGTTTCAATTGTATAATTCGCATGATCAGATTACAAGCTTTGACTATCTGTTGTTCATCCTCAAACATGGAAGTCAATGTGAGGGACTTCAACAGATCTATTATCTTATGAAGCCGATGGAACAGTTGCTTTATTCTTCCATGTTTCCAATGTCCTCTTTTCTCTCTTCTTCCTTTGTCTATTGTATCTTCTAATAAACAATGTCCAAAGAAAGAAATTTGGTCCCTTTGTCTTCTACTTCTTTTGGAATAAATTTCATTTGAATTTTTCATGAAATATTCATTTCCTTGATCTTGCTTTTCAATGTCACTCTTGACGTCTCCTGTCTTGGTTTTCAATTCTTTTAGTGCAATTATGGCTTCTGTTTCTTCCTTTTGCTTACTCTTTGGTTCTTGTTGCATATGATCCAAATTTAAAGGTTCTTTTGTACTTTCATTTAGCATGAAAATTATTTTAAAATATTGTTGGCGCTTTGTAATATAAGATGTATTAATGGTACTTATAGAATCAACCTTCCATTTTTGCCATTTCTTAAAAACAAATTTGTGGAAAGGACTTGATCGAAAGAATTGTGGAAATTTTTATACTTTTTTGAAATATTCAAATCTTCATGATCTTTTTGGAAAATGATCCAAAAGTTTATACATGTTTTTTGAAATGTTCCCTTTAGCATATCATCTTGTTGAGGAATGGGAAGCGATAATTATCAAGATTTTGTTGATAGCACAACTGTCCATGCTCATGCGCCAGTTTCAATCCTTTGGTGTGAAAAGGGCTAGAACACTCTCCTTGATATAACCTCGCTTTAATAGATCATCATCTTGGGGCTTCAACTTGGCGTGCTCGCTTAGGCTCATCCTATAAGCAGGTAGATTAGGCACAGATGCTGCAAGAACCAAATCTATGGCATGCTGTATAATCGGCAAGTCTTTTCGTAGCTTGTTAGGAATTATATCAGAAAAGTTATGGAGAATGGATTTCATCTCTCGTTAGGAATAGAGGCACCTTGCTTGATTTTTAGCAGGCTCCTGTACTTTCTTGTTGACTAAGGTGAACATCATGCACTGCTCCTTACCCTCTTCCTCAAACTTGCGCCTGGTGAGGATATGGAGATTGGAAGTAGTAATAGCAATTGAAGATGTAGACAGAGGATCTGTTGTTGGCTGCAGTGAAAAGTGGAAAGTGCTCAACCCATTGTCCTTTCCATGTAAAAGACTGCATATTCTTCTGGTTGTCAATTTATATTTCTTTCTCTGAAAACCATGGTAGTCTAAGAAGAATATGAGTGAGAATTTACATGTAAATTTTAGAAGACACAAAATACTTGTGAGCTACAGAAATTCAATGATCATCTATCCATGCAACTTTGTAGGGCTTGGGGTGCTTTTTTGGTTGGTAACTATAGCTTGCAGTAACTTTCTGTGCAAAAATATTCAGTGCACTGGCACCATCAATAATCATATTACATAATTTACCCTTGCACTTTCCTGGAGTCCGGAATATCAGTGTTTCTCTTATCTTCTTCTTCTTCCTTCTCATTTGTGGTGAGAAGTCGGTCTATGATGAGTATATAACCACCTTCTACAGCTGTGAGTTGGGCCATGGGAGGAGAATCTGACTGTGAACTGGTTGTGGGTCCTCATGGGGCTACTCCATCTCAAATGTTCTCATCATAATGTTCGGAATCATAATAAGAATTTTCTTCACAATTTTAAAGATCTTGAGCTTATGGACCGTTGTTAGCAGTGTTCCCTTTTACCACAATGGAAGCAACCATCATTTTCTCAATCCAGTCTAGGTCATTGTCTCCTTGCATCTCTTTCCTGTGGCACTGGTACTCTTTGATTTTGTGCTGAAGGTTGTTGTGGTGACGTTCTTGGGGCAAAGGCTCAATTAAAAGGTGGACTTGGACCTCTCTCAGTAGAAGACTCCCTGTCGTGGAAACCGAAGCATCAAACATTCTGCTGCCATAGCTGCTGTTAGACCCATCATGCTTTTTGAGAGACCTCATCAACTGTTTTGAAGTCATGCAGTATTGTCTCACACCTAATCTCGTCACAAGCCAGTTTGATAATGGTTGGCCATCATATGATGATCTTTCATGTTGCATTAGACATTTGACTCATTGAATGTGCATGTGTATTCATCTTGTTGATAAAGTGCCATTTTTTATTGGTGACATACCTACTAAATTGTTCCAAATAGTCTGATAACAAAAACCTTGGACCGATAGCAATGACTACGGGAGAAATGCTTCAGCAAGCAGTGTTTTTACCAAACCACACTTTTCACAGAACCAAATTCAGGACCCTTCTTGAACTCCATATTTAATATTAGAAGAGCTGTTGTGTAGGACAACTCTGGAGGCTTTTGTTGGTTCTTCCAGAACTAATCAACATTCCCTATGCTGGCAATTTGCCCAAGGTACAATTCCTTATTTCTTTGATCCAGGGTCTTTTGTAATTTTCTTTTAACCGTTCTTCACAAACCCAACTTGACAACTCAAACCAAGAGAATGGTGAGTCAGGTGTGATTCAAGGCTCACCCAAGCTTGACCTAGTAAAAATGTCAAGATCTTTTAATTATTCAATTATATAAATTTGAAATATGAAGAATTGCTGACTGGGGTATCCCGCCAGGCGCATGCATGACCTAGAAACACGTGCACTAGGAAAATCTAAAGCGTGGATAAATGTTAAATGTTTAGTGAGTGACATGTATTTTGGTGTTAATTCTTAGCATTTTTATTATTTGTGTTTACATCTCTAGCTATGCGATAAAAGAAATTTTCAAAAACACTTTTTTTTTTTCAAATTAGACTGCTGCCCTAATCATCTAAAAAATGTGACTGAACTGAGGTTTGTGGCCAACTTGATGATGAAGAGGGTGGTACCAATCCTTTTTCCGTTGACCTCTCGTACATGCTCCTAATCATACAACCATAGAGACACAAGGAAGATTGGTGAGGTTTATGGTCAACTTGGCATGTCACCAACTGTGACAGACTCTAGTCATCTTTGTTATTTTGGGTTTCTGGATTTTCTGTTAATTTCTGAATGCTTTAAGATGGACTTCTATTTCTCAGTTTTTTTCATTGTTTCTTTTCCACCATTGTCTTAAAATGGTCTGTTGTGTGTGCAACAAGTTCTTATGCATACATGGCTACATCTGCCTAGTTCCCTTCTAGCACAGGTTTCATTTTGGTCTCACCGAGCTGCTGGCAACTGTTTTCTGTTTCAACCGTAGATTAGCTAAGGAATCATGACTATTTGAAATTTCTTCGGCTTTTGGAAGTTGCATTCTTCAAATGCTTCCAGTTGGTAAGATCATCATTTGACATTTACTGCTGTGTCAGCTGTATTGGCTAATGCCTGCTTGTTTGTTGCTGCTAATATTGCAAGTTAATGCTTTTTTACTGGTCCTAGTTACTTGATGGCTGCAAGTTGGTGTGGTAGCTTGCTAACCTTGCTGTTCTGTATGTTGCACCTTGATTTTTCATGTGTGAAGTCGTGATTGTAGCTGTGTTTTCAACCTGATACTATACAAGCATTTCATCTGATGCTGACAGTCTCAAGCTGAATAAATATATAGAAAATAAAGGCGAGTGGCTCATCTCAAGCAGGATTCTGGTAATCCCCAACATGCTTATTTTAGTTTGCCATATAGCAATAAATTGACGTGTCTTAAGTTGAAAATGCGACAGTTGATGACCAGGGCCCTGTCACTTGGTAATTTCGTGTGGATTGTATTTGTACCAACTAAATTCAATTTGTTAGTTTTGTTGTTGATTCTGGGCACCGTACCATGTGTGTTTGATCGTATGATAAAGAATACCAGAACCGGCCAATTCTTGATTGCTGCCTTGCAGTGGGGAAATATTACTGTATGAAGTGGCTAAGGTTTTTGCATTGTGCTAACCAATGCTTGGTTTCTGTGTGGCCGTTGAGGTCTTAAGCTCATCTATGAGAACAGCTTTCAGGTGTTCACGGCACTGAAACCACAAGGCCTGCCGTTGACGTTTCATGGTGGCGAATAGAGAAGCCTGCAGGAACTCTTAACCTTCTATTTGTCGGCTGTGCCGAAGCTCATTCATCAAAAGAAATGCTAATCATTGTCTAGGTTTTGTTTTGATGACAGGTTTGAGAATATCATGGAAGGTTTTTCACAGTAAAATTGACTCCTGATTTTGGTTTTTGTGAAAGCCTGCAATTTGGAAGTAGTTTGTGAACACCCCTAACCAAGACCCAACTGAGTATTTGAGATGTCTATTGACTGGAACAATAAGGGCCTGTTTGTGGAATGAGGATCATGTGGTCTGCAGATTTCCATTTCTGCAGGAGGGATGAATCCTGCACCCCTACTTTTGCCATAGGAAGTCAAAATCATTAGTTCAGTTTTTTTTTTTTTTTTTCTCTCTTCTACGAGAAAAAGTGTCCATTGCAACAGTGCGCTGCCACTGGATGAAAAATAAAAACCATTTTCCTCTATATCATGGAATCTTCTCGTGGACCAAAAATTGGATATGGTAGTAAAGAGATCCCTCAAGCTGCTCGACCCATTTTTCAGAACTTACGGTTGGAATTGGGCCCATTGATGTCCTAGTAAATATTCTCAACTATTTTTCCCCTATGGAGGCCCACACCTTGACATGATAAAAAATTATTGTTGTTTCTCGATCTCCGCCAGGAAGGTTGAGTGTTTGTCCAGTTCCTGCGCTTAGGAATATCACTGTGACCACATATAACCATGTTGCGCTTGAAATGCAAGATAGTTGCACATTGGCTCTGATCTCTTAACATGAATTAATTGGGTTTAATCCTTGCAACAATTTAACGAAACACAAAGAATGGAGCCGCTACATTTGATGAGAAAATAAGCAGCACAGCGTCCTGTGCCTGAGGCCCCAAAAATCCAAACTAGGATGAACCGCATGGAAGGATTGCTCGCCAATTCATGGTGTATGCCACACCACTGAACCATTGACTACCAAACTCTCTAATGGCAGCCAGCGCAAGTACTCTGCGCAGGATAATGCTGGCAGGTCATGCATGTTGCTGTTGACTGCCCAAAGGTCCCTGATCACGACACATCATCATCCAACAGACGTGCAATTGGCCTACGGTTGGGTTAGTTCTCACAAAAGAGTAGAAAATCTCCTCAGGCCGGCTTCATTGTGAGACCAATAAAGCTATATTGGAGAATGGAAAAGACGGCATACGGTAGGGTTAGTTCTCACAAAAAGATAAAAAATCTCCTCAGGCCGGCTTTATTGTCAGATCAGTAAAAGCTATATTGGAGAATGGAAACGACTTTGAACACCATAGCAAACATCACACACTTAACATGCAAAAATGACATCAGCAGTTAGGTCCCTGAAATAGAGAGTTAGCAACAAAACAGAACCAAGACCAAGTGTCCTTTATTATCCCTTCTAACAGATGAAAAAACATCATTTCTCAACGAGACCAAGTGTACTGGAGAACACTACCCATAGAAACCAGCATCACATGAATTTTTTCCCCTTGAAAGATAACTGGCTTTTCCGAGAGAACAACCATATATAGACAAGCATTTTCAAATTCAGCCATTCTACCTCCAAAGAATTTTAACCCCAAAGTGGCCTGTATGGAGGCAAAGATACCCATACCTTCTACCTGGCACTATGGCTCCTGCTTCGCATACCCATTAGAGGTCACAATCATTTCCCATCGCTGCCACCATCCCCCCAAACATTGTCCCAGGAGCCGCTTGCACCTTTTGCTCCTGCAATATAGTTTTGCCCAGGTGGTCCCTCAATAGAGTTCTGTCCTTGTGGATTGGGGCCAGGGAGTGCTCCAGGCCCCTGTTGGGGGAGTTTCCTTGGTTTTGTTTTAATCCCAAGCAATCTTAATACGAATCTTGCCAGCTCTCCATATAGTACGCCAGAACGATCAAATAGCTGCAATAATAAGCATATGAGTTTAAATGGGATCTTGAAAAAAAATATTCGGTGACCTTGCATCATAGCATGTACAAAACATTCACCTGAAGAAGAGCTGACATGAACATATGGAATGCCTGTGTATTCTGGTCTATGAGGATTGCAATCCGACCAAAAAAGGATACAACGCCTTGCATCTAGCATTAACATTAGCAATTGCTCGAATCAGTTCAGGCAAAGACACAAGGAACCTTTACAAAAAATAAAAATAGAATCCAGTTAAGATGAAACCATGGTATCTCCAAACCCACCAATAAAAACGGATCTAAGTACAAGCCATGGTCACATTACTTTGACATGTTTGTCAGGAAACCTAATAAGACTAAATCAATTATAACACTCAAAGCAGAGAGGTGCATATCACAGTACTGTAAGATCATTTATTATGAACATGTCGGCGGACATACAAGTATTTATGTGCTACGTGAGTACTGAAGCTACAACACCTATTGTTGAATTTTTTTGCAGTTAAAATGGCTAGAATCAATTATAACATTCAAAGCACAAAGGTGCACAGCACAATACTGTATGATCATTTATTATGAACCTTACAGTTACAGCTGACATACAAGTATTCATGTGCCATGTGAGTACAAAAATTACAATACTTATAGTTGAATTTTGTAGTTAAATCCTACACACCATAAACCACCATGCAAGAAAACACCAATTAATGATCTTGTGCAACCTAACAATATAAAGGGGAGGATTACTTTAATGTGAAGCGGGGTACCAGGCACAAGGCAGCAGAGATGGAAGGACTAGAGATGAATGGTGGAGGGCTATGTCAGGCTTTTGGCCAGAAAAATTGGCCTCACGCCAGACTTCCCATCGCAGGCAAAGAACAAGAGGAACACTGTGAAACTAGAGAGAATTTTCATCAATCAATAATTGTCTAGCCAAGGAGGCACTACAATATGATTATATAGGAGAAAACACAACCCTAAGCTAATCTGGACTATCTAAACATATTGATGGCCATGATTAAAAAATTTGAATTTAAAAGACAAAAATAATAAAATAGCATATGGTCTTCATGGTCTTCGGCAATTAATGGAAAAATATCAAGTGAAGAGGAAAGATTTGTATATGATCTTCATTGATATTAAAAAAAGCTTATGATAGGGTACCGAGAAATTTAATTTGGTGGGTGTTGAACAAAGGGAATGTTCCAAGAGGTTATATTGAAAATTTTAAAGACATGAACGAAAAAGCGGTAATGAGAGTGAGAACTACCTATGGAAAGACATGTGCGTTCCCAGTTACTATAGGTTTGCTTCAGGAGTTAGGCTTAAGCCCTGATCTCTTTGCAATAATTATGGATGAGTTAACTGCCATATTCAAGAGAAGGTACCTTCGTATATGTTTACAAATAATATTGTATTTGTGAATGAATCAAAAGATGGTGTAAATTCAAAACTCAAGAGATGAAATGAGGCTTTAGAATCCAAAGGCTTTAAAATAAGTCGTACAAAGACAAAAGATATAAAGTGCAACTTCAGTGGGCATATATAAAGAGCTGAAACTTCTGTGAGAACTAAAGCCCATGAGATACCACATAGAGATTCTTTTCAATACTTGACTCAATACTTAGTAAGGATAAGGAGATTAAGAAAGATGTTGAACATAGGATAAAAGCAAGATGATTGAAGTGGAGACTCGTTTTTGGAGTGCTTTGTGACAGACGAATGCCAATAAATTTAAATGAAAAATTTTACAGGATAGTGATTAGACCAGGTATGACCTATGGGGCAAAATGTTGGCCAATAAAAAAGCAGCATATCTATAAAATGGTGGCAAAGATGAGAATGTTAAAGGTTGATGTATGGTAAAACAAGAAAAGATAAAATTAGAAATGAAGCTTTCGAAAACATTTAGGGATAGCATCAATAGGGGATAAGATTAGATAAACTCGTTTGACGTGGTTTGGACATATTGAACATGGGACGATCATGGCACCGGTGAAAAAAAATTTAGTTAAACAGGTGAATGGCCCAACACGGGGAAGAGGTAGGCTAAAGAAGGCGTGGATGGAGGTAATAAATTAAATCTAAAGAAATTTAATTTATATGAGGATTTGGCTCACAAAGTTCAAATTGAAGAAACCAAATTCATGTAGCCGACCTTAACATAATTGGAACAAAACTTTAATGATGATGATGAAACATTAAAATAACACAAAATAAAAATGAAACACTAAATATGAAAGAATATGTGGGCCGGGCCCAGAAAGATAGGTCGAGATGGATGGGCTGAGCCCATTGGCAGGTCAACCCATGTGGGATCTGTCTTGCATCAATTCTCTCCTTTTTCAAGATAGCTCAACCTCAAGTTTTGTAGAAGTCTTCTAAAGTCAAATATCAGTTGTACAACTTCCCAATGCACTTCCTGATCTTCATTTTTTTCACATGAATTGGGATATTCAATTCATCTCATACTCCAAATAGACTTTAGATATCGCAACTATTGATGTCCAGACTTGGATTGGATGTTCACTTGAATGGATTGAAGCTATAGGGCTTGAAGTTGAATCATCTGCACATGATCTTCTAATTTCAATAGTCGATCTCCAAGGACATGGTGAATATGAAGAACTTCAATGATGCAATCTTCTTTTGCAATGGCATTTTCATCAGACGATTTTATCAGTTTTTCTAGAAGTGGCATATGATCAAATCCATTGGATGTTCATAGGGCTCGCTAACCATTTTCAATTATCCACA
Source organism: Sextonia rubra (assembly GCA_037013555.1). NCBI lineage: Eukaryota > Viridiplantae > Streptophyta > Magnoliopsida > Laurales > Lauraceae > Sextonia > Sextonia rubra. Next base: position 30,266,988 of record JASUAD010000009.1, read on the forward strand.
GCTCATGTTTACTTCTTTTGTTGTTTGCATTGACTGATCAATGTTCTTCGGCCCTTTGTTTCTGGTTTTTGCATTTCAATGTCAGCTTGGTGTTTTCTTCCACAATTGCTCAACATGCGCTTCTGTTATTTTCTAAGATCTTTCCTTTGTAGACTTGGATTTTTACATGCAAGACTGTAAGCCTATGCCCGACACGGATGACTTCTGCAATTGCTTCTACAATGGTCTTGCATTCATTCATTCTCTCCAATGTATCTCAAGTCTCGGAGAAAATTGATTAAATCATATTTTTAATCCTCCACTAGTTGACAAAAACATTGGAGCCTTGCAAATTTATACTCATATTCAGGAATTGTTAAATCTCCTTGTCTCAAGCTAAGAAGTTGGTGAAAACAAACTTCGTTTTGAACATATCAATCTCCATAATTAAGTCCTGATAAAATTCTTTGAAGTCTATTGAATATTTCAGTGCTTTCCAATGTCATGTTGACTTGGATGCAAGGACTGTAAATTTAATGTTCTTCAAAATTTAATCAACTTGACCTGATGTGAAGATCTGGATTTGAGTATGGAGGATAACACAGGATAACACAGATTGTCAATCTGAGTCTGGATGTGCAAGATATCGCTGATTGAAGATCAATGGCTAGAATATATTTGAATATGGCCCACACATGACACAACTGTCGCTCTCTATATAGGGATGGGTTGACTAGTGACAGAAGCAGGCCCATCAAATTTTTTTTTTTCAATTTACGGTTGTTGGCTTGGGACTAATCCGGACTCAGGCCCACATCAAGAGGCCATGAAGGCTTGGCCCACACGTCACAAAGAAGACACGTAAGGCCTGTTTTAGCCTTGTTCGTCCTGTGGGAAGAAAAGGGAAAAGGAGGGAGGGCTTTGAATTGTTTAAACACTCAACCTGAGAACCTCTTCGTTGTTGTTTCTCAATGACAAGAAGAGACAGAGATAATGGTGTTGCTGATGACAACAATTGGAGTGAGGACAACTTGCAGTCACGATGAGGGAGCAATTGACAGTGGTGCGATGACGCTGGATAGTGGGAATGGGGATCACTTGTGGTGACAGCAACGCACAAGACGACGACACTGTTGTGCATGCTTTGCATAGCGCTCTCGACTGGTGCTGGCTTGCGGGTGGCAACAACGATGATGGCAGATGGCATCAATGCAATCGGTGGCCCTTGAGGTGTGATGGTGGTGGAGATCGTTGCTTGAGTGCACTGTAATGATGATGTGATTTTGTAGGGGCGGGGTATCAGGCACCAAGAATTTAGGAGTTTTGCAAATCTGTGGGGGATGGTGTTTCGGCATAGATTAGGGTTTGTTGGGATCCTGCTGCAGCAATGGTAATTTGGTGATGCAGTTTGGTTAAATCAAGATTTGGTTGCTGGTTAAGAGGTTTTCCAGGGGTTCACTAGAAGCTTTTGAATGTGGCTCTGGTTCAGTTTAAGATTTCGAAGGTGATCTGGGGGTTTGCGGTCATAGCGGTATGGCCTTTGGGTGTGATGATGGTAGTATGGTGATGGGTTTGTTTTGGTATGAGACAATGAAGGTGGCTTACGGTTTAGATTTTAGAAGAGATGAAAGTGGAGATGATCTGCATGATGGAATGAAACGATGAAAAAGGAGAAAGGGGAGGAAATACTTCTGCACATTTGAAAGGGATGATGGGTTGCCGAATTTCAAATTTGGGATGGATCGATCCTCGGCTCTGATACCAAATGATGCAGAGCGGGTGCTAGGTGCGGGGCAAGCGAAGGTGGAGGGACTAGAGATGGAAGATGGGTGGGGTAGGTCAGGGAAATTCCTGAATATCTTGGCCTCACTCCAAACTCACCATCGTGGGCGAGGAAGAAAAGAGAATTTGGGAAACCAAAAGAAAATTTCATTGAATGATTAATGAGGCATTAAATAGATAAGACTAACCCTAAAACTAATATAGACCATTGAAACATATTGATGGCTAGGATTAAAACATCTAACTAAAATAACTAAAAACATAGTAAACAAACATAAAATAGAAATCTAATTGATAAGTGGGATGGCTCCAAAAGAACTAGTCGAGATGGCTGAGCTTGGCCCATTGGAAGGTAGACTCAAAGGGACCATGGGTATGTCCTCCATCATACTTTTAATCTAACTTCCCTAAGAAACAAATGGCCTTGATTTTGTCAATTTGTCCTCGGATAAATAATATTATTGATAATTGGAGGCTTGCCTAGAGTGCAACACATCTAGATGGTCCCCTTCCCCTCTTGGTTCCATCAAATCAACCAGGATCATTTATTCCTGTTAGCTCACTTAGCGACTTGGGTAGCACACATATAGGCGTGTGAGTATTTACCACAGCACATACACAGCACCCGGACATTTTTTAAAAGAAAATGCTGCTCCAAGTTTGGCCCCACTTGGATGCATGATGATCATGAAAGTTCATTGGATGGAAAGATCCATATGAAACGTACCTATATGCAAAATCTTGGCTCCACAAGATCATCCTATCCTTTTGATCCATGGCCCGAAAGCCTAATGGTTTAGAGGCATCATTTTATTATGATTTCAATCCAATGCTAAGGAAAAGCTAGATAAGTGTCAAATTTGAACTTGTGACTATTCATGTTGTTTTGGGGGAGGGGGTTCAAATTCCCCATATAGATATATGGATGGATGGATGGATAGATGTAAATGTGGAGAGCTAGAAAACCCCTGGCGAGTTTTTTTTTTTTTTTTTAACAATAGGCGCCCCTACCAATTGTTTGTGCCCACTATTTTATGACAATCATGAAATGTCACCGGATGAAATAATCTAGATGAGATGTACCTATATGAAAATTCTCAACTTCATTCGATTACCCTAACTCTTTGATCCATGGCCCCAAAGTTTAATGGTTTTAGATGATCACTTTTTTGTGATTTCAATATAACGGTGAATAAAAGTTGGATGAGTGTCAATTTTGGGTTTTATACCAATTCATGAGTAGTAGTATATGTAAAAATGATTAGATTGGTTCAAGGTGGACTCCATACCCTAAAAACAAAAATGAGAGTTTCTAAAATGGGGAGTTTTTTCTGAATTCATATATACATACATACACACACAAATACATATGTATATATATATATATTCTACAAAATGCCCCTCCTAAAAAAGGGGGCATTTTTGCCCCCTTCTACTGTCCAATAAAAATAGATCGGTACTAATATTGTCAAAAAAGAGTAGTAGTTTCATTTAGACATTGGGATAGGAGAAAACGTAAAAAGAGAAATAGAAATTTGAAACAACAAATTTGAATGAAGAGAGAGAAAGAAACTTAAGATAGAAAGAGATGTCATCTCCTCTTTTTTTTTTTTTTTTTTTTGTCACTAGGCTCAGCTTGAGTCAATCTAGTCTTTTCATACACTTCTCCCTTATGAAAAGTCACAAGTCCAAATTTGACACTCATCTAACTTTTTTCTCACCATTGGATTAAAATCATAATAAAATGATCCCACTAAACAATCAAATTTTAGGGCCATGGATCAAAAAGTTATGATGATATTATGGAGTTAATATTTTGCATATAGGTATGTCTCATATGGATCTTTCCATCCAATAGACTTCCATGATCATCATGCACTTTAGGGGGCCCAACTAGGAAGGATGCTTTCTCCTTAAAAGATGCATGGGCATTGTCCAACGCTCCCCTATATATATCATGTTTGGGTAGTAATAAATTTTTAACACTGGTTGTCAACCTACCTAATGCAACCACCCTCCTTTATTCATGCCTGGAATCGATTGTAAAAACTGTCGAAATATAATGATATATACATATAATTGCCATCATTGCTTGCATTCTTGCTAGCATTGCTAATCGTGATCATGCAAACAGAACCCCACCAACCCCACTCAGTGGGTCCCACACAACAAAAAACCAGACAAAAATAAATAAATAAAACATAGAACAAACAAAGAAAGAAATCAAGGCACAGGTGCACTAAAACCTCTAGGAATACCCCAGTAGGAGTGATTTGCATTGTGGAGCCCACTTTACAGGGTAGAATCCTTTGGATCGGCACTACTCACGATGAGTTGCAATGGATACATATATCATACACAGATCACAGTAATATTCACAGAAGAATACTTCTCCACATACACATCTCACAAATTTCTCTTGTGATGAAGATAATGAGACTTCAATCTGAGAAAGATCTAAATTATGCCTGTTATAGGGAATAGTATCGATCCAAGAATTTGATTTTAGCAGGCCCCAAAATGCAGAGTTTACTCGGCCATATGTTGGAATTTGTTGCCTGAAGCAAACAGAAGGAACGGTAAGATTGCCAGCAGTTCATATAATCTCCACAACATGGACAGAGAGAAATGAAATAGAATGGTATGCGCTGCAGCAGATCCATAACAGATTAAATAGGCAGAGCAGTCTTACCATATTAAGGAACGAAATCCAGAAACCTGGAGGGGATGGAGGTTCACCAAACGGATTGTTTGGATCTTGAATACCGTATGGACCACCCATGCCCATTCCATAGCCACCCATCGGGCCACCCAATCCACCATTATACATTCCACCTCCATACAACCCAGAACCTCCATATGGGCCACCATATGGACTTCGATACATGTTATTGCCATAGAGACCACCCCCATAAGATCCACCAAAACCACCATAGGAATTGTACATTCCAGAGCCATAACTGGAATTGTGGTTTAGACCTGACCCATACCCTGCATTGAGTAAAATTGAAGTTCTGAATTATGTCTAGCACAAATGGCAAATGGAAAACAGAAGAGGTAAGGTTAAAAAGTACCCCCATAGCTGTTCCCATAGTTCTGCACCCAGGTCCTTGTGGGTAAAGGCCTGCCAAGAGAATTTCTGTTTACGGGAGCATTCGTCTCAGTTGTAGGAACAATTTCTCCAGGTTTAGCAGTCCCTGAGCCCTCAACGACATCAATCGTTCGACCAGAAGATGGGGGTCTAAAAGGCGTAGAAGAGGACGAAGGCCCAGCTTGTTCATACGGTTTTGGTCGTGGGTTACCTGCATCAGACAAATCAAACTCCAATGGTGGGTAAAATGTAATGTTAAAACATCATTCTGGAAGGTTGTGAATCTGACATGACAACAACTCAACATCTCATATGGGCCAATTTGAACATCATAATAGTCACACAATGATGCAAATCCTAGGGTTAGGATTCAGATCATAGGTACCACAACATAATAACGAGGTTTCTGCAGAGACAGAACCTGAAGAACACTCTTCAGGTTAAAACCCAGGAGAGAAATTATATTAAACTTCAGATTATGATCTCTACAATGCCACACAAATATTAAAAGAAAACTTAGGGACTAGGACTCTTTCTCCTAGTCAAACTAGGAAACTAGATAAAAATCCTATAGAAATTACAAAGCTATTCCTAATTATTATTCTTCAATAAACTTAGAAAGTAGTAGCAATTATTTTAAAAAAGAAAACGTTTAACTTTCATGGGTCCCACATGTGGACTGCAAAAGTCTTGTTGCAACGGCATATTAGTGCTACTGCATTACACAACCTGTACAGTTGACAATGCAACTTGTCCAGATCACACAAGTACACAACCATGTACACAAAATCACACTCTTTTCATATATAGACTGCAGCTAATGCATCCTTGGAACCAGGCATGCTTTGATATATTATATAAGATACTACAAAAGGTTTGGAATGAATGCTGTATATGCATACAATAGAAAGAAAATATTTTTCTCAAGTTCTCATTCTTTCTTTTACATCTCCCAAGAATGGGAGGTTAGAAGGAATCTCAACATTAGTTTTGTAATGCACTCAGTGAAAATCAATGGGAACTCGACAGATAAACACTGTGAAACCGATGGTTACTTCCCTTCTAATCTGTAGCAATATTCACGTCAAATTGTAATTCAGGGATGGTTTTGATCCAGTTATATATGTTCATAAGAAATATGAGCAAGGGGTATAAACAAGGATGTAAGTGGTACTATTTACCAAGTTACTTAAAGATCCAACCTCAAAAAATTTGGGCAGTAGTGCTTTTAAGCCAGATTGAGATCCTGGCCCAGGTTCAGGTCATGAAAAATTTTTGGGTCCAGCAAAGGTCCATGCATGTCTGAACCCAATAGCCAAATGGTCTACATACATTCATCATCTTAATTAACCAAATCAAATCTGACTGGGGATTGGCTAAGTGCTACATTTCTCAAAGTAAAACTTAAATTTTGGTTGAGTAACTTGATGCACCCTCATTAATCCGCTCGTGTGTAACTGATTGGATGACAATTGGCTGCCCCAAGCAAATCGTAGATTCCCGAAATTAAGGTAGTTGCAATAAAAAAAGAGTTATATTTGCTCGAGGGTATTTCTCACCATTGCACCAAGTGACAGAATTTATTAGAGCCCAAGCCATGCCCCATTCCTCGAAAATGGAGGGCATTTCTTACCAGTGCACCAAGTGACAGACGGACAAATAGAGGTACTATTGATGCTTGATCAAACAAAGAGTTACATTTGAAGGAGAGAGAATTTACTAAAGGAAATCATTTGATATTCATTGCTATATTCATAGGATTTCAATATGATGCATCTCTCAGCAACCTTATATAAATGGCTCTAGCAACACTGGAGGGTTTTGTTCTAAATTAATACCCCCAACGTAAAATCACTGGGAATTTCACAGGGGATGCTGGCTTCTCTCATCACATATGACCAACTAAAAAGCATCCAATCAACTAAAAGAATTAACCAAAAGAATCCCACATGACACATATCAATCAACCACACAATTCACGTTTCCCCTCTTCATGTGCTTCGAGAAGGTAACAATTTAGCCAAATTAGCTTGCTCGAATGGATCTGAATTTGAGAGAGAGAGAGAGAGAGAGAGAAAGCAATCTAACGTGTGCGCCTGCATGCATATTGAAAAAACATAGAAAGGGGCCATGTAGATGTCAGAATTTCAATCCAAAACTGACCCAAAGCCAGAAACCACGATGAAATTCAGATAAGAAAATAAACAATCCAACAACAAACCAACCAACCAGGGAAGCCCAACAAAACCAATCACATCATCATCAGATTCTACAACAAAACCGAAAAACAAGCCATTTTTTCATTGGAATGACAGAGAAACCCCCGAATCCGATTCCAAAACAGATTAAATGAGACACCCAGATACCTAAAAACACAGATCGAGATTTGTAGGACTATAAAAGAAAAAAAAAACAGCAAGTGGAAGAAGAAGAGGAAGAAGAGGAATCGACCTCCGTTGTGAGGAAGGGGAGGAGAATTGGATCCCATGGAGATGGCAGGAGAAAAACGTCAGATCACAACCACAACATCTCTGCCTCCGGCTCTGACCCAAAAAGGAGGAGGTTGGAGGAGAGGAGAGAAGGCGGTCTACGGCATACGGAGAGGAAAAGATATAGAGATAAATAAACACCGACCACCTGACCTTCGAAGGCTATCTCTATTCTCTACCTACAATGCAATCAACTCGTTTCACATCTTTTGATCTTGTCCCCGCGGAGAGCACGGTTGTGTAGCACCGTCTCATGGGTCGTTTGTGCAAATGCATCACACGGTCTAGGCCTGTGTACTCTGCACTAATATTTTCTCAAAAAGACCTTTATGTTTTTGTAATTCCTCAGAAAATCTCTTATATAATATATGTAGAGTTTTTCCAAGAGCCCCTTGACTAATGGAGGGAGAAAGTAACTTATTATACCTTATACCTTTCACTTCTTTACTGTTTTTTTTTTTTTTGAGAGTTTTACGGAAAAATATCCCTAATTGGATCATTCAACCCCTTTAAATTTTCGGATGGGATCAAATTTAAGCCATTGGATGATTATAGTTTTTTAGATATATGTGAAAAATCTAGACCCCTTTAAGTCCACTATTTTGGACTTTAATGGGCTCCAAAATCGAGATCGCCATGTTCAAGCTAAATTGGAATGATTGAAGATGAAGAAATGGAAAACAGAATTTAGATTATTGAACTGAAGAATTTAAAAAAAAAAAAAAACAAAAACGAAACTGAGGTCCCAAATGAAAAATACCAAAGGGTTTTGTGGGTGCTTTTGCCCATGAGCATGATGAAAGGCTTGTATTTGCCAATGACCTTCAAGATGTTGTGGAAGATGTTCTTTTAAATAAATCAACGGTCATGGATCAAATCCTCTGAAATAATATCCGTTTCAAGAAGGACCACCTTGATGTGCAGGTGTTCGCTGGTTGGTTGGCCACAAAGCTTAACAATGAAGAGTTGCAAAGAGAGGGACATGTGAGAGAGATTTATTCAGAACATAAAAGAGAGAAATGTTCAAAGAGAGATATAAATGGATTAAATATTCAAAGTTCAAAATTCTCTCCTAAAAAAATCAAAAAACAATATTCTTGATTCTTTAAATGATAAAAAGTTATCTACTTTTTATTAAAAAATTTTGAAAAAGAGTCTTTCTTAAGTCGCTAAAAAAAACATCCTTACAATATAATTAGATTCATCCTATTTTATTCTTTTTTGATTTAAAATTTTTTCCTCACAATATTTTACTAGTAAAGTACAAAATAAGCCCTTAACCAACACAACCGGTGGCAACAGAATTCCAAATTCATGACCAGCGCACTGAAGGATGGAGAACTGGTATATATTAGATTTCCATTTCCATTTCAAACCCCAAACATTTTGATTGATTCATAAAAGGTCAAACGTAGATTATCATGTACATCATCATCATCAAAACAGAAGAGAATAAGGAGGAACACTAGAGAGAAAGAAGAGCCCAGCCCACTTTGTTCCTTTCTTTCTTCTTTGGTTATCGATCAATCTTCATCTTCCCACTGGCACCCATCTAAGCCCTCTCGCCTCGGATTCTGCGCGCGAGCTGAATATCCTTGGGCATGATGGTGACCCTCTTGGCATGGATCGCACACAGATTTGTGTCCTCAAAGAGCCCCACCAAATACGCCTTGGCGGCCTCCTGCAGGGCCGCCACAGCGCTGCTTTGGAACCTCAGGTCGGTCGTAGCAGATTTTCTGCACATGATTCAGAAATTGACCTTGCGCATGCACGGCTAAGCTGTGAAATGTGCTGCGATTAAGCCGTGAAACACGTTACGGCTACGTCATAAGCCCCACCGTAATCTAGCCGTGGATCAGTACAGGGTGACACCTGAAAATAACTGAGAGTATGCAAATCAGCAACTCTTCACGGCCCAGCCACGGCTAAGTTATGAAGCCTTCTACGGCTAAGCCGTAAGGTTGCTTCGGCTAAGCCGTAGGGTTACCTACGGCTGAGCTGACTGTTAGGAACAGTTAGAAAGATGGGAAAGAAGGAGACCTGTAGGACCTTTAAAGTAGAATGTTAGTAACGTCGACTTGTCCAACGGAACATGATAAAATGCGTGAATGATTTCGAAGGCTGCGAATCATTCATGTTTGTTATCCAGTTGTTTAGCACCTCCCCATGGGTGTTGGTTTAAGGGACTTCGGTGCACCATATAATGGAATGCAACACTAGACAACGGTGCAGTGAATAACTTAAAACTACAGCATTATGCACGGTTAGAAACACTGGATCAATAGATTAGAATTGGCTAGTAAATGAATTTGATTCAATATGCTAACAGTTGCTTGTATGACATGTTGTCTATCGTTCATTGATCTCCACTTTTTAGCATGATTACTTGTTTCAGTCATTTTAATATTGTTAACTATGTTCCTATAGTTTTGGCACCTTGTGGGGTCGGGTTGTGACAAGGGTCGATTACAAACAGGTTATGTATTTCTTAGTTGTAATGTTGCTATTTTTTGGCACTCTACTAAACAAACTTTGGTAGCTACTTCTTCTAACCATGCTGAGATTTTAGCCCTCGATAAAACCAGTAGGGAATGTATATGGCTAAAATCTCTAATTCAGCATATTCGTAGTTCTTATCAATTGCCTCTTAGTATAGGTACCCCGAGTATTATCTACGAAGACAATGAGGCATGCATTCAACAAATTAAAGAAGGATACATTAAAGGTGACAAGACAAAGCATATTGCACCAAAGTTCTTCTTCACATATGAGCTTCAGAAGAATAATGAAATCGAACTCAAGCAAGTTTGTTCAAACAACAACTTGGCTAATTTGTTTACCAAGTCAACATTTCAAAAGCTTGTATATGAGATTGGCATGCGAAAAGTTTATCATCAGACAATGTAAAGGGTATTGTTGTCAAGGAAAGTAACAGATTCAGGATAAGTATCTTGAAGCCTATCAATCAGGACATATATGCGCTGTACTCCTATCAATCAGGACATATATGCGCTGTACTCTTTTTCCTTCTCTATGTTTTTTCCCACTGGGTTTTCTTAGTCAAGGTTTTAACAAGACAGCATTATGCACGTCCAACACCATTTCAATAATTTTTTAAAACATTGTACTCTTTTTCCTTCGCATTAGTTTTTATTCCATTGGATTTTTCCTTTGTAAGGTTTTAATAAGGCAACTGTTATTGAATGGTGGTCATCCAAGGGGGAGTGTTATAAAATATTATTATTAGTGGATTTCCACCCTGGGGCCTACATTAGATATGAAAAACAAGAATCCTGCTATATTGATTTGCTTGAAAAAAAAGCAATCTTACTCTATAAATAAAATCCTCCTCCCCCCCTTATGTACATACATCTCCCATTTAATAAAAAAAATGCTCTCTCTCTTTTTCTCCATCTACTTTCTCCCCCTTCTTCTTAAACAAAAAATAATATTCTCAATCATTTAAATGATAAAAAGTTATCTACTTTTTATTTACAAAAATTGAAAAGATTCTTTTTTAAGTCACTAAGAAAAACATCCTTCCAATATAATCAAATTCATCGTATTTTATTCTTTTTTTATTTAAAATTTTTTCCTCACAATATTTTACTAGTAAAGTACAAAATAAGCCCTTAACCAACACAACTGGTGGCAACAGAATTCCAAATTCATGACCAGCGCACTGAAGGATAGAGAACTGGTGTATATTAGATTTCCATTTCCATTTCAAACCCCAAACATTTTGATTGATTCATAAAAGGTCAAACGTAGATCATGATGGATTCATAAAAAGTCAAATGTAGATCATCATCATCATCATCATCATCATCATCATCATCATCATCATCATCATCATCATCATCATCATCATCAAAACAGAAGAGCATAACGAAGAACAATAGAGAGAAAGAGGAGCCCAGCCCACTTTGTTCCTTTCTTTCTTCTTTGGTTATCGATTGATCTTCATCTCCCCACTGGCACCCATCTAAGCCCTCTCGCCTCGGATTCTGCGCGCGAGCTGAATATCCTTGGGCATGATGGTAACCCTCTTGGCATGGATCGCGCACAGATTCGTGTCCTCAAAGAGCCCCACCAAATACGCCTCGGCGGCCTCCTGCAGGGCCGCCACAGCGCTGCTCTGGAACCTCAGGTCGGTCTTGAAGTCCTGAGCAATCTCGCGCACCAGCCGCTGAAAGGGGAGCTTCCTGATCAGAAGCTCGGTGCTCTTCTGATACTTTCTGATCTCCCTCAGCGCCACCGTCCCCGGCCTGAAGCGGTGGGGCTTCTTCACCCCTCCGGTCGCCGGAGCAGACTTCCTAGCCGCCTTCGTCGCCAGCTGCTTCCGTGGCGCCTTCCCGCCGGTCGATTTCCTGGCAGTCTGCTTGGTACGAGCCATCACTGATTCGGATTGAATGAGAGATGAAGATGATGGGGTTGTGGGCGTGGACGTGAGTTTGATGGGATCCGATTTGGGGGTATTTGTAAGGAGAGATGGAAGAACAGCGGAGTAGGCGGGAGTCTGAAATTTTCGAGCTATGCCGGGGGAGAGGCTCGACACCGTTGGATTTGATCTCAAATAAGCGGTTAGGATTGAGCCTGAGGCTCTCACGCGGATCGCAATCCGCGAGAGTGGAGACAGCCAATGAGAAAAAGTTGTGCCATAACATGGGTGAGGATAACAATAACATACACTCACGTCACCATTGGAGCAGCCTCCTACGCCGGGCTCCCCATGGTCACCGTGAGATAAATCCTATGCTGCACGATTGGGTCTCTCTCCATTTAACAACTTTTTAAAATATTTTGATAAATACTTATACATAAGTATTATTTGGTGTAGTGGTTAAATTATCGATTTAAAAGAATACAAGGTCATGAGATGAAACCTTATAATCTATTTAACATTTTAGTATTTTGTTTACCACGATGGCTCAATAAAAAAATATACCTTTTATTTAACTTAATTATGTTATTTAACAAGAGTTATTCTACAAACCATACAATTCTACATATCTAAACTTATGACTATTTAATATAGGATTTTGGAAAAATCCAAATAACCCTGAAGATTAGTTTTGATACATCTTGGCGCCTATTTAATAATGTTTTTTTATTTTTTATTTTACTTTAATGGTAAAAAGTGTTATTTCTTACTGCGAGGTCTCAGGTTTTAATCCTCATATCCTCGTCTTTGCATATGTGAGTTTTATCACCTCACATATGAGAGTTTTATTTGCATGTGTGAGTTGTGTGTGTCCTTCACATGTATATAGTATCATTATCCCACATGTGTGCTGAACCCTCCGTCGATGGACATGATTTTAGGTTGGGCGAATGACATGGAAATCAGTGATAGGTGCGTGCCTCCTTGCAGTACCGTCTCTAGGGTGCAGGAGAGACCATCAATTGCATTACTTGTGAAACAGATGAGAAATCTGAAAAATCACCTTGTAGAGGAAGGTGAGAAGAAAAAAGGGGTGTAGTGAGTAATGATGTTGCCAAAAAACAGTTCCTGGAAGGTCTCCATTCCTAGGCCGGCCAGCTGTGGTGGGCATGATAGGCATCCAACTTCCACAGTCCTCTTTCGTGCAAGAAATTCAATAGATAATAGGTGGGCGTGAACTTAGGTTAGGATTGTTTAAGGGAGATGGACCGACGGGGCTCTTAGGTACATGATCAATTGTATCTGCCCCAGAACAAGGTGGGCCTAGACTATCTTTTGGGCTTCTCAATAAGGGTGGACCAAATCTATCAAATCAAGGAGTTCCCAACTCTAGGGAGTTGCAGGCCCATTGTGATCATCGATTGCTGTCTGAAGGTATGGACAACTCTATTGGTTAGACCAATTCTATCCTAAAGAATTTAGAGGCCCTGAATGTCTGTGGTGTCAGGAAGGAAGTTTCCATTGAAATCCAAGGAAACCGGGCAAGGCATCAGAACAAACCTCCTCTCAAGCTATCGGGCAAGGCCTCAAGTTTCCATTGATGTTTACAAGACACAGGAGATTTATGGGTAAAAAATGGGAGAAGTCCTATCACCAATATTCTACACAAATAAAAGGCTCAAAGGACACTTTTGGTATAGGTTTTAATGTTCAAGGAGGAGAGGCTCCCACCAGGCCTTTTATTGAGGAAAAGTCTGAGGTTGTTACTGGTGTAGGTGAATCTTGTCCTAATGATGGAAGGGCCATAACAAAGGAGGTAGCGTTATCTAACTCTGTCAATGGATCCAAAGACATCCTATTGGAGGCGGTGACAGAGGGAACTTAGGTCTTTGAAGTGGGTACGTTGAACGGTCTTTCCTATGAGACAGATGGACAAGAAATTAAACAGAGGCTCATTGAATTGGAGGTGCTAAAAGTAGGAGGCATGAATACTGCTGCTTTATTTTTCTTTTGGTGGGGGTTATCTTTTTCTCTTTAATGAGTATTGTCAGCTTGAATGTTAGAGGGCTTGGTAGGTCTCAAAAGAGGTTGGCAAGTAGTAACTTGCTAAGAGACACATGGTGGATGTTCTAATGTTACAAGAGACTAAAGTCTCTTCAAAGATTCACAATGTCATAAGAGATATTTAGGGCAGTTGCAAGTGCATTTGGGACTAGGTTCCTTTGGTGGGGGCTTCTGGTGATTTAATTACTATTTGGAAGGAAAGGATCATATAGTAGAAAATGTTTTAAAATCTCAAAGGGTGTAACAATCTGCTCCGCACCATTGAGGTATTGTCCGTTTTTAGACTTCCCAGGAGGTCACCCATCCTAAAATTGTTCTGACTTGAGCACGCTTAACTTTACAGTTTTTATGGAAGTCCTCACGGTTTTGTCCCCAAAAGGCGCATCCTCATTTTGAGAAGGTATTGTTCCACCTAACTGATCGTACAGAGCAGGCAGAGGACGCTGTCTTACCCTCAGAGTACGCAGCGGGGATTTTGTCCTTGCATAGACTCGAACAAATGTACTTTGGGACTGGGTCGTTACAAAGGGCGCTGGCACTCAAAGTTCATGGGGCTAGAGATGGCTTTGTTTGGGCTATTACTAATGTATATGGCCCAAATGTTGAGGCTGATAGGCTTGATTTTTAAAATATGTTGACCGATTTTAAAACTCAGTGGCATATTCTGTGGTGTTTGGAGGTGATTTTAATATGGTTAGGTATCCATATGAGAAGAAAGGGGGTAGCACTTTCATTGCGTCTATCGTTTTGCTCTTTAATTTTGTCAGTGCCAATGATCTAGTTGATTTGCCCCATTGGTCAAACAAGAGGGACTAGGCGGCTCTGAGTAGGATTTATAGATTTCTTCTATCTCTAGAGTGGGATGATCACTTTGGTGGAGTTGTCCAATTTGCTTTTCCTAGGTTGATCTCCTACCATTACGCTATTACGCTTTGCTCTAGAAGGCTGAAATGGGGTCCAAGGCCATTCTGATTCAGCAATTGTTGGCTTCAACATAGAGGCTTCATGGATTTGGCCATGTCTTAATGGTGTCAAGTGGAGGTAAGGGATTATGCAAGTTATAGAGGTTGCAAGAAACTTAATGCTCTAAAGGAGAATATAAAAAAATGGAATAGAGAAGTTTATAGTCGGTAGATTTAACTAGAGAAGTTTTGGAAAGAACTATTGAAGATCTCGAGAAAGCTAGTGAAAGCAAGGAGTTGAGTGCAGATGAGGGTGTTGTTAAACAAGATGTTGAAAAGAGGATTTGGGATCTTAATCGTTTGAAGAATGAAATTTTCTGGGGGTAAAAGTCAAGAGTTCTTTGGCTCAAGGAAAGGGATAAAAAGGCAAAGTTTTTTCATCGTATTGTAAAAGTGAGGAGCAAACTCAACTATCTGGGGCAAATTAGCCAAGGTGGTAGGATGTTGGAGAGTCCTCGGAGGTCAAGAAAGAGGTTGAGCATTTCTTAGAACACCTTTATAAAAGTGAAGCATCTGCAATGCCCAAGCTTGATGGCATGCCCTTTCCTTCAATTTCCATAGAAACACAAAGTTGGTTGGAAAGGGAATTTGAGGAGGATGAGGTGCATGGAGCCTTAGAGGAGTGTGATGGTGAAAAGTCTCCAGGTTCAGATAGATTTAACTTCACATTTTTCAAAGTAGGATGGGGTTTTCTGAAAGCAAACTTTGTTTTGTTCTTGTCTGAGTTCTATCAGAGTGGTAGAATTAATAAAGAGTTGAATGCAACTTTTTTAACTCTTATTCCTAAAGTTCTTAATACTATGGATCTAAAGGATTATAGACCTATTAGCCTTGTTAGGTGTTTATATAAGCTTTTGGCTAAAATTTTGGCAAATCTACTTAACTGTGCTCTTCATCTTATTATTGGTCCTTTTCAAGGGGCTTTTGTTGCAGGTAGGAAAATTCTCGATGGGGTTGTTAATTGCTAATGAGCCTATGGATTCTAAGGAGTCCACGAAAGAAGGGGTTGTTTTCAAAGTGGATCTATTAAAAACCTATGACCATGTAGAGTGGATTTTGTTGATTATATGTTGTTCAAATCTGGATTTGGAGCAACTTGGTGCAAATGGATTTATGAGTGCATTTCTACTACTTCTTTTTCTATATTAATTAATGGTTCTCAAACAAGATTGATCACAGCTTTTAGTGGTATTCGACAAGAGGATCCTCTCTCTATTCCTATTCACGATTGTGGTTGAAACTTTAAGTTTGCTTGTTGTAAAAGTGAGATAGTTGGGGATGATTGAAGGCTTTGAGATGGGACGGAGTGGGGAGACAATAACTCATCCTCAATTTACAGATGATACTATTCTTTGCTGCTCATCCAAGTAGAAATAAATTTTAGCACTAAAGAAAATTCTTTGTTGCTTTTTAGTTGGTGTCTAGTTCGAAGATAAATATTTGTAAGAGTGTTTTAGTGGGAGTTGGGTGTTTAAAGGAGACTATTCGGGCTCTAACTAATGTTTTTAGGTGTAGGTCAGGGAAGCTTCGTATTACTTATCTTGTGTTGCCTATTGGAGCAGAGCCAAGGTCTAAGGTGTTTTAGGATCCAGTGATAGATAAATTTAAAAGGAAATTGCCATCTTGGAAGAGGCCATATCTATCCTTTGGTGGGAGGATCACTCTTATTAAAGCTTGCTTATCCAACCTTCCAATCTACTATGTCTCTATTTAAGATGCCAAAGACGGTGATTGATAGCTTGGACCATATTCGGAAGGGATTTCTCTGGAAGGTCATGGAAAGATCAAGAAGATGCATTTAGTGAAGTGGAGTGAGGTGATCAAACCTAAATCTCTAGAAGGTATTGGTCTTGGTAGTTAGAAAATAAGAATTGGGCTTTGTTGGCCAAATGGCGGTAGAGGTTTGGGGAGGGAATGAAGCTTTTTGGTAAAGGTTGATTGCTATTAAATATGATGAGGATAAATCGAGGTGGTGGCCTAAGCTCAGGTCTACCTACAGTAGATTGGGAGTGTGGAGGGCTATTGCTTCTGTAAGAGATGAGTCGAACTTGAACGGAGAAATCCTATATAAAGGGGTGGGCTTTATGGTGTGGGGTGGGAGAGATGTTCAGTTTTGGTTGGATGATTGGATGGGGGTGGGTCCTTTGTGTAGATTGTTTCTCAAGCATTTTAGATTCGCTATAAAATAGGATTCTTCTGTTAGTGAATGTCTCGAGGTGAGGAGTATTTGTATGGTGTGGGGGGGTCTACTTTAAGAGGAGTCTCTGGCCCTTAAAAGTGGACTTAAGGAGCGCAGGGAAGAAGAATAGCCAATGGGCTAATCTCCAAGTCAAAAAGCTTAAGGATAGAATGTCTATGTGCCTCACTAAAGACAAACATCAACTCTCTCAATTAAGAACCAAACTCAGAAATTTGTTGATATTAATGTTGTGTATCCCATGAAAAGGGATTACATCTTTATTTATAGTTAAGGTACTTTTTAATTAAGGAAATTGCCTAATTCAATATAAACGAGGAATCCTAAACTAAACATAATATGAGTTTTTAAAAATAAAAGAATCTTAGACAATTAAGAAAGTAACTACTAATAGAAATTAATCTTCTCTGCTAAGCTTTATTGGTTTTGGGCCTGCAAGCATATACTTTTAGGCGAGGCTCATTAGTATAGCCTGCATCAGCTCTCCCCAAATTGGAAAAACTTTCGACTCTGACGAGTTGTCAGCTTGGTACATCTCATATAAATCTGAATTGAATCCTTAGAAATTAGTAGCTGTAATCCATGTAGCTTTAGAAAATGATTTTCCTTTTCACTTGACTAGGAACTTGTGAAATCTGCTATGCTTGGTAAAAATAAGTTGACCATAAAAAACATCTTTATTTTCATTTGGAGCAGTTTGATTGAGAGGAAGACAGAAAGCTTGTTCCTCAAAAGATTCATCTTCTTGATGCCCATGATAAAATGCCAAATCTTCATCATTAAAGGTAAAACTAATATTCATGTCGGAAGGAAGGTCGAGCACATATTATTAGAGTTGATTTTCTACAGAATTTCGAATGGACTACACTTCGTTGATGTAGCTTCTTGTATTTACCTGTAGAAAACTTTTCTAACTTCAAATGAACCATTACCAAATGAACGAAGAAATTCTACATTTTTTTTCCTTGCTTCAACTTTTAGAGGCACGTGTGACACACGGGCAATTCATCTATTGGGCATAAGTCTGAGTAAAGCCCAACCTGCAAAGCATATATATATATAGAACCAACAAAATTTCTTTGTTTTTATTTTCTTTTGCAAACAATTTATACCCGAAGTGGTCAACCATATCGTGGCAAGTTCTCTAATATCAATTGAAGCAGCATAGGGAAGAAGAACAACCAATGAGCTAATTTCCAAGCTAAAAGGCAGGCATAGAATGTCTAGGTGTCTCACCAAGGATAAACAGCAACTCTCAATTGAGAACCAAACTCAAAAGTTTATTGATATCAATGTTGTGTGTCTCATGAAGAGGGATTACATCTTTATTTAAAGCTAAGGTACTTTCTAACTAAGGAAATAACCTAATTCAATCCAAATAAGGAATCCTAAACTAAATATAATATGAACTTCTAAAAATAAAAGAATCCTAGACAATTAAGAAAGCAACTACCAATAGAAATTAATATTCTCCACTGGGCCTTTCTGGTTTTGGACCTACGGGCATGTACTTTTAGGCAGGGCCTACTGTAACACTCCGACCCACTAATTTGGTTTGCCGCTTAATTAATGGCAAATTAGTTGTTATAGGTGTTTTACCCTTGTTTTTGTTTCGTTCCTGGTCATGGATAGGTAGTTGGGTTGAGTTAACCTGGATTAGGTAAACATAAGCCCTTTTTCATAATTTTAGATTTTGTAAGATATTGTTATTTATGCATCATCCTAGAGTCATCACGTGTCTTTCGTCGAACTCATTAACTTCTGTAACTGACTCATATGCGAATGACATCGTTTGCTTCTGTTGAACCGTTAATTGACATACATTGTAATTATCCTACGCTCCTGGACTTATTCATAATTTTGTTAAGGCTTATCTTATATAAAGAGATACAAGCACCGACTTGCTCATTTCTCTTCTCCTTCTCAAAGTTGTTTCTTTTTTTGTTTCCTTTTTTCCTTTTCTTCTTCTTCAAGTAAAGTCAAGAGGGAAGGGGGTGATCTTTGTGGACCCAATTTTCAACTCCCTTCTTGTGTGGTTCCAGGTATGCTTTGGGTTTTTGATCGTCTTCTTTTTCTACTTCTTCTTGTTTGTTATTGCACGTACTCAACTCTCCTCTCTCTCTCTTCTTGCACGCATGACTGCTAAAACTGTATATAGACAGCGAATTTGAGCTAAGGGACAACTGTTCACGTGAAAAAAGCTCCTTTGAGGCAAATATAAGCACGATTTGGATGAACACATGTTAGTACATAGTGATTGTTATTAGTCTCCTTCAATCTCACAAGTATGTCGTGTCTTACAGCCCTTGTGTTTGTATTATATTGATTAGTTGTCTTTGTGGTGCAAGGGTTTCACTTCAGTCGTTCTGTAATAGAGTAGGCTACCCGATCGATCGGGCATAGAGTCCGACCGATCGGACACACCCAGAACTGAAATCTGACCGATCGGGCTTCATAACCAACTAATCGGCCCTGAAGCACTCTACTTCAGAAGATTGAATATGTAACTGAAACCTTGTAGTACTAATTTCCATCCTCTTACCTTTAACACAAACAAAGTAACTTTTAGGCTATATTCCCAGGCCCCGTGACTTGTGATTTACGTAAAGAAAGCCTTCCAGAGAACATTAATAAAAGGTAGGCATGAAATAGACCTTATAGGGCCTTCACATGAGTATGTTAGTAACCCTTAACTTGCCCAATGGAACACTAGAATCGAATGGATGGTCTCAAGTGCTGTGACCCATTCATGTGTGTTGTCCAGTGTTAAGCGACTCCTCATAGGTGTTGGTTTAAGGGACTTCTATACACTTTTCTGATACAATGTAACACTTGCGAAAAATAATTGTGTATCGGATAACTTAAAACTACATCATCATGCACAGTTAAAAATACTAGATGACTATATTAGGATTGGCTAGTAAAGTTCCTTGATTCCAGTAAATTGAGCTGATGGCATATTGATTGATGATTATTGCCCTCCACTCCTATGCACCCTTTTAGTCATCGTTATGCCTTGTTCGATAGTGTATATATTCAATTTGATTTGTTGAGATGTTTGTTTATTGTTATTAACTTGAGAATTACATGATTTGAATGTATGGTAATTCTTCTCTATATGATATGCATGGTTTACTTAAGTTTAAGTATATGATTGATTCCATATGGTCAGGCACTACTCAGCCTCAGCCTTAGGATACACGACGGGGTTGACTTTGGTGTAGTATGTATGGAACCATTGCAGTGTGTTTATGTCTTGGGGCTTCCGGACCTCAGTAACCCGAGACTCATTTTTACCCTGACCCGATCGATAGTGTTTTCAGTATGTAAGATCCCAATAGGGAGTATATAACAAATGTAGTAGCTACCTAGTCAGTACATGATATGTATACATTGATTCTGATAGCATGCTTCATTTAATTGCACAACTTGCCCAGTATACGAACTTGGAACTCTATAAACTATTAGTTATTCTTTTTTCTGCTCGATACACTATGCGTTAACTTATTGTTGCTTATGCTTTGCTGAATCGTTGTATTCATGAGTTGTCCTTGGTGTTGCAGGCTCAGATCCCTCTACCGACCCCTTGTCAGATGAGTAGATGTGATCCCTCTGCTGGAGAGCGACAAGACATGCATTTAGGTCTTCTTGGCATTTGGGACTTGGCATTATTGGTCTTTACATTTTGTATTTTGATTCACCCTTGTACATTTTGTACTGCATGTAATCTTTTGTAGATGTGATTTTGCTTTAGAGTATCTTTTCTTGTTATGCAATGATACCTACAGCTTCCGCGTACATGATATTGGCACGCGTGAATTTCTCTTACGCATGTACATTTAGACAAGGTCTATGTGTGAGCGCACGGAAATACGTATGTCACCGATTAGGGTTAACCTTAATCCCCGAATGCTTAAGCTCGGGTTGTGACACCTACTAGTATGGTTTGTATCAGGGACTGCTATGAGGGACTGTTGAGTACTCTTGCTATCACATTTTTTTGTAGGGATTATCAGGACTTCGGATTTGAAAGCACTCCACCTCTGGACAATTTTTGGCAAAATATTTCTATATGGCCTTGGATTTGATAGGGCTCCTTTCTCCCTTATGTGGTTGGGGTTAGTTCCTCTTAGGGTTGAGGCTTTTTATTGGTTAGCTATTGAAGGTAAAATCTCCACAGTTGACAATTTAAGGAGGAGATGGCTCACTTCTAATAATTTTTCATACATTTGTATGATGTGTGGCAATGAGGCAGAGTTAGTTAATCATCTTTTTATTCATTGCAAGGTGGTAATGTTGGTTTGGAACAACTTTATCCGAAGATGCGGTATTGCGTAGTGTTATCGTAAGAATATTGTAGACATAGCAGAATCTTGGTTCAAAGGGTACTTTGTAGGGTGTGGCCTGCTTTTATGGAGGATGATTGCTTTCGCTATCTTATAGTCTATTTGAGAGGAAAGGAACGATATAATCTTTAAAAGATCTTCTACTTCAACAGCGGACTTGATTTCTAAAGTAGCTTTTAGGATTGTGAAATGGGCTTTGATTAGGAAGGAATTTGCCAAGTTTTGATATTACGTCAAATTGATAAGCTTGCTTGACATATGACCCTTCAAAGGAGAAGGGATCAATCCCTTGATGCCTTCCTCCAAATGGAGTTATAAAGTTTAATGTAGATAGTGCTAATGAGGGTAAGCCGGGTTCAGTGGGGGTTAAAGGAGTGCTTTTGCAATACAAGGGTGAGGTGTTCCTTATATTTTCCAAGAATATTGGGGTGTGCGATTCTAATAAAGCAAGGATGCTAGCTATTCTGGAAGGTCTTAGATTGTTCTCTAGAAGATATCGTAGCATGCTTTTTATGGAAAGTAATTCTTCTAATGCCATTGTGTGGGTGTCTGATAAGAAGATTATTCCTTGAAATTTTCAATTTTACTTTAATAAAGTTAGAGAGTTATTAGCTAATATAAATATCACCTTTCGTCATGAGGTTAGATACGCTAATTCCATGGTAGATATGTTAGCCAAGCAAGGGGTTGATAAATTGATTACTTTAGTGGGTGTAATTATGTAATTGAGGTTGGGGTAGTGTATCTCTCTTGCACTTTCTCCTTCTTTTGGTCATTTGTTTGTCATTCTTTGTCATTCTTTTTTCTTTCATGATATTTTGTTACCGCTTAAAAAAAATGATGTTTTGCTCACGAGTCATGGCTTTTTTGTTAAAGATTCCATTCAACATAGTCCTTGCATTTGCAAAAAATTCCCATATCCTTCTCCACAGGTAATAGGTCATTTATTTATAGAACTAGAATATAAACTTTCTCTCACTAATCTTTTTCACCTTTCTTCGTTATTTTTCTTCAATTTATCATTCCCTCCCTTATGCACTTAACATATATATTACCAATTATCTTGATAATAAAGACCAAAAATTCCTCCTAAATAGTATGGAACAGATTTCTGAATCCATTTGAAAATAATTCATCTTAAAATCAATTCTAAATAACTTCTTGAAAGGAAAAGATATCCCACATTCATAGCTCGTTGGACTTTGGACATATCTCGTTGGAAAATTTTTAAATCTCTATAATCAATCAGTCAATATTGAGTTCTATATAATTCTTTGTTTAAAATCCCTTAAGAATTTAGGGCAGAATTCATAAAAAGTTTACTTAAATTCCATGTGAAACAAGAAGTTAATATATATTTTAAGCGGAACTTGCCAAAATTAATATAAATATATTCTTTATGCATTTAACAATATATACTAAAAATCAAAAGGTGGAAAAAATTATGCAACCGTTAGAAATGAGAGATTCCTGCTATATTGAATGAAAAAAGATGCATGTTTTTCATTATTGATACATGCTTAAAGCTTAAAGACTTAAGGCACATTTTTTGCAATACAAGAATAAAATGTATAAAATGGTGAAAAAATATATTAAAATAAAATAGAACGTAAATATATATAATAGAACAGATAAATCCAATGCCAACTCCACTGAGTAATAGAGAAGGATCACTTTTGAAATAAAATGAAGTAGTAGCTATCTATTATCTTGTGGATTACCATTCTCAATCATTGAAAACCTTATATTTTGCTTAAGGGTATGCAAGAAAATACATATATGATATGGTGCATACTTTTGTGTAGAGCCGTAATAGGATATGATCCATGAATACTTCAAAATGTGCAATCTATCATGAACATGTTGTATCTAATGATTAAACTTTTATGTGTAAAAACTTACTTGTCATATCCATATGACATCTACGTATCATAAGTAACATGAAATGGATCTTTCATCTAACCCTCCCTAAAACCCAAATATATATATATATATATTATTTTGATAATTTTTAAATAATATGTATATCAACAACTTTGAGAGATGAAAGGTTGTGAGTTCCAAAAAGGTTTGAATTGAGCTTGACTTGCATTAGATCCGCCTCGTTATTACCCTAATAACAAGCTTCAACGCCAGTCATATTTGTGAAGGCACAATATGAATACAAAATTAATAGGGCAGACAAAATCAAAATAAAGATTATTAAATTAGTAGCTTTAATATTTGTGTGCATTTTCGTGTTTTGTGGCCTAAATTGGCAAAAATGAAAAGTAGCAGTCAAAATTAAGTAAAAATTAAATTGGAAGACTTTCATTATAAAAATATAGTAGTAGGTTGATGTGGGTTTGGTAAGAGTCCAAGATAAAAAATATCAATTCAATTGGGTTTGGCAAGAGTCAAAGATTAAAAATATCAATTCAAATTGAATTGAAAAGCCTCCACTATAATAATATGAAATTATTGGTTGTCGATGTGAGGTCCGAAGATATTCAAAATTAAAAAGGTCACTATCAAAATAGAATTGAAAGTCTTCACTGAAGTGGGCTCCATAGGAGTCAAATTAAAAGGTCATGATCAAAATTGAATTAAAAGACTAATTGCTATAAAAAGTGACTTTTACCTGTTGAAAAATCCGCTTTTAGCCATGATTTTTTTCTACGGCTAATAGTCAAGTTTAGTAGCCTTTGGGCATGTTTGGTAAAGGGTAGGGTGAAGTAGAGTAAAGTTAAAATTTGAAAATTCAAAAATTTCCCCTTATATTTTTTAAAAATTCAATTTTTTTTCGAAAAAAGTCAAAAAATCATCACTAAACTACAAAAAAATCTTTCCTTTTAATACAAAAAGTTGAAAAGATTCTATATTAAACAGCTAAAAATAAAAAGTCATTATAACCCAATCATATATTATTCTTTCTTAATTTTGGGTTTACTATACCTTATTTTACCCTACCCCTTTTCCAAACATGCCTTTAGATGCAAAAATTCATACTTAGTTGACTCTTAGTGATAGAAAAAAACCATGGGTAAATGTATATTTTTTAATCACTAAAAATAACTTTTGTATATATAAAATCAACAAAAATAAAAAAAAGATAAAAATCGAATAAATCCATCTCAAGCTAATTCCACTGAGTAAAAAATTCATTATAAAATGAAGTCTTAGGCTTTGATCAATTTTTTTTACTATTCTCTATATTGGGGTTCTTATAATTTTTAGACATAATATAAAATATACGCAAATGATGATTTGTATCATCATCATCATCATCATTCATCAAAGTCTTATTCCAATTATGTTGGAGTTGCTACATAAATTATGTTCTTCTATTTTGACCTATTCTTAGACAAATCCTTAAATAAATTAAACTTCTTTACATTTGATTTTATTACCTTCATCCGCGTCTTCTTTGGCCTACCCCTTTTTCTTAGTGGGTCATCCACCTACATAGCCAAACTTTTTCTCACCGATGCCAATACCGACCTACGTTCAACATGTCCAATCTATCTCAAACGGTTTTATCTAATCTTATTTCCTATTGATGCTATCTATAAATACTCTCAAAAGCGGTTATTCCTAATTTTATCTTTCATAGTTTTACTACGCATCTACCACAACATTTTTATCTTTGCAACATCCATTTTGTGCATATGTTATTTCTTAATTGGCCATCATTTTGCCTCATGGGTTATATCTGATCTAATCATTGTCATGTAGAATTTTTCTTTCATTTTAATTGGTATTTATCTGTCACAAAGTACTCCAGAAGCAAGTACCCATTTCAACCATCATACTTTTATCTTATGTTCAACATCTTCATCAATCTCCTAATCTTTACTAATTATTGAGCTAAGAAACTAGAAAGAATCTTTATGCGGTATCTTATGGGCTTCAATTCTCATAGTGTAGTAGACATCTTTATATAAAAAATTTATGTGATGCTGGTGCTTAGAGAATCTTTTCAGGATTCCTTTAATGTGAGAGTTTGGGAATTAAAATCTTTACAAGCTCATTCTTTTTTACTTTTAATCGGTGATGGTTGAGCTCAACCTCTTCAGTACTGAATTGACCCCTTATCTTGACATGTGCTCCAAAGTCAATCAAATTTTGTGCGGGCTCCATGAAAAGTATAATCAATTGGACTGGTCAAAAATGAAATCAAAGCAGTCAAAATCAGTGTCTCTAAGATATATATAAATTACTTCTTATTTAAGGTCAAAGATAACAAATATCAATTCAAATTGAATTGAAAAGCCTCGACTATAATAATATGAAATTATTGGTTGTTGATGTGAGGTCCGAAGATATTCAAAATTAAAAAGGTCACTATCAAAATAGAATTGAAAGTTTTCACTGAAGTGGTCTCCATAGGAGTCAAATTAAAAGGTCATGATCAAAATTGAATTATAAAAAGTGACTTTTAGTTGTTGAAAGATCCACTTTTAGCCGTGATTTTTTTTTACGGCTAATAGTCAATTTTACCAGCCTTTGAGCATGTTTGGCAAAGAAGTAAAGCAAAGTAAAGTAAAATTAAATTTTGAAAATTCAAAATTTTTTCCTTCTTTTTTTAAAAAACTCAAATTTTCCTCAACCTTTTTCAAAAAAAAGTCAAAAATCATCACTAACCACAGAAAAAAAAAATCTCTACTTTTAATCCAAAAAGTAAAAAAGATTTTATATCAAACAATTAAAAACAAAAAGTCATCATAACCCAATCATATATTACTCTTTCTTGATTTTGGGTTTACTCTACTTTACTTTACCTTACCCCTCTCCCAAATATGCCTTTAACTGCAAAAATTCACACTTAGTTGACTCTTACTGATAGAAAAAAGCCATAGGTAAATGTTGATTTTTTTATCACTAAAAATAACTTTTATATATATAAAAAAACAATAGAAATTAAAAAAAAGAAAAAAACCAAATGTATCCATCTCAAGCTAATTCCACCGAGTAAAAAAATTCATTATAAAATGAAGTCTTAGGTTTTGATCAATTTTTTTTGTTACTATTCTCAATATTGGGTTTGTTATAATTTTAGACATAATATAAAATATACGGAAATGATGATTTGTATCATCATCATTATCATTCATCAAAGTCTTGTGCAAATTATGTTGGAGTTGCTATATGAATTATGTTCTTCTATTTCGACTTATTTCTGGACAAATCTTAAGATAAGTTAAACTTTTTCACATTTGATTTTATTACATTCATCCACGTCTTCTTTGGCCTACCCCTTTTCTTTGATGTGTCATCAACCTGTATAATTAAACTTTTTCTCACTAGCGTTAATATCGGCCTACGTTCAACATATCCAATTCATCTTAAACGGTTTTCTCTAATCTTATTTTCTATTGATGCTATCAATGAATACTCTCGAACGCGCTTACTTCTAATTTTATCTTTTATAGTTTTACCACACATCTACCTCAACATTTTTATCTCTGCAATATCCATTTTATGCATATGTTGCTTCTTAATTGGCCATCATTTTGCCCCATAGGTTATACATGATCTAGTCATTATCATGTAAAAATTTTCTTTCATTTTGGTTGGCATTCATCTATCGCAAACACTTCAAAAGCAAGTACCCACTTCAACCATTGTACTTTTATCTTATGTTCAACATCTTCATCAATCTCCCAATTTTTACTAATCAGCGAGCTAAAAAACCAAAAAGAATCTTTATACAGTATCTCATGGATTTCAATTCTCATGGTGTGGTACACATCTTTATATAACAAATTTATGTGATGCAGGTGCTAGAGAATCTTTTCAGGATTCCTCCAGTGTGAGACTTTGGGAATTCAAATCTTTACAAGCTCATACTTTTTTACATTTTATCGGTGAGGATTGAGCTTCAGCCTCATCAGTACTGAATTTGACCCATTATCTTGACATGTGCTTCAATGTCAATCAAAATTTGTGCGGGCTCCATGAAAAGTCTAAATCAATTGGACTGGTCAAAAATGAAATCAAGGCAGTCAAAATCAGTGTCTCTAAGATGTATATAAATAGTTACTTCTTATTTACGGTCAAAATAGATGTTGGTTAATTTATATATTGACGCACTTAAATATATAAAAAAACCATATGCTAGTTAAAAGTTATTTGAACCTGGCTGGACAGGTTACATGAGTGCCAAGCTTGGTTTTAATGTCCATAAATATGCTCACATGTTCAGCCTGAACCTAATTTTGTGACCCAACCAAGAAACCCTGACCGAAACCCTAACCCTGTCTATGCCCGTAATGGACACGCAGTTCATGATCAAGATCTGCTGATAGCTTTATCCAATTTAGATTTGACACACGATGATGTGGCTCCAACAATAGATACAGTGTCAACGTACAACCGGTTTTGCAGTTGTCATGGGCTTTAAATAGTTTTGGATTCGAGCCGGGCCAAGGTCCATCTATGCTCAGATCTTCTTCCTAGGGAGGCCTGAAAGTGTAGGCCCGGTCCAACCATTCAGGCCTTCATTTCATCCCCAGGTTCCCTTTGAAATTTCTATCTAGCATGTAAAGCAAGGGTCCAGCTTCCTGTGAACACATGGGCACCAACTTGGTTTGCCATGACATTTATCCCTCATGAGGCAATTGTAACTTTCAATCAATACCTTCCTTCTATAATGGAGCATCAAACGCTCCCATTCATGGAACTGATACTAGAAATATTGATGGCTAGGCTCTTCCAGTGTAGATATAGTTTTTGAACTCCTTACATGAGGTGCCCCACATGTCTGCATGCTGTGAATATCCGAAGCTCAGGACAATTTGATTCCATTAGACGGATTTCCTTATGAAATTAAACGAAAGTAAACAAGGTAACTCCACTTGTACTATTTTTAACTGCAGGCGTTGGACAGGTCGCTCAGTCCTGAGATGGCCTAGACCGAAAAAACCGATGCCATGGGCCCACATGACGAGAAGTTGACCACATTGACCGTGCCGGCCTAGGCGGTGTTGGCCTAGCTAGGTTGCCTTGGGCCGCGCCATAGCATGGCACGACCCTTTGTTTTAGTCGTGCTAGGCCATTTGTCTTGGGCTACGATGTAGCATGGCGCCCGGCCGTGCCCAAGGGGAAGAATCTCCAAAACCCCATGCCCCAACAACCAAAAAAACCGTCAAACAGTGGGGAGGGGGTTGTGTCATTGTGATACTTTTTTTGTATCTTTTTACCAGATTTACCCTCCCCAACTTTCAAAAACGGCCAAGTGGGGGCCATTTTGTCTCATTTCAAACTTTTGTAAGTTCATAAATACCTCTTCCCTGTAATTGTTAATATCATTTTGGACCTTATTTTGGTCTGGTCTCCAAAATAAAAAGTTGTGGTAGATTCGGAATTTCAGAGAAACTTTTCGAAATTATATTTTGAATATATATATAAATAATGTATATATATGTAAAAAAAATAAAAAAAATAATAATCATGGGTTTTATCATCCTAATGAAACTTTTTAGAATTAAGTTTTAGGGAAATACAAGAAACACAATATATATATAAGAGAAATATAAAAAATAAAAAATTATGTCAAAAAACATTTCGGCTGAAATTTGAAATGAAAAGTTTTATGTCAAATTTCGTTTCAGCCACTTGATCAAAATGAAAAATTTTAGCCATTTTGGTTGAAATTGTACAAAATTGATAACTATGCTCTTCTCCCTCATTTTTGAACACTCATCTACATTTACACACTCCCTAAACTCTTTGTCTCTCTCTTCAAGTTCTTTAAGCTCTCCTTTCCCTAAGTTCCTCTCCACTCCCTAAGTTCTCTGAGCTCTCTCTCTCTCTCTCTCTCTCTCTCTCTCTCTCTCTAAGTTCTCTAAGGAATCAAGAACTCTCTTCAAGCTCTCAAAAATGGCAAAACTATCATAGCTATTCAACTTTGACCATAGCCTAAATGATTCAGATGTTGCACTTTTGGCTTCAAAATTAGAAGGCAATACAAAGCACTATTGCATTTATTACCCAAGCGAGTCAACCCGTACATTCTCCTACTCTAGAGAAAAAGAAAAGAAGAATGATTCTTAAAGTTTGAAAATATTTTGAAATTGTTCGGACTGATCATACTGGGAAAAAAAACATAATGGCTAAGGCACAATGTATTTTATAAAGGACTTTACAGTTCGCATTTTACAAGTGGCATTGCTCACTTTCATAGACACTTGCAATCGTGTATGCCCACGTCTTATTTGGAGTAAATAATAATAAATAAATAATTTATTTATTTAAAATAAGATTTTAAAAAATAAATAAAAACAAAAGGGCCTGCCCATAGGCAGCATGGCACAATGCCAAAGTCCGTAAAAAACGATGGTATGAGTTTGTCATTTTTTTAGAAACACCAACCGTCATAAATTTTACCGTCGTTTTTTTAAAAAATGACAGCCATAGGGCCATCATTTTTTGAAAAATGATGGGCCTCATACGAATTTCCAGACGGCCTTAGGCTGCCGTTTTTTTGGAAAAATGACGCCCAAAAAAAGGACTACCATAGCTGTCGTTTTTCTCGAAATCTAAGGTAGTGTGGTCTAGCATGGCACGGTTCCAACTGTGCCGTGGGCTGTTTTGGACTGAATTGACCCTTTCACGGCCTGAGCACAACATGGCACAGCGAAACCTAGGCATTTCTGGGCCGACATGTCCTATTTTACACCCTTAATTCACAGTCGTCGTGGGAAAAAACCTTAGAGGATTCAAACTCATTTATGTATATATTAGGATAAAAGCAATTAAAAGGTCACTATTTGAATCTTCAGAATTTTATGAATTTTATTCTATATGCTATACACAGAATTTATCCAAACAGAACACGAGCCTTCTTATTTTAAGTCCAGCTGAGACTGCAGCTGGGCAGAGATAGGATGACTGTTGTTAATTGCACCGTTATTGGGGGCCTGGATCCAGACCTTATGCGTGAAGGTCGCACCAAAACCAACTCAAATGATACCCTTTTGGAAGCCTTTTCTTGGTTAATAGAACGATGGACCCATGTCAGCAACCCAGATGCCTTTAACTGGATCTAACTTTTGGCCGATCTGATTGAATGTTAGGCTTAGAACTCATGCTTTTACCCTGCTCACAAGTTAAATCAGCAAAGACGCGGATGGCCTAGCCCAGTAACCTATACGCCATAGAGTTACAAAATGGGCTGGTTCGATAGCTCTGAGCTAAACTTAGTCAAAACAAGATCGTGAACTTATTTATCGTGCCAAACATTTTGAACTGGATCCAGCTCAGAGCCTGTGAGGCAGCCCAAGCCCAGCATTTTAGTAATATTTAAGGTTTGCTTTGGTTGAGCAAGCCCGGGATCGCCGGAGAATCCAGCCAATTACTAGCAACGACGGCACGTGCTAAATTAGCCTTGAAAAAGAAAACATTCAAATATATTATTGATCATAAAAAAAAATAACAATAAAACATGAGCCCATACAAATAATTACTTTGTTATGGAAGAAATTTCTCTCAGAAGGAAAAACAAATAAAATTTCAAATCAACTAGAAAATAAAATGTGATAACTTATTTATTGAAGGTAGATTAAAACCCAATGAAATGGAAAAATTATTCGTGAAAGATGAAATAAAGTCATCATCTCTTACTTGATATATATAAAATATGTATATTATCGTTCTCATTTTATCTCAAAGAAATCTATCATCTCTAAGACCCAAGAAGCTAACGCTTTAGTGGTCTTTCTTTTTACTTTGGATAAATTATTATTGTTGCCATCACTTTGAAAAAATTAAAAAAAGATTGAAAACTCCTTTATATTTGTTGAATTAAAGTATTTCATATGATCATGAAAACACATATCCGGACATATGCCCACTTAAAAAAAAAACACATATATGCCCACTTTAAAAAAAAAAACCCATATATCATTTCAACTTATTATTCAATATGCAAAAAAAAAAAAATCTCAAATTTCTTTGTTTTAAATGAGAATGGGGAAAAAAAAGGGACACAAAATGGGTAATCAACAAAATGAATAGTCTAGCCAAGTTGAAATCATATTCAGCAGTTTATTTATTTATTTTTTAACACAGCCAAGGGGCAACTCACGTGGAAAAGGAATATGCATTCAAAAGCCCACAAAAATGGAAAGGCCGTACATGTACAATGAGGAAGCATACAGAAGATTCAAACACAGGACAACCATGTGAGAACCGTCACTCTTTCCCACTTTGCTAAGGGGTCATTCTCAAAATCATAATGGAGACTTTCGGAGCATAAAGCTGAATTACTGCGATCGGTAGAGAAACTGAGTAACTGTGTCCTTGATGGGTTTGGCACAGTAGACCCACAATTCATATGATATCTAGTCTAGTGCGTCCCTTGTAGAAGGTTGAATCTAGTTGCTCCATGTAATACTATAAGGTAGGCATGATCTGTTGTTATCCAGAAGGTCTCCACTTGGGTATGTATGTTCTTGATGGGAAGCATATGTATTATGTAGTTCTTACTTAGATGTATCGACTCGGGTCGAAACCCTCATTACTTATCATCTTGGGGGATTTCGGGAACCATGAACCATTACCATCGATCCTGGGTTCTTGCTACCATCACCCATCATTTCAGGCGCGTATCCGCACGAAGCCTAGATGGGTGCACGAGTTAGAGCAAGGGAGGTCAACAAATAACCAGATATGGTCGGATTGATCAGGGTTGCTTTCAGGGTCAGACACAAGTACATCAATGTAGTGCACGGTTACACCTGTTGTCGACTTCTGAAATCAAAATAAAAATTCTTTATTTGCTTCTAAAATTTACATCATAAAAATTCTATGTCTGCTCCCAAAATCCACATGCAAATCCTTGATTCCTTCCCAAAATCAAATTGCCAATTGAATGTGCACCCCTTAAATGAAATCCCTGGATCTGCCACTAGGTGCTTGGATATTTTATTTTGTGGGTTTCTTATATATGGTTGGTTGGTTAGATGTGTTAGATATAGTAGGCCCTATGAAATGGGTTATGATATGACGTGTGTTGGGCCATTCATTTTGTGGCCCATATATAACCACATGGATTAGCCCACTTATGTGTCCAAATCAGGCATTCTTGTGGTCAAATAATATTGATTTAGTTGCCATTTATAATTGAGCTAATTGGGAGAACAAATTAGAGAGATTATTTTGAAATCTCTCTATAAAAAGAACTCTTGGGTTACTTTCCTAACCACAGTTAATTATTGGTTTCCATCAATTGCACAAGAAGTAAAGAAGGTAAAGGATAGTTGTAAACCCCTCACCAAGGCCAACTCTTTGTTGGAAGATAAATTTAATAAGCATATGGATTTAGATATAACACATTTATTATTTATTACATCTGTATTATTTGTTCATACCCATAGATTTTGTTTTTCAATAAAGCTAACATATGGTTTCAAAGTATGGTTTGGGTATAGCAAATAATCTATTATATTTCTTTTATCAAATTCTGAAATTTTGGAGCTTCTTGGTTTTTCAAAGAATTAAACCTAAATGCCCAAAGAAAAGATATTTTTGGTACTTGATAAAAGGTATTCCATTAATTGGATATAATAGCTGAAGAGACGAGGATTACGGTGCCCAATCCAATTTGGAAGAGATTAGAATGACTTCGTTATTCATGTTCTTGCACTTTTTTTTTAGGTATTACATAATATGTGTGGATGTTATTTATTATAGGGTGTGGCATGAAGAAAAAAATTACAGTTGCATATTTTTATTCTTTAAATGTTACTATTTTATAAGCTTTTTTATATATGAAAGTTGATTTAAAAAAAAAAAAATCAATGGATTGTGCACGTAGCATAAGTGCACAACGCACAGATGGGTGCATAGTTGGAGAAAGTGAAGCCCATTTAGAACAAGAAGTTGGTTGGATTGATGGAGAATACACACACCCACCCACCCACCCGTCAACCCTCTTTTTTAGTGTAATATGTTGGTTGGGTGGATGTGCTAAATGTATTGGGTCCTATATAATGGGTTGATAAATATGATACGTATCCAGTCGTCCTGACCCAGATGGGTGGATGGCACATGAGCATCTGAGGTCCATGAAGAGAAACACAGTATTGATCGGATTGATGGATGGTTTGACATTTTATAAAGCAGGTTTCACTAACGTGCTGCAGAAGAGAGAACTGGCTTTTTTCCCTCCCTCTCAGCTTTTAAGGTATACAAATAGTTTCCCAAACTGGAATGTCTCTTATCTCCTTCGAAGGGCTCTGGTTGAAGCATTTTGACCATATTGATATGGGCATTGAGGATAAGATTTAGGAAGACGGTGGAATGTGTTGGAAAGGCAGTTGGATTGAGTCACCTTTTATTGGAAAACGGTGAAGAGTTGGATCGAGTCACCTTTTTTAAGAAAACCGTTATCTTTCTTCTTCACTCTTTTGGGACTTCTCCTAGATTCTCACCACTGGTGCACTCCTCTTTTACTGGTTCTAGACAAGGGACACTATGGACTTGGTTGAGGGCCAGTTAATCAAAGTTTTCTCGACCATAAAGTAGAAAATACACGTACTCTCCTTCCTCCTTTCAGAATCTTTCTTCTTTTTTAGTTTACTATTACATGGATAAAGCTCAGTCCCCTCCACCTTTGTAGGGGCAGTGGGCCAGGGACCCAATCGTAGGGTCGAATAATCTAGTGTTTACAATGTCAGTCTTCCGACTTTGTTTCCAATCATGCATCTCGTGGTGCCCCACTTTGTCCCACCATTCTTAAAAAGCCATTATTTTGTGGATCCCACACTTCATTTGGAGGAGTGCTATGACAAATCCGGGATTGCTTTTTTTCTTTTCAGAAGCACAACCCAATCAATGTGTGGCCCACCTGGGGCCGAAAGGAGGGCTTTAGGGGGATCAAGGGTTTGGCTAGAGGACAAATTACCAATGTTTAGTTGGCTGGGTATCTCATTTCTCGTTCTTAGGATAAGCTTTTTTTAATATGGCTGAGGCTTTTATTCTTTCCTCTTTCTAATATATTAAAAAGAAGGATTTTGAATTCAATTTTAAATACCTTCTTTTAAGTTTGACTTTTATTGAGCATTTTTAAAAGATAATAAAAAATTCAAAATCAAGGATTTAATCTCATGATCTCCACTCATTTAGATAAGCAAACTAACCACTACATTACTAAAATATAATATATGTATAAAAAATTACAAAAAAGATACAAAACTAATTAGAAGGAACGTGGACCCTAGCCCCGTGGGTTATGCCCATACTTAGCACGGATTATTGTGTTAGTTGTAAATCAAACAAAAGTGTTTAGCCAAATATCTATCCAATCAAATCATCCAAACACAGTCTCCAATTCAAATGGTTTTGAAAATGCATATTTACAATGATCAATCAAATGGTGGACAATGGTGGGATCAATGTCGAATTGGGATGATGCTAGGTGGGCTCCACTTAACTGGATAAAACTTCATTCTCCATTGGCCAGTTTTTTCCCACTTGTGAGCATGCCATAGACAGTAGTTTATAATGGATAATGATCATCGTAACAATTATTCTGCTAGGTTATTGGTGGTGTTTTATATTTCTTAAAAGCTTCTTTGGTCTTGAGCCTCCTAGACATTGGCAGGTCCTTTACCTGTCATTCCAAAGGTGATCTTGAGCCTCCTAGACATTGGCAGATCCTTTACCTGTCATTCCAAAGGTGATCTTGAGCCTCCTAGACATTGGCAGATCCTTTACCTGTCATTCTAAAGGTTGAAATGATCGTTCAATACATATCTAAAAAAAACTCGACTCGGTTAGACTTAGCTGCATCAACTCAAACTTTCCAAAGAACGAAGGACTCGCCAAAGACTCGCACACGTTAGTTAGTCAAGTTACCGGACGCACTTGGTAGACTTGCCAGTCTCACACCGAAACTTTAGTGGGTGCAGTGCTTGCAGCGATGAGAGTGAATTTGTGGCTTTGATACCAAGATGGACTAAAGTAGTATAGCATTAATTAACTTATGGCTAATATGCATCTCATAAGAAAATAAAAATGAAAACATGCTAAATTGATTTTCTACGGATATACACAAACGTGCCCCACTTCATTTCTCGGTTTGGTACTTCACGCAATGCAATTTTATTCACTACATTATTAGTATCTCTTAATCAATAATGCACAACGCACAACTTTTTAGCATCTCTTTAAACAATATTTTTCTCTTCCGATAAAATAAAAAAAAAAACAATAGTTTTCTCTTGATCAGTAGATTTATATGCACAACCTAATTTTCTTTATATACTCTGCCATTCTCTTCAAACTTCTCAAATATTTGACGACCTATATATATATATATATTTAGCCTACCATTTGGATTGATAATTCAATGGAGCATATCTCTTTCAATCTTCTTTTGCTAGCACTTTTCCTATGAGATTTTGCTAGTTACTCAATTTTGCACTCAAACATTGATGTCGGGCAATCCATTGCTTTCATAATAATTATTTAGCTTGCAACAGATCTAAAATTAACAATCAAAGTTATGCTATAAGACTCCCCCTAAGGCAACTTTACAAGACCACCTAGATTTAACCATTTCCTGCATTTAATCCAATAGGAGTCTTCTCTCAGCAAGATCCAAGATACTCTCTTTCACCTCATTCTTATTTTTAAATGTACATCCTTCATTTTATTAAATTTCGTCAGCTAACCATTGCTGTAAAAATCATAAGGCGTTAGTGAAGATAGTGCAAATACTTTTTAGTATTCCCTAATGGGGTGGAGCATACTTCTTAATACTCTCCCTTTAGTAGAACCTGGTTGATGGACTTTTTAGTGATATGCATTTCTTTAGCACTAAGTCATTACTCTTGGAATTCAAGCTCATGACTGGTTGGCTCAATATTATATTAAATTTTCTTAATTAACTATTCTTATCAAAACCTTGGAACTTGGTAGAGGCAGCGTAAATACTTTTTAATATTCCTTAATGGTGAAACCTATTAGATAATATTAATTTGAGTTTTTTCATGAAATTAGAGATGGGGCTCAGTTATGATCTTGCGATCAAGCTAGGTACGATTTTGCTTTTGCAAATATCATCATCAATTTTCCTATTTCAATAAAAAGGAAAATCAGCATCCTCTCCTAGGCATCCACTCAAGTCTTACGATCTCGTCATATTCATTAATTTGCATGATCAAAGCTTTTGGATGAGTGGACCATCGACACCGACAAACTCAACAAGAACGGGTTAACAATGATAAATGTACAGGCAGACAATATTGATCGCTAAGAAGATATGATTGTTGTGCAAGTATTTTTTATTTTTTATTAGAGATCAAAGGGGTTATTTTTAATGTTGACAACCATAGATTTTTTACATAAAAGAATTATGTGATTGAGAGGAGATGTTAGATAATATCAATTGGTTAGAATTCATTAGTATGTTTCAGTTGTTAGGAACTCATCTTTCTTATAGTTGCTAAGGTTAGTTTGGGTTTGCCTTATAAATGTAATCTCTCATTTAATGAAATTCTATGGTGAAATTATATGAATCACTTGAGTTTTGAATTACTTCATAGCCCACTCCTTAATACCTTTATCCTCCTATCTCATTTTTTTTCTTTTTCCTTTTTTGCCTTTCCTAGTTACACATGTCCATGGCAGTCTCGCCTTCAACAGTAATAATATTTTGTTCTTGGATACAACTTTTTAGCTAAATAACTCACCAAAACCCAAGGTTAATAGTTCTTTCATATATATATATATATTGTTGGTCAAGTGGGTCTAGACCAATTGAGTTTAGTATCTTGGGTGATCTCTCTAATTATATTAGGAATTTTCTGTTTGATTAAACAGTAGTTTCTTAATAAGTTAGGACTTTCCTTTTTTTCTAAAATAGAGTTATTGAGAGATAAAGAAGTGATGATTATATATATAATGTGATTTGTAACCCTAGATAGAGGCTGAAATTCCAAGGCTGTGGTTTCACAGATTAGAGGATAACCTAGTGAAAATTGGTTTCTCGTGAACGTAGGCATTTTTGCCGAACCATGTAAATTTTTTATTTTTTTTGCGTGGTTGATTGTTGATCTTTTCTTACGTGCACACACGCATAACATATATATATATATTTCTTAAAGGTCACTTAAGGTACATAAACATTAAACACGAATGTCAAGAACGAAAGAACAAGGATGAGGAGCTAAAAGTGACGGTCAAATTGTTCTATTAGGTCTTTTTAGGTGGAGGGAGGGTAACTTTAAAAAAGAAAAGTTTTGATGGCATCTTGTAGATCTCCAACTGCGTTCTTTTGACTCCGAGCACTTAAATTTTTTTAATACTGCCAGAAATAATACTTTGATTTAAGAGTGGGAGCATTTTTTATGAGAAAAACAACTTTTTCTTAACTACAATATGTACAGCGAGTTTTACTAGAATTCTACTTATTTTATCCTTTCTTTTACATGAAATATCAGCGTGTTTTCTTCTTTGCACCCAATAGACAATATTATTGTCTTCTTCCTCTTTTTTATAGGATCTATTTGATGCGTTACATTCTTCCATTCAATGCAAATTTGTGCTAAAGCTATCATTCGATTTTGAGCATCGCCCTCATTCCTCCAGCCAGAGGCAGAGCTAGGCATTGGCTAGTGGGGACACTCACACCTGCAGACCCTGAGAAAAAGCATAAAAGGGCCTATGGGCTAGATGGCTCATGCCCTAAAAAAAAAGCCTTTGTCCCCCTCAAATAATAAGATAATAAAAAAAATGATATTATTTTCACTATCTACTCTCGTGAAAAAAAAAAAAAACCCTTGGTTCATCACTGCCTCCAACTAGGGCTAGTTGAGACTAACATTAAAGATAATCATTGTCAATTATTTTTCACTTCGAGGAGTACTATTTCTCAAATAAAAGTTTAAAACCCAATTCAAGATCCAACGGTTTTTCTTAATTTATTTATTTGTTCTTTCAAATAAGCTGTGTTATTCTCATTTTCAGACATCAATTTATTTACTAATGAATGGTTGCACTATAATTTATTTTACTGATGTTTCCTATTTAATTTTCCTTTCCTTGTTTAATTTAAAAACCTGAAAAATCAATGAATTACTTTCTGTATATCTCTATACTGTGGAAATGGTCTTAATCAACTAAAAATGAGATACAAGGGCCCCACCATTTTCGTGGAGTAGTATTCATAGGGATTCTAAGAAATGTCGATCTTCCTAGAAACGATCAAAGGTGACTTAAGGGAGGTGAAGGTCCATGATGTTCATCAAATAGTTTCTCCTTTAATTTGAAAATGGGTTTAGCAGAGATTGAAAATGAATAATTAGTCATCACCCTTATAAAAAAAATCCTAAGAACGTTAGGTTCAGTATGCATTTATATGTTATATGCTTTCCCCTTATCCATTTGATAAGCCTTCGTTAGAACTCTATGTTAGGAAAATAGATTTATATGTTTAAAATGTTATTGTAGTTGGAAAATGTTAATCTCATCTATTACTCAAAAACCCTAGGAAGTGAATTCCCAAAAGTTATGAAAATTGATGAAATAAGGGTAACGATCAATAGATAGTTATCAAATAATATTTGCTTTAAGCGAATAATACATCATTAGCTCAACGGTGTGGTATCTTGAAAGCAATAGGGTTCAATTTGTAATTTGATGGCCAGGGGCTTGGGTAAAGAGAATGTATGAGATGATCATTATAATAACAACCACCAATCCGACCACTACCACCATCATCATCCAATACTTCTATTGAAAAATGATTAAAAGTTAGAATTGGCATGGGAATTATTGCCCTACATTTACTTCGTCCAATCCATTCAAACAAAAAGAATATTTTCCAAACAAATTTCACTTCATTATAGAAGGGGTAGTTCTGAAAGAGGGTAACTTAATTAGAAGTTGACCGGTAGCTTAGAAAATAAAGTGACCCACACATAAGAACTAGGAGAATTGTTCTCATCTAAATATTTCCTTGTACTACTGTATATATACAAACACGTCGAATTAAGCCTAGGATGCCATGAATCATCATTGACTACATCAGATTACATATTATAATTACTGCATCGAACACGTCTAACTCGAACTTCAAATTAAGCAAATCAAAAAATGAAATGAATGATCCTACCCATCAAAACTTCAAATTGTATTAAGTGTCAAACCACAAACTGCAAAGCTCAAATCTACATTGCGAATCAGATAACTAGGTTAAATAATAAGGTTTCTCGATTTTTATTTTATTTTATTTTAATTGTTCTACATTAATTTTTTATTGGTGTTCTTTTCGTATTATTATAATTTGTAAGAAAATATTTTGAATATTATGCCAGGTCCATAAATCCTATATTCTGGGATTGTCAAATCAGGCACCTCGTGATGGTATCTGAGCCATTAGGTAATTATTTTAGCATATCCTATTGTCAGCCATAACTCTTTCCATTTTATGGCACTCTTATCCACACATAAAGGCTCCCTTTCTTTTGTGACAGATATCTATAACTATACTTCCAAATGGCCATTAAGAAGCTGGTTATAAATTTTTTGCGATAACACAGACCTAAACCAAATGAGTACGGTACCCTAAAAAAGTCATGTGATGGTTCACACATCTTTTTGTTGAGGATTGCTGTTCCTATGCGCCCAAGGGTCGGTGTGGCTTCCAAACGTCTTCGTTTCTAGCTATGTCAGCATGGCAAACCAACACCATATTCGACAGCGTTACATGGGCCCTACTTCATAAATGCTCCAACACTGGTTAAAAACATGCGTTGCATCAGTGGGCCATGGCCAAATGACAGCTTAACTTCCACGGTTAATTCAGTCCAGCCATAATCCAAATTCAACTAGAATCACCTTGACTCAGTCTAGTGAACTTGACCTAAACGCCCACCCTTTTTCTTTTTGACCTTTTTCTAATTTTTGGTTGAAATGCATCTGTGAAACTAACCCGAATTACTCCACTTGATATCCTTCTAAGCCCATTTTGGCGAGTCGGAGTCATTAGTCAAGATTTTTGGCGTCCAACCAAGAAAGGTAGGTCCCAGGCACACAGCTGTTCGGACTGGTCGGCCCGAATTGTAGTAATCTGTGGCCCTTCATTAATTGGACATATCTTATGTGGGAAGAGGACCAGCTCACGAAGAACGTTCGTACAACGTCTTTAATAATGCCTTCTTGGAACAGTCAATATCAATTCCAATTCGATGTGGTAGTCCATGATAGAGTGGACCGACTATTGTGTGTCTAGATGGTGAGTGGACCAATTAATGTTTGGCAGATGGACACAAAACTCATATAATTTTGGGTTTCAATAGTTGTCTTACGTCTAAATCGTCCACTTAAGTGTGCATATATGTCAGTGTGATGGTGAATCTGAACTCATGATAAGTCTAGTCAATTGCGATTAACCTATTATAAACTAGGCTTATCTTTGCATGTTGGGATTTCATTTTTATGTAGGGATTCTCTTTGATTTTCCTTAATTGTAAAAAATTCAAATTTGGTTGACGAGAGAAAAATTTAGAGAAGATTATCACAATTTTCTTAACCCACAAAAAAAATCTCTATTTCATTGATTCATCTGTCTTTACCTCCCTTCATTGAATTTTATAAATTTAGGGAGGTAAATAAGTAATTGAGAGCGAATCATGTGTTTTTCAAATTTGGAATGCGGTAATTTTTTTTATAAAAAAAATCATGAGAGAAAATAACATTGTTCCAAAAAAACGAATGAATCCTCTAGATACAAAATCCTTTGTACTTTACCAAAGGTAAT
Organism: Sextonia rubra; assembly: GCA_037013555.1. Classification (NCBI taxonomy): domain Eukaryota; kingdom Viridiplantae; phylum Streptophyta; class Magnoliopsida; order Laurales; family Lauraceae; genus Sextonia; species Sextonia rubra. Next base: position 30,308,029 of record JASUAD010000009.1, read on the forward strand.
CTAAACTACTTCTTGATCTCATGTATTGTTTTATAATATTTTTCTTCAATTAACATTATGCCCGCCTATCGCCAAATTAATGGTGTGTCATCACGTGTTCTACATCATCAGCATGGCAATGGCATAGCTCTCCATGTAATTAGATTTTCCTTAGAAGTAGATCAAGCTGGGACAGTAGTTTTTAAGGACTTGGATTTTAATGGTGGTTATGCTGCTGCTGCTGCAATCTCGAGTCCTTATCGGGGTGGTCAACATCAATTCTTTCAACTAGAAGATGGTGGAAGGACGTATATTTCAAGCAATCATTATTACGAAAAAGCTGGGCCAACGTTACCATCGTTGGTAACTGAGACATGTGAGTAGTGATGCTGGTTGGATCCAATTGAACTCACATAATATCTATCAATAATTTGTTTTCATTGAAATTAGCTGTCCAAGTGTTTTGTGCCTCACTTCTTTAGTTTTGACTTTATTTTAAGATATTGACGGTATGGCTGCTCTTATGCTTTATACTTGAACCATAGGGTCGTAATTCCATAATTTTCATTAAGCTGTTTATACAAAAAACAATGCTTAAAGTAATAAATTTTTCCCTTACATCTAACTATCTCCTGGGACTGTAGGATAGTGCACTATGTAATATTACATAAGCATAGGATATCACACAATTTTTCCTTTTCACCCAAATTCAAAACTTACATTTTCACTATGAATTTAGAATCCTATTTTCTTTTCATCCTTTCTTCTTGTTGCGGATTCTTGAGTTGGAATTTTTATAGCATTCACTCCGACCTCAGTGAAATGTTATGTACTACATTTTTTTCTCTCTTTAGTGGAAATCAATATGTACTTCTTCTTTCTCGGATAGAAAGAATGAGGGTGAAAACAATTTGAGTTTTGTGCACTATCCTATAACTTTAGAATAACAAATAATTTGATATCGAATAACTTTAGGATATCGCACTGTTTAATGATAAAATCATTAATTTCAGAGTGTCTGTTTCTATACAAACATCTATGAGAGAATTATCTAAATTTCAATAGTTTTGGATCACTAGTAAAGTATAAGGGCAGTCGTACGGTCAATATGCCTTTTATTGTTTGTTGATAAAATGAAGGCTTGTTTATAAAATGAAGGCAAATAAAAGACCACACTCCTTTTAAATTGGCATCCAATTTATATTTTGCAACTCAAACCATTAATTGATGGTTGGAATGAATAACTTAATAAGCTATAAAACTATGGGTTTCATTAGTTTGTGGTGGACGCTCATTTGCAATAACCTAATTTATATCGAGCATGGTTTCAAGCATCGATATCAAACCTTATACATATCAGTCATATTAGTGAGACATATCAGAATATTAGTAGTGGTGGTTTGATATTAGAAAAAGTTAAAAATCTGAAAAATATTTGAAGAACAAAGAAGTAAAAGAAAATTATTATCCAGTTTCTTTTGTCTTTGTATTGAAACGATAGGCTTCACATAGTGAATAAGCAAAAATACTCTTTTATCTTCACAATTTCCAAGAACATGTTCTATCTTTACTATCTTGATTATGTTAGATTGCACCGAAGGCTTCTCCTCAAAATAAATAATAAAGAATAAATAAAAAAAAAACCTCACTGCTTTTTGTATTTCGCTTGAATGTATGACCAACTAGAATATTGGGAGTGTCCTAAATACCAGTCTAATCAATTGATCCTAACATTAAAAATTTAAGAGGCATTCGGTGACAGGTCCTCAACGTTTAACTTTATGCCGAGAGGTCCATGATCTTTTGTCATAGAGGCAGATGTTCTTTTTCAAATTTAAGTACTTAAAAAGTCTAAAATGCCCTCCCAATATGAATTTATCTGAGTCTGAACTGAATTTATTTGAGTTTAATCAAAATTTATTTGAGTTTGAATATAATTTATATGAGTTTGAACATAATTTATTTGAATTTTTGTGCAAAATTTCTGCGTACAATTTGACTGGCAGTCCATGTTTAAACATCTGATTCACCTACTTTTTGAAATTTTTTTGACCTAAAATTCTGGAATATGAAAGACTACATGCTAAGTTTTGAATTCCCTAAATTTTACTGAAAAATAAGATGATTAGATTGATCTATCCATTTCGAATTTTTTTGCCAAAAAATATTTAGTTTAGCTTTGAGGTAAAATTTAGTATATTTGAGCCTTGGTTCACCCATTTTCCAAAATTGTTTTAACTTTAAAATTTGAAAATGAAAGACTATATACTAAACTTTAAATTCTCCAAATATCACTAAAAAATAAGATAATTATACTGGTCTACCCATTTCAAACTTTTTGCCAAAAACTGTCTAATTTCGCTTTGAGGTAAAATTCAAATTAATTTTGAATTTTATTTTTAGAATTTTATATGCAACATGGGATTATTAGAAAGGTCTCGATGAGTAGGTTTCAAATATACTATTTTTTTTAAATTGATATCATGAACAAAATTTATGGAATTTCAAAGTTTTGGAATTTTTTTTTTTTTTGCTTAAAGGCAAATTGTATTAAGGAGAAGAGGAGGAACGAGCTTTGAAAAAAAAAACTCTAAAAGGGAAGATATAGAAGGATCCTAAAAATAAGGGGGATCCATGCTCAACAAGCCTTAGCAAAGCCAACAAAAAGAAAATAAAAACAAGAAATAATTTCAAAGGAGTAGCTTTCAAGAAATTAATGTTGGCAACGAGCGAAGGTCCAAAGAATGGTTTGTGCAGGAGATTCAAGGATGAACTTAGCTGGATCCAAAGAAGCCTTTTCACGAAATTGGTGGAAGGAGCTTTGTTCTCAAATCTACTTATATTCTTGGAGTACCAAATGACATATAAAGTAGAGAAGAAAACTACACCCATACCTTGTTTAGCACATTTGTCACAGCTAGAACAGAAGTTAAACCATAAGAAGTTGGGGTTGGCATGAGAGGAGGAGCAACCCACAACCATGAGGATCCATTTCCAAAAGGTCGAAGCGAAAGAGCAAGTGAGAAAAAGATGATGCATGGATTCACCGTTCGAATTACAACGAGTGCATGAATCTCCAAGAAAAGCAAGAGAGTCTAAGATTCATAAGATGACGCCAAAAGTAACGGAAGCCCAAGGCTTGATGGTCGATCTTGAGAGAACTAATTCCCAAGCTCCTCTGAAGGAGAGCTTGGCAGTGGAGGAGATGTTAAGAACCAACGAATCATTAACCTACTGATTGATCTGGATAACTCTAGCCTTAACAAGGAAGTCAGCAACGTCAATGGGAAGGTGTTGAGGGAAAACCTAATTGTTTCCGTCATTGATGTGAGAAACTCTTACATCATGAGGGGAAGAAATATGGGGGAGTCTGTCTGCAATAGTTGTGTTTTCCAGCCACCTATCATACTATAAGTTGATCTTAAAACATTTCCAATCATCCACTTACAGTTGAGCTTGAGCAAAGGACCTAGCTTCCGAATGAATTTCCAGATGCAAGAGCCCGATAGAATGGTATTGTGATCCCATAAGGAAGAATGCTTGAAATATCTATTGCGGAACTAAGTAGCCCAGATGGAAGAAGAAGATGAGGCAATCCAAGCAAGCCTTAGTAAACTGGCTTTACAGACTTCGGCAAGCTTACACAAACCAAGGCTACCCTCCAATGTAGGCAGGCAAATATTACTCTCACTGACTTTGACTTTCCTTTTATTCTCACCACCAGACCAAAGGAAAGAGTTAATAGGCCCTTAATGTCACCCACCACTTTGGAAGGAATAAGGAAGACCATCATGTGATGAAGGGAAATGGAGCTTAGCATATGTTTTACTAAGATGGGTAGTGATTAGTCTTTGCTAGCCAGAATCTACGTACTATGTATGCAACCATGTATGTACCCTCTAGGGATTACTCCTAGCATGTCAGAATTGAGTAACTGTCAAGCCAGAGGCTAAAGATCCGAAGGTTGGGTTGGCAAGGAATACATTAGGTTATATATATAAAAAAATCCAAAACCTAGTTGCTGAAAGGCAAATTAGTCATGAAAAAAGATGAGTTAGTTAATTAAGTACAACTGCCTGTAATAAGTCTATACGGCGGGGACTACAGGCTTTAGAGGGAATGTCTGTGCGTTGCACCTTTGATTTGTGTCATTGCAGGGACTTTTGTCTAATTTTCTCCAAATTTAACTTCTAAAATCTTTTTTTTTTTTGTAACCTAGCGGAGGGGCTAAACCTGAATACATTATAACTCAACATTCACTCACATCACACACAACTAACACATGGGGGGTAATAAGGACTGAAGGATTCTTACCTTGACACAAGTTAATGTCCCGATACAGATTTCTTATATATAGTTATTAACTATTAAACTAAGTTAACAAGCAATCAACCAGAAGAGAAATACATGCGATTTTTACGTGGAAAATCCAAATTAGAAAAACAAGGCACGAGGCTTAACACCGGTCCAAATTTAGATTAAGCACTATGCAAGAGAAGTTACAAGATCTACTTACTACCCTTGTTTAGTTGAATACAACCTAAATGACTGAAGTTCTTCTTGCCGACGCACACTCCATTCGCTTTTTTCAAATTTGATCCAACACGTCTTGATACCCCTCAAAACGAATAAACCTTCTAAAAAGAAAAATAAAAACTTTTACAAGAAAGTGGATGCAATATTCTCTAAAACTCAACAACTTCAACGCATCTTCTCAATGAATGCTCTAGAGAAGAAAAGAATCTCTAATGTGAAATCTCAACTCAGAGTATGAAGATAAATGCCTTAGGGTTGAGAGAAATACCCTTTAAATAACCACCAATCGTACCTTATAATTAGAGTCCATGTAAAACCAAAAGAGGCAATTTTGATATAAAAAGGAAAGGTTTTCATACAATGACAGTTTCGTAATTTTCGTGCGATAGTAACAATTCGTAATTACGAACAGCATAATTTTTGCAAATTTCCCGAGGCTATAACTTTTTTGTTTCAGACTTGATTGACTGTAATCTTGGAACAAGGATATCTACTTAAAAAGAGCTTTCCAATGGTGGTAGCTTACTTAGGTCCAACATTCAATTTGTGAGATATGACCTTTTTAATCTATGTTATCATCACAAAATTACTTCAAAACACTTCAATTTGTGTTCTTTAGCGATTCTTTCACTTCAAGTCATCCAACGACTCATACCACAATTTATTATAAAAGAAATAAAAAAATTATAATCTAATGGACACGGAGTTTTGTCTAACCCATAAATTAGTCAAGATACAATAATCTTAATAAGGACCCATATATGTAAGGGGACAAGACACAATTCACACATGCGAGATATGAGAACCTACATATGTGAGTGGAGAAGATACAACTAACACATGTGGGGTAATGGGGGGACCCGCATGTTTGAGGGACATTACAAAAAAGTGATTTTTACTAGTGGAAATTTTTGGATTAGTATTACAAATATAAAGGAGAACCAGAGACAAAGAAGAATAGGGAGGAGGGAGAAAGGTTCTTATTCATGAGATCTGTGTGTACATAATGGGGGGAGGAGGATCTTATTTATAGAATAAGATTGCTTCCTCCTCAAGCAACCCAATAGGGAAAACCCTAACCCTTAGTAATTCCTTTATCTCATGTGGGTCCCAATGTGGGCATCCACCTTTGATAATAACATCTTATAACACTCCCCCTTCGATGACTACCATTCAATGACAGTTGCCTCATTAAAACCTTGCAAAAGAAAAACCCAGTGGGATAAAAACCAAAGCGAAGGAAAAAGAGTACAACTTTCTACAGGATCATTGACTTGGTGTTGGACGTGCATAATGCTGCCTCGTTAAAACCTTAACTAGGAAAACCCAGTGGGACAAAACCTAGAGAAGGAAAAAGAGTACAGCGCACATATGTCCTGGGTAGCATACTTCAGGATGCCTCCCCCTGATTGACTACTCCCCCTGATGATAACATCTTTGTACATAATTAAGCATGTCAATCTCGTATACAATTTCTAAAATACAGAGTTTTGGCAAAAACTTCGTAAACTGATCAGCCAGGCTGTTGCTTGAACGAACTTGATTGACTTCAATCTTGTTATTCTTTTGAAGCTCATAAGTGAAGAGGAACTTTGGTGTAATGTGTTTCGTCTTGTCATCTTTAATGTATCATTCTTTAATCTGTTGAATACATGCCCCATTGTCTTCGCAAATAATGCTCGGAGTACCTGTACTAAGAGGTAATTGACAAGAACTACATCTATGCTGAGTTAAACATTTTTTGCCATACACATTCCCCACTGGCTTAAAAATCTCAGCATGGTTAGAATAAGTAGCTATCAATAGTCAATTTAGTAGAATATCAAAAATAATGATATTGACATGAAGAAACATATAAAATGTCTATGATCGATCCTTATGAGGATCAGGGATATATCCTGAATTTATATATCCTACAAAATTTGACTTCAACCATAAAACAGACATAAATATCATAACATATGTTTAATACCAATCCAAAGCCTTGGTACAAAACTATATATGGGAAGCATATTTATAAAAAATAAAAATCTCATTAGAACTTCTCTCGATCTGCGGGTCGAGATAAAATAGTCAATAGTTTTCTCGAGCTCTTCTGGAGTCTCGATTAGATTTATAAACTTCTACTATTATAAATCCATTTAAGGATTGTATAAACAGGAACAGGCAAATGAGATTGTATTCATACTCTTCCTTATATAAACATTCACTAAGACGATTGTACCATATTCTTCTGGAATGCTTCAGGCTGTACAATGAACGTCTTACTTATATTGAGTACGTACTCTCTGACTTTGCTTCAGGCAAAGCAAATCCTTCTGGGATTTTCATATATATATATATCTGTGTATGTTTTCAATCCCAGGTTTCTACAGGAAACCTTATATCACAATTTTGCCTTTCGTTCATTTGCCTTACAAACACCCATTTGTAACCTACAGGGTTAACACCATTTGGGGTTTGTACTATAGGTTCATATATACCACGTCTATTTAGAGATTGTAATTCCTTAATGGTATCTCTTTATTTTGGCCAATATATTCTTTGTCGACATTTATTTATAGAACGTAGTTTTATATCCCAAACAACATTCTTAATTTCCATTAATATTTGAGTAGCTACCGCATATGCAAATGCGTCATCGATGATAATTTCATTTCTATCCCATCTCTCTCTTGAATAATTATAAAGTATAAAGATCTCTTTATTTATTGGGTACCCATTGCCTCTTCAGGGGCTTCCAGAGTCTCTTCTGGGACTCATGTCTCTTCCGGGACATTAATTTCCTCAGGAATTTTAGAGAGAGTGGATTTTATCATAAACTCTTCGAGAGTATACCTCTTCTGGAGTATGATTGAGATATGATTACTCATTTCTTTTCTTCTGGAGAGTTGAGTCCTTGAAACCTATAAGTCTACCACGCTTCTGGCGTGTATAGATTCATTTGTTGCCATATTTGGACTTTGTTCTTCAGGAACACCAATTCGTATTTGTCCTACAGGGACATTAATTCGTGCTTGTGTGTTCATAGCCGATACATGTGACCTAGTCACTTTTGCTGCATCATTAAAAGCATCAGGGAATTCATTTGTAATTAAGTGCACAATTCTCCGTACTTCATTCTCACATTGTGAAGTACATAAATCAAGATGAGATTGAGTGGAAGTATTCCACATTAATTCTCGCCGTTCTTCAGGAACGGATTGTTCTTCAGGAACAAAGTGTTCTTCAGGAACTCTCTTATCTCCCCCTAACGGCGAGAAGACTGTCTCATCAAGATGACAATTAGCAAAAACGAACAATGAATATATCTCCTGTCATTGGGTCTAGATATCCATTAATTAGGGTGAAGTATAACCAACATAGAGTCTATGTTGTAGGCTCATGCAAGTCACAAACCTACGATATCAAGCCTTATAAATTTAATAACATGCTTAAGGATGTGTATCCTTGGTTTAATAATATGTGCTAATGGGCGGGATTAGATATGTTCACAAATGTCACACAATTTCCTTTGCGAAAAGGATGGTCAATAAATGGTACTCTAAGGAGTACGTAACAGAAGTATCAATAATTTACCAGAGCATAGGATCCCTAGAATAACAAGCTTCTGGCTTAACTTTGTCGTTTTGCTCATAATCGAATATGATTCAATTTGTAAAGATTGTCTTGTAATATAACTCAGAGATTGAAGGAGAATGCACTTAGCTTTTCTAGTATCAGCTTCTGGCTGTCAATACTAGTAATGATGTACAAATATTATGTGTGGACTCTTCTGGAGCATTCAAGTATTTGTACAAATCCAGCTATGATCGATATCGTGCACGAATTAAACACTACTTCTGAGAAAAACTTCTGGTCTTTTCAATGTAGTGTGTTTTGTTGCACTGTCTACCGGACAGATATTAGCCTCAGTTTCATGCATTCCATGATCCATATAGCAAGTAATAATAAACTCACATAATTAGTTAATCGCATCATAAAAATAAAACATGAGAACAACGAAAACAATTTACCATTCAAGGCAAATATAATAGGTAAACGCAAAAGACGGGGGATAAAAGAATAAGTTAACATCAAGCAAAATATTGAAAATTGAACTCAATGTTCAAACTCATAAAAGTAGGTGTAGGTCTTCTAGACCATGCTTGGTGTTCTCCCAATTTCTAAATAAAATGCCTTGTTAATCACCTCTTCTGGGGTGATTATGTTCATCTCTACTGGAGAACATATTATATCTACCTCTTCTGGAGGGATTTTGATTGATTAATCTAGCATTTATTTCCAGCATTGGGTGTATGATCATCTGCTGGTGATCATTCATGTCTAACAGGGATATAATGGCGCGGAAAATAAAAGCGTATGCCATATCCTTCAGGGATATTTTATTTCCGACTTTGATAGCATCACCAAGCCTTTTAGAGTGTGTAAAGGTCGTTTACCAATAACAATTAAACAAAAATAAAACTTCGGGTTCTCAATATCCGATGACAAAATATAATGAAGAATTGACCAATCAGAAAGTTAGAACTTCGGGTTCTTAACTGATGAAATCAGAACTTCTAATTCTGTCAATACTTCAGACTAGTGATAGAACTTCAGGTTCTTAGAACTACTGGTTCTATCAAAGCTTCAGGTTTGAATCACAACGTCTAGTTCTATCAAAACTTCAGGTTTGATTTCATGGCCTTCGTATCGATCTACACTACTGTGAATCTTTAGAAATCAAAGCTCCAAGTTTAATTATGAATATGAAACTTCGGGTTCATATTCCAAATCTTAGAACTTCTGGTTCCAGATAATGTATGGATCTTCGGTTCCAGATTATTCATTGGATATAGAACTTCAGGTTCTATTATTTGGAACTACTGCTTCTGGCAATAATAAATTCATCAAAACTAAAGTTTCAGATAATCATTAGTGATAATTATACCGAAGTAATTATATCAAGCATGCAGTATAATGTTATAGAATATAAAAATAAATGTATATGAGAAACAGAAATAAAATGTAGAACTTCAGGTTCTTAACATCCAATCAAATATAATAATAAAAATGTGATGAAGAATCGAGAAATTGAAGTTTAGAACATCAGGTTTTCAACTTAAGAATCAGAACTTCTGGTTCTAAAATAGTTCATGGATCTTTCAGTACGAGTTAGAACTTCAGGTTCTAGGTTAGGATAATTCATGGATCTTCAGGTCTGAGTTAGAACTTCTGGTTCTAGATTAGAATAATTCATGGATCTTCAGGTCCAAGTTAGAACTTCTAGTTCTAGATTAGGATAATTCATGGATCTTCAGGTCCAAGTTAGAACTTCTGGTTCTAAATTAAAATAACATACAGAACTGCATGTTCAGATTATTTATTCGATATAGAACTTCTAGTTCTAAGTATCATATGAAACTTCGAATATGTATTGTAGATCTGAAAACTTCTGGTTTCAGAGTAAAATAAACAACGGATCTTCTGGTCCGGAATCGACGGATCTTCTGGTCCGGATTCAAATGAACTTCTGGTTCATAGGATAAAAGAATTTATGGAATCTCGAGTCCGAGTTGTTGATTCCATATAGAACTTTTAGATCTAAATGTCATATGGAACTTCCGGTCCAAATTACTTATATAGAACTTCTGGTTCTATTTATAATTCATGATTTTCAATTTATCATGATCTCCTTTTGATAATTTTATCACTCGAATTCAAATTATAAATACTTGCATATCGAAAAGGGATAAAAATAAATGCAAGTGTATGATTATCAAATTAATAAAGGACCATAAAATAGGGAGAAATTACTTAACCTTTGAATTGTCCTAGTTTTGGTACCAATGTGTAGATTTGCTCGCGAGCTTTCCGTAGGCGCAAACGGATTTCAAATCGGACTCCGGATCGTCAAGATATCGCAGAAATAAGTTTCTGCCATCGATCCGGCCAAATCCCCAGGATCTGACCCTTTTTACCGTTAATGCTCTCTCTCAGAAGGATTCTTCCAGAAGCTAGTGCCATACAGTTTTGTCCACATCTCCTTCTCCATTTCCAACACCACAACAGAGGGCGGTTTATCGGGCCATCCACCGGGCGATATTCTGCTCAGTTCCATCTGCATCGTTTTGGCTGCTGTAAGCTGCATACGACCATCATCATCTTTTCTCTTACCGCGCTGCTTCTGGATCGCTTTCCGGCAGAGTCCCGCCGGCAGCCGGACGACGATGAGGACGATGAGGCTGAGGAGGCCGCATGGACAGTAGCAGCAGACGGCGGCGCACTCCGCCGCCGTGCCGCTAGCCATCTCTGCGCACCACGCCTTCCTCGACGGCGTCTGCAACCAGAGAAAGCTCAGATCCTCTGATCCGTTCGCCCGGCGCGGGTTCGGCAGCCGGAGTCGGCAGCCGGGGAGACTGGACGTCCACATCTGCTTTCCGCTCTGCGATTTCTCGGCGTTCAAAAATCTCGCGAGCAGTTACCACGGGGTGAAGGACCACAGGCTCTTCTCGCAAGTGGAGGAGGGTTTCTAGACCGAAGCGAGCCTGAGCCCGGCGGAAATCGGTGAGATCCTGATGGTGAACTGGAGCTCGCAGAGCCGGGCGCTGAAATTGGTCATCAGCGCGCTGCAATCCAGCGGCGCGGCGAGGGGGCCGGGGAAGATGGGGCGGCGGCATAGCGACAGCGGGTCGCAGGACGAGTCAGAACCGAGTGGACCCGTTCTGTGCAAAGAGAGCGTGCACACAGTTTGGGAGTTTCAGAAACTGTACCAAGAAAGAGAGATCGGTCTCTCCTCGTTAATGAAAAAAAAATCTAAACCCCACCATGGGATTCAATGAAATCGATCTCACGAGTAGCAACTTCAACTCAAGCTCTTCGTGATGATAACGTATTACAAATATAAAGGAGAACCAGAGACAAAGAAGAATAGGGAGAAGGGAGAAAGGTTCTTATTCATGAGATCTGTGTGTACATAATGGGGGGAGGAGGATCTTATTTATAGAATAAGATTGCTTCCTCCTCAAGCAACCCAATAGGGAAAACCCTAACCCTTAGTAATTCCTTTATCTCATGTGGGTCCCAATGTGGGCATCCACCTTTGATAATAACATCTTATAACAATTAGATGACAATTTTTTTCCGTTAATTATAGTTTTCCGTGTCGAATAAGGTTTTTGGCTGCTATTTAACGTGCACTTTCTTAGACAGTATATATCTAAGTGAATACGGCACTTTTAGCAAAAGAAAAAAGTTTCTGTTGTAAAAGGTGGCGTTTTTTCCACAGCAGAAAAATGACTTTTTTTGTAGTGACAATAAGACACAACTCATACAAGTGAAGTAATCAAAACGCACATTTGAAAAGGAGGCAGGCATTTGCTATGAAAAATAATGGCTTTATAAATTTAAAGGAGGTAGGCATTTGTTAAAAAAATAATGAAAAGCTTATTAACAATCATGTTCCCCCGTTTAATTTTTGCTGCATTGGATATCTCTCTGGCACTCTCACACTCACATCCCACCCCGGCAGCTCACCTACAGCTTGTAAATACATGTTGAATCTAGCTAAGTAGTATATTTTCTTTTGGAAGTTAATACTAGCTTCACCCATCGACCACATTGGTCATGGTCGTCCATTTAATTTAAGACTATCAATTGGCTACAGCTCCCATATTTTAGAGCTCAGGGCGCCCATGTACCAAATAAAAAGGACATTCGTAGCATCGATAACGAGTTTTTTTTTTAATTATTATTTTGTCGTCTCAAATGCAACATTTGATTAAATAATGTACAATATTCAACGGACACGATTAATTAATGCAATTGATCTGGTGCTTCCTATACCTTGCCTCTGCACTAATTGTGATGGTACATCTCATTAGCAACTTGGCATTGGGTGGCATGAGACACTAGGGCAGTTTGTATGTATGATTAATGGTCGAATGGCCTACTCATGAGTCCTGACCGTGCCTCGAAGCTGAAACAAGCATGGCACCGACCCTTTTGTCATATTAGGCTACGGTACACGAAACTACAGTGACACTTGTACGGTGGAGGAATGGTCCCAAATGCTCGCTTGCAATGTGTGGTTGTGGTACTGGAGTTCCAATGGACCACTCTCGCTCTAGAATTTCCTGCTTTTCGTGGTAACTAAATTTGGAGCAGCTACTGGGCGGCCCTTGGTTGACTGATCGTACGAGAGAACACCATGTAAGCTTCTGACACGTTACTTTCGGTGCGTTATCAAAACAGATATCATACCCCTGCTGCATGGCACAGTGTGGAGGTGTAGAATGGGCCCGCCGCCTAGGGTTATCACATCTTCAATCGATGGATTAGGATTATTAAGCCTACATTAGAATTGATTAAACACATTTTATGTTACAACTTTTTTATCACCTTCAAGAAAATAAAATTGAAAGGAAATATGTAAAAGTCTTCATAAAAATTTCAAAAAGGTACAACCAGATTAAAGCATAAGTGGAATTGTACTTATCAAATGTTAATAGAAACATGCAATTATAAAGGTGTAGCTCATTCATGTTGTGTGTTATATTTATCACATGTAGATACTTTGACAAGTGAAGAAAATTGACAAGTTCTTGAAATCATAAGAAATTCTTTAAAATCTTTTATGATGCAATTTTAAATTTTTATGGATTATATTATCCCACCTCAACTTAGGTTTTGAATCACTTTTACGAAACTATTCTTACTTTTGTAAAATATAGATATGTCGAGTCTTTTAAAAGATATGAGTACAACAATAAAAATGAAGTTTTCACAATACAAGAGAAATGCTTCATTAATATTTTGCTTAGCCTCTATATTAGATCATAGGTTAAAATTAGCAGGTGTAGAAACTTTACTTGAAGTAGTAAATAATAATATAATGTCACTAAGGTAAATAATCTTTCTATCATCAAGTCTTAGTTAGATTAACTTCTTATTGAGTTTTCTACCTAATTGAGTAGATTGAAAATAACCTATACCCCTCCACAACCGCAAGCAAGGAAAAAGAAAGCTTGATGGAGTCTCCGAAGGAGCTCTCAAGACCGTAGTTTCTTCGGATCCGGTAGAATTGAGAATGAATTAATGGTGTATATAGAAACTCATTTGGTTGATGACGTAGGTGATGACACCAGTTTTGACCTTTTGGCCTGATGGAAAGTAAGTAAAAGTAGATTTTTTGTGGTTTCCGCCATGACTTGTGAAATACTAACAGTTTCGGTGTCTACAGTTGCATATGAGAAAGCTTTTGGTGCAGTTAGGCGATTTATTGACAATAAGAAAGTGATGCTATCAAAAGAAATTGTGGAAACATACATGTGTCTATAAGACTACTTCTTGATAGAGAAGAAAAATCAACACTTGAGGCCAGAAGAAAAGATAGAAGACATCTTTTCAGCATTAGAAATATTATAGTATTCAAATTAAAAAAATTATCATATGAAGCTATCATAGTTGTGATTAGTAAGATTTATTTCAAGTTGGAAATTACTGTCACAGTTGTTTGTAAACTTTAAATTTACTAAATTTTATACTTGCAATTTCTAAAAATTTTATAACTTTTTTCAAGTTGGAATTATCATTAAACTTGTAAAATTTTTTTGAAGATAAAAATTATCATCAAAGTTGTTGTAAACTTTATTTCAAGGATTAAGAAATAATTACATTTTTATTTTTCATTTGTGCATTTATTTTATTAATCCCAACTAAAAACCTTAAGATCCCCATAAAATCCTATTCAATATATAAAAAACTTTAAAACTTAAAAAATTAGGAGGATGAGGCCCATATCTCGACCTGGCCTAGCACGTGGGCTGACCCCAATGGGTCTGGGCAAGGCACAACATGGCCGGCCTAGGCTCGATAGGGCTTGCCAGTTTGAGGGTTCTGTCATTACACCCCGACGTGACATTGATATTTGATATGCTTCCCTCTGCAAATTGTTATTTTTACTTGTCTTTCTTTTTCTATTCCAGCTAAAGTGGTTGATACCCCCCAAGAGACTGCGCATCTAGAAAGTAAGAACTCGCATATGTATAAAAGGAGAGAACGTATGCATGCATGCAGGAAGTGAGAACTTGCACATACAAAGATTAGGGGAATCAGGTGAGAGGTGGGCAACAAACTGAGCAACCCATGATCTCCCCAGTTTATTTTGGTTGATGGTGTAGCTCACCGATCTAAAGCTCGTGTTGCATAGCATGGATCCTCCTTGGCTCGCAATCATGAGAAATTGGTGAGGCTCTTCAAAAGGGCTCATCATCGAACTGATCACTTATGAAATACATGAAAAAAATATTAAACAATTAGTATTTTAATATGATCAATTAAACATGGAACAGACTGATTTTGAAAGTTTACATTTACAAAACTAGACTATTTTGTGGAGCTATACAAAAATATCTCATAAGTCTTAGCCTCATGGGACCCGAACTCGATAATTAAAAGACTGGACAATGAATGGTATTGATTTTGATGTTTGTATATCGGAGTTTGGGTTTTATTGATACTTCAATTTTATATCCTTTAAGATTCTACTTCATTATTATTTTTATTTTAAATACTTAAAAAATAAGTAAGTATGATTTGTTATGTATGACATTTTGTTTATTTTTGTAAGAGGCCAAAATACACAAAGACTTTAGGTTATGCTGCCATAAATGTTACTTTAAAACGAAGGGTTTCTCTTTCAAGCATGTAATCATCGATCATTCTAAGACAGACATCCATGATCAAGTGAAATTGAAGATTTGATAAAAATACACTTTCGTTGCTAATATATAAAAAATTTCTTAGACTGTAAACCCGATTTGATAAAAATACACTTTCGTTGTTAGGTGCTGCCCATAATCTAAAGGCCCATTATGCTATATAGAACTGAGTTTAAGTAACTCAAAAAAATAAAATAAAATAAAATAAAAATCTCTTTCAGGCTTTTGAACAGTGTGTCAGTGTAAAACTAACGTAACCTTAATTGGATCTTTGATTAGGGATTTATTGCATTCCTCAACTACGGCTAAAATACGTAATTTCGATGGGCCAATCAATGTAATATGTAGAGAGAAGCTGTAACCCATAAACCTTATATATAGATTTTCATTGATAACTCCCTTCCCATCATGAGTCTAGCTTCAATTAGGATTTAAATTCCTCTTAACATAGGAACTACTATAAGGTTAGCAACTTTGCCTAAACACTAAAGATATCTCCACAAAGGGACTTACCAACAATTGAGTCCTAATTGATAGGTTTGCTAAAGTGAGGGGCCCACATTGGCATGTGGTCATTAGGCTACACTTAATGCCAAATAATTCTAACATATTGTCTAGGGATTGTATTGGAGGTTGAAATACGCAAAAAAACCTGCCATGCATCAAGCACTAACTTAACAGAGACTACACGGGGACAACTTAATACATAAGAGAGGCCAGGGGATGTAAAAGTGCAATAGGAGCCAAAAGGAGATAGAAGCAGCATGAAAGCAATTGAGCAACAATGGTGATCTTTTTTTTTTTTTTTTTTTTTTTAAGGGTGTAGACCCAAACATGCAATTGGTTTTTAAGATCAAACCCCAAATATTCACGTGGGTTTTGGAGGTGGATGTGAGATTTTTGTGTAAGTTCTTGAAGTATAGCCAAAGTTTTTATTATGGTTTTATAAAGGTACTGAGGTATAACTAATGTGTCCTCTCCCATATAAATGTACTTGGGTCCATAATTGAACAAAACAAAAGATATAACTGAATAATCAAAATCTATATTGAGGTAATATGGACACTATCCCCCAGCCAATATAGAGACCACGACTGGTAAGGCCAACCTCAACATGATTTCTCTCAAGAAATACGAGGCCTAGCTAGTGGCTCAATTGGTTTGACCATTGGGTTTATTCTTCAAGATCTCAAGTGCGACTCCCTTCCCTTGAATTATTTATATACTATGTGTGTGGCCATATATGTAGCTCTCATGAAATCCTTACTCATCATAATTACGTTGCTAGCTACAAAGCCAAATATTGTCAGAAGGTTGGGCTATTGAGGGATGTGAAAGTGAAAGCCTCCAAAGAGTAACATTTTCAGTAAATATAGAAGGAATAACCTTTCAAGACTAAATGAAATTTGAGGACAATTCTCGTTTAAGCATCAATGCTTATCTCCAGAAACCCATTTGTTATGTGAAAGATAGAGCATATAAGATGGTGATATAAAAGGAACCCTCTTTTTTTTTTTTTTTTTTTTTTGACTTGAAGTATAAGGGAGATGACTGAGTATTCAATTCTTGTCTCTCTCCTTAATTCATTTTCCATTAAATCGTAGATTATTTGTTGGTCATTTCTATGTATTATACTTTTATTTCTTCACTTTTAACCACTCTTAAATAAAGAAGTTTAGAATGCATGTGAATTCAATTACTTGAAACAAAACAGGCCCTACAGTTAAAACAACTACAAATGGGAATTGTGCATCCTACTCACGCAAACATGTCGAATCGAATTGAGCTCAAACGTAATAATCACATCCAAAGTAACATTTAATTTTATCCACAACCCACTTATGGCCCTTTTCATTTGGATTCTTCCAACTTTTTCACAAAATCCTATCTCTTAAACACTGATTAGGGCCTTAATCCATGGGCCAAATTACGGAGTAAACAGAGATGCACAGCGAATAAAAGTGAGCCAGCACAAACATAGGTGCAAAGGTAGTTGTGCCACACAAGTATTACATGTTCCCTGGGTTTGTATATACAATAATCAAATAAAACTTCAAGACCCCACACAAGAGTGCAGATACGTTGAGAGAGCCTTAGCACAGAAGAAATGAGCCCCAGGCCTCCAGCAATGCTTTGTGAATTATTAATGTAAAGGAGTCGCCCTTTAAAAAAATGGGAGCTGTTGGACTGGTCCCACAGGGCCAACCTTACCCCCATCCTGCTTATCTCTCCTAGATTTCTTGTTAATATGTTTAAACTTTTTCTACTGCTCGGTGATGTTCCAAAATGACAGCTGTGCCCTGAAATCTTGGTGCCCCCTGAACTTTTCCTCTTTAAAAACTTGTCTTAAACACCCATAATTTAATATTGTTTCTCCTTTATAATTGTTATGTGACAATTTTGTAAGTGGTTGGTGGTCCATATTTTATACTAATCATTAAATTGTCTAAGCATGAATCTAGGAAGTGTAAGACTTAAAATATTTCAAGTATTTGAACTTTTTACCCCAAAAAAAGTATTGGGAATTGATGGATAGCTAACCCAATATGTTTATCCATTATCACTAGTTACATCTCCAAGTCTACCAATCACTCGCTAAGGTGGGGACTTGAGACACTGCATCCTAAATCTATGGTAGGTGTTTTGTGTCCCATTTTACCTGCACTTCTCACTCTCACCGCATTCTCTTCTCAACTTTTCTTACTTTTAGCATAAAGCCATCCATCTTAGTTAGCAAAACGAAGAAAAAAATTGCAGAAGACAAAACCAAATATCAAGAGACACATGGCTGTCCAAAGTGACTATTACCCACCAATGCCTCAATTATTAGCCTCTCTTACCTCTCCCAGCCCCTATAAAACCCCTCTCCCCCATCAAAACCTCACCCCCATGTTCCAAACTTCATCACAACAGAAAAACACCCACAAAAAAACAACACCCCAATTCCTTCACTCCCTCCAAACATGTCACAAACTCAAACCCCAGAAAAAACCATACACCAAACAGTCTCCCACAAGACCAACATCAAACCCAACAGCAAAACTCCAATTGTGATCACAGTCTCATCCTCCTCCTTGTTGCTTACTCTGGTCTCCCTCTCTCTCCTCTCCTTCTCTCTCTTCTTCCTCTCATTCAAAAACACCACCTTTTGGTTCTTCCTCTCCAACGCCATCATCCTCTTGATAGCAGCCGTCGATTCCAACACCTTCTCACCCTCCAAACCCAAACCGGACCTCTACGACGAGTACATGAAAAGTATAAGGACCCGCAATACGTATTCTAATACGTATTGCACCGGAGAGGCCATGGACTCGGGCTCTGGGCGTGTACGTGGCCGTGATGATGCGAAGGAGAACGTTACATCGCCCCAAACCGAGACTGTTGTGGAGAAGAAACAATCGGCCGAGATGGATTGTGTATTGGAGAAGAGAGAATTGGTGTCTTGTTCAGTTGTGGAGAAGCCGGTGCGGGAGAAGTATGCGCGCAGCCAGACGGCAAAGGCGATAGTGGTGGTCGGCGGGAAGAAGAAGAAGGCGCTCCGGCGGTCGGAGACGGAAGTTGGTGGTCGGAAATCGGCGGAGGGAGATCTGTCGGCCATGTCGGATGAGGAGCTGCGTTGGAGAGCAGAGGAGTTTATTAAGAGAATCAACAGAGAAATCCGGCTTCAAGAAAGGAAAGAACATGTTGAAAATTTTTGAAATCTTTCTTCCCTTTTTTTTTTTTTTTAATCCCCTCCCTTTATGGTTTTTAGTTAGGACATATATGATACCATGGGAGGAAAAGATGGGCCCCACAACGGCGATCGAAACCGTCTACCAACCACATCAATGATGGTCTTGTAATTTTTACGGTTGAGATCGAGCCATATGCATGCATGCCATAGATGGCGATGGATGTGTGATTGGTATGATCCACCGTTATGTGGGAAAGTATCATGTAAATCCTTTTTATTAGAGTTTTTGCTTTTGTACCCTCTTTACTTTGGTGTGTTAGGTTGTGGTCCTCTTGCGGGAAATGTAAAGTAAAAATAAAAGGCATGTTTTCTCTGTTTTTCTTCATCTTAGATGATGTATCTTTTTTTGTTTTTTTTTGGCCCCCGTGGATTAGTGGAAACCACTGCTTTTTAGCTAGAGTTTGATGTTTGATGTGTTCTTAGCCCTGTTTGAATGTGTGGGGAATATAAGTGGGGAAAGCATTTGCTCACTTTGTCCGTTTCGTTAGCACATTTTAGTCCGTTTTGTAAACCCCTCCCTCCTTATTAAAACAAAAACCCCACTAGGACTAGACTAATTAAAAAAAATTATTACTTTTACAGTAAAATACTCCCTTCCAGGGCCTCTTTATATCTTGTGGTTGAGTTCCATGGACCTCTAAGAATAAGTGGTTACAAATGAAGAATCAAACACGAATATCCAAAATGACACTTAATAATTCCCTTCATTAATGGAAATTTAACAAAGAAACGTTGAAACTAAAGACTCTGGGAGCATTTTTGTTGAATCCCATATCCTTCATCCTTGGCCATGTATTTTTATATATTCTATGCAAACAAACACATCCTTAGGTAAGGACAGTTCCATTCCAAGTTTCATCATATATAAAACGCTAAAAGAACATGATCATCAATCTTATTATGGGCCCCAAGGCATATTGGGGTAGGATTTGGCTAGGACTCATTCATGATGACATTTATTTTGCGTAGATGTTTTACATATGAGATCCACAATGGATCCTTTCAAATTTCTCATAGAACAAGCCCGCGGATCCTGAATTATGCAGTAGACTACAAGGGCGTAATGAGCCCCAAACATGGGGATCCAGATCTTCCGATAAGACTTCTCAGCCTCAAAGCCAATAAGTCTGATGGTGGGGTATACTTACGAAATGAAAGCTTTTCAATATTAACATCCCCATAGGTAATTGGTAAACCAGACTGTTAACTGAATTCACATTTGACTGCAGAGTTGATATGTGTGGAGACATTTGTTGGAGAGGCCTGAATCTCATAGGTGGGCCCAAGAGATAAATTTATATTCATGGTCACGGAATTCTTTGATTCTTTGCGTCAGAGGATCAAAGCTCAAAACAATAAATAGTAGGTTTTCTTCACCTGTATAACTTTTGAAATAAAGATCTGCGAATGGGAGGACTTCTCTCATGATAGGCAAAAAGTGGACTTCCTTTTATTAAGCCCGTGTCATGATCAATCCAACCCCCACAAATGCCTTCTAAAAACCATTAACTTTGGAGGAAAATAAATGAAGGGATTAAGATGATCCAATTAATGGTGCTGAAATTTTGCACACATGTAGTTCTCATGTAATTGTGCCATGAAGTGGATGTCTCTCGTGAGGAGTACCTGTGGTCTCCCTTATGAGTCTTATCCTTGGTCATATTAATCATCGAGGAGGTGAAGGATTGAAAGATCTAAATGGAACTGTTAGATGTGAGTGGTCCACATGACCACACATCCTAACAATGATAGAGCCCCACATAATAAATTGAATTAGATAGTTTTCCCCTTTAGTTTTGAATTTTAAATATCTAGATTTACTTTTAAAAAACCCAATTCATTGGGAATATTGTTGGGCAAATTGATGGCGTGGATTAAGGAAATCTATCAAATTAGATTTCTCTTATGGGAAGAAATCCCTTTTTATAGTTTTTACAAATGGTGTTTTTGGTCTTTGACTGAATTGTATACGCACATTCCATCATTGTCACCCACCTTGGAGTAAGTGAAAGGGATATAATTGGCCAAACTAAATTTGATCAAGATATTTGATCACAAAGGCAGGATAGGATATACCTTAGATCTACCTTAGATCCAGTCTGCTTAACTTCAAGATCATGGCACAAGGTATGATTTTAATTTTTCTAATTATCTATTATTTAATTCATAAATTTGTATTGATATGCTTGATTTAATGTTGCAAACCATTTTAGATATAACGAGGACTATATACATGCCAAATTCCATCTCTATTAGATCATCCTAATTCTTTGATCCATCCATGGCCCAAAAATTTTATAATGTTAGAATACACCGCTTTTTTTTTGGATGAAAGTCAAATTTGAGCTTGAGCGACTATGCCAATTCAAATGGGCCTTCCCCTTTTGCTTACAAAATGAGGGTTCAACTCTGACATTCTCTCATGCAAGACCGTCTTCACCTGAGCCTTCCCCTTGTGATAAATGAGGGTTCAACTCTGATATTTTATCATAAACCTATGAAATTATAGAATTTCATTTCCTTGTTAGTCACCTTCCAACCGCCCACAAGCAGTTTCTTTGAATGAAGGTAGTTGATTCGACATGCCCTTTCTTTCAAGTTGAAACAAATGTGGTGCTAAGTGCATCCAGCTGGCTATATGTGCAACATAAGTTAATCATCTCTGAAAATATGTGTTCCAACTGTTTGGACGCTTATCTTTATTGTTAATTTGCATTTCACTATAACAACTGTTCTCTAAGTCCTATGAATTCATCAAAAAATACCACCCCTATATATTAATTTTAGTTGATATCTGACCTATATAGGAGATTTTACCCACCTTAAAATTTATTATCAGTAAACAATATGGAATTCTACTTTGATTTTTTATTGAATCACATGTTTTACCCATAATCAATTTGATAGTGGGCTTTATTTTGACTGGAGTGAAATCCAGACCTGAGTTTGTATAAGGAAGTAAAGTTATTTTCAGTGGTTTGGATTTAAGATGTTAGCCCTAGTGACAGAGTTATAACAAGGCCTTGGATGAATTATTTCCTAGAACTCGAATATTGCATTACCTGAATCATAATTAAAGAGAATGAAATGATCTTACCCTATTGGATTTTCGGACCAAGTTAAGTCTCAAATTATAAATTTCAAACTTGAATAAATCTACTTTTTATGTTTATTCGACTTAAAACAGACTCAAATAAATATTTGAGTGCTTCAAATATTGTTTAGCAAAAGTTCTATAGACTTCTGATTTAATGTCTTCTATAAGCGTTTCCATGTTCTTCAGAGAATTAACAAAATGATAAAACTTTCTGATAGACATAAAAGGTCTAAACTCTAAAGCAAGTAGACATGTTTTATGTTTTTTGACAAATTGGTCATTACAACTTTTGACATATGACAAGTTTTTCGGTACAATTTTTGTTTTATAACATGTTTGCTTATCATCATCATCATGAACAAAACATTCTATTTATGTTAGGGTTTCCTACATGGATTATGTTTCTTTGCTCATATGTATCCTAAGCCAAAATTTTTAATAGGTTTGACTTTTTTATATTCTTGCTACTTCTATCTATATCCTGTTTGACCTACCTCTTATTTTCTGCCATAGCTTCAAACAATTTGTATTACTATTATTACATGACAACTTCACCTATATAGCTCTTACAAAATGATAAGTTTGTTTGTTTTTTTTTTAATCTGAAATAGACGTATAAAATGATCGAATTCAGTCGGTTCCATTCAAAGTAAATTAGGCTCGTTAATTAGCCCCTAACACCATATTCACCTTATGAATTAGACGTTGCTTTCAAACACCTAACATGGCCAAATCATGTTAGGATACCAGCAAATTTCCTCATAAATTTTGGCATCATTTCTTTGGGTGACGTCACTTCTTGAGCAGATAAAAGGGCCAAAAAAAAAAAAAAAAACCCACCCCCACACACTAATCAAATAAACAAACCAGAGTCTTGTGATATCATCTCATTTACAACGCTTATCTATAAATTATCAACTTGCCATAGGCCATTAAAGCACCCAGAAAACAAGTAACCACAAATTCAACTGCCTACACGACATGAAAGTAACATATATTTCCTGCTGGATCGATGTAGCACACTCATCATTGAAGCCAGAGGCGGAATCAAGATTCTGCAACGAGCGGGGCCGAGCTAGAAGAATTTTCTTTTCATGTAATTATTATATTTCTAAGTGTTTTCTGAAATTTTTAAAAATTGGAATCTCAACTTTGAAGAGGCTGATAATGATGTATCAACATTTTTTTTTCATTTTTTCTCTTAAAATATACATAAATTGGAATTGTCTTTCCCATCTAAAACTAAATTGAAATTAAAGCAAGTACATTTTAACAACTATGGTAAATAAGTGATTCACAAATCACAATATAATATGGGTTTGTTTTTTTCTTCTTATTATCTAATTCAGTCATCACACCAATATTGAAAATATTTTAGAAATTAAAACACATGATTTGGGCAAAAAACTTGTTTGCTCTTCACAATTACATAGTTAATGCCAATAGCATAATCATACCAATGCATTTCCATTAAAATGGGCAAAACCTGTCAAGTGTATTAAAATGCTAGAATCAAGATTAAATTAATATATTAACAATAAAAATGCTATCCACTTGCTTTATGATGAGAGAAAATGGAAATGAGGAAAAACTCTAGCTCAAGATCAAACCCGCGGTGTTCAAATCGAGAGAAAACCCGAAGCCAAGCCAAACCCAAATATAAAATGAGAGAAATGACTCTAAGGAACACATTTAAACCATTATTAATTTAAAACCAAAAAGACCTAACTATGGAGAAGTTGGGAGCTTATCTAGAGCTCAAGGAAGATGAAGAAGTTTGGCCAATGGTATCCACAAGATAAGGGTGATATAAAGAAGAAGGCATTGGAGGAAGATCGATGATTGGTGGCTTAGAGGTTAGTTAGCCGTAAGGTGAAAGGAGAAGAGAGAAGAGAGAAGAGGAAATGAGGAAATGAATGAAAAAAAAAAAGGGGTTGCCTAATTTAGGCTCACCTAATTATATATATATATATATATATTTTTTTTTTTTCAAAGCTTGGGGTAGGCCCTGGCCGCCTCCCGCCGTAAGTTAGTTCCGCCCATGTTTGGGGCTTTCACTGAAAAATCAGATGTTGCGTCATCAGTAGTTTAATTAATGAAATGAGGCTTCCCAAAATAGTGGCAAAGGCTGGTAACATGACAGACACTCCAGAGGGTAGGTCATGTGGGCTCCACCAGTGCACATTATCTGACTTAGAATATTAGGCAGGTCTATTCCTATGGATCCTGTTGTCCATGCTTCTAATTCCTTCTCTACTGTCCATTTCTGTTGCCCACAATGTACAAAATAGAGAAAATGTTTTGACAAAATTTATTATATTGAAAAAAAAAAAACAACTTTGGCTGATGAATCCACATTGTTACGGCCAGTTGTTTTCCAAAATTGTTCACCTATATTCATTTTTGTAGCTCTTTCCATGTGACTCACGGGAAACAATGCTGGTGTTGAGGGTGTGAACCCAACACATTTGACCAAACCAAACACAAGAGGTCCCTTGTGTGTATATATTAATGATACACATATATAATATTTATGCATAATTATGTTTGTTAGCATATGCAAATAATAAACATGCATATATATATATATATATGAAGTGAGCTGTAAATAAGACCATGTTTATAGCTTCATTTTCACACTTGTTAACCTAATAAACAACTTTATGTCACATGTTGCAAGAGGCACTGGTACAATTTTGCTAAAATAAAATTAGGCTAGTTTTTTCTCCCATGGGGCCCATCAGAGGCCTTTATTTTTTAAATCTATGAGTCCCTAATTCACAATCTGAATTGTCCATGTTCTTCAATCAACTAAAAATGCATATGAGTTCAAATTTCTTGTCTTAATTATTCATGAATTATGAGAATTTTCAAAAAAAGTCCAAATCATTAGATCTAATTTGTTGAACTTTTATGAGCCACCAATTCATTATCCAAATTGTTGACCTCCTTTGTATGATTACAATTGGCTAAAAGGTAAAGTTATTTATCTTAATTTTTTTATGACTTATGTTAATTTTCTAGACTCCCATGGGCCACTAATTTATGATCCAAACTATTCATCTTCTTCATATGTCTCTTGTCTTAGTTCTTCATGAATGTTTAGAAATTGACCAAAAAAAGTTTAAATTGTTAGATCTACATTTTGGGCTTTTGTAGGCCACTAGTTTATGATCCAAATTGTTTATCTTATTTATATATCTAAAATTGTTAAAGAGGTAGAAATTTTTATCTTAAATCTTCATGGATATTGAGAAATTTTGTAAGAAATTATAAACCATTAGATCTAATTTTCTGCACTTATGTGCGCCACCAATTTATGACCCAAACCATTCATCTTCTTCATACAGTTAGCTATGGCTAATTAGTAATTTTTCTTATATTAATTCTTCATCGATTTTGAGAAATTAGTTAAAAATATCAATAAAATCAACATACATCTTGAATCGTTAGATGTACTCATTTTACTTATGTGCACAATTTTGACAAATATTGGAATATGTTTCATTTATGTATCATTTGCAAATTTTACACATTTGCTATGTAAATAATTTACAAATGCAAACAAACAGTCTCTTAAGAAGAATTCAAATAGGGTCTTCCAGGACCAGATAGGGTTCCACTTGGATTTTGAAACACACATGGAATCAGGTATGGGGTTCATGCATCCATGTTCATCCAGAAGCCAACAATACCAAAGATGCCAGTTCATTTGCCCTAAAAAGAAGGTCCATTTGCAGCGAGGCCATCTAGTTGCATGACTATCGGGGAAGGAGGTTAATGGAAAGTTCTGAATGCTGGTTGGGGTTCCCGAGCCATTGGATTCTTCAAAATAATCCTAAGCCTTAATTTGGTTTTCAAATCTTAACTATACATCTTGTAAACCTATTGTGATATAATCCCATAGTGAGTAATGAACGAATTAGTGTTAAATTAAGATCCATGCCTATTCAAATGTGGAAGATGCATGTGGCCATCCAATGGTCTAAGATATCAGATAATTCTAATTCAACTGCACAGTAAGTGGCGTTCACCTAAAACACTAGTATCTTAACTTAAAAGCCCGCAATCTAAGTAGACTTGACTATGCCAGGTCAACGAGGAAATCATGGACAGATAAAGTTTCAATTTCATCTGATTGATCTTCAACATGAAATGAAAGCTAAGCTTTTTAATGTTTTGGAAAGTGTTAATTTATCATGAAAATTCCTCATTAGATAACAATTGGATGGAAGTAACTTCACCCACTAGAAGCCCCAAACCAAGAACGATTAATCACGCTTGATTAATCCTCTAATTCAATGTTCTATGAAATAGTAAATCTTTTTTCTTGATTTCATCAATTGAAGCTGCAGAAATCTAAAGATGAATATCAGTACAGAAATAAAACTTCTAATGCAGAAATTCAGGGGACTACATCTAGCTAAGTGTTGTTGTTATTTTATTGAAAATAGCCAATGATTATTTACAAGAGTACAACGAAAGATATTTGACTCAAAATAGGGAGCCAAACTATAGCTATGGCAGAAAATATAATCACACAATAATTGAGAAACTAATTAGATAATAATACTACCCTAATCTAATTATAATCTAATATAAACTCATCCTTTTATATTACATTTTTTTTTGGGCATGCATTGTTAGACGTGAGTGGTCCTCATGACCACATGTCTTACATTGTCTTGGCCCCACGCATTGAGTCCATTATTTTAATATGCTTTTTGCTTCAGTTTTGATTTTAATATTCTTGGATTCAATTTAGGAAGCCCAATCTAATAGGATTCTTGTTGGACTAATCTTTGGAGAAATTAAGAAAACTTAATTTTAATAGATTTATTTTTATGGGAAGAAATCTCTTTAGGCTTAGGGAAAATTTCAAAACAAGGCACAAGTTTTGCCCAGATTTTAAAATAGGATAGAAAAAAACTTACATTTCAAGTAAGGACTTAAGTTTTCCATTTAAATTTCAAATCAGGACAACCTAAGAGAAATTAAATTTTTTGACAATATTTTGTTCTTTTAAAAAAATACCCAAAATACCCATTTTCCCTTTCCCCTTCCTCCTCCCAACTACCATGGCTTGACCAAATCCATTGGAACCCACATTGGATTTGGAATATATCAAAAGATAACCTCTACTCTAATACATGGGGAATCTCAAACCAACCCAAACAAATGATAAAAAATAGCGGTGAAAAAAAAGTGATGGTTGAAATTATCCAACTGGGTTAGGACTGTGTACATCCATGTAAGACACCAACCCCTTCCCAGGTATTCATCCAAAGCCAACATCCCACATCTGTTTGTCTATAAATGTAGTTATCAGCTTGTCCATTTGAACTGGGAATACAAAAACCATAGACCCTTCTTTCTCATAGTACATGTGAAAAAAAAAAAAAAAAACCATCCTACATTCCACCCAAAAGGCGCCTGCGAAGCTATGGAAGAGACCCACTCCGGATGTACGTGGTCCCCACATTTGTGCAAATGCTCAGTGGAGAACCCCAGTTGGTTTTGAAGCACCCGCAACAGTTGGCCCCTCATCTGCTTCGACCAATGCCGCTACAGTACAGCCCCAACGGAAGAGTAGCTCTCCCCTACTAAGTAGTTTCAGACATCATCCGGTGGAAATCATTTCATGATGAAGAGAAGAAGATCCAAAAACCCTTGGATTTGAGTAGAGATTATCTCTTGATATATTCCAAATGCAATGTGGGTTTCCAATGGATTTGGTTGGTCGTTGGGAGGAGGAAGGGGAAAGAGACAAATGAAATTTTGGGTATTTTTTTTAAAGAATAAAACTTGCCGAAAAATTCAATTTCTCACTAATTGTCCTGATTTGAAATCTAAATGGAAAATTTAAGTCCGTAAGTTTTTTTCTATCTTATTTTGAAATCTTAGCATAATTTAAACTCTATTTTGAAATTTTTCCTTAAACTTATCTATAAAAGTAGTTTTTCAGTCCTTTGTTTTAATCTATATGATTTGTAAATTACCTATAAACTCTCAAGCATGTTGAAGTGAGTGATAAAAGGCACTGAAGGAAAAATACTACTGATTATCGAAATTATGGCACAAGATACGCTTATAATCGAGTACTTTATTTTTTTATTTAATGTATAAGTCAAAATTCTTAGATTTTATGTTTTATTGCAAATCATATTAGATTTAATAATGATATCAGAGCACTTAAGTTTTGATTTATGGAGTCAACAATCTTGTGATTGATCGCATCATAGCCAATCATGTTGTTCACCATGGGCATATGGCCGAATAGCTACCATGTCTGACACTAGCTCTGTGAAATTTGAACCATGGTTTTTTATTATTAATTTTTTTTATGTGCATGATGCAGCCCGACTTGGAAGCCATGAGTTCCGTGCACTGTGCACTATTCGGGCAGTCGTAACTTCTTCTGCACGGTGGTAGCCACGTTTCTCTAGGAATAGTGAAAGAATGATATAAATCTCCCAAAATAATTGCATGTTTGGATGGCAACTGGTCCACCCATTCAATTGGATGGAAACTGGGTTAGATGCGTTTGGATCAAATCTGAGTTCTTATTACGCCCTTTAAGGTGCAACATAGTTTCATGATTAATTTATTTTAGCCACATTGTTATTATATAATCATTGAGGACAGAAAGTCATCATGTTATCTTTTGTTAAGAGCCAGGCCAAGTCCCAATAGTTCTTCTTTCCTTGGTCCTTCTATGCAGAATATAATACCACTTGGATTGGGTCGACCCGCATTGGTTTTGGAATGACCTGATTTGTGCCTGACATGAAACTATTATGATGATCTTCTGAGTCATACTATATATTTATTTCATAATGAGGTACAAACTAGGATATTTTAATGATGGATGATATTGTGTGAGTTTAAAGATAAGTTGCATGTATTTAATTCAGTGATTGGGTTACTATTTTCAGTGCTCCAAGACATATAAGGAGGCCCAATATCAATAATACTTGCTATTATTTAATGACTTGTACTCAGAGACACAGATCACCTTATTCTGTGGTTGTCAATGTGATGATTTATTTATTTTGTTTCACAATTTATTTGTTTATTATCTATTTAATTATCTCGATGATGAAATTGTGTATGCCTTTTATTTGTTGCCATAATTGGATTTTTGTACTATGTTCTTTTTTTAAGCTTGTCTGATCGAGCATAATTTTTTTTAGAGGGTTTTGATGTGTCATTGCCTAGATTAGTTTTATTAACAATTTTTTTGGGTGTGCTCATTTTGGGCTATTTTATTTAAATACATGAAAAGTGTCTATGGAAATTAGGGATCCATAACAAACAAATAAATATTCAATAATTGTATATTTATTTCAAGGACCTGATTAACTATAATGAAACTTGGCAATATGGGTCAAATTTGGAAAAATAATAACGCAATATTTTAGCTTCACCACTAGTGACATTATAACCAATCTACATTAGCTCGCTTTATGTCCTTTTAAAAATGCTATTAATTCAATTAAGATCTATAGTTTTAAGTAGTGTAGTTGTCACCAAAGTGATCCAATTGTGAAAAATTTATAGGTATCACTTGAAATTTAAAACCCTTAACACTACTTTTTGTGTAAAGATAATAGCATTAGACTTGAGATCTTAAATTTGAAGAGTGGGGATTGGCCCAAAGGTGTGATCTAAACTAAAATAACTGTAAGGCTGGAATAGAATAATTTGATATATGTACCTAATTGGGAATGCTTCCTATACCTAAAGATATAAAACCTAGTGAATTGTGTTCATATTATCATGTTAACCCCATGGATGGATAGGTTTCATCCATGAGTGATCTTATTGTATGTTGTAGTCTCAACCAAAAAGATGGACTATGATGATGCATTGAATTACTCACCAGATATATTTCATTTATGTAACAAATCATTCAAATTTTTTATTTTAGCGTGAACTCAAAGCACTCTAATAAATTGAGCATTTTATTCCCTTATAATTCAACATTGACTCCCATTACCTTGTATGGATATGCCTTGAACATACCGTGTTAAATGGATTGAATTTTACAGACCGAAAAGAACTTTTGTTAACCTTGGATTGCCTAAACTTGAATACCGCATTAATAGAACCCAATCTCATTGATCTTACTAAAAATCACTCTCAAACTTAGAGAGCATATTATGAAAATGAACCAAGGATAAGAAAGGTTTGAAGAAGAAAAGCAAGAAACCTACTTCAACTAATCAAGTTGGAAATAAAGATAGTGAATCAAAATACTTCTTTTGCCGTAATAAAAAGGGACATTTTAAGAAAGACTACTTGAAGAGACAGAAATGGTTTGAATTCAAAGGTATGACTAACTTTTTTGTTTGTTACGAAACAAATCTTTTAAATGTTCTTCAAGTACTTGGTGAATTGATTCTGGTGCCATTGTTCGTGTGGCAAATTCTATGTAAGGCTTTCACTCAAGTTAAAATCCAAGTAATGAATAAAGAAACATTTTGATGGGGAACCAGCTTGAGGTTGAAGTGAAAGCAATGGAGACTTTCAAATTGATTCTTTATTTTGGATTCTAACTAAACCTTAATACCACTTTTTATGTTCCCACAATAAGTAGACATCTAATTTCTTTATCTAGACTTCATTTAGAGGGTTATACCTTTTCTTTTGGACAAAATACTTTGAGTATTTATATGAATTAAGTTTTAATTGGTGGTAGTATTTTTTGTGATGATCTATATAAATTGAATATGCATCCAAATTTTGCTAGTTCCTTACTTACCATGCACGAGAAAAATATTATGAATGTTGGTGTTAAGAGAGGACTTTGAAAGAAAACTCCTCAATTTTGTGGCATAAAAGATTAGGACACATCTCTCAAGAGAGATTAAAAAGATTAGTAAATAACGGAGTATTGAGAGTCCTAGATTTTATTGATTTTGGTATTTCTATGGACTGCACAAAAGGCATAGACTGCACAAAAGGCTAGCAGCCCAAAGACATAAATAAAAACAGGGCCCACATGACGTTTACAACCACTTGAATTAATCTACATAGAGGAACCATATTATAGTCGTAAAAAAAATTAACCACCTTTATTGATGATTGCACTAGATATGATTATGTATACCCGTTATATGAAAAATCTTAATTTTTGAAATCCTTTGAAACTTATAAGGCCAAAGTGGGAAGTCAATTCGACAAAAAAATAAAGGTCATGAGATCTGATAGAGGTGGAGAGTGTTATTAGAGTTATGATGAAACAGGTCAAAATCATGACCCATTTGCTAAATTCCTGAAAAGTCTTGCTATTCATGTTGAATATACATTACTTGGCTCTCCATATAAAAAGGGTGGCTGAAAGACGTAATAGAACACTTTTGGAAATTGTACGAAGAATGTTAAGTAATTCTACTTTACCTAGTACTATGTGAGGAGAAGCCCTAAAAACAATTGCATATATCTTAAACAGTGTATCTATTAAGGTTGCCCATGAAACTCCTTATGAGTTATGGACAGGTAAGAAGCCAAATTTAAGACATTTACATGTCTGGGGCTGTTCATCGGAAGCTAAAATTTATAAGCCACAAGAGAAGAAATTGGACCCTAAGACTATCACTGGATATTTTATTAGATGTCCTAAAAGGTCAAAAGGTTTTAGGTTTTACTGCTCTACTCATACCACAAAAATTGTTGAAACTAGAAATGCTATATTCATAGAAAATGATGACATTAGTGGGAATCCATGCACCACGAAACATGGTATATGAAGAGCATTTGGTATTTGAAGAGCATCAGGCACATATTCAAATACCAATTGAAGCAGTTAGAGTTGATATTTCAAATGACTTTATTCAAAATAATACGATTAAAATACAATCTACTATATTAATGCACCACTAGATGATAATGTCACTCATAATGATGTGATTGAAGATATTACTCATCCGAATCAAAATTTGGTAGAACCAAAAGCTTTGAAAAAATCTCAAAAATTTAGAAAGTCTGCTATATCAGATAATTATATTGTTTATCCTGAAGAAACTACTTTTGATATAGTTGTCAAGATAGTTCCAATAACATTTTCACAAGCTATTAAAAGTGATAATTCGAATAAATGAATTCATGCTATGCACAAATATTCCAAATCCATGTCTATAAACAACGTTTGGGATCTTTTCGAATTGCCTCAAAGGTCAATGCCTATGGAATGTAAATGGGTTTTTACAGCTAAATGAGACTAAAAGGCAAAATCAAATGATTTAAGGCGAAACTTATAGCTAACAGATTTGCTTAAAGGCAAAATATTGATTATAAAGAGACATTTTCACCAGTGTCTTTAAAGGACTCTTTTCGAATCATAATGGTATTAGTAGTTTATTTTAATCTAGAGTTACATTAAATTGATGTGAAAACAATGTTCTTAAATGAGAATTTAACTAAAGATGTATATATGAAATAACTAGAAGGATTTGAGGAAAAAAATAAAGAGAATTTAGTTTGTAGATTAAGAAAAATCTATATATGGGCATAAACAAGTTTTAACGCAATGATATATTAAATTCAATGATACCATTACTTCCCTCGGATTTAAAAAAAACATTGTTGATAAATGTATATACTTGAAAATCAGTAGAAGCAAGTTTATTATTTTAGTCCTATATATAGGTGACTTTCTATTTTCTAGCAATGATTTAAGACTATTACATGAAACAAAAAGAATACCTCACAGAGAACTTTGAAATGAAAGATTTGGGTGAAACATCATTTGTATTTGTGTCACGCCCCGATCCCGGGAATTGGGATTAGGATGGCCTCACGGGATGTACATACATAATCCCGTAGTAATTCGTGCATGTAAACATACACACATAAATCATACAAAGGGAGATTGCACAGGAACGTGTAGAAAAGTTTCTCCAACACATAAATTACATTCAATAGTAAGCGGAAGCCTGTGTAATACATCTGTAATGATCATAAGCAATAACAACTGAATTATCATAAAATTCATAAATAAGTCTGTACTTAACCATTTCTCATTTACATGATAACAATTAATTAAGCATGAATAAAATCTTAATGTGTAAACAGGCCTATCCAAACTTAAACACTCAGCAAGTATCCTATTGTCGCTCTTCGTACGATGACTAACAGAAGGAGTCATCTGCATTACCCTCATCTAGTCCCCGAGATTTAGTACCTGTAACACCAAGGGCAGCACTGTTAACACGACGGTTAAGCAAGTATATAGAGGTACATAAGACCATCATACCGTATCAAATGAAGTAAGAGTATATATTGATTAAAAGAAGGCAAAAATCGTACACTAGGCATGTCGTGCATGAGTAAGCATGAGTAATGAATCATAAATAGAATATCATACAAACTTATTGGCAACCACGTGGCCGTATTCTCCCAAGAGAGAGCATATCATCTAGAGGGAACGTGCATATTCTAGGGGATCAGCCTAACTTATTGAGAAGCGCCGACAACTCCTCCAAGGACTACTGCAGTAGCAACATATCATATCATACCCAAAATGGTCCCGTCGAACCTAATAAGGGCGTAGCTAAGTGGTGCCGACTTACGTATCAAGACCGACTCAAATTCATATCTTTTATGCATCTTGGTTATACTTGTCATATCATACATACTAGGAGTTCGGTCTTGAAATTACATTCATTCATTTATTCATATCTGATAATCAATTTATGCATACTTAATTGAGTTACATATGTTGAGGGCATGGTTTCTTAACAATATGGATGCATTTAGATTGAGTAAGTATCAAGGATAATTACTAGCCAACCCTATGCTAGATGATTCGTGATCTCGAGGGCATTCAACACGATGTATTCATAAAACGTCCGGTGTCATTGTGTTACCAATGTTGGCATTACATTGTGTATACAAAGGACACCTCTTCTTATGCCAACACCCATGACGTGACATCGGGAATTCGTCCGGAAAATCAAAGGGGATAAGTGACAGCTCTATACTTGTCCACCTTTCATTTGATCACCATTGGGCTAATTTGGTTAGGAATTAGGTGCCATATCTAGAGCCCTACAAGGTCATTGAAGGTTCCTCACATCCTATATTCACTGGGTTCTTACGACTTAGCCGTATACAAGGTTGCGGCTTAGCAGAGTTCACAGCGTAGCCGTGCGCAAGCCGTAGATAAATTCTGGGTTTTGGGCTCTCTGGAAGGTTCACCGTAGAATAGCCTACGGCTTGGTCATGGGGTGGTTACGGCTTAGCCGTAGTTCATTCCACGGCTTAGCCGAGGGTTAACCGTAGTTCAAATTGGCTCTCTGGATTCTGAGCCGTAGAGACTTACGGCTTAGCCGTGGGCTTCGCCGTAAGCTTCAGAATTTCTGAAACTGATTCTGCAGCTCAGGTTCACGTGCAGAACTGTATCATTTCGGTTCCAATGAGGGTTCTTATACTTCTAAACTCCATAATAGGTCTTACATTATTCCATATCATCAATATTGCCTAATTATACTTATTATCACCTAATTCAACATCTATGTGTGCTTATTTAAGGGGAAACGAGCTGTAAGTTGAACATTGAATGATCAATCCAAGAATCAATCAAATTAAACATACATGCAGTACCATATATACTCTAATACTTGCCTCTTAATAGTGTTAGCCTTCTCTAACTCTTTCTTGTTGTGTAGCTAAAGAAAACCTCCAAAATGAGAATGAGTTCTCTACAAGTAGAACATGCAAATAAGGATGGGGTTTAGATTCACATGCATGTCACATAGTGGAGTCCTCATGCCCCTAATACACCCAAAATGAATGAAATGGAAGCAATCCCTCACCTTATACTGCTGTAGTATTGCAGAAGGTTGTGATTCTAAGAAAGAGATGTCCAAAGGAAGAAGAAGAGGTTAGATGGATGCTATTGCCATTGCATGCAAGCCCCAACTCCTTGTTTCCAGCTCTAACATGAAGTGGAGATGAAGAAAAATGAAAAGAAGGGGTTAGCTCCAACGAACACAGTGAGAAGGAGAAGAAGGAGACGTTGGTTTTCCTTATAAACTAAAGTTCTTACAGCTTTTGCATGCAAGCCCACAGTTTCTAGAAATTTATAGTTTAGGTCATATGGACCTCAACTAGGCCAAAATGGATCCGAATCAAGTTGAGCCCAACATAAAAGTTGACCCACGAGATGAAATGCACATAATGCAACTCATGAGATGTCCATATGGTGCAAGATTAATTACAAAAAAGTCCTTGACTACCTAAGTAAAGTTTGAACTCAACTACCTATCCAACTGAAACCCACTAATAATTAAAAGCAAGGTGAATTAAGACTAAAATATACATATTAATAGGACAATCGAGCTTTATTAGTATAAATTATAATTAAGTCGGGTCGGAACCTTACAATTTAGAATCAAGATTTTTAGAAATAAATCTCGAGCATTGTTAGGACTATCATAGAAAGCCTATATCAATAGAGTTCTTGTAAGATTCAATATGCAGAATTGTTCTGAAAGAAAAGCACCTATTATCAAAAGATGGTTAATTTTCTAAAGACTAATGTCCCAAAAATGACAACGAAAGAAAATAGGTGCAGGACATTCCATATACTTCCATTGTAGGAGGTCTGTTGTTTGCTCAAACTTGTACCCATCCAAACATTTGTTTTGTAATTAGCATGTTAGGTAGGTATTAGTCTAACCCTGGCATAACACATTGGATGGCAGCACAAAAGGCCATGCGATATTTATAAGGGAGTAAAGAACATATGCGCACTGATAGCAAATATAATGACTTAGAAGTGATTTGATATTTAGACTTAGATTTTGGTTGATACCTCTTTCACAAGGAAATCTATATTAAGATACAATTTTCTCCTTGCTGGTGGGGCTGTTTCGTAGAAAAGCATTAAACAAAATATAACTGCTTCTTCCACCTTTCAAGTTGAATTTGTGGGATGCTTTGAGGCCACTAATTAAGTTATATAGATGCGAAATTTTATTTTAGATCATGGATTCCATTTCAAAGCCGCTGAAAATTTATTGTGATAATACTTCAGTTGTTCGCTTTTCTAACAACTATTAGAGTTCCACCAATGCAAATTACGTAAGTTAAGAGAGAGGACAGAAAAACCACTTTTATAGATAAGCATAAAGAGATTTCTTCCCATCAAAAAATTTTATTAAAGATAAGTTTCCTTAATTTCCTCAAAAATTAGCCAAACAAGAGTCCTATTAGATTGGGCTTCCTAAATTGAATCCAAGATATATTAAACTCAAAATTGAAAGGAAAAGCAGATTAAATTAGTGGACTCAATGCGTGGAGCCCAAACAATGTTAGACATGTGGTCATGAGAACCACTCATATCTAACAATCTTCCACTTGGTGCAAATAATCATACATATGTAGTCTCCTACTTGGTCATTACAACTACATAAATGCAATTCACCTTTTATTTTATATATATATATATTTGAAAACTAGGTTTTCTAAGAAAATGACTCTCTGGGATTTTTAAATCTAGATAAATCCAAGTTGAATCATTTTCTTACAAAACCTAATTTTTAAAAATATATATAATAACAAAAGCTGGATTGCATTTATGTGGTCGTAATGACCAAGTAGGAGATCACATATGTGTGGTCATTTGGACTAAGTGGGAGATTGTTAGACATGAGTGGTCCTTATGACTGCATGTCTAACATTATTTGGGCTACACGCATTGAGTCTACTATTTAATCTGCTTTCCCCCTTTACTTTTGATTTTGATATATCTTAGACTCAATTTAGGAAGTCCAATCTATAAGAACTCTTATTTAGCTAATCTTTAAAGGAATTAAGGAAACTTACCTTTAATAAATTTTTTTATAGGAAGAAATCTCTTTAGCGTTATATATAAAAGTGGTTTTCTGATCCTCTCTCTTAACTTACATGATTGCAAAGTACCCATCAACTCTTGTTCATATTAGAGTGGGTGATAAAAGAGATAGGAGAAAACCCTATTTGAGAAAGGCAATTCAATACCACTCATCATCAAGATTATGGTGCAAGGTACTCTTCTAACGATCAATTTATTTATTGTTTAATGAATAAGTTAGGATCCTTAGGTTTTATATTTTGCTAACCATATGAGATCTTGCATGCATATCCAAATCTATTCCTCCAGTCCTCTCTCAGCCAATGGAGAAAACTGTAGGACTAAGACTCGAAGGGCCTATTTCTTATGTAGAATTCCTAATAGGAATTTAAGGTGTTGGAGATTTTTGGGCATGATGTGATGGCTTGTCCTTTCAAATTTGTAAATGTCATGTTTCTCTCCAAGAATTTTGAAATACCACCCACTTAAAAGGACTCAAATGCCTCAAGAGAATTTCAAAATTCCAATCAGTTTGCTTTTTAGCGGAATTCTTGGATGGTAATTTCAAAGGAGAATTTTAAAATTCTACTATATGGGAGTATTTGCAAAGAGGACTTCTCTAAATTTTAGCAAAGAAACAAGCCCGAAGAGAATCCGACCTCAGTAAAATTATATTGAAAAACCTATAAAAGTATGTTCTCATGTCATGTAGTTGAAAGCTGTCTCTTTTATTTATTTATTATTATTATTTTTTTTTTGTTCATCAAGGAGTCAAGGGTGGAGTGTTCAGACACAAGTTAGATATTCAAAGCTAAAATTAAATAGGATGGCCCCCGATTCCCTCACCTTTATATTCTTTGATGTTACTCATTAGATAAAGCAAATTTTTTTAATAATTTTTTAAACAAAGAGCTATGGACATCCCCACTAAAAAGAGAAAAGGTATATAGTTTTCTTGTGTAAATTGTTCTTAGCTATTCTTACTTTTGTCTTATTCCTCTCCTCATGCATCTAACATTAGTTAATTGGATTTAATTTGACTTAATATATCAAATAGGATAGGATGGTAATTTTTTTATTTATATCGTTAAATATTGGAGTCTAGTACAAAACATTATTTCTTTTGAACTTGTCATGCTAACCCTCTTATGACTTTGAAATCATTCCAACGCAGTGAACTCCTGGATGGATTAATTGCACCCAGAAATGCACATTAAAAAATCCTCATTGATTATAGTGCCTCATGGCCATAAGTTATGATTGTTATGGCTTTTGGTTAGTACTACTAAAATACCAGCTGTTTTTCAGTGTATATTTTTGGCAAAAGTGACTGGTAGGTTTCTAATAATGTCTTCAGCCATGACCACTCGAGTCCTTGAAAAATATTGAAAGTGTTTTTCTGGTAATTAGAAAAGAAATTAATTAAATAAAGAAATGAAAGTGACCCAAAAAAAAAAAAAAAGAAAGCAAAAGCCTGCTACGAAACAACTGAAGGAGATTTAATAATAATAGTTTCAAAATTCCTGTTATGATCTTTAGCCGTATCTCATCCACCTATGTCGTTTTTATGAGTGCTACATTTATATTCAAATCTTTTTAGGGTTTGTTACATTTTACACCCCACCCCACCCCTCTTATGGAAATTGTAGGCTTGCATACGCGCTAATCCAATCTAGGCTTAGCCCATATTGAACCCATTTTGAGTTGAATGTTGGCTGATCTTTCATATTGTCCATGAGTGGCCAACTTATGCCGTGAATTTCCGCCTGATATATTTCAATACATATTGGCTTAATATCACACTAATGGGCTAACACTATGCCTGAAGTCTAGGCGTGTAGCGGATAGTGAGAAGGTTTTACTCTGGAAAGACCTACGTAATATCTATTTTAAAAGTATGCTGTGAAAAGATAAAATTATTGAAATATTCAGGTCTGACTAAGGATCGGGATACTCGCACTCTCGTCAAGAAGACTGGAAGTACAGTCCCACTCTCTGCGTCGTACTTTGACCCATATTCCATTATGGCAGCTCCTTTCGTACTCTTATGCCGCCATATGATTTGACACCACGTGAAATTTTATGCCCCATGAAACTTTACTCACCATTCTATTGGATAGAAGAGAAAAGATTGAAAAATCTATACCTGAACCTGTCAAATCAAGGTGGTAGGGTGCTGAATTCTTGCATGACGTTTACCCAAAGACTTTCCATATATCCTATTCTAATTATAGAAATGCATCCAAGTAGTCCAATCAGCTGGACCGCATGAGCCCACTGAATGCAGTTTGCTCCTAGACGAAGATTTTCCCTCTGATCATGAGGGTCATAAGCAAACATATAAATGGGCCAAGTTTTGTCCCATCCCAGGCAATTTTCAAAAGAACATGCCCAGGTTATGCATGCTGCAAACAATTAAGACGTTCATATCCACTAAAAGTCAGGCGCTGGCCCAGGCTCAGGCTCAGCAAACATTCCAAAAAAAAAGAAAAACAACACGACCCAAGTCCCGCCAACCAGGGGCAGGATGTTCAAGGAGGCCAGCCTCAAAATAGCTCAGATAGTTGCGCCTACATATTCGACAGTGCAGAAGGTATCCCGATCATCAAAATGGTGTGTCATGCCTCAAATCATATATAGATAAACTATTTGCAGTAACACCACAATTTTGCCTATTGTTGCAGCAGATAACTGTATGTGCTGTAGATAACTGTGGCCCTATCTGTAAGACAATTGTAATCCAACGCACAGATTCATCTTGTATTGATTGCATATTTATATTGCATTAGTGTAGACACGTAGAGATCCCCATACATCAGGGATAAATACAGAGAGATCTTATCAAGAGAGAGGAGACTCCCAGCCAATGTTATCTATCATGATTTGAATTGAAGTGGGCCACGCTTAATTGTGATTGATTGGGTTGGCTAACATTCGCCCGCAAGCTGAACGGTCCATTGGTGACGTGTAGCTTGTTCTGTAATAGTTGAAATCGTGTCGGGCTTAGACCTCTTGGAAAAATGCAGCTAGTTGATCAATAGAGGTAACATAGCAAACATGAATATCTCCTCCAAGAACCTTCTCTGGAATGAAATGATAATCTGCCTCTATGTGCATGGTGCAAGTATGATAAATTGGATTAGATGCTAAGGCAATGGTACTAATGTTATCATAGTAGATTATAAGAGGAATTTAAAGATAAATTCCCAAATCTCTCATTAACATTTTGACCCAAAATGGCTCCACAGATGTGAGTGCCAAGGACCTATATTCAAATTCAGTGTTGGATCTGGAAACAATTAGATACTTCTTCGCATTCCAAGATATAAGATTTGGGTCAATAAAGATTGCATAACCAAAGTTTGATCGCGTATCATCAAGATCCCCAGCCCAGTCGGCGTCCGAATAAGCAATTATTGCAAATGCACCCCTACTAGTATGTAAACCATGTGTGATAGTACCTTTAAGAAAATAGATAATCCGTTTTGCTGTGATCCAATGTGGTAGCTGTGGATATGCATAAATTGGCAAACCTACATGACTGCAAAGGCTAATCCAGCCTAGTTAGTGTTACTTACCAAAGAGCACCAACTACAGCGCGATATTCTTGAGCAATGGAGATTGGATCACCCTCATATTCCGAGAAAGTTTCGACCTATACTGCATCGATGACTTAATAGGTTTGGCTTCATATATGTTGGTTTTGTCAAGTAAGTCCAACACATACTTGGTATGAGTTAGATATAAAACTAAGTGAGTATGAAATGCCTCAATACCAAGGAAATATTTGAGCAGCCTCAAATCTTTCATAGCAAACAATCTACTTAACTCCCTTTACAATTTTGGGAGTGCATTCATAGTATTGCTGGTAACTAATCTGTCATTGGCATAAATAAATAAAATTATAATTTCACGGCCAAAATTACAGACAAATAGAGATGTATCTCCTGAAATTCCTATGAACCGAAAGCTCCGAAGATAAACGGTTAGATGAAGGTACCATGCTCGTGGGGCTTGTTTAAGCGCATGCATTACTTTATGAAATTTGCAAATAAAGGTCTGATGACTGAGATCCACAGATCCCCCAAGTTGTTCCATGTAGACTTCAGATCACACACCAAGAGAAGAAATGCATTGTGCACATCAAGGGGGTGAACTGACCAGCCTAATTGAATCGCAAAGGAAAGAACACGCTGAGTAGTGGTATGCTGGACTGCAGGACCAAAACATGGCAGTAGTCAAGGCGTGGCTGTCGTGAAACCCCATCGCTACAAGATGGCCGTTGTGTCTTTCCATAGTGTCATCAGAACGTTGCTTTATTTTATAAACCCAGCGACATCCTACTACATTTCGTCCAAATTGATTAGGAGCTGAAGTCCATGTTCCCTGATGCTAGAGAGCATCAAATTCTGTTGTCCTGGCTGCACGCCACGCTACTAATTTAACTACTTGTGGTTTACTTGGCGCAAGTGCAGTTTGAAAAGCTTTATAATCCAACACACATTTATACGTTATTGTAGAGATAAGACGGAGGAGACTAGTACAAAGAGACAGAGAGATAGAGGAGAGTCCCAGCCAATTAACGTTATCTATCATGACTTGAATTGAAGTGGACGGTTAATTGTGATTGATTGGGTTGGCTAACACTATCACCATTCCAAAGACAGATGTTTTGTTTATGCATCTGAAGATATTTTTTTTTTACTTAATATATTTATATTAGAGGGCGGGATAGTTTTTTTCCCTTAATATAGTTATATTAGAGGATGGGTTTGCTCCGTAGGGCACTACAAAAAAAGGCACATATAGCTGCAGTTTTTTTCT
This sequence comes from Sextonia rubra, assembly GCA_037013555.1. Lineage (NCBI taxonomy): Eukaryota > Viridiplantae > Streptophyta > Magnoliopsida > Laurales > Lauraceae > Sextonia > Sextonia rubra. The sequence goes on from JASUAD010000009.1 coordinate 30,349,740, forward strand.
GCCGCTAAAAGATAAAATCTGCCACTAAAACTTTATTGTCTGTCACTAATACCCTCTATCGCTATTTCTCACCACCTTTTTGTGGTGGACAAGTGTTTGATGCTAAAAATAAGGAAATAACAGCAGTTAAACAACTGCCCCTGTTAATATTAACATGTGCCACTAAAAAGTTTTGTTTTTTATTGAATAGTGTTTTTTTAAGCAGTTTTAATGGCATTTTTTTGTTTTTGCTGCTAAAATGGTTTTTATAAAAAAAAAAGGATTTGGATGGGTACAAATGAAGGCACGTGATCACTAACAAATGGATCTCTATATATGGAGAGACCCTCATCTGGCCCCCACTAGAAGGTCGATACTAATTGGAGCCAAGAGGAAGCGAGAGGAACCTGAATACATGAGAGAAAGCGAGAGTTTTGTTAATGCGGGGCTATTATTTAATGGTTTAAAGAAATTAGAGCCGTTAATCTGATGATGGACATTTGTACAAGCAATTTGACTAGCGATCCAAGCCAAAACATGAGATCCAAAACCAATCTGGACTCTATCGGAAAATCTTGTACACGAGCCTTGGCTTTTTTTGTTTCTTAAAATGAAATGATACAAATTTCAAATACCTCCTAATGCAGAAAAAATAATTCAATACTATATTATTCAATAAGCAACCACTAGTTAAAATTCTAACCATATGCATTTATAGCAGCAAGCATTATTGCCTGCTGCTATATATATTAATTTTTCACTACTATAGCAACATACAATACTGTCTGCTGCTATATACACTAAATATTAACACCAAGCAATGAGTAAAACGAAATTTTAGCGGCAAACATTTTTTTATGCTGCTGTAGAGATGTAAATTTTTAACTTACAGTGGCAAATAGCAGAGTGTGCTGCTGATGAAGACATTTAGCGGCAGAATCTGAAAATTGCCGCTATAAAAGTGTCGCTAATTGTCATTTTTCTTGTAGTGGGTCACAAGAGGCTGGTCCAGTTTGGGCATGGTCCAGAGCCACAAATGGAGCCCACATTTGGGGTATAGTTTTATAACATAGCCTAGAGCTAGCTTGGCTTGTATATTTGGCCCAACAACAAAATGGGCTGGGCCTAAAAACTAAATTGATCACTTGGGTCATAGATATCTAACACATGGGCCAGAACCTAAGACTGCTGTGAGTACAGTGGGTTGAATTCTTTGCCAAAAGTTTGGCCCAAGCCTAAATGAGCTTGACGTGGACAAGCCCCGGATCAACACATTTATAAGTTAAAACGTCACTTAACCATCCCCATTGTATTTGATCTTAGCCCAATTATTGTCACGTAATAGTGCAGATCCCCGATCTTGTCTTTTACACGCATCCCATGTATATGATGCCCGAAATTCCACCTTGGGGCCTGCTACTGATAACCCATACCATTGAAGATGAAGGCCATCCCCTACAGTATTACGGGCTCAATCTTACTGCGAGATTAATTCATATTGAAGTTACATTTGAGGATACATCACTGTGGGAGATGGCAGTCATCTTAACAGTTCAAATTATCATTAGGTAGGTCCCATGGCAAACTTCTAGGCATTATATACACAGAAATCCTATAAGAGACAAGAGGTTATACGGTTTCTATCATGCATATGAAACAATTTGATCAGTCCACATTGGGGCCATTAGTTGCAAATCAAGAGAGACCCATGGATTTATCCTCTTATAGACCTTCCCATATGCATCTCTTCCTTCAAAGTACACAAGTCCTCCTTATTTTGGCAGTTAATGAGGAAGACAATGTGTCACCTCAAGTAAAAGAATCTAAAGGATTTTACCTAAAAAAACCATTTATGTGAACATGGAATCAGAAAAAAACCCCTTAGCTATATACCCACAATGAGACCACTATGGTTTTTCCTAACGTTGTGGAAATCAGTGTCGAATTTGCTGTTAGTATAAATTCAACACAGGTGTGTGATACTAGCATCAAATTTGACACTACCCTTCCAAATGATGATTTCTATCTTATGGTGTCCACATGTTATGAATCTTTCAGCGAGATGCTCGATCTTGAGACGAGAACCATGGTGCTTGATCTTGTGTGTGCATCATTGCATCTAGACCATCAATCGCTGATATTTTTTTGCTGTGCCACGTCCCATGAGTGGCATTAGATTCATTTTTAACAACAAACTGGTATCGCAGCAGTTTGCCACAACAGTAAATCGAATGCAGATGTTCGAAGCTCATATATTATACGAGATTATATCAAAGTTATATGGGCCACACAAACACTTCCAAAGGGCCATCAAATGAGCAGTGATAGAAAATACTAGAGCAATAGAGTAGATGGTGATGGGCGTGGGCATCTGACCTCTGTCCGTCCTTAACAACAAGGCCTCATACAAGGGCAAGCTAACCCAGGCTATAAAACCCGAAAAGATCATCTGCAAGGCCAAATGATCGAGGACCGATGGCCCACCTTTAACTATCACCAGAACCGTCGATCAGAGGAAATACTAGAGATTGAGTAGAGTTAGTGTGGTAGGGGGGGCACAAACATGGGGAGGCAACGGCAAATTCCATGACTTCTTGCGTGTACCTCTTGAGAGATTCTGCATCTCTCAATTTGTTGGTTATCTCAAATCCTGACTTGGACATCCCAAGAAATTTCGAGACTCTGACCGCCATTCGGAGAAGGAAGATACCCGTCTTATCATCCACATCATGGAGGAAACCGATTTGGGAAAACTTTTTAAAAATTGAGCTAGAGCTCGAAGCTCAAGATCATCAAAAGATTGGGACGCCTATAAAGTAAAAATCTCATTTAGCAATGGAGGGAGGAAAAATTAGATAGAATTTTTGGATTTTTAAAAAGTACCACAGTGTTCATTTCTACGGCATATGACACCAGCATTGAATTCAACGCTTTCCCCAATACATAAAAAATTAATGGATCTGTGCCTATAAAGATTTTGGAGCTTTTTTTGTCTACAGGTCACCTTAGTGGTTTTTTTAATAAAATCATCTTGGCTATTTAATAATTTCACCTCTAAGTAAAGTTAAAATTATCTATCATTTCAATACACAATAAACTAAAATAGTCAAATCAGAATACCATATTTTAAAAAAAAAATTTTTACCTTTTTACATTAAAAAGTTAAAAAGTTACTTTTTCATCCTACTAACTGAAAAAAATATCTACTTTAACATAAAAAATTAAAAAAATTACATTCTCTTTTCACTAAAAAACAAAATCTTATAATGACATTGATTTAACCCCACTTTTTTTTTAATATTTTGAAATGACCATTCATCTCATTTTACTCTACTAGTTAAATTAACAAACAGCCTCTCACGCAACTAAGATGCCATTCATGCACATGTCGATTCACTTGGAGAGAAAGAGACATGTATATCAAATGGTGTTCTAACAGCGAATCTTTGATTCTTTATTCACTAGACAAGTCACAATTTTCTATGCCATCAAACTATTCTACATTGGTGGTTTTTTTACATCCCAACCTAAAAAGGCTGGGAGTCACAACATAAGTGGGAAGAGAAAGCCCATATTGTGGAAATGATACAACACACAAGTAAGCAGACTAGTATATTAATGAACCTATCCAAGAATCTATCTAAGCTGAGCAACCCTTTGTCGTGGATTTAGGTTGGTGTTGAGGTTAATAGTTAAGTGAACCCTACCCATCAAACTTATGCCACATCTCAAAGAATTCTTTGAAACCAGCACTATAAATTCATCAATAGGGCAAAACTCTAAAATCTAACCCACATATAATCAAGGTTCCTGTTATTAAATTTCCTTAGCTAACCATTAATATTTTTTATTAGGTGGAGCCTACTTCTCAATACTCATCCGTAGATGGAACTTGGCCTGCACATTTTTTTTAGCGACGAGTCGTTGCTCATAGAATTCGAACTTATATCTGGTTGACTTTAATATCATATTAAATTTTCTCAACTAACCATTCCTATTACAATCTTGAGGTATTAATAGAGATAGTGAAAATACTTTTCAATAACTGTATGGATAGCTCATCTCAGTATGACATCAAACTAATAAAAGAATCTTCCTGGGGGTAGCATTATAAAAAATTGCTATTAAAAAATATTCTCGTACCAAAGAGATCGTCCCATCTAAATTCTAACGATCGGTCCCACTACGTCAACGGTCTAGATTGGTAGTGACATGCAAGCATCCAGGAGCAGAAGGAGAGATGAGGGCTCAAGACCAGACTAGCAAATTCTCTTCAGCCCTGTTTTATTGAGAAGAAACAAAAGCTAATTGATTTGACCCAAGCAGTGACATGCAGATGAAAGTCCTAGAAGCCATAAAAAAGACTACAGAAAACTCCCGACCCCACGTCTCCAAACACAGTAAATTCCTTGCCCTCCTCTCTCAGAGACCCAAAACAAACACCTACTGAAATAAGTAGATAACACATGCCCACCTTCTACACCCAATTTCTCCATCAGAGTCCTGTCTATCTTTTCTTTTCATTTAATTTTTACAAACTAAAATGGCTGATGAGGTCGTCCTTTTGGATTTCTGGGCCAGCTCTTATGGTCTACGGGTGAGAATCCCATAGGCCGAAAGGGGGTCAAGTACGAAAACAAGGAAGACAAAAGCCCCTCACCGTTGAAATCCAGTCCAGTTTACAAGGAAATCCCCATTGTGATCCATAATGGAGGACCCATTTGTGAGTCTATCATTATAGTGCAGTATATTGATGACGTATGGAAGGACAGAGCTCCGTTGATGCCTCAAGATCCTTACTAGCGAGCCAATGCCAGGTTCTGGGCGGATTTTATCTATCTATGTTTTTGCACTTACACTAATGTCAGGTGAAGTACTGAGAAGGTCTTGAATCTTGAATCTTGATGTTTGAACCAAATAAACCACTTGTTTGTTTGGACCTACGCTAGACCTTCAGGGTCAATGGGAACCTAGAAGTTTTGTTCAATAGGTGCAGACTTTTGGATTGTGGGAAGAAATGCAAAATTTTCATGAGAGTTTTGAGGGCAAGACTTTTACATGAATTTTTGAAGCAGAGCTAGAGTTTTCATTATAGATTTAGAAGTGGAACGAGGTTTAACCGGTGTGACCACCAGCATGGATGAACTTGGATCCGCCCCTGCTTAGATTGGATCTGATATATCAGGCCTGATATATTTGACCAGTGTTGAAAATCATTGAGCGGGGCTTGGACATTTAGGTGGACTTTACATTACAATTTTACAGGCCTAGTACATGCAACTATTAGGACTCAGGAGGAATCAGGATACAGTTCATAATAGGCCCAAGCATGGGCCAATGCATCATTCAAATTTGTAGAACTCATTTACTCTAGTCCAAAGGTTACAGAGCAAAAACAGGTGAGTATTTGACAAGGCCCATTTGACTCAAGTGGCTTGTTGACTTACCAATGCTCGAGTAAGAACAAGTTTTTGTACTGTGTTCCATCTCAAACGTCAGCCCACTGGTTTCATCTTGGGACCAGTTGACTCAGCCCATTCAAGTAGCATGTATTCGAGTGTGTTTTTATAATAGGTTGTGTGTTCGGTGTTCCCATGTCATGCAGATGAAAGAAATTGGAACGAGTATACGGAAGAACAAGGGGCAGACAAAAAAAAAACTGCAAAGGAGGAGTTTTTCAAGTGCCTGAGGGTTGGAAGTGAAGAGTCAAATCAAAGTTGTTTTAAAGGTGTTTTGAAAGTAGAGTTTGACTTTTTTGTTTAAAAAAATGCGTTTGGAGTGGTAAAGGTAAGTGGGTACTTTACCTTATTTTACCACGTTTGGATGACCCAAAAGTCGGTAATCAAAGATAAAAAGTATTTAAAACTAAACTAATGCTGGTTTATTTTCTATAATTTCATAATACATAATTTTATATGTACCATTCCATAAAATAAATACAAAATAGGAACAAATACAAAAACATAAAAATTCTCAGTACAGAAGATATGTAATTTTGTAATACCCAAACATTAAATAGACATTTCTGAAGAATAACCTTGCTTGGCCTATGTTGTCACATTGAACTATATATATGTATATATATATATATATATGAAAAGAAATAATTTTGTGAGAACTAGTTCTCATAATTTTTTTGTAAGAACTCTAGGGCTGGCCCATTGATCATGCAATCTAAACCTTACAATATATAAGGACCTCACTAATAGTCATACACCCCAAGTTTCAGTCAAATTCAAATTCATTGGACCATTGGATTGATTATGCACTAATCCGAATGGACCGGATTTCTGGGTCACGGATAAAGGCATTAGGGACCTTTAATTGGGGCCAAACTTTATGTTTGTGTGGTCTTACATAGATCTTTCCATCTCCTTTGGTCTCATATCCAAATGGGACTAACAAGTGAGTCCTATGAAAAGTTCTCACGGTAAGCATCTGAAAACAGTTCTCACAAGATTAGGACTCATATATGAAACGATCATATATGTGGCAAGCACATACCACTCGTGCACATTTTTATCCTTCAGTCGCATGTATAATTTCAATATCTTCAAATGGCCATGGTAATGGTGAAATAAATCTATCAAATATTAGTGAACAATGGCAACACAAATAATCCAGTTAGTCTTACCCAACCGTAACTATGCCAAAACCATATTCGACTATGAGAATTTTCATTATAAACCATTTGTATAATAATACCATTGCATATTTAAAACATTCATATATGCCCTCTTGTTTCTTGAATGAGGAATCATGAGCCACTTTCAAAGTTTTGACTCATACCCATTATGCCAATTTGCTAAGGTTGTGTCGATATCTCAACCAACATCTGCAAATTTATTTTATTCCTGTGGAAATAATGCAGTCAACTGCTTTGTCCTCATAAGGTAGCATGAACCTGTCTAACATTGTCCAAATAGTAAACCATCCAAACTACATTAATATTGCTTTTGCAAATTATTAAAAATGTGAAATTTCACAATGGCAATAGTACCTAGATGAACTAAAATATACAAAACAAGTTGTAAGCATATAATTTTCAATAGTTGTCTACATCATATGTCCTTAGGTTGTTCAATACAAAACCAACATCAAACAAGGGCTGCATTACAGATTACAAACCTATTGCAAGATATACTGTGACTACCCACATAAAACACAAAACTACAACTAGAAAAATCACAAGTGACAGGAGTTGCAACAGATGATTAACTCCAGCCGTTTGTTGCCTTCAATTATTATGAATGGGTGGTTCAACTTCTTCAGTTATGGGATTTTTCACTCTGTTCATACATAGAATACTATCCCTTGTATCTTGCAAATTGGCATATCGTTTGAATAGTGCATTAGAAAATCCAAGCACATGTGCTTTGCATTCAATCCATGAAGTTTACAATCCAAGACGACGTCCCCTATACACAACATAAGATTGGAATTTGGACATTCTGTATTGCGATGAACAAAAGGCATAGCAAACATGAAATAAGAAACTGTTGACAATACCAAATACAAATATCGCAACCATAGAGTTAATTCTTGCCATACTTAACAATGTAAACACTAGGATAAGAAATACATAAGTAGTACTAACAACTAAATCACAAAATACATACTAACATAAACTGTATCCACATCTCAAAACAGAAGACACTAATATCCCTTCTCATGTGGATGCACATACCAATAGGGTAGATAAATAAACATTCAGCAACAACTATTTTCAAAGTTTCAACTAATTGAACTAAAACAACAACCCAGCAGTAAGATGAGAAGAGTAGCAAGATGATAAGTAGGACCTCTGATGTCAATACTTCCACTTAGTTCGGATAAAGCAAAGGCCAATCATTCAAAGTGCAAGTTGCCTCGACGAAATAATAGCAACCTACGATGAATCCATGCATCCTAATTTTTGCCGTAGAGGAATACGGTGGCCATATCTGAATTAATGGTCAACTACTTATGGGTAAGTTCTACCTCCATTTCACTAAGATCTAGAATCTGGTCTAGTCCTTCACCACGTCATCAGAAATTCACTTCTTGGGATGATAGGTACTCTCAGCCACATTGGTTATTGCTGAAGAAATCTTATCAGATCCTCTTTCAACCGCGGTTAAGTACATATTAGTTCCTTTCTCTTTCTAGTTTGAGACCTTTTCTATGATGATCCTCCGCTGTCCTTCATGCAAAGGTTAACGAAACAATCATTCAAATTAATCGGCAATGAACTTGATGCTTGGGTGTTTTCACTATTCATAGACATTTCTACATTCTAACTGTCTACATAGGTAAAAGGCCTAGCAAACTGTCTAGTAGCAACGTCTTTTCCAAATGCCAAACTTTTCCTATCGTAATTAATGGTCCTAGACCTCTAGGAAGTAGTATTGGGGTGAACTTGTTAGGAAAAATAGATGATTGAAGTAATTGTGCAATATATGACAACGATATATTAAAAAGGCCTACTTTGATATTAAAACTCAATACCTATAAATATAATGTCCATACATCATCAGTGGTGATAGTCGCTGTGTCGCTACATCGAACCCAAAGCCAAATGCATTTAAAAGCTCCATGACTTGCACAAAGTTTCTTTTCAAAGTCTTACATTGGTTACTAATTGTAAAAGCGGCTATATGGCCCACACTATAATTTGCTTGATTAAGCTTATGGGTAATTTCAACATAAATTTCATTCTTGAAACCTTCATATCCTTTTTTTATAAGGGTAACTTACTCGTATAGTAATCCAAGTAATTCCTCATCCATCACAGCATTAAAACATATAATATTTCGCTGAGACATTGCTATAAACATTTAAATAAGTTTAATAAGAGAGAGAATGTTTCAACTGGCTTATCTTAGAAATATATAACTGAAAACTTGACTATTTCATTCATGACTTGATAATACCGACACCATAGATCCATGATGTATATAACCATTTGAGCACAACAGCAACAAAAGTTGTATAAAACATTCATTCTGAAAAAGAAGTCTTATGAGTCAACAATTATGAATTAACACCCCTACATTGGTGTAATCATGCCACATTCTAGTTAAATAAGCAACTCTAAAATAAATTCATTCATCTCTCTATTTTTAGGAGTAATACTATAGTTTTGCGATGAGCCAATATTATCATTTGGTTCATTTAATAATGTTGTGCTAGTGACCTCTTCCCTGGACTCTTTGTAAACTTGAAACAGCTCCTTTTCATGTTCATCCCCATTATGTTGGTGTATGAAGTTATGAAGCACAACACATGATGTTACAATTTCTACTTGAATTTCTAAGTGTAATTGCAGTGTTATTTTCAAAATCCCAAACCTTGATTTCAGAATTTTAAATGCCATTTTAATTACATTGTGTGCTTGAGAATGTTTTTTATTGAATAACTCCCATGCATTTTGAGGATTCTATCCTCTATGTTCACTAAAGTGGTAGTGAACATTGCTATAGGGTACTAGAAACCTTGGAGCATTGGTAGATTCAGCATTAACTAAGTAAAACTTACATAATACATTTACGACATTATAACCAATTGTCTTTAACAAAAACCAAAACCATTAAGATTACCAACATTGATATTATATTAAATTCTTTGTATATAATTACCTGGTGGAACATAAAGAGGCTCTGCATGAGAGAGTGTATTCTGAAGTATGCAGGCATTAGTAGCAGACCCCTCCCAACCCAGAAGCACATATTTAAAAAAAAAAGGTCAAAACCACACAAACTGCCATTACATTTTGGCTCAGTGTACGCTTTCTATTTTGGAAGTGTCCTTGCATATGGATTGGGACATGTACAAGAACATGTGTTCCATCAATGGCGCCAACACAATCCTAAAGACATAGTGATAGTAATTAGACATTAATTTTTTTGGTAAATTTGTTGCAATGTTGGTGATCTCTAAAGTAGGTATACTTCAAAGTATGGAGGCTGATGTATATTTATCCCTACTTGTTTGATAAGATTTGGTGCAAGAGCTAAAATTGCTTTTAATACTTTTTAAAAATGATGGTTAATTGCCTCACCTAACCTAACAAACTTTACAATATTTATTCTATTCCTAATGTTGTGTGCGATAGTATGCAAAAACTCTGCAATCACCTCCTCTACTGTAACATATTGTGAGTCGCATAACAACCTCCTATTTCACAGTAGAGTACACATGAGATCAAAATAGTTTTTGTTAACCTCAACTGGCTTATGCATTCACTATCTCTTCCTCGGGTTAAGTTCGATATATACAGTGCTCTTTCAACATCTTTATATCTTCTCTTTGACTTAGACTTAGTACTAATGCTAAGTTGTTCTCCTAACATTAACACTTCTAATTATCATTTGGTTGTTGAGGCCCATAGTATTGTTAAAACTCCATTATGAGCATCATTCACTAGAACCTCTTGACCATTCACTAGATCGTCTTGTTCATTCTCATCCAATGGGTCATTTGCAACATCTACCACCTACATAAGTAGTCCATCCTCATTGATACATTCATTTATTTAAGTATAGTTTATATACATGAATATAGATTGGGATATTTAGATGTACAGGAAACAATAAGTGGAGGCATTAATAATGTACAATTAAAAGCCCACTTAAATTAAAACCAAGATAAGGTATTACCAAGTGACAAATATAAGTAAATGATATCTATATTGGAAGTAGAATTAATATAAACAAATAAATGGGTTTGGGACTATTGACATGTTAAAAGTTTAGAAGAAATCCATAAACAGTTTAGCAGATCAAAAGAAAAGTTAATTAGCTCAAACATAGCAAAACAAAGCACAAACAGCTTAAGGGTAAAGCCTAAAAAGACACGTTGAAGTTTGAAGAAGAAAACAAGTCAAAACACTTCAAAAAAAAAAAAAAGTCTGCACTAGCCAACTGAACAAATCAATGGTCGAGTGAGCACTAACTGGCTGAACAAATCAATGGTAGATGAAGCACTGGTTGACAGAGGAAAATAACTAGCCAACAGTTCAAATATGGATAACTCATTGAGTAGATTGAGATCTGGTCAAATCATTCATTGATGATTTCAAGCTGATTGACATGATTCAAGGATGAGAATCTTATTGCCACCTCACAAAATTGACTGTGGGAAGGTAGCGAACCACACAAATACAAGGTCGGCTACCCCCTTGCTCAATGAATTCTACTCAATTTTCTCCCTGCTACAAATGAGTAGAGAATAATCTTGGAGTACACACACCGCATTCCACATCACAACACAGTACACACAACACAAGAGATCAGTGCATACAACAACACAAGGCATAAAGAAAGACAAAAAGGTTCTTTAGAACCTCTTCAAAAGGACTACGGTGCTTCAAATTCTCCAAAGTTGAAGCCTTAACTCCATCAACAAGGTATTTAATGTTCTGAAAATAATCAAAAGGATAGTGCTTCGGTTTGAAAGAATCTCCAAAGAAGACAACTCCTTTGAGATTTTCTTCATTCCCTTCACTTATAAGAGTTAAAGGTGATACAGGTACAACCATGGCCAACCTATTTGTATAACGCGAAAAGCGATCCATGAGGGCAAGCAGGACTGTAGAACCTTCGTCCCAGGCTCTCTTTAAATTCTACATCTAAGGAAAACAAGTGAGAGGCTATGAAGATTGCTTAATCGACTTAAAATATAAGAAAGCGGTTCACATCTTCAGATTAGTCTTCTTTACTTTACTTTTTTTTATGTAAAGTTTTATTTTATTTCTTTATTGTAAAAGTGTTGATCATCTAAGGCCAGGGGAGGTGCTTTGAAAAAAAAATAATACATATAAATAGCCTGCACCTAGTAGGTCATAACGTAAAGGAACCTACAAAAATAAACTAGGAATCGAAAAGAGTTGAAAAGTTCGACACTTCTTTCTTTATTTCTATTAGGTGTCTTTTTTTTTTTTTTTTGCTCTCCAAAAGAGGCAAACAGGGACAACATAGATAGCCACGGAAAAATACACAAAATCATCAACATATAAATATTTTCTATTTTATTTCAGATGCCCATATGTTTGAAATTATAAGGCAGTAACAACAATGACGTACTCTTTTCTTTTTAGCTTTCCATGTTTTGGCTTTAGCTATAATCAAAGTTAAATTAATTTATGAAATATACCAAAGATTAATAATAAAAGCGAAAAGAAACATATCTCTAGGATCTTATCTATCAAATATAGCTAGTCACCTTAAAACAGAGTAAGTAATTGAGATGCTTTGCTACAATTTGGAAGATACAATTAGATACTGTTTATTAAAATGAACATCAAAGTAATTGGGTTTGATTATAATATCTAACCACTTTCATAAAAAGGATTAGGAAAACAAATCCTGTTTAGATTAAACTGTATAGCAAAAAAATTTACAAGCACCATGAATCTTAACTACCTATATTGAAGGCACTAATGTATTAGATAAATGTTCACATAACATCAAATTGAGAGTCAATAATTATTTGGTATGTTATGGGATCTATCAATCCAGATTTCAAAAGTAGTTTATTTGTGCTTCTAACATCACATTCATAAAATATATTTCCTTGAATAAAATAGCAAATATAGGATGATATCAGATTAATAATCCCTTTCATAGATAAAGAAAATAAGAGAAGAAATATAACAATAAGAAGAGCTTTGCAAAAGAAAAAACTGAAATAATTTCTCAGAAATTCAACATGCAGCAATTTATACACAGCGCCCTTACTTGATGATTGGAGGCGAAGAATAACCACACAATGTCGAGATTATCAACAAGCGCCAAAATCGACTTTTCCCAACAAATAGACAACACCAAGCCGCAGTTTCACCAACTTATAGATAGGGAAAACACACCATAACTGCAACTCATCTAAAGTTGGTGGGAGATAGTTACCTCATGAATGGTTTGGAGATATGCAAAATCATACAAACTGAGCATTGTCAACGATGAATATTTCTAGGTGAGAATGAACCAACTAAAATAGGGCTACAGAAGAATCGTAGTAGCAGCCCTTCAATCGTCAAATCAAATCTACCAAAGACGTTGATAGCTTCTTAGAGCTGATCCACTTTGTAGCAACCCTCTACAATACTCCACATAAATAGGCATCTACAATTGTACCAAGAGATTGGAGTTGGAGGATGGAGTTTACATAGATTGACCCTCGTAGCAAGCTGAGGATACTTATCTATCAAATAAATGTGTAGAACCATGATTGTTGGTTCTCATTTAGGCTTCAAAACAAGATTGTTGTGGATGCAAAAGTATGTACTAAATAAGGTTCTTTGGAAGAAGATCGCACTTGAAAATTCGAAATGTGTAACGGATTCAAGTCCAACATTGATGCACTTTAAGCGTTTAAGAAGAATGAAAATTAACTGTAGTTCATTATTAATTTTCCTTTTGTTTATATGGGTTCAAATACTCTGAACATGGGAATGCAAGTTGTTTACATGTTTTGAAACGTTTACAACCTCTCCCTCAAGTCTCAGATGTGATCCAAACTTAAAATTTGCAAGAAAATACATAGGAATTGAAAAAAATGTAGAAAATGGAAAGTGCAGAGGGAGTAACCATGACACACGGTCATGAAATCCTTGCCTGTGAGCGCTCAAGGTCACTGGCAAACAGTGGCCACTTGGTTTTACTTCTGTGGTGCTTCCAAGGTGCTGAAATTTGCTTTTTTTTTTTATCTTTGGAGTGTTAAGTGACCATCTAGAGGGTTGAACTCGACCGTAAAATCAATCAAAACCTTTGTTGATCATCACTTTTGTTTACGAATGATTTTTAGTACAAATCCGAAGAGCGTGCTATATGAAGACAAAGTTGTGTCATTCTGACCCTATGATTTTTAAATATCAGAATGAAGCCTAAAGAGGCTTGTTCATAACTTCCATGCTAGCTAGAAAACCCCCCCAAGTGAGAAAAAAAAGGAATTGATTTCTTCCTTCGAACGCTCGCTAGTGCTTGAACATAGTTTTTTTTTAAATGATACACATACCCCCTTGTCCTTCTCTGAACCGTCTCTCACCTTGAGTGAATAAGAAGAAGAAAAAGAAGTGGGCTGGAGTACTAGAGAATGCCTCATGACTTGCTTAGAATTTAGTAAGAACTTGCCCTTGTTGTTGTTTTTCACTATATGTGTTCTCCCTCACTATTGGTGTTCTCTTTCTTTTCTTTAGAGTCCAAATGTGCCTTTTATAGTTTTTAGAGGAAGTTGGGATGGTTTCCAGCAGTTGTAAGGGAGTTATACTTTGAAATAAAGTGAAATAAGTCCCAAAAATTGTTCAGGACCAAGTCACAGGTGGGAGTGACCACGGGCCATGGTCACTCCCGAGGCCTATTTTTGGACTTTTGCATATGTGACCCGTTTTTATATGTTTGGGGCTTGAACAATGTCCAATCTGCATGAGACTTGGAGGGATACTTTTTTACACTATTTTGAGTATTTCATAGAAATTTTAGCCTATTTTGACCTTCCAAAGTTGTTCGGCTTCCCCGTTGAAGGCGGGCTGCGGTCACTCCTAAAGCCCATTTTTGAACTTTTGCATGTGTAACTCATTTTCACCTGTTTGAGGCCCGAACGATGTCTAATCTTCACGAAACTTGGAGGGATGCTTTTTGACATTATTTTGAATGTGTCATATAAATTTCAGTCCATTTTGACCTTCTACAGTTGGTCAATTCCCCCATTAACTTTTTATAAAAATAGAATCTTTTTCAGCTGTTTGAGACTCAAATGATCTCAGTTTGATTTGAAACTTGGAGGGACTAGTGTCAAGAGTATCTTGAAGTGTACATACAAATTTGATACAATTTGGATTTGTGAAAGTAGGATTTCGAACAATAACCCATTTATTGCATATTCTAAGTCACTATTCACTTCACACTGTGGTAGTTAGCTTGTTTTCTACGTGAATGTTGTTCAATTGACTTGAAATTTTAGAAAATTTATTTTGAACATATTTTGAAAATATGTTCCTAATTTCGTTAGCTTTGGCTTTCTAGAAGTAGGATTTTGGCTAGTGACCTCCATGGCTTGGGGGTCAAGGTCTTATAAGCTGACTTACAGTGGAGGTAGGACCGAACGGAGTCCTCTTGACTTAAAAATTTGTAGGATCTCCCTTGAGCATGATTAAAGCTTTTTTATCTAAATTTCATCTATTTTGAACATCGAAAAGCAAGACTTTAGTTGGTGACCCCATGGCTTGAGGTCATTAACCCAAAATTGACATGCTTGTAGACCTTAAGTCAATGATGTCCGTTTGATCTAAAATTTTATAAAGCTTCCCTTGAGCATAATTTGAGTTTCCTCCAGAACTTTTAGCTAATTTGATCTTCACGAGGTGTCACTTTGCACAGTGACCCCACAGAGCTTAGTAGGCGATTATTCGAACTGAGTTTGACTCCAAATGATATCTAAATACTCTAAAACTTTGAAAGATAGTCTTTGAATATATTTGAAGGTATTCTTCCAAGTTTAAGTTTGCTTTGACATATAAAAGTGTCCATTTTCACAATGACCCCCAAAGAGTTGGCAAAGAGTCATTGAAGCTTGATTTTGAGCTTAGATGAAGTCCAAATGCTTTGCAACTTTGAAACATCATTCCCAAGCATGCTTGCCATGTAATTTTCATCTACTTGGTAATCCAAAACTTTGAGTGTGTTCAGTGACCCCTAGTTTTTGAACTAGTAAACTCTGAATTTGGTATTTGGTGAATTGAGTGACGAAATGAAGTTCAGTAACTTTGAAGTTTGAAATGTTGCATTCTGAGCTCATCTGAAGTCCTTTGAGTGGATTGCACTAGCTTTGAACTTCTGGATATAGTACTTGGCTTGCCATTCCAGAATTCCAAGGTTTATGTATCTTTAGTTTGGAATTTACTTGTAATGTCTTAGCTGCAACATTTGTAATTTTTTATGGATCAACAGAAGATCTTCTCTGCAAATTGATTGAATGTAATATGAAATGGTCTTTAGATGGTTGGTGGAGAGTAAATGGAAGAGAGACGAAGTGTATACAAAGAATTCAAATCCAGATTTACTTTATACCAAGATGATAGGAAAGGCGAAAGTGGAAGTAGTGAGGCGTCATTACTTTTGTAAGGGCATTTCAATTATTCCACCATGTTTCGAGAAAAGTATCCATCGTCCAACGAACCAAACACGGAGATGGGTTAATTTTCACTCGTTGGTGTACGGGTTAACTCAACTTGCACTCCTAGTTAAATTACCAAACTCATCATGAAGCTTTTAGAATGAAAGCTTAGGAAGAAGGCTTACTTTAAAGGCAAAAGCTTCGAGTTCACTAATATTGTCTTCATTCTTTTCTCCTTCTTGTTCTATACATATGAAAATCAAGGGAATTTCAGTCTAGAGCAAGAATGGCCGAAACTAATGGCATAGGTGAAGAGGTGCAAGGAGGGAGAGTGTGTGTGTGTCCAAAACTTTCCTAGACCCCCACTGAAGGTTTTAGGAAATCTCTAAAATGCCAAATAATCAGATAATATGTCTACGCAGTGGAAATTAAATCAAACAATACAATCACACATTACAAGAATGCACAAACTTAACATAGAAGACCCCAACCAGTTAAAAAACTATGAATCCAACAAGGATCAATTGTTAAACAAAGTTGAATAATTACAAGAAATACTCACACCCTTTTCGCACCCAAAAGACTGAGTTCTTTTTGCTACAACTCCTTTTACTCATGAACAGTCGTTTGCCGCACACTGCTCTCTACTTGATCAATCCGCACATTGAACACACAACATGGCCTCACAACTTCTACAAGAGATGTAGAACCAGTTGCTATCTAGAACAAAGTTTCAGCCCTTCAACTTTTATTGAAAGCTCTAAAAAAAAATGATCTCTAATGTGTAATCTCCATTTAAGTTAATGAGATATATATCTAGAGTTGAGAGAAAACCTCTTTTTTATAACTTGTAATTCATGCCTTAGAGTTAAAGTTCAAGTTGGAACAAAATATGCAACTCTGGCATAAATAAAAAATAATTCCACGCAGGTCGGTGGGTTTCTGTATAATGCCAAATCAATTAGTCAGAGGTCAAATCAATCAGATAAAGCTTTTGTTTCAGGTCAGATCGATTGGAGATTTGCCCGATTTACTAGATGAATTCCAGCACAAATTTCACCAAATTTCCCGAGGCCATTAATTTATCATTTTAGCTCCGCTTGACATAATCTTAGGCTCTATGGATATTTACTTGAAACGAACTTTCCAATGGTAAATAGTATTTCCATATCCAACCCTTAGTTTGTGAGATATGATATTTTTAATTTATATTATCCTCAGAAAAACACTTCAATTTGTTTTTTTTTTATTTCTTTACTTCAGTGCATTCGATAACTCATACCACAGACCATAATAAAAGAAATATAAAATAAAACTCAATGGACTCAGAGTTTTGTCCAACCTATGAATTAGTGATCATACAAAAATTCTTTCAGTCTCCTCCTTTGGCAATTCATGGACAAAATTTTCTACATACTCAGTCTATCCAAAATAAAACCAAAGTTACATTGAGTTGCAAAAAAAATTGTACCATTAGCACCCGCATTGTATCTATTTAATACCATGTATCTTCTGAGTCTTTTGTAGCTTGAATCTTCATACCTACCCCTGAATTGAATATTCACCCCTTTTTGTCCATAATTAACAAATGGAATTATGTTAGCAAGCATCATATCTGTCAACTAGGATCTAGTAGTAGCTCCCATTCAATTACAACTCCCCCTAGATTATATCTTTATAGCAGCACTGGGAGTGAGAGCTTGATCTTCTTGATCAGGGACTTAAAGACTTTGGCAGCCACACTTGTGAGTTAGTAACTTTCAACGTAGTGTGTGCCAAATTAGTAGGCAATTCTGATTTCTTTACCCAAATGGTTCCTTTCTCGACGTTTGGCTTAGACAATTACTTCTTCCATTGCTTGGTTTTAGGTAAAGCTATCTACTTATTGCAATGGGCACGATTATGTCCTTTAATCCCACAAAAATGACATGTGGCAGTAGATGCAAGACGTGACACATCTCCCTTCTTTGAACTACTCATGACATGATTTGTGCATGCAACATAATTAGTAGAGTATGCATTACTTGCAACAAAAATAGATTTACCTTTACCTTTACCTTTTGAAGTCAATGCACATTTATCATAACCTAGACCGCGTATGTCATTAGGCTTTCTCTGATTGCTCTAGATGTCTTCAATAATTTTCAAACCAGTGTTCTTCTTTTTCAAACAGGCTTTTGTAGAGTCTAGCTCAGACAATATAAATTTTTAGTTTGTCATTCACATCTTCTTTTTTAACTTGGCAAGAACTCATTTAAGAGACTCTAACTCTCTTACATGTAGCTCAAAGTCATCATATAATGAGTCATGTTTTTCATTCATTGAAGTTTTCTACTCTTCCAGGAGTTTAACCTTTGCATGTACATCCACTAATTCAACCTTGAGAAACACAACGTGATCTTTGGAAGCTTTCCACTTGTGTGCAATTTTATTCCTGAACTTAGTTAGCGTAACACACTCTTTATACAATGTGTTGTACTTCACTTCCCAATTTGCCTATTTATCTGACTCTTCATCATTATCAGTATTAGAGCCATAGTTAGAAGAACCATGTAAAGATTTAGCCATAAAGACCACAAACTTGCTATTAACCATGTTAGACTGATCAGGCTCAGGCTCTTTTTGATTTATTATCTCATTTTCAGAAGAACCGTCATCCTAGGTCAAATTGAATTCCTTTTAATTTGACTTCATTTTCAAATTTTCACTGTCATGTGCAAGATGAGCATAGCCTTGGCATTCAAAGCATTTAACTCTTTTTGAATTCTTTTTCTCAGATTTAGGATTCTTCAAATGAAACTTACTCCCCTTCATAAATCTTTTAAATTTCTTCAAAAACAAAACAGTCACTTTGGACCATTTCCTCATAATAAGAATCACTCTCAATTTTTTTTTACTTTCTTTCCTAATTCTTTGAAAGCCCTCAAAGCATTACTCTTCACCTTAGATTTTTCCTTATCCAAATGGTTTGCTTAGAAAGTTTAAAGATTTCCAACCATTTGGTTGACCTTGAGGGTGTCAAGATTCCACTTTTCTTCAATTACATTAACCTTTGAATTAAACTTAACGAGTAGAGACCTCAAAATCTTTTTAACAAATTTGTCTTCTGCTACTTTTTCAATAAAATTGAAAATAGAATTGACAGCATCATTCAACTTCGCATAAAAGTTTTTAACAAATTTGTCTTCTGGGACTTTTTCACTAAAATTGAAAATAGAATTGACAGCATCATTCAACTTCGCATAAAACTCAACGAAAGTCTCATCTTCTTCCATTATAATAGTTTCAGAAGATTTATTCAATCTCTGCAATTTTTCTTACTTCATAGTATCTATACCCTCATAGATAGTTTGCAAGACATCTTATTCTTCTTTTGCACTCTTACATGTGGATATCCTACAAAACTCTGCAACAATCACTCCATTTAAATACTATTCATAGGCTTAATATTACAATTAGCAAGATGCTTCTCATTTTTAGTCCATTGGGCTTTTGGTCTACGAACAGTTTGCCCACTAATAGCAATCGTAAGTTTGGCATAGCAATTGTAAGAACCTATCTTTTTAATATTTTGGAAAACATAACCTAGACCATAGTGTTGATCTTTTGTGGGCCTCACTTATGCTTTAGCCATGTTATTACTACTATTATTTTATCAAATTATTTTGGAAAATTATTATTTCCAAATTCTTTCCAGTGGGACCCACCACGAGATGATCATTTTGAATTTATATTGAGATTAGAGAAATTGGAGTTTATGTTTTATGAGAGTCTTTTCAAATTTCTTGTGATTGGAATCAAATTGCAACTTTTCCATTCATTACCACTCAATAGTGATAGTGCACATTCATTGCCATTCATAGTGCACATTCATTTCATCTTTTTGGATTCTCCCTCTCCCTTTTATAAAGGGGCATTCGGCGACAGGTCCCTCAATATTTTACTTTCTCGGGAGAGGTCTACGATGCTTTGTCATAGAGGCATAGATCCTTTTTTCAAATTTAATCACTTAAAAAGTCAAAAATGCCCTCCTTGTATATATAACACCAAGGTTTCCCTCTATATATTTTTCTACAACAGGTGGTGAGGGTGACAGCAATCGGCAACTAGCAACAAATGGTGCTCGGACTGCAGCAACAGCGACATAATAATGGCAAAATCCCAAACGCTCTTTCCCATCATGCTACGATGCAGCCAACCTCGACCTTGACCTAAGAAAAAATAAGAGAAAGAAAAAGACAAACATAAAGGAAAGAGAAAACGAAAAATAAAAATAAAAAACAATTCCTTTTTAAATATAAAAAAAATTCCGGGGTCAAAGAAAACCATACTATTACACAATGGAGCCCATGGTGGGCTAGTGAACTGATCAGATTGCATTGTTTAGGAGACTTCTAGTGTAACACAAACCTTAATAATACCGTTGCCTTTAAAAGCAAAATAAATTAGTGATATAGAACATAAATAGGTCATAACAAACGTTGAAAATAGCCCAATCCAACTCCAAGCTAGATACTTTTTAACTTTCATGGATCAAATCTAGCCAATCTTTAATCTCATCATCATGTATGGGTATTTGGGTTTTCATGGATGGAGCATTTGAGTATTTAGGTTTTATTTGGATTTTCAATTTTCAAGTGTTTGGGTATTTTAGTTCCAAGTAATGAGTGTTTGGGCATCTGGGTTTCCATTATTTGAGAGTATGTGCATTTGAGTTTTCATTTTAGAGTGTTTGGGTTTACTTGTTTAGTATGTTTGGGTTGGTTGGCTGGATTTCTCGGAATTCAAATGAGGTGGGAATGAGAGATGAGAGGGAAGAAAGGAAGAAAAGGAAGAAGAAGTGAAGCCCTTATGTTAGATAAATTTTGATCAAACTCAGTTAAATTTATCAGGACGAAGAAAGAAGAAGAAGAAAAAGAAGTGATATACCATTTTAGGTGTTGTTTGAAAGGTCTAACTAGGTAAAAAACCACGAATCCAAAAAGAATCAACTATTAAGCAAAATCCAACAATTACAAGATATACTCACACCTTTTTCGCTCCCTAAGGACTGAGTTCTTCTATAGACACTCCTTTGTCGTGCATTACTCTCTACTTGATCAACTCACACCTTAATCACTAAAGATAACCTCAACAACTTCTACAAGAAATATAGAAGCAACTATTCTCTAGGTTAAACTTCTACACTTCAACTCTCAATAAAAGCTCTAGAAAAAGGAAATCTCTAATCAGTAATCTCTACTTAGAATGAAGAGATAGATACTTTAGGGTTGAGAGAAAACTCCTTTCTATAACTTTAAGATTAGAGTCTAAGTAGGAATAAGACAGGTAACTCTAGCACAAACATGAAAAAATTCTGTGCAGGTCGATGGATTTCTACTCGTTGCCTGATCGATCGGTTAAAGGTCGAATCGATCAAATTAACTGCCCAATTGATCCAATTAAATTCAGTACAAATTTCTACAAACTTCACGAGACTATAACTTTGTTGTTTTATCTCCGATTAATGCAATCTTAAGGTCTACGGATATTTATTCGAAACTAGCTTTCCAATGGTAAATAGTTTGCCTATAATCGATACTTGATTTGTGAGATATGATTTTTTTTAATCTATGTTATTCTTAGAAAAATACTTCAAAGCACTTGAATTTGTCGTGCTTTCCTCGATTTCTTCACTTCAGTGCGTCCGGCAACTCGTACCATAGTCCATACTAAAAAAAACATAATTACAACTCAATGGACCCATTGTTTTGTCCAATCTATGAATTAGCCAACATATAACAATGCTTTCAAGCTCTCCATTCCAAACTTTAATAGAGCCTTTAAGCATTTGCAACTTTTTAGTGATTTTGAAGCCCACATAGCCCTATACTTGAAACCCAGACCAACAGTCTCTAGCCATTGAGAGAAAATCTTTATGCATTAGCTGATATTTCCCAAACCTAAAAAGCTTGGGGCCCCAATTGACGTTCATGATTCTATTTGTGTGCTCATGCAAACAAGCATTTAGGTTCCTGGCTTTACTATGTTTTAATAGTTATCTTTTTTTTCTTTTTTTGAGACTATAATAAAAACTTTCATTGAAGAAAAATGAAATTACTAAAAGAGAAGTAGAAAGTGAGGTACAAGAGTATTGTACCCCGCACTACCGCAACCTTGCTTGATAATGGTCCGTCTCTTTTCTTCTTTGTAACCTTGAACTTTCTTCTTTCCTAATATACATATCTCTTTTCAGTGCCAAAAAAATTTTGAGGGGAGCCTTTTTATTATTGCACCTCTTGATCTAACTGGAGTTGATGTGGTCCCAATCACCATAGTTGCTGGCCCAATGGGTCACTTCATGGGGTTAGGATGCAATGAGAGACACCTGAAGCACCCATTCAACCCAACACTCACCACTGGTCCAAATCACCACCACATGCAGATCAACAATAATTAAGCACCCCTTGTCCACTCTGTTTTATCAACAATAAGCAGTAGTTCTACCCAAAAAATAAATAAATAAATAAATAAGCAGTAGTTGGGCTTTATTTTATCTTGTACATAGCTCGCTTGATCCATTTTATCTTGCAGATAGCTCAAATGCAAAACCCAATGCTAACATGGTTTGATATAATTCGGCATATGACAAAAAAATGCCTCAATAAAATCAACAATTTTCACCTTTCCTTAATCTTCTACCTTCAAGTTCAATCCTGCATCCACAGAATAAACAATGACATACATACACTTATAAAAATATTTTGACGCAAGCAATGACATGGAAGCAGCAGTAGTTATCACCGTAGAGAATAGCTTAAAACACAAGGAAACAGAAAAGAAATCTTAAAGGGAAACATAACTGACCCAGCCGAGCACTATAAATTCTGGGTCCTCATTCGGCTCTCTCCATTCCATTTCATCATCTGTGCCATTTTTCTATAGCCTTGTATCTTTGCAGACTGCAATGGCGGGTGAGGTCATTCTCCTAGGTGCCTGGCCAAGCCTTTTTTGTCAGCGGGTGAGAATCGCATTGGCCGAAAAGGGGGTGGAGTACGAATACAAGGAAGAGAACCTTGCAGACAAGAGCGCTCTGCTGCTGAACTCCAATCCAATTCATAAGAAAGTCCCTGTTTTGATCCACAACAGGAGACCCATTTGTGAATCTCTTATTATTGTGCAGTACATAGATCAGGTGTGGAAGGAACATAGAGCTCCTTTGATGCCTCTGGATCCTTACCAGCAAGCCAATGCCAGGTTCTGGGCGGATTTTGTCGACAAAAAGGTCACCCCTTCTATCTATCCACTTTCAGTACACCTCTGTGTGGGTTTTGGTAAAAAAGCACAATTATTTTTCAAAGAAGCATTTGCATCAAACGTCAAGTGATGAAAGGAGTTTTAAGTGAAAAAACATCTCACTTTTCCCCTTTGATCCGTAGAAATTCAATTGCCAAAACATACCCTCAAGACTGGCATTGAATTTTTAACAATTCATAGTAAAGCGGGTTCTATTGGACTGGGGTTAAGGGGATGGGCTGATAATAATTACCCACAAAAGGGAAGACTTAATTTGATAGCCCCTTAAAACGTCTGCTTTGGATCATGAGAGTTCCAACTCATTCTTGCCTCACGGCTTTCAAAGGCCTCATATGGCATTAACGCCAAAGCCGTACTCATATACCAAGATCAGGACTTATATTTTCAACATGGGACTTGAATAAAGTCTCATGTTATTAACAAAGCATTTCACCCTTATCATGTGTTTTAATAGAACACAGAACGCTTCATGTGTTTGATCGAGTAAAGAGTCCATGAGCATATGCCGAGTCGCCAGGGTTGAAACAAAGGGGGCAAGGGGTGGCCATGACTCCCCAAGAAATTTTTAAAACCGCCTTCACTATATTACTAGTTTGCTTTTTCGATCAGTTTATTTATAAATGGGCCTAAATAAAACAATTATATTTCAAACTAATCTAACTGAATGATCAGCTCTATATCAAACAGTAGCACTTTCACGTTGATGCACAAGTTTTATCCTAATTTTTGAGTATATCTTGCCATCTTGATTACAGATATGTGACAGTGCAACAAGAATATGGAAGAAAACAGGAGAGGCACGTGAAGCTGCCAAGGAGGAATTTGTAGAGTCATTGAAGCTGATAGAAGGAGAGCTTGGTGAGAAGGCATACTTTGGAGGAGAAAACTTTGGGTTCACTGACATCACCCTAATCCCTCTCGCTTGCTGGGTCTACACTTTAGAAATGCATGGGACCTCAAGTGTAGAGAAAGAATGCCCCAAGCTGATGGCTTGGATGAAGAGGTGCCAGGGAAGACAGAGTGTTTCCAAGGCCCTTCCAGACCCCCACAAGGTCCATGAGTTTGTGGGTCAGTTGAAAAGAAAGTTTGGGTTAGAATAGGAATGGATGAAGGATTGGGACGTGATGCCCAAGGGACTTGTGTTTGTCGTGTGCCCTTTTGATGTTAACTGCAATGTCATAGGTGTGTTTGTCGTGTGCCCTTTTGATGTAACTGCAATGTCATAGGTTTGCTCGTTTAATAAGAGGCCCTTTGTTGTTGATGTTTATCTATTGTGAAGCAGTGGTACAATATTGCATGACATCTTCAGATTTTTTTTCATGTCTTTTCTGAGAAAGTTATGGTTGATATTATTTGGTATTTTGGTGAGATTTCCCAAATATTAAAAAAAACCCATTTGAAACTCTGAATTTTTCTTTTCTTTTTTAATTGCAATAAGTTTCTACACTTTGGGAAGAATTCTATTTTTCTTTAATTATAACATTTTTTTTTGAAGATTGCAATAATAATAATAAAAATAAGTCCATTAAAGTGATGAACAAAAGTGTCATTCCACTCAAAAAAAAAAAAAAAAAAAAACTTATGATGGTTGGAAGGCTATTGATTTTCGGACATGAATGATATCAAAATGAAAAAAAAAATTTCTCATTTACAAATACTAAAACCACAGTAGCCTATTTACAAATGATAAAAATCCTATGGTGGTATATACCAAAAAAAAGAAAAAGAAAAAAACACTCAATATAAAATTTTATAAACCTTTCCGATAAATTATGATGATGACAATAGGGGTTGTAATGACAATGCCAAGATTATACGTCACTATGGAGAACTTACCTAATACACTAATAAACAGAATGTGGCCTCCTCTCTCTAAAATTTGATCGGCAACTTGGGAGGCAGTTGGGTGATGTGAAGGACGTTGACATTTTTGTGCTCTAACAAATTTAGCTTGTGTCATTGATCTTATTATATTTCTATTTAAAGGATTTTACCCAGAAATCTTCCTTAGACGATACCCACATTGTATTGTAAGCATACCAGATTATTCCCCATGGCCCTTTCTCTTTTAAAAAAATATATTATGAAGAGCGCTGCTGGCGATTATTGTCTATTCATTAATATGTACAATAAGCGAGAGCCGCTATCTGTTCTTGTCTATTAGTGCAATGAAAAAGAGAATTGAGAGATGCTCAAGACAAGGCCAAGCCATATATCATATATATGTTTGTGTGGAGCACTTCTCCTATTTAGCTGAAAAAATGAGTCTTTTAATCTAACGAAAGTTGGATTTCGGGTTTGTTTGGTCGGTTGTTTGTGGCAAGTATAAATAGAGCCTCCACGGTTCGAAAGGAATAGGTGGTCCCCATTACTGACAGTGTCATATGTCCAACCCAAGGAACACTATCAAATGAACAAAAGTCCAATCCTCATCTTCCTTATACGGCATAAACCGTCAAAACCGAAACTCGAGTTGTATGTCTTAACTCGCGACAAACTAGAGCCACTAGCATCACTCACCACAAGCACCACTAGTGATCCTCACACAAAACACACTACAAATATATATATATGACTTTTACCTGCCGAAAAATTCATTTAGCAGCGGTGTCTTATTTCCACCGCTAAAACTCACTTTTTGCAACATGAAGTTATACCTTTAGTGGCAGAAAAAACTTTCTGTCACAACAATTGATCCCACCAAAAGTTTTTTTTTCCCACCGCTAATAATCATATTTTTAGTTTTTTTTTTTTTTTTGTAGTTTTTGAGCATCGCTAACAGCACTAGTTCGGCACGAGTTAAGACTAATTAGATAAACAACTCAAGTTTTGTGTTACTTTGATGGATCACACTAGAGAAGGACAACGAGGATTGAGCTCTTGTTCGTTTGATAGTGTTCTTTGGGCTGGACATATGCCACTGATCAAATGGGGACCATTAATTCCCACCCAACCGTGGATGCTCTATTTACACTCACCACAAACAACCCACCAAACAATCTTCAAAGATTGGGAAGAGGATCGCCGCTGGAGACTTTTACGTACTTTTTTTACACCCGAAAGGGCCCTAAGGTGTAATCTGGTGTGGTTAGAATTACTAAGTACAATACAGTGTAGGTGCAGTCTAAGGAAAATTTTCGTGTTGACTCCTCACATATTTTTTATTTTTATTTTGAAGGTTGCAGCCAACAACCAGCTGAGTACATGTTTATTGAGCTCATATATGCTACCTTTTTCCCTGTCTTCTTAATTCAAGACTTCACCAATTTCACTCTAATTAGAATTATAATTGATTTTGATCATATCTAAAAAATTTCAGGACTATCTATTTGAGGAAGGTGTATAATTTAAGTGATTTGGAACAAATAGAAATGAGGCCAGCATGAGTTAATTCAGATTGTCACTGCCATGCTTACCACAGCACGGCGTTATTTTGAAATTTCTCAAAGTAATTGTGAATATTAAATGACCATGAAGAAATGCATTATTTCTCAAGCCATGAAATCCAAGCCTGTTTCATAGATAGAATATACTACACTTTTTTCTTTTTTCAACATGAATATTAATTTTTATTTGAGACTTTCCTTCTAGGTTTCAGTATAAATAATGGGGATTTTAAACAACAAATATGGGTTAAAAACATAATTGACTCTTTAATATTCAAAGAATTAAAAATAAGGACAGGTTATTTATTTTTTTCATACTTGTATAGTTTTTGTTAGAATGCTGGATTTGTCTATCATTTTTATTCCTTTTTTTCTCTCTGTCAAGTTTTCCTATCGGATTGTTTTCAGTCATTTTTTTCCATTCAATTGTCCTCCTGTATATTTCAAAGAATTAAAAAAAAGGACAGGTTATTTATTTATTCCTACTTGCATACCATTTGTTAGAATGCTGGATTTGTCTTTCATTTTTCCTCCTTTTTTCTTTTTGTCAGTTTTTGCCATCGGATTGATTTTCAGTCAGTTTTTCCATTCAGATATCCTCCTGTATATATAGTATATCCTCCTGTATATATAGGATATCAGCTGGTAGATTTGTTTTTCCCATGAAACAGGTAGGCCCATACAGCGTGGCCCAAAAGAGTCTCCCTGTCTAGGATTCAATCCAATTAAGTTGTGCCTAGCCTAGTAGGCCGACTAACGGGCATCACTTTGAAGAGTTGTGTGAGAATTAGGGAAGTCAAAGGGCAGGGTTGGGCTGGTCCCAATGTTGTCTAGTCCTACCCTCAATGTGTGCATGGTGGGCCAAAGCCTTCAAAGAGCTTACACTACCTAAGCCCTTACACAGCCCACGCAGGCAAGGCATGGAGAGGGCCTGGCCATGCTAGGGCTGAACCCTATGTTTGAAGAGGAATCTTATATATATATATACATACATATTTATTTATTTATTTACACTACCGCTAAGAACTAAGCCATGTTTCTTTGTAAGAATTTATGACAGTTTTTGAAAAGTTGGGGTTTTTTGGAAATGATGCTGGCTTATCCTATGGCATTTTCAAATGCCATATATCTTTCTAAGAATTTCTGAATTCCACCCAATTACAAGGACTCTAATGCCCCATGAGAATTTCAGAATTCTACCTCCTTCACCTTTTGTTGAAATTTCAGGATGCTTAAGTAAAGGGAGCTATGCTTAAGTGCAAGGAAGCTATGTTTGGGAATTCATAAATTCTCCATACATAAATTCTTTGAATTCTAGAAAAGAAACATGCCCAAAGCATAAATCTAACATTAACCCTCCTTCTTTAATTATCCAATCTTGGGACTCTCACTACAATGCAACCACAGATCTCCCTTGATGCCTATGGATCTTTACCAGCAAGCCAATGCCAAGTTTTGGGCGGATTTTCTCAACAAAAAGGTCACCCCTTCTATCCATCTACTTTCAAAACCTCCGCATGGGTTTTGGCCAAAAAACAAAATTTTTTTCGAAGAAGTTTTTGCATCAAATAATGAAAAGAGTTTTTAGTAAAAAAAAAAAACATCTACTTTTCCCCTTTGATATGTAGAAATTCAATTACAAAAACGTACCCTCAAGATTGGGGTCTCACATTTTATTAGTAGATATTTTGTACTCTTTTTACATGACTCTTATTTTCTTGTCCTCTCAAATGACTTTTTAGTTCAATTTACTTTACGAGTGAATGACGCAAAGAAACCGTCAGTTTTTAGCAACTTTGATTGCTGGGTATGGGTTAAAAATAATCACGATCAACAAGAAGCTAGCCTTAAAACTTGTGGACTAAACTACTATTAACGTTGAGTGGGTAATGTTTCGACATATAAGTAATTCATTCAAAGTCAAGAGTAACGGTCTTTTTCCTAAGAGTTGACCAGAGTAAGATTTATTACAAAACAAAAGGGCTGACCCAGTAGTTTACCTAATCTATTACCGTGCATACATTTATAACCTTACATTAAATGACTAAACAAGCTTATTGGAGCAAAGTTTTGGTAGCAACTCTTCATGTGTTTTAATAAAACACAAAACTCTTCATGTGTTTGAATAAAGTAAAGATTCCAAGAGCATATGCCGAGTCGCCAGGGGTGAAACAAAGGGGGGCAAAGGGTGGCCATGACTCCCCAAGAAATTTTTAGAACCCCCTTCACTATATTACTAGTTTGCTTTATCAATCAGTTTATTTATAAATGGGCCTAAATAAAACAATTCTATTTCAAACTAATCTAATTGAATGATCAGCTCTATATCTAACAGTAGCACTTTCACGTTCATGCACAAGTTTTATCCTAATTTTTGAGTATATCTTGCCATATTGATTACAGATATATGACAGTGCAACAAGAATATGGAAGAAAAGAAGAGGCACGTGACGCTGCCAAGGTGGAATTTATGGAGTCATTGAAGCTGATAGAAGGAGAGCTTGGTGAGAAGGCATACTTTGGAAGTGAAAGCTTTGGGTTCACTGACATCACCCTAATCCCTTTCGCTTGCTGGGTCTACACTTTAGAAATGCATGGGACCGTATGTGTAGAGAAAGAACGCCCCAAGCTGATGGCTTGGATAAAGAGATGACAGGAAAGAGGAGTGTTCCCAAGGCCCTACCAGACCCCCCGCAAGGTCCATGAGCTTGTAGGTCAGCTGAAAAAATGGGTTGGGTTAGAATAGGAATGGATGAGGGATTGTAACATGATGCCCAAGGGACTTGTGTTTGTCGTGTGCCCTTTTGATGTAACTGCGATGTCATAGGTTTTTCTACTGTGAAGCAGTGGTGCAATATTGCATAACATCTTCAGATTTTTTCCATGTCTATTCTGAGAAAGTTATGGGTTGAAATTATTTGGTATTTTGGTGAGATTTCTAAAATATCAAAAAACGAAAAAAAAATAAAACCCTTAGAAACTCAGACTTTTCTTTTTTATTTGCAACAAGTTTCTATGCTTTGGGAAGAATTCTATTTTTCTTTAATTATAACTATTTTTGTTGGAAGATTACAAAAATAATAATAATAACAATAAGAAGTCCAATAAAGAGTTGGGCAAAAGTGTCATTTCACTAAAAAAAACTTATGATGGTTGGAAGACAATTGATTTTGGGGACATGAATGATATCAAAAAAAAAAAAAAAAAAAATTTCCTGTTCTATTTACAAATACTAAAGGCACTGTATCCCATTTACAAGTGATAAAAATCCTATGGTGGTGTATACAAAAAAAAAACAAAAAAAATAAAACAAAACAAAAAAAATGTCAATATAAAATTTTATAAACCTTTCCCATAAATTATGATGATAACAACAGGGATTGCAATGACAATGCCAAGATACGTCACTATGGAGAACTTACCTAATACACTAATAAGCAAAATGGGGCCTCCTCCCTCTAAATTTTGATTGGTGACTTGGGAGGTAGTTGGGTGATGTGAAGGACATTGGCATTTTTGTGCTCTAACAAATTTAGCTTGTGCTATTGATATTATTATATTTATATTTTGAGGATATATATATTTATTTATTTATTTATTTACACTCTAGTAGGAGCTAAGGCCCTGTTTCTTTAAATTTTTGGTAGGCTTTTGGGATGTTGAGGATTTTAGGACATGATATGATAACTTGTCTTATGGCATTTTCAAATGCCACATATCTTTCAAGAATTTTTGAATTCTAGCCAAATGAAAGGACCCAAATGCCCTGTGGGAATTTCAAAATTCTACCTACTTCACCTTTTGCTGGAATTTCTAGATGCTCGAGTACAAGGGAGCTGTGTCTGGGAATTCATAAATTCCCCATACAAGAATTCTTTGAATTCTGGAAGAGAAACAAGCCCAAAGTGTAAATCTAACGTTAACCCTCCTTTTTTTAATTATCCAATCATGGGACTCTCACTGCAATGCGACCATAGAGCTCCTTTGATGCCTCTAGATCCTTACCAGCAAGCCACTGCCAGGTTATGGATGGATTTTGCCGGCAAAAAGGCCACCCCTTCTATCCATACACTTTTAGTACACTTCCGTGTGGGTTTTTGCAAAAAATCACAATTTTTTGAAGAAGCATTTACATCAAATGACGAAATGAGTTTTTAGTAAGAAAACATCTCACCTTTCCCCTTGGATCCTAAGAAATTAAATTACAAAAAGATACCCTCAAGACTGGCATTAAATTTTTAAAAATTCATAGTAAAGCAAGTTCTATTGAATTGGTTTTAACAGGATGGGCTGATAATAATTACCCACAAAGCGGAAGAAATAATCCGATAGCCCCTTAAAACGTTTGCTTTGGCTCATGAGAGTTCAACTCAATTTTGCCTTACGATTTTAAAAGGCCTCATGTGAGGTTAATGCCAAAGCCATACTTACATACCAAGATCTGGACCTGGATATTTCCAATGTGGGACTTAAATAAAGTCTCATGTTACTAACAAAGCATTTCATCCTTACCCCTGCGGAGTCCTCTATCGTGTCTCAAAAGCTCACACACCAACTTTGGCTTGATCTTACCTCAAGAGATTACTCAAGTAGATTAGGGTCTTACATTTAATTAGTAGATATTTTGTACTCTTTTAACATGACTTTTATTTTTTTGTTTCTTAAAATGACTTTTCACTTCAATTCACTTTACATATAAATGACGCTTAGAAACTGTCTAGTTTTAACAGACTTGATTAGTAGGTATGGTTTACAAATAATCACGATCAATTAGAAGCTAGCCTTAAAAGTTGTGGACTAAAATACTATTAATTTTGAGTGGGTAATGTTTCGACATATAAGTACTTCATTCAAAGTCAAGACTAACGGTCTTTTTCCTAAGAGTTGACCAGAGTAGGATTTATTACAAGTTGACCCTGTAGTTTCCTTAATCTATTATCGTGCATACATTTTATAGCCTTACATCAAATGACTAAACAAGCTTATTGGAGCAAAGTTTTGGTAGCAACTCTTCATATGTTTTAATAAAACACAAAACTCTTCATGTGTTTGAATAAAGTAAAGATTCCAAAAGCATATGCCGAGTCGCCAGGGGTGAAACAAAGGGTGGCAAGGGGTGGCCACGACTCCCCAAGAAATTTTTAATACCCCCTTCACTATATTACAAGTTTGCTTTTATCAATCAGTTTATTTATAAATGGGCCTAAATAAAGCAATTCTATTTCAAACCAATCTAATTGAATGATCAGCTCCATATCAAACAGTAGCACTTTCACATTCATGCACAAGGTTCATCAAAACTTTTAAGTATATCTTGCCATCTTGATTACAGATATATGACAGTGCAACAAGAATATGGAAGAGCAAAGGAGAGGCACGTGAAG
The DNA here is from genome assembly GCA_037013555.1 of Sextonia rubra. Lineage (NCBI taxonomy): Eukaryota > Viridiplantae > Streptophyta > Magnoliopsida > Laurales > Lauraceae > Sextonia > Sextonia rubra. The sequence goes on from JASUAD010000009.1 coordinate 30,381,874, forward strand.
CTGCCACCAACGAGGAATTTACAGAGTCATTGAAGCTGATAGAAGGAGAGCTTAGTGAGAAGGCCTACTTCGGAGGAGAAAGCTTTGGGTTCAGTGTCCATTGGGGGCATTGCACCCGTTGGATTTCAAAATCAATAATATTAGCCACACTCTCTATCTTACAACTCATCTCATATCTGTTCTATGTGGCAGGCTTAATTAATTTATTTTGCTTTTAACATTATGGAGATGAGGTAGAGAAAACTGCCACATAAAATAATTATGAGATAAGTTGTGAAATAGAAAGTGTAGGTAACATTATTATTCCGCAAAACAACTACAGCTGAAAATGGCGCGGCCCCATGGCCCACTCAACCCAAACGCGTTGACCCCTTTTAACGACCGAAACCATCTATACCCTTACCCTTTCTCAAACTACAAAATGAAAAGCCCACTTCCTCGTCTGTCTCCCTTCCTCTTCTGACGTCTCATTCACTCTCTGATGTTCAGGAAAGATTTGAGGCCAACAAAGGTATGTTTACACTTTCTCCTTACAGTCCTTGTTGTGGTTTGATTTGATTTTGAAAATCTAATTGGCTTGGACAGAAAAAGGTGATTTTTTTTGGGGGTGTGCTGTGGTTTTAAGATCTGGGGGTTGATGTTTTTGTTGGTTTATGAATGAGTTCTTTGTGAGTGTAGGGATTTTTTTGATGTGTATGTTATCTATTCATTATGTTGGATGATACTAGGACTGATTTGGATGGGGGAGGAAATGAAGGTGGATGCCGAATGGAGAAAATGGGTCTATAAAGAAAATCTACAGTGACTGTTCTCTCCAGTTCAAATCTTTCCTGACAGTTCTATCTTCTGTTGTCTCCACATCCAAATGGGGCTAGAGAGAAGATCATGTGATTTTATACCATGCTTGTTTGTTATTTTGAATCGGCCCACGTGATTTTTTTTCCCTCGGATTTCTGTGAGTGGTAAGCTAAATTGGATTATTGGCTTGGCTTTGAAACTGTACCTGAAAAACTGTTGGTTTGGTTGGAAAATGAGTTCTATGAGGATGAGATAAGGGTTTTGAACATGGAACTAATGGGACTGGATGGGTTTGTTTTTGCCTTTACGAAAGTTTTTGGTAGAAGACCAAAGAGAACCTTCGTACATTAATCAGAAATCCCATTTGCTTTAGAGCTCTAGGGTTTTAGTTTAACTAGCACTGCAGGAAGCTTTTCGTAAAATCATTGCAAAAAACGCTTGTCAATCATGCTGGAAAGCTGTTGGGGGGTGCATTTGATCTCCCTGCTAATGTGAATAAATACTGTAAGTACATAACAATAAAATAATGTAAGTACATACTAATAAAATAATTTTTGACCTTCTCAACTCATTATTATCTGCCCCCTTCAAACAAAAATCCTGGGTCCACCATTATGAGATCACCCTAATCCCTTTCGCTTGCTGGGTCTACTCTTTAGAATTGCATTGGACCTTAAGTATAGAGAAAGAATGCCCCAAGCTGATGGCTTGGATGGAAAGGTGCCAGGAAAGAGAAGAGTGTTTCCAAGGCCCTTCCAGACCCCCATAGGGTCCATGAGCTTGTGGGTCAGTTGAAAAAAAGGTTTGGGTTAGAATAGGAATGGATGAGGGATTGTGACATGATGCCTGACAGACTTGTGTTTGTTGTGTGCCCTTTCGATGTAACTGCAATGAATATGAATAGTCTTGTGTGGTGACTTGATGGGATGCATCAGATGGACGGTCTTGATCTTGACCATGGTGAATTGATGAAATCTTGTGATGCACTTACACAGTGCTTCAAAATTTAAGGATATGCCCACTCAAATGAATGTTTTTGACTCAGCCTGTGGTCTTCACTTGAGCTAATTCGAATAAGTAGAAAATTTGATGCAGCCTCAGGGTTTTGGCACCCTCTCTCAGGTACACGCCTCCGTTTATACTTCTCCATCTCGCAGAAATTTGATGCAGCCTTAGGGTTTTGGCACCCTCTCTCAGGTACACGCCTCCGTTTATACTTCTCCATCTCGCACCTCCTTATGATTTAACACTGCACTCACTTCTCAGGTACGAGTTAGGTTTCTCTGCTGTTCTTCTTTCAATTATTTTTCCCTTTTTTGTTCTTCCTGGGATTGCAGTTGTTTGAGCATCTTCTTCGGATCTTCTATTTATTCAATTTTTGTTTCTTTGGATGATGTGCTTCATTTCTCAAACTGCATCATTCAATTATTCGTCAGTGACATTGCTGATTGATGGCAGTGCTGTAAAATAGAATGGCCATAGAAGTTAGAAAGAAAATAATGAATATGAATAGTCTCGTGTGGTCACTTGATGGGATGCATCCAATGAACGGTCTAGATCTTGAGCTTGGTGAATTGATGAAATCTTGTGATGCACTTACACATTGCTTCAAAATTTAAGGATATGTGGCGCAACCCCGGATCGTGGGTCGGGTGAAGAACAATCTACTGAGGGATTGTTCGAATCCGAAGATTCAATGACGGTGACGATCAAAACCTAGAACGAGAAACTCTGGAAAACTGAATTTTTGTTGATAAAAGCATACCTTTACAATGAAGAACTCCTCCTTATATAGGAGAGGTTAATTCTAAAATAGAAGGCCTAATTGTACACAGACATGACTTACTAAAAATAAAAATAGGAAGTAAATAAAGATAAATAAGGATAGGAATCCTTAAGGAAGCTGAGGATCAATTGAATGTCTTGCGGGCCTGTGATCTGGGCCGAACTTGGGTTCGGCCTGCATCAGCTCTCCCCGGCTTGGAAAAACTCGACTCCATCGAGTTGAGTGCTTGATATCTCTCGTAAAGATCAGGATTGATGCGTTGGAAGTCAGTAGCTGTAATCCATGTAGCATCGGAGAGAGGACGATTCCGCCAACGTACATAAAACTTCTGGTAACCTCCTTGACGTGTAGAAACAATTTGATCATCAAGGACATCAACAATTTCATCAGTATGTGGAGAATTAACTGGTAAAGATATAAGTTGCTCTTCATTATCTCCTTTATTATCATGGCTACAATAGAGAGTAAGATCCTCGACATTGAATGAAGAACTTACGCCTAAATCAGTAGGAATATCGAGAATATAAGCATTGGGATTAATCTTCTGGAGAACCTTGAAAGGGCCTGAATTACGAGGGTGTAACTTCTTGTTAGCTCCAGGTGGCAACCTCTCAGGTCAAATACGCACCATAACCATATCGCCTTCCTTAAATTCAACAAAGCGACGATACTTGTCAACTTGCTGCTTATAAACATCATTTCTGGCAGATATATGGCGACGTACTTCATTGTGAACTTGCTGCATGTGTTGAAAGAAATGCTCAGCATCTGCACTGACGCTGGCATCAACTGGTAATGGGACAAGATCAACAGGGAGTCGTGGACGAACTCCTGTCACAGCTTCAAATGGTGAAATTCCAGTTGATCGATTGACATAATTATTGTAAGCAAATTCTGCCATAGGTAACACTTGATCCCAGTTTGTGATACGATCACGTACAAGACAACGTAACAGTTGTCCAAGACTTTTGTTGACTACTTCTGTTTGTCTATCAGATTGAGGATGATAAGCAGTGGAGAAATTAAGCTTGGTGTTAGACAACATCCATAAGGTCTTCCAGAAATAACTCATAAACTTTATATCTCGGTCAGAAATAATAGTCTTTGGAAGTCCATGTAGCCGAATAACTTCTTTGAAGAATAATTTAGCCACTTTGTAAGCATCAGCAGTTGCAGTGCAAAAAATAAAGTGTGCCATCTTTGAAAAGCGGTCAACAACAACGAAGATAGAATCAACCTTTCTAGCAGTCGTGGGTAAACCGAGCACAAAATTCATGCTAATGTCTTCCCAGGGAGTATGTGGAACAGGCAAAGGCTGATGTAATCCAGTGTTCTTCTTGTTTCCTTTTGCAATCTGGCATGTTCGGCATCTCTCACAAATATGAATCACATTGGTTTTCATGCAAGGCCAATAATATCTGTCACTGACAAGAGCAAGTGTTTTGTCGCGACCCAAGTGTCCGCTACATCCTCCTGCATGCAACTCTCGAACAACATATTCACGAATAGAAATGGCTGGAAGACAGAGTTGCGTACCTTTGAATAAGAAGCCATCATGAAGACTATAATGAGGATGCTGAATATGATCACCATTAAGAAGATCCGCATAGATAGAACCAAAATCCTTATCAGCGGCATAATCTTGTTTGATTTGCTCAAAACCAGGCACGTTAATAGACATGGCAGCCAAAAGATGTTTCCTCCTACTTAATGCATCCACAATCAGGTTATCCTTTCCAACTTTATGACGAATGCTAAATTTGAATTCTTGTATATATGCACTTCATTTAGCACGGTTAGCGCTGATCTTCTGCTGAGAGTGTAGATGTTGCAGAGCATCATTATCAGAGTAAAGCACAAACTCATTAGCAATCAAATAATGTCTCCAATGACGAAGTGTTTGGACAAGTGCATAGAATTCCAAATTATATGCAGCATACTTTCGCTTAGCATCAAAAAGTTTCTCACTGAAGAATGCCATAGGATGTCCTTCCTGGCTAAGGACACCACCAATGCCAACATTTGAGGCATCGTAAGCAATTTCAAATAGCTTGCTAAAATCAGGAACCTATAGAACAGGTGCTTCAGTAATCTTTTGCTTGATCTTCTCAAAAGCCCTAGTGGCTGCATTGGTCCACTTGAAATCACCTTTCCTCATACAATCCGTAATAGGAGTCATAATAGTACTGAAGTTTCTGATAAACCTTTTGTAAAAATTGGCAAGACCATGAAAACTACAAACTTCAGTAAAGGTAGTAGGAATTTGCCAATCAAGAATAGCGCTTACTTTTGCAGGATCCATCTTAATTCCTTGCACAGATACTACATATCCCAAGAAAACAACAGAATCACTCATGAAAGTGCATTTCTTGAGATTGATATAGAATCGCTCCCGGCGGAGAAGTTAGCAGACCTTTTCTAAATGCTGAAGATGATCTTCTTTTGACTTGCTGTAAATAAGAATATCATCAAAGTAGACAACAACAAATTTTCCAATAAAAGGCTGCAATAATTGTGTCATAACCCGCATAAATGTACTAGGAGCATTGGTTAAACCGAAAGGCATAACCATCCATTCAAAGAGACCATCCTTTGTTTTAAAGGCAGTTTTCCATTCATCTCCTGGTCTTATTTGAATTTGATGATAACCACTTCGCAGATCAATTTTTGAAAATATGCATGCACCAATCATCATGTCCAACATATCATCCAATCGAGGAATAGGGAAGCGATATTTTACCGTGATTTTGTTAATTGCACGGCTGTTGACACACATTTGCCAGCTTTCGTCCTTCTTTGGAGTGAGAAGTGCTGGAACATCACATGGGCTGAAACTTTCCTTTATATGGCCTTTCTGAAGCAGATCATCAACTTGCCTTTTTAACTCTTCATGTTCTGCTGGACTCATCCAATAAGCAGGTAAGTTAGGTAAGGAAGCTCCTGGAACAAGATCAATAGTATGCTGAATGTTTCTTAGTGGGGTAGCTCTGTGGGTAACTCATCAGGAACTAAGTCAGCAAATTTGTCTAATAAGGGCTTCACTTCCTGAGGAATGGCATGAGAATCATCAGCAACTTGTTTAGTAACTAAGGCATACATGACACCTTGCTCTTTGCTTTCAACTTCAAATTTCCGCATGGTTAAAATATGCGAGGTAGGAGAAAATACGGCGGCGGCGGGAGAAGAGGTAGGAGAGGATGGCGGAGTCTACAATGGACGCAACGCGATCCGTCTACCTTTCCAATTGAAAGCATAGGTATTGTGTTCATGATCTATGATCACTTTAAGCTTCTGTAACCATGGCCGCCCAAAAAGAATATGTGTAACGTTCATTGGGATGACGTCACATAGAAGAGTATCCTCATAATTGCCAATCTTAAAAGGCATCTTCTAATTCTTGACTTAGTTTAAGGATGGTTTCATCCCTCTGCCGATCAGTCATCCAATGCTGAAGATCATCACCTCTTCTAGGCATGATTGCTGGTTTTTTTTTTTTTTTTTTAGAACAAAAAGTGGGTCGGACGGGCCGGATCTACTTAATTCCGTATGCAGACCCAACACTCACACGTGCGAACAAGAGAACTTGTTCTCTCTTTCTGCTGTCTCAGTCTATGTGCAAGAAACAAAATAAAGGAAGGAAGGAGAGATCGCTTAGCTGAAGAAGGCAAGAAGAGGAAAGAATGGAAACCCAGCGATGGAGGCTAAAACGATCGTCAACGGTGCTCGTGGCCACTACGGAGGACGGCGACGACGAAACGGCTGGAGGCCGCCGCTGCTGATAGTGACGACGAAGCTGACGACGCAACGGCTAGAGGCCACCGCTGCCAGGTACGTGGCCTTTCCTCTTGCTCCTCTTCTTCTCGTCTTGCGTCTGCCTGCTTTTTCTCTCTGCGCTCTCTTGCTCCGCTACTTTCTCTTTTTTTTTTTTTTGCTCTGGGGGGAATGGACTGCCGCTATCGAGGGTTGAAATAGTGGTCGAAGGGTGAAGGAACGGCTGGTGCGTGAGTGGAGATCAGAAGGGGTATCGGTTCAAGATCAAGGTTTAGAGGTAGGAAAGGGCCGAGGAGTAGAGAGAGGGTTTAGGATTTGAAGAGAGGGGTGGAGGATTCGATTCGGAAGGTTGGGTGTCACAGAGGTTGTGGGTTTTTGGGTTTCGGGGGTTCAGCTGAAAGGGTTGATAGGGTTGGGGTTCTAGGGTGTCCGGTAAGTGAAAGAGGTTTGGGATTGTCTGGGATTGGTCGTGGGTGATCAGGAATGGAAATTTAGAGTAGCAAAACTGCGGCTGGCAGCAGATGGGTCTGGGCGTTATGGATTTGTCAGTCAGGCAGGGTCGACTAGGGTTCTTCGGTGGTGGAGAAGATTACCGGTGAGCGGTGGATGATGAATTTCGGAAACGACAGAGGCTTCCGGCGACCGGATCTGGGCTCTGATACCAATCTGGCGCAACCCCAAATCGTGGGTCGGGTGAAGAACAATCTCCCGAGGGATTGTTTGAATCCGAAGATTCAATGACAGTGATGATCAAAACCTAGAACGAGAAACTCTGGAAAACTGAATTTTTATTGATAAAAGCATACCTTTACAATGAAGAACTCCTCCTTATATAGGAGAGTTTAATTCTAAAATAGAAGGCCTAATTGTACACAGACATGACCTACTAAAAATAAAAATAGGAAGTAAATAAAGATAAATAAGGATAGGGATCCTTGAGGAGGCTAAGGATCAATTGAATGTCTTGTGGGCCTGTGCTCTGGGCCGGACTTGGGTTCAGCTTGCATCAATATGCCCACTCAAATGAACATTTTTTACTCGGCTTGTGGTCGTCGCCTGAGCCAATTCGAATAAGTAGAAAATTTGACACAGCCTTAGGGTTTCGTGCACCCTCTCTCAGGTACAGGCCTTCGTTTATACTTCTCCATCTCGCACCTCCTCATGATTTAACACTACGCTCACTTCTCAGGTACGAGTTAGGCGTCTCTGCTGTTCTTCTTTCAATTATTTTTCCTTTTTCTGTTCTTCCTGGTAGTGCAGTTGTTTCAGCATCTTCTTCAGATCTTCTATTTATTCAATTTTTGTATTTTTGGATGATGTGCTTCATTTCTCAAACTGCATCATTCAATTATTCATCAGTCACAGTGTTGATTGATGGCAGTGCTGTAAAATGAAATGGCCATAGAAGTTAGAAAGAAATAATGAATATGAATAGTCTCAATTGGTCACTTGATGGGATGCATCCAATGGACGGTCTAGAACTTGACCTTGGTGAATTGATGAAATCTTATGATGCACTCTAAGAAGCATGGACACGTATAAGAAAGTGATGTATCCGTGCCGGACACCAACACTGCACGGACACTCTCGAACACGTGTCCGATACTATTTTAGACGTGTCCATAATTAAGAACTGAAAATCTTAATTTCGGACACTTATCCAACACTCTTTTTGCGACATGTCCCACAATTCACAGCCCACATCTATCACTAAAAAATAAACATGTGGTTGATATTTCTTGGACACTTTGTTAACATGTGGTTACTAAAACTTGTAAACTTAATGTATGACAATTTTATGCCATAGAAAAATGTATGGTTGTTAATATTAATCATATTACAAGCAAAAGATAAATAAATCTTTCACTGAAGAATAGGCCTCGAGATTGGCTTCTTTTTTGCTTTTCGTTTTTTTTTTTTTTTGAGGGAGGGGAAAGAAATTATCCTTCCTTTTCTTTGTATGGATTTTATAAAACTATGAATATTTCATGTTTAATGATTATAAATTATGTTTTAGTGTTGTATTAATATTTGATAATTTGACATGTTTGTTAGTTAGTACTTGAATTTTTATTTTTTGATTGCTAAATTGATTAAAAAGTTAAACTGATATTATTTTTTAGTAGATGACTAAATATATAAATTAATATATATTATTAACGTGCCCCTGACGTGTCCGTGTCATTCTTTTTTGAGAAATGTCGTGTCAGCGTATCCATGTCGTGTCGTATCTGTGTCACGTGTTCGTGTCCATACTTCTTTGGATGCACTTACACAATGCTTCAAAATTTAAGGATATGCCCACTCAAATGAATATTTTTGACTCAGCTTGTGGTCTTCACTTGAGCCAATTCGAATAAGTAGAAAATTTGATGCAGCCTGAGGGTTTCGTGCACCCTCTTTCAGGTACACACCTCCGTTTATACTTCTCCATCTCGCACCTCCTCATGATTTAACACTGCACTCACTTCTCAGGTACGAGATAGGCGCCTCTGCTGTTCTTCTTTCAATTATTTTTCCTTTTTCTGTTCTTCCTGGTGTTGCAGTTGTTTCAGCTTCTTCTTCAGATCTCCTATTTATTCAATTTCTGTTTCTTTGGATGATGTGCTTCATTTCTCAAACTGCATCATTCAATTATTCATCAGTGACATTGTTGATTGATGGCAGTGCTGTAAAATAGAATGGCCATAGAAGTTAGAAAGAAAATAATGAATATGAATAGTCTCGTGTGGTCACTCGATGGGATGCATCAGATGGATGGTCTAGATCTTGACCTTGGTGAATTGATGAAATCTTGTGATGCACTTACACATTGCTTCAAAATTTAAGGATATGCCCACTCAAATGAACATTTTTTACTCGGCTTGTGGTCGTTGCCTGAGCCAATTCGAATAAGTAGAAAATCTGACTCGGCCTTAGGCTTTCAGACACCCTCTCTCAGGTACAGGCCTCCGTTTATACTTCTCCATCTCACACCTCCTCACGTAACACTACACTCACTTCTCAGGTACGAGTTAGGCATCTCTGCTGTTCTTCTTTCAATTATTTTTCCTTTTTCTGTTCTTCCTGGTATTGCAGTTGTTTCAGCATCTTCTTCAGATCTTCTATTTATTCAATTTTTTTTTTTTTGGATGATGTGCTTCATCTCTCAAACTGCATCATTCAATTATTCATCAGTCACATTGTTGATTGATGGCAGTGCTGTAGGATAGAATTTTAAAAGAAAAAATGATACTGCCATTGCTATTCAATTTGAGTGTCAAGTTGAATAGTTGCCCATCAGAAATGGGTGGATGATATATATATATATATATATTTTGCCCTAATTGATTTGCTTGTGCTTCACTCAGAACTTTGGCTGTAGATGAATAGTGCACCCTTCACTGTGTCTCCAGTTTTTTTTTTGTTCCCCTGGCGGGGATGGAAATTTTAATGACTCATTCTAGACCAGTGTTTTCTATGGCTAAAGTTTATTATTAGAAATAAATGGCCATGGTTAGCAAACTTTTATCCTGCCCTTCTCTAGGTCATGCCCCTTTTGGATTGAGGAAGTCAGTCCAGCTAGGTGGAATAATTTCATTGCAAGGGCATGAGAGAGAGAGAGAGAGAGAGAGAGAGAGAGAGAGAGAGAGAGAGTAATTTCACATTTGAGTTGTGAGTGATCCCATCTGGGTTGATTGATTCCCCAAACCGAGTTTACTTCCTTCTGCTTGTCAGTTAGAAAATGCACATGATTTTTCATTGTAGGATTAGATAGATTAATCACAACATCACCTGCCTGCCTCAGTCCTATAATTTCCATCTGTTGTGTTACTGTTGGTGCCGCTGTCCATATTGGTAGTTCTGTTTGCAATAGGTCTGCTAAGACTTACAACAATCCATATTGGTGCCACAGTCCCATCTGGGTTGATTGATTCCCCAAACTGAGTTTACTTCCTTCTGCTTGTCAGTCAGAAAATGCACATGATTTTTCATTGTAGGATTACAAAGACAGATTAATCACAACATCACCTGCCTGCCTCAGTCCTATAATTTCCATCTGTTGTGTTACTATTGGTGCCACAGTCCATATTGGTGGTACTGTTTGCAATAGGTCTGCTAAGACTTACAACAATCAGTATGAGAGTGGACTCATGGCTGATAGAGCTAGGCTTGATAAGGATCTGTTTGTATAAATTAACCTTTATGGAAACCTTGGTTGGAGGAAGTGTTTGTGATGGAATGGTTGGTTAGAGCTGTAGAAGATAGTTATAGAAACATCTGGATTTGCATGGAAGATTTTTAAAGTAAGCTCAACCCTGAGAATTTCGCAGATTGGTTGACGGCTATTGAAACATTAGTTATATGGAGGACCTGCAAATGCCCAAGTGATGTCTGTTTCCACAAAACTCAAGGGGTATGCACTGATTTGGTCCAAAATAAACTTTTGCATCGAAACAGGAAACATACACATGGCCAATGATGAAGGATACCTCAGTTGCGTATTCCTTTTCTTCCAACTACATTCCTGACCATGGGATCATATTAGGTACTAATTTTAGGCCTTCAAAGTTGTCTAAATCTTATCCACTAAATAAAGTCGGATGGGTGCCAAATTTGCATGATCAATCTAGGATTGTATCAAATTTGGATGAATGTAAGGTTTTGGAGCGTGCTAATTCACAAGGGCACTGTAGTGAGTGTTGAGTGGTGTAGATTAATTATATGGTGGACCAGGTGGGTCTCACAGGCAAAGTCGTTCCTTGCTTAGGGACTGTTTGGCCATCCCTAGGAATTGGTATCTATTGGTTCCTATATCCTAGTTATGTAAGTCCTAGTTTTGTAAGAAAACAAGCCAACAATCATATTTCAATACTCCTTGTCTTCTATCCCACCATCTCATTTTCTTCCCTCTATATGTTGTCCATAGTTTTCAAAATCAGAATCATATCGCAAATTGTTCACACCCATGAATTAAATCATATCACAAATCGTAGCATTTTTTTTATTTTTCTAATAAAAATAAAAAATAATTATAATTAAAAAAAGAAAATCATAATTATTGATAATCTCCATTTTCCCATTATAGCAGTATAAATGCAATAATAAATCTATCATACAATCATAACAAGAATGTCATGACATATATTAATATAATATATATAATAAATGATTTTATATAGTTAAAAAAAGTTTAAGGTATCAATATATTTTTTTTTTATTATCATTGAATCAAAAAATAAAATTGAAACCGTCAATGTTGCATGGTAGGATATCTCTTGAAGTAAAGATAGTGTTAATGGAGGAAAAAAAACACCAAAATTTATTAAAAGAACAAGAAGATATAGACAAGCACAATATGCATAGTCGAATGCTTTAATTAAATGTATGTTCTTTATTCATCTTTAAAACCTCATCAAAGCCACAAAAAAATTCTTAGGAGGTTTCATTAACTACTAAATAACCATTTAAAAATAAAAAGTGCTAAAAGAAAGAAAGAATTAAGAAAAAAAAAATTATTAACATTAACTTATTAGTTGTGGCTATTCTTGCTTAGTTGAATCACTTGAATCGTATGATTCGATGAAACGTGTATCGAATCGTAAGATTCATACCTAAATCCTAAGATTCATTTGTAAATGGGATTTGTTACATAGATATGAATCATTTTCCTTAAGATTGGGGATATGAATCGGGATTCAGGATACAAATCGTAGGATTCTAATAACTATGATGTTGTCTAATGTATGCATGCTTGCAATTTCAGTCTCAAATTCCTACTTGTCCAAACTGAATCCCTTAACCTTGTACTGTCCATGCTTTCAGAATTTCTGTTTGGGCCTGTTTGTTTAACCAGGATTTAGTTTCTTGGATTTCAAACTATATCTTTGTATCGAAGAATATCTGAGTATTTTTTTTATCTCTGGAATAAATATTACCATTACATCATCTTTTTATTTTATTTTTTCCTGTTGGAATTTGAGGTCTTTCTTCTCTGCAAACATGATCTTCAGTTTTTCTGCTGGAATTTTCAAGTTAGAGATTGTCAAAAATCGCCAAATTCTATTTTATTTTTTCAGAAATTTAATGTTTTCATTCAACAAAACTACCATGTTTGGTTTGGATCCACTGGAACGTCTACCTCCAGCAGACGGAGCACCCTGCACCTGTAGTATCCCTGAAGCATATGGGTGGGGCCCACGACCATGAGTCCATGGTTCAGACCATTGATCTGATGGGCCTAAGTGCCTATTTGGTGACTGGGGTATGGGCATGCTGCCTAAAAATCTCACATATTGGTGATGCTCTCTGACTTCTAGTTAGTATCAGTTTAGAACTCATACAGCCTTTCAAAGAGTTTGAGCATTCTTTTCTATTGTTCCAACCATGAGCCTTACAAGTGTGGACTTGACAGACTCATGTTTCAATCTAATAGGCACATGAATCATGATCAAATAACTTTTGTGTGAGAGAGAGAGAGAGAGACTTTGCACGTCTTACATTTCCAGTCTTTCAAATGTTACCATTATTATACCATAATGCTATCATGTGGTTCATTCCATGCAGGGGAAGTTTGGGTTGCTTCAGTTTGCTTGGTTTGGTGCCCATACAAGCAGATATGAGTGCGAGTTTTGCTTCAAAATTGTTGAAGGGTATGTATTATGCCGAGTTGTAATGGTTTTTTACCTTGTCTGCTTATGTTGGGATTTATAATTGGGTTCATTTGTGATAATTTAGTTGTAGCTAAGTTGAACTGAATGAAGATAATCATGTCTTTCCCAACTGTGAACATTTACTTTATGTTGGACTTGAAACAGAAAAAAGAACGCAATTTCATTTTTTTTTCACCTGATTCATGTCCCACTTAAGTATATTTGATCACTAAAATGGAGTGGTTTTCTGAACAAACTTAGAATAACCAAATTTGGACATTTTACATTTTTCTGAATTGAATCTCTTTGAATTCTAATTGGTTATTAATCTACACTAAATTGGTGTCCTTGTAGTGTTATGATACATGAATTTCCACCTTTTCCAGTAGAGAAGTTTACTTTTGATTGTTATTAGCACACAATCTTGAACCGAATTACTGGTCAGATATAGAAATCACACATAGCTGGGAGTTGACTGCCACGTACCTCTGAATTGCTAATTTGACATTTATGGTTTGTATATAAATGCCATTATTGTGCAATAATTAGTGAAAATGGGGAGATTAATGAAGATGTCAAATATAGGATAAAAGAGGGATGGGTGAACCGGAGGCTTGTTTTTTGAGTGCTTTGTGACTGGTAAATCCAACAAGATTGAAGAAAAAATTTTACAGGACAGTGATTAGACCAATTATGACCTATGAAGTAGAATGGTGGGCAATTAAGAAGCAACATATGCACAAAATGGATGTAGCAGAGATGAAAATGTCAAGGTGGATGTGTGGTAAAACTAGGAAGGATAAATTTAGAAGTGAGCAATTTTGATAGCACTTAGGGGTAGCATCAATTGAGGATAAAATTAGAGAAACTCATTTAAAATGGTTTGGGCATTGTCCAACGCAAGCCGTCAACTACGCCGGTAAGGAAAAGTTTGGCTATGCAGGTTGATTGCCCACCAAGGGGAAGGGCTAGGCCGAAGAGGATGTGGATGGAGGTAGTTAAATTGACTTGAAGTAGTACAACTTATCTTAGGATTTGGCTTAGGATAAATGCAAGTGGAGGAACAGGATTCATGTAGCCTACCCCAGCATACCCTGTACAAGGCTTTGATGATGATGATGATGATGATGATGATGATGATGATGATGCTATAAATGCTACTGCAGTCTATTGAATGGATTTTTTATGGATGTTGAACTAAAGTCTGGAAGTGCATGCCAATTGCCAACTTTACATGAAAAACTGTAGATGGTGGAAGAACGTCCTTTTGTGTTTCCTAGGCCCGGAGGCAAGTTGGGAGGACCTGGAGAGAATCATTCGCCATTGTCTTATGGGGACAATTTGGATGGTAAATACCACACCAGTGTGTAAACCAATTTCTATAGATGGAATGGGCATACAGTCCATATTAGATTTATTCACTCCATTGCAATTAGTTATGGACCTTTTTAATGCCAGTGTTCCAAAATACAGGAAAATGGCTTGAAAGGTGACACAAGCTTTCTGAACTACTGTTCTTGTCCCCTATTAACTAGGGCAGTGATTGTGTAGTTACTAAATCCAAAAAAAAAAATTGTAGGACAAAATCAGTTTGCCAACAGATATGAGTGCTAAGAGAATATTTGCTTCAGACATGACATGTTTTATGATTCTAACATATTTATGCCTGTAACCCATATGCGTACTACCATTCAAAAAAAAAAAAAACCTATATGCTTAGCATGTTTCCTGTCAACATTCTTGTTACCGCTTTCATTTTATACATCTTGTGGATATTGAAAAACTGTATCTCATTGTATTTTTTATTTATGGGAAAAGGTCGTTCATTGTTGGGGAGCCTTGCAAACAATTCACTGGGTTTGCTGAGAACATCTCATGATGAGACAGCCAAGTTGAGATGCAGCAATTTCTTCTCCCAGGTTTGTTTCTATTTTCTTGAACTATTGCTATTTATTTTTTATACTCTATGGTCCTTGCCTATTTCCTAATTACACGGAATTTCCTGTAGCATGAAGGATTACATTACTTTCTACTCTGGCTTTCCTAGCTTTTCTAATTCTTTGAAGTAGAATCTTTATGGTCAAAATGCATTTAACAAACGTCTACAAATGCCTGTTAACTGTGAAAATGTTTACATTTGTTATGTTTAAAACCTTGGTTTGTAATCATTGGAATTATGTGGTGGTGTAGTCAGCCGATTATGGATGGCAATTGCCAATTTGACCAACCATCCAATCAAGACCAGTACTCCAAGGTTTGGTTTGACTTTTTGGTTTCCAGGGTTTAGTTGACATATTTTATCTGATTAATAAATGTTTCAAGTTGAGTCCATTTTTACTGTTTGACCCACCTCAACTCCTGCTAAACATGTATAAGCTCAAACTAAATTCAGACCAATATGTTAATTGGGTTGAAAATGCCCAACCATATATAACCTGGAAGTTATACCTGAATCCTTAATGAGCATGTCAGGTTTAGGTTGGGTTGGCAGGTTAATACTAAGAATGTACTCAAGTCATATCCAACCAATTTATTGACCAGTTCAAGATGTCAACCAAAAATCATGTAAAATTGAAAGGGTCAAACCAAACCCTGGATTATGGAGACAAGTACCAGTCAAGATGGCAGGTTTTATTAGGAATCACTGGGCCCTAATTGGAGCACCAAGTTATTAGATGCCACCATTAGAAACTGTCACAACCCAAAACCTGGGGCCCTTCAAATTCCGTGCTGTGGGTGAGTGTGTATCTCATTCTCATTCACAATTCAAATTGAATAATCAAAGCAAGAAACTGGTTATCTAATATATAATTCTGAGTCTTTACAAATTAAAGTCTGAAATAACACTAACGCTTAAAACATTACTGACTAATATCAAAAATAAAATTAAATCCAAAATTATTCAATAAACTGAATATTAGCTCTACAATTTCCTGGAACAATTAAATTGCCCTAAATATGTGAAACTAGTTCTCTAAACAGAGGGCTGTAATGTTGTCTTTCAATTGCACATGCCGAATCTTACAAATTCATCATCAGCCTAAACACTATCCCCTTCAAAGGTCTAGTTACCTGGTTGGGGGAATCCAAGGGCCAGTGGAACTGAGTGAATAAATATTCAGATCTAAATGCATACACATTAACATGTTAAACAATGTTTCATATTAATCAAATCAAAGTAACATTTATTGGTCTGATCATAATCAGGGCGAGGTCAAGCCTAGTGACAACCATCTAATCACTTCGTAGTAGCACAGGCCCAGAAACTTATGCACCAGAAGGATGCCAGACATAACAGAAAGATACTGACATGGTCTTTTGTGCACTTACAGAATGACTGAGGTTCCAAAACAGATTTGACCACAAGGGTCCTTAATCACCAGAAGTGACCTCATGGGTCCATAACATCGGAACAGCACCCAAATCTGATTTTCCAACGAATTGGCTAAAAGTCCATAAACCTCCTTGAATTTGACCACTGTAAAATTGGCCATTGTGCAAGCAATCTAGAGGTATCCATGGGGTTCCTCCAAATAATGAAGCCATGCCTAATTTGTCATTGATCAGATTCATAAACTTCCAGTTAAAGATAACTTTCTCATCATTCTCATCAACCATAGTGGTTGTCTATGCAACCATCCCTTACTCATGATTTGAATCTTGTTTTCCCCAACTGAATCTGCACTGGTATCCGGTCATGTAAGGTTTGTCCATAACCAGCTCCTTTGGATTTGAGATGCATCTGAATCACAGAATAACACATGTTCACATGATGCATCTATTATTCATTCACAATATATTGCTTGTCATGCAAGACAATATTACAGACAACATAGACATGTATCTTAGTCACCATCTACATAAGGAATCACGAAATAGATCATATTTTCACATACAGTGGAAAGAATTGTAGCATGCATAATGCAATTTCCCAACCTTGGCCAGCTACTTAATACAACATGTGTATAGCCACTAATACAACCTGTGTGCAGGTATTTAATATGCATGTAAACAGCTGTTGAATAAGACATGTGGACAGCTCATCAATAAACCAGGTGGACCGTCACTTTATAACACTAAAACCAGCCCACTGGCACTAGGACTCAGGAAAGACAGGGCCTGTAACACCAATTTATTACACCACAGGGTATGAGTTGCAAAAATTGTCAACCAAACAGGACAATGCCAAAGAAAGTTGACTGAGAAAGCATTCTGGGGAGCTGGGTTTCACAGCCCAGCTGGAACCAAACCCATTTAATACTAGTACATCTTTGGTCACCTGTGGGTGCCCATTCCAGGGACAGGGCCCATCATCTCATCCAGGGAGAAGGTTGTGGGGGGGGAGGGGAGGCCGCAGTGTGGGAGGGTGGGGTTGGTGTGCCACGAGGAAACAAGGGAATGAAAGGCGGCTTTAGGTTGGATGCTTTTTACCCTCCCCACAATGATGACTCTGTTGTCTTTGGAAGCGTTGAAGCTTGTTTCTTCTCCAGAGTTTTCTTGGTCATCAATATGACCTGTCCTTAATAGAACCGATCTGATTCTCTGAACAATTAGAATTTTGTGTTTCTGTCGGATCCTCCCTATCTTCTGATCAAGGACAGATTTGTCCAAGGGGTTCAGTTCATCTCCATAACTCTGAAAACCACAAACTGTGATTTCTAATAAATGTACTGTTTGCTTCACTCAAGATAGTATTTGTATCATCATGATTGGTGGCCGGCAGGGCTGGATTGCAGGAATGACTAGTTTTCTTGGTGTTTTGGGGATTTAAGCACATGCTATTTGATGGTCATGGCTGGAAACTGGTCGGCTAGTACTTAGGTTCTAACCCCCCCTCTTTTTGTTCATTGTTCAATTGATCATCCAAATTGTCAAACGACATATTCTACATGATGCTTTAAACACCTAACTATAGATCTACACATTATATAATTCCTAAGATCACCAAAACGATGGGAAAACGTCTTCTTTGATTGTCTATACGAATAAATTTCAAATATTTGCTCATATAGTATAGGTTTTTGATGCTTGATTGACTTGAGGGAAGATGTAACTCATCCAAGGAAGCACCAGGTTACTGGTTCTGCTTTTCTACTACTATTTCCTTCAAGTTCTAATGTTGGATTAGGGTTCTATTGGAGGGAGGGAGTCAATGGTAGAGTTTTTTTGGTTTCTAAAGGATTTCATATATAAGTAGATCAATTAGCCTATTCTAAGAATCCCTTTGGAAGTCGTTTGTTAGCCTCCAAGGTCATGCACTCCTTGCACACAATCTTTATTTCTTTATTTCTTTTTTCTTATTTCAAACTCATGGATCCCATCTAATTAGTCTGAAGGTCCTCCTACTTTTATTACAAAAAAGGGTCCTACCAACATCCTTTAATCTCTATAAAACAAACCTGCAAGTAAAAGACAATTATTTAAATATGCAAAAAGGGTTCCATTTATACCAAAGAATGATCTTTTTATCTATTTACACATGGGTTCTACCATGAAACATTATAACAAACTTGAAAGCTTAGGACCTACTGTAATCTGTTAATCCTCTTAAATAAAATAAGACTCACTTAGGCGGTTATCATTAATTAAACAATAACCTCATCAATAATTAAGGATCAAAGTAAATACACAGATACATCATTATCAAAGCCTTGTCCCCAACTATGCTGGGTTCCGCTACATGAATTTTGTTTCTTCATACCAAAATAAATACACACTTGTTTATAAAAGATCATTATTATCACAGTCAGAATAGATATACATAAAGAGGAATGTTAGTATACATCATTTCCTTATACTTGAGCACTCCTCTTCTATATTTAACCATAAATGTCATTTCCTCTTTTACACATGAATATTTCCAATTATATGAGCATCCCTCACCCTATGGTGAGGGAGGGATGCATACTAACATTCTTCATACATAAATATAATTTTATAGATATACTCAGAAGAAGTCTAATATTCCAATATCAATGTAATTAACTATCTAAAACATTAGATAATATTCTAGCCCCTAAATCAGGCAAGGGGTGTTACAGAAACCATGTTCTTACAACTCAAAGAATAAAAAAGGCTAAACATTTTCACCATTGAGGGGCGTTTGTGTTATTTTTTTCATGTATATTTAGACCAAAAGCCTATAGTTTAACAAACTGTGAAGGTCAAGGAGTAAAGAGTAACTCTCAACACTACTGGGACTCTTGAATAATTAGGCCTAACAGGCAGGAACTGATCTATTTTCATCCTTTGGGTGTGAAAATTTTCCACTCTTCTATAGTTACAGAAATCAGGTCATGCGACGTGTGTGTATTATTTGCAGCTGCAGCAGCAGAGAACGTTCATTCAGATGAGGACCAATCTCAAAGTTGTTGATAACTCGGGTGCAAAGAGGGTCATGTGCATACAAGCTCTCAAGGGAAAGAAGGGAGCGAGATTGGGAGACACTATAATAGCTTCTGTAAAGGAGGCACAACCGCGTGGCAAAGTTAAGAAAGGAGACGTGGTCTACGGCGTGGTTGTGCGTGCTGCCATGCAACGCGGGCGTTGTGATGGAAGTGAAATTAAGTTTGATGACAATGCAGTAGTCCTTGTCAACAAGCAGGGAGAGCCAATTGGGACTAGGGTTTTTGGGCCAGTACCTCATGAACTCAGGAAAAAGAAGCATGTCAAAATTCTGACATTAGCAGAGCATATTGCTTGATTGAGCACATTCGGCTGTGGTGAGTTAACCATAATAGGCGGTTCTCAGTTTGCTAAACTCAAAATCACTGTGAGATTCACAGATGTAGCTTGGTCTTAGTAAATAGTTCGACTTAACAATTCATGTGGAGTTCAAGAAAATTGAGTACGAATCTTGTGTTTTTCTATGCAGCCGAATTTATCTGTTTGAATGGCAGGTCTGTTTCTTTAGTCTTTATACTAACTCTCTCAATTGCTGTTACGATCTGCTGACAAGTTGTTAAAATCTGAAGATTTTCTTACAACTAACTTGATTTTGATTAAATTCATGGCATTAAACTTCATTAAACCAGATCAGATTTAATGTTGGCCTTAAAATTAATTTAGAACAAATCCAAGTGCGACCACATTCTTCTAAATCTGATCTTCTTTAAATAGTGATTAAACACAATTATCCCTATCAACTCTTATCATGTCACATATGTGTCAAACAACTGATATTATAAACTGACATGCCATGAAATGGAAAATATTCATGTGCACAACATATAGAAATCATGAAATGGGAAATATCCATGGGCACATATAGAGATGTCCGTGCGTAAACAATCAATGGGTTAATTATTGAAATCATTGGGCTCCAATAAGAATTTACATGCATACATGTTAGTACAAATTACACTCTCTAGGGAGGGAGGGGATTATGGAAGTGGAGGAAATCCCTAATAAGGATGAAAATAAGATTAATTATAAAACATGCTTATCCCCAATGTCAATACTTGTTGGCGAGAAGGAGACATTAGATTTTCAACTAAAACCCTCACCGGCAAAAACTGCTAATCGTTCAAAAACATTCCGGGGGGGGGGGGGGGGGGGGGTGTGGTGGTTGTGATGCATGCATGCACAGTTTGGTATGGAATCTAGAGAGAGTGAAGAAGATTTGTTGAAGGGAGACCGGAGAAAGACTCGTTAAAAGAGAGAGCATGCAAAACGATGTCTGGGGTTTTTTGTATAACGATATAAAATTATGGGGTTGGCAAGTTTCGAACCTGTATCTTTCAATGATAGAACAAATATCTCCACACTAGCCACAATTTTAATGTGCTTTCATTACATACAATTTTAGATGTGGTTTGTGGTTTTTTTTTACCATCTGTGGAGGTGCGAAAAATTAGGTGAAAAAATGAGTACATTTTCACACCATTTTTATATGAAATTTACATACACAATGTCTAAATGATGTGCAAACAAACATGATAGTGCATAACACTTAACGTATGTGCACCATTTAAACCCCTTATTGCGTGGTATCTAAGAGGGACATCGAGATAGAATAGGATATGAATTTGGAGATATACCTTAAGATTGATATAAAAGGAAAGTTTAAAAAGATTGATATAAAAGGAAAGTTTAAAATGAATGAGAGTGCTTGTATGGGAGAGATTTGTAGAAAATTTAGAACTTTAATAAAGTGACATGGAAGTGCACCACATGTCACTTTACCATGAAGAGGGCTATTGCTTTCCTATGTGTACTAGTGCTTCAAGGCCCGCGCCCAAAAAAATATTTTCTATGTAAATAGAATAATATATAAGTATTTAAATAAATAATAAATTAATATGAAAAAATTATTACACAATCATAATTTAAAAAGAAGCATGAAATACAACCATAAGGATAATTAAATAAAATGGGGGAATAAAATTATGTAGAATATTGTATTTGAACAATAGAATGAGAGAAATTATAAAAATATTGACAATTTGTAAAATTTATGTAACGTACAGTGAAAAGATATATATTGTTACTGTTTGGAAGGCTTCATCATTCAATTCCTGCACTTGTTACAACAATTGAACTTGTTTCACCAGCTACACTTGTTTGAATTCTTCTTGCACCGATTTCATCCCATACACGTATTGCTATTTTTGGAGTTATTTTAACTTTTGCACTTGTCTCAGCAAAGTTATCCGTATTCAATATTGCATTTGGATCACTTGGTTTAGCATCTTGATTTATCATATTTTCTTCTTGACACTGCATATTTAATATACAATAAAATTCCTATAAGTAATGGTATGTAAGATTTTGTTTATAGTGATATTATAATAAAAAAACTTATTTTTTTTAATTTCTGAAAATAAAAATATTGATTCTTTATTGTAGTTGCTTTCTTCTTCTTCTTCTTCTTCTTTTCTTTTTTCTTTTTTTTACTTGGATGCCGCTTTCAAATGATAGTTTGTTCGTAGTGGAGTCTATTTTTATATGAAAAAACACTCTTTCCACTATGCATTCTTTATTTTAGGTTCCAACAGTTCACACCAATTAACTTGCAAAATAGTTTAAAAGTAAATATATGTATATACACACAGATGATGAATAAATATAAAATTGTTTAAAATAAAGTAATTAATTTATATAAATAAGGACAAAATCAAAATACCTTATTTGCACAATCTTTAAATTCTCGTTCAGTTGCATTTATGAAAGTTTTTAAGTACTTTTGCAACAATAATATTGCTTGGTGTGATCCATAACTATTATAGTTGCAATATATGTGAGCATATAAAAGAAATATTAAAAATAGTTGTATCACATTATGTAGAAGAGAAAAATATGTTACAACTGTATTGTTTTAATTTATTATTTGCATACCTCATCTTTGTAGGAATTGTTGAATCATTACAACGAATACATCAACCGTTGTTGACATTTTCAAAAATCTTCTTATCACATTTGCAATAGAAAAGATGTGCTATAGGCGTTTCCATTTGCAACATTATGACTGTAGCCTTTACTGTAACATATGTAATCTATATTTTTGTAATAGAAAATAGCAATTAATATGCATTATAGATGATTAAAATTAATTATATTAATTAAAAAAAGAAGTTCATGTATTTAATTTTACCTCATTTACATCATTCTTCAATA
The DNA here is from genome assembly GCA_037013555.1 of Sextonia rubra. Taxonomy (NCBI): domain Eukaryota; kingdom Viridiplantae; phylum Streptophyta; class Magnoliopsida; order Laurales; family Lauraceae; genus Sextonia; species Sextonia rubra. The sequence continues at coordinate 30,404,476 of JASUAD010000009.1, forward strand.
ATAAAAATAACTGTTGTAATGATAATCTGATAGAGGTTGAGTTGTTTAACAATAAGAGCTCCTACTGCTGTTTGTTGTTTCAAAAATACATTAGTATTAATGCAGTAGAGTGGATATTTGCTAAAATAAAGTTAATTAATTACCATAATAGCAAATGTCTTGCCAGTGGAATATTATCCTGCAAGACAGTCCTTATTTGATTCGATTTTTAATTTTAGTCGACACTTATTTATTTAGATCCTGCCAACCATGGTCATGGGTTTCTCCGCTTATCCAACCTCTTTTTCTACCTCTGCTCCATCTCTACCACCAAATCTTCCCTAAAGTATTGTCTAATAGTTTGGGTTTTAAAAGTAAAGCTCAACAAATGAGATATGCAAAGAGAGTTGATAAAAGATTATTATTATTATTATTATTATTATTATTATTATTATTTTCCTTTAGTAGAGGGGCTTGTGATTTTTGTAAAGTAATGAGTCTCAAGATATCAGGTTGCATATGCGAACAATAATTTATTTATATGAAACAATGAAATCATAAAAACAAACAAATAAAAAAAAACACCTCATAAACTCAGCTAGAAGTCAATTAAATTGTGAATTTCAGGTTAGGACCGACTTTTATATGAGGAAAATTTGAAAATATCCCATAGAATTAGAGGGAATTTATTTTGTGCATGTTGAATTCTCAATTGGTGGAACCCATCTGAAATTTTGACACCTTCCGTCATGGCACCCAGGTCCTTAGAGGTATGATAGGTGCCTATTAGCACATCCGCTGAGAGCTCTTCAAGTAAAGAGTCTATATCTTGGCATGCGGTGTATTGAGTTGAGTCCCGATCCACCAAACCAAGGAGAATTGTCCACATGAGGATAAAAATTCCATGGAACCAACTTTCCATAGACGTACACAAATGTACCCTATGTCACAACTCAATGTAGACCGAGCTTCAAAGCCGTATTTATTTCTGAGGTCAGTAAGACTGCAGCATCGTATCCGAATCCAATCTGACATCAACTTTTGAAGTTGGATCCAACTCCATCTGATAGATCGCAGAGAAGGATTTCAGGTACTAAACTTGAGTATGGGTCCATCCTGCCGTGCCCAAAGTGGCAAAAAAAAAAAAAAAAAACACATGATGAATATTACTACATTAGATAAAACACTGTAAGAGAAAAAAAATCTTTCCAGTTTATACATAAATATTAGATATTAGATACCAGATTTTAATGAACCTCACTTTTTTTTTCTGTAGTTTACAAAATAATGAATCCGACGCAAACATATACAAAAATATCAACCATAAGGTAAAACCAGTCAGAAAGTTATTTAATTCATTTAGAATCATGAACTTTTTTTTCTTTTTTTTTTCCTAGCCTAAGGGGGGGCTGGGACCCCTAGCCCTCTAGTGAAGAGAGATACCTCGAGTGACGTTGGCGGACCCTCACGTGAGGGAGGAAGATATTTAGTAAGGTAACATATCCTCAGGTAAGAAAAAGTACCTGACTAGATTTGAACCTTGATTAGATGGTAAAAACCAGCACCGCTTTTCATTAGGATAAGCATCTGTTATTAAATCATGAGTTTCATAAAGGAATGGAGTGGGCCAAAACCACCTCAGATGAAGAACCATAACCAAGTATAGTCTGAAGGTTTCAAATGCAAAGTGTCATCATCTAGTAACTCAATTCAATGAGTAATTTCAGTCAAGAGTAAAATATGGAATCATGCCAAGTAAGAGAGAAAATCTTCTCAATAATAAAAATAATAAAAGATGGAAAACAGGTCTAAAATTCTACTAAGAAGAGGAAAAATAATAAAAGATGAAAAGAGACACTGATCTATTTGCACTCTTAGGCCCTCTTCTTTTGGTGAAATTTGGGTGGTTGGGGTTTTGAAGATATGATGTGACATATTTTTCTCTAGTATTTATAAATGCCTTATTTCATTACAGACATTTTAGAATTTTACCTCTCTGAAAAGTTATAAATAACTTTTAGAAATTTTAAAATTTCACATCCTTCATGTTTTGCTGGAATTCCTGGATGCACAAGTATAAAGGAATATCCAGGAATTCTACTGTGCCCGGGAATTCTAAAATTTTTGAAACAAGAATTTTTTGAATTCTTATAAAGAAATAAGGCCTTAAAAGTATAGGTGATCTCTTCAATGGAAAGATCATGGGAATGTGTGTTGTTTACTGCAAGCAGCCAATTGAACGACGAATTACATCGTAGATCATCCCCAAAAAGAGATCAATCAAAATCCAGAGAAGGATTTTCTGTACTAAACTCGTGAGCATGTGCTCGAGAAGCTATGAGGACATGCTCAAGCGCTTTCATTAAACTTTAGCACTCTTGAGAATTAGTTCCTAGAGAGCACTAACGCTTAAAAACATTACGTTCCTACAAATCATGAGGTTTGTATACATGGGAAATTATCATGTACATACACCTCGTGGTATGATGCGGTGCAGGTTAGTATGTGGAGCCCACCTCCCCATATATTATAGTGAGGGACAATACAGCGGAGCTAATTTTATAATTCATTCGAACCATCCATAGTATGGAACCCATTAAATTACAATGAATTTCTCAAATTTTCACCCATTCAAATGGATTGAACCATTAGATAAAGGATTAGATTTTCTTCTTTAATAAAGCTATTTAATTTCTTTAATAAATCGTATATATATTTGTATATATGGAAAATGATCATGTACATACACCCTGTACTATGATGCAGTGCAGATTAGTATGTCGAGAGCCCACCTACCACCAACCCTTTAATTTAATGAAATTTACAATGATTTTATGTAAAGAATTGATTTGTTAATCTAATCTAATTCATGCCTGGTCCACCTCCCATAGGTGGAGACCTAAACATATCTTGGTTAATTTTTAGAAAAAAAAAAAACTTGAGAAGTTAGATAAAGACTACTTTCAATTTTTACTCTATAAATTGGACTTATTCAAAATATTATCAATATGTCGAGGGATGGCTTCTTCTCCTTGCAGTGAATTGTCAAGAAGAAGAAATTTAGTATAAAGACATCTATATTGTAAATCAACCCATAAAACTAATGGTAATTTTCCTTTTAAAAATAGGGTAGTCTTTTGAAATTCTCATCCCCATCTCATGCCTTGGTTGTTCATATAAATTGAATTAATTTTAGAAAACATAATCTCTGTTGAATAGTTGGGGCTGCATGGAACACTGCAGACATGCAGCAGGGCTCAACCGTGGCAATAATCGGTTTAGGTGCAGTCTGTCTTCTTGTAAGTTTCCCACATAAACCCCTCCACCTTCTGGCCCCCTATTCCCCACACGCCGATGGTCGCCGGTGGTCCCTCACACAACCTCTAAACAGAAAGCGATGATGGATGGAGAAAAGTGAAGTTTTGAGTCATGAATAAAAAAGAAGGTGAATGAGAGAGTGATTTAGAGGCATGAATAAGAGAGTTAAAAAAAAAAAACTGGGATGAGAATTAAAAAGAATCCTAGGACGAAAACCTCATAGGGTTCTGTTAATGTGAAAAATTCACTTTGAATGACCAATTATTTCTAACTCCTTAGTAATGCAAAACAACCCGCCCCCCCGCCCCCCCCGGGCATTTCACTTTCTTACTTTCTCTTTTAATAACTGCTAAACTAATTAGTGAGAAAAGAGAGAGAGTGGTTTGTAAAAGAGCAAATGTGGTTAAAAAAAAAAAAGAGATATTCAAAGGGCATATTAAAGGATTGGAAAGGGGGAATGAATCTTGTTTATTATCAGGAAGTCACTTAAGACAGAAAGAGAATAACAATGGATGAGGATAGAGCGATGGGGGCAAGAAGGGTTGTGTTTGCTTAACAGCAAACCGCATTCAAATAGTATATTAAATACCTTCCCTAAAACCAACCACGAAGTTCTCCTTTTCTTTTCTTTTTTTAGGGAAGGTTAACTTATCAATAGTCGGACTCAGAGGATCAAGTTTAAGTGATTAGAATGGACCTCATTTGCTTTAATAACTGAAGGGTCTTATTGTTAATTTGAAGGGTATGAGATCACTTTGAATTTAAACCGACAGCAATAGATCCAACTTGAGAGAAAATGACCAGAAAAATGGGCCTGATTATCTGATTGCTCTGAACCGAAAGAAGTGCATGTCAAATTGGGCATGCTTATTATATGATTTTTTGAAAGATAGTATGAAAGGAGATAAGTGTGGGGATTTATTTTAGGGGCACCACTCATCGCCTCTCCACGCTCTCTCATGAAGGGGGTCAATTGTCAGCTAAGTCCTGCCCAAAACGATATAGGATTTTTGATCACCACCATCCACATGCAAAATCCCGTGCATTAGAATAACACAGAGCGGCCATGCGGGTCAATTCTACATAGGAGCACTACTAATAGGGGAACTAAAAACCTGAGAGAACTGTACAACTCTACGCGCGCAAGCACTGAAGCATGTCTCACATTCTCCTCCCCAGCACTGGGTCCATGAGTAATGGTGTTTATTGGTCCTGATGGGGCCCTTCAAAAACTTATCCAAGCTTAACCCCTTCAGTTGTCAGGCCTAACATTCAGGTCTGTGCTCAGACCAGGACCTTAAAGTTAGGACTGGGTCTAGTTCATTACGAAAATACAAATGGAACAGTGAGTCACAAGCATATAAAATCCCCAGGTAATGACCAGTTTACTTTCCGGCCAGAAGAGGCGCTTGACTCAATCCTATGGGACTAAAAACCCATACCAAATCATCCAATCTTAGAAGAGGCGCTTTACTCAATCCTATGGGACTAAAAACACATACCAAATCATCCAACTCTTAGCTAGGGCTGACAAAAGGACTGGGCCCGAGCAAGGCCAAGGTAAGCTTTATCCTACCCTCACATATGTGGGCCGGCCCTAACCGAGCAAAAGGCCTCAACTTTCACGGTGGGCCAATAATTTTTAGGCCCTTACCTTATAGTCAAAGGCTAGGGCCGAGTCAAGGGCAAAAAGAAAAGAGAATTCTTTTTCTTTAATGAAAATAAATCTTTTCCATGCCATAGCTTATGCAACCACCAACAACCAACTTTATACTAACCTTCTCCTTTATCTGAGCTAAGGACCGGCAATGCAATGCAAAAGGCAGCATGGCGAAGTTAAAAAATTTTTTATTTTTTTTTAAGGCTAGTGGGAGACCGGTAATGCAATCAAAAGGCAGCATGGCAGAGTTTTAAAAAAAAATTTTCGAAGGCTGGTGGTGAGATAAAATCATTTTTATAATATAAAACATAAAGTGGATATAATAATAATTCTATAAATGATAAAAAAATATAAAACAAATAACAATAATTCTTTATTTAATTATTTGATCTACTTTTAGAATATCTAAAAGATCATCTAATGTATTACTATAATTGTGTTGCAGCATACGTATCCAATCTTGTGTGCAAATTAAGACTTTTAGTACAGTCTTAGAATTTAAACAACTCCTATATTAGTCAAGTACTCTTCCTCCTGTACTAAATGCCGATTCAGAAGCAATTGCAGAAACTGAAATTGCTAAATTGTCACTAGCCATTCTGAAAATAATTGCAAATTTTGCTGAATTAACTTTCCACCAATCCTACACATTGAAATTCTTAGATTTATCCATTGGCTCCTCCACATAACAATCTAATTCCAATTTTTCCTCTACAACTATTTGAGTCATTTGTTCCTCAAAAACTAAAAATTCATCTTCAAACTTAGTAGATTTCTATACTAAATCAACTTCATCCACATTTGATAATGTTGTGGCAGATATATCTTATATCATAGAATACCCTTTATAAAGATTTCTAAAGAGTATAAGAGTATCAGCTCGACGAATACTTGCCCTTCATTCAATCCATATAGCTTTCTTAAAGCATACTGTAAATAGAACAGCTTACGTTGAGGATAAAGGAGAATGGTCATTTCAAATACTTTATTATAATGCTACAAATATTTGTCAAATTTCTTCTTCATGTTTCTAGCCATATTTTTAGAAAAGGCATTTACACTATCTATCTAACTTTTGTACCAATAAAATATGTATTATAATTACTTCTGGTAAAAAGAAATGCATAGATCGGTATTTACTTCCTAAACTTCTCTAAATATTAATGCACACTCCAACATTGAGTAAGTGGAGTTCCATCTAATTGAAACATCAATAGGTAACTCCCCTAATGCTACTTAGCCCTAATTCATTAGCCATCTCACGGAACTTATATACATGAGTTGTTGAATTTTTAATAAGGTCCCTAATATTTTGAATTATAGGGGATATTTCTTTCAACCCGTCTTGCACGATAAGGTTAAGAATATGTACAACACAACGCATGTGGAATAGGCTACCATTTTGTGGCATACCATCCTTTTTTTTTTTTTTTTTTTTGTAAGATGATTTTTAAGTGTCCTTACTATAAGATCATCTGTGGTGCAATTATTTAAAGTTAAGTAAAATATTCTATCATCAATTTTTAATTTTATTAAATTATTTAATGGGCCCCCTCGCTAAAAGGCCGGATTGACAACCCTACTCTTAGCTGGTGTTTGATTGGGCCTAGTTGGACAATGAACAAATGCCCCTGGCCCATCCCATTACCTTAAGTTCAAACCGCACTTCCTTCTCCACCAAACGGTCAAATGCAACGTGGTGTAGCTGGTGGACCGGGTCATGCTATCTCCTAAGGAAACAGATAGTTCTCTCTCTCTCTCTCTCTCTCTCTCTCTCTCTCTCTCTCTCTCTCTCTCTCTCGGAAAGTAAGGTACAAAAACAACCCCATCATGTAACAACCAACCTTTGATGGACTCTTCTCACCCTTTCTGTTCCCATCTTTCACTTGCTAGAGAAACACCATCTGATCCCCATCCAACATTTCCTCTCTATCCAATTCATCCATCCACCTTCCTTGCACCCTTTCATGGCTACTAAACATGGACACAGAATTGCAAAAAATAGCCAACTTACACAAGCCTCAGAGACATAATGTGCTCACAAGGGATCCAAACGGCGATGAGCCCAAGTACACAAGCCTCAGAGACATCCTCCCCCACTTGCCAACGACCAAAGGCGCCACAAGCCGCGATCACGGCTTTGACTCGGCGAACATCTCCATCAGGAACCAATTGGTCAAGCATGCAGCATCAGCCTACCTACAATCAGCGGCCATCCTGGCTAGCCGGAACAGTTCCCTTGGGAGCCTTTGGGAAGATGCACCGAGGTCGGCGACATCTCATTCAATCTGGTGCAAATATGTTGTGAACCCCCTCAAGGCATGCATCAAATTCATTATAAGGCCTATATGTTGGATTGCAAAGCACATGGCTAACAGAATTTGTCTTTAGGACTCCAGCTGCATGGTACTCTGATAATCTGAGCTGATTTCAGATATGAGTTTTCCATTTTCTGTTCATTCTTTCTTTTTGATTGTTTCCCGTTTTCATTTGTTTCAATTGTCAATTTATAAAGATAAGATCTTCATGTAAAAAAAGCAGTTTTAGATCTGTCATAATGTAATTATGCTATTTTTTTTTCAATTTACATTCACATCAGCCCATTGAGTCTTTAATTTATTATTACACTATAAATGGTGGAAGAATTGTGTTGAGAGACGTTTTGGTCTGCTGATCTACATATGTGCCCACCACAGTAGACGGCCAACAACAAGAAGATGACACATGAAATATTAGTTTGCTGTGATATATGGCATGGAAATGATTACCACCATTTTCATAAGGGAGATATTATAACTAGATGGCTTTGATTATGCACTGGGCATTCAATACATTCACATGCATAGTTGATCATCTCCAAGCATCTAATTTGTTGAGAGATGGGTAGCTCCATGAAAATCTTGCTCATTCGTATTACTAATTATATAATTCTACTCTTGAGAATAATCAGTCCTCCATTGTATTGCAAAACAAAGAGTGAAAAATGCATAAAAGGTCCAATTTTGGAACTTCAGAGCCTGATTGCCCTGCACTTCAGTTGACCTGTAGACTTAATCACATTGACCCTGTTGGCTGTTTACCCATAATTGGTTGTGGCAAAGAAGACACAATTGTCACTTTCAGGTAATTCAGATCATCCAAGTTCCAGTGTATGAACAATCATTTATGCTCAAATTCAGTAACCTGCACTCAGGTTTAGGAAGATTGAAGCAGGCTTTAACAAGTAAACAGAAATCAATGAAGGGGAAATAGAAAGAGGTAGATGGGTTTTGAGCAAAGCAGATTGAGGCATCATAAAATGTGCTATTATTACCACAAAGAACAGGTAAAAGTGGGCTCACAACAGCCTAAAAGTTGCAATATGTTAAAATATTACAGATTTCCAGTATGCCTGCAGGATTAAGGGAAGAAGTTCTATCGCCACCTTCCGCCAGATGCGTGTAATGTTTCTTGGGGCAATTGAATTTACCATTGTAACTAACCATAATATCATCAAAGTCTTATCTCTTCTCATGAAATACATTGCGATGGTCTCCTATAGAACTCCACCCTTGCTTCATCTCTCAAGTACCTTATCAAAGAAGTCCATTTCCTTAGGATATCCAGGCCCCCGGGAATTCAGTAAGGGCTAATCTGTCTGCTTCGTACTGAAGTGAAGGGGTTTATCGGAGGGATACAGAGGTGAAGAAGCAGTCCCAAGAACACACACATATAGAGCAAGTTGAGGAATGAAAGGCCTAAATACTGAATTCCTCAGAATTCATAGTTAAGGATTTCATCAAAGAAGTATTCAATATGTAATGAAAGACGCATATAATCTGGAAATCCAGATGGAACCATCTCCTTCCTAGGATTTAATTTCCTTGTGAGGGATAGATGGCCTCTTGTGGATCCTCACTTTTAGCCCCTAATAGAAAGGCATTACTTAGAATCCTAAGAATTTGATACGAATTGAGCAATCTAGACCCAAGAATCAGGCAATGTGGCCTATAGTGAAAAAAAAAGGGAAAAAGATTCAGTTTCCTTGCTCCCATATTCTCAATCAAGCAACAGTTAAGAAATAATAAAATATGATGCTGATATGATATGATAAAAGTCAATACTTTATACTCCAATCGCTAAATGAATATCAGGCACAAGGCCACTCCAAATCATCCATAATTATTTTATTGTCATCGAATTCATCATATTCTTCTTTGTTGCTTCTATCAAAGCTTATGAGCCCTGTGTAATACTGGACAATCAGGAGGCGGGATAAACATGGATGCAAAATAGCTCAATAACTGGACACAATTCACAAAGGTTCTGACCCCTTTTCTCATATCAATAAGGGTTGGTAAAACATTGCAAGTGGTGTTTACCAAGGACTCAGGCCTATCATTTGCAGGAAGCAGGGGCCATGAAATGGCCCTAGTGGCCTAACCCCACCACTTTGCTGCCTTAAATCTGGCCTCCAATATGCGGTGAAGTTTTTTTTTTTTTTTTCAAGGACCATGTTGATGTCTCTACTTCCTAGACAAGTTCAAGGCAAGATGGATCAGATTATCATAGCACACTCCAGTCCAATAAGGCTGGTATTTGTCAAAGAATCATATGTTGAACAGATGAACCCATCCATCGTATCACCATACATCCTATGGTTCTTTAAGAATATAAATGAAATAGGCTTCAAAGAATATTAATAACAGTACCCATCCCTCTGTTTGTGCCAATGTATGACACACTCCAAAAAACAAAAAACAGCTATATTGCAGTACCTCAGTAGAGAATAGCATGAAATGTACATCAGCAATCTATGCAGTGTCCTGATGACCTTCCAAAGTAAAATAAAATCCTAGTACTACAATAGCACAAAGAGCACAAAATGATTACAACAATTGGTGTTTGCATTATGCCATAAGTGAGCAAAGTGATTGATCCATTTGGAGAACTCAGAAGACATACAAACAAATTCAAACTTCAGAGAACCTTTCAGTGGCACTATCACACCTACCGAATCTTCTTCAGACGCTTGGGCTGCCTCGTAATTTCTTTTCTTGTGTCCTCCAGTGTTTTTACTTCAGTATATGGCTGCAAAATAATAAAAACAATTGGTACTAGTGATAATGAACCATATTACACACATTTCCGAGTCCCTGTAACACCAAAAATATCCACGTTCCTATCAGAAGCACTCCTAAAAAATAGGTAAGTAGCCTGACGTCGCTATTAATAGAATGTAACAAGACCTCTCCATAAACTGTATTTGTGAGGCCCCCGCCATGCAGAACCAATGGGAGTCCGAGGATTGAATAGTGAATTGATTCTCTTTCCAAAATCAGCAAACTCCACAAGTAAATGGAGCTATCAAAGCAAATTATATCAGCAGCTGAAACCAAAGCCAATTGTTTGAACTCCACAATTAGCAGAAATTCAGTTTTTGCCTTAAGATCCAAGACAAACAATGGTAACATGCTTGGAAACAGGCACATTACTTTTGCTAAACTTGTTTCCATGTCAAACACACACACAACCAGACATCTGACGTTATCATGAAAACCAAAGACAGAACATGAGAATTTGGCAAATGTAAAAATATAAAAGAGGATTAATTTAACATTACCAAGAGACGGGGCACTCCACATTAACATGAACATACTTCTCTAACACAAACAGGTTTGACTCAAGCAAAGCCTAGTTAAGTCACCTTTTGAGCCACAACAAATTCTTAGTTAAAGGCTAACACATTTTTTTGTATATAAAATTATTTCAAGACCAGTCAAGCCATCAAGGGGACCACATCAAATTCCTAATTAAAGACCAACACATGTTTTATATATAAAATTATTTCAAGACCAGTCAAGCCTTCAAGGTGACCATATATTCTTAAAGAGTCGGACTAACTTCATTAAGTCGAGTCAACTTTTTCACAATGGTTGGAAATATTGTTTCAAATCGAGGTATCGGCTGAAATATCAGCCGGCCCCAAAAGCTGATACAATATCAGTAATAGTCGCAATTCACAGTCCATCACGGTCATCTCGGCATGATTTTTTTTTAGTCCAAAAAAATAGGGGTGTATAAAAAAATCCATTAATCCGTGAAACCAATCTGATCCGATCCGCGGTTTTTTAACCGATCCGATGGTGAATGGATTGGTGACGGATTTTAAAAAAAATCCTAATCCATTAGTAACGGTTTGGTGACGGATTTTATCCTTAATATGCAGATTTTAACCAATCCAAACCATTGAAATAAAATAAAATATACATTTTTTATTAAAAAATATTAAAAGACAATAATCTCCATTGTAATTTTCTTATTACAATGGATAAAGTGTGTAAAATAGTGAAGAAAACTAATAACGGATTGAACAGTTTAAACTGATCTGAACCGTTGATCCATAGTTTGGTTCAGATCGTATAGGCAATGGATTGATGACGGATTACAAAACTATCAATCCATAGGTAACGGTTTAGTGACGGATTTAGCTCAATCAAATCCAATCCAAACCATGCACACACCTACATAAAAATATGAAAAAAAATATCCAAAAAATTTAGAATATTATAAAATGCTGGAAAATATTCTTTTCCATTAGTAACAACTATAAATCAAATTACCGGTCTACCTAAGTTAGGATCCTATATCGCTGTCTAAACTGAAGCTATATAAATTTTGTTTACAATTAAATTGATTTAGATGTATATACCAAACAAGTTAAAATATCAAAAATTTTATAAAATACAAATATAATTATGATTTATGAGCTATCTATTAGTCTGAAATTTAAAAAAATAAAGCTTGTACTCATCACTCAATCATCAAGTAAGTTTTATGATTTCAAGAGAATCAAGATATCATATTTTATTATGATAATATGGTAAGGCACAAAGCAATTGAATATTTCTAATTTACTTAAAATGATGACAAATTTGAACAACTAATTTACAAAGATCTACAAGATTCTAATAGAAACCCTAATTTTTAAAGGGAAATAATCCTATGAGAACTAGTTCTCAACATTGTTTTGTGAGAAGTCCAAGTGGGGCCCATCTATCACCTAATCCAAATCTTGTAATACACATAGACCCCCTTGATAGTCACATGCCCGAAGTTTCAGTTAAATTCGAATTTATTAGACCGTTGGATCGACTGTGCACCAATCCGAATGGACTAGCTTTGTGGGCCACTGATGAAGAGCTTAGGGACATGTGATTGGGGCCAAACTTAATATTTAGGGTGGTCTCACATAGATCTTTTTATGCCCCCCCCCCCAATCCCATCCTAATGAAATTCACAAATTGGGCCCATAAAAAGTTCTCATAATAGGTGTGTGAGAACACTTCTCATAGGATTAAAGCCCATTTTTAAAACCTCAAGTAGTAGATCTAGCCTCAAAATATGTAGATTTAAGATAATGACAGGTACTTACCATTCAAAAAATAATAATGAAAGGTACTAACAATAAATAGAGCGTGTAATCATCATTTCTAAGCTATATCTAAATAATTTTTTAAAAGAATTGTAAAAAAAATACAAAATGCTAACCTCGGTAGAGTTTATAATTTTCAGAACTATATTAAAAAAAATAAGTACTTTTGATGGCGTGGAAGTAAAATAGGAGTTGAGGAAGAAAAATGGCAGCATCTAATATATTTGGAAGGAGGGAGAAAGAAAGAAATAGAAGAAAATTTATAATAATAAAAAAAACTTTAAAGTCAGCTGATATTTTGATCGATACTTTCAAAATATCGGCCGATATATCAATGAGGACCGATAATTTGAGATATCAATAATATCCGATAATTTTGGGGATTTTTTGACAGGCTGACACCGGGACCTGTCTGCCTCAACTTATCGTATCGGTATGGGCTGATACCAACTCATATCAACCAATACAAACCAATAGTGACCGAGAATTTAAACCATGGTTGGAAATTGCAATACATCAATGGAAGTGGTTCTTTAGGTTGTGCTTCTGCAACTGATAGACAAAATCCTCATATAATCAGTTGATGTAGGGCCAAATTGAGAACAACCCTTGCAAACTTAATCCTTCGATCTTACGTTTGGTAAGAGAATGCATTAACCAAGGGACTTCTGGGGAGGTAGGTGGCATTTTAGGCTGCTTTGCTTGTCGGAAAAAGTCTCACGTCCCACATCGTCCAAGTAATGGGTTTGACATGGCTTTATATATCTGTTTGGGCCTTCCACCTATCAGCTTAAGCTTTTAGGTGGGTTGGTACATGGTATCTTACATAGTATCAGAGCGGGGGTCGTTCTTGTGTAGCCCATGTGGCAGGCCGTCTAAGGAATTTATTGGGCCTGCACGTGAGGGGAAGTGTTAGAAAAAGTCTCATGTCCCACATTGCCCAAGTAATGGGTTAGACATGGCTTTATATATCTATTTGGGCCTTCCACCTATTATCTTAAGCTTTTGGATTGGTATATGATATCTTACACTACTGTCCCACTTTTATTCCTCCACAACTGACAGATTAAGAGGGTGTGTGCTTATATTACCATGAGGAAGTTTAGGCAATTTGGGGGGTATTTTGGTCTTGAGCATATTGCTGCCAAGCATATCCATAATATACTCATTTTATCTACCAACAGAACCAACAAGACAAGATAATTTGCTTGTGCATGAGGATCTTAGCATAACTTCTAAAGGTGATGAGTGCTTAAGATGGGATCCTCTGTTTGATAAATGATCTGGTAACCTACTTTTAGACTGTACTCATGCCCCAATCAACAAAAAAAGGATAAGAAAATAGTTTTTTTTTTTAATCTTTACGTCACACATGTCCACCTAAGTGCAAACCACATGCTACTCATTTGATCTAGGTCGATGGGGCTTACCTTTGATCAGTATACCCCCTTCGCACTAAAATGTCACCAGGGCCAATTTGATACTCATCCAACCTTTACCTACCGTAGGATTGGACCTTAAAACAATGTAGTTATTATTATTTTTAAATGTTAAGCTTTACCTTTTGGGGATATTGAATCAAGGGTTAGGATAATCTGATGAGGCTGATATTTTGACTAATCCTAATTCATGATGGGACATTTCCATCCCCCCTACACCCACTAATAGTCTAATAGACATGCATCCACATAGGCCCCACAAGCTGGACTATATAAGAACAGTATGCGGTCCACTCATAAGGGCATCTTCCCCATCCCAGTGTTCATGTAAGAAACCTCTGAAAATAAGATCCATCTAAAAGTTGTAGACTAGAGGTTAAACATTCCAACAAATGATCCCTCTTCCACAAGACCTGAACTCTGCACTCTGCAGTACCCTATCATTGTGTTATCCATCATTGCTCAGTATCTAAATTGCCACCATTCATGGTGCACCCACAATTTCTCTGAACATTCACTCGTTATTAGAAAAGATATGATGGACTCGCATTTTGAGAGAAGCAAATGTCAGATTTTTTTTTTAATGGTAAAACTGTCAAAGATATATCGAGGTGCGGGCCTTAGGGAAGTACTATTGATTCCTCTGCTTACAAGTGGAAGTTTTGACAGAGTGATCCTAGAAACTTTGGATGACTTTGTTTGTTTGTTTGTTTCATTTATTATCATCATCATCATCATTTATCGCTAACATGAAGATTCATTAATAGCAGATGGAATTACAATAGACCAAAGCACAAAAACAGAACAGGGTACAAGAGCATTGTATCCCAATTCCCAATCATCCCACTAGTAATAAAACCACCCAAGAAGACACCATAAAGACAAGTTACGTAATAACCTCCACGAAGGAGATAGTCTCTCAAGCCCCTATTTGGCTAACACATCCCCATACTATAGCCGATCTAACCTCATGATGGAATACCACATTCATAATCAAAGATAACTCCCCGATCTCATTAAGGTGACACTGAAACTTCCAAGGATTTCATTTAGGTAACATTGAAACTTCCAAGGCCTAAACTTGCGTTGGGACACTCATGCAATCACAGTAGAAGAATTGCTTTCTACCATTAGAAGCATTTGAAATGAGCTTGAATACAATTGAAGTGCTTCCAATATGGCCAACACCTCTGGTTCATTACAGCCACGAAGCTTAGAAAACATATATTATGAAGCACACCGCCAATCCCCACTAGCTCCAGCTTGCCTCTAACAGCTCCATGCCTATATCTATGTTAAATTTAAGCATCCCAACTGGAGGGGGAGACCGAGGAACCGATCTCCTTTCCTTAGTCTGACCACACCCCAAGCAAGCTTCTCAATTGAAAAGATTGTCCTTTAAATTAATATTTGAAGAACTCATTTCTTACCAACAACCATTTAGCAATCCTAAGGGACACTCGAGAAGTCAACTCCACAATAAAAGAAGAATTGCCCTTAAAAATCCCATCATCTCTCTCTCTCCAAATTGACTACAAGATCGCAAACAGAACAATCCTCTAAAGAATGCAACCACACCAAACAAAAGGCCCCCTAACCAAGACTCTGCAGCACCAGCTCAACTACTAACCACATCTGCAAATGAGGTGACTACAAATGGAAGCTGCAACCTCACAATGAAGAAAAATATGGTTGACCAACTCCACGTGTGGCACATCACATGTCTAAACTGTTGTTTGAAACCTATCCTCTTCTACTCAAAACATTTGTCTTCGCCGCCACTGCTAACCAACCGAAAGCCTCCACAGACAAAGGAACAAGCCCAACCAAACAAGTGATGACAAAGCTCTATGTTGGTGGTTCCCTTCTAAGGCCAAGTAAAATGCTTTCACTGAGAACTCTCCAGAAATGGAAGACTTCCAAATAATAGAATTCTTTCTAAACTAGAAAACAAACATGTTGAGAAAGAAAACTCAAAAACTCCCTCTAATGTGCCTCTCCTCACAGACGAAGGGCCCTCCTAAACGACACTCCCCACACCACCTTTCCACCTTTCTATCTCACACCTCATAGTAGTCATAGACTAAAGACTCCTTATTAGACACCACCCTAAATACCCTAGGAAACAACCCACTCAAAGGTCCCCTTCCAACTCAAAACCTAACATCCCTCCCATCCCCCACTACAAAACTAACACATTTGGACAGAAGCTTCCCCTGACTTCAGACATATACCCAATTGAAGCTATAGCATTCCAAATACCCGATCTATGGTATCCACTGGCCACCACCATCATTAACATCAGTTAAACCTTAGCCCATCAATCTAGGGTCAGTAGGGAAGCAAGAGTATGTCACCCTTCTTAAGAGATGTCTCTCTTTCTGTGTGCTTGTGTATATCTATATCTGTGAACATGCAAGGTGGACATGAAACAGCACACATTAGAATAATTGGTGAGTAAGATGAAAGGATTGGAAATACAACTAATGAAATAACCACCGCAGGCAGCCACTAGCAACTTCAGTGGACATATACAAAGTGTTGAAACCACTATCAAAATTGAAACCCATGAGATACCATGTAGAGATTCTTTTTGGTTCTTAAGCTCGATAATTAGTAAGGATAGGGAGATTGATGAAGATGTGGAGCATAGAATAAAAGCTGGATGGCTGAAGTGGAAACTAACTTCTTGGGTGCCTTGTGACAAATGAATGCCAACGAAATTGAAGGGCAAATTTTACAGGACAATGGTTAGACCAGCTATGACATATGGAGCAGAATGTTGGTCAATTAAGAAAATACATATACATAAGATGGATGTAGCAAAGATG
The DNA here is from genome assembly GCA_037013555.1 of Sextonia rubra. Classification (NCBI taxonomy): domain Eukaryota; kingdom Viridiplantae; phylum Streptophyta; class Magnoliopsida; order Laurales; family Lauraceae; genus Sextonia; species Sextonia rubra. Next base: position 30,421,117 of record JASUAD010000009.1, read on the forward strand.
AGAATGCTTAGATGGATGTGTGGTAGTAAAACTAAGAAAGATAAAATTAGAAATGAGCGCTTTCGAGAGCATTTAGGGGTAGCACCAATATGGGATAAGATTTGAGAAACCCGTTTAAGGTGATTTGGGCATGTTGAGCGTTGGCCGGTAATGGCACCAGTGAGAAAAAGTTTAGCTATACAAGTGGATGGCCCATCGAAAGGTAGGGGTAGGCCGAAAAAAACATTGATAGAGGTCACTGAATTGGATTTAAAAAAGTTTAACTTATCTAAGAATTTGACTCAAAATAAAATGGAATGGAAAAACAGAATTCATATAGCCGAGCCCAACATGGTTGGGATAAAGCTTTGATGATGATGATGATGATGAGGCAGCCGCTAGCAAGCACATCATATATAGGGTAATCTATCTAAATAATAGACAATAAGCATTGATCTAGACCCCCACTAACTAGTCAAATCTACATTAAGGGACCACAATCAAATCTGTTGCTACAGCCCATCTATGCAAGGTCTCCTTCATGAGTTTTGCGTTCCCACTCTGACCTAATTTAAAGCATGCTATCTATCAGTCAACAATCAAGCATGTCTTTCCTCTGTCCTCAACGCTTCACTCAAGAGTCATCACTTGTCAACTATTTTCCTAGTTCCTTGAGCTTATAACCTTCAACACATCGTATAGGAAAATAATAAGCCTATTTCCCCCACTTGGCACAGAGAAAAGGACTTCACAAAAGAACAATTCACACATTTTCCTTGACCACACAATTCCATCTACCCCTTTAACTCAGAATGTAGACCTGTTCCAACAATGAAGAAGAGATGAAATTGGTCTCTTGTAGAAATTTTCATCAAAAAGTTGGTTATCAAAACAGCAATTTCACTCATCCTCCGGTTGTATTGACCAACTTCAGTTTCCTGATCTGTCACTAGTTGGAAAAGGATCTTAAGGGCCAGATCTCCCACTAAAAAATTAGACCAGAATGAACCCTACATGCTTGCCAACTTTACAACACATGTTGCTCAAAATCATCCTTCACCATCATATTATTTTCATTGTTATTATTTGGATCAGTGCCTAAACAACACATTCCAGAAATCACTTACAAAAATTGAATAATACATAACCCAAAACTGGCAACCAAAAAAATGAGAATATTATTCCAGCACAATGCTATTCTTAAAAAGAAATCTCTCTACATAAAGATACTTAAGCCTCCAAACTGGCTCAAACAAGTATGGAAAATCAATTTATTAGCAGTGAAAGTTAGGTTATAAAATGGATGAAGAAAATGTAAGAAAATGCACATGTGATAAGAGTCCCTTTTTCAATTCTTCAAGGGGTAACTGAACACAGGTCATTATCTGAAATAGACAATAGAAGCATATATTAATTTCATTAAATAAATTCCTGACCTCTTCCCATTTTCTCTGGAGTTCCATAAGTTCTCTACAGTATTTGAGACATTCAGCATGGTATACAGCAGCTAGTTCCTTAATCAAGGCCTTCCTCCTAATGATGCCAATCACTGCAAACAACGGTAAAATAAATTAATCATTTCTTTTTACAGCCAATGTTGACAACAAAATTTTGAGCAAGAAGTAATAGAAACAAATTGAAGCAAATATAGAGTTTCATTTTTGTTGGAAAGGGCTATGAATGACCACCCACAAACAACATACCTCCCCCACCACAATGCCACTCCTCCCTTCCCAACTCCCTACAAATCTCCCCAAAATAGCAAAATATACAAACTCAATTGTCCATGACAAAAGAGTAAAAAGGGCTCATAACATCAAGTGGAACTACATACAACATTTCCATAACCAAGTTCATTCCTTTGGACTACTTGGCCAAATCATCTATGTCCATGTTAGCATTTCAGAGGACACAGTTATAGGAAACTTGAACCCCTCTTACCAATTCCCCTACCTTCACCATATCCAAGAGCCACCATAGAGCTCCCCCAATGTCCAAACCTACCTCATAGCACATCAAATATCCCTCCACTATGATATGTGGGTTGAGTTATCCTGCTTGCAGGGAAATTGCGATAAGATCCAACATGTTGCTTGACAAGATTCCACTCAATCATAAAAAAAGGCTTCCAATGATCAAGGCAAAGCCATTCTAATGAGGCCACCGATTTATGGCACACTTGGATTCCCCAATGCAATACAATCATGGGCTGCAATCATGGTTGAATGGACTATGGAAGGCCTAATTTGGGATAACTTTTCCACCTCTAACCAACACCATCAAACGTAGCAACCTAGATGCAATAGAAGGCATAAAGGACGAAGGGACATGAGGCAACTATAAATTTTTCCATTTTGCGAAGACTCTCTGGATTGCCAATGGTGATGCCTCCAAAGGTTGTGCATCCATGGTGAATATGTGAAAACTACATCCATTATTGGGTCCCATTAAAATGATTGGAACACTTTGGCTCAATTTAGAGTTTAAGAATGTTGTTAGATGGTGGTTTTCAACAAGATTTTAACATTTGGTCCTCTTAAATGTGTTGTAATTGGTCTTCAAGTAATATTTGCTTCGCATCTTGGCTGGGTGGAAAGTCCATTAATCAACTTAACTCCAGTGGAAGAAGAAATGAAATTCTTTTTAATTCTTTCATTTGATATTACTTACTATGATGGTCGATCTCTTCTCTCAGTAGACAGTAGTCATTTTTCTTTAGGTCCTTTCAGGTAGACCAGGATAACTGGAAAATGGTTCAGCATGCAATCTTTTTGAGGTGTGAGGGAGAACTCAATGAAAGTATATCCTCTTTTTTTTTTCTTTTTACTTTTGTAATGTAGAAGAAAAATATTTACCGCTATCAACTCTTTGGTTGATTGATTGAAGCAATAATTAAAAACACATAAGTTGGGGCCTAACATTGCTTATTTTATTTGGTATATCCACCTTGGAACTTGAAAGAGAATCACACCAACTATTCTGCTCACCTAAACTTCTATTGCAAAAAGTGATTGGACATTAAGGGACATTTGTGTACAAAAGCAGCCCTCTCAGTGAGTGGGGCAATCTATTTATGGATCACAGATTCTGTGTTATGTACCCAACTGATGTCAATTTGGATTTCAAATACACGGTACAGGTGGCTATGTCAAGGTGTGCAAGTAAGCTTTGTAGAACTCAACACAAGAAAAAAAAAGAGGTGGGGGGTGGAGGGTGGGGAGTGGGGAGGGGAGGGTTGGGTTTAGTGGGGTGAGACTTAAATACTAGAAATGGAATGACTTGGACATAAGAGTTAGTGAAATTCTTTCAAGTTTCAACTAATGGTTAAAGAAGTCATTAAAAAAGAAAAAATAACAACAAAAGCTATGGCTGCCATTACTACTTTGATAGGAAAGCTGACTCAAACCTAGAAATATAAGATTATAGACAATTAAAACAAAGCCTATTCAGTTTGTAAATGTCCTATAGAAAAAAACTCCAGTAAAACAATGCTTCTAATCATGTAATATGGCTTATCAGCTACAACATTTTCCCCTCAATCCCTAATAGGCCAAATTCTAGTCTCCTTTTCTGTAATGCCAACTCATCTCTGTTCAATTCTAAGACCACCCAAAAAAAAAAAAAAAAAACTGACTCCAAACAAGCAAACATTCATAATGAAAATAATAACAAGTATAAGAACATCCAAAAGCACGCAACACCATCGGAAAATCATCTACTACAATAATGTACAATTCTCCAGGAACGAATACAAACCCTAAATAGAGGAAAGAAACATTCAAATACATTGGAAAATCGAAAAACCGCATTGGGGGATGGCTTCTTCTCCATTATTAGTCTTACCCAATGCAAAACTTTGAGACAATTTATCCGTCGCGTATCCGCGACGTATGTCGTGGCAATTCAGGCCAATCAAATTTCAATCACTATGAAATGGCTATTCCAATTTGATTTCCCCAGGCCACATGGTGAGAATAGATTCAAGATGGTTACTCAATCATTGTAATGATTTCTATGATTATGATGCATCAGCGATGCATCCCACCCACACCCACAGTTCAAAATCAAATTGCAAGATTGGGGTACATTCAAATTGCCGTGTTCTTTTTCCGCATTCGAAAGAATTGAACAGAAGAACATGGAATTGGCAAGTTTTTGATGAAAAACAAGAAGTCGAAGAAAATCGAAAACAGAGAACAGAAACAAGAAAGAAGAGAGAGAGAGAGAGAGAGGGGTGGGGGTAAATACTTCGACTTGGATCGAATCGGATGGGAGGAGTTTCTGGGGCTGGTGTTGATTGCTGAGGAGGAGGAGGAGGTTGAGCGGGATCAGCATCACCCATCGTTGTGTGTGAGTGAACCGAGTCTCTCTTTTGCTGGTGTGGGGAATTTTAGTTGTGGGTGTGCAGAGATGAGTTGCAAATAGAATTGAGGAAGACGGGGTGACAGAGAGGAAGCTATTTTCTTTTGTGAGAGGGAGAAAAGGAAGGCAGGGGTCAAATCATTAATGAAGGAAAATGGAGGGGGTCAAAGTGAAAAAAAAAAGCATTAAAAATGGAAAAGGGGATTTCACAAGTACAATTGCCAGGTTATTTTGGGGTAATTTACTTGTACATGTGATTCATGTGAAGATTTTCTCTTTTTTTTTTTTTTTTACTTCTTTTAAAGAGATGGTTTTTGAGAGCATGAATAATAATTTTTTACTACTGATTTTAAAAAACTAAAGGCCTTTTGAACTTCATTCCAAAACTATTAGTGCATGTTTGGTATCACTAATTTTAAGCTCTCTTTGTCTAAATGTCTAAACCTAATAGAGTTTGTAAAAATAAGAGCATTTGGCATGTGCTTTTGTGCTCCATCTAATTTAGATATATAGAGGTTTTACCTCTATTTCCACAGCCCTCCTCATAATGCATTTCTAAATTAGAGGAAGAAAAAAAGAAACGCTTCTACAGTAATTTATAAGGATCACGCTTAGTTCATTTTTTCAATTTTTCTCAAAATCTGAGAGGATAAATTTAAATCCAAACCGTTGAAAATGTTCACATGATCAAACACGGCCATCCCTCCAAATTTCAGCCGTTAAATCATCATGAATCTCGAGATAAGTACAAGAAAGCGTGAGCCATTGGATATTAGTTTTTGAATTCTATGGGGCCCAAACACAAGATCCAAAACCATTGGAAATGTTGAGAAGACTAAAAACGGCTATGGGGTCAATTTTCATGGATTGATTCCTTGTGGATCTCGAGATATTTGTGAAAAACTTTCAACCATTGATTTAATATGCTCAATTTTAAACTAGTCTATAGGCAGTCCCTTTTTTATTTTTTATTATTATTTCTGGGACAATAAATAACAATCCATTGATAATGTGTAGAAGGTCAATGACCATTGTGAGGCTAAATTTCAACCGTTGGATCGTTACCAAACTTGAGATATTTATGTAAAACTGTGAATTATTAAATATTTTTAAAAAAATTAGGGCCTCAAACACAAGATCCAAACCGTTAGATCTCTTTGCGAAGCCAAACATGGTTATCAAATAAAACTTTAAGGCTTGATACCTAGTAGATCTCAATATATTTGTGAAAAGCTTTTAACTATTGATTTAAAATGGTCTATTTAAAATAAATGCTTCCATTGCCAAACATATATTTTAATTGTAGCCTCTTTTTTATAACTATTTTTTTTAATGACTCTATTTTGAATAGTCTATAAAAATAAGATTAGACCTACCAATAAGACTCCATTTTAGACGAAGTCTCTGTAGAAGACGCCATTGTAAATGGAGTCTTCATTGAAGACGCTATTAACAATAGAGTCTTCATTCGTGAATTTTGTAAAAATTAAAAATTAGAAGATGCCATTGAAAATGGAGTCTTCAATGGAGTATTCGTCTTTGAATTTTGTGGAAAAAATAAAAAAATATTTTAAAAAAACTAAAGATTGAAATTTTTTTAAAAAATTTGAAAATGCCATTTTGTCTTCAGATTCCATTTCTTCTTCAATTGAAGACTCCACTGCTTGACAACTCCATTTCGCCTTCAGATTCCATTTCTTCTTAAATTGAAGACTCCATTGACTAATAGACTCCATTGAAAATGGAGTCTTCAATGCTAATAGAGTCTTCAAGGAAACCTCCACTCACTTTTATTTCTTTATACAATATGGTTACAAAAAATATTAAAACCAAGATAGTTACCAGAATATGGTTACCAAAATCATTAGGCAAGAAAGCAACAAAATAAGATGTCAAAGATGGAACTTTAACAAATATTCATTAGATTTTCTGCCATAACTACGATTCTATCTAATCAATAATCAAATCAATAAAATATACTTAGGCCTTTCAATTGATCAGATTATTTTAAAATTTTAGCCAAATCTTAAAAATCTAGCCAAATTAAATCTATATGGTGTTTGACTTGTAAGATTTCATGGATCACCAAATATGAATATTGCATAACCATAAAATTAACAAACATAGCTTAATTTTAATAAAGGACAACCAAATTATGATCCTGATCTGGTTAAACAAGTAACATAAAATATGAGATAAAAAATGTCTATCACAAATATGAATAGCATATTAGCCAACTAGTTGGAACATATTTGTTGCTTTCATAATGAATTTTCGAAACAATTCAATGAAAATTATTTTCAAAGATGAATGTCAATGAGGTAAAAATTGGTTAGAAATTTTCACCTTCTTACAGACCAATACCTAACGCTTTGAAACTTTTATTTTGATTTGAGAAAACTATCTGTGGTAGTTATTGGTTTTTTGTATATTGCTTGATCGTCAACAGAAAGTCAAAAACCTTACTTATCAAGGAAGTTGAACTGAAGAACAAAATCAGTAAAGCAGAGGTTTTTCCTGCCCTAAGAACTCTTCTTGAAATTTCTTGAAATTTATTTTTTTTAAACACCATTGTTAAAACTTAAAACACAAAACAAAAAAATATTGACGCAGGCCCCCATAAACACGAATTTATAAAATCAGTAAAGCAAAGGCTATCTCACCTTGAGAACTCTTCTTCAAATTTATTGATTTTTTTAAAAGGAAACACTGTTGATAAAACTAAAAAAAAAAACATTAACATAGCCCCCCATAAACCCTTGTTTCTTGCTTGACTACAATGTATTAGTTTAATATTTCACCAAGCAAACAAATCACTAAATTTTGACTGAGGTACTCAAACTTTGAAATGCCCTAATTACTACATGATTTCCATTCAGAAACCACATGATTTTCTTTATTTATTTCTTTTATCCCTTCTACCGTCTTACTCCCTCGCTCTTATTCAGTCTTCTTCGTTTCTTTTTTTTTTTTTACTTTCTTCATTTATTTCTTTTATTCCTCCTACTCCCTCACTATGGTACAACCTTCTACATGTGATGTACAATATGACAAACTTGATGAGGAAAACACGTCTGTAGATCTGTGTGAACCATGCAGAATCAATAAAGATAAAGCTAATCCCTAGCACTACCCTCCATGGATGTACAATGGCATCAACAAATAAAATCAATGTAGTAATTGATGCATCAAATGATTGTGACAATTCATACATGAATAAAGAATTGTGTGATATCGTAAGTATATGAACAACTGAGCTTGGTTATATATAGCCACCTATATCTACACAATGACCTATAGTTAAAACTAAATCACCCATATTTCTAAAACTAAATCATTCCCCCTAATGGCAAGTGGAATCCCAGGGAGTACAACTGGTCGTGCTTGTGCTCGTGTGTGGTTACTACCACCTTTCCACGATGACTATTAGATTGAAAAACACTCAAATCCAAAGGAGTATTACATTGGTCTGAGACAATAGTGGAATTTCATGTTAGTTGAGCAAGAGGGATTGATGAAGGATCTACACAGCCTCAATGGACCAATCCCCCGTGGGTTATGTTTTGGTTTTTGGGAAAATTTCATTGGACCTTGGGAATTTTTTAAATGGGGGCTAGGCCATATTAACTTGAAGACAATTGCTGTAGGTCCGCCCCTGATCACCACTGATCCTCTTCTTCTGCACAAAGCCAATCCATTGTGGATTTGTTTTGCTTTTGCTATGGGTTTTGATTTGCTTCTGAGAATAGGATTGAGTTGTCTTCTTTTATTTCCATCAAGTGTATAAATTGAAATTTTAGTGGAGTTTTCACTAAATACTCCATTAGGAACGGAGTCTTCAATGAAAACTCCTTTGGAAATGGAGTCTTCATTGAAGACTTTATTTACAATGGCATCTTCATTTAAAAAAAAGATATTTTCAATCTTCAATTTTTTTGAATATTTTTTATTTTATTTTTTCCACCCAAATTCAAAGATTAAGACTCCATTGGTAATGGAGTGTTCAATGAAGACTCTATTTTCAATGGCATCTTCTAATTTTTAGTTTTTTTTTTTTTTTTTTTTGCAAAGTTTAAGAATGAAGACTCCATTGTTAATGGTGTCTTCAATGAAGACTCTGTTTACAATAGAGTCTTATAGTAGTTTTGAAATAAAATTCAAAAGGCTTTTAGTTTTTTAAATAAATAGTTAAAAAAATATTATTTGTGGAAGGGCTCTGATTTTTGAAATTTTGTACTTTTTATTTAACCCATGTTCTTTTCTTTTATTATCTTTTATTTTAAAATCACCCTTCACTTTGCCATATAAGTGAATTACAAAAATATGCTAGATTTGACATTTACTTGTCAACGGTTGAAGTTTAAATAAAATTCTACAAAGTTGTTTATGCGGTATTTTAAGGCCGTGTGATATCTCATTTTGTTGTATGAACAACTCCGTGGGAAGTTTTTTAACTTCAATAGTAGATGGGCAAATATTAAGTTTAAAGTCAGCATCTAATCAAAATCCCAAAAAAAAAAAAAAATTCTTCTTCTATGGACAGTGTAAAAACAAAATTGGCGTAAAATGCTTGCTTTATGTTATATTAAGATTTAGTCTTCTCTTCTCCCTTTTTATTAATCCAAGCAACATTAAAATAAGTTATTCGCATAGCCTGTTTTACTTCTTCCATCAAAACAGGATGAAGTGCATGTGACATCATCATTTTTTTTTACTCTATTTCATGCCAAACAAAGAGGCAAAGAAGAATGTTAAATTCATTTCCCAACAAATGGGACCCACTATCCTCATTGAAACTTTAAAAAATATAGACATTCCCAATGCTTTAGACAAATAGGCAAAGTTAAGTGGATATCTAATTCAATTTTAACTTTATAGATAACTTTTCCTCTTTCGTAGAGATAACATTTTAAATAAGCATAAATGTCTAAATCAATTAGACATTTTTGCATTTTTTTTTCTTAACAAGTGTACCTGTGTAACTTTTATACTATGATAGGCTTATACATACGACCTTTTCTTTATAATGAATTTAGTTATACTACTTTTACTATAAAACTTATACCATAAAACTTTTCCATTATGATAAGTTGATCTTTTCTAATTGAAGACATATCAATCAGTCAGGATTTAATTGAAATAACTATATTTTAAAAAGATATATTTCAATAGTCATTATTTCAAACATATAAGACTTTCCAAGCACGCTCTTAAAACGGATTCAGCTAGTTTTTCTTATTGCTTATTAATTGGAAATTTTAATAAGGACGTTTGATTTAACCAATTTCAAGAGCTTTTGCTTCATTTTTAAAAAGTAATTAAAATGTGAGCTCTTCAATAGACTAGTATAAAGCAGTCAGGCACTTTCCTATAACTTTAATTTAACAATTTTGCCTGTATAACTTTTATAATATTAAACTTCCCCTATATCGTTTTTAATTCATTAAAAAATTACTTATACTACTTTAATATAATATAACTCTACCCATATAACTATCACAATATGACTAGTTTGTTTTTTCTAGCTGAATCAGACATACCAAACACATGGATAGCATCATTCAAAATGTGAGAATGTTTGGGTGTATTTAATTAGCAGCATGGTTTCTTTATGGGGTTTTTTTTCATTGTAATACATAAGATTCATATCATAAGTTGTTAACATTGAAGATACAAATGTGAATTTTCAAAAGAGAGTATCAAAAATTCTTTTCTTAATTTATGTATTAAGTTTTTATTATATTAAAGCCAAGAGTTTTGAAGTTAATTTTGACTGTAGCTTATCATTTTGACCATAAGTTATATCTGTTATCTATATTTTCTCATCCCCATTTTTCACTCATTCCATTGCCCAATTTATGCAATGCCCATCTACCGCATTTTTGACCTTCTACCACTTATGCCTTTTTTTTATCTTTTCACCATTATACAATAACTTTGTTTATACCCCAAATCCCTTATTTTCATTCTCTACATCTAGAGAATGCTCACTTTCTACCCCTCTACTTGTATTCCCTCTCTACCATGATAGTGAAAACGGCACTATCATAATTTTTCTCTTCGTTTATTCTTTTTTGTTAATTTTTATGCTCCATCTATTCCAAAATTTATTCTTTTGCATACTTTTTTCCGTGATTTATAGCTACCGTTTCCCACAACATCCAAAATGCCATTGACACATATTTTCAGTTATCAAGGTTTAATGAAATCTCTTGTTTTAAGCTAATTATGAAATATAAATGAGATAAGATTTGATTTTGTAATTGAGCTCCAATTTATCAATTAATTTAAAATCGGAGCTCAATTTCAATTTTAATTTTGAATTAATTTAACTTGAGATAGAGACTTTAGGGATTTGTGAGAAATTTTTTATTTTAACTATCTAAAAAAAGAAGTCAATTTAAAAGGAATTTCTTTTAAAGAGACAAATCTTCCATGGTCTCTAATTAATTAGTCCATATTTAAGTTTTCTTTATCAAAAAGTACTCATGATCGGGCTCGTCTGAACCCACATTCAGACCCCCGATTTAGACTGCTTTAGTGTGGACTTGGACCTTAAGTTTGAGTACTCAAGCCAAGCTTGGAATATTTAGCTAGGCCCATTTAATAGACGGGTCAAACTTAATTGTCACATTCAAGTTGAGTTATTTGAGGATCAAATTAAGTTGAGTCGGAAGGTCGAACCCAAACTATATCCAATGATTGATTTAGTTAGAATCTTAACTCGAGCCTAGAAGAATCAACTCTAACTTTGAATTACCAAGTGGGGTTTAAGGTTGGTGGGTTGGCCCAAATTACCATTGTTACCAATATGTTCCAAAACTTTCTCCAATTAAGAGAATATATAACTATTTTATCAATGACCTAATGAGAAAGCTCTTTATCATCACTTAAAAGAGTCTATAAATTGTCTTACTTTAATTTCATTAGAGTGTGACTCATACCTGACCTAGAACTAGTATGTTGCCATCGACTCATTTTTATTTTTGTTTTTTTTTAATAAGTATGTAGCAATCTCATGATAATTGTTTATCAGATCTGAACAAAACCACTTAGACCCAATCCATTACAATTGACTCAGTTGTATTTGAAGTTGATTTTTTATTCATGCACTTATTATCATTGAATTGACCATGCATAAACAATATCTCAAATCGTATAATCCAGGCGTTCAAGCCAATATATATATTTTTATACATTATCTACTAATGTGAATGGTTGTGATCAAATTTTTTATAAACCATTATTATATCTTTTATATTCAAGTTTCAGGTTTTGACTAAACCAACTTCAACTCTGCCCCTCCCAACATCAGTCATGACCTCTAAATTGAACATTTGACATTATTTTTTTACTTCTTGAATCATTAAAGGGTATGCTTAGTTATTTTTTACTTTTCAAATATAATTAAGATAATCATCTCATTTCTTTTCTAATATCATTGAACAAAATGGATCTAAACAAGGCCATTAAAGGGCTAGGACCTGGGCCGAGCCAGGATAAGCCCTTATCTTACCCTTAAATATGCGGGATGGGCGCAGGTGGAGCAAAGGCCCTTAGCAGCCTGGGTGACCTACAATACCTATGCATTTACCTTACTCTCAAGGGCTACGCCCAAAGGAACAAAATTTTTAGTTGAGTTAATCGAAAACACCCTTAGTTAGATATCAAAATAACTTATTAGAATTGAATCTAAAAGGAAAAAAAAAAAAGGATTACAAAGTATTAAGTGTCAACAATTATTAAATGACATTTGTACCCCTCTTTTTTTTAACCATGTAAATGTTGAAAAAAAGATAAACAAATTTATAAGGAACCTTTACCAAAAAATTATGAAGAAACCCATTAATTAGTGATAAATGATAAAGATTTAATTTATTACTAAAGAAGGACATCAAACGGTCACTTGTAACCAATCAACAAACTTATTAATCAACAATGGTTGGATTGATTTACAAATGATCATTCTGGCTTGAGTCCTAATTTGAATAAAGTGAGATATAACTCTCAATGATAAAACAAAGACAAAACAATTATTTTAAGAAGCTTGGCCTCATCTTAGTAAGCCCTATTAGTTCCATATTTTAACTTGCCTTGCCAAGTTTTGAGAAAAATGCAAACAAAATGTTGGAATATTTCAAATTCTAGATTTTCTTCAGATATTCCTATAAATATTAAAAAACTATTTTAAATGATAAAGAATAAATAAAAAAATAATTACCACCCCCAACAAAAAAAACTTATTAGAACTCAATTGAAAAGAAGGAAAAAAGATTATGAAGTATTAAGTGTCAACAATTATCAAATGACATTTGTATCCCTCTTTTTCTTAACCACATAAATGTTGAAAAAAAGAGGGACTTTTACAAAAAAAATTTATGAAGAAAGCCATTACTTAGTGATAAATGAAAAAGATTTAAGTTATTGCTAAAGAAGGATATCAAATGGTCACGAATAACCAATCAACAAACTTATTAATCAACAGTGGTTGGATTGATTTATATGTGATCAATCTTACATGAGTCTTACTTTGAATAAAGTGAGATACAATTCTCAACGCCAAAACAAGGACAACACAATTATTTTAAGAAGTTTGGCCTCATCTTAATGAGCCCCATTAGTTCCATATTTTAACTTCCCTTGCCAAGTTTTGAAAAGATTGCAAACAACATGTTGGAGTGTTTAAAATGTAGGGTTTTCTTCAGATATTTCTAGAGATATAAAAACCCAAGGCTCTTTGATATACCATTCAAATCTTACCGATTTCTCAAAATCGTAGTGAATGCATTTAAGCTTTTAATGATACAAAAACCCCACGCTCTTTGATGAGCCAAGACCCATTTTGGATTTACTTTCTTTCTATGTTTTTCAAATATAACTCCAAATTGAACTTTTTTTTTCAAGCCCGGGCCTACTCAGCTAGTAATTCTTCTTATCTCACTCCAATTGAGATTGAACCCATTAGTAAGTTTGATTTGATAATGCCTAAAATACTAGATCAAAATTAAAAGTAAAACTAAAATACTTGTTGTGCAATGAATAATTTCTAATGTCACATCAAATTCGTATTCATTCTTACTTATCATAAAACCTTATATTGCTATATTACTCTTTTCTTTTCTAATTTTTGAAAAATGAAAAAAAAAAGTTAAAATCACTTCATAAAAACTAATTGTATACGGAATAATTCAACCCCATGTCAAGACTACTCTATGACAGAATTTATTTAATTATTTTTGCATTTACTTGTTAATGCTTTAAGCACAAGTGATCAATCTAAGAATATCTTAATGAAAACGAAGATGCCCCCGAATTGTTTCTTTCAACCCATGCGGAAAAAAAGATTGTCCGCAATATTATTATTCTTGGAGCTTTGAAAATTAATAAAGAAAAACAGAATTTATGTAGCGAATTTCATAACTAAGACAAGACCTTAATGATGATGATTTCATATTCGATTAGAATTATGAAATCAGCAGTAAATAGAGTTTTTTTTTTAACCATCAAATAATGCGTGCAAAGTGCTAACCCAAACCCATTTTTAGGTGTTTAAATCCAGTCAGTAGTCACCTGATTAAACGTGCACCATGGTGCGTCCGAGTCTGTCATATGTATATTCTATTCCGACCAAGCCCCTGATATCATAGCATCTGGATCATTGGATTTCTATCACTGATTTCTTTTCAAATCTCTCATTTCATGGTAATCTTTGTAGACCCACTTGGTTTGTTTGATGCATTGTTGTTGTAGGACGACTTTCTACAGATTCAACTGATTTCTAAGCTGAAATGTGTGAAAATGTTTTACATAGATTTCCTTGCTCCTTTGCTGAGGTCATCTTTTGACATGCCATTTCTTTTGGATGTAGGTGGGTGTATACTCAGTATTTTGAATGAAAACATGAAAAGATCTTCTGGACCCAAACATGTCAAACTATTTTCAACAAAATATGGTTCATCTATGGGTCTCTTAGAAATGGATTCATAAAGTTATAGCCAATGGGGCAGAAGTCAACCACAAAAGTCCTCTAGTGGAGCAGGGGTTGACCCACATGTTGGGCTGTGGGGTCAGTTGCCCCATGAAGATATATGAAGCAGGTTTTTCTTCTCTTCAGTCTTCATTGGTGAAGAGATTAGGAGTGGAGTCAGAGAATTGAAACTCCCCTTTTTTTTTTTTAAATTGCTTTTGATATTTGAAGCTGCAAGAAGAGTTTTGGGTGCATGACTGAAAACGATGTGTGCTAGAAATAAAATTCTACCCCTTGTTCCTTCACTTTTTTGATGAAGTTGAGAAGGATTTGAGGTGGAGCAAGTGGGGATATGATTGGAGTTATATTTGGTAGCTCTAAGTTAATTGTCCATTTATTCACTTTTTAATTTAACTATATAACTATATGATCAAGTACGTGATTTTCCAAATCGGTCTATTTAATTTCTGGTGTTGATTGGGTGATGTTTGTGATAACCAAATGTGTGGGTGAGAAGCTTGGGTGTGGTGGGGAGAAGTGAGAAGAGGGTGGTTGGTTTGAGATGAGGTAATGGATGGTGTGGAGAGGAAGAGATTTGGTGTAGAGTGGTAATGGATGATTTTATTTTCCAATGCTCAATAGTATGAAACAAGTTAGAACTTTTCAAGTACTATGAATTTACCGTTGTCTTTATTTAAACCTGCAGTGTTTCATATCTGATGCAAATTACTAGCCATCAGGAAAAATGGAAAAACTGCCCTTGAGTAAAAAAAAAAGAAAGAAAAAAGAAAAGAAAATCTAGACTTGCTTTATGTATGTTTTAATAGAGATTTTGTATAGTCTTTGAAATGTCACTCAGATTAGATTACACTAAATTGTGTGAACGTGGTAAACAACATTTTTTTTAACCCTTTTAGGATTATTTTTCATTTCTCTATTATTTCTTAATATGAATCTATGATGATTGGTAGTTAGAGTTGATTTTGATGTAACTGGCTTTATCTTTGAACCAGTTATGGAGAATTATTACAAAAGAGAATAACTGCTGGCCGATTGTCTCTAACTCTAGAGAATGATAACAACTTTCAAGAGACATCAACCTCGAAGAAATGTCGCATAGAGATTGACTTGGCAGATCTTCCCACTGATCCTGGATTACAGAGTCCAATATCAAGTTATCATCCTTCAGTTCAAGATCAAATCCGAAGGGTGTATTTACAAAAGGGCCCTTGTCAGCCTTATGACTATAAATTTCCTTATACGCAGTATGGACCAGAAAAGAGGTGGTTTAATCCTGCTTGGTTTAAGGATTATGGTAGTTGGTTGGAGTACAGTGTAGAAAAAGATGCTGCATTTTGCCTATATTGTTACCTTTTTGGAGAGCAACGTCACAGCCCTTTTGTAACTAAAGGATTTAAAAATTGGAAGAAAAAAGAAAGACTAGGAGATCATGTGGGAGGGCCCTATAGCGCTCACAATCAAGCATATCAAAAGTGTGGGAATTTATTAAATCAGAAGAAACACTTTGAGACGATTATTGTCAAGCAATCAGATAAAGTTCAAAAAGACTATCAAATCCGTTTGAAAGCAATGCTTGATTGCATTCGCTTACTTCTACATCAAGGGTTGCCTTTTTGTGTTCATGATGAATTTGAGTGTTTGAACAACATGAGTAACTTTTTTGAGTTTTTGCAAGTAATTACCAATCAAAATGAAGCTATTAAAAAAGTTGTATTGCAAAATGCTCCTGAAAACTTGGAGATGACCTCACCTAAGATTCCAAAAGACATTTTGAGTGCGGCTGCATCAGAGATCATTCGGGCTATAACTTATGAGATTGGAGATGCACCATTTGCCCTGTTGTTGGATGAGATTCATGATATTTCTATGAAAGAGTATTTGATCATTATTATACGCCATGTGGACAACCGAGGATGTGTGGTTGAGCGTTTTTTAGCCATAGAACATGTCATTGACACTACTGCTCAATCACTTAAGGCAACAGTTGAAGCGATATTTTTCAAGCATGGACTGAGCATAAAAAATTTGCGCGCGCAAGGTTATAATGGGGCTAGTAATATGCGGGGTAAGCTTAATGACCTCAAAACTCTCATATTAAATGAGAATTCCACCGCATTTTATGGTCATTGCTTCGTACGTTCGCTTCAATTTACTCTTATTGCTGTTGCAAAAAAACACCCACCAATCGCCAAATTTTTTGACTCGGTTTCTAACGTGTTGAATGTCGTTGGAGCCTTTTGTAAACGCCATGACATGCTTCAAAATATACAAGTTGCTAAACTGGTTGATTTACTTTGTACCAATGAGGTTGAAAGTGGACAAGGTTTGAATCAAAAGACTAGCCTTAGACAACGTTGTGGTGATAAATGTTGGGGCTTGCATTATTGCACATTGGTTGACTTGATTGTCATATTCTCCTCTGTGGTTGATGTGCTTGAAATTATTTCAAAGGATGACATGACCGAACATATGGGTTTTGCGAGTAACTTATTGCTTCAGTTGGAATCTTTTGAATTTGCATTTAAAATGCATTTGATGAGAGATATATTGGGGATTACAAACGAATTATCCAATATATTGCAATGGAAAGATCGAGATCTTGTCATTTCCATGAAAATAGTAGGAATATCAAAGCATCGCCTGCAAATGTTGAGAGATGATGGGTGGGATTCTCTCATCTCTGAGGTTCATTCATTTTGTGATAAATATGAAATTGTTATTCCCAATATGGATGATATGTTTTTTGATGGAAAGAAATCACGATGCAAAGCTAAAATCTTTGAGGTTCATTCATTTTGTGATAAATATGAAATTGTTATTCCCAATATGGATGATCTGTTTTTTGATGGAAAGAAATCACGATGCAAAGCTGAAATGACAAACCTACATTATTTCCATGTCGAAATATTCTACGTTGCTATCGACATGCAACTTCAAGAGCTCAATGACCTCTTCAATGAGGTTAAAACTGAGTTAGTGTGACTTTATGGTGCTCAGTCATTGGCTTGTGTGCGAAAATATTTTCCACACATACTAACCAATCCATAAATTTAGCGGGCTGTAATTTTCCATCATATTCAGGAATCACAATTTTTATCCTGAATTCTCGATCAGGATTATTGATTGGCGGATCCCGTTGATTCCGAATATTTGCACCATCATCACGGTGGTGATGCACACGCTGATTATTTTCCAAATTTGTTACTCTAATGTCCAATTGTTGCAGGGTGGTGTGCATGCCGTCAACTTTGGCAGATAATTCCCTAATGGCACTGGCCAAATCTTCAAGTGAAGAAGATGAAGATTCAGCATCCACTTGCTTCTTTGGAGGCATTTTTTTTTTAAATGCAAAATTGAAATTTGACTGACCTGATGTGCAGATCTACTCTTCAAAAGGACAGATTGGAAATCGGAACACTTTTGCAGAAGCTTTTAAGAAGAATTTCGTTTGTGGGCCAGTTAGTATATGGGCTCACAAACCGGAATAACAGTCCAAATGTACCCGGCCCAATTCGCTGTCTCGTTCTTCGTGATGAGAAGCTGGAGATAAAAAACGGGCTCTTGCCGCTTTGTGATTTGGTGGATTTAAGAGGAGAGGAGGGGAGAGGATGGGTGAGCGGCCTGGTGCGTTAGTGGATACAAGAGGAGAGGAGGGAGAAGATGGGTGAGCGGCCGGTGGCTGGTGGCAGGCGACTGATGACGACGGCGAGCGGATAACCGCAGGCGGCTTGCGGATGAGGATGCAGGGAGACAAGTGTGGCTGCGGGAACGATGGCGTGCGGCGGAAGCGTGCGGCGGAGGCGCGCGAGGGCCTTACCCAGACGACCCTTCCGTCCCAGCCGAACCACCGGAACCCATTTCCCTGCCTCTTTCCCAAATCCCCAACCCTACCCTTACCGTACCCAAATCCCCAAAATCCCACACCAAACTGAAACCCTAAACACACCTCTATCAAACCCCCATCAGTAACCCTCACCCTGATCCACCACCGCAAACCCATATCCCACTTGCCGATCTCGCCCCCACACCAAGAAATTTTCTTCAAACCCCCTGTTCGGCCAACTTCCCCAAACCAGAGTACAAAAAAAAGGGGGGGGGGGGGGGGGGGGGGGAAAGAGGACGTAGAGAGAAGAGACGACAGAAGATATACCTAGCACCATCGCCCCGCCGTCTGCTACTGCTGTTCGCTGTCGTCGTTCGAAGACCGTGCATCCCACCATTGTGTCGACTTGCCCTACATAGCCAGATGTCGTCGCTGATCACTGCATCTTCCACAATCGGCCTCCTCCAGACGTCCGCCTCGCACGCCTGCACCGCACGCCATCGTTCCCTCAGCAACGCTTGTCTCCCTGCATCCTCACCCGCAAGCCACCTGCGGTTATCTGCTCGCCGTCGTCATCAGTCGCCTGCCACCAGCCACCGGCCGCTCACCCATCTTCTCCCTCCTCTCCTCTTGTATCCACTAACGCACCAGGCCGCTCACCCATCCTCTCCCCTCCTCTCCTCTTGAATCCACCGAATCACAAAGCGGCAAAAGCCCGTTTTTTATCTCCAGCTTCTCATCACGAAGAACGAGACAGTGAATTGGGCCGGGTACGTTTGGACTGTTATTCCGATTTGTGAGCCCATATACTAACTGGCCCATAAACGAAATTCTTCTTAAAAGCTTCTGCAAAAGTGTTCCGATTTCCAATCTGTCCTTTTGAAGAGTAGATCTGCACATCAGGTCAGTCAAATTTCAATTTTGCATTTAAAAAAAAAAAAGCCTCCAAAGAAGCAAGTGGATGCTGAATCTTCATCTTCTTCACTTGAAGATTTGGCTAGTGCCATTAGGGAATTATCTGCCAAAGTTGACGGCATGCACACCACCCTATAACAATTGGACATTAGAGTAACAAATTTGGAAAATAATTAGCGTGTGCATCACCACCGTGATGATGGTGCAAATATTCGGAATCAACGGGATCCGCCTGTCAATAATCCTGATCGAGAATTCGGGATAAAAATTGTGATTCCTGAATATAATGGAAAATTACAGCCCGTTGAATTTATGGATTGGTTAGTATGTGTGGAAAAGATTTTCGCACACAAGCCAATGACTGAGCACCATAAAGTCACACTAATTGTCACCAGATTCCGAAATTATGCTGCAACTTGGTGAGTTGAATTGCAAAGAAAACGGAGGAATCAGAACATGGACCCTGTTGATACATGGACTGAGATGAAAAATATTTTGAAACAAAAATTCCTCCCTGTCAACTATGCAAGAGATCTCCGTTCCAGTTTTCAAAATTTGAAACAACGGTCCAAGACAGTTGTTGAATATTCTGAGGAATTTTTGACTCTGCAAGCTCGTTGTGGCTTGAATGAAGATGATGATGTGGTAGTTGATAGATTTTTCAATGGATTGAGACTAGACATTCAGCATATCCTTGCCTTCCAACATTTTGATAATATCGATGAACTCATCCAACATGCTGTCAAGGCTGAGGGAATTGCAAATCATCAAGTACAAAAATCCAAATGGGTTTCTCCGAAGAATTCATCTCTACAAGAAGCTAAATCCAATGGACAGATTTTTGCTAGGACTGAAGGTCAAAATAAGATGGTTTGTTTTCATTGTCATTAGCACAGGCATCGAGCAGCAGATTGTCCAAAGCGAATACATTTGATTGAGATTGAAGGTGCTGATAACAATATCCGAGATGATATTAAGGGTACTGACACTGATCTTAAGGATATTGACAATCCCAAGGATATTGATACTGGGGAAATTGAGTTCACTGATGCAGAGCCCCCAGATGAAGCTCTTATTGTCCTCAAGGATGCTTCACCAACTGTTGAGCATAAGTGGTTGCGCAAAAATATTTTTCGTTCCACAGGAATAATTCAGGGACAAAACTGCACAATTGTTATTGACAGTGGAAGTTGTGAAAATCTCATCTCCCAAGCTCTTGTTGATCGCCTCCAATTGAAAGTTTATAAGCATAATCGTCCTTATTTTGTCAAGTGGCTAATGAATGGTGATCAAGCGCATGTTCGACATACTTGCAAAGTTACTTTTGCCATTGGTGAGACTTACAGGGATACAATCTGGTGTGATGTGCTACCTATGGATAGTGGTGATATCTTATTGGGCCGTCCATGGATGTATGACAAGAATGGGACTCATGGTATGCGCGACAACACCTATACATTCATGCATGGTGGACAGCAAGTTACTTTTCATCCTAAGAAACCACAACCGCCAAAGAAGAATTCCTGGAAAGCTGCCACAAAGGAAGTCCTTCATGTTCAACACATTTACATTGGCAATCCGAAGCAGAATCGAGTTTGAGGACGAACTCTTCTTTCAACCCGGGGAGGATGATGCAGTCTAGGGCCCAGCAACCCCTCTTCAAATTAGATTAGGATTATTATTGTTATTAGGAAAGTTTCCATTATTAGCCTAGGGTTTTCTTACACATTAAGTTTGCTTTTACTATATATATGGCTTTGTAGAGAAGAAATTCTCAGATTTGGTTGATTAATAGAATTGGGTTTTCCCAAAGAGGTGCGTCCTCGTGTGTGTGTTGAAGTCTTTGTGACCGTTCGAAGTATCCTTGGGCACGTGCTTAGGCACCTCCACGCAAGCCCTAACCCTAGGGCTGCATCACATGCTTGGATCCAAGTGACTCATTCTCTGCCTTTGATAAGAAAAAATTGGTTCACCTTTCTCAATTTTATCCAGATGATTTTTCAGATGTAGATCAGATGATGCTTGATAATCAGCTGGAAACTTACATTATTGATATGCGCACTGATAGTAGGTTTTCAGAGGTGAAAGGTATTAGTGGCCTTGCTCAGAAGCTAGTTGAAACAAGGAAGGACATTGTATATGATTTTGTGTATCTGCTTTTGAAATTGGCGTTAATCCTACCAATTGTCACAACTACCGTAGAGAGGGTGTTTTTTACTATGAAAATTGTGAAGAATCAACTGCATAATCGAATGGAAGATGAGTGGATTAATGATTGTTTGCTTGTCTATAATGAAAAGGACATATTTAATGGCATTGACAATGAGACAATCATACAACGCTTTCAAATCATGAAGAATCGTATGAAGAACCGTTTAGAGCAATTGTAAAAGCTTTGTTTTAGAGGTGACTTTTAATGAGAGCATGTTAGTTAGTTGATGGAGTTAAATATTTTGTATCTATTTAAATACAGTATGTTTTTCTCCTTTCCCATTGGTAATGTGAAGAAAGTGCAGCAAAATAATGTTTGACTTTCTCAATCGACCATTGTCCACTCCCCTCAAACAAAAATCATGGGTCCACCACTGAGTGGAGGTGATATATTTTTATCTCAAATGATTGCAATTCCTAGTGGTACGCTCAAATGATCTTGACATTTGAAAGATGCTCCAGCTCGCAGAGAATGCTAGGTCCCATCAAACTCTATACTGTGTGTAGGTGCACTGTAACAACACTTTTACATACATAATTTCATTGGTACATGGTGAATTACTTGGTGGTTTGAAACTCTTTTCCAATCTCTTGATATTTGATATAGCACAAAGGCTCTTGAATATGAGTCTTCATGTGTGCTTCCATATCCATTTTCATGATTCTTACAAAAATAATGTTCTTATACACATATTTTGTTCCTGGTATATTTTTGTAGACACAATTAGACTGTGAATTTATAGAATGAGGTTTTCTCCTGTAATTTTATGCACAATAATGATTCTACTAAGTGCTGACTGAATTTTAGTTTTGTTTATTTTTTCATTTTTTTTTATGACTGCAACTGACCTAGGTGCTGTAGGAGATCATACTAAGTACTGGCCCTCTTTTTCTTTTGTCTGTTGCTGCATGTATGCTTTGTGGGCCCTGGCTTGAATTTATTGCACAGATGGTTAGTACACCACTTAATTCTGATTATCATCTGATGATCTATTAAAGTACAGTTGAACTTGGGTACTTTGTGGTCTGGCCCTGCCTCAGCCAAACCATGTGGCTAAAGGGTAGGTGTGACCTTGACCAACTCTGTCCAGTTTCCATTGCCTAGATATTGATTTCTAGTATCATTTATTATAGTTCATATGATCGTAAGGACATTTTATCCCTAAAAAGGGGATAATTTTAACTGTATGCGGTTGGATTTTCCTGTGAAAATGTTGGATTTCACTGATGGTATCCGTTGGATCTTAAAGTGTCATGAATTATATTTTTTTTGGCTTTTAACCTCCATTTTTCTCATTGATGTTCCCGGGGAAATATAGGAAATTTGCGGTCTGTACCTACTGACATTTTATGTTGTCTTATGATCTGTGATTCCAGTCTTATGTATGCTTTTATGTTTTCATGTATAAGATAGATGGATCATGGATGGAATAATAATTTTATGCATTTATGATTTATCTGTAAATTATGATTCTCTACAGGACGTGGTGGTTCTGCTGGAAACAAGTTCCGAAAGTCACTTGGTCTTCCAGTGGCAGCGACTGTTAATTGTGCTGATAACACTCGGGCTAAGAATCTGTACATCTTCTCAGCGAGGTATCAAGGGCAGGCTCAACAGGCTGCCTTCAGCTGGTGTCGGCGACATGGTGATGCCAACTGCGAAGAAAGGTAAGCCTGATCTTCGGAAGAAGGTGATGCCTGCTGTGATTGTTCACCAGAGGAAGCCTTGGAGGTGGAAGGATGGTGTTTACATGTATTTTTGAAGGTACAATTTTCTGTTACTGCTGCTTTCTGTGTTCTGCTGGTGAGAACTTTTCAGTTTTGTGCTTTGTTTGTATTCTCTTTGTTGTTATATGATGACTACTCTTGCAACTTTTCCTTTCAATTTTTCCTTACTTTCAGATTTTCAGTTGAATTTCATTGTTATTTACTTGTTTCTTGAGTTGTTGAGCTCGATATACCCCCAGACCTTTCTAATAAATTTGGTGCATGTGAAACACGAAGGATGTCGTGCATGGAGGGTGATCCTGGTACCACATTTAGAATGCATCTGCTGTGAGAGGGCGCCTTCTCCTTTGCTGCAGCTGCAGCAGCCATTGACAGACTAGGGTTTAGGATAGAGACAGTACTTTTGGCCTTGTCCTTCATTGTCCCAGTCGGAGCAGTGCATCATCCTACAAAAACCCTCGACATGCCACCTCCTTTCCCTTGCTCTGAGAGGGAAACAGAGAAGGTGGGTAGAAAGATGTTTTCTTCAATGCGAAGTTTTCGATGTTGTTATTATTATTATTTCAGGGTGGCGGGGACTGGGTGGGCAATTTCTGTTCTCATCGATCAAGCTTGCAGTATTTACTGTTTTAATATGCTGCTTCTCATCTCAAAGCTTCCAACAGCCCCCCCTCTTCCCTCCAACCCATCTGTGCAACCAAACTCAAAATTGTCATATCTTCTACGAGCGCCTGTAAGGTCAAGCCTGTGCAGTAAAAAAAAAAAATTGTGCTAGCGGGTGGTAGTTTGTATCCGGGATTTTCCAATGATCAAGTGCAAGGGGGTGCAGTATCCTCATCATAAAAAAAATGTGCATTTTGTTTCTCTTGTGTAAAACTTTAGAAAAAGAGTTGAGACTCTCCCAGTCGTCTTATTATTCTTTCCTTTAGGACATATTTGTGTAATATGTTTTCCGCCGAAATAGAAGTGTTATTTCTGCAGGACTCTATTTTTTGTTGTTTGGTGTGCAAAACTCTGGAAACTCCCTATTTCTGTGGGATTATTCTGTGCGAGATAGGAGACCTGCGTCCGACCCTCCCCCCTTGGACTTCTGTTTCCTCTTCCGTGGAGTAATGCTAACAAGCCCTTAATGATTTTGAAAGAACCACCTTCCGACTGTCAAACATATGCAAATTCTGTCTTGAACTTTCTAAGTTGATGGTTCAACTTGCCTTTTAACTGTGTGAAAAACTTGACTACTGCCCTTTTTGGGTGTGGGCTGGGAGTTTAATTTTGAAATAAAGTACTTAAAAATGCGAAGGATTTAGAAACTGATACACTCTAAAGCAGAACACCGCATTTTCATGGTCTATGCAACTTCATAAGAAACAACCTGTCTTTACTGGAAACAATAATGAGAAATAGGCTGTTTCAGGAGATGAAGATGGGTGTATGAAGGAAGAGTATAATGCATGATCTGATTCTTTACCTTATCTGCGTTGGGATTCTTCTTTCGAAATTGAAAGAGAACTGGGAAGTACTCCCAATGGGATCCTTACTATTTACAGTAAAGATAATGCTCACATATGGAACTGTATCCTACTTGCTAATGGCTCAACTATATGGAGTTGTCATTAAGGATATTTTTATCTGATCCAGTAGGCTTCTTTACCTAAGCCGTAGTTATATATTTTTTTAATAGGGGATAAGATTAGGGAAACTCGTTTGAGATGGTATGAGCATGTTGAATGTAGGCTGATAACAACACTGGTGAGAAAAAGTTTGTCTATATAGGTGGATGCCCCACCAAGGGGAAGGAATAGGCCGAAGAAGACGTGGATGAAGGGTAATAAAATCGGATGAAGTTTAACTTTTATAAGGATTTGACTCAGAATAGGTTAGAATGAAGAAACAGAATTTATATAGCCTACCTCAACATAGTTGAGACAAGGCTTTGATGATGATGATGAGTGATGGACACTTTCATGCAGTTAGCATCCTTCTTAGTAGTTCCTATCCAAATTCCAATTGCATCTTTATTAGCAGTTCCTTTCCAGATTCCAGTTAAGGTTGACAAAAATGTTAATGAATGGTTATTAGGTATTTGATTATTCATTTAACCAATTTATTTCTTCTAATTGTGGATGTCCAAATTCCAATTGCATCTTTATTAGCAGTTCCTTTCCAGATTCCAGTTAAGGTTGACAAAAATGTTAATGAATGGTTATTAGGTATTTGATTATTCATTTAACCAATTTATTTCTTCTAATTGTGGATGCAGATAATGCTGGGGTTATAGTGAATCCAAACGGTGAAATGAAAGGTGGGTGTGTTTTTACGGTCCTTTGCCCACCCCACCCCACCCCACCCACCCACCCACCCACGTGCACTGCAGGTGAAAACCTGTTTATTGTTGTGGAGCAGCTTGATTCAACCAGGTTATGGTATCAATATGGATGGATAGGATCTGACTGTTCCAGCACCACACTGGTTTTTTGTTTCACTCATGAGGGGTTACGGTTACTTTTGCAAGGATCTGCAATCACCGGCCCCATTGGGAAGGAGTGTGCAGATTTGTGGCCTTGAATAGCAAGTGCAGCCAATGCAATTTGTGTAGAACTATGCGCCATCTCCCAGTTTTTTTTTTAACTCACTAGTTTGACCTGTTTTGGGCTGCGAATGCAATAGAGTTTTGTTTTCTTTCTTGTTATGCTTGGTTAGACTTGTTTAGAAGTAATGAGAGAGATGCAAAGACAACCTATCATTACAGTTGTGTTTGTGTTTGAAATGTGGTGGTGCATGGGTCTTGTTTGCCTTTCCCGACTGAATTCCTTGGATTTCATAGTAACGGGAGGGAGCCTAGGTGTGGTAATCCAGATGGGACTATCATCATCATTTGGGGTGGGTTAATTCCCAAATGTGAGTATTGATTATTTCATGGCCTGTTGTGGATCCAACGTGGTTCCTTCTTGGGTAACCACCTTCATTTAGTGACATTGCTGACATTTGCAGGCCAAAACAAATGGGCCCTAGTTCTAGCCTTCAGACAACTGTGTTTTATTGATAAGGCATTGTTCCTTCCACAAGCCTCTTTAGGTAAGTGGCAAGGCTGACTGAGCAGTCCCCATTTAGTTACCTGCGCTGTTGGTTCCATTGCCGACGCAAGCCAATACTTGGTGGCTGTAGATTTATCCACATACCTGTTATCAGTTTTGTAATAACTTCTGCTATTATACTGACGACAGTGATAGTGATCAACCGATTTGGGAACTTTGTTGTTTTCATACATTGTATTTCAGATGTGCAAGTCTTGATTTTGGAAGTGGGGTTTTTGTGGGGGTGGGGGGTGTGGGGGTGTGGTTGGGTTTGGGAAAGAAAAAGAATACTAGAAAAGGAGTAAGGAAGCAAATTTTAAACCGTGCAAGAAGTGAACTGTATACAAAACACTAGTAAAGCCACCTTCGAGTTTGAGCATGTTTGTTTTAAATGGAACTGAACACATCCAGACTTCATTAGAAAGCGTGTTCTAGCAATATTAAAGAGGTGAGGAGTAAAGTGTGTAAAAGGTGAAGATCTAGTTGGGACTCATTTGACTCTTGTTAAGATTTGTTTAACTATTCGTTTCTACAGGGGGAGATTCCCTGGATACCGTTAGTGGTACTTCACCTTTGTTTCTTGAATTTTACTACTTTTGATGGGAATTCATTTCAGAATATCTCTTTTTAGGTTTCTGCATTTCTGCAATGAAAATGACACAGTAGGAGTTCGCTGTGTGAACAAGCAACTTTTGATTTGTTTATGAGCAAGGTGTTTTTCGTTCTTATCATATAATTTAGACAAATTTACCAAAAAAATCATGTAAGGGAACTTCCAAACCATAAACCTCACCCAAGGTGTGGGTGCATGGCAGGCAGTGGTCATGTATGACCACTAGAATTTTTGTCCAGTGCTTTTGTTGGCGAGGTAAAAAACTTAGATTTTTTTTTTTCATCTAATTGGGAAGTATTGAACTCAGGGCTTCGGTGTGAGTCCGTTGCTATTGTTGGGATTGAAAAAAAAAATGCTGCTCACCAATGCCAAGAAGCACGGCGCCTTCTCTAACCTCATTGCCACCAAATCTATTCCCAAGAGCCTCCACTGCTTCACCATGCACCTCATGGAGAAGGGGATCATCCACCCAGATTGCTACATCGACGTCGGATTTAACCCCGAGCTCGAGGACCCCAGCCTCTACCACTATTCCATCTTCTCTGACGACTCGAGTTCACGAATTTGCAGAGGTTCTACTTTGATTCAATGGAAGCAAACACACCTTCTTCTTCTCCTCGTAATTCAATCAGATTCAGCAGAATCAATCCTCCAAACCATCATCATATCTCATCCATTCTCAACTCCCAAAAAGACCCTAACTCCATACATCTCACTCCTCACTCCCACTCTCTTTCCTTCCATTCTCTTCTCTCTCCACCTTAAAACCTTCAAACCCAAAACTCTTTTCGCCTTTTACTTCTGGTGCCACTCCCACCTCCCCAACTTCTCCAGCCCCTCCAATTACCTCCTCCCCTCCCTCCTTTGCTGCAACGCCTTCTCCGATGCCCCCTCCCTCTTCTTCATCTCCTTCGACTACCTCAGTGACCTCCTTTACAGCTCCCTCCTCCATTCTCCCCGCCACCTCCCTTTCCCCTCCAAGCCCCTCCTTGATACCGCCATCGGATACCATGGATATGAAGTTCAGAAATCCAAAGTTGCGGAGCAACATTTTGTTTACCCCTAATAGAAGCATTAAGCTCGTTCCTGAGCAATGAGTTCAATGCTCCCCAATTACATAAAAAAATAAAAATAAAAATAAAAATTAGGTGAGGTTTATGGTGTGAGGGTCCTCTTACATGATTTTTTTTTTTTTTGTAAAATCGTCTATAGTTTAATATTCATAATATAATGGAAAACGCACAATAGTTCATTTTCAGCATGATTATGATAACCAAACTATTAGATACATTTTTCATCCATTTCCTTTTGTAAAAAGGGAGGTTCTACTCGTTGGAGATTGAAAATCCTGCTCCATCCCTTGCATTAAGTGTTAGTGTAAATTGGAATAATTTTGGTTTTTTTTTCTATTAGTCTATTATCAGGAAAATGCTAATGGAATACAAATAAATATTAAAATTAAAAGAAATTATAGCAAAAGGCTCTAAGAATGATATTGGATTAACACCAAATAGAAAATAAAATGCAGTTTGAATTGATTTTTAATTTTGAAGTAGAACCTAAGCAGAACCTCTACAGGCAGAAAATGTTTTTGACTGTGATTATTTAACCTAAGCCCTTTGCTGGTTCTACTTGGACATAGATATGCTTTTTCAATCTAGTCATCACAACCATTAATTTTGGAACATCAAAGTACAATGATTTTATAGTTATAATAGGTGGCAACATGTTCTCAACCGTTGAGCAATCAGATCAGGCCGTCCCAAAGGCAGGATCCTCATAAATTTTACTGTCATCCTCATGGTTATTAGCGCTGATCTGTTGGATTATAAAGTGCGGTAGAACACGGCCAAGCCGCGGTAGACAATTCAACGTGAAGGCTTGGAAGCCCCTCTTTGGCCTCTCTATTTTTAATTTTGGGTGTCTACTTTTCTAAATATCTAAAGTTGGTAGAGGTTTAAAAATTATAGCAGTTGATACACATATCTACCCTCTACTTGCTTTAGAATTTTAAAAACCAACTGCGGCAATTTTAAATTTTATTTTTATTTTTGATGGCCTAGGGTATCACTCACCAGCCCAGTTTTTGGACAATTCTAGGCTCTTGATAATAAGAGGTTAAAAGGGGGGTAAGTGAACAGTACTTTGGACGTTCTCATCGCACGATCCCTCTTTTGTTTTCTTTTTATATAAATTCTAAGAGAGCAAATAAAGATCCAAACCATTGCAGCTGTTCAAAAGATCTTACATAGCTATAGGTCCAAATTTCAGCTGTTGGATTACCACCAATTTCAAGATATTTTCAAAAATGATGTGAACCATTTAATATTATTTCTTGGATTATATGCGCCTTAAATACAAGATCTAAATCGTTAAATCTCTTTGGAAGGCTAAATATTATTATATTTGACAAATTTCAAAGCTTGATAAATCAAAAATTTTGAGAAATTTGTGCAAAACTTTCAACCATTGATTTTAAGAAATCTATTTAAAATAGATCCTTGCATTACTAAATATATAAATATATAAATATATATTTTTCTTAACTCTAGCCTCTTTTTATAATGGCCATGGGCAGAACTAGGTAGACTGAGGCCCCCCCTAGAGATTTCAAAAACCACCCTACTACTATTAAAATTTTTGGTCTTTTAATATTCGCCTTCCAAAAATTTAGGAAAGATACCCTAATATTAGAGTTTTTTGGTTTTTTTTTCCAATATTAGCCCCCTAAGAATGTTTGTTTGTATAGCGGGCGCAAGGTAATTTTCTTCGTTGCTTCCGCAATTATGGCACTGGAGTTTGATCAAACAAAGAGCGGACCCATACACATACACTTAAAAAAAAAGAGGTGAATAGAAAGCTTGTAGCTCCGTTGGCAAGCCGGCAAGGGACTTATACTAGTGCATGAGTGTATCAGGCAGTGTAAGACAGCCGAAATGGAAGTGTGGACCAAAAAACTTCTTGCCAACAAGATCTGCAATTTTCATTTAGATATCTGGTTTGAGTTTTGGGTTTGCTCTTCATGGTTTTGAGTTTGACAGCCACCCCTTGGGTTATCTGGATAATATATGTGATCATATATATTATCCTAGGAATTAGTCTTTGTTCATTTAGATAACTGATGGGTTATAAGCAAAAGGTCTAAAAGATGGATCGACGAGGAATACCTTGGGTTATAAAAAAAAAAAAACAAAAAACCGAACCCATATTAGAAATATCTGTAAATTTGATAGTAACATTGATCATCTAATTAATAGCATGACCAAGATTTTTCTCCGAGGCTCTTCCCTAGGATGGCTAGGTCATTTCTAATCCTCCAACTGAATTCCTTCCCGGACCCAACCAACAATTCCCTTGGACAAGGGCCTTGTTCCAACATCCTCAGGTGGGCCCACGTCTCAAACATGTCAAAATCAATAATTTGTATGACAATGTTTTTTTTTTTTTTTTAGGATCTTCAGTTGTTCCTTATCAATCCAACGGTTGGAAATACCTACCATAACTTCTATTTTAGCAACATCGGCAAGCAAGTTTTTGCCTTTTTTGAATCTTCTCCCTCTCTATAATAAATTCAAGCATTTGACATTTGCTGACTTGATAATCAAACTAGGGTTCCCTTTCCGCGGGGGATTTACAGACGCCCAGGAGAATCGCTGGTAGGAATTTCATCAAACAGATGATGGATTTGGATGGCGGGAGCACGATGGCTGCTGCCGGTGGAAGTCGATCCGCTCCGATCAATTCCAGGCGGAATAAAGGTATTCTTCTTCTGTCTCCCCCTCTAAGATTTCGATGATTCGAGTTGAATTGCGTTGTTTGGATGCACTCCACATTGCAATCGGTTTTGAGCAAGTTGGTGTGATGTGGGTGGGTATCTATTCTGATGCTTTGATTTTGGGTTGCGGTGGGAAAAGGCAATACTGCCTTTCCAACTTTGATTTTGGGTTTTGACCAAGTTGGTGTGATGTGGGTGGGTGTCTATTCTCATTCATTCCTATAATGGCTTCTTTAAAGGACCATTCATAGGGATTAGGAACCACTTGAGATATGGGATACCTTAGAAATTGAGCAATGAATAATCAACATGTGGTTTCTAGGGGCTTTGTCAATTTATGGTTGATACTAGTTTCAGAATGGATCCAAGGATTAATACAATTCGTGGAAACGTTTAGAGCGGAGGAAAAATCTATGCATAGGAGAGCTCTCACTATAGGGTGCTGGGGGTTTTTGATTCCGTGAACTTCAGTGGCAAATGATATCCCTAATGTTCGTACAAAAGTCACTGATGATATGTATGGAGTAGCTGTAATGAGGGCTTGAAAAATCAAGATTTTTTATTTTTCTATTTTTTTTCAAAATGATATCTTGAATGGTGAGTTTTAGTGTGTTGGCAAAGTTTTATGACCTATTACAAAAAATCATAATAGGTTTTGATAACAAAAAAATGCAGTAGTTGATTAAGTATCCTTTTGAAATGAATAAATGAAAGACAACCATTGGTTCGTTCTTCTTAACCACTGTATAAAACTAGATTATATAAGGAAAAGAAGGGTCATTTTAATAAGTAGAGTTGAACAATAGTCCGCAATGCTAAAGGACTTAAATACATAAAAATAGATTTGTGTCCAATACTCAAACCCATTTTAATTTATGTTGCATTATATTAATAACAATAAAGTTTTTGTTTGAATCTAAATAGGCTTTGATTTGAGTTAAAAATAAGGTTTGAAAATGATGTTAGGTTAACCCCATGAGCTAAATCACATTCCATTGTACGACTAGAGATTGAGAAGCAAATTGTGACCTATATATTTATTGGTTGGATTAAAAATGTATCCAACCAAAAAATCTGTTGGTCAGAAATTTATGATCTAAATCATT
This sequence comes from Sextonia rubra, assembly GCA_037013555.1. Taxonomy (NCBI): domain Eukaryota; kingdom Viridiplantae; phylum Streptophyta; class Magnoliopsida; order Laurales; family Lauraceae; genus Sextonia; species Sextonia rubra. The sequence goes on from JASUAD010000009.1 coordinate 30,452,691, forward strand.
AGCATTCTAAGATTAATGATACTCATGAATACATTCAGTTTTATATCTTTTATATTTTAATAGATTTTGAGAATTATGTGAAATACATCTGAAAAATACAAATACATTTAAACTGCTGACGGAATGTACTTATTTACCCATGTGAAAAGTAAAAAAGATAATTTTGAGAAAGATGATACAGTGTTGAACGATCCCTAATTCTGAATCACTATTTTAAAATTAAAAGAAGGAAAAAAAAAACATGTTTGGACCTGTAGCCAATCAAAGAGAGGTCAAGAGGAATACTCAACATATTTCAAAAGCTTGCGCTCGTCTGCAATAGAGAAGAGAGAGGGGCTCGGTTTTTGGCACAACTTGTTCGGACAAGAAGGAGAGAGGCGGTATCCATTTTTGTTGCAATCAGAACTAGAGATCTGGGGGTTGGTGCAAATCTACAAGTGAGATAGAGGGAGAAATCAAGAAAGGGAGAGAGAGAAAGGGATTGAGAGGAATATAATATCTACTAAGAGAGGGTCGGTAGCATTGCGTCGATGCCCAAGATGGATAGCGAGTTGAGGGTTTCTGCCGTTTTGGGGATTCTTGAGGGAGGGATTGAGAGACAGAAAGATTTTTTTGAAGTTAGGAAAACAGATGGGGGTTAGAGGCTTTTCGAAGTGGGGGCTGGCAAAATGGGCTTTACTGCCCTCATGAGGTTTTTTCAAGTTGGGTGAGGCCTGAAGCCCCTAAGCCCTTGCACTTGGGTTTGCCCCTGACTGAGGGTTACAAATGTGCATGGGTTGACATCTGAAATCTTGGGGTCAAAATGGATGACAACAAGAATCCATTTTGAGCCCCTATTTGTTTGCATTGGGTTGTTGGCTATAGGTAATGTTGTTCCATTGTGTATTTTTTTCGTGGATGATGTGGTGCTAATTATTTAGAAAAGGAAGTCGGTAAAGGATAAGATCTGATTCTAAAGTAAGACTTTTGAGTCAAATGGGTTGAGAATTAGCAAATAAAAGAGAATATATGGAGTTGAAGTTAAGTAGATTTAAGAGCGGCGAACAATAACGGTCAAAATTGAAATGACCTTATTGCTTTAATGTGAAAGATCTAGTTCCTAAGAGCAATGGATAACAATATACATCTTTGGAGCTAGATATAGTGAATTAAATGAGCTCTAGTGTGAACGATCTTGATACTTAGGAGAAATATATATATCAAGCATGCATCGTTAGAATTAGATATAGTGCATTGGATCAGCCCTAGTGTGAAAGATCTCAATACCTAGGAGCAGTATAGAACAAATGCATCATTGGAGTTAGCCCTAGTGTGAAAGATCTCGTAAAGGTATCTTTTTTAATGTTAATACTATTTCATATTTTTAATGTATTCTTTTTCAATATAATTAATTAATTAATCATTAAAGTGGGTGTGCTCATGACTCCTGTTGAGGCTTATGCACCAATCTCTAGGCAATTAGAAATTAGAATGTCTTGCCAGACACCTCAATGTTTTAAAAACATTAACTGGAAAAAAAAAACAAAACTGAGCAACTGGAAAAACAAAACTGAGCAACTGGCAACTGGCACAAAATCTACACCATAGACCCAGGCAGGAAGCATAGTGTCCCTGTATGCATTAAAGTTCAGCGTATATGATGATTGGCTCCCACAGGATAAATGAACAATGATGCAATTCATTTCGACTCTAATGAAATTTTACTGCCGCACCAGACCCATAGGATATCATGTGTGAGTATATAATACATAATTCCATCAAATTTTTAAAATTTGACTTGCGGTAGCATAAATGAACAGTGATATATAGATAACCATGTCTCATAAAGTGGCCAGAGTATATACAATCTAAGCATATTTACAATACAGACGTCTTTAAGTTTGCAACAGCAACAAAAGTATTTTATATACAATCCCAACATAAAAGTCCATCACAACTATCCACCAAATGTCTTTCAAATAAAGATCTATGTAGATCACTGCAACCACCAGCAAGATACTATGCCATGTGACGAACGCGTGCATGATAATGGAAAATGCTGTAATTTTCATTCCTATGGTCTGGATTGCTCAAGAGCATTAATAATCAATACTTTGTAGCTTTAGGCTTTATATTATTGGCTTTACTGAAGTTAATTTGATAAAAATGACCCTAGAGTAACACGTCATTGATTTACTATTGCTGTACATGATTTTAAGGCAATCTATAGGTCAATGTCTGCTCAAAACATCACCTACTATGATCTCACAAAGAATTGGGGCTGTTTGAGTATCATGGGGTACCTTTCCAAGCTAGAAGACGAGGTCCAGAATTAAATTGGAAGTAGGGGTTCTACGGCTAGCCTTATGGTTAGCCGTGGGATGACCTACAGCTAGCTATGAGGTCACCATAGTACAAAATGTACTAGGGAGTATGGTTCTGAAAAATCTGGCCGATGTGTCCATATGGTTAGCTTATAGCTTATTCTGGACTTACAATTAGCCTTGGGTAACCAACAACTAGCCGTAAGGTTCAGAAATCCTGACACTGAAGCTGTTTCAGTTTTGTTTCATACTCTGTTGACTTCTTTCTTTCAGTCTCAGTTTTTGAAACATATATTCAGCTGATGTAACTTTTATTTCAGCCTCAGGAGTCATCAAACTCACTTCTATAGCTACAATTTAATTTGTTGAAATCCATTTCATATTCAAAACATAAGTTTTGCTAAAACTACTTAGTTAAGCTTAGAGTTCAGATATCTAACATGGAACATCATGGAATTCTGTAAATAAACATACATGTAGGTTTACTATACTGATTACTTGCCTTGATTTAGGGTTCTAAGTGATTCCTCTCAAAGCTCCCAAAATCCAACTCATAAAGCTCCCAACTCTCAAAGAAGAGAATGAAGAAGAGGAAGAGATGAAGAAGTTGAAGTTGGAGATGAAAACTAGATGATGAAATTCCTTGGTAGATTGGCAAACGTAACAGAGGAAGGGGAGAGGGCTGGAGAGAGCTGAACTTAGCTGGAATGACTGAAGAAAGGAGAGAAATGAAGAAATCTATGAAAAACTTAAATTGGTGAAATTTTCTTAAATTCACAAAATAATCCACGTAAGTGAAAATGCAGCATTGCTGATCAAATGGTGCACCAAATCATCACAGTTCAAGAACGAAAGTTGCTCTGAATAACATTCTCTAACCAAAGAACCTAAGAACTTGAAAAATGTAATATTGTACAAATAACCCTCTAACTTTTTCTCATATTACAAATAGGTCCTTCTCTTGGTCCAAAACCCACCAAATCTATCATATTATTAATCCAACACACAAAACTAGTTAATTATCTACTAATCAATATTATTTAGATAATAAACAGGCAATTAAAATCAAGAATCTCACATCAGCGCATTCTTAGTGTGCAGTTTAGCTTTTTATGAATGTCTTGTTATCATTTAAAAAAAAAACTTAGTGTGCAATTTTTAATTGTCCTTGATCCACGAAAAAAATATAGGATATTTAGGTGAAAAAATGATGTTCGGTTATATTTTCAAAGTAGTGACAACTAACATTGGTGCAACTGTGTCAACAAGTTTAATGCTATCTTGTGTTCTTTCTATCAGAGGACAAATACTACTGGTACTTCTCTCATAATGTACATAATCAGTTATTTGTTGGTGGTTTTGCAGCATTTTATTTGTTTACCCAGCAGAATCTCCCATCTTGCAAACCTGTTTGGACACCAGGATGGGTAAGCTAATGAGTTTGACAAGTCTATTCCTTCTTGTCTACTTCATGTCTTCAGTTAGTGATATTTTGCTTTTGTTTTATTTTGTTTTTTTTTTTCAGGTGATCACTACGTTTTTGTTGACCGGTGTCATTTTTATTCCTATTGGTTTTGTTTCTCTTCGTGCTTCACAAAATGTAATTATTTTACTCAGTTATTTTGTTACATATCCTTTTGTGGCAAGTAGATCTTCCTTTTCTTCTAGCACTGGCATACAATGATATGATTGCTTCCTGGCCTGTTGGGGTAATTCACTTGTAAAGTGATGTGAAGTAAAGCCTCCATTTAAGAGACATGAAAAGATGATGGGGTTCGTATCAAAAGTACAAAAACTTGAAATTCCCCCTTCTTTTTTCGAAAAAAAAAAGAAGTAAAAGGGCAACAATTTCAAACCACTAAATGACAAAAAGTCTACTTTTTACCAAAAAATAAAAAAGATTCCTTATCATGCCACTAGAGACAAAAAAGCATCATTTATGATTAGATCCCCCCCTCCTCATATTTTATTCTCTCTTGATTTGAGGCTTCACTTTGAATTTACTTTACAAGTGAATTGCCAAATTGGCCTGAAGTGATGTGAAGTAAAACTTCCATTTAAGAGATATGAAAAGATAAGGGGCAAGGATTAAAATAGCAGTAGCGGATAGAGTCACGGCTGGTTACCAAAAAGCTACGTAGCGGTAGCGGAGCTACGTAGTGGTGTAGTGGTATGAATCAAAAAAATTATCAAAAAAATTTCAGAAAATTGTAAAGAGCTAGAATATATGTTTGCTTTGCAAAAAAGCCTAAAATAAGGGGGCGTAGCGATCCCCTAAATGCGTGATGTCCTATATCACTGTATAATTAAAATAATACTATTAAGCTTATTTTTCACTTGGTATCAATAATCAAGATTCAAGACTCAAAGTCAAGACTTAAGAGTCAAGAGTTTAAGACTTAGAGAAAGAAAGTGTGATTCATTTATGGGATTCATAAATCTAACACTTGGGAGTAATCTTCAAGTGATTTGGTTGGTGTTTCTTCAATAAATTTTTTTTTTCAAAAAATAAAAATATCCGAGAATAAAAAATAAAAAAAATAAATAAATCATAGAAAATGGGGGTTTGATCTATGGGAAGCATAGATCTATCACTTACAAGCCATTTCCAAGAGATTCATGAAGGAGAAAAAAGGAATAGAGCCATAGATCTAAAAAAATCACATAAAAAATACCTTTTGAGAGATGTCTTTTCACTCCAAATAAGATGAATGATCTAAGATTTGTAGATCTTGATGTGTTTTTAGAACTTTTTTGCCTTTGATTTGAAGGAGGAGGGAGGTAGGACCAAAAAATAGTAGAAAGGGAAAGGGAAAGATATAGACAGAAGTGAAAAGAAAGAAAGAAAGAAAGGGCGTTTGAAGTTTCTAAAAGAGGCAGGCCGCTATGTAATGATTGCTACAGGAAAATAGTGGCTGCTATGCCCCATTATGGGCGCTAACACCCCCATAGCGTGGCGGTGCCGGCTGCTACGCTTTGTAGTGGCCGCTACTTTGTTCCTTGATGAGGGAGTCATATCAAAACTACAAAAACTTAAAATTCCCCCTTCTTTTAAAAATAAATAAATAAATAAAATAATAATAAAATTAAAAAAGGGACAATTTCAAGTCACGAAATGAAAAGTCTACTTTTTACCAAAAAAGTTAACAAGATTCCTTATTAAGCCCCTAGAGACAAAAAGGCATTATATTATGATTAGATCCTCCCCTCATCATATTTTATTCTCTCTTGATTTGAAGCTTCACTTTGAATTTACTTTGCAAGTGAATTGCCAAACCGACCCTAAGATACTGTGATTGAGGATTTTATTCTTTCAATATGTTTTGTAGGTTGTGGAAATTGTGGAACGATATGATGCTGAATGTGTACCTGAGGCATTCAGAAGCAATAAAGTGGCTTACATCAAAGACATCTCAACTCCTAAGAACTGTAATCGAACCTTAAAGGTGATTCCATCCTTCCCACGCATATATATTTTCTTTTGAGTATATGCATTCAGTTAGCATTGTTCATTTTTCGAAAGAACAGTGGCATCTAACTAAAGGAAACACTAAAACTTGTGAATAATTAGTAGAGAATAATTGTGAGATCATCTATTAAGTGTTAATTGAATCAAGGGAAGTCAATTAGGTGTGAGACTTTATCTAAATGAGAATGGTGAACCTCACTAACCTGTTGTTCTTAGAAGCTTCATTTTCTTATATATTTGGATCCTCATTATTTAATATATTTTTGGATAACGATTCAAACATTGCATGTTCCTTTTATGAGCCTGGGCATGAGAACCATGCATTGGAAGACTGATGTGGTTCTTTTACCTTCGTTGAACATTTTTGATGGATGAAAAATTATTACCATATGAACCACTGATTGTTTCTCCTATCATTGGTTGAAACCCATATGCATGGTTCTTATTGGCCGTAGCGGTTGAGGCCACTACACTATTTTGATGGTTCTTATTGGCCGTAGCGGTTGAGGCCACTACACTATTTTGAAAATAGCAGTGCTATGGTCTAAAAACTGGTATAGCCAAGCAATTTTAATTTAAAACATTGTTTTTCCTATTTCTTTCCCCATTAGCATTTCCTAAAGTTATCTCTATCCTTTTATGGTTCCAAATCACTAAAAATACATAAGATTGGCTGCTATATATGATTTGAATTTTTTTCTTACCACTTAAAAAATTCATATAGCTATGTATCGCCCGTTACATAGCATGTTGGCTAGTGGTTTCTATGCATCCTGCAATAGCTATTTTGATCATTGCCCATATGCTTTTCTTTGTATTACTTATAGAATCTCCAACCCATACCCCCCACCCACCTAGACACACACACACACACACACACACACACATACTTTTGTGCATGCCTACATTCATGCACGATATTCTTCATTGAATTATCTGCAACAATTAGGGGATTGCCTATTAGAAGTGCTGATGTAGGATGGGCCCTTGACCCATAGGTCGACCAAGTCTATTGGGCCAAACCCAACCGGTTAATGGCTATTTTATTTTATTTATAGTTGATCTTTATGGTTTCGATATCTTAAGTCTAGATGTTTTAATCCCGCAATCAATGCGTTTGGATGGTCAAGACTAGATCTAGGATTTTTTTTATTATATATTTAAAGCATTGTAAAGCTTCTTGGCTTCGTGCGACTATGATTAATGAAAAGAAGAAATTTCTTCTTTTCAATAATCATAATCTAACAAATTAAAGAGGTGAGTGCAGTTGCTTTAATACCAATTGATGCAGAAAGGTGTATGATGGTGGGTAGGGGAAGATGGAAGGATAAGGGGTTTCACACTAAGAGTCTTAGGCTTTGTGCCATTCCTTTAACAGGAGAGATTGCAAAGAGCAATTGCACTCAATTTCTTCTTTTCATTAATCATAATCTGATGAAGCCATGGCTTTACGATGCTTTAAATAGAAAAAAAAAAGATAACCGTAGAACTAATCTTGACCATCCAAACAAATTGATGCCCATGATTAAAAATCTACACTTAAAAGACATAAACCATAAAAAACTCTAAATAAAATATTATAAACAAAAATGGATGGCCCGGACCCAATAGACTTGGACTACATATGGGTCACGGGCCTATCCTTCATCAAGTACAACTGTACAAGTACGACCTAGATGGCTTTGGACTGGTACCCCCTTTCCTCCGTATGGAGGGTATGTCTTGCATTACACCAAGAGCTGGAGACTATTTGCATGAGTCAATTTCTTGAGTAAAATGAATCTGGATATTAGAAGTCATGTTTATTCTTTTTTTGTTGTTTTTTTTCCTGTTCTCTCACTTGATTTGAACTGCAATGACTGACGCTTTGCAGGTCCCAAAACATATGAAAGCTCCAATTTATGTCTATTATCAACTCGACAACTACTACCAGAACCATCGGCGGTACAATTTTTTTCTCTATTCCTAATGTTATTGCTGATCCATCACAAAATGCTTTCCATGGCTACACTTGCATTGGTAGCTGCTGCTCCATCTGTTCAATTTCTTTTTGGTTATTTATCTATAACTTTTCTTTTGTGGAGTTATTTCTTATTCCTCATTTCTTGGCCATTCATATATTATATTTTCTCCTCATATGGGTTGCACTTCTTCTTATCTATCATTATTACTTCCATCCGGTTCTCTTCGGCCTACCCTCTTTTCTTGGGAGCCATCAACTTGCTTATAAAAACTTTTCTACCTAGCGCTATAGTTGGCTATGTTGGATATGTCCAAACCATCTCAAACAAGTCTTTCTTAACTTTTTACGTATGGATGCTACCTTAGATTTTCCCGATACGCTCATTGTTTATTATTCTATTTTTCCTAGTTTTACCACATATTTATCTTAACATTCTTATCTCTATTACACTCATTTTTTTGTACGTGTTATTTTCTGATTGGCCAACACTTTACTCAATAGGTCATAGCCAACTAGGCTTGAGTCATTGAGAAAAAAGGAGGGAAAATTGCGGCGGCGGCGCGGGCGCGGGGTGTTGGGGGGGGGGGGGGGGGGGGTGTTGCCACGAAGATTGAACAAGAAAAAAGGTCGATAACTGTTTGCACTGAGAGCGAAAAAGAGTGCTTCCTGCTGTGCTGTGCTGTTCTATTGCCTAATGTGTTGAGCTATTACCTGTTGTGCTATCCTACTCTGGCAGTTCCTTGCAATTGTTGCTGCTTCTTCATCCTTTGTTTTTTTTTTAAATCTGCTTCACCAATTTGGTGCAAGTCTGCAACCTTGGAGTGAGATTACAAGAGAAATTTAAGGGTTTTTGAGGAGATGGGAACTCCTAGAATTTTCTCATATTTTTCAATGTATCTTTTCTTATTTTTTTGAGCACTGGATAAGGACTCGAGTCAACTTAACCGAGTCCCAACCCACTCAGCTGAGTCGACTTGGACTTGGCCCTGGGCGAGTTGGGTCTCGAGTTTGGGTTTTTAAATGTTGAGATATATAGTATTTACATGGTCAAATGCCAACACAAATTCTAAGATAATGTTTCTTTCTCCAAATCCTAGTCCTTCATGCACTCTGTCATACTCTCTACCAACCTTTCCTACATGTCCATTTAAGTACCCTCTGAGAAGCATCTTTTCACTAATTGAAATTTCTTGTATTAAATCATCCATCTCTTGCCCAAGATAGTGTCTACTAACTTACTTCTTTCACCAAATCTTAGTCCTCTATGCTCTCTCTCATACTTTGTACTATCCTTTTGTACATGTTCATTTAGGTCTCCTTTGACAAAATCTTTTCACTAATTGGAATTTCTTGTATTAAACCATTCATCTCCTCCCAAAATTGTCTTTTAATACCTTCATCTAATCTTGCTTAGGATTCATAGGCATGGATGATATGAATTATTATCTTTCTCTAACACTAGTTTAATTGTTGTAAGTCTATCACCCAATCTCTTTAACTCCACAGTCTTTTCTTTTACATGCTGATCTACTTCATTTCTAGCATTGTTCTTTGTGTTAAGTAGATCAATGAGCTCCTAAGCTTTATCTCCTATCCACTTTGTTTCCTGCAGACATGCTACAGTGACTCCTCTTCTTTTCATTGTATCGACCAACTTCATGATAAATCAAATCTGTGCATGCTAAGTGGAGGGACAAGTGGGTCAGTTCCTGTACATGGTGGTGTGTGTGGTATTAGCAAGCTGGATTGAGCAAAAGTTGTTCACAATCCATAGACAACTGGAGCTAATTGTTTTTTCCCCCAACTTGATCTCTATTGGAGAGAAATCTGTTACAGTGCATTTGTGGAAGATTTTAACTGAGGGTTTTAATCACTGATAAAAGAATTTTTGAATTTTTCTCAGGTATGTTAAATGTAGAAGTGATCGACAGCTATTATATGGTCTGAAGTACAATGAAACAAGCTCCTGCAAACCGGAAGAGTCGAATGATGGTCTCCCAATTGTCCCATGTGGGTTGATTGCATGGAGTTTGTTTAATGATACATTTACCCTTTCTCGTGAAAGAGTTGAATTGAAGGTCAACAGGAAAAATATTGCTTGGAAGAGTGACCGTGAACACAAATTTGGGAAGGAGGTCTATCCGTTTAATTTTCAGAATGGAACCTTGATAGGTGGTGCTAAGCTTGATCCGAATGTTCCTGTGAGTATAATGAGAAACTATGGAGTATGTGGTTTGCAATTTTTTTTAACTATGTTCTTTTATGCTGGCTTTTTACTTTTTCAAGTTTGGAAATTGGAAGTGAGAATTTCTCCTCATTCCAAGGTTTCCCTTGGTAAAAGAAGAAAAAAAAAAGGAAAAAGTTCTCTCTCTCTCTCTCTCTCTCTTTTTTTTTTTTTTTGGGGATAATTTTTAAAAGGGGGGAGGTGAGGTTTGAACCCGTGATCTACCAGTAAGAACCAACTTTTAAAAGGGAAAAAGTTCTCTTAGCTTAAAAAGATTAGAATTAAATGCAGCCTTAGAGACGCTTTATGAATTAGGGTCCTGAACCTCTATATTTGTATAATTCCTGCTCTTCTGTCCATATTAGTGATTGAATATGAACAGCTTCGGAATAATGGTTTTAATTCTGGCATAGGCTTGCATTTCCACCCAATTGATGAATGCGCTGGTTTCTAGTGCAATTCATACATGCTATCCATCCTGTTAAACTGAGATGTGGTAAACCAAACCTAGATTTTTGTACATTGAAACCCAACCTAGAGCTAACCTGGGATTTTGGATCTAAGGGTCATGTCTGACAACTTCAACTTGATATACATATGAGTCAGGTTCAGGTTGGGTCCACACCTCCTTACCTTCAAAGGTCAACCTGACATGAGTATATCAAACACCCATTGCCAGTTGGCAATCCCTATTCCAGACTAGAAAAGGGACCCCGTAGAAGTCTTCCAAAAGTCTTCTTGGAAGATTCTAACACCTAGTTGGTGAAAAAAGAGTTTAAAAAATTCATGGAGCAAAAAGTCTAGAAAAATAAGACGTAGAAATGGATATTTTGATCTTCTAGTGTTATATCTCTTAGGATTCTTGCATTTATTGCAAACTCCATCATTTCACCCACAGGATCACTGTAACATGGGGGCACATGAGCCCTATATTTATGGGATTTCCTGTTCACGAAACTGCTGTGTGGATTCCCTCCCCTTAGTTGATGAGGGAGTTTATGCTATGTTCCAATGAAAGGCAAACAAATCAATACAAAATGAGTCAACATTGAATCTCAACGAATTCTTTGTTCAGTGTTTTTCTATGATTTCCTTAATTCCAATTTACTGGAATTGTTCCACCAGTCTCTTGATCAAGTTGGGTCAACTTATTCCCAAGTTCTGTTGTCAACACTATGTTTTCCTTTCCCTAATGGCCCATTTCTGTTAGGAATTTAGAATATGTCTTTCCACTTAGCACTGGCAAAGGAATTACATGTCCATCAGGCCACCAGGCATAGATTACCAAGGTACAGGTCTCAGGCCTGATTCAGTGTCCTGAAAAATAAATGTGCTGGCCCTTGGTCCATTTTCACAGCTCCTCTTTTGTCCCTGAAAACTGGGACCCCTGAATTAAAGGTGGACGTCGTGTGGGAGAAAAGTCGCAGTAGATGAGTGACCTGATATACTTTGGCTCAGGATAGATTGGAATGGAAAAACAAAATTCAAGATGCTGACCCCAACATAGTTGGGCTAAGGCTTTGATCATGATGATGAAGATGACTGCCCTATTATATTGCCAGATGCCAACTCTATTTCCATCACGTGGCTCTTGAGAAGCTTTCATTTTATCTATTTCTTAAGAAAACTTCCATATGTATGAACTTGTTTTCTCAAGCATCTTGTATTCCATGCCTGATATCTCTATTTGGTTTTGTGAATTAATTAGCTAAGCGATCAGGAGGATCTTATTGTGTGGATGCGTACTGCTGCACTTCCCAGCTTCCGCAAATTGTATGGTAGAATTGAAGAGGACCTAGAAGCTGATGAGCTCATATCAGTATATCTTGTTAACAACTACAATACCTACAGCTTTGGAGGCAAGAAAAAACTTGTTCTTTCAACAGAGGGTTGGTTAGGAGGAAAGAATGACTTCCTTGGCACAGCCTACATTATTGTTGGATCCTTGTCCATTGTCATTGCTATTTTGTTTGCACTGCTTCATGTTAAAAATCCGAGGTATGAAGTACATTTTTATATATGCCCTTTTTTAATATCTTTTTATGCATAATGATTTGATCCACTTGTGTTTTCTCTTTCTGGGAACAGCAGTGCTTCACTATGCAATGAGGTTAATTAAATGCTAGGTTTTGAATTGATGGACAAATGTAAAGATGATGATGATGATATGCATCATGACTGCAACATTGTCTCGTAGCTTTAGGTTGATATATGAACCTAAACAGGTTTGGTTGAATTGAGCATTTTGGGTAGCATGTGTAGGCTCGGCCCTAAACCTGACCCATTCATTAATCGAGTTGAAAATTTCAACCAGAACCAAAACTAGAGCTTAAAAGTGGTCAATCTGACCCTTAATTAAGTGGCTGTGTTCAAGTTCGATTGGCAGGTTGTGGGATCAGTCAAGTCGTATTGGGTTTTAGTTGGGTTGGCACGTCATAGTTTAATTTGTTAAGTTGGACTGGTTCAACTTCGGTTGGCGGGTTAGATAGCAAGAATAAAGTCAACTGGAACCCAACCCGTTATCAGATTAAAAATGTTGCTCCGGACCTAATCCTAAATAGTAGGGTCAACCCCAATTCTATATTGCTTGGCCAAATTGGGAATTGCCAGCTGTGTCTTGTCTTCTCTGACTATTCTCAAGAGACCCACGTTGGTTGGATTAAAAATATGATCTTGACTTCATTGATGATAGGAGATCGGCACATTGGCCACATCAGTGTAATTTTATTATTTAACTAGAAAAATTAAATAACAGTCCATATCAGCTTGTATTGGCCTTTGTCGGCCCTTATATCTAAGCGAAAAGTAAAAATGATATGTATTGGTTGTACTAAATATGAGGATTGGAGTATTGGCCTAAGCCTGTATTTCCTCATATCAACCTCTATTAGCCTATACTGAATTCAGTTGGCTGCATTGGCGCTAGGACATATTAGTGATACATGCGTGAATCACTAGCACATCATTAGTCTGTAGCAATATTTGGACCCATAATGGCTGTGCGAACAACCAATATGTATAGGCTATATTGACCATACAGATTGGCACATTGGTTGCATTAGGATAATTTTATTTTTAGTAAAAATATAAATAAATAGTCTGTGTCAATTTGCCTTGTAGTGGCCTATACCGGCCCCTATTAGCAAAGCTAAAAGCCAATATGTGTTGTTGTATACAAAATATGTGGATCAACTACTATACTGATTGCAGCGGTTTAATTTTATTTCTAATTGAAAAAAACAATTCAACTATAGTCCATACCGGTCTGTATCGGCTCATATCAGCCTCTGTTTGCCTGTTTTGACCCGTGTCTGTCTCATTGATGATATGTACCAGATTTTTGGGGATATCAGTACTGTAGTCCATATCAGATGTATGAGGGATGGATGTGTAAATTGGATGCCACATTTTGGTTTCTTCAAAAATCTGGTTCTTATCGGCCCTTATTATGAGGGCAAAATACTAACATGTATTGGTGGTTATGAATGATACGAATTTGTGTGTATTCATTGCATTAGTTTAATTTTATTTTTAATTGAATATGTAAACAACAGTGCATTTATGTTTGTATAGGCCTCCATCGGTGCATATTGGCATTTGTGACCAAATTGGTGATACACTGATGTAATGCATTAGATGATTCAGGTACACAAGCGCAAATTGGTTATCACATTGATATCCTCTCTCTCTCTCTCTCTCTCTCTCTCTCTCTCTCAAAAACTGATTTGATTAGCCATTACGGAGTGCATTGGCTGATGTGTGAATCAATTACTGCAATAATATTAGATGTATATGCATTACTGGTGTGAAATGGGCATCATATTGATACTTGGTATAGACTTTCTAAAAAACGGATTTGTGATCATCACCGTTGGGGAGAAGGCGGCCAGTCCTTACTTAGGGTCTGGTCATTTCTATCCAGCCAAATGATTTACATGTTTTTTTTACCTATCACCAAACTGGAACCAAAACATCTATTTGGGCTGCATGGGTCTATTTTTGCTAATGTTCCTAAGTTTTAATCTTTTTTGCTTTTTGATTGTTTTATGGTTATTCTCCATTCCCGTTTCGGCAATTTAGATAGTATATTAGAGAAATCTTCTTAAATCAATAAGGGAGCTAAGAAATTTTGAAGCTTTGGTTATAATTTAGCATATATATATATATATATAGAATTCTCATAAATTCCCCATTTCAAAAAGGGGAGTTTTTGGCCCTCTTGATTTGTCCAATGAGATTATGCCACCTCACCTTATACATGCCAACTCATATTAAGAGAAAATAGGCATTTTTGTATATATATATACACACTAGTTCTTGGGTGCGCACCTAGGGTGGGGCCCACCGGATGGTCCATCCAAATGGACCACACACAAGGGCCCCTTGAATTGCACATGTCCACCAATTTTTGGCTGATTCAAATGGACTGGACCATTGGATCGACTGTACACCAATCCGAATGGATTGTGTAATGTTAAAACTGTGGGGACCTGATGGAGATGGTGCAAATGGGTATGAGGCTATTTTTGCAAAGAGGAAGAGCCTAGGGAGATCTTTCGATCCCCACGGTCCCAGTCCTAGGTGGGCCCCATGTGGGCCCCACAATGAGATGCGCACTAGATCAGTCCTCTCTCTCTCTCTATATATATATATATGACCCTCCACGGCTAGCTTTTTAGAGGGACTATAGCTGTTTAGGCCATGGAAGTTTGAGGCAATAATAGTTCTGCGATGCCTTTAGATGTTCTAGGCCAAATGCACGCTACACTGATGTATTCAATGAGTCTATAGCCTTGGTCGACAGGCCTGGGCAATCTTTTAAAATTTCATTGTGATGGGGATAGATCATTGCAATTGTTGGTCTTCAACGAGGAATTCCTAGTAAGCGTGAGTCATCAATTCGCGTTGACTACGTCCTTGCCTTTTGTACACACCTCCCGTTGCTCCTACCGATTGAATGGTCTAGTGAAGTGTTTTGATCACGGCGACGGGGGTGGTTCGCCGCCGGCGCCGTCACAAGAAGTCCATTGGACCTTATCATTTAGAGGAAGGAGAAGTCGTGATAAGGTTTCCGTAGGTGAGCCTACGGAAGGATCATTGCTGCTTTCTAGAACTACCACCGGCGAACCAGTCTCACGAAACATGGCTCACAGAGCACAATCTAGGGCCATAGCGGTCCAAGAGGGCGACCTCCGGAGCAGCGGCGGGGGCCCTGGGGAGTGCGTCTCAGCGAGCTTTTCTGAAAACCCTCGAGTGCGGCGAGCGCTAAGGAATTTAAGCGGAGAGGGCAGCCAGCCGACCCGGTGCGAGCCCATCCCGGTTGGGGATGCAGCATCGGCCTGTGGAACCACCGCTCGTCTGTGGATCTTGTAGATGAGATATATATATAGATATATATCGCCTCATGTAATAGTTAAGGGGTGGGCTTGGATCCAGATTCTAGGAACCATTTCAAACTCAGAATCGGATATGGGCTCTACAATTCTTATGAATCTCTGTGTTAGGTCTTTAAATCTGACCCATTGGCGGCATTTGTCGTGCATGAGGCAAACATCGGATTTCATCTCCGATGAAATTGGGGTACTCTATTACTCAGTCCTGTAATTGCTTGTGTGTTTTTTATAGGCAAGACCCACATTTCCATGAGCAATACTGTTGATATACTTGGCCCCATTATAAGGGCAAGAGCCTAGTGGGCCTTGGCCTTTTATCATGCCCCCTGCAGACCATTGGGTTTGAGGTCTTATATATACATCCCTCACCATAGGGTGAGCTACACTTACGTGACTTTCCCTCTTTGCACATGATCATATATGACTTTTCCTCTTCTTCACATGAATATTTCCAATTTTATAAGAGTCCCTCATCATATGGTGAGGAATGGATGTAAATGAATGTCCTTATATATATATATATATATACTGGCCAGGAGTTATATTACCAAGTGAATACCCAGGGATCGATCCCTGGGCATATGTGAGATACCGAGGTGCCAACACTACTCAATCATGAGTGTGTTGGCAATCTATAGCATATTTAGGTTGGAAAAAGGTGCCCTTTTTCCAAGTCGATATGTCTCAAGTTAAGAACCAAGATATTACCTTTATGGATGTTAGCTTTTTGTTGTTTTGAAATTATATAGATCGCATCATAATGTAGGAAAAGGAAAAGATTTCATCTAGAATGGGTTTCTGGGCTTTTCTTCTGCTAAAGAAATTATTTTCTGACTGTTTACAGAAGATGCAATTGGGTTTCATATAACGTTATGTTTCTTGTTTATGCTTGCAGACCTTATGGGGATCCATCTTACTTATCTTGGAACTGGAAAACCAGTTCTAGTTCGAGCCTGGTCCATCTGTAAAACTTTTGTGTAAATCTCAAAATGGCTTGCCATAAAATGTCTGTACTACCTACCCTACGAGAAGCATCCCCTTGCAAATATAATTTTAGCATGTATTATTATATTTGGTTGTATAAAACTTGCAGTTACATTGTAACTTGCAGTTGAATTTGTAATTTTACACTTGAAAAGGTGAACCGATGCCTTTACAAATTCATGGCATGAGCTACAATACCACTGTAACTGTTAACAGAAAATCAGAAATATATTATATTGGTTTGGTGTTGTGTTAAAGACGGGGTGAGGCCCTTCTAGCTGCTGTCACCTATACAATATAGTATTTAATGAATCAGAGATGATTTGAGCCCTGAATAAAGGGTCGAGGATTGGCAGAAAGTAGGCAATTCAGCTGGAAAAATCCTTGTCAAACCTATTCAAGTTCTAACACCCCAGTTTGATTGGATATGGTTCATGCATATAATAAGTTATGTAATGGTGAAAGCCACTTATGGACACTTTGAATTTTGACCATGCCTCTAAATCACTTATAGGCATTGCCATTGCAAATGGATGAAAGCACTTTCTAGTTTTATACACACATTTTGAGTTTTGAGAGGTAAAGTTCCCTTTTGTGGACTCATTAACCTATCATAGGGGATAGTGGAATGGAAAGGTTTCATTGTGGATTTGATTTTTTTTTTTTTTTTAAATTCAATTGAATGATAAGAACCATTGATTTAAGGGTCTCAATTTTACCTTTTAAAAATAAAGGAGTCTCAAGTTCGAAGTTTTTAGGGAATTTTATGAAAAAATCCCCTTCAAGATGGATATGACAATCAGGGACCCAGACTCCTCAATATTGACCATAGAGGACCTACCATCCATTTTTTTTTTCACATTTTTTTTGCCCATGTTCATCAATGTTAGTGAATGTCGGCACTTTTGTTTAGACCTGACCCCACAACATATTTTTTTTAAAGGTAAGTACTAAGGGGTTATAGCCTCATAGGTTTTCAACAATATACTTTATTGAAAAATCTCGATTCCAGATAGGAAGAGGGTCTAAGGTTGCATTGAATTTTTTCTATTTTTAACTTATTGAAGAGTCAGATTCCAACTATATGGTAGGAGGTATGCAAAATGAATGCGGGACGTCCACCCAAATTTTATAGAAATGATTCCACAGAAATGCACAAAAAGCTTCATAAAGAAAATTAAGAACTTTCTTAATTAAGAGATAATTCACAATTTGAAAAATTCCTCAAAAACTGTCATGCCAATGGCCACTTAAAAAAATAAAAGACTTTAATTACATATATATTGTATATATTGTAATTCTAAGAAAAAAGAAATCAAATACAGTCTCAAACTAATTAAGAATGTTTTTATCATGAAAAGAATCACTAAATACCTTTAAGTTTATTACCAGCCTGATCTCTATGAAAAATAAATTTGTCTCCACTTTGTCCAACCAACATTAATTGCATATATACTATATGGATATTCATGCGTAATTGTATAAATCTTGGGGGCCTGGAAATGACCCATATTCATTTGTAGCTGATGTTCATGTTGGTGGATCTGCGCTTTGATCTGAATTTGAAAGGCTCATAATCTGATTTTTCTGATCCTTCTTCAGATATTCAGGAATCCAATATTCATTGTTGTTTCTTTTTTTGCTAAAACTAGTAACGGGTACGAATGTTGTCATCAAATTCCCAGATTGGGAGACTATTGGGTCATTAGTTGTTGTTTTGAAAAATTCTGCCAATGCTATTTGAACTATTGGTATATTGTTCATCTGGTTTAGGATTCCCATGTTGTGTTATTATTAAGATACCCACCCAAGAACTGACTCTTACCTTTGGTTCTTACCAGCTTTGCGAAAGTTCAAATCTCACCGGGAACCATTCCTCACCCGAGGTCTTCTTTCCTCACTAGAGGGTTTTCTAACCTCTCCCGAGGTGCCTATCTTGACCAGAGGATTAGGGCCCCAGCCCCACTAAGGTTGGAATAAAAAAAAAAAAGAGAGGGAAAAAAAAGGACGCCCACCCCTTGGTAAGCTTTAACAGCTGGTTGCTCTAGAGACTGCTGATATATATTGCTTAGATAGTCAAACAGATCTATGCGTGGTATCTAATTTGTTGAAACCTTTGTTTTAGTTGCTGTGGGTGTGCAAATCATTGTGAAACATTCACTGACATTCATTAACATTGGATGGGCAAAAAAAAAAAAAAGCGCCAAAATTGAGCAAGAGGTCCTCTATGGTTGTTACTTTAATCTGAAAATATTTGTCAAACTGGGGTGAGTGCCACTATACATGGAGGTTTTGTGAGTATTAGGAGGCTGGATTGGGCATAGGTGGGTCGCACAAGGTAAAAAAAGCTCTTATTTACTGAGGCAACAAACATTGTTCCTTGTGGGCACTGCAGCACTGTGTACAACGTCGATGAGGGAAGCGAGCCTAGCTGGTCAGACGATTCTATCCCGTATAAGTGAATGGATGTGCATCAGGCAACTATGTTTTAGTAGGATCCAATGGTAAGTAATGTTAGTTTAGGATTAGTGCTAATTCAAGCATGGTTAGTGTGCAAAAACAGTTTAGATTGATCAGAGGTGAGCTTTACAAAACAGCTCAAAAACTTCGAAAGAGGGTTGCGTCATACGTGAGGGGCCCTGTAACAAAAATCCCACGGATTCTCTTCAGTATAGATGTCAAGAGCAACTCTTTAACATTGTGGTAAGGAGCATTGGTTCTTATGGGTTTGAGGTTCAAATCTCACCTCTTACTCTTTGCATATGTGAGTTTTATCACATCACATATGCGAGTTGCCTTGTGTTTCCTTATACATGCAAGTCCCCATTATATCGCTTGGATAAGTTGTGTGTGTCCCTCAAAGCTTTAAAAACTCAAAAACATCTAGATGTAAAAAAGTTAAAAAAAAAAAAAGAAGTATTTCCCTATAGCTTACCTTCAGAGATGCTTTTTCCCTCCCCCTTACCAAAAGTTCTAATTTTCCCAACACCTTCTCCATGTTAGGGGAAATGACAAAACTACCTAAACCTTTTTTTTTTTTTTGAAATTCTCTTTTCTTCTTCCTTTACCAAAGA
The DNA here is from genome assembly GCA_037013555.1 of Sextonia rubra. Classification (NCBI taxonomy): domain Eukaryota; kingdom Viridiplantae; phylum Streptophyta; class Magnoliopsida; order Laurales; family Lauraceae; genus Sextonia; species Sextonia rubra. The sequence goes on from JASUAD010000009.1 coordinate 30,472,101, forward strand.
TTTGGTCATTGCAACCTGCGTGGCTCACCTTTGTGTGAACTACCCACCTTTACATATTGAAGTAAAATATGATACAATGAACATATTGGAAGTGGTTGTTCATATGATGAATTTTCAACAATGAAGGTGGGCATCGAATAAGATAAATTATTTATTTTTTATTTATTCTTTTAAAGAAAATTAGTCTTTTTTTTCATGATTTGAAATTGTACGTTTTTTGAGTGCTAACACCAAAAACCACGATGATAGATGGTGAGGGTAGAAGACTCATGAGGTTTTAATTTCCTATCTTACTTAGGGCTGATTTAATTGCAAGAAATAAGTGTTAAGAATTTTAAGAAACCACTTTAGTGCTGATTTCTTATCTTGAACATAAAACAAGGTTTGTTTATTTGTATGGAATTGATTTCTCGGGGATTTAAAGGAATTAATTCATTATCATTAAAATATGACTGGGCAATTAATTAGTTGAATCTAAATTTTTAAAATTCAAATGAACCCATTATGCCATGAAAGATAGAAACTATTTATTCTCATGAAATTAAATTCCTACAAATTTAAGTGATTCAAGCGATTGGAGTAGCAAATGGAAGAAGAGAGCAAGGTTAAATAAAATAATAGTAGAATTTTTTTCAGAAAAAAAAACTATATGGATGGAATGCTGATTGATAAAAATAAGCTTGCATCCTCAGTTTCTTGTTTCCTTTTCTTCTCTTCTGGGAATAAATATACCAATTTTGGCTTACTCCTACAAATTTGGCTTAGTACTTCCTCTTCCTATCTTTCTTCATTCTTTTTATACAAAATAATACCATATGATCAACTACACAACAAATGTTTGGTTTAAGCAAGAAATCTATGATCATCACCTAGGCAGCCCTGTCGTAGAAATACCAGACGACAAGTATATTTTTCTGCGGAGCCACACCACCACCACCATTCCAAACACCCCCAAATGTGCTCATGATTCATCGATTTTGAGAGCCTTGAGAGTACCCTTCCAACACCTAGTAAAGCTGGAGAAAGAATGTGAAGATGATACGTTATACACATTTCCCTCATACAATTGTAAAATCTTATAGTGCGAATGGCAACATTGCTCAAGACAAACTTTATCATATTTGTAATTCAAAGGAAATTTAACAAAAAACTCGGACAAAAAAGTTAAAAAGTAAAAATAAAAATAAAATATTATGCAAACCAGTGAGAATGTAGATCAAAGCAACAACTTGCTCCAAATGTTCAACTAATGCTTGTTCTAGGAAAATATGGTCAACCTGGATAGCTTCAGCTCACAAATGCCACAATAAAAGCCTGGATAATTTTTGTTGGCCAAAATTTCAAACTCATTCACAAGAAAGTATTTTCTTTTATGCTATAGGCCAAACTATGGGTATTTTAGTCCTGGAATGTTGTAATAGTTGCTATGGGGAAATATTTGAACTTCGAAGAGGAGAAAAAAATTATCTCTAGGGGGAAAAACCTTAAAAAAAAAGGGAAAAATTGACACACAGCAAATTCACTGTGAATCTTCATTCAAGTCAATTCCCTTCTCGACAATAGTTTCCAATCTTGGAATATTTGATGCTTTTCTGGGACAAATGAGAGGGGCTAGTGCAACATCATTCCATTCTTCCACATTTCTGCCTTCTTTTCCCATCTCTCTCCACTGGCTGCTCTTTCTCCTCTCTCCCCCTTGGCTTGTAGATTTGGTTTTTGACGGACTCATCACAGAAGTGAGACATTGTTGGTGTGGAATGACATGTTGGTGGAAGACCATTTTATAAGAGAAACGGAGGACGTAAAAAATGACAATTACGACTACTCATATATATATATATTTATATGTATATGTATATATATTATATATAGATGTATATATATAGGACAAAATTACTATGCGTCTACTCCTCACTTTGGTGACACCTTTTTGACCTTCTTAGATCTAAAAAGGAAATTATTTATATATTTATATGAAGATTCTCCTATATTATATATACTATATATAGATATATTTACACATACATATATAAATATATATAATAAAAGGTTACTTGGTTTCGACTAATTCCTGGAATGTTTTTTTTTGTTGATCAATTCCTGGAAATTTAATTTATGGGTCTTAGTGGTCTGGCCATTTACAGGTTTTTTTATTTTTTTCTGTACAGAACTACAATAGAAAATAATCCTATGCCGGCAGACGTGATTAAAGAAGGCTCAAAGTATGGGGCCTCCCACTTTTCTCGTACAGTATAAACGAATGGTAGTTTGTATAATAAGTTTTGCAGCTTATCTTTTTCCTGGTTTTGAATTCAAAATTTTCAAAATTGAAGATGAAGGTTCCTGAAAATATGATTTATTGGATATGGAGTAGAGTAGAGTTTTTTTTTTTTTTGGCATCAAAACCTAGGGCACTGGAGACGGTCACTGACATATGATTTGTTGGAAGAGGAAGCCCACTGAAAAGGATAGCCTACTCAAGTAGAAAGAGAAGCCACGCAGTTGAATAGAGAGTTAAAATTACAGTTTTGGACTCTGGTAAGAAATTATTCATTGATCAAACTATTTTCTCACAGCGGACTTGTTTGCATAAATTCCTAAAAACTCAATACCATGCAAAGCTTGACCAAAAAGATGGAACAAAGAAAAACTGCATGAAAACAAAAAGAGTGAAAATGGCTTATCTAAGTGAGTCCCACAACTAGCACATTCTGTGGGTTTCATCACAATCAACAATATTTGTTGGTTCCCATAGTGATTACCAATATTAGATCGGGTGATCATAATTAACAGTTTACCATTATTCAATGAATACTATCTTGAGAATCAACATTTGATGCAATATTGCACCATGCACCGTTGCGTGATTGCTTCCTTAATTATTTTCATATTTATGTGGGTTTTTATACTAAAACCAAAATCCAATGGGTCTCACAATGATTTACAACAGTAGATGAATCTTGAACAATGTTCAACATTATATGCCCATCATGATAATATTAATCCTTCTCCTAAGTCTAATGCTGTTTGTTTTGGTGCCTCAGCCCTAGAGGGGTTGGGACCCCTAGCCCGTTGGTGAGGGAGCCTTTGGGTGAGGGGGTGATGACCTTTGATGAGATAATATGTCCTTAGGATGCCCAGCGAAGTTTGAACCCTGATTAGACAAATAAGAATAGATATCTCTTGCCATTTGGGTAAGAAGTTGTTTTTATGTCTAATGCTGTTGTTACTAGCATTTTATTGGCCCCATTATGATCAAACACTATTAAATGATCGCATGACTTTTAGCATTGGATGGTGATTGGTTTTCTAACAACGGATGGGTCCCACAATGGTGGCAATACCAAATGAATCCTATCACTTACAAATTTTTGTTAGATTTCGCTGTGATAGGAACTGTTTAATGTGTCCACTGTGATCTCAAATATTAAATGATAAGAACAAATAATTGAAAATATTAGATAGGTCTAATTATGGTTACTTACATTGGTAGGTTCCATCAGATTTACAATAAAAAATAGTTCCATTAGTTTTGCATTAGATGATCTTATTTTGATTATCAGATGATTCCACTGTGATTCCTAAATCAGTGTGTCCCACAGTGGGTCAATTATTTCTTCTTATCTTTTCATTTCTTATTTCTAGTCCTAATATCTAGGGACTATTTGTTTGGATTAAAATACTTGAGAATTAAATATATAGGATTTACACCATTAGACGTTGAAAATGAAAATCGAAGGAAGATTTTCAAAATTGAGCAGCATACAATCTTTCCTTCCAGGGAAATGGAATCAATAGACAATCTTTCTCGTGTTCCTTTGATTTTATTTTTCCTTAGAAGTAAGATTATTTTATGTTCTTTTCTTTTAGTTGACGTTTGATCTTCATTGTTACCTCTTATGATATGAATCCTATGAATTATAATGCAAGCAAACTGCACGTACTTAAATTCTCGTCACATTTTGTAACCAAATACTTGGAGATTCCTTGTTGATTTTTCTCTAGGATTTGAAAAATTCATTTTTGGCAATTGTAAATCCTAGAGGATCATTTTGTGGATACTCAAGTCTATCTCCTCCTATAGGATTTGAAAATATTAGTTTTTCATATTTATGTATCAACACCAATTCTTCTTTACTATACACGCTGATACACAGTAATATCGATGTGAGATCCTCAACTATACAAATTCCTTACGAGAAACCATCAAATCTGTGGCAATGAGAAATAGGATTCCTCACCTTTTACCAAATGTGCCCTTATTATAAATTGTTGATAAGTTTATAATGTTAAATTTACAAAAAAATGCCATAAACATTATAGTTAGAACCATTGGGGGAACTAAGGGGTGTAGCAGGGGCCATGAACCCCCCCCCCCCCCCCCTCAAAAAAAAAAAAAAAAACATTCTGTAAATCCTTTGGCTTTAGGAAATTTCATAATTTTTTCCATGTGTCCCCCCAATTTAAATAAAAGTCCCTATATATATTGAAAACTAATCTATGCTATATAATATTAAATTCTCTTGCTAATTTTCTAACTTCAATGAATTCTGCCCTGCAAAGGGACCTGTCTGGGTTGGAGCTTTCAATTTTGTGTCTAAGTTTTTTAAATGGGAATATGGGTTGGACCTGGAACCTGAGAATCGAGGTTTTTATGCATGCTAAGGACCTCATAGCATATGCATTTTCAATTCATAACTCTTAGAGATTTCTTCTATCAAAGATTATTCCAAAATACCGAAAATACATATTTCATGACCCAAGTTCATGATAAAGAAGCCTTCACATACTTCTTGTGGTACTGTTTTGAAAAGAAAATTCCTTTTATATTTATTTGCAGTCTTTATCTTTACTTTTACAACATTCCTTCTATATTCATTTGCAATCTTTATCTTTGCTTTTACAAATTACAAGCCTAGACACAGATCTTCTCAATTCCCTTTATATGTATTTCCAACCTTATATATTCTCGTGTTTAATGATAAACAAGTATAATATATCAACTGATATAACTGATATGAAGAAATCAATAAAGGAAAATGAGATATTGGAGGAAAACACAAAAAGGTAACTATTCTAATTTATAAGATAATTGTTACTTACCACAATATTTTTTTAATTACATTAGACCTTTTGTATTTAGCTTATAGTTCTAATAGAGAAAACTTCTATTATATATATCTAATATACATATATAGTAAAGCTTATGATTCTGACTGAATAAATTTTAAGTTTGATTCTTTCAATTTTAATTTGATCACTTTCTAATGGTTGCTCTAATTAATAAGACTCCTAAACTAGTAAGATTAATTACAAATCGCTTGTAGATTGTTTTGGTAATCTTTGCTCTTTTCTATTTTGTGACTCTTCTTTGCATCAATTTCTTTATCCCTTATCCTTAATGAAATATATATCTTCATCATCTTTTCTTTCTCAAAACCCTTTGAACAAAAGTGTATTATGAAGAAAACGAAAAACTCTTGATTCTGGTGAAGGAATGGTTTTTGGATTTTTTAATTTGACAATTTTAGTTGAAAGAAAGTATTCCAAAAATTGATTGGATTTGGGAGGTAGATCCCTCAGTAATGTTTCTTTGACTTAAACTTATAATAATGATGCAAATCTCGTTATTTTCATCCCTTGCCACAAAGCCTCATTAACATTAGTCGTTACTTTCTTATTATGCACTTTATTATTGTTGTTTTTATTGATTTTTTTTATTTTTTATATCTCAGAGTTTTAGGGATGCAATTTGAAGTAGCAAAGGAAGTAAATTGATACTTTGTATTGTTTCTGTTATTTCTATATTATATTTTTATTTTTTGTATGGATATTTTAGGGAATCGTTAATTCATTCTCATTCTAGCATAAGCGTTGAAGGTGCAGTAACTATATATCAAGAAAGAGCCAGACTATACTGAAGACTCTACTGAAGAGTCTACCTCAACAAGCAAGATGACAAATCAGGGGAAGACAAATCCATATTGTGTCATAAGAATAGTTGAACTTATCCGAAGCTCCCTAGTAAAATTGATGCAGGACTGTTTCCATTTTTCAATAAAGTTGTTTCTTATGTTTGAATGAGTCTATGCAGAAAGAGAGTTTATTGCGTTTATAAAAAGGCAATGTAATATCTGAAAAAATCCATTTTGACCTATGATTATATCTCTTTATTTTTATTTTATTGACTCAAATTATGTATCCACACATACTTAGGATCTTTCTTAAAAAAATTATTTACATAAAGTGTTGTCATCATTTTCATCATTCTTGTTTATATAAACTATTTTATACCAAATTTTGAAGTAAGATAACATTATTGTTTCAATCTAAGTTTTATAAATAAATTACTTTAACTTGAGACCTGAGCTTAACACAGACCTTTTTTGCTAAATAAATAATTTTTTATTTTTAATTTTTTAAAAGAAAATAATAAAATTGAATAAATTTTTATATTTATTTTGATTGTGTTAGTAAAGGCCTTTATTGAAAATCATTATTCTTATATCAATAAATGCCAAAATATTTCTAAGTCTTTTAATAAAAAAAATATTTTTTGGAATGTCCAAGAGAGACATTTTATTTGATTATTTATTGGAGCAACAACTTGGGGCCACTTTTAAAAATCTAAATTCTACTTATACAATCTTTCCTTTCCAATCATATTTTTGTCGCATGAGCATAGAATCTTTTGATAATTTGCAAGGGTGAAGAATTTTTTTTAGTTCAATCAGAATGTCGGAAAGTGACAAGCAACTGTTTTCTAAGAGAAAATTTTCTTTTAGAAGATGCCTCACCATAATAGGTAGCTTAGGGTGGGTGTATCAACTTAGTCTTTAATCTTTCTATCCTCATCAGCCCTGTTAGAAAGAGCGTCAAACACAGGATTCTCTTAATTGAAATGGCACCACTTCTGAAAATAAATCAATGCCAGAATCATAGCATTCTGACTCTTCAAGCTGCAAAGCTCCAAAACAATTAATCATTGACTTTTAGCTGCAGCGAACCATTAACAATTCCACATCAAACAATTATAAAGTACTACTTAGGATCATGACACATAATAATGAATCATGTGTGGAGATACTAGTTTTCACAGCAAAATGCAGTAGTATTGCTTACAAATTCTATTATAGATGAATCAACTGCAGAGATGCTACTCATCACGACTTGACTTTGAATTCTCTTCAACATTCTTCTCCAAAGCTAATGCCTATCACCATCGAGGGAAGAGGGCATTCTTCCATATCTTATAAGAATTATTTGACGAATACATGATGGGTTCCATCGAGGAATTTTATGAATATGTCCAATAAATCTTAGAAGAAATATCATGAATATATTCTAAGATTTATTTGACATATTCATCACATTTCTCAATGGTCAAACCAATCAAAACTGATGCAACCATCTTTGGGGCTGGTGCTAATCCCCCCAAAAAAAATTTTAAGACCAAAATCCAGTGTTTTATGATCATAAAAGTTTATGAGACCCAATTACTAATATGGTATTCTGCTGCTTTTAGATTTTTTTTTTTCAAAATGTGATAACTTAGTGTTCTTATCAAATTACATATATAAAAGTTACAAGAATGGAGGCATATGGAAGATGCCATATTAGCATCCCTTATTTTTCTTTGTTTCTAGAGCATTATGTCAGCATCATAAAAAATCTCACTCCTATCCGTTTTTGTATCATCTCCTAAAATATATATATATATATATATATCTCTCTCTCTCTCTCTCATCTATGCCATTTGCAGACTCTTTGCTCATGATCATCCTCCTTTGCATCTGCTGTGTGACCCGATCCATCGGCTCCTGCACTGTCTGCTGCTTCCCTCTCCCTCCCCCCTCACTCCCATCACCCAACCCTCTCACTACACCTTCCACCTACTGCTGTTGAGGATGAAACATCGGATCCGGCTAAAAACCCCCTCGACCACTAAGAGCCTCAAGTCCTCCTCCCCGACGGCCCCTGCCTTTGCTAGAAAATCCTCCAACATCATCTTCTCACACGTCATCTTCTCACCTCTTGACGACCCACCTGAAAAAAATCATACAAGCCCGTTTTCACACATCTTCCATCATCGATACTCATGACCATCTCATCAAGTGTCATGTCCCGAATTTTTTTATATTGGGCCACACCATTTGTCGGGTTTGAGTTGGGTTAAGAGGGTCAGATAAATTGATTTAACACAAGTGGGGCCTGAGTTAATGGACCCTTTGGGGCCGGAAGACTTTTTTTGAAATTTCTTAAAACCCACTAGAAAGCAGGGGGCCCTTCCTTATAATTTTAAAAAAACCCCCCTCTCTTATATAAACTTTACTCTTAGGGTTTTCCCCATTTTTTCATCTTTTTCCTCTCTTCTGCAACCAAAACCCTAGAGGCTCTCTAAGGGGGAAACCAAGGTGGGCTCTTCCAAGCTTTGGTCTTCAGATCTATTTTGGCTTCAAGATCCAGGCAAGCAGATAGCTAAAACAATGATTTTTGGTTCTTGCAATATGTTTTAGTTGCTCGTTGGTTTACATACCTTTTGGCATGACTTCTTCTTGTTTGGATTAATGGCTTTTGAGGGTAATAGTTGTGAGTTGGTTTTCTTCCAGACTTATACAGAAGAGATAGATTTGTGTTTTGTTTTTAAAAAAAAAAAAAAAATTTGAGCAGCCGCCGCCCAGGCGGGTTAGGCCCGCCTGGCTGGCTGGGCCCGGCAGCCCATTCTTTTCAAAAAAATATATGTATATATTATTAAATATATATATTTGTACATAATATTACTAAATAAATAATTAGGTTAGGATATTCTTATAAAGGATTAAGTTTTGATTAATGGTTTAATATTTTAATGGAGATTAGGTTTTATTAAATTAATTTTAATTTGATGTTATTAGAAATGTATTTTGGATTATTTATAAACTTAATTGAGAATTACGAAATTTTGATTAGTGTTCATTTAGGTTGATTGAAATAAAATAAAAATGTATTTAGTAGCGATTAAACCGTAAATAGAATGTATTTATAATTTTAAATTGGAATCTTAATTGAGTTAAATTTCAAATTGGGATCCGAAATTTGTACCTTCTGTTTTGCATAAAATGATAATGTGTATTTGTACACAACAATGATATTAAGGAATTAATTATTTTCTTTCCCCTTTTGATCGTAACTTGATTTAACTTTGGATTCAGAAATTGAACATCTTTTACCTAATTTGTAAAACACACTAATTATATATAATTGGATTAGATGAATTATGTCTTTTAGGAATGTTAGTTGAATGTTCACACGAGAATTAGACTAGATGCAAAATGGGAATGTGAGGTTCGGGATGCACCACATGATAGGCACCAAAAGTAGTATATCGGCATCGTGGACTCATATTTCCATTGTGATAGAGAGTTAGTTCTCATGTGTATATTTATCTAACTTGACCGTTGGTGGATTAGTGCTTACCCTCAAGAATTTGAATTGACACACGTTCATAATACACTTTCAAATTTAAGTACTCTAAATACTCAAAATGATATTGGATTGAATGTTGGGATTGAGGGTTTCATATCATGGCTCATTCTGCATCGATATATGTATGTATTTGTAAATAAGTATATTTGTATATATGTATCTGACTGACTGCAGTTCGGAGGTGGACGTACGCCATCGGGTCAGCGTATACTGTGGATAATAGTATACAGCTGTGCCTTCTATTATTATCTGCGGGATTACCCGTTTCTGTTATTATTTGCGGGATTACTCGTTTTTATTATTATCTGCGGGATTACCCGTTTCTGTTATTATCTGCGGGATTACCTGTTTCTGTTCTTATTTGCGGGATTACCCATTTCTGTTATCTGTATGCGGGATTACCCGTTTCTGCATATTTATCTGCGGGGATACCCGTTTCTGCGCATTCATGCCATTGGGGTTTGCATCTAATTTATTTTGATTCATAATGAATACATCATTTAATTCAGTTGATTAATCCATTGTTGCAGCTTACCCTCTTGCCAGATTACGTCAATCTGACTCACTACTTTTGGTGTCTAGGTTCCGTTACAGGGGCCGAACCAGAGGGTCAGGCTACGCAGGAAATTCCGCCAGGTGGCGGAGTTGTTGAGTGGCGCACCGATGACATCATCTGAGGTGTCCTAGCACGGTGCAGAATTCGAAAACTTTAGGTTATGTAATAAGGCTATTTTGAGCCATTAGTTTATTTAATTAAATTTATTTGTTTTGAAATTATAACTTTAATTGTTATGCTTCGAAGCACTTAACCTTGATTTTATTATTAATGAGATTTGTTACATGGTTGTTATGTGATATCCGTCTGCGATGAGTATGGATTTTAGTTCCGCGTGTGATTATGGTTGCTTGATCACCAAGCATAGCCTCACGAAGGACTTCGATTCACCCGGAATTGGGGCCCGTGCTGTTTATGTTTAAAAAAATTTTAATTGGCTCCAATTCTCACACCCCTGGAACCGGGTTTGGATCCGGCCCAGTTTTGGGGGCGTGACATCAAGCACCTGTAATCCTCCATCGACCTGCAATCTCCACGATTAACCAACCAATCCGATGCTCGAGTTCTCTCTCTCAGGTTTGATCAAGCGCCCTTTCTCGCAACCAAGCTCATCTCTGCCTGCTCTATCTCCAAAACCCTATCCGATTCTCGCCTCGCCTTTGACTCGATTCGCCGCAAGAACATCTTCCTTTAGAACTCATTGATCACTGGGTATGTTAAAAATCGCATCTTTGATGAACCCTTTTCTCTGTTTAATTAGGTGCGTGGAGATGAAAAAGCTCCTGATAATTACACTTTTGCCTCTGTTTTTAAAGTTCGCTGCGAGATTAAGGACTTGAAAATTGGGAAAACGGCTCATTGTCAGGTTATAAGATTTTGGTTCTGCTCAAATATTGTTGTTATGAACTTTGTTTTGGCAGTGTACTGTAAATGTGGGAATTTGAATGATGGGTGCAATGTGTTTGATGAAATGTCTCATAGGAGTGCTGCATCTTGCGTGTTGATTTGTGAGTTTGCAGTGTCGGGCGGGTTCCGCTTTAGTAGGGATATATGGGGACTTTTTAAACAGATGCAGATTGATGGAGTGAAACCAGATGCGTTCACAGTTGCAAGTCTTCTTCCTCTGTGTAGCACTGAGAATGGAAGCTGGGCATTTGGAAGAGAGATCCATTCTTATATTACCAGAAATGAGCTTTGTTTGTTTTTGCATTCGGGCTCGGATCTTCATGTAGGAAGTTGCTTAATCGACATGTACTCGAAGAGCAAGAATTTGGTTATGGCTGGGCAGGTTTTTGATAGAATGAAGTCTAAAAATATTGTAGCTTGGACTGCCATGATTGCAGGTTATGCTTAAAATGTAGTTCCGTTCAGGAGGAAGCCCTGATGCTTTTCAGACAATGCAATTAAGAGATGGAATACTGCCCAATAGAGTCTCTAATATTTCCATCCTCCCATCTTGCAACTCTCTTGCTGGTTTAATGGAAGGGAAGCAAATTCATGGTTTTTTTGTGACAACAGAGATGAATAATGATGCCTCTGTAAATAATGGTTTAACTGATATGTACTGTAAATGTGGGAGCTTAAAGTCCGCCAGGCGCATTTTTTTATGATGATTCTTTCTATAAAAATGCTATAATCTGGAGTTCAATGAATGCTGGTTATGGTCTACATGGGAAGGGGGTTGGAAGCTGTTTTGCTGTTTAATAAGATGCTGATGATTGGGATCAAACTAGATGCTATAACATTTGTAGAAGTTCTTTCAGGATGCAGCAGAGCAGGATTACTAAATGAAGGCTTTCAAATTTATAAATGGTTGATTGAGGAGTTCGGGGTTATGCCAACAATGGAGATTTGTTCTTTTATGGTTGATATGTTAGGTCGAGCTAGCCAGATTGACCAAGCACTAAAATTTAAGAATAATGTATAATATATTATTCTTATTTATTTAGTTTTTTTATTAATTATATTTTTAAGAAAATGTTAAAATTAATATATTTTCATTTTGTGCCTGGGCTTAGCACGGGCCTTTATTGCCAGTTTCATGTATATGTCTTTCACCAAAATGGTGAGGAATATATGTACATGAATATTATCCATATATAATATAGGGGGAGGCCTCTTCTAAGCTTGAGCTTAGCATAAAATTATGTAAGCTCAAGCTTGTGGGGCCCACCCTTGGTTCATCCAAATAGACTAAACATACGCCCTCTCTTAATTCCACATGTCCACAAATTTTTCTACAAATTCAAATTTACTGAACCGTTGGATTGATTAACACTCATTTGAATGGACTATTAACCATTAAAATTTGAAGCCCCGATAGAGATAATAGAAATCAAGGTTGGAATTGATTTTTTACTTAGAGGAGGGTCCCAGGGAGTCCTTCAAATCCCACCCCCCATCTCAATCCTCCATGTGAGTCCCTAATTGAGCCTCATAGGTGTGAGCTTATGAGCTTATCTTAAGCTTGAGCTTAGGAGAGGAGATATATAGCCAAGCATCCAGTGGTCATGATAAGGTGAGCATCATTTGTAAAAATACAAGTAGGGTCTAACTTATGGTCCATCAAAGTGGAACATAAAATAAGTACCCCCATGATAGTCTTCGATACCAATTTTGGCACCCATCAAATGGATTGGATCGTTGGGTCAAATTGCACTCATTTCAGACGATGAAAATTTGTCGCTCATTAATCGAGTTCTTAGAATGATGATTTCAGCCTCCATTGCCATTGAAGGATTGGTGCGAAGGGGAAGAGGGCGGTGGGAGATCTTTCAATCCCCCTCAATCCTTTCCCCAGGTGGGGCCCTTAATGGGCTGCACTAGAAAGTGTTGCTTAGTAGAGGTGCTCCCTATATATGAGAAATCTTTTTGTGCATATGTCCCTCATAGAGGTGCCATGCATACTCCTCCTTAGGGGCCTAGGGGGATGAAAAGATCCATGCAGAACCACTATAGATATTAAGTTTGGCTCCAATTACATGTCTTTAACCCTTTCATCCATGGCCTACATATTCATTATATTAGGATTGATATATAGTTGATCCAACAGTCCAATAAATTTCAGATCTGACAAAAAAATGGTGGATAGGTGCAATTCAGGGGTGTCGTATGTGTGGTTTATTTGGATAGACCATATAGTGGGCCACACCTAGAGTTCTCATGAATAATTCATGAGAGACGTATGTACATAAATATTGTTAATATATATACATATATAGATAAATAAATGAGGAATGTTCTTGAGCATCCATCCATCGCCGTGGGGTTGAGGGACAATTACACAACTTTTCTTCTTTGCACATTTACATTCCTCTTTTGCATATGAACAAATATACAAATATGACACTCTCTCTTATGTATATGAATATGCCATAGATGTGATATACTCCCCTACCAAAACACAGAGTCGTTCTTGGCTTGGATATTATTTGTAATGACCTGAGCCCACTACCTATATGAGATTGTCCATTTTGGCTAATAGGATGCTTGTCGGACCCACATACACCTGTGGCCGCCCTATAGAATGGAGTTAGGTCCAGCGAACATCCATCTAGAGTGAGAGGACAGGGGAAATTCTAAAGAATTGGGTATGTAGTGGTGCATAATAACTACATTGAAAAGATACAAGTTCTTATCTTGGATATATGTGTGTGTGACTTGGTTCTAACCCCACATGATACATTTTAAAACCATGCAGCACGTTTGGGTTGAAATCTTATGAGCCAAAAAGGATAGTATCATGTGGGTAATGGGTCTTGATCATCACAATTTTGATGTAATAGTTAAATATCTTTATTTTGCATCATATTCTCTTACAATTCCAACTAAATAGCCTTTTTTTTAACATATAATATAAAAAACGTTACTGGGCATGATGACCCCAAAAGTACTGTAGTAGCACATCCTATTTTTTGCCTCTTATTTTGAGGAGCTTAGATTTGGGGCATTTGATTTTAAGCAGTTTTGCCTCTATTTGCCTAAAGATAGTAAAGGATAAAATCACATGTCAAACGCTCTTATTTTTCAAAACTTTGTCCATTTTCGACACTTAGACAAATTGAGGCAAAAAATAGTGATGCCAAACATGGACTTAGTGCTTTCTCCTTTGGAGATAAGGATTTCTAGTTATTTAAAAATATTAATTAATCAACTTTGATTCTTATAAGCAATGACTTAATTAAGAGATAAGATACATTTAACAACTTTCTTAATTTGTTCTTATTCCTTAAAATTAAAATGCATGAAAATTTAAAAAATCTAAATTTGATATGCACCTTATGTTAGTATATGCATTTTTCTCATTTTAAATATATTTTGCAATATAGGATTTTAAGAAAGATGAATAATATATTTGTTTACTTAAGTTAAATAATATATTTGTTTATTTAATATTTTTTCTTACCAATAACATTTTTAAAGAGAGCATCAAATTGTAATAAACTTCTACTTTTAGGTCCATTTCAAGAATTCTCCAATAGTCTCCAATAAACCACTTCTAATCCTCTCTTAAGTTAACATTTTTCTAAAATCTTTCGATGGAAATCCCTTTTATATCTAATCTCTCCCTAACTCTACACAAATTTGTTATAGGAGTGTCTTTTTCAAACTTTTTCTTTTTATCATCTGTGGGACAACCAAATTGAATCTTTCACACCCCCACTTTTTTAGCATAGTTCGTCCACTATGCAGTTGACCAGTTTGGAATTGAGAGGTGAGCCCTACTAATAGATCTCTCACAAAATTAAAAAAAAAAAAGAAAAAAAAAACTGATCCAGATATTACTGTTGTCGTCCTGTAACCGAATCAGATATAAAGATCAAAGTTCCACAGTGCAATGGTTTTTAAGCATATATATAAGGATCAAATCCACCCAATTACAAATTTTTTTAAAAAAAACTAGAAGTAGTCACTTGAGAGTACTTTGGTGCATAAAGGTAAATGGGGACGTTTTGGTTTAGTGGTCACCTAAGGTAATTTTTCTAGTAAAATTCTCTGTTTTTATCATGACCTACATTGGTGCAGGCCTATTGCACTAGGCACTTAAAAAAAAAAAAAGAGTTTAATTTAGTTACCTGAATAATCGACTACATTTCATTTGCAACCAACACCCTCCTACCAATAAAACAAGCAAATAGCCTCCTAAACTTTGAGGACAAAAATAGGAGCACTGGGATGCTTTGACCACATTGATGTAGATAGACCTAATCCACAGGCCGATATGTTTACATCCTCTGCTCTCTCGATTGTTATGCATCTAAGTGGGCTCCATTAGTAGCTATTTGTTGGGCTATCTGACTCAACTCGAGCCTCCGTTAGATTGGGCTAGACTTGGACTCCATTTTTAGGCTTATTGGTTAGATGAGGCCCTAGTTTTCTGGCCCCATTGTTAAATGGGTCAGCCATGGGCCCATTATACTTATGGCCCAGTCCGTTCCTACATATTTAACAAACAGACCATGTATGTTGTGTAAATGACCTCGGCCTGAGCTATATTTCTATTCGCAGAGTCTTAAATATTTATGAAAAATAAAATCTGTTTTCTATCTAACAAAATTAGGGCCCAAACAGAACGTTTTTTTTTAAACCAAACCAACCATAACTCATATGATTTTCAAATATTGGCATGTAGGTATACCGTATACATGCGGTGATCCTAGTAAGTACATGTATGCATTTCACCACCCCAGCGTGGGATACTATTTGATTCCTTTTTTGAGATTTGAAAATACTTAATTAAAAACCTTCTGAGGTATAATCACACACCGAAAAAGGCTTATCTATCACAATTCAGTGATTCACAAACACCATATAAAGATAAAATAATTATTTGTGCACACACTAAAATATTGATAGGATATTTATCTCATGAGGTAGTGACAAGGGTATTTATCTCATAGGATGAAAAATAAAAAGTGGAACACAATTATTATTGTGTGGTGCCATATAAACTATTTATATTTTATGTGTTTTTTAGTGTATGCACGTATCATAACTGTAAAAAGATAAAGGCATGCAAATGAAGACTACATTTGTTTGTAAGTAACATCATAATACAACAAAAGGATATAAAATACTAGCTAGTTTCCAAAATTTTTAAGATAGTATGGTCCATCAACCGTGGCCTCCGGACATATATATCTGAGAACCATATAGAAATGAAGAAAGACAATGCCTTCTTTGAAGTGAGTTTGAGGATCCTCTGCCATTTATCTTCTTGTTCATAGGGATAGTCCGCGTCTTCTTCAGCAATGGTCTCCAATGATGGCATTACTGATGATCTTCTTTTGTAAGAAATGACTGAGGCAGGTGCCAACTCCATCCATGGCTGCACACTTCCACCTACGTTTGCCATTCTCTTCCCTATATTGCTTTTTAGATGAATTTGAAGATAGCTTTAGAGAAAATGGGAATGTTGGATGGGTTATGGATGAGAGATTGGTGTGAGCCTCAAATCCAATCACCCACTCCTTAAATAAAGCGCAAAATAAGGGAGTTGCTAGCAATGAGAATCTTACCTGCATTAGCAGTTTTACATGAGCAATGTGGAAAACGAGTTAGGACCGCTATGAGGTCATGGGCCCCATCAAGAAAAGGTCATATGTTAAATATCAGGAGAAGTTGGTTGGGGAAATGTCATGTCTCATGTATTGAGGGGAGGATACCCTCTTGTCTCAAAAACCCAAACGGGTGTGGGCCATGCTTGGAATTGGTACAGTTCAGTGCATCCCAGATGGTTCTAGTTTCTTCACTGTTGATTGATGTGATGTGGCTTACATCTGGTCATTTGAATCAACCATGAGGGTTTATAGTTTCTAGTTGTTCCTAAGGAAGATAATGGTTAATGGCTCAAATAAATGTGAGGCAGGATTGGGCCCGCCTGCGGATACATGGACGTGAAAGTTTCCATTCTTCACAAGACAGTCTACAGTTCTATGTTGGGCAGCGTGTTTCAGTGCCCTAGCCCACCTTCTCTGCAGACAGTGCACGGATTCCATGAGCATCATTTGTGATGGGCAAAAAAAAAAAAAATAAAGATCTCTTTAAAATTGTAAAATGGTTGGCAAGAAAATGAAAGCTTTACGTTTAATTGATTTTCCCAATGTGCCTAACATACACACAGGGTCTGTTTGTTTGTAGTAAACTCTGTTCACAATGCTGAATTTTTGGAATAATCAATCTCACAATGAAATAGAGAATTCAAAATGTTGGAAGTGCAGGAGCTGACGTTGTTAGAAATTCCCAACATATGGTATTTTTGTCAAATATTCCTCCAAAAGAACACCACTAGAGCATATGGACTAGTGGTTACTATAAAATGAGAGGAGAAAAAAGAACAGGCAAGTCCACTTTCAGTGAAAATATAATCACCATGGCTTACACTAATGTAAGAATTCAAGGCATCATAACATGTAGCACAATTAATAACTTGGTAGTTATAACCTAAATACCATGCAAAATTTGTAAAAATATATCATAAAATTATCTTTAATTTTATTTAGCCATGGGTATAACTAGGCTCATTATTACATCATACTCTTCAGGAATGTCAGGTCTAAACTTCCATTTGCCTAATAATTTTTAGTTTGCATCCAGCCAGATTTCAGTTGAACCCGAACCTGTTTAGTGCCCTGCAATAGAAGGCACAATTCGATCGGCGGTTTTTCTTTTTTCCAGACGGATTGCACATGCTTTTACATGTGCTTTTGATTGATCGTATTGTTAGCCATGAAAGTTCTCGATCTCGTCTTGGTGCAGGGAACCCAAGGCCCTGACCTGAGGGGGGCTCACTTCTAAATTCCTGATCACTTAAAAGCATGTTCTTTGCACCTATGTGGACTTTACAACGGTAAATGATTTAATCTCTATATTTAGGTGCACTTATTTTTGTGAAAATAGTGTATAAATAAGATTATTTTACACTAAAATTTTTATAATATAAAACACTTGCAGTACATCTCCTAGTGGCAAAAAGGTACCAGTATAAGCTTTCAAATGGCGATTGCATTTAGTCATTTAATTGATCCAGGTATCAAAATCCATCAACAACTCCTTTTTCCTCATTTTAACATATAGATCTAATTTTTTGCTATTTTCTGGGTCCTCAATTTATGATCGAAACTAATCAAATAGTCTCATATTAATAATACTTATCAAGACATTTTTCATTAATTTTGAGAAATTTGTGAAATACATTGAAAATTGAAACATACCTAAAACATTGCATATACTCATGGTAACTTTGACAATCATGGTAATGTGTTTCATACATCTAAAATTTACATTGCACAAACTATATATATATATTTTTGCACCTTGGGTGGGTGTGATTATGTAATTGAGAAGTTTTCTTTTTCTCTTGAGGTGGGGGTGATGCATCTCTCTTGCACTTTCCCCACCCTCCTTTCTCTTGCTCATTTGTTTTCCTTCTTGTTTGGCATTTTTTAATGAAATATGTTGTTACCATTTTCAAAAAAAAAAAAGAAAACCATTTTTTTTCATCCATTGCATAAAATGCAAACAACCCCTAAAAGTCTGGTTATTGAATTCCTTGGTGTTCTAGAATATACTCCTAAAAAGGAAGCTGAAATTATAGAAACAAATATGAAGAATCCCAATTGGCCATCAAGTAATCTTCATTCATTATTGTAAAAAAATTGAAAAAATGAAATGGAAATCAAACTGCCAACACACTCATGCTTGTGGTGTTGGCACCTTAGTTTTTCAGTAAGTGGCTGAGCTACATATGATTGAGGAGGAGTAATTGCCATACCTCTTCAACTTTTTGCTCCCTTTTGTTTTGTAAAAATCAATTGTTGTATATCCCAGTGCGATTTTCTTTGTACCCTCTTATCTTTTTTTGATTTCCTATAAAATTTGAGCAAATCTCTCTTGTGTGTTTTAGTGTCATTCTCTTTGACCCTCCCTCTCCCTCATCAATTTTTTTTTAGACA
This sequence comes from Sextonia rubra, assembly GCA_037013555.1. Classification (NCBI taxonomy): domain Eukaryota; kingdom Viridiplantae; phylum Streptophyta; class Magnoliopsida; order Laurales; family Lauraceae; genus Sextonia; species Sextonia rubra. Next base: position 30,491,076 of record JASUAD010000009.1, read on the forward strand.
TTTGGTAAAAAATAGAGGTGCTTAAGGATTTCTACACTAATTAGTTATATGCACAAAGGTTTCACCAAGCATTTTTGTATAAGTAGAAAAGGATTTGAGCTCTATATAACGTACTAAAGATCAAGATTTTCTATACATTAACATCATATAATGAGGTGGGTCTTGCCTCAGGGACGTTTCGGATGTGCACTGCATAGGAGAATATTTTCCACCCATACATGTGCTAAAATCATGAAATTTATAAATCTTCTCTATTTTTATGGAACCACTATTGAATGTTGTTGGCTGTATAGAGCAATACAATTTATCATTTTTTATCATTTATTGGGATAAATCTAATAACTAGTTTATTGGTTAAAATTGAACACATGGTTTTAAATTTTTTAATATTATGTTAAAATATTTGTTTAACTCATTGTCAAATATCTTGCTAAGAGGAATTTTTGCCCCTCCTAGGAGAAAATCTTAGCTCCACCACTCTTTACAGATATGCCCGAAGATTCCCCCACAACAACGTTGCTTAGATTACCATGCGAGCATCCACTTAGAAAAAATTCAAACAAATCAAAATAAATGGCCCCCTTAAAATTTTAAGAACCTAATGTATTCAATGACAAAGTCATTATACTCCTCAATGGGCCCCGCTTACGAAAATTTCAAGCCGATCAAAACTAATTGACCAATCCATTACATAAAACAAAGTGTTTCATGACCATGAAAGATTGGTGGGACCCATCTTCTAATTGAATTTTGGGCCATCTTTCAATCTACCTATGTATATATTATAACATCTTTTCTTTTTTTTTTTTTTTTTTTTTTTGTAACCTTGCCACCCGGACCCAAACAGAGAGCCCGTACATACAGAAATAAAGCCCAATCAAGTGGAAAATGAAGCTTATACGCAAAAAAAAAAGCCCATACATGCAGGAAGGAAGCCCATAAAAATAAGAAGACATGACATATCTAGGATTCGAATCTTCAGCCGTTAGATAAGAACACACACCTCTTACCATTGGGGTAAGAGGGCGGTTCTTCTTGGGTGAGGGCCCTCAATTAAAAGGGCGTTTAATTGAGGTTTGGGCCATATTTAAAATTAGAATCTAACTTTTTACATCTTCTAAGATTTTTTCTTTTCATTTTTGGTTCCCAGCTTAAGAGGTCTAGGAGCACAATCCTCAAGTGAGGGAAGGAGAATTCAGGTAAGGCGAGGGAGCTCTTAGATGAGGGACAAGTAGCATGCTCAGATTTCGAACTCTAGGCAACCAGGTAAAAATTGATGCCTATTAACACTACAGTAAGAAGCCATTCTTCTATATCTTCTAAGATTTATTCGACATATTCGTGGTGGGCCATTGAGAAATTTCATGAATATGTACAATAATTCTTAGAAGATATGTCATGAATTTCTTCTAAAAATTATTTGACATATTCATCACGTTCTCAATGGTCAACTTATGAATCGTTCAAACCAATCAAAACTAATGGAACCATCTTGGCCTCGTGCTAGGCCCCCTAAAGTCTTTTTTGAAAACCAAATTACAATGTTTTATGACTGTAAAAGTTGATGGGACCCATTTACTAATATAGTACTTTATGACTTTTGGATTTTTTTTTTCAAAAGGTGATAACTTAGTGTTCTAATCAAATTTCATATATATATATATATAATTTTCTAAAATGCCCCTAGGGGTCTTATTCCCTCCTCATTCTATCCAAGGAATAGTAGCCACATAGGAACCCACTATCAAAAAGCATTAAAATCCATTAAAATCCAATACTAAGACTAGGGGTGTACAAAAATCCGTTGAACTGTAAAACCGATCCGATCCAAAGTTTTTTAACTGATCTGATGGTAAATGATTTCGTGATGGATTGAAGAAATCCTAATCTATTAATAACGGTTTGGTGATAGGTTTTGCCCTTAATCCGCAGATTTAAACTGATCCAAACAGTTTAAATGAAAAAAAATATATGTTTATTTTTTATATAAAAAAATATCATCCAACTCCAGTTGGGCTTGTCCTGATACTAACCCGAAGTGAGGTCTTGTCTTTTGAAGAAAAGAAAGGCCTATTGAATAAAATTAATAAAAAAGTAAGAAAAATGAAGGGTAGAAATTAGCGCCTGTTTACTGCAATTGTCCAAAAGCTCTTCACTTTGGACAATTTCTGAATCCTCTTCTCGGCTGGTCAAGTTCGGGCTGGGGCTAGTGAGTTTAAAAGTGTGTTTAATGGGACATGTTAGAAACTAGGATCATACAATGTATTGCATATCCTTCGTGGGACCCATTGGGGATGGGTAACCCAAACCCATCATGAACCCTGGACCTTTAGCTCATTGGACCCATTATGTCTAAACCCAAAAGCCTCTCGATATTTTCTAAAACTCACTTAAGTTGGCTAAAAGCCTCCTTTTGTAAATTGGTTAAAATTTTTCTACAAAGCTCTAAACCCATTTCTTATTCCCTCATTCGATCATTCATCTCTACTCTCCTTTTCCCATCCCTACTTTTTCCTTCTCCATCACAAATCCTAGCACTTTTCCAAGAGGATGCAAGATCTCAAGGCTCAAGAGGCTTCACCATCATCTCCTCCATCTTCTACTTCCATTGTAGGTAAGTTTTTCTTCCCCAAATCTTCATATATATATATATAGGAGAATCTTCATATGCATCCGTCCCTCACTATTTTTTTCGTGAAAACTCTAGGTGAGGCCCATTTATCAATCAATCCAAACCTTGCAACATACATGAGACCCCATGATAGCAACTCACCCTAACTTTTTATCAGATCCGGATTTATTGGACGGTTGGATCGACTATACACCAATCCGAACGGAATTAATTTATGAGCCATGGATGAAGGGGTTAGGGATATGTGATTGAGACCAAATTTGATATATAGGGTGCTTTCACATATATTTTCCAACCCTCCTAGTCTCATCTCTTGGTGGAGTCCATAGTGGGCCCCACCAAAGAGTGTGCACGAAAAGTCCATGAGGAACGTATGCACAGGAAAAGGCCCCATATATATATAGATTCTTTATTTCATTCTTTTGGTCATGCAATCATATAGGGCTAGTTTTTGGTGTTCTTTGGGTTTGCGGGAGATATCTTGGCTTGGAGATTTGGTTTTGGACGGGATTTGCATGTTGGACGAAGCCCTAGACATTAAAGGATTCAATTTTTGGTATTAAAACCTGAGGTAGGTGGATAGTAACTAATGTGCTATCTGTGTGTTTTTCTATTATTATTATTATTCGTTATTATTGATTTGATATTTGGGTATTGATGGGAGGCTCATGGAACTAAGGTTTAATGATCCAAGGTTTGAGAGTCTAAAGGTTTGTAAAAGAAATAATCTGGGTTTCAAAATGATTATGCCTATGGCTAAGCCATAGAGTGTTCAACGGTTTGGCTACGGCTCACTTTCTAGTGAGATGAATTCTCGAGCTTGTTCTACGACGAGCCTTAAAGGTAGCTATAGAAGCTCTTATGGCCAAGCCGTAAGCATGACATTAGTAAGCTAGGATTAACACCACGGCTAAGTTATAACTGAGCTATGATTAAGTCGTAGAAGCCTTGTATATGAGTAATTAAAGGAGGTTTGTAGGTGTAATTTGGTCACCTTAGTATTTGGAAAAACACATACCTTTAACTTGGCCAAAGGTAGTATATGGATGCTGCTCGGGTAGGGGTTTGGCCTAACTCGTGCAAGTACTTTATGAGCACACTTAATTTGTCAACTAACATAGATTATGATGAACTCTATCTATCGGTGGCCCCACGATTTACCGTGGCCCACCTAGGGTTGTTTGTGGCATTTATATCTAGGAGTTGGGCTTTTGTGAATTGGAATCCCTCACCATAGTCTCACGATCTTCAGTTTAATTAAGTAAATTCCATTCTAAGACCAGTTATGAGAGAAGGTAGGAACCGGCCTTTCTCCATGGGTTTGTTGTAATGACATATTTGGGCCCTACTCCGGATTACTAATGAAAATCCAAGTTTTGGGATGCTCTTACATAGGAGGCACCAATTGTACAATAATGCATATCACAAGTTGGTGCTTTCATTAGGAAAGACGGTAAGGACTTATATGTGTAATTGAATGACCTTAAACTTAGAATGTTGTAGTTCTTACCTTGGGTGAACGTTGATTGGCATTTCACTTGGTTCATAGTACCTCTTATTGTCTTTTCTTATTGTTACTTTTAATAATGCATATATATTGTCGGTGATGTGAGTTGGTATCCTTAATCATGGCATAGATGAGCATTTGGCATATATATATTTAGAGAGAGAGAGAGAGAGAGAGAGAGATTCTCAGGAATGTCCCATTTAAAAAGGGGATATATATGTACCGATTGCAGTTGGAGGTGAATGTACGCCATCAGACTAGCATGTATTTTGTGAGGCAATATGCAGTAGAGCTGTGCATTATATCTGGTGGGATTACCCATGTTAGTGCATCATACCTAATGGATTACTCGTTTTTTGCATTATATTTGGTATAGCAAGATTACCTATTCCTGTGCATCATATTTAGGTGGGACTACCCGTTTCCATCCACATTTATTATATTGATGGTACTAACTTATTTTCTCTTATAATAATCATGGTTGCTATCTAGTATGAGGACATTTATTCATTAATTATAGTATACTCATTTGTTAGATTACGTCAATCTGATTCTGCTACGTTTGGTGTTTAGGTACAGATACCTCCGCTGGATAGGAAGGTTAGCTGATACTGGAGTTTCCACTAGATGGCAGGTTTGTTGAGCAGTGCGTCTATTACGAATTTGTGTCGTCATCATTGGTGGAAGAGGGATATCACACTTACCCTATTTATTGGGTTGGCTTAGATTTTGTACTGTGTAACCTTAGTTGTTGGCCTAAAGTTCGTTAAACTAATCCTTAATTTTGTAATTGAATTTTAATTAGCTAAACTTTGATTCTTGACTAACTTATTTATTGTTTCTCTCATTTTGATGTAGGTGTGTATAACAGCTGCGCTGTTGATTGAATCATATATTTTCGCGTGCGATTATGGTGACTGATCATAATACTTAACCTCAGGACTTTAATCCACTCAGAGTTGGGGCCCAAAATACCTTTTTTAATTAAATTTTAGGGAAAATAACATTGACCCCCCATAGTTTAGTGAAAATACAAGAACACCCCTTCAGTTTTTTGAATTTATACTAATACTCCTTGTTAGATATTGTCTCTTGACGGATATGACGGAAAAATCCATTTTACCCTTTTAACCCTAATGGAATGTCATTTTCTAATTAAATTCTTCATTTTCTATATTGAGTTTACCATGGTTAAGTCAAAGTGGGCCTCATTTTCTTCCTCCTCTTTTCCCACAAGATCCATCACTCATCATCACCCTCAGCATTCATCATCCATCATCATTGCCATTTATCATCAACATCCCTCTCCCTACTTTCCATTATCATCATCACCATTAGATCATGCCCTTTTCAGAACACGAGTTAGTATAACGGGCAGAAGGCCGAAATTAGACACCACCTCTTGGTTGCACAAGGCTAGAATCGAAGAAAAGGGTTTTCGTTGGTGTTGCACATATCTAGAGACCTAATACAATAGCTATCATCATGTGAGTTGAGTTTTGAGTCAGCAGATGGGTGGGCCCCATTACTCAAAACCTCTTGGGAGACCAAGACCACTAGGGTCGCCCAAGGATTGGCTAACTGATCTATGCATCAGATCATCAATCAAATGGCCCACCTGGGCCCCATATCCATCTTTAACAAAATACAAAAATGTCGACCTGAAATTGAAAGATTTTATCTCGGATTGAAGAGGAAGAAGAAGATTAGTATAGTTTTGCTCGGAACTATCTTCTGGATTTAAGATAGAGACAAGGATTCAATTTGCTGGTGGACCACACTTGGTTTGGATGACCATTTCTAGCAAAGGGGACCCTGCAATTCAGACTTCTACAAGAAGGAACTTTAATCCAAAAATCTACAAGAAAGGTGTAACACTCCGACCCGAGTTGAACCGGATTAGCACGTAATTGGGTGTGATTTGAGCGTTAAGTGTGTTTTGATTTTGTTTTTCTTTGGCTTTGAGTCGTAGAGAGATTGTTTGGGTTGAGTTTGACTTGGTTTAGGCAGTTCGAGCCCTTTTTCGTAATTTTGGCTTTTGATTGACCTTGTCAGTTTTACGTACTTTTGACGTCATCGCGTGTATTTCGTTGAGCTTGTCGATTTTCGTAACTGTCTTGGATCCGAATGATTTCGTTTGCTCTTATTGGACCGTCATTTGACTCAAACTGACATTTATGTAAGTGACTTGGACTTGTTTGTAATTTTGGACTCATTTTAGTATAAATATCCTACCAACCCCATCTTTTCTCTCGATCGTCTCTTCTCACTCTCAGCTCGCCTCTCTCTCTCTCTCTGTTCAGCTCTCTTTCTCTCCTCCTCCTTCTCTGTTTCGATTGCTTGCTTGAGGGAGGAAGAAAAGAACAAGCTGTGTGTGTTTCCAGTGGACTGAGCCAAACCACGACGTGATTCCATTTGTGAGGCAAGTATAAGCCCAAGTAGTATGAACACCAATTGATATGGATTTGATTGTTGTGTTTTTATGCTTCATTGTATTTCTCAGAATTAGACAGCCCCATTGAGTTTGTTTCATTGTTATTTGCTGTTTTTCGGTCGATTCGTTCACTTTCTGTATGACTGTGACAATTTCAGGAAAATGAGTCCGTGCACTCACGGCTACGCCGTGAAATGTGCTACGGCTAAGCCGTAAAATGGCTTACGGCTAAGCCGAGACCCAGCCGTAACCCTAACCGAAAAACAATACAGACTGTCATCTGTAAATAACTGAGAATTGGCAAATTGCCATTCTTCTACGGCCCAGCCTGATCTAAGCCGTACATTGTCTTACGGCTAAGCCGTAGACCAGGATACGGCTGAGCCGTAGAGCAAAATACGGTTGAGCCGTAAATCCGGATGGACATTTTAGGGAACCTCATCTCAGCCGCAGTGTATATTACGGCTAAGCCGTAAAATGCCTCGGCTAAGCCGTAAGGTTACCTACGGCTACACCGTGAGACCCTGAGAATTGAATGAAAAGGGCTAGGTTTAAGCAAAAGACCGTATATGACCTTCATGTTAGAACGTAGCGAACCTGAACATGCCCAATGAATGTCTGAATGACATGAATGATCTCGAGGGCTGCGAATCATTCATGGACAGCTATCCAGTTGTTTAGCACCTCCCCATGGGTGTTGGTTTAAGGGACTTCGATGCACACTCCAGACACTGCAACACTAGACAATGATGCATCGGACAACTTAAAACTACATCAACATGCACGGTTAGAAACACTGGATAATTAGTGCAGGATTGGCTTGTAATTGACCTTGATTCGTATAAGTACTTTGAATTGTTGAGCATATTGATTTCGGTTGTGCCCTCTTATGCGTTCTGCGCTGGACCTCTCGATTCTGTGGGAAATGCAGCAACCCTAGAGCGAAGCCCGGGCGGGACCATTCTATTATTGTGTATTGTGTTTTACCGTTGCTCCACTGGAGTACTTGCATCAGAGCTTATTTGGTATTGGTACTTGAGTCAGTGCTTAATTGTTCTGGGTATTTAGCTACCCATGCTTCAGTCTTGCTTATTGCATTCAGTCTTGTTATTCACATTTAGTATCTTCCGTTATTGCTTATGTACATTCAGTATCAGTATATGCGATGCACTTCCTATTGTTCGTTCAGCGTGATATGTGAGATCTGTATGTGGTATGTGATATGCTATGATTGATTGAGGTGCATCATCTGATTTGATTGTGATTGGTCTTGGCACTACTGAGCCTTAGCCTTAGGATACCCGACGGGGTTAACTTTGGTTTAGTTTATGTGTTTGCCTCTGCAGAGTGTTCTGTCCTGGGACTCCGGACCCCGGGAACTAGAGACCCATGCGTACCCTGGCCCGGTCGCTGGTGTTCTCATTCCGACTGCTCTCGAAAGGGAGAAAATGGCCAATGTAGTAGCCACTTTGACTGTTATTTGTTTATGATTCCGATAGCATGCTTATTCATTTGCATTACTGCTTAGTATGCGCACATGATTTCGATGGATCTTGCACTGTGACTAGTAACTCATTATTAGACACAATTCGTGTTATCATCTTGTTGGCTTATATTTTGCTAAGTCATTGTACTTATTCGTTGTCTTGTATGTTGCAGGCTCAGATCCCTCTCCCGATCCTGCGTCGGTCGACCCGACTCCAGGAGAGGCTCGCGAGGCCCCCTCCGGCCTAGAGGAGTGGACTTGATCCATCCTCCAGAGTACGGTTTGCATCATTTTGTTCTCCCCATTCAATTGAGTCCGAGTCTATTGAGGGGATTTTTCTGTACTTGTAACGTGGGCTTTGAGTGATATCTGTATTTTGAGTTTTGGTTGTTGTAAGCCCGCTATATTGTCATACGTTCTTGTAATTACTCTTGTCATCAGTTTAATGTTGTTTTGTGATCTCCTATGTCTCTTGGTGTGTTGCTATATGCCTTGATACGTACAGCTTCCACGTACAGTTATTTGCACGTGCGATTGATCCCTTGTGTGTGTATGCTTGGACGAGGTCTAGGTGTGCATGCACGGGAGTACGTGTGTCATGGGTTAGTCTTCCTCTGACCCCCGGTCCCTGGGCTCGGGTTGTGACATACGTATTGTATGGTATCAGAGCATTGTCTCTATCTTAGTTTGTAAGCATGTAGGCATATAGGACGTGGTGAGATTCCGTAGTCCAGTTTTGGACTGTTGTGTGTGGTCTCCCTTTCTTGTGAGTCTGTGTGCGTTCCCTAGTGTGATAGCAGATTGACTTTTGTGTTTTGCAGGCTATGGCATCGGGATCTGGAACACACGACAACAACAATCAGGGAGACAATGAGAGTGGATCAGCCGCTCCACAGCCACTTGTGAATTTTGATGAGCGCTTCTTGACCATGCTATAGGCGATCCATTCTTTGCAAGCACAGGTCGTTTCGATCGTAGACCGACAGAGTCAAGCGCCAGTTCAGCGGCATGTAGAGCAGCAAGTGGTTTTCCCGCCTAAGGAGAGCGATCCAAATGTGTTGTACGATAAATTCAGGAAACGTGGAGCCATAGAATTCTATGGCAATGAAGATGCGTTGAAGGCTGATCAGTGGTTAGAGCATACTGGAGATCTCTTTTCGACCATTATCTGTGGTGACCGGCAGAAGGTTATGCTTACGGCCTCGATGTTCCGAGAGGTAGCAAAGACGTGGTGGAAGAGTGTCAGTGCAGCCTATCTGACCATGCCTAGTGAAACGGTGTGGGAGACATTCCAGAAACAGTTCCGAAGAAAGTTCATTCCTGCTCATGTTCGACGTGTGAAGGAGGTTGAGTTTCTGGCCTTACAGCAGCAGCAGCTGACCGTTTCAGAGTACATTCACCGCTTTATCCAGTTGTCCCATTTTGCTGAGGACATGATCAATACCGAGGAGAAGAAGGTGAATCGTTTCATTTCTGGTCTGCATCCGAGATATGCGAATTTTGTGACTGCTTTTCAGAGACCAGCTACCTTTGACGATGCGGTCGACAGAGCACATGCTGCGGAAGCCAACCACCTAGCAGAGAGAGCTATGGACTTCAAGAGGAGTGCACCAGTGGGGTCCAAGGGACAGATTCAGAAGAAATGGAAAGGGAAGCAAGGCACTTCGAGTTTCTCGGGGAGTAGATGCGAGTTTTGTGGACTGGGACATCCGACGGAGAAGTGTTGGAAGAAGTCCGGAGCCTGTTTGAGTTGTGGATCGATGGAGCATAAGATAGCTCAGTGCCCGAAAGCCAGGACCTTCCAGTCATCTAGATCTATGGGGTCATCCAAGTCTTTGAGTTCTGCAGCTTCGAATAGCCCCCAGCCGTCTCGCCGGAGCCAGAAGCCACAGCGTCAGACTGCTCGCGTGTACGCAGCTTCCCATGATCATGCAGAAGATGCGAAAGTGGTCGAAGGTAAAGTTCTCATTGCCCGAGCTGAAGCAATACACTATTTGATTCGGGATCTACGCGTTCGTATGTTGCACCTCTTTTTGCGGAACATTTACCGCAACCCCCTCAGCCGCTACCCTATTTGCTGGTGGTGTCCACTCCGGTGGGCAAGAGAGTAGAGTGTAGTGTATACTACCCTCAGTACGACGTGGTGATTGAAGGTCGCCAGCTGCCAGTTGATTTGATCTTGTTGTCCATGTTGGATTTCGATGTGATCCTTGGAATGGACTGGCTAGCGCGGTATCGTGCCTGTGTTAACTATTACAACAGGACGATTTACTTCTATTTTGAGAAGGGGTTTCGTTTCGAGGGCAATCAGGAGAGATGCCTGAGGCGTGTCATCTCCGCATGCAAGGCGGATCGTTTGATACGCAGAGGTTGTGCAGGTTTTCTTGCTTTCGTCTCGGAGAAGAAGGAAGTGAAGCAGTTGGGTGAGATTCCGGTAGTACGTGAGTTCCCGGATGTATTTCCGGAGGAAGTACCCGAGTTACCCCCCGTCCGAAATGTAGAGTTCGCGATCGATCTAGTGCCTGGTACAGCACCCATTAGTTTAGCTCCTTATCGTATGGCCCCTGCCGAGTTGCTCGAATTGAAGACGCAATTGCAAGATTTGTTGGAGAAGGGTTTCATACGGCCGAGTGTGTCACCGTGGGGAGCGCCAGTGCTGTTTGTGAAGAAGAAGGACGGTACCTTACGGATGTGCATAGATTACCGGCGATTGAACAAAATCACTATAAAAAACAAATACCCATTGCCGCGTATTGATGAGTTGTTCGACCAACTTCAAGGTGCCGCTTATTTCTCCAAGATTGATCTAAGATCGGGGTATCATCAACTCCGGGTGAAGGAAGAAGATATCGCGAAGACTGCTTTCAGGATGCGGTATGGACATTTTGAGTTCCTCGTGATGCCATTTGGATTAACCAATGCACCTGCTGCCTTTATGGCCTTGATGAACAAGATCTTCGCTCCTTTCCTGGATCGATTCGTGGTGGTTTTTATTGATGATATTTTGGTGTATTCGAAGACCCCAGAGGAGCATGTGGAACATCTACGTCGAGCCTTGCAGTTGTTGAAAGAGCATCGCTTATATGCAAAATTGTCAATGTGTGATTTTTGGCTCGAGCAGGTAGCTTTTCTTGGTCATACCATTTCACGAGATGGGTTGGCAGTGGATCAGACGAAAGTTGAGGCAGTGATGAATTGGCCCAGCCCGAAGACTGTGACAGAGATACGGAGTTTTCTTGGATTGGCTGGTTATTATCGTTGATTTATTCAAGATTTCGCCAAGACTTCTGCACCGTTGACTCGATTGACCAGGAAGAATATTCCTTTTCTGTGGACGGACGAGTGTGAGAACCATTTCCAGATGTTGAAGGAGAAGCTTACTTCGGCTCCAGTCTTGACGTTACCGGATGGGCATGAAGGATTTATGATCTACTTTGATGCTTCTCGAGTCGGTTTGGGATGTGTTTTGATGCAACATGGCAAAGTGATTGCCTATGGCTCGAGGCAACTTCGTGAGCATGAGAAGAACTATGCCACGCATGATTTAGAGTTGGCAGCCATCGTTTTTGCGTTGAAGATGTGGAGACATTATTTGTATGGCGTGACATTTGAAGTGCATTCAGATCATCATAGTCTACAGTACCTCTTCACGCAGTTTGAGTTGAATATGAGGCAACGAAGGTGGCTTGAGTTGATCAAGGATTTTGATTTCCCCATCAAATATCATCCAGGGAAAGGCAACGTTGTTGCAGATGCTTTGAGTAGGAAGTCGGAGATTCTTCAGGCCTTGGATAGTCTTTATTTTGTGAGGCATGCTCAGCCAGTGGAACTGCAATTGGTGGAGAACTATTTGACCCTTGCCAGTACAGTGAGCTTTCAGCCTGACATCATTCAGCGTATTAAAGACCAGCAGTTTGAAGATGCGATGTTGAAGCGAATCCGGGATGGCATTGCAGATCGACCAGACTTTCGCTTGGAGGGTGATGTTTTGTATTTCAGGAGCAGGCTATGTGTGCCAGCAGTAGATGCTTTGAAGGAGAGTTTGATGACCGAAGCACACCATGCACGTTATTCTATGCACCCTGGAAGTACGAAGATGTACCGAGCTCTCAAGGACAGATTCTGGTGGAATAATATGAAGAGAGAAATTGCTGGGTTTGTTGCCAGATGTTTGACTTGCCAAAAGGTGAAAGCTGACCATCAGAGACCTCCAGGTTCCTTACATCCATTGCATATTCCCCAGTGGAAATGGGAGCACATTACGATGGACTTTGTTTCAGGACTACCCCTGACGAGCAAGAAGAACAGTGCCATTTGGGTGATCGTGGATAGATTGACGAAGACAGCCCATTTTCTTCCATTCAAGAAAGGCATGACATTTTCCGAGATGGCGAAGAAGTTCGTTGATGAGATCGTTAGACTACATGGTACACCTGTATCGATTGTGTCTGATCGAGATAGCCGCTTTGTTTCTTCGTTTTGGAGAGCATTTCAGGAAGCCATGGGAACGAAGTTGAGCTTCAGTACGGCGTATCACCCGCAGACTGATGGACAGTCAGAACGAACTATTCAGACGCTTGAGGACATGTTACGGGCCCGTGTACTGAATTTTGAGAAAGAATGGGATCTGCATCTCTCGTTGTGCGAGTTTGCGTATAATAATAGTTTCCACGAGAGTATTGGTATGGCACCCTATGAAGCTTTGTATGGGCGGAAATGTAAAAGTCCAGTTTGCTGGGAAGAAGTTGGAACAAGGAGTTTCCACGGACCGACGATCATTGCTGAGACTACAGAGAAAGTTCAGAAGGTCATTGACAATTTGAAGATTGCCCGATCAAGACAGAAGAGTTACACAGATACGCGAAGAAGAACATTGGCATTTCAGGTTGGAGATTGGGTATTTTTGAAGGTCTCACCGATGAAAGGTACGATATGGTTCGGTCAAAAAGGCAAGTTAGCGCCTAGATATGTGGGTCCATTTGAGATCAAGAGCCGAATTGGCGATTTAGCGTACAGATTGATTCTACCCGTGGAGTTTTCTGGAGTACACGACGTTTTCCATGTGTCAATGCTTCGCAAGTATGTTCGAGACCCGACGCATGTGATTCGTTACGATGATATTCAGATGCAACCTAATGCGTCATACGTTGAGCGTCCGCTTCGTATTGTTGGGACCAGAGAACAGCTCTTGCGTACGAGGACTATTCGATGGGTCAAGGTACTCTGGGAACATCATGGACCTGATGAAGCCACGTGGGAATTAGAAGATCAGATGGCACGTCAGTATCCTTACCTTTTCGCTCAGGTACGCGTTCATTCCGAGGACGGAATGATGTCTAAGTGGGGGAGGATGTAACACTCCGGCCCGAGTTGAACCGGATTAGCGCGTAATTGCGTGTGATTTGAGCGTTAAGTGTGTTTTGATTTTGTTTTTCTTTGGCTTTGAGTCGTAGAGAGATTGTTTGGGTTGAGTTTGACTTGGTTTAGGCAGTTCGAGCCCTTTTTCGTAATTTTGGCTTTTGATTGACCTTGTCAGTTTTGCGTACTTTTGACGTCATCGCGTGTATTTCGTTGAGCTTGTCAATTTTCGCAACTGTCTTGGATCCGAATGATTTCGTTTGCTCTTATTGGACCGTCATTTGACTCAAACTGACATTTATGTAAGTGACTTGGACTTGTTTGTAATTTTGGACTCATTTTAGTATAAATATCCTACCAACCCCATCTTTTCTCTCGATCGTCTCTTCTCACTCTCAGCTCGTCTCTCTCTCTCTCTGTTTAGCTCTCTTTCTCTCCTCCTCCTTCTCTGTTTCGATTGCTTGCTTGAGGGAGGAAGAAAAGAGCAAGCTGTGTGTGTTTCCAGTGGACTGAGCCAAACCACGACGTGATTCCATTTGTGAGGCAAGTATAAGCCCAAGTAGTATGAACACCAATTGATATGGATTTGATTGTTGTGTTTTTATGCTTCATTGTATTTCTCAGAATTAGACAGCCCCATTGAGTTTATTTCACTGTTATTTGCTGTTTTTCGGTCGATTCGTTCACTTTCTGTATGACTGTGACAATTTCAGGAAAATGAGTCCGTGCACTCACGGCTACGCCGTGAAATGTGCTACGGCTAAGCCGTAAAATGGCTTACGGCTAAGCGGAGACCCAGCCGTAACCCTAACCGAAGAACAATACAGACTGTCATCTGTAAATAACTGAGAGTTGGCAAAGTGCCATTCTTCTACGGCCCAGCCTGATCTAAGCCGTACATTGTCTTACGGCTAAGCCGTAGACCAGGATACGGCTGAGCCGTAGAGCAAAATACGGTTGAGCCGTAAATCCGGATGGACATTTTAGGGAACCTCATCTCAGCCACAGTGTATATTACGGCTAAGCCGTAAGATGCCTCGGCTAAGCCGTAAGGTTACCTACGGCTACACCGTGAGACCCTGAGAATTGAATGAAAAGGGCTAGTTTAAGCAAAAGACCGTATATGACCTTCATGTTAGAACGTAGCGAACCTGAACATGCCCAATGAATGTCTGAATGACATGAATGATCTCGAGGGCTGCGAATCATTCATGGACAGCTATCCAGTTGTTTAGCACCTCCCCATGGGTGTTGGTTTAAGGGACTTCGATGCACACTCCAGACACTGCAACACTAGACAATGATGCATCGGACAACTTAAAACTACATCAACATGCACGGTTAGAAACACTGGATAATTAGTGTAGGATTGGCTTGTAATTGACCTTGATTCGTATAAGTACTTTGAATTGTTGAGCATATTGATTTCGGTTGTGCCCTCTTATGCGTTCTGCGCTGGACTTCTCGATTCTGTGGGAAATGCAGCAACCCTAGAGCGAAGCCCGGGCGGGACCATTCTATTATTGTGTATTGTGTTTTACCGTTGCTCCACTGGAGTACTTGCATCAGAGCTTATTTGGTATTGGTACTTGAGTCAGTGCTTAATTGTTCTGGGTATTTAGCTACCCATGCTTCAGTCTTGCTTATTGCATTCAGTCTTGTTATTCACATTTAGTATCTTCCGTTATTGCTTATGTACATTCAGTATCAGTATATGCGATGCACTTCCTATTGTTCGTTCAGCGTGATATGTGAGATCTGTATGTGGTATGTGATATGCTATGATTGATTGAGGTGCATCATCTGATTTGATTGTGATTGGTCTTGGCACTACTGAGCCTTAGCCTTAGGATACCCGACGGGGTTAACTTTGGTTTAGTTTATGTGTTTGCCTCTGCAGAGTGTTCTGTCCTGGGACTCCGGACCCCGGGAACTAGAGACCCATGCGTACCCTGGCCCGGTCGCTGGTGTTCTCATTCCGACTGCTCTCGAAAGGGAGAAAATGGCCAATGTAGTAGCCACTTTGACTGTTATCTGTTTATGATTCCGATAGCATGCTTATTCATTTGCATTACTGCTTAGTATGCGCACATGATTTCGATGGATCTTGCACTGTGACTAGTAACTCATTATTAGACACAATTCGTGTTATCATCTTGTTGGCTTATATTTTGCTAAGTCGTTGTACTTATTCGTTGTCTTGTGTGTTGCAGGCTCAGATCCCTCTCCCGATCCTGCGTCGGTCGACCCGACTCCAGGAGAGGCTCGCGAGGCCCCCTCCGGCCTAGAGGAGTGGACTTGATCCATCCTCCAGAGTACGGTTTGCATCATTTTGTTCTCCCCATTCAATTGAGTCCGAGTCTATTGAGGGGATTTTTCTGTACTTGTAACGTGGGCTTTGAGTGATATCTGTATTTTGAGTTTTGGTTGTTGTAAGCCCGCTATATTGTCATACGTTCTTGTAATTACTTTTGTCATCAGTTTAATGTTGTTTTGTGATCTCCTATGTCTCTTGGTGTGTTGCTATATGCCTTGATACATACAGCTTCCGCGTACAGTTGTTTGCACGTGCGATTGATCCCTTGTGTGTGTATGCTTGGACGAGGTCTAGGTGTGCATGCACGGGAGTACGTGTGTCATGGGTTAGTCTTCCTCTGACCCCCGGTCCCTGGGCTCGGGTTGTGACAAAAGGGCTAGGTCTCCTCTAGTCTGCAGTAAGAGGGTAGAACCGAAGTTGACTACCTATAGTATGTTGGGTGTATGTCTTGTATTCCGGCTTAGCTGGATGAGTCCACTAGGTTAGCCAGGGACTGGTTTAAGGTCAATGGTATTTTGGTAATTGTACCAGGGCTTTCTTGGTGGCAAAAAAAGCGGAGATTATATATATATGTATAGTCTGTAATCCTAGATCTTGAGCGCGCTGAAAAGAGGTGAGAGCTCTCTTGCCTGTGGTGTTCCCACACCACGTAGGTGAGACGATGTGAGAGAGTGAGAGTCTCTGTATGCTTTACTTTTCATAGTGAAGGTAATTGTCTCTGTCCCTATGGATGTAGCCTTGTTTGGGTGAACCACGTAAATCTCGGTGTCTCTTCTTGTGTGTGGTTTCCTTGGTTGATCTTGTGATAGATGTATGTGCACAATGGGTGATGTCAAAATCACAACAAGTAGTATCAGAGCCTAGGTGGTGTTCCTCAGGTTTCTGAGTGAGGTGGAGATCGCTCAGTGGCTTGGAGGTTGTGCATGAAAGATCAACGGATTGGATCTTCTTCGAGCGTCCGGAGTTCTGCAACTCTTGTGGTAGAAAAATCAGAAATCAGTTTCGTGATCTCTAGTTGGGCCACCATCGGAGAAGAAGAAGACGAGATTTAGTTCTTCGATTTGGCTAGAATCGGAGGAAAAAGGATTCACATGTTTTCAGATCTCGGAGTCAATCGCGGCTGGTTTGATTTCTAGGAACAAAGGATCTAGTTTTCCAGATCTGAGAAGGAGAAGACCGGAGCACGTGGATCTCTTGCGGGCCACGGATATCAGAAGAAGAGAACAGCGACCACGAAGGACAAGAAGGGCCCGGTTTTTTCTTTGTTGCAGAATGCAGACAGAGCCGCTGGGTTAAAGACGATTGGGATTTACATCCCAGGTCTGGTTCCGAGTTTCGGTTTGGGTCAGACCCAACCCGTGGAGAGAAAGCCCAGTCAAGTGTCAAGTGTAGGTCAGTCTAGGTTTTTCGGTTGGGTCATTTCCACCCAACCCGTGGTGCAAGCCCAGTCAAAGAGCAGGTTCAGGCCGGGTCAGGTTGGGTCAACCTGGTCCGTGTACAAGAAGCCCAATCCAGCAGTTCAGTTCAGTTCCGGGTCAGGTGAACCCGACCCAGGTCCGCTTCAGAAGCCCAGTAGAACAGGTAGTGACGTCAGTAGCAATCAATAGGCAGATTTGACTAGTTTCAACGGCTGAAATTATTTCTGCGATATCTTGATTATCCAACGTCCGATCGGAAATCTGTTTGCGCCTATGGACTCGTTTCGAGCAGATTTAAGCAGTAGAAGAGGGTGATTGGCTATTTGATGGTCAACAAGGAGGTTTGACCGATCGAAGCATAGAAACTTGTTTCTGCAAGATCGGAGCCATCCGGACTCGGATTTTAGATTCGTTTCTTCCAGTGTGCTCGCGGTGACAAGATCTACAACTTGATGTAAAAATTTGGAGGAGATTTGAATAGATGTGGATCCTTGTTAGAATCGGGTCTACTTGACCTGGTTGTTGTTGCAAACCCAATAATAGGAGTCGCAGGCCTAATTGCAAAGGGTTTGCTTATTCAAACAAAGTTGTTTGTTTGTGGTTCACATGCTTTCCGGATCACATGTAATGTTATTCATCTTGCCAGAGCAAAGCCAATGAAGAAGCAGCAAGGAGGAGCTGATGTGTCAGTAGTTATCAAACATGTGTTTGATTGATCGGAGGCCCGGTCAAATGGAGTTTTTTGACTGCTCAGAGGCAGAGATTTCTGCAATTGTGAAGTCATCTAGACTTGTATTCCCGATCTGTTTTACTTATATGCTTGTGGTGGTTTGATCTTCATAATGATGTTAATGATGGGGCAGGATGGTGAGTGATTTAGATATTGATATAACTCAGATTCGTCAATGGTTTCGAGCTTTAAGTTCGAGGTGGAGTTTGACGAGAAGATGAACTTTGCTCAAAGTTCATGTGCTGGTTCAACAAATCAAAATGTTGAAGAAGTCTGCATCATCGATGCAGTGACGTACCATTCATCAAGGTACGTGAAGACATTGCCGGTTTTATCACTTGGTGGTTCGAGTTGGACGGAATTCAAGCCAAGGTGGAGATTATTGGGTATATGTCTTGTATTTCGGTTTAGCCGGATGAGTCCATTGGGTTAGCCAGGGATTGGTTTAAGGTCAATAGTGTTTTGGTAATTGTACCAGGGCTTTCTTGGTGGCAAAAAAAGCAGAGATTATATATATGTATAGTCTGTAATCCTAGATCTTGAGCGCGCTGAAGAGAGGTGAGAGCTCTCTTGTCTGTGGTATTCCCACACCACGTAGGTGAGACGATGTGAGAGAGTGAGAGTCTCTGTATGTTTTACTTTTCATAGTGAAGATGATTGTCTCTGTGCCCATGAATATAGCCTTGTTTGGGTGAACCACGTAAATCTCAGTGTCTCTTCTTGTGTGTGGTTTCCTTGGTTGATCTTGTGATAGATGTATGTGCACAATAGGTGATATCAAAATCACAACATAGTAGCGCTAAACGCTGTTAGTCATCCACATTTTGTGCGCCAACACTGCTAGAGAAGGAAGTGGTTTCTCTGTTGCAAGCAGAGGCTAGGCCACAGATCTGCTGGCGGTGTAGAACATTGAACGAGAGAAGAAAGGAGTTGCCCTGTACGCTGCTGCAAATCGATGAAATGGAAGTTGTCGCCACTCCATTGATGAAGGAAAAGGGTTGGGTTTGGGTTTTGTTGTTGAGAGAGAGAGAGAGAGAGAGAGAGAGAGAGAGAGAGCGGGGAAGGAGTGTTTGGGTTCTGTTGTAGAACTCACTAGAGAATGTTGTCCTTCTCGTCCAGTCGCTGCCCACCGCTGTGCCATCGCTGGACCGGCCCGTCGTTGTTGCCTCCGTGCACCACAACTGCCTTACCGCCCCCCGATGCCGGTTGCCTCACAACTTGCTGAGGCCGGTAAAGAAGATGAATTGCTTTGCGCCTAGTGAGATTTTGAACAAATCTAAGCAATCTCCAGCTATCGAGACTTGCATTGAGTGCTCTGCGCTAAAACTGATTCAGGTACTTATGAATGACGAATTGCTTATTGAAGATCGTTGTTTGTTTAGGTGCATTTAGGCGCGGGCGATGGAAATTGGAATTAAAATAAAAAACTATTTTCATTGTATGTTCAAGTATACCCAATTCTCTTGAAGGTGCTCCCAGATCTATTTAATCCCCTTCGCCAACACTACAAATGCACCGACGATGACGGCGTCTTGATAATACTCAGCATCAATGGACCCTCCAACTCACGTCTTCCTTGATCCAAAAGTTACAGAGGAGAGAGAGAAAGAGAAAAAAAGAGCGAGAGAAGGGGGGGGGGGGGGTGTAAAATAGATATTATACATAATCTTTTGTTAACATTATCAACTTTTTGCTCAATCGATAACGATAGTCACAACAAGGGGTACGGATGTAAACTGCATATAAATTAGAAGCAGTGCAGTGTAATTTCAAGGGGTGTGAATTTAATTTTTTTAAAATTTTAATTGGCTCCAATTCTCACACTTTTAAAATCAGATTTGAATTCGACTCAATTTTGGATACATGATATGGTCCATACCGAATCTTTTTTAAGCCAAACCATCCCTAACTCATGTGATTTTCAAATATTGGCATGTAGGTGTACCGTATACATGCGGTGATCCTAGTGAATACGATAATGCATTTCACCATCCAAGCATGGGATACTATTTGATTCTTTTTTTGGGATTTGAAAATACTTAATTAAAAAAATTTTTGAGGTATATTCACACAATGAAAAAAGGCTTTATCTATTACAATTCACTGATTCACAAACACCATATAAAGATAAGGGCATACAAGTGAAGACTACATTTATTTGTAAGTAATAATACTACAAAAGGATAAAAAAATACTAGCTAGTTTCCTAAATTTTTAAGATAGTATGCTCCATCTATCATGGCCTCCCAACATATATATATATATATATATTTATATTATATATATATATCTGAAAACCATAAAGAAAAGAAGAAAGACAATGTCTTCTTTGGAGTTAAGTTTGAGGGTCCTCTGCCATTTATCTTCATGTTCATATGGATAGTCCGCGTCTTCTTCAGCAATGGTCTCCAAATGATGGCGTAACCGATGATCTTCTTTGGCAAGAAATGAGTAAGGCAAGTGCCAGCTCAATCCATGGGTGCACATTTCTACCTACGTTTGCCATTCTCTTCCCTTTATTCCTCTTTAGATGACTTTGAAGATGGCTTTAGAGAAAATGGGAATGTTGGATGGGTTATGGATGAGAGATTGGTGTGAGCCCCAAATCCAATCAGCCACTCCTTAAATAAAGAGCAAAATAAAGGAGTTGCTAGCAATAATAATCAATGGCTTGAAAATGTGTCAAAATTGTAAAAAGAATACTCACATTAGCAGTTTCACATGAGCCATGTGGAAAACGAGTTAAGACTAACATCATGATTAGCCACATCACTATGGGATAATTAGGCCTTTCGTGGGGCAGCTGCATGCATGGATAATAGAGCTTTTCGGTGATATGTTGGATCGCGATGTGCACACAGTATCCGGTTACTGTAGGGTGAATACGGAATACTGAGAGGATCCGGACTTGCAGATAAATGTACTCGTACGTTCCCATTCTACTTCAGGCAGTCTGCAATTAATTGTTGGGCAGCGTGTTCCAGTGCCCTATCCCATCTTCTATGCAGATGAGACAATGCACGTGGCAACATTTGGGAAGGGGAAAAAAAAAATCTTTCTCTTCAAATTTTTAAAACGGTTGCCAAGAAAATGAAAGTTGTTTAATATCGATTTTCCCAATGTGCCTAACAGACACAAATGGTCTGTCTGGGAACTTCTACTAACGTAACTGTTTACAATGCTGAATGTTTGAAACAATCAAATTTCACGATGAAATAGAAACCCTAAAATGTTTTATTTTTTATTGACTTAGAGTATCCCTCGCTAGCCTTCAAAACTTTGGCCTCCGGCTCGGAATGATATGATTTTGAGGAGCAAAGACTATTCTCTAGGGGTACATATATAGTCGCATACATAGTATCCGAATAATATAAGAGGTGAGGAGTCGAACTGAAGACCTAGGAGAACAAATCCAAAACTCAAACCAACTGAGCCACCCTTTGACAGTGAAAAATTTAAATACAGGATTTGACGTTGTAGGAAGTTCCCAACATACGGTATTTCTGTTAAATATTCCTAAAAAAACCACTAAAGCATTTGGACAAGTGGTTACTTTTTATAAAATGAGAGGAAAAAAAAACAGGCAAGTGCACTTTCAGTGAAAATATAATTAATTACCATGGCTTACATTAATGTAAGAATTCAAGGCATCATAACATGTAGCAATTATAAAACTAAATACCATGCAAAATTTGTAGAAATATATCATAGAATTATCTTTAATTTTATTTAGACTTGGGTATAACTAGGCTTATTATTACATCATACTGTTCAGGAATGTTAGGCTTTGGCCCTTACATTGAGTCTAAACTTCCATATGCCTAATAATTTTTAGGTTGCATCCGGCCAGATTTCTGTTGAACCCGACCCTGTTTATTACCTTGTAATGGAAGGCACAATTCCATTAGTGGCTGTCCCTTTTTTCAGACGGATTGTACAGGCGTTTTACATGTGCTTTTGAATGATAGTGTCAGCCATGAAAGGTCTTGATGTCGTTGTTGTGCAGGGAACCTAAGGCCCGGACCTGAAGGAAGGTAACTTCTAAGTTCCTGACCTCTTAAAAGCATGTGCTTTGCAACTATGTGGACTTTCCATAGGTAAATGATTTAATTCCTATACTTACGTGCACTTTTTTATGTGTGCAGTGCATCCGCTAGCTGCAAAAAGGTAGTTAGTATAAGTCTTTGACACGATGATTACATCATGCAATTGATTAAGGTATCAAAATCTACAAACAACATTAACGAAATTTACCTCGAATAACTTTTGTTGATGGCAATGAGACTCTCTAGGATGATTTAAAAGAAGTAGTTTTTTGGTCCTCTTTCTTAAATCATATGATTTAAAAAATATTCATCAACTCTCACATATAATGGCGTAAGTGAAAAGGAAGATAGAACAAAACCCTATTTGAGAAAGGCAATCCAATACCACTCGTCATCAAGATTATGGCACAAGGTATGCTTCTAATCGATTAATTTATTTATTGTTTAATGCATAAGTCTAGATCCATATGTTTGATTATTTGTTATAAACCATATTAGATTTTACAACCTTTTTTAAATTTATCGCATAGATCTTTTTTTTTTTTAATTTTTTGGTCTCAATTTATAATCCAAACCATTCAATTTTCTAATATTTATCATAATAATGAAGACATTCTTCATTAATTTTGAGAAATTTGTGAGAAACACTCAAAATTCAAACATACCTAAAACTTTGCATATACTCATGGCAACTTTGACAATCATACTAATCTGTAAAAACCATTTTTTTAATCCGTTGCATAAAATGCAAACAGACCCCTCAAAGTCTGGTTATTGAATTCCTAGTAGTTCTTGAATATATACTCCTAAAAAAGAAGTTGAAATTATAGAAACAAATGTGGAGAATCCCAATTGGCCATTAAGTAATCTTGATTATTGTAAAAGAACTGAGAAAATAAAATGAAAACCAACTGCCAACACACTCATGCTTGTGGTGTTCGCACCTTAGTTTCACAGATAGTAGCGGAGCCACATATGGTTGAGGAGAGGCAATTTCCCCTCTTCAACTTTTGACTCCCTTTTATTTAGGAAAAATCAAGTGTCGTGTATTATAGTGCTCTTTTCTTTGTCCCCTCTTAACTTTTTTTTTTATTTTCTTTAAAATTGGAGCAAATCTCTACTCTTTTACTCTCCCTATCCCTCACCAAACTTTTAAAACATTTGGCCAAAAATAGAGGTGCTTAAGGATTTCTACACTAATTAGTTATATGTACAAAAGATTTTACCAAGAAGTTTTGTTTAACTAGTAAAAGGACTTGAACTCTAAATAATGTACCAAAGATCAAGATTTTCTATACAATAACATCATATAATGAGGTGGGCCTTGCCTCAAGGATGTTTTGGATGTGCACAGTGTAGGAGAATATTTTTCACACGTACATGTGCTGAAATCATGCAATTTATAAATCTTCTCTTCCCTTATAAACTCAGTATTGAATGTTGTTGGATGTATAGAGAAATACAATATATCATTTTTTTATCATTTATTAGGATAAATCTAATAACTAGTTTCTTGATTAAATTGAACAAATGATTTCAAAACCTTAATATTATGTTAACATTTTTTTAAAATTCTTTGTCACACATCTCGCTAAGTGGAATTTTTTGCCCCTCCTAGGAGAAAATCCTTGCTCCGCCACTGTTTGCAGACATGCCTAAAGATCAGTCACTGGTCATCAAGTTGAAGCATCACTCCTGGACCAATAGCCAAACGTACCGAAAACGGGAAAAAAATGAGAATATTTAACCTTCACCCTAATAAATCTAATTCTTGAAAAGTCAGTCTTATCTATATCTCCACCTTATATCATTTGAAAGTTTTGGGGGTTCCATATTTCTAGATTTCAAATCAAAAAATATGTAGCGAAACAAATAAAACAAACTTACAAATAAACAATCAATCATACAAGAAGAAGACACGTAGATTTTTAACGTGAAAAAACAAGCGATGATTTCGAACAGTTACAAGAAATACCCACAACCCTTTACAATTGATCCCTCGACCTGAGGATATAGTTCTTCTTGCACAAATCCTTGCCACAACAGTCCCTCACCGTGCACTACTCTTCGTGCTTAATCCAATTACCTTGAATTTACTAGATGTGTAATCTTCTAATTCTATAACTCAAAGTTTCAGCACTATTTGTACAATGGAAGCTTTGGTGGAAAATAATGATCTCCAAAGTGTAATCTCTATTTAGAATAATAAGATCTGTGCCTTAGAGTTGAAAGAGAAACTCTTTAAATAACCCACAATTTATGCCTTATGAGGATAGTTCTTGTAGAATTCAACTTACTAATCTTAGCACAAAAAAGACATAGTTCCATAACAAGAATGTAGGTTATTACTGCTAGTGTGCTTGAGTGCAAATAAGTGCTTGCCCGAGCGAGGTCTTCACTCATTTAGTTATTTTGTGATCTATTTATCAAGCTTAAGCATGGTCTTAAGGGGCTTGAGGGCAATCACTTTT